>OW569403.1:5350829-8238329 GCA_937654795.1 Cistogaster globosa
AATGGCCACAAATCTTCTCAAGAAATGTTAAAAAATGACTATGTTAAAAAACTCAAATTTGTTTTAGTTTCTAAGATTATTTGAGATATCCCACTAATATGGTTCGATAGAGTAGTCCTTGGACCTTCATTTGTATGGGGTGTGATATACCAGCCATTCTCCATTTTTCCATAATGGCCACAAATCTTCTCAAGAAATGTTAAAAAATGACTATGTTAAAAAACTCAAATTTGTTTTAGTTTCTAAGATTATTTCAGATATCCCACTAATATTGTTCGATAGAGTAGTCCTTGGCCCTTCATTTGTATGGGGTGTGATATACCAGCCATTCTCCATTTTTCCAGAATGGCCACAAATCTTCTCAAGAAATGTTAAAAAATGACTATGTTAAAAAACTCAAATTTGTTTTAGTTTCTAAGATTATTTCAGATATCCCACTAATATTGTTCGATAGAGTAGTCCTTGGCCCTTCATTTGTATGGGGTGTGATATACCAGCCATTCTCCATTTGTCCATAATGGCCACAAATCTTCTCAAGAAATGTTAAAAAATGACTATGTTAAAAAACTCAAATTTTGTTTTAGTTTCTAAGATTATTTGAGATATCCCACTAATATGGTTCGATAGAGTAGTCCTTGGACCTTCATTTGTATGGGGTGTGATATACCAGCCATTCTCCATTTTTCCATAATGGCCACAAATCTTCTCAAGAAATGTTAAAAAATGACTATGTTAAAAAACTCAAATTTGTTTTAGTTTCTAAGATTATTTCAGATATCCCACTAATATTGTTCGATAGAGTAGTCCTTGGCCCTTCATTTGTATGGGGTGTGATATACCAGCCATTCTCCATTTTTCCAGAATGGCCACAAATCTTCTCAAGAAATGTTAAAAAATGACTATGTTAAAAAACTCAAATTTGTTTTAGTTTCTAAGATTATTTCAGATATCCCACTAATATGGTTCGATAGAGTAGTCCTTGGAGCTTCATTTGTATGGGGTGTGATATACCAGCCATTCTCCATTTTTCCAGAATGGCCACAAATCTTCTCAAGAAATGTTAAAAAATGACTATGTTAAAAAACTCAAATTTGTTTTAGTTTCTAAGATTATTTCAGATATCCCACTAATATTGTTCGATAGAGTAGTCCTTGGACCTTCATTTGTATGGGGGTGTGATATACCAGCCATTCTCCATTTTTCCAGAATGGCCACAAATCTTCTCAAGAAATGTTAAAAAATGACTATGTTAAAAAACTCAAATTTGTTTTAGTTTCTAAGATTATTTCAGATATCCCACTAATATGGTTCGATAGAGTAGTCCTTGGAGCTTCATTTGTATGGGGTGTGATATACCAGCCCTTCTCCATTTTTCCATAATGGCCACAAATCTTCTCAAGAAATGTTAAAAAATGACTATGTTAAAAAACTCAAATTTGTTTTAGTTTCTAAGATTATTTGAGATATCCCACTAATATGGTTCGATAGAGTAGTCCTTGGACCTTCATTTGTATGGGGTGTGATATACCAGCCATTCTCCATTTTTCCATAATGGCCACAAATCTTCTCAAGAAATGTTAAAAAATGACTATGTTAAAAAACTCAAATTTGTTTTAGTTTCTAAGATTATTTGAGATATCCCACTAATATGGTTCGATAGAGTAGTCCTTGGACCTTCATTTGTATGGGGTGTGATATACCAGCCATTCTCCATTTTTCCATAATGGCCACAAATCTTCTCAAGAAATGTTAAAAAATGACTATGTTAAAAAACTCAAATTTGTTTTAGTTTCTAAGATTATTTGAGATATCCCACTAATATGGTTCGATAGAGTAGTCCTTGGACCTTCATTTGTATGGGGTGTGATATACCAGCCATTCTCCATTTTTCCATAATGGCCACAAATCTTCTCAAGAAATGTTAAAAAATGACTATGTTAAAAAACTCAAATTTGTTTTAGTTTCTAAGATTATTTGAGATATCCCACTAATATGGTTCGATAGAGTAGTCCTTGGACCTTCATTTGTATGGGGTGTGATATACCAGCCATTCTCCATTTTTCCATAATGGCCACAAATCTTCTCAAGAAATGTTAAAAAATGACTATGTTAAAAAACTCAAATTTGTTTTAGTTTCTAAGATTATTTCAGATATCCCACTAATATGGTTCGATAGAGTAGTCCTTGGACCTTCATTTGTATGCGGTGTGATATACCAGCCATTCTCCATTTTTCCATAGTGGCCACAAATCTTCTCAAGAAATGTTAAAAAATGACTATGTTAAAAAACTCAAATTTGTTTTAGTTTCTAAGATTATTTCAGATATCCCACTAATATGGTTCGATAGAGTAGTCCTTGGACCTTCATTTGTATGGGGTGTGATATACCAGCCATTCTCCATTTTTCCATAATGGCCACAAATCTTCTCAAGAAATGTTAAAAAATGACTATGTTAAAAAACTCAAATTTGTTTTAGTTTCTAAGATTATTTGAGATATCCCACTAATATGGTTCGATAGAGTAGTCCTTGGACCTTCATTTGTATGGGGTGTGATATACCAGCCATTCTCCATTTTTCCATAATGGCCACAAATCTTCTCAAGAAATGTTAAAAAATGACTATGTTAAAAAACTCAAATTTGTTTTAGTTTCTAAGATTATTTCAGATATCCCACTAATATGGTTCGATAGAGTAGTCCTTGGACCTTCATTTGTATGCGGTGTGATATACCAGCCATTCTCCATTTTTCCATAGTGGCCACAAATCTTCTCAAGAAATGTTAAAAAATGACTATGTTAAAAAACTCAAATTTGTTTTAGTTTCTAAGATTATTTCAGATATCCCACTAATATGGTTCGATAGAGTAGTCCTTGGACCTTCATTTGTATGGGGTGTGATATACCAGCCATTCTCCATTTGTCCATAATGGCCACAAATCTTCTCAAGAAATGTTAAAAAATGACTATGTTAAAAAACTCAAATTTGTTTTAGTTTCTAAGATTATTTGAGATATCCCACTAATATGGTTCGATAGAGTAGTCCTTGGACCTTCATTTGTATGGGGTGTGATATACCAGCCATTCTCCATTTTTCCATAATGGCCACAAATCTTCTCAAGAAATGTTAAAAAATGACTATGTTAAAAAACTCAAATTTGTTTTAGTTTCTAAGATTATTTCAGATATCCCACTAATATTGTTCGATAGAGTAGTCCTTGGCCCTTCATTTGTATGGGGTGTGATATACCAGCCATTCTCCATTTTTCCAGAATGGCCACAAATCTTCTCAAGAAATGTTAAAAAATGACTATGTTAAAAAACTCAAATTTGTTTTAGTTTCTAAGATTATTTCAGATATCCCACTAATATTGTTCGATAGAGTAGTCCTTGGCCCTTCATTTGTATGGGGTGTGATATACCAGCCATTCTCCATTTGTCCATAATGGCCACAAATCTTCTCAAGAAATGTTAAAAAATGACTATGTTAAAAAACTCAAATTTGTTTTAGTTTCTAAGATTATTTGAGATATCCCACTAATATGGTTCGATAGAGTAGTCCTTGGACCTTCATTTGTATGGGGTGTGATATACCAGCCATTCTCCATTTTTCCATAATGGCCACAAATCTTCTCAAGAAATGTTAAAAAATGACTATGTTAAAAAACTCAAATTTGTTTTAGTTTCTAAGATTATTTGAGATATCCCACTAATATGGTTCGATAGAGTAGTCCTTGGACCTTCATTTGTATGGGGTGTGATATACCAGCCATTCTCCATTTGTCCATAATGGCCACAAATCTTCTCAAGAAATGTTAAAAAATGACTATGTTAAAAAACTCAAATTTGTTTTAGTTTCTAAGATTATTTGAGATATCCCACTAATATGGTTCGATAGAGTAGTCCTTGGACCTTCATTTGTATGGGGTGTGATATACCAGCCATTCTCCATTTTTCCATAATGGCCACAAATCTTCTCAAGAAATGTTAAAAAATGACTATGTTAAAAAACTCAAATTTGTTTTAGTTTCTAAGATTATTTCAGATATCCCACTAATATGGTTCGATAGAGTAGTCCTTGGACCTTCATTTGTATGCGGTGTGATATACCAGCCATTCTCCATTTTTCCATAGTGGCCACAAATCTTCTCAAGAAATGTTAAAAAATGACTATGTTAAAAAACTCAAATTTGTTTTAGTTTCTAAGATTATTTCAGATATCCCACTAATATGGTTCGATAGAGTAGTCCTTGGACCTTCATTTGTATGGGGTGTGATATACCAGCCATTCTCCATTTTTCCATAATGGCCACAAATCTTCTCAAGAAATGTTAAAAAATGACTATGTTAAAAAACTCAAATTTGTTTTAGTTTCTAAGATTATTTGAGATATCCCACTAATATGGTTCGATAGAGTAGTCCTTGGACCTTCATTTGTATGGGGTGTGATATACCAGCCATTCTCCATTTTTCCATAATGGCCACAAATCTTCTCAAGAAATGTTAAAAAATGACTATGTTAAAAAACTCTGTATTTATTATTCTTTGAAAATTATTTTGTACATTTAACTTTTATAATCTCACTAAGTGCACTCTAGCAAAATTTTTCCATATCGAACAAAACATGAACCAGGCTCCAAATTTCCGGGATATGCATTTTAATTATTAAAGGTAAAAATTCTAACGACTGTTAAGTGATTAACAGTGGTCTGTTAACTGCAAAATCAGCTATGTTAAAAAATTTGGTTTAGGTCTCTACTAGTTAAATTCGAATTTATCTTCACACACATATGAATTCATCGGTTTACTTAAAAAAACTTGATGAAATTATGCTGCCATATGATTTCCACGCTGGTGTGGGTCTTTCAGTTAGACAATGACAACAAACAGCAGCAAAATGGGAAAAATGGTTTAACGATAAATCTGTTAATGTAGTGGAGTGGCCTGCATAGTCTCTAGATTTGAACCCTATAGAAAATCTGTGGACGGACATAAAGAAGGGTGTATCTACAAAACCAACACGCGTTGAAGGGCTGTGCAGAAAATTTGGAGTTCTATCGAATTTGAAAGATGCCAGCATTTAGTGGATTCCATGGAAAGGCGTTGTGCCACGGTAATAGCAACCAAAGGGCACGCGACAATGTATTGAAACCATACAATTAATTTATCTTCAATTATTAAAAATGTACTGAAGTGCTATTATTTTGACTGTGTAGTTTTAATTTTTATTCTAATTTAGGCAATTTATTTGCCCGCCAATTTTAGTTTATCTAAAAATTTGTAAAGTTTTTTGGAGAGCTATGCGAGCATGAGCGAAATGGCCATCGAATTGTGCTTTCACCTGCTATAATCAATATCGGTAAAATTTACTTATTTAAACGGGCAAAGCATTTAGAATAAAAATTATTTAACAAAAATTAAAATTAAAATTATTTAACAAAAATTTAATTTTGTTTTACAACAAACGATGAATTTTGTACAGCACGAAAAATTTTATCTAAAGCTAGTTTAGTAAAGTAAAGTTTAGTAAAGTAAGTAAAGTTTAGTAAAGTAACTCCAAAAAAAAAAAAAAAAAAAAAAAAAAAAAAAAAAACAGAATTAAAAATTTGAAAAAAAAAATACATCAAAAAGCCATCGGCTCTTAATGGGTTTAGCATTTTTTAAAAATTTGTGTACATCCTTAAAGATCACTTCAAAAGCCTTAAAATGATACCCATATTGATATTTTAAAAATTTGGAAAATTTCAGAGGCCCATAACTCGAAAAATAAGGGCGAGCGCAAATTTTTTCACTAAAGGTTTTTTTCTTATTTTTACATCTCTATCGCCCCCATACATTTGTTTAGTTGACTGGAGTTACTTCATTGTTCCAAATGATATAGAAATAATTAGGGGTAGGCGTGGTGTTTTACCCGCTGCATCGAAGAACATGGACCGATCATGCTGATTTGCCATTGAACCTCTTTCGACACCATGTCTGATCAATTGACATATTTATTTATTTTTTTTTTTCTAGCTGAACTAGTAACTCGGCAAACGTTTTTTCAACACTAATACGAACGGAAAGACGGACATCGCTTAATTGACTTCGCTATGCATAAGAAGTCAGAATATATATTCACTTTATGGGGTCAAAAAATGGATATTGTAGAAATTACAAACGGAATGACAAAATTATTTATACCGTTTTTTCACTTTTTAAGGTCAAGGGTATAAAAATGTAAAAATGTTTACTGCACTAAAATATTGATTGCTCGTCCCAAAAGTGTTTATAGTATTAATCAACAAAAAAATAAAAAAAAAGATTTAAATAAATAAATAAATAAAAATTTATTAAACGATCAGAAAAGGAAACACACTTGTTTTTTGCATTTCAAGCAAGCGTTTGTTTATATGAGGTTCGATTAATTTTAGTTCTTATAAATATTTTGATTTCTTATTGAGAAATTTTAACACATGTGTCAATTCTCACTATTGCTGCAACAATAGCAGCAACAACGACAACAACAATGCGATAAAACAATTTGAATGGTTGAGTACAAGGTACATTTATTTTACTAGGTAGTGTCGTCCGCCCAGCTGGTTTGTAGTTGGACATGTCAAAAGTTGTTTATATTTTCCTGTCTTTGTTTACGAATTTCAAAAAACACTAACAACAAGCATATGTAGAACAAAGAGAGCGTTTGTTTTTATACCAATTTTCTTTTATTTTCTGTTTCTATTTTTGACATTTCCACTCACAAAGCAACAATAAAATGCCATGTTGTTTTTACAAATGTTGTATTTGTTGTAGAACCGCTTTTACCTAGTAAAATAAATGTACCTTGGTGAGTATATTAACGTTGAGTTGTTTAATTTATCATAGATTTGTCACAAAAACGAAATGCAAATAAAAACAAAATAAAAAAAAACTTATTTAATGTCAGTGCAAGTAAAAGGAAAACACATTAATACTTAAAAAGATAAAATATTTACATGTAGGTATGTAGTTATGAATGATTGTGTCCGTTTTTTAAATTATCAATTTTGCTTTTGTTTTCTTTACATTTTTATTAATGACTTTTTTGCAAGCAAATTAATATCAACAAAAAAATTTATTTTCTTTTTAATTCTGGATTGAGGTGATTAAAATAAACTATAAAATAAAAAAGTATTAAATAAAAATTTTGTTTTATTATTTTAAATACTTTTAGATCGAATTAAAAATAATCAAATGAGTAAAAAAGTAAATGAGTAAAGAGAGTATCGTGGCGAAATAATACAGGTGAACTCACGGGCGAAAAAGCACATCAGCTGTATACGTTGTAGTTGTCAAAGCGAATTGTGCATGTTTATGAATGTTGTCAAAAATAAATTATTTATTAAACAAAATTTTAATGTGTTTTGATTTTTAATAAAAAATGAAACATTTAAATTCCTCACAAAAAATTAATCACATTTTTCTAAATTTCAATTTTAAAAAAATTAGAAATGGAAGACGGTCTGCAAGTCATAAATAATTTTGTAGTTTCACAATTGGAGATATTTTTAATGTCTCCCTAAACAAAGGACATTCATCGCTTTCGTCTAACCAATCCAAAATACAGTTTCAACGAAACAAGTGGCCACATGGCGTTAGACTAGTATTCCTGTTTCCTAGTTTAATGTACACTGGGTAACATTTTGTTCATTTTCTATTTGTCACGTACTTATATGTGTGCTTATGTTATTGTTTAGGAGACCTTTTAAGTTCAAAACGTTTTCTCTTTTCTTCCTTCCAAGTTTTGAATCTATAGAAAGAGCAAAACTAACTTGTAGAAGAGTAACAATACACAAGATGGGATTTCATCTGAATCTTCAATTTTTATTCACATATTAGTTTTCTTTAAATGTGTAGAATATTTTTGCGCTGTCTTTTGCTATGTTGTCACTTCGAAAATGCAAAGTAAAATAGGATAATGATGTGCGACATGTCCACTAACGTTTTGACCTTTCGCACAACCAACAGGTTACTTCATACACCTTCACCACATCTTTCTAAGTTGTACAACAGGTCGTAACGTGTATGGCTTGCATAATACATCACCGCCGAATACTAGTACAAAAATAAAAAAATATTTTTGTAATTTTCTTTTTCTTATGTTTGTTTTTTTAATTATTTTTTTGACAACATAACTAGATTTTGTAGCAACAAATTCCCTGTTGTTTTTTGTGTTGTTGCATTGTTGTAGCCGTGCAATCACATGTATTAATTCGCCTTGGAGAGTATATTACAAATGCAGTGTTATCAGATTATAAGAGATTTTATTTAAAAATTGGGAATTTTTCAGGGGAAATTTTAAATGATTTTTGGGTATTTTTTAGGGATTTGTATTTAAATTATTTACTTTTTTAATCTGAATACCGTGTATTACGCTATTTATAAAAGGTAAAAAAACATTAAAGTTCTCAGTTTCGTTGAACAAAATTATTTGCACACTTCATTAATTGCTATAAAATATTTGCGATTAAATAAAGTTAATATTTAGTAGGTAGCCAATTTCGCTTAATAACAGCTTTCAGCCGTTTTGGTATAGAATTTACCAATTTTTTAGTAAATTCAGCTTCAATATTATGCCATTCTTCGACTAGTGCCTCCTTCAGTTCATTCTTATTTGTTATTGCTTGCTTTTTCACACTTATATCTAGCTCTCCCCAAAAATGTTCTATCAGGTTGAGGTCTGGGGATTGTCAAGAATAGATTTAGCACACTTGTGCAAACTGAAAATATTTCCTACCAAAATGAAAATATTCAGCGCAAATATTGAAAAGCCTTGTCCTGGATCCGCGCTTGATCAAAGAAAGCACGATGTTTGGAGTTAATTTTTAAAGAAGATTTAACTTTTGTTTTGAAAGACGCTGAACGTCAAATAATTAATATTTTAATTTTGTGATCCACGACCACCCAACGACATATTCTTTGGTAATACTTTAGTTATATTTATTTAAAAAAAGTAAAACTATCTTTCACAGATAAACAAAAATTAGGAAAAATGACACACTCAGAAACAAACTTTAATCAACAAATCTAAATTTTCTCATTTTGATTCAAATTTCAATCAATTTAATTAAAATGAGTTGGTAATGAATTGCAATTCACTTTGACAAATTCATTTGAATTAAAAACGAATTGCAATTCATTTTTACCAAATCAATTAAATTGGAAAGAAATTGCAATTCATTTAAATTGAAAAGGAATTGAAATTCATTTCTGCCTAATTCATTTGAATTGACTCAAATTTCATTCAATTCATTTTTTTTTTTTTTTTTTTGTGTGAAAAGAATTAATTAAATTTTTTTAATTCAGTGCATAAATGATTCGCGAATTAATACAAAAATGAATGATTTATTTACAGCTCTGATTACAGCGTGTATCACTTAACTATAAAATTCCTTCTCCACTAAAGAGTTGTCCTAATGAATTTTTGTGTTCCGCAGCATATAATGAAACATTACAGGATAAGCAGTTAATGTTGAAAAAAATTCTTAATCACTTTTCACAACTACAAACAAAAAATTGGAAAAATAATAAACTGTTATATAAACTCCGCAAATCTGGCATCATTGCATTCTAATTTTTGAAAATGACATAAAATAAAAAGCAGCTCAACAATAAAATATTCGAACACAAGTCGCCTAAGTGTTTACAAAAAAGAAAAACAGGCAAATATGATCAACATGAAAAACAAACCAGCCGACCGAATCGAATAAAATATACACGGTTTACAACAACGACAAAAGAGCCCTTATAAAATAGAGGAAAAAAAAGACAGAAAAGAAAGTAACAAGAGTTGGACTATGACAGGTGAGTGAATGTCTATTACATTGTTAACAATATTAATATTTAATACATACATTTACTATTCGCACACATGCACAGTATTGGCCGAAAATAAGGACAAATTAAAAATTTTTTTTTATCAATATTTCTTCTTTGTTAACTCAAAGGCCTTAGAATTTACAACAATAAAACAAATCCTTACTTAACCCCTATTTAAGATCTTCAATTAACGATATAAAAGGTTTTCTTCAGATTTTTATTCCAATAAAAAAAACAAATATATGAGGCGAAAAAAATTTAAAAATAAGAAAAAAAAACATCAAGTGAGAGAACTGGCGCTCGCCCAGATTTTGAACCTTATTTTTTTAACAATAATATGGGTATCATTTAAAAGCTTTTAAAGAGATCTTTCAGAAAATGCTAAAATTAGGAGCCGGTGACAAACAATGTAAAATTATTAAAAGCACTTAATATTTTTCTTCTTATTTTAAGTTCTCTGTCATCGCAATATTTGTTTTTTTAATTAGAGTTACTTCAATAAACTAGATTTACATATTTGGTGAAGGGTATATAAGATTTCAGCATAGCGGAATATAGAATTCTTACTTTTCTTTTTTTTAATATTTAATTTTTAATTATCATTTTTAAAATAATTCATGCTGCCTTACACTGGTTCCCAATATTTTAAGGCTTTGTAGTTTAACATGCATTTAAAACTGGATAATGCTTTTATGATAAGTACAGTGAAGCCTTTCATAACCGGACACTCACCGTCGCAGTATTTTTGGCCGGTTATTAGAGGTGTCTGCTAATAAGAGAGGTACTCATTCCGTTACATATTTGTTTTTTTATTTAATTTTTAATTGATACACTTCATTGCTTAATAGTTTATTGTGGATAAACACAAATATATATTTAGAATATCAGCTGTTTAGTATTAAACAGACTTTCAAGGTTTTTTATTTGTTAAAATACACAAAAAGTCTTCTATGGCAAAATGCTTCAAATAAGAATTTATGGAGTCTAGTATTTTTTCATGTTCTCCAAAACACAGCTTGGATTCATTTATTGAATAAAGTCATCTAAAGTACAAAAGCTTTCATTCATTTTTAAAAGTTCATCATCATCATCTGCATCCAAATTTAAAATCAAAACAATCAAAAAATCAAAAAACTGCTTTCGGAAAGCTGGATTTTAGTATAAAGTTGCTGCTTCAACTTTATACTATGGAGCTTTGTTGAGGTATAAATCTGATAGAACATCAATAGATTTTGTGAGAATTGATGCTGAAGTTGCAGTATCGGTCTTTGATAGCAAGTGCTTTAATACTCAACCTCTATCGTGAACCTTAAAATGTAAGATTATACCTTGGTCAAGAGATTGGTACACTGCAGTTGTATTGAGACAAAAAATAACATATTTCTTAAATTTAATTCTCTTAAATGAGTTGCTGTACTGTACAAAATTAAGAATATTTTACGCTTTTCCGATCTCATTTTCCTGGTGAACTGCTGCAGCCATTCACTTACGATCTTAAGTAAACTTCCAGTTTTCTGAAAGATCTTTAACAGAAGATTTTTGCAAGCTCGTGGGAGGTCTGTTTTACCTAAAACTAACAGCAGCTTTTTCTCTTCAGAAGAACTACTATTTAAATAAAACTCTTTTTGCAGTGTTTTTTTACGCATCTGTTCACTAATGAGAGGTATTTCGAACAATATTTTTTGAATATAGTGTTCACGTTCGGTTATTAGAGTGTCGGCTTATGAAAATGCATTTTGTAATAAAAAACTAATGACCAGGTTAGTTCTACAAAATTAGGCCAATTATTAAAGCAGACCGTTTTGAGAGGTTTCACTGTATATAATAATAAACACAAATGTATTATTATCTGTTCAATGGTTGATGTTGCTTCAGTTATCACCGCTACTGTATTTAAATGCAAAATAGGTGTGCAACCATAATTTTTTTGTTTTTCCTCATTTCCTAAAAACAAACAGAGCAAAATAAAAACCACCACAAAACAAATCTAATTGGGTAAATATTTAACCATTTAGATGTAAATAAAAAACAACAACATTCGATAACAACAAAAAATTAAAGGTGACAAGGACGATAGAAACGTTGGTCGTAAAAACGAAAAGAAAACATGCTAAAGATTACAATATAATTAAATCAGAAAAATTATTTAAAAGAAAATTCATTTATCATGCCGCAACAGTATATTCAAGAAAAGTTTGCTTATAATTGAGTGATTAAAATCACAGAATTAATGAACGATTTTAGTGATTTTAAAGAAAGAAGAATTAATGTTAACTGTAGAAATTACAAACAGAATAACAAACTTAGATACAACCTTTTTCCACTTTTTGTGGTGAAGGGTATAAAAAGACTTAAAATAAGGGTATCAGTAATATAATTAAACCTATTCAAATACAAACTCTTCATTTCAAATAAAATTTTTCTATTTCAAAGATTTACCATCGTTCAAAATTTAAACAAATTAAGAAACTACCCTCGCTACAGTATTTTATTTGAAAACTGTATTTTAAATAAAATAAAAATAAATAAATCAGCCGACCAGAATGGAAATGTTCTTCAAAAAAAAGCAATGACTTTTTCTTTTAACGTGTAAGGTCTGCAGACAAAAATGTTTTAAGGGCACCCGCCTCCAAAGTGTTTAAAAAATTTAAAACGCATTTATCGGGCCTTAAATTTTTTTTAAGATATGACTCTCTTGCAGCAAAGATTTGATATTTGAAAATATTATTTTTATATTATTTTTAAATTTTTTCCCCAGCCAGGGATTGAACCGTGGATCTTCATAAATCAATTAAAATTTACCGAAGGATTAAAAATAAAAAATTTGCATTTCGTGGTTATAACGATGGTGTAGTACAAAAAAGCAAAAACAAATGTACAAGACTTCCAACCAAATTAATATTAATTACGAGGGCTGCTCTATATATTTATGGCCTAATAGTGAAAATGCGAATATTCATAATCAAAAATGGTTTTATTGTTTTTCAAAGTATTCTCCAGCATGATTTATATACTTTTGCATGCGCTCAAACCAGTTGTCGAAGCACTTTTTCCACTCCGATTGAGAGACCTCTAAAACATGGTTTTTGAACACTTCAACAGCTTCTCCTGGCGACGAATTTCATTGACCACGCATTTTTTTTCTTGATGTGCGAAAACAATAAGAAGTCATTAGGTGCCAAGTCAGGGCTGTACGGCGGATGACCCATTAATTCGACGTTTTGGCCGGTCAAAAACGCTCTGGTTTGAGCCGATGTGTGAGAGCTCGCATCGTCTTCTCTTGTTGGTTTTTCGAATTTCTCCGATGACTTCAGGCAAACAAATTGTAGTGTACCACTCAGAAGTGACCGTCCTACGTTGCTCAAGCGGAACAGTCGCCACATGACCAGTTTTGCCGAAGAAACAGGCGACCATTTGCTTCAAAATGCTTCTTCCACGAACAACTTTCGTTGGATTTCGCTCGTCTTTGAAGACCCGCACGGTCGATTGTTGTTTCGTTTCGGGCTCATACGCATAGATCCATGATTCGTTACCTGTGACGATCTTGAAGCACCGCAATCGTATTTTTGCAACATTTCTTTGCACCAATCAACACGAGCCTTTTTTTGAGCAACTTTCAAATTGTGCGGGATCCAACGAGAACAAACCTTTTTTAAGGCCAGGTGTTCATGCAGTATCGAATGTATGCTGGTGGAAGAAATGTCCAAGGATGTCTCTATCTCTCGTTATGTCGCATGTCGATCTTGCATTATGAGTTCACGCACGGCATCGATGTTCTCTGGCACAACAGCCGTTTTTGGACGACCCTCACGGAATTCGTCTTTGAGCGAGCTTCGGCCACGATTAAATTCATTATACCAATTTTACACAGTGCTATAGGATGGTGCTTTATCGCCATTCAAAGATTTAAGTTCTTTTAGGACGGTTAATACATCATAATCTTTCTTATTAAATCTTAACCCAATTTTTAATAACAGAATTTTCATGAACTTTCGCGAGTTTTTCATAAGATCAAAAGTTATTTAACTAAAATAAACGAACATACCTATTAAAAATGCATTATAGAAAAGAAGTGCAAGAGAAGCATTAAAAAAACACCCATGATTTTTTATTTATATATATTTTATGTTATTTCTAGTTTATCTAATTATATGTATGTATGTGAGTGCATTAAATTATTAAGTATTAATATTTTAATTATCAATTTCATACTTCTTGTCTTGTTCTGATGAAGTTGTATTTGTGACCGCTAATGAATGAATGAATGAGTGTTGTTGTAGAATTTGTTGTTGGTTGCTGTTCATATGGTCTGTATTCGTAGTTGCATTTTCCAGCTGGGGTTACGATGATGATAGACGACCCCTAATCCTTTATATTATGTTCATCATACATAATTAAATAAACACTAAGGAATTTATGTTTAAACCGTTGCCTTCAGTCATTATTTTAATGACATTTTTTTCTTTCTTTATTTTTATTATTATTTTTAAAATTGTAAATATTTTTTTAATTTATTATTTTTTCTTCGTTCACTTACACACATACAAAGCTCTATAGTTAGCACCATTTTGGCAGCGCCGCTAACTAAACACACTGTGTCGTACAAAATCGATAAATCTAAAAATAATGATTTTAACACACATGGCACAAACACACACACACATGTAATTTTACCGAAACATCGGCCGATTTTCAATTTTATTCATCTCACAATTAAAATTTAATTTTATTCTTTTTTAACAGCCCGTTTTTGTATTTGTTTTTATTGAAATATTTTTCTTTTAATTTCTTATAAAATAAGATTTGCTAATTTCGTTTCATCACATTTTTTTTAAAACATCTTGCAGACTTTTTTAATGCAAATTCGTTAATTTTAAAAATTCTTAAAAGAAAATATTAATAAATATAAAAGTCTTAATTTAAAAATCAATTGTTTCTGTTTAAAAGTCTAATTTTCTGTTCTTTTTTGCCTCTATATCAAACAGCACAAGACAAGAAGATTTTTTTATTTCAATTATCTGACACATTCGAGACGAAGACGTACTGCGTCTGAGCGACTAAAACTTGCTCATTTGCTCACAAAGTACCCAACACACAAAAAAAATAGTTTCTTACTATGCTCCAGTGATGTCAAGTTTGCGATTAAAAACGCTTGTTGTATCTGAATTAATAGTTACAAGGGACAATAATAATTTTTTTCTGCCAAAAAATTTATTCTTTGTTTATTTTTAATTATTACTTCAAAACTAAAAAGTGATAAAAGCGATTTACACTTAAGATTTTTTATTTCTATTGTTTTGAAAATTATGTTTAATCTAATTATACTAATGCAGATTTGTGTACGTTCCTCTAGAGAATTATTACACCTTCTATCAAATTTTATTTGTTTACAGCAGAAAATAACATTTAAGCTTAGTCTTACCAAATTAATATTAATTTGTTAATAATTCTCGTAATCCTAGTTACAAAATCAGTTGGTTATATAGATGATGTTTACAATGTTAACAACTTAAGGTAGATAGATGCGAAGAATTCTGATGACGTAAGTAGCGATCAAGATAATTCAGCATTACATTCTGCTGGTGTCTAATTTTTCTTGATTTCTTATTTTTATAAATAATCTTTCTTAAAATTTTTAGAAAATAAAATAAAAGTGTACTTGAGCCAAAATTAATTTAGTTCATTTTTTTAATAACGTCGTCTGCCCTACGTCTTCACTAGCCATCAAATTGTTTATGTGCAACCATCGCTGGCCAAACATTTGTCTGAGCAATGATGTTCGCCATCAAATATGACTTTAAGTATAACTTCTCCATTTGATCAACAGTGCGAACACTCTTGCTTGTTAAAAAACTTGGAACTACCCTGACGACAAACAGATAATTATGCTCAGACAGAACATAAGCATCAACACGTTTTCGCCACATACAAAAACATGGACAAAAAAATAATACCGTTGTTTAGCCGAAGTTATGTGCATATCTTGTTCAATTTAATGGCTGGTGGAAACTTGTGGATAGATCACGATCTAAATGCTGGCTGTCAAATTCGTGTAAATGTACTGCGCGCTTTGTTATACTCATATTTAATGACCAGTCAAAAATTTATTTTTAGTTTGATTTTGTGTTGTCAACATGGCGCTTTTACTTTTTTTACATCTTGAATTTTTCCCTCCGGATGTTTTTTTCTGTAGAATTCTAACAAAATTTTATATTCTTATTTTTTTAAATTACGATCACTATAATCTGCACTTCTTATGTCTCAAAGCGAAGGCAATGACTGGTAAATTTCGATAATTTACAAGATTTCTTTTCTTTGACATTTTTTTGGTACCTGCAGAACCACACCACTGAAAATCTCGTTTAAACAGAATATTTTGTACGTACTTGAAAAAGAAACACAATACACACATCAAAGTGTAACATCCAGCATGGAAAAAATTTTTTTTTCACATTTTCACAAATACTGCCACTGCTTGATGGTGCTTTAGGGTGCATACTATTATTTAAAATACGCCGCCAACTTAATCGCTTATCATCAATTACATTAGAAAAACATTTATACTTAAAAAGAAATAAATAAAAATGTACATAAATATCCAACAATTTTACACGCAATAAGGGTTTTCCATCATTTTTCATTTTTATTTTCTTTTTGCATATTTAAAAACAATTATTGCAGTTTTATTTTTAAAATTAAAAAATTTTCCCTTTACTATCCCTTTATTCCATAAAAATATAACAATTGTGTCTTTTGAATACAGGAGTAATATTTTTTTTAAATACTTAACGATTTTGGTAACAAGTTGACAACACATTTTTTGTTTAAAACTTAACTCTCTGCCGTAATGGGGAGCATTGTTGGGATTTTTCTTCTTCTTTTTAGTAAATTAGTAGTAGAAGTAGTCGTAACAGCTGGGTTAACATTCGTCTATTGCTCGGCTTTTTTTTCATTTGTTGTTTTTGTTTGATTTTTACACATTTCTTCTTCACAGTCGTTGGTAGAAGAGAAACTAATAAAAAGTAAATTGTACTTTAAAGACAAATACAAAAGAATAGGTGGAGAATGTGAGAACAAAACAAAGAAACTGAATTAGCAAAGTTGCCATTTAGATAAAAATTATATTCCCAAATAGAAGGCAGTTTAAATAGACAAAATATAAATAGAATAATAAACTCGGCATAGCTGAATATAGCACTCTTACTTGTTTATAATATTTCTGAATATACTTTTTATTTATTTATTTTTTATTTATTTATTTTTTATATTATTTATTTTTATTTTATTTATTTATTTATTTTTTTGGGAAAACAAAAAGCCAAGAGTATTCAGACAAAACAATTTTTGTCAACATTGCCGATATCATTGAACGAATATGTTGCTACTGTTATAAGCCAAATTAGTTCAGAAATAACATAAATGAGCAATCGACAGTACTAGTAAAATTGCAGTAAAAACCTTAACTTTAAAAAAATTGAATTAGTCGATTTTTTAAAAGTCCAAATTCCTAGTTCCGTGTCTTCTTATAGAAGAATTAAATTACTTCAATAAAATAAATGAGTTCATTATACGATCTTACAAAATTAGAAATTCGCCTAGTTTTGCATATTAATCCTTTAATTTATACATTTTTCCCCAAAATCAAATAATGTTCAGGGCAAATTTCCACTACAAATTACTATCGAAAAAGAATCCCCTTTTCTTCTCTTACTATTTTTATATATTTTTAATGGCAACAGAAATTAAAAACCAATAGCAGACCTGTTCTCTAATAAAAACTCAACTCAAATTCTTCTTATGAAAAATATATTTAAAAAACAATCTGGCTGCCTTGCTAATACTTTAAATCTTTCGATATTCTCGTCAGTAAAAATTCTTGACGAGCAAAATAAAATTACGTACGAATGACTGAACGAAAAACGAAAATAATTTTAAAGAATACAAAAATAAGAAATGAAACAGAGTAAGACCCAGAGAATTCGATGTGCAAACGCACATATACAAACACAAATACATTCACGCATATGTAAATAAAATTAAACTAATAAACAAAAAAAACAAAATCTAATAAGTAAAACGTTAATAAAATAAGTTTTACCTGACATGTTGCTTGTTATTTGTATTTCTAATTACTACTTCGTTTTGCATTCTATACTTTCCACAGTATTTTCTTGTTATGTTTTGTGTGCGATTGCTGTTGTGTTTTTATTTTCTTACAGTCAACAGTAAAGTTAACAGCTTGGAACAACAACAGCAGTACCTGCAATGCAACAGCTGTTGGAAAGTATTAATAAATTATTGCAATAAATGGATGTAATAATAATGTGCTTGCGCCTACAATTAGTTTAAAATGCAATCTCTGCAACAAAAAACAACAAAAAAAACTTGATTTCATGTTGTTGGTGGTCAGGTTGGTGTTGGTTGTGGCATGGTCTGGGTCTGTTATGTATGATACGGCTTGGCTATTGGTAGGTAGATGAAAGTAAGGAAGTATTAGAAATTATATTTATAAATAAGGTTGTGTTCAAATTATGGTGTGGAAGTAATTATATTTGCAAGTGTGTGAGAAGGAGGCCATATTAAAATTATTTACATGTGGATTGAAAATACTTTTGTCAATATTATTGAGCAGAGTTAAGCTATGGAAACTCTTCTTGTTTACTCAATATCGATTTCTTTGTAAATTATATATTTTTTTATATATAATTTTTTTTAGGTTTCTAATTTCTAATTTTAGGTTTCCTATTGTGCCATGGCAAATAATTAAGTGAAGACGGCTATTTAATATAAAAGTAGCAGATAATTGTCAAGGAGCTATTAAACTGTTTGCACTGGAAAGGAACAGCATAAAAACAGTGTATAACAGATGTGTGTTGAATCTATTAGAGAAAAGGTGATGACTGGCCTGGATGTACAGCCATACAATATCCAGTTCCGACCCGTAAAAAACATATATTCTGAGTCCTCAAGCATAGCGAAGTTGAATGAGCGATGTTCGTCTGTTCCTCCGTCTTTTTTTAAATAGAAGTAGCACTTCAGGCAATAATTCTTATTTAATTAGTGTAACCGTGCTACATTCTTTAGGAAAGGGATAGAGGAGAGAAGCGAAGCGAACAGGTGGTCATTTTACTTCGCCGTCGAATGTGCTATGAAGAAGTTGCAACGAAAGAGGTTGCATTGTTTTAATGTGAAATCTGAAAAACATATTTTTATTTGTTAATTGCCGCAGGGGTTGAACCCTGGCCAACCAGGTTTGTAGTCAACGAGCTTACCACCTTGACTACAGCCGCCTCATATCTTCAATCGGAACAATAAAGTAACATCAATCAAAAATTATTTAAAAAATAAAAATAAATTCGCGCCCGCCCATATTTTTCGAGTTATGGGCCTCTGAACTTTTCATAGAAAAGTACGATTGTACATCATATTTTTCAAAATATCAATATAGGTATAATTTAAATGCTTTTAAACAGACCTTTTGAGGAAATGCTTAACCCGTTAAGACCCCATAAAATTTAAATTTTAAATTTTATTTTGTACTTAATTTTTTTTTTAATTTTTAAATATCTGTCACCCCACTATTTGTTAGGAGTTACTTCACTAAACTGGATTTATATACATGGTGAAGTGTATATAAAATTCGACATAGCCAAATATAGCACTCTTACTTGTTTAAGTTATTTTTACTCTCACTCTTCGTTTCATAAACACATGATCTTTTTATTTTTAATATTGAAAAAATGCTCAAATATTCAAGGTCTTTGAAAAGAAAATTTCATTTTAATAGAAAATATTCGTTCAAAAATAGATTTAGAAATAAGTATCTGTTTTGGAATGATTAATAACATACAAATATGTATGTATGTACAAATCAAGCCTTCGCTGCAAGAAAGTCTTAACTTAAAATTATGAATTTAAATACTTAATACAAATAATTAATACAAATAAAAAATATGTGTTTTATCTTCAAAAGTGTTAATTCTAAGGATAAAAATATGTCTATTACGGCCTTCAGAGAGTTCATATAACCTTTAAAACTGTAAACTAATTTTAGCAGTTTTTTTTTTTTACTTTTGTGGCAAAGGTTGCTTATGTAGATTTGACGCAAGTTTTTTACATTCCAAATGAGGAACAAAAACGAGCGAATATTTATCACTTCGGTTATTTAATAAATAAAAATTTTATTTATTGTTTTTTATTCAATTTTCTATTTTGACGTTTTAATATTCTATTCCTTTTGTTTTTGTGTTAATCGGTCATTGTTCTCCAAACGATTTAAATTTTTCTCGTGAATAATTTATGTTGAAACCATGAAAATGTTTAAAAATATCATGTTTATTTAATTAATTACATTTTTATATAAAAAAAAAAAAGAAAAAACACCTGCACATATTTACGGACACACAAAAACGTAAAGTAGGAAATTTTTTGAAAATATTTTCAAGCAAAGCATTAATTCATTAAAAGTAAAAAATAAACGTTTCTAAAGGATTCAACTTTGTAAATTATTATTTCAATAAATCAACAAAGAAGGAATAAGAAGGAGTGGTAAGGAAACCAAATCAGCATAAAGGAAAATAGCGTTCATAAAAAAAAGCTTTGATTGTTAAACAACCTACACCAAAGAATAGAAAGGTCATCACAGTTTGTCTTTACTAGTGTAATTTCCAGAATTTTTTTTCTAAATCTTCATTTACATAACACCCAGTTCACACACGTCAAGTTTTCTTGCAGCAATTCTGAATATTGTTTTCTTACCTACAACGAAATAATTCACAGAATAAAAAAAATCACGTACAATAACAAAAAAATCGAAATTTTATTAAAAATTTCATTTTGACTAAAAATCTAATTTTCACAAAAATAAATAGAAATAAAAAATTCACTAAAACACTTAAACTTTATTAAAAAAAACTATCAAAACAATGAAACAAAAACAAATTATAAAATTGAAACTTAAAATAAAAACGTTAATTAAAAAATAAATCAATCAAGTTGAACTCTTGTAAAAAGGCTTCTATGTATGAGCACCTATTATTATTTATGGATTTATTATCGAATATTTAAACTGTTCGCCTATTACGTTTCAAAATAAATGGTGGGCAAATTTGAGGTTAGAAAGTAAATTGGCTTAAAAACTCACTTTTTTTTTGACAAATTCAATTTAAAGCGAAGTATGAAAATCAATAATGGAGTATGATGTCCACCAAGTGTCCACCTTTAGCACGTCGGCCGACTTGTGCTCTTTTTATAAAATTTTGAATCACAATTTGCAACTAAGCTTTGCTTATCTCGTCAATACAGCACCGAACTTCATCTTTTAGAGCTTCAGATGTTTGTGATTGCAAACCCGGTCTTTCAAATAGCCCCTGAGAAAATAATCCGGAGTCGTTAAAACATGCTTGTTAGCCAAATTATTAACAAAAATTTCATGAGAGTTTTTTCACACTTCCCTTTTCTCCCATTATAAATTTGTTTCCCTTTTTATTGACTGGGGAACGTGAAAAAGTGTCAAGGGGAAAAAAGCTATTATGAATTATGAAGGAAAAACGAAATGTAAATAAACAAAATAAATTAGGGAGATGCCACTTTTTTATATTTTTGTTTTACGGAATTTAAAATCGAAGGAAACTTATTTCGAGATAAAGTTTTTCAATGAAAAAATAATTTCGTGAGAATATTCGACTAACAACTAAAAAAAAAAAATAAATAAAAAAGTTATTAAAAAAATCTAAATTTCACTGATTACAACTTTATAAAAAAAAACAAATATTTTAAAATGCAATTTTATTTATAATGAAAATTTTATTAAAACAAAAAAATTTTATTTTAGTAAAGTGAAAACAAGATTGAAGACGTATATAAATTATTTTTTTTTCTCATGGTTTGTTTTTTTTTTTTTTTGTTTTTCCTTTTTTTCGTTCATTTTTTTAATTCATTTTTACTGGCCTATAAAGCTTTTATATTATCTACTTGAATTTAATAAATAAATAAATAAATGGCAATTTGTATAGTTTATTATTTTTGTATTAATTTTTAAATAAAAATTTTACATGGCTCATAATAGCCGCTGATGAAAGGTAAACAAACAACACTTTCAACATGAAAAAATTAAAAAAAAAAAGTTTAAGAACACAACACCCTTTCAAACGCAATCATCATTAGTTTTAGACGTAATGTAATTAAGATTTTTGAACTCTAAAGGTAACCTTTTAGGCAAAAGGGGACTGTGTTTAATTTGTTAAGTTTTGTTAATACTCCTTAAATAAATAAATTAATCATTATTAAATTAAAAACAGATAAATTCAAAACTAAGTAAAATTTTTAATTACCTATTTAACTAAAAAGATTCCAATTAAATTGTCTCGATTTAGCCTGTATAAAAAAATAAAATAAAAAATAAATTAAAAAAAACTAACGCCTTGTCATTATTTTAAAAGAAAACTAGCACTAGCCAAGACTTTTTAAAATTCAAATTTAAAAAAAAATGTGCTTTTAAATATTTACTGCAGAGATTTGTAAACAGTTTAAAAAATTTCCCATCTACAAAAACAAAATGTGATGACAACAGTTTTAGTACCTTTATAACGGTAAAATTGGGAATTTTCACATATCCCTACTTTTTCTACAAATGACTTATTTATACGAAAACAAAGTATATTTGAGACAAAGTTCCAAAGGACCTTCTCACAAAATTTTATTAAAATCCGTCTAGCAGTTTTTACGTGATATGAACACAGACAACCAGACAGATGGATATACAAACAGACAAAAATACCAAAAATAATTGTTTTGTAGGTGACATGGAATCTTCAACAAAATTTAAAAAATATACCTATTTCATGTAAAGAGCTGATCCTTTTACAGTTTTATTATAGGTGTGTAAAGATAATCTTTCGAATATTAAAGTGATTAATGCACGATTAATGTACCCTACAAGAACAGTGACCATCATTTGATCCATCAAATGACAATCACTCCCTACAAGAACAGTGACCATCATTTGATCCATCAAATGACAATCACTGATGATGGAAATATCCATCACTGCGTAGAACAAAGTTTCTATCACATTCTTAAAGAGAAAATGAAAAACTTGATGTTAACATTCGTATACGTGTGATGTCTGTAGCAGACAGCCTTACCAGTGACTTTTTTTACAAGAAATTAATAAAAATTTTGCTTTATTTTTTGAAACATATTTAATAACAAAACTATTTAGAAGTTATATTTTGAACTTTGGTAATCAATTTTGGGCAAAAACTTCGATTTAATTAACAAACAAAAAATTCATTTAAATTTAATACGAAAAGCCGTACAACGGCAACGCTGTTTCAGTATAAAAATATTGCAAATGTGTTAGTAGATAATTGTGTATGTATAAGTTTCCCTCACTCATTTCTTGCTGGGCTGATGATGGAAATATCCATCACTGCGTAGAACAAAGTTTCTATCACATTCTTAAAAGAAAAATGAAAAACTTGATGTAAACATTTGTATACGTGATATGTCTGTAGCAAACAGCGTTACCAGTGACTTTTTTTACACAAAATATAATGAAAATTTAGCTTGATTTT
The DNA here is from genome assembly GCA_937654795.1 of Cistogaster globosa. Classification (NCBI taxonomy): domain Eukaryota; kingdom Metazoa; phylum Arthropoda; class Insecta; order Diptera; family Tachinidae; genus Cistogaster; species Cistogaster globosa. The sequence continues at coordinate 5,374,242 of OW569403.1, forward strand.
TGAAACAAATTTAACTACAAAACTTTATAAACTATATTTTGAACTTTGCTAATAAAGTTTGAGTAATTAACAAGCAAAAAATTTATTTAACTTTAATACGAAAAGCCGTACAACGGCAACGCTGTTTCAGTATAAAATTATTGCAAATGTGTTAGTGAATAAATGTTTATGTATAAGTTTCCCTCACTAATTTCTTGCTGGGTAGCCTGTTAAAAGGATACAATTTTATCACAAATGTCTCTGAGTAACAAATGTCTAATACATTGTCTAAAGAACTCGTACTGGCAGCAGAGCTTATTCCATAATATTAATAAGACTTTGTCTACGATACAATTTCGTTGTAAAATACTTAGTGATCATTAGGCACTATATGAAATAGAATTTGTAAATAGCTGTCCAAAGCTGTGTGGACAGTTCCGATACCGACGTATTGGCTTTACATCTTTGTCGCAACTGGGGTTGTTAAGGTAACTAATGCCAATCACCTATTAACGTAACGCACATTTTTGGAAATCTATACAAGTAAATTCTGTTTCTTAGATAATTTTCCAAATATTTTCAACAAACACGAAAGGTTTTGAAATGTAATAAAAAATATGTCTGATGGTAGGCATATCAATTTGGCAATGAGTCTGCTTATTATTATGGCTTAATTATAAAACTTAACTTACCACCCAGTTGTCTAATTTCTAGCAGAGTTCTACCCTCTCAGATATAGTAAATATTTTCAAGCAACACAGCAACAATAGTTATTTTTCTTAGGTTGAATTGAAGGAGCTGCTTGCCTGCAGCATAAACTCAGGACAAAAAAATTGGCAATAAATAGTATATGATGTTCTGGATATATTTATTCGATGATCTGCGTTAAACAATAGATGATTTAATTTTATTTCCTCTGATTGTTAATGAATAAAAAAATATATATATTTTTTTTTGTTCATACACATATAAAAAACTGACAATAAACAAATTTTTTATCAATAATTAAAAAGATTTTCTTATATCAAATTTTATTAAATAAAATGAGACATCAGGAAAATCGATTTTTATACATATATGCATTTTCTTTTTCCTCAGTTCACTTTATTCCAATTATGACGACAAAGGGGAAAAGAAAAATATGAATAAGATTTTTCACGAATAGAATTGACACCTTAGGTCAGCCGTATAGATAATTGTTTTTATTCTTTTTTTATCTAGGTTTTTTTTTCTTTTTTATGTCATAACATATTAAAATAATATTTAATGAAAATATCAACCAAAGTATTTAAGGAGATTTTTCAAATTTTTTTGCAAAATCAAACCTTTTAAAGCTGAAATATATTCGCATTTTTTCACTACACTCTTTTTCGTTTTTTTTTTTTTTTTCTTTTCTTACAAGACACACATACACAAACTTTTTCAATAGATTATTTTATTTATCCGGCGACTGCTGGAAGAATTCCTTTAAAAATGTTGCACGCACTTGCGAGGAAACTTTTTTATAAATTTTAACAATTTTCATTTACATTAAATGAATAAAATTCTTTTTATTTTCTGCGTTTTACAAAATAATGGCGAATTAAAGAGCTTCAGAATAGCCAGAGTTACCTACAACAAAGAAAGATAGGTCACCATTTTTTTCTTTTGAACGAAAAAAATAAAACATTCACAGTTGCTATTATGAAGTATGACAGCAGAGTTGTATAATTTATAAGCTACCTTGGGAATGTTTTCAACTTTTTTTTATAATATATATTGTAATGCTCCTCCATCATGAATAATAAAGTTTTAGATTTAATTTTAGATTTTCCTTATAACGATAAATTTGTGCAAATCCTTCAAATAAATTTCAAAACAAATAAAATTTAAAAAAAAAATTTATTCGTTTAATAATAACAGCAATTTCTCGACATCAAACAGCTTAAAAAATGTCAAAAACATTATTTACTGCTTAATTTGTCCAATAACTTGCCAACGTGATATAAATAATATTGAGCCTTAAATTCTACTCAAATCTGAAATTCGTTTCTAAGCGGCACGCTTCAATTTCCAATTTTAAGTAATTTTTTATTTACTTCATTCTGTAATATCAAGCCAAACACGGTCATAATAACAATATTACACAGGAATTAGTCTTGAGATAATAAAGCCACTTTTTCAAAATTCAAATAAATTTAAATCACAATTAATTTACTAAGTCTAAGTTTACAGATGTAGTTTTTGAGGCATTATTAAAAAAACGTAAGTAATAGTAACATCTCCTCAAAATTCAAGCAATACCACATTGCTTTCCCCTCTTGCTTCGCCAAAAAACAAAAATTTCATGCTGGTTTCATGAAAAATAGCATAGTGTAAATGTCGTTTAATTATTATTATTATTTTGTGCTTTTGAAGTCTATTTGATATTTATTTATTTCACGTTAACTTTTGTTGACTGCTTTTGTAATCTAAATTTTTAGACTTAATAAAAACTTCAATTATTAAATACATAAATAAAAAATTGAAGTCATTGCTATAATTTTATATTTTACATAAATAAGTGAAGTTTATTAGTTTTATGATAATTAAACTAATTATCATCGAAAAACATAGTTTTTTATTGTAATTGAATTAGAACAATTAATTGCTTATCGTAAAAACCAATATCGGAATTCAATTTATAAAACATTGTCTTTAAGAGTAATTAAATATAAAGTTTTATAGGTAATTCAAAACATAATTTTAAGTAATTGCTATTTTACCCTGCATTATGTTTTTCCGTTATTTATCATAGTTTCTTTTAATTCGCTTTTGTCGGTTTACGCTTAATCACATCTTTTTTTCTTATTAGGTTTTAGAAGAAAAAAATAAAATATCTAATCGTTAAAGAGTATTATTTGTACTCCCATGTACTGACTTTTATCTGAAAGCATTTCATTAGTGAACACGGCTATTATTGGCACAGTTTTCTTGAGGTAAGTTTTCTGTCCATTCTTTTTTGTTAGTGTTGAAATTTTTATACAACAACAGTTTGTTGTATTCCCCTAAATGAGTGGTGAAATTTAAGTGTTTGTTTTTTCTCTCAACATTTATTTGTGATTCATTTAATGCACAATTTTTAATTTAGTTTTTACACAAAGTTTACTGAAATAAACAGGAAACAATAAACGGCAATTTATTTAACTATACAAGACATAGTTAGTGTTTTTTTATTAATTGAAAATGTAAAAAGATTGTTATAGAAAATTACAAATAATAAAAACAACTCCCTAACAATTTTCCATTTTGTTCTTTTGTGTTTATTAGTGTTTTCTTTGCTAATCATAGATAATTTTTAAATAGTTCAATAGTGCAGAAGTGTAGAACAGTGTTGTAATGTCGTCGTTATCAGCATCGGCTGAAAATGTGTCGTCAGGAACGGGTGGTAGTGGTAGCTCAACTGCTGGTAGCGGTGGGGATTCGAACACACAAGATGGTGCTGGCTCAAGCATGTGTCTGGAACTGGCTCTAGAAGGCGAGCGTTTATGTAAGGCTGGCGATTGTAAGTCAGGTGTGGCATTTTTTCTTGCAGCCATAAGAGCGACCACCGACGACCTTCGCACCTTGAGTGCAATTTATTCACAGTTGGGCAACGCCTACTTTTATTTGGGCGACTATTCGAAGGCTATGCAGTATCACAAATTAGATTTGACTTTGGCTCGTTCCATGAACGACAAACTAGGTGAAGCCAAATCATCGGGCAACTTGGGTAATACGTTTAAAGTAATGGGACGCTTCGACGAAGCTGTTATGTGTTGTGATCGCCATTTAACACTGGCCCGGCAATTGGGTGATAAACTTTCTGAGGGTCGTGCTCTATATAATCTAGGCAATGTTTATCATGCCAAAGGCAAGCATATGGGTCAGCGGAATCCTGGTGACTTTAGTGAAGAAGTTAGGGACGCCTTAACAAAAGCCGTGGAATACTATCAGGAAAATCTTAAATTAATGCGTGAACTAGGAGATCGAGGAGCTCAAGGTAGAGCTTGTGGTAATCTAGGAAACACCTATTATTTGTTGGGTAAGAAATTTACACCACGCAATAATTGACAACAAAAAAAATCTATGAAAATAAATTTTTTTTCAACAGGCGACTTTCAGGCTGCCATAGAACATCATCAGGAACGTTTGCGTATAGCTCGAGAATTTGGTGACAAAGCCGCCGAACGTAGAGCGAACAGTAATTTGGGAAATTCTCATATATTTTTGGGCCAGTTTGAGGAAGCCGCTGACCATTACAAAAGAACTTTGGCCTTGGCCATTGAACTAGGCGAACGTGAAGTTGAAGCTCAGTCGTGTTACAGTTTGGGTAACACCTATACACTTTTGCGCGAGTTCGAAATTGCCATTGAATATCATAAACGGCATTTTGATATTGCTCAAGAGTTAGGCGATCGTATAGGTGAAGCGAGGGCCTGTTGGTCTTTGGGCAATGCCTATTCGGCCATTGGAAATCATCAAAAAGCTTTGCTTTATGCCGAAACGCATTTACAATTAGCCAAAGAATTGCATGATCCTGTGGGTGAAAGTACAGCTCGTTTGAATATAAGTGACTTACGAAAATTGCTAGGACTACCAGGAGGTGCACCCTCACCAGTTGAATGCGATGACCGTTCAAGTAATACGGATCTTTCGCAAGGTAGTGATGCTCAATCCATTGATTCAGAAAATTCTCAAGGAAGAATGGTAAGTTTTAAAAATGCCATTAACAAAATTAAAAAACCGTCATAAATATTAATATTTAATGGTAAGAGATAAGAAAGAATCAATTGCTAAATTTAAAATATTCTGCTGTTGCCAACACTTTATGGCTTAAAAACAAGTTAGTTTTTTTTGTTATATTTACTTCGTTAGGGAATTGTGAAAATGACATCTCTAAATGTTTGTTTAGGTAAAATTAAAAATAGAAATAATTTAATAAAAAAAAATTTAATTTTAAAATTATAATTAATTATTTAGGATCCTTTTTACTCACTAATATATTTATGGAGTACAAAAACAAATTACAAAATATTTAAAAAAAAAATTTGATGTAAACAAAAAGTAATAAATTTTAAAATTTTTTATAATTAAAAACATTTTAGATACGCGTTCGCCGTCAAAGTATGGAACAATTGGATTTGATAAAAATAACTCCGGATGGTAAACGAACCCAAAAACAGGATGCCAAAGTACGCCCAATCAAAGCTCAGGATGATGATTTCTTTGAACTGCTGTCAAGATCCCAGTCCAAGCGTATGGATGATCAGCGTTGTTCAATTAAATTAAATAAAAATCCAACAAGTCAAGCGAATTCTTTAGCTGTAACCGGTGCTGTAGCCACAGGAGCTACACGCAAACCTCTACAACAACACAATTCGATACAAACAAATACAGGTTTTGCAACAACTGAAACGTCCTCTACGAATGGTGCCAATTGCCTGCCTGGTCTTAAAGCTACTACAGCAAAACATGCGGCCAATACCAAAAGTTCATCAGCTGGAAATGCAGCACATCCACCACTCTCTCGTAGTGCTACAACAACAGAACAAGTTGACGATGCCTTTCTCGATATGTTGATGCGTTGCCAAAGTTCTCGACTCGAGGAGCAACGTTCTGAATTGCCCAGACCAAATGTACTCATTGATGCTGAAGCTCAAAACCGCGACAGGCCAAGTGGTGGCCGTGTTACTACTGTGCCCGATGAAGATTTCTTTTCGCTTATTATGAAAGTACAAAGCGGTCGTATGGAAGATCAAAGAGCAGCTATACCAATAACACGACGTGATGCTTCCGGCAGCTCGAACAATGCAAATAGCAACCAGAGTAACAAGTAATAATTTAGCTAGATGTATGTATAATTCAAAACGAAAACAACAAAACACTCGTATTCTCTTCAAGCGATTCCATTACAACTAAAAAGAATATTTTTATCTTAAGCATTTTCCGAATTTCTTAAATTCTTTTTTTTTTTTTTTGCTTTTATTTAAAATAATTTACAAATATATTTATAATTCTTATATAACAAAATATTATTTACATTTATTTATTATGCATAATTTTTAATATAAACCAAACACTTTCATAATTTTACCACATAAATACATTAACATTATTAACAACCATTTTATATTTTCAAATGCACTAATTGTCTAATATTTCTACTGATTGGTTATTTTTAAACGTTCATCAATTCAACCGTTTACCATTTTGCAAATATTTATACCTTTATAGAATTTATATACACTAATTGAAATTTACAAATACCTTTTTTTGAAATAAAAGGAAACAACAAAACTCAATTTAAATAACACGAAAAGATTTATTTCTAATGTCAAATAAGTATTCTAAACGATTTTTATCTACTAATAACTAAAATAAAGAAAATTTATTTAAGTCATCACCTAACAAAAATAACCAAACAGTTGTTTTCATCAAAAACGTTTTGGAATTATGTACTGTAGATAGAAAAGCTTAGAGGTGTTTTAGAATGTTATTTCTCCCAAAAGTGTTTTCCCTGGTAATAGAAAATAAATAAATATAAAAAAAGAAAAAAAAAACAAAATCTAAACATGGGTTCACAAAAATATGTGTGAGTCACATATTTAAAAGTTTCCAATTTTCTAAACCAACGGTTCTCAAATGGGGGTCCGCGGACCCCTGGGGGTCCGTAGCAACCATCCAAGGGGTCCGCATTTAGAACGTTTTATAATGAGTTTGGCTTTAAAGGGGTCCGCGAAAAAAAATTAGTTTACTAGGGGTCCGTGAGCAGGAATTTGATGAGAACCCCTGTTCTAAACGAACATACAAGGCAAGGCGAATCAATAATAGGTGGTCGCAATGGCGAATTCATTAATTTTCGCCGAAACGCTAAATGTCAAACACCATATAAAAAGCATACATATTTTTTAATAATGGAGTTTGACATTTCAGGTTTTGGCGAAAATTAATAAATTCGGCATTGCGACCACCTGGTATTGAGTCGCCTTGCGAAAATATTAAATTCAATAACAAGTTGTATGCCAAGCGATAAAATATTAAATTTGTTTCCGAAAATAAATGTAAGAAATCCAAGTCGAATTAAAGTAGCAGGGGTTAGCATTGGAGAATCAATTTAATTTTGTTGGATTACTTAATGTCAAACTCCATGCAACGACTGAAATGAAATTAAAACGCCACAGCCAGTATTTGATAAATTACAAGGCGAATCAATTATAAGGTGGCAGTGTAGACAAAGTCATTCACCCATATCGTGAATAGGAAGTGAAATTTTTGTTCCCATGAAATTTTCATTACCCTCAAGGTGAAAATTTCCATCATAGATTTCCAATGAAATATTGGTTCACTTCATTGAACAGCTGTTCAAAATTAATAAGCTATCAGTGCACATTGAATGTAAGTAAGAAGAAAATTTGTAAATTAAAGTTCGAAATAATTAAAATTTTTATTACAGAAATGTGACGTGCAAGACGCGTATAACCCCTTGAAGTAACCCGAAACATTGCTGACCCATTCTAACAAAAAAAAAAAAAATTGTATTAAATTTTATTATATCTCCATTTTTCATTTAATGACATTTTTAATTATAAACTTACAAGCAGTAGATCTCTTTGTTTTGCGTCTTGTCAAGCATAATGTCAGTCTGCGCTGCAGAAACTAATCTTGAATTTAAAAAATTTATTAACAATTTTAATATTCTGTTTATAAATGATAAAAACGTGCATAATGTATGCAGTTCTCCAGTAAAATTTAAGCGAACAAATCCAGGGGAAAAGTGAAAAAAATTTCGAGGGAAAAAATCAAGCACGATAAGAGGAATTTTCGTTTACGTGAAAAATTGTTCATGTGAATTATTCATGATTGCAATTTGGGGAAAAGGGAAAACATTTCAAGTGATAAGATATTCATGATAGATGTGATTATGTTTTTACCGGTAACATAGTAGCCAAACTGCATAACAAAAAATCTGTATTTATAATATTTTTTATATATGAAGTTTGACAGTAAAGTCACCGGCGAAAATGAGCAAATTCTCGTACGCAAAGTGAATCAATTATAATAATTAATTATAAAAATAATTTTTTTTATTTACGGTTTTGGCAAAATTTAATGAATTCGCCGTCTTAAATAATATTGGGAATTTAGGTTCCTTTCGTTTAAAAAAAAAAAAATCAAGAAGGCTATATTCGACTAATACGAGTCCTATATACCCTCCACCATGTTTTACATACAGTCTAGATTAATGAAGTAACTTGAATTAAAAAAATATTGGGATGACAGAGAATTGAAATATAAGAATAAAAAAAAATTAAGTACTATATATAATTTTACATAAAAATGCTACCGGCTCTTAATGGGTTAAGAATTTTTAAAAAAATTTGGTACTTTCTGAAAGATCTCTTCAAAAGCTTTTGAATGATACCCACATTGATATCTTAAAAAATATAGTCCACAATCGAACTCTTCTATGAAAAGTTCAGAGTCCCAATTTTTTGCAATTGTTATTAACCGACTTTAAAAAAGAAGGCGGCTATCAATTCGACTGAATGTTGCTTTTTATGTTTGAACATGCAGAACTCAGTCATTTCTGAACCAATTTTGATTTTTTTAATTTGATAGCTTATGCTTACAGATGCGTCCCATTTCATTATCTTAAAAATTAAAGGGTGTCCCCATAAGTGACGTTAATTGACTTATATGCGCCTATCTTTTGAACCGTTATAGACAAACGCTTGCAAATCGGACAGAATGTCGATTGCTATGACCGTTATAGGAACGTGTATAAACATTTAAAATTATAATCTAAAGGGTGTCCCAATAGTTAATGTAATTTTAAACCGTTATAGACAGACAGCTGAAATTTACAAGGAACTTTTGTTGCCAACTCCGCTATAACAACAAGTATAAAATTTGAATTTAGAAATTAAAGGGTGTTCCCATATTTGAAGTAAATTGACCTGTAAGCTTCTATCATTATTATTGTTTATATTAAACAGAATGTCCACTACTTTGCTTGGTTTAATAAGAAGTATAAATATCTAAAATTATATTTTATAGGGTGTTACAATAGTTGCTGTATTTGATGTATAAGACCAAACTGTTGAACAGTTTTATACAGTTGATTGAAATTTGTACAAAACCTTTAACAAGAAGCAAACTTGAATGTAGAAATTAAAGGGTGTCCCTAATACTGATGAAATTTGACCTATATGGCCCCATCTTTGAAACCGTTACTAACAAACTCTTAAAAATTAGACAGAATGTCCATTACTAAATCAAGTCTAATAACAGGTATATATATTTAAAACTATAAATTAAAGGGTGCCCTAATAGTTGTAATTTGATGTATATGGCCGATCTTTTGAACCGTTATAGACTAACGCTTAAAATTTAAACAAATTTTGTTTTACTGTGTCAGCAATAAAAAGTGTAAAAAATAAAGGGTGACCACATAACTGCTGAATATTCTTATTTAATCTGCTTTCACATTTTGTTCTACGAAATGTTAAAAATCCTGACGCAATATTTTTCAAATATAATAAATGTTTAATTACCGCCCTAAAGATATATGATTTTAAGTTTGTCTGTTTTGAAGTCTGTTTTTTTTTTGCAAGAATTATTTAATTCTCTATCGCCCCATCAATATTTTTTTTTTTGGATTAGAGTTACTTCATTGTTCCAAATGATATGGAAAAATTAGGGGCAGGCGTAATGTTTTGTATGCTGCCTTAAAGGACATGAATCGATCTTGCTGATTTTTAATTGAAATTTTCTTTCGAAACTATGTGTAATCGATTGGCGTATTGAAATTTTCTCTAACTCATCTAGTGACTTGGCAAAGCTGATTTTAATACTAACAAGGACGGATAGACGGTGATCACTCAATCGACTTTGCTATAAATACGCAGGATCGGAAATGGATATTGTAGAAATTATAAACAGAAAGACAAACTTAGATTTACCCATTTTTTCACTTTTTGTGGTGAGGGGTATAAAAAAGAACTCAGAAAAAGGAAGCGTAATTAGGCCAACTTTATTAATACTTAATATTACGGAGTGTTAGTTTTATTTAATAAAAAAATAAATAATAAAATAAAAATAAAATAAATAATTATTAATATTATCTCTTACTTTAATACGAACCTAAATTTTTGAAAATTGTACTGAAAAACTTACTCTACCAAACAAGAATTACACAGATTTTGATAGTTTATTTACTTTCTGTAGAACTGACGCCACCTGATAAATGTTCGATAAAAGGCATTGAATTAAGCTGTTGGGTAGAACCATTTCTGAAGTATTAATTTCGAACACAACCAATTATTAGTTGCAACATCGAATTAAAATGAGAAGTGTCTCTATAAAACATGAATTCTTGATATCGATCGAAATTTACATTTATTTTCTATTGAAACTCCGATCGATATCGAATCCCATTATTTGCCCCAAGTATTAATATTTCTAGGCAATTAAATTGAAACATGTTTCTATTGTTTTTATTTATTAATTTATTTTTTAAACAAAATCAAAACTTAAAAAATTCTAATGAAACAATATGCTGATGTATTATTTACAATTTAAAATTAAACTTAATTAATTTAAATTAAATGTTGTGAATTTTTAAAATGAGCGAAAACATAGATCTACGTAAAATAAAATAAAAACAAAAATTTAAATAAAAGCGATTTTTCTAGACCCTGTATTAAAAGCAAGCAACTCGTTTAAAAAAAATTGTATGAAAGCAAAACAAGAAATTTTTCAGACAAATTTAATGCTTGTAATACAGAAACAGCACTTAAGTTGGGGGTATTAAAAAATAAAGTTTTGCTTAAAGAAAGTGATCGTTAAGTCCCATGTGTTTTAATAAAGTATCAAATTTAAAGCTAGAATTTCTTATAAAAAATAACGGTTCCCTTCTTCAAATACCAACGATTGTGTTCACTAAACACATTTTTAATATTTAGCACTTTTCATTATTTTTGGTTTCATGGGGCGGTCGAATACTTTCTAAATCATGTTCTGGACTCAACACAAATATTGGCGAAGCAAATTCATTATCAGTTGTTAAACTAGATTTACTTGATTGATATGGCGGTGGTAAAGTGGACAGATATGGATTGTTCATACCTTTTTCCTGGCCTCGTTTCATCATGAAATAAACTACAAAAATACATATCAAAAGAGCTGTGCTGCTAGCCGTTATAAAGAGCACCAACTGAATGGTGCCCTCATGTGCAGTTATAACTTTGGCATAAGTGGGCAACTCCTCGCGTCGATGTATGAACTGAACTCGTGTTATATCCGTTGAATAATGGCCATTGACTAGTTTGAAGTCACCGCCCATTATGGCAGTCTCAATGGCAAAGGCCATGTCAATTTTATCATCGTTGTGCAGTTCGAAATGTATGAGAGCTGAACCGTCAGTATTTTCCTGGACCCGTAAGTTTTCAACATTACTGCCCAAAAGTTGATTGAGCTCGGATCTAATAGCGTCGTAGACATTATTTATGAATGCGACTGAATTGTTTTGCATATGCATTTCTACAACAACCGCTGAAATGGGTGTGGCAGTACAGTTGTATTGTCCCCTTTCAAACATGGGTGATGATTCTAATTGGTTGCCGGCGGAATCTACGCACCAACAATGTTTCTTGTTGCACTGCATAGGACTAAAGGCTCCTCTTTCATCACATGAGACAGGAAAGGGTGCAGTTTTGGCCAAAGATCGACATCTGGTTGTTTTAAGGTGAAAAGGCTTAACCGATTCCACCAGTAACTTGGAATCCCAAAGAGAGTTGGCCAGCTCTAAAACACGCTCTGTGGGTGATAATTGCAATTCAGGTGTTTGTATGGTTGTTGTTACACTGTTTGTCGTAGAATCAAAAATATCTTTGACTTTTACATTTCTGGCTTGGATTTCACCAGAAATATCTTCTTCAGTTTCCAAAAAATTATCAAAATCCGATAAGACTGTCATTTGTCGTATGAGTTCTTCCATAACAACTAAATCACTTGATTCCTGAGGCTTAAATTTTCTGCCCTGTCTGCTGTTGCACAAGGGTTCCATGTCTCTTGTAAGAGTGCCCTTAAGTGGAGCCCCCTTTTTGTCGGCACACCAACACACGCCATATGCTGCAGAAGAGGGTTGTTCTAATAATCCTGCTACCGAGGCCAAATCGGGTTGTTTGCCTAAACATTGCACCGGACTCCAGTGTCCAGTAATGGGATCACATCTGGGCTTAAACCACACCGAGGAATGTCCAGTTCTTTGGGCTGCCAAAGTATTTTTTAATTTAAGTCTTTCACACTGGGTTAAAGCGGGACATACTGAGTTGCAGGACAACTCGTTGTGGAAAAGATTTTTAGTCTGGCAACCATTCTCCTTTAAGTCAATAACAACGGCCACACAACGATTTGCTTTTGGATTGAAACGATAACGGGTTGCATTGGCGATTGATGTCATTTTTGCCAGGCAACTGTTGTCCATTGATTCAAAGCAAACATCCCCTTAAAGAAGAAGAAGAAAAGTAATTAAATTTTAGTAGATTGATTTTTAAATGTTTTTAATTAAACTTACTGGTCTTGGTGCAGCAGACACCACGATGTGTTACAGGATTTAATTGACAGGTGTGTGATGAAGGACAGGTTTCGTTCTCATTGTGGGGACCACAGCTTACTACCATGTCACTTTGTTTAAGAGGATTTCCCTCGGGACACAATGTTTCCCGCTTGGGTACACAAATTGGCATTTTGGGACATGGCGAATCCACGCAGTCAATATTTATCAATTGACATTCTTCGGTGGCACTACAATTGATTTCAGCACAAAAGTCTTTGCATTCGCAAGTCTGGCAACCATTAGCATCCACTTGATAGCCTGCCTCACAATTTAAAGTACAATTTTGTTTTTCACATTTGAAAGACGAATTCTCTTCACAAACAGGATCGGCGCCTTTCACACGAGTGCCACTTATCTCTTGGCCAATAGAATCTACACACCAACATTCGCCATTGCGGGAACACTGAACCTTATTCCATTCTCCGCTAATATCACACTGAGCAATATTCATTTTCATCACCGGAATTCCCAATTCGGAAGACTGATGCATTTGAATCGCCTGTAGATGCTGGCAGGCGGTTTTCATTTGTGGCAAAACACACTGAGTACCACAACCATTTGAGCAGCAACGTTTTGCGCCTTCGCAGTGAGAGTCAGTACGACATTCATAGGCACAAGCGTTTGAATCTAAATTGTTCGGTCCTGGAGGAACAAGGTAGGGACATTGACCGGGTTTCCTAGCCAAGCAGGCTGGCACGGGAGGACAATATTCATCATCACATGACACCTCGACAATACGACACTCCTCATTTTCGCCACAAACCACATCTTGACATGGATCGCGACACTGGCAAGCCGGGCAGCGTGTAATCGGATCTAAATTAAAACCATATTCACAGCCCATACGGCAGGTGAGGTCCAGGCATTCGATTTCCTCGCGCAGCTGAACACAAAATTCTTCGGTGACATTAAATCCGCGAGAGTTTGGAATTTCGGTGCCAAAACTATCGGCACACCAGCATTGCTCCACTTCTAGTTCAATAATTTCATCATCATTAAATGGCTTTTTGGGTGCTGGCACTACCTTTTTAAAGTCAGTTTCAAATAATTGACCCAGACCTTGTTGCTTACTTGCGCCCATATCAATAACCTTGGCACCACGACCCATTACTGGAGCGGCCACCTGTATCTTCAGCAAGCTGTCATCAACACGATAAAGTTTAAGGCGTCCGTTATCACGTTTCGAGCGCTTGGTGCTATTTTTAGCCAGCAACATGCGCATGCGTCTTATGGTATTTTCTTCCAAAATTTTGCGATGCTCAGCTCTAGTTACCTTGATTTTGCGAAAACTACACTGACGTTCTTTATAGTTTCCCTCTTCAGAACAACGGGGCACGGGTAAAGCTAACTTCATGCCTTCTTCGGTGCCTTCCATGCGCGCAGAAAAGTCACGTATATATTCGCACACTAAAACAGAAAAGGCGAATTACAAACTTAAGAAAGAAAGAAAGAAAAACTTCACTCACTTGTTTGTGGACGTGGCTCTACAGATTTATTTTCTTCGCTATTTTTTGTGGGACAACAAACACTTTCCTTCTCTTTATGTAATTTTGTACATTTATAGTCTTTCGGACAAGTAATATAATTTGACATCGAACGCGACGATTTGTAGTCAATTTCTGCATCAAAAAATGATTTCATATCTAGGCCATAAATTCGTTGTTCTAGAAAATTACAACAGGTTTAAGTGTTAATTTGCGAAAGATTTTATAACTTACCGTTATAACAGTACATTATTTCATTTGTGACATTATTCGCTAAAGGTGTACCCACCTCACATGGATTAGAATAAGCCATGGAGGGTTTACAAACCGGCCAAGAAGCACACAAGGAAGAACTGGACTTGCACAAGGGATCGACAGCAACTTCACACTGCGAACCTATAGGACATAAGAAACCTTCACAGGGCTCAGCACACTCACAAGTAGGACAGTTATTATGATCATTCTAAATAAAATTTAAAAAAAGCATAAAAAATTTAAGGGTATCTTTTATGGCGGCCAAGCACCAAAACTTACCTTGAAACCATATTCACATACAGCTGCACAAATATTGGTATCACATTTCTCGTTATTTAGATTACGTCCCATGGATGATCTACTAATCATATTTTCCCAGCCTTCACAATTGACCATATTGGCAGCTCCCATACTGGAGGCAATTTTATGACCAGTGTTTGGGTTAACACACCAACATACAAGACCATTGCGAGAACATTGTTTGGGCGAAAACATACCATTCGGACCACTACAATCTGGCACATAACCTCTGCCTTCACGTTCGCTTATAGCTAAGATATCGGTTAAGGCCTTGGCTTGCTGACATGTGGTTACATTGTGCGGTTGTTGGCAGTTGTATTGACAGCCTTTGGTAAAACAACATTTTTCCATATTACGACATTCTAAATCATGAGTACAGGGTGTGCCACAAATGTAGCCTGTACTCTTGGTATAATTCTCTAGCTCTGGAGCGGGACAAATACCAGGCTTATTGAATTTCAAAGCACTTGGACAACAAACACCATAATCATTTTTTCCTTCGATCATGCACTGATACAGGGGCGGACATTGAGGCTTGCCGGGCTCTAAGCCACACAGGAAAGGTCTCATATTTTGGCCATCTTCAATGGCCAAAGGCATGCCAGCCGGGCAGAAATTGGCCAAAGATCTGGCTTTTTTACATGTGGGCACTGGTGGACAAGGTTCCGTCTTACATTTGACCTCCATCAGTTGACAGGATTGGCCATTGGGACAGTTTATGCCATCGCACGGATCACGACAGCGAAATTGGCTACAACCAGTTTGCGGATCTCTGGCAAAGCCTGTAGAACAAAACATGCGACAAGCCGAAGCGGGGCAGTTATCTGGTTCTTTGCATTTTACTGTTTCTTTTGTGGCATTTCGGGTGCCAGGTATTTCAATGCCATACTCATCTACACACCAACAGTCTTCTCCACGTCTAAAGTTTGTACACTGTATTGTTTCGAATTGACCTCGTTTGTCACACCTGGGCACACGTACTCTTACATTTAAGGCTTTTGAACGTCTGGCTTCAGCACGCCGTAAATGCTGACATGCTGTTAAGTTTGCTAAAAAATTGAGAAAGCAAGATGAAATTTTTTTAAACAGTTTTGAAAATTTCATGCTCAAAAAAAGATGTCAAAGGTAAAGTCACCTTTATGCAACTGAAAAAGTCTTTTATACAAAGATTTTCTATAACAAATAAATTCTGTTTAAATGCTGTTTATATACATAAATGTGTTGTACCTCGTTATAGTTATTATTCCGAATTGAACAGCTCAAGCCTACACTTTTAGAAATACATACATGCGAAAAAAACAACAGTAGCAAACCTGCCAGATATTTCCACATTACAAGAATATTGACGCATTTACTCGCCTATAAAAAAATTAACTACGATATATAATTTTACAAAAAATGTTATCGGCTCTTAATGGGTTAAGCAGTAAAAAAATAGTATTTTCTTAAAGCTCTCTTTAAAAGCTTTAAAATGATACCCATATTGATATTTTTAAAAATTTGAAAAGTTCAGTGGCCCGTAACTCGGGAAATATGGGCAAGAGCCAATTTTTTCACATAATGTTTTTTTCTTATTTTTTAAATCTCTATCGCCTCATATATTTGTTTTTTTATTGAAGTTACTTCGTTATTCCAAATGATATAGAAAAATTAGAGGTAGGCGTGGTGTTATGTCCGCTGCGTCGAAGGACATAGACCGATCTCTCTGATATCCAATAGCACCTCTGTCGAAACTATGTCTGTAATCAACTTTGCCAGGGCACTAGATGAGCTAGAGAAAATTTAAATACGCCAATTGGTCAGACATAGTGTCGAACGAGGTGCTATTGAAAATTGCCAAGATTGGTCCATGTTCTTCGAAATAGCGGGCACAACACCACGCCTGCCTCAATGAAGTAACTCCAATCAAAAAAAAAAAAAAATAATAATAATAAAAATAATGGAGTGATAGAGAATTTAAAAATAAGAAAAAATAGTTAAGTGAAACAATTGGCGCTCGCCCATATTTTTCAAGTTATGGGCCTCTGAAATTTTCATAGAAAATTTCGATCGTTAATATGGTCAATATGGGTATCATTTAAAGTCTTTTGAAGAGATCTTTCAGGAAATACTAAAATTTGTTTTTAATGTTTAACCCATTAAGAGCCGATGGCACTTTTATGTAAAATTATACATCATACTTACTTTTTGTTCTTATTTTTTAGTTCTCTTTCACCACAATATTTGTTTTTTTGTTAGGAGCTACTTTACTAAATTAAGGTACGGTCAGATTAGTCAAATATTTGACTAATTTTATGGAAAAAATTTTTGTGTCTCACAAATTCTTATTAATAAATTTAAATTCCTGCTCAATATAAAAGAAATTTCTTATTTTGTAAATCGCTATTCGTAATGAAACGTGCCAGGAAAAATTAAATAAAAAATTTTAAAAATAGTGGTTACGTTTTTTTAGTCAAATATTTGATTAATCTGACGGCAGCTGCAGATTTACATACAATGTACGATTTGGCATAGCCGAATATATCACTTTTACTTGTTCTTAAACTTGTTACAGCAGTCACAGTAAAACGCAAAATAAGGCCCTTTGAAACGCTCGATGATCAAGCGGACATAGCTGAACATACACTGTGCAATTTAGATGCTTCTGCTTTTCACAATAAAAAAAAAAAAAAACTTTAATAACCTGCCAGTTTCACGATGTCGCAATCGTTCGTTCGCATTATTTCATTAAAAACAAAAAACAAATTCTCAAAAATTGTTTTTGTTTTAAATGTAATTATGCGAACGAACTAACGATTGCGACATCGTGAAACTGCCAGTTAATTAATTTTTTTAATAATGCGATATCGTGAAACTGGCAGTAAGTCTTAAAGAAATACCGTGCTATTTTTTATCCCGATTTAATTATCAAATCACCATAATTTGCAAGTGCTCGCGCATAAAAAAAAATAAATTATCGTAGTGTTGTTGTTTTGTCAGCCGTATACAGTAGATAAATAAAAATAAAATCATTGTTGATAATTGTTGTTTAAGCTGAAACTTTGATTTTTGTTTTTACTTTAGTGTTTAGACAAAAATCTTGAATAATTGTGAAAAATTTCCTGAAGAGCTAAGTGAGCGATAGCGAAACGGCCATCGAGACGTGCTTTCACATTCATTATTCAATATCGGGGATTTATTAATTTAATCGGGATAAAAAATAGCACGATGTTCTCATGGTTTATTAAAAAAAAACATTATGATAAAAAATTTTGTTATAGCAGAGAGCTTTGAATTATTGCCGCATTGATGAATGATGTTTATGTAGCGTAAGGGACACAACAAGGGAAAATAAAATTAAAGCAGCTTTAAATTTAATTTTTATATTTTAAAAAAGTTTCATTGACTTTTTTAATTTTACTAGCCTTTCCGGCAGTAACTCATTCCACTGTAATTGAAGGGCCAATAAAAACATTATTTTTATTTACATAAAAAACTGGAGGCCCCTCTATATCTGTAAAATATCTTCAAAATGGTTAGTCTTTCATCAACCTCAATTGTTTAATGTGATCCTTCATGGTGGAACAGAGAACCGTTTTACTTGTTAATTATGTAGCCTAAAAAATTAATATAAAACACTTTATTTTAAATAGTGGAGATTAAATACTTTTCAGGAATAAAAAAAATCGATCGGAATCTGAAGAAGGTAAAACAAAATCGATCGAAATTGTTAATACGGAATTAAATTCCTTCCGATTGGAATGTGTGACACGCCTGATAATTGGATGACGATATTAAATAATAATGTTTTATTTTTTTGTGTTTTGGTTGAATATGACACAGCCTCTGATTACAAATTATAAACCTTGATTACTTATTTATACAGAAAATTTCGGAATAATTTTTTCCCAAAAAAAAAAAACAAAAACAAAACATGAATCATCATTTTAATTTTAACAAATTTATATAAAAGTATTTTTTATTAGTTATAAAAATAAAATTAAAAAATTTTTATTACAAGGTCGTACGTATGTGATGTATGGAACTTTATTTTAACCATTTCAAACAGAAGATGAAAAAAAAAATGAAACTTGTAAATAAAAAAAGCAATTATGCATAAATATTAAATGTTTAAATAAAAGCGAAAGTTTATTTTATGCAAACAAAAAGAAGAAAAAAATTTAAAGAAAAAATTAACAATTTTTTTATTTATGTTTGATCATAAGTAAATCTAAACTAGTTATTGAATTCTAGTGAATACACGCTTAACCGTTAATGAATTCAAAGCTATTATGTAATAAAGAAATAAAAGTGGAGTTCGTTTATTTGTTTATTGCATAATGAATGTCTGTTGGTCTATAAAACCATAAATGATTCTTTTGAGTAAAATAAATTCCATAAAGAATTCAAAGAATTAAAGAAAAAAACAAAATAATAGACCGGCAGACGGAGACACACACAAACTTAATTAACTTTATTTAATATAATTATTATCATCATAAAAAGTAAGCAGAACCAAAAAAATGCTAGATATTTTAAAGCTCTAGACTTTATTGGCAAACATGACACCGTGGGTTGGTTTGTGAAATATGTGAAATTAAAAAAATATATAACATTCCTGTGTTACTATAAAGTTGGTATTAAACTTAAAGCACTGAATGCTAGGACTTAAACTTATTTCATGTAGAAGTAAAAAATGAAAAAAAATCGTAGTTTGCTGGTGTTTTAGTTTTACTTTTAACATGTTGTTTTGGATTTAAGTCACATGTCACACATTCCGATCGGAATGTTTTAAATTCCGTATAAACAATTCCGATCGATTTTGTTTCACCTTTTTCAGATTCCGATCGATTTTGTTTATTCTTGAAAAGTAAAGGGTCATCCAAATATGACGCCTAGATGTCAGCACTATATAATTTTTACACGTGACATCTTTTCAAATGACATAAGCCATTTTGTTTTATTAGAAGGTAGTACAGTTTTAACCATGGACAGGTACAGGCGTTTTCATCATTCAAAGTTATTATGAAAATGGACATTCTTTGAAAAATACCCATCGCAAAATTCGTGATTTTTTTGGTGTAAATAATCGGCCAAATCAATCTTCAATTCAAAGATTAGTGAAATAATTCAAAGAAACTGGTTGTGTTACTGATAAACCAAAAAGTGGAAGACCAAAAACTGTACGCACAAATGAAAATATTGCTGCTGTTGGTAAAAGAGTTAAAAATGAACCGACAACATCAATTTCGCGTCGTTCGCAAGAATTGGGCATATCTTATGGCTCCTTATGGAGGATTTTGCATAAAGATTTGCATTTACATGCTTATAAAATTCAATTTACCAAGGAATTGAAAAAAAGAGACTAATTACAACGTCGTAATTTCGCCAGTTGGATTATTGAACACCGAACAACAGATCCATTGTTTTCAAGCAAAATTTTGTTTAGTGACGAAGCTCATTTCAGAATGGATAGATTCGTCAATAAGCAAAATTGTCGCATCTGGGGTGATGAAAATCCTCGTGTTATTGATGAAAAATCTCTACTCCCACAAAAAGTAACTGTTTGGTGTGCATTTTGGGAAAATGGAATCAATGGGCTATTTTTCTTCGAAAATGATGCTGGAAATGCTGTTACTGTGAATGCTGAGCGATACCAATCAATGTTGAGAGACTCTTTATGGACACAGTTGAATCATATTGATGTGTCTGACGTCTATTTCCAGCAAAACGGTGCTACATGTCACACAACTCGAGAAAATATTACGCTTTTGCGATCAAAATTTCCTCAACGTGTAATTTCACGAAATGCAGATTCCAATTGGCCTCCAAGGTCATGTGATCTAACACCATTAGATTTTTTGTGGGGTTTTTTGAAAAGTCGAGTGTATGCTTACAAGCCACAAACAATTAATGATCTAAAGAACAACATTCAAGTTGCAATTCGGGAAATAATACCAGCAACATGTCGGAAAGTCATTGAAAATTTCGATATTCGGATTGATGTCTGCAGACGCAGTCATGGTGGACATTTGAATGATATTCTATTCCACTTATAATTGTAATGGATCATACTTTTAATAAAAAGAACAGCTTGAAAGAATTGCAAATAGTTTGTGTTTTATTTCAATGAAACATGTAGGCGCGTTTTTTGGATGACCCTTTATTGAATCTCCACTTTTTAATTTAAATGTGGTAATATTTTGCACACCAAAGTAAACAACGAGGCTAATCTAAGTAAGACACATCATTAAAGTAAATTTAAAAAACGCAAATAACAAAATTTCAAAGAAACTTAATTCCACTTTGAAATTTGAAAGAGGTTTTATTCCGAAGAAATTTTTAGTTTTCTGAAGAAGCAATTTATGGAATTGAAACCATTTTCGCTTGGAATTGAGTTCTATGACATGCCTGAATATTCACATTTTCTTTTCGTGAAAGTTTAAGTATATAAGAAATATTTTTAGCTTTTTTTTTAATATGTCGAACTGTTTTCTAACATTCTGACTCAAGCAATCAGTTAACCCTAAAAAAAAGGTACCCTACAAAAACAGTGACCATTATTTGATCCATCAAATGACAATCGCTGATGATGGAAATATCAATCACTGCGTAGAACAAAGTTTCTATCACATTCTTAATAGGAAAATGAAAAAAATAGCAAACAGCGTTGCCAGTGACTTTTTTTTTACAAAAAATATAATGAAAATTTTGCCTGATCTTTGGAAAATATTTAATTACAAAACTTTTTATAATCTGCTTTTTGAATCATGCTAAACAAGTTTGGATAAACACTAGATAAAATTTAGATTTAATTAGAAAAACAAACAAAAAAATCATTCAAATTTAATACCAAAAGCAGTACAACGCAACGCCACACACTGGCGATTTTTGTATGAAGGTGAGAAAAAAAATATATTTTTCTAAAATTGTAGTGATTTCATCACAAATTCAGTTTTATTTATATTGTAACAAACAAAAGTAATCAAAATGAAGAAAGTTAGAGAAATGTGTATCGTTACCTACAATGTAAAAAACCCTAACGAAAAAAAATTAAAAAAAAATTTTTAATTTTCAATTTATTATATATTTTAAATCTACTTTTAATTTGATGTTTTAAAAGAATCTAAACTTCGTCGCTTATAACACTATGGTTTTTCTGGCTAAATGAATGAGTCAAATGTGAGATCATGGGATCTGATGTTACCATCATTCGGTGCATAATATCTTCGTTCGTAGCAATTCGAATGCATTTTCTGAAGTGTTTTAAGCGATATTTTTTATAGTCTTTGTTACGACTTTTCTGAGCCTCTACGGATAGTAAGCCTACCGAAAAAATACACTTTTTAATTATATCTTGAAATGGAATTTTGTGAAGTGTAGGTGGCATATTGTACCTTTCGTACAGTGCAACAAACTCTTTTGCCGTCTCCAGGCAAAAATCACTAAATTTGTTTGAATGTACTAACTCGGTGATTGCTATAGCTTTGAGATTTATTGTAATCCCCTCAATTATGTTTTCACATAGACCTGTGATGTCGGAAATCAAAGCAGGATTAGCAAAGATTCTTCGTGACGTATTTTCTGAAATTGTCGTACCAGAGCCTTGTTTAACAGTAGCATCCTGTATTCCAATTTTCTTTTTAAGTTCACGATTTTTCAAACACTCTCGGGCTTCTTTTATTGGACGAGTATCTGAGTCGACTTTCTCACGTTTAAATTCAATATTAAAAGCAACATGCAAAAGACACTCCATCAGCTTAATACGCGCATGAAGTGGTGACATAGCAAAGCGCAGTACTTATTCATTTACGGGCATAGCTTGAACTTCTTCGATTTTATTCATCGTGGATGTTTTGGCACACACAAATAAGACACGAAGTTGTTAGTGTTTCTGTTACTGATTGTGCTGTCTTGCCGTCAATGATTGTAAAATATAATTCATGATTTACTTTAAAGTTACGATTATTTACTATTAATTCAAACTCTTTTAGTTAAGATATCTCCCCATTGAGTCTTCTCTTTTCTTCTCGTATAATTTGAGGTGTCTCTTTAACGTATGCAAGCTGTAGTGTTCTACAATATTGTGTGGAAGAAAGTTTATTGTTGTTCCATACTAATTTATTTATGTCATCACTTAATGATAATTTAAGTGGTACAACTGATATCATATATAAATGAGAGTCAGAAATTTGATCATCTAAAAATCTCTGTTGGCATTCGTTTTGACGAGATGCCCCATCACGCGTTGTTTCAGTATAAAATTATTGCAAATGTGAAACTTTTGGTCACTCATTTCTTGCTGGATGAATTAATTTTAATTTTTATTATTTTCTAACTTAGTTAAATTCCGAGTTGATTAGTTCATGAACGACCTAGTTCAGTTGAACTATTCTTTCAACGAAACTAAGTGAGCTTATTTCAGCTCCTTAAATCCTTCTTCCATGTTCATTATTATATTTTTTTTAATTTTACTTTCGTGTTTTTTCTGTAAACTGCTTCTTGTTTAGCTCAGAGTTCTTTCATTAAATAATTTGGTGAATAACTGAAAAATGAACTGAGAGATCAACTAAGCTAAAATACAGATCTAGTTTAACAAAGTGTTCTAAAGTAAAACGATCTCTTATTTTGAAGAAATAAATCAGTTTAGGTGTTAAATAATTCATAGAAAATAATAATTTAAACATTTTTCGCAAAGATGTCTGATTTTTTGATATGATACGAGTACGAAAGTTCCTTTTGCAAATAATGGATTTCGCCTTTAAAGAATATCTGGTATTTTAGAGATATTCAAGAAGTAAAGGAGCAATATCTGTTGATTAAGGTCGCTTAAAAATGGCGCTCTATTGATGCATCTTAATAGTTTTCTTATTGAATGCAGTATTTAGGGCCTTTTGGTTATAATTCAATACCATTATTTTTATTTTTGCACTAAGCTCATGTACTTGAGGCAGCTTAAAATCCCTTGATCATACAGCGCGTTTAAAATAGCATCCTCAAACTTTACGTCTTCATAAATTTTCATTTTCCTTGTAAAATCCATATCCTACGTTAGTGCAAAGAGAAGGTATTCTGTCCAATAAAGTGCACAAAGTGATGAATCATTAATACAAAATAAAGCGAAGAGGTTAAAAACTCCTTAAGTTTTTTTTTTTTGTTAATGGCTCAAAACTTATTTATACACCCAATAGTGTTCATCAAAAAAAAAAAAAATTAAAAAAATGTGTAGATTTAAAAAAATTATTTTCTACTATTAAAAACATTATTTTCTTAATGCTTCATAAAAGAATTTGTTTGAAACGCGACCACTGTGCTCAGTTGTTGACTGCTCTTTCGTTATGTTTGTTTCTTAAGTCTTTTGACTGTAATGCATTGGTGTTTGTGTGAATGTGTTGAAAATATTTATGTTCTTTGAATGAAAATGAAACTTTATTGCTTTTGCTTTTATTCTGCACCATAGCCATGCATAGACATTATTATTATTTTTATTTTTGTTGGAAGTAGCGAACGTGAGTAGTAAAATTCTACTGACACAGTTTCTAGAATCCATGTGCTTGTTTTCTGAAGTTGTTGCCTTTTCATATTGTTTTATTTTTCTTAAAAGAGGAATGTTTTGAAACTAGTTGTCATCATACATGTTTTGTAATGATCAGGTTCACAATACAACATGTTGTACACAACTAACAAATATAGAAAAAACAAAACTCATTTTGTTTGTCTTTAATTATTTTATTTTTTTTTTTTTTTTGTTTTTGTGGTCATGCTTTTTTATTTTAAAAAAGCTTTATTTGCCAAACAGTTATTCACTTCAAAAACTTTAACTTAAACACTTTAACTTGGCAATAGTATAAAGTTTGGTGCTTTTGTTTTATTGTTTATTTTTATTGTTGTTTTTACTGTTATTTGTATTAAAGTTTAAGTAAAAATGCCCTAGTTTAAAGTAGTAAAGACAAAACTAAGCAGCAGACCAAAAATACGTGTATTTTTGTTATTGTAAATATTTCAATGCATCAATGCAAGTGTAATTTACTTTGGACAAAGTCATTTATCATGTACCATGTATAGTGACCATAAAAAAGTTTTTTTTTTTGTCTTCTGGTACGTTGGTGAAATCGTATCGAATTTTAATTGTATTTTGGCAGTAATTTTTTCCGTTGTGTTTATGTAATACACCTTTGAAGTCATTGACATTTTTTCACAGTTTTTTGTTTTATGCTTTTAGCAGATTTTTTTTCAAGATGCACAGTGGGCTGGAAGGTTCAAATTTCTTCTGTATACTAAATATTTTTTTTAATTTCCTTAAATACATAATAATATTACAAAGGATTTTCATTTATGATCGAAATAAAATGACAGAATTGTACATTTAAGAACTTTATAAATATTAATTTATGTAGCGATATAAAAAGAATTAAAAAAATATTAAATGAAAAAACAAGGAAATAAAGAAGTTAAATAAAACCAAGTAAGAATGAAAAAGACTTTTTATAAACAAAATAAATTTAATTCAACTAAAAGTATTTGGAGCACTTTATAACAAATTTGCCAAGTTCGAACCCATTTACACCATGAAATTTTTCATGAAACTAATTTTATGAAATGTTTGTTTGTGGTTAAGCGGGGTAAGCAAAATGGCATGGCTCGTATTTTAGGGGATGTTTTTATATTTACTTTGTGTACATTCGTTTAGTTGTCAGTATTACTTGAAATAACACACACAACCGCAATTAGGAAAAGTATAATGTCGGTCACAAGTTGAAAACTTTTCAGAAGCCATAAAAAACTTTATTACTCCGTTGCTAAACTGTTTAAGAAGTAAAAAAAAAAACAAAATTAGTAGGAGATATTTATTGTGGGATGATGTAAAGAAAATAGAGCTACTGAACTTATACTTCTTTAAAAAAAAAAATTAAAAAAATAATATTTCGATTCGAATTTTTTTTTCGAGTTGAGAGTTGTCAACCTGTGACCAACGATAAGAGAAATGTACGAATTCCGATGACATTTAAAATTCCATCGTATAGGACTGCGATGAAACTCCCTGAAACTTTAAAAGGAAAAAAGGCAAGATAAAATTTTATAGATTAAATCTTAACCCAGATTATGATGTTTAAAATTTATACAAAAAATATCAATGCAGTAATTTGTGTTTGTTGAATTATTTAGTAATTGGGATCTTCAGACATACGAATATCAAAATATAGTACAATCACTATAAAATTTATTATTAGAAGTTATAATTTTTTTTACTGATTTCTTTAATAAAGAAAATTATTTTCACAAAGTTTATACTTAAATTTAAAATAAAAATAAATCAAATAATTTTATTAATTTATTTGTTAGTTGAAAAAGGTTTAAAAAAAATCGTTAATTGGACTTAACCTAACTAATTTATTATAGTACAATCTAGTAAAAAATTAGCTCCATAAGTCTGAGATAAGTCAATTTTTTTATCTTCTATAAAATTAATTTCTAAAAGTTATGAAATTTATGTTAAGAGCAACCGTTGAAAATCGAAATTATTTTTTTTTTTAAATAATTTTTTAAAGCTTTTTAATTTTTATTTTTAAACGGTGTAAGTTTAGCCCACTGTTTAAAATATACATAAGCGAATACATAACAAATAATCATTTGTTTAGTGTTTTTACAGTATAATTTTAACATTAGACTGATGCAGTTTATAGTATGTAAAATTGTGAATCAAAATTATGAACAACCAAATAAACCGATTTTTTATAATAAAATTTTTAAAATTAAAACAATTTATAATAAAAATGAACAAGTACCTCATCTTCATAGTTAAGCCCTCTTCACACTATAATACTGAGTATTAAAAGTTTCATTGGATCTTGTAGAAAGGAAATCAAATGAGAAATGTTGTGATTGTCAAGAAATGTAACGTAACATTACATTTTGTTTTCACACTATCACACTTTGAATAAAATAAAAATTACCAAGCTGGTACGAAATTTAAACAACGGCGACTGAAGAATATTATGTATGGCGCGGAATTTTTGGCTGTTCTGCTTCTTGGTAAATAATAATATAATATAGTAAGCGTTTAGCAAAATTTTAAAAATGGTTCGGTATTATCGGATGTCAAATTTCTTTACGTATTGTTTCATACTTTGATACATATTGCTTTCACACCATCACATTTTTTCATTCATTCATTTTACTCAATATTATAGCGTGGAAGAGGCTTTAATACACAAGACGATTTATTTTACCGTTTATATTTATATTATACAATCGATTAGCTATTTTGAAGATACTGGCTCGTATTCATAGTCACACGCTAAAGTCGGTTCTCTTCAAACTAACTTAAAAAACTTGATATTAACTTGTTAGATACTATTGTCTAATAAAATAAAGCACATTTAGGTTGAACCAGCTTTAACTGAGTGCCACCTCGAATGATGAAACTGACAAAATTTGTAACAAAATACATTTAAGTAGGCTATTCATCTCTGATCAACTGGTAACATTTTTCGTTGAAAACTAGTTAATAGGAAAAAACGCAAGCTAATAAAAATTTGTTTTAATTTTTCAAACATGGAGTTGTGATGTTAATTTAAATAGTAAAACTCGAAACGTAAGTTTATGTCATTACATTCTTTTAAATTTAAAACAGACTTTTTGCATACAAAATTTACTTTTCAAACACGAACTCGTAAAGGATATTTTATTAATGACTATAATTATAGGCCATTTTTACAGATGTCCATAATCTACTTTCTTCCTAAGTCGGTTCAGTATTTTTAAAGTTATAATCTAGTCAACATTTTGAAGAAAATTTTAAGATAGAAGTCACTTCTTCATTACTTTTTAGGTTAAAAACTTAAATTTACCAAAAATAAAATACATGATTATCGAATTAAGGTTTTTTTTAACAAAAAAATTCCTCTCTTGGAAAATTGGAAAACAAGACCCGTTATATTAATACAAAAACACTTTTTCTTAACTACGAGATGTTTATGAGTTAACAGTTCAAAAATTTACAACAACAAATTTCGTAAGTATCGAATAATATTTTTTTATAAGTCAGAACTTCGACTCTATTGTGTTTGAATTAGGTAATGTTACAGAAATACAAAAACATTAATACTTTTCAGTTGGAATTGTGCAGTGACCGGTTAAAATGAATGCGTGTGATTTATTAAGAATGTTGACAGGAGTTACAAGTTAGATTAGAATTCGATATTAGTAACGATATATTGACTGACTTTTTCGATAAAAAATGCTTGCAGGGAGGGGACACTAACGGATTGACAAATAATGCACAACTTATGTACATATCTACCTAAAAAACATTTGATTTCACACATGTTATGCTTATTATTATTACTGGTGCTTAAAGTTTAGCCAAATGAGTCGACCGCCTGCAATTGTAGTTACTATAAAAGCGTGATATATCTCATAATTGTTAAGATGTCCAAAAACAGAATGAGAATCCTATAACAAGTGAAAAACCAAATATTAACGTTAAAAAAATGTATTCAAATAATTTTTTTATTTTTGACTCCCCCTAATGAATTTATTAAACATAAATACTCATTTTAGCGTTAATATATCATGTGCATATTATATACATTATTATATACTCACCATGTGAACGTCCTGCTTCAGAGGCAACTAGTAAGCCAGCAAAAACCAGAGCACCAAAAGCAAGTAACTTTAACCATCGTTTATCATCATATCGAGCCATATTTAAACGCATGTAATTTTAAAGCAAACAGCATCAAAAAACTCCA
This sequence comes from Cistogaster globosa, assembly GCA_937654795.1. Taxonomy (NCBI): domain Eukaryota; kingdom Metazoa; phylum Arthropoda; class Insecta; order Diptera; family Tachinidae; genus Cistogaster; species Cistogaster globosa. The sequence goes on from OW569403.1 coordinate 5,402,612, forward strand.
AAACTTAAAGGTTTTTATGTTGTGTTTAGCTTTGATGCTTTTCTTTGGGCTTCAACGACAAAATAAAAGTAAAAAAAGTAAAAAACACTTGTTAAATTTTATTTATTAATGTTGTTCAATATGCTTCTTCCTTTTCGTGAACAAATTTATAGGTATGTTCTTCTTCTTTTAACTTTTCCTTGATGTAAGTGTGAATGTTTATGTGTATGGAAACAAATGTGTAAGTAAATAAAACTTTTTACCGTTTCAAAATATGAACTCGTTTCTTCTTCTTTTTTACAGGTTAAAGCATAACAAATATGGAAATAAAACTGACATAAAAATAACAGTTAATTTAATATTTGTTGAAATTATGTACTTAAATATAAAACGCACAAAAAAAACTACAACAAAAAACATGTAAAACAATGACTTTTAATTATGGTCATGTGATTTTTGCTTAAATTATTGCGTTAAATGATTGTAACTTGTTTTTCTTTCACAACACTGGCACTTACGAGTATTTAAACAAAGCTGATCTGTACTCGTTTTATTTTGTTTGCAATAAATTTTTTAATTATTATTTTTTGCAAGTGTGTAGTGTATTTAGGAGCTTTTTTTTATTTAACTGGTTGACCTTTAGCAAATGCAAATAACTATTTTCGAATATTTAATTGAATTTAAATAAACGAAATCGATGGCTTATATTGATAGCTACATTTTTCCGTTCTAGCTGATTCTGCAGTTAAAATAAAAGCAGACGTTTTAATTATTGAGTAAAAGAACATTTTGGATAAATTAATCAATATCGATTAAGGTTACATCGTATTCCATTTAAAAAATGTGTTAAAATAATTAAATAAATTCTTTTTCATTTGTGGGTCAGGTCAACAAAGGCTCTTTTGTGACCCTCTTAATCAAAATTAACATCAAACAAAACGTGCTGTAATCTTAGCAAGTAATTTTACTTACTTTGCTTTTTATATATTTTCTAATCGCAGATAAAGCTAACACTTACTGCCAGTCCCAGGATGTCGCAATCGTTCGTTCGTTCGCACAATTACATTAAAAACAAAAACAAATTCTTAAAAATTGTTTTTGTTTTGATATCGTAGGACTGGCAGTTAGTCTACACGTGAGCTGAGAGCTAGGATATTTAAATAACAAACAAGACCTCAAGTTGGTCTTATTGCAATGCTATGATATTTATGATCAGAGCGTTTTCATGAGAGAACTCTTCAAAATAATTTCATGAAATGAGCTGACAATTAAACGAACGCAATTTATTTATTTTGTTTTTTTAAAGGGTAAAAGTTGTGAATAATATAAAAACATAATCACCCCTATCGTGAATAAGAAATAACATTTTTGTTCCCATTAAATTTGCATTCCCTTCGAAATAAAAATTGCTATTATGAATTTCCCATGAAATATTTGTTCACTTCATTGAACAGCTCTTCATAATTAATAAGATATCAGTGCACATTGAATGTAAGAAGAAGAAGAAGAAGCTTAATAAAAATTTGTAAATTTAAGTTCAAAAATAAATAAATAAACTTTTTATTACAAAAACGTGACGTGCAAGACGTGTATAACACCTTGAAATAACCCGAAACATTACTGACCCATTTTACAACAAAAATTTGTATAACATTTTTTTATATCTCCCTTTTTCATTTAATGACATTTTTAATAAAAAATCTTTATAAATTTACAAGCAGTAGATCTCTTTGTTTTGCATCAGTTCCCCAGTAAAATTTGAGTGAACAAATCCAAGGAAAAGGTTTAAAAATTTCGAGGGAAAAAATCATTCACGATAAGGGAAACTTTTGTTTACGTGAAAGATTGTTTATGTGAATTATTAACGATTGCGATTTGGGAAAAAGGGAAAACATTTCAAGTGAAAAGATATTCATGATACGGGTGATTAAGTACAGGAATTGGCGCTCACCCATATTAAAGAAATACAAAAAAAAATAGGTGAAAAAGCATAATGACGTCTATCCGGTATTAAAAAAGATGCTACAGAATATAAAAAAAATCGCAAAGAAAAAAAAAAACATAAAACACAGATGGAAATGATCTCGAGTATGACCCATGAAAAAATTAAACATGCACTCAATGTTAGACACTCGAAAAATCTCAAAAATGCAAAAGTATATATGAATAAAGTTTTGCAAAATAAGCTGTCCGCTTTGGTGATTTTTTTACTTATACGAGTAAACAGACTAAACTTTAAACTGTTTTTGACAATTTTTTTATTGCTGATAATACTTTTTCCTCTTTGCTTTGTATTGAAAGTTATAATATATAAATACAAAAAATAAATAGTAATAAATATTTCTTTGATTGCTTTTCTTCTTTTCTTGAAAATGTTACAATTGCATTTCTGGAACTAACATTTTAGTGGCATTTAAGCGGATAATTCGAAACAATGCAGACTATGAAAAACTTAAGCAATTAAAGTTAAGACATCAATATGTTTTTAAACTATTTGTTTAACCTAAAATTGGATCTTTCATTATGGTAACAGGGGTACAAGCGTTTTGCCAATCATTGTCTTAAAATCAATAAAACAAGTTTTATAAAATAGGCTACAGAAATTAAATAAAAAGTAGATAAAGATTAAGCTCTTGAAACACTATCGGGTTGAGATTTAATATCTAAACCCAATTAATGACAAACCCTCTATTGTGAAAGAGGCTTCATTGATCCAGATTTATTTGTCGAAATTGTAGTCGCTGATCTTAGAGATAATCTTAGGTAGATGAAACTATAAAGTCTGTGAAAACATAACAAAACAAAATAGTTTGGAATTATAATTATTAAATTTTTAATCAAAGACCATCAATGTGTTATTTTTTTTTCTAAATATCTATTTTCTTTTTGTTATTATAATTCTTATTTATCCATTGATTAATTTAATTTTAATAAGAATTTTTGTGCCAAAGCAGTTTTGGTATTAACATAAGCTTCTGACTGGCAATTTCCTCCAAATCATTTAAGTCTAAACATTTAAAAGGACACTGTAACTTGGTAATTTGATATCTTAAAATAATTTTGTGGACAATTGTACTTTTCAGTGGCCCATAACTCAGAAAATATGAGCGGACGCCAATTTTCTTACTTGATGTTATATTTTCTTATTTTTTAATTTTCAATCGCTCCATATATTTGTTTTTTTTTTTTTTTTGACTGGAGCTACTTCAATGTTCCAAATGACATGGAAAATTAGGGGCATGTGTTTTGTTTTGCTCGCTGCCTCGAGAGACATGGACCGATCTAGCTTATTTTCAATTGCAAAATGTTCGAAATTATGTCTGATCGATTGGAGTATTTAAATTTTCTGTAGCACACTTAGCAAAGTTGAAGTCAACACTAACACAGGCAGACAGACGGACTTCGCTCTATCGACTTCGGCATGCATAAGGACTTGGGGTCGGGAATGGATATTGTAGAAATTATAAATGAAATGACAAACTTAGATATAACCTTCTTTCACTTTTTGTGGTAAAGTGTATAAAAAAGAGAACGTCTGATTTTTTTTTAATTTGTTAATTCAGAACTGCATAATTTCTAAACCAATTTTATCTTCTTTATTTGAAATGTTACACTTTACAGATTGGTCCAATTTTAGAAACATGTTTTAAAATTTTGAATTTTAGCTTGCTTGATTTTATCGTATCACACAAAGCGTAGCGTTACGCATTAGCTCCCAATTACAAAACGTTATGAAAACCTAAACTTAAAAATGAAAGAGTCCCCTATAGGTTATTTAGACAGACTACTGGAATTCTTTAATAATTTGTGTTACTATATCCACAAAATTAATATTAAAAAAACACTGGGTGTTTCTATAGAAGAAAAGAATTTGACGTAAATATATGGCCTGTTTGTAATAAAGTCGTTTTTCGTTTGCATTTGTCTTTTAAAAAAAAAATTTTTTTGTCTTGGAAATGTATTTTCTTAATCTGTTGAGAATTCATATGTACAATGTCTTTGTTAAAAAAAGTTAATTTTTTATTTTGCAAGAGAAATTTAATTATTATTTTTTGTATAACGTAAAATGGAATTGTAGTTGTGAAACATTAAAAAATAATAAAAACACATTATTTTCTTTTAAATCTTAGTAATGATTTATAAATTTGTTTTTTTTCAATAAAAGACTATTATCACACTGAGATTAAAAGTCAAAAAAATTTATGTTTGTGTTTTTAATAAATAAAATGTTTGTGGTGACTAATGTGGTTGAAAAATGACCATTGGACTGCCAACAAACTTTCATTGTTTAGAAAGTTTTACATACCAAAATGAATACACATTTTTCAATTAAATTTCATTTTCATTTTATAAACCTCAGAGACTTCATCAGTTTTTTGTACGAGTGCATTTGCATGCCGCCGATTAAGAATCTATGGCTTTGTGCTTAAAATTAAAAAATTATCTTAATAGAGATAGACAACTTGTTTAAAACCACTTAACAATATTAATCGTTAGTCGTGCTTGATTCCCTCCAAACGTTTATTTTCTAACAACTAATTTCGTGATATTCTGAAATTTTTAAGGCTGTCAAAAATTACACAGCAAAATGGTTAACTGTGGGAAAAGCATCTTTTGCTTGCTCAAGCTTTTCTTGAAAAAAGATGTAGCGTTCTTGCAATTTTTCGACTTAAATCACTGGGTTTTCTCTAATAGTTTATTTTTTTTTTCATTTATAGCTTTTGTTTTTATTGATAAGTTTAAAAAAAAAAACAGTATCAAATTCTAAAAATTGTTTTAAGAAACAATAAGAGCTTTCTAGTAAAACTTTTTTCGTCATTGTTAAAAAAAAAAAAACAAATGAAAAAGATTTCTGGATTGCTTTTTATTTTATGCAACAATGCCGGCCTAGATCGATATGCTTCCTCTTGTCAATTAAAAAGAAGAACAAGGTAATTTGCAATACGTCAATAACAAAACTTGTTTTTGAAAGTTAACTCACAAAAAGGGAGAAAGCGGCAACAAAATAAAAAAGTCGCAAAATTAGTTGAATTTAAAAGAGTCTCACAAAAAAAGCCACAGACCACCAAAATGGGTCAAACTGAGACTTTATTCGACGAACCGTAACGCTGCATACAAAAATGTTTAAAAGTACGGGAACGCTAACAACCAGCAAAAATTATACATTTCAAAATATTAAAAGTTTTATTTAAAAAGCTTTTGTGATAAAATCTTTCAGCAACACTTTTACGTAAGGGTTTTGATAAGCATAGAAAAATAAAGTCCTTTTAACTTGCTACTGTTTACTTTTTAAATTGCTGATTGTTTTGCAATTTACACAATCTAATCTTAGAAAAAGTCTGGGTCAGGGTTGGAAAAAGAAAATTTTTTTAAAGGCAATTTTTCGCAATTATTTTTCAATAATGTTTTAATGATTCCTAGAGCAAAAAAAAAAAAAAAGACAAATATAAAGGGCGATAAATAAAAACGGTGAAAAATTGGCCTCTAAATTTTTCAAAGTAAAGTACGAATGTGCACCTTTTTTTAAGACATAAGTATGGGTATCATTCTAAAGCTTTTGAAGAGATCTTTCAGCAAATACTAAAATTGTTAAAAATGATTAACCCATTAAGAGACAATGACATTTTCATGTAATCTTTTTTTAATCCCCTGTCACTTTACTAGATTTATAAGCATGGTGAAGGGATATAAGATTCGGCATAGCCGAATTTAGCACTTTTACTTGTTGTCTATAATTTTCATACAAGCGAAAATTGGCTAAAGTATTTTTAACATGATATTGAATCTTTGAACTTAAAAATGAATTTGAATTTGTACAAAAAGGAAATTATGTCGGGACCATCAAATAACTCAAGAGAGTAACAACGTTATTTTAAATAAAAATTTTTATTGGAAAAATGACGATTGTATTAACTTTTCCATCACTGGTCTGGACTAACTCGTTCAAGAAGAAGAATTTTGTTCTCTCTAAAATCACTCTCTTGCTGGGACGGGAAGAGTTTTTGATCAAATTTAAATCCCGTGAGATCGAAACAGACGAGAAAACACCTAATCAGTGGTGTCAGAAATTTTCATTTTTATCAAAAAAAAAAAAATATCTTAATTTAGGAAAAAAATCTTGAAATTTTTTTTATTCTTTTTACTTTTGAAAATATCTGTTTAAAGTTTGCAGATGAACAAGGAAGACATATCAAACTTATTGCAAACTTCCACAAAGTTGGAAACATTAACTCACTATTCGCTCTAGAAATTGTTGATATTGTGTGCCAAAACTCTTCCACTTCTTCAACATTTTCTAAAATCTTATAAAATAATTATTAAATTCATCTGGCGGAGTTTCCTCAATTCGTTATCTAATTTTTTTTATCTCACTGTTTTCAATTAAATTTGGAAAAAGTTTCATTAGAGTTACTAGTGAAGAAACTTTTTTATTAATTACGTTTTGAGAATCTGTAGTAAAAAGCTTTGTAAGGTTGCGTCGTTTAAGTCAAATTGTTTTGTTATTTGTTTACACACCTCAATGTAAAAGGCAATACAATCAGCATTTAATTCAGTAGCTTTAAGCTTTGTATTGGAAATTTTAGTTTTTACAAATATACGTACCTGGTAAATGCTATCATTATTGATTTATTTACCAATTAGCGGCATTAATACAATTTTTCATTTTAGGGTATTTATTTACAATATAATTGTAGGTTAATATGTTTAATAAATTTTAATAAGAATATGCAACATTAGTTGTCAAACAACTAAATCAAAAACATCTTAATTTGGGGTAAAAGATCTTTAAATATTATTTTGATATAAAAATCTTTAAAATGAAGGAAAAATCTTCATTCTGGCAACGCTGCACCTAATGTTTTAATCAATTTTTTAATTACATATGTATGTATGTATGTTAAACTTGTGTAGTTCATAAACGAACTAGTTCATTTAAACGATTCCAGCGATTGAACTAAGTGAACTAGTTTATACCTTTAAAGTTCATTTTTGAACTATACTTTGTATTTGAACTACCAGACAAGATGAACTAGAATTCATGTCTGTGTTTCCTTGTTGACTATTTCCGACATGAAATTACTGCTGCCACGCATTTTATTAAACATTCGTTTTGGCAATGCTACGGTGTTGTTGCCATCATATTTTGAAAAGAACACTTGAACTAAAAGAGCTTTTGAACTAAAGAAAGCGTTTGAACTAAAAGTTGAAAGTACGAACAATACGTCAACAGCACATTTGAACTAAGAGAGAGTTTGAACTAAAGAGAGCCTTTAAACTAAATTTTGAACTAGTTCATTTACAAACTTTGAACTAAAAAGAGCGATCACTAAATTTAACTATATGGCACAAGTCTAATGTATGTAAAGCTTCAATTTTCTTAAAAGAATTTTTTATGTTTTATTAATTTTTTTTTTTTGTGAAACTAAGACTTTTTTGCAGACTTTAATAAAAGTTTTGCAAAATTTTTATTTCTTGTTAAATATTACTGCCATCCCTAAATTAGCGCGTAAAGCGCAAGATATCTGTCAAAATCTCTCATGTTCATACAAAATGTATGAAACATCCCTAAATAGCACGGCGTCAACGCTTAGCAATTGGAAAATCCAATTTTGACAGCGCGTAAGGTAATGCAGTTGCCAACAAGCTAATGTTGTTTACATATTTTTTTGTAATGTTTAGAGAACGTTATAAAACAGTAATGACATTTTAGCTTTTTTCGGTTTTATCTAGCGTTTTTATCACTGTTTTTCATTCCATTTTATAGGGTTTTATTAAAAATTATAAGTTAACATCACTGTACACAACAAAACGTTGCGCTTTTATTTAGGTATGCCATTTCAGCGTAAAAGCCATGCGTTATTTTGCGTCGCGTCTTACGCGCTAATTTAGGGATGGCAGTTAATCATTTATATGTGTAAGAAACTTTGTTATTTACTATTATTGCAATTGTTGCTAAATATTTATCTTTATTTTAATTATTTTCATTGCAATTATCTGTAAATATGCTTTTTAACAAATGCTAATTTCACATTTTTTCGATTATAAGAAAAACGTAGAGAAAATTTTTAGATTTAATATGAAAAAAAATGGATAAAAACGCAAATATTTATTGGTGAAGAAGGGGTTTGATTTGAAGCTCACACCTTTTTCATTTTATGTGTATATACGTATGTATGTGTAGAATGTGTGTACATGTGTTAAAGACACTGCGAGCTAAGGTGTGTATTTAAATAAACGAACGAATAAACGCAGGTACGAACGAAAGTATTTATTTATTTATAAAATGATGTAAAAGAAATGAAAATAACAACTTTCACTATTACTTGAAATTGAATTGTTAAAATATGGAAATAGCCAATTGTTTATTTGAGCTTAAATTGAGAGTTTTTTTTTTTTTTTGTTATTTTTCTCTCTTCTTTTTTCTCTTTTTTTTTGTGCTGTAAAAAAAATTTATATTCGTTTTTATATTTTAAGTTTTACATTTGCAATAAAGTTATTTTTGTATAAAATAGACATCTAAAATAAATTTAAAATTTTGATGCATACACGTTTCAAAAGCAAAACATTCAAGTTCCAATAGCAATACAAACTTTTAACTCTTTTATAATTAAATATTTTAAAAATTTAAAAAAGAAGTAAAATATGGGCTTTTGTGACAAATAAAATTGTGATGAGTAATAAAAATTATTTATATAACTGATCCATAAATTTGTGATAAACATGTTGAAATGCTCAAGCACTTGATCATAAATCCATGCAAGCAAATATGTAAAGCTGGCCAATGAAAGTGACCAACCGTCTTTATTTGGTTGTTTTTCTCTTTGACTTTTTTCTTATTTGTAGAAAAAGTGAATTTTTACTTTGAGAAAAAAAAAATAATTTATAATAAAAATATAAAAGATAAATATGAATGTATGAATTTATGTATGTATGTATGAATTTATGTATGTATTTATGTATGATTTTTTGTTCGTTATTTGTAATAAAACCATAAGACCAACGTTGGCAATGGTTAGCGAGTACGTTTTTGTAGATGTTCATGATCATCATCATGAGTTATATGATGATGATAATGTCGCTTTCACTTTAACAAAAAAAAAAAAAAAAACCCATGGGCAATGGCAAAAAGCTGCAGCCAACAGCAGCATCAGCAAAAATAAAATACTCTAAAACTGAAAACATTGATGGCTAAACCGGAAAAAAGCAAACAGAGGATGTAATTTTGTTGAATTTATAAAAGTATGAAAACAGTATTCAAAGAAATGGAGCTGGAATTCATACAGTTGTTTGCAATAAGAAAATTATTTTTTTTTAATTTCTTTTTACACAAAATTTAACAAGTTCGATGCTTTTTGATAGTTTCGTACTAAAAGGCTAGAAATGTTACCCTATTAATCACCCTTATTCTAGTTGTCGGCGTCGTCACATTTCAATGTTGATATGTGTCGACGGATTCGAATTATTATTCTACTTGTCGTTATTGACACTAATCGATTACTGCTCAAAGATTTTTTGTATTCAATAACAAATGTGACGGCGATATTGTATTGACGTGACTCTGTTTTTTGTCGACGCCATTTTGCATAACGACTGGAAGTGATTTAAACCAAACATAACATTAAAAATGGAAAAAAGTAAAAAAAAGTGAGGGTTACAAATGCAAATAAATTTGAAAAATTAGTGGGAAGAAATTAAAAAAATACTAAAATCTCTTGGTCCACCTGGAAGATTAGCAGATGGATGGCAAAAAATAACAAAATAAAGAATCGAATAGTAATTTATAAAAAAGTTTGTAAAAATTACTTTTAAGGTATGGCGAGATTTAAAATTTAAAGTGAAAAAAGATGGTTGCTAATAAAGCGGAGTGTAAAGCCGCTGGTGGCGAAATGTTTAAGCAATTTTCACTCAGTCCGTTAAAAGAAGCTGTGGCAAACCTTTAAACTTCAAAAGCATTTGAGTCCTGAAGGAGCAGTTTAAAGACTTCAAATGGTTCACATGGGAAACGATTCTTATGAAATGGAACTTGCGTAAGTCAAAATTGTCGTTGAAGAATCAGTGAAAGTCAACCAACAGTTAAGGGAAAATCCTTGCACGTCTAATGCTTCTACCAATGATACCAGTTCTGCTCAGCCTGTTCCGTTGAAAGTAGTTAAACAGAAAGCAAAAAAACCATGCTATAATCAAACTAATTTACTGCAGAAGCACAGCCAGAAACAGGCAAAATTACTTTCCGACATTTCAAATTCGATGTCCCCAGTAAAAGGTACCCTTAGAGATGGTGGTAAGCGACAAAAACATTATTGGAGGTTGAAAATAAGAAGCTCAAATTATTGACAAAGAAAGCAGAGATAGATAGAGCTCGAAACAAAAGAGAAAAGGAGATACACGAAAGCGAGTAAAAATTAAGAAAATAAATAAAATTAAAAATAAAATAAAAATAAAAATAAAAATAAAGGCTTAAAATAATGATAGAAGAAAAGGTACTTAAAATTTTAAATAAAAAAATTTAACACAAAAACTTAGTGATGTGCATTTTCATTTGATAAAAGTCGATAAGCCGTCGACGTCGTCACAGAGATGTTATAGAATGAAAATTTTTTATCACATTGACGACGACATTGATACGAAGTGATATTGATACTAAAACGATGACGATGACGACGCCGAAAACTAGAATAAGGGTGAATATCTTGACAATGTCTGTCCGTTCGTCACAGGTCCCTATCTCTGACAACGCTACAGTTATTTATTTAAAATTTTAACACAAATTGCATTAATATGACCGCTACATCAATAAATAATTAAATGAATTTAAAATTAAAGGGTGGCTCCAAAGTGACTTATTTATCACTCTTATACAACGCGTGAATTTTTCATTTAAATATTTTAAGTCGATGGGAGACCTTTGAAAACCTAAGTCTGTACGCGCTAAAATATCAAATATTAAATTTATATTTTAAATAGACTTATATAGTTCATAAACGAACTAGTTCATTTAAACGATTCCAGCGATTGAACTATTATTATTACTATTAAACATTCGTTTTGGCAATGGTACGGTGTTGTTGCCATCATATTTTAAAAACAACACTTGAACTAAAAGATCTTTTGAACTAAAGAAAGCGTTTGAACTAAAAGTTGAAAGGTACGAACAATACGCCAACAGAACATTTGAACTAAAGAGAGCTTTTGAACTAAAATTTGAACTAGTTCATTTTCTAACTTTAAAAAGAGCGATTAGTAAATTGAACTATGTGGGTTAAGTCTAACTTTAAACATTTATAAGCGTAGATTTAAAAATTTGTATTTAAATTGTTTTATTTTGTTAAGTAAAAAGTTATCAAACAAAATGAGAATTAAAGGGCCTGCCCTAGAACTTCTGAATTTGAAGTACATTGTCTTCTGTTTTGAAGTGTAATAGTCAGACACCTTGAATTATCAAGCAAATATTTAAAAGAGCTAATGTTATTTTAATTCGTTTATGGCTGAGTTAGTTTTATTTCCACCACCCAAAAAGTGTGGTGTATTTGAATATAATAAACAAAAAATTTGGCTGACATACGTATGCTGAATAACTGCTGTAGTTGCGTTGATAGGTAGAGATATCTTCTTGTTTGTTCAAATAGAAGATCATGTGTTCAACTCACATCGGTATGAGTTTAGAAAAACAAATAATTATGATAAAATGAGTTGCTTAAAAAGGCGAACGATGAAAAAAGTGGTAAAAATTTCCCGGAATCTAGATTACTAAAGGCAGACAATTATTGGAAATATTTGCGGCAGGTAAGTTTATGAAGGCGCCTCTTTATGCAAGCAGAAGACTCGTAAAGGAGTCTATAAAGGTGCCTGTATTGTAAAGAAAGAAGATAAGGAAAGGCAAACAATAATTGCGTAACAGCGATAGATGAAGTCTGCATATGAGAACAACTGTCAAGGGGCTTTAGGAAAGAGACAAAGTAGCAACAGTGTGTAACAGTCTTAGATGGTACACAGGAGACAAGGTTGCAAGTTCGAGTTTCGCTGAAGCCGCAACGTCTATTTCCGTCTAGTAACTGCAAGTAATACGGTTCTGTAGCGTAGATGGCAGCATAAGTTTTAAGAAATACGTGTTAAGTAAATAAGAGGTCGTGGGAACAAATATAGTCGGACCCACAGAGCAAAAAAAAAAATAAAAATAAAAACGTGCCATAGAACAGCGTAATAATCATTGGAATTTGCAATAAAAAAGCTTCTTTGAAGGTATTCGAATAAAAATTTCTTTAAACTTTAGAGCAGGGGTCATTACAATTAACAAGAACCCAACATTCAGTAATAAAACAGTTTTAAGCAGAATAATGAACTTTTTATTTGGGTTAACACACAGAAAACACTCATTCCCGTTATAACCATAATATTTTTGAATTGTTTAAATTTTTTTATTTTTTTTTTTGGTTCATCATAAAAACTAACGGTGCTTAATGAAAACCAGACAAAAATTGCAACAAATTTTCGACTTCCGCTCTTTTATGTTGAAAATAATTTATTTAAATAAAAATGTAAAATTTGATACACATTATTTAGTTAAACATCTGCAAATGTATGTGTGTTAGTGATACATATTTTTTTAATTAAAACTTTTTCTATTTTTAGTGATTTAACTTTTTGTTGTGGTTTGTTTTTTTTTTTGTGTGATTTTTTCTTGGTTTTTGCCAAATTTATTTCTTTCTTTTCTCCAACATGCAGTACAAAAAAAAAATTTTTTTAAAGTTTAAGTATTTTTTTTTTATACTTTTGGCACAATAAATAAAACACGAATAGTAAAGTTTTAATTTTTTTATGTGAGTTGCTGATTTTTAGTGTTAAACACTGGGTGAAATTTTTTTCTTTTATATTTTTAGCTTAACAAAACGAAACTTTTCTACGATTTCACTAAATAAAAAAAAAAATAAAAATAAAAAAGACCAAGTCAAAAGAAAAGTACTTTGTATTTGTAACATATTCACAGAGAATTCAGTGTTTTTTTAAGTAGTTTTTTGTTCATTTTATTGTGTGTGAAAACTAATGCAATGACAAATGACCCCATTTTAATAGCAACAATAAGGTCCAAAAAGATTTAAAGCTAAAAAATATTTATTTATTTATTTTTACTCATTATTTGTATTTATTTTCTTTGCGTTTTTAAAATTTTAATTTAATTTTATTAAGAGCACACATTCATAAATTTGAAACTCACTTTTAATATTTTTTTTAAATTTTTGTTTAAGTTTTTTAATTTTTGTTAAAAGATTTAAGAAACAAACTTGTTTGCAAAATTAAAACAACAAAAATCGTAATCTACTCCGCTTTATAAAAGACTTAAGACCCAAACTTTATTCGAAACTCAGGCAAAATCAAATTGACATGATGCTTGCACGACGGCGCACGTTAAACTAATAACAAGCCTTAATATTTTTTATAATTTTAAATTTCTATTGTTTACTTTTAATATTTTTCCTATAGGTTTTTATGCCAACTCAACGTACAACTTACAACTGCAACCGCAACACCAACACCAACATGTTTATCACCAAAGCCAAGACCAAAAACAGCTGCATTAATATGAATATTTTGCTTAAAACCAATGTACGCAACATGTGTTTGAAGTGAACTTTTAAGCCATACAAAATTTGAATGAAAATAAACAAAATGTGGAATTTCATAGCTTTATGAATTAAAAACTCATTTCCACAATAATTTTAAATAAAATGACAATTAATTTTTTTAATATTATTCATAGCTAAACGATGACCTTCTGAATTTTAAAGCAAAATGTCTTGATAAAATAGTACACTGCTTGAAAAGTACATATATTTGCTATAGTAGGAGAGCAAATAACTTTATCTTTAAAAAGATCTTCAAAGAAATGCTAAACAGAAAGTTGGTTTCTAATAAAAAAAAAATTGATTGATTGATTGTTCATTGAGGTCTTTTTTTTAACAGATGTTTGATTTTTAGAAATTTAAACAGTTTTTGAGAAAACTTTGTGCTTTCTTCGAGCTCCCTTACGTATGATATAAAACATCGAAGAAGTCAGAAGTAAATTGAAAAAGTTCAAGCAACATCTGCAGCAGAATTAAGTCAATAATAGGGCTTGAGAAACGAGAATTTTGGTTATGATACTTAAAATTTTTTAAATAATTCTTTTTGTGTGAATTCTACTACATTTCTACTACATTTGACAATTTTGATGTTTGTGTAAATAGTAATCGATATGGAATCAAAACACCTATTTTAAAATTTTTTGTCTGTCTGTTGCATTTGAATAAAATTTTGTAAGGAGGTCCCCGAATCTTGGTGCAAATATAGAACACATTTTAATCTTAAGATTTATTTTACAGCTTTTTTGTTATGATCCAGCAAAAGGGCAATCAAAGCAATCGCTTTTACCTTCTAAATTTTATGTGTGTAAAGTTAAATTTTAAAATTTGTAAACATGGCCACATTCTGTTATGATAACAGAGCTCTGTTATCACTTAACATAACCACTGTTAATATTTAAATTTAATATAAAAGTTTCCGAACGTTATTTAAATATAATTTAAAGTGGATAGAAAAAAAAACTATTGTAGAACACTTCTAGTAGTGTCTTAATTAAACTCCAATAGTCAAATATTTAAATTTTGTTTTAAAGAAATTATAGAGATTTTTCCAAAATTACATCTTTTGAAATTTGAAAAAGGACCTTGGTCCTTTTCTCGTAAATGAAAGAGAGATAGAGAGTGAAAGTAAAAATTTATTTGAGTTTAATAAAGACACTACTAGAAGTCTTCTCCAACAATTTTTTCCGCGCACTCTCATTTACGATAAAAAAAACCCTTTATAATTTCTTAAAAAAAGAAAATGTTAATATATTTGACTATTGGAGCTTAATAAGGACACAACTAGAAGTGTTCTACATATAGTTTTCTTCTATCTACTTTAAATTATATTTTAATATCGTCCGAAAACTTTTATAATAAATTTTAAATATTAACGTTGGTTATGTTAAGTGATTAACAGAGCTCTGTTATCGTAACAGAATGTGGCTAATGTTATAAATTTTAAAATTTAACTTCACACAAATCTGGGGCCAAATCATAGCATTCGAAATCGATCGAAATTTCAATAGAATTTAAATGGAAATTTCGTTCGATATCGAATGCCGTAATTTGGCCCCTGAATCTGAAAAATATCTGCATTGTTACATCCACTTCCCTGGTTTGTAGATTAGGCTGGTTCTGTTTTGAATTTAAAAAGAATCGAGACGAGTGGGTTAGAGCTTATATAATTAACAAAAGTCCGATATCTTTTTGCAGAGACCTTTAAAATGTTAAAAACATATTAAGTCGAATCGGTTTAGTCTTTATGTTGAAAAAAAGTGATAATGAATCAGAAGTGTTTTTTTGGTTTATATTTGAACTTCCCCTCATGTGACTGATAGGGAATTCCATTTTTTATTTTTTGTTAATTGTTTTTTTTTCTTTCAATTTCAGCTAATGTTTTGTTAATTTTTTGTTTTATTGAAACTTTTTTATTAATGCTTTTCATTGCACACATACTCAATCACGCTTAACTAATGGCAGTTACGACATCATATCAATTGAATGTCACACCTTTATTGTTATACACGTTTCTTTAATAGTTTTATAGTTTGAAATTGAGGAATTTTATTTGAATTCCTAAAACTTTATCATACCATTAAAATAATTTCAAAAACTTAAGAAATATTTTAAAGTGCTTCATGGAAGTCATTAATGTTCCACTTTGGTTATAAATAAAATAATTAATTTATAAAATTATTAATTTTCACTTGCTATAATTTTTTAGTTTTACTTCTTGTTTCGGTACTTTAATTTTAAGCCATGTTTTTGACAGACCTAACGCTAAACTTCTAGGAACTCTTTCATAATTTTTGGAATTTATGGTCTCTTCTATCGAACGCAAACTGACTAACTGCAGTATAATGAACAGAATTCTGCGTACTAAAGCTTTGATGGTCACAAGTGCAATACGCAGTACACCATCGAAGACGCTTTTTACTATGTTGCGCTGGCTAACGACAGATCTTATGGCCAAACAACTAGCTACAAATTCGGCAGTTGGACTGAATGCAACTCTGGCATGGAAGCCACTGAATTTTGGCTATGCGACTCTCTTGATATTTGGCTCGGGCTATTCCCGATAATATGGATTACTCCTCGCCTACCCCCATTTCTGATATTGGATTCGCGGTAAAAGTGTAGAACACGTTAATACTAACACATTTATCCTATTAACACACAAAAGGTATGGATAGATCAAAAAAGATATGTCCGAGCAAAAGCTGTCACAAATTTGAAAAACCAATGGGAGACGGGAGGAGGACAAACCAGACAAAATAGTTATCAGCAAACAAGCAGTGCTTGTTGGCTTGAAGGAATTGAGTGCCTCAAATGCAAGGTTGCCTAATGTCACGCTAAAGGTCGCAATTGCTTTGCGTTATTTCATTCATAAATAAAATTCATTTTGTGCGATTCAAATATGTTACTCGTCCAAGTAGCTTTAGTAACAATCGCATATTGTTGCCAAAAGTCTACATACATTTAAAGGGCGGATTACACGGTACGACTTTACGTTCGTAAAATCCAAGAGAAAATAATATGAAAATCCATCCGTATTTTAAAAAATGAGAGTAAAAATCTTACGACAGATTTTTTCGCGTTTATACAATTGGTATACACAGGTTTTTGGGCGTTTTGCACAAAAATGCACCGCTGATCTAATGATTCGAAATTGTCTTTTAAAAATTTTTAGAAAACATAGACAGCCCTACGACTGTCAAATTTTCATCCGTTTTTTTCCTCAATTTCTGCAGATTCATTACATACTTGGTTTAGACGATCCCGCTGGTACTATTCTGCACAAAAATTTGACATGTCGTAAGACTTCTATGACCATTTATACCGCCCTTTATAAATACTCAAAACTATCAACTAGGCATTTTTTTATTTTTTTTTTAAATCTACGATTAGATTTCTATATAAAAAGATTTTTTCAATTTAAAAAAAAATCATGCACTTAAGGGTTAAATTTAGATTGCTTTAATTCTGATCCTCCTTGTTTAGTACTATTTTAGTACTGCTTTAAAAAAACTTGTTATGAGCCAGAACAATTTTAATCGTGTCTTTGCTGCAATAGAGTCGTAACAAGGGTTTGCCAATCGGGATTGAAATTTAAAAATCCCCAGATTCCCGTATCGGGAACGGTATTAACCAAATCCGAGAATCCTAAAATCTCAAAAACTCGTCAAAATATCGAGGTTTTTCAGAATTGAAATAAATAAATAAAATAAATAAGAATACGAGAAATATTCAGAATTTTTAAATTAATGTTTTTCAGGATTTCTAATTCCGTCGATTTGGTCCCATAATGGCTGCCCGAAAATTTTTACGTCAGCTGGCTATTAATCTATATAAATTCAATAATAAAGCCCTTGGCGGTGGATAGCCCCGCTCTGCATTAAACTTTCCCCTGGATTGGCTTCACATACTTAACAAAAATCAAAAAAAAAATTTTTTTTATAAAATTTAGGAATTCATATATGCGCGAACTTAAGCCAGATTAAGAATATTCATTTGATTATTTGATTGTTCGATTTACAATTTTAAAAATCAACTACCATTTTTATAAAAAAATAAAATGCATTTGAGATGTGTTTTATGGTAAAATTTTCATAGAAATTTCTCATAAAAAACATTTTAAATCTGTTTTAATATTTTATGAATACGGCGGTAAAAACATTAACGGGCCTAAAGGTACAGCAACAAACAACAGCGAACAAAGCTCTTTTTTAATAATTTTAATATATAAAAATAGGCAAACACAGAACTTCGGGATCCATTTTCTCCTTTGTTAGTTAACCGATTTTTTTTCTTCCAGTCGAGCTTTAGTGCACCGTCTTTATATCATTTAAGTCGGTTCAGTGTTTTAGAAATAAAATAACCTGAGTGTGTATATAAAATATAGAAAGAAAAAAGTGTTCAATAATGAAGTTGGTCGAATTTTGACCAAAAGGCGATCTCTAGTCTTAAAGAGACCTCTACGGCATCTGAGTTGATAATAAAAAGTTGTATTAAAAGCTTTATTATATTATTGCGCAGAAAAAGTGGACGCAATATCTCCTTCAGACCGTAATGCGTCAATTGCCCACGTAAGTACCGGTCTAAATATTTTCGCTTCTGCTGAGTCAATGTTAAGCAGACCCACATGAATTCATTGCGCTGAATCTTCTTTAAGTTTGTTTCTTACGTTATTTTGTTGTGCGCTTTACTGTTATTTGAATTATATTGCAAATTCTGCGTCACATTTCAGGGTTTTGTCATAAGCCGCAGAAATAAAAATTTTACCGAGATGCATCAACTGTGCGTGTCTTCAAAATAAATCGTAAATCCTAAACACTGATTATATTTTTGTACGGCTCACTTGGGTCCTAGATGTGAGACCTAAAATGGGGATGTAAAAAGGATTTTTAGGTCTCTACAATACCACTAGGTTCATCGCTTAACCACCCCTAAGACCGTTTAAATAAATTTATCCTGATAAATCTGCAAGACTATGCAGTCTTGGACTGCCCAGAGGAGCCGCTCCGTCACTAGTCAAAGCTCAAGTAGATGCTCTACCGTTTCTTTCTCTCCTCGTTATTAAAACTTCTACAGAAGTCATGGTATGAAAGATTTAGTCTCCTAGCATGGGCACCGACGACGCAGTGCCTGGCCAACACAGTTGACAGTGTGCCAAGCTGTCCTCGAGGAATCCTCAGCAGACATGAAATTCTCTTACTATCATACTGTCCTCGCTCTACAGCAATTAAGCGGGACTTCCACTAGTAGATATCTTTCCCGGTGTTCCAGATGGTTTCCAGACCTAGCGAGTTTGTTGCAACTATGTTCCCGGGAATGCCCGAGTGTGCTGATAACCGTTCTCGGTTGGAATGTCTCGTCATCTTATCTAGAGATATCAGGCATTCACAAACCCGATAAAAAGTGTGTTGCGGCCTTGCTGACGGTAAAAATTCGGATATTCTTTACGTGCATTCTATGGTTCCTAATCCAGCTGAAATTACAGCCTGGATTGTTTTACAATGGTTCTGTAGCCTAAACTTTATGCCTTCCCCCAATCCAGTGTTTAACTTCGATCCGTCTGTATAACAATCAATCGCATCACTCTGTTGGTCCGTATGAATCATCATGCTTATTAAAATAAACCATATTTTTCCATTCGGGAGACATTTTTTATTAGAGGGCCAAATATGAATATTTTTCGGGGTTGTTATTCTCAATTGAATAGGGAATACTTTTTATGAGAAAACTTGTTCACGATTGCAATTTTCGAAAATGGAGGAAAGTTTTATGTGAACTTATGTTTACGATAGGGCTGGTTATTATTGAGTTAGCAGCGGAAGATGCCGACTGTGTTGATAATGAAGCTTTAAAGTTAGCATTTGATGCTAACGACGATTTGAAAGATGACATGGTATTAAAATTGTTCGGCAACTCTTCGTTGTTTGGGGGGAGTGCTTAATTTTTGTATAGTTAACCATATATTCGCCACTACATTTGCTTCTTTTGTCATGCACCACAATAAGTGCTGGTGTAAATTTTTCAAATTCTCTAACAGAATTTCACTTTTCAAATTTTATTCAAAAAAAAAGAAAACGCAAATTCAACCATTTTTATTTTAGCCAAAAATAAAACATCAAGAAATTTTTATTTTCTTGGAATTATTGAAGTTTTTCATTATGTTCTTTTGTTTATATTTGCATTTTTCATTTGTTGCTGTTTTGTTTTACATTCACGTTTTTAAATTCTATGCCTTTTTAATTATAATAATAATAATAATAATTTTCTTTTTGTTCTTTATTTTTTAGTTATAATGTGTCTTAATCTCAAAGTAATTAAATAATCATGAATTAAGTTTTTTATTATTTTTTTTTTTGTCTTTTTTTTTTAATATATAAGTTGTTGGTTTTTGTTTGCTTTTTTGTTGTATATTTTTTAAATATGACAATTTTTATTTCAATTTGTTTTAATTTTTTTGTTGCTTTTGTTTTTGTTGGTATCACCTTAATGGATAAAATGTCTTTAGTACAATATTATCATTATTTATCGTTATTAATTTAAATATTAACAAAATAAGTTACAATTTATCATCTAAATAAATAAAATCTTTTTAAATTTAATAATAATAAAAAAAAAAATAATAATAAAATATAATAAAATAATAATTAAACACACTCACATACACACTTTAAAATCAATTATTATGTACAACTATCAGGGTGCTGGCTTTGCTTACGTTTGGATTTTGGCTCTTTAGAGTGATCTATTGAAGGACGTCTTGGATTACCAAGTGTTACTAAGGCGCTGGCCACAGCTAAGCCGGCCGACTGACCAGCAGGTGCGTGCTGGAGACCGCCTGTTTTAAATTAATTATTGTTAAAATATTTTTTAATTAAAAATTATTTAAATTTTTAAATTTAACCTGTGGGTAAACGGACTAGAAGCGACAAAACGGCAGCACGATTGCCGCTGCAAGGTTCTAATGCTATTGGGCTCGGACATTCCTTCAATATAAAAAGATAAATTAATGTTTTTATTTTTAATTTTTTTTAAATTATTTGTTGAAATGTTCTGATATTATAAAAAATGAATTAAATTAATTTCAGTTTAAGTTTGATTCTATTTTATTTTCTAAATTTTTTTTAAGAAAAAAAAAATTATTTACAAATGTAAGCGGATGTTTTCCAATGAAAACAGGAATCATTAGACACCAGCAGAATACTGCATCGCTACATCGTTCATCATCTATCTATTTAACCAAATAACTTTGCAGATATGAATACGAGGAGTATCCACTATCAATCAATATTTTAGAAAGTAAAATGGAATTGAACTTAAGCCAAAATTAATTTAATTAATTTGTATTATTTTTTTTTATTTGATAGCAATTTAATGAAAACAAATTCTTTTAAAATGTTCTTACCTTTTTACGTTTCTTACTCATATTCGAAATTCCTTCCATGGTTAAAGATAAATCAATATTTTCTCGATTTTCAATATCCACAAGCACCTAAAATACGCAAAATGAGAAATTGAGACAAAAAATAAAAAACTTGAATATCTATCACTTACCTGTGAAAATGGTCGACTGGCCATTTGTTCCATTTCAACAAATAGCCGCTGTCTTCGCCTAAACATGTCAAACTTTTGCTTTATTTTCCACAATATTGCGGCCATCAACAGAAGCAGCAAGAAGCAAGTGGAAAATGTTATAAAGAACTGTTGCAAATTAAGTTTTGGATACTGGGAGAAAGCAATTTGTATCCATATGGGTGGTTGGAAGTCATGTACAAAAACATAAAATGTCGTCAACGAACTGTTGTCTTGAGGCGAGTGCCCAAATTGATATTCTGTTTTGGGGAAACGATGGCGAAATGTGGAACAATTAATATTCTTAAAAATATGCTTGTCTGCAGAGCCGGCAACTTTAACTAAAATATTCATTTTGGCCGGCACACTGCAAGTAATTGTAAAATCGGCATCGATTTCAGGCTTAACGGGTGAATTGCGGAAATTTATTTGACTAAAATGTCTATCCTCCTTTTTCGATAGGTTAAAAGTAAATTGATAATCTATAGTGAGTTCATAGTAGCAGGTTGAAGTGATGGGATCGCCATGATAATGATTCTGGGAATCACATTTTTCACAATGATCGCCAACAATACCTTTGGTATTACAATAGCATTTGCCCGTATCTGGATGGCAGATATCACCCTGACCGTTGCACTGACATCGCTGACACTGACCACCGTTAATAGGATTGCCCCAATAACCAGGTCCACACTTTTCACAATGAGTTCCAAAGGTTAGATTTGAACATGGTTGTTCGCAATGCACCGAGTCCAGACATTTTGAATGACCATTACAATTGCATCTGGGACATGAAGTAAAATACCATTGGCTTGACGGACAGTCGGCAGAGTTGTGAGGTTTTAAAGCTCCTCCTTCTACGCACATGCCCAAACCAGTATTTGTTCCATCATCACACCAACCGCACGCTGGGTCATCAAGACACTGTGAGCAACTGTTGTAAAAGCCACACTGAGCTGTCGACAATGCAGACGAATTACTCCACAAACTATTGGGCGAAGTGCGACACTTAGAGGTGTGCGTTGTCCATTCTCTGCATTGGCCATACGGAAAACTTGCCGTATACGAATTGCGATCAACGCACCGCAATTCATTTTGACACCAAATACAATCGTTCTCCGTACAATTGTGGCAATTGCTGAGAGATGCGCACGCGGGTGGACAAATGATTTCGTCAATTGTTCTATTGCCGTTAAGAGCAATATATGGACGACAACGATTATGTTCAGGCTCCCAAATACAGGCAGTGTTTGCCGAACATGCATGACAAGTATGCAGTTGTTCACATAAGGCTGTAGTACGAAAATCTTCTTTTATTGGACAGTTTTCCAATTGTTTGATATTTAAAGGTGGTGCATTCGTAGCTATAACAAACTGAGCTTTAGAATGTTGACTTTGCTGCTGTGTAGATGTTTCATAAAATACCGAAGACAGAGGAGTTGTTTCTCGGCAACGTTCTTTCGTGCATACCCCACTGCCACAATAGGTACAGCCATATGAATTCGATACACAAGACTGGCAATTGTTTAGTTCTTGACAGCGCGACACATCCAACAAAAGCTCTGAAGTCATGGTGAGACGACTTTTAGAGGGACAAGCAATATAATCGTATTGTTCTCGTCCATAAATAGCAGACCGTTGTACTCGTGTGATGGGTATGCAACGCATTTTCTGCACATCCCAAATACATTTAACACCCGGCCGGGAATTTGTACATTTCTCCTCTTTCGTGTAATAACTACAGTAGCCGGGTGAGAATCGTAACATATCGTTAAGTAACTGACCATTAAAGCCACCATAAATATACAAATTATCTTCAAAAACTACCGCACTATGGCCAAATCTAAAATGACAAAAAAAAATGAAAAAATGAAAAATTGTTTTTTTTTTTAATTTGATATTTTTTGTTTTAATTTACCTGGCTAAATCCGCTTGTAAATGCAATGGAATGTTTTGCTTATGCCAAGAATCACAAAAAACATCGTACACCAACAGATCTTGGCTGTAACATTTAGCGCCATAACTTTCGGCAGTGTCATTATGAGTGTTGCCACCAAATACCATCATTAAACCTTGATTAACAAAGTTGGCCGAATGTAAGAGTCGGGCACTAGGAGCTGAAGACAATAGTGTCCATGTACGTGTGGAGGGTGAGTAAGCGTACAGGCGTGTTGTAATATATTGGCTTGCTTCTGATTCCGAAACAATACCGCCATAAACATAAATCTTCTCCGTTAAATAATCGTAGGCAGCACTGTGACTAAAACCTCCCTTAACCACGTAACCCACAGTCTCAACAATTTTCCATTCTCTAGTATTAAAATTAAATTCTTGAACCGTATTTAAGTAGCCGTATTGGGGAGAGCGACCAAAAATCACTACCATATAGGGCGAGCTGTGTTTGTCACCAAAACCAGGCACTAGGGTGGCAGTGTGTCCCGTGACATGCAACGGACCGCACATAACATATGGATTACTAACAGTATTACAAGGCTCCGCATTCACAGTAATATTTTCCCAAGTCTTGGCAGAGACATCAAAAGCCCAAAGTTCATTGGAAATCCCCATGCCTTTGACAACACCGCCATACATAAAGATTTTATCGCCATACATAACGGTAGACATGCCGTAACGATGTTCTGGCACCGTGCTGCCTTTTTCAGTGTGAACAGTTTCCCAGACATTGCCATTGAAATCATAGGTGGTCATGAGTTTACCGCGACCATATGATTCACCGGCAATAATGTACATGGTATCACGCCACACAGCAGCTGCATGCGAAGCAGTGCCAGGTGGTGGTAAAGACTGTTTACTATTGACACTTGACCAGACACCATGAGCCTTTAACTGGCCACAATCATTGCCACCAAATTCTTCTTTACAAATACATCTAAAAAAACAAAGACTTTTATAAATATTTTAATATGCGTACGAAAACAAACCTTTCTTCCTCCAAACTGCAAACACCATGAACTTTATCTTCCATGCAATTGTTAGGACAGGCAGCTATATTACAGGCTTCACCGCTATATAATGAATCACAGATACAGAAACCATCTTTACATTTGCCGTGACCTGAACATTCAACATCCTCATTGTCACTGGGACAGGCATTCATGCGATATGATAAATTAAAACCAGACATATTGTAGGCATCATCGCTAAAGAAATGCAATAAAGCTGTGCCCGAACGTGCTATAACTTGTGGTACACTGCGTATTGAAAAGTTGCCTCTATACATAAGGCCGCTATTTAAAATAAAATATTTTCAACAATTTTACTTTTTCTAGTTTTTCAGTGTTAAGAATTTTACCTAAAAACTGCCAAAAGTGGCGAATCTACACTATCGCCATCATAAATGTACAAATGATCCCAACCACATTCCGTTGCAAATTCTCTTAGATGCATCCGAATTGTAGGCGGCTTTGCATGTTTATGACTCCAATGTTTTGTATCAATGAGCCAACTACATTTTACACTCACAGAGTAATTGCCCCAGCCATCGTGTATGATGCCATTCTGATGATACATTCTAAAAAAACATTAAGAAAAAACCATTAAAGAACAAATAATTTAAACAATATCGTGTGTAAATTAATTACACATTTCTGTTTTCTTCCCTTAAAAATATTTTTTTCTTTTGCTGTGAAAGTTTGTGTATTTTATTTTTAAAATTTTAATTAAATCATTTTATCTCATTCAAAAAATTAAATCAAGACAATAAATTATTAAAAAAGCCTAAATTAACGTAAACAAGTTTGAGAATGATCATGCTAAAAAATGTTTATGCCACCCGATTAACATAATAAATTTGATTTGGTATCATCAAGCCCACATTTTCTAATATTTCCTAATTAATTATAGAATTGAACCTCTGTCCAATGAAGCGAATGGGCTTAAAGTCCCAGATAATACTTAATATACTACACATCCTTATCATCTATGCTGTTCCTGCCAAATTCCGGAATGCTATTCCTTATAAAAGTAGTTCTTGTTGTAACCGGAATATTTCGCCGTAACCAAACATTTAAAAGGTAAGAATATTTCTGACACCGACTTCGATTTTCAACCTCCAACCGGGGCATAATTATTGCAAAAAATTATAAATCCAACCTCAGATATTTTTAGTGAGTTCATTACAATTTCGAATTTCGAAGTTTTTTAGAGACCTTTTAAATATCTCAAAATTTTTCGCTTGTTTATTAGCGATTTCATTTCCCTTGACGTTAGGCCGACTTGAATCAAACATTACCTTAAATTGTTCGCCAAATCATCATTTTTAATTTAATACTGTTAACCTCTAAGACCCCTAAACGCTGCCTGAGATGATCGACATTATCATCATCTTTTTATATTTTTCTCAGCTTTTTAAAAACCTTGAAATTTCGTCCTGAAATATAGGAAATATACTATATTCATGCAAAAGCAAATATGACCTGTATATATGCTTTCTCCTCAAGTAGATATAATGCAACCGAGCTAATACATCTCAGTTAGTAGTTTTCTGCTTTTATATGTTTAAGAGGACATGACATTCAGTGTACTGTCTCTGCTTGTAGAAGCATTAAATAATTGCTCTGTTTTATTTGAATATGGAAAATGTGATTCTGACAAGGCAGCACTACTTCTGAGGGTGTTCGTCCAATT
Source organism: Cistogaster globosa (assembly GCA_937654795.1). Classification (NCBI taxonomy): domain Eukaryota; kingdom Metazoa; phylum Arthropoda; class Insecta; order Diptera; family Tachinidae; genus Cistogaster; species Cistogaster globosa. Next base: position 5,428,423 of record OW569403.1, read on the forward strand.
ATTTATTTCAGATTAAATTAAACCACGAGAGTATTAAATTAATTAATTTTAAAAATATTTAAATATAAAAATATTTTTTATCCCGATTAAATTAATAAATCACCGATATTGATTATTGAGAATGAAAGCACGTCTCGATTGCCATTTTGCTACCGCTTACTTAGCTCTTCAGAAAACTTTTCACAACTATTTTAAATAAACTAAAGATTTTTGTCCAAACAATAAAATAAAACGACAAAAATCAAAGTTTAAGCAAAAAACAACAATAATCAATAAGGATTTTATTTTTCTTTATCCACTTCATCATCTTTTAACGGTATAAAAGAGCCGATTAAGTCTTATTTTTAAATTCTTTATTGCCCCAAACATTTTCTTAGTTAATTGATGTTACTTCATTGTTCCAAATGATATAGAAAAATTAGAGGTAGACGTGATGTTTTTCCCGCTGCGTCGAAGGATTTGGACCGATCTTGCTGATTTCCAATAGCACTTTCTTCGACACTATGTCTGATCGATTGGCGTATTTAAATTTTCTTTAGCTGATCTAGTGCCTTGGCAAAGTTGATTTCAACACTAACACGGACGGACAGACGGACGTCGGTTAATCGACTTCGGTATGCATAGGAAGTCAGAATATATCTACGGAATGACAACATTAGTTATACCCTTTTTCCACATTTTGTGGTGAAGGGGATAATAAGAATAAAAATAATTGAGGAAATTTGAACTCAAGAAGAACAAAAGATTGCTTAATTTCTGATATAAATTTGTTCATATATTAAGACTTTTTACTTTACATTTACAATAAATTGACAGAATTTAATTTCAAAAATCTTTTAGTTTGGTTTCAATATCAAAATTTCATAAGTGATCAAATATTTTTTTATGCTCTAGGAAGACAAATAGCGCTCTTTAAAATATAAACTATCAAAAACAAATGTTCTGAAGAAGCTGTTTGAACATAAACGTGACATTAGGAATCTAAAAAATAAAAATCAACTAAACCAAGACCTGTTAAAATAACAAAACATTAAATCTGATATTTAATCAATAAATAAGAATAGAATCCAATTGTAATAGAAATTGTTGAAATTTGTGACCGATTTAACTGGAATTTGATAAATATTTATTAATTTAATTTAATTTAAATAATGATGGCTTTTTATCGAGAAGTAGACTTAAGCCAGATCGTTCACTTTAGTGATTGGCCATTTTTGTTTAAGTAACAAAACTGAACTCGTTCGTTCAATTTGTCGGTTCGTTCACTTTTCTTGTTGAGTGAACAATAACATAGAACTTTGTGTGCGGAATGGTATCACAAAGTTTAAAAAGATATAAAAAATTTAAAGGAAATGGTTGCATGACATGTATTTTTTTTTTTAATAAAATGAAATTTTAGGGGTTCAATTAAAAAAGAAGATAATTTTGCACATGAAAGTTTAAAATTAAGTGATTTTATTATATTAAATGGAAGAACAAATTAAAATAGTTAGTTCGCAATAATCATCATCAGTATTAACTCATCATAAAATGCGGCATTAACAAAGCTTTCTGAAAATTCTGAAAGAAAACTTCTTACAGATGAATAGAAAAAGAAAAAATGCACGATCTTTCAGTGTAATAAAAAAAATACTTTTTACTACATCTGCTTGTTTTAAATGACACGTTTTTAGCACTTGACTGTAAAATTTATACAGGAAGAGTGAACGTTTTAAAAAAATTGATGTATAAAATACAGATGAAAAAATTTCAATTATTTCAAATTTCAATTCAGTTCGTTGTTAATTTTATTTGCTTTTTTTATGGACATCCAAGTGAGTGATATTGAACACATTACCTGAAAGGTTTCGGGTCTTTTTCGTATTTATTATGTGAATATATATTTACTTTTTCGTATTAAATTGAAACTGGTACATAAACTAGTAATACCGCAGATTTTATATCGCCTTGGAAGTTTTTTCTGCTTCTAGTTAAAAAAATTTCTTATGATTTGCGAAATCTTTTATTGTTAGGATAAAGCTTTTGAAACGTTTTACTTCTTGATGTTATATTTTTTATACACTTCACCACAAAAAAGTGGAAAAAGGGTATATCTAAATTTGTAATTCCATTTGTAATTTTCACAATATCTATCTCCGACCCCATAAAGTAGATTTATTTTAAGTCTTTATGCATAGCAAATTCGATTGAGCGATGCCAAGGCACTATATGAACTAGAGAAAATTTAAATACGCCAATCGATATTGTCTAAGTTTGTTATTGAAAATCAGCAAAAAAACAAATATATGGAGCGATAGAAAATTAAGAAGAAAGAAAAAAAAAAAACATCAAGTGACAAAATTGGCGCTCTCCCATTATATCTGAGTTATGGCCTCTGAACTTTTCATAAAAAAATACGATTGTGCGCGATATTTTTAAGACATCAGTATGGATATCGCTTAAAGCTTTTGAAGAGATCTTTCAGGAAATTCTAAAATTTTTAAAAATGCTTAACCCATTAAGAGTCGGTGACACCACCTCAATATTGTTTTTTTTATTTAAGTTACTTCACTAAACTAGATTTACATATATAGCGAAAGGTATATAAGATTCGGCATGGTCGAATATAGCACTATTACTTGTTTTTAATAAATATTATTCGGCTGAAAAAGTAAATTTCTTGTTTTACTGTGGCAGATCTACTGTTCGTTGGCTCATTGGGTTTAACTATGGTTCCTTCAAAAAACGTAAAACAAAAACTCCTTACTTTACTAAGTCACTTAGTTCGTACGATGCAAATATGCTATAGATCGCACTTAGCGTATTCCAGCTATCTGAGCCAGTGCCTTCGCAATACCGGATAGTAATACATGGTGTCCTTAATAGATTCCAATTCCCCTTCGTCCTTTATATCCTAAAAGATGCCGATATCACTTACAGTTTTAATATCCTCTCTGCGATTTTTATCTCTTAAATAGTTAATTTGTCGATTATATGATCTTTTTTCATCTAAAATTTTTTATCAGTCAGTGACGAAATACATAAATAATTGGAAATGTTAAATAGGTATTCCAAGTGCGCATATAATAGTTGGAAAAAACCATAGTACTAATTATAGTTTTTTGCCCTAAGCAAGCAATTATTTATTAAAATTTTTTTTAAATAATAAAGGTCATCTACTTTTTTTAAATGCTAAAAATATAAAAAAATTATTGGCCTAATTAACATGAGCGTAATATCGCTGAGTCATCCATATAACGTACAGACCAAAGTATAAGATATGCTCTGATTACTCTTTTTTCCTTTTTTATTTAAATTATGATTAAATAAAAAAAATAACAGTAAAAACATTTTTTGAAAAAGTTTTTAAACAAATCTTAAGCAACTTACCTAACTTTAGCACCACAAAATTGGCATTCTGGACCTTGCCAACCATCTGCACAAACACACTGGCTGCCATCCTCTTTGCATTTGCCATCATTTTGGCAATGACCACCAGGTGCTGTACAATTGTAGGCAGAGACATGAGGCAAAAAGCTTAACCAAATGTAACATGACACCAACAGCAATAATAATAAATGTTTCCGTCTATATTTGCAATTAAACGTTGTTGTAGTTGCTGATAATACGGGTGATAATGCTGCTGTTGTCGTTGTTATTACAATATATTGCTGATTTTGCTGCTGATTAAAACATTGTGATGCATTAGCCCTGCTTAAATTGCAACTATTGATGATAAGTCTATTATTGCTAATATTTTTGCGGTTGTTATTTATAATTACTGCTGATCCCTCATAGTCGTCGGCTTCGTTTATCTGCTGATGTTTGTGTTGTAATTGCTGCTGCTGCAGTGTGTTATTTACACACATCTTATATGTTGACTTTTATCCACTGACAATTATGTCTTTTTGTTCCTGTTGTTTCTTCTGCTACTGTTGTACTTTTTACATTCAAATTATTATTAAAGGTCTTTTGTTGTTGTTCTTGTACATTGTTGAAATTTTTTTTCCTTTCTTTTGTTACATGGCAATTTTAAAACATATTTTTGCTATTATTTAATTATATTCAATAAATTCATATTCGATTTTTCAATTGATAAAACAGATTGATTTAGCAGATTGGCTTTCTATTTTTTATTAGATTTGATATTTTTATGTTGTTGGCTATTATATTCTCTTTTCTGTCCTTTTATTTTTCACAGACAACGCACTTGACTTTTGTTTTCATTGTGTAACAGATTTGATAATAATTAAATAACGAAATACTTTTAATAATACTAGATGCAGTTAACACAGTAGTTTTTACATTTTTATTTAAAAAAATGAAATAAAATAATTATGTTTTTATTGGAAAAATATTTAATGAAATTTTCGTTTTTTACTTTTCAGGTGAGTGAACTAATTTCTCTCGTTGACAGCAACCAGTGATGGCAAAGTTGCGATTTGTTGCGCATGTTTTATTTTTGTAGAATGACAAATTGTTGGGCTGAAAGGGAAAAAGACATATTTTAATTGATAGATTGTATTGGACGTGGTTATTCAATACTTATCTTTTCTGCTATTTCTTGTTGTAGATTAAAGTTACATATATTAGTTATTTATAGTTTGTAGATTTAGTTTAGTCCTAAATTTTGTTTTACCATAGTTTTATGATTTTCGCTTAGAAATTATGTATGCTTTTATATTATTGTTTTCTTCTTCCCCATAAGTTTTTGTAATGCAAAGGGAATGGTTAACACTTATTCTGTTAGAAGGTGTATGGAAACAGATATAATTCCAACATACTATTTAGTAATGGCGTAACATCAAATAACTTTGTCATGGGAAATGCCTACTGTGTTAGATTCTGACATGATATTATTTTATATAATGGGGGAAAATAATATGATACATCAAGATATCTGAGCATACTATGTCAAATGAGAATTTCTGTTTTGTAGCTGGAATGTAGTATTGAAAAATGGAAAATTCTTGTAGGTAAAATTTAAGTATAAGAAATTTAAAAAGGGCCATTATCAGAAAAAGAGTGGAGAAGAAGAGTCATAAGTTTCGGGTATTTTTTTTAATAAGTGTGAAAATTTAAAAAGGATAAAAAAAGTTATTAATAATTTAAAAAAAAAAGGACTAATATCCTTTTCAATACAAAGGATTTTTTTTATTAAAAAGAAAAAGAAAAAAAGTGATAAACGGAAAAGGACGATTTTTGAGATTTTTGGAATTTAAATATCCTTTTTAAGGATCCAAATCAGAGTGTTGTTGAAGAGAGAATTCTGAATAAAAAAATTTTTCTTAAAAAAATAAAAAAAGGTGAGAATTTACTAGATAGTGAAAAAGGAATATTTATTTAAAAATAATTGAAATGTTGTAGAGAGTTAAGAAAGGAGACACAGAAGTACCATCCGGTGGTGATCCATATTGGAGGTGCCAGATAGATTACATCCTTCGGAGCGAAACCTGAAAAATAAAAAAACAAGAGATATATATACAGCAAGAACTTACCAGGTAACTCTGTGTCGGCCTAAAGTAAAAGGCGGCCATTATGTGGTTTTAATTGTTATAACGAAGTTGAAATTCAAATTCGGGATTATTTCGTCCAAAAAAAAAATCCTTTTTTTTTGTGTGTGTCGCGATAGCTGAAAAGAAAAAAGAAGAAAACATTTTATTGATTAATATAGTGTATGTTTTAATTTTTTTTGATATATATACATACATGTAAATTTTCGTGTAATTAATATTTAAATATCTAGAAGTGAGAATTTCTGTTAGTGCCTAAATATAAATTAATTTCATTTCTAAAAATTCGTGAAATCTCTGTCCTTAAAAAAAAAAAAAAAAAAACCTAAAATCAGGAATATAGATGAAATAAGCCAATTTCGGTTTTTTTTCGTAAGTTTTTTTTATAGAAGAAAAAATGAAGACCCACCTAAGCGAGCTCATTTAGGAAGGATAATATTAGAGAATATTTTTTTTAGTTAATAAAAATAATAAATCTATATTCGGTATTTTAGTTGAGAATAAGGATAGAAATAGTGTTGTATTAGGTTACATATTATGTAACAAAGAAATTTAATCGTTTAGTTAATCTTTAGTTTGTAGATTTGTATTCAGGCACCCGTATTTAAGAAATCTATTAAGTTGTTTTCCTTTTGTTTGTTCTGTTGTGCAACCGATGTAAAAAAAAGCGTACTAAATTTGTAGATTAAGTTTTTCTTTTTTTTATCTTAAAATTAGTGAAATAATGAATTCAAAGGAATTATGTTAGTACATATATAAACTTTAATTTATAATTTAATTAAACAATTTTTTTATCTTAATCCTAATAAAGATGTAATTTAGTTTAGTTGTGAACAATTGAAATGTTTGTGTTCTAAGTCTTTTGTTTTGGGCCTAGGTTGAACGAGACGATGGTATAAGTAAGTGTGTATGTGTGGTTTTTGGGGGACATTATTTAAATTTTTTTATTGGTACAAAAAAAAATGTCCCAGGTAGGGAGGGTAAATAGGAGAACAATAAGATCTAGATCTCCTGTAAAATAAAGATGGTGTTTCAAACAAAGTAAATATTATTTTCTTTTCTGTTCTTTTTTTTGTGGTCTATTGTAAAATTATTATTATTTTTTTATTGTGCTGTCTCAACGTGTAGCTCAGGGTTGGAACCCGCCCTGATAGTGCCTATGAGCTAACCGGAACCAAAAGCTACAACGGAAAAATGAAATACGTAACAATATGGCGCCCAAAGAAAAATTAAGTTATACATGTATACATTTCATCGAAGTATACTAAGCAATAGAATTTATTATATAACACAAGACAATGGAGATTTGATTTAGATAGTGATGCAGCATAGTAGTTCGTTACCCTATATGAAATCATAAATAGGCCGTAATAACTAGTTTTAGGGATTACTGAGCGAACTGCGGTGCGTGTTATTATTTGAATACAGATTTTTTTTTGGAATAATGCAAACATGACTATCTGAACTATAGCTTGGAGGTTAATTAAGGAAGAGAACTTACCATTTGGTAGATTGCGGGTAGTTTATGTTTATTCGATTTTATTTATTTATTTATTTTTTTTTTTTTTGTTTTTTGTTGGAGGTTGTTAGTGAAGTGAACTTAGAATAGCCGCTCCTGTGACTATTGAAAGGAGGTCTGATGTATTCTAAAATCATGGATCTAGCAAACATCTATTTAAGTACCGGTGTAATGCGGTAACCGTTCTAAATTTTAATTTAGAAGTCTGTTGTGCCGTATATACCGAGTATAGTAATTTGTGTCGGACCAGAGTGGATGGATTGTTGCAGCAACCGTCTTGAATAGGGATTCCTAGTAGAGAGGTGGTGCAGAATGAATCATTACTCTTGTTAAAGCTGACATTTAATATTTTCTTACCTTTTTGTTTGTTGTTTTTCTTTTTATGTGTTTGCTTTGTGAGAAACATTTATTTTGTTGTTGTTGTAAAGAGTCCTTAATAGGGCATACAGCATCTGCAATATTTTAAACCACACACCTTATACTGTCCTCATAATGTTTCAACCTGGCTCGAAACATCTATATTGTTTTTTTTTTCTAACAAAAAGATAAAATCAAATTTTTAGTTAATTTTCTTTATTTATAATTATATCTATTATTATTATTAATTTTTAATCAACATTTTTTTTGTAATTTTGTGCGTATATAAAAAATTTTTTTTTTTTTATCCAATAATCGCTCAATTTGATTGTAGTGAATTATTACTTTTTTGTTATTAACAGTTAATCGGTTAGCTTTGCATGTATTTTAGTTATTAGTTTTTTTTTTAGGAAATTTTTTTTTTTAATAGACTATTTTAGAGATTTTTGAGTTTTGTTTTTTTTTTTTTTTTTAGTTTAGAGTTTTTGATAATAATTAGTCGTTTAATTATTAGGATTTAGTTTGTATACAGAGAAAAATTTTATTAGTTTTTTTTTTTGTAAAATGATCAATAAAGATGGTGTTTCAAACAAAGTAAATATTATTTTCTTTTCTGTTCTTTTTTTTTTTTTTTTTGGTCTATTGTAAAAATTGTTATTATTTTTTTTTTATTGTGCTGTCTCAACGTGTAGCTCAGGGTTGGAACCCGCCCTGACAGTGCCTATGAGCTAACCGGAACCAAAAGCTACAACGGAAAATTGAGATACGTAACAGATTTTGTGCCTCACTTCAAAAACAATTATATCTCGCAAAAGATTATTCAATCTAGCGATTTTACTTAAATAAATTTGTACCTTTTAAATTGTTAATTGCAAGGTGCATTGAACAGGTGGCTGCATCAAATCATGTGGTCAACATATGTTTTAGCTTTTACATGTATTTTGATTTTGTAAAATCTTGTTAAGCTGTTAAAATCGTCTGGCAATATATTTGTATGTATTTGTGAAAAATAAGTCCACATTCAAACAGGCAAATTTTACTTTGACAAAGTTTTGTTCATTTTCTTTTAAACTTTGTTTCGTGTTCAGACACACAAAGTTTTCTTTTACAAATTTTGTTTCCTTCTGTGTGATCGTTCTTAAATTTTAGTCGTTTTGCATTTGGTGTTTAAACACATATGTACATATATATACAACTGTGTACAAGCAACGAACGAAAAACAAAGCAACTTTGCGAGTACATCAAAGTCTGTACTGCTTATCATTCTTTCTCCCTCTCTCCCACATAAAATCAAAACTTTGCAAATTGAACTTTCCTTGTGTAAATGCACTCTAAAAAAGCCGCAAAAATATATTGAAATATAAAAACACATATTGCCAGACGTTTATGACAGCTTAATAAGATTTTACGAAAATAAAATACACGTAAAATGCTTATGCATTCACCTGGTATAAATACGCCTTGGTTAAATTCTATAGAGCCATTTTTTATTATTTATAAAAGTACTACGAAATTTGAGTTTAGTGAAAACATAAGACTGTACCTTACATCTATACTAACCATCAAATTGAACGAGACATGCACATTACGCCGACAGAGCAGTGGTATTAATTTTTCCATTTACTTGTATGCGGTGAAAACGTGTTGATATTATTGTTCCTTATGAACAAAGTTTTTTGCTTGTCGCCAGGCGAACATAATTTCTTAGACAAAAGTTCGGCCAACGATGGTTTTACATGAACATAGAGAGTCTACATTAGCCGAATTCATATGCGACATGATGTTTATACCATTCTGATAGTTAAAGAAGACTTAGGGTAAAGTAAATTCGTAAGACATTTAAAAGACAAAAAAACTTAAACTGATATACTTAGTAAATTAAAAACAAAATAAATTGCTTACTGTAATAGAATAATAAATAAAATATAAGTATAAGTATCAGCAGATATGTATATATTACAATTGTGAAACTTGAAACTATAATGTAAAAATTTAAATGAAAAGTCTGCTTCTCTACATTTTCTAGCAAAATTGATAAGATCGCAAACATCCTAAATAAATTGAAAACTGTGTATGAGTAATTAAAAAGTTTTTATATTTTCAGAAGCTTTATAATGAAAGTAGGAAACCTTTCACATGAAAATATCGCAATTAACTTATTATTCGTAGGGTGTGTTGAAGTTTGTCATGAACTCTGCAGTATTAAGTACTGCAAAGAAAAATAATGTTTACGAAAAAATTAAAAACAAAAAAATTTTACCATATGCTTATCTTCTTCTTCGAAATTGACGCTCAAGCAAAGCGACAATGATGGTGCCGAAAGGTAAAAGGCTGCCGTAAGCGCTGGGTTCTTAATTGCAGCCTTTGATATAGTCCATAAACGATAGTTTAAATACCATATGCTTATCGTGAGTATTTTTGGAAAAATTTAATAAAATAATCCTAAAATATTTTTGGTAAAACAACAAACTACAAATTTTTTCTTTTTAGGTACGCTTTGGCAGCACTTATCTTTTCAAACGTCGTTTTTATTTTATGGCGTGATTACATATAATCTATGGGAATGCTATTAACCGCTACCGTAAATTTTAAATAATCTAAGATTCAGATTAGAATCCTTTGATTTGTATTAATTTTTTTATACTTTTATTTAAATACGACATAACTATGTAAAGTAATTTAACTAATATAAAAGAATAAATATGTAGTGAAATAATTTAGTTTTAAATTTATTTTCTTTGTACAATCAATAATAATTTAGTTGCTAGTTCAAAAATTTAACAATCAGTGCATGCGGCAGGCAGGGGTGACAAAGAATTAAAAAATAAAAAAATAAAATTAGTATTATATATAAATATAGCTAAAATAAAAATAAAAATAGCTTTTAAAAAATTTTGGTACTTTCTAAAAGATCTTTTCAAAAGCATTTAAATATTGATGTCTTAAAAAATATGGTGCAAAATCGTACTTTTCTATGAAATTTTCGGGGCCCATATATCGAAAAATATGGGCGAGCGCCATTTTTTTCACGTGATGTTTTTTTTCTTATTTCTTAATTCTCTATCCCCACATATATTTATTTTTTTTTTTGCTGGAGTTTCTTCAATGTTCAATGTTCCCCGCTGCCCCGAGAGAGATAGACCGATCTTTCTGTTTTTCAATATTAAAATTTTTGAAACTATGTCTGATCGATTGGCATATTTAAATTTTCTCTAGCTCATCTAGTGCCTTGGCAAGCACTAACACGGACAGACAGTCATCGCTCATCGACTTCGCTATGCATAAGGATTCAAAATATGTATACTTTATGGGGTCGGAAATGGATATTGTAGAAATTACAAATGGATTGACAAACTTAGATATACCCTTATTTACTTTTTGTGGTGAAGGGCATAATAATTGGTCAACATTGTTTACAATCTCACAACAGTTTTAAAAAAAAATTTACCAAAAAATTTACCATGTTTATTGCATGGTATAATTATACAATAATTATACAAATAGTCTGGTTAGCACAACAACTACAAGCACATGCATTTTTTTTTTTTTTTTTTTTTTTTTTTTTTTTTGTTTAAACAATTTGGTTTGTCATAAACACACACGCAACAAATAAGCATTTTATATTTTTAGTTTTTACACACAGCATTTGATTTTATACCACTTTTTTGCCTTTCAACTTTGAAAAATTAGAATTTCATTTTGTTTTATGATTTTGCATTTTATACAAAATTCTTTATTTTTTACTACTTTTTTGCACTTTTTCAGTTTCAAAATAGTAAGTATTTGAACATTAAAAACAAAATAACTTAAAGGCGAGTAAAAATTTGACAAACAAAATTTAATCAGTTGACGTCGAATTCGCTATTGAGTTTATCTGGTATCAATTTGCCTTGTTTTATTCTTTTAAAAAAGCCTTGTAGCAAATAAACTTATTCAAAAGTATTTTTTCATTAATTGCGAAAGTAGGACTTTTCCGGACATTCTTTTTACCGAGAACGTTGTCCGGGAAAAGAGGTCCTATAAAAACCTTGTGATCTGTTTATATGATTTTTAATGACTTTAATTAAAAAAATTTCAGAAAAAAGGTCATTTTGAATTCATATTATTTATGACAAGAATATGAATTATTTTATTTTTTTCTGTGATCACAACTTAAACGTAATAAGAAAATATTTAAGAAGGGAAATGGTGTAACACATTATTCACTAAAAATTAAATGATATAAAACTAAAGCTTTTTGTTTTGGAATCTGAGAGTTCAAGGAGTAAATTATACAATTTGTCAATCAGTACTTTCCTAACTTTAGCGCAAGATTCATTACAAAACACAAAAAAGGAATAATAAATATTAAAAATTAAGTTACAAAAACAAATAAATAAAATATATTACAATAATTATTTTTCAATTGTTATAAATATTAACCAAATCGTTGTAATATTTTGAAAACATAATGAGTGAATTTTTAATGTAACAAGTAATTTTAATATTGAATGAAATAAACCGTCCTATGAAACATACATACAAACATATGTACGTATAGCAAATAAGAAAAAGCAGCACGAAAAACATACAACGCACTCGCACATACATATAAAATAAATGCCACTGCCCGTTAGAATAATTGGAAAAATCGATTTTTCCATCTTTACAAGACATTCTTATAAATTGTGTGTAAAGTTATTAACCAACAAACAACAAGAAGAAGAAAAAACACCACAATCATAAAAATCAAAACAAACTCAATAACCCAAGAGAAGACTAAAAATTAACAACACCAAAAAAAAGTACTTACAAAAATCATACAACAAACATTCCGTTAGTTGTTGTTAAAACAAAAAAAAAAGCTATTAAAGAGCAACCAACACTCTCAAAATAAGCTTATTCCCTCTATAGTGTGCGCTCTTTGTTTTGCTCTTGTGATAATTTATTATTTTTTGCTTCTACAGCCTGGTGACAATTTGGTAGTAGTCTCCTTTTAGACGTTGTCGCGTCGTGTTATATAGAGAGAAATTTTATGTGAAATTATTTGTTGTTGGTTTTAAAAGTTCCTTGTGTAACGTTTGGTTTTAAAAAAATTCTTACAGTTTTGTTTTTTTTTTTTCTGTTGTTATTTAAGCCAAGTGTATGCTAATATAATTGGATTGCGAAACAGTCAGTCAGTCACCCATCAAATCATTCAGTTAGTTCAGTTTTCAGTGTTGTTTTGTAAGAAAACATTTTTCTTACAACATAGAAAATAATAAATCCATAGAAAGAAGAAGAAAAGTTTTATCTAAGCGCTTGTATATGAAAGCAAGTGTAAGTGTAGTGTGTGTGCGTGTTTATGCATGTGTGTTGCACATATTTGTTTGAACGTGTTCAAGTGTACACTTTTCATCATCATAAGCAATGAAAAAAAATTATTGTTATTTACTTAAGAAAAAAGTTATAAGAAGCAAAAGTTTTAAAGAAAAAAAGTAGCCAATTATTTTAAAATGTTGATGAGTTTATTTGACGTTTTCCTTTGCTTGGTTGTGATAGTTACGCCCCAAGTCCAGCTTGTGTATAAAAAGGTAAGTTCATACACACAACGTTTAATTACTTCCTTTATTCTCTTCATTTGTAGAGTTGCCAGAAAGGTAAGACGTGTAATACTTATGTGACACGTCAGAAATATAGCGATTTTTTAATTGCTTTCAAATATATTGTTCTATTTGAATCCCTTAATAAAAAAGAGATTTAATTATTATAATCATCATTTTTAATTGGTTAAGACAACAATTTTTAAAATATTTTCATTTTATTCAAAAGTTGTAATGTTTATTACAAAGAAAAACTAATGCCGACACATATTAACAAAACCATTTAAACTTGCTCAACTAGCGATTTTGTATAGGTTTGCATATTAATGAAATGTTGAAGAAGAAGGAAATTTATCTAATCGTCAGAAAAATTTTTTTTTTAAATCAAACAAAGTTAAAAAATTAATTCTCCCGTTACATATGCAAACAATGCACATACAAGTAAATTTTTAAACTCCCGTAACTTGACCCATATTTTCTCCTTTTGACGTTAATAATTATAATATTTTATTTTTTATATAAATAATTTTATTTATGTATATGTACGGTCCAGCATTTTTCTGAAAATAGTCTGGTTACAATTTACACGATAAAACCAAGTAGATCAAGTTTTACATTATTTATAAGCACACTAATATTGAGAACGTAATTAAACTTTTTAAAAATTACTACATAAGGGATCTACTCATTTGGCTAAACTGCGTTATTTTAAAAGTCTTTCTTTCTTTCTTAATATTTTGTAAATAATAATTTTTAATTATTTGTAAAATAATTCTTTCGAATTTTTTTAGTACCATCAAAATTTCATTGGCATTTTTTTTAAAATAATCAAATGAAACTCAAATTCCATATATAAAAAATGTACACATATTTTTTATATGTGGAGATTGACATATTCAAGTCTTTTTTAACTCTTCTATATGATTGTGATATTTTTTTTTTAATAATAAATATTTCATGAAATATTTATATTTAAAGGAATCAAGCACGATTAAAGTAAATTAATATAAAAAAAATTCCGAATAATAAATTTTCATATTGATTGTGATAATTGTTTATGCGTTCGTTGGAGAGTCGAAAATGATTGTTTTGTGGGGAGACTCGCGTTTTAAAATAATTTTTGATACTGTTTTCAATTGAAATTATAATCAAATACGAGACTTTTTCAAGCCACTTTTTAGTCATTTTATAAGCCAAGGGTTTGAGATTTACCGGAATTTTTTTTCCAGGGAAACGGGAAAAAATTATCGCATTCCCGGGATTTCCCGGTATTTCCGGGAAAAAGCAACCTTGAAAAAAACAAGTTTATTTATTGAAATAACATTAAAAAATTCATAGTTTTATGAAAATATAAACAAACAATAAAAATAATTGCTAAATAAAAGTTTTAACAGTTTAAAAAACAAATCAAGTGACAAAACATACGTCTGTACATTTGTACTACATAACGAGAGATTAAGAATAAAAATACTGAAAAAGTATTTTATAAATTAGTTTTTTATAAGATGTGATTTTGGAACTGTAGGTGCTTTCAATAATTCACTAAACATTCTATTTTTTGTTTTCGTTGCAAAACTTCCATCAACCGAAAAAAAACCCTTTTCACTTTCTACAGAGGTAGGTTTTGTTATCAATAATGCGTTGTAACGATTATCCATGTTCGTTATTCAAATATAAGTGGCTTCGAATAAGTCAAATTCCTTTACAAACAAATTAGTAATGCTAGTTTCATGAAATATTTTACAATGTAAATGCCGAATAAATCATTCGGGAATTTTTGGAGATCTCTGCATTAATCGCCAAAAATCATTTTCATTGCTTTTCGGCCCTGATTCTATATCACTTAGAAAATTTTTCTTGGAATCCACTTTCTTAATTTTAACTCAAAATAATTTTTGGTTTCTTTCAGTCATTTTTTTATTTAATAATTTTAATTTTTTTTTACTTTTTTATATCTACAAACTTCTTGATATCAATTTAAAAAACTTCTTAAAAAAAATCCCGTTATAATAATAATAAATAATAATTTTTTTCATCTAAATATGACTCCAAAATATTGCATTTGCTTTCTGTATTTTTTTATTATTTTTTTTCCTTTATTGGAATTATTTATTTTTGAACGCACAACTGATTAATCACTTTTAATTCATCTTGGGGAGTCTTGAAAGACTCCCTTTGGTGATTTTTCTAAAGAAAATCTTTCAAATGCTAACTGGGAAGCAGTCGTTAAATTATTTGTTATTCTTTTTTTTAATTTCAATAAATTTCATCAGCAACTTTAAGCTTAAATTATTTATGTGGAATGTGATATTTGAGCTTTTGCTTTCAACAGTAAAATTGTTCGGTATATCTCATGTTACAATTTTTTTTAATATAAAATTTTTAAAAATAATTTAAGTTAAATTTTATTTTTATTTCAAGTAAAATAAATTTTGCTACAATAAGTTGTTTTTTTTTTAATTCAGTATTAAATAAACTGACGTAGATTGTCGAAAAGGCGTTTTATCTCGTCGTTTTCTGAAGTAGCACTTTAGGCAATAATGCCTATTTAGTTATGTTTGTAACCGTACTACATTCTTTAGGAAAGGGATAGATGAGATATAAGACAGGTGGTGAAAAGAGAAGGATAGATATAGCTATTTTATTAGTTATTTTACTTCGCCGGCAAATATGCTATTAAGAAGTACCGGCGAAGGAGGCTGCATGTTTAATGTTAATTCTAATTATATTTATTTATGCCATTAAACAGAAAAAAAACATTTTTTATTTTTGGTTGCCGCAGGGTTTGAATCCTGGTCAACCAGGTTTGTAGCCAACGTGTTTACCATTTCGACTACAGCAGCCTCAAGGTCTTTCAAAGTTTTAATAGGAATTCTACACTAACTAACGTCTCGGCGAAACGCATGAAAGATGTAGAAAATGTGAGACATTCGTTTACATTGACAACATTTAACATTTAACATCTACTATCAACTTAGCTGTCAAAAACATATAATTAAATGACGCATAATTTTTAGTAGTTAAAATAAGATTAAAAAAAAAGTCGAATTAATTAATTAATTGTGACTTTGAATGATGGAAGACCATCCTGGAAGAAGAATATGAAGAAAAATTTTTACTGGACATAAGTGTCATTGTAAGTCACAATACACTGGATTATGAACATTTATTTCATAAATACTTATACTTTTAGGAGCCGCTACGGAACATTTTGGGGGAAAGACGTCCTGAATAAATAAAATAATTAATAAAAATAAAATGCAAATATTTTTTTATTGTTTGTTTTTTAATTCACCGTTTTTATTTTAATAAAAATGCCGATTTGTTTCAAGCTCAAGATCAAAAAAATAATATTTCACTATAAACAATAAACTTTTTTAATATCTACCCGAAGATGTATCAAAATATTGAAAACCACCATTTTCCGATGCGGAGGCTGGGTTTTTCTTTACTAAAAACACTTAATATATTAATTTATTTATATTCAAATTTAAAAACAAAAACTAACGTGTACCTCTTCTTTTCTTTTCAAAATATTTATTTATATTTTCAATGTCATTTTATCAGTGATGCCGCCAGAATATCGAGATTACAGTTATTTTTCTAGTGGTGACACAAAAATAATCGACAGATGTTAAGTGAAACAAAATGAGATATAAACATCTTTTAAAGATGTTGATTTTTAGCCGTGTGTATTTCTTATGGGAAAATGTTAAAATCTTCGCACATTGATGGTAGATGTTAGATGTTGATCAGTGTAAAAAGGCTATAAGGCATGTCTTTAAGGGATGTTTGATTTGATCACATTGACCGGAAAGTAACCGCTTAGGAGATGTCAAATGCTGTAAATGAACTGTTTTAAAGACTGACGGTTATGCGGCACTATCCTGTAAATTTGTTTTATGTCACAAGATCGAGAACCAGTAACACTTGTCCAACTTAGTAAGTAGCCCCAATGATTTTAAAAATACTAGAAAACAGTTACACCTTTTAAATGCCCACCTTTTCCATCCGAGATGTGGCAACGCTCTCTACTACTTAAGAACTGTTGACAAATTTAAATGCTGCGTGATTTTTGAGAAAAACTTTAATCGCATGCAGTTTTGTTTATAATTATTTTTGAATTAAAATGTCGAAATAGAACAATTGCGATTTACATCGTCTTGCAAGCTTTACTTATTCAGGTAAAATAAAAAAGTGATTGTTTTAAACACAACAACACTAATACAGTGTCTTTAATTCATTTGGATTTTATGATTTAATTCTTTAAAAAACTAAAATTTTTATTGATGCAATTAAATGTAACAACTTTTTCTACAAAAACTAATTTATTTCTACACTTTTAAAGTTAAATATTCAATTTTTAGAAGTTTGAAGAATTTTTATTCATTTTTGCTTTTAACCAGAAATTGAAAAACACACACTTTTTGCATTTCTTTAATTACATTAAATTTTATTTACAATAAAAAACTTGAAGGCAAATGCCCAAAATAATCGCATGTGCTGTAGTCATGACGACATGATTTTTTTCTAGTTTTGTATATTTTTGTGTCATTTCAAGGCAACACAAAATAATTTTAGATTCATGGTTTCATGATTTTTTTAAATAATAGGAATTAAATATAAAGATATTGTAATAAAGCAAATGAATTTAATGCGAAAATTTAGAAAAAAAAAATATTTATGCTAAACGTTATTGAAGACATACATATATTTTGTTAGTATTATTGCAATGAATTTTATTTATTAAAAAATATTTAATAAAATTAAATTTTAACAGAAAAGTTGAGCTAGACTTAAGCTACGGTCGGACTAGTCAAATATTTGACCAAAAAAGACGTAACCACTAAATTATAGAAAAAAAATTTTACCCTTCTCAAAAACTTATTAGGAAATATAAGATACCCTACTCAATATAAAACGTAAGATATCACATTTTTTATATTATAAATCCTCATTCGTAATGATACGTGTCAGGAAACATTAAATAAATATTTGTAAAAATAGTGGTTACCTTTTTTTTTGGTCATATATTTGACTAATCTAACCGCACCTTTAATTAAATACATATAAATTATTCATTCTATGAAAACTTTATAAATATTAAATTAATTTTTCTTAAACTTTTTAGTGCAGTTAATTAAATTCTGTCGTTTAAACGGTGCTTTAATTTTTAGTTGCAGGTAACTAACTCATGAAAACAATACATGATTGATAACACTACTTCCAATTTAAAAATATGATGCTGCCATCTGCTTAAACAATTTTATCGTTTTCGACAATCAGACTTTCGACAGTTCTCTTACGTTTGCATAAGTTCTTTATAACTTAAAATGTAAAATATTCTTGGTCTCTAAGAAATTTTTAGCTGCAAGTAGCGTGTAAACGTTTGTGTTATCTATATATTTTGAATCCTTTTTTATACATAAAGTCGATTTAGCGATGTTTTCTATCTGTTTGTATCCAAATTGTCAGATATTGTTTTGAAAAGGTTGCTATTGAAATTTGGCAATATCGGTAAATAACTTCAAAAAAAAAGCTTTTAGCTTTTTCGCATGTTATTATTGTTTTCTGCTTCGGTGTATTTAAATCTTAGAAACAAATCCTACGTTACCAAAAATTCGCAATTTTTTGCAAAAATATCACATTTTTACCAAATTTTAATAAAACGACAAGCAAAAGTGACCAAAAAACCTTAATTGCAAACAAACAAATTAAATTTCATAAAATACAAAAAAAAAAAGACTAAAAACTATCAAAAATTGAAAATATCGCTAGAAAACAAGATTCGGGAAAAATTACAATTTGACAAACAAATTTTTTGTTTTAAAAAAAAAATTTAAATTTACTTTTCATATTGCAATGGTGTAAATACGAGTAAAACAGTATTAAAATAAAAATCTTAAAAATTGGGAATATACAACATGGGATTTTTAATTTACAACAAAAAGGTTTCACCACCAAAAAATTTTTCTGGCAACACTTGTCAACTGGCTTGTTTTCAACGTTTCTATGCTTTTGGCATTTTTATACATGTTTGTATGTGTACAACAGGCTCCACTTTACTTTTTTCTTCTTTGTTGTTGTGGCTGGTGTTTAAAACCACTTGACCAGCCCCCCTTATCTACCAGCTTATACTTGCTGGCAACAACAGTGACAAGTACTGTTATCTAGTTATCTATAGAGTGTAAACTAAATCTACAATCTACTCGTACAAACAAACTTTTGAGTGAACTCCTATTTATTTGAACTTTTAGTTGATGCCGTGTTGTTACAGCCGTATTCATTCCTAAAATGACAGCGACGGCGTTAAAGTTTTGCCAAAATATTTTGTCAACAGTAATAAGTTTTATTTATTTAATTATTATTTTTGTAGTGTTTAAGTTGTTCTTTTTGGAAATGTTTCGAATATATGTATGTACTTACCTGTTTCAAATATAAAATTTAGTAACGGAAATGACTACAGCCAATAAAATATTTTCCACAATTTATAATCGCTCGCATTGGCAAAAAGAATATTTTTTACACAAAACTTAAAGGACAAATTTTGTTTTTGTTCTTGGTTTTTTTTTTAGGGAAGGTTGCTTTCAATTTGTTTATTTAACATGCACGTTGGTTGTAGCTCATACGTCATCATGTTCAATAAATTTTATTTTTGTCACACAAGGGTGCAGCCAATAAATATTTTATCGTGTACAAACATACACATACATTCATTCGTATGTATAAAAATGAACATACGATATTTATATGTATATCAATATACATATGTACATATTTTCTGTCAAGATATAATAAAAAATATTTTCTGAGAGAAGAAACAAGTCTTTTATAAGTGTTCTTCTAGTTTTTAATTAAGTCGTTTTTGGTTGAATGGCCACAACAATTAATATGATGTGTATTAAATTTTTCATTTACAGTTAAGTAAAAGCACTTCAATTATTTGTTTAAGCTTAAGTATCATTTCTATATTTTAAACTAAAAATTTGTTTAGTAATTTTGTAAAGAAAAATAAAAAACTAAAAGTTAAAATGATTTTTTGTTCCTATTATACAATCGATTTCGATAAGAAATTTGACTTTTTAATAATATTTTTTTTTTGAGATGTGCATTATCTATTTTTGATTTAAAGAATACAAAATTCATGTTATGCCTACCCAGCCAACATTTAAATAACGATTTCTATAAACATAAAAATGGTGTAAAAAATGTACACCGATTTCTATACAAATTTTTGTCAGTTGTTCGTATTTTTTACGGAAGAACATTTTAGAAAATCCTTCCGGAAAAGTCGAAAAATTGGAAAAATCGAAAATGGAGTTTTTATACGAAATTTTGTGTGATATTATTCTTTAATGGCTTTCCAAATAAGAAAATTAAAAATTCTTGGTGTAAAACATAAAAAATTGCAGAAAATGCGAAATGCGGAAAATTAGAAAAAATCGAAAATTGATTTTTTGTATGAAATTTTTTATTTATCGGGCCTCTTTTTTTTATCACAATATTTGATGATAATTGTGGAAATCATTCTCTTTCCTTTGTTCTCTTCACTCAACTTATTTGATATTCCTTCATTTTTTTAAGCTTCAAAGTTTATTCAGAAAATGTTTAACATTTGGACGTGGTTTCGCCACTCTGTTTCCCTTACTTTTCTTCCAACCATTCAATAAAACGAATAACGAAAAGTCTTAAAAAACAACCCGTCTAATCAACTTCATTGCCTTCAAAGCCAAAATTCGATAGATGGCGTTATATATTGACTTAGACTGTGCTCAATTTGACAGGTGTCATTTTCGCATTGTCATTTTCTACACCAAATGTGCTATTTTTCTTGTCCCAATTTATTCGTGTTTTGTGTATTATTAAACTAATTTCGGATTGTCGTAAGTCACGCATTATATCCATATACGGTAAAAGCATTACAAACAATTGACATTCAGTGCAATATTTATCAAAACATTCATTCTTTAAGAAAATAAATTTGTGTAAAAAAAGTGAGTTATTATTCCGTAAGTTTGTATCTTCAAACATATTTTTTTTGACAAAATGACTTTATTACTTTCTAGGGAGACATATTTGCTTCACTAATGCCTCCTATGAGACGATCAAACCTTAGACGACGTACACATTGTGCAATAATTAGTCAGAATGGCCGTGACAACAAACAGAAGAGGAACGTGCGTGTTAAGGCCGGGGCACATAGAATCCGTCATACGTTAAACTTTGACAAATTCAACTAATGGATGAGGTTGGCACAATGAATACTTTGCTGACGGATGTTATACCAAAGCTTGCTCTCTATTTTTATTCACTTTTAAATTTAATTTGTATTTTATTCACTTTTTAAATTAATTAAATTTGTATTTTATTGTTTGCCACCAAAATTGTTTTATTAAAATCACAAAAAACAATTGAAACACAACAAGAGTTAAAAGAAAACAGAGAAGAGGAAGCAGTTGATAGTTGTCAAAGTATTCAAAAGCTAAAAGTTGACCAACTTTCGTACTTTGCGTTGACGGACACGTATTGATTGTGACAACGCTCATAAGAAAACATGTATTTTAACTCACTTGTCAGTTGAATACGTCACAGTTTAACGTATGACGGATTCTATGTGCCCCGGCCTTTAGGAAACCGTCTTCGCGCTTTTTTTTCCGCCGGCAAACAAATCGAAAAACATTGTTCATCAAATCGCTCTCTACTGATTTCGTTTAAATAAATTGCATTGAAAATTTAAATATTTGTGTTGTATTATTACTCTAAAGTTAAAAATCGGGCGAGGCAATGTTTGCGTGTCCGCTAATATTTTTATAATTTAAACAAATTATTTTTTAATACGCCACCCTCGTAATTAAAAACAAAAATATAAATTTATTAAATTAAACTAATAATGAATGAAATTAAATATTTCTTGTGGTATTTTTATTAAATATACTTCCTAACTTCTAAAGATACATCAACTTTAGAAGAAAATAATTTTATTGCCAAATTTTTAAAGTTTCACTCAAAACAGCTTTCTGGCTCTAAACTTAAAAGCATTAATATAAAGGTTAAGGAGATTATTCCCTGCCAAAGATGAAATTGACATTGAAATTGTAGAGTTTCAAAAATTATTTTTTATACAGAGCAACCTATAGTTAAATGCATAGCACGCAGGATATGAAAGGCTTGTTAGCGCCTTTTGTAAATTTGTTCTTTAAACAACTGCATGAGACAAGCGGCACGTTTTAGTTTTAATATTTTTATTTTTTTATATTTTTAGTAACAATAAGTTATTATTTAAATTTTTTAACCCCTTTAAACGTTTAAAGGGTATATGTTATATATGTATATGTTAAATTGGGTTTTTTTTTTAACCTTTTTTCTGCCTAAAATATGAGCCAGGGATGGTAAACGAAGTTTTCAAATTGTATAGAAAAGCTTAAAAAATTTTTATACTTTTCAAACTCAACTTAAGTCATTAAGTTTATTAAGTTGATATTTCCTAAAATGTCATTAACAAGTTCATTAAAATACTTTAAGCCTCACAAAAAAACCACTTATGATAATAGAATATTTCCCATTAAAATCTAAAAAAATTGTTTATGGAGATTAAATTCGTTTCTAGGGTTTTGTGTTCTAAAGTTAGAAATTAATTTATAATAAAAAATCCCAAATAAACAAGAACGCCAATAATACAACGATTAGTAGTTATTTCATAATATCTTTGGAATTAATTTCACTTGTCCTTTAAAGATTCGAGTTGCACCAAAAAGTTAAAACTGAATTTAGTATTTTTTCATTCCTGATCTGTATCAGCAAAAGGTGCCTTTAGACGAAATGTGTTTTACAGATGACTTGTCAGTTTTGAAATCCACATGTGATTCCTTATATATGTGAAAGTAGTCATTTTTACACATGGCTTTAAATTTCGCGTTTAAACGTACATGCAAATTACTCTGACATAACCTACAAAGTAAATCATTGTTTACAACAGTTGTTTGGTGAGCGGCTCTCTTAATGCTAATAAAGATGTCAACTCTATTCTGCTTCCAACGATTTTAGCGCTTTTTGCACTTCTTGATCATTTAAAAACGGTATAAGTTGCACCACTGAAAGTCATATGCTTTTTCATATAAAAATAAAACATGCTCTAAATGAAAATTTGTCATATGACTTTTACATATGTATTTAACATTAGAAATGTTTTAAACCATTTACACGATACATATGTATTTTGTTATGGAAAATCTGACAAGTCATATGTAAAAAAGATTTCGTCTAAAGGCACCTTAAGCAATAAATTGCTTTTTATTAAATTGTTCGAGCCTTTTGCCCAACTTGATTGTACACTGAATAATTTTTGCCTTAATTGGAGATAAAAGAAAGAATGAAAAAAGGAAAGAAAAAAAAATTAATAAGCAAGAGCGCTATATTCCGAATCTTCTATAACCTTCACCATATTTGTATGAAAATCTAGTTTTGTAAAGCAACTTCACTTAAAAAACAAATATTTTCGTGACAGAAAAAAAAGCAACATTGGTACTCATATAATTTTACATAAAAAGGTTATCGGCTCTTAATATGGATTAAGCATTTTAAGTAATGTTAGGTATTTCCTGAAAGATCTCTTCAAAAGCTTTCAAATGATGCCTATATTGACCATATTGTCAATCGAACTTTTTTATGAAAATATCGAAGGCCCATAACTCGGAAAAAGTGTGCGAGCGAAAATTTTTTCACTAGATGGGTTTTTCTTATTTTTTAATTTTCTATCGTCCCATATATATTTTTTTTTATTGGAGTCAATTCACTCATTTAGATTTGTTCCAAATGATATGGAAAAATTAGAGACAGGTAAGGTGTCTTCCCAGTTGCCTAAAAGGACATAGACCGATCTTGCTAATTTTCAATAGCGAAATTTTATTTTCGAAACTATGTCTGATCGTTTTTCCCTAGTTCATCTAATGCATTGGCCTTACACCGGTGATGAAGGGTATGATATTCAAATGTCATTTTAAAGGATTACAATGGACAAGTGAAAACTGTTTACTATTTCAACCATTTTCACCTGAGTATTTATGGTTCTTTATATATTAAAGAGCAATGTCCACGACTTGGCAGAGTGTCGTTTAAAATTTTCTTAAAATTCAAATTTACAAAAATTCTGCAAACAAAGTTAAAAGTTTTCCATTTACAAAAATAAAATGCGCTGCCAACCGTTTTAGTACCATTATATCAACAAAATTGGGTACTTTTTTATTTGTATCTCCATTTTCTCTAAGAACTGATTTATTATTACTAATAAGAATTATTCTATATTTGATCTAAGGTCTTAAGGAACCTCCTCACAAAATTGTATTCAAATCAATCTAGCGGTTTTTACGTGATGCGAACACAAACAAACAAAAATTCCAAAAATACCTGTTTTGTATTCCATTGTATTCTTAAACGAAATTATTTTGTTACAGTTTAATTAAATGTAAAGATATTCTTTTGTTACAGTAATATTGTTCTTTCTTATGTTCTTCTTTCGTTTTTTATTGAGCTGGTGGTAAATTTATCAATTACTTTTTAACAGCTCTTGTTAACACGGTCTATTACATATTTATTATTTTATGGTAATAAAAAAAAACTGTGAAAAGAGCTTACTGTATTACGGATGGTTAATAGTTTTAATGATATTGATAATATCAAAATGTATCAATCTGTCCATCCAACCATCCATCAATTCATTCATCATGTAACTAAAAACACACAAGCATCAATGCATTCAATAAAATCATCTTTAAACTTTCAAAATAATATTGACAAATATGTTCATCAAAGTCTTTATATCCTGTAGTTTGTTTTTCACATCTTTTCTATAATAATTTCCTTTTTTCTAAATTTTATTGCAGGAAAGAATGTTGCCAGTGGGCTTCAACTCTTAGATACACAAAAATAGATAACGTTGACAGTGATGATTATGACGAAGTTTATTATTATGTTCACAAGAATGATGATTTTGGTGATGTAATATTTACAAAGGAGAATGTTGAGAGAAACAATTAAACAAATACATCAATCACATAAACAAAAAATCATAAAAACGTAGTTAGTGAAATACGATTTTATACAAAGTAGAATATTTTGCAAATAAAAAAGAATAGACAAAAAAAATTAAAATTAAAAAATAAAAAAAATAATAATTGACAATAAATTAATAAAAGCTTAAAGTATGCATCTACATTTCGAACGCAACACAAACACAAAATGCGACTGTACAATATTATCACTGTCCTGGATGGGA
Source organism: Cistogaster globosa (assembly GCA_937654795.1). Taxonomy (NCBI): domain Eukaryota; kingdom Metazoa; phylum Arthropoda; class Insecta; order Diptera; family Tachinidae; genus Cistogaster; species Cistogaster globosa. Next base: position 5,453,623 of record OW569403.1, read on the forward strand.
AAGGTGCCAGATGACATACCAGAGGTGAGTCAAACTGAAATTTGTTTTAAGTATTTAAGCGATTTTTACTTGTATTCAAATATATTTTTGGTTTATAGTTTTTAGCTTATAGAAAAATGAGTACATGTGAGAGAACAAATATAAGCCCAAGTTCGCTTTAGCGGATTCCGCTTTTCAAAGAAAATAAAAATTTATAAATCGTGATTTAAATTTCTATAAAAAGTTCAAACGCCCATTACTTGGAAAATATGAGCGATCGCCAATTTTTTTACTCGATATTTTTTATTTTTTAATTCTCTACCGCCCCATGTAGTTGTGTTTTTTGGTTAGAATTACTTCACTAAAATAAATTTGTTCCAAACGATATGGAGAAAATACAGGCAGGCGTGGTGTTTTACCCGTTGCCTCGAAAAACATGTACCGATCTTGCTTATTTTCGTAACTAGGTTTGATCGATTGGCGCATTTAAATTTTCTCTATCTCATTTTGTGCCTTCGCAAAGTTTAACACTAACACAGACGTACAGACAGACATCGCTCAATCGAGTTCGCTATACATAAGGAACTGGAATATAAACACTTAATGGAGTCGAAAATGGATATTGCAGACATTAGAAACGGAATGACAAGCTAAGATATACCCTTTTTTCACTTTTTGTGGTGAAGGGTTTGTGTAGCCAATGAGATGGGAAATGTTACTATGCAAACAGCGTCACTTATAAAAAGATATTGTAAGTGATGAAGGATGTATTAACATACAAATTAACAAAAACATTTGTACAACTATTGTGGGTTATGATGACTTAGCATACTCTCAACAGATTGTGAGTGAACAAATGACTCGCAAATGTTTTATGCAAAAACATTACCTTTAAAAACACCCCATTCGACACAAATCGCAAATGAAACTTTTTTCTATTTACTCACCTAGTTTCTCTGATATATCAACACAATTACACAACTGCGATTCCCTAATCCTTATCATGCTTCGTTTCTTTACTCCCTTCGAAAAACAAAAGAAAAGCAAACGTTTCGTTTTGTTTATTTACGTACCCTGCAAATAACATATAGAAATGTGACGAATAATTTAATATTATTTTTTATTTTCTTTATAATAATAAATACTTTAAATAAAATATATATTAATAATTTAATAATTATTAATAAATATATATAACAGAATGGTACAATGGAAAGGTTATTGGCTGGTTGAAACCTCTCTACATTGTGCTTGTTATTTTATCATTAACCGTACAATTGTATGAATTTTGTCAAAATAAGGTGTCGTCACTTATTTGTGAATACAATCTCAAGAAATACAGCTAATAATCTTTGGTTCATACATGAACGGAGTTTGCTGCTATTTATTTTTTATTTAAAATTTTAAAGAAAAAATTTTTTTGCCTTTCTCTTTATTGTTATCTCAGAAAATACTAAGCAGATTAAAAAGAAATCTAAATTTATTCATTGGGGTAACTTGTTTTCATATTTCGATTCATATGTCATCCAACCTCCTTAGCTTGAGCTTGGGCTAAACAGTATATTTCGAAAACTAGAATCTTTTCAAATAGCGGAATGTAGACGAGAATTCATTGTTTCAAATAGCAAACAAAATCTAATCAAAAGTTTATTCCTTTAGGTATTCACTGTCACATAAAAAAGTAAAAAGAAAAATAAAAAGATCTAAAAAATCAAGCGCTGTAGTCAGTAAATTGATTTTCACTTTTGGAAACAACGAAATTTAAAATAATTGAATTGAAATTAATGAATTTCTAGAATTTTTTTTTTTTAATTTGAAAACTATTGTGAATCAAACAAAAGATTATGATCCGTCATGATGCCATTTAAGACCCCTTTCACACTTTAATACTGAGTATTAGGACTTGTCAAGAATTTAAATCCTATGAGAAAGTTTGATAATGTGAAAGCAACATGTTATCAAAATATGAGACAATACGAAAAGTAATTTGACATCCCATTATACCGAATCATTTTTAGAAATTAAGAAATATTTTTCATTTTATCAGGGTTGTTTTTTTTTTCAATTGCAAAGCAGCTGTTGAGAAAAGAATCATGCCGACTGCATTGCAGGCGATAGTGTGCCGTCGTTTACGCTATCTTTTCTTTGTCTTGCATCTGCTTAAAATTGTCGCTATTCTTGTCGCTTACGTATAGATTTTGTTTACAACAAAGTACAAGTAGCAATTTTTTATTACTTTTTTATTTTATATTTTTTATTTACCAAGAAGCTGAGCGGCCAAAAATTGTCATAAGGCGGCACTTCTGCACCATACATAATATTCTTTAGTAGCCGTTGCTTAAATTTCGATCAGCTTGGTAATCTTCATTTTATTTAATTTATTTTTAATGTTACGTTAAATTTATTGATAATCATAACAATTCTTATTTGATTTACTTCTTACAAAATTCAGGTGAAATCTTAATACTCAGTATTATAGTGTGAAAGGGGCTTTAGTTCATATAATTAATGTTTCACGTATTTTTTATTACATTTAGGTACAAGTTCCCTATTAATTTTAAAGCCTGATCAATAATAATTGATTTAAAAAATATACATAAAAAATAAAATAGAAAAAAAAAATTGTTACCTCTATAGTTTATAAGTAGATGAAAAAATCGCCAGATTTAGCCGGAAAACGATTAAATTGGCAACCTTAATGTTCATGCATGTGCATTGTTTTTACGGTATTTTTCTATTTTTTAAGTGTATTAACGGAATCAATTTTTGCATTTACACTGCAGTAAAATTCAAGTCATTTTTCCTTTTTAAATGCGGTGATAGAATTTACCTTAGATTGTGGTGTTAAACAGAACAGCTTTTGATACAATTATTTTATGTTAATTTTCATCAAAATTTTTATCTTCAATCTAAGCCTTGTATTTTCTTTTTATAATTGTTATGGCTATTTTTATCTCAAGTCTTCCAATTTTTATGGCGGATGTATATAGAGGCACAACAGAATTATTTTCTAGAGGTACCTTTTTTTAATTTGTTACTTTATGATGGCTGCTGGAGCTGCTCGCTCGTATTTATTTTATTAAATAAATTTTTCAGTTTGGATAAAGGTCATTAAGGATGCTGATCCTTCGGTCATAACTTATTAATTGTTAGGTCTGTTCATTTTATCCTACTAAAAAACCTGCTGTTTAAACATTTTTTGATTATCAGGGATGTTGTAAAATCCACTGGAAATCTTCACTTTATATTTTGTAAGGCATTGTTTTTGTAAAAAATAATTTTATAGCAACAAAATATGAGTTGAAAATTTCGTGTGGATTTCAGAACATACCTGTATATTTTTGTTTTATCAAATAAAAAAAAAAGTTAAAATCTATTTTAGAATAAATGGAATTTCCGTTAATTAAAAAAAAACAATAAAAACTTATCGACTGCAATATTATTAACATTCACATAAAGTTACATTTATACAATCATACACAAATTGACACAAATCTTCTTAAATGTTAAGTAAGTAACTAAATAAATATTTAAACACAAATAAAAATATTCAACAAACGAGAAATCATCTCTTTTACATAAATATCAACTTGGACACAAAGATAATGAAAATCAAATTAAAAATGGACCAATGAGCAAAAATTCTTAAACTATCATTCGGCGACGATGATAAAACTTTTTGCACACAATTGACTTTATTTTCATCAACGGAGGATATTTCATGACCCAATTCTGTTGCTTGCTCTAACAAGCCTACATTTAAATTAAGTTGTTGTTGTTGTTGTTGCTGTTGTGGTTTTTGTTTATTTGCCGATTGCTGGGCATTCATAAGTATTTTAAGTTGTGTTAATGATGATATCGGTTTTGTTGTTGCTGATGATGTTTGGCTATTTGACAAAAATGGTTTATAATCAACAGGTAGTGCTGTTGGATGAAAGCCATACATTTGCATTTGTACAAATAAACTTGTCGTGCGATGATCTGTGACAATTGCTTTAAGGGTTGTCGGCGAAATATGTGCATATTCCACAACATACGTATTATCATCACTATCCAAGGGATGATATAAATAATGCTGTAAAGAATTAAAAACATTTGTTATTCAATACAATTATGAATAGAAAGTTACAATGAACATTTTTTATCAATTAATAAGAATATACAAGGCCTGTCTGGGGAGGACTAAATCATCCCCCTCCTTAAATTGCACTTTAATTTTTTCTTATATAAATTGTTTATAATCTTGTGTATGCTAAAAACGTTAATAATTTATTAAACATTTAATTTAGGAAAAGAAGAATATCAGCTTTTGATTCTAAAAAGATATGCGGCGGAGCATGTCTTAAAATGTAAATTCCTATTTTTTACACATATTCGCACATAATTATACTGTCGTTTTGCATTTAAAAATAGTTTCAACATGCTTCTATACGTACGGTCAGATTAGTCAAATATTTGACCAAAAAGACATAACCATTAAATTATGGAAAAACAGTTTTTTTCTTCTCAAATACTTACTAAAGGCCAGGATTGACTATCATACTCAGTCGTAGGATCTGTCAAAGATTGCATGTGTGCTCAAAAAGTATGATAGTGTAGACTAAAAGTGTATGTGTGTGACAGACTTTTTGACAGATCTGTATGAATTTATAATCTTTTGAAATAATTCATAAAATGATTTTTTCTATGCGATCAGAGTTGATTTTTTTTTTTTTTTTTTTTGAAGATGAGAAGAGAGCGACAACAAAATATTAAAAGCATCTGTTTTTGCATCTTTTCTGTAAAATAGTGTGGCACCTACAACGCCATATTGAAACGATTTTTCAAGTAGGACAGAATTCTGTTAGATTTTTGTGTGATTAAGTCGACGATTGTGTATGATAGTGAATCCTGGCCTTAAGAAATATAAGGTCATACGCCATATAAACTGTAACATAAATTGGCATTCGTAGTGTTGCGTGTCAGGAAAGATTGAATAAACATTTGTAAAAATAGTGGTTACGTTCTTTCGTTCAAATTTGAATAACTGAACGCATCTTAAAGCGTGTTATTACAAGTTGCCAATATTTAGAATTAAAATTACAATTACAAAATCAGTTTTTATTAAACCTTAATATTAAAGGCATCAATAAGCCAAACTCGGGTGATCAATTCTTTGGGTTGTCCCTCAATTTTAGTTTATAGAGTATGCGAAAACAGATGTAGATGACAACATTTATCTTAATATTAAAAAAAGGTAAAAAGCTCGTTTACACTTACCTCATATATTGTAAACTTAATGTAAGTTATATAGTAAATATCAACATAATAAAACGTAACAGAATGATTTGTCGGCAATTCAGTTGTAGTGGCTGACGTTTGATTGATTTCATAAACAAGAAAATCTCCTTTATATGAAAAAAATCAAAGAAAAAATATTTACACAAATTAATAAAATGAATAAAAACAAGAAAATGTGTACTTTTTTATTCACACCTTTGTATGTATGAATGTAAGTATGTACATACCTTGTTGCCTTTGACCCTGTTCTATGATTTTATCATAACTATTATTAAAATAGTCTTCCTCATAATCGATATCCTCTTCATCTTCAGTGTCATCATCATCATCATCAGCATCATCGTCAATGGCGTCGTCATCATAATCTAAATCTAAATCATCTAAAGCTTTTAAATCATCTTCCATTAAACTAAGTGACTGATTTATTTTTTGATGATAAATTGGTTTCAAAAGGCCATTAAACTGTTGATCTTTATTTAAAATGTAGGCGGGATTGACATTAAGCATTGTCTCATTAAAACCATAGATTTGTATGAGAACTTCAAAAGGCTCTGGTTTGCTAGTTTCTTTATCGTGTTGGCTATTTAATGAGGAAATGGTACCCTCAACTAAGTTAAGTTCATAACTAAAATCAACTTTAGCGTGGACATTCTGCAAAAAAAAAAAAAAAAACAAAAAAAATAATAATAATTATCAGACATTAAAATAATCAAACGAAAGGAAATATATTAAGAAAACAAAGCAAAGTTTTTGTGAAAGACAAAAAACTGCAATTGATTTTTGACAAATTTTCCAGGTAACTTTCGACTAACATCGAAGGAATTATTTACTGAAAATCCGATGAAATTCTGTTTAACAAAAATTACTAGAAAAGAAAATTGCACAGAAGAAAATTGCAATTCATAATCCAACTGTGATTTCTTTCACATATTTAATTTCAATATACACTGTCCTAATTTTTGGACACATATGCTATTTGACAGATATACAGACTATGTATGTCAGTATTACAGACTAATTTGTACAGTGGAATGCAGTTGAAACAATTAGCATTTAATGTCTATGACAAATATTAATCTCCAGGCCGTATCATAGAATTTTCGATCTTTTACATTTTTTTTTTGTTTTCATTATACAAATGTTGTTTTTAATACCCGTTGTTTTTGTTTTTATTTTTTTTTATTTGAGTTACTTCACTAAACTAGACATACCTATATGGTTAAGGGTATAAAAGATTCGGCATAGTCGAATATAGTACTCTTACTTGTTAGTTTTTAATTTGTTCTCAAATATTTCTACACATATAAATTAAAAGTTAAATTTCAAACCTGAACTTCGGTCAGAACTGGGTAACGAGTTTTTGTTGGAAGCTTGAAATCGATTTTTGAAATTTAATCTGAAAACAATCGAAAACAATCCTTAAAACATTTGATGTTTAATTGAGCTAATACATCCTTGTGAAATTTTAAATTTCTTTGAAGCCCTTTTTTTAAAACGTTTTCTAATATCCATTTTCGATTTTAACGATGTCCGTCTCTGCATTTTCAATTTGGAATTATTTTACAAAACATATAGAGTGCTACAATAATTGGATATAGCAGAAGGCTAAGTATGGCTTTCGGTGTTGGTCGAAATTTCAATAGAATTTAAATGCAAATTATAATCGATATCAATTGCAATAATTTATTCCCAGACATGGTTTCGAGAATTTTGCTGATAAAAACAGTTAATTCTGTCCATTATAGCACAATAAATTTATCTACCAATAAAAATTTTTAGTTCACACGGTTGTTAGGTTGTAGTACTACAATAGTTGCTTGGCATTGCCAGAAAGCAAAGCTAGGAGATAAAGGACTGAGCAGGTCTATTAGCTGAAAACTGCAATCAATCATGCAGGCCTTGTTAATAGAAATGTTTTCACTCATATATAATTTGAATAACAAAACTACTGTTGTTTGTTTATTTTATATTTATTTGACGCTTATAAGCAGGCAGTGTTGCCAGTAGAAATATTTTTCTGACAATGATACCATATTGTCAGTTCACACAGTTGCAAGACATTGTAAGGCATATTTTAATGACAATATTGTTAGATCTTACAACCGTCTGTACATAGCTTTAGTAACTTTTTCGATAGAAAATGCTTGCAAAGATGATATATGAACACATCTACATACATACATGTCTGTATATCTCTACTTACAAATTTCATACCTTTTAATCCTTTAGCAGTAATATTATTCACTAAGTGTTTAAATTCGGCCATTAGACGATAAAAAATAAACATGGGTCTCGAACTTTTTTTTTTGTGCAAAGCGTAAGCCGTTGGGATTTTATATGAGAATAATAGACATGAAATATTGCTGTACTAGTTTGGGTATAAGGGCCTCAAAAGCAATAAATTGGAATTCTACAGACATACAAGCAATAAGTAAATAATTCATATGATCGTTTTAGAAATAAGCCGAGATTCCAAGAAATTTACACCTTGTAAAAACCCTTCAGACTCTCAAAATTAAGAACTCAACCACTGGAACGTTTTAGATGAAAATATATCGATGAATCAGTAGTAAAGTATAACATGTGTGGGAAGTTAAATTTTAAAATTTATATCCCAGCCACATTATGTTACGATAACAGAGCTATGTTAATTACTTAACATAACCAATGTTAATATAAAAAATATAATATAAGATTTTTTTAACGATTTTTAATAAAATCAAAGTGGGTAGAAAAAATGATTGGAGAAGACTTTTAGTAGTGTCTTTTTTAAACTACAATAGTTAAATATATCAACATTATGTTTTTTTGAGAAACAATAAAAGGTTTTTCCAAAAACACCATTTCTGATATTTAAAAAGTAAAGTGCTTTGGTCCATCTCTCGTAAATGAAAGAGAGTGGACGAAAAAAAAATTATTTGAGAAGACTTTTACTACTAGAAGTCTTCTCAAACAATATTTTTATCCACTTTAATGTAATATAAATATTGTCCGGAATCTTTTGTTAGTTTTTTTATATTAACATTTGTTATGTTAGGTGATTAACGTTATCTGTTATCGTAACAGAATGTTGCTAGGGTTATAAATTTTAAAATTTAACTTCACACACATAAGTTTAAAGAATATTGAGTGGCATCGCTAAGCATTAGATATTTTAGCTGTAAAAATGCTGCTAAAAAAATAGACACAGGGCCTGTCAGTCATTAAATATATTTGTTAACAAAAATTTTTTTTGAGACTTAAATCTTTCCATTGCAACTACTTATAGAATCGTAAATACGAAGGGCCTATTTCAAAATATAAAGGAGGTGATGAAAAAATTCATAGTTTAGTTTGATTGCAGGGTTGCTACAGGTCCTCTGAATGTTCAATGACAATAAATTTACGATTCCCATAATCAGGTGGGAACTGTTAAAAGATAAAATTAAAAAACAGCAAAAAACTGAGATAATTATGCAAAACAATAATAATATTTTTAAAATATTTACGTTTTAAAATCGGTAAAGCCGTATAATAGTGTACGTATTTTTCTTTTTATTCCCCGTGTGACTGTATTTGGCAAAGAAGCATGCCCGTTATTAAATATTTGACATGAGGTCTATTAACTATCTACCGAAATACTCTAAGACTAAAAAGCTAAGCATTTTTTTCCAGCAATTTGGATGCTAAAGGTTTCTACTTCTTAAGTACTTGATACATTTATCTATGGGAAATGGTGTAAAAACTTTTGGAATTTTAAACAAGATTTTAAATATTTTTTAAAATACTTTTTATTATAAAAAAAATATTTTATTATTTTTGGGTAATTAAAATTTTTTGTTGTGGTTTATTTTCTGTCATAAAACGATCTGTCACTTGCGTCACGAAACAGTCGGCCACAATTCTACACACCGAATATTTATTTATGTCAGTCAGGAATAAACTTTTCAGGTTGTGCATCTATCAAATCTTGCTTGAGATAAACTTCGTAATCACCTTTATAGTATTTTTCTTTTAGGCAAGTTCAACACAACTATAAAAAAAAACAACAGATAATCTCACCTTTTCCGATTTGATTTCTAAAAAGGTGATGGGTTCTTCGATGGCATAATTAAATTTAATAACAGATCCTTCAGTTAAACTAATTGGCGGCGTTTGTAGAACATCTTTCAATAGCAATTGATCGCCAATAATTCTGGTACCGATACCAAAATAAGATTTATTTTCCACATGAATTATAAAATTTACACACAATACAAAGAATAGAGAAGCGGCAATAGAAGAAGCCGAAAAACAAGATAATAAAGACATCTTGTTATTTCAATTCAACTATACAAGATCATAAATAATATTTAATTTTTATTTTTATATTTTTAAGGTTTTCTGTACACTTTACGTATCTGTATTTGTTTAAATTTCTTATTTTCTTTTATATTTTCCGAAATGGTTTTCAAATTTGAAACGTTTGTTTGCACTGTTTTGCGAGAACTGATTTAGAATATTTTACTTAAGACATGAAAAGGTATTAGGCAAAATTTTCAATATTTATTTTTGTTCTCGTAGGTGATTTAATAAAATACTTAAAAACAATATTTTTAGTTTTATATTTTTTTTTACTCTTGTGCCACGTTGCTAATTGAAAATGTTTAGAAATTAGAAATTATTGTTGTTTTAGATGGTTTTCAAATCTGTTGTGCAAAATACAAATAAATGCTTGTATCGTTATGAAAGAAAAACTAATAATTTGTTTGTTCTCATTTTTTTATATTTTTATTAAAATTGTTTTTCTTAGAGAACACATTTACTTTCGCATGAAAAACATGAATTTTCTGCCTGCCTGCAAATATCGAAAGAAAACAAAATTATTTGAAATTTTTTCAAGAACTGCGGTTACGGTTGGTTTGGTTAGAGGAAGTATAAATGATGTCTTTGATATCGACACGTACAAATTTCAAAAAAAAAAAACTTTTTGCCTTTCTTTGGTTTTTTGTTTTTGCCATCGACATTGACCTCATCAATCACTAATTTAGTTTTACAGCGTAAATAAACTTGATTATTTTCTAAATAAATTAATTCGATATCAATCTATTTTTAAAAACACTTCTCTTAAAGTTCCACAATTTTCTTTTAATTTTTTGAATTAAAAAAAACTAAATTGTTTTTAATGTTTATTTTTTTTTTTTTTTTTTTGTGGGATGGGATGCCGATTTGTGACTTTTCATCAAAATGTAAATTCTACATTCAATATGGCAAAAACATATTTTGCTATATTTTAAAATGTTTAAAATAATGCGTTAGATTGGAGACAAGCTATTTTCTTTAGTTTTTATACTTTTTTTTAGCTTAGAAAATTTTCCATATTTTATTGCTAAATATCTGGACGGTATATTCACTGTTTAATGTATGTGTTGTCCTATTCTGCATTTATTTTCTATTTAAACAAACTAGTTTTGATTCATGTCAGTCTCCCATTTAAAAAAAAAAGACGATCCATATTACAGCTGACTATCAATTTCAATTCGTTTACCTCCTGTCGAAGGTCCAATCGCTAGCAATCGGAGCATATTGGTAAAAGAAATTAACATCTGTAGATGTACAATATATAAACTAGCGAGTGGAACTGTTACAAGAAGGGTTCCATATCATGTATTTACAAAATACGAAAAAGTTTTGTTTATTTATTTTTAATTTACATAAATTTTACTTCTTCTAGATTCCAAGATTTATGCTAATTAAATTTTTAAATGAAAATGACCAATCCCGGAGAAATTTTTCTTCCCGGTTTTTGAATTGAATTGAACCAACTAATTTAACAAATAAGAATACGAGCAATAATTCATTATTAGACTTGTGCCATATAGTTCAATTTAGTGATAGCTCTTTTTAGTTCAAAGTTTGTAAATGAACTAGTTCCAAATTTTATTCAAGGGCTCTCTTTAGTTCAATCTCTCTCTTAGTTCAAATGTGCTGTTGACGTATTGTTCGTACTTTCAACTTTTAGTTCAAACGCTTTTTTTAGTTCAAAAGCTCAGCAACAACACCGTAGCATTGCTAAAACGAATGTTGAATAAAATGCATGGCAGCACTAATTTCATGTCGGAAATAGTCAACAAGGAAACACAGACATGAATTCTAGTCCATCTTGTCTGGTAGTTCAAATACAAAGTATAGTTCAAAAATGAACTAGATATACTTAAAGGTATAAACTAGTTCCCTTAGTTCAATCGCTGGAATCGTTTAAATGAACTAGTTCGTTTATGAACTACACAAGTTTATTCATTATTAATCAATATTAATTTGGTTAGATCTAGTTTTTAAATGACTTTATCTACCACCCAATAATTTTTTTCCTTAAAAGTTTAAAACTAAAGAATTCAATATTTTGGCAAATCGCCCGCCAAAACAGATGTTAAATGCAACAATTGAACTTCTGACATTCAATAAATTGGAACAACCTGGAAAAGTTTTTGTGATCATGAAAAACACAAATAATTAATTCATACAAAATTAAAAAATTTGGAACTTTGATAAGGGTACGTGCCCCCATTGAAAAATATAATTTTATTATACACTTCAATTCAAAAAGTGGAAAAAAGCTATGTAGAAGTCTGTCATTCCGTTTGTAATTTCTTCAATATCCATTTTCGACACCATAAAATACACATATTCCGAGTTCTTATTCATAGCGAAGTCGACTGAGCGAAGTCCATATGTTCGTCCGTGTTAGTCTTGAAATCAACTTTGCCAAGCCACTAGATGAGCAAGAGAAAATTTAAATAAACCAATCGATCAAATATCGATAGTTTTGAAAGGTTGCTATTGAAAATCAGCAAGATCGGTCCATCTCCTTCGATTCAGGGGCTAAAACAATGAAGTAACTCGAATAAAAAAAAAAAAAACAAAAATATATGGATCGTAGAAGAATAAAAAAAAGGAAAAAACATCAAATGAAAAAAATAGCACACGCCCATATATTCCGAGTTATGGGCCTCTAAATTTTCATAAAAAAGTTCGATTGGTCAATATGGATAACATTTTAAAGCTTTTGAAGAGATCTTTCAAGAAATACTAAGATTTTGAAAAAATGCTTAACCCATTAAGAGCTGATGACATTTTTATGTAAAATTATATAAAGTACTCTGTCACTTCAAGTGATTTTTAATCATTGACAAAATAGTATAAAATATTAAGAAGAAAATCTATACATATAATAAAACCGTTACGAGGTCATTCGTGTACATGTTGGTGATATAGTAATCGATTTATAACACAAACCACCTATTTTTGGAATTTTGCCTATCAGTGTTCGCATCACGTAAAAACGGCTAGAACGATTTAAATAAAATTTTATGAGGAGGTCCCTTAAAATCTGGGTTCAAATATAGAATACTTTTTGTAACATAAGTAATTTCTTAAAGAAAATAAAGATACAAATGTAAAAGCACCAAATTTTAGATACAAACACTGTCTACAGAACTTAAGAATAAATATTTTTAAACACATTTTTCTAAATTTGAATTTTAAGAAAACAAGAAATAACACGCAGTCGAAGTTGTGGACACTGCTGGTACTGAATAGGAATACAAGTAATCTCATGTTCGTGTTCACTTTGAGTACATGTAATTAAATTTCGTTTATCCAGCATTAAATTTCTTTTTTTTTAATGAATGTGCATCTGTGGGTAAAAAGCTCTAAAGCATCCTATAAAGAAATTTAAAGTTTTTAATCGCATGATCTAGAACAGCCAATTAAAACCATTCAAAAGAAAGGTTAAACAAAAGCGTATTCTTATTGCATTGTTTCTTGTTAAAATCGCCTGTTATCGACGCCAATGTTAGCAACAGAAAGCTGTTATCATACAGAGATATTAAAAAAGTAGCTTTTACATTTCGACTATTGAAAAACAATTAAAGCGAAAACATATTTTTACCGTTTGGAATGATTTTGCTCGCTTTAATGACATTAAAATAAAATTGCCGTGACCTGTCAGCCGCTCAACTTAATCAGAACCACCATTTTGAGACTTTTATTTTTTTTTCCTTTCTTTTAAGCAGAATGAGGACTGTAAAGATAAGACGGTCTCATTATACCCTTAGCCGCAGGTAAAGTATTAATATTCTGAGTCCAAATGCATAGCGAAGTCGATTAAACGATGTCCGTATGTCCGTTCGTGTTAGTGTTAAAATCAATTTTGACATAGTTTCGAGAATTTTGCTATTAAAAATCAGCAAGATCAGTACATTTCCATCGAGGCGGCGGCCAAAACACCACGCCTGCCTCAATTTTTTTCAGGCAAAAAAAAAAAAAAAATACAAAAAAATAAAATAAAATTACAGAATGAAATTAAAGAATTACAAAAAAAAAAAGAAAAAGATATCAAGTGAAAAAATTATCGGTCGTGCATATTTTTCGAGTTATGGGCGTCTAAAAGAAATGTGCGATTGCGCACCATATTTTTTAAGATATCACTATGCGTATCATAGACCGGTGCTAAGAGTCGATGACGATTTTATGTAAATTTATAAATAGTACTTAATTTTTCTAATTTTTTAATTCCCTGCTTCTCCAATATTTGATTTTTTCATTGGAGTTACTTCACTAAACTAGATTTACGTACATGATGAAGGGTATAAAGAGGGTAATAATAAATAAATAAATATATTTTTAAAACCAATATTAACAAATATATAATAATATATGATAGTCATTAATTAGATGGACTAATTTATTGAAAATTGTATTATCATTGAATGATAAAAAATCTCAATGATTTGTTTAGCATTACCATTATTTTCACTATTGATGATAAGGTTTTCTTAATAATTGGTTAGAAAACCAAGCAATTATAATTTAGTAATGATTAAATAGTTTTAAAGAATTACCATTAATAAATTTAACTTCTAGTCCTTGTACACTAAATAAACACCTTAAGGTATGGTACGAGGGCTGCTATATATATTTCTGGCCTAGCAACACTGAGTGCTGCCAAGTGCAATCTGACATTTCCATTGGAAAGTTTGTCATTTTTAAGCATAATCGTACTCAAAACGTTTTGACGTACGACCATTATTTGTGTTGTTTACAGTGACTTGAAAAAATTAATATAGAAAAAAATGGAATTAACTCGTGAACATTTTCGTGCCATCATTTTTCACAATTTTCGACGTGGATTATCACTTAAACTTAAATCTTTGTATGGCAATGAAGCACCATCCTATAGCACTGTGAAAAATTGGTATAATGAATTTAATCGTGGCCGAAACTCGCTCAAAGACGAATTCCGTGAAGGTCGTCCAGAGTTGTTGTGCCAGAGAACATTGATGCCGTAAGTGAACTCATAATGCAAGATCGACATGCGACATACCGAGAGATAGAGACATCCTTGGACATTTCTTCCACCAGCATACATTCGATACTGCATGAACACCTGGCCGTAAGAAAGGTTTGTTCTCGTTGGATCCTGCACAATTTGAAAGTCGCTCAAAAAAAGGCTCGTGTCGATTGGTGCAAAGAAATGTTGCAAAAATACGATTGCGGTGCTTCAAAAGACGTTTATAAGATCGTCACAGGTGACGAATCATGGATCTATGCGTATGAGCCTGAAACGAAACAACAATCGACCGTGTGGGTCTTCAAAGACGAGCAAAATCCAACGAAAGTTGTTCGTGGAAGAAGCACTTCGAAGCAAATGGTCGCCTGTTTCTTCGGCAAAACTGGTCATGTGGCGACTGTTCCCCTTGAGCAATGTAGGACGGTCACTTCTGAGTGGTACACTACAATTTGTCATCGGAGAAATTCGAAAAATCAACAAGAGAAGACGAATCATTGTTCACCATGACATTGCGAGCTCTCACACATCGGCTCAAACCAGAGCGTTTTTGACCGGCCAAAACGTCGAATTAATGGGTCATCCGCCGTACAGCCCTGACTTGGCACCTAATGACTTCTTCTTGTTTCCGCACATCAAGAAAAAAATGCGTGGTCAACGATTTTCGTCGCCAGAAGAAGCTGTTGAAGTGTTCAAAAACCATGTTTTAGAGGTGTCTCAATCGGAGTGGAAAAAGTGCTTCGACAACTGGTTTGAGCGCATGCAAAAGTGTATAAATCATGCTGGAGAATACTTTGAAAAACAATAAAACCATTTTTGATTATAAATATTCGCATTTTCACTATTAGGCCAGAAATATATAGAGCAGCCCTCGTATAGCATTATTTTAAAATTATTTTTATCACAAAGTTTGGTGGAAAAAAAACACTCATCATATTTTTGTTTTCGTTAAAGTTATAGATCTACTAGCTGAGATGTTTAGTAAATTTAAATCTCAGATATCTATTTTAAAATTGGTTAATTATAAAAATTTTGAATTCTAGATCCATCTACAAGAGAGTAGACTTGCGCTATATAGTTAATTTAGTGATCGCTCATTTTAGTTCAATGTTTGAAATTGAACTAGTTCATAATTTATTTCAAAGGCTCTCTTTAGTTCAAAATCTCTTTTAGTTCAAATGTTCTGCTGACGTATTGTTCGTAATGCCGGCGCATATAGAATCCGTCATACGTTAAACTTTGAAAATTTTACTGACAAGTCAGTTAAAATACATGTTTGCTTATGAGCGTTGTCACAATCAATACGTGTCCGTCGACACAAAGTACGAAAGTAAGTCAACTTTTAACTTTTGACGTATGTTGAATACTTTGACAGCTATCAACTGCTTCTTCTTATTTGTTTTCTTTTAACTCTTGCTGTGTTTCAATTGTGTTTTGTGCTTTTAATAAAACAATTTTGGTGGCAAATAATAAAACACAAATTTAGTTAAACAAGTGAATAAAATACAAATTAAATTTAAAAGTGACTAAAAATAGAGAGCAAATTTTGATTAAACATCCGTCAGCAAAGTATTCATTGTGCCAACCTCATCCGTCGTTACTTTGACTTTAGTTGAATTTGACAAAGTACAACGTATGACGGGGTCTATGAGCCCCGGCCTGTACATTCAACTTTAAGTTCAAACGCTTTCTTTAGTCCAAAAGCTCTTTTAGTTTAAATGTTCTTTTCAAAATATGATGGCAACAACACCGTAGAATTGCCATAACAAATGTAAAAAAAATTGCGTGGCAGCACTAATTTCATGTCGGAATTATTGGCTTTTTACACTGACTAACATCTCGGCGAAACGCATGGAAAAAGTGTAGAAAATGTGAAACATTCGTTTACATTGACAACATCTACCATCAACTCAGCTGCCAAAAACTTATACATAATTAAACGACGCATAGTTTTTAGTAGTAAAAATAAGATTAAAAAAATTGATTTCGAGGACATATTTCGAGGACATATTGATAATTGGTTTAATTGTGACCTTGAAAGAACAAACTCAGTTATTAATGCGATGGATTGAAGTAATGAAAAACCATCCTGGGAGAAGAAGATGAAAACAAGTTTTTAGTGGACATAAGACTGTTTTTAGGTTACAATACAGTGGATTATAAAAATTTATTTTAATAAATACTTATATGTTTAAAAGACGCTATGAAACATTTTGGAGCAAAATGTCCAAAATAAATAAAAAATATAGAATAAAAACAATGTTTTTTATTATTTGATTTTTAATTTACTGTTTTTAT
This sequence comes from Cistogaster globosa, assembly GCA_937654795.1. NCBI lineage: Eukaryota > Metazoa > Arthropoda > Insecta > Diptera > Tachinidae > Cistogaster > Cistogaster globosa. The sequence goes on from OW569403.1 coordinate 5,470,487, forward strand.
TTAATTTAAAATTCACGATATAATAAATATTTCTTCTAATTTATTTATATTTAAATTTAAAAACATAAACGTATGTGTGCCGCTCATTTTTGTTTAAAAATATTGATTTATATTTTCAACGCCATTTTATCAGTGGTGCCACCAGAATATCGAAATTATTGTAATTTTTCAAAGGATATAATGTGGAACAAAATGAGATACGTACATCTTTTAAAGATGTTGAAAGATGTTGTATTTTAGCCCTATGTATTTCTTATGGGAAGAGGTTAACATCGTCGCAAATTGATGGTAGATATTAAATGTTGATCTGTGTAAAAAGGCTATTAGTCAACAAGGAAACAAAGACATGGATTCTAGTTCATCTTGTTTGGTAGTTCAAATACAAAGTATAGTTCAAAAATGAACTAGTTCACTTAGTTCAAACGAAGGAATCATTTAAATAAACTAGTTCGATTATGAACTACACAAGTCTACAACAAAATGAATATTCATTTCTATCATAAGTTTATTATTCATAAAAAAAATTTTTTTCAAATGAAATTAGTAATGAAACAGCTTCATTTAAATTTCAGTACCATGAGCAAAAATAATTATAATTAAAATAAAATTATTAGCATTAAATGGTGGTTGATTTTTTTTATTGTCATTATTTCAAATAAAACCAAAAAAAAAAAATTCAATGAAAAACCCCAAATATGTTAATGATAAAAAAATTAAACTATTCAAAAAATATTATATGCATTTACTACGTAATAAAACTTGACTTTTTTCACTTTTTGTTTTTTTTTTTTTTTTTTTTTTGTTAAATAATTTGCAAAGGTTTTAATTACTTTCCATCCCCGACAGTGTCAATTATCTCACTTTCACTCAATAAAAAGACCTTGTAATTTTGTATGTAAAAAAAAGTTGTAGACACAATCAATCGATTCCATTCATTTGTAATTTGTTTTTGTCAATAAGAAGATTATAAACAAATTTATAATAAATGATCAATTTCATCAAGTTTATTTCTTACGTCAAATGCAACAAAAGTATTTTACCCTTGCAGCATTTATTTATTTATAAAATTTAAGTATTAAAAAAACAAAAATTGTTAATATTTAAAAAACAAATTAAAAATATTAAAAATATCCATTAAGTTTTAATATTTTTAGCAAGTTTTTAAATTTTAAATATAATTTTAAAAATTTATGAAATAACAAAGCAATTGCTTTTCATGTTTAAAGATGACCCTAAATGAAATTTATTAATATAATTTCTAAAAATTAAGATAAAATATACGAATTTTAAATTAGACGTAAAGGTTGATGTCAAACATTTAAAGTCACCTAAAACCGAAGCAAGAGGTTTTATTATTTTAGATATTTTCAGTCGACATGCTTTTCAAATATGACTTGTCATTTTGAAAATACATATTGCTCATTTACTAAAACAACGTCATAACTCAAAAAATGCAATTTTTAAGAAAATCATGCAAAATTATTCGCTATAATTTCAGATTAATATCTCTTATAATCTCCACATACGAACGAAAATACTGTCTTGTCGTGCATAGGATCTACATATGAATTAAAAACTTTGAACTCGTTTTTTCTCGAAATCAATTTTTTTTTTTGAGTTATGACGTTGTTTTAGTAAATGAGCGATATGTAATTGTAAATAACAGACGACTTACAATTGTAGGGTTCAAATGTACATGTATAATTACATCTGGCATAGCCTTTTTAGTGTTAAAAAAAGCTGATGTTCACACGACATGTACAAGTTAAATTATGTTTATTTATTTAATTATAAAAAAAACACATTTTTTATTTTTGGTTTTTAAATTATATTTTATTTGTTAATTTTATTATGTTATGCCTTCACAGGGACCCGCTTGTGGCTGGTGTATGATCCGGCTATTTTATTGTGTGATTTAGAACTAGCTATTACAATTTTACAAGGTAGCTTAAATAATAATTTTGTCACTACAAGAATTTAACATGCAATTATTTGGAATAAGTACGAGTATTAATTAGTAAGCGAAAATATAATAAATAATTATTTGGGAAAAAAAAAAAACAATTATTTGAAGTAAATCTTAAGTGGTAAGCAAAAATGTATTATTTCTTTAAACAAATTCGGAAATAGGTTTAATATTACAATTTTGTTTACTTATTAGCAATTTTAAATTATTTCACAATATTGTTAATTCAACATTCCCACAGAACTGCTTCAATAATAAATTTCTCAGAATTCCTTCTGTGAACTTATTTATGATTTTGACCGGAAATAAATTTTATTTTTGTTTTGTTACATTTATTTTAGCCAGAAACTCATCAATTGTTTTTATATTATTTTTATATCTAACTCGTGTGACTTATTCAAAAGTCGAAAACAAAAGTTTAGAGTTACAAATTTAAAACAAAATGACATAACTTTAGCAGACGCAATGTCAGCATAAATGAAATAAAGCGTGTGATTTATTTCGAAAATATAATTTTAAGGGATGTTACCTCATACCTTAACTTACATACATATGTGTTTTGTAGTTTAAAATTTGACTAGTCATACACAAAACCCATGTCGTTTAAAAGCAGCTTTGAGAAAAACAAAATCATATGAGTCTGAACACAATGTTACGATAATTTATTGCGGTTCGGTTTTTCATACGATTTTGAAGTAAAAACCGCAGGGCGGAGCGGCATAAAATTAAAATCTATATTATTTTTATTGCTGACCAGTGTTGCCGTTTGGTTACATTTTTACATTTTTAACTTTTGAAGGCTCCACGTAACATGTATAATTTTGCTATATTTGGCCAAACTTTTTGTAACTTTTGATACAGACACGAAATAAATTAATATAACTAAAGGAGTAGTTTTTTAATTATTTGAAAATTTTTTCATTATCTGAAAATGCAATTAAAATCCTATTTAAAAAATTAGTTTCAAATAAACAAAAATAACATTGCTGAAGTTTTACTCTGTTCAATTTGTGAGAAATCACGAAATGTATCTGCCTCATGTTTAGAAACAGCCAAATGTTTCTGGCAACAACTTTTCTTCTGTTGAACTTGCGAAAATTGTTGGCAACTTCAGTTATTTCGCTTAAAAACTTGACAATCGTAGGAATACATCAAATTAAAAGAAAGTTGTCTTTAATTTCCTTCAGGAAGTGCCAGATTATATTACAGAAAAATTGTAAGTAATTTTATGTTGTAGGCAAATAAAGCTAAAATTTGTCTTTAATAATGGTATGTTTAAAATAATTATTGTAGTAAATTCTATGGAAGCTCAATCTTTCAAAGAAAAGGGTAAAACTGTTTTATTATTCATTTTTTTAATGGAGAGAGCATGTTCTTTTCTAAACCGAAATATTAGTATTGAGTCCTAATTTAAATCCTAATGAGTATCATTGGTATACAATTCTTTTTATTCTCGTTTTGCTTTTGTTCAGCAAAGGAACATTTAATTACATTAAAGTGTCGTTGACTTTTAATGGGTTAAGCATTTAAAAAAATTGTAATTCCTGAAAGATCTCTTCAAAAGCTTTTAAACGATACCTATATTGATATCTTAAGAAACTTGGGGCACAATCGTACTTTTCTATGAAAAGCTTAGAGGCCCATAACTCGAGAAATAGGGACTAGTGCCAATTTTTTAACTTAATGTTTTTTTGCTCTTTTTTAATTCTCCATCGCTCCATATTTTTGTGTTTTTTGACTAGAGTAACTTTACTAAACTAGATTTGTATCAAATGATATGGAAAAATTTGAGACAGGAGTGTTGTTAATCCCACTGCATCAAGGGGCATCGACCGATCTTGCTGATTTTAAATAGTAACTCTTTCGACACCACATCTGATCGATTGGCGTACTTAAATTTTTTCAAGCTCATTTATTGCCCTGGCAAAGTTGATACAAATCGAACACGAACGAATAGACGGATATCGACTTCTATATGCATAATTAAATGAGAGTATTTACATTTTATGGGAAATCGGAAATGGATATTGTGTTATATTCACCTATGGTGAAGAGTATAAAAAAATTAATTGGCGCTTTTTAGGTCAAAGAGAGGCAAGCTCGACAAGACAAGCACGACCCCCGAGTGTTCCGAAGTACAATGCTCTAGTCTAAATGCTTCACAATTCAATAAAAATTAACAATCCAGAGAAGCTATGGAATTGTGGCACCTGTTTCCTATATCTGCACCATAATGATGTGAATTACTTTGAAAATAAAAAATATGCAAAATAATTACAAAATATCATTTATCTGGAGGAATACAAATTTGAGTCTATAAATTTTGTTAAAGTTATTTTATATTCAAAGTCCGTACACGAATAGAGCGCTGCAGGGCCACAGAAATGATTTAAAATGGAGAATAATGTAGTAAGAATCTTTTAATTATTAGTACGTCTTGCTTAAACTTATTAAGAGTTATTTAATTCTTTAATGATAGGGTTAGCGAAGGACCCAAAGCGAGGCTAGTGTTTTCATTGACATTAAATCAAATTTCATTAATAATGAAATTTAAGCCATTTGTCGTACTCTTAAAATGAAAATGCATACTGTATCATTCTACAGAGAAATTTTATTTGCAAGGGTTCTCTGGAAAACCAACATGTTGCAAGGATAACCATTGTCAATTAGATCTCCTTTCTCTCTGCCCCCTTTTAAAATATAGGATTTTATTTATTTTTTATCTTAAAAATTACACCATTACTCTTCTAGGACCTTAAAAAATAGAATAATTATTGGGCTGGTCCGGAGGAAGACAACGTTATCAAAAATTACACCCAAAATGATAATGAACTTTTTTTCGTTTTAAAATATAATTTATTACAAAAATAGTCTCAGCGCCAAAAATGGCATTGTGAGACAAATTGGCAAAACTTTATATTTACTTTTTAAGTTTTTTCCCATTCAGGACTTGAACCGTGGATTTTTAAGTGAGTTAAAATTTATTGTTTTCTGGCTTAGGTTCATTTATTAATTTATTTATTTATATTCTAGGCTGCTATGAACAATTGATTGATAAATTAGCATCGTTGTTTTCGTATTTAATTTGTTCTTCAGCTAAAACAGCCTTCCAGAGACTGAATACACTTTAGTTTTTTAATATTCCATATGAGCGAGCATCCTATGACAGACTACTTTTCAACAAAATACCCAAATATTTTATTTCCTGTTCCTCACTTATTAACTTCCCGTCAACATAAATACTGAAATTATTGTTTAAGACTTGTGATTGCGGTGGGTCGAACACGTAACAATTTTGTTTTATCTGCGTTCAGCACAAGCCGATTTAGTTTCGCAATCTCAAATAATAATGCAGAATCTCTCTTCAATTGAGTTTTTAGAACTTAATCTTATTTATATGGATAAAAAATAGAAACATCGTTTGCAAACATAATTATTTGACCAAAAAGGCAAATATTATTGATATCGTTAAGATACAACAGAAAAAGAAGAAGTCCTAAGACACTCCCCTGTGGAACTCCATAATTTATGGAAGCAATTGAACTTTTTTTCTCCTAAAACTTCAGCAGTATTTTCCAAGAATTTATTAATTTGCATATTTTGGAATGTTTTAGCTTTTTTTCCATTTATATTTCGGTAACAGTAGATGATAAAATGAAAATAATAGAAATTTTAGTGACTTCAATAGATTTTATTTAAATTATAAAAATATTAGAAATCATAATATATCATACATATTTACATACATACATATGTTTTAATGCTTTTATAATACTTCTTTAAATACAATGTTAGAGGTAATGACATGATGATCGTTAACTTTTTGCCCGTACGAATCCTTAATACAAACAAAAATATCTTTAAACGTACGCACTCGAGAAAAAGCCACTTATAACTGCCAATGTGAAAACACCGGTTCTGGTAAATATAAACCTACCTTTTGAATGGTTTGACCTTGTGCTTTGTTTATCGTCATAGCAAAAGCAACTTACACAGGGAATTGTTTTCGTGTCATTCGGAAAGGCACAGTTGGATCAAAAGTAGCTGGCTACAAAAATAGCCAAGACGCCAGCTACTTAATTTTTTTAACGACTACCGACCACTAATTAAAAAAAATAAACATCTGTTTTGACATATGTCCATATTTGCATGTAAATTGAACTAAACATTTACATTAAACAATATAATAAATACATATAAACAGTGAAAATGACTATTATATACTTACCAATTTCAATAAAAAAAACCAAAAAATAAATATAAATTAAACAAATTAGACATTGATAAAAAAAAGAACTAAATGGAAAATTGCGCCAAATAAAAAGAAAATGAAAAATGTAAACAAATGAGCAGATGATTATTATTTTTCAATGGTGTCACTATAATAGTTTTTCGCGTTTTTAATAGCGATATTTAATATATTGCGTTTTTAAAACCAGCATTTCACGCATTTATTGTATTGGCAGCACTAATCTGACAATTTCGCAATTTTATCTCTCTTAATTATTTTAATTTTGTGGTTTTTAGCAAATTAGATAAGTAAACTATACTGTTCGTTTCACAACGTTGGCGCTCTTATTTAAGTTACTCATTACAGCGTAAAAACTAGACGCTAAATTACGTCGTGCCTAACGCCCGTATTTAGGGTGGACTGTAAGTTGGCTACGGGCTACAGAAGTAGCCGTGTAGTCGGTAGTTTTGTAGCGGCTAAAAGAATTATTCTCATAAGCACGCATATATTCTATTTTTGATGGTCGGTGGACTTGATTGTGTTTATAGCATTAGAAATAATATATATATGATGATGATGATGATAACAAACAATTTTAAATGGAAATAATGGCTTTATTGTTCTTCGAAATATTTCCCAATACATTTTTGCATTCATTTGAATCATTTGTCATAGCACTTTTTCCGTACCTCTTGAGACACCTTAAAAATATAGTTTTTGAACGCTTGCACTGTTTCCTTTGAGCTCGCAAGTCGTTGCCAACGTAGTTTACCATTAATATTCGGGAACAAGAAGAATTCATTGGGTACCAAGTAAGAACTTAACAAATGATTTGTCGTCAATTCGATGCTCTGACTGCTCAAAATTTCTTTTATTTGAAAATTTCTTTTTCGAGGACTAGTTTTATGAATTTCTATGAAGAATTCGCTCAGAATTGGTAGTTCTATGTTGAGCAAGCGGTGCAGTGGCCACATAACCTATTGCCAGATTTTAGCTGTTGATAATTAGTGTTGCCAGTAATCAAAATATAAATGTAGCCACTGTATTTCTTTAAAATTAAAATAAATCAGGCATTTCACACATTCCAATTGGAATGGTTTTTATTCCGTATTAACAATTCCAATCGATTTTATTTTACCTTCTTCAGATTCCGATCGATTTTGTTTATTCTTGAAAAGTATTTAATCTCCGCTATTTTATTTAAATTTTGCACACCAAAGTAAACAACGCGGCTAATCTAAGTAGGACACATCATAAAAGTAAATTTGAAAAACACAAATAATAGAATTTCAAAGAAACCAAATTCCACTTTAAAATTTGAAAGTGGTTTCATTCCGAAGAAATTTTTCGTTTTTAGTTTACTGAGGAAGCAATTTACGGAATTGAAACCACTTTCGATCGGAATTGCGTTCTGTGACATGCCTGAATATTTAATGCATGGGATTCATCTTCTTTTGGATTACAAGTATCACAACGGCCGTTAACCCCTAAGTGTCATAAATCTGTAAATTTATCCTACTTGAGTGACATTTAATCCAGATTTATAAACTTTCAACAATGGTTTCATGAAAACCCTTGATAAATTTGTCCAGGAGAACTTTTTTTTGCTTAAAAATTAATTTTCAAATATTCTGTCCAATATTAAAATGTTTGAAGATTTCGAATTTCACACATGAAAAATTTTATTTTAAAACTTTATTTCAATTTCTTTTGAAAACTGCAGATCTTCCTAAACTCGAAATCAATATTTGCAAAAACTGTTGGCACAAAATAAAATTAATCGTTATTTCTTATGTTTTCTTTTCTTCACTATTTAAGTTTATAAAAGCTTTCATCTTAGTTAATTTAAATTTAATTTTATATATCCTTATAATAAATTAAGTGTGTTACTAGAAGTAAATAAAGAGCTCGTAAAAATCAACAGCATTAAAAGGTTTTTTTTGTTTTATTTTTTCTTTCCTAAATTTCAAGGATGACGGTTGGAAGTTAAATCGTACAAATTACTATCAGGAAGGTTGGTTGGCAACTGGAAATGTGCGAGGAATTGTTGGAGTGACGTTTACAACATCTCATTGCCGCAAAAATGTCGAATATCCTTTGCGAACAAACTACAATTTAAGAGGACACAGATCTGACGTAAGTGCTGTCTATTTTTTTATTTTTTAAAGTCAACAAGTTGAAGAAAACTTTGTTTTTTTTTTTAACTTTTTAAGGTCATCCTTGTTAAATGGAATGAACCATATCAGAAACTAGCCTCCTGTGATAGTTCTGGCATTATATTTGTTTGGATTAAATACGAAGGAAGATGGTCCATAGAACTTATAAATGATCGCAATACACCAGTTACTCATTTCTCGTGGTCACATGATGGTCGTATGGCCCTCATTTGCTATCAAGATGGTTTTGTTTTGGTTGGATCAGTGGCAGGCCAGCGCTATTGGTCTTCAATGTTAAATCTAGAATCAACTATAACGTGTGGTATTTGGACACCGGATGATCAACAGGTGTACTTTGGTACGACACAAGGTCAAGTTATTGTCATGGATGTTCATGGTGCCATGGTTTCGCAAGTGCAGCTGTGCAATGATGTTGGCATAACATCGATGTCATGGTCTTGTGAAAAATTTAAAATGGAAGAAGGTGAAGAATCGGAACCTGGAGTCACCAATGCTGGTAGGTTTATTATTTTCATTGCATTTGAATAAATCTCTATTAATAATATTTCCAAAATTATAGCAAAACGTTCCTTTGTGCTGGCCGTTAGTTTTCAAAATGGCTTTATTTATTTACTTAAATCCTTTGATGATGTTTCGCCTTCGCATATCAATACCGGATTGGATGGCTCCTTGGGTATGGTTATGGAATGGAGTAATTCTCGCGAGCTTTTGGCAGTCGCCGGCACTTCCCACAAAACTATCAATATAAGTGATCCCAACAATGCAACAGTGTATGAAAATGTATTGAAATTTTATACAGAAACTGGAGCTTTACTTTACCAAGCCCACATACCCAACACAACGGCTCCGGTCTCAGCTTTAACCTGGGGACACAATGATAAACGTTTGTTTATAGCTACGGGGACACAAGTTCATATAGCGTGGGTGTCTAGACGTGTGGCTTCTTTGCAGTTACTATGTCGCCTACAAATACAAGCTAGTATAGGCTCAGAAACCCTATTACCGTTGTTGCCTTTGCCTTCAAGAATAAAAACCCTTATTAGCAATTTGTTTGCCCAAACTATTCGTGTAAGTTTTTATCTTCAAGAGTTTATGAGTTTTTCTATTAATTTAAAATATTTTCATGTTGTAGTGCTGTGTACCTGATTTAAAATCTCTAAGAGAATTTGTTTCTCGACCGCCAATATGCTCGACACGTTTGCATTGCACTATGATACGTCATGATGATGATTCAAACATTAGTTCCGGTACCTGTTATACTCTATATTTGGAATATCTTGGAGGTCTTGTGCCACTGTTAAAAGGAAAAAGAACTTCTAAAATTCGTCCCGAATTTGTCATATTCGATCCGCAAGTGAATGGTAACAAAATAGATTCAATAATTTCAACTTTGAAATTAATTTCTGTTTCTTTTCTTATTTTAGACGCATCAGATTTTTTTCATCATTCTTTAAGTTCAAAAAGCACTTCATCGTCAAGTCAGTCGACTAGCACAACGACAAAAAGTCGTACTGATTCTTCAGATAGTGATTACGAAGATCGTTTACGTGGCTCACCTCATACGCCACGAAAACGTAAGATACGGCAACAGAAACGTCATGGTTCAAATAATGATAGAAACACTCTAACTACTGGAAGTGATAGCGGTGATGTCTTAGATGAACTCGCTTATATGGATACGTTACCAGAGGTTAGGTTTATTTCCTTTGTGTTAATACACCTCCGGTTCAATTGAATATGTAAAACTTTTTTGTGAGATTTTTCCTGAGATTTCTAAAATTTAATTGAAATTTCAAGAAATTTATTTATTTCCAACATAACGTTTGCTACAAGTCAAATTATAAGTTTACAAAGAACAGTTAAATGTTCAATGCCCTTTCCGATTCCATATCAAGAATCCTAGAAAGCTCTACGAACAGTGAAATTGTTGTTGCTGGTGATTTCATTGTTCACAACTCATCTTGGATTCGCCATTCGAACCTTACAACTCTAGAGGGCTAATATGTTGAGCTTTTTGCCGCGCACAATCACCTCGCGCAATTAATTAAGGAGCCAACACATATTTCGTGTGTTAGAGGGCAATAACACAATACTTTCCACCTCTTTTTTACCTCACATTCAGATAAGTTTGAAGGAAGCATTCTTGCGCCGCTCGGTAACTAAGATCGCTGCATTATTTCCGCCTCCTTTTCGGTAGCTAAACTGTACAACGTTTTAAAAATGACCACGAAACGTTTAAAATATATGTACGAAAAGTCTCGTGGGCTGAACTCAACGGTTTTTCGGCATTTTAATTGTAAACTTTGTTCTCTGGACAATAGAGTTGATGCAATGGTGAAAATGGTTGTGAACATTATTTTGCTTGAAATGAAAACCTTCATTCCGTCTTAGCAAATCCGCGTTAAGCCATCTGCTCTCCTTGCTATCTTTATCACCTTTATCAGACCGAACATGGAATATAACTCTCATGTATGGGCCGGTGCTCCAAAGTCTATTTTGGAGTTACTTGACTGCGTGCAGGAGATAGCGAAAAAGCTCTTCGGTGACAGTAGGATATCCAGCTCTATTGATTCACTGGAGCAACGGCGCAATGTGGGGTGTGTTTCATTTTAATCGTTAAATCGTTACTACAAGGAAATGTGCTCTTATGAAATTAAGGAACTTGTTCCTGAGCATGCTTTTGTGGTCGATTGGCCAGTGAATCGCACTACGCATTACAGAATAAACTCCCCGCAGAGGTCTTTCCTAACACTTTCAATATGCCAAAATTCAAATCAATTGTCCACAAGCACTACTCCCTTTATCCCCCATTCCACAACCTAATTTCCTAGTTCTGGCAAAATGCATAAAATAAGAAGGGGTCATACATCCCCTAAATTTTCTAATTTTTTCCAACGCTCTTTGATTTCATTTTTTTATTTTAGGAAGTAAAATTGGTTGAGGTTACTTCAAATATTTGGGGAACCAAATTTAAAATACATGGACTTGCAAAAACCGTCCCGGCAAACTTAGGCCAAGTTACCTATAAAACGTCCCTTCTGCACTTGCAGCCCAGACAAATGACTTTAGTGATAACTGAGCTGAGAGATGATTTTCCGCTTGGACCGGATCCCAGCTTTAATCCAAATATATTCTCGGAAGATGAAGATGAGAATCTTCCTAATCATATAGCGGCGAAAAGAACACAGACTGCACCGACAGCTACAGAAACTACAACACCAGCCGACACGGGCGGAGGTACAAATGCTGCAGCAGCAGGAAATGTACTTACCAGAAAGCTTAATGAAATCGCACTACCCATAGCACCGATGTCACCCAGACCGAACCGCCTGCTATCAAGACATAGAAGTTCGCCGAATGGTAATCAAATGTCGGGGTGCCAAGGTAGAAGCCCTTTAGCAAGAGCAGAATCTTATGATGATGATTCGACTAGTGAATCCCCAGAGGCATTACCATCCACCTCAGCCTCAGCTATCTTGCAAGGCAATTCAAGTCACAAAATATTGCGTCCTAAAACCATAACTTCCAGCTATTCACGTTCGAATGGCGGTTCTTGTGGCCAGTCACGTCATGCCATATCGCCATTATTCAACGATGGTTCCGTCCCAACACTACAATCACCGAAGAATGCTGTAGCCCCTACTGACATTATTTTCGAACGTCCAGCAGTTACGCAAGCTGGCCAAACTACACTTATGTCGTACACCAGCAACAATGACTATGCCAGCAATGTTGTTCAGGTTAAAAATGCCCTTATGTCAGAGAGTATACGATCTGCCAACAGTCATGTCAATCCAGTGCCTCTTAACCTCAACCTGAATTTGGAAAGAATGGATGCGACTAAACTGAAATCCGGTCAGATACCAACAACTTCAAAAAAACGTGATATGCTTTACATAGATGATGAAACGCAAATGCCCATAGTGCAGCCATTAGTTGGGGCAGTTGCCATAACGCCTTCAACTACAGTAGAAAATCCTATAAAAAGGACACCAACAGTAATTTCAATAGCACCGACCATACCGGATGTAATAACACGCAGTTGTAGTGTAGGTTATTTGGACTCGGTAGCCATAACACCTTCCGATGAAGCCCTCACTGCCTTGCGCAAAGAAGCCCCAAACAAACGCCTAATATTGGTGGATAATCGAAAGGCAAATCGTAAAAAGAAGTCTTCGCAAGCGGTAAGTTTTTAACAGTTTCTTTATTTAATTAATCCAAAGATTAACCCAATTCTCTTCTTAGAGCTCCCATAAACCTAAACTGCAATTTACGGGAAAATCAAAAAGTTTAGATTCATGTGATTTGTTAACAGTTCAAATTAAAACGAACACTAAACCCGCAGATAAACTGCATGAAATTAAAGAAACTTCTACAGCAACCTTAGCGCCGGCAAAAGCTACAGGTTTCACGGTTACTAACGGAATGGACTCAACTGAAGATTATAAACGTTGCAAACCATCACCTGCATCAAGTGATGAAATTATCAAATCAGATATAGAGACGAACTGCGGCAAAGACGTTGCCAGCGAAAGTGAACTGCTCAATAAAAAGTCTTCGGAAAGTTTGCCAAGACGCAGAATCGATGTTATAACAAGTTTCACGGACAGTCCCTTATTCACACGCAAGCACCGCTTTGGAAATCGTAATTCTACTGATACGTCTTCGCCTACAATGGGTCGCCGAAATGAACATGGTTTTAATTTATATAAACAACTTACTGAGGGACGTTGGAGACGTAAGGAATCAAAACAAACAACTAACGCCAGCGAAAACAAACAGCCGTCATCAAATGGCTTAAATTGTCAGGAAATACGTTTAAATGATGCTCGAAATGAAATGGCAATTGAGGCTACGCCTGTAGAATCAAGAGCTTCAGTTTCACTACACACTCAGGTACATGTTTCAAAAATACAAACAAAGAAGAGAAAGTATTTAACACATATTTTTTTGTTTGTTTTTTTATTCTTAAGGCACTTACCACACTAGAAAATATTATAAGCAGACTAAGAGATCTAGATGAAGGCCGTTTAACGCCACCCTCCTCTCCACAACGTTTGCCTCGTAGTTCTCCCGCTTCACCGGCCAGCAGCAAAAAAAATAAACGTTATCAGAGCAGTTCTCCCATACGCAATATTTTAAATTCTCCACTTTTGAATAGACGCCAACGCAAGAAACAAAACATTATTGATAGTTCGGACGATGAGGCGAACGGAACAAATGGTTCTGCAGAAGAAACTACAAATGTCTGCAGTAAACAATATCTTGATTTGGAAACATTTCAAAAAGCTCAACTCAGGCAAAAGGTAAATAATATGTTTCGAAATTAAAGGGTTAAGGGTCGTCTAAAGAAAAACAAGTAATTAAATCTAGTTTAGTGCAATAACTCCAATCAAAGAAACAAATATTGGAGTGGCAGAGAATTAAAAAATAAGAATAAAAATTTTACACAAAAATGTCATTGGCTCTTAATGGGTTAAGCATTTTTTTTTTATTTTTAGCATTTCGTGAAAGATCTTTTCAAAAGCTTTTAAATGACACCCATATTGATGTCTAAAAAAATATGTTGCACAATCATACTTTTCTATGAAAAGCTCCGAGCTCCATAACTCGAAAAATATGGGCGAGCGCCAATTTCTTTACTATATGCTTTTTTTCTTATTTTTTATTTTTTAATTTCTCATATATTCCTTTTTTGATTGAAGTTACTGCATTAAAATAGATTTGTTCCTATTATTTATTAATGAAGTAACTCCAATCCAAAAAAAAAAAAAAAAACAAAAAATAGAAGCGGTAGAGAATTAAAAAAGAAGGAAAAACATAAAGTGGAATGTGTGTTATGGGCCTCTGAAATTTTCATAAAAAAGTTCGATTGTCAATATAAAGCTTCTGAAGAGATCTTTCAGAAAATACAAAGATTTTTAAAAAATGTTTAACCCATTTAGAGCCGATGACATTTTGATGTAAAATTATATATCGCATATAATTTTTTTTCTTATTATTTATTTCTCTGTCACCGTAGTATTTGCTTCTTTTTTTTTAGAACAAAGGATACATGGTGAAGTGTATATAAGATAGGTGTGCCCGTAAAGCTCAGTCATTTTTAAACCGATTTTGAATATTTTTATTTATTTTTTATATGAGAGGTAACATAAATTTAAAAATTAAAGGGTGTCCCCATAGGTGACATAAATTAATCTCTATGGGCCTTTCTTTCGAACCATTATAGACAAATGTTTGAAAATTGGACAGAACATCGATTACGATGACCGTTATAACAGCAAATATAAATGTTCAAAATTATAAATTAAAGGGTGCCCCAACAGTTCAATTGGTTTAATGCATAAGGCTGTACATTTAAAAATGTTGTAGTCAAACGATTAAAATTTACAAAGAAACTGTTTGTCTGTCTTAAAGTTTGTTTTCTTTTGCATAAATTATTGTGTTTTGATTATAGCACTGCAGTACAACTTGTTCTACAATAATATTTTTTTAATATTTTTATTAAAGAAATAAAAACCGTTTATTCATTTTATAATTTTAGTTGAAACGTGGAAGAATAGAACCCAACGGAACCTCCAGCTGTAATAATCCAGCTCCTGTGAGACGAGAATTTGTTATGCATAATAAAGCACCGATGTGGAATGAAATGAGTCAGGTCTATCAATTGGACTTTGGAGGACGAGTAACACAAGAATCAGCAAAGAATTTTCAAATTGAATTTCGTGGAAAACAAGTAAAAAAAATCAATTTAAATAACAAACAAAAAAAAACAATTTATTTTTAATCAACCTCTTAAACAGGTCATGCAGTTTGGACGCATAGATGGGAATGCTTATACCTTAGATTTTCAATATCCATTTTCTGCATTACAAGCTTTTGCTGTGGCTCTGGCAAATGTAACACAACGCCTGAAATAATTATATTTTATGTACAGATGGACTGACTAATGAGGAAAAAATAACCACGTAAAATAATAAATTGAAAAAAAAAAAAAAAGAAACAACAACAAAAACCAATTTAGGTTGTAGCTTATAAAATTCTAAAAATAAAATTAACTAACAAAGCGTACACTTTTAGAAAATATTAGAAACAAATTAAGAACTTTAATCATTTACCAAATGATAACAAAAATATTGTAAATATAAAATTATACACTGAAAAAAATATTCTTAGATCAATATAAAAATATTAGTAAAATGCATTATTTTAGGCCATATTCATAAAAAATTAATTAAACTAAAAAAAAATTACAAACGCTACTCATAATAAACTATTTTTAATTAATTAATTTTATTAATTTTATTTTCATGAAAAAAAAACATTTTTTCGTACCCTGGTACCTTTTAAATAAACAGAAAATATTTGAGAAAAATACTTATTTATTAAATCAGTAATAATTGTGGTAAAAGATTCTAAAATTACGTATTTTTAACAACATGTTTTATTGTGTTTGTAACACTATTTTAAAAACAAACAAAAAATATATATTAAAATTTTCTGAACTTCTAACTTATTTAAAAAAATTAGATCTAGAACGCATAAACAAAGCATCATTATAATTTCTTATTATTGACTTTCAAGGAAAAAGCCAACTATATGCGTTCCACCCATGTGTATGCGTTCTAGGACAAGAAAAAAAAACTTTATTGAGAAATAAAACAAAACTATTTTAGGTGTGCAATATGTAATTTTCTTTTGTTTAACTTTTATTTGACGTTGTTTTAAATTTTAAAGTTTTCTATTATAGCATTAAAATTCGTATTATTATTAGGAATATAATTAACAAAAAATAATTATGCTGTGCTTTTTAAATTTATGTAAGTAAAGTGTATGTAACGTAACTGGATGTTATTGAAATGGCTAAGAAAAATAAATAAAAAAACATTAGTAAATATTTAAATATCAAATCGTTTGAAAAAACAAAGATGAAACAAAACAATTGTGTATTTTCATAAATTTCTTGTAAATTCTTTTTTATTCTTATGGTATTTTATAGAGTGTAATAAGAATGTTTTAAACATTTCTTTTTATTTATGTGTGTTTAGCTCCGTGTTATTTTTAAGAATAAAACAAATAAGAACAACAAAACAAAGATACTCCGTTCCATTTTTTCTTCTTAATCTTCTTATTTCTAAACTATTTTATATTTAAAAATAAAAATTAAAAAAAAAAGAATCTTGAGTGCAATATTTGAATAAAAATATCTCTTATAGTAATAAAACTGATAAAATGTGTTTTATTTTATTTAATAAAAAATTTTCTAAAACAGTTCCTCAGCAACCACACTTTGTGGAAATCAAGTTTGCCGAGGCAAAAAATCAGCTAGAAAAAAATTAAATAAGCCAATCGAGAATACAGCCCAATCATGGATATTTCCACGAAAGAAACATTTCTCGAGAAAAGATTCTTCCAATTATGAATTCCGTTCGAACAAAAAAATAAAAAATTGTCATCTCAGTAATTTGAAGGGAGCTACTTTGCTAATTAACATTAAATTTCTCTTTATTATTTGATAATCAGCCGAATTATAAAAAAAATCCTTCGTTTTTTTCACTTTTTTCCATTTTTTCCCATTATAAATTTGTTTCCCTTTTTATTGACCGCGGAAAGTGAATAAAATTCGGGAGGAAAAATAATATGTAAATAAGCAAATCAATTACAATGATGCCACGTTTTTATGATTTTGTTCCCACGGTATTTATGATTGGAAAAATCTTTTTTCGGAAAAAAAATTATTTCTGTAAAAAAAAATCCAAAAGAATATTCATGGACAATTTTTCGGCATCTAAATCAAGTTTGCCGAGGCTCCAGATCAGCTACAAAAAATTTAAATACGCCAATTGATCAGACATAGTATGGAAAGAGATGTTATTGGAAATCAGCAAGATCGGTTCGTGTCCTTTGACGCAGCGGGCAAAACACCACGCCTACCTCTAGTTTTCCTATATCATTTGGAACAATGAAGAAACTTCAATCAAATAAACATATATAGGGGGCGGCAGAGAATAAAAAATTAAGAAAAATCATCAAGTGAGAAAATTGGCAAACGCCCATATTTTCCAAGTAACGGGCCTCTTAAATTTTCATTAAAAGTTCGATTGAAAATATGGGTATTATTTAAATCCTTTTGAAGAAATCTTTCAAAAAATACTAAAAAATTGTTTAAAAATGCTTAACTCATTAACTGCACACTAAATTTCGAAAATTACTGTGAAACAGAAATTTACAAATATAAAAAAACAGCGAAAGCTCACTCATTATTTAGATTTCGAAACAAAGAGACATTCTACTTACAATTCCCAAAATCAATAAAACTGAACTGTATAATTTGAAACAAGACGTAATTTCATTATATAAGAAATCTCTTTTTTTAAATCGGTTGAGTTGTTTGGAAGTTATAAAAAGGTTAAAGTTGACACTCATGCAGAAAACATTTTAATAAAGATCATAATCATTTTGAAATTTATAATTTAACAATATTGGCGCTTAAAGATTAGTCAAATGAGTCGACCGATAGCCACATTAGTTAATAACAATTATACTAAAATAAACAAGTAAAAGCTTTGAGTTCATATTTCAGCATTACAAAGTACTATTTGCTTTAAAGAAATCTAAAGAAGTTTTAGCGATTTAAAAAATGCAAAATATTCTACAAGTATAAAAGTAAACACTTTTTAAATCTCTTTGATATATAAAAATTTAATTGAAATATTCATTTAAATATAATTAAAATAGTTCTACATTTTTATACCAAAAACTTAATTTATACAAATGTAAAAATAAAATGGGATTTTCGAATAATATTTAAAATTAATTACCATCTTACAATATCAGTTAACCAACTCAATGTTTAAAAAATAAGACTTTCAAAAAAACTACTTGGAAAAATCATTATTTTCGTGGTTAAATTTTTTGAGTTTTAATCAATCTGTAAATTAATTTCATAATTTCTCTTTAAGATAAGAAACAATAAAATTATACATTAAAACTTTTCAAATGTTACAACTTTTGACAAGACAGTCTTTAAATGTAGATCTCCAACAAATATAAAATACAATAATCACATAACTTAAAGATAAAAATGTTATTATTTTAGTTATTATTTTTACTTACTAACTTTACTTTTTGTTTTTATTTTTTTCATGTTCAATTTCGGATCTTTCCCAATCAGGTATGGGTTTTGGTTTTATTTCAAAGGAATCAGTTGTAGGGTCCTCAGCTTTAACTAAATAAAAATAGTTTTGAAATATGCAAATAGTTTTTAAGTAAAACTTTACTTACATTTTTTAAAGCGCTGTACGCCTTCCTTGAGTTCAGCCAAAACTTCTTTTGAAGTACTCATTATTTCCGTTTGCATGGCGGATTGGAAACTGTGACGTGTAAACGCATTTGTATAGAGAGCATTGCGGTCTTGTGTTATCGATGCTTGAGGAAATTTAGCTATGGAAAATGCCAAATTCACAGCCTGACCTAGAGATGTGCCGGTTGCCACTAGACGATTCACTAGACCAATTTCTAATGCATGTTTGCCAGTAATACGGCGTCCACTTATTAGGAGATCTAAGGCTCTAGAATGGCCCACCATTGAAGCTAAGCGTACTGTTCCCCCATCACTCATTGGTACACCAAAACGCCTGTTAAAGAAACCCAACACTGCTGTGTCTTCCATTACCCTTAAATCACACATTAAAGCCAATTCCAAGCCGCTTGCCACACAAAATCCACTTATACCACATATTATTGGTTTGCGGCTATGTCGTCGGGTTGGTCCCACAGAACCTTCATGACGCAACAAAAAATCTAAGCTGCCCTTTGCACATTGAGCTTCCAGTTCATTAATATCATAGCCAGCGCTAAATGAACCACCCACACCATAAAGCACAGCTATTGGAGAACTCTGGTCTTCTTCAAATTCACTTATAGCCACTGAAAGTTTCTCAGCAGTATCAAAGTTAATAGCGTTACGCTGTTTCGGCCGATTTATGCCAATTAATGTAATGTGTTCATCTTTGTCGACCACGATAGTATTTGGGGTAGAATTTTCTGCTTCTGTAATAGACAATTATTACTGCACAGTTTTTGTTTATTTGTTGTTTGTTTGTACCATTTTGTTTTAATATTGCACTATTTTCAAAATACCTAATGGGTTTTACTAAACTATTAATATTTTTAGTAAATTTTACATTCCTCTTTAAAAACCCTGTTATTTTGATAAACATTATTGCAAGACAAGCAATTTAAAACAGGATACCAGAGTGATTTCTAATAAATAATAATATATTATGCCATATATAAATATGGCATCACCTTTTTAGCCTAATCCGGGATAAGAAATTTCTATAATCCGTGCTTGGAAAGTTGATAAGGGAAACAATAGAAAAATTACTGTTTGTGAAAATTAGATGGCTTAAATCTATTTTACGGGCACCGCTCCAAAATAAAAACAGTTACCTATAGGGTGCAAAATGCAATTTTGGAATCAATCATTGGAAAGGGAATTTAAGAGCCTATTTATTGGAGCAGGAGAAACTAAAAATAAATTAAAAAATCTGGTAAGGAAAAATATTTTTTTCTTACAAATCCATTTTGTAAGTTATTCGGAATACTTCATTAAAAAAGTTTTATAAAGGTGTAAAATGTATTTTTAAGTAAAAACTGTCAACAGGTAATATCTGGGGAAACCCTTTGTTTCCTATTTATGAACCTCGCAAGTGCTTATGAATAATGTGGTCTTGCTACGCAGGAAACCTTTAGAAAGCGAAGCCGCTGTTGGTTATACCATAGAGGAGAAAATCTTTGCGCCCGGCCCAAGACCGTCTACTCAAGAAACCTTTAGAAAGTGAAGCCGCAGTTGGTTATACCATAGAGGAGAAAATATTCTTATAAAATTAAAGATTTTAAGCAATGTTATACTTATATAGAAAAAATCGTTTTTTGAAGCCTTACCTGATTTTATTTTTTTTATTTTTACATATTTCCTATTTAATTGAAAAGGCCCTTGAATTCGCTTTCAAATGATACCCATATTGTCCCATTTTACCACAAAATGCTTGATATATGCCCTATTAGGTACAAAAACTTTGGAGGTCCGTAACTCCGAAACTAAGGGCTGCCGCCATTTTTTCACTTAACATTTTTTGCTTAAAATTGCATTTTACACCCCGTAGGCAACTTTTTTTATTTTGGAGCGGTGCCCGTAAACTAGATTTGTTCCCAATAATAAAATAAACAGAAAAAGAAGAAACTAATTTATTTTTAAATTGCCTTAACTTTTTAAACAAATTTTATAAAAAATAATATTCTAGCGATTGAAATAAACGCTAGAGATCATTTTTTGTTATCGATAGCATCTCTTTTTTATTAAAGAAAATAAAATAAGAAAAGCAGTAAAAACAAACATATGATTGTCAAAAATAATTGCAAAAAGTTGATAAAAAAAATATTTGATCAACCGGCGTTAAGCTCTTATGTTTTTAATAATAATAATTTAATTAGAAAAGTTTATTTAGTTTAAACAAAATGTTAAAACAAATAGCCAAACAGCTGCTTAGAATTAGTGAGCTTAATTTTGCTCCAGCTCGTCGTAACATTTGTGTCACAGCTCGCCTTCTCAAAGATGGTAAGTTTCCATTGCGGCAGGTGTGACATAATTTTGCATTTGCTTTAAATAAATAACAACTTTAGATGCAGAACCTGAGGTGAAACCCAAAAGCGAGGAACAAACTGTATTAATAGATAAAGACAAAAATATAACACTGATTGGCATAAACCGGCCTCAATCTCGAAATGCTATTAATGCTAAAACTGCAGCTAGCTTATGTGAAGCTTTTGGTAATTTTGAGGCTGATGAAACTTCTCCCATAGCTGTTCTTTATGGTGTCGGAGGTTCATTTTGTTCCGGTTTTGATATATTAGAAATGGCGGCCAGCAATGAGGGCCAAGTTTCGATGGATATGTTAATGATGCCAGAAGGCTCTGTTGGACCCACTAGGCGACAAATTAAAAAACCGGTAGTCTGCGGAATCAATGGTTATTGTATAGCAAATGGTTTGGAATTAGCGCTTATGTGTGACTTGCGTGTCATGGAAGAGGAAGCCGTATTGGGATTTTTCAATAGGCGTTTTGGTGTACCGGTTATAGATGGTGGAACCGCTCGTCTGCCAGCTATGGTGGGATTTTCTAGAGCCTTAGACTTGATTTTAACTGGTAGACAAATATGTGCCGAAGAAGCTTATCAAATTGGCATAGCCAACCGTGTTGTTCCTACCGGCAGTGCTCTTAACAAGGCTTTAGAATTGGCTCATCAATTAGCTAATTTCCCGCAAAGTGCCCTAAACCACGATAGAAATTCATTATATTCAGCTGTCTTTGAAGTTGCAAATTTCCAGCAGGCCATCCAAAATGAAATTATGTACACATCCAGGGACATAATTGATCAAATGCAGGAAGGCATTAAATGGTTTAATAATAGTAAGTACCTGTATATCGTTAGCTAAAATGCAAAAAGGCGTAACTAACAAAAATATAATTTTACAGGAGAAGCAAAAAACTTTATAAAAAGAAAACTAAACATTTTTAACGAAGTTTTTTTATATTTTCAATTTAAACACATCGACATGTTTTTTTAATAAGATATCCAACCAATTCTCAAAAAATTATTGAAAAAAAAAAAACTCACGTTTCTTTAGAAAAAATGTGCAATCACGGTCCTTTCGCATTAATCAAATAAACTTTGTTAGTGTTTTTTTTTTTTTTTTTTTTTGTTAATAAAAGCATCATTTTCTATCGTAGAAGTGTAAAATTTTGTCATGACATCTAGTTTAATGGCATTCATTCATAATAACAAAAAACTCGATTTTTTTAGTTACCCCTTTATGCATTTTAGCTGACGATATGCTTTTGCCACTATTTGTGAATACAAAAAAGGTTTTTATTTATTAAATTAATAGATTATAATAAAATCCACTCATACTAATCACCAAGAGTTTATAAATTTATAAAAACTTTAAATAAGAAAAGTATATTATTCTATTTTAGCTTTTAAAGAAGATAATGCCGAATCTTGG
Source organism: Cistogaster globosa (assembly GCA_937654795.1). NCBI lineage: Eukaryota > Metazoa > Arthropoda > Insecta > Diptera > Tachinidae > Cistogaster > Cistogaster globosa. The sequence goes on from OW569403.1 coordinate 5,492,930, forward strand.
TTTAAGCGTGACAAATCTATGGCTGATTGGGATGATGAAAAAGTAGCTGAAGCTGCTGCTAAAATTGAAAGCGAAAAACAAGCCAAAGAATATGCTAAAATTGAAGCTGAAAAGAAACTGCAAGAGGAAAAGAAACCGAAAGAGAAAAAGAAATCTACTGAAGATTCGGATCAAAAATCTAATGAAAAGGAGCCACCCAAAAAGGAATAAATTAAAATTTTTAATTTATAAACACTTATGCTTGTATTTATAATAAATTTATTTTATTTAAGTTGCGAAATAAATAAACTTAAACAGTTAATTCAGAAATTAATACCGAAAACGGAAATAAAAAAATATTTATTAAAAAGTTAAAATTGTAATTTTTACCTAATTGGCCTCTATAGGCTTTAAAATTGCAATAATAAATGAAAAAAAAAAATAATAAAATTCCGAAAATGTTGAATTTTTAAAGTAAAATAGTTTGGTTTGTGATTATCTAATTCGTTCTTGTTCTTTTAAGGGGCAACAAAACTCAACGACCACAATAGCTAGGTGCAACAGGGACCTTACCCGTAAGCAGTGTATCATGCTTGACCGATCAAGGGTCCCCAAAACGATTTTTAGAACGCAAAATTTCAAAAACAAAATTGAATTTGTGAGGTTATTCTGTATTTCGATTCGAAAAAAAAATCATTAGAATTTTTTTTTGTGTTTCGAAGCTGTTTTCTTTCGAATTGAAATACAACGTAACCTCCGAGATATACAGTTTTGTTATAAGATGCTTGCTTACTGAAAAAAATTTTTATTTTTGATAAAAAACAAGTATGAATACATTTTTATTTATTTCGTTTATTAAAAAAATATTACAATTATTCGCCCCTATTCTGCGTTTCGATTAAGTCTCCGCATTCAGTTCCGTTGCGATCGTAAATTGGTATTCTGAAGAAAAACTGAATCGAAAGAAAAAGAAGAAGACAACAATGTGTACAAAATTAATAGCATCACTGTGGAATGTGAAAATGAAATAGCAAAATAAGCAAGTTTGTTATCATTTTCATAAACAAATGTCAAATTTAATACAAAAAGTTGTATGTATAAATAATTAAAAATAAATTCTTGATGAAGTTCAATAAAAAAATTGCTAAATAAAATGATAAAAATATAAAAACAAAAATTAGTTATTCATGGCAACTAATTTTTGTGCTGGCATTTTTGATGGATGTCCTAGTTCATTGAGGATTCCTGCAACTTCCTTTCAAAACGCTGCTTCTTTTTCCTTTGATCGCTGGTGGTATCCACATGTAATGTCTGCTTTAGATGCCATTAAATTTGCCAGTTTTTCATACCGCTCTGGTGTTGTTTTTGACCGGTAAACATAAAAAACACATGAGATTAAAGTACAAAAATTAACAATTTAAAACAAAAGAAATTTAATTAAATAAATTAGTTAGAAATCATTCTAAGGGTTTTTCAAACCGTTTCTGAACATTTTATCTCATTTTCTACTTACATTTTAACTTTTTAACTAAAAAACACAAATAAGGAAAACTCCTCCGTTAACAAAAAAACAACTGAGAAAAACGGAGCTCCGATCGTAATGCAGAATACATACAATCGAAAGAAACTGAGCGGAATCGAAACGCAGAATACCAAAGTTGTCAGACGGAGAAAATTTCGATTCAAATCGAAACGCAGAATAGGGGTGATTATAAAGAAATAACAAAACAAAACATTCACCCCTATTCTGCGTTTCGATTCGAATCGAAATTTTCTCCGTCTGACAACTTTGGTATTCTGCGTTTCGATTCCGCTCAGTTTCTTTCGATTGTATGTATTCTGCATTACGATCGGAGCTCCGTTTTTCTTAGTTGTTTTTTTGTTAACGGAGGAGTTTTCCTTATTTGTGTTTTTTAGTTAAAAAAAATGAAAATGAGATAAAATGTTCAGAAACTGTTTAAAAAACCTTTAAAATGATTTCTAACTAATTTATTTAATTTAATTAAAATCCTTTTGTTTTTAATTGTTAATTTTTGTACTTGAAACTGATGTGTTTTTTATGTATTACCGGTCAAAAACAACAACACCAGAGCAGTATGAAAAACTGGCAAATTTAATGCCATCTAAAGCAGACATTACATGTGGATACCACCAGCGATCAAAGGAAAAAGTAGCAGCGTTTTGAGAGGAAATTGTAGGAATCCTTAATGCACTAGGTCCTCCAACAAAAACGACGCAACATCGAATTTTTCCAGTTTTTAAAAAGCGACACAAACGGCACGACGAAATTCGGGGCTCTAGTGTACTTTTATCACCAGAAAATTCATTTTCCATTATTTTAATATTTCTTCTTTTATTCTTGTGTGCTTTCGTTATCACTTTTAATTTCATAATTATTGCCGTTAACTATTTTAGCAAATTCCTATACAATTTTTTTAATTTGATTTTATTTCTTTTCCTGCTCGAAATAGAAATGTTTATACATACGTACATAGTATTGCCACCCGGCGCCTTTTAATTGTGTTTCAGGATTTAATTAAAAACTTCTGTAGGTTCCTGAATATATTTAAACATATATATTTTTTTAATCTGAATTTTAATGGCAGGGGTACAAAACCACAGCGCCAGGGTATCCCACAAGTTTTTAGATATATGTAACTTCTCTCCAGGAACTGCACGTCGACCTATACCTTCGTATAGGAAGTGAGGAATCCTGAACAGGATATTTGTATAGAAAATTATTCCAGTTTGTCAGAACGGTAGACACTATTAAGTGCAAGTTGAAAATACACGTGCGCGTTGCGTCTTTAATTATAACCTTACTTTTTTAAAGGAGAAAAATCTGCTCGCACACAGATGATCCTCCTTCGAGATAAAGTTTCAAACAAAAATATTTTCATATGAAAAAATTAATTATGTTCAATCATTCACTTTCCTAATTTTGTTAAAATTCTTTTTTAGTTTTATGAAATATTTCCTTTTCTAATTTTTTAAGCACAGGGTAAGTTTTTAAAATAAAAATATTGTTTGTTATACCCTTCACCACAAAAAGTAGAAAAAGGATAAATTTAAATTTGTCATTCCGATTGTAATTTCTACTATGTCCATTTCCGATCCCATTAAGTAAGTATTTATATTCTGAGTCCTTATCTATAGCTTAGTCGATTAAGCAATGTCCGTCTGTGTTAGTGTTAAAATCAAGTTTGTGGAGGAACTAGATCAGACATAGTGTCGAAAGAGGTGATATTGAAAGTCAGCAAGATCGGTCCATGTCCCTAAAGGCAGTGGGCTTAACACCACGCCTGCCTTTGATTTTTCGTTATCATTTGCAACAATGACATACCTGCAATCAAAAAAATAAAAATATGGGGCGATAGAGAATTAAAACTAAGAAAACATCAAGTGAAAAAATTGGTGCTCGCCCACATTTTGCGAGTTACGGACTTCCGAAATTTTCAAAATTTTTAAAATATCAATATGGGTTATATTTAAAAGCTTTTGAAGAGATTTTTCAGAAAATACTAAAATTTTTTAAAACTTAAAAATTTTTATGTAAAATTAAATATCGTATTAATTTTTTTTGAATGCCACAAGAAACTCTCACTTTATATTTTCTTAGGCATTGTTGCTATAAAATTATTTTTTTTTACAAAAACAATACTTTGAATAATTGAAGGTAAAAATTTCATGTGGAATTCAGAACGTGCCTTTATTTTTATTTCTTTGGTGACTTTTGCTGACTTTGTGAAAGTCATTATCTCTTTAGTACTTTTTCTATAAAATTTTTGCCCGTATTAGTAATTATTTTTTTGTCATGTTTAGAATAATAATTAATAATTCTCCCGGTAGCTGTAAGCTTTTGATACCAATCCATTTTTAGTTTATTATCTCTTCTAATTGCTAACGTATCTTAATAGGGAAGTTTAATATCACAATCTAACATATGTACATATTTTCAATTCTAGGTACCTAATCATCCCTATCGTAAATAAGAATTGAAATTTTTGTTCCCATAAAATTTTTATTCCCCTTGAAATAAAAATTTCTATCATGGATTTCCCATGAAATATTTGTTCACTTCATTGAAAAGCTCTTCAACATAAATAAGCTATTAGTGCACATTGAATGTACTAAGAAGAAGAAGCTTAGTAAAAATTTGTAAATAGAAGATCAAAAATAAATAAAATTTTTATTACAAAAACGTAACGTGAAAGACTCCTTGAAGTCACCCGAGATATTGCTGACCCATTTCAACAAAAATAGTTTTGTATTAATTTTTTTTACATCTCCATTTTTCATTAAATCACATTTAAAAAAAAAATTTTATTATAAATTTATTTTGAAATTTTCAATACCTTTGTTCAATCTTCATCAGCAAAGAATCGATTAAACCGGTCCACATTCAAAAATATTTGTTTTAAATCAAGACTTGAGCATCGATTTGAATGCAATATGAATAAAAAATAAAAATATATAAAATAATTATTCGAAATATATCTACCGTTCGGAGTGGGAAAATAACAAAAAAGTTACTTTTTTGTTATTTTCAATTTTTATATTTGAATATAAACACCAACAGGATTTTACACAACAGAAGTATAAAAAACTCAACCACTTGGGACTCTAACTACAAATATATAATTTTGTTTTTTTGAAACCTTTTAAAAAAATATGTTTTTGTAAATGAAAAATAATTGTTTTTTTTTTTTAATATTTAACAATTTGTATCCAATATTTTATTTAATATTCCAATAGTTGGTTTATAGAAGAATTTTAATATTTGTATTTTTTATATAAAATATGACGGACATTTAATTTACATTAATAATTATTTTTTATATTTAGTTTTATTTAATGTCCGAATACAAATTTACGCATATGCATATCAACATTTTAAATAAAGTTTATAACGATTCTTTTTATATTTATTAATTTTAATTTTTCCTCCCAATATTTATCTGAAAAAATTTATAATAAAAAGAGATAGGGAAAGAGAAACAAAAAGAGGAAGCAGTATAACATTTTAATGTATAAATTTATTTAATAAAAGTATTTTTTTTTTTCTTTTTTTTAATTTTTAATTCCAAAGCAATTTAAATTATTATCAACCTTTCATTTCTGCAAAATTATATTCTGCATTTTTGTATGAATAAATTCTATTGTGTTGCAAATGGTTCAGAATTTGGGCAAATTGTATTTGGTAAAGCTTTATTAAAACAGGATGTTACATAAAAAGGACCAGGATCACATTTTTGCTGAGTTACGTATTTTTTTTTGTATTTTTAATACGACTAATGCTAGCCGTTCTTTGATGATTTAGTTTTCACAGATTTTTATTAATTTTTTTTTTTACTTTGTTTTTTGTTTTTTTTTTGTACATATAACGATTTTAATAATATTTACGAAAAGATATATATAAATGTAATATTTATTTTAGTGTGCCAGACATGCAGTTCGTTTTTTTTGTTTACTTCTTTCTATATAAAACAGAAGTAAGAAAGCGTGCTTTTGTAAATTTGTTGTTAAATATTTTTAATGGAATGCAAAAGAATGTTTATTATTTTTTAGTCTAATATTCACAAAGGGGAATAATTTTTATTTTATCAGAGTTCTAAGAACTCAAATAAGTAATTAATATTTTCATATCATTTCTATTTTAATGATGATCACAAAGCCTTTAAAATCAACTCATTTTCACATTTTTCTATAGATTTATAATTTCAAGAAAATGTAAATAAAGTTTTAAATTATGATTAATGATCTTTATAGTTTATTTAGAGCACGCCATCCCTTCATTTTTTCCCTGATTTTTTATATATATATATAAATTTTTGTTTAGTTGGACGTTTAACATTGTTGTAGAGTCTTATTTAATCATCTAATTTATTTAAAATATTAACAGCATCCATTTCTTCTTTGGGTTGATCCTTATCACCCCAGCCCCAAATCTCATGGGTACCATCACCAGTGCGTTTAACACGCTTTTTAATAATATCAGCAGATACAGTTTTTAAATCGTAGGCCCAACCGATTTTGGCAAATAAATCAATAAAAGCAGTTGTAAAGTTTAGAGAATATTGGCCAAACTCAGCGGTCTTATAATCCCATGGGAAAACATGATGATAGTTGTGCCAGCCTTCGCCAAAGGCTAAAATAGCAACAGAGGGATTTTCAGCCGGGTTAATAAACCTTTAAGGAAACAAAATGAATAATTAGAAGACATAAGGTAATCAATAATCGAAATAAAAATTAATAATAAAATCAAAATTAACAAAAAGGTTTTTTTTTTCGACAGACAAGTGCGATTGATAAATGAACAGGCGTCACATATCATCAGTTTAATATATAATTAATCTGCACTTATTTCTCTTTGTAAGAAAGGAAAAAAAAACGATAAAAATGACAATGAGTAGATGTATTGCTTTTCATTTTATGATTAATTAAAACATCGAATTAAATGGGAATAATATTTTAAACATTTTTGTGAATTTCCTTTGTTGAAGATATCACAAGGGATGAGTAATTCACATTCTTAATTAAATAAGCTTAAGTATCGAATGATATTTCGTAAAGTAAAGAATAACATTTCATGCTAATCGAATCGATTTTTACAGAATAAAGACATGTTATATTTAATATAAACGCTAGAGTAATATACGTCCCTGTTCTGTATTTCACTCGAAATCAGAACGTTCTAAAATTTCAAAAAATTGTTGCATTAAAAGTTTCGAATATTTTGAACATACAGAACAGGGTAAATAAAAAAACGATTATCAATGTTAAGGTTCTAAAACTAATACTATCAGGCATGTCACAGAAGTCAATTCTGATTGAAAGTGGTTTCAATTCCGCAATCGATTATTCAAAAAAAGAAAATTTTTTTCGGAATGAAACCACTTTCGAAGTAAAATTTGGAATTTTGTTATGCGCGTTTCTTAAATGTACTTTTATTATGTGCCCTTAGTTAGATTAGCCCTTTTGTTTGCTTTGATGTCCAGAATATTGCCACACTTAAATTAAATAGCGGAGATTCAATAATTTTCAAGAATAAACAAAATCGATTGAAATCTGAAGAAGATAAAACAAAATCGATCGGAATTGTTAATACGAAATTAAAACCATTCCGACCGGAAAATGTGACATGTCTGTATGTTTCTACTAACTTGAAATCAACTACATAATTTTTTAGGAAAACACTTCGGAGTGTTTCGATAGAGCTTAAGTGTTTTTTATATTCGAATTTTTGATTTTTTTTTAAATCGAGTTTATGCTTTTTAAGCAAAATTTTTATACCAAAAATTTATATACAAAAACCTTAAAATTTAAACCCTAACGAACGAATGCTGCCATACTCGCGACATTGTAAATATTAAAAAAAATCGAATGCTGCCATACACGCGGCAATGCGTGATATTTTAGGAAATTGTAAACATACACGTATCCGTTTTTTTATTTTAATTCCTATTATTTTTCTGAAAATTTCTCTTTAGTGATCTTTAGTATGGCCATATCTGTTCATATACTACCTATTATTCATTCCGGTAAGTTTATATAAAATCTTCCTTCTTTCTCTAGCTCTGGAAATGAAGCAATTAAAAATCTTAAAAAATCCGTCGGTCTACTGGTCATAGTTTTTAGAAAAATGAGCTCGTTCGGTAAGGGTTAATGTCACCTTATCGATAAAAGCATTAAAAGCAATATCCGAGACACAACATACACAGTCTTGCAAAATCAAAACCAGTTCGAAAACAAACATATTTTCGAAATGATTTGAAACAAATCAAGTAATTTAACTTGTTTTGGTAGCATGAAAAAAGTATAAGAAATTAAGTAGCAAAGCGCTTAATTTTAGCAAATCAAGTGTTTCAGTCAAACTGACGTTTCTCATTAAGTTAGATTTTGAAAAATTGGAATCCTTATCTTTTTTCGTAACTTTCTGTTTAGGATTGTGGTTTTAGTCAGCAAAAATCTAGTCAAAGTTTAAAAATAATTTAAAGTTTATAATATTTGGCGAAATAACTTTTATCGAGTTGTAAGTTTTTTTAATTTTCTTATTTAAGTGAACATTTGGCAAAAGTACATTTAATTTTATTTATATGTATGTACTTTTTGTATACAACCAAATTGGCAAAATTGTTGTGAATACAGACAGCACTATTGTCTTCAACTAGCAAAATTACTTCGTTTCATAAGACAAAATATTTTATGACTTTTGTTTTTAGTTACTTTTAATTATTTTTGGAATTTTTCAATGTTTAGATTAAGTTAGTTGCTTGTACATTGATAGTGGTAAAAACTTATTTTGTGTTGTCATAAATTATCAGAATGATAACATGTGCGATGCAAGGTTTCAATAGAAACATATTTTTTATTGAGCGTGGCGCCGATTACTTCCGTAATCATACTCTTGCATTGCCAAAATAAGTAAGAGTACTTGCAAAGTTTAAAAGGAATCGGTTAATTATGAGTTTTTCAAAAACCAATCGCTCTTGTGTATCTCAATATTCCAAAGTTTTTTTTTTTTTTTTTTTTTTTTTTTGTAGAAATAAAAAACTTTTTGAGCCTACATTTTTATTTCAGTGTAATTTTTTTTTAAATTAATACACTCGAAGTCGTAAATTAAAATATGCCTTGAATAAAAATTAAAAACTTACTTATCATAAGGTTTACCACCAAATTTGTGAGCTGCACTGTTAACCAACCAGGTGACATTTAAAACGAAACACCAACGAAACATAGCGGCTATAAACCAAGAATTAATGAAACTTTCATTCCACATATACATGGGAAACATTGTGGGAAAAACAAAACACAACAAAGGCATCAAAATCATATAGTATCTGAAAAAAAAAATAATAAAATAAATTAAATTTAATGTTGACCTTGTAAATTTTGATGTGTTGATTGGTTGGTGTAATTTACTTTTTTTGGAACATAATGATTTTATCGCTTCTCAAATCGCTCAAATCGACACCTTTTCCCTTGGCCTTGACTTCTGGATGTTTTTTGCATAACAACCAGCCGACGTGCGAAAAAAAGAAACCACGAGTTGCATTGTGGGGATCAGCATCAGTTTCGGAGTACTTGTGATGCACGCGATGATCACGAGCCCAGTGGTAGGCGGCATCTTGAAATGCAATTGTATTGAAGATCATCAGCATCAAACGCAATGGCCATTTGGCTTTATACGAACGATGTGCCCACAATCTATGGGCACCGGCTGTAATGCCCAAGCCAGATAAAATGTACAAAGCGTAGGCTGAAAAGAAGCAAAGAAACAAACAAAATGCATCATGTTCATGTATCAAATTAATCTTCAAACATTTTTAACTAAACATTCAGCTTTAAAGCAAACGTACAAAATGCAAAAAAAAAAACCAAAATTATGAACCCTATGCGAGAAATTTATTATTGTATGACTCTACTTTGAATAACAAATACCGGTTTTAAATTAATTTTGTTCGTACGCAAATAAGTGAAAAAAATGAATAAATAAATGTTTTTAAACGAAACAGAGGACATTCACTTTTAACCTGTTTGATTGCTTTATAGAACTTAAGCGTGCTATTAAAATTGTAATTAATTTGGTATATTTGAATTAAATAACTAAACGTTTAATGCAAATGTTTAAAGGGTTTCCTTTTGTAATTAAAACAATTTCAAAACGTCTACGACCGAATAATAAACTCTATTTAATTTATTTTTAATTATTTGTCCAACAATACAATGAGCGATTAGAGTACATGAAAACAAAATTACATCAAATTAATTTACACATTTTAAATGGACAATATTTAAAGGAAAATGAAAATAAAATAAATTTTCATAAAATTTTCTGCCGCTTTCTTTTAAAATTTTGAACTTGTAACAGATATCTTCGATGACTGTGTTGAGGTTGGATATAAAATGGCACTTTCTTTTCCTGGCCCCACTATTTGATCTTTTACTGTACTAGAGGTATCATTTATAAAATTTTTTGACACATTATATAGTTCAACAATACCATGATCGTTGTCAGGATACGGTGGATAATTGCTGTTGCTTGAACTATCATAGAAAATTTCGGCCATGTCCATGGGTTGAATTGATGAAATATTCGACAATATGTAGTCGGCATTTGAATCACAAATGTCAACGGCCATTTCTAAATCCTTGTTATAGTGATTGTCACGCAGATAAGACATCCACTTCACGGGAGCAGATTCTTTTAAAGATTTTCTAACAGCCGTACTTTTGGCGTGATGTTGTCTAGCTTTCGGCAATTCTGTGTTACGGCCAACGTAACTAAGTCTTTTATTGTTGGTACGCAAACGTTTGCGTGAACGATCATATTCATTGCCTGACAAAGAATCCTGACTTTCACATTGAGCACGTTTTGCATTGGGATTCAATTGACTAGGATTTCTTTGTCGAAAACCCTTAATTAAGAGAACAATAAAATGAAACAATTATTCACCAAGTAACACAACAACTTTAATTACTTACACCCGGCTTAAAGAGGCTTCGGTTTACTTGTTGAGACTTTCTGGCATTTGGTGCAGGAACATTCGGAAAACTCATATTAAATATTCCTTCTTCAGTTCGATTTATCAAACCAATGTTACTTAGATTTTCTAAAGATTTTTGTATAACCATATCAATATTTGGTACAGGCGATAAATTACGCATTTGATATTTTACTTGTTCGACTATTTGCTCGGTGTCTACAAAACCATTTTTGATGTTGTCATTGCTTAAAATATTAATCGCTTTCAGAACATGTCGATTAACTTTTTTGGGCACTTGAAAAGCATCCATAACTTTTTTTTTTCGTTTTCGTTTACGTTTAATTTTTCTTCATACAAAAGTACACAAAAAATTTGCAAACAAAAAACTAAAACAAACAAAAAATTGTATGTAGACTTTTTACGAAACTTTTTTTTTTAATTTAACAATAATATATTTTTTATTTTGAAACTGAAATAAAGTTCAACGCAAATTGGATATTTTTAAATAAAATTTAAACTTGTTTAAAACTGTCTTAAGAGATTAATCGGCTAAAGTTAGATATCATGGCGAAAGCATTTACCAGGTTGTAGGTGTGGCGAATTCATTCATTTTCGCCGTTGATATTAATGTTAAACCAAGGCGAATCAATACCAGGTGGTCGCAATGGCGAATTCATTAATTTTGCTCAAAACCTGTAATGTCAAACTATATAATAAAAAATTTAGAATAATTTTTTTTATATGGTGTCTGACACTTAACGTTTCGGCGAAAATCAATGAATTCGCTATAGAGACCACCTAGTATTATTTCGCCATGTGTTAAACTAAATATATACTGTCCAAGGCGAATCAATTTCAAGGTGGTCGCAATGGCGAATTCGTTAATTTTCGCCGTTGTATTGTACCACGTTGATACCAAAAATAGCTGACTAAGCAAATGGAAGCCGAATTAAATTTATCCTTTTATCATCATTTGACATTTTAAATGAAGTTGTACCAGTTGGTTTCTTTCTCCTGCATATGCACAGTAATACCTCATATTCAATTTTTATTTTTGGGTTTGAAATTTAATTCTATAAAATTTTTAATTTTCTTAATTTGTTAAATTGTTTTAAAATTTTTTTAACTTTAAATTATTTTAAAAGTTTGACAACAAAGTCGAACATAAGCAAGAACAGCTGGGCAAATAAGACCACCTGTTAATTAATTCGCCTTGATACTGTCTTTGAGTATAATCTTGTTATTTAATATGTAACGTTATTTTATGTAAAATGATCGCAAACAACTACATACTCATGAGAATATTGTCCAGTAGATCTTAATAAAGAGCAAAAATTTAATTTCTTATAACGTGTTTGAGTTCAATAGTCAACTCATATTATACAAACGAACGAACGGAAGTAAAATTTTTTAAACACTCGAATAAATTTGCAATAATTCTCTAAGCTCTATTTAGAATTTAATTAATTAATTGTTGGTTAAAAAATAATAATAACAATAATTAAATACGCAGACATTAAATTTTTCTATTTCAAAACGAATTCGCTTTTTTTTATAATTGCAGTCGTAATGTTTTTTCAATAACGGGTCGGTCGTGCAATAAAAAATTTATTAGAAATATTTTTCTAGAGTTTCAGTTTCATAGGCAATTTATACACGTACACATGAGGCAAGACTTAGCAATCTAATCAAAAATAATCTTTGAAATTAGTCAAATTATTATTTTTCTTTTACTTTTTTTTTAGTTACTTAAATGTTATCTCGAGTAATCCTGATTAATTTTTGATTATTCGTAATCGTTATCAATTCGTAATCATGCAAAACAGAAAATAATCACAATCTAATCAATAAGTTCACCTTCTCTAAAACAGTAATATAATTAAAAATAATATTGATTACATAACATTACTTATTTTAAAATAAATTTTAGCTATTTTAATAACTAAATTTCAAATACGTAAATATTTTCAGTTAATCGGTTCTTCATTGATAATACTAATTTACAAGTAATTTTGCGGCCAATATTCTGCCATTCCTCAGTAATAACGTTTTTCAGCATCTCCTTGCTAATGATTGTATGTTGACGGATTTTTTAGAGTTCTATGGGGTTGAGATCTGGACTCTGATGAGGATGAGAAAGCACTTCTTTAATGTTTTTAATTAACCATTCACATACAATTTTGGACTTATGTTTTGGGACATTGTCGTGAACGAATCGAAAATTGTCTACAATGCCTAATTTCGTTGCACCAGCTTGTAAATTTTCTTTCAAAATGTTCAAATAATGGTGTTTGTCCATTGTAGTTTCAACAAACACAAGATTTCTGATTCCTTCTGCTGACATTGCACCCCAAACCATCAAATTACCACCGCCACGGTTGCTTTTAGACTTTTCAATTCGACAGCTGTATTTTCTCTCCGCCACACGAATCTTCTGCCGTCTGATCCAAAAATATTAAATTTGCTTTCATCCGTAAATATCACAGTATTCCAGAAGTCTTCGGATTTGTTAACATAATTTTTGGCATACTCCAGACGCAGTTTAACGTTCTTTTTTGAAATAAACGGCTTCTTCCGTGGAACACATGCTTTATATTGCTTCAAATGCAGAAAATTTCTTACGGTCTCTGCGTTAATAGTAACTCTCTCATGTTCTTGTATATTTTTGGCGATTTCCACTGCAGTAATTTTTTGATCCACTTTTACCATGCGTTCTATTTTTCGTCCCAAACGGAGATCAATACGACCTCTACCTGGTTTAATTTCTAATGTTCCTGTTTTATTGTATTTTTCAATTACATATTGAACTGAGGATCGAGGTCTAGAAACAATTTTGGAGATTATCCGATAACTTTTGCCTTCACTTTGCATTTTTATGATCAATTTTTTTATCTCAATAAGAATTTTTGTACCAGTTTTACTATTTGAACTCATTATTAATTTAACTCACATTTAATTTAATTAATTTTTAACGTTAATGATGTAAAGTTTTTGTAAGAAAATGTTTAAATCAGTGCTGACAACATAAGAAATAAAAAGTAATGTAATTTTTTAAAAATAACAGTAGTTTGATGCTGTTTCATTCTCTCATTCATAATTGTATGGACGATTTTTTGAGTTTGCTTTTTGCAGTTTTTCATCAATCTAAACGTTTACAACAACTTTAGGGATCGCTTGCGCTTTTTGCGTAAAAAAATTAAAGACGACATAACACTTTATAGTATAGAAATGTATTTCTTAAACTTCGACCAGTATTTTAAAAAATATTAAAATTTATGGACGAAGTTATATGGTTTACGGGCAATTGTTTGAGTCAGTGTATATATCACCTTAGGTTGTGTACGTTGTAAACATCATCTATTTAAACAACTAATTTGATAAATAAGATTACGTGTAACGTTTAGAGTGATTCAATTTTACCAATTGTATTTTTATTTTTTTCCCACTCTTTTCTTTACTTTACAGTAGATGCTGTTCCAGCATAACACTGATTGTTATAAACGAAGTATAAGCGCACGATACCTTAATTGAAAATTAAATAAAATTAAATAGACTTGAGTTTTAGCCGAACTAAAATTATTTATTTGGTAAATTATTGAACTTGAAATATGATTTTATGTCGCATTATATTTCATTGATCCAAATAAAAATATACTTTATCATGCTGTCGATGTTGTATCCAATAGAAAATTAAAATATTGGATATCAAACGGTACTAAACGCTTCAAACGGTCACATTCAAGTATTTCACACATTAAAGTTCGACTTTAACTTTGTGTGGCAACCATGATTTTCTTTTTTGCATCTGTTTACTATTAAGTCACTAAGTCACTAACGTTTAATCAGTACGTCAAGTTGTACTATTGAGCAGCAAACTGTCTCCTACTACATATTTGACACTTTCATATTAAAAACACAGCAAAGATTTTTTGTCGCAAAACCTAACTTTAAAGATGTTAGCAAAGACTGTAGTCATATTACATTATTAAGAATTAAAATACATATTTAAAAACAATTATTATTATTTCTTGCCTTACTGAGTGTGTCAAAAATGCTGGCTAAAATATTAAGAAAAAAGAATCTAAAATAAGAAATATCGTATCAAATTGGTAAAATTAATTTTTAAATAAATTTAAAACACTTTTTACCAGTTCTTTTTTAAGTAATTTATGACATTTTTAAAGCAAACAAGTAGCAGCGCTATCAAGGAATATTGATACCAGGTGAATGCGCATAAGCTTTTACGTGTATTTTGTTTTTGTAAAAACTTTTGAGCTGTCAAAAACGTCTGGCAATATGTGCGTTTGCACATATTTCAATATATTTTTAGTGGCTTTCTTATTTTGCACAAATACATACACACATATTGCCAGTAGTTTTTGACAGCTTAAAAGTTTTTACAAAAACAAATAACACGTAAAAGCTAAAACATATGTTGACCGCATGATCTGATGCAGTCACCTGTTCAATGCGCCTTGAGTGCTATGTTTGGCTATGCCGAATGTTATAAGCCCTTTAGCATTTATCTAAATCTAGTTTAGTGAAGTAAATTTAATGATAAAAATATTGGGGTAAAAGAGAGAGAGAGACAGAGCGATAGATAAATAACAAATAAAGTAAAATTATTACATCCTGTCTACTTTATAATTATATACTGCCGCACTATTGCAGTTTCCGAGATTATTATACATAAAAATTACTATTTCCCCGTTAAATAGCACTCGACAATTCACGTTAGTCTTGTATAAATTCTATTTTGTTTGAAAAGGAAGTTTCCCCAATTAATTGTATGACTCTATTTTTATTTTAAACTTCTTATTAACATTTGGAAAATAAACACTTAAAAAAAAATGTTATTCACTTTATGCAATGTTCACGTAACATGGCGTTTAAGGTGAAAGTACATAAAACGCGTTGAATACATCAATGCGTTGCAAGCTTTGTATACTTTATACGCTTCAAACTTTTCAAGTTACATAAAACCCAAGCTTCAGCACGCTTCTTTTTATTTTTGTAATCGTAGCTATTTTTATTGTACAATATTTTATGCGTTTATATCTCTTTTATTATTTTTTCCTCCATTTTAGATGAACCAATTTTTTTAATTTTATAACAAAAATGAAAATAAACTCAGCTGACGAGATGTATGTAATACAACGCGCGAAAAGTTGAAAGTTACCTAACTTCATGCGTTAGAGACGTTGCAAACTTATTTATATACCTTAAGGCCGGGACATATAGAATCCGTCATACGTTAAACTTTGACGTATTCAACTGACAAGTGAGTTAAAATACATGTTTTCTTATGAGCGTTGTCACAGTCAATATGTGTCCGTCAACGCAAAGTACGAAAGTTGGTCAACTTTTAACTTTTGATGTACGTTGAATACTTTGACAGCTATCAATTGCTTCTTCTTCTTTATTTTCTTTTAACTATTGCTGTGCTTCAATTGTCCTTTGTGATTTAAATAAAATAATTTTGGGTGACAAAAAAGAAATTACAAACTTAATTAATTCAAAAAGTGAATAAAATATAATTTAAATAAAAAAGTAAATAAAAATAGAGAGCAAACTTTGATTTAATATCCGTCAGCAAAGTATTCATTGTGCCTCTCATCCGTCTACACTTTGACTTTAGTTGAATAAGTCAAAGTTTAACGTATAACGGATTCTTTGTGTCCCGGCCTTTGTACTATGAAAATACTATATTTCAACTTTCTTTGACAGAAGTGGAAAACACGTTGAAGCGCTCAACACGTGTTATGTACTTTCACCTTTACTTTATGGCTTATGAACTGTATAAAAATTAAAACTACACCTTAAACTTTAAACATTTAGTCTAAAATGCTCGAGGATTTTCAAGCCAACACTCGATACAGATTGAGGAACAAAATGAAATTTGTTTACAAAAAGAAAAAAACTTACCAAAAGCTACTGTTTGCCATTTGGCAGAAGTGAAGATGAGATAAGCGCCATACAATGCAGCCAAGTGTAAATAACCGAATGCTATAATATTACGCCATACGAGTTTCAATTTACGTTTTTCTGCCTTTTTCATTTTAACAATATCCTTCACCAAACCGCCATCAGTTGTTTCAGCATCTTGCTCGAACAAAACACCGGTTGCGGCCTCAATCAAAGCTTTAGGATTTCCATCGGATCTACCGGAAGCAAGTAGTGTTTCAGTAATCGATTGGGCAGCGGGAGCAGCATTTGGCGGCATGTTGCTTAAGCTTAAATTATAAACAATAAATTATTTATTAAATATTACACTTTTACATTTCGCTTTTATCTACTTTTTTTATTGTAATAATAAATTTTATTAATAAAATATCTTATTAAATTTCTGTTTGTTTTTATTTGCAACTGCAGCAAATTCCGAGTCTACTTTACCAGCCGCACTAAAGAGAAAACGATTGTAAACTAAAAACTACTACGAATTTTAAAGGAATAGAAAAGTGGTTTAGTGTTGCCGATGACAAATTAAAAAAAAAATTAAATTTTTATTTAATTTAATTTTATAACCAAATGAATAATTTTAATCCGGCTCAAGTTCATGTTTATTTTAAATTCTGAATGCTTTAAAAAGAAGAATTATTTTACAAATTTTTGTTTTAAGTTTTAAAGAAAACTGAAAAAAATTAAGACACCATCAGAAGGTAAAGCTGAATTTTCCAGATGACTACATTCGTTGTTAGCATTCTTTACGTTTATATACTTTAAATTGCGAACATTATAAGGATCATCTATTTAGGCCCATTATTACAAATTGCCAATAGCTAAAATTTATTAAATTAAGATTTTGTAGAACATAAGCTTTAATTTATAATTCTGGATAAGCAATCCTTTAATCAAATCAAAAATTTAACTCCATTCTACTTAGTTTAAAGTATATAAAAGAGTAATTACTTGGCCCACAAAATCCTAACTATAACTATTGGTAAATTTGAATAATGGGCCTAAACCTACTAGTTAAAGAAATAAAAATACGAAGAAAAAATCCATAGTGGATCAACACTAATTTGGTTAGATGAAGTGCACACAAATCCCAAAGTTTTTTTTTCGTTGTTCTCTTTAAAAATCGTCACATACATTAACATACTTTTTTCTTTCTATCACAGTAAAAGTAGATATGAATATGTGATAACTTGGTGTAATTAGATGCTTTAATTTTTTTTTAAAGTAAATTAAATATTGGCCGAACTATTAAATAATATATGAAAATGAATAGTACTAGTCTGTCTTAAGTTCGCGTTTGTTTTAATTTTGAAGTTTTAGGAAAAAAATTGAAATGAAGCATAAAAATTTGGTAAATTTTGCTTTTTAAAAAAAATTAAGGTTTAACCGTGTTTTTTTTAATTTTTTTAATAAAAAAAAAAATTTTAAATACGCAAGGGGCTGAAATCTAATTTAGTTATGACAATTCAACTAATGTCATAAATTGCTATTTTTAATACTTATAATTATATAATCGATCACAAAAAAATCATCAAAGTTAAAGAGGAAGTGGCTTTTTGTACCCGGCGTTGCTTCAGAGGGGAATTAGACCTCCCATTCAAGCATGTTTGTTACAATGTTAAATTTGACTTGCGGCAATTGTTTTTTGTTTCTAAATTTAAGTTCCAGCAAGTAAAAGAGCTATGTTCGGTAGTTTAGCGAAGTAAAAAAATAATTATACATAATTTTACATAAAAATGTCATCGGCTCTTAATAGGTTAATTATCAAAAAAAAATTGTATTCCCTGAAAAATCTTTCAAAAGCTTTTCAATGATACCCATATTGACAATTACTTTTCTTTGAAATTTCAGAGGCCCACAACTCGGAAAATATGGACGAGCGCCAATTTTTTCACTTAATGTCTTTTTTTCTTATTTTTTAATTCTCTATCGCCCCAAATATTTTTTTGATTGCGGTAACTTTACTAAACTAAATTTTTTCCAAAAGATATGGAAAAAATGGAGGCAAGCGTGCTTTTTTGTCCGCTGCCTGGAAGGAAATTGACTGATATTGCTGATTTTTAATTGACCTATTTCAATTGGCGTATTTTAAATTTTCCTGGCTTGTGCCTTGGCAAAGTTGATTTCAATACGAGCATAAGAACTTTATGGGGTGGGCAATGGAAATTACAAACGGAATAACTAAGAATACCCTTCACCGTTGTGTTAAATCATAATCGATTCAAGTAAGGAAAGCCTCATCGCTGGTGGGCTTAAAACTAACTATACTATTTTGGGAATTTGGATTATCTGTTGTACAAAAATAACCATTGATTTTTCTTAGCGTATTCTCTAATAAACCGAGAAATTTGCGTAAAAAGCTATTTTTTTATATAAAAAAATTTAAATCTTATAAAAATTAAACTGAAAGTTAAAATAAAAAATAGAACTTTGTGATATTTATAAACGTTTGGAAATTTTTTTTAACGAAATGGCAGTATTAGTTTTATACATTTCACAGTTGATATTGAAGTCAAGATATAAATAAATTTTGGAAAAGAAATTTTGTTAGCACTTAACTTATATGCATGTACCAAGTTTCAATGCTTAGAAGCGAATTCGCCATAAAGATGAAATATGTAAAACCAACACAAAAGAATGTTTTGGGTAAATAATCTTTACCAGCCCGGCTGGAGTTAGGGAATTCGTTATGGGATATATTGAACACCGGCTTCGGTAACAAATGTCCTTTTGCACACAGGATTTTCTGATCTGCGGAATTTCGAATATCGGCTTTTCATTTTTTGTCGTTTTATGGTCAATCATTTATTATGGTTTAAGGAAATTCCTAAAAATATTAACAAGAAACTCCCAACCTCAAATGAAATAACTCTCAAAGTATAATAAAAGGACATCCAAAATACAATAAATATTCTCAACCGGGTAAAAAATTAACTTCCATTGACAGAAAAAAAAAATAATTCAAACAAATTTTAAATGAAATAACTACCCTAAAAAGTATGAAGATATTTCTTAAACATTGGGAGTTTTTGCAATTTTTAAGGAAAATAGTTAAGAGTTATTTTATTTAGGACTTAGTTCCTGGTACCAGGAAAACAACATAGTAAAAGGTACTTACATTATTTATTTATTATTTAAAATACAGTAATATTCTATTATTCGTTCATTGATTATAATTAATAAACTTTTTCTGAGTTAAGGGAACGACGACTCCGAGTCTATTGTTCACTTTATGAAGACGATTTGTTTTTACTAAATCTATGTGACACATTTATTAGAATGCTATTAATTACCTAACTGTTAACAGATTCTAAATTCAATAAACAGCATTATACTATTTCATACAATTTAGAGTCAATGTTTACCTACATACATATATACATACATACATACATATGTACATATTCGTTGGATGTAAAAATAGTAAAGCAAATAAATATCAGAAATTAAAACTTACGAAACTTCAAATTTAAAAAAATATACCAAAACGGCATCACTGAAATAGTTAAGCTTGATACACACATATCCATGCAAACATATTCATTCTTTATTGTAAGTATAATAAAACATTTGTACATATATTGAACAGAGATGTTGAAGAAGTGCTAAAACTATATAAACAAATAATACGTACTTTTCCATTAATTTAAAAGATATGAAATCTTTTTTTTCTAAACGTTTTCAATTAAAAAACAAAACAAAAATTATACGGCAGGTAAATAAAAATAAATAGTTTACGTACTTAAAGTTTCTGTCCCTACAAAATGAACAAACGTAACAATTACAGTTCCTAACATTCAAAGGTTTATTAAAAGATGTAAATTTAAATATGGGATACAATTTTAAACTCAAATTGTTTTAGGTGTTTTTTATAATTTTTTATTTCAGTTGATAACAACTTAAAAAGTTAACTTCTGATAGAAATTGTACAAAAAAAAGTAACACTAACTAAATGAAGATATATAAAAAAGTACTTTTTTTTAGCTTAAAGAGAAGAAAGTCCAACTTATCACTTGGAACAGAAAAGTACTAATTTTCTAACAAATATCTAAATCATAAACAAGTTAAGAGACAATCCAAAGAGTTAGAGTGAGTTAATTAGCCATAGTTTGTTTAAAGTTTGCTTTTAACTAAAGAAATAAATTTTTATATTTTTAAGGCCAACACCTGAATTTCAGATTGCAAGAAGTTTGCATGTGTGAAAAACATAGAATTAAACTACAGGTTTGAAAATCTTTGAATTATTAACAGTTTGTGCTTTAAGGTCAGTAAGTGGTTTTTGCCATAATTTAAGGAGGCCATCATGTGTTAAAAAAAGTTTTTAAGTTAAAATCTTAGCAAATTTATGTTTGCAAATAAAACAAATAAATGTTCTTTAAGCTGTTTGTCTAAGGAATTTTTGTCATAACGTACCAAGGCAGAATTATTGTAATTTTTCATTTTAACATCTTGAAAAAAGCAACATGTTTTTAATTTCAAATCAAATAAGTGTGATTTTACATTTACTGCGTTATTTATTTTTTCCTTATTTTAAATTAATGCAGCACTAATTACTCATCCCTCTTTGTTCAAATTAGATACACTCCGGTTCACTTATTTAAAGGCACTAAAAATTCCATATTCACCAGTCTGTATCTTTTGCAATATTTTACCGATTGCAGAATTTTAAAATAGAAATAGACGTTAGATATCTTGAAATAAAAAAAATCATGACAATGGTTTTCTTTACTTTTTTTCTAACAATTTATTGAAATAAAATTCCAAAATTGTTTTCTGGTTCACTTGAATAATGAAGAACAGTTTTTCTTGTTTTTATACTCTTCACCATAAAAAGTAGAAAAGGGTATATCCAAGTTCTAAAATCCTATGCATTGCGAAGCCGATTGCGCGATGTCCGTTCGTGTTGAAGTCAACTTAGCGAAGGAACTAAATGACCTAGAAAAAATTAAAATACGCCGTTCGAGCAGACATAGTTTCGAATGATTATCTATTGAAAATTAGCAAGATCGGTCCCTGTCCTTCGAGGCAGCGGGCAAAACAACATGCCTGGCTCTAATTTCCCCCATCATTTGTAACAATGAAGTAACTCAAAAAAAAAAAGAAAAAATTAAAAATAAGAGGCGATAGAGAATTAAAAAATAAGAAAGAAAACATCAAGTGAATAAATTTTGCGTTCGCTCATATTTTTCGAGTTATAAACCTCTGAACTTTTCATACAAAAGTTTGATTGTGCACCATATTTTTTAAGACATATCCCGAATCCTGGTATTTGCAAAAATCTGATTGGCATCCCCAATATTTATATATTCATTGCATATAATTTACAACAACACGTTCTCTGACCAATTTTAGCCACAATTATATTTTCATTTGAAAACTTAAAAAATTATATTTCCGTTTCAAAACTAAAATTGCATCACCTTAAAAATCACACTTTTTGAGTTATGACAAGTGAGGAAGCGACTAGCAAGCAACAAGTACTTAAACAGGCATACGAACACATATGAATCTTAAAATAACCCAAGTCCATATATATGCATCCAGTTGATAGTCAGCTAATTTCTTGGGATTAAATTATTCGGTATGCTGTGAGACACATCATACATCGCTAATTAATAAAGTGTCAATGACGTTAACTTTACAAAAGCAAACAAAGATTCAAAAGGTTAAGTAAATGCATTAATTAATGACTTTTGTCAAATACAATAAAGAAGTAAATTTTTTTAAGCAAAAGGTAGTAGATACGCAAAATTTAAAACGAGTTTTTTAAATTAAATTCAGTAACTTTTATATTTTCCGTTTTGAAGGTCAATGAGCTAATATTTCTTTTACAATTTAAATAAAATTAAATGAATAGAAAAAAATACATACCGACATGCAGATGTACGTACGAGTATATGTTTATTTATACACGTATATATGAATGCATTTATGTACATACATATTTAAATATTAAATCTCTATTTTCCCAGTCAATACGTGGCCTTTTTGTGTTCGTAACGTCATATAGAAAAAACAGTATTTTTTTAGGGATGGAAAATTACAAGCAACAAATTTGCCAAGAGAAAACAGGGAAAGTTGCTTCAAGAAACTAAAGTAAGGTGGCTCAAAATAAAGCTGGGGACACTAAACATTATTTATGACTTAAGTAAATGAATAAGAAAATGATTTAAACAAATTCAAATGCATGTCTTTAGAGATACACTTAAGAGCACTCTAAAATATAACAGATATAATTGAATAGTTCTTGTAGACAAAAAAAAAAAATCGTAGAAAATTTTCAAACAGCATCTTTTCATCTCAAAGTGATGACAATTTTTTTATTTTTGTCTGGCAATGTTTTTATATTCTTGTTGTAAGGGATGACGAATAGTTCATATTTTTTTTAACTTAAGTCGCATCATGGTATAAAAGGATGTTCGTTTCAAAATATTTCTCAAAACAAAAATTTGTCTGCAAGGACAAGCTAAACATGTAAAAATTTGCTAGGGGGAACCGAAATAAAAAATAAACCTTACGTTTGGTGACTCGCCCGCTTGTTAACTTTTTGGCAAAGTTTATTGTAAACTCGCTTAATGTTATCGGTCCATAAATTTTATTTTTATACGTCATACGTCTAACGTAAGACCAAATGCAGAAAGGATAAATAAGATAAATAAATATATGAGATAAATAAAAACGTTTGGTTCTTGAAAATTTTTGCTATGGCTTTCGTATTTTCTATTGGACTTCTCATTTTGTCTCTGAAGTTTTATTTACTCAATGAACAATTTTTTGGCTTTTTTTAACTTTTGAGTTATATTTTTCTGATGATCGGATAAGTATAGATTGGCACTAGCTTTTCACACTACAAATAAATTGCATTTTAGTTAAAGAAAAGAGAATATTTCGGCTTATTAACATGATATTTTCAATAACGACATATGATATCTTGTCCGGCCTTTTCATAAATCTTCAAGTTTATAGAAGAAAATTTTTTTCCTTTTTTAAAATCAAGACAAATAACATTTCAACAAGTAAAAGTGCTACATTCGGCTATGCCAAATCTTATATGTAAATCTAGTTTAGTGAAAAAAGAAAGCAAATTACATAAAAATGTCATCGGCTCTTAATGGGTTAAGCATTTTTTAGGAATATTAGTGAAAGTTCTCTTCAAAAGCTTTTAACACAATCGTACTTTTTTATACAAAATTCAGAGGATTATAATTCGGAAATATAGGCAATCGCAAGGTTTTTCACTTGATGGTTTTTTCTTATTTTTTTAATTTTCCATCGCATCATATATTTGTTTTTTTAATTGGACTTTTTTCATTGTTCCAAATATCACAAGAATATCCGATCTTGCTGATTTCCTATAGCACCTCTTTCGACACTATGTCTGATTGATTAGCGTATTTAAATTTTTTCTAGCTGATCTAGTGCCTCGGCAAACTTGATTTCAACGCTATTATAAACGGACAGACGGGCATTGCTCAATCGTCTTCGGTATACATAAGGACTCATAATATATAAATATTTTATGGGGTAGGAAATGGTTATTGTAAAAATTACAAACGGAATGACTAAATTTGTTATACCCTTTTTCCAACTTTTTGTGGTGAAGGGTAACAAAAAGACGTAATATTTTTAATAACAATTTCAATTCAAGCTTAAGGCCATTTTTTCAATAACCTTGTGAAATTCTAAAATAATTTAATAAATGATAGTTAGAAAGATACATTTATTTTAGGTTATGTGTTTTTTTCCTATTGTTTAAGATACAACAATTTAGTGTTCCAGTTTTTTTAACCACTGTATGCACTTATATGCATATGTAGGCATGTATTTTTATATGTATGTTCGCATGCATGTGTGTATGTATACGTTTATTCCCTGCAAGCATTTTCTTTCGAAAAAGTCACTACATCGTTACTTCATGGCGTCGAAATGTATCGCAAATAATATCGAATTCTGATCCAATTAGTATCCCCAGTCGGAAAGAAACGTACTACTACAGTTATATAATTTATGGGAAACTATTTGTCATCTCTAAGAAGGATTAAAATTGAATATTCAGGTAGTGTCGAATATGGTTTCTTTAACAGTATTGAGTATAAAACTTTTAAAATTACCGGAGTTCTGCATTATCAGAACAGAAAATGTAAATTTTAACATAATAGAAAAATTTTAATTTAGAAAGCTAGAGATTAAGAAAATTCTGACCTTAAAAATATTTTGTGTTTAAATAAGTAACTAATTTTCTAATATAAATTTACTTACAGCTTCAAATACCTTTTTATTTTATCAATTAATTTTTTGAAATTTTTCTTAACATTTTTCACACGCATTTAACATAACCGCACACTGCATAAGTCAAACTAAATGACATTAGTGTTTTTGTTTATCTGTAACATTATTTAATTCACCCTTAGTAGAGTCGAAGTTGTGACCCATAAGAGATCAATATGCGATGCCTATGCAAGTTGTTTTTGTAAATTTTAAAGCAATCAGCTTATTATCGTCCGGAAGTTGAAAAAATTTACTTTCAATATAACAGATTTAAGGGGAAGTGTTTTTGTATCAATATAGCATGTCTTTTTGTACAATTAACTTCTGGTAGTTACGAAATAGTGATTGTTAGAAGATCTCAATTCGACAAAAATTGAGTTTTTAATCTAAAGAAGTAACGAAGAAGAGACTTTTGTCTAAAAATGCTCTGTAAAATGCTGGCAAGCTTACATTTAATAATTGCACACTTTTATTTCTCAATCTACAAAAATATTAGAAAAAATGATTTAAAGAATGCTTTTTTTTTTAAACATTTGTATGTATGAATGACGTAAAAAAGAAAATTGTTTGCATATTAAATTCTGTTGCATTATATAGGCGTGTTACCGCACATACATCCATACATATTATTTAAGAACACGTGTTTGACGATTTATTGATGCCATCTCATAAAATAGCGTTACTCAAATAAACGAATAGGAAATAAGCAGAAAAGAATCATTCGATGCATGAGCTGTTGACAGGGATGGCAAAGTTAGTACAATTTGGTATTATTAAGTACAATAGTACTTATAATAATGGCCAATGAAAATTAAAAATATTTTTCGATTTATTTTTTACTTAATTTAATACGGAGAGTGTTTTATTAAGATTTCTGTTATTAAGAGTTTTTTTCTGCTCTTGAACATATGACACAAATTTTAGCTTGCAACAAAATATTCCATATCTTAATTTAATATGTATAAATGATTGAAGTTTTAGTAATAAACTTTATGATAAATAGAAACCCTACAGAACTAATGCTTTGAGTAAAACGTACCATCTCTGATGATAAATTTTAAAACATTCTGATTTAGTACTTTTTGAAAAATAAACTACAGCAATCAAGTGAAATAACAAGTAATCATCTTTTTTTTATAAAGTGCCATTAAAAATAGGTAAAGGTCTTTTATATTGCAACAATTGTAAGAAAAAATAATAACTTTATTTATTGAAAAATATGTATGAGGGCTGCTATATATGTTTCTGGCCTGGCGACACTGAGTGCTGCCAAGTGCGATCTGACATTTCCATTGGAAAGTTTGTCATTTTTAAGCATAATCGTACTCAAAACGTTTTGACGTACGACCATTATTTGTGTTGTTTACAGTGACTTGAAAAAATTAATATAGAAAAAAATGGAATTAACTCGTGAACATTTTCGTGCCATCATTTTTCACAACTTTCGACGTGGATTATCACGACAAGAGTGCATTGATAAACTTAAATCTTTGTATGGCGATGAAGCACGATCCTATAGCACTGTGAAAAATTGGTATAATGAATTCAATCGTGGCCGAAGCTCGCTCAAAGACGAATTCTGTGAAGGTCGTCCCAAAACGGCTATTGTGCCAGAGAACATTGATGCCGTGCGTGAACTCATAACGCAAGATCGACATGCGACATACCGAGAGATAGAGACATCCTTGGACATTTCTTCCACCAGCATACATTCGATACTGCATGAACACCTGGCCGTAAAAAAGGTTTGTTCTCGTTGGATCCCGCACAATTTGAAAGTCGCTCAAAAAAAGGCTCGTGTCGATTGGTGCAAAGAAATGTTGCAAAAATACGATTGCGGTGCTTCAAAAGACGTTTATAAGATCGTCACAGGTGACGAATCATGGATCTATGCGTATGAGCCCGAAACGAAACAACAATCGACCGTGTGGGTCTTCAAAGACGAGCAAAATCCAACGAAAGTTGTTCGTGGAAGAAGCACTTAGAAGCAAATGGTCGCCTGTTTCTTTAACAAAACTGGTCATGTGGCGACTGTTCCGCTTGAGCAACGTAGGACGGTTACTTCTGAGTGGTACACTATAATTTGTTTGCCTGAAGTCATCGGAGAAATTCGAAAAACCAACAAGAGAAGACGAATCATTGTTCACCATGACAATGCCAGCTCTCACACATCGGCTCAAACCAGAGCGTTTTTGACCGGCCAAAACGTCGAATTAATGGGTCATCCGCCGTACAGCCCTGACTTGGCACCTAATGACTTCTTCTTGTTTCCGCACATCAAGAAAAAAATGCGTAGTCAACGATTTTCGTCGCCAAAAGAAGCTGCTGAAGTGTTCAAAAACCATGTTTTAGAGGTGTCTCAATCGGAGTGGAAAAAGTGCTTCGACAACTGGTTTGAGCGCATGCAAAAGTGTATAAATCATGCTGGAGAATACTTTGATAAAACCATTTTTGGTTATAAATATTCGCATTTTTACTATTAGGCCAGAAATATATAGAGCAGCCCTCGTAGATAGTATTTATTGAAAAATTTATAGTATTTTATAAATAGTACTTTTTACTTTAGTTTTTGTTTGTTAAGCATTTTCTAGAATTTTTAAAGAAGTTTTTCGTAACGCCAGACCTTAAAAAATAAAATTTGGGAATAAGATAAAGATATCGTCTTCGGAGTTCTAAAGTAAAAACTTCTTGAAAGTGTAGTTTTTAATGCTGTAGTTAAGTAAAATAAATTCTTTAAACGTAGAAATTTTTTTGCATTTTAAAAAGTTTTTAATCAAGACAATGACATAAACTAACATTTCGTGTTTTTCTATTGAGACTAATTTTACCTTCTATTTTTGACTTTTGGTTTTTTTTTAACCAAATTTAAACAAATTTACTTTTTTACTTTTGGTTTTCTATTTTCAACAAAAACTACAACAGCTAATCAGCGAAGGATAATCTATTCAACTGCATTTTGGGAAGTATGTTCCATTTTAAACTCATTCAACTTGTCACAGGGATACTATAGCTCCTTCGTCTTGCAAAAAATACTTAAAAATGCAATAAAAGTTAATGCCCAACTCCGCATTACATGTTTTAAGTTTGAAGAAAAACATAGTGAAATTAATAAACTTTAGCTACTGTAAAAAAAGAACCACCTACTAATGAACATATGACTGATAAAACAGACCATATATAAGGCGATCAAAGTTATACCGATTTTTAAAATACGCCTGCGATGTCGTATTCCGATCGCGCAAGTTCAGTTTAATGGAGGAAACTGTAACCTGAAAGCGATTATTCCGTAAGAGTCGTGTCTACAAAGCTCAAAAAACAATGGTATACGACTTTTTACGACTCTTATAGCAAGCGAGTCGTTAAAGAATCGCCTTGATGATTATAAAATGAGCTTAATTTAAGTCCTAAAAAGATTGCTGCAAAACAAGCAATTTTTTTTTTTTTTTGTAATGAATTCAATTAGAAAATGAAAAAACCTTAAAGAGAAAAATATTTTAAAAATTAGGTTTTAGCCGTCACCTTGTTTGGTTCTGTAACCCTTTTTAAGTTTGTTATCAACAGCGTCGTCTATTTCAGAGAATTTAAAATAAAACGTTTCTATAAAACTAAAAACATTTATATATTTAAATATATTGTGGCCGCTGTGGTCAAGGTGGTAAGCACGTTGACTACAAATCTGGTTGGCCAGGGTTCAACCCCTGCGACAACCTAAAAATAAAAAATATTCAGAATTAACATTAAAACATGCAGCTTCCTTGGTCGGTACTTCTTCATAGCCTATTCGCCGGCGAAGTAAAATAACTAATAAATTAGCTACACTCTCACCACCTGTTCTTTTCTCTCCTCTATCCCATTCCTAAAGAATGTAGAGCACGGTTACACACTAATTAAATAGGCATTGTTGCCTGAAGTGCTACTTCTCTTTAAAAAAAAAAATAATAAATTTTATGTTAGAACACTTTTTTTCTTACCACGTTGTTTAAATTAATTAAGACCGCTACATTTTTTTTTAATTGAAAAAAATTAAATGAAAGTTCAATTAAAAATGAAGATATTGGAATGAAAAAATAAAAATTCTTTAAGAAAAATATAAAACTAGCAAAAATATAGTTTAAAATAAAATATGTTTGCCTAACTATCGCCAGAAAGACAAAGTTACGATTGTGGAATTTTAAGAAAAAAAAAAATCGTACAATAATTAATAAAATGACTCGTAAAAGCTTTATTTACAAACGTCAAAAGCGATCTCTGACTACTAATAATCTTCCAACGCTCCTCAAAATTTGTATAAGACGATTCACTCTTTTAACAATCGTCAAAGTGGCTCACAAAAGCATAATTTCAAAGAAAAAATAAAAATTTAATTATACAATCTCCTGGATGATTAAAAAAAAAAACTTGTAAAATGATCGCGTTCTTCAAACAAACTTCCAAATGCCAGCTGGGTACATATTTATATTCCTATATTTGTAAATATATATTCAAACAGCCAAGCCGACGTTTTTGAGTTTTTGATTTCCCGCACATTCGTTGGCAACCTTAGGTGATACCTTCATACATTAGGAAGTTCTGATGCGAAAGAAAAAAATTGAGACCGGTAATTAAGCACACAACAACATTAAGTAGACAGACAAAATAGATGTAATAAAGCGTGGTATAAATTTTTAAACATTTTAATATTTTACCCCCTAAATTTTTCACCTCTTTACAACACAAATGATACGAGTACACAGATAATAAATATGTAATTCATTAACATTATGTAAAATTAAAACACATACATCCATATGTATGTGGATATAAACGGTGTTAAAACCTTTTTTTTTTTTGAGTTTATAAAAATAATTACGATTATAATGAACTTAACCTTAAAGGGTTTTTAATAAAAGTTTAATATGGAAACTGGTATTTTAATAATAAAACATGGTGTATTGTTTTTCCAGCTCAAAGTTTAATGCAACATCTTCTCTAGGTACTTACGTGTTTTAGACGAATATAAAATTGTACAATGAAAATTGTCTAAACGCAATAAAAAAGAATTTACTACAGGTGGAAAAAGGGTATATTTAAGTTTGTCATTACGATTGTAATTTTTACAATATCCATTTCCGATCCCATAAAGTGTATATATTCTACGTTCTATGCATAGCGAAGTCGGTTGAGCGATGTCCGTCTGTCCGTCCCTGTTCCTGCTGAAATCAACTTTGATACTATAGAAAATCAGCAAGAGGGACCTAGTCCCCCTCAAGGCAGTGGGCTAAACACCACGCCTGCCTCTAATTTTTTCACATCATTTGGAACAGTGAAGTAACTCCAATCAAAAAAGCAAATATATAAGGCGATAGAGAATTAAATGAAAAACATTAAGTGAAAATATTAGCGATCGCCCAACTTTTCATAGAAAATTAATATTTTGCGCCATATTTTTTAAGATATCAATATCAGCTTTCAAAGAGATATTTCAGAAAATTCTAAAATTTTTAAAAAATGTTAACCCACTAGGAGCCGGTGACATTTTTAAGTAAAATTATAAAGTACTTTTTTTTTCTTCTTATTCTGAATTGAAATACGTTAGGGATGGACAAAAAACATCGATGTTTTAAAAACACTCGATGTTTTGTGTCGAAACATCGATATAATCTGATGTTTTTTTTTGTTCCTAAGCAATCGGAAAACATCGATGTTTTCTTTCGATGCATCAAAAAGACAAATTTTATACAGAACGTGTAGATCAACGGTTCTCAAATGGGGGTCCGTGGACCCCTGGGGGTCCGTAGCAACCATCCAAGGGGTCCGCATGAAGAACCGAAAGAACAGTGTTTTCAAAAATATAAAGGTTTTATTTTGAACTTGCTCTTCAGAGGGGTCCGCTAAAAAAAAAATTTGTTTACTAGGGGTCCGTGAGCAGGAATTTGATG
Source organism: Cistogaster globosa (assembly GCA_937654795.1). Classification (NCBI taxonomy): domain Eukaryota; kingdom Metazoa; phylum Arthropoda; class Insecta; order Diptera; family Tachinidae; genus Cistogaster; species Cistogaster globosa. Next base: position 5,523,540 of record OW569403.1, read on the forward strand.
AGAACCCCTGGTGTAGATTGATATATTAACATGTTAAAAAAATTGGAAAAGTAATAAGAGTGAAGATATAATGTCTGATGAACTTTCAGTTTATTTGAGGACTCCTGTTGGAAGACTGAACGAAAATCCGTCGGATGTTTGGAAAAATTATTAATCGCAGTTTCCTAAGCTTTACAAGATCTCTTTTAAATATTTTACAATGGTGGGCTCATCGGTTCCGTCTGAAGGACAATTTACACAAGCGGCGCAGGTGATGACTCAACAAAGAAACATATTGAGAGGTGAAAGACTTGGTATACTTTTATTTCTAAACAGTATTGATAAAAAGTATTGGGAGAAGTAAAATAAACTTGAAATTTTTTGTAAACATCAAAACTTCATTAACAAATAATTAAAAAAAAGCAATCGATATATAAAAAACATCGATGTATTTTATGAAATATCGATGCAAAAGCAATCGATATATAAAAAACATCGATGTATTTTATGAAATATCGATACAACATCGATGTATGTTTGCGATACATCGCATGGAAAAAAACATTGATGTTTTTTTACCGTGTCCATCCCTAAAATAAGTCACTAAACTAGATTTCCATATGTGGTGAACCGTATATAAGAATCGTCATAGCACTCCTACTTGTTTTCTCTTGCATTCGGCAGGCGTAGAAATAATATGAGTTATTCTAGAGGAATTCCTTTGGTCTTAAAAATTTCATAAGAAAATAATACCTGTAGATATACACGAAGAAAACACAAAGTGTAAGAAGACCTTTGCGAAATCGTGAATAAAATCATGATCGTAAAATTCCTTATTAATATTGAATGACTTAAAAAAGTTTGTGTTTTCGATTATTTTTGTTTTGTTTTTTTGTTTTTTTTTTTTTTTTTGCTTTGACCTCTTCAAAACATGCTGCAAATTACATTCTTATTTAATTCATTATTAACGAATCCGCCAAGTGCGAGTTTGACTAACACACGAAGGGTTCCGTATATATATATATATATATGATTCACCCTTTAATTTTTAATTTTATTTTTTAAACTTGTTACAGCGGACATAGTAAAAAATTCTTTAGGTAAATTTAAAATTAAGAGCCTTTTAAAAATAACGTTAAGATTGACACACCTTTTAATTTCGTTTTTTCATACTTTCTATTATAACGAACAAGCAATATACATATACTTTGTGTAAATTTATAGTCTCTGCCTTTTATGGTTAAAAAATAAGGCCATGTATGTGAAAATAAAGTCACTATCGGGGTACCCTTTACTTCACTTTATTTTTTGTACTTGTTCTTTTAGCAGAAAAAGCAGCACATTCTATTTGCCAATTTCAAGCGCCAGCATATAACGGTGTAAAAAATAAGGCCATATTTGTCTAACTCACATTTACTTGTCTTTTGGACACACTCTTTAATTTTTAAATTTATTGTTTGTAATTTATTTTTTAGCGAACATGTTTGCACGTACTCTGTGTGAATTCTAAATGAAAAACTAAAGCCATATAAGTGAAAATCAAGTCATTATTGGGATACCCTTTAATTTAAAATTTTACTATAGCAAAAAACAAAAATATATAAACATCACGTCACTTTCGGAACAGATTTAGTAATACATCCATCTACTGTAAGAATTTTAAGAGTTTGCCTATTATGGTTCCAGAGATGATGGGCTGTAACACACAGTATTAGGAAAACCCTAAAAACAACATTAAATAAAAGCAAAATTAAAAAATATAATAAAAAATAAAACTGCAATCAAGTTAGAAAAGCTCGCATTTGTTCACATTCAATTTTATTGAAAAAATTGTTTAATTCTTATCGTCTTAAATTTGTTAACGTCTTAAATACGTCTTAAATACAAAATTATATTAAATTGCTGTATTATTCAAATCAAAATAATACCGATTAAGTACAATTGTTCGGAATTTATCAATTGATAACAATCTTTAGTAAATACATACACACATACATACATACATATGTATGTTCATATATACATACATATAGAACAATGAGGGATCACAAAAACGAATGATGTCGACTAATTTCTATTTCATCACCTAATAATCAGTTGGTTAAGTAACGGAAAAGTTTATGTATATTGTGAGTTAATCTATATGACCTCAGCAATTTAGCCAAATATATGGATGATTAGTATTAGTTTAATTATATTTACACCTGCTAGTGTTAGTGGCAAACTTTTAAAAAATATTTTTCGAAATTTTTCACAGCACTGACGTTGTTAGTTGCGTCTTTTACATATTAAATTTTTGTGGTAAGTGAACTGACGTATTATAGTAACAACAATTTCAATAAAATTTTGTTTTGTAAGTAAAATTTTAAAATTTCATTAAATTAAAATGTGAGTTTTACGGCATTTACACTATGCAATTTTTCATGAAATTTTTTGTTTATTGGTGCAGTAAGAGAGGTAAACAATAAAGTACTGCTTAGCTCTCTCTCTCTTTTGAGAGGATGTAACTGTTACTTATATTTATTTTTAAATAACCCATATCGCTGCAACATAAATAAAGAATGGAAAAAAAGTCTCAAAAAATTGCATAGTGTAAATCCGAACTTTAAAAAAAACCTTAGAAACCGAAGAAAAGGGTAAAAAACTTTCAAAACTTAGACTCGGAGGAAAGATAAGAGAAAAGAGAAATTCTAGCAATTAAATGCGAATAAATCTTTTTTCAATATTTTTTTTTTAATTTAAAACACAGATAGATCTTTACCTAGAAATTGCTATAGGACATAAACGGGAGAAAAGTGGAAAATAAGCCATTTTTTTCCTCACAACTAGTTTTAATAAAATATAAATACACACGACAAAAATATTTTTTTTTTTATTTTGGCATTGATTAGATAATGGAACATTTATTTTTTTATACTCTTCACCACAAAAAGTGGAAAACGGGTAAAACTAAGTTTGTCGTTCCCTTCTTGATTTCTACAATATCCATTGCCGAACCCTTCTTATGCATAGCGAAGTCGATTGAGCGTCTATCCGTCCGTGTTAGTGGTGAAATTAACGCCATTCGATCAGACATAGTTTTGAAAATTTTGCTATTAAAAATCAGCAAGATCGGTCCATGTCTTTCGAGGCAGCGTACAAAACACCACGCCTGCCTCTAATTTTTCAATCAGCCTTATTCTAGTTGTCGGCGTCGTCGTCGTTTTACTGTCAATATCAATTTGTATCGATGTCGGCGTTAATTCCATAAAACATTTTGCATTCTATATTAACCCTTCGACGTCGTCGATAGTTTATCGGTTTTTATGAAATAAAAATGCACATCCCTAAGTTTTTTGTTACATTTTATTTATTTAAAATTTCAAGTTCTCTTTTCATCATTATTTTAAGCTTCTATTTTTTTTGACACGATTTCGTGTATCTCCTTCTCTTTTTTGTTTCGAGCTCTTTCTATCTCTGTTTTCTCTATCAATAATTTCAGCTTCTTTTTCTCAACCTCTAATTATTGTTTTTGTCGCTTATCGACATTTTTGAGTGCGTTTTATTGAGGACATCGCATTTGAAATGTGGGAAAGTAGTTTTTCCTGTTCCTGGCTGTGCTTCTGCAGTAAAACAGTTTGATTATTGCATGTTTTTTTTCGTTTTCTGATTAACTACTTTTGACGGAACAGGCTGAGCAGAACTGGTATAATTAGTAGCAGCAGCATTACACGTGCAAGGGGTTTCCCTTAACTGTTGGTTGACTTCCACTGATTCTTCAACGACAAATTCAATTTCAGCAAGTTCCACATCATTAGAATCGTTTCCCATGTCAACCATTTGAACTCCTTGAACCGCTTCTTTAGGATTCAAATGCTTCTGGAAGCTTAGAGAGTTTGCCACAGCTTCTTTCAGCGGACTGACGAAAAATTTTTAAACATTCCGCCGCCAGTGGCCTTACACTCCGCTTTTTTACCAACCATTTTTTTTTCTTTAAGTTTTAAATCTCGCCATATCTTATAATTAATTTTTACAAACTTTTTTATAAATCACTATTCGATTCTTTATTTTGTAACCTTTCGCCATTCATCTGCTATTTTCAAGGTAGACCAAAAAAATGTTAGAAATTTTCCAATTTCTTCTTAATTTTCTTTAAAATTGCACGGAGCAGTGCCTCTACGAAAAAACAGTCCAAGAGATGGATTCTTCTGCAATTCTTCCACTAATTTTTCAAATTGATTTGCATTTGTTACTTTGAGTTTTTCAATTTTTCCCATTTTAAATTTTATATTTGGTTTAAATTACTTCCAGTTTTTTTTGCAAAATGGCGTCGACAAAAAACAGAGTCGCGTCAATACAATATCGTCGTCACATGTGTTATAAAATAAAAAAAATTTTTGAGCAGTAATCGATAAGTGTCAATAACGATAAGTATAACAATAAATCGAATGAGTCGACACATATCAACATTAATATGTGACGACGCCGACAACTAGAATAAGGGTTATAATCTTTTGGAACAAATTTAGTTTAGTGAAGTAGCTACAATAAAACAAAAATTTATGGGGAGATAGAGAAAAAAAAATATTAAAAAAAAATTAAGTCCATATTTTTCGAGTTTAGGGCTTCTGAAAGTACGATTGTGCGCCATATTTTTAAGACATCAATATGTGTATAATTTAAAAGCTTTTGAATAGATCTTTCAGGAAATGCTAAATTTTATTTAAAAATGCTTAACCCATTAAGAGCCAGTGACATTTTTATCTAAATTTATATATAATATCCAATTTTTATTTTTTTTAATTCTTTGTCACCCCAATATTTGTTTTTTTTTTTTTTTTGTATTGGAGTCACTTTGCTAAAATAGCACTCCTGCTTGTTTTATTTTAATGTTTTAGAATATGTATGTATGAATGTATATGTGTCTGTAATACAGACTCTGTATAAAATATAAAGACTTTTAAAATTTAACTTAAAAGTAAAAAATTACCTTTAAACAGGTTTAAAAAAGATTTTAGAAGTCTTAACAATCTCAAGTGATATCAACAAAACATTTCAACATTCACCTGCCTTAACTTTTGTATTAAAAATTTTTATTTTTCTTTCCAAATTAATATGTTGTCAGTCTATTCTAGACCATTGATTTTGAAAATTTATTTGTTTATCTTAAAGAGAAATAACTTACACGGTGAATAATTTTGGATTGTTTTTGTTTTTCGGATTTTCGAACAAAAAAAAAAAATAATAATTTTCAAATCATAAATAATTAATGGATGTGAAAACCTGAGCAAAAATTAAAATATATGACCCAAAATATAATAAAAAACGATTTCAACACAAAATATCCTGTGGTAAGTGCTTCAATACACTTTTGTAAAATAAAAATCGTAACTAACATTTTTTTAATAAATGGTTTCACTTATAATTAATTTCAAAATTAAAAATATTAAAAAAAATATTTATTTAATTAATCAGTTACAGAGTCTTTAAATTTTTTCTTTAATATGCGTTTTAAAGAAAAATTTAAATAGAGTTTTTATATTTATTTACACAGTAAAAATTAAATGATTTTTATTTTGTAAGCATTTTGGCTTATTTTAGTACGAAGGAGAAGTTTATTAATAACTATTTCTTTTTACTTTTTATTTCACCGGCAGTTAATGACTTTTACGCCAAAAATAATTTGCTCACCTTTCGTTTATGTTTAATTGTCCTGTTATTTACACAGTTAAATTCTTTTGTTGTATTAATTTTCTTGTTACCGTTAAGTCCTTTAAGTTTTTCACTTTATATTTATTTATTTATTATTTTTTTTTTTTTTTTGTGAGAAATTTGTGTTTTTACTTTGATCGTTAAACTTAAACTGTTTTAGCAAAAGATTGTGTTGCTTAATAATATTCCTTCGCTCATATCAAATAAATTGTGAAATTTCTTGTCTTTAAGGTGTATGTGTTAATTCTAGCTAGCACAAGTACTCGTACAATACAAATATAAAACGCTTTATACACTGACTTAGGCTTTTATGTTTGTTTTATTTAGTTTGACATCTTATAAATTGATTATTGTAATTGAAATCGTTTGCAAAATTTATTCGCTTAATACCGAACGCACGCTAGCCAGCAAGAAATGAGTGAGGGAAACCTATACATACACAATTATCTACTAACACATTTGCAATAACTTTACACTGAAAAATTTTCCTATTCTTACGAAAAATAAAACTTTAGATGTAACAAGAAAATTGTTCTATATAAACTAAGACTGAAAATAAATAGAAAAAAATCGTGTGATAATTTTATTTATGAAAAAAAATTTTCATTTTCATTTTTTTGAAATTTTTGATATTTTTGAAATTTGAATTTAAGTTTTACTTTAATCAGTTTTTGAAATGAATTAATAATTAAATTTTGAAAATTTTTAGAAATTTAAAACTGCATGTTAAAAATCACCCTTCCCACTGGTTAAATTAAACACTGTATTTTTTTTTTTCTTATTTTTCTTAAAGTTAATTTTCCGAATTGTTTTTTTTTTTTTTTTGATATTTAAATAATTTCCTTAAGCACTCTAAATTATTGTCTTTAATAAGACATTTATATTAATAATTTAAAATTTTAAAGTTAAAAAAAATATTTAATTTTTAATTTATATTGATTCAAAGAGAACGATCTTAAGAATTTAACGTATTATCTTTATAAAACAATAAAATACAAGTCCATTCTAATTTTAAAAAATGAATAATTATTAAAAACAATAAGAGTTTCAAGAAGATATTGAAAGTATTCACGTCACCAATAGCGAAAACGCAAGAATACGAAAAAGCAACATCTTTAATTAAAAACTTCACTGACAACGGCGGTACATTTGTGTTTTCCGGTGTGTTCGTCTCGTAATCCACAAAAAAAAATTCCAATAGAAATTTTAAATATTCGTCAAAAAAAGTTTTGTAAAGCAACTTATGAATTAAGTGCAATTGTCCCTTATTAATTCTTTCCAGTATTTTTCCATATATTTTTTTATCAAAACGAAAAAAAAAAACAAATCAAATGGTAAAAATATTAAAAAAATTAAATTTAATTATTTATTATGCCATAGGGATATAATCTAAAAAAAAACTTATGGCGCTTTACGGAAAAAGAACCAGTGCTGAACTTTTGATTGATTATGCATTACAATATTTAATTGGAAATATGGAAAAAGCAATAAATTAAAAAATTTGATTGCGTCGCACATAGGTTTTTTTCTGACGTAAAACAGTTATTTTTGCATAAATAGCTGTATTATATGAATTCAATATTAATTCAACGAAGCATTATTAGCAATTAAATGGACATAATTTTTTTAATTCTGCAGAGTTCCATTTTCACGTCACGTTTCAAGTCACGTTTTACAATTCGAAAGACAAACTTAATTGTCTTTCTAAAAAAATTATCTCTAAATTTTATTGAAAGTTTTATACAAAATGCAGTTGTTTATTTAAAATATGAAAAGGAATTTAAATAAGTGCTTAAGGGTTTCCAAAAAAATGATAATAAAAATTGCGAAAGCTTTGCGGCCGAATATTCGCAATCTTAAGTTGATAATCTGTATTTAAAAAATTAGTTGCCTGTAGTGTCATATGAGTTGTTGGACACCAACAAACGTTTCCAACTACATTTAACAGGTTTGGGATGAAGATTATCAAAAAAAAAAAAAAAAAAAAACGATTATAACACGAGCAAGGAACTACAAATTGATTATTCTTTAGGACGACAAATTAAAAATGTTCATTACTAATAAATTTTTACTAATTGCTAAAAAGGAAATTGCTTTGCGAATAAAATTTTAAGTGTTTACAGCAATCAGTGAAAACTACATGTTATATGTCATCGGCCCTTGATAGGTTAAACATAAAAAAAGAGTATTTCCTTAAAGATCTCTTCAAAAGCTTTAAAATGATACCCATATTGATGTTTAAAAAAATTTGAAAAGTTCAGAGGCCCATAACTCGGAAAATATGGGCGAGCGCCAATTTTTTCCCATGAAAATTTTTTTTATTTTTTAATTCTCTATCTATTACTTTACGGTTCCAAATGATATGAAAAGATTAGAGGCAGGCGTGGTGTTTAGCCCACTGCCTTGAGGGACCTGGACCCATCTTGCTGATTTCCTATAGCACCTCTTTCGATACTATGTCTGATCGATTGGCGTATTTAAATTATCTCTAGCTTATCTAGTGCCCTGGCTTCGCTCAATCGACATCGCTTTGAGTCAAAATCAATATAAAATCAAATGGGACGATAGAAAAAAAAACAAATATATGGAGCGATATAGAATTAACAAATAAGAAAAAAAAAACATCAAGTAAAAAAATTACAGCTCGCCCAAATTTTCCGAGTTATGAGCCTCTGAATTTTTATAAAAAAAATTTGATTGTCAATATGGTTTTGAGGAGATATTTTAAGAAATACTAAAATTTTTTGTAAAATATTTAATCTATTAAAGCCGATGACATTTTTATGTAAAATAAAAATTTTTTTTTTCTTATTTTTAATTCCCTGTGAGCCCAATATTTGTTTTTTTAATAGAAGCTACTTTACTAAAGTAGATTTACGTACACTACAACCAAACAGGGTCACATTGTACTTATTTATTCCTTGTTAGCCGGCGTTAGGAATAGAAATAAATATATTGCAAAGTTTGCCGCGTATTACGAAGTTCGTCCGAAGTATTTTATTTTTGACAACGAATATTGGCTACCAAATATTCGTCGTTCGTTCCAGTTGTGTTCCCAACATTAGTCATAATTAATTATACAAAAAAAAACTTTCAAAGTTCAAAAAAAAATAAAATTGGAATATTAGAATAAATTACTTGTTGTAATTTACATTGTAAATAGCAAACAGAAAATTGTTAGTAAATGCAATAATGTTAAACATGAAATAATGCGTCATAATTTGCATACTCGAAAATAAATTTGCATTGCCCACGTATGTTTATTTTACGAGTAGTGTGCCCTAAAGTGCCTCATTAAGAATTTTACTTAAACGCATAAATTTAACAAAATTATAAACAATTGAATTTTTTGGACTTTTTTTTTAATTTAATTTGATGTCTCAATTTTATAAATTCTCACAAAATAAATTGTTATTTAAATATTAAAACCATTTAGAAATAAAACAAATACAATACCCCTGCCCTGGCCTTATCTAAAGCATAGTTTTATAGATAAATTTTGGAATAATCTTAATCGGATTGTAAAATAATCTTATCACATAAAAAGAACAAAATATACGAAAAAGCAACCGTAAAAATTGATTAATTTAAATATGTTACGCAGTTAATTCAAGGCTTCACTATTAAGTGAATTTTGAATATATCCGTGCGCCTTGCGGTCGGCACTAACAAATGTATGAAATGAAAATATCAGTTCAATTAATATGATCTTTTTAATGTTGTTTTCAGGTAGTCAGGTATTCGATATTTAAAGGTTTTTGTTATCATCTTTATTATTATAAATAAGTAAATAAATTAGGCTTCACATTCTTATTTTTATTAAATTTGTGATACTATGGCTTGCATTAATAAATATAAATACAATTAGAATCTTAAATTCATTTAAAAAGAACTTTATTACCCAAACTATTCAAGGCCTAAAGTTTTATTTTTTAATATATTAAACAAAGAGCACTCAAATCACTTAAAACTTTAGATTTAGGTTTAAATTAGAATAATAAATATTTATTTGTTTCTTAAAAATTAAATATTTTTTTGTGCCACTTAAAACAAGTGATTTTAATTAACAAGGGTTTAAAATAAATTGCCTTTCACACTAAACTTTTGGAAATTTTAAATATTTATAAAAGTTTGCAAGTTTACACACAATCTTCTTTTTTTCACTATTAGAAATGGCGATGACCTATTTTATTAAAGCTTAAGGTTTGACAACTTTCTCAACTCGTAAATCTAGTTTAGTGAAGTAGTTCCTATTAAAAAAAAAAAAACAAATATTGCGGCGACAAAGAATTTTCTTAATTTTAACATAAAAATGCCATCGGCTCTTAATGTATATTCTGAAAGATCTCTTCAAAAGCTTTTAAATGAGACCCACATTGATAATCGAACTTTTTTATAAAAATTTCAGAGGCCCATAACTCGGAAAATTTGGGCGAGCGCTAATTTTTTCATTTGATGTTTTTTTTTTTCTTATTTTTTATCTCTATCGCTCCATAGCTGTGTTTTTTTTTTTTTGGATTGGAGTTACTTTATTGTTCCAAATGATATGAACAAATTAGAGGCAGGCGTGGTGTTTATCTCTGTGCAAGGGACCTGGACCGATTTTGCTGATTTTTAATAGCAACTCTTTTGAAACCATAGATGACCGATTGGCTTTTCTAAATTTTCTCTAGCTGATCTAGTGATCTAGTGCCTCGGCAAACTTGATTTCAACTCTAACACGGAAGGACATCGCTCAATCGACTTCGCTATGCATAAGAACTTTTTCATTAGTTCCCGAATCATTCATGCACTGAATTTTGAAATAAATTTTGAATTAGTTATCTTTACACAAAAAAATCAACTTATTGAAATTTGAGTAAATTCAAATGAATTTGCTATTTTTATACATGAATGAAGTTCAGCAGTTTAAGCCGTTATTGCGTGAATTAGCAGCTCAATATCACCAATTATACGAAGTATATTAATTATTTCGTTCGAATTTGCAGTTATGTGCTCTTAGTTTGATACAAGTCTCCTATTCACACCACAATGCTTAAAATTTTAAAACAGATAGTAGTCCCAACTTACAAAGTGGGTCAGAGGAGAATATGGAATAGAATTAAGCCAGCATTTTCTGAATAATATCAACATGCTAGCAGTTGAAGAGTAATCAAAGCCTTGAGTCAAAATATTTCAAACATTTCAGGAGCGGCGCGATAGTGTCCCAAAATACAAGACGTAGGTAGTGTAACAATTTATTTTCTTTTTAATTAAAGTTGCTTTTTAAAGCATTTCAAAATGGTTCTTTCTTATTTAAATTTAAAATTTTTATACATAAGTTTTCAAATGCCTTATTAGTTTTTCCTGTTCGGGAGTATTGGCACTTCCTGTCTCTTACATCAGCTTTTTGGTTTTAAATATAAAATATTTCTTTCGGCTAGGCGCAAGGGTTTTTCCCTTTATAGTATTTCCTGCATAACAAATGATTTGCTCCTCTGTGGTATAGCAAATACCGGCTTCGAACTCGATTAAATATAACGCGTCAACCATCGCAGCTTTTTATTCTGACGACAATACTTTCATATGTTGCGGCAAGGTATCCTAAGCTCATGCCAAAAATATTTCAATAAATGGAATATTAATGGTAACGATAGTAAAACTTAAGCTATCATATTTCCAGACAACAAAGAAAAACTTGTACTTCAAGGAAATATCATTTCTTTTAGTGAAAATTTTATATATTTAGGTACAATCTTAGACAAAAAACTTTTGTTTAAAGTACGTGTTAAATACATGTGTGACAAGGCAATTGTGTGTGGTTGCGCACTGTATCCTTTACTAAACAGGTGTAAGACCGATCTTGACTTATGGTTTCCAACTCTGGTATGGCAAAACTGCTAAAACTCATACAAGGAAGCTTTTAATCATCCGGAACAAAAATTTAAAAATAATGCACAACCTTTCCCGTAGATTCCCCACTGACTCAATACATTCAAATTTTTAACATAAAATAATTCATTTGTAAGACTTGACTTTTTGGTTTAATGAAAAATGCAGATCGTCTAGTTTTGAAACTATAAGAAATTTACTAAGCAATCGCTATGATTTTTTTGAAAAAAAAATCTAAGTTTGTGATTGGTTAAACAAATTTCATTATAACTTCAAAGTTTGTATACAGATTTTTGAAATAAAATTTTCCTTAACACTGCCTTTTAAACAGTTTCTTATATTTAATTAAATTGGTGGTAAATGTTATAGTAGTGTTAAATAAATTCTCATACTATTGTACCTTATGCATACATTACATTATGCATATTTTAAGCTGATATTCAATAAATTTGCATAATAATAATAATAAACACCGGCTTCGCTTATTAAAGATTTCCTGCATAAGCGGCCTTTGATCAAGCAACACGTTTTTATTATCTAATATAATGAACACCGGATTCGTTTACTAAAAATTTCCTCAATAGCTGGGTGTAGAATAACAATTTAAAGTATGACCTTTAATAGTTTATTGTTGTTCTATTAGTTTTGTAGTACTTTTAATTACCATTCCTATAATTCGTAATAGAGGAATCTTTTCCACCCTTTTCCACTATTAATTCAAATTATAGTTAGAATTGTCGGAGAAAGATAATTATCTATTGAAGTGTATTAATTTTAACATTGAATAAGCATGGGATTGATGTGCACACTTTACTCTTTCAAACAACTGGTTATCAATTTGTTAGAAATTTCAAGTGAAAAATTGCTATTTAGTGCTTAAGCATCATTCAGTTGAAAAGCATGAAAACAAAAAATATTATAAGCGTCGCCACAACAATAACACATCTTGCCGAGGTTTAAAAAAATGGACGAAACTCCAATATGGACATTTTAGCATCCAATATGTATATACATACATAAATAAGCATTTACATATCTATTTATATAATGCGAAAAAAAGAATAACATAATGGGTAATTCTATAGTAATTATAAAATAACTGACTCTCTTACTTACCTCTTCTTAGAATTGTTCCTGGTCAATCCTTAAATATTTTCTTTTTTCCTGGCGTAAAGATCTTCAAATGTTTTAAGGTTCCTGCTTCTTTTTCAAATTATTTACAGGTCGCGGGCTAACTTTTACTTAACTTTTTCCTTGGTATATTTATGTTTAATTGAGTATATTTTCCGTTTGCAGTCGGCCAGTCGCCTGTAAAAATCAAAAATCTGTTAATGTTTTTTATTGAAGGAATAAATTTCTTTAAATAATAAAAAAGTATATAAAATTACAATTAACAAGAATAAAATAAACGGTAATTTTACACAATTTACTCAATTAAAAGAATAGAAAAGATGAGAGTATTTTTCTGCTTTGCTTTGGTTATATTTTCCAAGGTCAATGGAGCACTATTGGAAAGTGTTGCCAGATTACTTCTTTAAAAGTTGTATAAAAAAAATTTATTTGTAAGCAATTTAAGAAAATTTCGAGGTTATTTCAGAGCAAGGCGAATTCATTACATGTATTCTCACGATCACAGATCTTACGATGACAATGACTACAACACTGCGAATGAAATATGAACATTTTGTTTTTGTACAAAACGTCTTCGGAGGTCAAAGTCAAGGAACTTAAATAGGATATTATAACTTTAGACATTCAAAGGAAAAATTGCAAGCACAAAAAATAGTCACCTGGGCTATCACGGCCACCTGTTATGAATTCGCCTTGTATCAGTGGTTTCATAATAAAATCTTCCAACAAAATTGTGCGCCACAAACATAAATTTTAGTAGCCTGTCGTTATAGTTTGATAAAAGTGATATAAAAACATTTTATTTTAATAGATGCATTTGTGTATTCAAGACGTTAGAAAGTGTAAAAAATCTACATATATTCCTTTGTTGAAATAGTCGCTCTCCGGATTGAATCTTCATTAAGAATGTTTAGGAAATATTTATTCATTCTTTTAATATCAAATCATAATATCAAAGCCCATGGGGCAAAAGAAAGTTTATTATCTACTTATAAAAAATACAAAAGAGCCTTATAAACCACAAAAACAAGAACGTTTTGGTTCGCGAACCGCTATAAAGTATAATAAATGAAACGAAAAAAGGAATTAGGATATTGTCATAATCAAAGCAGAGTTACAGTTAGAAATTTCTGAAAAGTCGCACAAAGGTCGTTTAAAAAAAATAAAGTCGCACTAAAAAGTTGTTTGAGAAAAAAGTCGAAAATCTTTTTTTTACCATTATTATTAATTAAAATCATAAAACAAATGAAAGAAATTGAAGCAATATAAAAAGCTTATTACAGTATCCATTTTTACCATAAATCATAAGATATACAGTTGCATTATACATATACACATGCATCTATACACATATTCATGTATACTAACAGCATTACTTAAGTTTAATAAATTTGATTTTCGTATGCTATTTATAATTTACTGAAAATTAAAAGTTTTTTTGTGAGAAACTTTACAAAAAAAGGTAGAAATTCCCAAAAATGAAAAAGGCGCAAAAGTCGGTGACAAAAAAGTCTCACAAAAAGTCGCAGACCGCTAATAAATGGTCAAATTGCGACTTTAGTCGGGTGAACGGTAACCCTGAATGCAAGTAACAATAAACAGCTCATTGTGAATTTGCAGAGAAGTTGATAATTTACAAAGGTACATTTATTTTACTAGGTAGTGTCGTCCGCCGAGCTGGTTTGTAGTTGGACATGTCAAAAGTTGTTTATATTTTCCTACTTTTGTTTACGAATTTCAAAAAACACTAACAACAAGCATATGCAGAACAAAGAGAGCGTTTGTTTTTAGACCAATTCTCTTTTATTTTCTATTTTTGACATTTCCACTCACAAAGCAACAATAAAATGCCATGTTGTTTTTACAAATGTTGTATTTGTTGTAGAGCTGCTATTACCTAGTAAAATAAATCTACCTTTATAATTTACTAAGTTATAAATAAAACGTGTTTGTTTTTCAAATGATTAGCAAAATGATAAAGTATCGAACAATAAATACAAGAAATTACCTAGAAATTATGTTCGAGAAAAATTATATTTCTGCATATAGTGGAGTGAGAAGCAAATTATAGAACATGATCGTTTATCTCTGATCAAGCCAAATCGTTAACAGGTGCATGTATAAGCTCATGCGGCCCATGATGTTTTTTTGCATTTATATCAAAAATTCCTATTTTTATATTGTTACTGTTTGACAACTAAACCGAACGTTGCAATGAAAATTGCTGAAAAGCTTATGCAGTCACCTGCTATAAATTCTCTTTGCTCCTTGTTTTAAAATAAATTTTTCTTGCAAACTACATCAACACACAAATAATGTTTTTATTCACTTTTACTTAATATTTAGGCTTACCTTACAGCTTTCTTATATTATGTAAACGTTAACTCTTGCAGTAAATTTTCAAATCTATTAGATTTCGGTGTAATGCAAATGCACAGCTAGGCTTTTTTTCTATTGAAAATCAGCAAGATTGGTACATGTCGAGTAAAAAATGGAAAAAATGTATACGGGGTGATAGAGAATTAAAAGAATAGATTCATATACATAAATTGTGAAAGGTACAGTGGCGAGCGCTTCTAGATACATGCATCTCATGTGTTACTTAAAAACGCTTCAAACCAAGGCGCATCGAACAGGTGACTGCATCCGATCATGTGTTTATCATATGTTTTAGCTTTTGCGTGTATTTTGTTTTTGTAAAAACTAATTCGAGCTGTCAAAAACGTCTAGTAATGTGTGTATGTATTTGTGAAAAATAAGAAAGTCGCTAAAATTATATTAGAATACATACACACATTTTTGCCAGACGTTTTTGACAACTCAAATTAGTTTTTACCAAAACAAAATACACGTAAAAGGTATTGCATTCACCTGGTATTATTGCGCCATTCTTCAAACCCTTCAAAATATGTAAATGTCAACTAGGTTTTACACTAAAACTATTTATTATTGTTGAAGAATAAGAGTGAACACCATTATTATATACTTTGTATATATTGTTTTATATAATTTGTATTTTATGTTATTACTGAAAAAATAAAATTTTTCATTCTTTATTAAACTTTCAAACAAACAATAGGTTATGGGCCTTTCCGTGAAATAAGAGTTTGAATATAATAAATTAATAAATATTTAAAAAAAAATATCAGTGATAATTTGTGCTGTGAATTTATACACATAGTGAAGGAGGAAAATGACATCAAGTTTTCAAATTGAAAAACTTCGTGGAAGTGAAAACTTTGAAGACTGGAAGTTTTCTATTCAAGCATATTTCCAGATGAAGGGATTGTGGAATGCGGTTATAGATGCTGAAACTAATAGTGAAAAGAAAGTTCAGGCAAAGGCAGAACTTATCTTATTAGTTGATAAATTAATTTATCCGCATATTCGAGAATGCAAAAGTGCAAGTGAAATCTGGATTACATTGTGTAAAATTTTTGAAGATAGCGGTTTAGTAAGACGAGTCGGCTTAATACAAAAGTTCTGTTCAACAAAACTAAACGACTGCAAGAGCGTTGAAGAATATGTAAATGAAATTCTGACAACAGCACACAAGCTAAGAGCTGCTGGTTTAAAAATGGATGAAGAATGGGTTGGATCGATGATGCTTGCTGGCCTTCCAGAAAAATATAAGCCAATGATTATGGGAATCCAAAGTTCAGGTATTAAAATAACTGGTGATGCTGTTAAGTTAAAATTACTTCAAGATGTAAAGGCTGATTCACAAGATTTAGCTTTGGCTACTAACAAAAAAGGATTCATGAAAAGAGTACCAAAGTGTTTTAATTGTAATAAGTATGGACATATTGCTACTAAATGCCCAAGTAAATATGAAAAAACAAATATCAAGAAAAATGCAAATGCTATGATGGGAGTTTTTACAGTTCGTGAATTAAAATGATTGGTTTTTTGACTCTGGTGCAACAGCTCATATGTGTTCAAATGCTTCATTTTTCAAAAGCAATTACGAAGAACAAAATACTGAGGTAACAATTGCCAATAACTCTGTTATGAACGTTGAAGGTGTTGGTGGTGTCGATGTAATTGTACAATCGGACAAAAATTTGAAAGAAAAGGTTAAGTTTCGTGATGTTTTGCATATTCCTGATTTATACATTAATTTACTCTCAGTTTCTAAAATTGTTGAGAATGGTTACAAAGTAGAATTCAATAAAAAAGGTTGCAAAGTCTTGAATGCTGTTGGTCAAATTATTGTGACAGGCGATCTTGTGAATGGCATGTTTAGAATGAACATAGGAAATGATAGTGCGTATCTATCCGAAATAAAAATTAAAGAGTCTGAGTTATGGCATAAACGTATTGGCCATGCTAACAATGAAGTTTTAAGAAATATGAATTCTGGATCCGTTACAGGAGTAAAATGTGATATCAGTAAAGAAAACTGTACGACATGTCTGAAAGGAAAATTATCCAGATTGCCATTTAAAGACCTTGGAAGTAGATCCACAGAAGTACTAGGCCTGATACATACTGATCTTTGCGGTCCTATGGAAGTAAAATCAATCAATGGTTCGAGATATATTCTTATCTTTATTGATGATTTTAGCCGAAAAGTTTTTCCATTTTTTATTAAAACAAAATCTGAAGTAGCTGATAAATTCTTAGAATTCAAGAACTTTGTTGAAAACCAAACAGGTAAAACTATTAAAACTTTAAGAAGTGATAATGGCACAGAGTATTGCAACAACAGAATGAAGAAGATAATGATTAGAAGTGGAATCGAACATCAAACAACGATTCCATACAGCCCACAACAAAATGGAGAGTGGAGAGCATACAGAGCGCTTAAAAAACTCGTGCTCACTTCAGCTATAAAGCAAAAAAAAACCAGCACTGTCGGAAAAAAATGTAAAAGCACGACTAAATGTCTGCAAAGAGCACAAAAACTGGAGTGTGGAATACTGGAAACGAGTAATATGGTCAGATGAAACCAAAATAAATTTTTTTCAGTAGGATGGCAAGGAGTACTACTGGCACCGTTCTTAAGAAACCCTAAAAAACACCAAGTAAAAGAAACCATGAAGCGCGATGGTGGAAGCTTAATGGTTTGGGCCTGTTTTACTTGGTGGCACCTTGGTCCAGTGGTAAAAATTGAGGGAATAATGAAAAAAGAAGATTATCTTTATATACTTGGTAATAATTTGCCCCATTTTATGGTCCAAAGTGCTTACTCGGAGGAAGATGGGGATCCTAAACACACGGCCAAAATTGTTAAGGATTGACTGTTAAATCAAAAGTTTCAAATAATGGAATGGCCAGCGCAAGGCCCAGATCTCAACCCGATCGAAAACCTATGGGTTTTGCTGAAGAAACGTCTTTCACGGTATGATAATGTGCCAACGAATTTAAATGAACTTTGGCCCCGAGTCCAAACGGAGTGGTTAAATATTCCGAAGCATACCATTGAAAACTTAGTCGAAAGTATGCCAAGACGTGTCAAAAGCGTGATTAAAGCAAAAGGGCTCTGGACAAAATATTGAAAATTAAAAAAAAATTTTTTTCAAACTTGCAAAAGTGGATACTTGGGACATTTTCATAAAATCGTATTAATCTTTAGTTTATCCCTAAATAGTATTAATCTTCATTTTGTTTTCTATAAATATTATTTTTTGAAATAAATAAAAATTTTAACTGATTTTCCTTTATGTATTTTACCCCGGTTTTAAATCTTCCTAAACAAATATGTGTCCACAAGCGCTCGCCACTGTATATAAGATTCGGCATAGCCAAATATGGCACCTCTTGCTTGTTGAATTTGTGATTTACCCAAGTACTTCTGAAAAGATGTGAAGTAGCTGTTCCATAATTCACAGAGGTTCTAAGACTAGTCGTTTAATAAGAGATGGTATTTAAGTTCAAAAATTAGTTTTTTTTTACACTGTTTCATAAAGTGCATTATTAAATCAATTAAAAATATTTTAAAATGGCAATGTGAGCAATATAAAACAAGATTCGAACCTCTATTTTTAAAACGCTTTTGCTGTGAGTATTTTAATGAATCGTTACCGCAAATGATAACGTTTTTTAAATAATTACTATTTGTATCTTTTCTTAAAAGATCCCAAAAATTTTTTTAAATATATATTTACAAAGTGAAAGGTTAACTTTTATTTCAATTTTTACTTAGAATTTATTTAGCTTTTTTATTAAGTGTAACGATGGACTCTAAGTCCTCAGGGGTAGTGTCCTTATCACCATATCCCCATAGCTCATGTGTTCCGTCACCAGTACGTTTGACACGCTTCTCAATGGTATCAGGAGCAACCGATTTTAAATCGTATGCCCAGCCAATTTTTGCAAAGAAATCAATGAAAGCAGTGGTCATGTTGATGGAGTAGTTGCCCCATTCGGCGGTCTTATAATCCCAAGGAAAAACATGATGGTAGTTATGCCAACCTTCACCGAAAGCAAAAGCAGCAACAGCAGCGTTCTGGGCGGCATTAATGTTTCTACAAGATGGGAAATTCATTAATAAAATATATGCAAACTGAAGTCAAAACTTACTTGTCATAAGGACGGCCACCGAATTTGTGAGCAGCACTGTTTACACACCATGTTACATTAAGCAAGAAGCACCAGCGGAACATGGTGGCCACAAACCAGGAGTTAATGAAAGTTTCATTCCAAAAGTACATAGGAATAAATGTGGGCAATATAAAACAAGCTATAGGCATCAAAGTCATATAATGTCTAAAAAAAGAAAAGGATTTCCATTAAAAAAACCTTTCTGAGAAAGAAGTGTTCATTACAATCATACTTCTTTTGGAACATAAGAATTCGATCGGCCTTTAAGTCAGATAAATCTAGGCTTCTGCCCTTGGCCACAACATCGGGATGTTTTTTGCACAGTAGCCAACCAATATGAGAGAAGAAGAAACCACGAGTAGCATTGTGTGGATCAGCATCAGTTTCAGAGAATTTATGATGGACACGATGATCACGAGCCCAATGAAAGGCAGCATCTTGAAAGGCAACTGTGTTAAAAATGATCAAAATTAAACGCAAAGGCCATTTAGCTTTGTATGAACGATGGGCCCACAAACGATGAGCACCAGCTGTAATACCCAAAACACCAATCGAATACAAGAAAATTGCTGTATTCGAATATTAAAATTAGTTTTCTTTCATATAAAATCTTAATAAATTCACACTTACAAAAGAATACTGTGGCCCACTTGGCCTTGACAAAAAACAAATATCCACCGTACAGTGCTGCCAAGTGCAAATAACCAAACAAAATAATATTACGCCATACCAACTTTAATTTACGTTTTTCAGCTTTTTTGAATTGGGTTACATCAGCTGCTAAGGCTCCGTCATTGGTATCAGCATCGGCTTCAAAAAGCACACCAGTCTGTTTGGACTTTCCCAATTCAGGTGTGTCTTCCAAAGGCTCCAAATTATTAGCAACAGTTGTCGAACGTGGTGGCATATTGACGCTCTTTTATCTGAAAATATTAAAAAATTTGTAAGAAATAATTAATACCGTTAGGGCAGGGTAGTATTTTCAAGATATAATTCGTTTTCAAAACAGGTACATATTTATCTAACAAAGCCCTATAACGTACAGACAGCAACTGGAACTAAGGTTCCATTTTTTTGTTGTTTGCTACGTGTTTATGTCCATAAATTATCTATTTTAGAATACGGTTTCGCAAATTAAAGCTTTCAAATTGCTACACTTGAGCATTTCCATAACTAGATTTTTGAAACTCAAGAAATGCAATTAAAATTATACATTGAATAATTTTTGTGCTACACGATCAACATTTATTTTCGAATTGAAAAAATTACTGATTTTATAAAAAGTAAATTCGAATTTAATTTTTATATTTAGATGAATACTAAAACAATTTAGTAAAAAAAAAAAAAGTCGTCGGATTCGATAAAGTTTCGAATAGAAAAAAAAAAATAGAAAAAGATTAAAGATATTTTTCAGGTCAATATTTTATGGTAAAACTTCTATTTTTATAAATATATGAGCTTTTAGTTTAAGGCGGATTTTTTTATTTCCTGAGGATTTTATTTTTTGGTTAAAACTCTTTAATTTTTGTAATTAAATTTAGAAATATATAGGAACTCGCCGGCCTGCAAAGTGGAGGAACTTTTACAAATACCTATAAGAATAAATTTTTTGTTTAGGTTTGGAGAACTTTGTTATTTAGAGGTTGGATTTTAAACTTACAAGTTTAACTTTTATAAATTTACGTGCCTCATTTTGTTTGTGTTTTTGACAAATTCAGATTTTTTTTCATATTTTAACTAGCGTATCGTTTATGTATATTTTTTGTGTTTTTAAATATTTATTGTAGAGTCAGTTTTAGTACCATTATGCCGGCAAAATTGGGTTCTTTCCCATTTGTATCTCTATTACCTTTCCGAAATGACTGGAATTTGTACGAAAAAAAGTGTTTTAAATTCGAACCAAGATTTTTAGGGACCTCCTTACAGAATTTTATTCAAATCCATCCAGCAGTTTTTACGTGACAGACAGGCAAAAATTCCAAAAATATATGTTTTGTATTCCATATCGATAACTATTTACACCACCCAACGGTGTGGCGAAATATTGAAAGAAAAAAAAAAGAAAAAATAATAAACAATATTTTTATTATTATTTTAAAACTGACCTAGTGCTTGTTTCATTATAAAATAAAATATTTACACCAACAACAAAATTTCCAAAAAATATTTAAGGTACAGAAATTATCATAATATATGTATTTAGGGATTTATTTTTCTTAATTTTTTTAAGTTGTCTCAACAGCTAAGAAATTCATTGTAACCACCAATGGCGAAAAGTTCCCGAAACAAATAAAATTTTTTTGCTTAAAATTACAATTTACCCCGAAGGCACCTTTTTTGTTTTTGGATTGGTGCCCGCGTATAAGATTAAAGCAAATATTATTTTCATATTCTTGCAATTGCCAAATACTTTCATTTTCTTCAATGTTACAAAAATTTTATTTGACATTTTTACAGCAAATTATTTTATAAACACAAAAGTAAAAAACAGCTGTTTGCCTAATTCTTGGAAATTTAAAACTTTACGAGGAAAAGCTTGTGACCAATTTTTTTCTTCACAATTTTACGCTCTGTTTTTATCTCTCCTAGCAAGTTTTTGGAGTAGTTAAAAATTTTAGAAGTGAACAGACCTAATATTTAATACACTTAAACCGTAAGATATAAGGTGATAAAAATCTGTTTAAAATATTAAAAATTTTTTTAAAAGCAATTTTATGTTCAAAATTTAATTTGATAAATTTTGATAAAAACTGTAATATTCGAAATTAGCGTATTTTGTATAACAAATTTAACACATATGTGCTAAAAATTATCTTAAAAACAGGAAAACACATTGCACAAAAAACATTTGTGTTGTTTTTCTTTATTTTTGCAAATATTTAAAAAATTAAAAAAAATATTTGTACATATATTATTTTTTTTAAATTTATTTATTACAGTAAACAACCGAGCCCTTAGGGGGCCATATATAGTTGGTATATTATTTAATTGTAGATTCAAATATATGAACTAAATAACTTTACATAAGTTCGGACAATATTGTTTACTTCTTTGAACTTTCATTAACGCACATACCCACCTACATACATATAAGAAAATTAATTTACACAATTCATATTTCCTTTTATATCTATTACGAATGAGAAAATATAAGAAATTTCCAGAAAAGTCAAATTTGAATCAAAACACACTCAAACAACAACACGTTGAAGTAAAGGATTGATACCAATGGTATGTTACAAAATAAAAGGACGGATAATTAAATAAGTGACCATCAAATTATACAGGCGGTGTTAATAGCAGCTAAATATAGAAGATATTGTACAATAGAAAGTATTATGTCATTGCAAATTAAAAAAAATAGTAAAAAACATATGTAAATCAGATGAATAAAATAATTAAGCTAAAAGAAAAGTAGGATTTTTTTCTTATTATAATAAACTCCAGTAAAAAGTGCTCTAAGAATAAAATTAGGTTCACTTGTCTCGTTATTTGCTTTCTTTTACTTTTAGTGAAGTGTTAACTTCCATTTGTTAACTTTTTTATTTAACGTATTATTAAAGCTTGAGATATTGAAAACTGTTTACATAGAATTTTTATTTCACATATGTATTTCTTTAACACTTCACATACTTTTTTAAAACCAATTTTTTGTTATTAAAGGTTGGCTCGTACTTTTACTAAATTTCTTCACCACCAAAAATGCTTTCTACAACATTCGCAATGTAAGCTAAATTGATCCACTAGAGAAAGTCAACTAAACATTTGGGCTTTTAAATCACTTTAATTTAATAGGGAGGGCTGCCATGTTGCATACTTTATAACAGCGGTTAACAGATGTGACGATTTACCGTCAAACGTGGCGATTTTGGATTTTGTTGGATATATTTGAAGAATTTTTTTTAAACTTTTACTAAATGCGGGAAAATAAATTTGTCGTTCACTTAATGACAAAAAACCCCAACGACGGAGTTTTACTAAAAATCAAAAATTCCACCAAAAATTTGACAAATTAAAATGTTTATATTAACATTAGCATAAATTTGTGTTTTTATTATTCAAGCTTAAGAAAATATTTACGTATGTATCAGAGAACATTTGAATTTGAATGCTTAATTTAATGTTTCTTAATACAATAACAGAAATAAGTTCTCTGTTGTCAGTTTACAGCAGTTGAGACAGGCTGTACATGGCACAATTGAAAATATGTAGTGAGTAACGTAATTTTTTTAAATACTTTAAAGCAACAGCTAGTTCCATCGGCAAATTTAACTTTAAAATAGAATTGAAAATATGACAATTATTGAACCTACACTAAAAGCCAAATATTACAATAACATTTCTCATAAAACTAGTTGCATAAAACTTTTGTATATCGCAAGAGGTGGAAGAAGCTTGAATTGAATTTTTGCAATGTTGTATTTGTTGTAGAACCGCTACTATCTAGTAAAATAAACGTTCCTTGGGTTCTAATAGTTTGCGAATTTTTAATTTGTTAAAACCATTTGTAGTTGTAAGACATACTAAAAAAACTAAGATATACCCTCTTCCACCTGTGGAAAGGGCTTAGTTACTAAACAAAGAAATGGATTTATTAGCGACTTTTAGCGCAATATTAGTTAAACAAATAATCTGTCAACTCTACGTACGATATGAAAGCATTGTTGGTTTTACTTTTTTGCATTTAAAATTTTGCTTCACACTAAAAACAACAACGCAAATACAATCATCAGGGATGGTAACCGAAATTACAAAGTAATATAAGCCGGCATTTTTAGTTATAGATTTTTAGTTTTAGCTGGCTGTAAATAAACTTATTAAATAAAAGTATTTTAAAGTTTAACTCTTAACATATAAATGAAGTTAATTTTAATGTTAATATACGCACTGAATAATGGGATTTTAGCCATTGTAACAAATTTACTACTACTCGTTTAATGTCAAATAGCGTAAGTACTTAAGATATTAATACAAGTCCTTATTTAAAAAAAAAAAAAACATTGCAAACTAATTTTTAAGGTAAAAGTAAACATTGTCTTAGGTCAGTTATTTACGAACTAAGCTCTTTAATTGAGACATTCGTAATAAAAATATTATGTAAAACATAGATTTTGATAAATCAAATATCATTAATTTTCGCAGTTGTTGTTAGACAATTATTAGTATTTACACACACTGCCGAGAAGTATCCTTTACTATCACAATTTCACATTTTTCTGTTAGATAACGTACGATAAGCTATTAAAGCATTTTTCCTTAACTTACAAATCTTATTATTTATTAGCAGTGCTCATGACCTTTTCCGCATGTCATATATAATTAAAATTTAGAAAAATGTGGACCTAAATATTTATTGTGCAGAGCTGTTGACAGTGTTAAAATTTTTCCATCCATTTTAGTACCATTATATCGATAAAATTGGGTGCTTTTACATTTGTATCTCTAATTTTTCTTCAAAATAATTAATTTTTATCAAACAAAAAGTATTCTATATTTGAAATTTTTTTTAAATCCATTCAGCAGTTTTTACGTGAAGCGAACACAGACAGACAGACAAGAATAGGTGTTTTGTGTTCCATATCGATTACCAACACCAAAATTTTCCAAAAAATATTTTATGTACAGAAATGAACCCGTTACTGCTTTATTACATGTATAGAAATACAAATAACAAAAAATTGCAATTACTCTTACTTTACCATTCCTGGGAGAACAAATACATACATAAATATACATATTTATATACACAAAATAAACTACTTTTCCGAAAAGCCGTAAAACTGTTTTTATTTTATTGTTTTAGTAAGAAAAAACGTCAGCGTTGCCAGCTGATCGTGACAAAAAATCGTATGCTAAAAAAATATGGAATTAATTCAGAGTTGAAAATAGAATTTTCTAAGATAAAATTACAAAAACCAGTGGAAATTAGTTGTATCTTTTTTAATTTAATGCTGGACAGATTTTTTATCTTTTAAACGACATAGTTTCTCTTATTCGGTTACAACGAATTATTTACACACACCGTCAAAAAGTAACCTCCACTATTACAATTCTATATTTTTCTTTCAGTTAACGTACGATTAGCAATTAAAGCATTTTTCCTTAATTTATTTTAAGATATTTAAATCATTATTGAAAGACAACATTTAAATTTTCTGGATCATGTGTGTCTAACGTGTTTATATTTTGATTAAAGTTTATTCTTGATTAAAGTTTAAAGATCAAAGAATTTTTTTGTTATCAAAAAAAGTTTTAATTTCTGGAAAAGAATTGAAGTTAAAAAAAAAAAAAAACAATTTAATAAAAACAATTAAGAGCGCTATACTCGGCTATGCCGAATCTTAAATACCCTTCACAATACATTATAATGTAAATCTATTAGGGTGACAAAAATTATAAAATGAGAGAATGAGTAAGTACTATATAAAATTTTACATAAAAATGACATCAGCTTTTAATGGGTTAAAAATGTTTAAAAAAATTCCTAAAAGATTTCTCCAAAAGTCTTAAATGATACCCATATTAATATCTTAAAAATGATGGTGCACAATCGTACTTTACTATGAAACGTTCAGAAGCCCATAACTTGAAAAACATGGTCGACCGCCAATTTTTACACTTGATGTTTTATTTTTCTTATTTTTTAATTTTCTATCGCCATATATATTTGTTTTTTTAATGGAGTTACTTCATTGTTCCACACGTTAAGGAAAAATTAGAGGCAGGCGAGGTGTTTTGCTAGCTGCCTCGAAGGACATGAACCAATTTTGCTGATTTTCAATAGCAAAATCAAATCGATTGGGATATTTAAAGTTTTTCTAGCCCATTTAGTGCCTTAGCAAGGTTGATTTTAACACTAACACGGACGGACAAACTGAGATCGCTTAATCGAACTCGCTATGCATAAGAACTCACAATATATCGTTGAACCCTGGACAACCAAGTTTGTATGCAACGTGTTTACCACTTTGACACCAGCAGCCTCAATAATATAAGAATCAAACCAATTAACCCATTATTAACTATTGTTTAGTTTATAAAAAATTTGAAATATTAATAATTATAATTAAATATATTGTATTTTTAAAATTTCTTCTATTCTTATTAAAGCGTTGAGTAAACAAGAGAAGGGCTAAGTTAAAGTTTGTGCAGAATAAGTATTTGCACTCTCACTAATGAGTGAGATCTGCTTGGTTTTTTTTTCTCGACGCACATGTGCGAGTGTATTCTTGAGGACTTCCACCGTCTGTATATTACGTGTAGTGTAAGTACATTTTAAACACAATTCTTATTTTTATTTTGTTGTTGTTTATAAACTAATATCAAATTAATTTGACCATGAACTTGGAATAATTTAATATACTTTGCATATAATACGATTAAACTGTGTTGTTACTATATTATTTTAAATGCACACTTTTTGAGTTTAAGTTCCTTCTGTTAACAACAAGTCATTTTCATTAAAAATTTTGTTTTTTTAATTTTAATATGCATGTATAAAATGTAAACAAAACTATTACAAATTTTTTTGTAATTAAAAATATTGAGTAATTTGGCATTAAATAATTTACAGTGCAGTCAGACGGTCAAGTTTTTGTGCAATTCTCTTTCAAGAAATTTACACATACTGCTTGGCAAAATTCATAAAAATTGAAAGCTGTAACGTAGGCTGCACGCAATATCAAAGCAAGTTTTTAAGCAAGATGTCAAGAAAACACTCACAGCAGAATTTCTAACACAAATTTGGAGGGAAAAACGTCAATCAGCTGCTTTCTTGAATGTAATTTGAAAGACTCAATTGAACGAAAGCTTGAAAGCAAATTCTCAGCAAGTTTTTAAAGTGTGAGTGTATTGGTTAAAATATGAGAGAAAATTTAAAACTTGAATGAAACTTGAATGAAAACTTGATCGTCTGACACCCTAGTAAATAATGTTTACTGACATTAGTGAAGAAGAGTCTTGTCATTGTACAATATTGTCAACATATTACAAAATATTCTTTTTGCGCAATTTAAATCAAAAAACTTTTGACTTTGTTCAATATATTCTGCAAAGTGCTAATATAATACACACATTAATGTACAATATAAATTATTGCACAATTATAGTGCTACGCACTTTTTTAAATTTTGAAGTGGTACCCTTTACTGTTCATAATATACGTGAAAAACATGTATGTTTTATGGGGACACTCTTTAGTTCTTTAAATTATGAAATGTTTTGAAAACGGGGGGAAAAAAAACGCAGCATTCAGACGAATTGATAACCTCCTTCTTTTTGAAGTCGTTTAATAAAAATCTACAAACCACAAACAACCACAAAAATAAGAAGTCTTTGTTACTCAATATTAAATTAAATAAACTATAATGAAATTAGTATTACAACATACTTATGCTGAAGTAAATAAAACCTACCACAAACAAACATTTTAAGCTAAATTGTTACATGATTTTTTTTACGAAATGTAAACACTTTAAATCATAAACAAAAACAAATTAATGTGTAGTGATACAATTGTACAATGTTTTCAACACTTTACAAAATATTTCTCTTATTTTAAATAAAATGCACATTGACTATTTTATTGTACAATATTACTTATTGCAACTGTATGATTATTTTGACGCTAGTTTTTTACGGTACCCCAGAACAGTCCTATATAAATCTATTAGTTATCTAACTGCCATCCCTAAATTAGCGCGTAAAATAGAAATTAGCCTAAGTTGGCTACGGGCTACAAAAGTAGCCGTGTAGTCGGTAGTCGTGTAGCGGCTAAAAGAATTATTCTCATAAGCACGCATGTATTCTATTTATGACATCTTGTAGTCGATGGCCGGTGAACTTGATTGTGTTTAATACATAAAGCGCAAGATATCTGTAAAAATTTCTCATGTTCATACAAAATGTATGAAGCATGGCGTCAACGCTTAGCAATTGGAAAATGCAATTTTGACAGTGCGTAAGGTAATGCAGTTGCCAGCAAGCTACTGTTGTTTACATATTTTTTTGTAGTGTTTAGAGAACGTTATAAAACAGTAATGACATTTTAGCTTTTTTCGGGTTTATCTAGCGTTTTATCACTGTTTTGCATTCCATTTTATAGGGTTTTATTAAAAATGATAAGTTAACATTACTGTTCACAACAAAACGATGCGCTTTTATTTAGGTATGTCATTTCAGCGTAAAAGCCATGCGCTATTTTGCGTCGCGTCTTACGCGCTAATTTAGGAATAACTGTAAATCCTTCAGAAACCTTTTTTAACATAAACATAAATATATTCAAACAGAGCAATAAACTTAATTTTTTTTTTTTAAAGAATTTTTAGTGACTTAAGCAAATTATCTTCAAACAAAACAAAAATGTTTTGTGTCCGAAGTCCAATTTGCCACGTGTTTTGATAAAATAAACAGTTTCACATATATTTATTTACCGGCTAATTGTGTTTAAAGATGATTCATACAAATTAAGTTTAAATTACTTCAAGGCAAATTAATTACCAGGTGGTAGCATATGCAAATTCATTATTATTTGCTGTTAAATAATTGTCAAACTAATTTATACTGATTTACATACATGGAGTTTGACGGTTATGTTACTGGCGAAAGTAAACGAATTCACCTACGCTGCTAATTGATGTATGTGTGTAAACTGCCCTCGCGAACTTCAAGTGAGGTTGAAAGTTGTTAAATTAATGAGAGTAACATTATGTAAAGATCAAGAATATAGATCCTCGGCTTCTATGAAAAAAATCATGTTAAAAATGCTAAAATGCCATTCACATAAGGGTTAGTGAAGTAACTCCAATCAAAAAATCAAATATTGGTGTGACAGGAAAAAAAAATAGTAATTTATATAATTTAACATAAAAATGTTATCGACTTAAGGCCAGGATTCACTATTATACTCAGTCTGCGACCTGTCATAAATTGCATGTGTGCTTAAAAAAGTATGATAGTGTGGACTAAAAGTGTATTTGTGTGACAGACTTTTTGACAGATATGTACGATTTTATAATCTTTAATTTATAAAATGAATTTTTCTATGCGATCAGAGTTGATTTTTTTTCAAGATGAGGAGGAAAAACAACAAAATAATTAAAGCATGTGTTTTTCGCATCTTTTTTGTATAATAGTGTGGCACCTATGTCGCCATTTTGAAACGATTTTAAAGTAAGACAGAATTCTGTCAAATTTTTATGTGATTGAATCGTACGATTGTGTATGATAGTGAATCCTGGCCTTTAAGAGCATTGGGTTACGCGTTTTAAAAAAAAATTTTAGTAATTAAACAATAATGCATTTTTAACTTTTCCTTTTATATGCGCAGGAAAAATTATATTAGTTAAGCCGTTTCTGGACTGCAAATCTCCTGGCCAAATCTCCCATTTTTGGTATATTCATGCCAACGGATTTAACCACTAATAATTCTAAGCTCCTTCATTTAACAACAGGGTGTGTATAACTATGGAGAAATAAATAAAAATACGACGGAAATTCGTTGCATACCTTAAGGCGCATGATTAAGATTTAGTGTAATTTATGACAGAAGTATATTTATTTAATAGTGGGAATAGTGCTTTTAATAACCTTTTTTATTTTATTGTACTATTTTATGTATAGTGTTCCTGTTTTTCTTTACTATACTAAACGCAATATTTACTTGGTATCAAAAATTAATTTAAATTTAGGTGGATGGCCAATGAATTGTAAAGCAGAAATTAACCTCAGTAAATTGTCCGTGGAGGAAGAAATTATTGTGTTTATGTTTTTAATATTATGTGAAAATGGATTATTTTTCTCTTGCTTGTTTTCATTTAATGTTTTTTTTACAAAAAAGTAAAATCAATATCGTTCAACAAATTTTAGGAATTCCAACAGAGTACCGAATGGTCACGCAATGTACCACAGAGCAACGGGCGGCAAAAATGTAAAACATATGAAATACTACTGAAGTGGCCACGCAATGACCGGCATCTGAGCGGCAGGAAAGAAACATGAAAAAATTTAATGTGGAGCTTATAATTTCACCAGTAAAAAGACGACGGCTATTATAGCAAGACAAAATACCAAATTATGGAGCGAATTAGATAAAATTTATGTTTGCACAACTAAAGGTGCTTTTAGACGAAATGTTTTTTACATATGACTTGTTAGTTTGGAAAATTCCCATGTAGTTCCTAATGTATGTGAAAATAGTCATTTTTACATGTGGCTTTTAATTTCGCATTTAAACCTACATGCAAATTACTTCTGATATAACCTACAAAGCAAATCATTGTTTATAAAAGTTGTTTGGTTAGCGGCTCTGTTAATGCTAATAAAGATGTCAACTATATTCTGCTTCCAACGATTTTAGCACTTTTTGATCATTTAAAAAACGGTTTAAGTGAAGAAAGAAAAAGTTGCACCACTGAAAGTCATATGCTTTGTCATAAAAAAAGGACACACTCTAATTTGAAATTTGTCATATGACTTTCACATATGTATTTAACATAAGATATGTTTTAAACCATTTACACGATACATACGTATTTTGATATGGAAAGTCTGACAAGTCATATGTCAAAAACATTTCGTCCAAGGGCACCTTAAAATTTTATTTAACTTTTTGCAACAGCAAATCAAAGAATTTCTTACACACACTGCAGTATTGCCAACATCTGCTTAGAAATTTGCACAGATTTGTATACAAATGATTAAATTCGCCGTAAAGTTGCCCTTTTTGATTTATAGAAGGCAAACCGAATCTCTTTCTTCGTAAGAGTTTTAATTCCTTTATAACAACGGTTCTCAAATGGGGGTCTGTGGACCCCTGGGGGTCCGTAGCAACCATCCAAGGGGTCAGCATGAAGAACCGAAAATGCAGTGTTTTCAATAATAATTAAAGTTTTATTTTGAACTTGGGTTCCAGAGGGGTCCGCGAAAAAAAATTAGTTTACTAGGGGTCCTTAAGCAGGAATTTGATGAGAACCCCTGCTTTATAAATATCTTAATAAAAACAAAAGCAGGGTTTTACACCCTATAAAAACAGGATTTTGGCATCTAAAGTTTTTGAGTTTAATAACACACTTTTACAATAAATGTCTACCTACCAACAGATGTCGCACATATCCAGAGTATGACATTATCACTCTTAGTTGAACAGGATGCTGTCCGGATCATAATCCCGTTTATGAACCGTCAAATTATAGCAGATTTTGTGCAAAACGTTTACGGGATCTGCGCTGTAAAATATTTATTCATTTCAATATTTCGTTTTAGTGACACACTTGTTTCTAATGTTGCACGTCACGTGTTGGATAAAGTAATATTTATTTTTACTCGACTTTTAAAAAAGAAGAAGGTTATCAATTCGACTGAATGTTGCCTTTTTTATGTTTGTGCCTGCAGAACTCAGTCCTATCTGAACCGATTTTGAAAACTATGTAATTTGATAGATTATGCTTACAGACTGGTCTCATTTTAAAAACAGTTCATAATCTTTAAAATTAAAGGGTAAGTGTTTTATGAACCGTAAAGCGCACTTCTTTAAAACTAAAAAAATGCGTATTATCATAGCTCCCAATAGCGAAGAGGAATAAAAAAATAAATCTAAAAATTAAAGGGTGTCCCTATAGATGACGTTAATTAACTTTAATGCGCCTATCTTTTGAACCGTTATAAACAAACGCTTGAAAATTGGACTATGACATTTATAATAATATAACATAAGTATAAACATTCAAAATTATAAATTAAAGGGTTTCCCAATATTTAATGTAATTTGATGTATGTGGTTAAACTTTTGAACCGTTATATAGACAGCTGAAATTTACAAATAACCTGTATTGCTAAGTCCGCTATAACAACAAATATAAAATTTGAATTTGGAAATTAAAGGGTGTTCCCCTATTTAAAGTAAATTTACCTATATGGCCCTATCGTTTTAACCGTTATATACAAACATTTAAAAATTAAACAGAATGTCCACTACTTTGTCTGATATATTAAGAAGTATAAATATTTAAAATTATAAATTATAGGATTTTACAATAGTTGCTGTTACTTGATGTATATGACCAAACTGTTGAACAGTTGCAAACAGTTGATTGAAATTTGCACAGAACCTTAATTGCTAAGTTCGCTATAACAAGTAGCAGTTTTAAAATTAGAAATTAAAGGGTGTCCCTACAAATGATGTAATTTTACCTTTATGGCCCTATCGTTGAAGCCGTAACAGACAAACTCCTGAGAATTAGATAGATTTACAAACATGGTGAAGGGTATAAAAAATTCGGTATAGCCGAATGAAGCACTCTTCCTTGTTATTTAAACCATTCAATGGAAAATCTGTAGCATGATACATGTGGTTAAACGGTGAACGGTATATCAGCTTCGGCATAGCCCATTATAGCGGTCTTACTTGTTATTATTGAATATAATTATTAACTACGAATTAAATATTGAAATGGTGATGCCACCTGATACCTTCATATAAAACAACAGTCCATTGTGGCAAATATACATTTTGGTAAAAACAATTATTTTTACCAAAAATATTTATAATATTTATAAAACAATAAAAAATTAAATTAGACCACTGTGCCTCGTATCGATTATT
The DNA here is from genome assembly GCA_937654795.1 of Cistogaster globosa. NCBI lineage: Eukaryota > Metazoa > Arthropoda > Insecta > Diptera > Tachinidae > Cistogaster > Cistogaster globosa. The sequence continues at coordinate 5,556,358 of OW569403.1, forward strand.
TTTTAGTAAAAAGCAGAGTAAAATTTTGCTAGAAATTTATTTAATAAACAAAAGAGCAATTTATTAAAAAAAAAATATATTAAATTGATTACCATCTTCTATTTCAATTTGATATTTAAAACGTTTGTTTACAAAAATAAACAAAATGATTATTAGAAATTTTTGATTATAAATTAAATTTATAAACATAAATCATATTTCACCTTTTTAAATTTCATAAGAAATAAAAAAAAAAGAAATTGAACAAATAAATAAAAAAATTAAATAATCAACAAGATCCGTGATTAGTTCCAGAATAATAATAGAATAATATGTATGCGCATCGGTTAGATGTTGCAAAAATCAAATTTTATTTAAAATGATCACATTTGCAGATTGAAAGGAAAGAAATACTAAGAAGCTGGTAGCCGTTTTTTAGAAAAGTTCTTGAAGAGGATTTTTGCAGACTTAAGTTCACATTTTTTTGACATTGGCTCTTAAACAAATATGAAAGTATTTAAAGATCATATTTTGCTTAAAATTAAAGGGCACCTAAAATAGTTGCGGAAGTAGCGGATTATTATTGAATATAAATTGAAAATGAAAAGACCTTAAAGCTTTTATACTTTATTAAATTTTCATTTATACTAAACATTTTATTTTATACTAAAATTTTCAAACAGTTTCTTTTTATATTTTTTTTTGGTTTATAATTTATTTAATTTTTTCTTTATTAAGTGTAATCATGGATTCATAATGCTCTGGGGTAGCGTCCTTATCACCATAGCCCCAAATCTCATGACTGCCATCACCAGTGCGTCTAGTACGCTTTTCAATTGTTTCAGGAGCAACAGTTTTCAAATCGTAAGCCCAGCCGATTTTTGCAAAGAAATCAATAAAATAGGTTGTCATGTTCATGGAGTTGCCCAATTCGGCGGCTCTGTAATCCCAGGGAAAAACATGATGGTAATTGTGCCAGCCTTCACCAAGTGTAAAAAAGGTAACAGCCGGATTTTGGGCAGGATAAATGCTTCTGTAAAAATAAAAATTTTAAATAAAAGCGTAAATATTAAAGAGTCCTTGAAAATGAAGCAGCAAAAATTTACTTGTCATACGGACGAACACCGAATTTATGAGCAACACTGGCTACAGACCATGTGATATTGAGCGAGAAGCACCAACGTAACATGGTGGCCACAAACCAAGAGTTAATAAAATTTTCATTCCAAAAGTACATGGGAATAACGGTGGGCAAAATGAAGCAAGCTATAGGCATTATGATCATATAGTATCTGGAAAAATAATTCACAATAACACATGAATTTTGGCTGCAAGAACAAAAATAAAAATAAAAAAAAAAGCCTACTTTCTTTGAAACATTACAATGGGATCCGCTTTCAGGTCAGATAAATCAATGGTTTTACCCTTGGCCACAACGTCGGGATGTTTTTTACAAAACAACCAGCCAATATGAGAGAAAAATAAACCACGAGAAGGATTAAAAGGATCGGCATCAGTATCAGAGAATTTATGATGGACACGATGATCGCGAACCCAATGATAGACCGGATCTTGAAAGGCAATTGTATTAAAGATAATCAAGATCACACGTAAAGGCCATTTAGCCTTGTAGGCACGATGAGTCCACAAACGATGAACACCGGCAGTAATACCCAAAATACTAATGATGTACAAGAAAATGGCTAAAATAAATTGGAATATTAAAAAAAAAATTTCTTCCACTTAAAAAAAAATTGATATCATTTTTACCAAAAAATACTGTGGCCCATTTGGCTTTCGAAAGACATAAGTAAGCACCGTAAAAGGCAGCCAAATGCAAATAACCAAAGATAAAAACGTTACGCCAAACCAAGTCATATTGACGCTTTTCAGCCGTCATGAATGGGGTTACATCGGTAGCTAAAGCACCATCAGCGGTTTCAACATCGTCTTCGAAAAGCACTCCAGTCTGTTTGGATTTCCCAAATTCTTCAGTGGGTTCTGAGGGCTTTGCATTGTTACCAGCCGTCGAAAGTGGTGGCATATTAATTTTTTACTATCTGCAATTGTTAAAATAAACAGTGACTTCGAATTAAAATAATTTTGTTTTAGAAAATAATTAGAATTTAATACATAAACAAAGTAACAGTACTGATCGTTTTATATATGAAGGGTATTATTAGTTTGTCATTCCGTTTGTAATTTTTACGATATCCATTTCCAACCCCATAAAGTGTATATATTTTAAGTCGTTGAGAGATGTCCGTCTGTCCGTTCGTGTTAGTGCTAAAATTAACTTTGCGAAGGCACTAGATGAGCTAGAGAAAATTTCAATACATGAAATATAAAATCGGTCCACGCCCTTCGATTCAGCGGGCAAAACACAACGCCTGTCTCCAATGCTTTCACATAATTTCGTACAATGAAGTAATTCCAAATAAAAAAACAAATACATAGAGAGATAGAGAATTAAAAAATAAAAACAAAACATCAAGTAAAAAAATTGCCGTTTTCCCATATTTTCCGAGTTATGGACCTCCGAATTTTCATAAAAAAATACGATTGTCATTATTGTATCAATATGGGTATCATTTAAAAGCTTTCGAAGAGACCTTTCAGCAAATACTCATTTTATCATTATAACGCTTAACCCATTTAAAGCCGATGTCATTTTTATATAAAATTATATATTGTACTCAATTTTTCTTATTTTTAACCGACTTCAAAAAAGAGGAGGTTACCAATTCAACTGACTGTTGCTTTTTTATGCTTGTGCTTGCAGATTACCGTTTTACAAAAAAGTTCATAATCTTAAAAATAAAAGGGTGTTCCCAATAGACATACATGTTTTTTAAGGGTATTATAAACAAAAAAATCCCAATAGTAATACAAAAATATATCTAAAAGCTAAAGGGTGTCCCCGTTGATGACGTAAATTGACCTATACGGGCCTATCTTCTAAGCCGATATAGATAAACGCTTGCAAATTGGACAAAATGTCGCTAACTGTGACCGTTAAAGTAACAAGTATTAATATACAAAATTTAAATTAAAGGGTGCCGCAATAGTTCATTTAAAATGATGTACATGGCCATCGGTTGTAGACAGACGCTTGAAGCTTATCACGGAGCTGTATTGCTAACTCTGTTATAACAACAAGTATAAAATTTGGATTTGAAAAATAAAGAGTGTCCCAATAGTTGATGTGATTTGAGGTATATGACCGAAATTTTGAACCGTTATAGACAGAAAGCTGAAACCTAAAAGGGGCCTGCTTTGCTAAGCCCGCTTTTTTAAGAAGTTTATAAATTTAATTGAGAAGTTGATGGGTGTTGCCATAATTAATGTAATTGACTTATAAGGGGCCTATCTTTTGAACTGTTATGATAAACGCTTGCAAATTGGAAAGAATATCGATTTTTGTGATCGTTATATTTATAAGTATCAATATTCAAAATTATTAATTAAAGAGTGCCCCAATATTTTATTTAATTTAAAATATGTACATATATGGCCATACTTTTGAACAGTTGTAGACAGACGCTTGAAATTTACGAACCTGTATGCCTAACTCAACTATAAAAAGTATAAAGTTTGGATTTGGAAATTAAAGGGTTTTCCAAAAGTTGATGTTTTTTTATGTATTTTTAAGACAGATAAGACCTGTATTGCTAAGTCCGCTATAACAAAAGGTTTTTAATTAAAATTTAGAAATTAAAGGGTGTTCCCAAAATTAATGTAATTTGATAATTTAATCTTTATGGCCTTATATTTTGAACCGTTATATACAAAAACTTGAAAATTAGACAGAATGTCCACTATTTTGATTGGTATAGTAAAGGTGCGTTCAGATTAGTCAAATATTTGACCAAAAAATCGTAACCACTATTTTTACAAATTTTTGTTCACTTTTTTTGGACACGTATTGTTACGAATGACGATTTATGATATAATAAATATGATGTTTTACCTTATATATTAAGTAGGATCCTATATTTCTTTAAAGGTTTTCGAGAAGAACAAACGAGTTTTTACACAAATTAGTGGTTACGTCTTTTTTGTCAAATATTTGACTAATATGACCGCACCTTAAGAAGTATAAATATATTTAATTATTAATAAAACAGTTTTAAAACAGTGAATGTTAACTGAAGTATATGGCCAAACCAGGCGGTTGAAATTTATAAGGAACCTGAATGTTTTTTGTTTTTTTTTTTATTTTTGTTTGTTTATTTGATTGGAGTTATTTCACTAAACTAGATTTAAAAACATGGTGAAGGGTATATAAAATTATAGCACTCTTACTTGTTTTTGTTTACGATTCTTAAAATTTTAAAATTGCTTCTTTGTGTATTATGTAACTGCTTGGTAGCTCCAATTGATTTAATACAAACTGAAGCATCTACACCTGGGATTATATGTGAAATATATTTGTTTTTAAGAAGCGTCAACTTCAGTTCCAAAGATGATTTTCTTACATGTAGTCTTTAGACTAGCGTTATTGCATTGCCATGATATTTATGACAAGAGTGTTTGAAATTTCATTGAAACAATTTGATGAAATTAGCTATCAGCAACAAAAACAGAAAAGAACTAAATTAATTTGTTGCGCAACTGCTTGATATTTATGAAACATTATAGAATTGTTATGAGTACGTACTCTCCTGGCTTAACATTGATATGAATTTTAATAAATCAATTCTGCGTTCTTTCTCGTATTACGTCATCGCAGTTATAGACGCAGTCAACTGTTATAAATTATCTTTAAATGAAGGCTTGAAAATAATTCTGAACTAACGTCTAGAAAGTACGCAAAGAAAAGCTTTTCCTTCGATCTTTATTTATTTTCCATTTGCTACACATTTTTGCAAATATTTTTTATGTAAAGAAAATTTCGTTAATCAACAATGATTGTCGCAAACACAAAGTCTTAATAAAAAGTATGATCGTTTATATCAATAGATTTATTAAATGTACAACAAAAGCATAACCATTAAAGAACTATAAATTTCACTTAATTTTATTTGATGTTTAAAAAATTTAATAATTTAATAAAAGAATAATTTAGCAAATACAAAAAGAAATAATTTATTGCACTATTCTCTCTTTTGCAAAAAGATCATTCAATAGTTGGCTGGAAATAATAGTTTAATTTACATTAATCAATTTGTAACAAGTTTTACTTTTCTTCTTCTTTTTAACAAATCTTTTTATGTTAAAGATCTCAAATGACAACACAAAAGGAATTTTTAGAACAGTTAAATCTGCACCCCCAAATATTCTTCTGTCGTTAAACTTTTATTTATAACCAGATTTGCATCAGAATCAGAGATGGAAACATCAATGCAATTTTCTGGAATTGAGAGAAAATTTCATAAACATTTTAAGGAAACTAAATGAACATTAAAAACGCTAAATGGGAAGAGGCTGGAGGGAGAATCGTTATATAAAAAGAATACCACTCCTTTAGGGAAAATTCATTAAAAAAAGGTGTTTTTTAGAAATTCTCAATTTACACAACTCTGTAACGAAAAGTGTTACCAAAACAAAAGCTTAAATTTGTTTATACTAAATTTAATTAGAAATATAGCAAATATCTTAAAGTAAAAGCCCAATAATTATTAAGTGCCCTAGTGAGTTAAAAATAAACTTTTTATGACATTTTCAAAAACTTATATGCCCGAGGTACCCAACTTTGTTAGCCTGCCCAGAAGCCTTCTTAAGCCTAGGAGGCCGACCGTTTGCAGTTTTACTGAGAAACATCTCGGCTTTGAAATTTCATTAAGATATCTTAAGTGGTTCAAATCACTGTGGATTGTAAAAATGAAATTTGATGAAAATTGAATCATTTAAATAAATGTTGATTTTAAAATGTGCAGAAAGTATTTGAAAGTATATTCTATTTGCTATTGCTATCGGTTCAGTATTTTTAAGGCTATAAAGAGTTCAAAGTTGATACTAACACATTACACTTCATGTACGTACATACCCAGCAAACATTTGTAATAAAATACTTTTATATTCAACAGTCTACGACATTATAGTTTTTAATAACTTGTAAATATAAAATATTTATTATCATAAAATTAATTAAATTTCAATAACGAGTTAATTCAAATTTCATATAAAAATACTTAATTAAAATTAAGAAATTAATTTAAGTACTTTTAAATCAATTCTCGTTTTTTTTTATACCCTTCACCACAAAAAATGGAAACGGGTACAACTAAGTTTGTCATTCCGTTTGTAATTTCCGATCCCATAAAGAAAATATATTTTCTGATTTCTTATCCATAGCGAAATCGATTGAGCGATATCCGTCTGTCCGTCCGTGTTAAAATCAAGTTTGCCGAGGCACTAGATCAGCTAGAAAAAATTTAAATACGCTAATCAACCAGACATAGTGTCGAAAGAGGTGCTATAGGAAATCAGCAAGATCGGTCCATGTTCTTTGAGGCAGCGGGCAAAACATCACGCCTGCCTCTAATTTTTCCATACAATTTGGAACAAATCTAGTTTATTAAAGTAACTCAAATAAAAAACTAAGAAAAAACAAATACATGCGGCAATAGAGAATTAAAAAATAAAAAAAGTAACATCAAGTGAAGAAATTGGCGATCGCCCATATTTTCCGAGTTATGGACCTCTGAACTTTTCATTAAAAACTTTAATTTCCAATATAGTTAATGTGGGTATCATTTAAAAGCTTTTAAAGACATCTTTCAGTAAATAACATTTTTTTCAAAATGCTTAACCCATTAAGAGCCGATGAAATTTTTATGTAAAATTATATATCGCACTTAATTTAGTTTTTCTTATTTTTGAAATCTCTGTCACCCCAATGTATTTTTTTTATTGGAGTTACTTCACTAAACTAGATTTACATAGATGGTGCAGGGTATATAAGATTCGGCATGGCTGAATGTAGCACTTTTACTTGTTTTGTTTTACTTCTAAAGTTTAATTTTTTTTTAACTGTTTTGCTTTTAAGATTCAAATAACTAAATTATTTCGTTTTATGTAAACTGAGATTGAAATAAACAATAATTTTTGCAATATTATTGTACAATAAACACTTAAAATTCATTTCATATTAAAGTTTTTTTCTTCTAGAATTTAGAAAAATTTATGGCAGCAAGAAATTCCAATTTGTAAACATGAGTAAAATCAAATTATGAAATAAACACTATAATTCTTGCTTAAGCTGGTTTTAAAACAAAAGTCCATTTATTAGAATTTTTCTTTGTTTTCTTTTTTTTGTTCTAAACTTTTTATTTCTTTTTTCAAATTTATTTAAAAAAAATTCTTACACTTTTCTTTAAATAACTGGTAAAATTAATGTCGGCACGATCACTCTCTAAACCGTAACGTTCCACTAGAAAAAGGCAAATAAACTTTTAAGTCTCTATGATTAAATGCAGATGCCTGGCTGGCCTGCTACTTTTTATACTTTTCTTTGCAATAGGAAAATATTTTGCACAATCGTTTTTAATTTGAAAATGTGCGAACATAAGCTAAATATGAAAAAACAGGGTTGCCATGTAACTTTTGCTATAATTTGCATTGAAGGAAGCTGTAGGGATTTTAAACAAAATAAGTAATCGCCAGAAAAGAAAAGGTGAGAGATTGAAAGTTTATTACCTTTTATTATTTAAAAGGGTAAAACAAATGAAATAAAAACGGAAAAATTTCCTGCTCTAACATTCCTTTGCTTTAGGTACTTTAAACAACTTTTCATTCAGGGTGGAAAGAAAGTGTGGTCCCCCAAATAAATTTTTAAGGCACCTACTTACTGGAGCATTTCATTAATATTTCGTCGCATTTCAGTGTATTAGCGAACAAAGTTAATAATGAATTTTAAATACCAATAAAGTCAAAAAGTCTTAATCTAATTTATAAATTATTTTTTTATTTCTTAACCAAAAAGCGAAAACGAATCAATCCGTCAGCGACACTTGCGCTATAAAAATGTGAAGTTTACATCTTTACTTCATTGTTTTGCTTTTGGCTCATAAAGTTTTATTTAATTTATTTAAAAAAAAAATCAAATTTTATGAAAGTGTTCTATCATTTTACTCTGGCAACATTGATTTTTGCAATTATGCATGTATGTGTAACATCAATAAATTAGCAGAGAAGTAAAAGATTTCTTTTTGTTGTATGCAAATCCATAAATCCAGAATTTATTAATTTGTAGCAAAAACACAAACAACAATGTGGACGACAATTTTAGTTATTTAAATATTTCAAGTATTTCTTTCAGTTTTTTAATCCTTCTCAGTTTTAAATAGAAAATTATTTTTTATTCACAATTTTAAATAAACTGAGAGCAATGCAAGTTAATGATTAAAAACTATTTAATTATTAGTTAATGATAATGATTTTGTTTTTGAATTAATAATCAATGAAACCTTTTCATTAAGAAGCATTAACATAAATGAAAATACTGATAATGCTAAATAAATCATTATCATTATTTATCATTCAATGCTAATGAAATCGTCCTTTAATTAGTCCACCCTTTTTGTGTACTTATCGAGCTATTGTCACATCCATAAAATTCTTTAAATCCAAACGCCTGCTTACTGCGTGCAAATTACAAAAAAAGAAATAAAAAAATTGTAACAGAAGTCTATTTGTAGGACCTTGTGAAGAGTTAAATGATGTGTATCAGGCTGTAACGCATTTTCGTTGAAAAATAAAAAAGTTACTTCTCCTTGCTTAAATAAAGGAAAATTAATGGAAGAGTAGGCCACTTTCTTTATCCATTTCATTGATTGATTTGATATGCTAATTAGAAAACTTGAAACTTGTTATGTTCAATCGTAGCAATTAATATTCTCACGATCAGGCTCTTTAAAAAACTAATGCAGCACAATATTCTGTGACTTCTGCAAAACTCACAACACGCTGTGGCTCCAGCAAGACTCGATTTCATTTTTAAGCCAGATCCTTCACTAAAAGTTGTCACTATTGCACAAAACTATTTTTGTTTTTGAGGATTCATTAAGGCTTAAACCAAGATTTCCTTGTTTAACTATACAGACGCTTTAGCCATTTCATGGGCCATTCTTTAACATATTGGGACTCATTAAATACCTCATCTGTTGCTCTTGTATGCAGTAGTCTTTAGCAACTTATCTAACGCAGCTAAACAACAAGTTTTCTGTCTTCTTATCGAAAAAAAAAGAACCTCAAACTGGTGTTTGAACTCATGACCTTTTGTTAAACAGACAGGTAGGTAACATTTACACACCACAGTTATAAGTGGTGTATGAAACATGAGAAAATTTAAATACGCCAATCCATTAGACATATTTTTGAAAATTTTGCTACTAAAAATCAGCCAGATCGTTACGTCAAAAAAGCAGACAAAACACCAAACCTGCTTTGAAATTTTCCATATCATTTGGAAGATATCTAGTTTAGTGAAGTAGCTTTAATCAAAAAAACAAATATAAGGAGTGATAGAAAATGAAGAAATAAGAAAAAAAAACATCAAGAGATCGCCCATACTTTCCGAGTTATGGACCTCTGAACTTTTTATAGAAAAGTACGATTTTTTACCATATTTTTTAAGACATCAATATGGGTATCATTTAAAAGCTTTTGCATAGATCTTTCAGGAAAAACTAAAATTAAAAAAATGCTTAACCCTTTAAGAGCCGGTGAAATTTTTATTTAAAATAATAAGAAGAACATAATTTTTATTTTCTTTTTTTTTTTTTTTTGAATTCTCTGCCACCTCAATATTTATCCATCCTTTTTTTTTTTTTTGATTGGAGTTACTTGACTAAACTAAATTTACTTATATGGTGAAGGGTATATAAGGTTCGGCATAACCGAATATAGCACTCTTACTCTTATCATTATATTGATGAAGTATAGCGTGTAACATTGTGTAAAATAATTTTGTTGTTAAATTTTCATTAGCTGGAGTATTTGCGCTAAAATGTGCGAAAAAAACTTTCCTTGGAGACAAATGATTTCTATCTAGAGAATTTAAAAAAATCAAATTTCTATCGTCTTGTCGTAAGACTTTCCTTTTTACTATTTGCTGAAGGCAAAAAAAAACAATATAAAAATTTCTCAAATTCATTTCAAGTAGTAGGACTCTAATAAAAAATTTTTATAGGCAACACAGGTTCAAAAACGCTCTTATTTCAGAATTTACATTTTTGCATTTGTTTCATAATAAAAACGAAATTATATAATAAAAATAAAAAAGAGATAATTTCATTTAATCGGTTGATCTTAATTGACTAATTTGTTTACTTTCAATAATAATTTTTAAATTAAATTTAAGAATTACGAGGGCTGCTCTATATATTTCTGGCCTGATAGTGGAAATGAGAATATTTATAATCAAAAATGGTTTTATTGTTTTTTTTGCGCATGCAAAAGCGTATAAATCTCCAGCATGATTTATACGCTCAAACCAGTTGTCGAAGCACTTTTTCCACTCCGATTGAGACTCCTCTAAAACATGGTTTTTGAACACTTCAACAGCTTCTTCTGGCGACGAAAATCGTTGACCACGCATTTTTTTCTTGATGTGCGGAAACAAGAAGAAGTCATTAGGTGCCAAGTCAGGGCTGTACGGCGGATAACCCATTAATTCGACGTTTTGGCCGGTCAAAAACGCTCTGGTTTGAGCCGATGTGTGAGAGCTCGCATTGTCATGGTGAACAATGATTCGTCTTCTCTTGTTGGTTTTTCGAATTTCTCCGATGACTTCAGGCAAACAAATTGTAGTTTACCACTCAGAAGTGACCGTCCTACGTTGCTCAAGCGGAACAGTCGCCACATGATCAGTTTTGCCGAAGAAACAGGCGACCATTTGCTTCGAAGCGCTTCTTCCACGAACAACTTTCGTTGGATTTTGCTCGTCTTTGAAGACCCACACGGTCGATTGTTGTTCCGTTTCGGGCTCATACGCATAGATCCATGATTCGTCACCTGTGACGATCTTATAAACGTCTTTTTAAGCACCGCAATCGTATTTTTGCAACATTTCTTTGCACCAATCGACACGAGCCTTTTTTTGAGCGACTTTTAAATTGTGCGGGATCCAAACGGAACAAACCTTTTTTACGGCCAGGTGTTCATGCAGTATCGAATGTATGCTGGTGGAAGAAATGTCCAAGGATGTCTCTGTCTCCCGGTATGTCGCCTGTCGATCTTGCATTATGAGTTCACGCACGGCATCAATGTTCTCTGGCACAACAGTCATTTTTGGACGACCTTCACGGAATTTGTCTTTGAGCGAGTTTCGGCCACGATTAAATTCATTATACCAATTTTCCACAGTGCTATAGGATGGTGCTTCATCGCCATACAAAGATTTAAGTTCATCAATGCACTCTTGTCGTGATAATCCACGTCGAAAGTTGTGAAAAATGATGGCACGAAAATGTTCACGAGTTAATTCCATTTTTTTCTATATTAATTTTTTCAAGTCACTGTAAACAACACAAATAATGGTCGTACGTCAAAACGTTTTGAGTACGATTATGCTTAAAAATGACAAACTTTCCAATGGAAATGTCAGATTGCACTTGGCAGCACTCAGTGTTGCCAGGCTAGAAATATATATAGCAGCCATCGTATGAATTAATCGAACGAAAACTTATCACTTACACTCAACTCATTGGAAATTCAGAAATTCTTTAGAAATTCGTTAAAAGAAAAGTGGTCTGATAATCTTAAAATTAAAAAAAAAACTTTTATTTTATTTACAAATGATTAAATATTGTCACTCTAATTCTTTTTATAAAGTTTATCAAAGTAGCGCGCATGTATTTAGAAAAGTTATTTTTATATTTCTTACTTGATTATTTTTAAATTTTAGCTGATAAGACACCTGGCTTAACACAGGCCAAGATTTTGAACAGAAATGGCCAAGAAAGATTCTGTCTAATGCAATAAACTAATAAAAATAAGAATTTTATGTTTTTATTTTATAATTTATGTGACGGACAAACCAAAACATATACAACGAGTAACTAAAGAAGCAACCATATTTTTTTTATTTACTATCGCGTTGAAAAAGCCTGTGTAGCTCTGGTATTTAAAAAATCTTGCCTTAGTCTTAGTAACCCCTCCGGAATGCTAAGAGTCAGAGCTGATATAATCTAGGTTCTGACGAAGTGCTTCCGTGTAGAAGGGAAGCCAGTCCTTCGATATGCAGGCGCCAAAAGTTGGATAGAAAATGAATTACATTTTAAGGCCTGCCCAGGTTATGGGTGAGGTCCCTTAAGGAAACACGTGGTGGTTGTGGTCAAGGTCGGTATATGCGGAAATGGTGTAGAACTGAGCGAAGTGTGATATTGCACTCTCAACAGATGCGGTTCGATGGTCTCTAATCCCTCAGGCAAGGGGTAGTTCATGGTCTTCCTCTGCTGTATAAGACCTTGGCATTGCCTCATGATTTTTTTATTATAAAATTTAATTTATTTGTTTTTCTAATGACTGTTTACCTTTGCTTAAGACATGTGGAGTTTCAACAACATTATTGAACCCGTGAAGACATTCTATTGTTATTTTCTGTGCTTATTTTGAAAATGCCCCATTGTATTCAAGAATTTCCGATATCACTGCGACACTTCACAAAAATGAAGCGTCCCATATATTAAAAGCAATGAAATTATCTAACGGCCTAATGACTGTCCATGAAAAGGAAGAACTGTAAATAAATCGTAGCAATTTATACTCTCACGGTCAACCTCTTTAAAAGACTTTATTCTGTGACTTCTGCAAAACTCACAACACGCTGTGGCTCCAGCAAGACTCGATTTTATTTATAAATCAGATCATTCACTTAAAGTTGTCACTAGTGCCCCACCTATTTTTGTTTCTGACGATTCTTTGAGGCTTAAACCACGATTTCATTGTTTTACAATACAGACGCTTTAGTCATTTCATCTTTAACATATTGGGACTCATTAAATACCTCATCTGTTGCTCTTGTATGCAGTAGTCCTTAGCAACTCATCTACCGCAGTTAAACAACAAGTTTTCTGTCTTCTTATCGAAAAAAAAGAACCTCAAACTGCTGTTTAAACTCTTGATGTTTTGTTGAATAGACAGGCAGGCAAAGTTTACAAGAAACACGAGAAAATCCATCAGACATATTTTTGAAAAATTTGCTTTTGAAAATCAGCAACATCGGTCCATGTTCTTCGGGGCCGCGGGCAAAACCCCATGCCTGCCTCTAATTTTTCTATATTTAGAACAAATCTAGTTTATTGAAGTAGCTCCAATTAAAAAAACCAATATGTGGAACGATAGAGAATTAAAAAATAAGAAAAAAACATCCAGTGAAAAAATTGGCAATCGCCCATATTTTCATAGTACGATTGTGCAACATATTTTTTAGGATATCAATATGGGCATCATTTTAAAGCTTTTGAAAAGATCATTTTGAAAATACTAATTTTTTTTCAATGCTTAACTCATTAAGAGCCAATGACGTTTTTATGTAGTTAATTTGTTTTTTCTTATTTTTTAATTCTCTGTCACCCCAGTATTTGTTTTTTTATTATTAGAGTTACTTTACTAAACTAGATTTACATAAATGGTCAAGGGTATATAAGATTCGTCATGCCAGACTATAGCACTCTTACTTGTTAATTTCTTCAATTGTACAAAGCTTTAAATAGTTGAGATGGGCGTCAGACAACATTTGCGACAAGCCCTTAAAGTAGCATTATTAGTTTTTAAATCATAATTTTTTACTAAACTAACTAACTACTAAATTTCAAATCGTTTTTATATTTTATTTACAAACATATATGTGTGCATATATCTGCCTGCATATACCTACATATATGATGGGTTAAAACACACGATTAATTACAAAACATGCCATTACTTTGTTGCCTTTTTTTTTTGAATGTGGTGTGTTTATTTTATAATTGAATTCAATCTGTTTAATCTTAAAAAAAATCTTTATCACTTTAAATATTTCGTATGCACAAAGACCCTTTAAAATATGAGTCACGTGGCTCTAACGTGATTGTATGTGAGCTGCTTAATTTATTGTTAAAAAAAATTCAATAGATTATTAAATGTTATTCTTATCAAATAGAAATTTTCTGGTCTAGAAAAAAATTGCAAAAGAAAGCAAATTCATTTAATATGAATTTGTGTATTAAATTAATCGCTACGTTAAATTATTCGGTTGTTAAAATACATAAATACCGTGATTTATAAAACTGCAAAAAAGTCGATTTCGTTATTCGTTTATAAAAGGAAATTTCGTTACTTTCACAGGCTATCAATTACTGTATTCAAGATAACTTCACTTGGCCTCATTTGTGGTGCCCGAAGTTCAGAGTGTGCGAAGATCGATACCCGAAAGGTTTGCAATATTCTGCAGCTTCGAACTGCCAATGGGAAGCCGTCCTATTGGTATAGCGCTCTAGAAAAAGGTGATGCTCTATAGTCCCCTTCTCTACAAGTCTTTATACGAAAAATTCAATCTCCTAGCAAGAGCACCAGTGGTACAGTGCCCTATCATCAGAGTAAGTCCATTGCTCCCTATGTGATACGCAGCAGCTTTATAGTTCTCCTGCAGTCATTTTCCGGTTATAAAAGTACTCCCCGCAGCAATGCAGCGGTAAACAATTAGTCAATTTATTTTCCTATTTCTGAGGTGGGTTTCCTATTAAGCAACTCGTTCCGCAATTTATTCCCAGGCACCGCCAATGGCTCCTATATCCAAAAGAACTCCAGGTTGGAATGTCTCGACTCTTGTTTAGTGACACACCCGTCACGGAAAATTTTGCACCGTGTCTGTAACAATTTGGACGTCATGACCTCAGCCATCAGGTCGCTCTTTTTATGGCTGAAATAGCCAAATGAAAAACATTGCATTGGTGCTGCAAACTAAACATCATCGTGATCCAAAATGTATAAAGAAAGGTGTCACTAACTCCTGCGGACGATTATGATTCCTCCATAACTAGGGATAGAACGATACCACTAGGGTATCGATATTTTTACTCGATACAGTATCGATCGATAAATATCGATACGTACTCAATATCGAACAAAAAGTATCGATACCTACTCGTATCGATCGACTATTTCATAGAATTAAAACAAATAAAAATACATATCGCTAGTTTCATTTAGAAAAGCCCTAACTTGAATTTTTGCGAAATTGAGTTTTTCAAGATTCCAATACATTTCAGAGAGATACCACTCGCCACAAAATTTCAATGCAACAGTATCAAGAATAACGGTTTTACAAGCATTTACATTTCAAATATTACATTGCGATAAGTACAGTTTCTATTATGTTTTTACCTCCTCCTGTAAAACACGATTATGGGCCTTTCTACATGAGACCAGCGATATGCAGTTCCAAGTACGTTGTTAAAGTTAGTGTGTAATAGTTTGTTTCACCTTTTCAGCTTAAACAAGTAAGAGTGCTATATTCCCTTCACCATGTATGTAAATCTAGTTTAGTGAAATAACTCCAATCAAAAAAACAAATATTGAAGTGGCAGATAATTCAAAAATAAGAAAAAAAATTTACATAAAAATGTCTCCGGCTCTTAATGGGTTAAGCATTTTTTTAAATTTTAGTTCTTCCTGAAAGATCAAAACCTTAAAATGGTACTTATATTGACATTTAAAAAAAAATTTTAAATTTCAGAGCCCCGTAATTCGAAAAATATGGGCGAGCGCTAATTTTTGCACTTGTTTTATTCTTTTTTTATTTTTTAATTCTTTAATGCCCTATATATTTATTTTTTTGATTCGAGTTACTTTATTGTTCCAAATGACATGAAAAAATTAGAGGTAGGCGTGGTGTTTTGCCCGGAATGACGTGGACCGACCGTGTGGTCAGGATTTTCAATAGCACCCCTTTCGACACTGTCTGCCCGAATGACATACTAATTTTTTTTCATCTAGTGCCTCTGTAAAAACACTAGCACGGGCGGACAGACGGACATCGCTCAATCGACTTCGCTATGCAAAGAAGTCTGAATATTACACACGGAATGATAAACTTATATATACCCTTTTTCCACTTTTTGTGGTGAAGGGTATAAAAATAAATACCTTTTTGCAAAATAAAGACAATTATATGTATATAATTTTAATTCAATTTATTTAAAAAACAGTCAACAAAACATTTCAATATTTCTTTAAAAAATGCATGTAAATATTTACATACAAATATAAAAAACAATATAAAAAAATTTGTCTTGTTGCACTCTACAAGCAGAAAAAAAATAGTAAATAAAGTCCAATTATTTATCCATAATAATTAAATAAATAAAAATTAATTTTCTTTTTACAAATATGAAATGAATGAATTGAATTAAACAAAAATTTGCTTAGAAAAATATGTTTCTATTAATAATTTTTTTTAAATTATTTTAATAGAAAATTATGCTTAATTGTGAGTTACGGCTTGATTGAGAATTACATTTACTTTGCAGATTTAAGAATACTCACTGCCATCCCTAAATTAGCGCGTAAAGCACAGGATATCTGTCAAAATTTCTCATGTGCATACAAAATGTATGAAGCATCCCTAAATAGCACGGCGTCAACGCTTAGCAATTGCAAAATCCAATTTTGACAGCGCGTAAGGTAATGCAGTTGCCTGCAAGCTACTGTTGTTTATATATTTTTTTGTAGCATTTAGAGAACGTTATAAAACAGTAATGACATTTTAGCATTTTTCGGGCTTATCTAGCGTTTTTATCAGTGTTTTGCATGCCATTTTATAGGGTTTTATTAAAAATGATAAGTTTACATTACTGTTCACAACAAAACGTTTCGCTTTTATTTAGGTATGTCATTTCAGCGTAAAAGCCATGCGTTATTTTGCGTCGCGTCTTACGCGCTAATTTAGGTATGGCTGTTAGTTATGCACATTTCATAAAGACTGTAATTGCGTCACGTTTAACATAAACTTCAAGTCAATATACAACGAGTATTTTTGACCGATACGAGTACTTTTTTACCGATACCTACTTGGTACTTGGTGGTAAAGTATCGATGCTAAAAGTACTTGGTATCGAGAGGAAAGTATCGAATATGTACTTGTATTTACTCGTATCGTTTCATCCCTATCCATAACATCGCTCCTTCCGTCGAGCATGTAACCCTGTTAGCCTGTTTGTCGCCATGTTTGATGCTTCATAAATCGACTCCTCGATTTTTCTGTAGAGCATATCATCGCTGTAATATAATCGATTGTATAATAATTATATAAAGAAAATAATCGATTGCTAGATATTTAGATTAAGTAATCGAGAAAACGCATAACATTATGTTTACCAGGGATGGAAAACGTATTTATTAAATCGTTTTAACTGGTTTTTAAAATTTTATTTTTAGTGCTACGGATATTCTAAATAGATTCTTTATAATTTCTTTACAGGTTATACAAAGCGAAAGTCGTGTCCATGCCTTTACTCCCACTATTATTTGTAACAACGAAAACTAAAATTTTGTGTAGTTATCCGTGTATGTGGTAAAATCCCTTGATTAAAAAGACAAAAATGTTTGCTGAGTGACAGCAGTGATTCAGTTGTTTTAAATTTAGTTGCAAACAAAAAAGAACCCATAAAAACCCGTCTTAAAGAAATTTAAATTGTATCGACTTTGCCAACCCTGATGTGAATACTAATTTTTCTTGAAATTTTTTGTTTTTATTATTTGATAATGTTTGATATCAATATGATATGATTTGATTAAAAAATCACTCTTGAAATGTGTGCTTTTTAAGAACTGTTGGCTAAATATATTCGGTTATCAAATAAGTCAAAGTGCATATTTCACCGGAAGCTTGCAACGTCTTATCGTTAATTTTTGTTTGTTCTAAAAATAAGAAAAGAACAACATTGTTGCCTGCTAACAAATTTTTTAATAAAAATTTAATTTTACTTTCATATTTTGGTAGCTCTTTTTTTCTACAAAAAAATTACAAAAAAAAATAAAAAATTGTAACAGAAGTCTATTTGTAGGACCTTGTGAAGAGTTAAATGATGTTTATCAGGCTGTAACGCATTTACGTTGAAAAATAAAATTGTTACTTCTACTCGCTTAAATAAGGTAAAATTATTGGAAGAGTAGGCCACTTTCTTTATCCATTTCATTGATTGATTTGATATGTTAATTAGGAAACTTAAAACTTGTTATGTTCAATCGTAGCAATTAATATTCTCACGATCAGCCTCTTTAAAAAACTAACGCTGCACAATATTCTGTGACTTCTGCAAAAGTCACAACTCGCTGTGGCTCCAGCAAGACTCGATTTCATTTTTAAGCCAGATCCTTCACTAAAAGTTGTCACGAGTGCACAAAACTATTTTTGTTTTTGAGGATTCATTAAGGCTTAAACCAAGATTTTCATCTGCCATTCTTTAACGTATGGGACTCATTAAATACCTCATCTGTTGCTCTGGTATGCAGTAGTCTTTAGCAACTCATCTAACGCAGCTAAACAACAAGTTTTTTGTATTCTTATCGAAAAAACAAGAACATCAAACTAGTGTTTGAACTCATGATTTTTTGTTGAACAGACAGGTAGGTAAAATTTACACACCACAGTTATTAGTGGTGTATAAAACAAGAGATAATTTAATTAATAATTTAATAAATAATTTTACGATGTAAGCAAAACTTGCTCTTATGATAAAAGATTATTAAATATGGTTTCAGTACGAAAATAGAACTAAATTTGATTTGAAATCGAAGAATGTGCTTAAACTTTAACCACCAGATAAGCAACAAGGTTGCTCATGTTTTTATATTGAGGGTGAAAGTACTAAAGATTAGTTTTTTGTTAGAAACAATAATGAAATAAATTATACTAAAAGATTGACAAGGTATAACATCCAGTAGCATTATCATACCCACAGCAGGCACGAAATTGTCGAAAATATTTAAGAATTTTAAAAAAATTGTATGAAGCCGTAAAATGTAGAAATGTACAAGAAGTTCGCTAATTGAGTATTTGGAACGTTTTAATTTTATATAAACAAAGAGATACGTCCGTCACAAAAAAAAAAAAAAAAACAAACACTTCATGGAAATAGTCGAATTAAAAAAGCTTTAGTTTTCATTAGAAATAAAATCTTGATAATTCTTAAGTAGCTCATTTTAATTTCATTTTAAAACAAGACTTGAAACAAAGCAAACCTTCAAAGACTTCAAAAAAAAAAAATTAAAACAGTTTGGTTCATCCTTTGAATATAAGTTATTGTGTTAGTACTTGTTCCTGTATTGGGCTTGGTTATACAAAATCTGCCTAAAACTGATAAAAAGAGTAAGATTGCTATATTCGGCAATGCTGAATTTTATATACCCTTCACCATACATTTAAATCTAGTTTAAATTAACTCAATTCAAAAAAAAAAAAAAAATAAATAAATATTGGGGTGATAAAGAATAAAAATATAAGAAAAGAAATTTTAAATGAATATGTCATTGGATATCAAAATTGATTTAAAAAAATGTAAGTATTTCCTGAAAGCTTTCTTCAAAAGCTTTTAAATGATACCCATACTGATATCTTAAAAAATATGTTACGAACATAATATCTGGCAACGCCTGTTGTTGTTGTCCGTATGTGCGTGGTAAACAGAGGGTGAAAAAGTTACTTCCACCACAATTGGGTATGTGTATTGAATAATACGACAATTAGCTAACACAAGTTGAGAAACCTCAATGGCTGCGTGCTGTAAAATAGAAGATCGTGAGTTCTAGCCCATCTTCGTACATGTGTACAGAAGAAAAATAATAATTAAGTAAGGCAATTTAAAATTAAGAAACTGCAGTACAAACCTCCCGGAAAGAGAAAGACAACTATTGTGTGAAGCCATTGCTAGATAAATACATGAAGACGTCTATTTAATAAAAAATAGTAGTAGACAGTGGTCAAGATGACCTTTATAATAAAGAGAAGAATTCTAGCTGTTTAGCGGAAGGAAGTAACAAAATTATTACAGTGTACGGCAGATGTTAAGTTGTGGCTTTTGGATTAATAGGGATGTGACTGGCTTGGATGTAAGGCAAGGTGGAGAGATCTGTGTATCGTTGAGGTTACTAAACAAAGCATCGAGTAGTTTGTGTCTCGCCGGAGTAACACAGTAATGTAACGTAGATGGCTGCGTTTGTAACAACGCATGTTTAGTAAATACGACACCATAGGATCCTAAAGACGGGTAGGATCAGAATCAAGTACGTAGCCTAGATAGAGCCATAAGAAGTAAAGATAATAGCGAATTTATAATGTGCCACAGTGGTATTTGCAATCAAAAGAATCCGTACATTTATCCAAAAAGGGATAAACGTAACAATATGATGCACTATCGTACTTTTCTAACAAAAGTTTAGAGCTCCATAACTCGGAAAATATGGGCGAGCCCCAATTTTTTCATGTGATGAGTTTTTCTTATGTTTTAATTCTCTATCGCTCCTTATATTTATTTTTTGATTGCAGTTACTTTACTAAACTATATTTGTCCCAAATGTTATGAAAAAGTTAGAGGCAGCCTGGAAAGACATAAATCGATCGTGCTGATTTTCAATAGCAAAATTTTCGAAAGCATGTCTACTAATCGATTGACGTATTTATTATTCTTAGTACTTCCTTATATAGTGAATGCAGTCAAGTTTAACGCTACGCATGTTGCATAATGTCGCAATCGTTTTATATGGGGAACTCTTTAAATAATTTTTTTTTTAATTTTTTGTTGGTGTATTAATCGTATAAGTACACATTCTGTTCCAATTTCAAGTGTAAGCCTTTTACCGTTAAAGAGATAGGCCGAAAAAAAGTAAACCAATTCTTTATGGGTGCGCCCTATAATTATTATATTGCCTTTTATTTTAAGGGGCCATCGTCATAAACACCCTACGAAAAATTGGAGCGTCCTCCAATTACGCTTCAAAAGATAATTTAAAATCACAAAATTTAAACAGGAACACCCTGTAATTATAAGCACAATCTTTAATTAAAAAAACAAAAAATCAGACTTAATCGTTCTATTGTTTTCCCACCAAACTAGTTTCAAGCACAGCCGCTTTAACTAAAAAAGAACAGTGTAAATGTGTCAATTTGTCGTCATAGCCAAATTTTCTATTGCCTTAAATTTGATTAAATTCAGTTAACTCTACTTAAAGATTATGCTTTTCACAATAACGTTTTCCGAAACCTCTTTTTTAACAGAAAAGCGGTTAGAAAAGGAGGACAATCATATGACTTTAACCAAGGCGAAAATAAATACAACACTGCAAAACAGTATGTACATTTTGTTTCTGTATAAACCGTGTTCTTCTTTGGCTGCTGTGGTCAAGGTGGTAAGCACGTTCATTACAAGTCTGGTTGGCCAGGGTTCAAAACCTGCGACAATAAAAAAAAAAAAATTAAATTGTTTTTTTTTTCTGTTTTGGTATAAATACATATTCAAAATTAACATTAAAACATGCAGCCTTCTTCGTCGGTACTTCTTCATAGCCTATTCGCCGGCGAAGTAAAATAGCTAACAAGCTGACTATACTTTTACCACCTGTTATTCTCTCTCCTCTATCCCTTTCCTAAAGAATGTAGCACGGTTACACACTAATTAAATAGGCATTGTTGCCTGAAGTGCTACTTCTCTTAAAAAAAAAACAAAAAAAAAAAAAACAAAGAAGAATAATAGGAGATTATAACTTTTGACATCTGAAGAAGAAAAAATTACAAGCGCAAATAATAGTCACCTGTGCTGTCCAGGCAACCTGTCATTAACTCGCCTTGACTTCAATTTTATAATGGATTTCTCGGTAATTAAAATCTGTGGCATTAAATAATAATAGTTTGACTCGAAATTTCTTGTTTTGACATATTAATGGTTTTGTCTAAAAAACATTGTGTTTGGTTTTTACATAAAATTGTTAGCTACAGAAAAAGATGCACATTTATTTAGAACAAAACTGTTGATTAAAAAAAAACTGTTTATTTTTTAATATTTGTCATTTTTTAGTTAAGATGTTATGAAAAAATTCATTGGCCGAAAATAAAAATTAAAAGGAACTTAAGCTACTATATTGAAAGGCAAAATAATTTTTATTGATAGTAAGTCAAGATAAGTGCTTTAGGTTAAACTAAAAAAAGTGGGGAAAACCTGAGATAAGATAATTTTTGTAAGCTTTTTTAGAAATATGTATAACAAAAAAAAAAAAAAAAAATAAATAAATAATCCATTGAAAACAAACAATTTTTATAAATTAAAATTATCTCACATTAATAAATATAATAATACGTAATCACTCATAACTAACATCGTATTTAGTCAAATCTGGATGAAAATCTTGTGCGTTTACTGTATTCAAATCACGAGGATGGTGGATTTTTATCATTGTTTTGTTTTTCTTTTTTCTGTTAGAGAATGGTCGCAATCACACCCCCTGTGAGTGTGACCAGGGACTAAGAATTTGTGATTTGCAGTAGTCACGTTGTTATCCATTTGCGCATAAATTGAAAACAAAGTTGCAACGTAACTATTTTTATTTTGACCTGGACAGCAGTCACTATGAAAAACTACGTGTTTTGTATTAGAGTCCATATTTAAAAGATGGTTGAAAACACAAGAAGCTATCTCATTACCACCTCTTTTCGCTAAAGCTTCATTCCACATAAAGCATATTAGTTGATTAGACAGAAGAGCATGTACATTTAAGTTGAATGTCCATAATGGTCGTTTGTAAAACGATAACGAAATCTTCAACATTGGTGTTGACAGACATTGCTGAATATCAAAACAAAACACCTTAAGCGAAACATAATTGATAGTTTTTACCTTATCAGCTTTTTTCACATCATATGCTTCATTGTGATGATTTGCTTGTTCTGCTTTTAGAGCACCAGCCTCTTCAGGTGTAGCTATAGTTATTTTGTGTTTAAATAAGTCGCATTTACGGCAAGTTTCCAGCTTCGGTTTTTTAAATTGCAATCCGAGTTTATTAAACAGCGTCGAAAAAGTTGATGAGGATACAGAATGGTCGTATTTCTCGCAATATAAGCGATTTATTGCTGCCACAGATAAATCACTTGGAAAATAACGAAACTTCCTCACACAAAACAATTATTATTACGGTCAATTGTTTACGTTTCTACCTTTTAAATTTCATACACACACACAAATAATACGAATCTGAATTATTTTTCTTCAAAAGCAGGGTGTGTTTTACTTTAAAAATAAAACAAGTAGAAATATTGTATTGCATAGTTTGAGGCGCAATTAAATAACATTTGTGGTTAAATGATAAACTGCTTGAAGTATTTATTTTTCATTTGATTAAAAAAAATAAGTTTTGTAAAACACTTTTAAAGTTTTACAATATTTTATTAACGAACTTGAGCCAGGTTCTCAATTAATATAAATATTTTTTTTTCAAAAATTCCTAACGAAGACATTTACTGTTGAGAGAATCACAAAACCAGACTTCAAAATTTAGTGCAAAAGTTATATGACTCCTACCAAGCGCACTAAGTTTTATTAAGTTTGAACATGAAAAAGGCAAAATAAAGAAGAAAATAAGAAAACATTGTTAAAAATTTGATGATTTAATTAGTATTGTCTGTCCAGGCTCTATACATTCATATGCAGGCATATTTTTCTTTTCCGACAACCAGTCATTTATTAACTTCTTTAACCAAATTATTCACATCGATCAGTTTAGCTGTTGGTTGTTCTGTTGGTTGGCTGTTCCTTGGATGGAACTTTAAAAATGTTTCTTCGCTTTTGTCTTCGTTAAGTGCCCTACTCATTTGCATATAAATTGTTTGTTAATATGTCAAGGTACTGACATTTGCCGTTTTGTAACTGGATGGATGTGAAAACATTTTTCTTTTATGTTTCACAAGAAAAAAAAAAAAAACAAAAAAACATAAATAAATTGTTAACACATTTTTAAATGATATTGAATTTGTTATTAAAAAAAAGTAAAGTGTTCAACTTTAACAAACAACAAGAATGAGTGTGTGTTTATAGGAATGTGAGAGCTTGTGTGTGTGTGTTTGTGTGCAAAATTCGTTATACTGGGGACACAAAATGTATGCCAGTAAAAAATTTTATTTATAGATTAGAAGAATTAACTCTGAATGGTAACTTTGAAATTTCATGTGACTGTTTGATTTTGGAGATACCATAAGGCCGCTAGAAAGATTGTGTGGACTGAGTTTTGTTATTCTTTGCGTGAACAATATAAACACTCTCGAACGGATATAGATATCAGAGACAAGATTAGGGAACGGAAACAGAAACCTAGAGAGCCGCTGTTTACATCAGATCGACGACAATCTCTCTTCCGGAAAAGATTCTGGCCGAGATATTGCGTCGAAACTTGCGCCCACAAGTTTAACACGAGCTGTTGATTTTGCAAATCAGTTCAGTCTCTCACCTGCGCATTATTTGTAGAGTTACCTTTTCTGAGAAAATTTTTTCCACACCGCATTAAACATACGTTAAGTTACGTGTGTAATATGGGAACAATTTTAACAACAACAATTTTATTTTTATATTTTTACTGAATCTATAAAATTCAATCAATGGCAGCCCTTGTGTTGAAAAATGAAAGAAATAATTTTTGCAAAAAACAAAAAAGACTTCAAAACAGACAAACTTAAAATTATCTCAGAGTTTTAGTGAAAAAATTCTATTATTTTTTTATATGAACGATACCCATAATCGCGACCTTTTGGTAGTTTCCGAACGGGGCTTGGCGAACAGGGTTCGGCTTAACGTTCATAAAACCCAGTGCTGTGTGCTTTCGCACAGGCGTTCTGCTACCTCATCTGTAATTATGGATGACATAAATATTAAGGAATTAGAAGCTCTCGATGTTCTTGGCATGACAATTCAAAGCGATGTTCGTTGGAACAAGCATATTTTTCATGTCGCAAAAGAAGCATTCAAGTGCCGAGGTTTTCGAAATGGTGTAAGGAATACTTCACTCCATCTGATCTCCTTCTATCTATGTCACCTTTAACAGACCAAAAATGGAATACAACTCTCATGTATGGGCCGGTGCTTCAAAGTCTATTTTGGAGTTACTCGACCGCGTACAGGAGAGAGCGAAGAAGCTCATCGGTGTCAGAAGGGTATCCAGCTCTATTGACTCACTGGAGCATCGACGCAATGTTGGGTGTGTTTCACTATTTTATCGTTACTACAACGGAATGGGCTCTTATGAAATCAGGGAACTCGTTCCTGAAAACAGTAATTTCATACGCGCAACACACTCTGTGTTAAGAGCGCATTCATTTGTGGTCGATTGGCCAGATGTCTTTCCTGCCACTTTCAATGTGCAAAGATTCAAATCAAATGTCCACAAACACTACTCCCTCTATCCCCCTTCCCACAACCTAATTTCCTAGTTCTGGCACAATGAATTGCATAAGTAGGGGTCATCCCCTGAGTGATGATCCTAATTTAAAAAAAACAAAAACTATTGGGACACCCTTTAATTTATAATTTTAAATATTAATAGTTGTTAATATACCAGACAAAGTATTGGATATTATGTCTAATTTTCAACTGTTTGTATATATCGTTTAAACGATAGGGCCATATAGGTCAAATTACATCAATTTTGGGAACACCCTTTAACTTCTAAGCAAACTTCTAATTGCTTACTTATTCTTATAATGGCCTTAGCAATACAAGTTCCTTATAAGTTTTCAAAAGTTCGGCCACATATATAAAATTACAAGAACTATTGGGACACCCTTTAATTTCCAAACTTTTTATTTGTTTTTATAGTGGAGTTTGTAATGCAGGTTCAGTGTAAATTTCAAAGGTCTATCTTGCACCGTTTAAAAGTATGGCCATATACCTCAAAGAAATGAACTATTGGGGCACCCTTTAATTTATAATATGAAAAGTATTACTTGTTACTATAACGGTCATAGCAACCGACTTTCTGTCCAATTCGCAAGGGTTTGTCAAAAGATAGGCCCATAAAAGTCAATTTACGTCACCTATGGGGACTCCCTTTAATTTTGAAATTTATTTTTGCACTACTTTTTGCAATTGAGAGCTATACTGACATGAATTTTTTTTTTAATTTTAAGGTGGTGCCTTTTACAGTTCATAATACACAATCATGAATGTTATATCGGGACACCCTTTAGTTTTTAAAATTAAGAACTGCTTTTTTTTAACTTTTTTAACAAAGAAAATGTCAAAATATATCCGGATATGACTAAGTCATAGAGGCACAAATTTATAACAAGCAACATTCAGTCGAATTGATAACCTCCT
This sequence comes from Cistogaster globosa, assembly GCA_937654795.1. Lineage (NCBI taxonomy): Eukaryota > Metazoa > Arthropoda > Insecta > Diptera > Tachinidae > Cistogaster > Cistogaster globosa. The sequence continues at coordinate 5,582,616 of OW569403.1, forward strand.
TCTTTTTTTGAAGTCGGAGTAAAATAGTTACGCAGTTCTGTGTCACTGTGTTTTTATGTAAAAGATTTTTGTGTTTTTATTAAATTTTTGCTTTATTGATTCAATAGAGTTCTCATTTAATCATTTTGGCTTTTTATTTAACACTCTTGAGTTTTCTATGCAAAAATTGAAGTAGAATCCACTGACTAAGAGCCAAATGGCCATATGGATGTGACATTTTCGGAGTAATAAATTTTATTTTTTAGTTTTTTAAATAATAAATATATCATGAGAACTTTATAAAATATTTATATTTGAAAAAATCAAGCACAATTAAAGTAAATTTATTTTTCAAATTATTAAAAGATGCAACAATTAAAAATGATGATGTACTTTAATTACTCATTTGCAAGACACCCTAAAAAATGATCGCTATTAATTTGATTACATTCACATTCAAACAAACACACACATACAAATATGATTTTATTTTATAACGAAAAGGGCTAAAAGACAATTAGCTAAAGGTGTGTTTATTTCTGCTTGTTAAAAAACAAAAACTAACAAAATTTACTCTAAAAAAAAAGAAAATGAAATGAATCTTAACTCATCTTCAACTCAAGTGATTAATGATTCAATATTTTTTAATATTAAACATCTTTCTTTTCTTAAATACTCTTCAGAATTTACAAACCTTTTTGACATACTGTTCGCTTTCATTTTCTTTTTTTTATTAAGTGGCATTCCTTTTGTTTTTCGGTCTCACTTTTCAGGTCTGAGAACTTCTCAAGATGATTGTTTGGTTTAATTTGTTTGGGCTTTCAAATTGAATTGAGTGACTGACAACTCTTTTAAACTAAAGAATATAAATTTGCCATTAAATAAAGGGTTTTCCAATGCCATCGGTAAGTTTAAGATAATTTTGTTTAATTTTATTTTATTTTTCAATAAATTAATTAAAACATTTGTTTTTTTTTATATAATTGTAATTAGTAATTAAACGATTTCATTACCAGAGTAAAATCAGTTTAATTTTTTTTAATTGTCATTACATCAAACAATCACAATGAAATTGAAAAGGTAATAAAAAATTCACAATTATGATAAAAAAGTCATAGCAATTTGGCTCTATAATTCACAGGGTCTGCGCTAGTGGATCAAAATGAGTAGACTGAACGAGATTCTTGCGTTAAAATGACACGATAAGATTCACAAGGAGGCCGGAGACTGCGAAGGTTAATCTTTGAATTAGCACTAAAATGACAGGAAGTAGAGGAAGAAAATAGGAGTAAACCGAGCTAATTTTTATATTTAAAAAAACTTGACCGTAACTAGAGAGAGAACTAAACAAAACTGAAAATGAAGCCTCAAACATTAATAATTGAGGCAAAAGCAATGTAACAAGCCAGGCGACTTTAAAATAGTGAGACCAAAAAAGGATTGCCAAAAACGGCTTCTTGGGCGTCGAAGTCCATTTGATCGGTGCAAAATATTGTAGGTGGGTTGGTATACCTACCAATGTCATACATATGTGTTTTTACAAAAAAGAATGACCTTTTTTCTTTTACCTCTCTTGACTATATGGAAGCAAAGACAGGCCTTAAGGAACGGTCAAATTAGTCATATATGTGACCAGAAAGACATAACCATTAAATTAAAGAAACACATTTGTTGTTCTCTTCAAATAATTATTAGGATCCTACTCGATTTAAAAGAAACATATTACATTTATTATATTATAAATCGTCATTTGTAATGATAAGTGTCAGGAAGTTGGTTAGTCAGAAGTGGCAGCCTCTCACGACGAAGCTCACTTAAACACAATCGAATGGCCCGTTGTGATACCACAAGGAAGACGGCACGACTCCCCTTACCCAATTGAGAACCATGAAGATTCCCGGATGAAGCTCGCTATGTCCCCTGTAGAGTGAGATGATAGCTCCGTAAGAGTCCCGAAGAAAGGAGAGCCCAGAATTCTAAATCTTCTTCGAGCCAGGGAGGTGCAGTACGGTCTCTTACTCATCCTCCGAGCCACAGCTGCGACAGAAATCATTAGAGGGCAGACCCAGTCTTTCAGCATGCCAGCCGATTGGACAGTGACCAGTAAGTACCCAGACCGTGATACTTATGGATCCTGTCCAGTCCGAGCAGCTGCTTGGTCCGCTTGAGGTCCAGTGTAGTCCACAGTTGTCTGGAGATACAACAGGAACTTTCCTCTACCCATAATTTGTGAGCCAATATGGCCATTTTCACCGTTTGCCAGAGGAATTCCAACGTCTGGTAGCGAGGAGACATTGGGAAGCAATGTGCCCAGTTTGGCGAGATCATCGGCCTCACAGTTTCCCTGAATATCCCTGTGACCAGGGACCCAAAACAGGTCAATCTGTTATCGCTACGATAGTGTGTTTAGTAATGAGCGACATCTCAGGACTAGCTTAGATGTACAGTATGCACCAGCAAGCGCCCTGATTGCTGCCTGACTGTCCGAAAATATCCAAATGGCAAGGCCAAAAAGTTCGTCTCTAAGCACTATTTCAAATGTTTGCAGAATGGTCATTACCTCGGCTTGAAAGACGCTGCAGCAGTCAGGGAGTCTAAAGGATTCAGCAACCGACCTTGTCGTCCAGTTTTGAGCCATCGGTGTGGATGTCAACAGTATTGCTCACAACCACTTCGTTACAGACTCATTCCTCCCTACTTGGAATATGGATCTGAAACCCGTGGTCCAGAGCAGGTGTAGAAGAGATGTAATCCACCATTGATGGTATGGGCACATGCCGAACGATAATCTTGGAGTGACTTATGTCCGGCCTAAGCCAGCTTGAGAGGGCATTAAGTCTGGCTGCACAGCATTTGGCCTGTTGCAACACCAGGAGTTTGGTGGGTAACCAGTAGAGAAGGGCATACAGAGCCTTTGTCGAGGTAGTTCGGAGATTCCCAGTGATCAAAATGGCGGCTGTTCTCCTGACTTTATCAAGGGGCTCTTGGTTAACCGCTTTCTCGAAAGGGGGCCACCAAAAAATAGCACCGTAGAGCAAAGTGTCAGGAAAGATTGATGTTTTAAATAGTTGCAACGGTTTTGTGCTCAAATATTTCACTAATCTGACCGCAATTTTAGAAATAAATCAAAAAATCTTATTAATATCAAGCATCTTCTCCAACCTGACATATTGATAAACCCTTTTATTTTTTACATAAAAATGACGAAATGTAAAATTAATTTGAAAAAGATGAGTTTGAAAAGTATACGCATACACACACAGACACACATACACACTCTTCTTACGTCAAAGTCATCTTGTGGTTTTTTTATTTGGCGCCAGTATTCGATCAATTGTGAATTTGCCTTTATTTATCTGCCTTTGTTGGTTTACACACTCACTCCACTTTGTAAAACGAATATTAAAATTGGAGTTGTGTGTTGTTTGCTTTTTGTTTTTTTACGGACAGTAAAACTTAATTTTATTTTAACTGTTAATTTTGACAAATGAACATGATGATTATTTATAGGCGCTCATTTAGATTAGATTACACGTTGTTTTATAACTGAAAAATTGTTACACATTTACACACAGTGAAGGATAAAACTTTCATGAGGGCTACAAGTGAACTTTAAAAATTTCAGCAAAAGGTGTTTAATAAAATTAACCTTAAATGAGTTGTTATAGAAAAAGTTTATGTCAAAATATATTAACACACACGAAGGGTTCCGTAAAATGTATGGGCAACCCTTTCTTATTTTTTTAAAACTTGTTACAGAGAGTAAAGTGATACACACTTTGGGCAAATTTAAAAAAGCGCTTTAAAAATCACTTAAATATTGGGACACTTTTTAATTTGAATTTTTTATAATAGCGATAATTTATTGTCTTAGATTACGGTTCAAAAAATTAGGCTTCATAAATAAAAACCAAGTTAATATTGGCACACCCTTTAATTTGAAGTTTTAAAAACACAAGGTATTTTTTTAATGTAACTAACTATAACATTAAAAAAGTTTTAATATTTTTATGAATATTACGTTTTATGGGCACACCCTTTAACATTTTGTATTCTTGGTTAAAGCGGCTACAGTGAAAATTCCAAGAGTTTACTTGTTATGGTTCCTTGAAATAGAGGGCAGTGACAGAGGAGCAGACATCGTAGCGAAAAAATAGGATCACCCTTTTTATACGACACCCATAAAAAGGCATAGAGATAAGATGATGATAAAAAGCGCTTAAAACAACAAAAATTTTAACATTTTGTCAACATAAGAAATTTACTTAAATCCAAAAATTTCTCAAGTAAAAATTTGTAAAGAGATAAACGCCCAAAATTTTTTGTCTGAAAAAATGACGCCTATTATTCTCGGATAACCCTTAAATTAAGAGCAATACCAAAAATTATAAACATTTAAGAAGTACAACAACTTTCTTATGATAAAATCGCTTAAATAGATCAAATTAATGAAATAATTTGACATTAAAGTTTTGACATAAGAAAGAACGAAATTAATGTTAAACCTCCAATAAGAAAATGTGAAAACAATATAAAATTTCGGAAGAGAAAATAAGAAAATTGCAATTGCTTAAATATTGCTTAAAACTGAAGCTTAGTTTGACAATGAGAAAGATTAAATTCAAAGAAGTGATAATTTATTCTAAAAAAAAAATTAAAAAAAGCGCCAAGTTTGTGTTTTATTGCCACACGAAGCGTTCACCCTTTAGTTTCTAATTTTTTTCTTTGTATATCTCTGTTGTTGACAAATATAGGTGTGTGTCCATACTAAAAACAGGTCTGTTCTCGGTACACCCTTTAAGTTAAAGTTTTATATTTTATACATGCTAATACAGAGGGCATACACTCGGTGTAAATTTTTAAGGTCTTTACAAGTTTAGTCCATCAAGTCAAGTCACATCTTGTAAGGAGCAATCTTACTTTGTATTAGGGTTTGGGAAACGGCAATTCCAGGAGGGGAATTCCCGAAAAAATCTATCCACAACTTTCCGGGAAATTTTGGCTAAATTCCCGGGAAACGGGAAATTTAAAATCATTATTGATTGTTTTTCAAGTATTTTGGTTGGACATTTAAAAATTTTCAAATATCTCGTTTCGTGTCAATTCTACTACGTCTAATACATCTGCACATGAAATATTGTTTGAAGATTTTGATGTTGGTGTAGATAGTAATCGATATGGAATACATAAAAGCTATAGAATTTTTGTCTGTCTTCCCATCACGTAAAAACTGCTGGATTGATTTGAACAAATTTTTTAACGAGGCCCCTTAAAGCTTTTAGTCAAACAAAGAAACCTTTTTGTTTCATAAAAATATGTAATTTTGTTGAAAAACTAGAGATACCAATGTGAAGTTACCCAATTTTATCTGTTGCCAGTAAATTTAATTTTTGTAGATGAAAAGAACACCGTTTACAAAACTACAAAAAATATTTAAAAACACATTTTTCTGAATTTTAATTTTTAAGAAGAAATTAAAAGAAATGATACGTGGACAAAGTCAAGAGCTCTGCCAGTAAGATATAAAACTGAACCAAAGGTTATTCGAAGTCAATAACATTTGAAACACTAACATGGATAAGCTTTATAACTCATTATTGACAACAAAACCTACTGCAGGAGAAATTGAAAGGGCTTCTATTGTTGCAATTTTTGCCATGAAAACAAGCAACAGTATGTCTAGTGAATTGTTAAATGCAGTTCTAAAATCATATATTTCAAAAAATTATTAATGAAATATAGATTTTTGAACTTTTAATCTTTGTTTTCTCTCGTTATATAATACAAGTGTGCATGTGTATGTCTTATCACCTGAATTGTTTTTAAGTTGTATACACGTGCAAATACTCACATCTTATTCGCAAATAAAAATATAGTGAATAGAAATTTTTGCCGCATAAGCAGTGAATTATTTATTTGCGAATAGCTTACTGACAAAAACAATTCCTATGAATTTTTAATATTATTTTATTAAATAAACTTGTTTTCTTTAAGAATTGCTTTTTTACCGGAAATGCCGGGAAATCCCGGGAACGCGATAATTTTTTATTTTCCGGGAAATCCCAAACCCTACACTGTATACATTTCCGATGTCTACGTCAAGTTCACTTATACATTTTAAAATCAAATTTATTATTTTTTGGGAAAATTGCGATTACAGAGACAGAGACCTGTGATATAAGAACAAACATAGAGACAGGCCTCATGGAGATATTTAAAGTGTAACCTTTTTTATCTTTGGATACGGAATAGCAAAAACCAAGCAAAATTAAGAGAACGAAAATTATTTTAAATCAGAAATGCTGGTTTTGAGTTTTGCTAAAAAACAAAATATAATATTTTGAAAAAAGCTCTAAAATTGAGAAAATCAAAAATCAGAAAAACTTAGAAAAGCAAACCGTAAGGTTTAGGTTATTCACCAAAAGTAAAAATGACAGGCAAAAGCATTCGTGATCAATCGATGATTGATACAAAAGTGCAAAACCAAATGTATAAGACAAGTGACAAAAGGAACAGTAAAGAAAAACTTTAGTTTGTGTGTCGACTTCGTCTAACCAAATTAATTTTGATAGAATATTCCTCGTATTCTTATTTACAAAATTAGTTAGTTAAATAGATGATGATTAAAATATACACAACTTAAGGTAGATAGATGCGAAGAACGCTAATGATGGATTTGGCGGTCCTGAAAATGCTGCACTACATTCTGCCAGCGTCTATTTTTTTTGGAAAACGTCCGCATACATTTGTAAAAAATTTTTCTTTCTAAAGATTTTTAGAAATTAAATTAATAAATGATCTTAAGCCAGAAAACAATAAATTTTAATTCACTTAGTTATTTGCCAAATTATAAATTTTTTAGTAAAATAGCAAGAAAAAAAACTTCAAACAAAAATCGCCAAAATCAAGAAAACATAATAACACAGACGAGAAATCACTAAAAAAATTAAAAGTGTTAAAAATTAAGTGAAAGAGTTAAATAAAAAAAGTAAAAAATTCAATATTTCACAATTTTCTGTTTTGTTTCACCTGTTCATAAATTTTTCCCCACGACTGTTAATTAAAAGCAAACTGTTAAAAATCTATCTCACAAAATTTGTTTATGATTTTGTGTTTTTAACCATTAAATTTTATTATTTTTTATTAATTAATTAATTAATTTTTTTAATGGCCGCGAATTATGAAGAAGAACGAAAAGAAAACAAGAAATTATAATAGAGACAAGAGGAGCTTAATCCGTTTTCACACCCTTCACTACAAAAAGTGGAAAAAGGGTATATCTAAGTTTGTCATTCCGTTTTTACAATATCCATTTCCAACCCCATAAAGAATATATATTCTGAGTCCTTATGCATAGCAAAGTCGATTGAGCAATATCCATCTGTCCATCCGTGTTTGGGTTGAAATCAACTTTGTCAAGGCACTAGATGAGCTAGAGAAAATTTTAATACGCCAATCGATCAAACATAGGCTCGAAAGAACTGCTATTGGGAATCAGCAGGATCGGTCCATGTCCCTCTAGACAATGGACTTAACACCATACCTGACTCTAATTTTTCCATATCATTTTAAAGAATGAAATAACTCCAATCAAACGAAAAAAAAAAAAAAAAACAAATATATGGGGCATTGAAAATTAAAAAATAAAAATAAAAATCAAGTGAAAAAATTGACGTTCTCCCATATTTACCGAGTTATGGGCTCTGAATCTTCATAAAACTATTCGATTGTCAATATGGTCAATATAGGTATCATTAAACATGTTTTGAAGAAATCTTTCAGAAAATACTAAAATTTTTTAAAAATACTTAACCCATTAGGAGCCGACTACACTTTTATTTAAAATATTTTTTTCCTTGTTTTTTAATACTCTCAATATTTGTTTTAATTTTATTGGATTTACTTCACTGAACTAGATTTACGTACATGTTGAAGGGTACATAAGATTCGGCATAGCCGAATATGGCACTCTTACTTGTTATTTTTTTATTTATTGTGAAAATTGATTGATTACTAAAAATTATATGGTTTTTAAAAATTGCTAAACATGTAATTAGTTAAACATAACATGAGAAAAGTAATTTAGCTATTAAAAAAAAAAAACAAAAAAAAAAAAAAAAACAAAAGACTTTTAAAACTTCTTTAAGTTAATAAAACGACAAAAGACAAATGGCGTGAGTTAGTAAATAAATTAGTTAATAAACAGACTCAGAGATCTGTTTTAAGTGTTTTTTGTTTTTAAATCGATAAAAACATTTTGTTGTTGCTACCTCTTGAAATTTATATGACAAAATTTATGAATTTATTCATTAAAATATTTTCTTTAACTTGATTTAAAATTCTTAATAATCGTTAACTTTTTAACATAAAAATAAGCACTTAATTTATAACACGAATAACACACTTGTTTTTGTTAGGCAAAACAAAATAAAAAAATAAAAAAAAAATAAAAAAAATAAAGTAAAAATATTTTGTAGGTATTTTAAACACCAAAAATGACAAGACAAACTGATAACTGCATCTTAATGTGTTCAAATTAATTTAAACGGATTAATATTCATTCGATACAATAAGAAAGATCCACTCAATCGTATATTCAGATAAGATACGAATTGTAAAAAAATAAATGCTACACTACAACGCTTTGTATTGATAATAAATTAAATTTATTAAAAAAATTGTGAAAAATATAGCAAAAAATTCCTTCAAAAATGTTATTTTATTATCGGATATTTAATAGGAATAAAAAAAAATGAAATATTAAGCTGTTTAAGACTTTAAGGAATAAGCTGGGCTGGGCTTTAAGTGATGAGGGGATACGCTGTAGTAAAATATTTTGGTAGATTTTAATAATTTAATTTTTACAGCAAAATATTATTCTTTTAAGTTACTCATGAGGATGTATTTTTACAGCGTAAAATATTCATTCTGGGGCTGAAAGTTATATCTCTGGAAGGCCCTTTTTTTTCTTTTTTTCTGGAATATAACATAGTGAAGTCCACCGCGATGATGTTAATGATTCTAAAATATTTTATATTGAAATTACAAAAGCTGAAGCTTCATTAGAATTGTTTTCAGAGCATTCACCTTCTCCTGCGCCTCCGTATTACTCCAAGGACTTATAAAACCTATGAAAGACACTTTCGCAAACTTTTCTCTTGCTGATACTGATCAAAAACTAACAATTGTTGTCAAACCTACAACTAAAATGAAAAGACAGTACTTGAATAATCGACTAAAACAGTGAACGCAGCGGCTTAGAGAACTACTAAAATCATCCAGAAGAATTGCTTCTTTAAACTAAAAAAAAAAAATAAAAAAAAAATTACAAGACCATGACATAGCTTTACAATCAGATTATTAATTATGGCGTTCAAGCAGAAATCTTAAAAGACATTCCGCGTATAGGCCTCCCTTCCAAACATCGTGTTGACGGTGGGCAAGAAATGACACTAAAACAGTAATTTTTTGTTGTAGCTATTGACAGAAAACTGTTGATATGGAGGAAGTAGTCTTGCTTAGACTTTTTCTGTGGGGTATTGAAAAGGCAATTGTTGAGGTAATTTCTGAGACAGAAAAAATAATAAAATATTCACGCAGTTGTTTCGCTTGCCAGTTAGAATAATTATTTTTATTTTTACTGTAGTCCTACGCCTACGAAATTTTTAGTTTACACAAGGTTATCGAACTAAGAATTTCGTTGGTTACCAAATCCAGGAAATGTTAATAGAGAGCTATAATTAATCAGATAAAATAGGTTTTTATTTAACTTGTCTATGCTGTTTGAGAGTCTGTTACTTAATTAGATGTATTAAAAATAACAATTTAAACTCAAAAGTCCATGCACACATTCGAAAATTGTAGAAAAAAAAATCTTGGGATCTTTAGAAAAAAAAAGATCTCGTAACAAACTCAAAATGTTTTTAGAGGAATTTTTTGCATACGCGATATAACGTTTGTACTAAAATCAAACCCGAAAGGTTTTTAATTACTGGTTAATTGAAATTAAAATCTGTAGAAAATTAAAAAAAAAAAATAATTTTAATTGTTAGTTAAACTCAGTTGAGAATTCAGTAATCAATTTACAACATTCTCCATATATTTGTGTTGAAGCCAGGTTAAGTAAAAAAATAAATTTTTTTGTTAAGAATTCTGCAGTCATTTAAATATCAAATGTCTTTTTTTTAATTTTAAATATTTCCATGGCCAACAAAATTAAAAAAAATATTCTTAATAACAAAAATGTAAAATATTTAAAATACAAATAAAGAAACACCGTTTGTGGTCGTATAATTAAAATGATTTTAATTGAAGCCTTCAATTTTAATCACTCAAAGAATTGTAACGTCTTTGTAGCTAAAGTTCGTTGCTTAAGTCTTTTGTTTTACGTACGCACACACACACACCCAAACACACACTCACTCTCTCATTCAATTTGGGTTTCTTTGCCAATTTTCTCCTTTTAAAATGCAATATTGTCAACACTCATTAAAACGTTTTTATATTTTAGAAAAAAAAACAAAACAAAATTAAAGTTACGATTACGCCTTCACTAGCCAATTTAAGCATAAAACTCAATACGTGACAAAAATTTTAAAACGACTAATTTACCACACGCAGTCACCTGTACGATGATACCAACAATAAAAACGTATTAAATATTAGCTATCTAAGCGATTTTCTACATGTTTCCTTTTAACAAAGTCATTACGAATTGTTAATGAATTGATCACAACTGATAACAGCAACGAATAAACGAACGAACGAACGAACGAACGAAGAAACAAACTCATGGTCGCCGTTTAAAGTAATTATTTAATAACATTTTTATGAAAGTAAATTATTTATATTTAATGCGAGGGTAAGTCAATCTGTCTTAACGAAATCACACGAAACGCATTAAGAATTTAAGATGCCGTAGGATTTAAAAAAGACAGGTTTCACAGCACGTCTGGAAATTTGCAAGAAATATCAGTCATTTATGAAGAACAAATTAAATTAAATTAAGTTTAAAGGTGTGTTTTTTAACGATATATAAAATTAACTTAACAGTTGATTTACATTAGCGCCTGAGGTTAATATCAATCCGATCTAACGTCTAAAAATTCTATCGCCTAAATTGGGATCACATTTGCTGAAAATCGCCAAAAAAAAGGACGTTGTCGTGGGACAGACCTAGAAGCCAAATAAGAGCATTTCAGAAGAACACAATGCAGATTTATAGCTGTTGATGAAATATGGAACGCAGACAATGCAATAGATTTCACCAACTCAAACCGAAGTCGTTCAATTCTAAGTCACTTTTCACATTGGGCTGAGTGCAACATTTTCATGGGAATCAATACAAAAAGTGTTTTTCTATAGAATTACTGAACGTCTCTCGTATAATAAAATTATTCCTAAAAAAATCTTGCCATTTCTAGCATTGATTCCAATTGAATTAAAAATGATAAAATGAAATATGTTTATTTAGTTAAAGAAATTATTTGCTCTTTAGCACTTGAAATCTTAAGAATTTTTAAAATTAAAAAATAAGGTCTCCTTTGGAGAATATTTTACAAATAAAATATGAACAAGCAAAAGGTCTTGAACTCACTTCCTTTTGAAAACACAGTCAACAACATGACAACAACTACAATAAATGTTAATATTCCTGGAATATCAACCTTAAATGGTTCCTTAACATAAAATTCCAGCTCAAAAACTCAAATACACAAACACACATATTTTAACGCATTTATTTATTTATTTTTTTTTCTATTTGAAAATGCTGTTAAATTCTTTGTCAGAAAGGATGAATTTGTTTGTGGCAAGTGGGACGGGAGAGGTTTTAGTAATAAAAAATAATAAAAACGATACAATAAACACGTAAATGATCGCTTACGTTATAATCACTTGAAAACCAATCAAGGATAATAAATAATCTCTCAAGTTGAGATATTGAAAATTGCTCACATTAAATTATATTCACACTTTGGCCCTAATACAATACGATCGCAAGCCAACAACATAACACAATACAACACAACACAAGAAACCACAATTCAGTACAATAAAACACAACGAGCAATCTATAGGATTAAATTTATACACAAAAAAAAAAAATAATAATAGCAACAACAAACATGACAAACTATAGTATTACTTACGATTATAACTGCAACAACAACAGGAACAACAACACCAGGAACAGAAACAATAACAAATTCGTAGTCATTCACCAAAGCTTAGGACATTTTGCACTATGGGTCTTTTCCCACACTTTACAGTTTCTTGATGACATAAGGTTTCCATACGCAACATTAAAATCTGTTCCTCCAATAAAGAAATTTGTTTGCCCATAGTATTAAAAGATTTATAGACGGCTGATGCATTTACTCTTGACAAAAATATCGTGAACTTTTAAACAGTTTGGAATTAATTTCCTTGCAGCTTTATTCATCTTTCTATGCTGATCGGATACTTTAACTCATTTCGTTTATTTTGTTGTTGTAAATTTTTATTAAAATTTTTTTTAACAATTCTTGCAAAAAAAACCGACTTCATAATAGATTTCATCTGTCTGTTTATAACAATTAAAATGTATGGCTGCATATATAAAATTACAGCAGCTATAGGGTCACCCTTTAACTTCCATATTTAAATCTTATACTTACTTACTTAGCAATCAGGTTCCTTGTAAATTTCAACCGTCTGTCTACAACTGTTCAATAGTTAAATTATATCAACTATAGGGTCACCCTTTAATTTTCAAATTTAAATGTTATACTTCCTGTTGTAGTAGGTTCTTTGTACATTTCAACCGTCTGCCTATAACGTTTCAATATTTTGGCCATATACATCAAATTACATCAACTATTGTAACACCCTTTAATTTATAATTTTAAATGTTTATACTTCTTTTTATACCAGACAAAGTAGTGAACATTCTCTGTAATTTTCAAGTGTTTGTTTACAACGGTTCAAAAGATAGGGCCATATGGTAAAATTTCATCAATTATGGGATACCCTTTAATTTTTAAATTCAAATTATAAAACTGTAGCTAAAGCGGAGTAAGCAAAATAAGTTCTTTAAATTTCAACTGTCTGTGTACAACTGTTTAAGAGTGTGGCCATATTCATCAAATTTGTTTAACTATTGGGTCACTCTTTAATACTAACACTAATAATTGTTACTATAACGTCCACAGCAATCAACTTTCTGTTCAATTTGCAAGCGTTTATTTATAACGGTTTAAAAGATGGGTCACATACATCAAATTAAATGAATTATTGGGGCACCCTTTAATTTTTAATTTTAAATATTTATACTCGTTAATTTAATGATCATAGTATTTGATGTTCTGTCCAATTTTTAGGCGCTTGTCTATAATGGCTCAAAAGATAGGCCTATAAAAGTCAACTACGTCATCTTTGGGGACACCCTTTAATTTTTACATTTATTTTTATATTACTTTTCGCCAGCAACATTCGAAAAAGTGTCGCAAAATTTGACATCTAAAAAGAAAAATCATTTTCAAATGCCATGCAATGATCATTTTCATCATAGAGGCCTTAAGAACAGTTTTTCTATGAACCCTTAAAAAAAACATGCAATTTCCTGGAGCTCAATTTTTTTTTAAATACTTATTTCTAAAAAATCAAACTAATTTATGGGGAAATGGCTGGAAAATGGTCTTAAATAATATTTTCAATATTTTTGCTAAAATTGTGTAAGTTCAACCCACAGTGAAGAGCAAACCTATCAGTTGGTGATATAAATTTATGAAAAATAAAAAAAATAAAAAAACAATTTCAATATTAAATTGTAAAAATCGAGCTTAAACTCTTGCTGATCTGCACACAATATTATAAAGAATAAATAAGTTTATGAAAAAGAAAAGAAAAATGAAAAATTTATCAACAACATTTAGTTAAAATAAATATAAATTGTTGCAAATACATGCAGCGATGAGATGCTAAATGCAGAGTTAAAGACCACAAAAGAAAATAAAACGCAACAACCCAGCATCTACTCCTTAAAGCCAATATATTTTTAATATTTTCTTTATTGGAAAAAATATAAGAAAGAAAACCAAAATCTCAAAACAAACGAAAGGCAACAGGCAACAAACGGGCAGCCAAATAATGGACCAACCAACCAGCCATCCAAGAAGATAACCAACAATTCAATGATAAACGGCATTAATTCATATTTTATACGATGTATATAACAATAACAATAACAACAACAATAACAACAATAATAAAATAACGACTACAAATATGGAATGTAACTAAGCCAACCAAGCAACATATGACCACTGTTGTTATTCTTATTGTTGTTGTTTGCTTATCACAATAATAATAACAATAATGTTAAAGTGGCAAAGTGGCAAAGTGGCAAACTATGTGTAAAATCCATAAAATATATTTTAATAAATGTACTGGCATCACTAAATTTACTCTCTCTCTCTCTTTTTCTCTTTACAAAATACATAAATGATTACACATCAGAGATGGGGAAATTAAATAATTTCAAAAACTCTGGCATTCAAATAACGAAATAGATAAAATAAGAAAAGTAAAGTGATTTAAATACAAAATGAATATTTTTTAACAGGTGGCTTTAAATAATCACTGTGAAATTTTTAAATTTATTAGAAATCAAATATATGTGGATAAGATATGGAACGCTTTATACCTCAAAAATACAAAATACAGTAGTTTTCGCTTATAGTCCACAACTACAGTTGCACAATTTTTGTGGGCTAGAAGCGAATTACGACTATAACCGAATTTCTTTTTAGGCCACTTTATGGACTATAACTGAATCCAGATATAATACACATTTTTGACTATATACAAAGTATGCAATGTCTTTAATAAAACCACTTTTTTTAACAAAATAAAATTTTATTTAAAATATAAGCAATTATTGATTTAAATAAAATCAATAATCTTAACAAAAACCTTAACGTATTATTATTATTTATTGTAATTGAGGGTTTTCACATTAGACTAATTGTGCTGGCATAAAATCGTAGTTTGTAGGCTTTTTCGGTGAGGAGAGTGGTTTTTGGTTGGCACAATTTTTCAACCAGCTTTAACCCCGCACAAGCAGAACAAAACTAACACATACACACTTATGAAAACACAGGTTCTGCGTTTTTTTTTTTGCAGAGCGATTTTTAGTGTTTAGTCGTCCTTCGACGAGTAAACATGAATGCATCAATGATGAATTTTATTATGATTGAATTCAGTTTTCTTATAATATTTTATCAAGGGAAATTAAGTTTAAAGTTAATTTAAGTTAATTTTTATATGTATTTTACAGGAAAAAAATTGAAAAGGAACTTTCTGTCAAATATGAATAAAATATTAATTGAAATCTTCTTCATTTTCTTTTTATGAATGAAATATTAATTGAAATCTTCAGCTTCTAGGAGTGATGATGCAGCTTGCAAGTTACAGCCACTAGAAATTCCTCCTAAAATTATTGCCAATTCATCATCAATTATTTCAGCCACATTTCCGCATCTTATGTATGTGCTTAACGAACGAAAGGCAAACATGAAATAAACAAAGAAATTACTAACACAGACAAAGCTGTGTATACGTGCACAATTTTGTGCCAGCATAATTAGTCTTGTGTGAATACGAAAGAACAAAAGTTGTGCGGATTAAAAATTAGTCTAATGTGAAAACCCTCATTCAAATGCTTTAAAAGCTTATTGTAATAAAAAGTTGCCAGAAGTCTAAATAAAAAAGGTTGCCAGTTTGTTTAAAAAAAGTATTAAAAAAACAGGGTGGACTATATAAAAGTTTTTTTCTATACAATATTATCTATGCATGCATAGAAAAAGGACAGTTTTGGCTTACATCCGTTTTTGGCCTTTAAGCGGAATGGACTATAAACGAAAAGTACTGTAATTGTTTTGAGTTTAAGTTATTCATTCATGAAAAATTTTGAGCCAACTTGTATATGAACTTTGACATTTTGGTCAAGGATTTAAAATAAATAAATTCACCATAACTCAGCGAATTTTTAAACCTTTTAAGCCCTCTATTTAGGGTTTGGTATTTCCCAGAATTTTTATTTCGCGAGAAACAGGAAAAATTATCGTATTTCTGGAATTTCGCGGTATTTTCGGGAAAAAAGCAGTTCTTGAAGAAAACAATTTTATTTAATGAAATAATATTAAAAAATTTATAGTTTTATTAAATCATAAACAAGCAATAAAAATAATTGTTAAATAATATGATTTAAGAGTTTATAAAACTTAAAAACAATTCAGGTGACAAGACATACACATCAACATTTGTATTATATAACGAGAGATAACAAAGATAAAAATAATGAAAAAATATTTTATTAATTATTTTTTGAAATATATGATTTAAGAACTGCATTTAACAATTTACTAGACATGCTGTTGCTTGTTTTCGTTGCAAAAATTGCAACAATAGAAACAACCCTTTCACTTTCTCCTGCGGTAGGTTTTGTTGTCAACAATGCGTTATAAAGATTATCCTTGTTCGTGTTTTAAATGTTAGTGACTTTGAATAACTCAAATTCCTTTTTAAAAAAATAAGTTACCTTAAGTTCTGTTTTATAACTTATTAGCAGTGCTCACGACTTCTAATTATCTTAAATTAAAAAATTTAGAAAAATGTGTTTTAAAAATTTTTTGTAGAGTTCTATAAACAGTGTTAAAAGCTTTCCATCTACAAAAATAAAATTTACAGACAACTGTTTTAGTACCATTATGTCGATAAAGTTGGGTAACTTCATATTGGTATCTCTAGTTTCTCTACGCAATGACATATTTTTATGAAATAAAGGGGTTTCTATATTTGAACAAAGGTTTTAAGGCACCTCCTCACAAAATTTAATTCAAATCCATTTAGCAGTTTTTACGTGATGCGAGCACAGACAGACAAAATTTCTAAAAATAGGTATTTTGTATTCCATATCGATTACTATCTACACCAAAATCAAAATCAAAAAAATATTTCATATACAGATGTAAAGACGTAATAGAATTCACACAAAATGAGATAATTGAAAATTTTTAAATGTCACAACGATAATATTTAAAAAACAATTAGCGATTTCTTTAAAGTCATAATTATTTAAAATTTCCCGTTTCCCGGGAATTTAATCAAAATTTTCTCGGGAAATCGTAGATAGCTTGTCCCAAACCCTACCACTAACTCGTATTTTGTTACAATTATAAATCTCTAGTTTTCTTAAGTTCTAAAGTTGGGAGAACAAAGTGGATAAGTGATAAATTTAAACCAAAAACGACATACAATAATTCTTGCAAAAACCCGACTTTAAAACAAATTCCAGCTATCTGTCAATAACGGCTAAGAAGTTTGGCCACATACATTAAATTGCATCGGCTATAGGCACACCCTTAATATCCAAATTTAAGTTGTATACTTGCTGTTCTAGCGGACTAAGCAATACAGGTTCATTTTTAATTTCAACCGTCCGTCCAGAATTGTTTAACAGCTTGGACATATGCATCAACTTACATCAACATTTGTAACACCCTTTAATTCATAATTTTAAGTATTTATACTTCTTATCCCACCAGACAAAGAAGTTGATATTCAAAAGTATATGGCCATAAAAATCAAATTATATTAACTATTAGGACACCCTTTAATTTCCAAAGGTTCCCCATAAATTTTAGCTGTATGTCTATAATGGTTTAAAAGATTGGTCACATACATCAAATAAAATGAATTTTTGGGGCAGCCTTCCATTTTGAATATTTATACTCGTTAATTTAAGGATCATAATATTCGACGTTCTGTTCAATTTTCAAGCGCTTGTCTATAATAGTTCATTATATGTCAATATGGGTCAATTAAAGTAACACCCTTTAATTTTTAGATTTATTTTTGTATTAAATCGTGCTATTGGGAGCTACAGTGATACGCAGTTTTTTTAATTTTTAAGTGTCTCTCTTTACAGTTCATTATAATACACTTAAGAAAACATACATGTTGTCTGGCAACACCTTTTAACTTTTTTAATTATGAACTGTTTTAAAAACGTTACCAATCTGTAAGTATCACCTTTTAAATAAAGAAAAAATTTTAAAAATCGTTCCAGAGATGGCTGTGTTCTGCAGGCATGAACATAAAAAAGAAACATTCAGTCGAATTGATAACATACATTTTTTTTTGAAGTCGGTTAAAAAAAAAAGAACAACATTCAAAAAACGCAAAGAATATAAAGGCACTTGCTTTTTTTATTGATAATCATGGAAATTTAAGAACACTTTAAAATTCCTATTTATAAAATGTTTAGATTTTTTCATATAACTTTCGTATAAAAATCCATAATTAATTTGATAATAAAATAATAAATCCTGAAAAGGGAATTCCAAATGTACTCTTAATGTAAAATTTAACATTTCCATCTCTGACTGCATTATATGTGTATGTGTGGATATTAAAACAAAAATGTTAGTAAGTGAGAATAATTAATGCGACAGAAAAAACACCTTAAAATGCAGAGTCCATTTAAAAAATTTTAACTTTCTCGCGAAATTAACTTAAGGAATTATAGTACCATTCGAATAAATGAAGAATTCCCTAAGAAGGCAGTGTTTCAACTCTTTACAGTCCACCCTAAATACGAGCGTAACAGTCCACCCTAAATACGAGCGTAAGACGTTATTTAACTGTCAAAAATTTTCATGCCCATACAAAATGTATGAGACCAACCCAAATAGCGCGACGCTAACGTTGAACAATTGAAAAATCCAATTTTGACGCGCGTAAAAAGTGAAGTTGGCTGCAAAAGAAGTGTTGTTATTGTTTTTTTTTTTGTGGTATATACAAAAGTATTTCCAACAGTAATGACATTACAGCTACTTTAAGGTCAATTTCGCGATTTTATCTCTCTTAATTATTTCAATTTTGTGGTTTTTAGCAAATAAGATAAGTAAACAATACTGTTCGTTTAACAACGTTGGCGCTCGTATTTAAGTTACTCATTACAGCGTAAAAACTAGACGCTAAATTACGTCGTGCCTAACGCCCGTATTTAGGGTGGACTGTAAGACGTTATTTAACTGTCAAAAATTCTCATGCCCATACAAAATGTATGAGACCAACCCAAATAGCGCGACGCTAACGTTGAACAATTGAAAAATCCAATTTTGACGCGCGTAAAAAGTGAAGTTGGCTGCAAAAGAAGTGTTGTTATTGTTTTTTTTTTGTGGTATATACAAAAGTATTTCCAACAGTAATGACATTACAGCTACTTTAAGGTCAATTTCGCGATTTTATCTCTCTTAATTATTTCAATTTTGTGGTTTTTAGCAAATAAGATAAGTAAACAATACTGTTCGTTTCACAACGTTGGCGCTCGTATTTAAGTTACTCATTACAGCGTAAAAACTAGACGCTAAATTACGTCGTGCCTAACGCCCGTATTTAGGGTGGACTGTTAGAATAAAATTATAATGATTCCATCTCTGAATTGATTTGTATCCAAGTAGCAGGAATAGAAAAAAAGTGACAAGCGAAGGACACTGTTCAACTGTTCGTGAATTTTTGGATGCGTAAAAATAAATAAATTTTTAATGAAAAAATTCCTAAGATCGAAATTAGATAACTAAGAAGTGCAATCGATAGTAAACCAGCCACTTATCCGTAAACTAAAAATTTAAAAATAACCTGTCATCAATGGCGCACTGCAAGCAAGTTCATTCCAACAACCTGAAAAAAAGAATACAAAGCCAGTGATAAATAAATAAACAAAAAAAAAAAAAAAAAAGAAAAAGAATTCGGAAACTCAACATTAAGGAAACAATTTAATTTGTTCAGTGCGACGTACATGTTGTAACAACAACTATTTATGCTAAACACTGTTGCAAATTTAACTGATTCATTTGCTCCTCGCACACAGCAGTCACTCAAAATCACAAAAGCACCAGACAGGAAATGAGGTGTGCAAAGAGAAGAGTCAGCCAATGAGTCTCTGTCTGTACAAAGACCAAATCCACATAAACATTCATTCGTATGGACGACGTGCGAGTACATAGTTAACCTAATGAAGAGTGTAAATGCGTGCCGATTATAATAAATTGTACAAATAAATGTGAAGAAGGAAAAAACATAAAAAACAGCAACATGCAAATTAAATGGCAATAAGGAAAAATATGCCAGAAAACAAACAAATTTTTTAAATTTAAATTTAAGGTTAAAAAACGCAACATTATTTTAAATCTAATTAAATTAACACAGTCCGACACATGATGCACGTGGAAGTAGTAAAAAATGGATTTTAATTTTTAATTTGATGATCTGGTGACAGTTGATAATGTGGAGTGAATTTTGAACTGGGGACAAGATTGTATTGGGACTTTTGCTTCTATTGTTATTAACTTTAAATTGCTTCGCTGCATTGAAGGTCTTATTAATTTTCAATTCTTTCTTCACATTTAATTGTTTTTTATCCTGCTCACGAAAAAAAGTCCTGTAAGCTTTCCTTTGACGGAAGTGGATGTGTTTCATAGCCCGCTCTCTATTATCAACTTTTTTACTTTCTGTCCTTCTGCTGTATTTAACCATAAACAACTTCCGTAAAATCCGTCAAAGCGACTTAGTATTATTTCATGAGAATTTTGCGGCCGAAAGAGGGAACACTGTCTAACAAGCAAAGCAGAAAAAAGAAGTGACGCTTAGCGACGAACTACTCAAATCGATAATAAAATTAAAAAATTGTTAATGACAGTTTTAGTCTGAAAAGAGAAAGGAAAAAATGTTTCATTAATCAAATGATGAGAGAGAAGAAATTTTGTTTTCCTTACAAGAAAAATCCTCGTCTTAGGGTGTTAATATTTTGATGAGGATATGCAGCGATTGACTGACTCACTTATTGGCGAGTTGTAAAAACAATGTCATGCGGAACCTTCATTTTATACAACGCTTTGATGGCGGATACAGGGGCAAATATAAAAAATTCTTTGAAAGATCTTAGCATTGCATTTCATAACGTATTAACGTGAATGCTCCTGATCATGCTCTACTAAGGAGGGGAGATATTGTTTTACCTGGTCGAGCACTAAAGTGATAGCTTCAATTACTGGCACTGATCGAATTTAATTTACAATAGTTTTAGCTTTATTCAAATTTGATTGATAAAAACAACATTTATTTAATCAGAACTAAATTCAGACGGTAAAAAGTTTTTAGTAAAACGCAGCTGCATCTGCTGACAGTTAGTTGCGTTATATAATTCTTTATGTAACCGCCGCACTGTGGTCAATACTTTAAGATAGCGGCCAAAACTACTTTTGGTTTTTGTTCTCCGATTTTAAAGTTATTAGACTCATATGAAAGTAGACAGTAGTAAACCGCGGGAGCCAAAAAATTAGAACTCTATTTCAACTATTTCACTGAGAACAGGGTGGTCCAAAATGGGCTTTTTCAGAATTTAGTAAATTTATGATATTTTTAGTTAATTTTTAAAGTCTAAATGATCATAAATTTTTGGTTTTTCAAGATTTTTGGACGAAATAAATTTTGTGTTGTAACTTAACTTATTTCCTATTACTGGTAAAAAAAATTGAAGCTCTACTGTTTTCAGAACAATTTAAATATTTTTTTTAAAAAGGTCAAATTTCTCGGAAATTTCCTACTTCATAGAGTACAACTCCTGTGAGTCAAGCTGAGTCAAAACACAAATTTACTATTTTGTAGTCCTAACTCTCCCCTACATTCCTATATATATATGTCCATGCATCGGGACTGCACTTTTTGAGCTACAGCAATTTTTCTGACCCAAGGTAAGATATTCGGTACAAATGAACGTCATATTTTTTGAGAAGTTATTTGTATGTGAAAGTGGCTATTATGCATATATTTTGATGAAATTTTGTACAAGAGTTCTTATTGATCCAAAAAATAATTCTGTTGAAATTAGGAGAAGTTGGCCCATATTTGGATCTAGTCCACATAGAAGGGTGTATCAAAATTTTGACAAAATTGACAATAGAACTCCTAAATTATGTGGTATCTAGCAATTAATTTGGAAAAGGTAAAAAATGATTTTATTGCCATCTAATATTACATAACTTAAATACCTGAAACTTGCAAATAAATTTATACCAATGGAAATAACTGGTAAAACCAAGTACCTGTTATATTATGTTTCAAAGAGGAAAAAAAGATCATGTTGAAACTTCGAGCAATAGTTTATTAATCCATGCATTGATTTTTTTCCTCATTATTGTTTAAACAATGGCTAAATTCAGTTATAGTGTTCTATCTGATATATATTTTGAACGGAAAGATGAAAACGACATTATTTTACATACAATGAATAATCCATTCTTCAAAATATGCGACAAACAAGAAATTAAAATTCATAAATTAAAAATAAAAAACCTTTTAAATACTTTAAGAAAACGGTACAATCAATGTTCCAGAAACAAGAAATTGTTTTACTCACGCAACCAAGAATGGCTAAGAAATAAACTTATTTTTAAAAAGGCATCAGTAACTACCACGGAAACTGGAAAAGGTGGTCGACCAGCAAAGCCAATTGATAATTGTAGTGAAAGATCACGAAGACGCAAGCTTAAACATATCAATGAAGAAGTTTCTTGTAGCATCATAAAGGATTCAATTCTGCATCAAATTCAACTATCGAAAACTAAAAAGAGTAAAATTGCTATCATTAATAAAATAGTGGAAGCAAGCTCCAGACGCACAAAAAGGATTTTAAAAAGTATGCCGACACCAACTGAAGAAAATAAATTTACTCCAGAAGAAGCATTTCCACTATTTTTGGATTTGAAAATGACTAAAAACCAATATACAGAATTGCGGAAGCGAACCAATGAAAAAAATTGTGCAATTTTTCCATCATATCGAGATATAGTTTCTGCCAAAAAAGATTGCTTACCTTCACCAACTGCTATTAGTGTAACTTCAAGTTCAGCAGAAATAAAATTGCAGGATCTTCTTGAACACCCTGCAGAACGATTACTAAAGACATTTGATGCTGACTATTTAAAGAAGTTTAAAAATTGCAGCATGACTTTAATTTCTAAATGGGGATGTGATGGGTCCTCTGGCCAGAAACAATACAAACAATGTAATGCGGAAAATTCATCAGATGCCAATTTATTCATGATTTCTTTCGTTCCATTACGTTTAACAAAAATATTTATTGGTTCAGAGCCGTCAACTAGTAGAGCTGCAGAGATAGATGCATGGAAGAATGAAATTCCCTCGTCAATAAATTCCCTCGTCAATAGACCAATAAAGTTTGTTAACAAAAAAGAAACTAAAAGATGTCATAACTGAAAAAATTGGCAAAATAACAGATGAAATTAAAGAACTTCAACCAGTGATATTTGAATTTAAGGACCAATGCATCGAAGTTAACTTTAAAATGTCACTTACAATGATCGATGGAAAAGTTGCACAAGCTTTAACCGAAACAAAGTCTTCGTCAAGCTGCACCATATGCCAAAAAACATCATGTCAATTGAGCCAACCACCAACACAAGACGATAGTTTTAATGAAGCATATGAATTTGGAATGTCACCTCTTCATGCTAGAATCCAGAAACTGCAGCTTCTATAATTGGAGTAGATTATGATTTAATACGACGATTCCAAATCATATTAGAATTTATAACATGTAGCAAAAAGATAGATGCAAAAAAATTTGGTCAGTATGCTAATGAGACAGCAACCCTTTATAACCAAAAATATTCTTGGAGACATATGCCAACCACAGTTCACAAAATTTTGTTCCATGGGGAACAAATAATTCAGCACAATATGCTTCCAATTGGAGATCTCTCAGAAGAAGCGCAAGAAAAAAGGAACAAAGACTACAGATTCTTTCGCGAGCACAATACAAGAAAAATTTCCAGATATTGTACTAATGAAGATCTTATAAATATTTTGTTGTGCACATCAGACCCATATATGTCCAGTATTCGACAAAAAAGGAAATCAACCTCATTAGAGGTAGATGAAGGTTTAGCTTCTACTACTACTGCAAAATGAAAATCAAAGCTATTTGGAAGAAATTTTTACTAATATTGTTTAATTAATACTAGTTTTAAGATTATAATTTGTTTCTAATTTTAGAATAAATTTTTATTAATACATTTAAATAAAATATATGTGCACTTTAAATCAATAGTAAAAGTTTACTAAAAATTTTATCGATGTTGTGTTCTGTATATAATATATCCAAATGGTATTGATATTGTTGGGAATTTCAGTGTTATTTTTCAGTTCAATCCTCAGAAGAATTAGCTTTCTTCCAAAAAAAACCTACCTTTGGCCCCTGTGAATATTGAGACTAAATAAATGTCAGGGCCCAAATGTTAGCATTTTCTGACCAAAATTAAGTTTAGGAATAATAAATAAGTATTGGTTGTAAAATACGATTGAGAAAAATAAGAAATTAATAAAATATACCTATTTAAAATGTAAAAATATTCAACTTTTACATGGAAACTCAACAAAAAATTAAAATGCATTTTTAACTCCACATTACTTACGTTCCTATGGGTCGATTTTTACGTTTGAACACGCAAATTGAAGCTTAAAGTCGCTCCTATTGAACAGAACAAAAAAAATACCAATCCGGTCAAAAGTTATAGAGTTTTGACCGCTATCTCGCGAAGTTGACCACTGTGCGCCGGGACCTCCTAGTGTACTATTAGTTGGCGTGTTAAGCTTAACTGTTGGGTAAGAGGGATATAACAACTGCTGTCAGTTCCAGTCGTATTTCAGGCACCAGCAACTGGAAACACTATTGCGGCGAATTCACACACGATGTTTTTCGTCATGGCGAAATAATGTACCAGGTGGTGGCAGTGGCAAATTTCATTTACTTTCGCCGTTGCAAAAAATGTCAAACTTTATATAAAAAAATTTTCGCTGATTTTTTATATATGGAGTTTGACATTTTCTGCAACGGTACATGACTTCTCCATGTTTTTCGTGTTTCATGCTGTGAGCAGCTAATTGTGCGGTTGGCGTTTTTTTGCTTGGCTCTGGAGAGCGAGACGAATCGTTGGTTAAACAACGATTTCTTTTTTTAATTTTTTATATTAAATTTTAGATTACCAACAGAACTTCGACCACAAAGCAACGGATTCCGAGGACGTGCAACAACAACAGCATACCTAACTGCAGCAAGAAAAAGTTATTTTTTGGTATTTGTATTGTAGTCCACTATCAGCTGCATTAACATGAAGAATATTGCCGAATATTGCCAGCTATACACCAACGGACTTTGCGCTTGCTTATTGGGCATCGACATGCAGCAGACAGCAGCAACCAGTAAAACAACCGAAAAACTCCGAAATAGCGAAGGAATAGAATATAATTTGGCCTAGTTAAGCCTTTGCTGGAGGAGGTATGTGATTTGAAAGGAGTAACTTTATTCAATTGCGTGTTGTAAATTAAAAGCTCACGAGTCGTGAGTTTAAATCCCATCAGAGTTATGATTTTATGAAAGAATTATTGTAATTAAGTAACTACGATAAACAAATTGCCTCGATAGCAAATAAGTTTGAAACGGAAGTGCAAAGATTCGATTAAAAGATTAATTAAATTGCTGAAGTCGCCTGTATTTTAAGGCAGCTGATGAGATAGTAAAGGTGCCCAAAATAAAAAAAAAAAAACAAGAAGGACTTTTAATGAGGAAAGCAAAA
Source organism: Cistogaster globosa (assembly GCA_937654795.1). Taxonomy (NCBI): domain Eukaryota; kingdom Metazoa; phylum Arthropoda; class Insecta; order Diptera; family Tachinidae; genus Cistogaster; species Cistogaster globosa. The sequence goes on from OW569403.1 coordinate 5,608,295, forward strand.
AGTGTGTCTACGATTTCTAAGGTTTTGTTTACTAAAACAGAAAATCCAGCCAAAGTCACAAATCAAGAAATAAAAAACGAAGAAAAATAAACTGCCACAGAAGATTAAAATAAAAATGTATTTGCTGGCGTTTGTAATCAAAAGAATCTTTACGTTTGTCAAAGCGAAGGCCAAGTACCAATACAAACTCACCTGTATTATGTAAAGCTTTTACCAAGTGGTTTGGCTTTCTTATCTACCCTGAGTTGGTATAAATGAAACGAATCTCCAATCTCTGATATAACTCGAGCTTAAAGATGTGCGAGAAATAAACTTGGACGAGCCCAGGCCATAATTTAGAAGTTAGAAAAAATAAGTTTAGAAGGAGATAAAATGACGAAAAGCTGTGATCCAGCTTAATCAAGAAAATTAAATCTTCTTTGAAATGAACTGAGATCTTGCAACAGTTAGACTTTGCTAAACTGAAAGGGTTAATAGGAACAGCTACATTGGCGAGTTTGAATTACGATCAGGAACTTTTAAATAGAAAAGCTAAAAAACTGTCTAAATATGATTCAACGCTGTTAACTGCCTTTTCAAGTATCATCTACCTCAGATGCAAGAGGAACAATAAAGATTGTGATTTGACGGTTACCAGTCATCTTTCTAAAGGTGCAGTCAGATTTGTAAAATTTTTGACCAAAAAAGCGTAAACACTATTTAAAAAAATGTTGATTCAATCTTTTCAGACACGTATGACAACAAATGACGGTTTAAAATATTATAAATTAATCTGCTTACCTTTTATATTGAGGAGGATCTTACATTTTTTAATAAACATTTAAGAAGGACAAAAATTTGTTCCCTTAGTTTAGTTTTAGTGAAATATTTGACTAATCTGACCGTACCTTAACCTAAGAGAAAATACAGTAGAAATTAGAAATTATCATAATTATTTCTAATGAAATATTGCTTTATGATTTGATTGCTCTTATCTTCAATATGATTTCTTAACCAAAAACTAGAAGAAAAGCTTGTAAAACAGAGCATTTGTGTAGATTGTGATTGACATTGCAGAACACAGAGCTTTCAAGAGAAATCAAATCTAATCACTAGATCAGCACACTAGCAACTAGTCTAGCATAGTATGCCTTAATAAAGATAATATTTTTTTAACTCATTAAACATCATTCTTAAAAATTGACCAAATGAGCTGTATTTTTTTAAAAGGTCTATTCAATTAATAACCAGTTCTTGGGCCAATTGCTGTGTCGTTTACTTTTTTATGAGCAATTTAATAAAAATAGTTTAACAAGAAACAGCAAATTGACGAACAAAGATTATAGTTTGAGGCAGCTGTGCCATGACTTAAAAATAACAACTCGATAAACTTGTAAAATTGTATTTCAATTAAGTACTCGATAATTGGAAAATAACACTTTTCGAGCTACAAGGCAGCCCATATCAATTCATAAATATTTTCATACCTAAACTATATGGATGGTGGAAGTGACAGTGGCTGCAGTAACCGTAACAGTAACAGGAAAATGAATATTTATGTTATTACTTATTTTATTCAAATTTACAATCAGACTAAACAGCTCACGTCTTTCGAATGAGATCTTTACAAAACCAAAAGCAGCCAACAAGAAGACTGTCGATGTTTTCAACTGACACTAAACATGTTAAATATTTAACAAATTAATGTTGTAATAAATATTTCTGTTCCAAGACATGGCTTAAACGTTCATAAACACATACAAATACCAAGGAATGAGCATTGTGTTCATATCATACCAAAAGTAAGTTCAGTTGTGTTAATAATGCCATACCAGCCAGCCCTTAAGACTTCATTTTTTATTTTTTTCATTCTCTCTGATTCTTGTATGAAGAAATATTTATAACGGCGTACTTGATTGAGACAACATATAAATAGTCATATGTATATCTGTCTGTCTGTCTGTTAGTCTGCCTATCCAAATATACACTCGCTTTTTCGTGCCTGACTGACAAAGAAATTAACTGACTGACTGACTGACTGAGTGTATGTCTACTGGTGTGCGTTTGTGTTGAGTTAAGAGCTGGGCAAAAGGCATTTAACATTTTGCATATTTTTTTCCTGGAACAAATGTTGTTTTGCATTTTAATTCCAACACATAAATGAAGACCTGCCGTGCATTGGACATTGAGCGTTTTATAACGTCGCAATAAATGTTAAACAGGGGGCACTACACTCTACTTTGGAATACTTTAATTTTGTTAGGCGTCTCAGTTGCACATATAATTTGTAATCGTTGGTCAAATGATAGAGATAGCAAGATTCACTAGATGTTTACATGATGCTTCATTAAGTGAATAAAAATTATTGCAAGAGGTGGTTTAGAAAAATCTTTTTACGGCAGGCTTTGTTTGAAGTTTCCTCTGTAGAAATCAATTTCTGGGAAGCGTTATAAAGTCGTCAAGCCTAAATGGAAAGCATATCGCGCAAATAAGTTCCGCGGCTTGATATTATTTGTGTTTCAATTGACTTTTGATTTGAAATAGCCCTTTTGAAAGAAATTCAATTAGTTTGAATATTATAATCTAGACGATGAATTCTGATCACCAATATGAGATTAAGGTGACGATTAAGTTTAGTCGCGCTTAGTAACTGAATAATTTTCTCGCTGTTTAGAAAAATGGAAATTTAATGAAGTGTTTAATTGATTAAATTGTTATCCAATTGGAATTTTTCTTCTTCTATTTTAATTAAATATATTATTGATTTCACTATTTCTTTAACTGGAAAAATGTTGATTTTCATTTTGAATAAAATAGTAATTGAATCAAGTAAAAACTTAATTAAGCTTCAATATAACGAAAGAAAATTGCAGGTGCCAACAATTCTTCTTCTCGTCCCTATTAATGTAATTACAGTTAAACGGTAAAAAATATTTGCAGCTTGACTCGTATCATTTTCAAAGGAATATGGTTCCATCATGCAACATGCGCCGCTTTTGCCGGCTTCAAAAACTACCAAATTGAAAATGAGCTTGAGCACTGAGTACGATTTTGTTCAATAGATTAATATTAACTTTTTCCGCTGAACTGGTCACTAAGCTCCAGTTCTTATGTCAGTAGGACATTGTTAGCATATAAACGCTTGTCTAATGGGAGTATTAATTGTAGGCAGCTCCTGAAGACTTTGAAATTCTTATGCGTGATCCATCATAAATCGTTACTGAATTCTAACCAAAATTCAACTCCACAATTCGATATGATTTTTTGAATAAACTATTATTGTATGTTTATTGTGTTAAATGACCCAGTTGATAATTCGATTTTTGATATGAAATTTGCAAACTGTCGTAGGTAAACTTTCAATGTTTCAGAAAAAATTACGACGCAATAAAAATATTGGTTCGCAATGTTTAGTATTTTATCAGGATACAGAGGGACTTTAAAAGGATTAAAAAATTTCTCTACAAAAAAAAAAAAAACAGTTGCTCATGACGTAACATTTTCACGATAAAGTAACTTTTTATTGCATGGTGAAGTGTTTTTGCGAGAAATTTCGCCGTATTATTTTTTATAATAAAGAAATAAATTGCAAAAGGTAATCTCGACATACCTTCTTAACCCACTTGCACATTTTAGAAATGGTGATTCAACGGTGATGGTTTTGATACTGGAGTCAAAAGACATTCAATCAAAAAAATTTGAAAAAAAAATTAAATACTTTACCCCAAGGCGAATCAACTACCAGGTGGCAGCTCAGACCAATTGTTTATTTTTTGCTGCAAACCATTACTGTCAAATTCCGTATAAAAAAATCTGTTTATATTTTTTTTATATGGAGTTTGACAGTAATAATTGGCGGCAAAAATAGTGAATTCGCCTACGGATAACTCGTATTATGCCGGGATCATTATGAATTTCACATCTGGTTCTGCGTTTTTGCTTGCTATCATTCAAGCTATTCAAAAGCAAGGAATTCTGCTATTTTTTCTTTTATGAGATTCTTAGACTTCTGTCCATTAATTTAATAATTGGGAAAAAATAACAATTGAAAGTTATAAGTTTCCAGTGTGACATGTTGCTGTGCCAGTAAAAACGGAAAGAAGGGAATGGGTACCCAACCTTCTCCCAACTGAAGTCTGCTCAAACTCATGCGACTTTATAAAACATTATTTTAATATATCCTGTGTCTCAAAAGATGAGCAGAAACCCTCTGATCATTGTAGTAAAATTATAAGTCGCCGCTTAACGTTTTTAATACATCATCAGGCTTAATTCTTGGCATATTCGTTTTAGTCATTTAAATGTGTTGTAGTTTTAAGCGTCTGTTGTCTTGTTTCTGGCTAATAACTGCTTTTTAATGAATAAATCACCGAATGATTAAAATCTCTTAATAATATTCATTTAATGATATGACTTTTAACGATATCTTAACAAACGTTTACGATCATTGTGACGATTACGACGGCTACGACTGCACAGACGAAACTCAAAAATTAACATCATGTTAAAGATTTGTGTGGTAGAAGAGGAAGGAGGAAGCCAATAACTGTGGCTGTGTGCGCATAAAATTAATGCCTTCACCAGGATGTGTTAAGCACTTAAACGACGTTTTATAAACTGCGTTTATTTATCTTCAATTTAAACTGTGTTTTTATAAGCAGTTTAATAAAAATTATTATATTTTTTTATTTTTTATAATTTCTTTTAACGTTTGTGTCTCTTTGCGGAAATTATTAAATTTTAAATACAATTTAAACATTTTTTTTATTCACACTTTGTATCTTAAAGCTCATTTAATTGCCTGCTTTAAAGGTGTAAATGTATGTGATGGTATTTTAACTTTTAAATAGTAATTTTTTTAAAAATAAATATGTTGTTAATTCTAGTGGTACGTTTTATTTAATTAAAATATTAAAAAGTTTATTGTCTGCCGTGCGTCTCTATGTCTGGGCTCGTTTTAAACAGTTGTTTTCTTATAATTTGTCTACTCATTGCAATTTAAGTTACTTGAAATGCAATTTTAAATACAAACATTATCACTTAGTCACAGATACATGCACAAACGCATACTCACGCAGTTAGACAGACACTCACTTTTATCTAGAAAAAAAAAGAAATTTAATTTTATTTGCAAAATATTCCATAAATATTCTAAACACGCAAACGCATAATGCAAACCTATTAGGCATAATCACAGTCAATTACATAAAAGCTTTAAAAAGGGTAAAAATAAAGACGAATGAATATGAAATACGAAAAAGAATAAAATTTATTTACCAGTCAACTTGCAAATTCTTTTTTTTTTTAATGAATTTTATTATGATGGCTTAATGCATTTAGGTGGTTAATTTACAAATAAATTCCTGAGGAAAATATATAAATTAAATAAAAAATAAGTGTGTGTGTGTGCGTACAGAGAATTTGACCTTATTGTAATTGTTCGAAAAAATTCTAGTTCATAAAGTGCTGGCTGATTCAAAATTGAAAAATGTTATACGAGGGTCCTTTCCAAATTATATAAGAAACACTAGGAATTAAAAAAAATGATTTGGAATAGATGATTTCAATATTTTTGACTTGAAAGATATATTTTATTCAAAATAATTTATTTAAAAGATATTCTGTCTCAGTTAAAAATGAAAAAAGGAAAAATTTCTACCGGTCATTTTCAAAAGAACTGTAAATATATTTCATGCAATATATATTCAAATTTAATTTTTAAGTGTAAAATAATTTAATTAAAAAATTTGTAGTTTATGCCCACCAAATCTCAAAATTCCCAAATTAAGCATAAAAAATCCCAAAATTAGAATAACTTCGAGTTTTAGCTCTAGTTTCATTAAATACTTTTAAAAATAACTCAGGACATTTGATTTTTTAAGCAACCTAATTTTTTTTGTTTGACACAGATATTTATAAGTTTGCTAGGATGCTATCGAAAAAAAAAATATGGAAAATATTTTTAAAAAATTAAAAATTTTCAAAGCTTTCAAAAAAGTCTTCCCGGCCAGTTTCAAAAGAACTCTAAACATTTTTCATGCAATAAATATTCAAGTTTAATTTTTTGGATGTAAAAGAATTTGATCAATAAGACAGAAAATTAGTGGTTGATGCCAACCAAATCTCAAAATTCCCAAAATTAGAATCGGTTAGAGTTTTGGCTTTAGCTTTATTAAATACTTTTAAAAATTACTCAGGACATTTAGGGCATTTGAAAACTGGTTGTAGTTTTTGAATTAAGGCTTTGTTTAAGGAGCTGCAGCGGACCACATGTATAAGAAATTGGTGACATTTTAACAGATTAAAACAACATAATTTCTAGTCTGTCATAGAAATTCATAATTTTTCTAGGATGCTAGTTGAAAAAAATAATTATGGAAAATTTCTTAAAAAATTAAAAATTTTTAATTTAAAAAATTGAATCAATTTAATACGGCTAAAGTTCACGTTTCAATCTGATTTTTAAAACTATTAAGAAAAAATAATAATTTTCAAATTGTTGGGTTAATTTTACAAGAAAATTTAGATACCAGCAGATGTAATTTCTCATTTTCTGGATCGCTACACCCTCATCAGCATTCTTCACATACGTCTTCCTTAGGTTCTGTACATTGTAAACATTACCTGCGTGGCCAACTAATTTTGTAAATAAGAATATGAAAAATATTCTTCTTCAATCAATATTAGTTTGGTTCGGCAAAGTACACTTACAACACAAAACCTTTTTCGTTATTAGCAAAATAAAACGTGAGCTTAAGCCGAACTAATTAATTCAATTGTTATAAAAACTTAAGAAATCGACTAAGAATTGTAAAATAAAAAATATTATTTTTAATTTTCACATGCAAACATTCAAACATTCAAACATTACGGTAACTAGGGAAGATGTTTAGAGGAGGCCAAGGCTTTTTAATCCAAATAAAAAAAATCATGTTGTACAATTCCATAAGAAGAACAAATTTCTGGAAAAGTGGGTATGCATTTGTTCTTAGGTCTCCCTGGAATGGCTTATATCCGCTACTTAATCCAAATAGCTCATTAACTGGAATGTTCGAACCCAAAACTTAAGCTCGTATACTTCTCTGCTAACAGCGCACAGTGGTTTAAAAACAATTTGTTTTGTATAAAATTCGGTATCTCATGAACCACCTTAGGTATCGTAATGAAATTCCATAGAGGCAAAGCAGAGGTGTTCTTCAGTGAATTTGGGACGGTCGGCCCGTAGAGTAAAGGGGGCCACAAAGCATATAGTTTTTGAAAAAGTTCATAAAAAGTTCATTTTTAATTCAAATGTTAAGATTTTTTTAATTAAATTAGATTTTCAAAATATCTGTAAAAAAGGGCGTGACTATGTAGGTTATTTAGTTTAAGGAAAATTTGAAAATTTTTTTTTATTTTGGCCGACAAAGTATTCTTGCGCTCAGTAGTTATCGTGTTTTTACTTTAAGATATTTGCTATATTCCTAACAAAATTTAGAATAAACAAGTTTCGAGTTTTTTGCAATAAAGCTTTACGTTTAAAAAGTTACAACTCTCTAAGTTAAGAAAGAAAAAGAAAAATACAATTTTTTTAAAGGATTTTTCCTATAAGGGTGGTAATCTTTTTTGCTTATGTAATATAAATTTACACTGGTACTATCAAACTATTTTAAGCCATTTGAAAGACAATCCAAAGCAAATCAAGTAAAAGATAAATAAAGTCAAAAATTGCAACGGCTTTCCTTCCATCCTTTTCCAAACATGGCCAATTTTGAAAAAATATTTAAAAATTATAGTAAAATTCCTCCATTTGAGTCTTCTATCCATATAATTTTGAAATTTTGTATAAATACCTCGATGCGTTTTTAATTTTGTGGCAATTTTGATTCCATATTTTATTTATAAAAAACCCGTACTACGTGACATTTTTTAGTGTTTTAAGTAAATGTCATTAAAAATTTGGAGCGCGAAAAAAATCTTTACAATCTAATTAATCTAGAAGTCATAAACTTTTTTTAATACCACTTGCAAGTATATCGAGCATATATTTAAGCTGTAGGAGCTTCCTTAACCTCGCCTCCTTATAAATTTTTTGCACATTTTATAAGTAAAAACTAAAAATGTTTCTAAACACATTTTGTTAGCAACTTGTGTTTTTTTCAGTTTGGCCCAAAATATGTTTATAAACATTTTTAGTTTTTACATATAAAAAGAAAGAAAAAAATTACGAAGAGGCGACGATTAAGAAACTCCTATAACTTAAATATTGAGTGCAATTTTACTTTAATTCATCCACCTGTTTAAAAATTGCTGACTTGTTTCTAAATATTTTTTTTTAACCCACTGTGCAAATGCCTTTTGTAGTTTAGACATTAAAAGAAATAGATAAAAAATAAACGGTCTTCTTTGCAACAATATATTTCTTTTTGATAAATTTCCAAAATGTTACTTGTGAAGTGCTTTAAGAGATTGAAGAATAGAAATATAAAGTTTGCTGAGCTAAAAGGATGCTTTCAAAAATAAAAATAATTAATTTCTTAAAATGAGTTCTCCTACATTTGTTTAGCATTCGAATGAATTTGACATATGAATATATTTCGATTCCTTTTTATTGGAGTAGAGTTACCACTTCGTAAAACCACACAAGAAAAGTACGGCAAGGTCACAGTGAAATTTATTAATAGGAACTTGTAAGCAAAGTTTTCTAAAAAAAAAAAAAAAATATTTAAGTTTCAACAAGTCTTAAGGACTTTTTTGAATTCGTAATTATGATATAAAACAGATGGAAAGTAAATAAGGCAAGCGAAGCAAGCTATAAAAAAATTTATTTTTTTTCTAAACCACCACTTTGTTAGCAACAGAATTTGACCTGAATAAATGAAGAAGAAAAAAATCAATAACACTTGCCGTCTTATAGTTGTTTTCCATTTCAACATCCTTGAAATTTAATAAGTTTCACCACAAAATCTTAAATTGGATTAACAAGATCCATTTTAAAAATTCTATCAATGTTGCAAAAAAACTGTCTAATAAATCACATAAGCACTATGGGTATTTTTTCTTCCGTTTTTTATTTTAAATATTTTCAAAATGCATGTTAAATTGCACATGCAACCAAACCGCAAACAATTCACCAAACATCAGCATCCCCAACATTGGCGTCATCGTTATCAGTGGTAATGAGATTTTTATTTAAGAAAAATCTTTAAAATATTTTACAACATCTGTTTTGCCTACTAAACATCTTAAAGTACTTCAGGGTGTTGGAACAGATGACGGGAATTTTGTGGCCATAAAATAAGAAAAAAAGGAGCTGCTGTCTTGACATAAACTGATGATGCTTTTAACGTAGTTTATGCACATGCCGCATCCTGCCTGATGCTGACAAGATGATTACGACAAGTATTACGACGGGTGTTATTGTGTTATATAACTTTAATACATTTTGCCAATTTGTGGTTGTGATTTAATGATTCTTTTTTTTTTTTTTTTTGGTTTGTTTTGTTTGATTTTGGTTTATGTTTAACATCTGGTTGAGACAATAGATTTTAGTTTTAATTAAAGATTCATTGATGGCCTAGTTTTATTTATAAATTGGCAATTAAGAAATGTTTTTATAGTTCATACACATGCTGCTTCAAAAAAAAAAAAATATTTGAAAAGGATGAATATTTTGGGATGTTGGTTAATGCTCAAAACAACAAGTCAGTTAACTTATTCATTTTAAATGCTTTATTCACGACTTGAAAAACTGCCAAAATTTTATGCTTAGGAAAATGATTGCACAAGGCACAGTGGGGGATTTGGTCCAAAAGTGGAAAAAAAACCTGTACTTTTTAAAAGATTAGACCGATTGTATTAAAACGGCTTCAGTAGAGGTGTAATTAAGCTTAAGTTCTAAATTTGGATTTATGACTCTCCGAAAAATAGTGCTGTAATGCTGTATAAATAAGACCGTTGCTAAATTCTTATTTTTGCTCTGATTTTAAACAATTTAAAAATTAATTTAAAAATTAACAATTTTATATTTTGTCCAGTTCTGATTTTTTCCATTTTTTCTGATTTACAATAATACTTTTATTATATAAAAAAAATTTGTTGTAAATCAAAAGTTATAAATTAAAATTTAAAAATTTTTAAATGCTTTTCTCTTTAAGTTTTTAGCAAAAATGTGGCGTCTATTCTGTGTGAGTTGTAACAATGTGTGTAGAATATGTCTACTAATTTGAAAGCTACTTTACGTTATAACACAATAAATAAATTCCAAATTTTTTACTAACCCTCAATCCACGCTACCTTCTGAAATAGACGAATTTTTTTTTAGAAAAATTTAACTTAAGCCCGGTTTTCTCTAATGAAACAAACGGAACCAAAAAACTGAGACCTTGTTTGAATGCTACGATATATTGATTTTAAGTGTAACTGAAAGTTCTTCACTGGCTGGTTTATGGTAATTAGAGCAACAAAAAAAAAAAAAAAAAAAAAAAAACTGAAAAATCCCGTTTTGGAAATTTTAAAAAAAATTTCTGGGAATTGTGAAATTTATATAAATCCATCTAAATATTTCTCAAATTATTATTTTACTGTACATTTTGTAGCATATAAATTTCTATAAAATTATTAAATTTCATAACATAAATATTTATTTCCAAATAAACTCGTATAAAAATTTTTCTTCCCCGTTTTTGCAAAAATGTTTTAAAAATTTTCAAATAAGTTAAAAATTTACATAGCTTTCAAAAGAAGACAAAATTTCCTTAATACTGATATGTCATATGTCTACCTCACCTTTTTTTAGAAGTCGAGTCAATGTAATCAAATATAAATTCTTGTGTAAATAACATGAGTATGAAAGTTTTCTAATGATTAATGTTGGTCTTAGTTTTTTATTTAAAAAAATTAATATTAATATCGAATACCCTATGGAAATTAGAGTAACAAAAAAACAAAAAAAAAAAAAAAAAAAAAAAACAAAAAAGAAAATGAAAAACAAAAAAATCCCTTTTGGAAATTTTTTAAACTTTTCTGGGAATCGTGGGATTTATATAAATTAATATACGTTTTACTTAAATTACTTTTTGCTGTATTTTATAAAGTGTATACATTTCTATAAAATTGTTCAGTTTGTTTAAAATAAGTTTAAATTCCCATAAAAACTCAATTAAAAATACTTCTTCCCCGTTTTTGCAAAAATGTTTTAAAAATTTTTAAATTAGTAAAAATTTTTTATACCTTTCAGAAGAAGATGAAATTTTCTAAATACTGATATGTTATATGTCTACTTCACATTTTTTAGAAGTCGAGTCAATGTATTCAAAATTAAAATCTTGTATTCATGACATGAGTAGAAAGTTTTCTAATAATTAATAATGGACTTATCTTTTTTATTTTTAAGAAATTATTATTAATATTTAACACCCTGTGGTAATTAGAGCAAAAAAAAAAGAAAAATTGATAAACAAAAAAATCCCCTTTAGGAAATTTTTAAAACTTTTTTGGGAATCGTGGGATTTAAATTTAAATTTTACTTAAATTATTTCTTATTGTATATTATAAAGTGTATAAATTTCTATAAAATTGCTAAATTTGTTTAACATAAGATATACTTCCCACATAAACTCAGATAAAAATTTTTCTTCCCCGTTTTTGCAAAAATTTTCTAAAAATTTCCAAATTAGTAAAAGTTTTATATACCTTTGAAAAGAAAGCAAAACTTCCTTAATATTGATATGTCATATGTCTACCTCACCTTTTTTAGAAGTCTAGTCTATGTATTCAAATTTAAAATCTCGTGTTCATGACATGATTATGAAAGTTTGTTAATAATTAATATTGGACTTATCTTTTTTATTTTTAATAAATTATTATTAATATGGAATACCCTATGGTAATTAGAGTACAAAAAAAAAAAACAATGAAAAACAAAAAAAAATCCGCTTTTGGAAATTTTTTAAACTTTTCTGGGAATAGTGGGATTTACATAAGTTAATATAAATTTTACTTTAATTTATTTTTGCTGTATATTAAATAGTGTATAAATTTCTATAAAATAAAAATAAAATATAAATAAAAACTCAATTAAAAATATTTTATCCCCGTTTTTTCAAAAATGTTTTAAAAATTTTCAAATTAGTAAAATTTTTTTATACCTTTCAAAAGAAGACGAAATTTCCTAAACACTTATGTATCACGTGTTTATCCCAAATGTTTTAGAAGTCGAGTCAATGTATAAAATTAAAATTTCTTGCGTTCAAGTTTTTCTTCCCGCTCAAATAGTCACATTTGTGTCACCTAAGGGATATCGTTGATTTAATGGATGTAAAGTAACTGTCTCTTCCAAATGAACTGAGCGTTATTTGTAATCTAAAAATGCACGTCTATGCTTAAGTTCATTAACCCAATTTTTTTTTTAATTTTTCTGGAGTAACAAAATTTTTATGGACTGCATTTGGATGAAGGTTTTTTCAAGATTTCAACACTTGACGTTTTTTAGAATTTGAATTAATTTAAAATTTTTAATGGCTTACACACATTTATACAAACATACAGACATACATAAATACGTACATAAAAACATTCATAAATACATACATACATTCACATATACATACGAATTTTAAAAGCCATGCTGACTTATCCTCAAATCTATCGAACGTCATGAAGTTTTTTATTGAAAACCATTTTTATCCTAGACTTATAAAGATTTAATTTATTCCTTGACTCTGAACAAACTCATAACTTCGCTAGTTGGTGTTAAGATTCTGGTCACTAAAAAACAAAAGATCTGAAATATATTTATTTTATTTCATTTTTTTTTTTATTAAAAATATTTTTTGTTTTAGTAAATGTCATCTTAAACTGTCAGCATCAAAAAAAGAAAAAGAAAAAAAAACCTTCAAAAAGAAACTTATCAACAAACATTTGTTAAAACACAGAGATCGGTGTTGCGATAACAATTTATAGCCAGCCTGCATCAATTAGAGCTGGATCAGTGGTCAATGTACTCGGTCAATGTGTTTAAAGTTTCCTTTGAATTCGCATAATTCAAAAAAACAATGCCGCGCATAACTCACACATTCACCAGACATTTCATACAGACTGTGTATTAAACGTTTAAAATGATTGTTTGTCTTTAAGCTTATGATCGCCCTCAATTGTTGCAAATGTCAGTAGGTATAGATCTCTCTATGTGTGTGTGTGAGAGTGCATAATCAAGTATTTAAAAAAAATAAGACCAGAACAACAACACAATGTAAAGAGATAAAAAGTGCTTGTACTACAGAGTAATGAGGTAAACACCTCTTGTTAACCATCAACCTCATTGCTGCCATCGTGGCTGATCAAAAAACTTTAAAACAACAAAAAGTCCTAAACAGTCAATTTTGGTAAAATATTAGGCGACCTTGGTTTTTAAGCAAGCATCACTTCACTTTCACACTGACTATTTTTTTGTTGTTGATTTCTGCGGCCTGGCCTCAGTGTCTACACAAAACTCTTCTTGTTGTGCCTTGAAAAAAAAAGAAGAAACTTTTTGTCTTATGTTTGTCTGTCTGTCTGTCTGTCTGATTTGTTATAGTACTCATGTCTTGGGTTGTGACATTTTTTGTTTAAAGGTTTTTGGGCATAAATTTGTGTTTAACTTGGCATTATTACAGCCAACGGAGATGGATTAGCATCATTGTTAACAGCCCCAAAATGATGATGAAAATAAGTGAAAAAAAAAAGGGAAAAACAAAAAACAAAAGACTGAGTTTTATGTTTGAGTGGGGATAATGTGAACGGACAACAATGATTTTGATGACAGTTTCAGTGTTTTTGGTCAAGATTGATTTTGTTCTTTTGTTATCCAGTTATCCAGGTCTTAACGTTTTTTGTTGTTGTTGTTGTTGCCATCTTGATTGTTGTTTAAACGCTGTTTGCCTGTTTGTGTAATTTGTTTCAATTTTGTTGCAAGCTTTTCTTGGAAATAATTGTGATTCCTGATGCTTTTAAATAACAACATTCCACTACAAATTGTGTTTATACATTTAAATTGATTTTTGGATTTACAAATTCCTTGCACTTAATGTTTTTTTTTATCCTCTTGCACGACATATTTTTCCTGGCTGAGGGATAAGACCCTCTTTATCTCGTTTTTTTTTTTGCTTTTTATTTTAAGCTTTTCGTTTAGCAAATTGCTTAATACAAACACCACATTAACAAAACTTAAAGCCGTGAAATGTAAAGAAATATCAAACATATTTTTGTTGGATTAAACATAATCATTTAGGAATTTCTTTCTTTTGCCTTTCTTTGCCGTCCTTTACAATTGCGAATTTGGCTTAAATGTCTTAAATTTAGATGAATGGACTTTTATTTTGCAAGATGATGAGACAATTTGAAACAATTGACATGAACTCAAATATTTTTGTTTTTTTTTGGGAAAGCGATAATAAATGTGAATTTAAATCGTCAGTAACTTTATCAAAATCAAACATTTCGCTATTGAAATGAAAGTAAAATTCTTTGTTGCCGGCATATAATTTGTTAAATAAAAAAAGAAAAAAGAAAACTTAAATTCTCACTAAAGTAAGAAAATTTAAAAGGCAGGGAATAATAAGACTTTCTAACACTTTATGCAGATGTTTAAGGGTTATTTGCTGCTTAAAATCCTTTTTAAATTATAAAATTTACAAATTCTAAAAAGCCATTTTGGCCGAAAAACCTCTTATAAAAATTAGATAATACCATCAACAACAACAATAACAAATCGACATTTTTTGTTTTGGAAATAATTTTTTAAACGTTAAGAAGTGATTTTCTTACAAAATAACGCCGTAAGTTTTATTTAAAATCTTGTCATTTAACATGTCAAAAATATTTGAAAAAGAGAAAATTTTAGCCCAGAACCAAATGAGACCGTATGTATTCTGTCGTACAAACTTGGACTTAGAAAATATAACACTCTCGAATACCACACTCTATAAAGACGCTGGCGAAACAGTCAACTGCAAATAGCGATTTAAGGAAAAGTTGTATTTTTTAAAATTTCTCAGATATTTTGAGTCTTATTAAGCCTTGAAGTTTTTTTTTAATTTTGAGTTTTTTTTTTGGGAAATTGTAGTTTTTAATGAAATTTTTTCAAATAAAATTTTAATTTTTTAGCAAACTTTTTGATTTAAAAAGGAATCGATCATCTATATATATTTGCACGCTAATTAATCGATTTCTACCAAAACAGAATATTGTAGAATTACAATAAAAAAACTTAAAACGTAAGTAAAAAAATATTATTCGAATAAAAAAAAAACTCGAATAAATTTTATTCGAATTAAAAATTTATATGTAATGTTAAGTTCTTGCTTATTATTTAACATAATTTACAAAGTGTCTTTTCTCAGTTTTACTGTTCACTACTTTGGTTAAATATAAGTGAAAAGTTTTGAAATTTATTGGGGGTACAAATTAATTCGTTCCGTTTTTCTTTGGTTAGAAATGAATTTATTTCAAAATAAAATTATTTATTTGATTATTAAAAGTATTGGTCATCGCTGGCTACTACTTTTTCCCATCTCTCCGGCAATTTAAGTATTCCGTCTGGAAAAAAATGTTTCTTCTTTTGGGGCCATCCAAGTGGACAGCCAATTTTCAATTTCTTCGAAAAAAGTGATTCGGTGACCTGCCAAATCGTGCTGCATCCGTCTGAACAAAAAGTAGTCTGAAGGAGCAATGTCTGGAGAATATGGCGGATGTGATAAAATATCCTACTTTTCATGTCTTTTCCCGTATTTCGGCCGTTTTTCTGGTAATGCACTGCTTAAACGCATCAATTGTAGCCTATACAGATGGCGTTTAATGGAATCGCCAGGGTGAATCAACTCATGGTCTACAACACCCTTTTGGTCCCACCAGATACACAGCATGACCTTCGAACCATGAATATTGTGCTTCGGTGTTGATGTTGGGGTCAATGGCGATTCCCTACATAATTTATCAATTATAGCATTGTCACCATAAACTGCCACATGCATTCGATGCGCTTCAGATGCACTTTTTTTCCAATTAAAACTTCCCGCACATGCTGCTTAGTTAACAGAAAATTTGACATATTGAACACAGTAAAAAACAAGGTTTTTGTAGAAAATTCAAAGCGATATAAATTGAACATTATTGTAACCTCTCTGATAACGCAAATATCATCTCTTACTATTAAACATTAATAACAGACGAGGCTATCTATTGAAAACGGACCAACCTAATTTGTACTTCCAAAAACCTTTTGGAAAGTGGAAATTAGTGTAATTTTTTCAAGTAGGGGCAAATGATCAATATAATTAATATTAAAAAACTTGAAAAAAAAATTTTACTTGCCACTGTCTGCTTGGAGCCCATTCCAGGAAAATGCGTTTCTCTTTTAATGATTTCTGCAAAAAGTTGTCAGGACCATGAGGAGACGGTGGAACATCTGCTTTGTCTGTACCTCGCTCCGGGATATATATGACTAAGCTATTTCGGTCACTGAGACCAGGTAGTATCAGTTCCTCCTTGAGATGCAGTGAGTGTTTCGCAGGGCCATAATCGAACATTGTGACTCGATCAGTGAAATGGCGCACTCTTTAGCCAACAGGCCTGTGCGGCGGAGTCTTTTCTGTAAACTTTATCTCCACAGTTATTTCTTTCTCTATTCCTAATTGCTCGTTCTTATCTCTTTATTCTATGCTCTGAGTTTATTTTCTCTCTCTGTTTCTTTTTTTCAGCAGGTAATACATAGGGACCCAGCAATATTTTTTTTCTAATTAAAATCTATTATACTCAGGCTTAGGGACGTCGTGTGAGATTCTTTTCACCTGCATACGATTTTAGATTAATGTTGCTACATTTTACTCAGCCTTTTATATTTAATTTTTTATTATATTAAAAACTGGGATATAAAATATGTTCGCAAACTCTAATCACTGATTGAACCTTTTATTCTGATATTAACCCCAGATACGTCTTTCAAACCTTTTCATCTCTTAAAGAGCGCCTATTAGTTGTATTGATTTGAAGCGTATTACATCGTTATATTCTTTGTGATGACACTCTGGTTTCCTTTAGGGTTTGCAGGTTCTTTCTTTAACGAATACCCAAATTAAAATTTGTATTTCTTAATTCCCATAAAAAAATGCTTTTATCTCCAAAAACCTTTTTTATTTTCAAAAGTCATTTAGTTTATATCCATTTTAATAATATTATCTAATATTTTCTGTACTTGTTCCATACATAATTTTATTTGTAAAAATATGTCATATTTAAATTAAGTTTGCTGCTGAAAACAACTTTTTCTAACCTAACTTTCTATCAGGTCTTCGAATGGTTTTTATCTAGCAGCTTCTAAATACAGATAAACTTTTGTTCAAAACATGTTTCCATTTTTTTAAAGTTTTTGAATTGAACCATTTGACATTTTTTTAAAAGAAATTATTATTACGATTTGTAAAACAAATGAGATTTAATGGAAAATATTTTTAATGAGTTTTCTAAACCTTTAATTTCTATTTAGAAATCATAAGCAAAATCCTCTGAACCTTAAGGCAACTTCTGTGATTAAATTCTTTTTGCTGCAATTATGTCTGTTATATTATCATACTGAAAAGATTTTTGGGTAAAAAATTAATTAATTAAAATGATGGCCAAATTGCAATTATATTAATAATAAAAGTAAAATTTAAATACCCAAAACATTCAAAACTTCTTTAAAACGTACAAAATACCTAAACAAGATTTCTTATTCCCAAATTCAAACAAAAAATCCATTTTGGAAATAAATCTCCCCCAAGTGCAAGAGAGAGAGAGAGAGAGAGAGCAGGAATAATTAAGAGGCAGAGCCACCAAAAGAGGAACACAAATGATTTGTTTAAATAAATTTGTGATAAACAATTCTAGCGATTTTTTCTTTAAATTCTTTAAAGATTTTTCAGAGATTTGCATTTTACATTATTTTTCACATAATTGCATTTCAATTATTTTATCTAAAAATCTTTCAGTTAAGTAACAATAATATTGCTTAAGGTAGCTTCGGCTTTAACTTTGTCATTGAGATTATATGATTTTAATGCTTAAAAAATTAAATGCAACAGAATTAAAATGATTTCTATAAAAATCTGTTATAAATAAATGATTCGAATCAAACAACAAACATGTTACGTAATTTTCTTCAATAAGATATTAAGATGCCACTGTTTTAAAATCATTTGAAGACCAGGTAGAATTTCTCTTAACCCAAGTTTATTTATATACGAGGAGAGTTTTTGTGAAAAGCAAACAGGCAACAATAAATTAAATAAACTGGCTTCTGGTGATTTTTCCGTATAAAAACTTTTAATTAAAGAATTCGTTTTGGAAAAAAATCTGGCAACTCTGCACAAATCAGGCATGGCAAATCTTAGATCAAAACCTAAATAAACGCGTAAGGCGCAATCAATCAGTCAAAAATTCTCATGTACATACAAAATACTCGTATGTAAGGATTTTGATAGTGCGTTAGGAAGTGAAGTTGGCTGCTTTTTAGTTTGTTTTGTTTTTTTTTATTATTGAAGAAGTAATGACAATTTATTTATTTCTAGGATAAGCTATGTGTTTTACCTTTTTTTATAAAATAACATGAGTTAACATTACTGTTCAAGACACAAAGTTGAAGCGCTTTTTATTTAGGGATGACATGTCAGCGGAAAAGCTGTGGGTCAGACTGCATTGAGCCATACGCGCTAATTAAGATTTGGCTGTTACACTTATAAATTTGAATAACCTTCTTCTTATTGATATAATTTTGTCATATTATTATAGCGAACAGAGAAAGTCACACAAGCAAATGTTTAAAAACGTTTGTATTTTTTATAAATTCTCGTGACTTTTGTACCCGCTGTGGCAAGTGAAAAACTTTATTTTAAAAATGAGCATTTTCTTAAAATCAATTTTGTTAAATGTCTGTAACATATTTAATATTTGTTAATAATTGTTAACACTCCCCAACATTTAACGGCAAGAAATTTGTTAGTTAAATTCACAATGAACAAAAATTCGTTTCAGAAAAAGTTGCTGCAAAACTTAAATCATAAAACAACAATAAAAATATCATTTAATTATTCACAGTCATAAATAGTCAGTGTATGTTTGTTGTCAAGGCTCGATAATGATTCATAAAAACCAATTTTAAACAAATATTACTACAACACTTGCCACCATTATCTCTCATGTGTGCGCCCTCATGCGGATAGATGTTGGATGTGTGTTTGTAGACACAGTTCGTTCATGTTGAAGAGATATACAAATTCATAAGTAACATAACGTGACTTGTATCGTGTTAATTCGACATGTTTTTTTTCCTTCGTTATGTTTTACTTTTGCTAGAATCATTTAAAACAAAATATTTGCACTGTCCAGGCTGCGTGCAGCAACGCCTCATGATCCTTAAATTCATTGGAATGGTATTTATTTATTTATTTATTTATGTTTGTCTGCTGTGAAAAGCTCACAGGAATTAGCAAAAAAAAAAAAAATTAACAAAATGCGCTTAAAGAACATCAAATTGCAACACCTTTAGGCAATTCTTCTCTACTGATTTCTCTTGCTTCTTGGAGTTTGATCAACTACTCCTGGTTCTGGTTTTGATTTTTTCCCCAACAGCATACAACTGAATTGAATCCGACAGACTAACTTTCGTGCTCTTTTTTGCCATCTTTAAGGCCAGCAAGTAGGGCAGAGAGCGTACAAGAAAAACATAAATCTATTTGCGAATGAGCTGGGAATGCAGAGGAGGAAAGTCAATAGTGAGTAGAGTGAGTGGTTGTTGGATGTTGGTTGCATTCGTTGGAATTCATAATAATTGCGTATCTGGCAGATGCAATTTATCCGTGAATTTGTTTTTAATTTTCAACACATTCGCTAATTTGATTTTTAACTTTATTTTTTATTTTTTGTTGTTCTTACCTTCGTATCTTGGGTTCCATTTGTGTTGTTGCTGCTACCTTGCTGCATTTAGTAAAGATTTTTTTTCCACGGTAATTTTTTGGCCTTCACTCATTCACAACCAGCCAAACTACACTTATTCTGATGTATAATGTTGCAACACACATATAATTTTATTGCTGTTGTTGTTTTTTTTACATTTTTATTTGCTGCCCCATCCATCCTTTACGTTGTTGCAAGGCACAGTTTTGAAATGGTCTTGTTAAATGCGTAATTTATGTTACTTCAGATGCTGATGATGGTTGTTAGTGTTTGAATTGTTAGTTTTAGTTGGTTGTGGTGCTGCTCGACTCATTTCATTATTATTTTTTCTTCTTTCACGGTGATCACGATCACAAACATCTTCAAAATAAAAATGCCCAAATTCATTTGCCTTCTTGCTATTCGTTTATTGTCTTAACCGTCGATATGTTGTTGGCACAGGCGCAACTTAACAAATCGATTTTCAACGCAATGCATCCCAACTTCAACTTCCACTCGCTTTCTGCTGCAAAACGTAAAACAACCACACTTCGCCGTGACGACTAAATTGTTGTTTTAATTTTTAGTCTACTTAAAATATGTAGAGAAGAAGAACGAGTCTTAATTCTGGTTGCTTTATGGCTGTTTTGGAAATTTTAAATTCACAGTAAGCGTGAACACATTAGAGATTATTAGTGAGTGAAAACCTTGGACAGACTCCAGCGCGCTGCAGCGCAGGGGGGAAACGATGATTATATGGACAAGCAAGCAAAATTGTGTTAACACACATCTTTATCTTGCCAACTAATAAAATTATCATTTTTGTTAACTCTCGTTATTTTATTTTGCTTCATTTTCTGCCTTAAAAGTATTTTAATTGTGGATATTTTTTTTATATGAGTTTGACAAATCATGATTTATATGAAAATTTCTCGCAACCAATTTAAAATTGTCACTTAATGTAACAAAATTTTATTAAATGCAACCAGTATGTTAAACTGCTTGAGGTACATGGTCATGGTCATAAATTAACACTGATCAGCTTCAACTGAATGTTAGAGAGCTACTTAATTCACTAATGATTGTTTAAGCTGCCATAAAATTGATAATAAAAATTTAAATATATTTTTTTGATTTTTGTTTTGTATATAACGAGAGGCATTTAACAGGTTTATGCATATTTTTTTGTATTAAAACGATAATTATATTTTTTCTATTTTACTTTATTATAATTTATTTTATTTTATACTTTCTGTTATTACGCTAAATTTCAATTTGATATTTTTTTTAATTTACATTAGATTTATGCATTTCAAAATTTAATCGAATCGAAACATGGTTCAGACTTCACTCTATTATTTTATCGATTTTTCTAGACACGTCAAAATTTATTAGAAGAGGTGTTACTTGTGCAAGTTAGAGTTAGTTGCTCTCTATCTTTGCTGTTGCAGAAGCTTAATGGTTTTAGTTGGGATGGCAGATTAAACAAAATTTAGTCGCTATCTATTAAGTCGCTGCGATTTGTAGGACTTATTCAAATGGAAATTTTACACATGTACAAAAAAAAAAGGAACAATAAAGAGTGCTAACTTCGGCTATGCCAAATTTTATATATCCTTTATCATGTATGTAAATCTAGTTTAATGAAGTAAAAGAGAATAAAAAATGAAAAAATTTATTTACACAAAAATGTCATCGGCTCTTAATGGGTTAAGCACTTTTAAAAAAAATTTAGTATTTCCTGAAAGATTTTTTAAAAAGCTTTTAAACGATACCCATATTGACTATATTGACAATACAATTTTTTTATGAACATTCCAGAGGCCCATAACTCGGAATATATAGGCGAGCGCCAATTTTTTACATGATGTTTTTTTCTTATTTTTTAAATTCTCTATCGCCCCGCACATATTTTTTTGATTGGAGTTACTTTATTGTTTAAATGATTTGTAAAAACTATTGGCAGACATGGGGTTGTACACGCTGCCTCGAAAAACATGAACCGATCTTACTGATTTTCAATAGCTAAATTTTAGAAATTATGTCTGATCGATTGGCGTATTTAAATTTTCTCTGGCTTATTCCCTGCTTTGGCAAAGTTGATTTCAAAACTAACATGGATGGACATCACTCAATCGAATTCGCTATGGATAAGAACTCAGAACGCAACAAATTAAATGTAACATTTTTCCATCTGTTGTAAAGAATATCAAAAAAATGTCTGTAGATTGCAACGCCTATAACGTCCAAAAAACTGATGCGTCCTCCTTTTAATCACCAATTCAATGGGTCAATCTTTTTTACAGGTGCAAAGCTTTTGAACTAGAAGGAGCAATTGAACTAAAAAATTTCACTAGTTCATTTTTTGAACTTTTAACTAGAATGAGCTGACAGCAAAATATACTATATGGCACAAGCCTGTCGGTGATCAAGAAAATTAAGAGAGTTGGACATTCGACTGTAGTTGAGTTTTATTTTATATTCGTTGGAATTAAAAAAGTAAGTAGACATAAAGAAATCAGTTTGAGAAAATATATTTTAAGCCATTTTTCATTATTATTCATATTAAAACAAATATAAAATTAAAATTTCAGCGAAACCGTAAAACATTTTTTGGTAAAAATTAAACAAAAAATTTCTTTTGTTATCAGAAAATGTGTTATAATAATTTATTATTCTTTTTCAATTTTACCGGTTTACAACGGTTTTAATTTATGATCACTTTATTACAAAAGCAAAGCAAAAAAAGTTAATTTTGCGTTAATTAAATATAGAACAATTAAAATTTAATTGGCTAAAACCAATCGGGTTGAATAGATCAGCTGGATTCGTTAAATTGTTTTTAGTTCACTGAGTGGAGCAATTGAATTAAAAACTGTTGAGCTAAAAAGTTAACTGTATTCTCTTGTTTAAGCTCACTGAGCTTTAAACTAAATGAACGATCTAGTTTCTTTTTTATAAAGAGAAGTAGCACTTCAGGCAATAATGCCTATTTTAGTTATTTTCGTAACCGTGAGAGATAACACAGTTAGTGAATAGAGAAAGATAGATAGCCGTTTTATTAGATATTTTACTTCGCCGGCGAATATGCTATGAAGAAGTACCGACGAAGGAGGCTGCATGTTTTAATGAGAATTCTGAATATGTCTTTTATACCATTGAAAAGAAAAAAAAAACATTTTTATTTTTTGGTTGCCGCAGGGGTTGAACTCTGGCCAAACAGGTTTGTAGTCAACGTGTTTACGTCTTTGACTAGAGCAGCCACGTTCTAATGAACTGAGCTTAAAAGAGCGCTCACTTTACAGAGCGAATAAACTCAACCCTTCCGAAAACCCACAAGGTTTTTCTTGTGACTGCAAATAGTGTCTGTACGAGATCCATATATTATAAAAAAATTATATTTAAGGAGCAAATAGTCCTCAATATTTGAATTTTACGAAACTTAAGCTCAACACGATTCCTTAAACTAAGTACAGATAAGCCATGGAGAGTTCACAAATGAAAAAAAACCTTGGTAAAATAACGAACATATATTTTTTGAGTTCTTTATGTTGGGAACATGTTTCGATGTTTGTGATCTACTCGAGCAAAATTAGAGACATTTGATGAAAGATATTGTTATGAACATGACATGGACAAATATGGCCTATATGAGCTTAACAAATCTATGGATAGTGAGCACGGCATGCAATAAACGTTAGAAAAAGGTCCTTCTGAACGTTGTGACGCAAATTTTATCTCACGTTGCCAATCTTTATCAAGATCTTTGTAGTGTTGGCAATTCAGTCGAATGACAAATGTTAATGCCATCTGGAAAAAATAAATCTTAAAGTAATTAAAACTTGATTAATTTCACACAGATGGCTTGGATGGATAAATATATGAATAAAAAATGCCTTTTCTTTGACATTGTGAAAAGCGAAACTCTTAAACATTTTTTGGAAAGGAGCTCTTCTCTGTAAATATTTTATTCTCACTTGCACATTGGGCCGTAGAAAAAAAATGAAGATTTCTCTTCTTAGCAGTTAATTTTTAGACGGTTTTTAAAATAACAACAAAACCGATGGCTTAAAAAAAATTCAAAACAATCACCCACTTTAAATTCGGCCCAGTGTGTTCTGATTAAAATGACACTTTTAATTATTTGTCCTGCAAATACAACTTGAAAATCGATTAAATACCAACTGATATTTAACTGATGGTTTTAATCCTGTTTCCTTTTGGTGTTCAAGTCTATAATAAAATAGCACTTTATATTTATTGATATGATGGGTGGGTCATATATATTTATCGTTATCCAGCATTCAGTAACATCAGTTAAAGCAGTCAGTAACAAATCGCCAAATGAATTATGCCTCTAGTTTTATGTTTTCAGAATGCCACAACTACAACTACAGCCACACTTAAAGTTAACTGGAGTTGCAATTATGGAAGGAACGAAAGAGGAGTATAAATTATTAAACAACTCATATGAATGTTGCAAGAATAAATCGAAAGGTTTTGTTGAAGAGCATTTTTATTGATTTTTAAGTTTTATTTCTTTCTTATGGGGTTTTATCTTTATTATTTTAGGTTTGTTATTGTCTACATTTCATATTAAAGTATGAGCATTTTGTAAGCCGTTTGGTTGGTTGGTTGGTTTGGTCTCCAGCAAAATTTAAAAAAGATAATGAATGGCAATTTCAATGCATTGGCACTGGCACTAGCACTGCATTGTGGCAGTCATGGCTAGTGGTTCTCTACATAAATTCTGAAACGATTTAATTTGTTTTACTTAAATTTGTTTTTTTTTTATCTTTTGTTTGGCAGCTAAAACTTCATTCATGCATGTTCTGGAGATATTTTAAATGTGTTTTTGCTTAAATGAAAATAGCAATAAAAAATAAAAGTAACAAGAAGTATCGCCAATAAACGCCTTTTGTACGTACTAAAAGACAAAACGAATTTGGCAAACAAGCTTCAGAACTTGCTTTTCTTATTGTTATTATTATTATTATTGTTGTTGTATTTGTTATATAAATAATATTGTTATTGTTGTATACAGTTGGATGGCAGAATAAGCAAGGTGAACGGAATTTTATGAGCACATCGTTTAACAAATGAATTTACAGCCACGCAACGCCCAAATGTCTGGCGTTTGCAATCAAATATTTCAGTTCAAGAAAATTGCCAGTCAACACAATATTGGCTACAGAAAAATATGTGTATTAACTTATAGACAGCAAGAAATATGGACAGACAAACAAATATTATTCTTAAAGGGTGAGTACAAGAAAATTGAAATATTTGCAGCAGTAAATGGGTCATGTATTTTGAAAGGTATAATTTTACTCGATTACAACTCAAGGAAAATCAGTATAAGATAATGATTGTAGTATAACCACAAACAAAGAGAAATCTTATTCTAATTTAAGGTAAATTTATCTTATTTTTACTTTGAAATCCTGCCTGAAAATGTAAGTGTTTTTCACAACCAAAAATTCTTTAAGCAAACAGAAACAAATATTCGACGAGCCAACGAACCAACTGTGACGACACTTTAACAACTGATGGCTGTTAGTACTGGTAGGTGTTAAATAAGGGGCTTTGAGACTAAGTATTTTTAGTTTTTTCGATACTCAGTATCTAAAATTATTTCCTCGACATTTACAAAGTTGTAAAAGCTATTAATAGCTCATCGTAAAAACAGCTTAATTACGAATTTGAAAAGACACTAGAAGCTTTTAGAAGACAATGAGTAGACTATAGTTGTGACTGGCAAAAGTTTGGCTGCACAACAACTAGTTGTCATTCTAGAGTATGTAGTCTTCTTAGTTTAGACAAAGATTTCAAAGAATGCTTCTGTATTTGTAAATCTTTAATTATTTTGAGATTTTTAAGCTTGCAAATTAGTTGTATAATCACACAAGCAGTGTTGCCATTTATCGTTTAAATTTGCAATTTAACCCTTTTTTGGCAGTCTGTGACTTTTTGTAAGATTTTTTTAAACTCAGCTAATTTTGGGATTTTTTTTTTTAAATTTTATTGTGACTTTCTTCCTTTTCGTGAGTTTAACCACAAAAACAAATCTTCTTATCAAGGCATTAACATCGTTCTCATAATATAGAAAGGAATAAAGTTTTTTTTTTCATTCAAAACTATTTATACTTTTTATTTGCAACATTGACATTAAAAATTTACAAGACAGCTCTTAATTAAATTTCTTCAAAAAAAAGGTCTTTCGCAAAAAAATTATTTAAAAGCTTCCAAAATTTTAATTGTTTTCTTAATAAATCATAAACTAAAAATTAAGAACTCCGAGCCTGAAGAATTGTAACAATTCAACATATTCTTCCACAAGGCACAAAGCGTTATTTTTGAGTTACCTACCTTTATTTTTAAAACGATCTTTTTGTGAGAATTTATTAAAAAAAACAACGAATTTTTGTGTCACTTTGGCCAAATTACCAGTGGTAACTCTAAAAACAACCATATCCAATATGTATATAAACATTTATTTACTTATTGTAAATATAAACATTAACGTAACGCTTGTTATAATTTACGACTTTTTAAGCCAAGTTTTCTTTTCAAAAATTGCTTAGCAACATAAATCACTTGAAAAAATTTGACAATTCGCTAGTGGTTTCAAAAACACCATTTTCGTTTTTGTTGCCTTTAAGTATGCAACATTTTTTACACATTTTCAGCTGATGTTGTTTCGTAGTTATAAACATGTTGCTATAAACATTTTGCTCTTTATAAACATTTCGTTATTTTTCAGCAACATTTTTATTATTATTTCGAATTTATTTTTTATAAGGGCTTAAATAAAAAAATAGCATAAAATTACGGAAAAAAAATAAATATTGACCTCAAATTAAACCAGCGACCTATTTGAGTCAAAGCCTTACTGCGCACGACTTCGTCCGCGTTACATTTTTAATTTTCCTAAAATTCAAATATAAGAAAATGTGTTTTTTAATATATATTGTAGAGATCTATAAAAAGTGTTGAAAATTTTCTATTTTTAGTACCATTATAACGGTAAAATTTGATGGTTTACACTTACATCTTTATTTTCTCTACGAATTGACTTAATTTTACGAAAAAAAAGTATTTTATATTTGAACCAAGGTTCTAAACGACCTCCTTACAAAATTCTCTTCAAATCCACTTAGTAGTTTTTACGTAATGCCAGCACAGACAGACACAAATTCCAAAAATATTTCTTTTGTAATTCATATCGATCAACAACAAAATTTTAAAATTATATTTTATGTAGATGTGTGATCCCAATACAGTTGTACTCGTATTAATGTATAGATTATTATAAAGGGACATCTAAAAAACGCGCCTACATGTTTCTTTAAAATAAAACACCAACTATTTGCAATTTTTTCAAGCTGTTTTTTTTTTTTTTTATAAAAAGTATGATCCATTACAATTATAAGTGGAAAGAATATCATTCAAATGTCCACCATGACTGCGTCTGCAGACATCAATCCGAATATCGAAATTTTCAATGACTTTCCGAAATGTTGCTGGTGTTATTTCCCGAATTGCAACTTGAATGTTGTTCTTTAGATCATTAATTGTTTGTGGCTTGTTAGCATACACTTGACTTTTCAAAAAACCCCACAAAAAAATCAAATGGTGTTAGGTCACATGACCTTGGAGGCCAATTGAAATCTGCATTTCGTGAAATTACACGTTGAGGAAATTTCGATCGCAAAAGCGTAATGTTTTCTCGAGTTGCGTGACATCTAGCACCGTCTTGCTGGAAATAGACGTCAGACACATCAATATGATTCAACTGTGTCCATAAAAAGTCTCTCAACATTGATTGGTATCTCATCTTCGAAGAAAAATGGCCCAATAATTCCATTTGCCCAAAATGCACACCAAACAGTAACTTTTTGTGGGTGTAGAGATTTTTCATGAATAACACGAGGATTTTCATCACCCCAGATACGACAATTTTGCTTATTGACGAATCCATCCATTCTGAAATGAGCTTCGTCACTAAACAAAATTTTGCTTGAAAACAATGGATCTGTTGTTCGTTGTTCAATAATCCAACTAGCGAATGTTGCAATGTGTACCTGTCCATGGTTAAAACTGTACTACCTTCTAATAAAACAAAATGGCTTATGTCATTTGAAAAGATGTCACGTGTAAAAATTATATAGTGCTGACATCTAGGCGTCACATTTGGATGACCCTTTATTTTTCTTTTCCCAAGATCAGTATAATTAAATATGATAAATAGATGATGAAACTTTAAAGAGTTTTTTTTAAGTTGTGATACAAAAATATTTTGTTGCACACACCCTTTAAAAAGAAAATTGTTTCGGGAACATAATATTCCAACAGCAACTAATAATAACCCAAAAGCATATATTTCGCTTTTATTCACATATCCATTCATATACTTCACAAATTTGAGAACGACCCATTTCTTATTAGTTTTTTTTTTTTTGGTGTAATTTCTTTATGGTTTAAGGTTGTTGTTGTTGTTTTGGCTTAAGTTTTTTTTTTCTTGGTTTGTGCAAATGTTTACACAGCTTGTGGTCAACGCCATAATGACCACAATTTGTGCAAGCAATTAATTTTAAGTTTTTAGGAGCTATTTAATCATAAAAATGCTAAAAATAATAAAATATAAAGCAAAAACAACAAAACAAGCCAACAGCAATAACAGCAACACTCTTATAAAGCAAATGCAATACATACAGCTAAGTTATAAACAAAAATACACACACATACACAGCGATACACATGTCTGACGCATAATTTCCTTAGTTGGTCTTATAATAGTGATTTGAAAATTGCTCCTCTCAGCTAATGATCAATTAGGGCTTATTAATTTTTCGTTATAGACCATGATGTTATAATTTAGTGGAACAATCAGGCAATTTAAAGATAAAAACTTAAAAGAAATTTAATGTTTTTCAAAATATAATATTTATTTATATTGATGTATTTTGGGCATCGTAAAAGGCTTAAAGGTATTTAGTGGCCATTTTTCATGTCTTTTTAAAAACTATTGAAATTTCATCGTTAATACTAATATGTTGCTTGAGCTTCACAAAGAAACAACAAAAACAAAAACAATTTAAAAAGTTGTATTTTATAAATAATTTTTTGGTTTGTTGGGTTACACCATCTCATTCTCGTACATTTTTGCGAATAAATACTGCCAATGAAAGCTCTTATGCTACATGTGTATGTATTTGTGTGTGTGTTTTTTTGTAAATTTTAATCGTGTTCACATAATTGGCTTCTCAGGTAGTTCACAAATAACTGCAAATCGTTGCAAATGATGTGGATGGATATGGTATTTATTTATACACCAAACCAAACATACAGACAAACGGACAGACAGACAGACAGTTAAACAGACATATGAACATAAATTTATTTTGATGCATGTATGCCTGGAATTGATAAGTGGTGTTTTAAATGTAAACAACAACAACAACAACAGCAACAATGTTTTTTTCTTTTAATATGATACAATGATGTGTTTAAAGTGTAATTTAGAGTTTGCATCACTGACAAGTGCACAACGCACTTTCCTAAACGGCCTCCATTTGATTGAACAACATGACTGCGATTGCTTAGCATCAACAGCTGTTTGGTAAAAGTATGTGAATGTTAATAATTTGGCGAGATTATCTCGATAACCAACCACAAAATTATTTATGAAAGACTAGAAATTGGAAACTAAGTAGGTTCTTGAAAACTATCAATTTTCAAAGCACGCCTGGCTGGTAGGTTACAAAATTAGTCATTCGTTTTTTAAACTTAAAGTCGGAATGCACATACAATTGTTTGGAAAAATATAAATTTTTGGCGAAATTTTTCTAAAAAGTTAAAGGGTATATTTAAGTTTGTCCGTCTGTCCGTCCGTCCATGTTAGTGTTGAAATGAGCTTTCCCAGGGCACTAGATGAGCTAGAAAAAATTTAATATTCGATAATTTTGCTATTGAAAATCAGAAAGATCGGTCCATGGCCCTCGTGGCAGTGGGCTAAGCACTATGACTGGCTCCAATTTTTCTATATCATTAGGAACAATAAAGTAAGTCCAATAAAAAAAACAAAAATAAGGAGCGATAGAGAATTAGGAAATACGAAAAAAACCTTAAGCGAAAAAATTATCGCTCGCCTACATTTACTGAGGCCTCTGAGGTGTTCATAAAAAAGTTCGATCATCAATATGGATATCATTTAAAAGCTCTTAAAGAGATCTTTTAAAAAATATTAAAATTTAAAAAAAAAATGCTTAAGTAATTAAAAGCTGCTGAAACTTTTATGTAAAATTATATATCGCACTTAATTTTGTTTTTCTTATTTTTTAACCCTCTATCACCGCAATATTTGTTTTTTTTTTCATAGGAGCTTCTTCGCGAAATTAGATTTACATATGTGGTGAAGGGTACATAAGACTCGGCATAGCCAAATATAGCACTCTCACTTGTTTACGTTAAATTTTTTGGTTTTTAAAAAAATTTCCAATTTTTTATTGCAGAAAAAAATTTTTGGAAAACTTTATATTTTTTGATGAAATGTGGGCGAATTTTAGATGGTTTGATGTAAAACAGCAATAAACAACAACAAAAAAAAATCGTAAGGAAAATAGAGCCGCTTGTAGTTTTTTTAACTAACTTCCACTACTGATGGACTGATGAGACTCAGTTTCAATATCATCTTTTTCGAAACTATGACTGCAAGAGTGGTGGTCATAAATTTTCGGTAGCTTATCTGGGGACGTAGCAAAACTGATATTAACCCGGACATCGCTATTTAAGAAATTACAAACTAAATGGGAAACTTATTTTTACCCTATCCAACTGTAGTAAAGTCTATGAAAATACCAAAAAACGGAATGTACTACATTCAACCCAATCATGAATATTCTCACGGAATTTCTTAATCACGGAAAAAATTTATCTCATGAAAAGACTCCTCCAATTATGAGAACAAAAAAAAAAAAATGAAAAAGTGGCATCGCTGTAATTTAGCATTAAATTTCTCTGTTTTAATTCATAATTCTTTTTTTCAATAAATAGAGGACTAAATTTATAATACCAAAAAAAGGGAAAAGTGAAAAAACTCGTTAATGATTGGGCTGAATCCTAATTCTTGGTCAATAGCTTAAAATCACAAATAAAAATTTTCTTACAAAAGGTTGCCAATTTCATTACAAATCGTCACTTGGAAATACAGAAATCAATATCATTTCTTAGCCAACCGAAATCGAATTAATCTGTTAGGTAAGTGATAAAAAAACTATGAACATTTAAGCGATCTTAATTGAAATCGCATAAAAATGGGAGGAAAAACAAAAGAGTCCATCATCTCTGTAGACAACGCCAACTCCTTTTCAGTTCTAAGCAACAATTTTTTCAGAATAATTAAAAAATTTTTTTAAGATGACCATGAATAATTAAATTTTCTTGACCTAAAACCTGTCAAAACTAAAAACAAGTTCAAACACTGCAGACAGTAAGACCACATATTTAAGAGAACAAATAAAACACGACGTAGCTACATATAAAAACTATCAATAACAGATAAGTATTCTATATTCGGCTATGCCAAATCTTATATACCCCCAACAAAATATCTATAACCACATGTACCATACGGCCGTATTCCTATTGATTAAGTCTTTGTGTTAAAAAAATTTTTTTTATCCAAAATTTTATGTTTTGCTTAGGGCTTTTATCCCAACTTAAACGAAAGTGTTGCTACATCAGTTGAGAGCTCACAAAATTTTAAAACAAGCAACAACCACGTGCAGGAATACAAACGTAAGTTGAAAAAAGATATGCTTTGTAACTCCAATAAAAAAAATAAAAGAAAAAAAAAAAGAAAAACGCAAATATTGGTGTGGAAGAGAATTAAGAAAAATAAGTACTATAAATAATTTTAAATAAAAATATCATCGGCTCTTAATAGGTTAAGCATTTTTTTTAGAAATTTTAGTATTTCCTGAAACATTTCTTTAAAAGCTTTTAAATGATACCCATATTGACAATCAAACTTTTTATAAACATTTTAGAGGCCCTTAACTCGGAAAATATGGGCGAGCGCCCATATATTTGTTTTTCTTATTTGGAAAACTTCACATAACTAAATTTGTTCCAAATGATTTGGAATAACTAGAGACATGTGTGGTGTTTTTCCGCTGGACATGGACCGATCTTGCTGATTTTCGAAAGTAAAATTTTTGAAATTATGTCTGATCGATTGGAGTATTGAAATTTTCTCTACCTCATCTAGTGCCTTGGTCAAGTTGATTTCAACCCGAACATGGACGAACAGAAGGAAAAATGGACATTGCTCAATCGACTTCGCTTTGCATAAGAACTTTATGAGGTTGCAAATGGATTTTGTAGATATTACAAACGGAATAACAGACTTAAAAATATCTTTCTGCTACCTGTAGTAAAGGATATAAAAGGCTACAACTGAAATAAAATATTGAAATCTTATAGATTTTATTGGAAATAAAAATTAAACCGATATATGGATTTTGGCTTTTGGTCCCCTTGGAAACCCTATAATTTCCAGTTTAAAATACCCGTTTAGATTAATTTAATAGCTAATAGTTCTATATACGTGTGTATGATCAAGTCAAACCAAACATACAATTTATGCATAGAAAAGCGTATTTACTTGCATCTGCTTTTTACATTTTGCTAGAGTAACCCTATGGTTTAGTAGAAAAAAAAAATGAAATTAAAATTTCCACGTTTATAAATGAATTTTTTTTCTTTGAACACACAACATTACATTTCTTATATTAAACCAATACGATGGGATATAATAAGTGCGTGTGCGTGTGTGTGTCCTTTTTTTCCATGTTTGAGTAGATAAATTTGCCAATAACAACATCAAATTCGATTAACATCAACATCAGTATCACAATCAGCAAATAACACAGATCGTCATCATCAGCTATCAAAAAAAAAAGAAAAAAAATAAAAAGCAACAACAACAACATACAACAACAACAACGACGACTACAGAAATGCAGAGTCAAGACGCAGGAGAGATTCTGATCAAATCCTGATCTTCATCATCACTGTCGTTTATGCGTGCATTTAGCATGTTGTAAAAGTATGATGGCCTCCATTATAATCAATTGAGCCTGCTCGTAAAATTAAATGATCTCACAGGAAAATTAAGCGCAATTACGCAAAATAGCCAAAAGGCAAATCAAGCAAATCAACCACATCCCCACATCTCTTAACATCTACCAGCATCGCTTGACTCGTAGAATTGATCATTCAGTATTTTACCTCTAACGTTCACTGAAATAAAATCGTTATGAAGAAAAACAAAAAAAAAAAAAACAAAACTGAATCAAAATGAGTCAGTTAGATTGTTACTGGAATCATTTCATATGAATGTAGTTTTACATGAACAGCCAAATACGCTGGCGCTGTTAAATCGACCCCAACTTAATGAAACTGATGTTTATTTTATATGTTTTTGCTTTACTGCTTATAAACGGATTCAGCGAATTGACTTAATTGCAGCATTTAACTTGTCTTATTGATCATAATAACTCCATAATAATGGAACATGTGAAAACATTAACAAAAAAAAAAAAAAAATTACAAACTACCACTTCTTCTTCCTCCTTGCATTTAATTCACTCCAAGGGAAACATTTTGCGTAGAACTGATCTCTTCAACAAAATATCCAGCTAAAGGAAAAGAAACCTGTCCGAGAAAGTCTTCAGACAGACAATGAAGGGACAGTGAAAAAAAAGAAAAGAAAAGCCGTAAGGTAAATTTACTCGTCAACACTGTGTCTCGTCTACTCATGTTGTCTGTTGTATGGAGTGTCATGTAGTAATGATAGCATTTATTTGTTGTGAAAATTGTAATACAACATAAATGAGTTTAAAGATAAAATGGAATTATTAAACCATTAAAGTTAAATGATGCTGCAAAGCGTAATTGTAATTAAGGCTGCAGCAGCAACACTGGTAATAATTTTTTTATATTTTTTTAATTTTTTAATAAATTTTAAAATATGCTTAAGCTCTTACATTAACTTTGTAAAAAAAAAATGTTTCATGATGAATGTTTCTAAGATTTTAACCTTTAATGCAACTGTCCGAAGAATGTTATCATCACGCTTTAATTACGTTTGAATTAATAATGAATCTCAAAAGCGAAGAAAGCGAAGAAAGCGAGAAAAAGCTTTTTCAACTGTTAAAAATTTTATTAAATTTTACTTTGTTTTATATTTAAGTTTAGCAGCTTATTTAATTGATCTAATTAATTATTTAATTAAAAAAAGATTTTCGTCATATTTAATAAAATATATAATTAAATCAATTAAAAACTTAATTAAATAAAATCATCAACAATTTTTTCCGGTCGGATTTTTCAATAAAAAATTTTTTAGCAAAAAGTAAAAAAATTATTAAAAACACAAATTCTGAAGCCGCCAGTAATCTTCTCTTTTCACAATATTTTTACAAACAAAAGTTTGACCATTTTAACGTTTTTATAAAAAATGGAAATTATCCCAAATTTTTAAAAGATGCAAAATTTAAAAATATTACTGAAAGGCTCTCAAACTCAGATGTGTAGGCTCTAAGAATATATAAAAAAATTTGTGAAGCACATATCGAGTGTTTTGTTCTGTAAAATAATGCAGTTTTAAAAATCCAGCAATTTTACAATAATTAAAAAAAAATACCGACTTCAAAACAGAAAAACTTAAAATTATATATCTTTAGGATGGTAATAACATATTAATTGTTAATTACATTGTATTATATTCGAGAAAGATTGCGTTAGGATTCTTTACATGTCGTAGAACAAAATATGAATGCTGTGGGTCACCCTTTTTTGTTACATATTTTATTGCTGACAAAGTAAAACAAAATTTGTTTAAATTCTAAGCGTTAGTCTCAAACTGTTTAAAAGATTGGCTATGAACATTAAATTATAAATATTGGGGCACCCTTTAATTCTTAACTTTAAATATTTACACTTTTTATTATACTTCAAATAGTAATTGATATTCTGTCCAATTTGCAGGAGTCTGTCTGAAACGTATTCAAAGATAGGGCCATATAGGTCATATTACATCAGTTATAGGGACACCCTTTTATTTGTAATTTCAAGTTTGCTACTTGTTATGGCGGACTTAGCAATTAAGGTTCTGTGCAAATTTAAATCAGCTGTCTACAACTGTTCAGCCGTTTGGTTATATACATCAAATAACAGCAATTATTGTAGCACCCTATAATTTATAATTTTAAATATTTATACTTCTTATTATAACATCCTGTCTGTTTAATTTTCAAATGTTTGTATATAACGGTTCACACGATAGGGCCATATAGTTGAATTTATTTTATTGGGGACACCCTTTAATTCCTAAATTTATATTTAATACTTGTTATAGCGGACTTAGCTATACAGGTTGTTTGTAAATTTTAACTTTCTGCCTATAACAATTCAAAAGCTTGGCCACATACATCCAATTACATTAACTATTGGGACACCCTTTAATTAATAATTTTGAATATTTATACTTGTTATTATAACGGTCAGAGTAACCGACATCCTGGCCAATTTTCGAGCATTTGTCTGCAACGGTTCAAAAGATTGGCGCATATAAGTCAATGTACGTCACCTATGGGGACACCCTTTAAATTTTTTATTTATTTTTTATTACTTTTTGCAATTGGAAGCTATAATAATACGCAGTTTATTATTGTTGTGTGGGGACACCCTCTAATTTTTAAGATTTTAAAACGGGACCAATCTGTAAGCTAATCTATCGAATAACAAAAAAAAATTTTTTAAATCGGTTCAGAAATGAGTTCTGCAGGCGGTTAAAAAAAAGGACATGAAATGCTAACTTTATAGGACTTATTGAACGTACAGTCTCTTCGATTAAATTGCGCTACATTTGCTAAAACGACAATAAATTTAAATTTGAATATTTCTTGGGCCGTTTTTCATATCCTGATTACGTTTTGGCCACATTTCTTGTAAGTCTGTCTTTTTCTTGTCGATCATTCAAAACTATATCCGGAATATCCGAGACGTTACACAGTGAAAGATTTTGGAAAAAAGTGAAAATTAAAATGCTTTTTCTATATGAGTATAGAGAAGATGTGGATGCTGTGGGACTTTCTTTTTTTGTGCCTCGAGTGCGATACTAAGTTTTTGGCGTTTTTTTTTGCACAAACAAAAAAGTGTGGTATTTCAGTTGGAAGATAAATTTAAAAATTTGGGCCAACAATTAAAACTTTTATAATCTTTTATTATTTCTTTTTAGTGTTATTTTAAAAAAATTTGATGTTTAGAAGAGAAAATTATTTTTAATATTCTGTTAAAAAAGTTTTTTAAGCTTTTGGGATTTTTATTTTAAATTCGAGGCTTTGTTGGCTTCTTCATACAAAATATTATCTCCAAGTCATTTATAAATTATTGATCTCTTATTGTCTATTTTTAATTGTTTCTCTACTAACATCTGCTTTGAAGGACTCTCCCACTTTATGGATTTTTTAAGATTTCTTTGATTTCTTATGATTTGACAAATAAAAAGCAGTTAAACACTTTTGATTTTGGCAACAATTTTTTTGTTCTCGTTTTTGTTTCATATCAATGGCGCATTGTAACTCAATTAGTGTTAATTTCAAATTGAAATACGAAACGAAATTCTTGTGAATAGAAAAACAATAAGAAAATAATTGATTGGCAGCAGTAAATTAATGATACAATTTGAACCTTTTTTTTATTACAAATTCTTTATTTATTTCAAAAGACATTTTCATTATTTGCAGTTCTGGCGAGTTGCTGTTTTGGTTTATGGTTTCGGGAATAATGAAAATAATTTATTGTGTAAATAAGGAGTCTTTATTTGTCTTTTTATTATTTTTGAGAATTAAATGAACAAAAAAAAAAAAATAGAAAAAAAAGAAACAAAATGATTTTTAAACACACACCCCTAAAAACACTTTAAACAATTAAAAGATACAAAAGAAACAAATTTTCTCGATAATGGTTTTTATTAAAACAAATGCAATTGGGGGTTGCAAATGTGACAGAAAAGCAAACAACAATACGGAGCGATACAGATGTATGAATTTATAAAGTATCTGTGGTAAATTTAACAAAACTGCACTTATCGATACAAAGCAAAGGTTGCATTTGTATTAGTAACTATTTAACTTTTTATTGTTTTTTTTTTTTCATTAACATGTGTGAGAGCGTGCAACAAGGGTTGCGTGCCTCACAGCTAATAAAAATAACAACAAAGTAAGCAAGCAACAGCAACAACAAATTTATAAAAGAAAAAACATAAAAAGGGCACTCAGGTGTTAAGATAGTAATTTGATGATGTTTAGTTTTATATTTAGTGCCTATTGTTACATGTTATTGTTATTTTTAGTGTCGTTATCCTTTTAACTTGATTCCTGCAAGTCAGAAGTATAAGTATTGGCGTGAAAAAAAGAACAACAAAATTGGAAAACAAACAACCCAAACAATTGTTTGCGTTTTGCTTAAGTCAACAGTTTCTATTGTTGTAATTAATTGGACGTAAAATACGAAAATTGATTTGCACATTTCTATTTTTATTGCTAAATGATATTTTATTTTTAATTTCTAAGAGTTGTACGAGTATTGTGATAATAAATTTCTAAATATCTTCTTTGTCAAACTTGTTATTTAGAAAATTAAATGATAACAAAAAAGTATTTGAAATTTTTTGAAATATTTCTTTAAAAAGATAAAAATTTTTATTGACTTAATTTAGAAAAAAATACTACTTGAAGAAACTGGTGGTCTCAGTGTGTTTCTTTTATTTTTTTAAGGCTCCAAATCTTGAAAGCAGAACCTATTTCATTAGCTTTCAAAAAAAAAAAAAAAAAAAAAAAAAAAAAGAAGGAGGTTATCAATTCGACTGAATGTTTCTTTTTTATGCTTGTGCCTGCAGAACTCAATCATTTCTTAATCGAATTAATTTTTTTGTTTGTAATTTGATACACTATGCTTCACATATTGGTGTCGTTTTAAAAACAGTTCATAATCTTTTAATTTAAAGGGTGTCCCCATACAACATACATAAATTTTTTTAAGTGTCTTATGAACCGTAAGGCGCACTTCTTTAAAATTTAAGAAAATA
Organism: Cistogaster globosa; assembly: GCA_937654795.1. NCBI lineage: Eukaryota > Metazoa > Arthropoda > Insecta > Diptera > Tachinidae > Cistogaster > Cistogaster globosa. The sequence goes on from OW569403.1 coordinate 5,646,357, forward strand.
CGCATTACTTTAGCTCCCAATAGCAAAAAGTAATAAAAAATATTTCTGAAAATTAAAGGGAAACCCCAAAGGTGACGTAAATTGACTTATATGCGCCCATCTTTTAAGCCCGTATTGAAAATTGGACAGGATGTCGTTATAATAAAAAGTAAAAACATTCAAAATTATATATTAAAGGGTTTCCCAATAGTTAATGTATTTTTATGTATGTGGTTAAATTTTTGCACCGTTATAGACAGACAGCTGAAATTTATAAAGAACCTGTATTGTTAAGTATAAAATTTAAATTTAGAAACTAAAGAGTTTTCCCATATTCCAAGTAAATTGACTTATATGGCTCTATCGTTTGAACCATTATATACAAACACTTAAAAATTAAACAGAATGCTTACTACTTTGTCTGGTTTAATAAGAAGTATAAATATCTAAAATTATAAATCATAGGGTGTTACAAAAGGTACTGTTATTTTATGTATATGACCAATCTTTTGAACAGTTGTAGACAGTTGATGGAAATATGTAGAAAACTCTATTGCTAAGACCGTTATAACAACTAGCAAACTTAAAATTAAAATTAAAGGGTGTCCCTATAACTGTTGTAATTTGACCCATCTTTGAAACCGTTGTTGTTATTTGATGTATATGGCAAATCTTTTAAACAGTTTGAGACTAACGCTTAGAATTTAAGCAAATTTTGTTTTACTTTGTCAGCAATAAAATATGAAAAAAATAAAGGGTGACCACATAACTGCTGCATTTCCTTATTTAATCTGCATTTAAAGATTGTTTGACGACATATAAAAATAAGAAATATTATTTTAAGTTTGTCTGTTTAAAAGTCTGTTTTTTTTTGCAAGAATTATTTTATTATAAAATTTTGTCAAGGTTCATTTTTTAATAGTCGATTTTTTAAAATCTGTTTTAAAAATATTATTTTTTTTATATGTATCCATTTTTTAATATTCTGTTTTAAAAGCTATTTTCATATTAGAACTTAATAATTTATTTCTTTTAAACTGTTATTTTAGATTATTTGAAAAGTTAACTTTTTATCTTAAAGTTAGGAATATTAATTATAAATTTTTAAAAGGTACTTTTTGAATAAAAATAAAAAAGTACTTTTCCATAAAAGTGCCCTTTTTGTTTACTATTATTTCAAGAGGTACATTTTTATATTCAAGATGTTAATATGTATAAATTAATAGATATATTTTAAAAAGTTACTGTTTAGTTTTAAAATTTTTCAAAAGTTTGTTTGAAAAATTTTTATTTAAAAGAAATTTTCAAGAGATTCTTTTCAAAAAGATTTTAAGGTGTTATTTGCTTGAAAAGTTAAATTTAAATTAAAAATATGTGTTATCTTTTAAACTTTAATTTTAGTCTTACAAAATAATTCTTTTACAACAACTAGCTTAAATGTGATTAAGGCAAATTTTTTATAAAAGTTAATTTTTTAGCGCTTTATTTTAATAGGTCATTGATAGAATGCTACGACAATTTACAGACACTTAGAGATAATAAAAAATTTATTTATGTACTTAATCATTTGCTACCTAAATTTTAAAGTAATTTTTTACACAATGAATTTTGAAATTGTATTTCTGCAAATATACAATAAATTAATTTTTGATTGGAGCTGCCTGCCATCTTCTGTAGGGATTCCGAGCATTTTCAATTTGTTCTCGCACAATAAAACGTTATATGTCACCATTATGTAAGATTAAAGACTAGAACATGTAAATGTCTAAAGGACATGTGAGACACGAACTTTGGTTTTGCAGTTATATAAATCAGGACTTTTTAAACGAATAAACCTTGAAAATCCAACATTTTTTATGTTGCTACTCTTTTTCTAACTCCAACAGATATTTTAACCATCTGATCTGCTGTTCTTATACACAGAAGCCTTTACCTATTGCTACTATTTAGCAATTGATTTGCTTTTTTAATCCACACTTCTAGAATTTTGAACAATAATTTTGTATTTAAATTTTATTTATTTAAATATTATTATAAATCGTAGCTGCTCAACAATAATTTTTCTCAATTTGTGAAACCGATGGGCGTTAAATTCATGACTCGAGACACAGTTCCTTAACATGTGTTTGTTAAACTATTTTTATATTCACAAATACCACAGTTTGTGGGTGGTAAAAGAAACATCACAACAAACAACATTTTGTAGCCTCCAAAGAGATGACCAAGACAGTAATCTTGATTATGGTAAAGAGTTGAAAAATCTTATTTTTTACCAGGCCTAACGGCATTATTTGAATATATAATACACGGCGACATCTGATGTTGGCATCAAAATATAAAATAAATTTTTTCTTAAGCTTACAATATATTAAGTATTTATCCATTCTAGTCTCCTTTCAGTTGAAAATTCTGAACAAAATGTATTCTATGTCCATATAGAGATCTTTTGAGTTAAAAATTTCATCAAGAAAAGAATGACAGTTTAGATGTGGTCATTTAACAAACATTCACACTTTATGTCACACATTTAAGATAATTATTAGATTCTTTTATTTATTATAATTTAAGATATTAAAATGCAAGTGGTGATATATAAATTTGCCTTTTTCGAATACAATTAAAAAATGCAAACTTAAGCTTGACTAAACAAATTTTTCATTTGATTAAAATAATTATTCGAAATATATGTAAAAGTAATGTAAAATATTAATAAATAATTTAAAGAAAAACACTTTAAAAAAATTATTAAAATGGTTCTCTCTAAAAAATACTTGTACTTTTTATCAAAGGGATTGTTCCAATTAATAATTCATTGCATCTCAACTTCAAAACAATTCTTGTAATGATAATAAAATTCTCATTTCCCAAAGACCTTTTAACATTTCCTATATTCATAAAAATAAACTAAATTCTCTTTAAAATTTAATCAAAGTCAATTAAAAATTTCCAAGGAAATTATTATAAAATTGATGTTAATAATGATAAATATGAAACTAAAATCATTTTATAAATTTCTCACCAAACTAATTTACATAAAGTGTTAAAAAGTGGCTGCATTTCGTTATAAAGGAGAGTTGGTATCAAAAAATGCATAAATAATACATCAATTTCATGTTTAATATTTATTATTAAAAGGGCGGAACACACAAACACATGCACACACACATACAAAACAGACAAACAATAAAAAGGAATGAACTGTTACAATCGTATTTCACCCCAATTACTTTTATCGAATTTGTAAATCTTAAACACTTAAAAAATTCCACCCTTGAAATGAAAATGTTCCAACTCTATGTATGTGCGTATGTGTTATACGCTCTCGTTCATGCAACATAATACTCGATTAGAATGTAATCATAAATATCATCATCCACATTGTGATAAATTATGATGATGAACTCTTCTATATAAAGTACCGTTCTTGTATTTGTTTGGTTTCTCGTGTAACATTATTTTGTGGTACAAATCAAATAAATAATTCCTACAAAATATATTTATTACTATCACCCTTGTTATTATTTTATTTGATGTTGATGTTGTTGTTTTTTTATTTTTCTGAGTTGATTTTCTGGTACATGAAATATACACTTACCGAACTCACTGTAATCCAAAAATGATTTAATTTTTTTTTTTTTTTGGTTAAGTGGCTGACTTTTATCACTCTCTTTCTCACAGAAGCTAAAATAATGAAAATCATGTTGCAGTTTGTGTGTAAAATGTACTTTAATCGTTTGATTTTGAAATACAAAAAAAAAAAGGAAAAAAAGAAAAATAAAGTAACTAAACAGCGGTAACTTAACGAATTGTTAAGTGCTCCCTGGGGTAAAATATGTTTAATAATGTTCACTTAACACAGGCCACAGCAACATTTTACAACTACAAACATACACACACACACACACACACATTAAACATTTACTACTACTGCCATGATAAAATAAACGAGAATATTAAATATTGCTTTTGCTTGTTAAAATTATTAGGGCACAGTGGCTCGTAAATAAAGAAAAAGCTGTCACAGAGAACTTATTTTTTATAAACTAAATAATTTAAAAAATGTCAAAATAAATAATTATAACAACTACAACTTAAGTTGATATTTTATGAAACTTTTGAGAAATTCTGTGTTTTACCAAGCAATTTAATGTTAATGATTTTTGGTACCATTTCGTTCGACCCGGTCACATAAAAATGTCACCGGCTCTTAATGGGTTAAGTATTTTAAAAAAAGTTTATCATTTGCTGAAAAATTTCTTCAAGAGCTTTTAATCATATTGACAATTGAACTTGTTTATGAAAATTTCAGAGGCCCATAACTCGGAAAATACGGACGAGCGCCAATTTGTTCACTTTATGTTTTTTCTTATTTTTTAATGCTCTTTGCTCCATATTTTTGTTCTTTTAATTTAAAGTTACTTCATTGTTCCAAATGATATGGAAAAATTAGAAGCAGGCGTGGTGTTTAGCTCACTGCTTTGAGGGACGTAGGCAGATCTTGCTTCAATAGCATTTTCAAATTATGTCTGATCGATTGGCGTTCACGGATAGACTAACAAACATCGCTCAATCGACTTTGCTATGCATAAGAGTTTTTGTGCATAAAATATTTTAAAAAATAGGTCCTCTTGGCTAAAGTCCAGTTGTTATCTCCGTATCATGCCATTCAGAAAAATGAAAAATCTGAAGGTTTTTCTTTCGTAGGTGCTTTTGCTTTGGTTACAACTTGCAATCGCACTTTTTCTAACTTGGTAAAGATATTGAACTAAAAGTTCCTAGTAAGCCAATTCTTCGTTTTCCAACACAAACAACTCGTTGTATAAACTTCTTATGTTCGGTTATGTGGGCCTTGTCAAAGGCCCTTAAACTGCAGATATTTAAATTTAGAAAAAAAAAATAATCATTTTGCTTATGATGCTATCCATTGCGGTAACGAAATATAAAGAGTTAAATTAAATAAAACTTGAAGCTCGATTCATTATTAAAAAAATTACATGTAATGAAAGACCAAAATGCAACTATTGTGACGGTAAAAATTTAAAATACCCAATCAAGTGGCATGTGGAACTTTGTTACATTCAATCCAATGATTAAAATTTAGTTTAATTATTTCCAACATAAATATTGTATGCCCCACTGTGCAATGTATATGATTTCCTACTTTTATCTGTCGAGTATGGAATCTAATTTTTAATTTTTTAATAAGCCAAAGAAATATATAAAAGTAAAAATGCTCATCATTTTATCTCACATCGATTTATTTCTCAGACTTATTTTTGCAGATAATTTCACGAAATTATTATAGTCTGCACAGGAATCAGGTTTCATAATTCTCACATTGTGAAGAAAATAAAGAGTTTTTAAGAGTTACTGTTACGAGTAGTTACGATTTTCCAAACAACGCCAGAATACAAATACGAAAGGTTGCCATTGCGTGAGGTAAAAAGTCATTTTTTAAAAAAGAAATTTACCAACGAAAATAAAAATTCCTAGAAAAAAGTCCTGGCAAATCTGCTTAAGAGATTGTCTGAGTAAAGGTGTTTAAATTTGGGCGTATAACCAGAAGTGACGAACCTAGTCCAGCATCACTTTCCTTGAAAATGTTGACAAATACCGAGCTTATACACGTCAATTTTTCTTGCAGCCATTTGCAATTTTGTGGAAGAGAAAGGAGTACAGAATCGTTTCTATTCTCGTTTTCTCACCCACAAAATTCAGAATTGCTGCAAGCAAAATTGACGTCTTTGAACTGAGTGACCGAAAAGCTAAATATAGGAATCAATTGCGTCCAAGCAAGGGCAGCACAAAAAATTATATGATTTCATTTTTAAAGTATTTTGTTAATGGACATAGAAAAGTAGCAATTTTGGCTATTGACTTTATGACATAACATGATGAAATAAGATCCTAAGCTATCAGTCCCATTTATCAATATTCATTATAAATTATCACGTTATTTTTTAGTTATCCAACCCACTGTACTTTATTTTTCGTTGTTAAAATGACTTGTGTTTATATGTTTGTTAAGAAATAAAGTTAAAAATGTAATTTATCAAAATATAATAAGACCCAAACATACAAATAATATACTCTCACTTCATTCCACTCACCTCTACTTTACACAAATGTCTCGTTAAAACTTTTTCTTCAATTTGCTGATGTTATTTTAGTTATCAGCTTGTAGCAGGCAACAATATTCCTTAAAGAAGCTGAAACTGAAACACAAGAAATCCCTAAAGCGAAATAATGAAGTTCAAATCATCGTATCGTATTTATCATTTCAATTGCTGAGAATGGAGCAAAATAAATTAAGATTTGATTAAGTTGTTACTAAATAACTAATAAATTTACACACAAACAGAAATGAAAAAAAAAAAAAATAAATAACAAGACAAATGTTTAATTATGTTCTTGCATTAATTAACATAAATAAATGAAGTTTAAAAAAATTATATTTTTTTATATTTATGATTTGACTGCATTTAATTCACATACAGCACAATAAAATAAGAAGTCATTAATAATGAAGTTTAATTAAGAAAAAAGGTAAATTACTATTCAATTTTAATAATAGTTTTATTAAAATTATCATTAGCAATGAGCTTAAATCAACTTTTCTAGGCTTTTGTTATTTTTAAATTAAAAAAATAAAGCAAAAAAAAAAATCAACAATTCATGTTAATCAAGTAATTAGTTTTTTTTTTTATTTTTTACTTAATAATTTATGTGTAAATTGTATTTTTCCACGACCTTAAAAGTCAAGTTGGTTATTGAACTAAGAAAATAAATTTTATGATAAAGTTTTTATAAAATTAGATAAGAAAAAAATATGTGATGTAAGGAGTCGTTTCTCTTTGTTTGAATTAAAATCAGTTAAATGATTTATTTCTGTGACATGGAATGTAAAGTCGAAAAATTACGCACCTAGAATTTCAAGGGCCTTTCAACATATTTTATAAGGCATATTCGAGTTAATGTAAGATAAAACGTTTCGCTGAGGTTTCGTGTAAAAACATATGTGCTGTTTCTTTATTACAAGCGAGCGCCTCGTCTAGAAAATTTATAAAGAAATCACTCAAAATATTTAGTGCTTTTTAATGAACTTTAAAAAATTTTTAATCGTTTTTTACAATTGGCTCATCTAGATAATTTTAGAGCTAACACAATCTGTATTACTACGAGGAACTCAATTAGCAAACGTTTGCGAAACGTTTTTCCTTAAACTGTTATAACTTGTTCTTATTGGTTTTTGCTTCTGAATGGATGCATACTTTTAATATATTTTATATTTTAAAAAAATTGCAACAAATCTTCCCATTTTGCTTGTTTTACCCATTACGTTCCGTTTTGTTTATTTTCGTACCCTGATCTGGGTACTTAAGTAGTAAAAGAAGATAGAGGATTGTTTCATAACAAGAAATAACTGGCTGTTCAGCCAAATATCATCCGCAAATTGGCGAAGCTTCTTAAGCCGGAAAACTCTTAACTCTATTCCGTTTCCTTGCTTATTAACTGCAGTTTAAAAAATAGAAGAATTTAGAAGATAAATAAACAAATTAAAATATTCCTTTAAAAGAACCGGCTTCAAAACAGACAAACTTACAATCATCTTTCTTTAGGAAGGTAATTATACATTAAATATATTCTATTATATTCCAGAAATATATATATATATATATATATATTATATTTCCAAAATATGAATGCAGATTGAACAAGAAAATTCAGCAGTTATGTGGTCACCCTTTATTTTTTACAAATTTTATTGCCGACAAGGTAAAACAAAATTTGTTTTAACTCTAAGCGTTAGTCTAAAACTGTTCAAAAGATTGATCAAATTACAACCATTAGGGCACCCTTTAATTTCTAATTTTTAATATTTATATTTGTTATTCTACTTGATAAAGTAATGGACATTCTGTCTAATTTTCAGGAGCTTGTTTGTCACGGTTTCAAAGATAGGACCACAAAGGTCAAATTACGGCAGTTATAGGGACACCTTTTAATTTTTAATTTCAAGTTTGCTACTTGTTATAGCGCACTTAGCAATAAAGATATTGTACAAATTTCAATCAACTGTCTACAACTGTTCAACAGTTTGATCATTTACATTAATTAACAGCAATTATTGTAGCACCCTTTAATTTATAATTTTAAATATTTATACTTCTTAACATACCAGACAAAGTAGCGGACATTCCGTTTAATTTTCAAATGTTTATATGTAACGGCTCAAGCGATAGGGCCATATAAGTTAGTTAACATCATATATGGGAACACCCTTAAATTTATAAGCTCATATTTTATACTTTTTCTTATAGCGGACTTTGTAAATTTCAGCTGTCTTTATATAATTGGTTAAAAGTTTGGTACATCAACTTAGATTACTATTGGGACACCCTTTAATTTATAATTTTGTATGTTTAAACTTGTTATTATAATGGTCATAGTAATCGGCGTTTTGCCCAATTTCCAAGCGTTTGCCTATAACAGTGCAAAAAAATAGGGGCATATGAGTCAATTTTCGTCGACACCCTTTTATTTTTAGATTTTTTTGTATGACTTTTTGCTATTGGAAGCAATAATAATAAGCATTTTTTCTTAGTTTTAAACAATTGCCCTTTACGGCTCACAAAACACTTAAAAAGCATGTATGTTGTGTGGGGACACCCTTTAACTTTTGAGATTATAAACTGTTTTTACAACAGGACCAATCTGTAAGCATAATCTGCCAAATTACAAAAAAAAATTTTTAAATCGGTTTAGAAATGACTGAGTTCTGCAGGCACAAACATAAAAACGCAACATTCCGTCGAATTGATAACCTGCTCCTTTTTTTAAGTCGGTTAAAAAATTAGATTTATATTATGTTGTAAAAATATTAGCGCATTCAAATATTTTCCTCAACATAACATAAACAATAAAAAAATCTATTAACGTTTCACATCATTACTTCGCTTGCCTCAAAATGAATTGTTTTTGGAAGTATTTACCCAAGAATCTGCCACAAAAAAGTTCATCATTTATTTATAAAAAATTTTAAACAAACAAAGTTATTAATTAAAAATTGAAACACGGGAATTTTAAATTCTATTAATTAAACTTTAAATTTTTTATATAAGGCCTTCATAAGAAAGTTTTGCATAATTTCAAAAATTGCCAGACTCAAACCAAAACTTAGCCAGTTCGATAGAAACAAAATATAATAGAAATAAACCTTCAATTTGTAAAACACGGGATCTTATAAAAGAAAATTCATATGCCGCCAATAAAGTTTAAAGTGCTGCTCTTCATTTTCTGAAATTTACTCAAAATTTTTACTAAAAATTCTCATTAATATTTTTTAAAAGAAAACTTAATGATTATTAAAAAATATAATTAAATGAAATATCGTGTGGGTGTGTTTTATAATAAGTGGTTTTATACATTAGAAATAATATCTGTTAATTCCAAAAACAGGCATTTAAAATCCCAAAACTTCTTTTTTTATTTTACCTATAACATTCATATTTGGAATACTTGTGAGATAGCTAAAGGTAAATAGGAATTTGTAAAAAGGATTTCAAGTTTTAAATCCCTGCCAGGGGAGGGAGTTTATATCATATATTTGAGCTAAGTTTTAAATTTTGTGAGAAATTAGGCAAAATTTGAAGAATTCAGGCGCAATATATTTAACAAATTCTTTTGAATTCTTATCTACAACAATCATTACCACTAGAGTACTTTTCATGGAAAGAAACAATTTTGATGGAGCCATAAAATAAATGTTTTCTTTTTAAGGCAATGGAATTGACGATGGTTTTTGGCTAAAATATATTTAAAATTCTTAAAAAACTCAAAACATTAAATTTTAAGATGAAAAGCGCTCATTAACTATTGACGATAATTGAACGTTTTCAACTGGATTCTAATTGCGCCGCTCTAAATCAAATATTAAACCAATTAAAGCTTCTGCCAATTAAATCATTCGTCAAGATTTCAGCAGCTGTTGTTAAGAAAGTAAATAAAAAACCTGTGTTGCCAGATGGCCTCGATGGATGCGGCAGCGATGGAGTGGCTGATTATTCTAGTTGTCTGTTGATTTTGTAGTTTTTCTTTATGCAAATTAAACGTTTTTAATGTAGGATTTGTATGGGTTACATAAAATAGAATTGAATACATTTAATACGTAAGAATTTTGTTTTTTTTTTTTTATTTTAATTAAATTTATTTGACTGCTTTTCTTAAAGACTTTTTTATTTAGCTTTCCGTCTTTCAATATTTTGTTATTTTAAAATCATTTGCCCATATTCATAGTTAAATAAAGTCTGTTTTAAGGGAACTAATGTCGGTCTTACTTTAGAGTCAACTCTAACTCATTCATAGACAATTTAGAATATACTTTTGGCGTTAAAGACAACTCTCAATTTAAAATTAGCTAAGGCTGTTTTTAACTCATTTTCCATAATTATTTTATTAAGTTTAAAAACACAATACGCTTTATCTGATTTTTATACCAAAGTGAACAAAATAAAAACAAGGTTACTTTTTTTAATGTTTGTTTCGAAATTGTATGAAAACATTTATCAAATTACAGTTGACACCTAGTTGAAGTCGGCTAAACTTAAAAGCAAAAAAGATAATAAGGGCCTTTTATTTTAGAGTATACATCAGCAAGAGTCGACTTTAGTCTATAACTATGAATATGGGCCACTATGTTTTAGTTTTTAGTTTTATTTAATTGCGATTATTTATTATTTTGGTCTTAAACTTTTATTAAAATTTGCCAAATCAGTTCCGCGCACTTTGTGTTTAAATTCAAGACATTTTAATTTTTTTCTTTATTTAAAAACTTTTTTTAATGTTCTAAAAAATTTTCTTTATCCGTGCCATTTGTCACATCCTACTTCTTCGAATCCAAAAAGGATGACATTTTATTCTTAGCAACCCAAGAAGCCTCTTGGTCGCCATGAATATTCCCCATTTTCAAAATTATTTTAGCAATTTATAATAATTTTTTCCATTCTATTTTTGCTATTTTCTTCCTGTGGCTCTTCTTCTTATCCATTTTCGTTAAGCATACTCAAGTATATCAGCTGACCGCACTGCTTTATCAAAAACATTAGCAGGGCGCAAACGACACAATCTAGCGGGAACACCACCGGCAATCAATAAATTTATAGTTTTTCTACTTTTTAGAAACATTATCAGCCCAATCGTGAATATTCTCGCGGAAAAAATTTTTCTCTAGAAAAGATTCCTCCAATTTTGAATTCCGTGGAAACAAAACAATGAAAAAGTGACATCTCCGTAATTTGCAGGATGCTATTATGCTTTTTTTACATTTATTTATTATTTATTCCGCATATAATAAAAAGCGAAAAAATTATAATAGGAAAAAAAGGTAAAAGTGAAATAAATCACACGGAATTTTTTGTTTATAATTGGGCTGTATAATTTAATTATTTGAATGCGAGCTGCATATGGCTTCAAAAGAAAGTCGCAGAGTTCGCATATTTTATGTAGCAATAATTATACTGTAGATGACATCTTTTGTTGCGTATGCTAGTAAAGTCTCTAAAGTAGTTTTTTAAATCGTTTTATGTTGCCTTTTAACAGTCTTGTTTACTCAGTAGACTTGAAGCTGCCATTTCAATAACGTCATTTGTAGCTCCTTTAAATTAAATGGTAAAGGAGTTTATCTATTTGTCCCATCTAAAAAACTCCTTGATCAGAACCCACATTTAGATAAATTTAAATAGGCATCTGTTCTTTTAAGCAACCATCCCTTGAGTATAACACGGCTTCTACTTCTCACAACAATTTTATATCACGGACCTAAAAAAAATATTCCCGTCATATTCAAAGACGCCCGAAAAGTCTCTCGGCACAAACTGTTTGAAATTCAAATCGCTTACTTAAAGATTATATACGAACTAAAAACTACGTTTTGCTTTTGTCACACGCTCAAACTCTTATTTCTTTTAAAGTTAAACTTTACATCCTTTATTAATTACTTCTATGAATTGAAATTTATTATAATCACAATACACAGATTTCAAAAAGCACTCGTAATTATAATTTATATGGTTTATTTATTAGTAAATAAATTCCCTGAAAAATACTTACACACACACATACACATATGCCCAAAATTTATGAACGGGTATATTGGGATTTTATACAGCTTCTACTCAATATAGATTTATCTGGATTTAATATTGCCTTTTGTTTCCATTCAATTCAATTGAACAATGAGCTCCCATTAAGCCTTGTTAGCGTCTGTCAGTTTTGTGCAAAAGTTGTTAATGTAGACGATAAAATCCTCATAACCAACCATAAACCACCAGTGGTCGTCATTGGCTTAAATGCATAGAGAAGATAATGAACGACAGACGACACCTTTTGTTGTTCATTTCCATTCGTCGTTGCGGCCATTCGTTTGGTTTATTATTTTTTCATTTAATCTCAAGTATTTGTTAAATTGATTTTAGCACTTCAACAAGAATATTCGCACAGACTTGATGATGCATATTGTTGTTTCAATTGACTTTAAAAATGTTTTAAATGGCATTTGACCTCTTCATAAATGAATGTCCTTTGTTAATTGTTTTAAACAGGATCTTTTAAATAATTCTCATGTTTAAATGCATGGGACATTTTGTGTTTTTCTGCACACTTCTAATGCTTGGAAATCTATTTTAATCTAATTAAAAATATTTAAAGCAGATGTTTTTAAAAATTTAGAGCATTAGTCCAAGTGACAGATAATCGATCTTATAGTTTACAAAAATCTGTCATTTCTTGTTTTGTTCATTAAAGTACGAAACATTACATAATTACGAATGCTTTTCATATTTTTGAGTTTTTATGATGAGTGATGAAAAAATAATATTTTAAATAGATTTGCGGAAGAAAATTATGCAAATTTTGTTAATGAAAGGAAAATAATATGATTTGGAATAGACTAAAGATTGTCGAAATTAAGAGTGGAGTTTGATGGAAGGGACTTGTAAAATATGTATCCTGTACCGCTACACATTTCCTTAGTATTTTATGTTTACTAACTTCCTATTTGCCGGCATCAGTTTACCTCTCTTGTTTTCTGTAGGACTTTTAACGTTTTCTCACCTTTTAGATATCAGTTTTTAAATTTGACGAAATGCTAAGTTTAAGCGGCCCAGGTTTGGTTCACTTATATTTCCAAAGAAAAATATTTTATTCCAGAGTCAACTTTTAGGATTTTAGTCTTAAATCTAGTTACTTTAAAAAACAAAATAGACTGAGTAAATTCTCTGATTAAAATGGGCGATTGCATGGTCACAGATCCCCTGCCTTGTTATTATGTCAAACAAAATTCATCCAAAATAATTTCCAGCTGCTGACTTTAGAAAAAATGCCAAATACATGTAGAATACCAGAGTAATCTTCATTAATAGGCGTGAAAGGCACCACGCTTCTACAGTCTCTGATACTTCTAACGAAAGAGATAATATTAGATGATTATGCTTGAAAGTGTAGGGAGTCCTCAAATTTACGACAGCATGCATGCAGGGCAGGACGAACAACGTATACTGCACTATATTAGATAACAGGCACAGTATATGGGAGTCTGGAATATTGGCTGCTCGAAGACTGTGTTTGTCTGGATTCTGAAAAGGTCCTTGAAAATACAGAACATCTTACAGTCATCTCTAATCTTTTAAGGAAGGCAATTTTCCAAACCATATGGATTCAGGTTACGCTAGGTTGGGCAGGCAGCTGTGTTGTCACAGCTCTCTTAAGCCTATTCCCTTCGTGTTACCTCCTGAGAAAGAAGAAAAAAAAAATGAGAACATAGAAAAATTGATGAAGATAAGGAGCAAGGAAAAGGAATAGTTAAAGAAAGGACTGTAGGCGTCAAGAATGCAGAATGCTCGTTGACCAAAGAGTGCGTTTATTCTACTGACTGAGTCATAATGTCTGATTGTGGGCCTGTGAACCACCCACTGCACTTTGAGAAGGAACTGATTTTATCTGGTCCCAGTAATGACATAACAGATAAGCTCCCGTAGTACCTTTTACCGAAGTATCTTAGTTGTATATACCCCAGCGCGGGACACAGAGAGACGAAGAGTTCCATCATCTCTTGCTCGTCTTAAAAACTTCTGCAGAAATCATTAAATGGGAGACCCATTTTCTCTTCATGGGCTCCAAATAGGCAGTGCCGGTAACCGCAGCCAACAAGTAGCACAATCGCCTCATCAGTAACTGTAGTATTGCAGCCGCTCTGCGCCGATCCGAATAGGGTTTGATTGTCCTAGCGATCAAACCTCTCGACTCCTTAGAATATCTGAACTGAGGCAAAATGGCTATACGCCATTCTCAAAAGAAGAAATGTGAAGATTCAAATAAAAAAAAAGTCTCTTACAGTAAGAACGTAAGAATGTCCACAAAGCGTGATAAATTCACAAAGAAGAAACTTGAGAAGACAGTTTGTAGTATTATTAAATCTGCAAAGACCATCATAGTCCTCTTCATGAGGAAGAAGGTGCTTTAATATTTGCAAATAATCCCAACTTTGTAAGTTTGCAAAATCTTCTAATTTTACACCATGACGGCGAGACCAATGACGGCATTTGATGCAATGGCTATGTCAGATAAAGTTCCGACAGGGAAGTGGTTGACTATCATTATTCTATACACTGAGACTTTAAAGTCTTAACAGTCCTCCTCCTAGAACTCAAACTTCTGACGATTATAATAAAAACAGAGTCCAAGCAAATCACGTGTGGTAATGACTACAGGGAAATGCCTGATCGGCAGAACTACGGTTTTGTTCAACTTACCGTGAACTTAATTTTCGTCCCATTTTGGCTGGGCTAAATTAAATATAATTTTGTAGATTAAAAATAAGGACACTTTTTGCTAGTTCAGTTATCTTTGAAGATGCATAAGCAAACTTACCGTTGGACTTGTTACCATCAAATGTTCCACGGTTGTATTCAGAGCGCTGGTAGAGTCTGGTGTGGTAGTAGCAGGACAGGAAAAAAACCTTTACTTAAAACGTTTACTCCTCTTTATTTGATTCTGTAAAGATAATTTGATTTACACTCGTATAATAGAAGGCATTTTTTGCAACTCACTGTTAACTTTAATGAATCTCCGTTTTTTCTTTTTCTTTTTGCTTCATCACATTAAAATAGTCATTTGGTTTTTATAATGGACTAAGTAATCTATAATTGCAATTATTAAAAAATAAATGAAAATGAGTGGTTGCAGAGCAAAAAATTAAAAGACACGAAAAAAATCCCAACAAAGCTCTTTTATTTAAATGCAAAGCCTCAAGGTATCGCACAATTATTAAATGAACTAACAGAAAAGTGGAATTGAATGTTACTTATCTGTACAATTTAATAGCCCAATGGCTATAAATTATGGTTAAATAAATTAAAAAGATGTTGCTGCAAGCAATAATCACACAAACTCACACTCACAAGTACTCATGAAAAAAAAAACAAAAGCTTTACAAATTACGAGTAAATACAACAATAATTGTTATTTTGTATTTTATTTACACAAGTCTTTTTGTTGTTGTTGCTGTTGGTTTCTCCTTTTGGGGCTGCCAATAAACCAACATTTTTAAAACCAAAAACACGCCTTCTTCTATTTTGTCTACCATTTATTTTGAACATTATGTGGCATGAAGATTGTGTCTCTTCAGTTTTCTACATCCATCCATTTATCCAGCCACCACTTTTAGGCATGATTTTGCTGCATCACTAAAGAAGTCAACAAAAAAGTATGGCACTTCTCAATTATGGGCACATTGTGTGTACATGAAGCAAAACTGGAAATCTATTCCAAGCTTAATTTAAAAGCTCTCACTTTTTCTTATTCTGCTCTCACAATTTCCATAAAGCATTTGCTCAGAGGCCAAGAGAATTTTGCAATGAAAACTAAAACTTAAATGTCATAAATTGCGCATACGCTGGTCTGAAAATTGGGCGGCTTAGGAAATTAGGAAAGTTATTCACATTGGTCATGTTGCCATAAATAAATTTCTTAAATATCGATAACCAAAACGCAAATAAACCACAACAACAATAACAACAGCAAAAAAAAAAAAACAAATTGGGTGCGAAACCTGTTAAAGTTGAAAGGAAGAAAATGACGAGGTTTTGTTTTTTTTTTTGTTAAGCTGGATATTTTTATTGCTGCAGTTGATGTTGTTATTGTTGTTTGTTTAAATTCACTGAGATGACAGGAGTAGGTGTTTACAGGCACAAACCCCACATTTTAACATCACACCATCAAATGTACAAATTTATTGAATATAAATACAGAGACAATATATTCATTCCTGTCTAGTTATATTCGCAGTTGTAAAGAAATGTAAGTGTTTACATGTGTGTATGTGTGCAACACGCCCCTCCCATTAAAACAATAAACAATCTGCATTTAATACTTAAATTGACAGTATGAAAATGCTAAAGTCTGCTCTTTTTTAAATATTTTATATTGAGATTTGCTTTTGTAATCATTTTGCAACACAGGATGTGGATTGTTTGTTGGGGGCACAAAAAAAAAAAAAATTTAATCATTTTGTTTATTAATTTTAATTGTTATAATATTCCAAATGGTGTGGTTAGTGTTGCAAATCACTTTAAATTGACAATGAGAAAACAAATTTTGGGTCTTTATTACAAAAATTTGTCTACAGCAGCAAGACGAAATATCGAATTTAGTTTTATAATTTATTATTTATTTTTTATTCGAATTGCATATTTATTATTAAAAAATTACATACAAAGTACTTTTTATCATGAAATTTTTTACCTTAAAATATTTCACGCTTTAAATATTTTTAATAGGAATAATTTTTTTGAATTACGCTCTTGTTAGCTGTTTACTACGGAAAAAAGTACACAGAAAGCATTCTTCTGTATCTATTGAAAATTTTTTTTACTGTATAGTACTTGGTACAAATAAGCTTCACAAAAAGTAGAAAAGCTGATTTATAAGTACTTTTCATTTTATGATCGCTTATACAAAAAAGTATCTTTCGCTAATAAAATTTGTTTTGACATACAAACTTAAATTTTATAAAAATTCTTAACAATTTCAATCGAAGAAATAACTTTTTACCTTAACGTTGGATTTTACTCATAAAGGACTTTTTGTCCAAAAAGAGTTTTTTTTTCTAAAAAGCTCTTTCTACCTAAAAAGTACTTTATAACTAAAAAGTACTTTATAGCTAAAAAGCACTTTTTGCCTTAAGCATTTGTTGATTCAAAAAATTGTTTTTTTTTTTTATCTAAAAAGAGCTTCCTGCCTCAAAATAATTTCCACCAGAAAAAAAGTTCTGAAGTATAACTTGCTATTCTCTTTAATTCTCTTTTCTAATTGGCAATAATAACAATTTGGCTTAAGTTCATTTTTATTGCTAAAGAAAATTATTTACAGCAGAATGTAAGGCTGGATTTTCTGGATCACTACATCCGTCATCAACACACATCACACCCATCTGCCTCAGGTTGTGTTCATTATAAACGTGATCTAATTGCCAAACTAATTTTTATACCGTTAAGTACAGGTTTTTCCCTTTGTAATTCCTACAATATCCATTTCCAACCACATATTTTGAGTTTTTATGCATTGAAATATGACCGTCTGTCCGTCCTTGTTAGTGTTGAAATCAACTTTGCCAAGGCACAAGATGACATAGAGAAAATATTAATACGCCAATCGATCACAGGCAGCGTCGAAAAAAGTGCTATTGAAAATCAGCGAGATCGGTTCATGTCCCTCGAAACTGCCTCTATTTTTTTTCATATCATTTTGAACAATAAAGTAACTCTAATCACAAAAATAAACGTGTATGAAAATACGAGGGCTGCTCTATATATTTCTGGTCTAATAGTGAAAATGCGAATATTTATAATCAAAAATGGTTTTATTGTTTTTCAAAGTATTCTCCAGCATGATTTATACACTTTTGCATGCGCTCAAACCAGTTGTTAAAGCACTTTTTCCACTCCGATTGAGACACCTCTAAAACATGGTTTTTGAACACTTCAGCAGCTTCTTCTGGCGACGAAAATCGTTGACCACGCATTTTTTTCTTAATGTGCGGAAACAAGAAGAAGTCATTAGGTGCCAAGTCAGGGCTGTACGGCGGATGACCCATTAATTCGACGTTTTGGCCGGTCAAAAACGCTCTGCTTGAGCCGATGTGTGAGAGCTCGCATTGTCATGGTGAACAATGATTCGTCTTTTTTTGTTGGTTTTTCGAATTTCTCCGATGACTTCAGGCAAACAAATTGTAGTGTACCACTCAGAAGTGACCGTCCTACGTTGCTCAAGCGGAACAGTCGCCACATGACCAGTTTTGCCGAAGAAACAAGCGACCATTTGCTTCGAAGTGCTTCTTCCACGAACAACTTTTGTTGGATTTTGCTCGTCTTTGAAGACTCACACGGTCGATTGTTGTTTCGTTTCGGGCTCATACGCATAGATCCATGATTCGTCACCTGTGACGATCTTATAAACGTTTTGAAGCACCGCAATCGTATTTTTGCAACATTTCTTTGCACCAATCGACACGAGCCTTCTTTTAAGCGACTTTGAAATTGTGCGGGATCCAACGAGAACAAACCTTTTTTAAGGCCAGGTGTTCATGCAGTATCGAATGTATGCTGGTTGAAGAAATGTCCAAGGATGTCTCTATCTCTCGGTACGTCGCATGTCGATCTTGCATTATGAGTTCACGCACGGCATCAATGTTCTCTGGCACAACAGCCGTTTTTGGACGACCTTCACGGAATTCGTCTTTAAGCGAGCTTCGGCCACGATTAAATTCATTATACCAATTTTCCACAGTGCTATAGGATTGTGCTTCATCGCAATACAAAGATTTAAGTTCATCAATGCACTCTTGTCGTGATAGTCCACGTCGAAAGTTGTGAAAAATGATGGCACGAAAATGTTCACGAGTTAATTCCATTTTTTTCTATATTAATTTTTTCAAGTCACCGTAAACAACACAAATAATGGTCGTACGTCAAAACGTTTTGACGTACGATTATGCTTAAAAATGACAAACTTTCCAATGGAAATGTCAGATTGCACTTGGCAGCACTCAGTGTTGCCAGGCCAGAAATTTTAATACGCAGCCCTCGTATTGGCGGTCGCCCTACTTTCCGAGTTATAGGCCTCTTAAATGTTCATAAAAAAGTTCGATTATCTAGATGGGTATTATTTAAAAGCTTTTAAAGAGATCTTTTAAATTATTTTTAAATTATTAACTCATTAAGAGCCGGTGACATTTTTATGTAAAATATTATTTCGTACTTAATTTTTTTCTTATTTTCTAATTCTTTCAAACATGGTGAAGGGTACATAAGATTCGGCATTGCCGAATATTCAATATTGATTTGTTTGGAAAAAATCTATGCACGACCCAAAGCTTTCGTTGTTCTCCCTATTAGTCGTGGCATACATTTCTTCTTGCTTTCTGTTAACCCTCGAATTTAATTATTTTTATTTCTAGTCTTTCGTACCTTTTGTTACAGCACACTAATTGCTGTCCCAGTATCATAATGACTGTTGTAGAGTATGTATGAATGCATAGTGCATAGTTTTTGTAATTAGACATGAAACTATTGTAGTAGTACAAGAGATGTATAGTCTTAATTTGGCTTGACTTTACGTTTATCTAAATTTCTAAATTAATTATTACGCTAGAAAAATTATTTAAAAATTTTGTATTTATTTTCAAAGAGGAAACAAGAAAAATTAGACACTGGCAGCTTTTTTTACTTTTACCATTTAATAATTACAGTTAATGTAAATATGTATAAACATTTCCATTTTTTTTTTAATATTCCGGTGTGAAAACAAACCGGTATTTTATTTATAATGTATTTTTAATTATTTTTTAATGATTAAATCTTTATAATTATTTATTGTTATTATTTAAATAAATATTAGATTTTAATGATTCTTATTAAGTTGCAGCATTTAAAATATTAAAATTGTTTTGTAACTAAATATGACATGATTTTACGTTAGATAATTAAATTATAAATTATTATTTTATTTATGTAATTAAACAACACAGTTCTGCAGAGAAATCTTCCTTTAAAGAAAAATAGGTTGAGGATAGAGGGTTAAACATGCTTTCTGTAAGGAGCGTGCAGAATGTATTTAATTTTATTTATTTCAGATTATTTTTAATAAAATTAAGATTTAATAATTTAAATTTTCATTATAGTTATTTGTCGAATTGTTTTATAATTCTAACCGAATGAAAAATTATTCTTCTGACTTAAATTTTTTTAAAACTAAATTTACTAAAAAAAAAAAAAAAAAAATCACAAATATTTGCATTAATTTTCAAAAAAAACAAACTGCAAAAATTAGACACTAGCAAAATGTAATGCATTGTTTCCTTAATCGTTACATCGGTCATGAGCCTTCGTCACATCTATCTACCTTAAGTTGTGTACATTGGAAACATCATTTACTATACCAAATTATTTGATAAATAAGAACACAAGGAACATTAAAAATCAATCATGATTGGCTTTGTTAGAACAATTTTACATACAAACAAAAGTTTGTTCGTTGTTCTCTTGATTAATCGTCACACATTCATTGCTCTTGCTTTCTGATAACTGACAGATCAGCAGATTAAAATTCAGAGAAATTTACAAAATTTACACATTAAATAATTTATTGATTCAATCATATATTTAATTAAAAAATTAAATGTAATTAAATAAATAATTGTACCAATTAAAAACTTAATTAGTTTTCAGTCGGAAAACAAATAAAGTTTTAATAGGAAAAAAAAAATTTCTTACTTTTTTCTTCAGATTACAGTAAATACTGTTTTAGTGTCATATTGATTGTTGTAAAGGAAGTATGATAAAGTTAATATTTTTGATCTATCTTTTTCTATTTTCTTTAAAAATTAATACGAAAATTAAAAAAAAAATTTTTTTTTGTTCTTAATATATTTAAATATAAAAGGAATCTAAGCCAGTCTAATAGTTGTTCAGTTGGTGCTAACATTGAGATTTCTGCTTCGATTTCAAAGAAAATCACTTAAACATATCGGATAAACTGCTTTATTATTTGCCAATTCCCTAAAAACTTCACACGTGATAGATAAAAGTGAAAGCTTGTTTTTATTAAAAACATCAAACCCTCCACGATCGTTATGTGTGCCAAAGGATTTTTTTTTTGCAGAACAGTGTAATTAAAATTTGTTTTAAGCTTTTCATCACCAACTCATTCCAACTGTAGATGATAACGTGTTGTTGAAAAACATTTCCAGGTATTTAAGTTAATTTAATAACATTACAGTAAATAAATTAACACGTTTAAAGGCGTTACTCTATAAAATTTTAATATCAATTAAAATTTAACATTTAATCTTATAGAAGATTATAGTTTTATAATAAATTGAATATAAATATAATTAAAATTATATTTATATTAAATATGAATTTAATCAGTGAATGTTTTTAATTAGAAAAAACAATTTCAATAAAAGTGTTTCATTTCAAAACGTAAATGAATGAATCAACGATGTGTAGTGTGCAACCTGCAATAAGTTGTAAAATTTATTTAAAAGTCTTTTCGAGGGCACTCCAAAAGGAAAAATTTTTATCAGATGTTAAAGTTTTTAAATTTTATTAAGTTTTTATCTTAAATATGTCATCTGAAGAACATGAATTGCATAAAATAAATTATTTATTTACGATCTGTATACTTTGTCATTTTAAACTCTTTCATGAATTTACTAGCTTATAGTACCCAGCTTTGCCTGGGTCTAATTTTAGAGCCTTTCTATGCAATGCGCGCCTACGCATTTGTTGTCGTTAATTTAAATATTTTTTTTTATTTTTTACTAGAGTGTCCACTCGTTCTACCGTCGATTAACTGTTCGAGTAAGAAAAATTGCAAATTTCGTTAAAAAAATAACTCAAATAAAATATGTCGGTTAATCGACTTAAATGAATTTATATTACGATCCACTCTTTACTTTGTACTTGTTCGTTAAAAAATAATTTTTAAATGAGTACAGGCCGGGAATCCGTCATACTTTATACTTTGACGTATTCAACAAAAGTCAAAGTAACGACGGATTAGGTTGGCACAATGAATACTTTGCTGACGGATGCTAAATCAAAGCTTGCTCTCGTTTTTTCTTTACTTTTAAATTTAATTTGGATTTTATTTACTAGATAATTTAATTTTATTTGTATTTTATTTTTTTCACCAAAATTATTAAAATCACAGAATACAATTGAAACACAGCAAGAGTTAAAAGAAAACAAAGAAGAACAAGCAATTGATAGCTATCAAAATATTCAAAGAACGTTAAAAGTTAAAAGTTGACCAACTTTCGTACTTTACGTAAACGGACATGAATTGATTGCGACAACGCTCATAAGAGAACATGTATTTTAACTGACTTGTCAGTTGAATACGTCTAAGTTCAACGGAAGACGGATTCTATGTGCCCCGACTTTAAATCATGCGCTATCAGATTTTAGACTACCAGTTTTTACAGAAATCGAAATAAACGCATTGTTAGCAAGAAGTAGTACTTTACGACCGTTTTTTGTAGCAGTTAAAGCGCTAAACAAAGATTCCGCAACATTAATTGATTTTAAAAACATAATTATGTTTTTATTTAACAATTTAGAAAAGGCAAATTACTCCTTCTCAAAAAATTTTACTGTTTGTTTTAAGTCTAGTATTGGTGACCTTTCCCAAAAATGATCACATTTTTAATACGGTTCTAAAGCTGAAACAAAAGAAATTGCTATCGTATAATAGGTCTGTTCATAAGCTTTACTAGCAAAAAACTAGCAACAAGAGAGTAAAACAGAAATTTTCAAAATTATTCTTCCAAATGTAAAAAAGTAAATGAATGCTTTACTAGCAAAAAATTTTGTTGTGGCTTTGAAAATAATATGTAGGACCTTAAATAGTGAATAGTGAACATATAAAAAAAAAACAATAGACCAATATTAGCCAGCAAACCAATCTCACCACAAGCGAAAATTGAAAATAATATTCCATAAAATGTTTTACATGGTTTTAATTACTGAAAAATTTTCAAGTCTCCTTATGATGTTTAAGCAGATCATCCACTTTATGTAAAAAAGTTTTTAAAAGTCGGGACTCATAAAAACAAATCAAAGAAATTGGTTAAAAGCTTATTATCTTAATTCAACTTTATTTTTAAAAGATTATTTCAACAGACATGATGAAAAAAAATGAGAAAAGAAATCATAAAGTGTGCTTAAATGTTTTAATCGGACATAATGTGATTAATTTTTGGTTGTGTTAAAGTTTTGTGGCTGCTGTGGTCAAGGTGATAAGCACGTTGACTACAAATCTGGTTGGCCAGGGTTCAACCCCTGCGACAGCCTAAAAATAAAAAAATATTCAGAATTAACATTAAAACATGCAGCCTCCTTCGTCGGTACTTCTTCATAGCATATTCGCCTGCGAAGTAAAATAACTAATAAATTGGCTATACTTTCACCACCTTTTCTTTTCTCTCCTCTATCCCTTTCCTAAAAGAATTTAGCACGGTTACACACTAATTAAATCGGCATTGTTGCCTGAAGTGCTACTTCTCTTAAAAAAAAAATTTGGCATGGTTGTCATTTTTAATTAAATACAAAATATAAACTTATTGAAGTTGCACTATTAATTCGAGTAACTGAAAAACTTAATTGGATAATCGACGAAGATTAAAATCCCAAAAGCGGTTAATTCTTTACTCGAATAAAATTTCAATCCGATTAAATGGAAACTCTATTTTTTAACTATCTTTGGCAACCATTTTGTCAAAAAAAAAAAAAAAATTAAATAAAAAATCGTTGTTAATTTTTTTTTCAATTATTGTCAATTTTCACCAAAATAATTTGCAAAATTTAGTTTCTCATTTATTTCTTATTAATTTTTTTTTTTGCAAAATTTCATATAAAATCTTTTTTAAAATAATGAAATAATGGCCTCTTAAACAGTCTGTCCCTATTTCTTATAAATTTTAATTGTGTGTTAAATTTTCACATTTCCATTTCCACTATTCGAAAACTAGTTGATTTACAAGAGTTGCTTAAATTTGTTGCTTGAAAATTTTAAACGGAACTAGAATAACGACATTCATAAACAATCAATTGTCTTTCAAATCAGTGAACAATTTGAATAAAAAATTTCTAAAGATTTGAATCAAGTACAGTACGTTAAAAGATGTTATGCCACGCTGATATTTATTTTTTTTAAACCTTTTAATAATGTAAAACTGTTGCGAATTTATATTTTTAAAGACTTGAGATTTATTAAAATCTATTATTGCAGTTGCTAATCATTACACATGTCATCGTAGTGCTATTAAAAGTTATCTTATTTTAATCAAAACACGCGTCCGTCACTGTTAAATTCGTGCATAAAACTGATATGTAACGATCATATGAGATCAAATGTGCCCTTTTTTTCATATTCTGAAAAGCAAGTTTTAAATTTTAAAAATATATTTATTTAATTCACAACCAAATATTAGTTTTAGGTTGTATGAAGTATTTCCAGGACCACTGTAAAAATTTTCAAAAATTTCAAACTTCTAAAAAGAGGAACATTTTAAGTCAAAAATAAAAGTTCTAACAAAAATATAAAAATATGTATTTTAAGATATGACCAGATAAGTCACTATTTGAACAAAAAAACGTAACCACTAAATTATGAAAAAAAATTTTTTTGTCCTTCTGAAAAGCTTTTAAAAAAATATAAGATCCTTCTCAATTAAAAAGATACGACATAACATTATTATTTTATAAATCGTCATTCGTAATAAAATGTGTCAGGAAAGATTAAATAAACATTTATAAAAATAGTGGTTACACTTTTTTGGTCAAATATTTGACTAATCTGACCGCAACTCAAGTCTTCATTTCCTCAAGCGCCAGTGTATTCATGTTATGAAAAAGTACGGAAAAAAGTAGGAAAGCTACTTTTTAACCAAAATTTATTTTCTTTATTATAGAAAAACTTTTTGTGATCACTGTAAGAAATGTGTAATTTGTATGATTGAACACATACGAGTATGTTAGAGTGTATTTGCATAACGCAAGTATTTGTGAAATTTTATATGAAATTTTATTGATCCTTTTTTCATCCATTATTTTTATATTCTCATCCAGTGATTTCATTATGGCGGGATATGACGATAAGAAAATAGAAAAAAAAACTTTTGTTTGCTTAGCCATCTTGATTGGCAAAATTATAAAATAAATATGTTTGGCAAATGAAGTGAGAGAACGTGTCACCATCGTCACTACCACCATTAAAGAATTATATATTTAAAGCAGTCGAGTCGGCATAAAGGGTGATTTTTTCTTAAGTTTTACAATTTTATGTTGTCATTTTTATTTCAAGAGCGAGTCATTTTATAGATTTCTTTAGCGTGTTTTTTTTTGTAAAGCAGATATTTTTGGCGTTATTAGAGGACTTTTTTATATTTAGGACCAGCACTCAGGGGATGACCCCTACTTATGCAGTGCTTTGTGCCAGAGCTAGGAAATTAGGTTATGGGAAGGGGGATAGAGGAAGTAGTGCTTGTGGACATATCATTTGAATCTTTGCACATTGAAAGTGACAGGAAAGACCTCTGCGGGGAGCTTATTCCACATACAAACTGTTCGGCTAAAAAATGAATTTTCTCTAAAATGCGTAGTGCGATTCAATCAACCACAAAGGAATGCGCTCTTAATGAAGAGTGCGTTGCGCGTATGAAATTACAGTTTTCAGGAACGAGTTCCCTGATTTCATAAGAGCACACTCCGTTGTAGTAACGATAACAGTGAAACACACACAGTGAAAATACTTCAAAGCTGTGCCGAAATTGCAATCACCAAAATTTTAGAGCATTTTTGATTTTGAATTAAATTTCAAATATAATTTTTTTTTAATGTAAAATTTTTGGTGATCTTTTTTTAGCGAAAATAAATATTTTAGTAAATTGTAAATTAAAAATTTTTTGCTAGAGTTTTTTCTATGAAATTTTAAATTTTTTATTGCCAAAATAAAATTTTTGTGTAAAATTTTTGATGAAGTGTTGATAAAAATATATTATTTTGGTGGAATTTGTAACGTTAAATGATATTCCCATTATCTGGTAGTTTATAGATTTTTTTAAATTTTAATTTTTAGTGCAACAAAGGAAAGAATAAACAACACAAAATCACAATACGTCTTAAAAATTTATGTAAAATAGAGGCGCTTGCCTTTTAATTCATAAGTTTTCTGTAGCTCTTTAGAGGACGTAGCAACACTGACTTTAACCCGTTTGAGAACAGACAGACATTGCTAAAACGAATTTCTTATATATGAGGATTTATATATCTATTAAAGGATCGCAAACAAAAATTATAGAAATTCAAATCAGAATGACAAGCTTAAGTATTTTTTTTTTTAAATATTTTGATTTTATCCCTCTGTGTAGAGTTTGTATTTTTTAAAAAAAAAATAATCTGGTACCTTTAATATTCGCCGTTGAATTACTTCTGTAACACTTTATTTTTTGTTTTAACTGTTTCTTACTTTATGGCTTCGGTTGTATACTTAACATAGGTTTTTACAATTTCCACCAATCATCCATTCATGCTTTAAAAAATTTACCCGTTATCAATATCTTTTTTATTAACAGGGTGGTTGTACTGGTTGGTGCTAATGTATGTGACTATATTTCGAGTGATGAGGCAGAATCATGGTAAATAGAAAAACGTGCAGATTTCCATTACGTCGACGTTTATTTTATGAATTTGTTTGAATGAGTCTTTTGAAAATTGTTTTTACTTTTTTTATATTTTATTTTCGGGGTGGGTTTAATTTGCTGCCATTTGTATGGACACATTTTGTTATTCTATGTCAATTTATTGTTCGTTGATATTATTGCTGTTGTTGCCATTTGACGCCATAATTGTTTGTGATATGATTTTTTTTTTGGTATTTTTTTATAGTTTTCAATTTTTTATTGGCATTTCCTTTTGTCGCTCGTTAAGTAATAAAGTAAAATTTTTTTAATTGTTTATTTGAGCGGTAATGATTTTAATCACTGTAGGCGAGAGTTAAAAAGAAAAGTTATATCAGCGTAACACTAGAAACAGTCAAACACTTGTCTGCAATTGACTTTTTAAAATTATTTAAAAAAAATGTAATTGAAATTTAAAAAATTGCCCTTTTTGTAATTTTTGTCTTTGTGTGGTCGTTTAAATTTTTTTAATATTTAAATTTAAAAACATTTCTCAAGAAATATTTATCAAAGTATTTTCTTTTTTCCTTTTCCATAATAACCGTGAATTATTATTGCTTAACATGCTCTACAATATGTTTCGTAAGGGCACTTAAAATATTCGTTGATATCTTAATATTAGAAAAGCATAAGGAAGCTGCTAACTGAAACACTTGAGATTTTATACAAATTAAGGTCATTTAGTTCTGCTCTACAGTGTCATGGTAACAAATCACTTAATTAACCATTTAACTTTAAATTATTTAAATACCGAATTGTAGGCAAGGAACTCATGTCAGTCAGTCAATCTCAAACTGAAGAAATATGTGTAACAAAAGAAATGAGTCGTAACTAAAATGGGTTTTATTAGTTTATAATGAAATTTTAAAGAACTCTTATCACAATTTTATTCTTGCGGAAAAATTTTTTGATATGAATTGAGAAGGACAGACAGACCGATGAATATTGCAGCGTTTCTTTCTTGTCATTTAGTTGCGGAAACCTAAAGAAAGACCATTTTAATTAAAAAAAATTTACTTTTCCCTATTCGTTCGTATAATGTTAGATACACACGAGGCAACGTCAAATAGAACATGGCTTAGAAACTATGAAACTTTAGTTTTTTGTCTTTTCAATGCTTAAAGTTACCACACGAAAAAAAATTAAAATGAGGAACGTTAAAAAAATTGAAATTGAAATTATTCTTGTTGACAAACTTTTGTATGAACAAGAAAAAAAAGCCATATACATAATTGAAAAAACAAAAGAAAATTATATTCCAATTTTTATTATTTTTAATTGCTGCTAATACAGCAAATAGCCTCTACACAATGGCCGCTTTTAAGCAAGTAATGGCAGAAAAATTGTAAACATCAATACAGACGAGGGAACATCATGTTTAGAAAGACGAATTATCAAAAAATTTTGATATTATAGACAACATGACAGGAAACATGATTTTCAATGAGAAACATTGGTTCTTACGACGGAACATTGAAGGAAACACGAGAATATTCCATAAATGTAGCACAAGATTCTACTCATTTAAACGAATTTCTTACACTGCTTCAACATAAGAACTATAAAGACACAACATCTTTAAATGAAATGACGAGAATTTTTTGCTTCACTCGATGTACGAAGTCGCCGATTTAAATTTGTTTAAGGCTGACTTGATAATGCCCAGGATAAGGTCATGAAATGGATTTTGTCAAGCAAATTTAAGGTTAGTTTGGGACATGAACTCGCGATTTATCCTTATCAATTTCTTATTTTTTTAAGCACCAACTTAATCCTAAGAAATCTTATTCTGTCAACAAGTAATTTTAGCTACAAGAGCGATATTTCTTTAAGGAATATTATATCAGAGAGATAAAGTAAAAATAGTCTCAAAAGTGTGATGTATATTTTCCTAAAAGCAGTTAAGACAAAATGGCTAATTAAAGTGTTGTAATCATTATTATGAATGTGAAGCAGCTCTGTAAAGCTTCCAGTAGCTGATATAAATCTATAGCCCACACGAAGCTTTTTCATAAATCCTGGACCTCCTTAACTGTGACAAAAGAGCATTTTTAAGGTGAATCTTCTTTGCGGTTCGAAGCTTGCAGATGGTAAGTTTTTTTATGGAATTTAATTCTACCAGTGCAGTCAGTGCCAACTTTTTGACGTTATTTTATACAGTGTGGTCCATCTATGATCACTTGTCCAGCCTTGAGAATTCTTTGGTCAACTGACGAGTAGGCTTCGCTTACAGTAAGACATTAAATCTTTTATATAACGACATATATATGCCTATGGAACTTAAGAGTAATGTTCAAGTTATGTGAATTTAATTTTTAATTTTTTTATTCGGCTATGCTTAATCTTATATATCCTACTCCATGTATGTAAATCTAGTTTAGTGAAGTAACTCCAATCAAAAAAAAAAAAAAAAAAACTGCGGTGACAGAGAATTTAAAAATAGGAAAAAATTAGGTACGATATATAATTTTACAAAAAAAAATTAGTTTTTCCTGAAAGATCTCTTTAAAAGCTTTTAAATGATATCCATATTGACAATCAAACTTTTTAATAAAAATTTCAAAGACTCATTACTCGAAAAATATTGGTGATCACCAATTTTTTCCCTGGATGTTTTTCCTTTCTTATTTTTTACTCTCTATTGCTTCATATTTTTGTTTTTTGATTGGATATACTTTACCAAACTAGATTTGTTCCAAATGATATGGCAGAAGTGGTGTTTAGTCCTTGAGGGATATAAACCGATCTTGTTGATTATCAATAGCAATTCTTTTAAATTTTCTCCAGCTCATATGGTGGCTTGGCAAAGTTGATTTCAACATTAACACGGACGGACAGAATGACATCGCTCTATATACTTCACTATGCATAAGGACTCAAAATATATATACGTTATGGGATCGAAAATGTTATGATAAATTTAAATATACCCTTTTTCCACTTTTTGTAGCGAAGGGTTAAAAAAATCGAACCATCATTGTAACTCAATTCCTTAACTGCAAGATCATAAAATAAAAAAGTTATATAAAGTTAACTCTTGTTATAAATTTAGGTGAAGACGGTCGTCACTGGCTGTTTATTTGATACGTTTGGCGAGTGCTTGCGATGTGAGAACATCATTTTCAAGACGAGTTTTGATTAGTACGACGGTCTTTACCGAAAGGTATGACAACAGTTTAATGTTGATTGGCGGAAAAATCAAAGCTGTAAATTATTTATTTAAAAGAAAAATTTTCTTATGTTTAAAATCTGTTTATTTATAAAAAAAAAAACATTTAAGAAATTAAGAAAAATCTTATTTAATCAAAATGTTAAATCATTGAAATAAAACCTAACTGAAATTAAAAAATTATTATTACATTATTAATAATAAAATTATTATTACATTATTATAACATTTAACTCAATTTTAATTATATTTACAAAATATTCTATAACGAAGCTTAAATAGTTGTACTGAAGAAATTTGTCTAATATAAATCATTCAGAAAAAATAATTATTTTAACAAAAAACATGTGCAGATTTAGCCGAAAGCTTGTTAATTGTATAAAATCCTATTTACTCTCAATTCTACACTCCGTCTTTAAGTAAATTTTTTGGTTCAGAGCAGCCTGCTCGATTCAAAAATAAAATAACATTTACGGTATCTAAAATAGGGCTATAGAGCAGCATAGCATTTCTTTAACTCGAATAATTTATAATTTCGATAGAAATACTTATAAATAAAATAAATAAGAAATAAAAATAAAAAAAATGATTTTTAAAAAATTCGTTAACTTTTTTTTGTTGTAGTTGCAAGTTATTCATTTTCAGTTTTCAGTTAAAATTCTTTTGAAATTATCCACTTTACAATAAATGTCATCATGTCATCAATGTCATCATTTAAACAGTTAACATCAGATTTTGTAGACTTTTTCTACAATTAGCAATGCAGTGAGAGAATGTATTTTTATTTCGTCATGTTTTTCACATAAAATGCAAACATTTCATTTTAAATAGACAACATCAGACTAGACATTTACCACTAACAGTCGTCTGAAATATTTTGAATTAAACGATGTTTAAACAAAATTCATTATAAACTTGCAATAGCAATAATAAAGAAAAAACCAAAAACTTTAAATGCAATAAAGAATAAAAAATAAGTGTGTGAACAAGCAATTCTTCCTATTTTGTAGAATATTTATCTTCATTACGAGTAATAAACAAATCACAAATGAACAGACTGTTTGCTACAACTAAATAAAATATTGCAATCAAATGAAAAATGAAAAAGTTAAATAAGAAACAACAACAATTATTGCAACAGTAATCAAAATACTAGACAACAATAACTATATTTAAAAAAAAAAACAACAACAACACAAAAGCAACACCAGAAGCACTAGAGTTTGATGTTCATCACAATACATCAACAAAGAACAAAGTGACACAAAACATGGACGCGTCACTTTCCATCACTCAAATGTGACACTGGTCAAAAGACAGCAGCAGCAGTAGAAGTAGCAGCAGCAGCAGCGGCAGATAAAATAATAAAACAACAAAAGAAAATAAAATTACAACAAGACAAACAAAAAAAAAATAAGTAAAAACTGTTGCTCTGAACAGGCAGACATACAGACAGTGACATCAACATGTACAACTACTACAAATGAACAACAACATGAATTTAATCGCATGGACAGACAGACATTCCCTCAAACGCATAAACTAGAAATGAAAAAAATACAAAATTGAAACAATCACAAATCCAAGTTCTCTTAACGTCTGTTAAAGTGCCTGTCTGTCTGTTTGTCTGTATGTATGTATGTCTGTTCGTCCATCTGTTTGATTGTCTTAAAGTCAATCAGTCATTTTAAGCTTTGGACTTGAGATTTTTTAATAATTTTTAAGCAAAAATATTTAGGAATCAGCCAAAAAAAAGGCTTTGAAAGTTTTCCAACCAGATTTTCAAAGGCAAACACTCACACAACCAGAAATGAAAGAACAAACCCAAGATTACATGGCAGACAGAGTGACGTTCTGCAAATCCGGCTATTCAATAAGCAGAAAAACGCATAGCCAGACAAAGCTAAGACCAAATTTATAAAACGATGATATTATGCGTTACTGCTAATATTCTTGTTGTTGTTATTACTGCTGTTGCTGCTGCTGCTGGCTTTAATACAGATTAACTACAGCCAGCAACAAAACAAGAAGTAAAAGTATTCTATGCAGCAATAAAGGAAAAAAATATTAAGTTTTACGAATTTCAAATGAGTTGAGCAGACAACGAGGAGGCAACTAACTTATCCAACCATATTCCACTTCAGCAG
This sequence comes from Cistogaster globosa, assembly GCA_937654795.1. Taxonomy (NCBI): domain Eukaryota; kingdom Metazoa; phylum Arthropoda; class Insecta; order Diptera; family Tachinidae; genus Cistogaster; species Cistogaster globosa. The sequence goes on from OW569403.1 coordinate 5,678,449, forward strand.
TTAACAGCAGAATATTATTTGTTATAGTTGCTACTGATTCTGATTCTTCTGCTGCTATTGTTCTTGGCCTGACTGGACATATGACTGGATGACATCAAATAATAGAAAGTTAAAGAAAAAAAAAATGGTATAAAAGGTTCATGTACATTGTAAGTCGTTCATACAAATATTTTAATGACTGCTTAGTGGTCATATTGTACTCCAGCACTTTAAAGAGAAAATGTTAAGGGTCAATTGATAAATTGTTTCAAAGATTTGATTAAATAATCTCTGATTTCTTAATGTGTATTTCATAACTTTCAATCTCTACGTCCCACAGTTTCTTTAATTTTTTTTACCGCGTTAATGAAATTTGTTAAGTTTTTAGATGCTGCTATTTATTTTTAATTTCTTTAATTCTGCTTATCACATAAAAATCCTCACAGCGCGGGTGCTGTGTGATACAGACGAGGAAACATCGTTTTCGAAAGTATGAAATATCCAAAAATTATGTTATTTTAGGCAACATGAAAGAAAACGTGAGTTTTAATAAGAAACATTGCTACACACGAGGAAACATTAAATGAAACATGAGAATGTTTTATTAGTTACCAGTTTCATTAGGTTGGTTAATGAAGGGTATATACATCTTCGGCACCATCTATGTCAATCTAGTTTAGTGAAGTAACTCCAACCAAAGAAGAAAAAAAAAATATAAAAAAAAAATTGAGATGACAGAGAATAAAAAAATTAAAAAAAAAATCCAACACAAAAATATTACCGGCTCTTAATGGGTTAAGCATCTTTAAAAAAATTTTAGTATTTCTTAACAAATCTTTTCGAAAGCTCTTAAATGATACCCATATTGACCATTTTGACAATCGAATTTTTTTTATGAAAATTTTAGAGTCCTCTAACTCGGAAAATATGGGCGAGCGCCAATTTTTTTCGCTTGATGTGTTTTTCTGATTCTCTATCGCCTCATATGTTTGTTTTTTTAATTGGAGTTAATTCAATGTTCCAAATGGATTGGTAAAATTAAAGACAGGTGTGATGTTTTATGCGCTGCCTTGATGGACATGGACCGATCTTGCTGATTTTTAATAGCAAAATTTTTAAAACTATAATTAAACGATTGGTGTTTTTAAGTTTTCTCTTACTCATCTAGGGCTTTGGGAGAGTTGATTTAAGCCCTAACACGAACGGACAGACGGACATCGCCCAATCGACTTCGCTATGCAAAAGGACTCAGAAAATGATTAGTTTATGGGGTCGGAAATAGACCAGCCCAAATGCCAAATGGAATTCTGGAAAGTTTTTTTTTTTTATATAAAACAACTTTTAATAAAAGTTGCGGTTCTTTTCTTAAACGAAATTGTAATAATTTTCTAACTTGTGTGATTTGAAGTAAAATTTGTTCTGTTTACTTTTCAAGTTGTCTACGTTATTGGCAAATAATTTTACTGGTGACATTTCATTGTTGGTCATTTTACTGACTGCAACGAGCATCAGTAAAAAGAAGCAGTATCAGCAGCAACAGCACAGCTTACTCGTATAAAAATCCTTGCCCTTTTAAAGCCATCTTTTGATTTTTATTTAAGTTGTTGTTTCGTTTGTATTCCATTAATTTTTATTTCATGTCCGCTATTATTTGTATTCAATTCAATTCAATTCGATTGAATTTAATCCTCAAAGCATTCGGTATAATATTTGCTCATTGCAATTCTCTTTTTCGTTTTTAGTTTTGTTGTTGGTTTTCTTTTAAAAACAACAAGATAAAGTCGATTATTTTTCCTACTTTTCAAACACTTGGGATCGATCTGTGGCGGCACGGGGGAAGGAATTAAAAAAAATGGAAAAAAATTGTCTTTTTGACCAAAATCGACTAACGAGGTGCTGAATATCTTTTCATTCGTCTTGCCAGCTGTCTGTCGTTTTAGCTTTTTTTGTTAACTGCGAAAAAAAAACTTGAAAGTATGAGACAAACGAATTTGTTTTCCATTAATCCTGGCAGCTATAGTCACAATGGAATGCTTTTGTCGAGCCTTAAGGTTTAAATTTCTAGAGATCAATTTTTTTTTTTGGTCGTTAGTTTATTCTTGTGTTGTCTTCTTCAATTTCACATTTTTTTTCTCCTACTTTTGTTTAGATTCATACTTTAGAATGTGTGGTGTTTGTTGTGTTGTGTTGTTTCATTGCAACACAGTTGTCATGTTTTTGTCGCTTTATGGACTTCTAATCGTGCGATCCCATCATGAAGCTCACGCACTTAATAAATGTGAAACGTTGTATGTTGGTATGTGCGCATGAATTCCGTATTCCTTAAGATTCATTTGCACCTTGTGTGTGATTTAGTTATTTATTTTTTTCTTGTATCATTTTTGGCGAGTGCCTTTTTTGTATTTTAGAATTGAGATATTTAGATTTTTTTAGTTTTGGTTTTGGTTTTGTTTTTTTTTTCTGTGTCCAAGTTGGCTTATTTAACAATGTTTTACGTGTGGTTTAGTCATTTTTTGTGTGCTAAAGTGTGAGTGAGCCTGTGTGTGTGTGTGTGTATGCTTTGTTAAAGTTGGGTGACAATGAGTGGATACTTAACCAAAACCCAAAAGTAATGATGTGAGTACAAAGTGTAAGAAAAAGTCTTATTAGGTGTGATATTGTTAGCCGTGTGTTTGTTGTTCTTATTGTGGGGATATAAATATTTTTGTTTTTTGTCTTTAGGTCTGTGCAACATGGGAAACATTAACTTCAGTTTTACTTGTTTTTGATGTTTTCTTAAGTATGTGTAGTTGATTTAACTCTTCTTTCTTTAAGTGATTTCTTTACCACTTTTATTTTATTAGCTTTTTTACCATTTGATTTTAAAACATATATGGGTGTTTCCACGGTGTTCTCAAAATTCGGTTAATGTTTGGTTAAGCCTTCTAATAAATTGTAAGATTTAATTAGTTAAACTAAACAAGCGAAGTTGTTGCCTTCAAATTAGTTTTTTTAAAAAAAAATTTTTTTAAGGTGTTTAAAAACTTTAAATATTCATTTAAAAAATTAAATAAATATTTATAAAATTGGATGACTTCTTATAGGTGTCTTTAGTTTCTCTACAAAATGACATATTTTTTTGAAATAAAAAGGTTTCTATATTTGAACAAAAGTTTTAAGGGACCTCCACACAAAATTTTATTCAAATCCATTTAGCAGTTTTTGTGTGATGCGAACACAGACTCACACACAAAAATTCTCAAAATAGGTGATTTGTATTCCATATCGATTACTATCTACACCAACATCAAAATTTTCAAAAAATATTTCATACACAGATGTACAGATGTAGTAAGTAGAATTCAAGCAAATCGAGATAAATAAAAAAATTTTAAATGTCACAACCAAAATGTTGTGTATTTTTTAAACTTCTAATGACTTTGAGTTTACCGTTTTACGAGAATTTAGCCAACATTTGTCAGGGGAATTGTGGAATTCCCTCCGAAACCCTATTTATCATACAGCTCCTTTATCTATCTCAATCACTGCAAAATTATCTGCTGCAATTGCCTTCTATTTTCTTTGCGAGATTGGTACTGCTGTCTTTAATTTATTTGTCTTTTTTGCGAACTCGTTGAACAACAATTGTGTTTTTCTATTGATGGGAGTTGATCTCATGGCCACGTAATGGCTTATGTAGGAAAAACAAAAAAACTATTTAAGTTGCAGCAATATGTGTTATATAAAAAAACATAAGCAACCGTAACATCTCCTCAAAATTCAAGCAAAACCATATTTCTTACCCCTCTTGTTGCACCAATAAACAAAAATTTCATGCTAGTTTCATGAAAAATTGCATAGTGTAAGTGCTGTATTGCAGGGAAAATTTTTATTAAACTTCAGCAAAAAAACTTTATTTATATTTTAAATGGTTTATTTCATTTTTATAAAATATGTTTATTTAGGCACAGTGGTGACTTTCCCAAGAAAATGATCATACAGTTGTGTGCAAAAAATAGGAGTGCCCTTAATAAAAAAATAAATTTTTAGTTTGCTATTAAAAATAAAAATTTTATTTTATTCTTTTTACTTGAAATAAGTTTTTGGTAAATTCTATAGTTTGTACATAGTAAGTTATCACAATAAAGCTAAGAAAACTGAAACAATTTCCCATAAATGTTCTATGGGGTTGAGATCAGGTGACTGAGCAGGCCACAACATAACCTCAATCCCATTGACCCGAAACCAATCCTTTGCCAACTTACTTGTATGTTTCGGGTCGTTATCTTGTTGGAAGACCCATTTAATCGGCATATGCAACTCTGCATATGGTAGCATTACTTTGCTTAAAATTTCCACGTAGACGTGCTTATCCATGATGCCTTCTAGTCGGTGTATTGGATCTACACCATTATAAGAAAAGCCTCCCCATATCATTATTTATGCTCCACCATGTTTAACTGTCTTTTTGGTAAATTTTAATAATAATTCTGTATTTGGTGGGCGTCGGACATACTCTCTGGAGCCAGTTCCACCAAACATTACGATTTTGCTTTCGTCCGTCCACAATATGTTTCTCCATTTTTCATTCGGCCAGTCGATGTGTTCTTTTGCGAAGTTTAAGCGCGCAGTTGCCTGTTTCTTAGTCAATAACGGCACCTTTCGCGGACTTCTTGCAAACAAATAATTTTCAATCAGACGTCTGCGAATCGTAGAGGTACTTGCAGGAAGTTCCAGCTTTTTTTGAATCTTGTTTGAGGACGCAAAAGGGTCTCCCTTGCTACAACGTACGATTCGCCGGTCATCAACCTTTGAAGTTTTTCGCTTGCGGCCACGTGTTTCAGCTTTTTGCATATATTTTAGGGCATTAACAATCATTTTAGCAGAGCACCCCAAATTTTCCTAAATTTCTTTATAAGTTTTTCTTTTTTTTCGCAGATTTTTTATTAAATTCCGTATTTCCTTCCGTATTTTTTGTTTTTTATTTCAAAAAAACATTTTTATTCTATTTTCCTATATTTACTTTTTATTTTCTTCCACTTTTATGCCGTATTTTATTTTTAATTTTTAAGAAATCGATCACACTCCTATTTTTTTGAACACGTCAATCAAAGGGCGAATATAGAAATGAGTCAATTACATCTTGTATATGATAATTATTTTTAGTCTCTCTTTTGTATTTTACTTCTTACGTACCGTTGTAAATGCCGTTAGAATAAAACTTCGTTTACTAGTTCATACACTAAAAGAAATAACTTATGTAAATATTATGTGTCAGCACTCCTATTATTTTGCAGACAGCTGTATATCTAAAACTTTCAAGTCGCCGCTTTGATTTGCTTAAAACTTAGAAAATTTTTGGAGAAGGCTTTTTAATTCGTGCTGGAGTGACCTTGTAGATAAAGCACGAATGACTACTTTGGATGGTAAAAGTATATCTAAAAGCTTTCAATATTTCGATTTTAACTGATTACGAGTTTCGGGAAATTCCAATCGGCAGTTCAGAAGCTTCTGATTTATTGCCTTGCAAAAGTCCCAACTGTAATATTTTTTATTCGTAAAAGTTAGTTGCTTTAATAATTTGGTAGTTGAAAATTTGAAAATTTTCTTTTGGAAATTCCCATAATAACGAAACAAAACAGATTAGTACATACGGATGTGTCTCAAAGTAAAATTATGTACAAAAATGGGTTTATCATCTCTTATACTCTGCCTGATAGAGTCTTTGGCACATTTGATGTGTGAATTTGTTATTTAGCTAGGATAACATGCGATTGTTTTCAATTCGTTTGTTAAAAACAAAATATAAAAAAAAACAACTTCCAACAGACAGATACAACAAAATGTGCAAACCTACGGATGGATGAGCAGGAATATATTTGAACAAATACTTTTACACAAACAAAAAGGTGTGAATTGCCGCCACTTTTATACACGTATGACGACTGCATGCAAGTAAATGTGACTTAAATAAAGATGTGAATACAAACAGATACAAACAGACAGCCTGATAAATATATAATCATTTTAATTTAAGATTCCTTTTTTTTTTTGTTCAATACATTAAAGTAGATCGCTGTTATTTTTTTATTTATTTTTTTAATGTGTCCTTTTATTGTTGCTGGGGTTTTTTTTTATTGAATCCCTGGTATCTGTTTTCAAACAAAACAAAACAATTTAACATGGGTTTATGTTGCTTTGATTATACATATATTTTTATGTTTTTTGTTGTTTTTTTTTAACATTAATGCCTTGTTAACCAGGCTGTGATTTTTAATTATTTTTTTGTGTCCTTTTATTCGCTCTCCGTTTTTCAAATTGATTTTTAATACTTATTTTAGTATTAAATAAAAATAATAAGGATTTTGTTTGCTAACGTTTAATTGTGCAACACCTTTTAATTATTTTTTGTTGTAACTTTATAGGAATCTGCAAAATCTTCACAGTAAAATTTTCAATAGTGGAAATGAAAATGTGATATATGACCTTCTAATATCAAGAAGGATTTTTAATGATATAGAACATTTCAATAAAATTAATACTTCTGTTTTTTAAAGGGATTTTAAAGTTTTTATAATGGATTAAAAAATTTAATCTTCTCTTTTCCTTTTTGTTTTAAATATAATTAAAATTCTTAGTTAATAGACAATTGTGTCTAACACTTTAATTGGCAAAATAATACAAAACGTCTTTTTATGATCACGATTAAATATTAATAAAATCGTTTGCCTTTTTTTCTTCTTAGCTTCGGAGTATCGATGTCCAACTCTGCTGAAATAAGATTATAAAGAACTAGATTTAAGCCAGTACCAGAAGACTAGGAGGAATAAATTAATCAAGCGTGCAAATTGGCATCAATATACAAACAATCAAAACAACCAAATGACTATTTCAACTGACTGCTAACTACTGCTAGCCTGCTGACTCGTCCGCTTCACTGGATAAAAAAAAACTAAAGAAGGAAAAAAATTAACGGATATGGAAAGGAATGAATGTGGCGACAACATCGTTGGTAAATAAGCCAAACCATCAGAAAATCGTCCAATTAGTCTAACAACATCAACTAGAGTTAAATAACAAGCCAATAAAATGCACAAATTAAAAATAAAATGAAATGAAAACTATGTAAAGGTGAAGGTAGGAAAAATAATCAGAGAACCCACAACACTCAAAAATTGGTATTGAAATAAAACAAACATTTTTGGAAAATAAGGGAAGAGCAGTGTCATTTATTTGCTACAACGTGCAATCGTTATGATGAGAATGACGACGAAGATGATGAAATTTGAGATTAAAGTCACAGCATGTAAAGGGACATTGGTAAAGGAGATGACTGCTGGTTAAACATTATTTGCATGGACTGACTACTCTGCCAGCCACCAAATTCATTTATTATCATGGCAGTTTCTTTTTTTTAGCACGATCACTTGTTTTTTTAATACTTTTTTATTTTTTTTTATATTCATTTTTATGTTGCTGTTTGGTTGTGGCTGTTTGTTGCTTTGCAATTCAATTTAAAACAATAAAAGAAGGTGTAGAAGTTTTATTCAACTTAAATTAAGTCATTAAAAAATTTATATCTGCCACATGCAAATACGAGCACAAACAAAATGTTATTCCTCTGGCATTCTTTAAAATCTTCAAGACGACACTTTTTAGTGGTGAGTGTTACTAAGAGATGACTTGATTGCAATTCAATTTATATTTGTCATTAAATTAGTCTATAAAATCAAGGAATCAGGGTGACTATTATGCCAAGTAAGTGACATGCGAAGAATAAATGTTTGAGCTATAAATTCAATTTAAAGATTTTTTGAAGACTTGTAAATAAAAAAAAAAAAATTAAACTTAAAAAATGTCATGTAGTAAATCATCGTACTGGTCTTTCAAAATGAAAGTTGGCTCTCGACTTAATGACTTTGTGATTTTTTTTTTTTTTTTTTGGCCTAAAGAGGAAGGATGATAAGTGGCTGCAGCAACTGGAGTTATACAACGTTTTAAACTGTGCTGGAAATAAGGGGTGAATTTGGTGTTTAATTGGAACTAAGAATAACCAAACCCTGTAATAATTTTTTGTTAGACCTAAATTCGTTTAGTCATAGCCACTGTCACTAACATTTCGTCATTATATTAGATTTATATTATCGGTGCCTCAGAAACACAGCAGCAAGACAGTAGCAAGGCCTTGGAGTTTCTCGACAGAAAAAGCAAGGGTGGAAAGTGCTAGAGAAGTAATAGTAAATAAGGAAGACAGACGTAATGCAGCAGGTGCTTTAACAATGAGAAAGAATAGATGCCTCCCAATAAATGGACACGGCATCATCGTTCGAATCCACAAATAGGTTGACAATCTAATCTGTGAATATCATTGTGAGTTGAAAAGTTTTCTGCAATGACTGTGAAACGACTATGCAACAGAGCGGAAAGGCTGCAGCGATAATATCAGTATGGATTGTGGAAAAAATATTGGTAAAGGGTGTTATTTTAAGCCCAATAGAACTTTAAATTGTAAAAAATAAAACTAAAAATTAAATTGTAATGAAGAATTATTATAATATTTAAAAATTATTTAGTGCATATGGATAAAGAGGCTCATGACGAAGCGCATTCTGGACGTCCTTTTTTGGGTGAAATTTCCAAGTACTACTGGCCGTATGTCACGAATAACACGAACAATGTTGGCCTCCAAAGGGTCAATTATAAATAGTTTATCAGCATAAACCAGTGACTTCACGTGGCCCACAGGAAATAATCGAGAGGTGTCAAATCGCAAAACCTTGGAGGCGAATTGACAGGTCCATTTCTCGAAATCAAATTTTTTCAACAACTCGATGGTTGCGGTGACCGTATGGACATCTTGTTGAAACTACATTTCGTCATCCATATTTTCGAAAAAAAAAGCATTAAGCATGGTGCGGCTGCGGTCTCCATTGACCGCAACATGAGATCCGCCCTCATTTTGGAAGAAATTAGGTACTCCAATGATTCCACCAGCATGCTAACCATACTAAACGGTGCATTATTCAGGATGCCATGGAGTCTGTAGGGTATGTTGTGAAGTGGTTTCACTCCATATGCAGTAATTTTGCTTATTAACAAACCCTTTAAGCCAAAAATGCACCTCATCGCTGAACACAATTTGGCGATTAAACAACGGGTCAATTACTAACTGCTTTAGAGCCCAATAGGCGAAAGAATGATACATTTAATGGTCTCCTGGCTTTAATTCCTGGACTAGCTAGATCTTATACGGGTGTAGGCCAAGATCCCTGCAAAAATTTTCCATGTAGTGTACAGACAGAGCCCCGATTCCTGCAACTGACGACGAATCGATAATATTGATCTTCTTCTACACTTTCGTTTACAGCAGCGATATTCTCTTCAGTGTGCACATCCTCTATAGAGCATGTGGGTAAAATCTATCCACAGTTCGATGAATGGCTTGCTCAGACGGACGATTATAAGCACCATAAAAAACATGAAGTCGACTAAAAGCTGCTAAACTTGGATGAGTTGAAAGCGTCGTTCAATCATGAGTCTATTCATAATAATTTTTCAGATTTTACTGAAAATAATAAGAAATAGTTTTTCATCAAAATTAAATTTTTACTTTAATTTTTATAAATTAAAATTCTATCGGTGTAAAAAAAAAACACCCGATACTAGAGAAAATCTACAAAAGAGTATTGAATCTAATAACGATGTACGATGCTATTCATAGACTTAAAACATGTGTTTGATAGCATAAAGCCAGATATGATCGGCAAATTTACCCTTCAATTAATAATAACACTCAACATTGTAAAAGTATGGAAGCTATTTACGGATCTAGCGGCAGATACAAAGGAGGTAGGGCTAGTGGTTAATTAGTCAAAACCCAAGTATGTGACTCCGTCTTTAGAAGCTAAAAGAAGAAGGCTAAACAAAGTGAATATAGAAGATTTTCATTTAAAAGGAGTAAAATTTAAGTACTTGAGCGATAAGCAGCAATAAAAGTGCAAGAAACTGTGTAAAAGACTGATACTTGGTCTAAGAAAAAGCAATGTAAAGCTGTTGCAGCTTAGCCATGATCATGTTTTTGTAAAATAAATCAAAGTGCAAGGACTTAAATAAAGAGGACATGAACTCCAAATGTACCACAATCGGACTTATAAGGCTATTCCTAATTAGAGCTCACAAATCTTAAGGATTAAAGAACGCACACGAAAGCGTCCAGTCAACAATATCGACGATGATATGCGACAATGGAGGTAAGGAAGTGACGGGCTTCTGTTAAAAATGAAGAGGATTGAAAGGAGGTTGTAAAACTGTATGATAAAACTTGTGATAAAATTTTGCATCGGAATGTTACACATTTTGCTAAATGCTGCTGTAATCGAAAGATATTAAAGAAAAAAAATATGTTTTTTACAGTCATATCACACATTCTAATTGAAATCCTTTTAATTCCGTTCTTAACATTCCGTTAGAAGTCGTTTTAGGTTGTTTGGATTTCGATTAATTTTGGTTATTAATAAAAAATTCAGAAACTACACTTTTTAACTTTAATATGGTCCAGGGTATCAAGTAGGGATATTTAAATAAGGATACAAAATATAAGTAAATAAAATTGGAAACAAAAATCAAATCCACTTTAACTACGAATATGTTTTTTGTTTTTCATTTTCTAAAAAATAATTTTTGGAATTAAAACCCCTAGCACGCTCTAGACTGATTGCCCAGGCTATTTAACTTGTGAGCTGGAACGTGCCTTTTTAGGTTGGAGTATAAATAAAATAGTTATTGTTCTTAAAACGTTAAAAACTATTAGGACGACGAGTAAATATCGACCGACTAGCGTTGTAACAAAGTGACAGCGAGTGTAGCAATAGTCTTGAAATAGACGAGGCTGGGGTAACAAAGCTCAGCATTAGCACTTGTACGTAGGCTGGACTATAAAAGATGCTATTGCGACGGTGACTAGTTGTAGCAGCAATCCAAAATGAAGTTATCGTTCACATAGTGAAAGTAAGGAGACCCTAGTCATCAGCTCTCTTTTGTATTAAATATGAAAGAAAGCAAGAAACATTTTTTGTGAATTGAAATCTTTTCAGTTTTCAACTCTATCTCCTTTTAGCTGGATAGACCTAAGACAGTAATGCTCAAGCTCGTCTTTCTCTTAGTAAGACTTCAAAGGTTCTTCAAATTGGCTTTAATTGCAAAGATGACTTAAAACTTTTTCATGAGTTAATAGTTAATTCTTTAAAGTTGCAATCGAAAACGTGAATTCTTAAATTCGAAGTACCTTAGTATGGTGGAAGATTTTACAGTCTTTAATATTTCAGAGACTATTTCATTTGGACTTATTAATATTGAGCCAGTTGCCCTTATAACGCTATTCTTTGAGACTTCTCTTCAGTCGTTGGTTAGCTTACGAAATACCCCTTTTTCTAGCTTAACGCCTAATAACAGGAATAGAAACAGTTTTCGTAAATTAGTTAAATATTGTATTCTCTATGAGTTAAAGATGTTCTAGATAGAAAGTACCGAAACATTTTAATAACTTTTTAAAATTAGTCCTGCAATGTAGTCAAACAAATAACTAAAAGCATTTGGCGCTGGGGAAAATTAAACATTTTGATTTAACAACAAATATATTGATTTATAATATTGTTGTATTTAACACAATATACGATTTACAATACGTTGTGAACTGAATATTTGCTACATCAAATATTTTTGTATTTTATTATTAAATAAAATTATTGTTAATATTCTCATCTGATTAATTTTACATGGAAATGAATATATGGAAATAAAATAAGATAAATGAAATATTATTTATATGTTCCTTCTTTATCCCTCTTTATTTGTTATTTATGAATTAATTACATTAATAGCATTAATAAACCTACTTGAAGAATAAATTAATCAATATTAAGATATTTGGAATGTAAGAAACTGCTGGAAATACTCATTAATACTGAATATTAAACAAAAGCAGAAATCAATTTAAATATTTAAGATAATAAGTCCCAATACAATTCGATAGAGAAACAAAATTTTAGGAATAATGTTATTAAGGGGACTTTAAAAGTTCAGTTATTAATGAGGCAGATACCCTACATAAAGTAATAGTAATATTAAAATTGTCATGGTTGCGATTCCCAATAATACAAATGAGTGTTGTTTAAAAAATTATGTTGGAGACAATTTTAATCATATTTTGTTTGTTTTTATTATAGAAAATGGACAAGAAAAATATAAAAAATTTATAATCGCTTCGATCAGGAATTCTACTTTATTACTTTTTTAGATAGGCGCAGTTAACCATGAATGGACGTAATAATAATTGTTGCAAAAAACAAAAAAATAGCGACTTTAAAACAGACAAATTTAAAATCGTGTTTTTTTTTTTTTTTTTTTTAAAGTGAAGTAGCTCTTCAGACAGCAAGGCCTATTTAATTAGTGTGTAACCATTCTACATTCTTTAGGAAAGGGATAAAGGAGAGAAAAGAACAGGTGGTGAAAGTATAGCCATTTTATTAGTTATTTTACTTCGCCGGCGAATATGCTACGAAGAAGTACCGACGAAGGAGACTGCATGTTTTAATGTCAATTCTGAATATGTATTAATTCTGAATATATATTTATACCATTAAACAGAAAAACACATTTTTATTTTTTGGTTGTCGCAGGGGTTGAACCCTGGCCAAACAGGTTTGTAGTGAACGTGCTTAATATCTTGACGACAGCAGCCACAGCAGCTGTTTCTTTAAGGCGGATATTACATTGAATATTTTATATTATATTCGGAAAGATAGAGGCAGGATTTTTTAAAGTTGTAATTAGGGTTGGGATTTCCCCGAAATCTATATTTTCTGGGAAACGGAAAAAACTTCCCGGGGAAAAAAGCTTTTCTTGAAGAAAACAATTTTATTTAATGAAATTATATTAAAAATTTCATAGTTTTATTAAAACATAAACAAACAAACAAAAATAATTGTTAAACAATAGTTTTAACAGTTTATAAAACTGAAAAACAATTCAGTTGACAAGACATACTTATGGACGTTTGTATTAAATAACGAGAGATAACAAAAATACAAATACTGAAAAAATTTTTTAATTAATTTTTAAAATATATGATTTTATAACTGCATTTAACAATTGACTAGACATACTCTTGCTTGTTTTAGTTGCAAAATTTCCAACCATAGAAAAAATCCTTTCACTTTTTACTGAAGTAGATTTTGTTATGAACAGTGCGTTCTAAAAATCATCCATGTTCGTGTTTCAAATTTTAGTGGCTTCGAATAACTCAAATTCCTTTTTAAGCAAATTAGTACCTTTTGGTCTATTTTATATCTTACTAGCAGTGTCCACGAATTCGTCCGCGTATCATTTTTAATTATCTAAAAATTAAAGTTAAGAAAAATGTGTTTTTAAGCATTTGTAGTAGAGTTCGTGTAAACAGTGTTAAAAACTTTTCATCTACAAAAATAAAATGTACTGACAGCCCATAAAATTGGATTACTTCACATTGGTATCTCTAGTTTCTCTACGCAATGACACATTTTTTTGAAATAAAAAGGTTTCTATACTTGAAAATAAGTTTCAAGGAACCTTCTCACAAAATTTTATTAGAATCTATTCAGCAGTCTTTACGTGAGCGAACACAGACAGACAGATAAGATTTCTAAAAATGGGTATTAGATATTTCATATCGATTACTATCTACACCAACAACAAAATTTTCAAAAAATATTTCATGTACAGATGTATCAATTTAGTAAAATTCACAAAAAAAGAGATATTTGAATATTTTAAATTTCACAACTAAAGTATTTGAGAAACATTCAGTGTATTTTTTTAAATGCTAATGATTTTCCGTTTCCTGGAATTTTAATCAAAATTTTCCTGGGAAATTGTGGATAGCTTTTACCGTTTCCCAAACACTAATTTTAGTTCGAAATATGAATACAGATTCAAATTTTTTTTTTTAATAAAATCAAGTTTTACATTTTTGTTATAGCAAACTTATTAACACAGGCTCATTGTATAATTTAAACGTCTGCCTATAACTGTTTAAAAGTATGGCGATATACTATTGCGTTACCCTTTAATATATAATTTTGAACATTTATAGTTGTAATTTATTAACAATCATTGTAATTAATATTCTGTCCAATTTTCAAGTTTTTGTCTATAAGGGTTAAAAAGGAAGGTCTATATAGGTCCGTTTGCGTCATCTGTGGGGACACCCTCTAATTTTTAGATTTATTTTTGTATTTTTTTTTTTCTTGCTATTGGGAGCTTTGTTGATAAATTGTGCCCTTAACGATTCCTAATACACATAAAAAACATACATGTTGTTTGGGGACAGCCTTTAATTTTAAAATTTTAAACTGTTTTTTAAACGGGACTAATTTGTAAGCATATGATTTTAAATAAAGAAAAAAATTTCTACTGCAGTTCAGAAGTTGGTGAGTTCTGCAGAAACAAAAGCAATATTCAGTCGTAATGGGATGATCGGTTCGGCTATTCATTCGGTCAGTTATTCTAAATATTGATTTTTTAAATCTCGAATGGATCGACCATTCGAACACTTTAAAATTTATCAATTTTTCAGTCAACTAGTTGAAACCTGTTCTGATCTTAATTCCCAATCGCTCTTCCATAAATGAAACTAAAAAATGTGTCGCTAGAAAAAAATATTCCAAAAAATAAAAAAAATGATTTAAGAATGACTTCGGACATATGGCACCGCTGCCTTGGACCATTGATGGCTGTAGGACATTAATAGCACGAATATGCTGGCCTCCAAGTCGTGCAATGTTATTGGTTTGCTTACTTGTGCAATGGGTCAGCTGAAATACAATTGTGTTAAATTATACCAGGTGGCTCAAAAGAAATACTAGCGGAAGCAAAGATCAATTGACAGGTATTATGAGTAAATTTTTTATTACTTTTTAAGAGACCGGGTGTAATATGTGCGGAAATGAATAGTGAAGTGAATAGTGCAATAGTGAAGTCACACTCTAACTATTCTACATTTCATTTTTTCTAGACAGAATGTTGCAAGAAATTAAAAACAAAATCGTTAAAGGAACTATTTGTATTACAAGTGACATAAACAAAATGACTTAAAAATCATTACTATCGCCTTAACTACTGTAGCGCATGATCAATTTAAAACTAATATATTTTGAAAATTTTATTAAAAACAGATCAATTCTTTATTAATTGTGACATAAAGTCGAGTATAATTAAAAAGTAGAAAAGAAGAAAAATCTCCAACTGTTTGAAAATAGAAAATTAAATCGTTATTTGATAAAGACACTGAAAAATCAAAGACATTAACTAATTGACACTCTATTGTTTAGCATTGTTCAGCCAACACACTCACACCTTACACTCACACAATACACAACAACAAAACACAGGAAAAGCAAAAGAATAAAGATCGATGGTCAACGTTGAACGATTTTATTTTCTAATTTCATTATTAATGTTAGTGATCTACAAATAGCTTCAGTTCACTATCTTGAATTTGTGAACAGATAATAGAGATCGCTGCTGGAAACCATCATAAATACTTTCAGTTTCCCCCTTCTATTGATCTGCTATCTGCTAAGACAAATTTAACTGCCTTTTAGTACACGTTTACGACATTTTTAGCTGATCAGATCTTTTGTCTTCAATAGCATTTTATTTTATTTTATTTTATTAATTTTACATACGAGACGTCAAAAGATTGTTTTAAGGTTTTTTGTATGATTTGGTCATTGCTGTGTTGCCATCACAGTTAATGCCTTCGACCGTTGGTTGTCTAGATGTTTGGTATTTTGAATTAAATAAGATGTTTTATTAGTTGCTTTTTATCAAATTTATGTGAGTGCTAAATTATACAGCGGGAGATTAAACTCCACTCGATTTATAGATGATCGTTCAATGATCATTTTCATAAAATAAATTGAATGTTGTGAGAACAACAAAATCTATTCACGCCGCTTAAGGCGTCTGGATAAAATATCTTTACTAAAGTAAATATTATTGGTTTCTGTTTTGTTGTGTTTTCGTTTCTATTTAACATTTTCTACCTTTTTTTTAATTTAATATTATCGCTTTAAACGATGGGTAATTAATAATTTCTTAACTAGGCTTTGTATTATTGAGTGTGAGTGAGTGTGTGTTTTTGTTTGCTGTTAATTTAAGGTGTTTAACGTTACCAAAAAAAAAAAAAAAAGAAAAAGAAAAAGTGACACAAAGAAATATAAATTTATAAGGTGAATAGTTTGACAGCTTTTTTGTTGTTGGTAGTTAATTATTAATATTAATAACATTTTAATCTTTCAGCGTAAGTCGTATTAAGTAAATTGACGCATTAATTAAAGACACATTTGTACAGGTGCTGTTGTACACGCTTGTACTCCCCTAGAGTAACAAGTTATTTTTTCCATTTAATTATTTATTAAAAATTATAATTTATCTTGTGTTTGTTTGTCTCCAAGTAATATTTAGCGCTTCAAAAAAATTTATTTATAGCAAATCTGTGATTTTAAAAATTTATTTTTTTTTAATAAATGAAGTGAAATTTACTTTTATCGGCTTAGGTTCATTTTTTAAATTTCATTTCTAAAATTATATTTAGAAAGAAAAATTATTTATAAATGAATGTGGAAATTTTCTGGATCGCTACATCCTTTATCAGCATTCTTCGCATCTATCTGCCTTAGGTTGTGTACATTGTAAACATCATCTATTTAACCAACTGCTCAATATTAATTTGGTTAGGTACGAGCTTCGCTCACCTTTTTGGCTTAAAATTTTTTAAATTGTTGTTTATAAACGTTAATAAGTGTGACAAAAATACATACAGCCACTTTCTCTATCATTTGACAGTTTGTCACGCGCGCTCAGTGGAGTATCTGCTTAAAAAATGAAATAAAGTTTGTTGTTTGACGAAAGCTTTTGTCATACTCAAATTCAAAAAACGTTACTAGACATATGCATTTTTCTGAATAGTTGAGGAGATATTTAGCTTTGAAAATTAAAAATTTAATTTTTTGTTTATCCTAGTCTCGGTTTTCCTTTTAGCAAAGCCAAATCTCTTTCAATTTTTATCAAGTTTTATTTTTATGGATAGACAACACATTTTTTGGTATTCGGGAAAATATGATTAAAAAAAATCTGTTCTTAATCAAAAATTATAGGGATCTAAATTTGAAAATTAAACTGTTTTTTTGTAATTTTTTAGCGAAAAAAATTAAACTGGTCTTTGTTAGTTGTTCAAAAGGTTGTCAGTAAAAGTATAAAATATTTATAATGATTTAAAAGCTGTTGTTGTTATTATACAAAATATTACGTCAATAAATAATTTCAAAATTTTAATAAATCTCGAATCTATAGACTTACGAAATAAACCAGAAAAGAAAATCTCGCATGGATTATTCGGAATCGAAAAACTAAAAACAGCTTTTAATTATTTAATGTCTTTTCTTAAAGTGTAGTTAAAATGACTGCCCATCTTTTTTATGGTATTTTTCAATTCTTTTCTGGGAATTGTGGAATTTGAATTAGTCAGTCATTAGTATATATCTTGAGAATATCTATAACATTTCCTTGAGCTAAGCTGTTGAACATACTCTCTGGTATTCACTACCGCTATCCTCATGATCGTTATAAAAAATTTACTTGATTGCGTATGAAAAATTCTACGTGGAAGAAGGGTGAACCTATTAAAGTTTTTAATTGGTTTCATATTTAAATTTAACTAAAAGTTTAATTGATACAATTATTTATTTAAATAAAAATTTTTTTATATCTGTTTTAATTAAATATTTAATAAAACATTTAATTAAATTTAACTAAATTTTAATCTTAAAACTGCCCTGTTTTTTTTGAGTAGAGATCTTGAACAATCAATATATTGCAAGTGAATTCCTGTAACCCAGATTTAGACTTGCAGGGTTAAATGAAGCAATGCCAATTAAATAAAAACCACATATAATAGTAAAACTTCCCAAAAATGTTGAGAGAAGAAAATGTAGTAATTTTGGAGTCGTATATCTTTAGGGGCATAATTCGAAATAAAATTTCACAAAGTCCAGACGACTTTTAATAGGATTATAGTTGTATAGCACTACGTGCAATGAAGTGGCGCTGCACATTACTTATACAACTTTTGCTTAGGAAGATATCCTAAGCCGAAAGAACGTTTGGCTTCGGAATTCATTAAAGAAACCAATTATTAGAGTGGAAGTTCCAGGAAAATGTGAACGACCCAAGACCAGCTAGAGAATGAAAGTACTAATAAAATCGACAAAATCGCTTAACGAGCTGAGAGTTATAGTAAGAACTAGAGAATTCGAAAGAGTTTTCCTTAACAAGGTAAGTAAACACAGAAAGCTGTATAAGAAATTTTCCTGGTCTGACCATCCACGCAACCCTAATGTGTTACTCGGGCGATCCACGAAATATTGTTGCCTTGGTGAAGTAAATTAACAGGTCATCTACGCTGTTGGCGCAGCAGAGACTCTAGCTCAATACCTCCTTGTTTTTCTTGTTTATATTCTAGCCAGTTCCCTTTTATCCAGTTTTAGCCATAACTGGCATACACTGTTTTTATGCTGTATCTGCCTACGCTAGCAATTAGAGCTCTTTGTCTATATTATAAAGGCTAACCGTTTTCTGCTACTCTTATAATAAATAGACGTCTTCACTAGTTTATTCTGCCTTTGTTTCACAAACAATAATTCACTTGTCTTTTTTTTCCGGGAGGTTTGTGCTGATGTTTACCACTTGTTCCTTTTTTTTTTTTTTTGTCAGAGAAGTAGCACTTCAGGCAACAAATCCTATTTAATTAGTGTGTAACCGTGCTACATTCTTTAGTAAAGGGATAGAGGAGAGAAAAGAACAAGTGGTGAAAGTATAGCCATTTTATTACTTATTTTACTTCGCCAGCGAATATTCTATGAAGAAGTACCGACGAAGGAAACTGCATGTTTTAATGTTAATTCTGTTTATGTATTTATACCATTAAACAGAAAAAAACATTTTTATTTTTTGGTTGTCGCAGGGGTTGAACGCTGGCCAATCAGATTTGTAGTCAACGTGCTTACCACCTTGACCGCAGCAGCCTCGATTGTCTTTTTGCAACAACTATTGTTTTTAATTTGCATGTATGTTCGGTTCAACTTCACGATCTTTTGTTCCATAACAAATTCACGGCTCTAACAAGGGGGCTGTTCAACTTCTGTTTGAGTTAATTTACACTATGAAATATTTCATGAAAGTAGCATGAAATTTTTGTTGATGGTGAAGCAAGAGGTGTAAGCAATATGGCATGACTTTAATTTTTGTTTATGTTTTGTTGTAAATAACGCTCTTCCCTGCAACTTAAATGAGAATTAGAAAAAAAGCATAAAAACATGGCATGGTATAAATGTGGACTTTGGTAATTTCGTATTAGTCTATAGACACACCACCTTGCTTGTGGTGAAAATAACTTAGTTCACCTCTGTTTTTACCAGGCATACACGGACAACAATACTGTTATTTTTAAATACGCAGGAGTTGCCAGATCTTATTTTTGTAACAATATATTATACATATTTTGAAAAAAAAGAAAAGAAACATATTTTTAAGAAAAAAAGTAGGAAAAAAGCATAATTTGTTTATTGAATTTGATGCATAAAATTGGTTCATGAATAGTTTATTCACAAAGATTATAAAACGAAAAATTTGCTTTTAGTAACAAAATTAAATTTTTTATTTATTAAAATAACAACCTCTAATAAAAAATTACAGTAAAGAAAGATCTATTTTTAATCAATTTGTCAATAAAAAAAATATTTTTTATTTTTATTGTTTTGTTGTTGTTTTTCCGCTATAAAAAAGTTTTATTTCTATTATCCACATTTAAGTGGAATATCAAAGTTATAAAATTTCACTAATTTTTAATACTTTCAGCTGTTTATGTCTTATTTTTTAGAGTTTTTTTAATACCTTATTTTTTATATTGCGTTTGTTTTATTGGGGTTTTTTGTTGTATTAAATTTATGGCAAAAACAATATAAAATTTATTGATATGCAAATTCAGTATTTTATAGCCAATTAAGGCATTCATTATATTGTATTTAAAGTTTGGTTTTGGTAAATTTATTTGACCAGTTGTTAAACGGCTTGATTGGCTTTGGTGAGACTTAAATCTCTCAACTTAAGTGTCCACCGAGATATATACATACGCACATATATTTTAATTTAAATCACACATGTTTCAGACACTGTACAAGAGATATTTTAACTACCTGCTAATAATGTTTTTTTTTCTGTTTGTGTTTTTGCATTCATTATGAACAAAAAAGCCATAAAATATTGATTGTAAAAATATGCCATTAACTGATGAGAGAATTTTTTGTTTTATTTGTTTTCTTTTGTTAAATTTTTTATTCTCATCTTCCATTTTATTGCCTTGAAATCCCATAGTGATTTATATAAATTATTATAATTAAGATAATTAACATGTTAAATCAAATATAAAAATTTTATTTATATTATAGCTCATAAAATAAAGGAATTTACATTTTATTTTTATAGTTTCATTTGTCTTTCTCCTTAAATGATCATCAAAAATTGATAGTTACAAATTGGTTTTAACTGTTTTTTGTTTTTTGTTCCTTTAATGTGATCGCTTGTCAAGGTGTTGGAATTGTAATTAATTTTAATTTGTATTTTATGACCAAGCGATATAATTTTTAATTTAATAAAATAATGCTTTATTTTTAACGATGTAAAACAATTGATTTGAATTTGTGTCTTCTCACATCTATACTGCTCTTGTGGCAGTGTTGCCAAAATTCGGTAAAAAGACAGCTAAAATAGTTTTAAAAAAACACTAAAAAAAGTGTATATGACTTTAAAATTTTAAAACAAATGAACTGATTTTATACCAATTTTTTGTACTTTAAATAGAAAAATATATATTGAAATAGAAATTATCGCCTTTAGACCAAATAAATTAAACAAACAAAAAAAATATTTCAAAATTCTAACTTTTTTGAAAATAAAAATTGTGTAGAAATGTTTCTTCCTGGCATCAGTGGAGCCGTAACACAACGTGGCCCAATCAAACTTGAAAAACTGATATGTAAATTTATTTTACGAAATTAAAATATTTTGTATGGAAACAAATCCATATTTAAGGAACAAAATAAAAAGTATTAATTTATATTTCAGATCTTGAAAGGTTCAGGCTCAATAAATTAAACTTTAACTTTAAAAGTTCAGGTTAGCGAATGTTGAAGCGATAAGTACATGAACATGAAGGTAAGATCTCTAAGTACTGATAACCAGAAAAATAGGGAGATTGTTTCTTAAGGACTCAAATATGAAAGCAGTGAATGATTAAATCCAAATGTATTAAAGCTTCAACTTCTTTAGGAAAAACTGTTATATTTTATGCTTTTCGACACATTTTCAAATACTCCTACATAAAATAAAAACAATAAACTTTTTTAAAGCAATAAAACCAACAAGAAAATCTATTAAAATGAAACTATATTTAAGTATTAATTACATTAAAATCTTTATAATAAAAACACACATCAAACACAATTTATTAGCCGTTGAAATATTCCTACAAGTTTCGACAACAAATTTATTTCAAATCAAAAGGCGTTCGAAATAAAATTTAGTCACTTCGAAATACAATCATTAAATTTTTATTGAAATTCAATACATTTCTAAAGACATCATACAAATTCGTTGTTGGCATCTATCTAAACGAAGAATGAGATTATAAATTAAAATAAAATAAAATAAAATACTCGCCTCCTGGTCATCTCTTCCTAATGTAAATGAAAGTATTAATGTATTTGTGTGTTTGCGTGTGCTTGAGATTGGGATTGTATATCAATGGCGTTTTAGTTACAACAAAATTATAATTGTGTAAAATAAATGTTTTATTTGTGTTGGTGTCATGTAAAATGTCATGTTTCTCTCGTGTTAACTGATCTAAATATTTTTTCCATTTCTATTTAATAGCTCGTGTTTTTTTAAGTTTTTATTTTGTTTTCATTTTCACTAGATAAGATTGTTTATTTGTTGCTGTTGTTTTTATTGCATGTATTTGTAGAAAACATTACACATATTATAACCTTAGAAGAACAAATAAAAACTAAAGCCAAACAAACGACACATTTAACCAACTTCCCAGCAAACTGGGCTGTCGACCAAAATACAGCTTTCTCAGCTTTAAATCTTCACATTCAGAGCACTTGGACCATAATCATCATCAGCTTGGTTGATATAGTTTTATTATTCGTGTTTTTTTTTTCTTTTTTTTTCTTTTGTGCTTAAACCAAGCCCAACAGAATGCTCCAAAAAAAACATTCAGGCAGACCATTTTTTTTTCAAACAAAACATGACATGACAACTCATCGAACAGCATCAGAGTTGTTGTAATGCGATACTTAGCACTTGATGGGCTCGTAAATATTTTCACTTTGTAATTTCATTGTTTTAAACAAACTTTTTAAACTTTTAACAGCAACAATAACAAAAACTTTTAAATATAATAAATACAGCAACATGTTGATATTGCGGTTTATGGGATCACTTTACAGACCTTTTAAAGTATAAAATCGTTAAGTCTTAAATTCTTTACTAAAATAAAAAAAGGTGGCATATTAATCAGAAAGTCAATATGTCTTATCCAAAATATATAAAAAAATTAAAAATTGAAAGCAAAAAATTTTTTTTTTTTGTTAAATTCAATTTTCTGAAAATTATTTTTTTTTCGTAAATAAAAAGTAAAATAAATCTTCTTCTCTGATCGAACTTTAAATGAATCTAAAGTAAGTTTGATGGAGATCTTAAAAAAGCTGCACCATCTTTTACTTTGCAATTGATTGGACAAATTCTTTAAAATGTATCACAACGTTCACAATTAGGCTGACTTCCAAAACGTCAATTGCTTTGTATTAGACTAAAATATAATGCTGCATTATTTCATACTGCCGCAATACGAAATATTGACAATGTATGCCATTTTACAATAGAGCAATTATGGCAACAGTTATAAAGTTGACGTTTGGTTTCGCAACTTTGCATAGATACATGATGATGATTTAAATAGGTAGTAGAACTGTATACAAACTTTGCACTGATATCTTTTGGAAGTCAGCCTTAATGAACCTTGTAGAGGTTTTCTTATTAAGTTAGCTTTCTAGGAAATCATTAATAAAATTGAAGATATAACTGTTAAACAAAAAAATGGTTTTTAATCGGTAGCCAATTGCTAAAACAAAGATATCTGTCGAGAACCCATCTAGTTCTTGCTCTGACTGCCGGAAAAAGAAAACTGATAAATAGAAAATACATTTTAAAATGTAAAATTTTTTAGATAATTAAAGAGTCAAACATTTTTTTTAAACAATGTTGAAAAAGATTTCAAACATGTTGCTGGGTTGCCAAAACTAAGCGTTCGTTGAAAAAATTTTTTTGGTCAATTTTTTAGAAAAACTTTGTGGGTCTCCTTCGTAGACTAAAATGTGGTTGGTTTTAGCCAAATGTTTTCAACTCACTCAAAGATAATTTGACCTATCAACCATTTCAACCATTCGAAATATCTTGCACCAGCGTGATAAGAATTTTACGCAAAGATCTAATTGACTCAGAAATTTAAGGCCAATGATAATCCATTTCGTTGCATCTTCTCAGTTTGGGCCTTATAAGAGCTTTCCAATCGGACATTGAACTTGGCCTTAAAGTCATCTTTTGTGACGAGGAACATTTTCATTTCGGTGGCTATGCCAACGAAAAAATGTCTGCTTTTGCAGATTGGAAAATCCGCTTGTCGTTCTCAAGAAGCCAATGCATGCATTGGGAATGACCGAAGATGTGGATGTTTTAGGGTTGGCAACCTTTTTTATTTCAGTCAATGGCAACCGCTAAAGACTCTTGATTATGAACTTTTTATGGAGCAGAATGGTGAGTGATGTCACATAATAATACAGTAGTAGCCATTCAAGAGACAGATTTAAAGATTTAGAAATCGGAATAATCATAAGGACAGGGGATGTTACTGTAAAGTTAGCCGCGGATGTCACATCAATGTAATCGTATTCCAGAAATAAGGAGAATAGAGTTTGATAGTTGAAGTTTCTCCCTGTTGTCACTTTCCACACAAAGGATAATAAAAAAAAGTTTCCTTAAGAAATTAAAAATCACGTTTTGTAGTTCCCCTGATATGGTGTAATTACTTTGTATGCAAGAAGTTTTTTTCCATCCTTCGATGCTTTCTGCGGGGTTTGGCTTTGTATGCAGCACAAGCACAGTGCTGCGATTGCTACATTTAAAGCTCTGAACTCTGAATGTGTATTGTTGTCGCTATTATTGTCTTGTAGTTGTAGTTCATCTTAAGCATGTGTGTTATATTTCTTGTTAACAATAATTCCAACAAAATGCCTTTTAGGTTGCTTTATTTGTCGTCAAATTTAAACAAAAAATTCAACAAAAAAAACCAGCAAAAAATTTTTATATATTTTTTTTTCAAAATTGTTGTTGCATAAAAAAACCCTACATGAGAAAGCGACAAATCTGGCACTAACATCCCAGCACATTGACAAAAAAAAACAAGAAAAAACAAAACTTCAAAGTTATCAGCGAAATCTGCTAAATCTGTAACTTCAGCACTAAGCAGTCGCACAAAAACACACCTCAATCCCTTACAATATGAAGCGAAAATAAAATATCCATCCAGTAAGTGATCTGGTCTTTTTTATCATTTCATTTTTTTTCCTACTTTTTCCGATTTTTTTGTGCTGCTTGTATAGTCGCACATTTATCGTCGTTAACTTCACGCAATTATAATTGTTGAGATCACTTGTGTACGTACGGTGGTCCAGCCTTAGATTATTGTTGAACTACTTGGAATTGATAGCAAACAAGTGGACAGAGAAGAGCACTGGCACCACAGTGCCATTGTTTGTTATTAAAGAACGGCAGCATAGAAGCTGCAGCAACAGTAACAGCCCACAGTACGTTTTGTTGCCACACACAAGACTCTCAAAGGATTCGAGTTGTTACTACTTTGATTCTGTTTAATTTTTGGGATTTATTCTGCCAAGAAACTACGCTCTGGTGTCGGTAAAGACAACAACTTACACACGACAATAGCAGCACCATAAACTCATAATAAAGTTTAATGTAAATGCATTTAAAATATACTTGCAACAATTTTTTGTTATTGATACAAAACACACAAACAAATTTTGATTAAAACAAAATTCTTGAAACATCGATCGCCGACTGCAATTGAATGTTATTGGAAATAAATGACACCGTCTTAAGTGCAACAGGGTTAATGACAACGAATTATTAAATACTCTTCATATTTGGAAAATGTGAAAATTTATTTCAATTAATTTTTCTTAATTCTTGATACACATTGAATTACAGTGGAGTTCCTTTGGTTCGTAGTCGCCAGGGATCAGTAATTTTTTACAAATTAGAGGGATTTTCTATACAATCAAAGTTCGGTTAATGAGGTTCCAATAAAAAAAAAATGAATTGGCGAATGTTTTTAAAAGACCATAAAAATAGTGTTTCAAAATAAACAAAACGTTTCGTAAATGTTTCATGTAAAAACATACTCCTTCTTAGATCCACGAAGAGTTTTGTGCGTAAGCAAAAATTAAAGAAATTATTTTTAAATGACAAATACAGTCGTACAATTTCGCATTTTGAAGTTGTCTATGAAATATTTAAATCTGTTAAAACGTTAACGTTTGTGAAACGTTTTTTCCCGAAACCTTTTAATACTGTTCTCATTGTTTTCTCTTCTAGCTGCGTGCGGTTAATTAATCTACAGTTTGTCTCACAACGAACGATTTAAAAAACACAAAATTCAAGGAACCATTTTACTCCTTCCGTTTTATTTAAGTTATTTTCGTACCCTGAAAAAATGAAATCAAAGAACTTTCTTGCACTGAATCAACTACAATTTATTAATGAAGCCAAGCTTGAACGTTATGAATTAAAAGCGATTAAAATTTTTAAGAAACTAAGAGTGCGCACGAGTTTGTCTGCGAGTCATTTCTAATTTAAAAAAGTTTTAAATTAGAAAGATTTTGTTTTTAAATATTTGTTGCAGAGTTCTGTAAACAGCTTTGAAAACAAAAATGAAATGTGCTGGCAACTGTTTTAATACCATTATATCGATAAAATTGGTGGCTTTAACACTTGTATTTCTATTTTTATCTACGAAATGAATCCAGCAGTTTTTAACGTGATGCGAGAACGCAGACAAATCGAAATATATGGAATTTTTATGACTTAATTCGATTTTTCCAAGCGTTTTCGAGTTTTTACGAATTATCGCGAATTATGCTCTCTTGACCTCTGGGTAGCATTTTCAGGAAACCGGAATTTTTTTTTTTAAGAATAAAATATTTTCTGTTTTCTAAAGGAAAAAAAATTAAAATTTTTTATTTAAAAAAAACTAGTTTAAAGTTTTCTTTTTAAAATTAAATAAACTTTAAAATTATTATGCTTCTTTCCCGATTTTAATTACTGCAGGTGAAAGCACGTTTCGGTGGCCATTTCGTTACCGCTTATTTAGCTCTTTAGGAAACTTCTCACAATTATTTTAAATAAACTAAAGATTTTTTGTCTAAACAATAAACTGAAGACAAAAATATTGGGAAAGTAGCATTATAACTTTAAAGTTTATTTAAATTTATTAAATTTTCCCGTGTTTTAATTCTTAACATTTTTTTTTTCCTGTTTCCTAAAGATGCCACTCAAAGTTATGGCGAAAGAAGTAATAAACAATATTTTTTTTAACTGACAGTATTTACAAAATTATAAAAAAAATTCTATTCTACTTTTTCTTTCTAACAAAATTTATAGAAGCGTGATCTGTTCACCATAAAATATATGATTGCGGTGAAAATATTATTGTAATTTTAAATAATAGTTCAGTCGCGTTAAAAAAGTTTTTGTTAACACTTGACCATTAAATGACTTAAAGGTGGCATGTCATAACGTCGAATGACATAGTGCCCATGGAGGTAATGTCGCGCCAGAAATGAACAGAAACTCCATGGATGTTGTAGGCATATTTTATGGTAGTCTTGGTAAAAAATATGTAAACTTTTTAAAATTGGCTGGCAGAAAGTCTTTGGTTAGTGAAGCCTGTATTGATTTTATCACAGAGGAGAAAATCCTTGCTCTCAGCCGAAGGCCGTCTATGCAGAAAATCTTTGGTAAGCGAAGACGGTGTTAGTTTAAGTGCGGACATTATGACACTTTTATAAGTAATACAATGTCCGTGCAAAAAACGCCACATTGTCCAAAGACATTATGACATTTTTCAAACTGGGATTATATTCATAACGACCATAGAGTGTGACATTATGTCCGTGAATACTATGGCATGCCACCGATTAAATAGCAGTTTAAATTAAATGCAATTTTAATATGGTTGGTTTGGGCTAAAGAATTTTTTATTAAATTCTGATCATAGACAAAGTTTTATAGCTGTACTAAAATAATATAGTATTTATAAACAAAATATGCTATTAATACACATAACATAAATTTATTTGTATTTAAAAAAATTATGACTAAAATCAATCAAATATAATGTGGGGGTTTTTTATAATAACTTGCTTCCGCGCTTATAATATTGATTTATTTGATAATCGTTTTTTGGAACATTGTGATCATATTAGATTATGATTACCCCAACCATGTCTATGTAGGCGTGTATATTACATTTTTTTAACTTATTTTAGGGGGAAGAATGGAACGTTAGAAAATTAAAGATGGTCCCCTAAAAAGATGGTCCCCTAAAAAGATGGTCCCCTTATCTGTTAACAGTTTTTCTTGCAGCAGCCGTGCTAATTTATGATCCTCGAATTAAAAAAAATTAAAATGGTGTGAATTGAAAAAAATTCTTTAATGAATATAAAAAATTAAGAAAACCTTGGGACGTGTAAAAGTTATAAGTCATGGTCTTCCGAATCATTCCCTTTTAAATTTCCCAGTAGCGTTTTAACCTTCCTTTTTTAAACAATTCTTGACAATTTTTCCTTTCTTTTTTTATTTTTTTTTGTTTGTTGCACCTCTTCTTCTTCTTTATACATTTTAAATTGGTTTTATTTTCCCGTATTTTTAACGCAAAAAAAAATACCCACAGACTGCTGTTTTGTTAAATTTTTCTTGTGTGGTTGCCTCGTCTGTACTAAAAAAGGAACATGACGTCTAAATCTTGTTCTATTTGAAGTAGTCTCGCGCATTCCTTAACAACTTAAAGTTGGGAAACATTCAAACTTTTGAAAATGGGTGACTTGCATATTTTTAAACTTAAATTCTTTTGTTTTTTCAATACCCAAGCAACAACACATTAAAATATATGTAACACTTGTCCTAATAAACTCAATATGCCACCCAAGATCAGGAACACAAAGAAATAAAAATTATAAAGGCCTTAATGCTCAAATGTGATGCCAAAACAACACAAAAAAACAACAATATTAAAATTACAATTTGCCGACAAACATTTACCAAATAAAACAGCAAAAACCACAATATGATTCTAAAGTGTGTCTTGTTCTAAACCAGGGTCTGGCTTGGACCTTAGTAACGCTACAAAATCTTTCTTTGTTACTCTACATTATTGTTTTAGTTGTTGCACAATAACTAAAAAAAATCGAAATTGATATGCGATTTAATAAGAAATAAGAACTACAAAATGCTTTAAATGTTGACAACGACCGAAAGCAACAAAAACAATAAAACAAATTAAACAAGACAATATAGTGGCCGCTGTGCTGCAGCAGCTCTACCATCTCAATGGTGGCTTAAACTCTTAAAATTAAACAAAAAAAGACTAAAGAAGAATATAAATTCTGCAAAAACAGCAACGTGCAAATACAAGGGTCACATTGACTACAATTTAATGTATGTAAAATTGTTGTACTTATTTGATATTACTTGTTTTGTTGTTGTTGTTTCCTTTATTAAAAAAATTTTATTTGTCTGTCTGTCTTTTAGTTTTTAAACACATGTACAAACTGTCTCATACAAATAGTTTACATTTATTGAAAATCTGTGTTTGTCGTTTAATACTTGTATGACATACATGAACGCGTATTAATACAAATAAATAAATTTACAAATAAAATGTAGCTCAATCAAATAAATATAAACAACAAGAAATAAGAGAAAAAAGTATAAAAAATGTTTATAATAATGTAAATACCAAGAAATTGAAGAATGTTTAAATCAAGCCAACAGGCATATCAAACAAATTTGGTCTGCTTAAATAGCCAAAATGACAACAAAAACTAAAACAAAAATAAAAAAAAAATTAAAGTTGTACATGCCACACGCAACACATTGAGAAAAGATAAAATTAAAGTGGGCTTGATAGCGAGCTTTTGGAATTCAAATATTATTTTCAAATGGCAAATCAAAAAAAGAATAGAAGGCAACTTAGACGAAAGGAAGTTAAATAAAGTGAAGTATTGCGTATGCAAAAAAGTAGAGGTGACATGTTTAACTAAAACAAAAATCTTAATTATTTACCAATAACTTAACGTTTAAAACTAAAAATGAAATTTACTTTTACATACGTCAATGGTTACTCAAGCTCGATTATTAGAAAACATTTATCCATCAGTCAGTGTTTTTGAAAAGTTCTAAAATATTTCTTAATTTCTACCAACAAAATGAGAATTATATACAAAGTTCAAAACTTTTTTTTATAAAGCAAACAAGTTACTTCATTATTCTTTTACTATCTTCTTTATTACGTAGTCTTGCAGGTTACTCATGATTCAGATTCCAAGACAGACCTTTGTTTTCATTCCGCAGAGAACCCTGTGTTGTTATAAAGAATACACTACTTATTGCCTATTTTTTTCTAATTATCTAATTTTAATTTTCATATCCTTCACCGCAGTGGGAGAAATGTTTAACTAAGTTTGTCAATCCGTTTGTAATTTCTAAAATATCTATTTCCGAACCCATACAGTATATATATTCTGAGTCCTTTTGTATAGTGAAGTCGATTGAACGATATCCCTCCGTCTGTCCGTGTTAGTGTTGAAATCAAATTTGCCAAGGCACTAGATGAGCTAAAGAAAATTAAACGCCAATTCATCAGACATAGTTTCGAAAATGTTTACATTGAAAATCAGCAAGATTAGTTCATGTCCCTTGAGACAGTGGGTAAAACACCATACCTACCTCTAATAATTTTCTATCATTTGGAACAAATCTAGTTTAGTGAAGTAACTCCAATAAAAAAAACTAATATATGGAGCGATAGAGAATTTAAAAATAAGAAAAAACATCAGGTGAAACAATTTTATTCAACAATTATTTTCCGAGTTATGAGCCTCTGAACTTTTCTTAGAAAACTACAATAGTGCACCATATTTTTTTAGGTCAATATGGGTATCATTTTAAGGCTTTTGAAGAGATCCTTTATGAACTGCTAACATTTCTTTTTTTCTTTTTTTTTTGTTTTGATTATTTGTGCATTAAAATTTTAAAAGTCTACCTTTTAGGGTTAAGTAAGTACGGAACAAAGTTTTCCTTAAGTGGTTTAAAATATATAGCCACAAAATTGAAAATAACGCTACTAGCTGCACACCCTTCAATAATTTTATATTTATTTTTTATACTTCTCGCTGTAGCAGTCATTTAAATACATATTCCGTACAAATTTCAAGCGTTTTGCCTAAGTGGTTTAAATTTAGGTCAAATTAGTCAAAATTACAGCCTCTATAGAAACACCCTTTAATTTTTAAATTTATTGTTCACATGTATTTTTGTAGCGAATATATTTTTACATGCTTTGTGCAAATGTCTGCCTATAACGGTTTAAGCACACATACACGTACGTAAAAATCTCGTCACTAGTGGGCCACCTTTTAATTTAAAATTTAATTTTTTACTTATTGCTATAGCGAAAATAATTGTACATGTAAATGAAAATTTTACGTGTCTGCTTATCAAAGTTTTGTTTTTTTTTTTTTTTAAAGAGAAGTAGCACTTCAGGCAAAAATGCCTATTTAATTATTTACATTCCTTAGGAAAGGGATAGATGAGAGATAAGGCAGGTGGTGAAAAGAGAAAGATAGATGAAGCCATTTTATTAGTTATTTTACTTCGCCGGAAAATATGCTATGAAGAAGTACTGACGAAAGAGGCTGCATACACCCTAATTATACAAGGAAAGTTTACCTTGCAAAGTTTTAATTTTATGTGGGAGATAGGGAGAAAATATGATAAGCAGTACAGACTTTGGTCTACTCGCAAAGTTGCTTTGTTTTTCGTTCGTTGCTTGTACACAGTTGTATATATGTACACCATATATTTTTGTGTTTAAGCATCAAATGCAAAACGTCCAAAAATTAAGAACGATCATACAGAAGGAAACAAAATTTGTAAAAGAAAACTTTTTGTGTCTAAACACCAAACAAAGTTTAAAAGAAAAAAAA
This sequence comes from Cistogaster globosa, assembly GCA_937654795.1. Lineage (NCBI taxonomy): Eukaryota > Metazoa > Arthropoda > Insecta > Diptera > Tachinidae > Cistogaster > Cistogaster globosa. Next base: position 5,709,906 of record OW569403.1, read on the forward strand.
CAAAACTTTGTCAAAGTAAAATTTGCCTGTTTGAATGGGGAGATATGTATTAAACAAAAAAAAAATTTTGTAGCTAACGTGTTTACCACTTCGACTTGTTTTAATAATAAAAATTTTTTTGCTTCTTATCAATATTATGGTGCTCTTGGACAACCCTTTAATTTCTAATATTTATTGATATAGTGGCTATAGAAATTTACTTTCTGCAAAAACTTTTTATTACAGTTTAAGAACTAGAGGGCAAGAACAGTTATTATAGTGCAAACAATAGGAAAAGGTTTTCCCTTTTTGTACGAAACCCTGATAAGAATATAGTTGGCTTGTCGTTCTTTACGCTTTAATATTTTGCATTGGAACTCTCATTCTTTAGAAGATGTAAGTACAGCCTCTAATAATAATAATAAGCAAACATTTAAAAATAAATTATGCTGATAAATTTATTTACAATTTTTACCTTTTGAGAGTAATTTAGTTTAATTTTGCTAATTTTAAAAGTAAAATTATTTAAAGTTGTAGTATTTGGGATTTGTAGTGACTGTTAGTAGCTTTTGAGGTCATGACATGGTAATAGTCATGACATGGCAACAGCGAGCTTAAGTTGCCGTCGAAATCTTAACATTTGACACCGTTAGAATTTTTTCTATCAGAACGTGTGAGAAGTTTTGTCTATGACTATCACTCGGGACAATTCCAGGGCTGAAGAACAACATCAATGTTATAAATAATACACAGCTCGAACTGTAACAAAAAGTCATGGACAATTTTTATGCCGCATCACAGCAGTTGAGGATATTGTGCTTTATAAATTAATAATAAAAGAAAAATAATAATAAAAAATCTGCGATCTTATTTAGTCACCGCGGTTGTAATTTCTTTTCATGTTTTTGCCCAACTCTGTGTAGACTTGGGTAGATTATATTCATTACGAAACCATTTGCTATTAAACAAAGGCTTTTGTCACCGACCTAAGTGACTCGACGACCTCCAACTTTAGTTCCAATACGAAATTTTAAAGATTTAATATGAACATGGCACAATACAACAATAATTTTTTACTGTGTATTACCAAAACATATTTAGTGTAAACTATAAAATACAATCACCTGAGAGTAGTTTTTTTCTTATTATTTTTATTTGAGTTCAATTTCTTAGAAGATTGTAATCAATGCATTGATTGTTTTTAAATGAAGCACAACAACAGTCAAAATAAGCAACAAAAACAAAACATTAAAAAACCTTTGAAACGTGTTTAAATATCGACCAGACTTGAGTCTGCAAACGACGAAACAAGCAGCAGACAGTTTATTTTATTTTTTTCCACTTTTAATTTTTTCTTAATAATAAACATTCATAACACGTTGATAGAGTAACGTATCAAAAACAATCCGGATCTAATTAAAAAAAAAGGATGCTGATGTTTTGTTTTTGATGTTGTTGTTGTTGTTGTTGTTTTTTTGTCCCTTAAAAATAAAACCATGAATGAATAAAAGAAAATATTTACACAACTTCATTAGCAATGTTTTCCTTTTCATTTTCTGTTTTATTTAGTTTTCCGGAATGATTGTTATCGCCAACGTATCTTTAATTCTTGTAAATCTAGGAGTGATCTTCTTTTTGGGGGAGATGATAATAGTTTTACAACCACCAACTAGAGACTGGCTGTTTATTTCTAGTGAGTCAACGCTACTATTCGTAAAATAATCTTTTCTTTGTAATTTGAAATCTTGTAATAAAGAAATATTGTCATTTAATTCATTTGAATTGTGTTGCATTTGTTGTTAATGTTTTACCTTTTTTGATTAAATTGAATTTGTTAAAAAAAAACTATTCAATTACAAGTCACGTACATTTTGGGTCATTATCGCATACAAGAAATAAAGATAATTTAAGCCATTAGTGCTCATTGGTCTGCTTAAAAACTTCCTTTAAGTTTTATTTGAAGAGAAGATTTAGTATTTTAGATTTCAGGGAACTGCGCTTATTGTTGTAAAGCTGAAACTTTTTATACAAAATTGAAAAATGCGTGTTTTAAAAAATTTTTTTTTCTTTTTTGCTTTCTTTACATTCATTTTAGAAGCAATGAAAATTTAAGACTTTATTTAAAATATAGCTTCTAATTGGAATAAACATTTTCAATAGAGAGAGAGAGAGAGAGAGAGTGAACACCACCTGGCTATTATTCAGTTAACTTTATTATTTATTTAATAAATTTGTAATTTTATGTTCAGTTTAAAAATATACAGTCTATTAAAAGTTTTTTCTTTAGACTGCCAAATTCAAGAAAAACAATTTGAGAATTTCTTTATTGTTTTGTCACTCACTTTACATTTGCTTTAATAAAATAGAAAGCCACCAAGTACGAGCTAGACTCGAAAAATATCCATTTTAGACTCCATAAAGTGCACATATGCTGAGTTCTTATGCATAGCGAAGTCGATTTAGCGATGTCCATCCCTGTTGAATTTTCTATTGAAAATCAGTAAGATCAGTCCATGTCCTTCGAGGCAGCGGGAAAAACACCTCATGTACCTATAATTTTACCTTCAGAGATAGAGAACTGTAAAATATGGATAGACGGACGGATATTGTAAAAAAACAACACGGTTACTTTTTAGACAGTTGGTGTACGAAATTCTAAAAATGTAGAAAACAAAACATTCTTGAGTAATTTTCTACTCATGTTTTTCCTAGGCGATTGTTTATCGAACACCTATTTCAACTATTTGCCTGCCAATGACTCTCTAAGGCTCTGGCTCTCACCTAAATAAGTGTTTAAAAATTGTTAAATTTATTTATTTAAGACTTGAGTTAAAAAAAAGAATTAAAATTATTTTTAAATTTTTAATGAAATACAACTGGTTCACTCACACGGGTCAGAAATGTCAAATCTTCGTAAAACCCCAAAATAAATTTAGACAAACCACATTTATTAAGATCATTTCTTCAGTTACAGAAAAAATAATACAATTCTAGGACCATTTCCAAAATAATTTTATCTTTTTTTCTCTGTTCAAACTCAGGGATTCTTTTATTTCCAAATATCAGCACTTTAATCTTTATTTTTCGGATAGGTTCGCTTTTACATTCTTGCATATGTAGGCAACCAGACCAAAATATGGCTCGAATTTCTATGTTCTCTAGCCTTTTTAAGTAACTCTCTTAAAGCCCGGGATGGTACATAGAATCCATTATACGTTGTACTTTAAAGTATCCAACTGAAAACAAAATAAGGACGGGTGAGGTAGACACAATGAGTACTTTGTTCATGGAAAAAAAAATTAAAACACAAGAGTGCAAACAAAACAAGAAGAAGAAGCAAATGATAGCAGTCAAAGTATTATTCAACGTACGACAAAAGATAAAAGTTTATCAGCTTTCATACTTTACTTTTACGAAGACGTACTAATTGTGACAACAACTGACTTGTCAGTTGAAAAAGACAAAGAATAACGTATGACGAATGTCTTGTGCCCCGGCCTTAAGACTTCTGTTATACTAGCGCCTTCATACTTGTGTTCTCTGGGGTTATTGGTTACCGAATATTTCTTTTTCAACCGATGAACACTCTCTCTTTCTCTTTCTGTTAACTAAAAGTTTTAACTAAAATCTTATTTATTTATGCAAGACCTCAATAAAAAATTAAGTATTGGTATTCAAGTGTAAATTAGACAGAATAAAGGTCAATGGAATTCCCATTCTTGGCAGGTCCATTGCTCTAATTGCTTAAATGTGATTGAATTTTCTCACTTCAACGCCGAGTTCCCTGTTTGACATCATATATAAGACCCTAGAATCAACACAAGTCGTCCAGGAAAAGATAATATAATATGCCGATATCCAGCATGAGTAAAGGGCACTGCTTGACAAGGACCATTTTCAAAAAAGTGTAGCCTAATTACGACTCCAGCTAAACATGTTCACTGAATCCCAAATCTTTTAGTTTCGAAACTTAATATGTGTCCCTGCATTTAATTCTCTTGTGTGGCAACACTTTACGCCTTAAAAACTGGTTGAATTGTCAGAGCACATAATAGGGGCGGAATATTTTAAAACGTCAACAATTGCCTGCTTTAGTTAAATATCAAGAAAAGAATGAAACGTTTTTTCTGAAATTACTTAAGTCATCAACTTAAGTCTGATATTAAGGATATTGGTACTGATCAGCTTGACTGGTAATGAAAAGCTATTGAGTTAAGATAATGATTAAAGAACATGGGCATACGTGCACTGAATATTGGTCATATGGAGAACAGCAGTCAGAATCAATTGCCAGCATATTTGGATAACAACAAATTTAATTTTTAAACATTTTTACTTGTTTATTTACTTTTCACAATCAAGCTTTACTTTTCAAAAATCTCATTTCAATAGAGTAAATTTTTTCACTTTTCATGAGAAGTGAATATTTTTTATAAGAAGAAATTCATGTCAAATATTAATCCGCATTTAAAATTTATGTAAATTGTATCTTCTTAAATTTTATCTTATCGAGAGTACATAAAAATGCCTTAAAAACTCAAGTTTCCCATCCTAAATACTTAAAAGCTTTCGTTTTGCTCATTAATATTTATCAAAGCTGAACTCTTGACTAAATCTAATTAATTTGATTTAAATTCACATTTATAAATTCGAAAGTATTTATTACATTTGCAGTCCGTTACCACTTAATTTTGCGTCACAAGCCAACAGTAACAACACAACAACAACAACAACAACAACAACACAAATAACAAATCATTATAAACGAATGAATGTTCTCTTTTATGAAATTAAAATCAAGACAACAACAGCAGCCAACGAAGGAACGAACAAACATCGCCCAACTTCTGAAGAGGGTATTGATATTTTTAATCGGTTTAAGCCCACTAAATACGAAATTGTGACTTGTTTTCTCTTATTCTTGTGTTTTTTGTTTTTGCTGTGTTGTTTTTCTGTGTCAAATTATGAAAATTATTGAAGTCAACAGAAAAGATTTGATCGAACGATAACGGAACATGTGGGAAGCCTTCTCAGTAATAAACAACAGTCAAGCAAAACAACAACAATAACAAATAATATTAACAAACACTGACTCATTATATAAGAATCATAAATCAAGTGGATTAGCGACGTTATCACACTAATAACATCAAAATTTAAGCATTTACCAATATTCCTTCTTATTTTATTTTAAATAAATGAACAAACAAACAAACACACACTCCAGATCGTATACGCACATACATACAAACAATTGAGTAAAGAGCTAAAATAAATTTTCAGAAATCAAGCTTTAAACAAGAACAACAACAACAACACCAATGACAATAAATTTATAACAAATATAAATAAATTAAAGCACAAAAAACTACAAATCAACTGAACAAACCAGTAATTCAGAAATCTCTTTTTAACTGGAATCTAAAAGAACTCAAGCACAAAAGAGTTTATGGAGAAAAAAAGAAAACTTGCTCTCAGTTTAAGCCAACTCATGGTGTAAATTAAATCTAATTGGAATTTGCTTATTGCCTTCAAAGAGTTACCCAGGCTGTTAGCATTCAATGCATTTTTTTTTTTTTTTTTTGGCTTAAAGACAACTCATAAACACTTTTGGAGATAAATAAATGATATTTAACACTTTCATAGACAAATATGTGACATTAATTGTCATAAATATTAATTTAACAGTTGCGATCACTGTAACACTACGATGAAGAAAATTATATTCAATTTAAATAATTGCTGTATTTTGATTTTAACCGTTAACTAAAGTAGCACATGTATTTAAAATAAATAATTTTAAATTATTTTTCAGTTATAAAGAATATAATTAGTGCAACAATTAAATTTGCAGGAATTTGTAATTGATTAGTTACAGAAACATTTATATGAGAAGAGAAAATTTTTAGTCAACCTCTATTAAAGATCATTTAATAGGTTATGAAAATATTTTGTTCTTTCGAAAATCCGAACCAAAATCAGGTGTGAGGTTTCGCAAATATATTCTAACAGGGATGATGGTGGAGGTACTTAAGCTACAAAAAAATGGAAAGTCTGGTAAGATCATGCCCTTAAGATCTTTCTACCACATTAAAGTAAGAAAATATGAGAGAGTAAAAGATCTTCCTAGAGAGAGAGAAAATAAGAGAATTATTTTTATTAACTCCGTTTCCGAACTTTTTGAGCAAAGTTTAGTAAAAAAACGCGCCGGGGTAAATAGAATCCGTCATACGTTAAACTTTAAAGTATTCAACTGACAACGAGCGATGTTACAATCAGTACGTGTCCGTCAAGGCAAAGTACGAAAGCTGGTCAACTTTTAATTTTTGACGTACTTTAAATACTTTGACAGCTATCAATTGCTTCTTATTATTCTTGTTTTCTTTTAACTCTTGAGCTGTGTCAATTGTACTTTGTGATTTTAATAAAATAATTTTGGTGAAAAAAAAATAATACAAATTAAATTAAAAAGTGAATACATGCAAACGAACACTTCTTTCTCAAGCAAAAACAAATTGTTATATTTTGTTTTTATTTTGAATACAAGTATGCAAATAAAGTATTCGTTCGCATCTAGAGAAATAGGCAGTAAATTACGAATTAAAAAAAAAGATAAATAAAAATAGAGAGCAATCTTTGATTTTATATTCGTCAGCAAAGTACTTATTGTCCCAACCTCATTTATCGTTACTTTGATTTCAGTTGAATATGTCAAAGTTTAACGTATGACGGATTCTTAGTGCCCCGGCCTTAAGCGTAAACATAAATATTTTTAATTGAAGATAAAAATCCATAAAAGTAAAGGAACACAAAAAACCAAACTTTTATCCCAAAACGAGATGTCACACAAACAGCAGTTTTGCAGTTAACACAATCTACCCAAGGAACAACTTCTGGTCCGTTTCGTGCAGCAAGAAGAATAATTTTATTCTCTCTTTTACTCAAACTTGAATAGTTTTCGGTAACATTGGAAACGGGAACGAACCTATTATTATACTTGATCAGTTACTAGAGTTCAAGGTGTCTACTCAATTTTCTATCATCTACAAGAAACAATCACTTTTTATCGTCTGTTCAGCTTCAGTAAAAATAGTACAAAATCAGGGATTTTTAAATATTTAAAAAATTTTTCCTTTTTTAAAATAAAGCATTGTTATCATTTTATATAAATATACCAGCACGTAAATTATTTTTTTTCTCTCTTTTTTTTGTTGCTCTGGGTAGAATTTTTTTCATGATCTTACAATGCACAAGAACTACAGGCTACAATTTGCCTGTGGTCTGGGTGGATGCTTTACAAACCAGGGCTTTTTAAACTAACTTACCCTCATATTCAACACACGGATGTTTTTTTGTTAACTTATTCTCTAAATAAGGCGTCTTGGGGTATTAATCAAAATTTCTTTTGCCTTACAGCGCTTGCCGCAGCCAACACATTAATTAATCCAGGAGGTTTGAAACCATGTTTTTCAAATATTCGCCTTTTTCAAAAACTGCACAAAATAAATCTTTTTTAATAAACTCAAGGCTTTGTTAGGATTTGAACCATATTCTTTTGTTTAAAAGTCGTGCAGAACCCAGCCAATGTAGCTGATCCACAAGAAGTTACCTGATTAATTTTTTATTTACTCACAAAACACACAGGCAGGCATAGTAATATAAAAAAGTAAGTGTGCTATATTCGGCCATGGCAAATCTTTTATACCCTTCACCGTTTACCTAAATCTAGTGATAGAGAATTGAAAAAAAGATAAGAAAATTTGAAAAAATTTAAGTATTTCCTTAAAGATCTCTTTAGGGGCTTCAAAATGATACCCGTAATGATATTTTAAAAATTTTAAAAATATCAGAGGTCCGTAACTCGGAAAATATGGACGAGCAACAATTTATTCGCTTCATGTTTTTTTCTTATTATTTAATTCTCTATCGCCGCACACATTTGTTTTTTGATTGAAGTTACTACACTGTTCCAAATAATAGAAAAATTAGAGGTAGGCGTGGTGTTTTGCCTGCTGCGTCGAATAGCACATCTTTCCAAACCTATGTGTGATCGATTATTCAAATGTTTTTTAGCTGATCTAGTGCCTCGGCAAACTTGATTTCAACACTGACATGAACGGAAAGACGGACATCAGTCAATCGATTTCGCTATGCGTAAGAAGTCAGAATATTTATACTTTTTGGGGTCGGAAATGAATATTGTAGAAATTACAAACGGAATGACAAAATTATTTATATCCATTTTTCCACTTTTTGTGGTAAAGGGTATCAAAAATAAATTTCACTAAACACATCTTCCGGATACCAGTTAATTTAAATGGTCGTATACTCAGTGATCCTTTATGCTGCTCCTGCAAGGGCTGAGATATTGAAACTTACAACTTGTAGATTTATAGACACTTCGACTTATAAGTGGCTTTTTGATGATATCTGAAAGCGCCGCTTCAGCGGTTCATGATTAAATGTGTACAATTGAACGAATCACATAACTGAACGAAGTGGTCCGGCGGTTTGCTAAGCGCTTTCCGCTCCTTATTTCATTGTTCAATTTTATAAAATATTTTCATCGCTCACACACTTTTGCTTAATTTATATTTAGGTAGTTTTATTCTCAAGAGAATTTAAGGAACAGGTTTATAGAGACTTATTTTTAAACACTCTTAAAGTAAAAACATATCTTATTTAATTGGAACTACAAAAATGTTTATAAATTCATTTTCAATTCTTTTTCCTTTAATTTTTTGCCTAGTTTTAAACAGTTTTTTAACCATTTCGTTTACAGAGTACTATGTGTTTGTTCGTTTACCGAGAAAATTAAGGAACGAACAAGTTCACTTTTGATAAACGGAAATGATCGATCGCTCACTGAAGTGAGTGATTTAACACAAGTCTTGTTGTAGGATTATTCACGGAAATCTGACCAGTAGTAGGTTGAGATCTATAGTATCCAAAAAAGCGCCGGAAGCATCAGCCCCTATATGGCAGTCTTGCCAGAGGGCCTCAACAAAGGAAGATGCACTTATTGCCCAATTCCGAATATTGACAGATGACTACAAAAACATCATGGAAATAAATAAATCTATTCCTACAAAATCACGTATGTTTTAGAAAATATCTTAACAGATTTGGACAAGATAAATGGGTCAGTAGCACACGTCGTTTTCGACTGTTGTCGTTAAAGTAAAGCGTGCAAACTGAGTCATACTGTGTCCATAAGATTCTACGCAACACCACAGTTTGTTAGTAAGATATATAACATCTTATGTAACTCTACCCATTATAAGAACGAAAAACAGTAACAATATAAATATTTACTAAATTCTTTAACAATCAGGACACAAAATTAAGGTCCCATTCATATCGACGCTTGCCTTCAAACTTGTTTATTTGAATACTAGCTCGATTAAAAATGTTTTAATTTTTTTTTTTTTTGGTAAATAGTTGATTTATTTTAGTTAAAAATTTTATTTCGAGTTGCCTCATAAGAAGTCTTTGTTGTTGATAGTGAGCGGAATGCAAAGCTTTTTTTTTAATAAAATTTAACATGAAAACATAATTAAAACTTTAAGACCTGAGTAACTCCCAAAACATTAGACTTGTGGCATATAGTTTCAGTTCAAGGTTTGAAAATGAACTAGTTAAAATTTTAGTTCAAATTTTGAAGTATTGTTCGTACTTTTCAGGTTTAAGATCAAACGCTTTCTTTAGTTCAAAAGCTCTTTTAGTTTAAACTTTCTTTTTAAAATATGATGGCAACAACACCGTAGCATTACCAAAACGAATGTTTAATAAAATGCGTAGCAGCACTAATTTCACGTTCGAAATAGTCAACAAGAAAACACAAACATGGATTCTACTTCATCTTGTGTGGTAGTTCAAATACAACGTATAGTTCAAATATGAACTAGGTGTTCTTAAAAGTTTAAACTAGTTTACTTAGTTCAATCAATGTAATCGTTTAAATGAACTAGTTTGTTTATGAGCCACACAAGTTTACAAAACATTGAATTTTTTTTTTAAAATATTTTTATTTGTGATCATCTAAAAATTAATTTTTTCACCAAAAATGAACTAAAGCCTTAGAACCTTTGTGACTCCGAATATAATGAGAATTTAGAGAAACTTAGCCAAACTGGAGTTCATCTAAAATAAATATTTTAACACGAAAAATTAATTAAAATTTTAAAACCTTTGTAACTCCGTAAATATTAAGTTTTTCAAATATATTTTTTCATTAAACCATAATTTGCATTTTTATTTTCCAAGTGGGTTCATCCAAATGGACCGATGCAGCTAAACTGTTATAATGAAAAAAGCGTCCATATATATTTTTTTTAATTTGTGGGATATAAAATGGATAAAAAAAGAAAAATTAATACAACTTAAAGGTAACTGGTTTTTGTAATTGTTAAACTCAATGTAATTTTCCATTATTTAATTTATCATTAAATCGCAACAAATGACAAAATTAACATGTTTAATAAAGTCTACCATGACAAAGTTGCTCCTTAAAAACAGAGACACTGGCTGCAGTAGATCTTTTGCACATTTCTTTTGTTTTTGTTGTTGTTGTTTTTTACCACAACATTTAACACATAACAGCTCAATTATAAATAAAAACAAATTATTAAATTTATTTTTAATCATTTTTTTGTTTAACTCGTGAAAGACATATTTAGCATTAAGTCCAGGCTATTTAAGCAGGTTGGCAGCAGCTTAACAGCTACAAGTATTTTTTTTCTTTCGTTTTTAATCTGCTTTATGAGAAGATTTAATATAAATGTCTCTTATAATGTTGCAAAAATATTTAAATTCACATTATGGTGAAGCTGCTGATGATAATGACGATGAAGGCAACGACAATGAAATTGTGATAAAAAAGCAGAAGACAGAGATTTGAGATGAGGTGTTTAAAAAAACTCCTGCTGGCAGTGCTTAAACATAAAAGCTTTATAGAGCTTGCAACAACACGATCCTGCTCGCAGTGAGAGCCTACAACACAATGAACTCAAATGTGGCAACACAGCATGACAGTTTGTATAAATGTTAAAGTCAACAACTTAATTTGCAGAGGATATTAGAACTTAAGTAACGAGCAATTAATGTTCCACCAAATGGACATATTTAGCATTAAAAACAAACTCACACTCATGCAACATAATCTTACTAAATTGTATAGTTTTAAAGGTGTTGCATATGTGTACACAAACACACATACACTCATATACAACTCTAAGCAGATGGATACAAGAGCAGGAAAAAGAAACCAAAGCCTACAAACTAACAAAGGGGAGTGATTAGGTTATTTATTGGGATCTAAGTGATTTCCAATGAGATCCTTAAATATACTGTAAAACTGGACATTAAACACAGCAGGTGAGGAATAAGCGAGTATAAAGTAGAAAAAATATAAAACAACAATATTTTACGACATAAATAAACGAACAAACAAACCAGCCAACAAACTAACCAACAAATATACAAGAGAAGACTCCTGCAAACCAAATAACGAAACAAATGTTTGCATTAAAATTGTTATGTTGCATGTGGCATGCTGTGCATTTTTGTATTTTAATCTCAACAGTGTGCAACGATTTATTTTGTTGGCACGTAAGGTGAGAAGATTCATATACAAACAAGTCATCTCCTGCACCACAGCATATGGATTTCTCACAAAAAACCCCTAAAAGAAAGCAATCAGAAACAAAAACAAACAAAAAAAAAAAATATTAGAAACAAGTTGTTTTACCGTGTTTGTATATTAGTTAAGATTGGAATCTTAGGTGGAGCAACTAAAAACAACAACTGATTAATTTTATTTTTGATAAGTCAATACAACAACGAATAAGGAATAAAAGCAAAAGAAGAATGCAGCACCGACCTGTTTCATGTTGCAGAATAAAATATGCAGGCAGTCATTAACGTTGTAAGTTGTACAATTAATTGGTTTTAAGGACACTGATTGTGAAATGTAAAACAAATTAAATTCGATTATTCGTCTAAAAGTTAAATAAGTCTGACTCCAAGTGGATGGTTTGATTGAACTACAGCTGGATTAACTTTTAATTTTGTTTTAGTCGTCTTTTTGTAATTTATAGTTATTGGTCGTTTATTATTTTTAATTTTAAGTGACAACGAATAGCTTTTCGTTAGTACGATTGGATAAAGTATAATTTTTTTAATTCGCTAAATGCCAGCTTAACTCACAAGTGAAGGGTTCCGTATCATGCATGGGGCACTTCTCAGTTTTAAATTTCTTAACTCTTTACAGCAGTAAAAGTCATATATACGCTGTGTAAATTTATACTCTCATACTATTACGTTAACAATTCGTACAAGATTCAAGCGTTTTGCCTATAATGGTTTAAAATACAAAATCATGACCTCTATAGGCACACCCTTTAATACTTAAATTTATTATTCATACTTAAGCTTATAGCAGACAAATTTATAAATACTTTGTGTAAATTCTAAATGATTTGTTACTACGGGTGCCAAACTAAAGTCATGTCACTATAGGAACACCCTCTACATTTAAGTTTTATATTAAATTTTTTTTAATGTTCTTATAGCGGAAACAAAAATACTTTAACGTACAGTGTCTGTCTATTGCGGTTCAAAAACAAGGCCATATTCGACAAAATCATTCTAGAAAGGAAGATTTATTCCTCCTTCCTACAACACTTATTTTAATAGCGGACATATTTGCATATACTCGGATTAATATACACTAACTGTCTGCCTACTATAATTAAAAAACTAAATACATAAACATTAAACCATGACACTAGAAGAGCATTTTTTAATTTTTTTGTGCGGGGCTAAAAATCAACTCGACTAAATTTTTTTTATTACAGGTAATTGAAGCATACAGATCCCATCACCTGAATTTTAGTTTCAAACTATACAATTTTCAAGCAATTAGTTTGAAAATTAAAAAAATAAATATTTGATGAACTTAGAACTTTAACAAATATATTTTTACAGAGTTATAATTAATTAATAATATTGATGCGATATTTCTTTGAAATTTTATCTTGCTTATTTTAATGAAAGCCATATACACGTTGCGATTTGTTGTACAACTTTGCTAGTAATCAATTTGGGTGTTTTGTCTGCAAAGAAAAAGAATGCAAATAAAAGTTAGAAAGAAGCGAAAGTGGTCAAAGGAATGAATATTAAAAAAAATATTCTCACAACAAGCTTTTAAAAATCTAAAAGATTATAAGACAGATATATTTAATTTATTGTAATTTTTATTGCAAATGTTTTTATTTTTATAGTATTAATTTCTGCAGTTCCACAATTTAGGCGTACATTTGTATCCTGAATCCTTGATCCTTATTTATATATTATTTTCCTTGAATGTATAGAATACTTTTGCGCTGTGTTTTGCTTTGTTGCCACAACGAAAATAAAAAGTAAAATAGAATAATGTTGAGCGACATGTTCACTAACGTTGCGACCGAGTTGTACAACTGGCCAAAAAATCAAAACTTTTTTATCTTTCGTACAACCAGCACCCAACTTCATACAATTACACCACAAACATTGCAATCTGTTGTACAACCTTTTCAAATTGTACAACACGTCGCAACGTGTATGGCTTGCATAATATTATCTTATGAAAAAACAAAGAAAATATCCATCCATCTTTTAGTTCAGTTACCCACTGAACTTCTTGCAATCAGAATGAAATATTATATTGAAAAAATTATAATAAAAAAAATAAAGCTTTTTATTTTTACAGCAAAACAGTCCTGCAGTCCTAAACACCAAGATATCAAGGATATGGAACGGGACTTATTGAAAATAATTATTTATGGATCTTTCTTCTAACATGGTAACGATACTTAATTCAGAAATCATGGGCAATCATTTTGTTTATTTTCTAGCAGATCTTGCAGATTGATACCTTTTAGTATACAAATGATAATAATATATAAATTTTAGCTTTTCGTTTCAAAAATCTCCGTTTGTGGACAATAAAAAAAAAATACAACTGAGCACAATTAAATACTCGCGACTTAACAGTGTCCAATAAAATTTTTTTATTCCATATTTTTTCCCCCGAAAATACTATAAATATTCTTCCATATTCTTGATAGGAATCATTTTAACAAACATTTAAAAAATTTAATTTTTTTTTTCGTATACATTTTTTTTATTTCGTAACTGAGAAGTGACAATTTGAAGACCTTAACACTTTTTTACTATTGAGAATGAAAGTGAATTTTATAATAGATGATGACGAAGAATAAGAAGTTCGTACACAAACTGCTTATTTCAAGATGTAAAATTAATGACAGTAAATTAAAAAGAATATATTTCAAACATAAGCATTTGCCACCAACTCGGCAACTCTTACGCTTATTTGACGGCACTTTTAAATCTTGCTAGCTAAGCAATTGGCTCCTTATTGTTGATTGTTTTCACACTAAGCTTTTAGGATTGCCAAGTTTTGTGATTTATTCCAGTAAACATGAGATTTAAAAAATCTATAACGAAAAAAGTAAAAAATAACCAAAGAAGGCCACGTTATCACAGTAGATCGAAAAGAAGTTAAATGAGAAGTAACAATCACTGCACGTTCTTTAGATGTTTTTGCTTCAAAATAGATGTCAAAGTACAAAGATATTTAAAGCTATTTTTAAAAATAAAATGAATATAAATAAACTCTTCAATTTTGCGCGAATTATAATCGTTTTAGTAGTTTCCTTTTAGCCAAACTTGAAATCTAAAAATGTTGTTCTGTATAATCACGCCTTATCGATCGATTTCAAACTTGACATATAAGAGATACCTGCTTTTTAGAAGCATGTCGGGAACTGAAAGTAGAAGATTTATAAGTTATAACTGATGACTAGAATTATTGCTCCGACGAAAATCATTAGTAGCAATGATGACTGCTAGTCGTAACTTCTCATTGGCGCCTCATTGTTTAGAAAATCCCTTGATAATTGCGCTTTAATATCAATGTGTGAGTTTGTATTGTCTTTCATTATAACTTTGGTTTTATGAACCAACAACATAAAAGTTACTGCAGCACTGTTTACTGTTCAATACAATGGTTAAGAACATGTAAAAAATCTCAACTTTAAATTATCTAGTCGATTGACAATAAAGTGTTAAAAAAATATATAAAATATTAATGAAGTTATGAAAAAATATTAAATTTTTTATATATTTTTTAACAACATTTTTGTACTGATTTAGTCATCATTTCCATTTCTAAAGCAAAACTATCTCACAATATTTGTTTTGGAATAATATATTTTCTATAGAAAAATATCGAATTTTATGGACAATAAAAAGACAAAAAAATATTGTTAATCGAATTAAATAACCGCATAAAAATTATTAAAATTTAAATATTTTTTTGTTATTGTATTTCTTTTTGTCTTGATCATATTATTAATTAGTTTCAATTTTTTTTATGTTCATAAAAATTAACATTTAAATTATTATCGCGATCATTATCACTGTTGATCATCAATTAAACAAAAATTTAAGAAAACAAAAATATTTCGAAGAAAGAAATATAAAATGAAAAAACTAAAAAGAAATGTGAAAAGAAACAATCATCATCATGTTAAAAAAGTCATGTTATTAATATTGACCTCGTTTACAAGCTAATTTACCAACTAAATAAAAGTAAATATAAAATAATCTGAAGTGGAAAATCATACAAAACACGCAAGGACTGCATTCAAATTTCCAAAGATATTTGTGTATTTTAAAGATGCAAAAGCATCCACTCCACTCCACTCCAGATGCAGCCATAGAAATTCCATATTGTTCGGAATTATTTTTTTTTTAGTTGAAAAAACGCCATTAATTTAAAATATATTACGGCAGTAATTTGATATTTTCGCGCTTTATGCCAGCAAGTAATAAAATTCATTTAAAAAGATTTTTATTTAAACGATGACACCGAATAGTAAATTCCATTGGTGTATGTGTGTGTGTTTGCTATGGGATGCCCCATGCCATCATCATGCAGTCTTAACTGAAAATAATTTTTTTTCTTTTTTTTTTTTCTTCTCTTTTTTTAATAAATGATACATACTTTCTTTTTTTATGTGTTCAGTTTAAAGATGAGGTGTTTTTATTTGAATAAGAATGTGTCTGGGCTATCGAATAACCAACAAGCAATAATATGATGCTAAATGGCTAGAAATAAATGTTAATTCTTATACACACAGTCATTGAGAGGAACAGATAGACAACTCTATTCCTTTGCCTCAGTTTGTTAAAGAATGATTTCTTTTAACCCTCTGCAGCTGACGTGAGATAGTTATAACAATATAACTGACGTGGGGTCTCGCAGACCTCACTTTCATTCTGATTTTTATGTTGATGGTTTTGACTAGCAAGTTATTTGCCTTATTTATTTATTACAGCAAATAGTTTTCAAGCTAACGTAAGATAAAAATTCGAAATAAACTGCGTTTTTTTAATATTATGATATATTTTAATTAGTAGTATTAAAATAACAAAAACATTACTCTTCTTTTAAAAACAAACAAAAAAAAAACAATTATTTCATTAAACTTAAACAAACTTTTCTTTTATCTTTAAGAAAACATATTAATTAAATTCAGTTCTGACTTTTAGCCAAATCGTATGGTGAGATCATTTTTTGTACGACTTCAAAAAATTACATTTTTTCTTGGCAGTCTTTGCAGAGTGGACTGGCGCACTGTAAGCAAATATGCTTTCTGCAAGAATAACAGGTATATTTTGTTTTTCTTTTTATTTTGGATGGGCATATATGGCATAGCTTTCTGATAGTAATAGTCGGCGGCTGAGTTTTTGGTGGTGGCGGAGGCAAATCTTTTCCAAGAACTCGACTAATAGTAGTGCGCAATTCTCTTGGCAACCTTTCACTATATGCACGTGCTTTCATTTGATCTAGCACCAAATCCCGGGCCATATTTAGCAGAAAGGTTCCTCTTCTCATTTTTGAATCCACATTTTCGCAGGCCTGGTGCGCTACGAAGCAGTTGATACCTATCATATCTAGCATTCTATAAAAAATTGCCATTGGCCAACGGCGAGTTTTGCGGCTACATGAATACACCGAGCACTTCTTGTCGATTTCATCCACACCCCCCTTAGTGTGATTATAGTCTACAATCATTATTGGTTTACCGGAGTCAGTGTCGGTTTCCTGGAAATGGTGTGAAGATGAAACTAGGAGGACTGCTTTATTTTTCTTTGGCACAAAAGATAACAATTTGAGAAAACTTCCAATAGCTCTTCGTTTGTCTGGCAAAAACTGTAAAGGTATCTCTCTCTTATTCTTTTTCAATGTTCCGAGATAGGTGAGGTTCTTCTTTAGTAGGGCTTCCATTAGTGGGATTGAACTAAACCAGTTGTCAGCTGTGATGTTACGGTTTGTGCCTTCAACAACTTTCACAAGTCGTAAAACAGACTGTGATGGCACTGAAAGTTGTTTTTCTTCTTCATTTAGTCCTA
Organism: Cistogaster globosa; assembly: GCA_937654795.1. Lineage (NCBI taxonomy): Eukaryota > Metazoa > Arthropoda > Insecta > Diptera > Tachinidae > Cistogaster > Cistogaster globosa. The sequence continues at coordinate 5,727,366 of OW569403.1, forward strand.
ATCCATCAGAATTTTTGCCATAATAAACGTAAGCATTGTAGATGTAAAAGGTTTTTGCATCACATAAAATCATGATTTTCAGCCCATATTTAGCGGGTTTTTGTGGCATGTAGATTACGAATTTGCAACGACCTCTAAATGGAACCAGCATTTCGTCAATGCACATATAGGCGCTAGGGCAATACTGAGCTTGAGAATTTGTGATAAAATTGTTAAATATATTCGATATTGGAGCTAGAGGATCATTTTTGATACGTTCTTTTCTGGTATTGATATCGTCAAATCTCAAACAATTGACTAAGCATGAAAATCTGTACTTAGACATACCGCATCGAAATATCTCACAGCCTGTACCATCTTTGGCAAATACTGTATTGAGATCACAGTCGTTACTTTTTAAGACCGAAGAATAATATAAAAGTCCAATAAATGCTCTCATTTCAACCTCGTTTGTATCAATGAGTTCGACTCGGGTGTCATTTTTAAATTGGGTTCTATACATACTAAGCTTGCGGTTCGTATGCGATACCAAAATCGAAAGCATAGATTCATCAAAAAATTTTGTCCAAAGGTCAACATAACTTCCGAAGAAGGAAGGAGTAGTTGAAATTTTTGGTAGTCTTAAAATATTATGAGCCGCAACTCTAGAATTTCTTTGACCGCCCTCAGCAGAGCATATGAAGCCATTTTTTCCTTTATAAAGATTTCCACTTACAGACTCTGTTTGAGCTTCCTGAACATGATAAATTTCCTCTTCAAAACCCTCTTCCAAGCAAATTTCGTCACCCTCAAACACAATTTCTTCTGGTTCGAAGTCCGGATCTTGAATATTATCGTCGTCGCTAAAATCTTCTTCTTGCTCTGCAATTTCCTCGAGCCAATCAATTATTTGCTGCTCAGTGCTTTTAAAAGTTCCGGTTGAAGATCTTTTCGTGGATGTCATTTTATCTCTGCTTACTGCCTACAAAATCATATGTATGTATACAATAATAACTGTCGATAAACAATTTTACTGTCAAGAGGTCTGAAAGACACTATGACAATTTTACAATTTTACTGACGTGGTGGTCTGCTAGATACTTACACTAACACTGATGTGGGGGTACGATAGACACTTTACACTACAGCTGCAAACATGCGTTAGCTACTATCCCTCTTTTTACACTGATTCATGTAGAAACATAAATAGAGAAGGTAACGAGAGCGCAGAGGTCGTAACTTTGAATTGTACGAAGTTACGCGAAAAGTTTTCTTTGCGGAGTCTGTCAGACTACCACATCAATTGCAGAGGGTTAATTTAAATTTAATGATAATTAATAAAGAGATCATTATTTATTTTTTTTAGGTTCCAAATTGAGCTATTTTAATATCCTGATATAATGGGTGAGTTCCCTAAAAAATTCTGAAAAAATTGAGATGTTAATTAGGACAATTTGTGGCCTCATTTTTCAAAATTTCTTTGTATTCTCTCAAAAAATAGCTAAGACTAGTGTTACAATAATCTTCTACGAAAGAGCTCCTTAAAGTTATACCTGGTACCTTTTGCAATTTATTTATATAGTGAACGTGTCATAATGTCATTACTTATAGATAACCTCGCTTTTCTTCAGGGATTATGCAAAAAGCATTCATTTACTTTCTCGCACACAGTAAAAAATTGTTTTAATTGGCAGCCATTTCATCAACTGTCAAGTGATTTATGTTTAGTTTGGTTTGGCTTCTAAATAGTTTAAATTTATTTAAAAAATGTTGATTCTGTTTGACAAGCCATATCACACTACGTTCATTTTTGTAATCGTCTATCAAAGCAATTAATACGATTAACTATGGAGCGTTTACTCTAAATTATTATATGCATCCACAGAGACCTCGTAAAATGCGTACAGACTGCTGTCAAGTGAAGCATAGAGGAAAACCCTAATCAGTCTATCCGCCTTCGTACACAGAAATTAGAAATGTGTTTATTCACTTAGTGATAGCTTTTTTAAAAACATTGCGTGCTTACAAACTCCAATTAGTGAAATAATTGAGGTTACACGATCACCTAGCAAGGCATAGATTCAATGAATGGGCCCAAAATAAATTTACTGTTAATCCTGATTTTCATAAGCAAAACTGCCGTAAATGGAGTGAAGATAATCCTCAAGTGTATTTTGAGAAATTGTTACATAAAAAAAATGTTTAGTGAGCTTTACGGGCTGGTGCGATTATTAGTCCGTACTTCTTTCAGAACGTTACAGACAAGGGTGACCTTTACAGAGTCGTACCATCAATTGAACAACCATGATGTGCAGTAGCTGTGGTTCAGTAACCGCATAGTTTAACGTTTCGAATCCGTGAATTGTTCTAAAAGATCGTACGATTTAACGCCGCTAGATTATTTTCTGCGGGGATATGTGGAGTCGCTAGTCTACGCCACGTGTAGAATAACTTTCACTGTGTTCTTGCCGCTATACGGCCACAAATGTTGGAAAAAAACTCATCGAAAATTAGATTTCTAGATTAGATTATTTACATATATTTTTCCCAGCCAGGGGTTGAACCGTGGATTTTCATAAATTAATTAAAATTTTACTTTTCGGCTTTGATTCATTTTTTAATTCAATTTTTACAAAGAAAAAATATTTTTCAAATTTATGCGGACGTTTTCCAAAGAAAACAAGAAAAATTAGACGCTGGCAGAACGTAATGCTGCATTTTCAGGACCGCTAAATCTTACATCAGCATTCTTCGCATCTATCTACCTTAAGTTGTGTATATTGTAACTAATCAATGTTAATTTGGTTGGACGAAATTCACACACAACTCAAAGCATTTTTTGTTGTTTTTTCTACAAAACGTCTTGTAAATTTGTTGCGTTTTTGCCCAACACCTTCGGTATAGTCACGAAAAACAAATTTTATTTTTAATCAATTATCTATGATTGGCTTTATAATGAATTTAATCTTTTACATTCATGCTAGAGAACACAAGGCAACATTAAAATCTAAAATGAGAATTTGTATCATATTCGGGCTTGCAGTTGCTGTTTGTAGCAGACGCCGTTCATACCTGTCGTTTATTTAAATTTAGCTATCAAAACTGTTTACGATTCATATAACTGACTAAATCACCATAAACACCTAGTTGCATGTCCTTGTTGTATGCGTGCTGCATGGAGTGAATGACAGAGACTGACCCTACATATGCGAGTGTTACAACATAAAAAGTCATCATAAGTATGAAAGTCTAACACTTCGTCCAACTGGCTGTCGGACTGTCTAATTGTCAAAATCGATATATCTCTCTCTTTCTTGTTTAATATTTACTTACATTTAAATTTTTGTTACTGCTGTTCTGTGGCAACAAACAATTTCGTTCGTTTTTCTGTGTTAAATTATTCATTGCAACAGGCATCTGATCAGCATATTGCAGCAATAATATTTACAACATTAAAATAAACTTGTAATGCCACATGTGGTGCTGACCGTTTGTCTTGATTGTCCAATTGAGGAATAACAACAACAGCCACGATAGCAATAATCCTTTTCCGTTTGCAACATTTTCAATACTTAAATCTTGGTAAAAGCTCATAATCTCATTCATTTTCATTAAATAATTTTTATAACAATTCAGCTTTTCAAATACGCACATTTTATCTGAAGCAGTTTTACTGTCCCTTCCTTAATTTTTTTTATTTTTTATTTTTTTTGTGTTTAAAATAACACTTTCGTGGATTCAAGTGTGAAGTTTGGAATTTTTTATTTATTTTGTCGTCTTAACGATATTTTCATTATCATTCCAAAAGGTTTATTAATCTGTGTGAACTTAATTTTGTAAACTGTCATATAGAAATTGATGGCCAATTCATGATTGTCTTTTAGGAATTCTTGGTAAAAAGTTGATTTATTAAAAAAGTTATTAAAAGTTATTATTCTTTGCAACAAATTGACTAATTTAAATAACCTGAGGCTAAAGGTCATTTATGAATCTTAAGTATTTTTATAACTTGTGTCTTGAATGTAAAAAAAATATTTCTTAAAAAAAATCAATTCCCTTAAATAAAATTTATGGACAAAAACAGCATAATTTTTGTTTGTGTCAAATTTTGCCCAAAAAGTGGAAACTTAAGTACGTTTCTCTTCTTCAGAGGAAGCAGTAAAAATAATAAGAGAAAATGAAATTAAAAGTTCATAATAAAAAATTATTATTTCGGAGCAATTAAAAACTTTCGTCAACATTGAGGGATTCATGCAAAGTCAAAAGTCAAAAGTTTTTATTTTTTAAATAATTTCACAAATTGATTACAATGATCTGGGGAGTTAAGCTTTTTTATATAATGAGCAGATTTTTTTAAGGGGTATTTCAAATAGGTTCTACTTTGTAAAGTGGTCAGATTTAAGTTTTACATCCACAGTTTTTTTTATCACTTATAAAATTAAATTTCAATGCCAACGATGCCATGCAGTTTATTTATTTAACCAAAAACTTTACATTCGTCCTCCTTTTTTTTAAAGAAGGAAAGTAATTTTTTATGAAAAAAATGTTAGCGGCTAAAACAAAGCTGCAATATTTTCTGCAAGTAGGAAACGACAAGCATTAAACCTTGATATATTGATAACTTATTGTTTTTATTTTCGCAAATTTTAAGTGATGAAATATTTAATTATTAATTTTTTTTTTTTAATTTTAAATATTAAAGTAACAGTTTTTTTGACTCTTTTTTTATTAATAAATTAACTTATTTTTAGCTTAGAGAGTCCTTTTTTATTTTATAGAAATTGCAAATATTTTTTTTTATTTATTTTTCAATATTTCGGTACTCCTTTGTGTACCAAAGGAAAAAAAATATTTGCAATTTCTATAAAATAAAAAAGGACTCTCTAACCTAAAAATAAGTTAATTTATTAATTTTAAATATTACTATTTGGAGTAGATCTATACGACCTATAAGGTCATTAATTCTAAAATAATTCAATCATTAAGTCATATAAATCGCAATCTATATATAAAAAACAGTACCGGAGTCATTTCTGTAAATGAAATATTTCTTGAAATTTTTGATGTTGGTTTAGAAAGTAATCGATATGGAATACAAAACAGCTATTTTTGAAAATTTTGTGTGTCTGTCTGTGTTCGCATCACGTAAAAACTGCTGGATAAATTTAAATAGATGTTTCTAAATTTTAATTTTAAGACGAAGTCGTGGGGACTCGGGGATTAAAAGAAAAATAAAATCAAAAGACTTAAGCCAATTCATCCAATTGCATTAGAATGCTTTTGTTTTCAACAAGAAATTTGAATATTTGTTAATTTATTTAACCGACTTCAAAAAAAGATGCAGGTTATCAATTCGACTGAATGTTGCTTTATTTATGTTTATACTTAATGAACTCAGTCATTTTAAGCCGATCTAAAATTTTTTTTTGTAATTTGAAAGATTATGCTTGCAGATTGGTCCCGTTTTAAAAACAACATACAAGTTTTTTAAGTGTATTGTGAGTCGTAAGGCGCACTTTTAAAAAATTAAAAAAACACATAAAATGGAGTTATAGTACTTATAGCAAAAATAATAAACAAAAAATCTATAAATTAAAGGGTGTCCCCATACGTGAAAATATTTGGGAAGTCACCAGATTGCCAGCCGCGGTGGTATGCTGGACTTAAACACCCGTTAGGGCTTACCGTCTTGGGGTGCTTCATGCCAACATGTCTAGTTTTTAAGCCGCAACAAAAAAAAATCATACCAGCTGACTAAAACAAAAGTAAAAAAAAAAATTATAAGGGCTGAAGTGAACCAGTTCATTGTCTACACACACATCACAATAACTCCTGATGTTCTGCCAGGAAACTTAAGCCCTCCCACGTGGGGCCGTAAAACCTCAAGTTAATTTTTTTGATGCTTCAAAATTTCGCACTTTAGCTTTTCGTTTTCTTTTTTCTTTCCCGCCTTAATTATAAATTTTAGCCCTTAAAAATACTCTTAAAATATTAAAGTAAAGATTTTTTATTAATTATTAAACGCTTAAAAAAAGGAGGTCCACAATTCGACTGAATGTTGTTTTTTTATATTTGTGCCTGCAGAACTCACTCATTCTAAACCGAGCTTAAAAAACATTGTTTTTTGATAGATTATGCTTACAGATTTGACCCGTTTTAAAAACAATTCATAATCTTAAAAATTAAATGGTGTCCCCATACAACATACAATTTTTTTAAGTGTATAATAAACCGTAAAGCGCACTTCTTTGAAATTTAAAAATAAAATACGTATTACTATAGCTGCTAATAGCAAAATAATAAATCCAAAAATTAAAGGGTTTCCCATTAGGTGACGTAAATTGATTTATATATTCTTTTGAACCGCTATAGACAAACGTTTGAAACTTGTTATAATAACAAGGAAAAAAACAAACAAAATTATAAATAAAGGGTGTCCCAATAGTTAATGTAATTAAATGTATGTGACCAAACTTTTGAACCGTTATAGATAGACAGCTGAAATTTACAAAGAACCGTTATTACTTAATCCGCTATAACAGCAAGTATTTAAATGTAGAAATTAAAGGGTGTTCCCATATTTGAAGTAAATTGTTGACCTATATGGCCCTATCGTTTTTAGCGTTATATAAAAACATTTGACAATTAAACAGAATATCCACTACTTTGTCTGGTATATTAAGAAGTATAAATATTTAAAATTATAAATTAAATGGTGTTACAATAGTTGCAGTTGTTTAATGTATATGACCTAAATGTTGAACAGTTGTAGACAGTTGACTGAAATTTGCACAAAACCTTTATTGCTAAATGCGCTATAACATTCAGCAAACTTGAAATTAGAAATTAAAGGGTGTCCCTATAACTGTTGTAATTTGACCCATATTTAAAACCGTTACAGACAAACTCTTGCAAATTAGACAGAATGTTTATTACTATAACAAGTCTAGTAACAAGTGCGAATATTTAAAATTAGAAATTAAAGGGTGCCCTAATGGTTGTTATTTGATGTATATGACCAATCTTTTGAACAGTTATAGAATAACGCTTAGAATTAAAACAAATTTTGTTTTACTGTGTCAGCAATAACAAGTGTAAAAAATAAAGGGTGATCACAAAACTGCTACATTTTGTTGTTTTATATTTTGTTCTACGACATATAAAAAATCTTGACGCAATCTTTTTCGAATGTAATAGAATATAATTAATGTATAATTACCTTCCTAAATAAATACGTTTTAAAGTTTGTTTGTTTTGAAGTCGGTTTTTTTAAGAATTGATAAGAGCAGGGCTTAATATTATAAATAAAAAATAAAATATATTGAATATTAAATTGGACTGAAATTAAACAAAAACAAAAATTCTCCAACTAAATTTAAGGATAATTATTTTGAAAAGATTTTCTTAAATTTGACTGAAAAGATTACATTAAAAGACAATATAAAATTACCAGAAACTCCAGTAAAGAACAAATAAAGAGTAATAGCAATAATAACAGCAATAAACGTTCAGGATTATCCAATACAAGGCTTCTGTAGAAAATTTCCAAAAACCAAGTTAAACAATGAAAAGAAAAAACGTATGCAAAAGATATTCGAAAAAGGAATAATTTTTTTTTAATATTAACATTAAAACATTTTAAGCCAGAAATTCTAATCATCTGCTTACACACCCACTGACCAACCTACAAGAATGTTATAAACTCTCACAGCATGACAAAAAGCAAAAAGGAAAAACAATCATTTAACTCAACTTTAAAGACATTCAAAAAGCAATGTATTAATTAAATGTGGAAAACGCCTACAAAAATTGTAAAAAGGAAAAAAACTAAAGTAATATTTACACTAAATGGAAGTAAACTTTAAAAAAATGACTGTTAACTCGATACAAGCAGAAAGCGTGTGGCTTAAAACCAAGAAAATCAAATACAAATTGCACTAAAGCCACATGCCGTGAAGGTTCCCAAGAAAAAACCCTTTTGTTTTGTTTTCTAAAATAAGAAATATTTAAATTACTTGCTTATTAACAGCCAAGAGGTAGAGAGCAAGAAACAGTAAAGGATTTAATGGCAGGACTAACTCTTTCTCAGCTTGACTTTCACAAAAGCCACAAGTCAAAAATGCCAACAGTTCAGGATCAGCACAATTGAAAACTTTATAAATTATTTGGTGTTAAATTTTAAAAGAGCAAAGCAAACGATCCAAACTGCAGGTTTTCTTTTCTTGCTTTTGACGAGATCTGCATAATCAGGGATTGATTATCTAAAGCAAACAATATCTTGCTCATGCAAAACATTCTCTTTCTCTAGGCTTCGCTAGGAATTTGGATTAAATTCATTAAGGAACAGTAAACCATTTTGCATGTTTATTAAAATATTAGTTTCCAAAAAAGAAAGAAGAGGTAGCGAGTAAGAGAGACAGAAAATTCAGTTTATTTACTTCTGTAACAAGATTTTTTAGTTAAAGCAAAATAAGCCAGTGGTGACTGCTTTGTATATTCAGTAGTAACTCTAGAAAGATCATTATAATCCCTTATTATAATTGGATTTCCTTTTACCCCTTTTAAAATCTCTTTCTTAGGATAACCAAACAAGATTAACACAACTTTTGTGTTTTCTTTTCTGCTCTTTTTTTTCCTTGTTTTTCCTTTGAACATTTGTGCAAAAATCCTACGCACTGAAATTGTTGGCAAAATTATACAAATGACAGAAGAACCCTCGTTGCTACAAAATGTTTTAAAACTTTTGTTTGATATGTTGTTTCTAAGGATTTAATAAATCCTTTTTTAAATCAACGATAATGGTTAACCAGCATGAAAGAAAGGTGTTTGCCAGAACATTTTCTTTTTTTTTGTGTTAATCAGGTTACTTTCTTGTTCGCAAATAAAAATTAAATTCCTAAATCAATAAACAAACATTAAATGTAATTTGATCTTGTTATTTCAAATGTCAGTTTGCATAACTTCCTTATCAATCCGGACATATAAAAATATTCGTCTTGTGACCTTGTTTCAAAATTTTTTTGACAACTGTTTTTGCATGTAGAAAATAATTTTTTTTTAATTTCATAACATTTTTAATCTTTTAAATAAATATTAACGCAACATAATTTTAAATCTCTGAATGTTTTAAAGTAATTCCTCTTTAAGTCAATATGACAACTGGCAATATTATTTTGAAATCTGTCACTTTTTTTATTTATTTATTTTTTTTTTCTTTAAATAATTAAAGAGGAACTCTATGCAATTTTGTTTTAGAAAAATTTAAATACCGTGTCCTTACTTCTACAAGTTATAAAGTTCTTAAAGAGGTCGGGGTAAAGAAGCCAGCTTGATAAGCATCAGCAATTAAATATTGGACTGGAGCAAACATAATTGTGTAGAGATGCTTCCGAAATTCTTGTCGCCGGCAGCAAAGATATAAAATCAAGCTGTGAAGGCCTCCGTTTTTCTTCAAATGAAGGTGGCCTTATCTAAACTGACCATTTACTTAACTTCCATTTAGCGAAGGCTGATGTTCTATAAAAATAATGCCAGTGTGTTCAATTGCACTGTTTAAACGACAAAACAAAAAAAAAAAAAAAACAAAAAAAAACGAACCAAAATAATTTTAATTATCTGCGCATTCGTCTTTTTCTTTAAATTTAGCTCTCAGTGATTTTTTGCCGTTATCAAACTTAACGTGAGTAAAAAATGTATGAAACAAATGTCTGATTTAAATAATTGCACTAAATGCATCGTGTTAAAGGCAGACTGTTCAATACAGGGGTGTTAAACTTTTTTTTAGAAATATCATTCGAAATTCGAAAATAAATCTTCCAAATCGCCATAAGGATTAAAAATATCGCAAAAAATCATCATAGATTATAACAATAATGGTTCGTTTAATTTAAAAATGTGTGCAAATTAAATATTCGAATTAAATATTTATTATGACCGTAAAACATAATGATTTTCTTAACTTTTTAAGTTTTAAATTAAAACATTCTTGATAAATAAAATAAATATTTAAAAATACTTAACTTATAATTTGTTCAGCTTTAAATACAAAACTTGGATAAATCATCGTGTCATTTATAAAGCTACAGAATATATCATATCAAATCAAAACCATATCAGTTTCCTCACTGCATTTTCAATTAGCTATCTCAGTTAACAATCAAGTCCTTCTATTTATAATAACATAGGGAATTATAAAACTTAAAATATTTATTATTATTTAAAATACAGTCGACTTTTGATAATTTGAAACTAATTAGTTTGAATCTCTGGATAATTTGAACTGTTTTCCAGGTCCCTTGAAAAACATTCAAGAGATTGAAAAAATCTATATAATTTGGTCCCCTTAATAATTAAAAATAATAATATAATTTGAATTATTTTAATTTTCAAAAATAAAACAATCACTTATTTATTTATATTATTTTTTTTTTTGTTGATGTGCTACAAAATGACATCTTGCCTGCCAACATTTTATAATTTGAAGTCCGATTTTTTTACACCTTATAATTTGAACTCCTATTGTAGTTTTGTTTCTGTTTTTGAACGAAACTTAAATCATTTTTTTAAGTTTCTATACCAGTTCTATAAGCTCTTGTTATTTTGAAATTTTTTTTCTTTCTTTTGATATTTTGAAGTCTCGTTAATATAAAAACTCGATTATTTGAACTCTTTCTCCGGTCCCTTGAGTTTCAAATTATCAAGAGTCGACTGTTTTTATAACTGCGGTTTAGAGCCTGTTTTACTTGAAGGCATAATTCAGTGTAACATGAAACACAATTTGTATTAAAATTGGTTTAAAAGTCAGGATTAATTCCATATTGAAAGTAAAATAGGAGTAGAAATCTTCCTCTGTCAAAAATTTATTTCGATATTTAAAAATTTATTTTTATTTTTTTTTTAATATAAGTTAAACTTTTTTTAATTAATTTCGCTTTAATTCATAGTTTTATTTTAATTTTTTTATTTACTAAACAAAATAAGAAAAATTAGACTAAATAAAACCACGGGAGTTTTAAATTAAATTAATTAATTAAAAAAATTTGTGCTATTTTTTATCCCGATTAAATTAAAAAGTCACTGATCATAATCAATATTTAGAGTTGAGGCACGTCTCAATCACCATTTCTCTAACGCTTAGTTAGCTCTTCAGGAAACTTCTCCCAAGTATTTTAAATAAACTAAAGATTTTTGTCTTAATAAAAAATTAAAGACAAAAATCAAACTTCAAGTAAAAAACAACAATAATCAATAATGATTTTATTTATCTTTATCTAAATTAGACATTAGCAGAATATAATGCAGCATTTTCTGGATCACTAATCTTTATATATTTAACCGAACAAGTTTTTAAATAGAATCCTGAGCTTAAGCCAAACTAAATAATTTATTTTTTATTTAGAAAACTTTCTTATTGAATTCATTAAAAATAATTGTATAGAAAATAATCCAATATAAATATGAAATTATTGTTTATACAATTATTGCATTAGAACGGTAATTTTTACTTTAATAAGTTTTGTATTTCTTTTTAAATTTTTAAGCCTAACCAAAGTCTATTAGTATTATTTATATTTTCCAATTTTCTTTTGTCATGTCGATGTCATTGATACTAGCAGCAAAAGTATGTATGCAAGTTTTTAGGCGTCAGATAAGTCTTTCGTTTGTACAAGAAAGTAAATCTATTCTTCCTAAATTTACCCGTACACTTGCAATATAATTGTGCAATAATTGATATTGTACAATGCCAATGTTGACAATATTGTACAACAATAATTGTCACTAAACATTATTTAAATTATTTAACACTAAATTACTTAATATTTTTAATTTAAAATAATTTTGTAATATGAAAAAATATAGCTTTGTGTGAATAGTTTTGTTTATTTTACATACATGTTTATGAAAATTGAGCAGTGTGAATCATGACGAAAATAATTAAGGCAATAAAGTACTCAATATCATTGTGTAGTGTATGGGTACCTTATATTATTCATATATCTTATATGAATAATATAATTAATATCAGATTATCGTCAAGTCATAACTAGTTTAAAAAATCGTCAAACGAGAAATGTTTATGGGAAGAATTCATCAAATTGAAGTGAATTCGTCACATCTAACACCCCTGGTTCGATACAAAAAAGCACATGCATTTTTTTAAGAATTACTGATTTTTTCTAAATCTAAATGCTTCTAATCACAGCTGTTTCTTTATCAACAATGTGACTAGTGTTTGAAGGCCAGTTACTAGTGGTGCCATATTTTCCAGAATTGCTTCCAGCTCTGGCTAAACAGTAAATTCTTGTAATAAATAAGAATAATCCTAAAGCCCCATTTAAAATGATGTTAGTCTAAAAACTGGCCAAAATGATAAAATGTTAAGTTTGAAATATTATCAACCAGGATTAAAACAGTCGAGACTAAAATCAACATAAATCACATGTTGTAAAGTTATCTTGATTGTACTCGTATCAATAATAGATAAAAAACACAATCTCCTTTTTCATAATAAGAATAAAATGAAAATAAAAAACGATTATTTGTTTTAGTGAAGCAAATCTAAAAAGAACTCAAGAAATTCCTGAAATCATGTCTCTGCGTGTGCAAGTGTTTTAACTGAAAAATTAACCATAGAAAATTTCATAATGATGATAATTAAATAGAAACATAACGGTTACCCAAACCAACTCGAACAAAAGAGAAATAAACACTTGGACATTTAGCTGGTGTCGTCGAGTGCAAAACCTTGTTGGTGGCTGTTTATATATAAAATTAACAACTAAAACACTAGGACACGCACACTTAGCTGAACTACAAAAAACAACAAATACCATATTAATTAAATGGAACATAAGACAAAGCAGAGATGCTGGCAAACAGGTATAGAAAAAAAGGAAATTTTTACAGGTTCTAATGTGTGCTATGATCATGGAGAGTACAAATATTGTACTGGAATTACAGCTTGTAGTTTGATCATGTGGCATTAACAACATGATGTCTGATGACAACTGTGTTTAACTTAAAAACTAACTTGTGTTTTTGTCACATTGTTTTCTTTCCTTGTGAATTTTTTTTGGTAGACTTGCCTACAAAAAAGTAAAAAAAAAATAGATTTGTCAGCTGAACTCTAATTCGTACACTTGTACGTTGATCGTATTCTAAGAAGTTTGTTTGGGAAAAGTTCCTTGAGACAGAACCCTTGTCATGACACATTGTCCTTTTTTAACGTGTATTTGTGTGTGTATGTGTGTATTAACTTTTCTTTTTATCTAAATGAGGGCTAAACAACATCAACAGTCAGAGCAACTCACAGCAGCAACGCAACCAGCAGCAATAATGAGCGTGAGTGAGGGTGAGACAATCATGATTAACAATAACAGCAGTTGCATAACGGTCTGCAACACAATAAAATTATTTTACACAATAAACTGCTGATTATGAAAAGATAATGAAAACCAGGAAAAATACAACAACAAAACTACACCTTCATCACAAATAGAATAAGAGCGAGAGAGAGAGAGAGTGAAATTGAAATTGATATAAAGAAAAAGTCAACAAATGACATTTAAGGGACTAAAAGGCGCTGCAATGTTTTAATTTGATTTTAAACAACTGATAAACTAATATCCGTGGAAAATGTCAAAATAATATTAACAACACCACTGGACAGACTCACGTAGTTATTTTACATTGAAATATGTTCCCTTAAACAGTGACTAAATAAATAACATTAACGATTGTTAGTGTGTAAGTAAGTGAATAACTGAAAGTAACTGAACCATTTGTCACCAGGTTTTGAACACGATCGTTGATCGTTTAATTACACTTATTCGTTTTTTGCCTTTTTCTTCGTATATTAACTAATTGAAATGCACTTGCGGTCGTAAGGAATTCAATGAATTTTTAGTTTTTATTGAACATTTGTCAAGTGTCAAAAAATATGGTGATAATATTTTTTTTCAATTTCAATTTAAATACCCAGTAACCAAACTATAAAAAACTTGTGCACAGTGGGCTTAAACTACAAAAATTGTTTAACAAACTTATAAATTAAAGATTTCATTTAATGAATCAGTAACCCTTTGGTAAATTCAACAGGAACAGTTATAAATACTTTGCTGTTATTTAATGTTAGTAAACTTTTAAAAATAAATTTTTTTAGAAGAAAAGAAAATAACAAAATTTTTGTCGAAATAATAATAAAATTTAAATAAAAATATTTAAAAATATGATTAGTAAAATGAGAAATAATTTCTGTTTAGTTTATTTATTATTTAATTTGATAAATATTAACTCTGTATACAATACGTTGAACAAGTTTTTCTTCAAATCAATTAAATAAATATTTTTAACGTAAATTTCAAAATTAGTTCATAATTCGAAATTTGAATAATATTGTAAAATATTATTAAACTAAAATAACATAAACAACGAGCTTTCAGTTAATTGCTGCATTTTTTTAATATAAAAAATTTTATCAAACTCATAATTTAATTTCGTCAATGTAGAGAAAGTAATAACTAAATTTAAAAGAAGTATATCAACATCAAAGCTGTTCTAAAAAGTATTTTTGTAACTAAACCAATATTCAGGGTTTTTCCCCTTCTAATGCTGGAGCAAAAAGAATTTAGGACAGAATGCAGATAAAAAAAGGTAAACAATCGACTTGCATTGCTTGCCCTACATTAAAAGTAATCTAAAATACTTTTGAAGAGATTTTAAACAACATTCGCAATGTACGACTTAACATCTGGCCAATTTTCTTATATTATTGGACAATTGACCACAAACGATTGTGCTTTTTATAAAGAATTGATAAAGTGGGATCACCTTCTTAAACAAATAATCATTGTTGACCTCTTTTTTAAAGCAGCTGTTAAAAAAAGTAACTTTTCTTTTTGGAACTCTTTGCGGTCCTATAGAAATCAATGAATAAATATCTCGACTTTCTGTATGTAAGTGCAACTGTAGAACTCAGTTGAGATAATTACAAGATGAGTGTTAAATTTATAAGGCAAATTGAGTACCATGGCATAAGGATGGAAAAAAAACATCGATGTTTTAAAAACACTCGATGTATTGTGTCGAAATATCGATATAATCCGATGTTTTATTTTTTTGCTCCTAAACAATCGCTAAACATCGATGTTTTCTTTCGATGCATCGAAGTGACAAATTGTATACAGAACGTATAGATTGATATATAAACGTGTTAATAGAAATTGGAAAAGCAATAAGAGTGAAGATATATTGAACTGATGAACTAACATTTTATTTGAGGACTCCTGTTGTAAAACTGAACGATAATCCCTTGGATATTTGAAAAGATTACAAATCGCAGTTTCCTAAGCTTTACAAGATCGCTTTTAAATACCTTAAAATGGTGGAAACATCAGTTTCCTCTGAAAGACTATTTTTAAAAGTGGCTCAGGTGATGACTCAACAAAGAAACAGATTGAGAGGTGAAAGATTTGGTAAAAGACTTGGTTCTAAACAGCATTGAAAAAAGTATTAGGAGATGTAAAATAAACTTAAAATTTTCGAAAATATAATAATAATAAAAAAAAACATCAAAACTTCAATAATAAATAATTTAAAAAAAACAATCGATGTATTTTATGAAATATCGATGCAACATAGATGTATGTTTGCCATACATCGCATGGAAAAAAACATCGATATTTTTTTACCATGTCCATCCCTACCATGGCACCATGGCACCACGACCTGAGAGCTTTAATTTTAATTAAAAAGTCTCTCAACAAAAACTTTGTGTTCTTAAACAAAATAAAATACAAAATTTTGATCAGAATGATTCAAATTTTTATTGTATTATGAGGAGAAATGTCCACCACAAACACGCTAACAGATATCAATTCTTAAATAAAAGTTTCTACTCACGTTGCCGCATTTGCAGCATTATTTAAAAAAGAATCTGATCGAATTCAATCACACACCATACAGTGACACGTTGGGCGAGCGAACGCTTACCAATAATCGCTTTAGGATTTCAAAAGTGAAAATAATGGGCTTCGTTTAAAAATGATTTTTTTAGAAAAAACCAGCGGTTTGTTTCTTAATTAATTTATATAATGGAATTTAAATATTTTAATGCGATTTTCAAGCAAAATTGTTGTCATTGTAACATTTGTCAATGAATACGCAAAAAAATTAAATGTCAAAACTATCATGTTGTTGGTGCTGCCACAACTGAAAAACAAAGATCTTGTTGAAAAACCCTTAACTTAAATGCCGCTGTTGTCTGTAAAAGAATGGAAAGAATTACTGGTGCTGTTGAAAGTCTTGAATCTTGGTATACATGAAGTAATCAAATATCTCTATCTTATAGAAGATTCTTAAAGAAAATCTAAGTACAAACTCAAAAAAAAATTGCATATCAAGAGCGTCATTTTTAAACAAATGCTTTATCTTTGTGTTCGTCGGTATATTTGAAATCATGTTTGAGATTTTTCATTACCATTGAAATTTCATTGGCATTGAATGAAATAATGATAATGAAAGAAATTTAACTATGATTTAATGCTATTGATATTATTTTAATTATAATTGTTTTTACTAAAGGTAATGAAATTTTAATGAAATGGCTTAATCACTAATTACAATTGAATTTAAAATAATTGTTTTTATAAAAAACTACGAATAAAATAAATAAATCTGTAGATAGATCTATATTTGAAAACGTTAATAAATTAACAATTTTAAGTAAAATAGGTGTGAAACTTGATGTCTGGAATCTACAGTGCAACATTTTTCCTGCGAAACTTATTTGCTATTTGATGAAATTTTTGTGACCAAAATACTAACTAAATATTAATGAAACCTTTTAATTAAAAAGCATTAACTTTAGTGAAAATAATGATAATGCTAAAAAATCATAGGCATTATTTATCATTCAATGCTAATGAAATCGTCAATTTATTAGTCCGTGTAATTAATTACTCTCGTCAACGTTTGCTATATAAGGAATCCACATAAGTGTATGGAAAAACATAAGTAACAATCAAGTGCAAACGTATCAAGGAAACCAAGTTTTTTTTAAGTTTTAGTAGTTGTCCTCTACATGTGGTTTTAAGAATACCAGCTTCCTTGTTGCTTAACTTCAGTGATTGGAGCTGAACCCACTAAATTATTGAGCACCATCTGATTTACATTAACCGCTGCTTTGAATCTACTTGCAGAATGCTCTCGAAACATTGTGGTATACTATTCCATATATAAACGTTCAGCTTGCATCACCTTTTATTTAACTTTTTCAAAATTAAGATTTTTATTTTTAAGTGCTGCTAAGGGAGGGTGTGGAATTTATTTCTTTTACCACTGTCCAGCAGTTAAAATGTCCATAGACGCTCCTTCTTCACAAAGTTGCTTTATATACTCCTTTAAGTGTTGTTGTTGTTTTACTTGAATTGATGATTATCATTTACGTGTGTTGATGGGTTCTTTCCCGTTAAAAAGAAAAATAAAATATGAACATATTGGGATTTTGAAAAGGTCTTCTTTCTCTCTCTTCTGTATGTATTTTTTGGTTAAAAAAAATACCATTAATAAATGCACTGTTATTATTATGCATTATCAATTTTATTTATTTGTTCTTGTTGTTGTTGTTGCTGTTTTTATTATTGTTGATTAAATAAACACATATTATGGGTAATAAATTGTATTTCCAATGAAACGAATCAATTGATTTAAGTTGAGTATGAATTATTTTCTTTTTCTGTTTTTTTTTAACAAAAAGTTCTCATTATTGTTGTCATTGTTACTTCTAAACACACACACACATATGCATACAAACAAATGGATGTTAGTGTCATTTTAATATGTAATTTTGATTTCAACTGACAAATGACATGTGTGATTTGGTTAGTTTTGTTATATTTTCCAAATAAATTTGGTGTCTTTTTTTCTCGAAATTTATATAAAAAAGTATGACAATGTGAAACATGTCTGTCTATGTGTATGACGACATGGCATTTAGAACATGTTTGAAACGAAAAGAACAACAGTCATATAATGTGTATGAAAATTATAGTTCTATCACCCGAAATGATTAATATGCAAGAGCTGGCGATTCCCATCAACAAATGATGGTCTTAATTAATGACTTTAAATGTTATTTTTCTTTATTTCGTGTTATGAAAAATACCACAAAACAAAATAAAGAAAAACAAGTGAAAAACTTTACCTTCACAAAAAATTGTGTTTTCATTAGAAATAAATTTTTTTTTTTTTTGGACAGTCAGTCACCTACAAACATTTTTTTGTTTTATAATGATTTGTTGTAAATATTTCTGTGTATTTTATTCCCAAATACGATAACAATATTCTAACAATTTTTCTAATTACTTAATTTTACGCTTGTTAACTTTAAACAGCCACAAATTTATAATGGTGGCCAACAGCTGGCTTCGCGGTTCGTTTTTTTTTTTTTTTTTAATAGTGGATTTGTTTTGTTTTGTGCGCCACTTGACAACTGTTTGTTGCATAAATATACTTCTTAACTTCCGTTTATATATTTTCCTAATACTTTTAAATATTTCATAGTTTTTAACTTCAACTTAATCTCTAATAATTTGTTTTTTGCTAGAAAAACCACTTCAAAATAAAATAGACAGAAGACAAGAACAAATATTTTCATTGTCAAGGGCTTTTACGTTTTAAAGTGGAGAGACGAACTCCTTCCTTTGTCTATTTATTATAAAGAATTTCTTTTCTTTTATAAATAATTTCTTTTTGTTTGATTAGTCACTGTGAGTTAAGTTTTTTTCTAAAACAATTCTATTTAAGCGGTACTTGAGCTAATTTTTTATTTTTATTTTTATCTCATTTTTACAATCTAATGTTCTTTTAACAAGCCCAGTTTGAATTGTTTTAATTGTTGTTACAAAAACAAAGAAAGGTAAAAAAACACAAAACTTATTTATTCGTATAATTCGTGTTTTTATAACAAGTGTTTTTTTGCTCAGTCATCGTCGTCATTGTTGTATTTATGTTTTGGCTGTTGCTGTTGAAGTGGCCTCTTTTTAATTGGTTAATTTAGAAAGAATAATATTATTTTAACGAAAGTTAATTATAGAGGAAAATAATTTAATTCAAATATGGAAACAACATAATGAAACAATAAAAATTAACTTAAATGGACTTAAAATAATGTTTTTTTCATTTTATTTATTAAAAAATAAAAATTATTTGTGTTATAATAAATTTTAAGTTTTAAAGAAATTTTAAACCAGATTTTATTTCGTCAGATGTAAAGCAAAATTTCCTGATGTTTAAAATTTCTTAAAGATTTTTTTAGAAATTGAAGCCTTTAGGGTTTTTAATCACAATTAGAAAAAATTTAAATTTCGCCGGAATAATGAAAACAGCTAAACGTTGAGCTAGGACTTTACCCAATAATTTTTGGTCCGTTGGGAAACCTTTTAAGATGCAAGAAATAGAAAGAAGTTTTTTTTTTTTTTGTTAATTTACTCTTCACTTGTCTTGCAATCGCAAAATTACTTATGTAAATTCTTATGAAATTAAAATTTTAAAAAGATAATTAAGATCATTTTGTATAGTTAACACTTCTAAAATAATTCAAAAACAACATCATTACAGTTGATAAGTTTACTGAAACTTGAAAAAATAAATTAAGTGAACCACGCACTCTTCCACAAATTAATAAATTCATTGTAATTATTGAAATCAAAACTCTTTGTAAGTTCTTTGAGTGTAACAATGTTGCATGTGCATTAAACATTGACTGCAATTATGCGCAAATATATTGTAGTTAAACATCATAATTACTGATTTAATAAGCGGTTTATAATGGGTAGGGCTTAATACGAAGGTAATTTAATAAGTGCTTAGAAAATCATAGGTTGAATAATTTTTATTTTTCAAAAGTTGTTTTAGTTAAAACACTTTATCCTTGGTTTTTAAGATGTTTTGCACACAAAGGCTTAAAAAAGTCATTGAAAAAGGCTTTCGACTTTAGTAAACTTAGAAAGAGGTGTCAAGAAACATTAACGATTTCGAAACAGTGCCTTTAAATATCCAAGTATATTTTTTATATTAATTTGAATCTGTAAATAATATCATACACTTTCCAAAAATCATGTTAATATTATACTTTGCCTGTAAGTTGATAAGATGTTTCCTAGAATTTTATTAAAGACCTCTGAATCGGTCAAACGACTGTGTTTCCCAAATCATGGATTTTTACGGAATTGATAAATTTCAAATCCGGGATTTTTAATAAAATATCTCAAGCTTTTTTTAGGACCTAAAATGTTTCCAACTTTTTTGTTGAGGCCAACTACACGAAAAATTTTAGAAAATTCTCCAGTTATATTTGGAAAATTTTTTTTATTCCCCACCTTGAATGTATTTGCTTATTGATCTTGGGGCCAGTAGAGATTAAAAAAAATGAATGAATTAGTTAAACCTTAAAAATATCGTGCTATAATTCCGACCAAATTATTAATTTCTTTCATATTGATTATTGTGTGTGAAAGCACGTCTAAATGTTCATTTCGCTAAAGATTACTTAGCTCTTCAAGAAACTTTTAACAAACATTTGAAATAAACTAAAGATTTTCGGTCATTGAGACGTGCTTTCACACTCAATAATTAATATCGGTATACTTAATCACTAGATTGGGATAATAACGAGACATTTAAAGGATAAATTAATTTAATTTAATTTAATTTATTTTTCCGTGGTTTTATCTTGATTAAAATGAAAAATATATAAATAATTATTTTTGAAGCATAAAGTGCTCGATTTTGTTAAAACTTTCAGAATAACTTTTTTAACTTTTCTAGTTGTTTGTAGTTAATAATAAAAAGTTTAAAGTGTTAATATGAATATGCTCGCGAATTATTAAAAATAATATTCGTAACAAAATTTCCACAATAACCATGATGATACGTGATCCAGTTAAATAAATTTCTAGTCCCCTTAATCAAGTGATTTGCAGAGCACTAAACAATAAAAAATCGGAATGTCATCAGTTTGAGACCTAGAAAAATACCTGGAATCCCGTGATTTATAAAAACAATCCTGATTGGCGCTTCTAGTTTTGAGCAAGTGGGGCAACTATATATTGCTTTGTAAACTAAATTACTAATAAAAAAATGTTTTATTGTGTTGTAATATTTTCAATAATTTCTAAAAATAACTCTTTATATGGGATAACCTGAATGGTGATGATATTAAATAATTACAGTGGGTAGAATTTAATGCTAAAGCTGTTTAAGGTACGAAAATAATTCTTCCCAGTATGTTTGCCAACAAGAACTTTGTTTTCCAAAACAAAATAAAACAAAAAGTCTAGATAAAGATGATTTAAATTTTATATTGGATTGCGAAGAGAATAGTTCCGCAGTTAAGAATAAAAATTTATAGCTGACAAAGGTCCAGCACAAATACGCTGACTGAGATCGATTTTTTATAAAAATTTCAAGTCACTTTTTGGCAATATGGCGGGTCTTGTAATATTCAGAAATCTAATATTTAAAATTTAAGGTCATTTTATAGAATTTTCTAAAGAAACATTCACTTACCCTCGTAAAAAAAGAAATAAAAACTCCTCTTGTTATTAAAACATGTTTACAGGCGAGAAAAAGTTTTATCTAAACAAATATGAAACTTATTAAAAGCCAAGGCAGACTTATTTAAACATATAGAAAAGTGCTTTTCGTACTGTAAGTTTTATTAAATAAAATTTAATTTTACACAATAAAAAGCATGACTGATTTATTTTTCTTCATTTTAAATTCAAACACTTGAAAGTGTTAATAAAGAAACAAGTTGTATGTGAAATGAACGTATGAGTACCTCAGTGACTGACTAAACAAGATTGAGTTGTATGAAATAAATGACTGAATTTATTATCATATTATTTATTTATTAATATCATACAGTTGGTTAATAAAGCAATTTTCTCGCCTTATTGCAGTTATTATTGCTGCTATTGATGTTGCTTTAATAAAAATGCAAATTAATAAATCGTATTAGAGGAAATTACACAAATCTTAGTGAACATGATTTTGCAATTAATTAATGCAATTTAATGACATATTTTAAAGATTTTAAATTGAATTGAAAGGCAATAAAGCTGACACAGCAGTCAATATTTCATTTCAAGAAACGGGAAATACATATTTTATTGCAATTAGAAAATAGCCCTCCTTTATTGCAATAAATGTTAAGTTTTACACAAACGATTTCTATAAAAAATTTCGCATTTAAGTGATTTTTTTATAATTTATAAAATGAAAAAAAAAAAATTATTTATTAGTTTATGTAAAACAAAAAAATTGATTATTAGCAGTAGGACACAATAAAAATTTTTTGACAACAAAATCAGACAGTTTGAAGCATCTGTTAAGAACAGGATTAAAATTTACACAATTGGGTAAAATTTTAAAAAACCTAAGATCCATCAAAATTTTCACTAGTAGTGGAAAAATGCCATGAAAAATGTTATAAAGCTAGAATTTCTTCATTCTAGTAGGAGAACATATTTCTTTTAGGACTTTCTCCTCTGAAGGAACATGATACATAAGGATTTCAAAATTAAAATTTAATATTATTTTAATCCACACACAGTTGTAAACAAGAATTCTCTTATTCTCTTATTTTTTATATAAAAAACATATTGCGAAAATTCCAAATTTAAAAGTTTAAAAAAAAAATTTTAAATTTCTTAATTTTTCTAATCTTGAAAAAAACTATATTTAATAATTATTAAATCGACTTAAGTTCATGTACATTATAATTTTTAAATTTATGTCCTCTTTATTAATCACAAAAAGCAGAAGCAAATATTATGAGAGTTAATAAACAGAAAAACAAAAACAGCTTTAGATTAGATTGATTAATTTAAAAATAATTTTTTTACCTGATTCTATTTTTTTAATTTCTTAAATTATTTGGTCGTGGGGATTTTTAAAACGCAGACAATCTTAGGTAAATAACATTTATCAGATAGAAAAAAGTCTATATTACATTCTGCTAGTGACTAATTTCGAGATTTAAGAGGCAGTGGCAATCAATATTAAAACTGCCCATGTATCTGATCAATTAATTTTTCTTATTCTTATCCAACTAAAAGAGAACCATGGAGAAATTGTTGAGTTGTGTATGAATTTCGTCTACCCCAATTACATTAGATGATGCTTACAATGCATCCAACTTAAATAGATAAATGCAAAGAATGCTGATGAAGTATGTAGCAATCCAGAAAATACAGCATTACATTCTGCTACTGTCTTATTTGTCTTGTTTCTTTGAAAAACATCCGTATCCTTTTTTTGCTTCTAAAAATTTTTAGAAATTAAATTATAAAATAAATTTTAGCCGAGAAGTAAATTTTAATTATTTTTAATTTCCACGGTTCAAACCCTGATTTGGGAAAAAAAACTTTTAAATAAATATTTTGGTATTCTAGAATTTTCTCCATTTACAATACAATTGATAGGATTTTTTTCAGCCAAAAATATTAATCACTGTGACGTAAAGGAACATATTTTAAAAGTTTGTTATATTCAAGTTTCCTTACGAGAACTTTGTGTGAAAGTTGGGCAGGAAATGTTACTGAAAACGGCTGGTTCGTTAATGAGTGGAAAAAGTATTCAACCCCCCAAAATAAGCGTCTCATGTTGCTGATTCACCTCTTATCAATGGTAAAGTAGCAGTCTCCCTTAATTTGAGCTTTTGAACTATCAGAAGCCATCGGTATTGATGCAACCCATAATAAGAAACCTAATGTATCAGGCCAAATAATTATTTTTGCTGCTTTCTTTCTTCATATGCTTTTAAATAATAAATAACCTGACCAAATAACATTTATCTAAAATATTATAGAACACTGCATAGTTTTAAAATTAGGAGCAAACTCAAGGACACCCTCGGGTGTTAAAAATTCAAACATTCGTAAGTATTAAAATGTGACTTTGTCTATCACGCTGTTACACAAAGTTGAAACACATATAAATGCCTTTTATTCAATATAGCGTTTGATTAACAACGAGATATATATTTTGTTTCTTGGCCAAACACCATAGAATAGAATACTAGATAATAACAACAACAACGGAAAATAAATCCCTTGTTCATCACCGGCTGGACTTTATTGAAAGTAATTTTCAGACTCAATTTCGAAATACTTATTTTAAGTTCATTTAAACCAACGTTTCTCAAATGGGTATCCGTGGACCCCTGGGCTCCGTAGCAACCATTCAAGGGATCCGCATGAAAACCGAAAAAACAGTGTTTTCAAAAATAGTAAAAGTTTTATTTTGAACTTTGGCTTCAGAGGGGTCCGCTAAAAACCAAAATTAGTTTACTAGGGGTTCGTGAGCAGGAATTTGATGAGAACCACTGATTTAAACTAAAGGTGTGATTAATGATTGATCCAAATATTAAATTTAACCAAAATAAATTTAAATTCTTCTCTATTAATAAAAAAAAAAAACATTAAGGGTCGATAATATGTTTTTAATAGTTCAATTTATAAAAATCTAAAATTTTCAGAAATTCAATTTCCTTATAAAATTTAAAAATTTTTTGACGTACAATCTAATGCTTATAAAGACTTTCTGCTCACTCTGTTTGCTTTCATATAAATGTTTTTATATTTGTTTGTATGTATGTATGTATGTATGTATGCGTGTGACAGTTTCTTTATTAACTACACCTCATTTTAATGTTATCAAAGTGAAAAGAATCACAATTAATTACTTAATTCCCTTGAAGACATACTCGCTTTTATACTGCCATACAAAAATCCATATTCTCATCGTCAGCTAAAGCAACAGCAACAGCTTCAGCTTCAGCTTCAGCACCAACATCAATATTAAAATTATCTTGTCTGCGACAGACGGTTAACAATAATTTTTGTTAGCATGACGAACCTGTTGCCTTACACACCTCTTAGATGACGATACAAAAACAAACACAACAAAAAAAATGTATTAAATGAAACCCCTGCTTTACGCAGGCCAGCTTACCGCTGTGACCAAACGTACATGAGTCAAATTTTGAAGGAAACTACAAGTTACACTGATCACTAATCACATTAAATATTTTCAAAATATAAACACCAAATTCTGGTGCAGAGCTTGTGGGGAGAAGTGTTTCAATAATGTTGTGTTTTTTTTAATGGTTTTATTTTCATTTTATTAAATTTCAAGCATTGATTATGGGCAACCCAGCTTACTACACTCCATTAAAAGAGAGTTGTGAAGTAAACGAGCGCGCGCCTATTTAGTCATGTGTATGTTGTATGTGTGTATGTTTGTGTGTTTGTCTGCATTATCATTTTAAATATAAAAGCCCATTCGATAAAAGTCAACAACAAAGATACAGAAAAAAAAATAAAATAACAAAATAAAAACAAAACATAACATAAGAAACATAACAGATTAGTTACCACATCCCATATCAGGGTAATTATTGTTAAATGCGATAACAATCTTGTAGTGTGGTGACATTTATTTATTTTCCTTAATTTTGTTGTATTAATCTTTTCCTTTTCGAATACTTATTTCGAAGACATATACATTCATATCTGTCCGTCCATCCATCCATTTACATGTTCGATAGTCTGTTGGTTCACATTATTTGTACATACAGACGTACATTATTGAAATACTTGGTCCGTTTGTTTTGGACACATGTATTAAAATGTTCAAACATCAGGTTGGTTCTGTTGTCCGTTGAAGTGGAAGTTGAAGCTGCATGGAGAGTTTGGCATTTGACTAATCATGCTTGTTTCGTATTTATTTGTTTAAAACTCCATACTCATCATACTACTACTGGCTGCTAAACTCTTTCAGTTCAGTCTTAAGAAATGACCAGCATTCAATATCATTAGCACGCATTGTTGTTGTATAAAATTCACATTATTAGTATCATTATTAGCCATCGAGATGGTCTTGCATAAACGTTGTCTCTCTTGCCATGAAAATGACTAAAGAAGATGATAAAAATGAAGATGATGATTTTGCATAAATTAATTTGTGCAAAATATAAATAATTTAGTGATCAATTTAATTTCTTATTTTTCTCAATGTCTTTTCGTGTTTTCACATTTGTTTCATTATCAATTTGATGTTTGGTAATTTTGTGATAGTTAAGATTTTAGATGATTGATGTACAAATTTGTTAGTGTTTGAAACAAAAACTTTACTTGGTTTTTTGCCAGTTATTACTTTTAGTATTTCAAAAATTTTTGTTCTGGAATTTTTGTTAGGATTAGAAGCTTTTATTGCATTTAAAATATATTAAGCTTTTAAGTCGAAATATTTTTATAGGCAACCGATTTTTTTATTAAGCCGTTATTCACCAATAAAAATTATTACTCCTAATAAAGACTTTAATTTGTTTAATAAAGTTTTTAATTGATTTAATGATATATTTTATTTGAAAATTATTGAGTCAACTTTAATTTTAATCATAAAGCAGTAAAAAAATTTTTAATCACATAATTAATTAGATTAATTAAGTTTTTAATTAAATATCAATCTAAAACTAAATAAAACCTTTTATAAGGCCAAAAATTGTTTCTATGTAGACAATATAATACTTGTCAAATGACATAATCATACAAATTAAAGGGTGGCCCATACAAATTGTGAGTTTAAATTATATAAAATTATCTTTTAAGTCGCAGCAGGTTGACATTTTAAACTTCTAGATAATGTGTTTCGGCTATAAATAATAGAAGAATTAAAACTTAAAGGGTGATTTTGAATTTGCAATAGAAGCTAAAAGGATTTCGTTAAAAATTAAAGGGTTATCCATATATACTCTCGAAACCCTTGTGTAAGCCCAAGTCAGACTTAGTGAATTTATTTATATAAAACAAAATAATTTATTGTAATAAATTTTACAAATACCATTCTCGTTTAATAAGTTAAGTTTGAGATTGAAGAATTTTGTATTTTCTATATAAAATATTTTTAGAGTCCGCTGATGAACTATAGGAGCAGTAACTAATTGTTTAGATTTGAAAGAATCAAGCTCAATTAGCATAGAATAATTCAGTATCAACTTTCTACGATATTTTAATTTTCACCTTTTTCTTCAATTTAAATAAAATTAAATTTTTTCGGATTTTCCAATAAAGTTTTCATTTTGTACGTTTGCTACAGAACAGCGTGTGGTAACACTTCACTTCAAAGAAATGTCAGCTCTCAAGGCCCTGAGAAAATTAATAACAGATGCTACCAGTTTGTGGACTGTACACAGCCTAGATCGCATGTGTCTTTAATCGTGTCCATTTTGTCAATAAACTGCACGAGCGGCAGGAACATGTAGCGACTGAAAAAACTGGTGGAAGCGTCTTGAATCACTAAAGGAAATCCGTTTAGTTAGACGAAATTATCTAAGAATGGGAACTCATTTCTTGTTTCCAGTGGAATCACTGTACTGTCTGCAATTCTGTGGCCACAAGCAATAACAGCTTAACTCGTTTTTTTTTTTTTTTTTTTTTTGAAGTTTTCCAAAGCATGTTTAATTTTAATATTGTTGCGTTAAATCAGGGAATATCGACTTTGGCAGTTTAGATTTTAAGGTAAAAAATACTCTGTTACACCGATGAAATTTGACTTGCATTACAGATTTGAGTGTTAGAAGTTTAATTATAGCAATAATTCAATTTGTTTCTAACTCGACTTAATCTGTTAGTTATTGGTTGTGGACACAGCATTAATTCTGGGCAAAGCAAAAAGAGCTACAATTTTTTTTTATTTAATTCTGATCATCCTTTAAGCTTTACGTTCGCTATTTAAACGAATTGAAAAATATCATATTAAAATTCTTATCATTTCCATTAGATCAAACTTTCTTAATAATTAAAAAGATATTTTCTAAATTTTATTATTTAGATTATTTAATTCCAATCAAATCACTCTGATTTTATCTCAAGAGTGTCATTTACAAATCAATAATTAATTTATATTTTAATCAACTTTATTTGTCTTTAAACAGAAGAAAGTTAAAATGAGTTTATTTTTTGCAGCTTTAAAAATCATCAATTTTTTAAAATTGTTTTAAATCTGGCTTTTTTTCTTTCTGTATTAATTTCATAACTTGATAAACTATTAAATCTCCTGATCGTTTATAATCTGTAAAATAAAATCTTTTCAATTTATCTTGGGCGCCTCTGTCACAGCAGTTAACGTTTCGTCAAAGACACATAGAAATATCTCAATCAACTGATTGACTGGCTCTTCTTTTCCTCTATCAGAAACGTAAACGGCTTACGGTGAATTGTTATAATTTGGTTGTTTAATCAATGCAATACCAAGAGCAATCAAAAATTATAATGAAGAAAAAAAACTCTAAATTATAAGATCTCTCTCTGTCTTTAGCAACAGCCACTAGTCGCTTGAATGATTGCGATTTAACGATATAAAGTGTCAAATTCAAATATAGAAACAATCAAAATGACAGCCGCAACACAATAACAACAAAAGCAACGTCAACAGTTTAAACAATAAAAACAAAAAATGTGGTAATAAAAATACAATAGAATATTAAGACATTAATGGTCTATTTCACAATAGCGAACGCATGCGTTCTTTCGCATTCTAAGCGAAAGAAAACTGATTTAGATTTCACAAACTTCTTTTATACGAATGATAACTAGAACGACAACTCGAAAGAAAACGTAAGCGTTTTCATACAAAATCCGATTTCAGTGTAACGAAGATGTTGTCAGCACTGCGAACGCAAATGTCAAAATCAGTCACTTGCTATTTTGGTTTCGTGCAGTTCGTAGTAAAAAAAAAACAAATTAAAAAAAATCAATAAAAGAAAATTAAAAAGTTTATAAAAAAAGACTTGAAAATGGAAAATAAAGGGTAATTCATATAAAAAACAAATATACTATTTATATGTAATATTGTTTTATTTTAGTTTAAAAAAATCAACTATGCAGCAACTGCGAACATTAGTGATGCATATGGAAGAGAATCCAGAGTTAGCCAGGGGCACTCCAGTGTTTGGAGCTAGTAAAATTTCAGCAGAAGAAGAATGGAAGAAGCTCTGCAATAATCTTAACGCGTTTGGGCCTCCTAAACGAAGTATTGCTGAGTGGAAAAAGGTGAGTGTTCTATATAAAATAGTAAATACAAAATTAATGCTAAAAGCATAAAACGTTTTAAACACTCTACTTACAGTCCTGGGCAGATTTGAAATCACGCACAAAAAAGAAATTGGCTGATAATGCAAAAAGCCTTAAAGAAACCGGTGGTGGCCTCTATCGTTACTCTAACCTGACTGAGCTAGAAACAATTATTGATAGAACGCTATTATTATCTTCAGCTGCAGCTCCTAGTGGTGCAGTATTCGGATGCGAAACGCAATCTATCGATGATTGTTTTATACCATTGGTAGAGTCTCCAGCAAGGTGCAGCAAAACTATTGCGGTGGTTACACCCAACAGAATTGCAAATGCTGTTGAGGAATCTTTGCCGCAGCTAAATGCCCAGCAATTACCTAAAAAAAAGCAAGACATCAGTGCTTCCAAACGCCAGCCAAATATCTTAAGTGACAGCGATAGCGAGCAACCAACCTGTCACTCTGCAAAGAAAAGAAAAATTGTTGATGAACAACTGTCATTAATACGTCGACAGATTAGAGTAGCTGAGCGTAATGCTATAGCAGCCAGGGACCAAGCCAATTTCTTGCAAAGAATGGCTGAATATGCTGAGGTGCAAGCTGATGCAGCAAAGAGAGCTGCGGATGCTGCTGAGGTTCAAGCCGAAGCATCAAAGAAAATTGCCGCAGCTGAAGAAGCAACAGCAGCAAACATCAAGGATATAAAAAGTATTTTAGAGAGTTATGTTTCTAAAAATATATTATAATCCCTAAATGTACAAAAATTAAAACATTTTGCCTTATTTTTTTACTTTAATATACATACCTTCATATTTTGATATGTTTATTAACTATTATATACATTTTAATTAGAATGAATTTTTGTTATATTTTAGTATAGTATTTTTATTCTGTATATGCATTTTATTTATTTTGTTTTCAATTACATATTTAACTTTTAAATAATTTAAATTTTTTAATATGAAAATATATATGTACATAAATTTTATGAAAAAAATTTCTTCTTTCATGTGTATGAAATTAAAAAATATTAGAAAACGGTACTTTAGTTGTTTAAAAAGTTAAAGCAATACTTCTTCTGATTGCTTTTGCGCCTGTTTCCTCTTCTTCTATTACTGGGAATTCTTCGTTATTCTCCTCTTCTTCTACTTCAATTATTGGCTCAGCACATTTATAAAAAATACACATGTTATGAAGAGCACAACATGCGTTTATTATTTGCGTCGCTTTTTTGACATCATAATGAAGTCCTCGAGAACCTATGATGGAGCGGAATCTATTTTTTAGGATTCCAAAGCATCGCTCAACAACATTGCGAGTACTTGAATGTTTTTTGTTGTATTGTCGTTCTGATGCGTTGCATGGATTCCTGAATGGTGTCATAAGGTACGGCCTTAATTTATAACCAGCATCACCTAAATATAAAAAAATTAAATTACTTAAACCATTTATTTTGTACGACCTTTTCTAAATTATCGCCACATAAAATGCAAAAAGCGTTTGAAATAACCAATTACAATAATTAAGTTATAACTTTCAAAAAGTTTAATAAAATTGATAACAAATTTAAAATACTATTAAAAAATCATTTTTATGACGTTAACAACTTTTTACATTCTGTTGCCAATTGTTTTATTTATTTATTGTTTATTAATTTTTTTATTTCTCTTTTGCAGTTAGGATGACGATGTGTCGTTTAGAATATAATAGTGAAAACCTAGTAATGTATATATTTATGTATCTTACCAAGAATCCATGTGTTTCTTTGCCCGTTGTCAAACTTATTTTGTAGGTTTTGATCCACAACGCTTTGTTGCCATACAAACGCATCATGGTTGGCACCAGGATGTCTAGCGTCGACATACATTATGTATGTTCTGTGGTCACATATCTAAAAGTATTCAAAAAAGAACAAAATTAATTGTTTTTATTGAGTATGTAAATGTACATATGTTTTTATAGCTTACCACCATAACATTGATACTATAATAGCCTTTTCTGTTGTAGTATAAATGCTTTAGATTGTCTCCTGGTGACTTGATCCTTACGTGCGTTCCATCCACGCAACCAATTACGCCAGGAAAACCTGTGGACTCAAAAAATGCCTGCTTAATTGAATTTTCGTTCTCAGGCCGAACCATTTTTATCCACTGCGCGCATATGTGCTTTTCGAAAAATTCAAGGCATTCCCCAACGATTCGGCAAACCGATGACGTAGATACGGAGGAAACAATTTCATTGCCCACTGTCTGTTGATAGCTTCCAGTAGCCAGAAAACGCAAAAATGTGGCTATTTTAATGTCTGGTCTTATAGAAGTACACTTATAAGCTGGAGCAGACTGCCTTTGAAATTTTTCCAAAAGAACAACGAACATATCCTTCGTAATGCGGAAATTTGCAGTAAATCTAATTTTAATCAAATAAGTAATTTTTATACACCATGGTAATAGGATATACTTACTGACTTGCGGGCAGTTCTAGAACATTATACTTATCGCGTAATTCCCTACGGTTTATTTGCGCGACTTCCGATTCCTCCGAACTATCCAAAAAATGTACAGCAATTGTTAGATCCATTTGTGGCTACAAAAATTTCTCTTTCTAAACAAAAAATTTTAATAAAAACACTTAAAACACAATAAACACTTTTTATCTTTAAATTTTTTGACAATTGAAAACAGCTGACCATTTTTACACACGGCTGTATTTTCTCTCAAGCAGTTTAGTAGTATTTTAGATACTTATTAAGGAAATCGCTAAATTGAAGAGATAGTTTTGATCTGGTACTTTCTTGGTTTCTTAAGACGTAAGAGAGAAAACGTTGCATTCGTAAGTGTATGCGAATGAAAGTGAGTGACATAGAGAAACCTATTATGAATCGAATGTGAGTGACTGGCTTTCTTTCGCTTAAGTTTTCTTTCGCTATTGTGAAATAGGCCATAAGCTGCCGTCGCAGGGTGCCATAATCATAGATTGTGATCAGCCAGTCTCTAATCAGTCTGCAACGAAAACGAAATAAAATTAAAGGGACACAGAGTTTATTTTAAAAATCATTAAAGCTTTGCCTTAAGTTAAATGTGAAAATGTTAGCTGTTTGGTATCTTTATGAGTATGCGAGCATAATATTTAAGCTTTTATAGCTACAAGTTAAAACTCTGATGGCTTATTAAAGATATGACACTTTGTATCATGTTTTTGTTTTTGTGTTTTTTCTTTTGTCATTTATTTTTTTATTTAAAAAAAAATTGCTAGAAACAACAACACCTACACACTACTATAACCATCTTAATACTCGTATCCATAGTTGAGCAATATATTTTTTCTTTTGTTTATTTAATTTATTTAACCCA
Organism: Cistogaster globosa; assembly: GCA_937654795.1. Lineage (NCBI taxonomy): Eukaryota > Metazoa > Arthropoda > Insecta > Diptera > Tachinidae > Cistogaster > Cistogaster globosa. The sequence continues at coordinate 5,759,829 of OW569403.1, forward strand.
GCAATTATTTATTAATCTTCTCAACTCTTTTCATAAATATAGACCAGTTTATTTATTTATTTTATTCATTAATAATTTTTAACAAAAAATAAATGACAAAAAGCTTCACATATAAAAAAACAACAACGCTAAACTTACACACTGCTCATAATTATTAGGATCATTAAAAAAAAAGACTTGTTACATTTTAATAAAGCTGGTTTCAGTTGAAAATGGGTCTTCTCTAAATTCAGATAATAAAATGAATTCATTCCTCTTTTAATAGACAAACAAACTCTATATAAATATAAACCATTGGCAGAGACATTTTATACCTACAAAGGATTAAAAGTCATGAAAAGAATTCCACACTAACTAAACCTTAAAAGAAATAATTTTTTGCATTTATCTTACGCACGAAGGAAAAAAAGACAATTTTTCTAAATAAAATTAAAGTGAAATAATTATCTGCAATTTCTCTAATGCTAAGCTAAAATAAAAATTCTGCGGGCGTTAAACTTTAAAGATCTGAAACTAAAAAAAGTATAAAAAATATAATATAATAATTTATGAGTTTTGGTGAAAAGTATTATACCCAAATTCAAGCATTTCGAAAAAGTGCATAAATAGTTTCGTTAAGATAACCGATTTGATTGTTTTATATTATATAAATGAAATATTATCGAAATATTTTTAGTTTTTAAGACTCGCCCAAGGCGAATATATATATACGGTGGGAGCGATGGCGAATAGCCTAACTGTCAATTAATGAATTCGGCATCGCTCCCACCGTATATTATTGCGCCATGGTCGCAGTGGCAGTGGCGAATTCGTTCATTTTCGCCGTTGCAGAAAATGAGTGAAATTCGGCACTGCCACCACCTGGTACATGATTTCGCCATGGTCTCATCCTTCTACAAAACCGTCAAAATTTTTCGCTCTCTGGAATAATTTTTTTATTTTGAAACTAAAATTTTGTTTAAATTAATACATCGAAATATTATTTTTATTACATATATACGTACATAAATTGTAAGAAAAACTTCAAAATAACTTTGATTTTAGTTCCTCCTCTGCTCGTTTAATCATGTTATTTCTTCATAAGAGGGATCAATATGTTGAGTTGAATGGCAAAAGATCTCTTTTTTTGAGTCCTATTTTATTTTCTTTATACATTAATGATATTTGTAATATAATAACATTTCGCAAGTGTTACACATATACGGATGATATACAGGTGTTGGCAAATGGTTCAGCTTTTGGTATGAAAAGTATAGTCAATGACGACTTAAAACCCTTTGCAGAGTGATCGAAACTAAACTTCTTGGATTTAAATGATGCTAAAAGTAAAGCCTTGTATTTTTTTAATAAACCTGTGCTTTTTAATTCGTATATATTAATGAACAAGAGTTTGGATTTTGTATTTTAACATAAGATTTTGGGTTTTATATTGACACAAAATTAGATTTTTACCTTCCACGTTATTTTTATTTTATCCCAAGTTTCAGTTACACTAAGGACAATGTATTCCCTTGGCATATATTTACCTATAAGGGTAAGAAACAGAGTGGCTCTGTCATTATGCCTTTCTTTATTTCTCTATGGGATGGAAATAATCTCAGGAACGTCCCAACAAAATATTATGAAGCTAAAATTGAGTTTTTTATTAGATTCTTCAATTTTATAAGATAATGAAATTGGCTATGTCTCCATATCTTTTAGGGAAATTTAACTTTGGAAATCTATTGTATATCCAAATCACTCAACACTTTATATGACTAGATCATTTGTGGTTAGAGAGTCAAGATTATGGAACAAATTTAAAGAATTTAAGAAACGGAATAATTCTGCTGTTATCGCATAAAAGACTATTATTGACGACATGTTTTAGTATCAGTTTTGCCTTATTATTGGGTTTAATTTCGAAAAGAATAATACATTTTTTATAGTTTCTGTATATTAATTTTAGTTATAAAAATTTTTAAACCATATAAATCTAGATTAAGTTGGCCTTTAAGGCTTATAATCTGATTAAATATAAATAAATAAATACATAAGTATTTATGTGATAATTCTTTTTATTTTCAAATGTAGGGAAATATATTTTTACTATTTTATCTACCGTTATTCAGCTTTAGTAAATTCCGTTGTATCTCCCAATTAATAGAAGAGATTTTACTAAAGACACAAATCGGTCAGGTAAACTTTTCTAGCAGTTGTTGCGAACAGCCTTTCATATCCAATGTCTTTTATAAGTTCCTTCTAACAAAAATATGTTTTAATTATATTAAATATTTTAACAGGTTTTAAGCCAATTTTTGTGTGTTTATTTATATATTTTCGGTTAATTTTAAGCCAAATTTTCCTTAAAATTAAAAAAAAAAATTTTTTGTGTGTTTTGAAGCATAAAAAACATGTTGAAGTTGCACGAAAAAATATTTGTTCCAATTTACAATTTTAATTTACATAAATAAAAAATTGCATTTGGGCGTATTACCAAAGAACTAATGCTGTACAGCTGTACAGTAAAAAATTGTGCCAAAAAATTGATATTCTGCCTCGAGCATCATTTAAGATGTTATTTTCAGTGTAGGATTACAATTCAAAGCTAAACGGGAAAAACTTTAAAAATAGATTATGAGACCGCTAATGTACAAAAAATATTATAGAATCGTAATATTTTCACTTTTATTTAAAGCAGAAGAACGACACACAAAATTACCTCCTGCAAATTAATTTTTACAAAGAGTTAGAGTAGGAAAGAAAGATATTTCTTGGATAAATAAAACAATTTAAATTTTGGCAACTCTCTAAGTACAGGTTATGTTTTTTTTTAGAACAATGTTAACTATTAAGTGGGCGCTGCAGAGGGCTGTAGCAGTCTTCTTAGTTCCAAAACAGAAAATATGCCACATCGAAAAAATATGGAAATGGAATACTTTAATTTGGTACTCAACATGCTCATCGTCTAAGCTTCTACACTCTAAGCCCCAAATTGTTTGAAGTTCTTATATACGGAAAGAAAAATAGCATATAATTCGTAAATAAAACTGAGTTAGTGAAAAGTAAACGTAAATGGGAAAGTTTCACTCAGAAATAAATACACACGAATTTAAATCCATATAAAGACACTTATTAATACTTCAGTAAGTAACAGATGGAAAGTTTTTAATTTAAAAATGATAAATAAATAGCTCCTCCAAGCCTACAAGGCAATTTTACAACGGTTAATATTTTTTACATTTCATTATTTTAATTTAAAACACGTAGGAGTGCTATATTTGGCTATGCTGAATTTTATAAACCCTTCTCCATTTATCCAAATCTACTTTAGTGAAGTAACTTCAATCAAAAAAATAAATATAGAGGTGACGTAGAATTAAAAAAAAAAAAAATTAAAAAAAAAAATACGTAAGAATGCCATTTGCTCTTAATGGGTTAAGTTTTTTTTAATAAATTTAGTATTTCCTTAAAAATCTCTCCAAAAGCTTTAAAATGATACCCATATTGATATTAAAAAAATTTTTAAATTTTAGAGGCCCGTAACTCGGAAAATATAGACGAGCGCCGATTTTTTTCTTATTTTTTAATTCTCTATCGCCCCATACATTTGTTTGTTTTTATTGGAGTTACTTCATTGTTCCATATGATATAAAAAAATTAGAGGTAGGCGTGGCGTTTTGCCCGCTGCGTCGAGGGACATGGACCGACCTAGCTGATTTCCATTAGCACCTCTTTCGACACTATGTCTGATCGATAGGTGTATTTAAATTTTTTCTAGCTGATTTGGTGCCTCAGCAAACTTGATTTCAACGCTAACACGGACAGACGGATATCACTCAATCGAATACGCTGGCGTAAGAAGTCAGAATATATATTCTTTATGGGGTGGGAAATTGATATCGTGAAAATTACAAAAGGAATGACAAAATAAGTGATAACCTTTTTCCACTTTTTGTGGTGAAGGGTATAAATATTCTAAATATTTTTTATAGGTTTTTCTTTGATGCGAACGGTCTAGAGTAAAATAATGTTACTAAAATCAAAATACTTTTTTGAAAAAACCGCTCAAGTCTCCACAGAGCGCCACATAAAATTTATTTCATCATGAAATAACTCCTTTAAAGTTTGGATAGAAAAAAACACCAGCTGTGTGCGTACGCACATTCTTGTACGTAAATGCGTTAAACGAACGAGTGAATGACTGGCTGACTGAATGAGTTGGCTTGCGTCTGTCGTATACACGTACACTGCATGCTTTTTAATGGACTAATTCCAATGAATTAATGATAATTTTAATAACTTTATTTTGTTGAAGACTTTAATAACACTAAACAGACGAGCAGGGCTCACAAACCCAAAAACAAAATGCACACAAATGAACATACACGAAAAGTAAAACGTCTTTAACAAAAAACAATAATAACAAGGCACAGAGAGAAAAAGAGAGACAGAGAGAGAGACCAGTTAAAAAATACTAAATTTTCGCTGCAGAGAAACACTTAAACAGAAATCCATGTAAAGTCTGTTTGTTTAGTTTCTTGTAGCAACGATTAGTTACGAGTACTTAACTAAAATTGACGTCAAGTAATTAATATCATAGTGAACAAGCTTTTTACACACACATAAGTATATTTACACACATTCATGCATCCACACAAACAAATAAAATATAATAAATAAAGTGGGGAATACAACAAATAAGAAAAAGAAAATTCCCTCACAGGGAAAATGGCCCAGCAAAGCAAACAAGAAGACAAGAAACATACGTCAAGAGTCAAGACATGTGCGCAATTAACGAACAGACAGCATAACACTGGATATGGTTACACCTACTGCGCCAATGTTTAGTTTGATGTGTTGTTACCCACTCCCTGTACCCCTGCCTTTTAACCCATTAGTTTGATTTTTAACATACAGCAATTACCATGGATAAGTACAGCTTTGATCAGACATGAAATGTTCAAATTACAAAAAAATATTTGCTTCGAACTCTAAATTAACAATTGTAAGATAGAAAATTTACTAAATAAACAATTAAAAGAAAAGATTAAGGCCACACCAACAAGCCAAAATTAGTGAATGAAGAGAATAAGTATAATGCAGATTTGCGTCAGAACCGACTAAAGCCCTCCATCGGTGTAGCCAACAGAGTTGCAGTTTCAAGGTCATGACTGCCAGGACCAGGGTTGGAGACTATCCAACTCCGCCTATAGAATGCAACAGCACATTTGGAATGGAACCGCACCTTCTCTGTGGACACCGACAGAGATGGGCGGCTCTCTCTATGGGCTACCGGTTCCCGTGGCTCTAGTATATTTAAAGACACTCGTCAGTTCTGCGACAAGTACCTAATTTGTCTAACTCGATTTGGTGCCTGCACATGGGGGACCGGTTAGCTCTATACCTCAAGAGCACTTTAATTAAATCTAGGTTATCTCGGCCAAACTTTTAGTACCCTTGGGGGGAATGAAGTGAATAAAGAGAATTTAGGGAGATAGTAAACTGCAATCATTACACAGTCTATCCAATTCAATTGGCATTATAACCCCAAGGATGCAGCGACTAAATCCACTGCCCGTTGCCTGTCTGAAGGAATTGCTGGCAGCCTTAGTTCCGGGATTGTATGCTTTGATTTGACCAGTCATTCATATTAAACCAAACCTGATTACTGAAACTGTTTTAAAAGCCGTCCCATGCTCCATGCACGAGTAAGAGGATCGGATGTATATGAGAGAAAGATAAGATGGTAAAAATGAGTAAAAAGCATGGACCCTACGCCCGCAGCTAAAAAATTTTACTATGACAAAAACGTACAGCGTAACTCTCACTGCTTAAAATAAACTTTTCACAAAAATTATTTTAAACAAGTATATTCGGTTGTGTCGACTATTATATACCCTTCAGCAAGGAAATTGTGTGATTATTTTTTTAAAATTAGGATTTTGTGTTCTTTATATGTGGCCTTGGGGTCTGCTCTTCGCTCACTAAAAGCCGCCTGGATTCCCGTAGCTGACACCCACACTTTGATCCGGCATCCGGACCTGCGGTCAACTTAAGACTCCAAATGATTTATTATAGCCTGTAAGAATTGGATCCGAGCCTCACAATTGAGGTTTTGTTGAAAGCTTTAATGTAGAAATATGTTCTTTGCCAAAACGTTTTCTTAAAATTTTGAATAATAAATAATTTTAAGCTTTTTGTGTGTTAAATAAAAATTAATGTGCTGTTTCTGTATTACAGGCGATCAACTCGTCTGAAAAATTTGTATGAAAAGCACTCAGTTTGTTTAATTTATTTTCCTATAAAATTTCCAGTGGAGTTGATCGCCTGTAATACAGAAACAGCACATAATTTTTATACAGAAATTTTGAGAAAAAAAAAGATAATGGTGATTTTTCAATTATTAAGTGAAATTTCTATTTCTTGTTAGTTTAAATGTTTTCTTATCTGAATATTCGGTTATCAAAACAATAAGCAACAATAACAACAAAAAATACAGCAGAATGAAACATCTCTACCTCTTAATGCATCGATAATAAAAGCGAATTTTAATAGCAAAAATCTCCAAGTTATGTCTGACAGATTGGTGGGCTTAAATTTCAGCAGACCTTCTGCTGATCTTAATACGAACGAAGGCAAATAATTGACTTTCTTATAAATAAGGATCTATAATACAAAAATATACTTTATAGGAATTCAGCAATGAGTACTGTAGAAATTACAAACGGAATGACGAATTTATGTTTGCATTCCTTTGCTGAAGGGTATAAAAATTGCAAATCAATAAAGTTCTAAAACATTGCAACAGCAGTAAATTTTCCGTTCCTGGCTTAAACACCGAGTACAAAGATTAGAAGTGGATTTGGATAGAGACAGTACTGAGGTAATAAATTATTTGGCCAGTTGCGTAAATATTACTTATGATCATAATTTAATAAGAAAGGCAATGAGAGTGAATGCACAAAAATATATGTACGTACACACACACACACACATACAGACAATGAAAGACTGGTTTCTGGTTACTTCTACTAAATTTTATTTGTATAAAAAGGAAAATAATAAAAATTAATTATCAATCTCCAAAATCTACTAATTTTGTGAAAGACAAAATCTTAAAATTATCTAAAAAAATCCTTTCTTTATTGGATCTAATAAAAATATTCTTATCTCATTTTAAAGTGATTTCTCTACTTAAATAAATAAAAATATTATCTTGAAACTTTTAAAAGCATTCTTGCATTTGATTGCCCAATAGGGAAATAGATTTACGCAAATCTTTGATATTTGTGTTTGATATTTAATATTAACCACGATCTTAAAAATTGGAATCATTTAAGGCTCCAGAGCATTAAATACTTTTCTGACTCACTCTTTAAAGATTTATTTGCAAATTATTCAATTGCCTTAATTTTCTTAAACAATGCAACGTTATCAGACCGAAAAGGAATACAAAGTTCATGTATGGGACGGCGTTTTAAAATATTTTGAATTACTCGACCACAAGCAACAGAGGGCGAAGAAGCTCATCCAGCAATATTGAGCCACCCGACCGTCCATTATATGTGCAATGTTATTCATTATTTTATCGTTGCTACAACACAATGTGCTCCGATCAAATTAAGTAAATTGTTTTTTAAAATCATAATTTCTAGCGCAGAATACGTTCTTCATCATAAGCCCATCCCTTTACGGTTGATTAGCCAGTAAATTATTTAAAATTTATGTTTTAGCAAAAAAGTTTTTATGTGAAATACATTTCCTGAAGAGGTCTTTTTTTGTTACCTTCAACGCACAAAAATTTAAACCAAATATCCACAAACACTACTTTTTCTGTTCTCCTTGCTTTAACCAAATTTCCTAATTCTAAAACAATGCATTGCTCAAGTAGAGATTAAACCTTGAGTACAGATCCTATTAAAAAATAATGAATATAGTTACAAATAAATATAGCTAATTTATATAAATATTTTTATACACGACTAATTAACAATTATTATTATTGAAGTTCACCCTGCCAGCATTTTACAGATCATTTTTAGATAGAAGTAACTTCTTCGTTACTTCTTTAGATTAAAATTTCAATTTTTCAAAAATAAACAACATTTTTGTCGAATTAAGATCTTCTAACAATTTTGTACAAAAGTTAATTAGACAAAAAGACCCGTTATATTAATACAAAAACACTTCCGCTTAAATTTGTTACATTAAGAGTAATTTTTTCTTAACTACCAGATGATAATAAGTTGATTGCTCATGTTGATCTCTTGTAGATTACAACTTCGACTCTTCTTACAGTGAATTAAATAAGGTAACAGATTAACAAAAACATTGTTCGGTTCTGTTAAATGCGTGTGAAAAATGTTGAGAATAATTACAACAAATAAATTGATAAAAATAAAATAAAAAGATATATCGTCGGTCACAGGTTGACACTTCTTAACTCGCAAAAAAATCGAATCGGGTTATTATTTATTTAAATTTTTTTTTTTTTTTTTTTTGAAAAAAATTTCAGTAGTTTTCTTTTCTGTACATCATACGAAAATAAATATCTCCTAGCTTTTTTTTATTTACTTCTAACACGGTTTAGCAACGGAAGTATAACGTTTTTTATTTTGTCTTCTGAAAAGTACAAGAAACATATAAGAGTTCACAACCCCTGAGGGATTTATATCAGCGAATATGTTATTTGCAAATTTCAACACAAAATAATTTTAAGGTCAGAATTTTTTTAATCTCTATATCGTGTTTCGATTCTTAAATTCTAGCTTTCTATTATGTTAAAATTTACATTTTCCGTTGTGATACAACAGAACTCCGTTACTTTTAGAAGATTTATATTCGATACTGTTGAAGACACTTTACGCTTTTTAGCGATGCTAAATAGTTTCCCATAAATTGTATCACTGTAGTTGCATGTTCCTTCCCGACTGGGGGTACTATGGAAATCAGAATTTAATATTATCTGCGACACTTTTCAACGCCATGAAGTAACGATGTGGTGACTTTTTCGATAAAAAATGCTTGCAGGGTCAGAGTAGTAATTACAAATAATCAAAACGCGGCTTGAAAATGATGTCTTTATATCGAAAGCGCTCGCCAATCGTACCAAATAAACAGCCAGTAACGACGGTCTTCACCGAAAGGTGTGACAACAGAATCACAAATAACCCGGCCTAAAAAGCACCACAGCTTGTCATTAAACATGCTTAAATAAAATATAAAAGTATAGAAATTCATATATACGTGCACATATTCATATATACATATGTAAAAAAATGTTAACACAGGAATATTTAGAAAGAAAAATTTAGAAAATTTAAAAAATTTGCAATGAGAGAACGAAAAACTTATAAAAAGAATATTAAACGATGTTGTTAATTCAGGCAAATTGTATTATTATTATTAAATTAGTTTATTGGTTAAATACTTGATACGGCAGCATTTAACATGATAACATTTACAGTCTGTGATACAAACAACAAATCATGCAATTAACATACAACATGCAACAACAATATACAAAAAAAAAAAAAAAAAAAAAATACGCATAACCTTTGGCAATAATTCTATTTCTATTTTTTAGTTTTATTTTACGAAAAACGCAACATAAAAATGCTTAATAAAAACCCTGTTGAAAATAAAGCAAGTAATGAAAAAATTAAAAATTATACCGGGGATGGATAATTGATGATAATTTCGTTAATAATTTTTAGGTTGGAGTTTTTAACACTCGGTGATTCATGCTTCAATTCGTAATTAATAAATGTTGTTTTATATATATTTTTTTAAACTTTATTATTATATTATTTTAACTATTATTATTTTAATGTTTTAATTATGTTTATTAAGTAATGTTACTTTTAATAACTTAATGTATTTATGTATTATTGAGCTATTCAGATGAAAACTGAATTAAGTACAATTTAAATAAATTTAAAACACTATTTGCAAAGGTAAATTTGGATTTTTTTATATTTTTTCCTGTTTTTTTAAGCTGTTGAAAAAAACATTTAAAAAATTTTTTTACTGTCGGACCATGAAGAAACTAATTAAAGGATTTTTATTTTTTATTGAGTGAAATGCGCGAGTACTTTGTTTCATCTTTTATCTGGAGCAATTTTCTGAATGAAGCTTCATCAAGAAAGCGGAAAATTGTGTCACAGAAATTTCACAATAAAAAACAAATTCTAAGAAGCTGGCTCAGCCCTTGGATTAAAAAACTGGGAAAACACAAAGACAAAAAAGTCACCTTTCCTTGAATAAAGAAAAAATAATTTTAAATTTAGCATTCATCGAAAATTCTCAGTTGCTTAAAAAACTCCAATCAAACTAACTTTAACATCCCTGCTTTAAACAATAAAAATCATTGACACACGCACTCTTTACTGCCAGCCAAAATAATAACAAAATCCAACATAAAAAATGTTTAAAAAATCATTCGTGTTAATTTCCAAGAATTACAATTTGATAAACACGTTTAAAGGTTTGTTATAAAGAAATATTTTTATTCTTGTTATATTTTAATGTGTTATGAATATTTCAACTCATAATATCTTCTTATATTTATGCCGGACGATCCAGAGCATTAAGTATATGAATTCATTACTTAAATATTTAAAAGTTTTTAGAGTAAAATTCACTTCACATTTGTTTTATAAGTTATGGGAACGTGTCTTTAAGTCTAAAAACATAACAAAAACAACAACAACGAAAAATGAAAGTTCGAAAATAAAATTTTCAATAATAAAAAATTAAAAAAAATTTTTAACCACAGTCCCATTTTATGAAAGGGATTTTTGTTATAGGATTTCTATATTAAATAAACAATTGTATAATGTCTGTCTGTCTGTCTGTATAAATGTATGAAGTGTTCGTTACATTATCTGTGATTTTTTTTATCTCGCACCAGCATTCAGGGGATGAATACTACTCAAGGTTATGATGGGAAGGAAAATAAAGGGAGCAGTGATTTAAGGCACTCGGTTGAATTAAAACTGAGAGAAGACCTCTACTGGAAGATAATTCCACATACAAACTCTTCGGCTTAAAAACGAGTTCTCACACAGTGAAATTTACTGGCCAAATGATCACAAATAGACGAACTCTCATTAGAGCACATTGAAGTATCGATAAAACCGCGAAACATAAAATACATCGCGTCGATGTTTAAGAGAGTTCTCTACTGTCATCTATGAAACTCTTCGCCCACCCCTGCACTAGTTCGAGTAACTCTTATACAGACTTTAGACCAAAGTCCCATTTAATGAAACCATCTGCAGCAATTTTATATTTCTTGTTACACTCCAGTGACAGCAAAATATGGAATGATTCTAGAAAAATGTTTAAAAACTTACCGGACTTTAATTTTTATAAAGACAAATCAAATGTCGTCATTAAGAATTCATTATTTAAAACAACTGACTTGTTTTGTTTTATTCTTGAACTAAATAAACGTTTTTGGAATAAATGCAAGGAATGAAAACGAGCAACAGACTTTAATGGTTAGAAGGAATATAGACACAAGTCAATTTAAATTAAAATGAAAATATAAATAACAAAAACTTCTATTTTATTTTTGTGGGTGTAATTTATTATTAATTATTAAACAGATGAATGAAACTGAACCACAAAATTGAACAACAAAAAAAAAAGCCAAACGAACAATCACACACTTTAATACATGTACATGCATAAGTATTCGTAGTAAAAGTTGAAACTCCTCGATTAAATGCTTGTTGACGCAAAAACAACCGCAGGGAATCTTTAAATTATTAATGTTTGTGTGAAAAAAAAACACACACACAAAAATGAAAACTGTGGAAAATTGTAATAATTTCACACTGAAAATTTTTAGCTGCTGGATAAAAACGACAACAACATCTACAACTACATAAAATAATAATTTTTACTAAAAAGTCTGTTAAAGGTTAAAATATTTAAATTTTATTTTTAAAAATAAATTCCTTTAAAATCGAAAGAATATTTAAAACAAAAGGTGTTTCTATTTAAATGTTCATGTGCCTGTGTATAAGTTTGCATGTGTTACTTTTTGTTGCCTAAAGGATAATAATTTTAATTTGGAAGTGTTGTTGCTGCTGCGTTCTTGTATCTTTTGTGTTCTTTTGAGTAGATTAAAACATGTTTGTTTTTTTCTCTCTGTTTAGTTTTATTTTTTCATTTTTTGTTTTTTTTTTACTCGCTTTCTGATTATGATCATCACGCCATCATCAACGATATCATCAATTGATTATCGATTATTAATTGTGTACACACTTATACGAACACATTCTTTTTTGAGTTTAAGTCAAATATTATTAAGGGTATTCAGGTTTATGTGTAAATAACAGAGGGAAAAATTTTTTTTTTAAAATAATTTTTAACTAGAATAACATTTTATTTAATTGTTCAAATAATTTAAAGAAAAACATGAAAAGCAGAATGTAGTGCATTCCTAGGAAGACTACATCTTTTAGGAAAAAAAGTATACGAAAAGTTTTAGTTACTTTAAAATTAAATTTTATTAACTTTTTCTTAATTTCTTTCAAATCAGGATTTGAACCCTGGAATTTTATAAATGACTTAAAATTAATTTTTTCGGCTTAGGTTCATTTTTTATTTAAATTTGTAAAAAAAAATATTTACAAATTAGAATTAGAAACTAAATTGATAAAAAAGTAAATTTTAATATTTTAATAAATTTTTTTTACAAACTTTTAGCTACAAAATAATTTAAAAGTATTTTAGTTCAAACTTTCCTTTTAGAGGGTTGTTATTATTATTTGAAGATTTATTTAAAGTATAAAATGATTTTTACAAAAACGAATCGATTTTGAAATATAAATTGATAAAAATTTGCCAGTTAGTTTTACTCGTAAGTTATTAAATTAACCAGTAAAGCATTTTATAACTAAATAAGTTTTAACTAAGTACTTGAGAGTAAAGATTAATTTACTAATTTTTAATTTTTATGTTTCAATTTAAATTTTTTTAATCATAAGTTAATAAATTTTTTAGTAATTCTTATGTAAAAATCCAATGTATATAAATTTTGCTTGTCAATTGCATATGACTCTGATATTCTAAGGAAACCATTACAATAACGATTTGCAATCTTTATATATATTTAAAAAAAACTGTCTATTGTGGTGTTTATTCCCTGTTTGCTTAAAGCGAACAATCACGAATTATTTATTAAAATTTTAAGAACAGCTAAACATAATTTTCATTAAGCAAAAGGAAGCTTAAACGACGATTGAGAATAAAAAGATTTTAAAGTTATACCAAAATTATGTCCAAGTTAATTCATGTTCAAATCATCACACGATTTATTTAAATAAACAAATTTTTTTTGCCTATAGAGTCGTCCAGATCTTGGCTTATTCTCTACGGAGCCAGCATTTCCATGCTTTTTGATTACGTATTGGACAGTGGCAAAAGGTATTTTAAATTTTTTTTTGCTAATTTCGAGATAAGATTTCCTGCTGTACGCCCTTTTACATGGATGCCAATTTCTTTACGCTTACTCATCTTGACAATTGAAAACTATTTGAATACAAAAATACCAAAAAATAAAAATAAAAATAAAAATAAAATAAAATAGTTCAACAGATACGAGGGCCTACTTCGATTGCAAGAAAATAACTGTATTTGAATAATTACAGGTTGCAAATTATGATTAAAACAGAATAGACTACATTGTATGAACACCTATGTCCTTCTTTATAATTTGGTTTATTCTGCATTTATAGCTATTTTTTTAGTTGAATGAAAATGTTTGTATTTTTCATAATTAAAATAGAATTAAATATGTCTGGTACCGAAAAAAAATTTTTTTGCACTTTGTATTTGGCGAATATATGAAATTTTTGGTATGTATGAAGACTTAAGTCCTTGACTGTACGTATAGATACCTGCTTCAACAAATAACAAATAAATTGCATTTGGATTTGAAAATGTTATAGGATCTCAACAAAAAATCATAAATAATAAAATTATTGTTGTTTAAACATAAAAAAAAATGAAATTAAATTACATCCTAACGAAAGTCAAAGTGAATAATCTATCTACCCCATGATTTGCTTACTAAATGTTTTAATTTTACCAAGGGTATTCAAACTTTAAGAAATTTTTTAATAATTTATTTTAACAAAATTGACTATGGTTTTCTACCTGAATAAATGCTTCTAAATTTAAAAATGTTGTAAAGCTGAGGAATTTCTTTAAATTTAACTTATTTGTTTTAAAAATTAAAATTTTTATGGGACCATAAAAAAACATAAATTTTAGTATTTGTTTTTTTCACGTTTTTCAATATGAAGCAATTAAAATTGTTATTTTTTATAATTATTTTCAAATGAATAATATAAGAAAATATTGTGAATCTTAAACATAAAAATTTTAGTTTCTTTTTAGATTTCATTAAAGCTTTTTTTAATAAAAAAAATGTTTCATTTTAAAATATTAGATGATTTCAATTGAAGGCAACTTAAATAATTAGTTAATTTAATTATTTATTTTGTTTAAATGAACTAAATTTTGCTCATGTTTACAGACTATTCAATAAGAAAGCGAGAAGAGAAATTTATTCAATATAACAAAATTTCCAAAATTATTTGTTTTTAATGAATCTGAAGGATTGAACATAAAGTTTTTTAGTTGTATTATAATCCACTCACCAACAGTTTTAATCTTTATTATGTCGTGCTTAAGTAAATACTTGATTCGTTAGAAAATACATAGTGATTATTACCGAAGCTATGTACAAGTAGTTTAGTGTTTAGATATTTATAATTCAACAAATTTTCTTTTATAACTAAATTTACAAAATTCACTTTTGCTTCTTGGATCTGCATTTACTTTCTGATATTATAAATTTCTCGTTTTTAAATTGCATATTTCTAACACTCAAGACTTATTTACTAGAATTTTATAAATTCCTATTTAATGCGGCATTTACTCTATACAATTTTTCATGAAACTATTACGAAATTTTTGTTTGGCGGTAAAGCAGGAGGGGTAAGCAATATAGCACGGCTAGAATTTTGACGGATGTTATTTTGTTGAAATAACGAATATCGTTACAACTTAAAATTATAATTGAAAATGTGGTCTTAAAATTTTTAGGTCTTAGATTCATAATAATAATGAACTTAATTTGGCAAGAAGTTTATTAATTTTGTTGTTTGTTTTTCCAAATTCCTAATTAGTAATTTCTGTTTTCAGTTTTGTAGAAAGATTTGGCCGTCTTTAAATAAAGAACTTCAAATGCATTAGCTGTATTATTTTACCATAAATATTTCGTCCCTTTTTAGTATTGTAATAATCTGTATTCATTTTTAAAATCATAATGTAAATAAGTTAAGCTTTAATGTAAAAAATCTTAGTTTTTGTGAATGAATGATGTTTTTTATTTTGCCGTCGGAAAAGAATTTAATTTCCTGTTTAATATTTTAAGAATCATTTCATTTTTCACTCAGTTTTTTTAAAATAGTAAAGTTTGGCTTATGAATTTTTAATTTTCATAGAAAATTTTTCGTTTAAACTTTGTTCTCAATACTTCTTTACAAAAGTAAGCGGCGACTTGGTTCACTTCTTTTCTGCTTCCAATTTCATAAAGAAAGGAAATTATTTTCAAAGAAAACATCAGAAAACAGACACTAGTAAAATGCTAGATTGCTAGAATTCGAAACCTATCTTCAACTTACAGTTGTGCATTCCTTAAACATCATCTATTTACCCATCGATATCAGCGAAAAGCATGTTAAAATTATTTAAATTAGTGTCCATCTTCAATATTTTTTTTACAATTATCTAAATTTGTGACAAAGAAATATTCTTCATATCTTCTCAAATTATTTTCAACAGGACTTTTTAAATCTACGTGCTTTTAAATTCCTTTGAAAGCCTCATTTAATTTTAATAAAATAAATGTTTTAAGTTTTAAGTCTGCGGTCATAATAAAAACATTTAGAATACGAAGAAAATTTTAATTAATTCAACGGATAAATTATTCACCTTAACTTTCTTTTATGATGTAAGTTTAACTTATTTCATGTGTTGTTTTTCTACAGATGTGTTGTCACTAAAATTTGGTTAATCCATCAGATTGTTGTTAATTTTAAATTTCTTTTTTAATCAAAGTAACAATTTTATTAAAAAATATTTTTTACAAAAAAGAACTGTTAATTTAAATGAAACTCAAGAGTTATCTTGATTTAATCCATTTTCTCGTTGATATTGTACTAAATTTTCTTTCAGTGGCATTATTACTAATATTCTGTAATGTAAGATTTATTCCCTTCTCCTCGGTTGCCTTTGCGGTTTAATTGTACTGACTTTTGTTTTGGCTTTGAAGTGACTATAAATATTAACTTTTTAGTCAATTAATTTATTTTACTAAAAACACTTTTTTGATTGCATTTCAAATTCGCTAAAGAATTAAAAAATGTAATTTCACAATTGGATTTCAGTTTAAGAAATTAAAAAATTTTATAAAAAAATGAAAAATACATTCGCGTTTTAAAGAAAGAAATGCATTCTTTTAAATGTGTTTTTTTTTTAATGAAGATCTAAAAATTAAATTGCTGTATTAAAAATAAATCATTAAATATTAAATCAACAATTAAAAAATATATTTCAACACGCAACTATCATTAAGTCGAAATTACACAGACCAAAAGTCACAACAACAAAGAAAAACCTAAATCAAAATGTTATTGTATTTTTAAACTTAATTGTGTAGGCCAAACGAAAAGTTAAGTCTAATAACACGCGATTAGAATCTAAAAAATAAAATTTTAAATAAAATAATTTTAATTGAAAAAAAGCAAATAAAATTTCTAAATAAATAGTTTTTTTGTAAAATGGAGTAGATATGAAATACGGTATCGTCACTGATCATTCTTCACTTTGTTAGTGTGGAATTGAATTTTCTATTTTCTTTTATATATTTTTCTTCCTTTTTAAAAAATTTGAATTAAAACACGCAATAATTAATTTTTTTTAATAATTGTTTATATTTTTCATTATCATTTGCAATAATGCTTCTTCTTTACTTTATGTTTTTCAGTTTCTCTGTTTTTATTTTTAAACTAAACAAAATTTTTAATCTAAAATCTTAAAAACTACAAAGAAATATTTACAAATTTGTATTAATTAATCAAACGGTTTTTTTTTTGTAAATAATTAAAAAATTACAAAACTAAAGCAGGAAATAATACAAAAAATGATATGAGAAAAAAAAATTTATCTAATAAAGGAAAATTTTTACAAATATTTTGAATGATTTTATTTTTTGAATTAAAAAGAGATGATATTAAAAAAAAAAAAGAGAAAAGGTAAAGCTCTTAGCTAATTTCCATCTAAATATTTACAATTTACATAATTTTATATTACGAAGGGGGGAGGAAAAATACAAATTAATACAAAATTCTTTCTAAATAATTATTATCTTTAGGGGAGTGATAATAATGTTAGAAAAATATATCACAAGTCACAACTAAAAGCGAAACTGTTATTTTCAATTTTCCAACAGAAAATAAAAATCCTGTGCTGTGGTCTCCAACATTCCAGGCAGTTTCAACAACACCACAAAAACAAAAATTCAAAAAATAGAATAAATAAGGAACTCACAACACGCTTTTGCCAGACGCATTCATTTTATACAATTTGGTTGATATTTACACTCAAGGATTCCCAGAATCCATATTCATTTGTTGTTTTGAATTGTTTTCAATGATTCTGTTCGTATTCGTGCTCATCGTCGCTACCACAATCATCCATTTCCATGTCAATGAGCTCATCATCGTCTTCGTCGCAGCTGGCGTTCTGTGAGTTTCTGTCGGAGCCCTCTTTGCCGTCTTCCTGTTGCATGCGTTTGTGTTTGGTGCGTCTGTTCTGGAACCAAACTTTCACTTGTGTTTCGCTAAGATTGAGAGACTGTGCTAAAGCTTTGCGCTCAGCTCCTACCACATACTGATTACTTTCGAAGGCATGTTCCAGTTTTAAAAGTTGTGAAGGTGAAAAGGCTGTGCGTATGCGTTTAGGTTTGCGAAAAGGTTGTAGCAAGAAATCTAAAATGAGGCAACAAAAGAGTGGAAAATTAGTTTAAGTTAAAGAAATCTTAGAAGGAACATTAAGCAAAACTAAAGCGTTGGTGTAGTGTAACACAATCGATATAAAGTTTTCAAATACTTACTTCCTGGAAAACGATGAGGAAATATTCTGCCATGACGACTTAACAGCCAGGGATACAAAGGATAACTATCTCTGGGTATGCCAGGACCAGGCATGAAGGGTCCGGCGTGTGGTGGCAGACCGGCTGCGGCTACGGCAGCAGCTGCTGGTCCTAAAACATGACCCGCCTGCAAAGCCATTTGAAATTGAGCTGCCGCTATTAAATGAGGATTATGTTGAGGAGGCAGTTCTGGTGGCGCATTAATGTAGGGTGGCAAAGCTTTGATATCAGGCATGCTCGCTTGTGCAACATGGTTTGGAGGATGTTGATGCGGTGCTTGACCAGGACCCATGGGAAACGGTCTCACAATATTTGCGGGCGGCATACCAGGTACCAACATGGACATTGAAGCTGGTGTCATGGGATTACTTAAGTGTTTTCCATAATGCTGAGGTGTGCCGGGACTGCTACACATATTGGCAGGTGGTAGTGCCGATTGTGGTGGTGGTGGTGAGGCATGTGATGATGACTGAGGTGACACTGATTTGGGTGGTGTATGAGGAGGTTGATGACGTTGTGCTGGATTTTGTACATTTTCGTTGTTTCTATCCGGTGATCTTTCACGTTTTAAACTGTGCTGTAGTGGTGCTCGTTGGTGGTGATTGTTCTCAGGCTCATTTTTAGGTGATAGACGTGTTTGCGCTGAAGGACTGTAGGGACCATTGGAGGAATTTAAATGAGCCGCCTGTGCCGAGTTGTGTAAACGTTGTATTATATCCGTTATATCAGGTTTTTGTGAGTTTTGTTGTTGTTGCTGTTGATGTTGCATGAGTAAATGTTGATGCAAGGCCTGTTGTTGGGCCATCGACAAATGATGGGTCATATGAGAATGTTGCGACATCATGTGAGTTGCATGTAAAGCTGGTAATGATGTGATACCGGCTGGTGGAGTTTGAGGTGGCGAGGAAGGATTTGTTACAGAATTATTATCATCGGAATTTGCACTTGTGGAACCGTTCAAACTTTCACCGACGGTATTTGAAACGGTTGTAGCATCGTTGCCAACGATCGACTCAATGCTAAAGCCGATCTTTTGTTTAGGCGTAGGCATCATGACTGCAGATGTGGGTACCGGCGGAATCATTTTAGTCATATATACGCGTTTTATTATTGCGCTTTGTGTCTCACTTTGAATTTTATTTTTTTAATTTGTTTTTAATTAATTTATTATTTTTTTTTTTAACTTTTAATTGTTTCACACTTTTATCCTGTGTTGTTAATTAAACATGTACATGTGTTCAATGTTTTGTTTATTTAAACTGGTCCTTAATTTTATGTTTTAAAATTTAGCACTTTTTCTTTCCGAAATCTTTAGTAATTTTTTTAAAAACATTGATCTTTTTGTTTACTTCTTTCTTAAGAAAAGAAAGATTGTTTGTTTCTTATATTTTACTTTTCTTTTAAAACTTGTAAATCAATTTTTTTCTTTAATAATTAATTTTAATAGAATGTTTTTTTGTTTTGTTTCTTTTTTTTTTTTTTTTTTTTTTGTTAGCGAACGCACTCTTAACATGTGTTTACTCTACGACAAACGCTGGGTGAATAATTCACAAACACTCATCGTTAGCACTAAGTATCCGCGGTGGGAATTTTTCCTCGCTCTTTGGTACTCTTAACAATTTCCAACAACAACAAGAAGAATTAATAACTTAACTTCAACCGGTTTAATTATCAGAAGTCTCTCTTTGCAAGTTGTATTAGTGTTTGCTAACCTCTTTCAATATAGACTTCTTTTTGTTTTCTCTCTCTCTTTTTCTCTCTGTCTGACATTTGGTCGTAATCACATATGATACACTGCTCTCTCTTTTATCCAGTATTTAACCATTTGAAATTGTGGATTTTATTACTGAATGTTGCTGTCTATCAAGAAGTGAAAATGAAGTGGTAGACTTCAATTATCAGTTTTGCTCTTTCACTCTTATTTATTGTTAAAGATAAATTGTTTAAATAACATGTCTGCCTTTGTTTGATTATAAAAACATTAGTGATACCTATAATTGTTGTTGTGATATTATTTAGCTGATTGTTCCAGAGGGGCGTTACTTTTTTAATAGTTACATTTTCTGCTCGTTAAGGTTTTTATTATAAAGCTGTTGCTGCTGCTGTTGTTGTTGTTATAATCCTTACTTTTTGCATATGGCTTCCGATAAATGGTTTGTTAAATTTTGTTTAATGTTGTTTTTAGGTGTAAGCAGTTTTTTGTTGGTTGGACTGTTTTTTTCACTTAAACAACAAAAACGTTTTAAAACCAGGAATACAGTACTTATTAACGCAAAACGAGTAGATGGACGGACAGATAGAAAAATAAATAAATGGAATATATTGTACATAGGTATTATAAATAGACTGCTGTTTTTGTTATTATTTGAGTTTAGATGGATCCTAAGTAAACATTGCCTTAACAGCCATCCATGGGTTGTCGTCATTTAGATCAATAAGTAAATTAACGAGTTCCATTATTGTAACTATACTTTCAAAAGCAAAGGAGTTGACGCACTAATACCATTAAAAAACGTAGTTATTGTAGGTGTAGTAGTGTTAGTAGTGCGGTTCTGCTATCATCTCTATTTCATCTTTGAATTCTGGCAGCTGGTTGTTCAATATTTCCCCAACACAATTACTGCTGTTGCTACAACCCAAGCAAGTGTTATGGTTGTTGTTGTTATTGCCATTATTTTTGTAATAATGATAATTTTATGCTGCATCAAGAGTGAGTTTCTATTAAATATGCACTCACACCAATTAGGAACGTTATTTAATTAGTTTGTTTAAGTTGTTGCCACTACTGCTGATGGTTTTGTTGCATTGTATGTAGATTCGTATTTTCAATTAAAATGCAATTATTAAAATTCATATTAAAAAATGTTTAAAAAATATTAGAAACGGAAAGCTTTAGTAAATTAATAAGGAATATAGTTATGTAATTCGGTACGCATTTAAAGTCGAAGTAATTTAAGTTCAAGTCTTCTTTTCTCACACAGTTAAAGACAAATTTCAGAAAAATTAATCATAATACTCGTAGGTATTTAAAATATTCTTTCAAGGCAAAAAAACAAAAAATATTTCAAGCAAAATAATCTAGCTCTTTTGAACAAAAAAAAAATCCGCTTCCCGCAATATTTTGCCGAAAATCGACAGAATCCCTTATTAGCATTTAAATGGATGCAAATGATTATAATACTTTCTTATATTAAAAGGAGTTTAAAGGCTTTTGTAGTTTTAAAATTTAACACCAAAGGCAATGCAACACTGTCCTAAAGCTAAACTTAATGAATGTAACGTGCAATTGCATGCTGCAAAAAAAAACTTTTTACCACACGCTTGGCAGGGTAAACGACCCTGAGGTCGGCATGTACCATGATTGGCATATTTTTTTCAAGGTATAGATAATTAAAAATAATGTTAATTATATGCAAAAAAAAAAATGTAAGAAAAGTATATTGATTTCCATTTTTGTAAGATTTAAATAAGACTGAGATGAGAATTTTTACTTATTGTTGGCCTCATTCAGTGGCAACCTTTCAACTCGTGTAGAGATGCCTGATTTTTAAATAATTTTTTAGTGGTAAAGCCAACAACAACCAAGTAAAAATTATAATGAAAAACAATTTTTTACCATTGCGGATTGAAGTGGAAGAAATATATTTAAATTTTGACTGCAAAGAGTTATTTCTCATAAAAAAATATTTGTGTTCATTTCCATGGCTGGCGACATTATAAGCAAAAACTGACTTTTTTCAATAATCGGCATGGGGGAACCGACTTGTAGCAAAAAAGAGTTTTTTTCTTGTTAAACTCATATTCTACAGTATTATTTGTTACTCACCTTTCTTAAAATTAGTTATAAGGAAAATATGTTTAAAATTAGCTCTACCAGTAGTCGGCACACGTATAAAAGTAATTTAAGACCTGTCGACTGTCTAAGACCTGCATAAATTTAAATGGAAATCCCGAAATAAAGTAACATATTAAAATTTAGTAATAAACATTATTCATGACATTTTGGCATTAATAAACATTGACAAAAAAATCCTTTAAGCCTTTAAATTGCTCAACTTCTATGCCAGCTACTCGTATACAATGTAGCTCTGAACCAAACGACTATTGACTCATAAATTAACAGCCTGTTATTTAAAAAAAACACTTTTAAACCCTTTAATTTTCTAGATAGGTTTCATTGTTTAATTACTTAAGGTGCTGTGGCCATTTAAAATAATTTAAATTTTTTATCCTTAAAAACAGGCTTAAAATTTTAGATCAAAATTTCTTGATTTCTATATTTTAAGAAATGTGTGATTATTTAAAAATTCAATGGACCCGAAAAAAATTAAGACAGAGTGTGCTAAGAAACTGACTAGCGAAATTACTAAAACAGTAAAAGTATTCAATCTGTAGCATTTTGAATAAAATAAATAAATGATTTATTGTCCACAATAAATTATAATTTTTATATTAAGAAACGTGAAAAAACTCTTTAAATAATAGAAAAGAATTGCGTCTTATTTAGTAGATTTCACTTAAGCCGTTCAATGTACAAATATTCGCAATGTATTTGCAAAATAATAAGAAGAAATAACAGGAACCAGAGTTTTACGTCAATTCCTAAACAAAAATTCTTTTAATAAAAATCTATATATTTTTCTTAAATTAACAACAATTTATATGCATTTTACGTAAGAAACTAAATAAGTCAAACTAACGATTGCTGTGAAAAGCTAAAATGTCTCTCATGTCATAAATTAGGACTTGTAATAGATCTCATGTCAAAATCAGATTGTTGACCGATAACAACAAGAAATGACAAAAAATGACAAAAAACTGGATCATTATGAATTTAAACATGCGCTAAAAAAATAAAAAATAAAGAAACTTAATTAGAGTAACGAACAAACATACAAATGAGCGTGGCGCGTAGTTACTCTCGGCACAGACCAACAACATTTCAATAATAAATTAAATATTTTTAAAAAATTATTTATTATTTTTTATTTATTCAAACCAGAAATGCATGAAATAATAATTTGATATAAAAACAGCAAATACAGTAACTCATACTCAACTTACGAGTTTAATAAATGAATGAAACATTTAATTTGGTTTCATTAATTTTTATTATAATTTATGGTTTTACTGAAATCATTTGCAAACAAATTACATTTGCCACTTTAATAAATTTAGACAATCACACACCAACTTATTTTTGTATACAAATTTAAATAAATGAAATTATTTCAGTTGAGTGTAGTGTTGCCAGGATAAAATTTTGTCTTCAAAATACATAATTTTTTTAAATAAAAATTTATATGTACAACGGTTTGAAAATTTATTTTCACATTAATTTAATTTTGATTAGGAACAAAAAAAAAATTAAATTCTTTTTAAATTTCAATAGCAGAACATCTGTTGAAATTAAAAAAAAAAATTATTATTAATTCAATAAAATAAAAGAAAATTTTTATGCCGCAAATTTCCTTGAAATTAAATCGTTTTGTCGCCAATCTGAGTTTATTTCTTTATTACAATTAAAATAATTAAAAACTTTATTACAACTCTTTAGCTGTTTGTGTTAATTGATGAAACTAAAACTGATTTAATACTTATTACAACGCTCAGTTAGGAGGCAAGAGCAAAGGGGTATCGATTAAATCTTGCGTACATTCATAAATTGTCTGTTGAGAACTACTAAAGGTTATCGTAACAATAAATTAATGAGCCACTCAAAAAATGTTTTTAACATTCTACAATATCTGGCATATTAAGAGCCATGTCCGAAGAAAAATAAACCTTTATCTCTCTTTTTCTTTTCATGTGTTTGTTTGTAGGCATTTCATTGTAAATTGTCATTTAATGTTGGCAATTAAAATGACACACACTGAACTTTGGCCTTTTCGCGGTATTTTTTAGTGTTTGTTTTAACTATATGTTGTTGTTGGTTTTGTTTCTTGGAAAACTATAAAGTTATGCCGCTTCAGGGAGTGATTTCATCAGATCAGTTTAACTAAATTTTATGTTTGATTTAAATTTTGAACGTTTTTTTTTTTTTACTAAAATTGGCTATTTGATTTTTTTATTTTAAACAAGAGAAAATTTAATTTAATTTTAAATAATTTTATTTTAATTTGGAAAATTAAAACAAACTGCCAGTCCCACGATATCGCAATCAATCGTTCGTTCGCATAATAACATTCAAAACAAAAACAATTTTTAAGAATTTGTTTTTGTTTTGAATGTAATTGTGTGAACGAACGAACGATTGCGAAATTGTGGGACTGGCAGAAAGTGTCTACAGAATATTTAGATCTCTAACTGAACTCTTCGAGACTAAAATAAATTATTTGAAAATAGCACAACAAAAAGTACTAACTGCCGATTTCTCTATATGCGAACGAATACTTCTTTCGCATACTTGTATTAAAATTAAAAACAAAATATAAAAAATTGTTTTTATTTTCAATATAAATATACGAAAGAAATTTTAGTTCTCATGTAGAGAAACCGGCAGTAAGTCATATATTTCTTTTATAAATAAATTCTCAAATCGAAAAAGAAAAATTGCGCCTTAATACACACTATGACACACATTAGTTCGAAAAACGAAAGTTCAGTAGCAGCTGGGATACGAACTCATGCCACCAAACTAATTTTAGGTTTGCAGTCAACGTGCTAACCCTCTTTATCAAACGATTAACTGTCCAAGAAATGTTATTTTGCGCTCACTTTCTAACATTTATGATCATTTGCACAATTTATAGACTCAAAAATGTGTTCAGCGATGGACTCAGTTTTAGTTTAACCGGTTTGCTAATAAACAAAATTGACGAACAATTCAAAGCAGACATCTCAAGCCGCAACACATCCAGAAAAAATAAACTGTTTTAAGGCGGTTTATACGCTGATGGCATCACTGGATTTAATTTCTCCAAAAGTGAAGCTGAAAACTTGCGTTAGGATCGATAGAGATCGTAACCGTACCATAACAACGGGTTTTAACTTTGAAAATATTGAGGACATTGATTCATGATAGATGTATGTTTAACAAGTTGCCACTATCTTTAATACTTAGCCAGCAACGAACGTCTTATTGATATCAAATTTTAGCAATAAGTTGATTTCGACAAATAGACCTGTCAATTGGCCTGCAAGTTAATACCTATTGACTATTTCCTGTAGGGTCACGTAAAGTCACTGATGTGTGCCGATAGGCCAACAATAATTGATGCCGTGTTGATCAATATTTTTCGTGTTGTTCGTGACATACGGTAGATAAAATTCAAAAAAAGTGGCACAAACTTTTATGTCCATAATGAAGTTCGTTACAGCTACAGTAGCCATATGCTTGAAATCGCTTTTGAATCTTGATATCAAGTATTATTCTTTCAAATAAAAAGAAAAAATCAATTATAATTAACTTTTTTAGTTTTAACAATTTAATGTACTATCGAGCTTAAAAAGAACCTTTACGAAAAAAATTCGTTGTGGGAACCGAATTCGTTTCCATTTGAATTTTGTCGGTTGCGTGTATTATCGTGAATTTGGTTACAATAACTGAATGAGTATGGCACTTACAACGTTTTTTAATGATTATTCGGTGACTATAGAATATTATTGTGAATTAAATAAAACAATATAATTTTTTAATATTTACTTTTATTTAAAAAAAAATAAATTACAGGAATAAGTTTCATGATTCAAGCCATTTAATTTAATCTACTCCTTCTTTTTTTACATCATGATTCTCTTTTTCCATATAGTTTCTTCAACTTGCCATCCTATACCGCACGTCTTGCCTCTGTAAAAAGTATTAAACATTTTTAAATTTCTTTAATTTATATACGGCTTTGTGAGATAATTTTAAACTTACCACTGAACAATATTGCCGAACTTTTCACCACTTTAAAAAAACCTTTGTACTTTTTAACTGAAATATTGTTAATTTTTTGTATAATGAGTCAAACATTTTTCTGTTTTAGAAGATACAATTGATTTTTATAATTCTAACTATCGAAATTTGGTTTTAAGCAGTGATTTGCTAAATAAGTTTAGTTGCATCTTCCATTGAATAGAATAGATTTTAGTAAATATACAAAAGGTGTTACAGCCAACATATAGAGGCAAATATCAAATTTTAGCTTTTAATATAAAAAATAAGTCAAGATTATAATTTATTAACAATAAAAAACAAATTATTATTTTGGTAATTGAATCTTAAACATATCTCTGGAATTTTTACCAGTCTTTTTTCTGTGTTAAAGAAGTTTCTTGTTTTAACAGAACCTGAAGCATAAGAGCTTCTTATTGCTTTACATGGTATGAAAGTTAAGTTCTTTATTTTTTTGAAATTTTTACTTTTTTTACTGACATTTCAATAACCTACAAAAAGGCAATTCTATATAAAATTCGATTTCGTGTTTTAATTATAAAAAAATTTTAATTTTCAAGTTTCTTATGAACCACAATTGAGCATTTTCCATTCAAACCAAAAGAATGTCAAGATTAATTGTAAATCCTAAGATAACAAGTAAGTGTTCCTTTTTCAGTTTAAAATATATTCTTTGGACTTTTGAAAGAATATGTTTACTTGAGGTAGGTAACTCTTTAAATTAAAAGGATGAAAAATTCTAAAAATAATTTTTTTTTGCTCAAAAAAATTGCAGATTAATTTAAACCCTTCAATGTGAAAACGACCCTTAATTCAATAAAAAAAATGTATTTACTTCTTGCGTGTTTAATTATATTTAATCTTAGCAATAATTATGATTATAACAACATACTTATGAACACTTATTTATATTTATACAATTTGCTTTCGTAATCAACACTTAATAATATTATTTTTTTTGAAAAGTTTAAACATGTTCTTTTTATAGTTTTAGTATCGTGCTTTTTTAGTTTTAATTGGCTTCACGCGTATTTAAATTCATGTCATTATATAATAGATCAGCTCGTTAACGAGATTGTTTTGAAGTTATTTTTTTTTTTTCTTATGTGGTCATTATAAAATAAAAATAAAATTTTAAAGATCTGTTATTTTTTTTTTTTTAATTTTATTTATGTAAATTGTTCTTTATAAATTATAGAATCATATTTAAAAAGTTTTTAAAATGTTAAAGATTTGCTTATTTTTTATAGTAATTGCCTTTAAATAATAAGAATAATTAATGTTTTCTTGAATTATTTTCCATTCTTAAAACTTTTTAAATCACGGGAATATTTTTTAATTTAACTTTAAAAATCGTGCTAATTATCGCGACCGAATTATTAAAATCACCGATATTGACTGTAGAAGGTGAAAGCACGTTTCGATGACCATTTCGCTACCGCTTACTTAGCTCTTCAGGAAACTTCTCACTTACGAAAAAAAGTCAGCCGTATACAGTGGATAAAGAAAAATAAAACCAATGTTGATTATTGTTGTTTTTGCTTAAACTTTGATTTTTGTCTTTATTTTCCATTCTGTTTAAATTGGTTTTAACAAAAAGTGAAAGCAATTTACTGACAATTTTCCTAATAAAGAAGTAATGACCAAAAATCATTTGGCCAAGATAAAGTTGCCCTGCTGAGAGAATAACACTTGCAACTGTCACACTATTTCTGCTTGAATACAAATTACCAAAAACAATTTAATCATTAGCTATTGTTACAGCAAATAAATAGAAACACAATAGAAATTTTAAAATTGTTTCAAATAAGAAAACCTCTATATAATAATAAATTGAAAACCATACTAAATGTTGTAAATTACACCAACACAAAAAGCAACAAAAAAGAAAAAATGTAAAACAGTTGTATTTTCAGAAGATAATTTACAGCTTCAGTGTAAAAAAAAGAAAAAATAATGAAAATCTTAAAAGGAAAAATAAAAATTCGAAATCAATTTTAGCAAAACAATAAAAAAAGTATTTGCAGTGAAAAGGGACAACAATGAAAAGGTACTTCATGACACAATTGCATCTTTAACCAACAGAAAATTGAAACATAAAAAATCGACAGAAAACCAGACAAAAAAAAAAAAAATAAGAAAAAAAGGTGTCAAAAGCAACACAACACCCGTGGTGTAAACGTTTTGTTAAAATTTTTCGCTATTAAATATTCATTTCATTGCCTTTTCTTCTGCTTAATTTTATTTGTATTTTTATTTTTAGTTTACAATGTTCTCATAAAACCCCATGTTTCTGCAAAATGTATTTATTTGTTAAATGTTAAAAGTACTTCAAACGTTTGTGTAGTTTATCTTTATGGTTTTGTTTTATTCCTATTTATGATTTTTCATTTTTGTTTTTCTTTTGCTAAATAATGTTTGTTAAATGCAGTAGAGCACAACAGAAATGATGCATCTGTGTGTACTGGCCCAGCATGATGCAATTTCTTTGGATTTTTGTTGTTGTTTTTTTTTTGGCTAAAATACAAAACTTGTTTACAATTTTCTTTTTGTTTAAGAAATATATTAAGATTGATATATTTTCTATAAACTAGTTTTACAACAATTTTCAGAACACATGCCAATACCTTTTTATAGAAAAGACTTCTATGAAAGAGTGCTATGGATATAGCAACCAAGTTTTGATGCTGTGGCCTTTTAGTTTTTATTATAAATTACTAACTTCTGAATGCCTTCTTAAGAACCTTAAAAAACCAATATTTGCTGACTTATTTTTCAAAATGATTTTTAATTACTATAGTTTTTTTAACCAATCATTGGGGAAGGCTTCTTTTGGCATTAAATGTTTTCCTGAAATCATTTAACTCTGAAAATATGAGGGAGCTCATATTTCTTCACTTGACGTTTTTTATTCTCTATCGCTCCATATGTTTGCTTTTTTTGATTGAAGTTACTTCATTGTTCCAAATGTTATTGAAAAATTAGAGGCAGGCGTGTTGTTAAGCCCACGGCCTCGAGGGACATGAATCGATTTTGCTAATTTTCAATAGCAACTCTCGAAACTATGTCTGATTGATTAGTGTATTTAAATTTTCTCTAGCTCATCTAGTGCCATGGCAAAGTGGATTTCAACATTAACACGGACGGACAGACGGATATTGCTCGATCGACTTCGCTAAGCATAAGAACTCAAAATATATTACAGCCCAATCACACATATTCTCACGGAATTTCCTTCTCACCGACAAAATTTTTTCGAAAAAAAATTCCTCCCATTTTGAATTCCGTGCGAACAAAAATAAAAAGTGGCATCACCGTAATTTGAAGGGACTATTTTGCTTTTTTACATATAACTTCTGTTTCATAATTAATAATACCTGCTTTTTCCCCCGAATTTTTTTCACTTTCCGTAGGTGATAAAAAGGGGAACAGATTTATAATAGCAAAAAAGGGAAAAGTGAGAAAGCTCGCACGGAATTTCTGTTTATAATTGGGCTGATACACTTTATACACTTTGTCGGAAAGGGATTTTGTAGTATTTACAATCGGAATGACCAATTTAGATATACCCTTTTCCACTTTTTTTGGTGAAGGATATACAAAGAAATACACTGCGATATGATTCGAGCATATGAACACCGTGGCTGGTCTTGACGAAACACATTCTGTAGGTCTAAGTTTGTGCTACTTTTTTGAATACTGTTGGCCTCCAAGGCATCAATTATTGCTGATTTATAGACACACATCAGTGACTATGTGACCCTACAGGAAATAATCGTAAGGTATCAAATTGCACGACCTTGGTGACTAGTTGGCAACTCCATTCAATTTATTGTCAGAGACTCATTTTAATAAGACGCTCGGTATTGCTGAATTTTGCAACAAAGTGGCAACCTGTTGAGACCAGATTAATGTTCTCCACATTTTCAAACAAAAAATCAATAATCATGGTAAGGTTACGATCTCTATAGACCGTAACGCGAGTTTCGGTTTCACTTTTAAAGGAATAAGCTCCTTTAATGCTATCAGCATCTATTTTTGTTGATTTATCGATTCAAGACAGTGACTTTACGTTACTCCACAGAAAATAATCATGAGGTGTCATATCGAACAAACTTGAAGCCTAATTGACAGATCTATTTCTCTAAATCGACTAATTACCAAATTTTGATATTAATAAGTCGATGGTTGCGGTCTCCATAGAACTCATCTTGCCAGCATCAAAGTCATTCATATTTTTAAGCAAAATCAATGTTCATTAACGATTTCCATTAACCGTACGCACGAGTTTCGGCTCTACTTTTGAAGAACTTAGGTACAATAATATCGCCAGCGTATAAACCGCAATTTTCTGGACGTAAAGGAGTCTGTACGGTCGTTTGTATTTTAGGTTTTACTTTAGATGCGGTAATTTTGTTTTTTAACAAATCCGTTAAACCAAAAGTTCAATAATCGCTGACTGATTTTCAAAGTAAATCTGGATTATTTAGAAGTGATAATCAGCGAGAGTTTACTAATCATTAATGTCAAAACATGAGTATGACAGTTTGTTTGACAGTTAAGTTTGACGGCTGAAAATGACTTTCTATAAAAAAGAAAATTTTAAAAACTTAAAAATTTTTATAAAATTTCCCCATTCGTTGAACAAAAAATCTAAAATTTGATGTCAATTTCAAGTCGGCACAACTAAAAAAACTTAAGATAATAAATATTATTTTTAGTTATTCTACTGTTCAAATAGATTACGAAGCCTGATGTTGTTAATTAATTTTTCTTTTCGATCTACAAAAATATTTAAATCAGTAATTTATGAGTTTTTAATAATTCTCATATTATAATTTGCGATATTTGTAAAACTGTAGATTAGTTTTACCTGTTTTTTAATGAACCGTATTTATCACTTTTACACCCATTAAAAAAAACTACACCGACATTTTTCTGCCAACGAATTCATTTTGTTTTTAATGCAACAGAACCAAACAATTTCTAACGTGGCAACTTTTCTATTGTTTGAAAAAAAAATAAAAAATCATTTACAGAAAAAATGAACGATGATGATGATGAGTTTGCGATTAAGTACTTAAAAAAAACCTACAGTTTTTTGTTAATTTATTTTGTTTTAAAAATTAAATCAAGATGTTACATTGACTGATTGTCCTTCAATTGTTTAAGCCCTTTTTAGGGGTGGTTACGAAATAAATGCAATTGCACATTTAATTTCAAATGAATTTATTATAAAAAACAAAGAAAAGGAGTTGTTACACACAAATGATATTTTTTTTTAACACAATAGAATTGGAAACAAATTTAAATGGATTTAATGAAAATGTAATGTTATCTGCACGAGGAACGAGTAGGGGTTATTCATTCTCTGTAAATATCAAAAATATGTTGTGTTTTGTATGAAATAATTAATTGAAATTTTGAAATGAGGTTGTTTTGAATTGACATTTAAATTAATTGGTACTTGTGTTAAATATTGTTTTACACTATTAAAATTATTCTTGTTATTTTGAGTTATTAAACTGAAGAGCCTTTTGCAAAAAAAACTATTATATCAAATATAACTTTAATTAAAATCGGATTTATTTTTAACTTTCCGTTTGAAAGTTATGGTAAACTTCTACCAAAAATAGTGATTTATTTTCTTTCCGTTTAGTAGGTAGATGTCCTTTCTTTAAAGCTGTGGGCATAGAAGAAAAAAAGCTTGTCTTTAGGTTTAAGTCACACTCAGAATTTCTTTTTTTGATAAAATGTTTCTTTTCATTGAACAGCTATAGCCTCCTCCCTAAACACACGCCAGATACGCTAATAACTTAATGGCAATAAAAACATTTATTAAAGGATTTTAAATATTAAACCTAAATTATTACTGAAGTTACTTTAACTTGTGGATGCCAAGTCTCTTTTAAAGTTTACAACTTTACAAGTCAAAGAAGCGCCCTACAAAATTGCCAGTTGCCATAAAGTTATCGTTAATCGTTATTTTAAAATTTCAGCAACTAAAGTTATTGTAAACAAACAAACAATTTAAAACAAACAAAAAATAAATAGTAACAAAAAAAAATTATTTTTAACGATGACGAATTCAGTGGAGCTTATTTTTTGACGAATAAGAAGGCGTACAAGTCGTGGCATCTATTAGAAGGAATTTAAGAGATAACTCTTATCCTTTCGAATAACTATCTTTAGACGTGTTTCCGGCTTCCAAAAGATGCCGTTGTTAATTAAGTAGTAAAAATTAAAAAAACATTAATCCATAGCTATACTTCCACTCTTAACTTTTTCGGTTTTTTGACCAAAGTTATCTATTTAATACGGGAAAAGCTTTGTAAAATTTAAATTGAAGAAAAAAATAAAAAAAATTATTATTTAAAAACAAAATTCCTAGGTGTTGTCGGATATATAGATAAAACACACGTTCATATAGTGGGTCTATAGGAAGATATTCGCTATTTACATATAAATTGGAAAGGCTACTTCAGTTTAAATGTTTTGCTGCTGAGTTATTTATGCACTATTTTTTTTTACATCTGCGGTTTTTCTTGTAGATGTGCGATTATCAAATGCGCATTAGATGACAGATATGGTGTAGAAAGGCTTGATTAATACAGAGACGAACAAAACTGTTATGGTCTTAAAATTTAAATAAAGCCGAGCTAAGAGTGTAACTAAAAAAAGATCATTTCTTTTTCTTACATGGGTTTTCAGTTTAGCTGACGAAATGTTACATTTTGAGACGGGGAAATTATGGAAGTGACTACAGCTAAAGGAGCCACCATCGTTGTTGACTTCCTTGCCCCATAATGTTTTTTTTTTTTTTTTGTTTTTCATTTATCTCTATTGGATTATTTTTATTGAGTCCGAGCGACTCAAAGCAGGCATCAGTTTTTTCACTTTTAATTTATTAAAAAACTTTAGGAAGCGAATTGTTTACGCTGGGAACGCCATATTTAAATGTAAATAAATTTCATTTTCTAATACGTGGTGCCAGTTTTACAAGTTGCGTATTTGTCTTAACTTTGTCAGCTTTTTACAAAATGTTTCAAACGAATACTTTCATTTACATTTGGCAGGCTCACATGACGTAAATACATTTGCATATGAAAAGTGACAAGTGATATGACGAATACACTTCGTGCAAAAGTAGCATAATAGTATGTTTCCACGGCACCTGCTTCGCTCTCTATTCTTGCTTCACACTCCAATCATGAGCGAATCTACTTGCTTCACCATATAAAATTATGAGAGCGAAGCTGATAGATTCATATTGAATCTACTTGTGAAGCATGAACAATTTCTGTCGTATCTAATTTTTATCACAAGTTTATCTGAGCTAGCTGTATAAAATGTAAACAAAAAGAGAAAAACAATGTTTAAAGTGGTGTGTGGATATGTGTAATATAAGACACAATTAATTTCATTAAAATTTTAAGTGTAATAAATTGCAAACAAACAAAATTAAAAAGAAAAATAAAGTTTTTGAACAAATTATTTGAGAGTTATTTCAGTTTTTGTGCAGATGTCCAATCGAAGCATGTAGCATGTGTCGTGTAAACAGCGTGCTTCGCAATCATGATTCGAAGGGCGAAGCAAGTGCTTCATTTTGCCGTGTGAACATGCTATAAGAAAACCTGTGATTAATCTGTTAAACTTAAAGATATGATGCTGTGCTTAACTAAAATTCATGTTTATATTTAATTTAACCCTTTGAGTACATTTGACGAGTGAGACTCGTCATGTGTTTGCTTGGGCGAAGTTACGGTGTATGAGTCAGACTCATCATCTGAATTTGATAAGTAGGCGTTGATCTTTGCGACACTTCCGCTAGCTGGCGTTGCTGGCAAACAGTTGCCTAACGTTTTTTTCGACATCTTACAGTTGCAAATAAGGTTAATTCCATTAATTATTATTTAATTTCTGTTTTCTTACATAATAATCCAAATAGCAATAAATTAAATCTGTTCTATATGCCTTACAGTCTCCAAATAATTCAGTACTCAAAGGGTTAATTTAACCCCTGCGAAGCCATAACAGACTTTAATGCATTTTTAAGGCTAATTTCGTGTGCAGTAGATAACAACTTCTGTTTGTCAGTACTTCTACTTTTTAATCGACTTTCAATTGGATTTTTGCCTGCATAACTCAGTCATTTCTAAACCGATTTTAAAATATGTTTCTTTATTTGAAAGATTATGCTAACAGATTGATTCCAGTGCATAATTTTAAAAATTAAAGGGTGTCCCTAAATAACACACATGTTTAAGTGTATTATGAACCGTAAATGGAATTTAGAAATTAAAGGGCGTTCCCATGATTAATGAAAATTGACCCATACGGCCTTTCCTTTTCAACTGTGGTATACAAATGCTTAAAATGTGGACAAAATTTGAATTACTGTATAATTTAAAATTATAAATTAAAGGGTATTACAAACTGTTAAACAATTGTAAAAAGACAATACAATATTTATAAATTATGGATTTAAAAATTAAAGGCAGTCCCAAAAGTTAACCCTCTAGTACCCAAAACTGCCTGTAGACGGGCTAGATTCCTTACTCAACTATTCGCTTTCCAAATATCGTTTTACATTTTTTTTTGCATTTTTCGGGGTGTTCCAAAAATTTCTTTTAATTTAATAAAATATTCTTTTTTTAATATTTTTTACTTTAAGAAAAGTTCAGATCACAAAAACGAATTTTTTATCCAGAAAAAAATTTGGGTGCTAGAGGGTTAATATAGTTTGATGCTTGTAAATTTTTGACATGCTATAGATAGACAGCTAAAATCCGTTTGAAGTCGGTTTTGTTCTTTTTGCCAGAATAATTAGTGAATAAGTTTTAAAATTTTAATTTTTTGTTTTTAAATATAAATAAACTATTTATTGTTGACTATATACAATATATGGAGTCTTTTAATAAAATTATTTCTTTAATGGAGACTTAAACGATTTTCCTTTCTTTTCTGTTTTCTTACTCTTTTTCTTTGTAACGGGTGGTGTGCTTTTTCTCTAAAAGAAAACATCATAAAAAATTGCACACAAAAAAAAAAAAGTTGTTAAAATAAAAATTTTTTACCTTTGATAAATTCTTGCTTTCTTCTGTTTTACTTTGAAGACGAAGAAACATCTCTTCTTCTTCCTTGTGAAAACGTTCAATTTCATCTGATAAAAATTTACGATGACCCATCACTTGTTCGATTTTAAGTCGTAAGTGCGTTATTTTGTTTTCCATTTCATCAGAGCTTTTCTCGAATTTTCCTTGAAGTTCAGTAATACGATTTTTATACACTTCTATCGAGGAATAACAATAGTCCATATAACTGTCATCTATATATTTTTCAAAATTCAATTGACGCCTACAATTGGCAATTTCATGTTCGCATTTTGCCACTGCTTTTTGCAGCTTTAATTGCTCTTGTTTGACAACAGTTTGCATCCATTTCAATTGATATCGCGTTTCCATGGGATCATAAACTAACGATAAGTAATTTAACATGTATTAATTTCAGTGTTTGTTTTTGCAATCTGTTGTGCAGTTCAGGGAATATAAAATAAAAAATTTAATTAAAATTGACTTACTCATGTTATTCGACAGCCGATGTTGCAATTGATGCTTTTGCGTTGCGTTTGATGAAAAACGTTGTGTTTTCCTAAGAACAAGCTCTTTAAATTGAATATGTTTTAATTCCTTAGAGTTCGTTTTAAGTTCATCTTCTGCGTAATCTATTGTCAGGAGGGCCTTTTTAGCATCTCTACAAAAATCATAATGTTATGTCCGTCTATGTGTACAAACTAATACCGATAAAAACTTACTCAATTGGTTTCTCTACATGTTCATTTATATCAATATCTTCGTCACCGATATCTGAAAATAATCCATCAAAGATTTTTTCTAAAAATAATTGTAGCTGCTCCAAGTCCTTGCGGTATTTATAAGCATGCAGGCAATTACTTTCCATTCGCAATAAGACGTCAACCCATACAAAGTCTTTAAGCTTGCGACGCAAAAGGAAATCAGTCCAATTCCAACTGAAAATGTCATGTGTTAAGTCTTGACTTATGTCGGGACAAGCGGTCATTCGGGAAAAAATTTTAAATTGGTTTTCTAAATTGGCCTCCAAACTTGAAATAGCAAAATGTTTTAAATATCCATATTTGTGGCGCTGTCCCAATATTTTAAATTTAACTTCCTGTTTTAAGAACTTGCAACGCGGTGATAGGTATAGTATTTGTTGCACAAAATTAGAATCGTATGAACCTTTTTTCTGTGGCCTCTTGCAGAATTCGCCAACTGTTTGATGATCTTGCGTTTTTTCGTTTTCGAAATTCGGAAAGAGTAAAACTTTGCCAACTGGCCACTTTTTCAAAGTACCCATAAATATGATTTATATATATTTATTATATATATATATAATATATTTCTTATTTGTATATATAATATACGTATGTAATCCGTTATTTATAAAAATCTTGGATTTTAAGAGAAAATCAAATTTTTTTGGTTTAAATTTTTTAGTAGAAAATATATTTTTTTAACTGTTTTATTTTTTACAAATGTCACTTATGTGAGACAAAAGCGAATTAATATTATAATTATTTCGCCAAGAACAAGGCGAACTCATGCCAGATATACTCACGGCGACAATAATAACAACACTGCCAAGGCGAATCGATTACCAAAAAATACTGAATTCGCCTACGCTGCCACCTGGTAATTTATTCGCCTTGGTTTAGGCTAGCGGAGAAAATCAGTAAATTCGCCATCGCTCCCAACGTATATTAGTTCGCCTTGGGTGGCCTGGTACATGATTTTGCCGTTGCGGAAAATGAATGCGTTCGTCACTGCCACCACATGGTGCATGATTTCACCATGATTTTACAAATCGTCTTCTGCTGTCAAAAACAAAAAGTTGTACAATAGGAGTTTATAAATTTTGACATTCGAAGAAAGAAAAATTACAAGCGTAAAAGTAGAGCTGTCAAGACCACATATTATAAATTCGCTTTGGCCATAAGCATGAGTACGGGCAAGGCGAAATCATGTACCTGTAGCGAATTTAAGCATTTTCGCCGTTGCAGGAAATGTCAAACTTCATATAAAAAAATTTGACGCTGATTTCTTAAATATGGAGTTTGATATTTCCTGCAACGGCGAAAATTATTAAATTCGCCACCGCCACCATCTGGTACACGATATTGCCATGGGCATGGCGAAATAATACAGGTAAACGCACGGGCGAAAAAGCTCATCAGCTGTATACGTTGTAGTTGTCAAGGCGAATTGTTTTGTTTATGAATATTGTCAAAAATAAATTATTTGTTAAACAAGATTTTAATGTGTTGTAATTTTTATAAAAAATGAAAAAATTAAATTCCTTAAAAAATTTATGCGAAACAGAATTACATTTTTAAAATTTTAATTTTAAGAAAATTAGAAATGGAACGCGGAGGAAGTCAAGAGAACTGCAAGTCATAAATAATTTTGTAGTTGCACAATTTGAGATTTCTTTGATGTCCCCCTACACAAAGGGCATTCATCGCTTTCGTCAAACCAATCCAAAATACAGTTTAACGAAACAAGTGGCCACAAGACGTTAAACTAGAATTATTACTAGCACAATATACACTGGGGAACATTTCGTTCATTTTCTATTTTTCTCGTAAATGTCTGCTTATGGAAAAATTATTCAGGAAATCTTTCAAGTTCAAAACGTTTTCCTTTGTGTTCCTTCCAAGTTTCATATGCTGCTATAGAAAGAGAAAAACTCACTTGTAAAAAAGTAACAATACACAAGATCTTATAGCCATACAAGAAGAGTTCTGGCTGTAACCAATGTCGAATAAGAACATAATTGATGCAAGTAGCTCGTTTGGAAATTTGATATTTATCCGCACGTAATTAAAATAAAGGCTTTTAAGTAGGTGGGTGAGCATCGCATAAAGTTAAAATCGTTTTTAGTTTCTTTTTTGTTTCCCGGTACTATATCATCTTGCTCTTCAATATATTTTCTCCAGTTTTTTAAGACCTTTAAATATAATACAAGCCATACACATTGCGACATGTACAACTTTGCTAGTAATAAGTTAGGTGTTTTGTCTATAAATTATGCAACTTGCATATAATCGCCAGGCACAACTTTATTTTATATAGAAGACATCCGATATTGTTGCATATGTTGTAATCGATCAAGTGTTTGACCAAGAAGAAAAAGAATGCAAACAAAAGTTAAGAAGGAAGCAAAAGTAGTCAAAGAATTGGGTAATAAAAAATATCCTAACAGCAAACTTTTA
This sequence comes from Cistogaster globosa, assembly GCA_937654795.1. Taxonomy (NCBI): domain Eukaryota; kingdom Metazoa; phylum Arthropoda; class Insecta; order Diptera; family Tachinidae; genus Cistogaster; species Cistogaster globosa. The sequence continues at coordinate 5,798,220 of OW569403.1, forward strand.
AAAACCTTGCACGCATTTCATCTGAATCCTCCATATGTATTCTTACATTAATTTTCTTTAAATGTACAGAATACTTTTGCGCTGTGTTTTGCTATGTTGTCACTACGGAAATGAAAAGTAAAATAGAATAATGTTAAGCGACATGTCCACTAACGTTGTCAAAAAATCAAAACTTCTTGACCTTTAGTACAACCAACGCGCAACTTCATACAACTACACAACAAATATTGCAATCTGTTGTACCTCCTTCTCAAGTTGTACAACAGGTCGCAACGTGCATTTCTTCCATAATGCATCACCGCCGAATTCTAGTAAAAAAAAATTAAAAAATTCATGTCCAATTTTTTCCAATTTCTTATGTTTTTTTTTTAATTTTTTTTGACAACATACATAAATTTTGTAGCAACAAATTCCCTGTTGTTTTTTGTGTTGTTGCATTGTTATAGCCGTGCAATCACCTGTATTAATTCGCCTTGGCCATGGGTGTACTTGATGCTCAATGGCATTTGTAATCAGCCAGTTTGACATTTTCTGCAACGGCGAAAATGAACGAAATTCGCCACTGCCATGACCTGGTTCATGATTTCGCCACTCTCAATGGTGAACTTGATGTCAGTTGGCTAAATTTCGTTTGTCAAATTTTTACTTGATATTATCCATGGCGAAATAATTTACCAGGTGGTGGCAGTGGCTAATTCCATTCATTTCCGCCGTTGCAGATAATTTCATACTTCATATAAAAAAAGTTTTCGCTGATTTTTTATATATGGAGTTTGACATTTTCTGCAACGGCGAAAATGAATAAATTCGCCACTGCCACCACCTGGTAAATTATTTCGCCATGATATGGAGTTTGAAATTTCCTGCAACGGCGAAAACTATTAAATTCGCCACCGCCCCCATCTGGTACATGATATTGCCATGGGTGTACTTGATGCTTAATGGCATTTGTAATCAGCCAATTTGACACTTTCTGAAACGACGAAAATGAATGAAATTCGCCACTGCCATCACCTGGTACATGATTTCGCCACTCTCAGAGGTGAAGTTGATGTCAGTTGGTTAAATTTCGTTTGTCAAATTTTTACTTGACATTTTCTATGTATATCTACATCTATATCTATATATAGATATACTTTGGCCATTTTTGTTATTTTTTGTCTTATGTTTTAAAAAAAATGATACAAAAATTTTCTCTGAGAACAAAAATATGATTTTTCTGCGTGTAGCCTTTATTGAGCTTCCTACTATTTACTACAGTGCGGGTCTAATCAGAATTTTATCCTATTGCTTTCTTCGTTTAAACATGACCCAAAAATTTACAATTTTATTGATCACGTATGATCGTTTTGCACCAAAAATCATCGATAACACTTTCATTACTTTGCATAAGTCTCTCGTACGATACTTTATTTTTACTAACTCTAAAGTGTAATCAGTCATATGGGTTTTTAATATTTAAATGACGGCCAACTGCTTAAAAGACATTGCCTTTCTTGTCTTTTTATAAATGTTTATATTTTGATATATTAAATTTGTGAAAAGAAGCTCTCTTTTTCACGAAACCCAACAAATGTTTATGCTTTATATTGCTATTTTACGATTATGGATATTTTACCTTTCCACTAAAAGCAATAATACAAGTAGTAATAAAAACACACGATAATCAGGTCAAACACTTACAATCATGATGACTAATCTGATGTAAAATGTTATTACAAAGTAATAACAATTTTTTCTTTTTTTTTTAGAACTTAAATAAAGAAAAAAATACATTTCCTTTTAAAATAAAATTGTTGTTGAGGATGAGTTAAGAGCAGCATTAGCAACTCGAAGTAGTACATCCCCAGAGAACAGGCACTAGTCAGTAAACAGCCATTCCTTATAAAAAAGTTTTAGCACTAAATGTTTAGTAGCATGTTGCAAGTTGTATGTTGAAGCATGTGATATAAATTTATGTAGTAACTAGATTTTAATAATGTTGTTGTCTTCTCTGCTTGATTTATCTTTGTGAAATCTGTATCGTATATCGAATATTAAAGCTGCAAACGGTTATTATCAAGATACAAGAGAAGACTTTTAGACATTTCTATTCTTTAGATTTTTTTTTCTTTTTTTGGCAAGAAAGCAAAACTAAATTTGAAAATGGTTTAATTTTATGACTTTTTAGTTTATTTTATGTGTTTTTCTAGTTGCTTCCTTATCTTGTATTTTAAATTATTTTTTTTGGAAGTTGTAAAAAAACCGTAAATTCATAAAATAAAAGCGATAGAAAGGATTTTATGTTGTTAGTTTTTTTTTTTTTTTTTTTTTTTTTTTTTTTTTTGATAGCTAAAGGATTCCGTTTGTATATAAATTTTCTTTTAACTGCAACTAAATCGTTAAACAAGTAGAGTGTTTATCTTTACATGTGTATTACGTGTTACTATTAACTATTTTATTTTTTCTGATTTTTTATAACTAAGAGCAAGAGAAAGATATCTTTTTTTATGTTCTGCTATCTGTAATTTATGTTTTACATTTAAAACAAGTTAAGGATGTTGTATACAAATGAAAGATAATTTTCTTGTTTTATTATTTAACTGATGCAAAGGTTGGATGATTACTTTTGCTTTGATTTGCATTTTAGTTTATGCAACTAAAAAAATAATAGCAAATAAATATTTAAATCTAGTGAAATAATACAGCATTTTGCCTAGGAAATGTTTTACGTGTGAGAATTTTAAATAAGAACGTTGTAGTTGTATATAATGACTATATCAGCCCCCCAAGTCCTCACTATTATAAGTCCCTTTAACCCTTTTAATTATGATTATAATACGAAAGGAAATAACATGGTTGAACAACAAAAATAAAATTTGGATTCCTATTGTCGTATAACGAATGTAGAAATTTAAAAACGTTTAACGTTTTTTAAAGCCCAAAAGGACTTTTGAAAGGATTAACTCTCAGCTGTTCTTATAATTTTAAATTTATGATAAACATACTTTAACAAGTCAGCATGAATAAATTGATGCTCAAACAACGCTACCAAGTTATCCGGATTGACTTTGGATATCATTCACCATTCTCAATTAAGGCTCGTTGGGTTTTTTACTAAGGGCCTATTTACACTATAAAAGTCTTAAGATTTGCATAAGATTTTGTAGGAAAGATATTTAATGTGTAACATAATATTTTGTTTCTACACTATCAGACTTAAAGCAGAATGAAAATTCCTAGCAACCCATACCAAGCAGAAAGGAAAATTTACTAACTGATTTCTCGCAGCTTTTACGCTCATAAGGAGCACAAAAAACAATCATTTGCCATCCTAAGCTTTCAGAAACAACGGCTTTTTTATACTAAGCGGGTTCTTAATTTATTTTAGAAAACTTTTGTATCTAAAAGGCCTCTTTATATCTCCGGAGATACACATATTTGAGTGTCTTATAGAAGTCGCGGCGTGACCTATTTTAAGACATGCTAAAAGAACCTACATAGGGAGCGGTGGGTTCTTTTAAGTCTTTTCGTAGTACTTATTTAATGACTCACTGTGTTATGAACAGAAAAATAACCCTGATCATGGTGAAATAATTACTCTACAAAGGCGAAAATTAACGAATTCGCCATTGCGACCACCTCGTTGATGTCAAAATAGCTGAATAATCAACAGGAAGCCAAATTTAATTTATCATCATTTGGTACTTTATTATTTGGTACTTTATCATTTGGTATTTTAAATGAAGTTGTACCCAGTTGGTTTCCTTATCCTCTGTTTGCAGCTTACCTCACATTTAATTTTTTGGTTTCAACAATTAATTTATAAAAACGTAAGGCACGGTCACATTTGGCAAATTTACTGTTTGCCTAAAATTTGTTTGCCCTAAATTTTTACATTTTCAAATTATTTCAAAATTTTTTATTTTTTAATTTATTTTAAAATTTTGACAACCAACTTCGAACATAAACAAAAAACATCTGGGATCAAGGCAAATCGATTACCAGGTGGCAGCGTAGGCGAATTCAGTATTTTTTGCTGGCGTACACCACTGTCAAACTCCATATATAAAAAATTTGTGTATATTTTTTATATATGGTGTAATTATACCATGCCTGGGATCATGGCGAAATAATTTACCAGGTGGCAGCGTAGGCGAATTCAGTATTTTTTGCTGGTATACACGACTGTCAAACTCCATATATAAAAAATAAACACAAATTTTTTATATATGGAGTTTGACAGTGGTGTACGCCAGCAAAAAATACTGAATTCGCCTATGCTGCCACCTAGTAAATTATTTTGCCATGCCTGGGATATTAAGACCACCTGGTAAATTATTTCGCCATGATTAATAGTAAAAAATATTTAATTCGCCTGCGTTACCACCTGGTAGTGTATTCGCCTTGATTATAGTGGGGTATCAAATTTCTTTCCGTACGGTGGTATCATTTGACTTTATTTCTTTTTTATTTCTTAACATTTAAGTCGAAGCTCGAGGTAAGTCGATGAAGATCATTAACGCACCATGATCAATGATCAATCAATGATCAATTTAACCATGATTTGGGCCAGATGAGGTTCCAAACGGATGGCGCTACGTGTCATCGAATTATTGAAATAAAATGTTAACAAAACAGCTTTTTTAAAGAAATGAACCTATAATTAAGACAGCCGTGGTTGTGCGATTTAAATTATATCCTATGGGGTCAAATAAAATCAGTCAGAATAAACCAGCAACAATTAATGCCCTAGAGACAACATAATGCTTGTGTTGGTTTTGACTTACAGCCAGCAATGTTCCAAAAACTGGACAAAAATTTAACGTCTAGAATGCGCTTCTTCAGGAGCAGATGCGGTGAGCACATGACCATGTGTTTGTAAATATTTTGCATTTTCAAATTGAACGTTTTAAAATAAAGCGAATAAAAAAAAAATTATTTAATAATAATATTTTTAAAGCCAAACATAAGCGGTTTGATTTTAGTCACAATTTTATGAAATTGGTAGCAGAGCTTACAACTCGTCAGCGAGTCATTTTCAATTTTCTAAAAATTAGAATTTGGCAAAATGTGTTTTTAAATAATTATTTAAGGGTTATACATATAAACAGTATTAAAAATTTTCTATCTACAAAAATATGTTCTCACAACTATTTTAGTATGATTGTACCGAGAAATTTAGAGCTTTCACATTTGCATTTCTACTTCTGTACGAAAAGACATATTTTTGCAAAAAGAAAGTATTCTATAATTAAACTAAGATTCTAAGCGACCTCCTCATGAAATTTTATTTAAATCCATCCAGTAATTTTTACGTGATGCGAGCACAGATACACAAACAAACAAAAATTCCAAAATAAGAGTTTTGTATTCTATTTCGATTACTATCCACACCAAAAAAATCAAATAAACAAATTACCTGTACAGAAATTATTTTGTAAGAGTTTAATAAAATTTATTATATTATTTTGGGATACTTTAAAACTTTGTGATTAAGTTTTAGCATAATTTATTTACTTTAAACCAACTTTATTTACCCTGACTACATTGTTGTTTAAAACAAATAAAATTTGTTTAAGTGCAATCATGCATAGTTACAGAGAACATAATAGTTCTTGTATTCTTTCAAAAAACATGTTTTTTTCTGTATGAAATCAAGTCGAACATTTTATTAAAATAATTTTTTTTAATACATTTCTCTCCTTTTTACTTATGAAAAGTCGTCATTGTTGCCTATTTAAAGAAATGTTATAACTGGGACACTCTGCGGAATATGGGTTACTTTATTATTTTTAAATTTTACTGCTTTGCTTTTTAGACACGAAATCCAAAATACAAGATTAATTGAAGGTATTATTTGATTCCGCCGAATTTTTTTTTTTTACTCTCAAGAAAATAAAATCTAACTCATTTTATCTAAACGAATTAGAAAAATGGTTAAGACTTGACTGTAAATTTCTTCAATTTTATTACTGAATAACACATTAAAACTACATTTATTCTATCGTAATTAAACGCCTGCTACTGATTCTTGAGACTTAAAATTAATCTTTAAAATTTTTTATTAATATAAACTTAACCATATGAAATAATGAATAACGACAATTTCTTTCCAATTAACACTCACTCCACTCTATTGTAAATCTACTCAAATAAATTTATACAGGCAAAAAAAAATATTTATTTTATAACAAAATGTGTCTACTTTGTTTTGTTGCAATGTTACAAAAAAAAAAAAAAAAAAAAAAAAGAAAACAGGACAGTTCAGGCATCATGTAGAACATTGAAATTATTTAATAATTTAGCAGTTGATTGTAATTGTTATAACAATTGTTTTTCATTATTTGTAAATTTTGATTAAGGATTAACATGCATCAATGACACTCTATTGTTAAGGGTCGAAGGGCATAAGAAGCGCTTTAAAGGGTTGTTTGTTGCTTAACGGAAATTATAGAAAAATATTATTCAATTAACTTTTATTCTTTTCAAGTCAAATTTGGAAATTGCAAAATGTGATTGAATATTAAAGCAGCTTCAAACCGGATTCGGATTTTTCACAACCACAAATCAATCCATCAACCACCGAAATAAAGAGGGAAGTAGTAGTTAAAAGTGAATAAAATAACAAATTTAAGTTGACATAAACACAAAGAAATCGTGAAAATATTTTTTTATAGAAATTCGTAAATACTTTGTGATAATATTATTAAAATTTATTAGTTCATTTTGTTACTGATTTTGTATTTTTAAGATCTTTAAGATGTCTAAAAAGATTAAAAAAAATCAATGCTAATCGTATTGCCTTCTTTAGAGGAGAAAATTCTAGTAGTTGCCAGTTTTAATACATTTTCCAAAATTATGTCTATTTTTAATTAAACAAAAACTTTCATTGTGGTTTTGTATCTTTTTCTCAGCATATGCCTCGGCTATTCCCCATAATATCAATTATTGCTCAGCTACCCCCATGTCTGACATTGGATTCGCAGTATCGGTGTCGGGTACGTCAAACATGATGATTCACACGGATCATCAAAAAAATATGTTTGATGTCTATACAGACGAATCAAAGTCAAATACTGGATTCCTAGATTTCAGATCAGGATGAAGTTTGGGCTACAGAACCAATGTAACATAATTCAGGTTAAAATCACAGCCATTAAAAGGGCGGTAGGCTTGATGAGGTACCCCAGGACATATGGAGAGAAAATCCGGATCTGTACTGGCAGAAAGACCGTGATAAACTCCCTATTGGGTGTCAGGTGTCTACATGACATCCAGATTGATCCGTGAATGCCGGACATTTAAGATAAGACAGCGAGACATACCAACTCTGAACTATTTTGAGTGGCAGCAAACTCGGGCGTATCCGAAAAAATGACAAATAGTTGTAGACGAACTCGCTAGATTTGGAACTCGGCTGAGAGACCGGAAGATAGATCCAATGATGGGAGTCCCGTTAAACTGCTGTAGGGCTACATTTCAGCGGGCACTTTTTGTGTCCGCGCAGACCAGATGGTCTAACGAGGTCAACTGCATAATTTCGAGGACATTATTGCTTCAGTGTGATATTAGAAGATCTGCGGAGGTTTCAGTTGGACACATTGGTGGCTGTGCTGACAGGGCACTATGTTATCGGTACCCATGCTTAGAGACGGAATCTTCCATACCATGACTTCTGTAGAAGTTGCCAGAATAAGAGAAGGAAACGGTGGAGCATTTGCTCTACAATTGTCCAGCTCTTTCTAGGAACAGAGCGGCTATTCGGGATTCCGAGACTGCATAGTCTCGCAAATCTCTCAGTCTTTGATGTTGTTAGGATAAAATTGTTTATCCGATCTTTGAATTCATTTTAGGGATAGATCTGATGGTAATATGGAGACCAGAATGATTCTTTTGCACAACCCTCTTCAGGCTGCAGGAAGGGACTAGTTATGACCCAAGTGAGTCGGTTTTTTTATGCCGGCACCCTATGCAGCCTGTGCAACCTGAACCAAAATTAAATCTTTAGTTTATGCAAAAACTATTTCTGTTTACACTCAGAACAAAAATGCTAAAAGTGATTAAAATTAAAAACTAAAATGTATCAAAAAATTATTAAAGCCAATCGAATTTAAAAGTGCTAAAACGAAGTTAATAATGCTAGTCTTAGGGTCATAATGGTTGTGCTGTTTCAGCCATTATTTCAAATTAGAAACTTAAATAAAAAATTATTTGAATCGTTTTATTTTCTTAACAAGTGTAAATATTTAGACTAATGAAAGGTAGAGAATTGTGCAAAGGTCCCTTAAAAAATCTTTTTTTTAACATTTTGTGAACCATTAAATTTTCCAAAAAAAAAAATCCAAAATTGATTTCGTTCTTTTAAGAACCTGCCAAGCATCATTCACAAACAGCCCACCACCCAATAATGGCTTCAAAAATTTTTTAGAAGATTTGCCAGTCTATTAACACCGGAAGACTTTATTAAACGTTAAATTAGATTTGATTTTTCTTTTGTTTTTTTTCCTGTTAATATACAATTTTGCTTTTATGTGAAACGTAAAATAAGAGAACGAGATATTAGCTAATTTTGTGCTTTTCTTATTATTGTTGGTATTATTTTAGCAGTCATACTTTTGTATTTTAGCTCATTATTTAGAACAACTTAACTAAACAACCCTCAAACTGAACACAACGTTTATAAAATGTGGTCCCATGGAATTAACGAATTTTATTTCGCTGGCAATAAGGGAACGTTTGTTAAGAAAAAATAAATACATCTACTTACTGTTGGCTTCCGTTCGTTGGCCATGATCATTATCATTGTCATTATTGTCGTTACGATTTGGCTGTGTGGAAATAAGACCACATCATCAATTCATTAGACGACGCCATTTTGTGAATATTTTTGTTGATTTTTTTTAATTTTCCCTTCAATTGTAATTTCATCTTTTAGTAATTTTTCTTTTGTGTACGTGAATGTTTTTATGTAGAAGTGTGTTTGAGTAGTTTTTTTTTGGAGTCATAAAATAAATGAATTGTTATATTGTTGCTTGATTGCCCTGTTATTTATTTTATAATAAATTGCAAATGAAATAAATATTCCTTTTTGTACATTTAGATTTGAATCAGTCCACAAGCAAAAAGAGCCAAACAGACAAAATTGTTAAGACCGTAAAATTAGCTGTGTTGCGTTTGTTGTAGCTTGTGAAAAGGGGTGAATTATTGTTAAGTGCGAAATGATTTAAATTGGAACAGTCGGACAGATGAAGAAAAAGATATCAAAAAATTTTTAATATTAGAAATTATTGTTAGTAATAAGAAGAAGAATAATAATGAGAAAAATAACTTTGTAAACAAATATAAAATATTATTACGTCCGCATACGTTTGAGAAATAATTTTTAAAATTAAAAAATGAACCAAAGCCGAAAAAGTAAATTTTAATTGATTTATGAAAATCACTGGTTCAACCCCTGGCTGGGAAAAAAATTAAGAAATGATGGAAAAATAATGTTTTCTTCGAGAATTATTTATTTTTAGCCCGTCTTAAGCTCATTACTATATGTTATAAAATTGAAAAATAGTCTGATTGATTTCAAGTTGAAAGTAGATTTTTTATTTTCTTCCTAACCGACTTTAAAAAAGAAGGAGGTTATCAATTCGACTGAATGTTGCTTTTTAATGTTTGTGCCTGCAGAACTGTTATTTGTGAACCGCTGTTGGAAATTTTTTTTTTAATTTAATAGATTATATTTACAGATTGGTTCCGTTTTAAAAACAGTTCATAATTTCAAAAATTAAAGGGTGTCCCCATAAAACAAACATGTTTTTGGGTGTTTTATGAACCTTAAAATTAAGAAAAATGCGTATAACTATAGCTCCCAGTAGCAAAAAGTAGTACAAAAAATATATCTAAAAATTAAAGGGCGTCCCCATAGGTAACGTAAATTGATTTATATGCACCTATCTTTTGAACCGTTATAGCCAAATGCTTAAAAATTGTTTTAGTAACAAATATAACATTTATAATTATAAATAAAAGGGTGTCCCAATAGTTACTGCAATTTGATGTATGTGGCCAAACTTTTGAACTGTTATAGGCTGATAGTTGAAATTTACAAAGAACCTTTGTTGCTAAGTCCGCTATAATAACAAACATAAAATTTTTATTTGGAAAATAAAGGGTGTTCCGATAGTTGATGTAATGTTAAGGATATGGCTAAGCTTTTGAACCGTTTTAGACAGACAGCTGAAATTTACAAAGAACCTGTATTGCTAAGTTCGCTATAATAACAAGTATAAAATTTGAATTTAGAAATTAAAGGGTGAACCATTATATACAAAAACTTGAAAATTAAACAGAAAGTCCACTATTTTGTTTGATACATTAAGAAGTATAAATATTTTAGATTATAAATTACAGGTTGTTACAATAGTTGCTGTTATTTGATGTATATGACCAAACTGTTAAATTAAAGGGTGTCCCTATAAATAATTTAATTTACTCTTGAAATTTAGACAGAATGTCCATTACTATATCAAGTAGAATAACATGTATAACTATTTAAAAAAATTAAAGGGTTCCCCAATGGATGTTATTTGATGTATATGGCTAATCTTTTGAACAGTTATAAACTAACGTTTAAAATTTAAACAAATTTTCTTTTACTGTGTCAGCAATAAAAGTGTAAAAACTAAAGGGTGACCACATAACTGCTGAATTTTCTTGTGTAATCTGCATCCATATTTTGTTCTACGACATATAAAAATCTTGAAGCAATCTTTCTCGAATATATTAAAAAATAATTAATGTATAATTACCGTCCTAAGAAAATATGATTTCAAGTTTATTTGTTTTGGAGTCGATATTTTTGCATGAATTATTTTTATCCCCCGAACGTTTTAACTTTTATTTGAAAACTTTAAAAATATTTTATATTTTTCTATCATTTATGCCCACTGTATTACTAACTTAATATTTCAACTTTTTTTTTAATTTCTTCCTTTAATTTCTTTTTCAACTACATTTAATAATATCTTCTTTATTACAATGTCATCTGATTTTAAAAACATTCCGCAAAAATTTACTGTATCCGCAGTTGCACACACATTCAAGCTGTTCAAATCCTGCCAAACGAAATAGCAAACAACTATAAAGTAAATAGAAGTAGATTAGAGCTAGACATACCAAAAATAATAGAAAAATGGCAACAACAACAATGATAACGACAACAGTAATGACAATAAAGAAGCACAATGACAACGCAATTCACATTTTATTACCCTCTTCATTATAAACTGCCATTGTTTGTTACCCGCTGCCATTATTATTCGCCATTTAAATAATTTCAGTTGAGTTCCATGCAGCGATATTACAATTCCTTATTCCATTTCAAATTCTTGAGTTGTTATAATTTTTTTTTTATTTTAGCCGCGTGTGCCTTTTAATAATGGTAATAATAACACAACGTTGTAACTGAAAGTATGAAGTGCTGGTACAAAAACATCCCCCTTCCACAGATAATGTTTATTTATTCATTTGTTGTTGTTGGTGTTGACTTGTTTTTTGGCATCGTTGCTATTAGATGTGATCAACTAACATCATCAGCATTTGATTGCTACAAATAATGCCACCACTTTACGCTTATGAGCACAACAAATGATTCACATTTAACAAGCTTCAAACCCAACTGAAATTTTGGTATGAGAGAGTGTGTGTTCTGTAACAGGAAAGTAGTGGTGGTTGTTGAATATTATAAATTGTCATAATAAAAAAATATGTGTAGAATGTTCACATATAAATGGCGTCTATGGTATTTTTTTCAATTTTTTTGAAACAGCAAGGATCAAGGACACTAAAATTGTTGCAATAAGAGTAAAAGGAAAAAACAGCAAATTATCCAACAATAACCAACGATTTGAACGAACTAAAAAAAAGGTTTCATTTCATTAAAATGCAAATAATTTTGTTGACACAAAGGAAAACTGTGTTAAGAAATAAAAAATACAGGGGTTTATTCATCATCTTGCAATTAATTGGGATTTGTGAGAAAATTATAAAATGTGTGTGAATGTTTGTTGTAAATTGTTAAATCTAATTTATTGTCGTTAATGGTGGCGAGAAAAGGGAAAAGTTTTTTTTTTTTTTTGTAAAAATTATTTTTTATAATTAACTAACATTCATATTTAAAAAAGACTAAAAGCTAAATAATATTATTAAAGGGTATTCTAAAATTCATGCCAGCTTTTAACTTTTTATGTATTTATTTGTTTATTTATTTTTTCACAACAGAGACATGTAGATATCCCTCTGCAAGTTTACATAACTTCATTTAACGCCGAATTTTATAAAATAAAGTAGTTGCCCTTAAAAACTTCCAATGAAATTTTATGGAACTGCATGTTCCTGTACTATTCGGAAGAAGAATATCTTACCTCATCACTAATAAATAAAATTACAGCAAGAAAATTCATTTTCAGAATTTTCGTAAATAATTTAAAATTTACGTGATTTTCTTTTTATGAAATGATTTTTTTGTATTTCTCATTTGTTGTTATTTATTTCTATGAAGATTCACTATTTAACTTCAAAACTTTAATAAATGAAAATATTATAAACTAAATAGGGAAATACTTAAAAAATCCCATTTAGCGGATTTTCGAAAAAATTTAGGAATTGTGTGATTTGCATTATACAAAATGAATTTTTCTACTTTTTATTTTCTTTATTCATTTATATATTCGAAATTTTATTAAAAAAAAATTTTTTTAATCTTTAACAAGCGCTGTTTTTTATAACCTTCACCACAAAAAGTGGAAAAAGAGTATAACTAATATTGTCATTCAATTTGTATTTTCTACAACATTCATTTCCGACCCCATGAAGTATTTATATTCTGATTTCTATGCATAGCGAAGTCGATTTAGCGATACCCGTCTGTCTGTCCGTGTTAGTGTTGAAATCTATTTTGACGAGTCTCTAGATCAGCTAGAGAAAATTTAAATACGCCAATCGATCAGACATAGTGTCGGAAGAGGTGCTATTTGAAATCAGATGTCCCTCAACACAACGGGCAAAATACCACGCCTACCCCTAATTTTTCTAAATCATTTGAAACAATGAATAAAAAAACATAAAAAAATAAAAAACAAAAATATGGTGCGATAGACAAATAAAAAATAAGAAAAAATATCTAGTGAAAAAATTGGCACTCGCCCATGTTTTCCGAGTTACGGGCCTCTTTTGAAGAGTTTTATAAGAAAATACTAAAAAATTTTAAAAATGCTTACGATCTCTGTGTATACTCACTCTGTGTTACTGTGGCAACTTTCAAACTACTCAATGTATTGCTTACCACCACACGCTGTGGCTTCGGAAGCGTCTCTAATTCACAATCTTTTTTTTATCAACCAGACACGTTAACCCATACTATTGTTATGTTATTACATTCTGTATTTACTCAGGCCCCTTCTTAGTTTTATTACAGAGATGCCTTATTCATCTGCCGCGGCAACACACGAAAATTGTCTTATTTTTATAATTTACACTTTGGGATGTTTTGAATGCTGTTTTCAAATATCAATAATCCAATGAAAATTATATATTTCTAAGTTAACGATGCGGATGGGAGGTAAACTCATGACTACAATACTGTGAGACGACATGTGTTTGGTGAATTAAAGTATTCCAATTTGTTAAATGTTATAAGTTTTATCACTACAACCCAACTAAGAAAACCCAGTTACAAAAAATTAAAAAAATAAATAAATAAAAATTTTATAAAATTTTTAAAAATAATAATGCTTGAGGCATTAATATTCATTAAATAATTTTTAATGTTGAACAATAAATTTAAAATACAAATAACACTTTATAAAAGACCAAGTTTAAATAACGACACGTTTAAGAAATCGATCTATTTAGCTGGGTTTCATTAATGACAAAAACGTGTTAGAATGTAACATCCCCATATTTAAAGAAATATATATTTATTTTCATTTCAAAGTTCTATGAATTTTGAAAAGGTACTATAAACCAAAAAAATACAAATCGTTAGACACAAAACTTAATTTTTTTGTATTAATTTTAACTTTTTTATAATAAAGCTTTAATGTAAAAAAGGGCCGACAAAAAAGGTATCGAACACTAAAAATAAATTATTGAAAAATTAAAAACGCACATGACTGTCATAATTATGTTAATAGAAAAATAAACAGTTATTGTTATAAATGTCAAATAAATCATGGCGTGATATTTTGGAATAATTAAATTTATTTATTTTTTCTACTTTATGACTTTAAAGGAAATTTTTGTTAAAATGCATTAAAATTATTACGTGTAATTGTAGTTGTTAATTTTGTGTCGCTGTGTAGGCGGATCTGTTTTTTAATATGAATTTTTCTTTCTTAATAAAGGCAATTTAGAATATTGTAACTAATTTTAAGTGCTACTGCCGAAATTTATCAAAGAGAAATAGACCGTAATTTTTCCATTTTGCATTCAATATAATTTTACAGTAGTTGAAACCACTCGACCATGAGATTAGTTATGCCAAGTGAACTACTTAAAATTCAATGGGAAGAAAAAAACCAATTCGCATTATAAAATTTAAGAAAAATAAATAGAAATAATGGCATACAAAATAACTCAAATAAGCTGAGGATAAAAAATAAAAACTATTTAAAAAACCCAACAACACCTTGTAAAACACATGTTGTTAAATAAACACAGGCATATGAACTAAAAGGATAAAAAGGATTTTGAGTGAAAAAAATCGAAAAGGCAAAAACCAGTTGCACAAAAACTGGTCATGCTTGATTTAGAACACGTTCTTTAAATCACCTAATACATTCACTCTCAAACACATATAGACGCACACACATACAACAATTATAATACCTTTTGTTTAAATAAAACTAAACACATTTTAACGTATTCACTTTTTGATCCTTCAGTTAATATTTAGTTCACTTGAAACTAACAAACAGTCAGTTAGTCATTTCGTTACAAAATAATTGGCTTAAATGAAGTCAACTATGAATATTTGGAATCCTTGCTATATATGTGTGTGTTGTTATTTCTAAGAGTGTTCCTGTGCATATTTGATGTATTGTTAAGGTATTATCTTATTTTAATAACCTCATTCTTTCTGTCAGGTATTCTTTTTTTGCTTAGCATTTTTTTTTTTCTTTGATTCACATAAAAATTTCTTCTTTTTTTTTGTAATTTTCCAAGTGTCCTTTTTACATTCTTTTGAAGTTTCCTCTTGTAGTATTCAATTTGACTTTATTATAATCCTAATGAATTTTAATTGAAGCAATGAGAGTTTCATTTGATGGGATTTTCAGATAATAAATGAAAACATACAAAAACAACAATATAAACACATGCTTAGGATTTCAAGAGGGATTTCAAAAAGAAAAGAGATAATTTCACATACTCGTACATGCACTTATTTATAAGAAAGGACCTCCCAAAAATTATTCATATAAATCTAAAAATAATGAAGTACTTAATTCTATTTGAAAATAATAGAATAATTTTCTATGGTGTCTTTAAGTGAAGCCCTTGACAAAACATAGAATATTAAAACTGGCGGTACATGATGAACGTATAATTTCGCTAACAATCAACTGTCACAGCATCAGCTGTCAAATAAAATTTTTTTCAAATCTTATTGATATAAAGGTTTACATTTCAAGCAGCAGCAAAGTTGCTGACAATTGATTATTTTTCGAACTGGTGGCCATCACAAATATAGTCAGTTTTACGAGATATAATTTTACAGAGGATGTCATCTGCTCTAAATAAGTTAAGTATTTATTTTTCTTAAAGATCTCTTTAAAAGGTTTAAATTGATAAACATATTTTCAGGGGCCCACAACTCGAAATATATAGGCGACCTCAAATTTTTTCACTTAATGTTTTGTTTTTTTTTTTTTTTTTGATTGCACTTACTTCATTGTTCCAAATGCTATGGAAGCATTAGAGGCTGGCGTGATGTTTAGCCCGCTGCTTCGAGGAACATGGACCCATCTTGCTGATTTTCAGCAGCACCTTTTTCAAAAGTATATCTGATTGATTGGCGTATTTAAATTTTCTCTGGCACTAGAGACATGGACGGACATTGCTTAATCGGATATTTGTAGAAATTACACAGGGAATGGCTCCATAACTTTAGATGCAACATTTTAATCTGCGTATCATTTCTTGACTGGCATAAAATAATTTAAAAACTTCTTAAAAACTTCTCTTTGAGCATTTAAATGACACTGATATCTGATAATACACGTCTATTCAAACTAAATTTGTTCAATTTGCCCCCACAATACTTAATCTCCTATAAAGCCATCAATTTGAATAATACTTGTGCACACTGACAATGAGACTCATTGCGTACATAAGTATCATACACACACGTACATACATGCAAACACTATTATTAGTAAATTGAAAACAAATTACAAATATCAGATAAGAAATCTACACTTTTTGTGAGCTTCAGACACAAATTAAATCATTAAAACTTAACATGTTGCATACAAACACCCAAACTTTCAAGTACAACATTTAAACTTACAAACACACACACACGTACACATACCTATACACACTCCATTAAACATTATTGTAAACTAAATTCTGTATTGTTGGATTTAATTGTTGATTACAAATTAGCGATAAAAACGACAGCACACTCCCGCAGTTTATAACAGCCCAGCCCAGTTATTTTTATTTATTTTTTTTTTATTTTTTTTTTTAATTTGATTTTATTTATATTTTTTATTTATAATCTGAAAACGTTCAAGCTTAAATTTACTGATTTTATTTTATACTCTCGTCTCTTAATTAAGACATTTTAACACAAAGCAATTGCTAATCGGTTACATCCGTTGGTAATTGCTGATACATGGTGCGGGGGCATGATTGAGCGCCTATAGACAACCAAATGAAATAGATGGTTAAATGGCTGATTGGTTAAGTCTGAATCGGATTGATTTGAATGACGAAGTGATTTTATATATTCATATGTTATTTGCTATCTCTTTTAAATAATCAATTTAAATATGAGGTTGGTGAAAATGTCTTGAAGTTTTATGGGATTTGTACACATAAGTTGAGGAACACAAATAAGGCAGTAGGCGCATATATTAAAAATTTCATTTTATTTTTGTCTTTAAAAATCACTTAAGGCAAAACACACCAATAGCAAAAAGGAAGAAAAAATAAGAAAATATAATTCATATCAAAGTATTAAAGAACAATGATAAAAATTATTTTTTTCTGTTTGTTAAAAATAAAAATTAATTAAAACTGCTGCAGTTTTCTTAAGCAACGCTATTAATCTTTTAAAAAAAATTATTATCTTGAATAAGAAAAGAAGAAAAACTACATTTTTGTAAAAAATTGTTTTTTGCAAAATGTACCTTTCCCGTTGGTCAAAAGTACTTTTTTTAATGTATATTAATTGTAAAAATTTATTTAAAAAAAGAGGTAATTGAACGAATTAACTTATAAAAATAGAATATTAAAAAAAATTGCCTTTCGAAAATATTCCTTTACAGATAAAAATTTATATTTGAAAAAACTTTAACGAAAACAAACTTCATATAAATTGGCCTTATGAAGAACAAGGTTTATAAAAAGTACTTTTGTAAAAAAAGAGAATTATTGTAGGAGCAATGTTATTTTAAAAAGTATGTTTCGAATACCAAGAAAAAATACTTTTTTAAAATTTATCTTTCGAAAAATATGCCCTTTCATACATTTTCTGCTTTGGAAAACGTAATATTTACAAATATATTTTCAAAGAAATACCTTACGAAAAAAAGGAATTTTTTTACATTAAACCAATGAATTTTAAAAAATTATTTTAAGAAAAATTAACCTTTTTACCAAAATGCCTAACTGAGGGAAAAAGTACCTTTCTAACAAATAGTACTTTTAGAAAAACCTTTAAAACAATTAAGAGTGCTATACTCGGCTATGCCCTATCTTATATACCCTTCACTATGTATGTAGACCTAGTTTAGTGAAGTAGCTGCGATCTGGAAATCAAATATTGAGGTGACAAAGAATTAAAAACTAAAAAAAAAAATTACATAAAAATGCAATCGGCCCTTAATGGGTTAAGCATTTTTTAAAAATTTTAGTGTTTCCTTAAAAATCTCTTTAAAAGCTTTAAAATGATACCCATTATGATATTTAAGAAAATTTTATAAATTTCAGAGGCCCGTAACCCGGAAAGTATGGGAGAGCGCGTGGTGTTTTGCCCGCTGCGTCGAAGGACATGGACCGATCTTACTTATTTTCTATAGCACTTCTTTCGACACTATGTCTGATGGATTGGCATATTTAAATTTTTTCTAGCTGATCTAGTGCCTTGGCAAACTTGATTTTAACACTTACACGGACGGTCAAACGGACATCACTCAATCGACTCGCTTTGCATTAGACGTCAGAATGTATGTACTTTATGGGATTAGAAATGGATATTGCAAAAATTACAAACAAAATGACAAAATTAGTTATACCCTTTATCTACTTTTTGTGGTGAAAGGTGTAAAAAGGAACTTAAAGAATCTTTTTCAAACAGATTGTAGTTTTGAAAATGAGACATTCTTCGTTTTGTTTAAATTAATATTTTTCGGAATTTTTTTTAAAATAAAAGAAATTTTTTTAATACTTTTTCGAAAGTGTTAAAGGCTTACAAATTTTATGCACTTAAAACTGATGAAATGTCTTTTTTGCCAACTAAATATTAAATATTCATAATGCAAGTAAAATAGTTTATTTTTCAGCCAAAAACAAATTTTTATTAATTTTTCACCATCATCGTCATCATCATTATTATTGTAGGATCATATGCACCCACGTAATCTTTTGGAAATTTTAATTATTACAAATTTCAATAATAACTTAATTTGTTTGAAGTTAATTTTGTAATTTTGTTTTATTTTTTTTTGTCCCGTTACAAATATTAATAAACTGATTTCCTGTTACCTTTTTATAATTTTTTTTATTACTCTTTTGGTTTGTTTCCCATTCTGATAATTTCAAGGGCCATTTTTAATTTTTCAATTAGAAAATAATTTAATAGTTTAAGTGATTGTTTTAATTATGATGTTGGTAAAATTCATTTTGAATAATTGTACGGATGTAGATGACATTTATGACATGGGCTCAAGTAATTTGAAACGCTATAAAATATACAATTTAAGTGTGAAAAGTATAAAATTGACTTGTTATGGACATCACAGTAGAAAGTAAATGAGATGTGGAATGTTAATGTTGGTTTTTATTATCATTTTCCTTAACATTAACAAATAAATCATAATTTGTTTTCTATAGTTTTTTTTTTATTAAAGCGATTAAGGTACTTTCCATTGTTGGCTTAAACAGTAGTTAAACATAAACAGCGGATGTAATGTCACTTTCTTTTATACCTTTATTAACTGTCACTTAACTAAACACTTTTATGCAGAACAAAAATAAAATGTTGTAAATGCTTCTCAACAGGCGAACCTCTTCAAAACATAAATAATTTAAAAGGTTCTGCTTTTATAAAATCAAATCTCTTGATATTTTATGCACATAATGATAGATCTAATAGAATTCTTAAAGTCAGGACACGAGTGAGTCATTAATTTTGACAATTATTATGATAAACAGCACGATAGAGCTGTCATCGAGTAATTGCTGCTTTCAAACCTGTCTCATTCCCTGCATCTCAATTAATTCTGTTGTCCCAGTCGTTGGCTCAGACACTAGTAGCCTGCATAAGAAGAACA
Source organism: Cistogaster globosa (assembly GCA_937654795.1). Taxonomy (NCBI): domain Eukaryota; kingdom Metazoa; phylum Arthropoda; class Insecta; order Diptera; family Tachinidae; genus Cistogaster; species Cistogaster globosa. The sequence continues at coordinate 5,817,974 of OW569403.1, forward strand.
TGTGCGTACAAGTATGAAACTAATTATACTGTGTACTGTATATTTAATTAGTATCCCTTGTTTAGTATAAATAATGATTCACTTACTGATTCGTTGTTATCAGAATTATTATCATTATTTTATTTTTTTTTATTATTATTACAGGTGTCTTGATGTCTGTTAAAAAATTCTTGTTCATTGTCCAACTCTGTTTAAGTAATTAGGAATTCTATCTATTAACGGTTAATCTTTTCAGTGACTTTATGGCATAAATGACGTCTTTTTTTAGGAAAAGTTCTTGAAAACGAATTTCTCACATAAACTAAAAATTAAAAGAAGACAGTAGCCAACAATTTAAGAAAAACTAAATATTAATTTAGCTATTAATTTACACAAGAAATACATTTTGTGTCCAAATCAAAAGTTATGTTGAAATGTTTGTTTTTTTGAAAGGTAAAATTTCTAAGAAATATTACAGAGGTGTAATAAAAATATTTATTTAATTGCTCTTCACTTTGACATTAACTGATTAAAATAATTCTTAGCTATAAGTAAATTATAATTAAATGCAAAAAAAAAAAGATTCTTATCTGTTTTAATTCCTTACATTTAAAATATGTTCATAATATTATGTTTTTTTAATTTTAAACGTTGTCAAATTGAAATTTTAAATTTATTTTACACCTTCGTTGAACATAAAACTAAAAAAACAAAAGGCTTCTCTTAACACCAATCATATTTCTACTGGCTACAATTTTAATAAGCCTCAACATTTTGTAATCAATTTGCCATTTATTTTTGAAGAAACCTTTATCCAACTTTCTATGAACAAAAAAAATATTTTTCTTTGTGATATATAGAGTTCGCCAACAGAATGAGAATTCCTCTTAGCTCAATTTCAAATACAAAAGCTTTAAAAAATTCAACAGCAAATAAAGTACTCAAAACATATTTATTTATTTTTTATTATTATTATAGAAAAAAAACTATGCCCACAGCAAAATTGTTTCAAGCATCCATATTTATTGATTGATCAAATTAAGGAAAAAAGAAAGAATTTTTCCAGTCCTTTTGATGATAAAAAGGGTAATTTCTTATAAAATAATCATATTAATAAAAAAAGTGAGTGTTATATTCGGCTATGCCGAATTTAAAGTAACTCTAATTAAAAAAAATCAAATATTGTGGGGACAGATAATTAAAATATGAGAAAAAAATTTAGGACGATATATAATTTTACATAAAGATATCATCAGCTCTTAATGGGTAAGCATTTAAAAAAAATTCTTGAAGGCCATATTGACAAATGAACTTTTTTATGAAAATTTCAGAGACACATAACTGGCTAAATATAGGCGAGCGCCATTTTTTCACTTGACTTTTTTTTTCCTATTTCTTTAATCTTCTCTCGCTTGATATTTTTTTTAAATTGGAGTCACGTCATTGTTCCAGATGATTTAAAAATTAGAGGCAGGGGTAGTGTTAAGCCCACTGCCCCGAGAGACATAGACCGATCTTGCTTATTTTCAAAAACACCTGTTACTACACTATTTCTTTTAGTCTTCTCAGTCCACACTAAAGTAAAATAAAAATTAAAAAGTGATTTCTTTTCTACAAAACAGCCAGATGTTAATACGAGGGCTGCTATATATATTTCTGGCCTGGCAACACTGAGTGCTGCCAAGTGCAATCTGACATTTCCATTGGAAAGTTTGTCATTTTTAAGCATAATCGTACTCATTTTTCACAACTTTCGACGTGGATTATCACGACAAGAATGTAATCGTGGGCGAAGCTCGCTCAAAGAAGAATTCCGTGAAGGTCGTCCAAAAACGGCTGTTGTGCCAGAGAACATTGATGCCGTGCGTGAACTCATAATGAAAGATCGACATGCGACATACCGAGTGATAGAGACGTCCTTGGACATTTCTTCCACCAGCATACATTCGATACTGCATGAGCACCTGGCCGTAAAAAAGGCTCGTGTCGATTGGTGCAAAGAAATGTTGCAAAAATACGATTGCGGTGCTTCAAAAGGCGTTTATAAGATCGTCACAGGTGACGAATCATGGATCTATGCGTATGAGCCCGAAACCAAACAACAATCGACCGTGTGGGTCTTCAAAGACGAGCAAAATCCAACGAAAGTTGTTTGTGGAAGAAGCACTTCGAAGCAAATGGTCGGCTGTTTCTTCGGCAAAACTGGTCATGTGGCGACTGTTCCGCTTGAGCAACGTAGGACGGTCACTTCTGAGTGGTACACTACAATTTGTTTGCCTGAAGTCATCGGAGAAATTCGAAAAACCAACAAGAGAAGACGAATCATTGTTCACTATGACAATGCGAGCTCTCACACATCGACTCAAACCAGAGCGTTTTTGACCAACAAAAACGTCGAATTAATGGGTGATCCGCCGTTTCCGCACATCAAGAAAAAAATGCGTGGTCAACGATTTTCGTCGCCAGAAGAAGCTGTTGAAGTGTTTAAAAATCATGTTTTAGAGGTGTCTCAATCGGAGTGGAAAAAGTGCTTCGACAACTCGTTTGAGCGCATGTAAAAGTGTATAAATCATGCTGGAGAATACTTTGAAAAACAATAAAACCATTTTTGATTATAAATATTCGCATTTCCACTATTAGGCCAGAAATATATAGAGCAGCCCTCGTAGAATCTAAAATAATAAAATTACATCAGAGCAATTCTTAATTTATAAAAAAGATGACTGTTTCGATAATGCATTATTTGGGTTAATCTCAAAACTCATCAGTAAGATTGCAGTGGATATTGTTACTCACACTCTACAAGAGTTTCAAGAGTCAAAGTCCAATTAATACAGGTCAAAATAAAAATTCAAATAAAACGATTTCAGTCTTTTTTGCAGACTCTTCATATTAGGGAAAAAAGAAAAAAAAAATAAACAAGTAGAAAACCGAAACTCTCTTATCGTAACAAAAGTAAAATTCAACTCAGATTTTACATCTAAAAAAATGGCACCTAGATGTGTAATGAAAATGTCCCGCAAAACTAAAAAAATTTTTTTTAGTTGGAATGGCCGAATTTATTTGACCAGAACATCATAGAAAACATATGTGGTTTGCAAAAACATTAATAATCTCAAAGCTGCGTTACACTCAGCGCGGAAAATGATATCTAATGAAGTATGTGAAAGATAATACAAAGAAGGCAAAGAGATTCTTTAAGCTTGTTTTTTAAAGTGGTAACCCAATTCACTGCTTTTTGGATAATTATTGGGTTTTAATAAATAAACTAAAGTTTTTAATGATAATTCAAACAATTTTTAATGCCCTTTAAGATGGAAAAACTAGATATTTGTTAAGTTTTTGTGTGAATACTTTACGGTTTAAAATATAAGAACTTTATTTCAAAATTATGTCTTTATGGGAGCAACCTTCAATTTGTAATTTAGATTCTTATAATTTTTTTTTTTGTTTTTTTAGATACTCATTTTTTTAAAATATAGTTTCTTTCAAAAAGCGATTTGTTATAAAAAAAAAATACTTGAATTATATGGGAACTTTTTTTTATTTCATATTTTTAACTCTAGAATTTGAACGTGTGGGACTTTAAATAAAAAATTTAAAATAAAATAGTTGCATCTTTAAAAAAATTTTTTTATTCCCATTAAAAATTAATTAAATTTTTAATTGATGTGATTATTTGTTTAATTAGAGTACTTCATTATCTTCTTTTTTAATTAAATAAATGATTGATTCAACTAACTATTTAATTATGAAATTTTATAATTATTTTTAAATTTTATATATAATTAAATGAATTACAAATTTCAATCTAGATACTAATAAAATCTTAAAAATATGCACAAACTTGTTCTTGTGTACCCTCAAAAACTTAAAATGTTTTTTGTTACTGTTTCAGTTCTATGAGTTATATTCGTAAATTTAACAATATTTGCGTTGTAAAGACGTACGGTGCATTATTTTGAAGATACTGTTACATCCCAAGGGCCTCTTTATTAGAAAGTTATGAATATTTCATTTATTTATTAAACCTATTTTTAATTCAGTGCTTATAATTCAGATTTTAAATTAAAAGTTTGTACAAAAACTAACTCAGTTCCTTTCATGAAACCTCCTATAAATTTCACACAATTCCGTAGTTTAATAATAAAAAAATGCAATTTTATAAAAACGTGAATGACAATTTTTAACAATTTGCATTTATTTCAATTAATCATGTTTATGCTATTAAATGTCAGCCAGCATTATCAAGAAATTCGTAAATCTTTAAACAAATTCAGGTTGTTTTTGCAAGCTTTTAACCACAAAAAAAAAAATAATTAAATATAAAAACACAAAAATCAATTAAATGATTAAAGGTCTAATTTGTATTTGTGAATATAAATTTAATATTTTTTATTTTTTTTTTTACATTTAAATGTTAAATGCAGCGGTCATTATTAAAGATAATTCTAAGCATTTTTTTTCTGAAATTCCTAAGCAAATAATATTAACTTAAACAGTGTGGTTTCAAATATAATTACAAGCACATTTTTTGAGTAAAAAAAAATACAAAAAATAAAATTTTTTAAATAAATATTGAAAAGAGAAGGTATGCCTCTGTATTCTGTTTACAAAAATCCTTAATTTTCTAATAGAGAAAAATATTAGAACCAGCATACTTCCCCTTCTATTATTTAAAAACTAATTTCCAATGCATAACCTAAGCAAATTAATTGCTTTGGCATAGTCACCTCGAAACTACTGTCTGTGGCCACAAAAACAAAGTAATGATCAATTGCATTACAAATAAACCCAATAAAAAGGGAGGATAGTGGCAAATTACAACAGAACCAGCCAAGAAAAAATTAAAAAAAAAATCATGAAAATAAATACATGAAATTAATGGCAGAACCAGTCAAATGAACAGTAAGACCCAGAGACAGTTTGTCAAAAAAGCAGACAGTACGGCATTAAAACATACAGTTTAAAGCAAAAACTTAACCACTCAGGCAGAAAGCCAGATAGACAAACTACAAACGGAGGGACGGAGGGACGGAGGGATCAAGAAACAAACAATTCAAGCAAGATTTCAAGGAAAATAACATTTAAATTGACGAAAATTGGTGAAAATTTACAAATCGTGCACAACACATTTTCAATCAACAGAGGCCAGCAGCTCACTAACTCAGGCAAACAAATGAAAAACAAAAAAAAAAAACAACATATTTGAGTGCACTGCATAGACCGTAATAGAAACAGCAACAGTTGCAATTGCCTTGGAATGTAAATCAGTATATTGTTTAAGGTAATTACATGCAACATAAACTAATACATACAACATTGTTAGTTGCACGTTGCTTTCTGTTGTTGCAATAACTAAAAATCCATTCGTGTTTAACAAAAAAAAAAAAAAAAAATAAACTAAAATTCACTCTATTAAACGCAGACTGATACAGGGGAAAATAGAAGAAACTTTTTCTCACTTGTTTTCATACTTTAAAAAACAACACAAAAGAAAATCATTATAATGAACACTTAAATCTTAAAATTATTTTTTTAAATTTCTTGCCTAGAATTTTTTATAAACAAGAGAAATTGAATTTCGAATAATGTAACACTAGACCAATAATCAAAACGATAAAATACGTGTAACACTATGTTATTTTCACTTGATATAAAACAGTTAATAAACACACACACACACACACACATGTATTATTAACTTGCAACAGCAGCATCAACAAAAACCTCAATATATAAGAAAAAAAAAAAAGAAAACTAAAAGCTGGCAAAAGCAGCAAAGAATTCTTGATTGTGTAGATGGTTGGTTGGTTGGATGCAGAGTAGGTTGGACAATTGGATTGATGGCTGGTTGCAAGTGATGTACCTGGGATGAATAGTTGATACCTGAAAGGCCTCTTGCATACTTTACTAGATAGATAGTTGTAGTTAAATAAACGCTCAGGCTGATTATTTGTTTAAATTGCTGCTAATAACATGACGTGCCATCAACTGTTCATGATGTTTTTTTTTTTTTTTTTTATTTTCATTCCTTCTCGTCAATTCATTTATTAAAGTTTTCTTTAAAGGAGATGTATAGCCGTCTAGCAAACGCAAAGTAAGGCAAATATTTCAAATTTTTTTACCGTTTTAAACAATTTTTAAAATAAGACTTGGTTTGAATTTAAAAATTTGTGCCTTTGAGCGTTTGAACAGAATTTTGCCATAGAGACGGGCCTTATGCTGTTAATTTTTCCAGTTTTATACCCTTCACCGCAAAAAGTGGACACAGGGTATATTAAAGTTTGTCATTTCGTTTGTAATTGCTTCGTTATTTATTTCCGATCCCATAAAGTATATATATTCTGAGTCCTTTTGCATAGCAAAGTCGATTGAGCAGTGTTTGCCCGTCCCTCTATCCGTGCGTGTTAGTGCTAAAATCAACTTTGCCAAAACACTAGATAAGCTAGAGAAAATTTAAATAAGCCAATCGATCAGATATAGTGTCAAAAGAGGTGCTATTGAAAATAAACTAGATCGGTCCATGACCCTCGAGACACTGAGCTAAACACCACGCCTGCCTTTAATTTTTTGATGTCATTTGAAACAATAAAAAAAAACAAAAAAAAAATACTAACAAAAATATGGAGCGATAGAGAAATAAAAACATTAAGTGAAAACATTGGCCCTCGCCCATATTTACCGAGTTATGGGCCTCTGAAATTTTCATAAAAAAGATCGATTGTCGATATAATTAATGTGGGTATCATTTAAAAGCTTTTGAGGAGATCTTTCAGGAAATAACAAAATTTTTTTAAAATGCTTAGCCCACTAAGAGCCCATGACTTTTTTCTTTTTAGTTTTTAATTCTCTGTCACCTTGATATTTTTTTTTTTTTTTTTTTTTTTTTTTGATTCAAGTTATTTCACTAAACTAGATTTAAGAGAATTTTACATCCATTTCGAAACATCTATTCCCCTCTGCCTACAACAAATCTTAATTTTCCTAGCATCAAAATTACATTAAATTTGATGTAAGCTGATTGACCTTACCAACTCCAACAAAGTTTACATCACATTTAATTTTGCTTAGTTACTTCTATTGAAAGAAAATCTTTTGTATTAAAGTCTACAGGTTATGTATTAAAAACAAAAAATAGTAGAACAAATCAATTCATGGTTTCATCAGCTGACACGTACAGGCGAAGATCAATGGACCTTTAATACATAACAATCTATTGACCAACATTTAATTTCTAGCTTTATCTTCTTATTATTTCTTGCTGAAAATTTTAAGTGTCTTTTAGTGTGGTTTCAAATAAAAGACTTTAAACGTCAAAATCAATTCCTATTTGTTTTTATTTTATTCTTTACCAGCTTATTGTAGCCGTCGTTACCTGGATCTAATTTTAGAACCTTCCCAGTCACTGTATAATATATTATAGCCTTGTTTGCTATGGAGTTCCACCCTGAACACGCGAGAAATAATTTTATAATAAAAATAAATAATAAATAAATAATAATAAAGAAATAATTTTGTAATCGAAAAAAGAGGCCTATCAGGTCTAATCTATCAAACCAGAGACATCAGTGATTAAATAAAATACAAAATTTTTTTTGTCTTCGAAAAGAGTAACAGGCTTTTTTTTACTTATATTGTAAATTTGTTCATCATTAAATGTTTTTCCCATAGATGATTATATTGGTCGGTTCTTACATTTTAACTAACTTTAAAGGAATTTTATTTTGCAACTCCACATATGAGTAAGATATGATTTATAATATAGCAAGACAGGATCCTACTTCAGGTATCAAGTATTGAATGAGCTCGTTCTTAATCTTCAATAAAGTTCAGAATGACCGTTGCATTTGTTGGTCGCAGATTATAAAGTCTTCGGTTACAAAGTATGGAATGCTTTATTATTTGAAACAATAGTGTAAATAAATTCATAGCTCAATTGCAATCTAAGTTATGCGACATTATTGGGACCTTTTTCAAGCATCATGGTTAATTTTCTTTTGAAAATATTTAAAAAGCAGATCTTTAAATAAAGCTGTTAAACAACTTAAAATAACAAAGTGTTTTGAGGGTACAAAAAATAATATATCGTCGCCGCTATGCCAAAAGGTGCTATGTCCACTTTTGTTCATTTTTAGAAAATTGCAAAATACTATTGAAACGGCTAGCTAAAATTCAAATTATTTTGAAATGCAGTGATACTTTCAAATTATATGTAGTTAATACTTGCATAAAATTATACATACTTTGTCACACCATCATTGGATTGCTGTAAAAATTGTGTATAAATAAAAATATAAATAAAAACTATACTTGTAAATAAACTCACTGATTTATAAGCAAATGAATTGTTTTCGTACTTTATATTCTTGTTCATGACATGGTTCCATTTAACATCAATTTGGCCAGGCATCGATTTGCAAAACATCAATGATTTCATGTTCAACCAATGAAATTTTTCTCCGTCATTGAACACAATAACTTTTTATTAAAAAAAAAAAAAAATAATTAATTTTGAGGAAAAACTTAAAACTATAAATTCTTAAAACAAAAAATTTTGAATAAAAATTGTTAAATAAACTAAATAAAAAAAGTTTAGTGCTTTTTAACCAGCTTTTATAGCCAGATTTTGCCCATTTTACTCGGTTTTACAATGCTTATGGCGCTTTTCTTCTTCCAAAATTGGTATGGCGAAAAGTTCTACTTCCACATAGCACCTTCTGCCATACCAAGGAAGACAAAGTGGATATAGAACTTTGCTTGTTATGCAAGGATGTAGGACTACAAAGATGTAGGACTTTTTGGCAGAATACAGAATGGTTTGTGAATCATTAATATACTAATAACTCTAATATTGTGAATTTTGTATGAACCACCTTTTGGCATGGCGACCACGATATTAGTAAATGTGTTGATATTTTATTAAATTAAAATTAAATTTAATAGCGTTTGATGTAGATACCAAGCCACCGTTTTGATTTTGCAATTCTACAAGGAAAAATTTAGCAAAAAAAAATTATACTTAAATTATTTTACTTTAACAATTTTCTCTGAAATAGTTTATATTAACAACCTTTTTTATAAAAAGTTACCTCGCAGTACCCAGTCCATGGCTGTTAAATTAAATCCTAAAAATTATTTTATATTCTTAAAACATCTTGTCGTTCGTCCACAATTAAGAAGAGTGGCGGCTATAACTAAAAAAGTCGCTGCGTATCTCGCTGCCTGTTCTTTTGTCTATTTTTAATGTTTATAACCTTTAAATTGATTTCCAATGAGCTATTTTACTACTTAAATGCCTGTATCCCCTTTTCCCTACTATTGGTCCGTAGTTTAAAAATTTAATTATCCTATTGTACACATAAATTTACTTGTGGTTGAAATTTCATTAAAATCGGTTCAGCCGTGATTGACACACCAACAAACAAACTATTATAGCGGACACATACAAACTTTAAGGGACAATCTTTAATTTTTAAGTTCATTTTAGTACTGGTAAAGCTAAAGGTTTGAAAGTTATAATTATGTAGCAAGTGGTCAGTTATTTCGGTAATATTTCAGTTATGTTACGTTTTACCGTTACGTTATGACTGTTATTGAAAAAAATAATTTTGGTTGATTTTATGCATTTAAGTAGTACCAATTCTTTAGAAGTGCAACCATGACGCGAACACGTTATGGATCAGCTTTTAAGCTAAAGATTATTGAACTTTTTAATAACGGTAAATCCCAAATTGCTATAGCAAACCAATTTAATATTAATAAATCAATAGTTTCTCGACTTATAAAAAAGTATAAAGCTACTGGAAAAGTAGAAGCCAATAGCGGTGGGCGACCTCGAAAAACTTCTGAGCGAACAGACCAGAAAATTTTCCATCTAGTTAAAAAAAATCCATTTATTTCGTTGAAAGATATAGTGAATGAGTTTGAACTTCAGATTAGTTCTTCCACAGTAAGAAAACGTTTATTGGAACAAAACTTAAAGAGCTTCATGCCATCTAAGAAGCCTATGCTGACTAAGAAGCATTTAAAAAAGAGGTTTGTTTGTTTGTCTGATTTTCTCAGCTTTTTGGTTGTTTTAGGTTGGATTTTGCTAGAGCACATATGGACTGGACTATATCCAAATGAAGAACTGTTTTGCTTAGTGATGAATCTAAATTTAACTTACTAAATTCAGATCGAGTTTGCCACGTGAGAAGACCCAAAGGAAAGCGGTTATATCGGTACTCAAAAGCCACAATAAAGCATGGAGGTGGAAATGTGATGGTTTGGACTTTTTTCGGCCAGTGGTGTTTGTCTCTTTGTAGAAATTCAAACAAAAATGGACCGTTTTGTTTACAGAGACATTTTAGCGACTCATATGCTTAACTATGCTGAGTGGGAAATGCCACTTCGATGGGTGTTTCAACATGACAATGACCCAAAACACTCATCGAAGTTAGTCAAGGATTGGTTATCAGCTAATGGGGTTCAAGTTTTGGATTGGCCACCTCAATTGCCAGACTTGAATCCCATAGAGAACCTTTTTGGAATTTTAAAACGGAGAGTTGGAACTCGACGCTTTAAAAATAAGCTTTAAAAATGCGCTGAGGTCGTAAGAAACAAAGGACATCATACCAAATATTAAAAGTTGCTTATGCTTTTTATAAAATCGTACAGATCTGTTAAAAGTGTGTCAGACATATACACTTTTAATCTACACCATTATACTTTCTAAGCACACATGCTGTTTCTGACAGGTCCTACGCACTCGTACTCACTAGTATGATAGTGAATCCTGGCCTAAAGCAAGTCCGGTGTTTTTTTTATTACACTATGTCCATACTAAAAACGACACAATGTCCATGAACAGTATGACGTTTTTCAAAGCGACATAAAGTCTATAGACATTATGTCACTTTTAGGTGCAACATTATTGACATTACGTCCTTGGACACTATGACATGCCACCAAAAAAATTTGTTTTTCAATTTTTTCTCTTTCACAGTTTAACACTTTTTATAGTTTAAAGCTTTTCAAATGGAATAATACTTTTTCGGTTATATCTGGCGTGTTTTCTCAACTAAAAGTACAAATAATTTTCTTTTGCACTATTTAACTATGAGCCATTGAAAACAAGAATATTTTTTAAATTAATGTAAGAAAATTATTTAATGGAAATCTTTTGATAATGACCGCCGTTAAACTTGAAAGATAATAATATTTTTTTTATAATTAATTTTGTGTGGGAGCTTAAAATAGTTTGAGGTTCTGACCCTAGAAGCGGAGATCGGCTTTTTTGAAATATGTTCTATAATAAATTATTTGAATAATCAAATCAAATATTAAACTTACAATTGCTATTAACTGCCAAATCAGCAACAGTATCAATAAATAAATTCCTAAAAAATCTTGTCCTTTCCTAAGATTGGAATAGACCAAAATGTTTTAGATATACTTCCCTTTCATTTGATAGTAGAAATCGTTGTAACAAATGCTTTTATTTATTTATTTTCATTTAGTCAATTTTCCTGCTTGTGGCCATAATTTCCTAGTTTCGAACAAGGTTTCCCTGTCCATCATTTGTTAATTTTTATGTTTCTTTAAGCGCACAGAACATGAGTTTGAAAAATTGTTGCCAATTGTTGCGAATACAGACCGATTATTCTGATGTAAAATCTAAAAATCTTTAAATCTCTAAGCTTCAATTAATTTCAAAACACTACTTTTCTATGTTTGTTTTGTGCCATTAAGTATCATTTAGTAAATAAAACTCCAAGAATTTTACTATAACGGATAATTCTGAACAAGACTTACACAAGACATCACTATAATTAGGCTCCACCATTAAGAGAAAAAATGAAAAAAAAAAACTCATTTATACGTTTAATTTGTAGAGTGTCATTGTGGAGAAAAATTGCTCCAAGTTGATGTAATGTTTGCAAAGGCTTCTGTTCAATCTGCCACTGTTTTTGGTTTTCCTTATTCGCTTTGGCTCTTCTAGCTTTTGGGGGCACTTGTAAGCATTTGCATGTTTCTGGAACATTAGATAAATTTTCATGTTAAACAGACGTTTCGTAATTTGTTTAAGGTCATGACATTAACATAAAAAATATATTTAAAAACTATTTTAATTTATTTAAACCCCAAAGGGTTTCTTTTTAGACTTTTTTTCTATGACAATAAAATTAAAGAGAAATTACTTTATTCTTAATATCACTCCTATTATTTCATTCTATTTAAATCCCTCAGGTTACATTTATACCACCATCGTTGTATATTTCTATTTAACTTTTTTTTTTTTTTTTGTTTTTTGATTTCTCTCACTTTATTTCAAATGAAAATTATTACAGATGTTTGAAGTTGACAGTTGAAATGTTTCAAAGCAATTGTATTATGTAATTAAAACTAGTGTAAGATTCATGTTCGATATTTTTTATTTTAGAAATTTTTGATGAATTGAAAATGCAATCGTTTCAATTGAATTGATTTAAGTCATTTGAGGGGATGTTTTTCTAATTTTTTTTTTGTGTCTTTAAAACACTGAATTATAATTGACATCATTGTCCAATCAATCGTCTGTTATGGCTGATTTATAAAATGATCGATTTTGATATGAATACATGAATACCTACAACAACAATAACAATATAAATATATTATGCACGCAAGTGCATTCTATCAATAATAATTGCACCAACAAATAATGTGTGATTTTTATCTTTAATATTTTCTTTGATTTACAGAGTGTCAAAACCCAGTAAACATTTTAGATTAAAATACAAACTCAATTTTAAGTTAAAATTAAAATACAATAAGAACTTTAATAAGAAATTTATTTTAATAAAACTAAGTCTCATAATTAGCATTTATTTAACTTTGAAGGACACAACAAAATATAAGAATTTTTTTGTAATTTTAAAAAATTTGACAGAAATTTTTATTTTGGTTACCATTTTTAATTACCCTTTCTTGTTCTAAATAAAAGCAAAATTTATAAAAAATTCAAAAATAGAAGAAACTTGCGGTAAAAAACCACTTACTAGAGTTTTAAAGCTCGGTCTTGGTCTTAGAAAATCTGAACTCTATTTTAAAAGTTTATGGGTCGATAATAAATAAATTTTGAATTAATTTTTACTTAATATTTTCCATAGCTTTGAAAGTAATAAAAACTTGAAAAACTTTTGGTTATAACGAACAAAGAATAGATGCAACTTTTTTGCAGAAAAAATAAAACAAAAATATAAAAAATAATTTTTTAATTTTTTTTTTTTTTTTGTGGTTTTGACTTAAAAAAGATTTTTTTAAATTTTTTAGTGAAAACAAAAATTTTTTTTATGCCCAAAAAAAAGAAATAAAAACACCATAATGGATTTGACTCCATTCCATGTAAAGTTTGAATGTAATCGGAATTTTTTTTACAGAATTATTGCCATTTTCTTTACTAAGTTCCCCACTGTGCGTTGGCGCATAAAACGTACCGAGAAAGTAATGCATTAAATCAATAATGCCTTGCTGAAGGCCTACTAGAATAAGAAAATATTTAATATTTATTAATATTCAATAAGCTTGACGCAATAAGGTAGCCGCAAAAAACGACTCTCTGTAAATCAATAATTTAAAATAGTAATAGATAGTAAAAATAAAGATGTAAGAATTATCCAAATTTAATTTTATATTTCTCTCTCATTGCCTAGATTATCTTTCTTCGCCTGTTTTTTTTTATTATGTTTGTGCCCGCAGAACTTATTCGTTTCTTAGCCGATGTCCTTTTTAATTTAAAGCTGATGCTTACAGTTTGGTTTCATTATAAGAAAAGTTTATAATTTTAAGAATTAATGGGTATCTCAATGCATGTATACTAAAGGCCAGGCTTGACTATCATACTCAGTCGTACGATCTGTCAAGAATGCATGTGTGTTCAAAAAGTATGATAGTGTGGATTAAAAGTGTATCTGTGTGACAGACTTCTTTATAGATCTGTAAGATTTGATAATCTTTTGAAATAATTCATAAAATGATTTTTTCCATGCGATCGGAGTTGAATTTTTGAAGATGAGGAGATAAAAACAACAAAATATTAAAAGCAAATGTTTTTCGCATCTTTTTTGTATAAGAATTTGGTATCTACGACGCCATTTTGAAACGGTTTTTAAAGTAGGAGAGAATTATGTCAGATTTTTGTATGATTAAATCGTACGATTGTGTATGATAGTCAATCCTGGCCTTAAGCCGTTACGTCCACTCACATATGATTTGAACGAAGTTGGGATTGATACACTCTTAATGAGAGAGAGAGAGAGATAAAATACGATGTTCACATGCATCTATCGCATGTAGGCAATTGAAACATAATGTTTAGTACAAAGTTATTTTCCGTCTGTCAGCTTAAATCTTAATTTTTTTTGTGCAAAAATTTTTTTGTTTTTTTTTAATCCCTAACTAACTTTTTTTCAAAAATTGAAATTTATTTTTTAGAAAAAAATATTTTCCTGCTTGAAGAAAATTCTTATCAAATTAATTTTAATGTTTTAATTAAAAGCAAGTGAGCACCTGCAACTCCATTACAAATAAAATGTTTACTGGGTTGCACTTCACAAAAAAAGTCAATAAAGAGTGATCGGTATTCAATACTTTAAGCTCATGGCGTTTATTATTATATCTATTTTTTTTTAAACGTTTTTTTCTCGTTCACGTTCATAAAAATTGTTACCATCGCTGTTGTTGTTGTATTTGTTTTATTGAAGCCCTGGCGCTAATCTCATAATTATTTCTTGTTTTCTCAGCGCTTTTTTTCTATAGTTGCATCAGGCGTACGTACGTATAAGAAATATTCGTTTCCCAATTAGTAGAGCTGTCAAAATGATGATGAACTTCGAAATTGATGAGGGTCCAGTCATCATCAATATCATCGTCATCTTTAACATGATCGGCAGCAGCGGCAGTGTACGTACACTGCTGTTTGTTGTTTATTCATTTAATATTCGTACGAATAATCATAAAACATGCTTATGAAGCGTTGATTTGTCACAGTTTTTAGGTAAGAAAAAAAACTATTAAAAATAAATATCCAAAATCTTAAGATTTTTTGATGTGATCAGATGATCTGATGATTGATACAAACAGCAAAGAAAATCTCTTCATCTTACTCGTATTCAAAGAATGGTTGGAATATGTTGTTTGCGATATTTCCTTATTTATGTATTTCTTTTTCAAAACTTTTTTTGCAATTATGGGTTATAAAAAACATTTTTTGTGTCCATAATTTTGAAAAGTATTTATGGAATTTTTGTCAATGACTTCATTACCTTAAATTTGTGTGTTTAAAAAAAATCCATAAAATTTTTATCGTTCTGTAAATTATAGAAAAAAAATACACACAAACTAAAGGTACTTGAATTTAAATTCTTTTAAAATGAGTGAGTTGTGCGTGTGTGGCCAACTGGTGTAATTTTCTAAAATGTACACAATTTTATGACTGAAACATGTCAAAGATTTCGTGCTCGTACTTCTTTTTTGTTATTATCTAATCTCAGTTTTAAATTCTATAGTTCATTTAATTCATTTCATGCTGCTGATGATGAGGATGATGACAATTGTGGTTAAGTACTTTTAACTGCGGTAGGTTTACAACAAATTGCCGCATACTTTGTAAACTAATATTTTTAAAATCTTCTTGACACACGCACATGTAAAAAGACCACCGTGTAAAATTGCTGTTATTTCATTTGACTATTTTATTTGTTACATGTTGTACATGCTGACAGTTTGAATTGTTTTGACGTCCATTGGAATAATTGCGCAATTATGTAAATTTCACGCTTCTCTTAATACTAGACTGGCTCTGAAATGAAAGAAAGGCGTACAATTATGTAGAAGATGATGTGTTTGTAAGATTGTCTGCGTATTAACAAAATTTGTAACATTCAAGTATTTTTTATGATTCATGATTCCAACCTCTCAACAAAATTGTCAAGCGATGTTATGCAGAGGGAGGTGTTTTGTATGTTACATGTGATTTTAAGTGTGTCACACTTCTGTTGAAAGAATTATTTTAAAAACATTTTAATTTTTTTTTCAATAATTTCATATATAAAATAATGGCTTTTTGGACCACACATCATGTTCAAGTCTAATAATTTTAAAACATAAATTATTTTAAATGTTGTTTGGAATTTTTCTGTTTTTATCAGCAGAGTAAAACATCTAAAAATTTCAAATAACCATTATTTTTTATGGCCGCTTTTTATTTGTGTTAATAATTTTAATTTAAAAGTTTATAAAAAAAATCTGTTCATTAGCAGAATAATTTTTTTTTTCTATTATTTTTACGAAGAAATGTTTCTTTAACACTTCATTGTTTGGTCTTGGCTTTTAAAGTCTGTGTTGTTTAGCGGCTCTACTTTAAAGTTTCTTTTATTTTTATTGTTATTTTTATTTATTTAATTTTGCGTTTTTTACATACATTTTATTTGTACAAATCTTTGCCGCTGATAAAAAAAGCCACTACATTTATATGAGATTTACTTAATTGGCGGTTTTTTGATTTTTTTGTTTCATTTAAGTGATAATTTATTGGGTTAACAGCTTGATGATGCTTCAGTTAGTTACACGCACACACAAACACTTGTATTTTATTGTCATAAATAATTTCTATTTATTTGTTTATTTAAATATTTGGCAAAAAGGTCGGTAATTAAGTCGGGAAACTCAAAGTAAAATTCTTAATTGTGCGTAAAGTTTATTGTTTTTTTGTTTATAAAGGCACAAAATCATTTAACCCTTGAGTTGTCTTGCGATAAGTTTGAACAATTAATTTCAAACTAAATTAAATTCTTTTTTATTAATTTTATAAATTAAAAAATATAAAATCAGAATATGAAAGCGCCTTAGAAACCAAGATTTAAAAACATGTAAATAAGATATACATACACATACACATATACACATAAGTATACATCTTTTTTTAAGAAAACCTTAAAAAAACCAAAAATTTTTAGAAATCTATGCTTGCTTCCAAACAGAAAAATGTTAAGTACTCAAATTTAAAAAGTAGACACTGAAGCAGTCCACACTAAAGGTTCTAAAGGTTCTTCTTTCTGTTCAGTAAATTCCAAGCAGTCTTTCATTCATTTTCTGCTAAAGTGGGTTTAAGATTTAAAATAGTTTTTATCGTTTATTAAATTGGCAGAGGCCTTAAATGTATGTGATCGTAAGTTGTATTCAAGCTAGCGTCAAAAACTAACTCCTAATCTCACTTCAGTCTCTCATAGGCGCAGCCAAAAAAGCATAATTTTACTCGACTTTAAGCTCTACAATCGACTTTTGATAATTTGAAACTTGTTAATTTGAATCTCTCGATGATTTGAGTTGGTTTCTAGGTTCCCTGAAAAACACTCAATATACTAACAAAATCGATGTAATTTGGTCCCCTCAAAAATTTGAAATTTTTTCTCGGGAATTTTGATTGCCGACTCTCCATAATATGAATTTTTTAGCTCTACGCCCTATAATTTAAATTGTTTTTTTGTAATTTGAATGTAATTTTGTTTCTGTTTTTGTTTTTAAAATAAATAAGTTGATTCTTCATAAATATTGCTTAGGCGCTACTCAAACTTGTCATGAGTAACTCTCTGCTGCCATCTTTCCAGATTTATAAAGTCCAAAAATTACCTTTTTTCTACCTTTAGCTAGCAAACGCCGTTTTAATCTTCCGGTTAATATAAAAACTGTAAAGACCTTTCAGCAAAGACTACAAATGATGATTAATTTATAGCTCTGGTAAAATATTTGCAAGCTGTTTAACAATTATTTCAAAATCATGATATTAATTGAATTCGATTTAATTTCCTACCATTTCGTCGTTGAATGAAAGGAAATATTTTATATAATAATTAAAAAAATTGGTTGTTTGAAATTACGAAAGAAAGAAGAGAAAGAAATACCTGTTAGAAAAGAAAAAAATTAACTTCTTGAATTTTTGTTTTATATAAATGAATACAAAATAAGAATTATTATTTTTGCAAAGGTTTCTCCTGTTTCTGTTATTTATCAACACAAATTGTTGTGTTTTTTGTTTTAGTAGAAGGGTCTTAACTAGTTATATCCTTCATCACAAAAAGTGGAAAAAGGGTACATCTAAGTTTAGCATTCCGTTTGGAATTTCTATAATATCAGTTTCCGATCCCATGATTTCTTATACAGAACGAAGTCGATTGACCGATGTCCGACACTTCGTCTGTCAGTTCGTGTTAGTGTTCACCCGACTTTGCCAACACAGTAGATGAGCTTAAAATAATTTTAATTGGCCCATCGATCAGACAGTTTCAAAAATTTTGGTATTAAAATTCAGCAAGATCGATCCATGTACTTCGAGGCAGCGGGCAAAACACCACGTCTGCCTCTATTCCATATAATTTGAAGAATGAAGTAACTTTAAATAAAAAAACAAATATATGCGGCGATAGAGACTTAAAAAATAAGGAATATATATTAAGACTAAATTTTATAGAAAAGTACGATTTTTTTAAGACATCAATATGGGTATCATTTAAAAGCTTTTAAAAAGATCTTTCTGGAAATAATTTCATTTTTTAAACATGCTTATCCAATTAAGAGCAGGTGAATTTTTTATGCAAAATTACATAAAACCTTTAATTTTTTCTTATTTTTTAATTCTCTGTCACCGCAATATCTATTTTTTTGATCGAAGTTACTTTACTTAACTAGATTTACGTATATGCTGAAGGGTATATAAAATTCGGCATAGCCAACTGTAGCACTCTTATTTGTTTTATTATAAATTCCGCAATATTTTTGATAAAAAAATTTTGTGTTTGTGATAAAAAAATTTAAACAATTTTGGTTTTCTATTTTTTCTGCAAAAAAAAATTTATGCCGAATATCTCCAAGCCATTTTTAGCATGTTGTGATTTTGAACGCCTCGACTAGTAGTGATTGAATATTTTAGTTATAAATTACAAACCTTTCTTTCTTATTTTTTTTTTTATTTAAACCAAAAGGAATATACTGACTCGTTATCATAGAGAAGAGCACAAAAAACTCTTCTTTTTGTCTGCTCCAACGTTAACAAATTTACAAAAACTTTAAATTGACTAATTCAACAGCACGGTGACAAAGAATCAAATGTTTGAAACAAATAAGGCATTTACACTATGCAATTTTCCATGGAACTAGCATGAAGTTCTTGTTTGTTGTAGGGGTAAGCAATAAGTATTGCTTGAATTTTTAAGGGGTTTAACTGTTGCTTCTGTTTATTTTTAAATAACGCATATTGCTGCAACTTAAATAGAGTATTAGAAAAAATTGCCTTAAAAAAATTGCATAGTGTAAATCTAGAGAAATTCTGTGAGCGTTTATCTGTAAGAAATATATAAAAGTTTGACAAAAATACGCACCCTGATTTTGACTCAAATATTTGATTGTTTGCCAACCACTTTAAGCCATTCAAAAATTTTGATAACAGAACCGTTGTATTTAATATTAAAATACACGAATCCGTTATTTACAGTTTAACTGATAGTTTAAGCAATTTCTTCCCGTCCTTAAAACAAGCGGTCAATGGCTCCTTCAGTTTATTTCCAATTTTTCAAATTGTCTACTAAATCAATTTAAAAGTCTATTCAAATGCAAATAATCACCGTTTTAAAACAAATAAAAATCCTCTAACACTCATTAATTTGAAAATATTTGATGCATTTTAAACGCTCAACAGTATAAATAAAATGCAAATATTTATTTTATGGCTTTTTCGAAATGTGATTTATGTATCCGTCATTGACAGGGCCTGGGCAGAGACAGAGACTGAGGCAACCAGACAAAAATAGTAAGCAACCAACCAAAGAACAGGATAATTTTAAACAGCTCAAATTAATATGTTTCTAATACCTTTCATCAAATTTCAATTAATGAATTAAAAATTTTTCAACGCCAACTTAATCATTTTATGAATTTTATTTTAGTTCTCTATAAAGTTTTATGACCCGTTAATTTACGATGCGAAAATTAAAGTGCATTTGCAAATGGAATAGATAATGGAAAAATGTGTTGTTGTTGTTAAGTAAATGTGCCAACAATTCAACTAGAATTAGAAAATTGTTGTGCCTAAGTGGCTGTTTTTTGACACGCCTGCTAGAAATCGTTTTAACATTTAAAGCAAAACACTAATAAATATTATTTGTGTTAAATTTAAAATATAGTTTTTGAGGTGAATTTAAAACTAACAAATTAAATAATAAAAAAATAATAATTCAAATAAATATTGCACTGCTTTGAAATGAAGAAAAAGAGTCTTTTTTTATGTTGCCTTTGGTGCGTGAGATTTGTTAGCATCAGCTACAAACGGCAAGTAACGTGAGTGAGCAGTGGCATCGCCAGTCGCATCAGCAGCATACACTGAAAGTTTAACACGAAATTTGTAGTTTTCAATTAAAAAGATAACATTTTTGTGTAGAAAAACAAGAGCCCAACCTTCTTTTCATAATTAAAATTAACGAAAAAGAAGCCAAATCTATATGAGAAGTTTGAAAAAACATTTTTTTTCAAATTTCAAATAAACAGACAGCAGGCATAAGGATGGTCAAACAGACAAACAGAAAGCAGTCTGACAGAAAAACTTACAAATAAAAACAAACACATAACAATAGTCATGCGCATGCAGTTTTTTTTGGGCAATTTGAAGGTTTTACACGAAAAATAATTTCTTTCATTTTTTAATACTTTTAATTTGACAAGTTTAGAATTTTAAAAACTAATTTTAAATTTAATAATTAAGCAAAAGGGATTTCAAATTTGTATTTTTTGGTAAATTATACTTAGGATTAGCAATTCATGATAACAGTTTAATAACGTAATTGCCGCGAGGCCAATTAATCTATTAAATTCTCGCCGATTTGATTTTTTAATCATAATATGATCATTAAAAAACTGAGTTAGTGAGCAACGCTGTTTTCAGCCTGTAGAAGCAGGTGTGCAAAATATAAAACAGATTGCTAAAACCTGTCCTTTGTTTAGTTTGTTGGGTCTGTTTGAAGGCCAAGATCTTGCAACTTCGTTTAGAGGCTACGAACTGGTATATGAGTTTGCCGCTTTTGAACCTGCTTTAGATGTCTCGTTTCGCTTTATTGAGCCATTTAGCAATATTAGAGGAGCTAATGTAAGGTTGAGAAAGCTGGTCTGTGGCCGTTTTATACTAACAGACGCTCGGATCAATTTATTAACAGGAAAAATATGAAACACATTTTTAAGGATGCCGGTAATATTAGTTTTTTTCGTGCAATCGCTCTAGATGTTAGCAGGCTGTCGAATACAATTAAAGTAAAACAATTAAGAGTGCTATATTCGGCTGTGCCGAATCTTATATACCCTTCACTATGTATATGAATCTAGGTCAGTGAAAAAGCTCATAACAAAAAACAAATATTGGGGTGACAGGAAATTAAAAAAATAAGAAAACAAATTAAGAACGATACATAATTTTTCATTCAAATGTCATCGGCTCTTAATGGGTTAAGCATTTTAATTTTTTTTTCCTGAAAAATTTCTTCAAAAGCTTTTAAATGATACCCATATTGACAATCGAACTTTTTATGAAAATCTCAGATGCCCATAACTCGGTTAAAATGGGCGAGCGCCAATTTTCTTTCTTGATGTTTTTTTTTCTTATTTTTAAATTCTCTATTACTCCATATTATTGTTTTTTGATTGAAGTTACTTTATTTTTCCAAAGGATATAGAAAAATTAAAGGCAGACGTGTTGTCAAGCCTACTGCCCCGAGAGACATGGACCGATCTTGCTAATTTTCAATAAAACCTCTTTCGACGCTGTGTATGATCGATTGGCGTGTTTAAATTTTTTTTTATATAGCGGCGTGGTAAAGTTGATTTTAACATTATCACAAACGGACAGACGGATATTGTGTGTGGGTCTAGCATTTCAGTTAAAAAAAACCACACATACACAAATAAATTTAAGCAAATGTGATAAACGTCCCATCTAATTACGAAGAGGAGGTCTCAACACTACAGTAACTGGAGTTGCATTTGTCAAAATGGAGTCGCTCGATTCAAATTGACAGCTTCCGGGTAGCTAGCTGTGATGAAAGCTAACCACCCACTGATTAATCTTTTGTCTCTCTCTAGGAGATGATAAAAACGATTAATTTTTATCAACAAAAGAAAAAAACGTTTACCGTGCACATCCTTTACTGAACTAAACACACTTTAAAACAAGGAAACATAACAATAAACATCAACATAAAAAAATTAAGGAATTAAAGGAAAAAACCATACAAACAATAATAAAAATTATAAGGCAGTAACAACATGGTCTTTTTTAAACATTAAACCATTAAAATTTCGCGCGGCATTAATCTTAAACTCCGTATTGTCTACACTGGCTTATTTGTTATTTTATTAATGTTGCTGATGTTGTTGTTGTTTTTGTTGTTGCCCTCGTCCATCAGATGCATCTGTTGAAACTTCCATTCATATTTGAATAAATGTATGAGAATTTATATTTCGTTTAGTTTTGCATGTACGAGAGAATATGTAAGATCCAGTTGAAATAAGAACAAGCAATTCTTGTTCTTTTTTTTTAATATAAAATTTGTTTATTATTTAAATATTTTGTTGTCTTTGTTGTTGAGTTTGTTTGAAAGCACAAAGGTGAGAAGTTGCGATTGTGTCGCCTCAATTCTATTTATGCGTCTAATTAGAGCTGCCGCGCATGCGCAAATGTTTTTATTGTTGTTGTTGTTGCTGTTGGACTGTTGCTGGTTAGCGTTGAATAAACATTTTCAGCGGAAATAACAAGACACATCTCAAGCCATAGTGATGTTTATCACAAAGATGAAATATTTCACTGATGCAACATCATCTTTTTGATAAAAAAGAAAAAATAAACTTAAAAACAACAACAGAAAACAAAAGCCAACCAAAAAAGGTCTTAAAAGCAGATGAAATTTTTTTGTAATATTCAGTAGTGCAACCAAATATTACTGCAGCTCCAAATGTCATCAACTTTATTTATGTTTAATTTCTGTTTAGTATTTTAATTTGCAAATAACAAGCGAAAAGTAACAGTTTGCAAAAAGAAAATTTATGAAAAAAATGTCATGAGAAATGCTGGCAGCAGAAGCCTAAAAACTGTGGACACTTAATGATGATAATTTTTAATTGTCTGAATGAACAAAACGCATGTAAATAATTCAGTTTAAAGTGAAATCGTTTTGCTTGAACTCTTTTTTCTATTTTTTATCCCAAAACTTGAGAAGAATCACAACATTTAAAAATCTCCCTTAAATGAATCATTTTTTGACATTAAATACTTTTTCTTTATTTTATTTTTATTTGTTTTTTTTGCGTTAAAAGTAGGTTAAAATTTTTTATTTATTTAAATAAAGTTTTAAAAACATTTCAGAGAAAATGTTAAAAAAATTTTAAAAATAATTTTTGATGTGATTGTTTATGTCCGGTCAATCACTATTATTATTATTTTACCTGTCACTGTCTCGTTTGTTTTATTGGTCTATCAGAGAAATATAAACCATATTTTTGCTTAAAATTTATCTTAGTCTATTTACTAAAGTCAGATCTTGTTTGTACTTAACAGTTTGTAAATATTTAATCACTTTAAATGAAATGAATAAATGTCAAGTAGACGACAACTGTTTGGGTTCAAATATTTTTGATTTCAATGAGTCTTAAGTATGTTATTATTATGTTGAAAACAGAAGTATGCTTAATTATCATCTTGCGAAATATGTGGATTCCAACAGCTTACTTAGTGACCGGCAGTTCGACTTCTGGCCTTCCTTTCAGAAAAATTGTGTCAATCCATTCACCATTTCGGCAAATGTGAGGTGGTGGCTTAACATATTTTCAAAGCATTTGATAAAGTATGGCATGGTGCACTCATATCAAAACTTATTAATTTTGGTGTCAGTGATAGCTTCTTTCGATTTTTATCGAGCTTTCTCAGGGATCACACTATACGAGTTGTTATAGATGGGATCTCATCAAACAAGTTTAAAGTAAATTCAGGGATACCCCAAGGTTTCGTCTTTTCTCCTACCCTATTTCTTATTTTTCTTGATGACCTTTTACGTCAGACTTCCAACACTTACTTTTCTTACGTAGATGACAGTAGCATATGCCATTCATATTCATTTTGCAATCGTCCAAGCCTTCCAAAAATTGGGGCTATGCAAAAGCACATGGACGATACCTTTAAACGCGACCTTTTGGTAATTTCCGAATGGAGCTTCACGAATAGGGTTTAACTTAACGCTCGTAAAACCCAGCGCTGTATGCTTTCACACATATATACGACTGAATATGCTACCCCATCTGTAGTTATGGGTGATATATATATATTAAGGAATCAGAAACACTCGGCGTGCTTGGAAGGAAAATTTAATACGATGTTGGGTGGAACAAGCATATTTTTCATGTCGCAAAAAAAGCATGCAAGTGTCTATGTTTTCTGAAGCGGTGTAAGAAAATATTTCACTCCATCTGCTATCTATGTCAACTTCATCAGACCGAAAATGGAATGCAACTTCTTATGGATGGGTCGGTGCTGAAAAGTCTATTTTGGAGTTACTCGATCGCGTGCAGGAGAGAGCGAAGAAGCTTATTGGTGACAGTAGCGTATCCAACTCTATTGATTTAGTGAAGCATCGACGCAATGTGGTAGGTGCTTTATTGCTTTTAACGCTAGCAGAATGTAATGCCGCATTTTCAGGACCGCCAAATCCATCATCAGCATTCTTTGCATACATCACCTTGAGTTGCGTATATTGTAAATATCATCCATTTAATCAACTAATCAATATTAATTTGGTTGAACGAAATTCGCATACAACTCAAAGCATTTTTTTTTGTTGTCTTTTCTACAACAGTTTTATCGTTACTACAAAGAATTGTGCTCTTATCAAATCATGGGACTTATTTCTAGAAACTGCAATTTCGTACGCGCAACGCGCTCTGCATCAAAAGCGCATTCCTCCTTTGCAGTCGATTGGCCAGTGGACCGCACTACGCATTACAGAAAAAATTCATTTTTTAGCCGAATTAACTCCCTGCTGAGGTCTTTCCTGTCTTTTTTAATGTCCGAAAATTCAAATCAAATGTCTACTAGCACTACTCCCTCTATCCCCCTTCTCACAACCTAATTTTCTAGTTCTGGCACAATGCATTGCATTAGTAGGGGTCATCCCCTGAGTACTGGTCCTAATGAAAAAAATAAGTGTTAGGGGTTCTTTTTATTTTAAAGTTATGACTATTTTGTGGCTTTTTCTATTGAAAACCGAAAGTTAAAAAAGAAATTTTAAATTACGAAAATCAGACAAAAATCTTTAGTTTATTTAAATATTTGTTAAAAGTTTCCTGAATAGTCAATATCGGTGGTTTATTTATTTAATCGGCATAAAAAATAGCACGATTTTTTTAAGTAATAGTTAGATGTGAAGAATGCTGATGATAGATTTGGCGGTCCTGAAATTCGGCATTACATTCCGCCAGCGTCTAATTTTTCTTGTTTTCTTTGGAAAACGTCCGCATACATTTGTAAATAATTTTTCTTTCTAAAAAATGTTTAGAAATTAAAATAAAAATGAACCGTTAGCCGAAAAAGTAAAATTCTATTTCATTTATAACATCTATGGTTCAAATCCCAGTTGGGAAAAAATTAAAAAATTATAAAGTATTTGATTTATTCAATATTTAACACACAAAAAAAAAAAAAACGTTGCAATTGCAGAAAATTTATTCTTTTACAGAAATTCAATTATTTTTCTTTTATTATAAAATAAAAACAAACCCAATTATATTTTCAAAACTAACGCTAATTTCTTAAACATAAACGTGGTGTTACTTTCAAGGAGTGTCTTAATTTAAGAATCAAAGTGTTCAATATTACAAATCAAATCATAAAGAAGGATTAAAAATAAAAAAATATTCAAACCTAATAAATTTAAATTATGAATAAATATTTCCTCCACTCTTACCGTTGTCACACTACCTGCCACTTGTGCATGTAGCTCCATCATCTTGACATGATCATAACTCAAATTAAATAAACAACAGCGTAATGAATGAATAAACGAGTGCAGACGTTAAATATAATTGAACATTTTTGGAGGTGCTGGCAGTTCAGTTATTGAGACGCGTTAACAATTTGAACGTGCCAACATTGAATATTAATTTTTATTTAATACAACAATAACAATACAAATACAAACAACAACAGTAAAGAAAAAACAACGAAATCTAATGAATTTGTTGAAAAGAAACGAAAAATGTTGACAATTACGATTTGACAGCCCAATCATATTGAAAATAAATATTCTTTTTAGGAAACGCACACATTAATATTGAAATTAATAAATGAGTTAAAACTGTATGATATGCTGAAGCTCAGAAGATAAAGGGGCAGTTTTATAATAAGCCAATACACTGATAAAAAACCAAAAGAACTTGGTGCCTTGATTTTTTTAAATAAAGTTTTACTTTTCTTTTTCAAGCTTGTTAACGAAATTCCCCATTTTTTGAAGCAATCAAAATAAAGTCGGATAATTATTTCAAACATATTTTGTTTTAAAAAACCTTTTAGAGAGCTTTTGTGGAAAAAGATACTAATTCGAAAACTTAAAAATAATATAAATAACAAAAAGAATGACCTACATAAAATAAACCTAAGAGTTTAATGAAATTACATTTATATAAAGCACAGAATGTTTTTGTTTATTGTTAAGCTGTCTGCATCAGTGGACTAATCTTCGTGAATATACGGTTGCTAAATAAGGATACTTATTTTCTGATATTTCATGTGGGCATGCCACCTCCCAAACAAAGTAAATATTAACCATTGAAATTTTATCCAAATAACTTTCATAATAATATTTATTGTCCAGAGAAATACTAGATAGATTAGGACTGTGGGGGTGTTACCTCCCATACAAAGTGGAAAGGTGTCGTCACTTACTTTGGGAACTGTAAGGGAAAGGGTGTCAGATTTCGTACCCTTAACATCCATATCAGTGTACGTAATCAAATATAAAAACTGGCTGGAATAGAAGAGTGGTGGTGGTACGATTATTCCTGGGAATGGCTAGTAGACAGTAAAGCAGGGCACAATTATAATGCGACAGCAGCGGAAATTTTTTTACATTGTTAGCTAAAATGAAAAATAATGTAACTAACAACAAATTAAATTTATTGAATTTTTTATTGAATGGAAATAAGTCTAAAGGTGCGATCATTCATACAAGTCAAATACTTGACCGAACAAAATGTAACCACTACTTTTACAAATGTTTACAAATAATGATTTATAAAATAATAAATGTGACATATTAGCTTTTATATTGAGTAGGATTTTATATTTCTTAATAAGTATTTGAGAGGAAGAAAAAAATTATTTCCATAATTTAGTGGTTACTTCCTTTTGGTCAAATATTTGATTAATCTGACCGTGTCTTAACATGTAGGAGTACAGCTTTGCATGTAATAAAACTGTAATAGAGTCATTTCTATAAATGAAATATTATTTTAATCCTCAAGTAAGTAATTGATATGTAATAAAAAACACCTGTTTTTGAATCTCTTGTCTGTCTGTCTGTCTGTCTGTGTTCGCATCACGTAAATACTACTTGATGGATTTTAACAAAATTTTGTGGTTCAAATATAGAATACTTTTTTTTCGTAAAAATGTTCATGTTGTAGAGAAGCTTGAATACATATCGTTGGTTTCAGGTTACAACTCTTAAAATATTTTTTTCAGTTTTCACAAGTCGTGTTAGAAGTAAATAAAACAGATATTTATTGCGGGATGATGTAAAGAAAACAAAGCTATTGAAATTATTTTTCATTAAGAGATATTAAAATTAATAATAACCCGTTTCGATTTTTTTTGCGAGTTAAGAGTTGTCAATCTGTGACCCACGATATGTGAAAGTACCCAATTTTACCGATATAATGGTATTAAAAAATTTGTTAGCACATTTTATTGTCGTAAATGGAAAATTTTTTAACACTGTTTACAGAACTCTGAAATAAAAAGTTCAAAACACTTTTTTTCTAAATTAAAATTTTAAGAAAACTAAAGATGACACGCAGACGAAGTCGTCGGCACTGCTTGTTTGAATTAAAGCACAGATTTCAATTTATTTATGATTTTATGGTTTGGCATCTAAAGTCAAATTACAATTAGTTGATAATTTATTCTTTCAAGCAAAAAATTTTTTATATTTTTATATTTATTATGATTTTATTATTAAATTATATTATTTGTCGTGGAATAAAAATAACATCATCAAAATAAATTTACTAGAGTTGAATTAAAGATTTTGCAAATTTTCTTTGGAAAAGGCATAGGATGACGGTTTGAAAAACGGGAATTCCCGGGAAAAGTCATCCACAATTTCCGGATTAGCTAAATTCCCAGGCAGTTTAAAGGCATTAGCACTTTAAAAAAGCTTACTGATTGCTTTGTAAATATTTTGATTGTGACATTTAAAAACTTTCAAGTAGCTCGTTTCGTGTGGATTCTACTATATCTATACTTCTGTACCTGAAATATTTGTTAAAAGTTTTGATAGTAATCGATATGGAATACGAAACACCTATTATTAGAATTTTTGTCTGTCTGTCTGTCTGTCCGTCTATCTGTCTGTGTTCGCGTCACGTAAAAACATCTGGATAGATTTAAATAAAATTTTGTGAGTTGATAAGGGATCAAATAAAGAATACTTTTTATTTCAAAAAAATATGTTATTTCGTAGAGAAACTAGAGATACCAATGTGAAGTCACCCAACTTGATCGGCATAATGGTACTAAAACAGTTGTCAGTACATTTTATTTTTGTAAGTTGAAAATTTTTGACTCTGTTTACAGAACTCTACAATAAATATTAAAAAAAGGTTGCTCTAAATTTTAATTTAAAAAAATTACAAATGATACGCGGAAGTCGTGGACACTGCTAGCATAAAATTTTATTTGTGTCAATTTATTGAATATCAATAATATTTATAATAGTTTTTATTTGACGTTAATTAGTTTTAATTTTTAAAGCAATGGGTCTTTTTTTAATTTTTAATTTTTCAATTTTTCTCTAATCCAAAGAGACCAATTACCATAAAATTAAATAAAATCATAATAATTCTTGTTTGGTTGATAACGGTTTCGACAGGAGATTTGTAATTAATTTTTGAATACCGTAAGCCCACCGTCAGAAGGCCAACACTTAATGCAAATCTTCATATTTTTTACGGCACATTGCAAGCTGTGAGAAACAAGATTTTTCGTAAGAGCGTTATTTTTATTATAAAGGAACTTTTTAAAAGTTTTATGACTTATTACAAATTTCTAAAGAGATTTTTTTTAATACTTTAATCTTCCAAGAAAAAATATACTCAGAAGTTTATACTATTTTCGTTCTGTGTACAAATAATTGTTAACTTTTTTTTTTTTTTTTGTTAATATTTGATTTATAACCCTGAATTTGTCGAAATGTCTAACGAATATCCATAAATTCTTATTGTGATGTCTTAGAGCACAGACAGGGCAACCGGACAAAGTGTATGAACAAACGAGAAAAAAAACGCTTAAGAAGTGGACTTATGTGGTCAATGCAATAAACGCTTGAAGTACTTCAAACCAATAACAAACACTTTAAATATAAAATTCGTCACGCATTCTCTAAATTTTCAATATAAATTTTTGTTTTTTTTTTCTTAATTTTCAATTTCATTATCACTCCCACTGTCATTATTATCAAAGTTGTTATTGTTGTTGCAAGTGATGAATATTTTGTCGGGTGCCATAAGTTGTTGTATTGTATGGACAATTCAAATTAAATGTTTAATTTAGACTTTTAATAAATTATTTTTGTTATTATTGTTGTTGTCAATATTAAATTCCAATGGCCCATCAATACAATTGTAAAATTGTGTTGAAAAAAAATAATAAAAACCAAAACTGTCAAATTGTAATTGCTTCTGTTGATGTTTGTTTGGAATATTAATAGTCTTTCTCTCTCTCTGTCTCTCTTTTGTCAATCAAAGGCTTTTTTCGGTCAGGTTGTCAACCATTATTATAAATAATGTTTTTGTTTTGTTGTTTTATTCTGTGTGTAGATGTATAAAGTTCTCAGAGTTGGGGAAAAAGGGTGTTAAGATTTTTTAGTCTTGGCAATAAAGAAGATTATTGTCATTATTATTACTGAACGATGCAGTAAGAAGCAACATAAAACTTTGTCATTTGTAATATGATACATTCTTCTAGATTTTTTTTTTTTTTGCTTTAAGCATAAAGAGGGTTGTTTGTTGTGTTGTTTAAAGGTAACAACACTTAAAACCCCTCTGTCCCCAATCATCATGACAACTATTTAAGATTGTGATTTATTTACTAGTTAATCCCCAAAGGAACAATTTTATTGTTGTTGCAAGAACAAAAATAAATATCCTTGTAACCATTTTTACAGTTATGAAACACGATTTGTTAAATTGTGTTATTTATATCATTTTCATTGTGATTGCTTTTGGTTTTGGCAAAAAAACACCTTTTTTACAGTGGTTTAAAATCATTCAGTTGTTGATATATTTAATAATTGCAATCTTTAACAAATAATTATTGTTTGTAGGAAAATTATAGAAATTTGTTCTGTTTTTTTTCTTTTTTTTGAAGGGTAACCACAGGTGGAAGACGGGTCTATTCATTTTTTATATTTTTAAAGTTTAATCTGGATAAAAAATTTGCTTTCTTAAGCCTTTTCGGGTGTAGAAGCAAGATACTGCAAAACAACATTTACTGTTTTACATTTAAATCAAATTAGGCCAAAAAACCATGATATTTCTTTAAAAAATTCAATATCTTTGTTGGAGTTTAAGCTGGTGGCTAATTCCCATAACTGGTTGCATAGGAAACCTCTGGGAAGATTTTAAGAAAAAACAAAAAAAAAATTTTTAGTACTAAAACTTCTCAAACAAAATGAGAATTGCATTAGAACCCCAATTCAAAACATTTAAGTTTAACCAAAAACTATTTCCTTCTTGCTGACAAATACAATTGAGTTAAAAATCTTTTTTGTTCAAACTGTAGTTTAAGTTCTTATTCACATTAGTGCTGCGAATATTCCTGCAAACAATACGAAATCATTTATTCTTTTGCGTAGACCCGTACAAAGTATTAAAAAATCTTCAATTAACCTTTTGTAAGCTACAACAAAAACAAAAACACACTATAAATCGATAATAATAAAAAAAATTAAAACGAGTATCATGACACAAAGCAACGTGTAATTTGATACTTAATTGACACATTGCTCGTAAATTTGCCAATGAATTGGATGGAAGGATCGAAGAGAATAAAACATAAATACACACATACTTACGTATTCAGATGCATGTAAAAATGACAATAACAAGAACAATTTGACAAGAAGAAAAGCATAAAATACTAACGAACAACCACTTCCAAAAAGATACATGAAAAATTTTATAGTTTTTTTTTGCACAGTTTGCAAAACAACATCATATTTAAAGCAAAATACCAATTATCCCAAAAGCAAGAAATAAAACTAAAATGATTTTAATAAAACTATAGGAAAAATTAAGAGAAAACAATATGATTGGATGATGGGTTAAAAGGTTTATGGGAAATTATTTATTTTTTTTTTTTTTGAAAATTGGATAATTTAAAAATTAACAATTTTTATTCTGCTTGTGTCTTAAACTACTTTTTCTATTTTCTTTAAAAGTTGACAAACTTGAAAATAATTTCTATAAAGTGCAAGTTCGAACTTAAGCCTGAATAAAAATTGTTTATTTTATTATATTGGAAAATAGTTCATATGGTGGCATGTCATAGTGTCCACAGACTTTATTTCGCACCCAGACGTTTCATAATAACCAACGTCATTATGTCGCTTTGTAAAACTTCAAAATGTTCACGGACATTGTGACGTTTTTAGTATGTCCATAGTGTCACTTTTGAAATTGTCATAATATCTGCCTTCAAAAAAAAAAACAGCTTCGCTTACCATAGATTTCGTGCACAAGCTACCTTTGACTGCAAGCAAGGATTTTCTCTTCTATGGTATAACCAACACCAGCTTCGCTCACCAAAAATTTTCTGCAAGCCAGTTTATAAAAACGTTACATCTTTCTTGCATAAAAAATAGAATGTCATAATGTCCAGGACATAATATCCATCAAAAGTGCAATAATGTCAATGACCATCATGTCACTTATCACATTGTCTAAATGTCTGCATTAAAAATTACAACGGTTTCACTTACCAAAGATTTTCTGCAAGCCAGCCTTCAAAAACATTACATTTCTCTTACACAGAATACCATAAAATATACCTTTATTATCAATGAACATTATGTCACTTTCTGCTGTGACATAATGCCCATGGACGTTATGACATGCCACCTACAAGGAATACCATAAGATATATCCAGAATATCCATGTACCGTATGACTCTACTTTGATGGACATTATGTCCGAGGACGTTATCACATGCCACCGTTCTTACAAGGTAAAAGACAGACTTCAAAACAGATGGAGGGGAAAAGGGACATCAAATATGAAATAAATATTTTAATACACACTTTGTCTACACTTCGAATTTTGTATCTATAATATTTTAAAACATAAGTCTATGTTCATGAATTTGCATGACCTAAGGGGACACCCTTTTATTTCCAATTTTAAATATTTATACTTGTAATAGCGGTCGTAGTAGAAGTACACATTCTGTGTAATTTTCAAGTACTTTACTTCAATGGCTTAAACGGTAAAGTCATTAATGACAATGCTATGTCACATTCGGGGACACCCTGTGATTTTTTTATACTTTTAGCAATGGACATATTATTAAGCACTTTGTTTTATTTTCAAGTGTCTCTCTATAACACTATAAGAAGGCCATCTACATGTGATGACGTCACCTATTGGGACCCCTTTAATTACTTATTTTAAATTAACTAATGTGGTTTACAAAGGACTTAATAATCAACTGTCTGTGGTAATTAAAAAACAAGTAAGAGTTCTATGTTCGGCTATGCAGAATCTTATGTACCCTTCACCATGTATTTAAATAAAAAAACAAATATTGCGGTGACAGAGAATTAAAAAATAAGAAATAAAGTACGATATATAATTTTACATAAAAATTTTATTGGCTCTTAATTGGTCTAGCACTTTAAAAAAATTTTTAAATTTTTTGAAAGATCTCTTTAAAAGCTTATAAATAATTCCCATATCGATCCTATTGACAATCGAACTTTTTATGAAAATTTCAGAGGGCGTAACTCAAAAAATATGGCCGAACGGCAGTTTTTTCACTTAATGATTTTTTCTTATTTTTTAATTCTCTATCGCGCAATATATTTGTTTTATTTATTTATTTTTTTTTTTATTGATATAAAAATTACAGGTAGGCGTGGTATTTTGCCTGCTGCTTCAAAAGACACGGACGGATCTTGCTGATTTCCAATAGCATCTTTTTTGACACTAAATCTGATCGATTGGCGTATTTAAATTTTTTCTAGCTGATCTAGTTTTTCGGCAAACTTGATTTCAACACTAACACGGACGGACACCGCTCAATCGACTTTGCTATGCATAAGAAGTCAGAATATATATTCTTTGTGGAATCTTAAATGGATATTTACAAAATTAATAACGAAATGACAAAATTAGTTTTATACGCTTTTTCCACTTTTTGTGGTGAAGGGTATAATAATGACATCTTTATGGATTAATAAAACCTATAAAGACACCCTTTAATTTCAAACTTAAAATTGTATTATGTTGTTATTTAAAAAGGAAAAAGCCATCTTCATTAAATAAAATCATCTTTGGGCTCACCCTTTAATTTGCAGTTTTATGCTTGTTGTTATAGCAGACATAGAATTACACAGTCGGTATAAGGCCACATAAGTCTAATGACTGCGCCTATGAGGGACACCCTATAATTTTTAAATTTACTTTCTTATACTTTATGCTATTTTAAGCTGTAGTGTATACTCGTATGGGTGTCCGCTATGGTTCTGTTTCATGTATCTGGGGAACCCTTTAATTGTTAATATAACGAAGATTTCATAAGGGACCCATCTGAAACCATAAACTTGCAATAAAAAAATCAAAATTGTAACAAAAATAAATGGGTCCGGCGAAAAAATTTTTAAAAAAATTTTAACGAATTTATAACCGCCTTCCTTTTTGAAGTCGGTTAACAAATACTTCACGTCACAAAAGCTTAATGCAATAGCATGCAAACTAACGGTTTTACAAACGTGTTTATTTTAAATATTTTATTTCAATAATAACAGTTTCATTATATAAACTTTCAAATATGAGATTTGTGAGCAACGATATAAAAAATATCTTTTTCTGTTTAATTGAAATTGAATTGAAAAACAACTAAAAGGTTTTACGTTTTATTTCAACATCCATAAATAAATTTTATAAAAATTGTAGCTCGACTTTAATTTAAACTTTCCCAAAAAAAAATATACCTTTTCACTATAACAACAACAACAGTTATTAATGAGATATTAAATAAAATTTATTTTAAAACTAATTTCCATTATTGATAACATTAATTATGAAATACCGTGATTAGAAAATATGAAACGACCCTTTAAATAAAACAAACAAAAATAGATATCTAAAATTATTTTTTGCTTTCCCACACTATTTTTGTGGTAATAATTCTTCTGAAAACAAAACCTAACAAAAATTTTTATAATTAGTAGTGGCAAAACAAATCAAATTTCTAGCAACATTTAATCTACAAAACAATTGAATGAATGCACGTTGTTGCTTGCAACAATTCAAATAACTAAAAATGTTGGAAGAAAAAAAAGTAAACAAATAAATAAACAGACAGTCAACACTCCAACCACACCATTCATCACTAGAACCAGATACTCGTCTACATTGTGAGACTATCAGGCAGGCAGGCAGGCAGGCAGAAAGACAGTAAAAGAAACTTACAGTAAATGCTGTTTGTTTACAGCAGCGCGCAACTGTGTTTATTTATTTACGCACGCTCTGTTAATGTGCGGAGGGGTTAGCTGGGATTTATGATACAAAACATTAAATTTGTTACGCCTGACTCAAAATGATCAAATAAATATAATTTAAACAAACAAAACGGACAGATAATTTAGTACTCGTTTGTAGTAAAATACTTGTTCACAATGGAGCAACAATTCATTGTCCGATTGATTTGTTTAATTGGCTACGAAAAAGGTGAAATCGGATGGTTTCTTTTCCTTGGCATAAATATTATTATGGAGCTTATTTTGGCTCCGTTCGTTATGTTCAGTATTTTATTTTTTTATATATTTTAATAGGAGCCAATATGAAATGTTGATTATTCTATTTAGTTTTATTCCTGCTCACTGCTTTAATGATGTAGAAAAACTCACTAAATTCGGTTTTATTATTTTGCTTAGAAAAGAAAATTAATTTGCTGATTAATTATTTGAATAATGGAGAAAAAAATACATATTTTATTTTTTAATTAATTAGTTCATTTTAAAAATTATTTTAATTTATATTTAAATATTTCATTATCAAACAAAAATAAAAAATAAATGATAAATGATTAGTGGTTTTAAAGAAATAAATTTAAAAAGATTTTCTTTTTTATTTACATTAATTCTAATCACGGAATCCAACCGTAATGCGCATAAAAACATATAAATAGGCGCCACTGCTAATCTCCCCCTTAAACTCTGCCATGACTATTGAGTATAATAGACACCCAACAATCTACAACACATGTCCAAACAACACCCACTTAATTTGTTGGCGATGGTGCGTGCATCCCCACCACATCAACTTTAATGCGTTGCAAGGAAGATTTGAAAAAGTATGAGCAAAAAAATTTGAAATGAAATGTTCACATAAAACAAATTACTCAACAAAATGTTGTACGAGTGAATTTATCTTCATTTAAACATTTAGTTTAGCGGCTGCTTTCCATGGATTTGCTATGTACAGAAAATTAAAGGTATGAAGTCATGACTAAACAATTGAGCAGCAACTCAAGATGGTCAAATTTTATAAGAAATAAGAAAGCATAGTGGCTCCACGAAAATCTATTATTTGTGCGAATTTTGATTTATCCTCATTACTGCTCCCTGCTTCTTTGAAAACAGCCAGGACAGAAGCAAAATATTTTGCGAATAAATAAACAATTTCTTAACTACTGGAGTTAGAAATATTCCAACTTTACATTTAGCAGACTGTTCAAGAGCAGCGATAAAGGCTCCCTCCCACCTTGAATCTGTAATATTTTGTAATGCCTGCCATTTATTCCTTTCCTTTCCTTCAGATTTTATTTTTTACAATTTAAAAGTCCCTGACAAGAACTCAAAAATTCAATATTAAAAATTTGGGATTCCGGTATGCCGCTATGTTGCCTGCAACTTTTCTAACGAACACTTATACGTTTTTAAAAGGTATGGACCATATTTCCTTGCTTTCAGTTTATAGGTGCCTTGACAATCTCAGCTGCTGTTTTAATATACCAGTGCCTTCAGCAACTTTTCTACCACGACTAGATAAAAATTGTTTTTAGTTTTCACTGGAAACACCGGCAAGACTTCAACAGCAATCAAAAGCATCTATTTTTCCTGATACTTACGGCTCTGTTGGGATATGAACTTAAGGCAAGGCAAGGATTAAACGGCAATCAACCATTTATTCTGCCTTTAAGAAACCCACTGGAGCTACTCAAAAGCAACTATTTTTCCTGATACTCACGACTCTTTTAGGATATGAACTCATGATTAAGGAACTTTTGTGTAACTTATATAGCTCTTTTTACACAAGACACAAACCAAAATCTCAACATTGGCCGTAATAAATTAAAAAGAGAAATAATTAAAAAAAAAAAAAACAAAAACAATCAAATAAATATTAAATCATAAACAACTAAAAAAGAATTCATACCTTTTCTCACCGGCATCAGCATATAAACTTCTACAAACAAACTAAACTAACAAAAAACCAGTCATGAATTGTATAGAACAAAAATTAATTGCATTCAATTTGCCCACAAATGTTTAACTCAAACATTTGTAAATCTATGCATGTGGGTCTGTCCCACTGATCGTTCATACTCACTTTACACCGTCTGTGGGTGGGAAATTTACAAATTTTCCCCCTCTCTAATGGCAGAAAAGAAAACTGTCTAACACGCTCACACTCGCTTTTACATAAAAGCGTTAAGAAATGACACCAAAAAATAAATTAAAAACATTTTCAATAATTTTGAGAAAAAACTCACTTTTCATGCTGAAATGGATTCTGGTTTAGAAAGAAAACGAATTGTACATGTATGAGGATTTGTTTTGTAGAGATTTGAAAAATTTTTAAAATATTAACGCGACATGTAAAAAAGCTTTTCAAAGTTTCTCAATGTAAGCCCGTACAAGTGTTGCTGGGTTTAACTTTGTTTGGAAAAGTTACATTAAATTTTCATTGCCGATCATTTATTAAAATTATGACAGAATTCATTAATGAACGTGTGTGTGTGATTTGAAAAAGTTTTCAACACAATTTTATTTTTCTCTAGTGGAGATGTGAAATGAAAATTTTTATTCTTAAATACATCTGTTAAAAGATTTAGTTGAGGACAGCTTTAAAAAAATTATTAAAACCGAGGCATTTTAAATAAAACAACATATGAGTTCAAGCAGATTTTTTTAATTATACTAAAAAAAATTAATCCATTTAACATACCTATTGGCGCCACTTCTAGCTTCTAGAACATAACCACTTAATCTTCAAAATCTTAACAATTAAAGTACAAATTAAATGTGGAGCTGCTAGAGAACTGTTTTCGAAATGCGTTTATAATTTTAAATTGAAGTATTTTAATTATTTCACACTTTCATTCAATCTGAAAAACTGAAAATTGTTCTGAAGAGAGCGCAAACATGTGATCATGTGAACTATCCTTTAGAACTTAACTGTACCACAGGTTGTATAAAACTAAAGGCCGGCTGTTAGAAAAGCTGATATCTGTGCGTTTCGTTAACCACTTGAAGGCTTAATTTCTTGAAAAAATAAAAATAAAATTAATTTAAGCAAAGAATTATTTAGAATACAGGTAAGGCAAATGAAGTTTTACCATTTTTTTGAAACACGAACTTCCTAATATAGTCTGACGATATTGTAACTTAAGTTTCCACAAAGCACCAGCATAAAAAATTATTTCATGTACAAAAAAAATCTTAGGCACCCACTTTTTATTTTCAGTATAGGTTTTTATTTAAATTTTAATAAATTCTATTGCTTATTTAATTAGAAAATGTTTCCTTTTTTATTTAATAATATAATTCATTTAATTAATTATTTAATTAACAAATTTGGCATATATTGCTTCAATAATTATTTAATTGAAATTATTAAAAATTTAATTATTATTTAACCTGAAATCTATTAATTGATGCAAAAGCTTTTGACTGTGTTGAGGATTTAAAATTGTTTTTTTAAGGTGATCGTTATTATGTAATAAATTTAAATAAAAATTTACCCTTTAAATAACAGCTGATTTGGGGTGAAACTTGTGCTGCTTATTTGTCAGTTTGAGGTCGGCTCTACCCCCACTATTTGCCGTCTAGCTTACCGTGCCTCTTGTGAAGATTTTTTTTAAATGTATAAAACCCAAACCTAAAAAGAACAACAATATTTCATTAAAGTATCTATCGAAATATAAGCGCAAAAAGCTCTACGTAAGCCGAGCTTTAACTTAAACGAATATTCTGAAGATGTCAGATATTTGTTTTTCAGCTTCACTTGTACAAATCTAATATAAAATTTAAGTCAGTGGTGAAAATGTGCTTTCTTTTGGCGAAAGTGGGGTTTCTTAAAACACTTTTTAATTGTTGTTAGACTGTAGTTATTTTTTGAGCGTATTCAGTTTGATAAAAAATTAATTTTTCCTTTTTTTTTTGAAACTTTTGTAAAAATAAATATTTTGGTGACATTTTCATTGATTAGTGAAATTCCAATATTCTGCTAATCTAGATTTTCTTTTAATCTTAATTTTGCGGTTTTTAATAAAAGTTCAAGTTTTTTTGTTGCCTAAAAACTCTTTGGCAAAGTTTAATATTTTTAATAAAATGTTGGTGAAACTGTTATATTTCGGTGAAATTTGGATGGTTTAATAATATTTCAATTACTTTGTACTTTAATTTTTTCTAAAAT
Source organism: Cistogaster globosa (assembly GCA_937654795.1). NCBI lineage: Eukaryota > Metazoa > Arthropoda > Insecta > Diptera > Tachinidae > Cistogaster > Cistogaster globosa. Next base: position 5,857,194 of record OW569403.1, read on the forward strand.
TTCGTTGTCTAATAAAACAAAGTAAGAAATGAAAGTAGCCAGCCAGACTATGCAATTCTTATTTACCCTTCACCATGTGTCTAAATCTAGTTTAGTGAAAAAACTCCAATCAAAAAAGCACATATTGAAAAAAAGAAGAAGAAACAATAAGTACTTATATAATTTTACATAAAATTTCATCGGCTCTTAATGGGTTAAGCATTTTAGTATTTCCTGAAAAATCTCTTCAAAAGCTTTCAAATGGTACCCATATTGAACCCATTGACAATCGAACTTTTTAAGAAAATTTCAGAAGATCGTGACTCGGAAAATTTTAGCGAGCACCAATTTTTTCACTTGATGTTTTTTTGTTGTTGTTTTTTAATTCTCTACCGATCCAAAGGTTTATTTTTTAGATTGGAGGTACTTCATTGTTACAAAAAATATGGAAAAAATATAGGCAAGCGTGGTGTGTTGCCCGCTGCCTCGGAGGACATGGATTGCTGATTTTTGATAGCAAAATTTTCGAAACTATGTTTAATCGATTGTCGTATTTAAATTTTCTCTAGCTCATCTAGGGCCTTGACAAAGTTGATTTCAGTTGATTTTAATCGGAACACGGATTGACGGGCGGATATACGGACTTCGCTCAATCGACTCGCTACATGTTCCTTGTTTGTCTTGTTGTATATACTTTATGACGGATTGACGGGCGGATATACGGACTTCGCTCAATCGACTCGCTACATGTTCCTTGTTTGTCTTGTTGTATATACTTTATGGGGTCTGAAATTAATATTAGAGAACCTACAACAGGATGACAAGCTTATTAATACCTTTTCATTCTGTCGTAAAAGATATAAAAAGAGTGAAAGGAAATATTATCTCGAAATTGTGAGCTTTTCAATACTGTAGCTATTTAAAATTTAAATGGACGACAAACAAGAGAAAATTTACAATTGAGAGAAATATAGGAATGAAAATTGAAACAAATATAATAATTTTCAAGACTCCACATTGGCAAATGATAATGCACGGTATTCACAACTCATTTCGTATTCAATAAACTAATTGTTTATATTATGAACATGATGTTCGCACTTAATTAGATGGAATCATAATTGTGAATAAAAAAAACAATTAATTCATGGGGAGGCATTAAGTGCTGCTATCAACACTCACGGCAAATAATTTAGCAATTAAAACACTGATTGTTGAAGAAACAACAGAAGGAAATTAATTGGTTTTATTAATTACAATCCAGCAACAGCAACAAACAAATGAGAAAAAATAAAATAAAAAAACACACACACGAATAATTAAAGTGGGAGTGTTGACAAATAACCAACACTTACCCCATCCGTTTGAAAAATAAAACAAGCAGCACAAGACGCCCTTCACATTTTCTTTGCCACAAGTAGCAGCTGTAGAACTCTGTCGATGTTGTTAAATTCTGTTACTGAACATTCAAATCCATCGACAACAACCAGAAAAAAATAACGACAAAAACAAAAAAATGCAATTGCATTTACATTTACATTTACGTACATGTGTAAATAATATTTTGTGGCATGTGTATCTGTAGAAATAAATTTTCTTTTGAATTATTTATTGACATCCACTTAATACATCCATCTACTCTTTTTTTTTAATATTTTATGGCCACAAAAACTTTTTCGAAGTATTACATTCATAAGTTTATGTCTCAAAAAAAAAAAAAAAAAAGGAAAAAATAAGAGAAAAAATTATACATTATCACTGCACGATGAATGTATAAATTAATGATCAACAATTATTCTTTTTGTTTAAAGGAGCCAACGTTAAGGCAATATCATCCACCCCACATATCATTTTTTTCATCAGGCATATGGCAGGAAATTTGTCTAACAATTAAATAAATGATTGGGAAAAATATTTTGGTTTTTTTAATTGCCCTGATTTTAATGTGGAAAATATGTTTGTTAGCCGTCTCGCTAAGTAGGTGAGAATGATTAAGAGTCTAAATGGAAACTAGATTAATTTTAACAATTAAGTATAGAAGTTTATAATTTAAAGTAAAATGAATTGAAGCCATTTGCGTAGATAAGTATGTACGGGAAGGGCTAAGCCAACCCCAGTTTTCCTCTTATGTGAAAATCTTCTGAGTGAAAATTTCGTGTGGAATTGAGAACATGGCTGTACAACAAAGTCCTAAACGAACACCCATTCGCGATTTCAGAAGATGATAGGCTTTTGCCCAGGTAAACGAGATTAGTTCTAGCACAATTAAGGGCCAGTTGGTGCACTATCCTCAACTGCTACCGTGAACGAATAGTTTCTGGCACTTTAAACCGTTGCCCAGCCTGTCTCCAAAGCCCTCGCGACACAGTGCACTTAATTAATTGTCCCAATAGGCCTACGAATTCACGCCCTATGGACCTGTGGATACAACCGATTGAAGTTGCGCAATTTCTCCACTTCCCAGTACCACCTGATGACACACGTACATATAATTGATTTTTTTTTTTGCTTTTCTTTATATCTTTTCAGGGAAAAACTCTCGGCAGCACAGAGCTGTTACAACAACAACCGCCAGCAAACTCAAAGTAGCAATATATTCTGTATAGATACAAGGGGACAAGCAAGAGCGTGTATTAGATTCATCGTGTCAAAAATTCGATTTATCCTCATGATTATCGGAAAAACTCAAAAGATCATTATAAAAGACCAGTTTTGATTACAAAAGTTCATATAATGAAAATTACAACTCGAAAATGATAAAAAAAAATGGAAAAACAACGAGCGGCTGGCTCCTATTGATTAACTTGCTTCCATTAAGTGAATCTTAGGCTGTAGCAAGTTGTTAGGAAGTCTTCCTGATATATATGATCCTCTAATTGTTACATTAGAAGCTTGAAGTGAGGAACAATTAAATATTACTTTTGTAAAGAGTAAATTGACCGAAGAAGCAACATGTGAGTTTAATTAAAGAATGGTAGCAGATATAGCGGTTATGAAAGTTCAAAATGGAAGCAAAATAAGGACATTAAAAAATTTTTTTTAATTAAGGAACCAATTTTCATCATTCATGGCCTGAGTCCATTCTGTATATGTGCAGGTTTCTACATTTCTTACCATATATGCTTTCCTTTTCACTAATTCACTTTTTATATGATTTGATCTTCTCAAGCATGTTTGTTGTTCTAAAATGAAATCAACATTATTTTTATCCTGTGTCTTTAAGTCATTGTTATCAATTGAAACAAAGGTTGCATCGTTATCTTCAAATTGGTTAACAAATTCTTTATCAGAAATAATAATCTTCAGCATTATTTCACTTTCACCCTTCTCATTTATTTTACTTTCCCCCTTCAATTTGTTGCTTTCTAAGCTGACTTCAACTACATAAGTTTTTGAATTTTTCAGTCCCTCTGATTTAGAATTTGATAGTCTCGATTTATTACCATTTTTAAGTTTGTTACGAGTACGTCTTAAAATCGAAGACCTTTTGACTCTTTTGAATATCCAACAAAGATCAGTTTTTGTGTTTTTCTATTTAACTTTTTGCGATTTTGGGATGGTATTAACACACACGCTTCTGAACCAAATAATTTAAAGTCTTTAATATCACCTTCTGACCTTTCCAAAATTCAAAAGAAATTTTTTTTTGTTAGATTTTGGATAAAATTTACTGTTGCTACTGTCACAAGCTAATTTGAAGGAAAGCAAATAGATGTTGGTTATATTGCCCAGGACGTCCTAAGTTCAATAAAAAATAATAAAAAATATCAAGAGCTAATTGGTTGTTTAATATACCTTTCCGTTAATAGCCGTGTTAGTAGCCGTCCGGGTATTTCCGCTGCAGGTTCCATTCTTAGTCAACATGTTATAGAGCCAACCAAAGAAGATTGAATAGAACTTAAAAGGCTAATATGGTATCTAAAGGGAACTAAAAATATAAAATAAAAACTCGGTGGTAATCGTTTAGAAAAACTTATTGGTAACGTAGATGCCGATTGGGCACAAAACCGGATGGACAGGAAACCATTTAGCGGCTAAATGTTTAAATACAATGACGGGTGTGTGAGCTGGTCCTGTCATAAAGAGCAAAGTGAAGCAGCACAAGAAAATTTATGGTTAAGAAAACTTATGAAGTATTTTGGAATTTAACTTGAAGAATCTACAACGCTGTTTAAAGATAACCAAAGCTGCATTAAGTTTAAAGCAAAAGAACAAAACATATGGACACCAAATATCAATTCTTTTTCTTCGAAATTTGAAAAAATTATTCGGCAAACAATGATTTATGACGAATGGGAATTTTATTTATTTCCCGATATCATTTTTAATGATTTTTCGAGCAAAAGGGAGAATGCGTTAGCAGATTAAAAAAAGTATCAGTTAATAAAAAATCTGTTTTTCGAAGCCTTTGTAAAGAATTATTGAAAGTTTAATTTGTTTGTAAAGTCAGCCTCAGGTTTTTAAATCTTTGATCGTAGTATTTAAATTATCTCAAACATAATTAGCGTGATGAATTGGCATCTCTAACTATAGGAGTGTGGGGGAATGCAACAATTCGGGGAGTTTTTTCAATAACACTTTTATATTATTCAAGTAATTTCAATTTTCTTTAATATAATAAACCAGCTTAACAAGTAATTTGAATGTCTGGGGAGTTGTTTGAAGCACTTAAAGTCTGTTTTTATCATAAATAAAAAACCAAATGCATTTAATGGTTTAATGTCATCCAGCTTTTTATTAGGAATTATTTATTAAAACTTAATTTTTTATTTACAACCGACTATTTCCGAATTGTTAAAGAAAAGCTTAAATAAAAAAAATATTCTTCCAACACACATGACTTTAATTCTTTCAAGTCAGTCCACAATAAATACAGTATTTTAGATAAACAAAAATCCATAACATAACAACGAATCAATAAAGATTATCTAGACTTTAATAAACGATCCAAATTGGATTGAACTCTACTGTTTACTTATTTAGCAAGCAGAATCTCTAGAAGAGCCGAATCCTAACGAAAGACATATGATTTAAAAATGATTTGCAAGTAAATGGCTTAAAGAATGATTTAAATAAATTTAAATTTCAGCTGAAAAATATTTTGGATTTAATGCACCTCACACCCGTAGTTAATGGAAACTAATCTTTAGTAACATGTGGGCATTAGTGATCATCCATGATCGCCAAAAAGTTAATGCTATGGATCAGAGAAAGACTGCAAAGCCAACATACATTCAAACATTCAACATTTTACTTAACAAAAAAATAAATAACAAAGAATGATTAGAAATTCCTTTGCAAAATAAATCCAGACTAAAGAGACAAATGTTAAAAGGATCAAAATTATTAAATACAAGATCGCTTACACTTTTTCTATTAAAATGCATATTTAATCCAATTACCAAAGGTCCTTAAAACTAAACAGGATACAACAGGAAATACAATAGATCTTTAACACGATTTCCTTAAAACCAAAAGCCAAAAGGTTGCATTTTTATTTTTCTTTTTTTTTCGTTACCTGTGTAAAAGTACTTTTAGATTAAAAATCATCAGTCGTTTGTATGTATCTAAAGATAACCGTTGATCTTCTCGTGTAACCCTTTTAAAACAAGCGATTAATGAGACATTTTGTCTTAAATTGTGGGCGGGCAAAAGGGATTATTTTCTATAATGAAAATTACACCATAAACTGTGGCCACTACAGTGATTAAATTTTATGATTTTATTCTTTGCAATTTTACAACAAGCCTGATTGGGTTTTGGCTGTCGGTTTAAATTTTTACATGGAAATTATTTTTTCTTGTATGTGTTTCCCTTTATTTTAAGAGAAGGTGGGAGGGAAACTAACGCTTAAATACGTTAACCATCATTTAATATTTGACCATAATTATAATTTCAATGTGGTTTTCCGCTTTTATTAAGAAAGAAAAGATCCTCATATTCATAAAGACAATAGAAAATAAAAGAAATATCAGATGGAATATTTCCTGAACTAAGAAAAATAATAATATTTTAACATTTAAATAAAGTTTTCATCTGATTGAAATTTAAAAGGGGGATAAAATGTTAATAAAAGAAAAACTTCATTTACTTTGTTAGGTTGCTTTACCAGTCAAGTCGAATCAATTTATTCGCTGCTGGGCTCTGTAAATAAAGTGGAAATATCACTGTTTTCAAATTTGTAGTTAAAAAATTATTTATTGTTTTCCTAGCTAAAATTATATTTTACTATTAAGTATTTAATCGATTAATAGATTTACTGTTATACTGTTAACTAATAAATTTTTGGCCGTTAAGCTTGGAAATTATTTAAAGTTAAAAATAGAAAACAGTGGCAGCCGGTAATAAGGCCTGTGGCCCTGCAACCGAAACCAAAAAAATTATTTAAAATTATATAATAAAAACAACTCTCACGAAATCAATATAAAATAGAACACAACTTCGAAATTGGATATTTCTATTGCGTGCAAATACCGACTTATTTAAATTAATTTATTTAAGATTCAGTCCTAAAAAGAAATTTGCCACATACAAAAATACATTTAACTGTTGAACTAAAAATAAGCGTCTTTAGAAGTCATTGTATTTCTTGAAATATTTATAAAAACATCAAGTGAAAAAACTAGCACTCGTCCATATTTTCCGAGTTATGCGCTTTTGAATTTTTCATAGGAAAGAACGATTGTGCACAATATTTTTTAAGATATCAATATGGGTACCATTTAAAAGCTTTTGAAGAGATCTTTCAGAAAAAAATTTGTTAACCCATTAAGAGCCGATGATATTTTGAATAAAAAAAATTTTTTAATTTTTAAGTTTTAATTCTCTGTCACCTGAATATTTGTTTTTTTTATTTTACTATTCGGCATAGGCGAATATAACACTCATTTGTTTTTACAATTTAATTAACAATTGTGGTTTCATTTTTTTAAACAATTCTTTGATTATAGATATTAATTAAATGATTAACCGCATAATCGAATACTCTACCTGTTATTCGATTACAACAAGAACCCGATTAATTAAAACCTAATAATGGCCCAGAATTGCACCCAATTTTGGTCTAAGCCTTTAAAAACATCAATCTTTTGTCAATTTCAGAAGACAACTCTTCACCGTAAACACTCTGCTAACTTTGAAGGATTTGAAAATACAAATAGCACTCCATCACGGAAATAATATTAAAAATTAATTAAGATCTCTAAAAAACTTTTGAAACTAAATAAGTTTTTACTTACATTTTTTTGCATTAAAAGTTTTTTATTTAGGTCAGTCTATTCGTACCGATGTCAAAAAAATTAACATAGCCTTTACACCCGAAAAATATAATAATCAATAATTATAAAATTAACACGTTTACCAATACAACTTTTCAAAAACATACAAAATAAAAGTGAATTGGTGTATTGAAATTGTATATGAAAATTTCCAACGACAAGCATAAACTATTGTGTTTTAATGGAACACGGATACAAGGGGTTTTGTGAATTAAGCAATTATTGCAGCTTACCTTGATTTTTATGTTTTAAATATTTGATCTATAAAGTTTAATGTAATGCATTTGAGAAAGTGCTTCTTATTGCAAACTGTTTATATTTTATCCAAAAAACACTGTAATATATTTTTGTTGTTGTTGTAAAAAACAGAAAAGGTACGAGGTCAATTCACAGTAAAGGTATATTTTTAATAAAATACATAAATTTTAAACAAAATTCACAAAAGAATAATTTTGAATCTTAAAAAGAAAATGCTAGACTCTTTCATTTAGTATTTAATTTTGTTTTGACTTCAGCTTGCTGTTTTTGCAATTATACATTTTCATTCCATAAAAAACCTTATTCAGTTATTTTTTAAAACGAACAAACCAACCAACCAAGATTCTTAGTTTACGTTATATAACTTTTGAATTGTCTAGCTTTGCTTCTTATTTAGGATGGGGTCTAATTGGATTCTCTAAATTTTTTTATATGTTTAGTGAAAAGCTGGTTTAGTATTACGATAAAGTTTCAAACATTATACTTGTCTTTAGTTTCAATTGATTTATATTCTTAGTTTTCTAATTTTTTGTTTCGGCTTTGTCATTGGAAGTGAAGAGGATATAATTTTCATATTTAAAAAGTTTATTACAGCAAATGTTGAAGCGTTTCCCATTAAATCTTTTTTTTTTTTTTTTCAAAACATAATAACAAATTATTCGCTCCAAGCAACAAGCATTTAGAGTAAATTTTTGGACAATTGTTTGTATATATTAAGGTTCCGCCTGATTAGGAATACATGAGACTTGTCAGAATTTGGATTGTCTCTATTTTGATTATCTGCGAGATATGAGAATTATTAATGACTTCCAAAATTTTGAAATAATTACATTTTAGTATTTGGGGATAAAATAAACTCACTTCTGGGGATTCTTGGAGTTAATAACTTTTACTTAGAGATTTGACACTTAAAAAATCTGGCATCCCTGCTCATAAAAAAAATGGCGAGAGATCTTTTCCTAACATTTTCATGGTGTAAAAAAAAAAATTTTTTTTTGCAGTGGAGAAGTTATGAAAATTGTAATAAATCCAAAAAATAAATAAAATATTTTTCGAAAAATCTTTCAACAGAAAAAACCTAAATAAGTTTACTGCACAAGTAGCAAATAATTAAAAAATATTAGAAGATTATTATGAGTTTGAGACAGATGTTTAGCTTAATTATTTAGATCATAATAAAATCGTAATCTTGTCATTTCCAAGCTTCGAAATACGTCCACAGGCGACCTTAGAAGCATTAACCGGGTAGTACTGAGGAACGTTGGTTTAAGTAATTGTTGCTTGAGGAGTTTAAATTTAGCTATAGGCAATTTTGTATAATCTAAATTACTTATTAAAATACAAGTTCAAAATAACATCGTTTAGTCCGTTGGTTTAAGTTATTCACAGAAAGCTTAAACAGTTTTAATTTATTTAAGAAGTTAAGAACCCCAACAAATTAATTATAATTGAAGTTTTCAATCTGAAGCCAGTGTATATTTAAATTTTATTCTGCCTTAAAATCTTAATAAAATAAATATTTAACAAAAAAAGAAAAAAAAAACAAAATACAACTTAAAAGTCATACCATTTTTAATTGGTTTTCATACAAAAAGAAAAAGAACATCAAAATACCTTCATATGCATATTAAAATTCTTCATCCGTTAAAGGCCATCAATCATTTTTGGGTAAAGAGCTCCCCCAAACTAAAACCAAAAAAATCACACATTAAAATAATCAAAAGAACAAGCAAAAGAAATGAAAAAAATTAAAAAATTTAATAAAAAATCAAGTGACAAGTCGTATTAATACTTAATAACACCAAAATTAAAAATAATTTACACAAAATTTGGCATAATCAGGCAATACGAATGCAATTCACGCGATTCATTACGAAGCATTTTTTTGCGCAGCAGTGATAAGCAAAAAAATAAAAAAAAAATAAAAAATAAAAAGGCTTAAAAGTAAGAACACAAAATTGTTAATAACTAAATTTACATAAAATGAAATAAATAAACGATTAAAAGGACTAAGTACAAGAATAGGTCGAATTAAGTCAATGCTACAATTTACAAATAAATCTCAATTTTAAATAGTTTTAGTAATAGAGCAGCTTAATTTTTAGACTTTGATACAATCGTCTGATATACAAGAGAATCACAAATAATTTTTTATTTTCATTTTTTAACACCTCTCTTTAAAAACAAAAGGCTGAGCTAAAACTTATAATATTTTGTTACCATACTTTTCTTGCACAACTTTGCTTTCGAAGTTTTCCTTTTACATAAAGTCGGCCGCAGTAACTGGTCGAATTATATCGAACATAGATGTCATTCAAAATACCTGGCCGGACAAATTTTGTATTGACATATTGACAATCAAATCTCAACAAGTGTGTGATGGTGATGCCAATAAAAAAATGTGCGTACAATTTGAATGCTTCAATAAATTTTAAATTGCGATTGATCAACAAAAATTGTGATATCACGCACTATCTACTGTAGGGTATGCAAAAATTAATTATTTGACACAAAAAAAAATATTTGAAAAAAATCACGATGCGCATGACTGCCTGTTTAAGTTGTTAATTTTTCAACTACAACAAAATATGGATGAAATTTATTAATTTTATTTTTTGGCTTTTTGTTAATAAAACATGTGTAGAAACAGGCCACACCTAAAATTTATTTAATTCACTTGCATTTAATTGAAAAATATACAAACAATATGAAACCTCATTAAGTAATGGTGGCTGCTTTAAAAAACAATTAAACTCAAAACTACTTGTATTGAAAATCAGGAATAAAAGCAAAAACTAAAAATTATTTCACGTTTTGCACGTTATATGGCGGAGAGTGCTCATGAATAAACAATGGCTGACAGGCAAACTGTTTGTATGAACAACTGAATTTAAACAAAGAATAAAAAGCTTAAAATGGCAACTAAAAATATTAATACGGAACAGCTTTTGTTACAAAAGAAAAAAATTGTTACAATTAAAAATAATTTCTTAATTGACATCTACGCATCGCACATGTTTCCTTGGGTGCCACTTTATAGCTCGTGTTCTGTGATACATCAACTAGGCGGCTTTGCCTTTGTGTCATTTTTAATCAACTTCTCTTTTTGAACTACAAATGAATCAGTTTAGATTTGTGTCTATTTTTTCCTTTTGTCTTTTAGTTTTTACTATAACAACCCAACCAACAAACCAATATATCATCTACTGTATAGAATGATTGACATCAATCTATTCTCTAGTGTCAATCTATAAGTTTTTGTTTTTATAAACATTTTTTTTTTGTCATACAATTTTCTGTGTGTTTTGGTTAATGTTTTTAAAAGAATTTATTCATTTTTTTGGTATTTTATTTGTTGTAGGTATCATCTTTATCATTTCAGATTGATCGTATTAGATAAGAACGATGGCAAAGTACTAAAAAAAATTCTACAGGAGTTATTGGAATAAAAAAATGTTTGTTGAAATTTTTCAACAAAAAAAATTCATTGTAATTTACAATTTTGATTTGAAATGTAAATTATATAATTTTCATATAAGTCTTTAGACAATAAGTTTGTTCTTCATGTAAATAAATTTGCAATATGAAAATTTATTATCCGGAATCTTTTTATATTAATTTACTTTAATCGTGCTTAATTCCTAATGAGCAGTGGCGAAATGGCCATATGAATATGCTTTCCCCGCAATAATACATTTCATTTTGTAGCTTAATATAATAAATATTTCATGATAATATATTTCATGATAATATCATGAAATATTTATATTTAAAGGAGTCAAGCACGATTCAGGTAAATGAATACATTTTATTTATTAGAAGTTTATAAGGATTTTTTAAATTCAAACTAAAGATCCTTACGATTTTTGTTTCTTGAATTTTTGTCTTGAATGAAAATATTCAATTTGGTACTTTTTTACAAGGACGGATTTTTTTAATCGTAGTATGTGCGTGACTACTGAAGAAAAATATTTTAATCATTTTCTACATCTAAAGACTAAGAGTTAGAAAAATGGAGCTTATGTTCAATGAAACATAATAGACCTCTACTTTTTATGTCATTAAAAAATCTCAATAAACTTTAACGTAATTATTGCTCACGCAGATAATGCACCCAATGCCACCGTACCCTTCAGTAAAACTTTAAATGTTTATAATTTTTAATATACCATAATTTTACACTTGGAAAGTGTTGTTAGTTAAAAAATATTACTTGAGACTCGCTAAAGTATTTCCATAAAGTTAGCAATTGATCTCTGCACCTTTAAATATTGACGTGGAAAAAGGTTTTCCGAGACCACACGTATCATGACAAGAATTGGAGTAAACCTCTCTAAAATCTTCAATTTAAGACATTTTTTCATGTTGTTGTTTTTACTTTATTGTTTAAAAACAATAAATTTTTTTTAAATTAAATAAGCAATTCTAGCAAATCAAAATTGCACCAAATAAAAAAAATAAAAAATAAAAATAGAAAAAAATCAAAATTTTTAAAAAATATTTAAAAAATTCAAATTAATAAATAAATAACTTAATAAAAAAAAAAACAAGTTGCAACCAACTACTATTAATTTTAATTTGTAAACCCTCGTGCCATAAAGCTCTAAATTAAAAAAAAAAAAAAAAAAAAAAAAACACTAAAGTACTTTATTCGACTGTGTATTTCTTTTCCTAATATATTTTTTAGCCAGCTTTTAAATGATTAATAAATTATTTATTTTATTTTTTGTGCATTTTTTGGCTTTTACAAATTTTTTGGTTGCAAGTCAAAAAAAAAATTTTTTTCGAAAAATTAAAATTTTCGTTATTTTTAATATTTTGGTAATTTTAGTGAAATTTAAATTTTTTACTAATCTTTTTTTTGTTGCAAAATTTTTGGTTTTAGTGAAATTTCTAAATTATATTGCAAAAACAATTATTTTTAGCAAAACTTAATATTTTCGATGAAATTTTGGTGAAAATGTAATATTTTTTTTAAATTTCGATGGTTTAGTGAAACTCCAACTATTAGGTTTTGTTTTTCTGCAATTTCGGTTTTCCATCAAAAAAAAAAAAAAGACAATTACCAATAAAGGAACAAAAGCACAATCAAGCGAGTGGAAAATGGAGGAGCTCGCCTTTTTTAAAACATTTCCAACATTTATTGACCGATGATGCTACATTTGACTTTAAAAATCGAATAAAAAACACATCTATTTTTTTTTTCTTCAGAATCATTCGGAAGATATAAAATATATTTTTAAAAGCAATTTCGTCAAAAGTACAAAATTGGGAATTAAATTAATTTCAAGTGTTTTTTATTCCTGACAATAATATTGTCACAATAGGTAAATATCAGAATAAAAAAAATTTAACAATTATCACTATTATAAAGCACAGTGAATTACCTTATTTATGTTATTTGTAATTGATATTGTCAAATTTTTAAAAGGCAGATATGACTTAAGACACCTAGAAACAAAAAATAAACAAATTAATCCATTATTGCCACACGGCAATTTCCTTATTTCTTACGTCCATTCATAAAGTCTCAAAACTGCCGCTAGTCTTCTCAAAGTTGCCGCTGTCAGCCGGATATTTCAACGGCTGCATTATTTAAATGCAATAAATTATTTCCATAAACCTACCTGTTGTATTCTAACAAATTAAAAAATTAAAAATAAAAATAAAAGAACGTGTATGTACAATAAATTATTATTTTTATAGAAGGTACCTATATGAACTTCTTTCCCTTTCCTATTATTTAAATTTACCATAAAATAATACCTACCGCCCATTAATTTCAATATACAAAATTAATGCTTATAACAGAACTTCATAAAAGCCAACGCTGAATAAAAAAAAAATAATAATAAAAATTTGTCAAAAGTGCCGCCATTTTTTTATACAGATATTTAAACCAAGGCGACGGAAATTTAAGTTAAAGTTGCCTGCAGAAAACATAACTGCACTATTCATGTTTTAGAATTAACTTTATGCGATAGAAAACGTCAGATCGTAGGTATAATTCCGAAATCGCCATTTAAATGCTAAGAAATCTAATTGTTAAGAAATTGGAAATTTCCCAAAGGTTTCGGTTATAAGTTTTCTCAATGCAAATGTGACGTAGCAAAAATATAAATCAAATGCGTGTTGTTACATACAACACCACAATAAAGAGTTTTAAATTAAAATTATCAGGCATTAATTGAATGGTAATTGTTTTCTTTTACCAATATTCCATTAAAGTAATCAGTACTTGAAACTCTGTTTTAACTCTATAAATGCAACCCCAAAAACTACCTACTTATTGTTTTTTTTAGTAACAAGACACTCGCTGCAAATGGCTTAAAAACTGGCACTTTGTACTCACACACAAAAATCCAAACCAGCAAGTAACGCAAAAATGTGAGAACAGAGTTTGTTAGAGACCATCATCAACTAAATTGGGACAGACATAAAACAGTTATAATAATAAGCTCAATATAATTTGCAATTATTAAATGAATTGTTGTATAATGGCTGGCAAGTCTGCCACTTATACTACAACCGCCTCAATCAACCAATTTAGCTAAAGAGTACGCTCACGCTCCCACTTTCATTACTACCAACCACTTTTTCAAACACACCAGCTTTACACACAAGAGCAGCATTTCACACAAAATGTGATTGTTGGTTTTGTAAAAAGCAGTTTAAAAAATTAAAACAAACATTTAGTCAGCCTTTTAACACTGTGAGTGTGAGCAGCAAATTGTAATCTTTTTCTTTTATAAAATTATAACTTTGTTTTTTTTTTCGAGAAACTTAGGAAAGGTCTCTTTCTAACTCATGGGCTAAAAAGCAATGGCCAATCACAATTGTTGAGAGTGAGAAAAAAAAAAACACAACTGGAAATGGCCCTGTGGATTGTGGAACATGTTTTCATAATCATATTTGAATGATTTTCTCATTTACTAGTTATGATTTATATATCTCTGTCTTACCAATGTATCTACTTGAAATTTTTAATAATGTTTTACTACTGTGAGCAAATAAATATAGAAATTTTATTTTTCTATTTGAATCATTCAAATTTTGAATGGCATTTAATGGCTGTGTATGAAAAAATACAATAACTATAGAGAGAGAAAGAGAGAAGTTAAACATAAATGTTGGTCTTGTTATAATACTGTAAAATATGCATAAATATGTATTTTTCAAATAGAGGCAAAAAGAAGTGTTTGTGTGCATTCGGTTCAGTTTCAATAATTGGTAAATTTGCTAAAATAAAGTCTATTAAAATTGATTTTCCTTAAATGGAAGGGAAAACGATTCATATACGATTTTAATGTTAAATGAATATCTTTATTTATTATTTGATATTTTCCATTAAAAACTCAGAGACGTTGATTTGTAATGTGGGTGGAATTTGGATAAACCTACCAAGGAAAATATTTTGTTTTAAAACTAACAGGTCACATTTTCTAAAAAAAGTAATCAATTTTTTTAAATCCTTTTTTTGAAATACCTAGGTACTTTCTTTCATTCGAATGCTTCTAAAACAATAAGACAGTCCTTTAATACAAAGGTACCACTTAAAACTAAATAGGTACAGGAATACCTCGCTTAAATCCGCTTCATTGAATTTTCCAAAAAAATTTGTGTTTGAAAAAAAATTTTTTTCTAAACAGTAATAATAAAATTATTTAATTAATAATTATTAATTTTTTATTTTGTTTATTATTAGTAGCATTTATACTTTATTTTAAAAACGTAAAATTTCGTTTTTGACGTTGATTATGGCAACATAAAATTTTCTGTATTTTTCTTTATAATAAAATGTTAAAGATGAAAACATACGGAAAGCGCTCGCTTATGTATCCGATACGTTTAACAGCTAATTGAAGAAAAACAAGTAAAAGTGCTACATTTGGCTGTGCCGAAATAACTCCAAAAAATATATATTAGGGGACAAAGAAATATATAGCATTTTTTTTTTAATTTTAATAGGTATTTCAAAAGCTTTTAAATGAAACCCATATTGATACCAATCTAAAAAAATACGATGCACAATCGAACTTTTCTATGAAAACATCAGAGGCCTAAGTATAACTCGGCTGATATGAAAGAACGCCAATTTTTTCACTTGATGTTTTCTTTTTCTTCCTTTTTCTTACTTTTTAATTTTATATCATCACATATATGTGTTTATTGAGAGTTACTTCGTTTAAATATAATTTTTCCAAATGATATGGCAAAATTAGAGGCAGGCGTGGTGTTTTGCCCACTATCTCAAAGGACATCAAGCGATTTTGCTGAGTTCCATAGCTCAACTTGTGCCTTGGCAAAGTTGATTTCAACACTTACACAGGCGGACAGACGGACATTGCTCAATCAATATGTACTTGTAGTTATATAGGTAGTTCTAATAAAATACCAAATAAACAATTTTAGTTGCCTATAATGTATCTTCTTCATAAGAAGGAAATATAGATGTATGCAGACTTCATTTAAAATAAAAAATTTTGCAGCCTTTTAAATATTAAGCAAAAATAATTTGCTTGATCAGTACCTTCGAGAAAATATTTCATTCATTTGTATTAATTTTATTATTATTGAAATTTAAATTTCATTTCAAATCTTAGAGTGAACCCTAGATTTTTTTAAAACTTATTTTACGCTTTTTCCTTAGAAAAACGTACACGGGTACTTTTGATTGAAAATTTCAGCACGGAATTTTTTATTGTATTTACCGTGGCTACTTATAAATTCTCTACTTTTTATATCAAGTTCACACATGTCAACTGTTTTTGCTGCAGTTCTAAATTTTTGTGTGAAAGGAAACGAGAAAAACAATGATGTTGCATTCCTTTCTCTTTCTCAAAGATCAGACTTGTTTCAAGAAAAAAAAAAATGAATGTGAACCTGACATACTCTATGGCAGGGTTACCGTTTGCTCGACTATAGTTGCAATTTTACACTTTTGTTTAGCGGTCTGCGATTTTGTGAGACATTTTTTGTCACCGACTTTTTAAACTTTTTTATTTTTTTGTAACTTTTTACCCTTTTTTGTAAAGTTTCTCACAAAAACATTTTATTATTAGTAAATTATAAAAAGCATACGACAACCAAATTTATTAACGCTGTTAGTATACATGAAAGTATGTATAGATGCGTGTGTATGTGTATGATTCAACTGCATATTTTATGATGAAAATGAATTCTGTAATGAGCTTTTTGTTTTGCTTCAATTAATTTGCTATGATTTTAATTGATAAAAAGTGGGACTTTTTTGTGCCACTTTTTAAAAATTCCTAGCGGTAACACTGCTTTGTGGCTCTGGCTAAACTTGATCTTACCAGCCATTCACGCTACGACACTGTGTTACTCCGGCGAGACTTAAAATACTCGATAGCCCTCTTTTAGTTAACATGCGCCTCTAACTTGCGCTGCTATCAAGGACCACTTTGTGCTGAGACTACAGCAAAGACTCTAACTCACAGCCTGGTTTTCTCGTAAACATTTAAACTAGTCCCCTTTTATCCTTAATCACTTCTCCCTGCTGTTATGTTGTTACTTTCTTATGCTACTCATGTCCGATTATGATGGTTAGACTTAAAGTCATAAAGTTTGTGATCTTCGGTTGTTCGAATTGTATTAGCTAATTGTTGAATTATCCTATACATACACCACTTTGTTCACCACTGTTTTTTACAACAACACTGTTGTTATTCGGATATGTAACGATTGCCAGATCTTATTTTTCTCTTACTCTTAATACACTCCCGCTTTTATTTGTCACAAAAAAAATTTGTTAAGAAAATAATTGTGCCAATTTTCCCCAGAATAATTCAATTATTTCTATATCTTTCAGTATGAAAACAATAATACTGCTTAAATGATAAAAATATATAAATGAAAAGTCTGCCTGATTCAATGAATTTCGAAAAAAATAAAATCTGTAGTTTTTATTTTGGCAATAAAAGTAAACACGGCATAGAAATTTAAATGGTTAAAAAGCTTAATGCCACAAAAGTTAAAGCATTCCCCATTAAAGTATAATATTTAGAGTGATTTATGAGAATACAGTAAAATGGTTTCGGGAGATTTGATGGGGCTCGACTCGAAAATAATCTTAAAACACTGCACTGATTTTATATAAAAATTGTAGAAGAACAACGTCACATTAATAGCACTCACGTTAAGTGGTCGATTATAATTGGCATAGTTTTCATATTGTCAACCACAGCAAGCCATTCCAGGTTCTTAAGAGTTTTAAAGGTTTCATTAAAAAGTTAATGTAAACTCACACAAATTTTGAGTGGTCCGCCCTTAACTTATTTCAGAAAGACTATCCAAAGCTGTTAAGTTTTAATCTTCTTAAAAAAAGAAAGAGCTCTTAAGGCAAGAACTACTTGAATTTTAGATTAAATTTATTCTGGTTTATAAATTCAGGAACTTTGTTTTACTTTCAATAAATTCTTTGAATGATTGTTAGGACCGCAATTGCAATTTAACTGCGATTTTAGAAAAGGGTAAAATTAATTTAGTGAAAACGATTTCAACGATTTAAAGGTTAACATTTTTCGATCATTCATATGTTTCTAAGCATCTGGCTTCATTTTTTTCTGTGTTTAAAGAATATTAAAAAAAAACTGGAGTTCATCTTTGCAGCAAATATCTGCTTTCTGGACCTTTTGAAATTTTATTTGCGGAGACCCCAAAAAAGCCTTATAAAGAATTTAATTTTTTTTTTCTATGTTTTTTTTCTAATTAAAAAAATCAAAAATAAAGACTTTAAACAGTTACTTGTTTAAAAATTCAAATCAAATTAAAATTTTATTATTTTCTAAATCCAAGTAGGTATTTTGTTAAATAAAAATCTCAACAGAGGAAACTAAAACAATTTTGAAACAATTATATTAAACAAAACAAACAATTAAATTTAAAATTTTTTTTATTTTAAATAAATGAAAAAAAATCAATTGTAATCTTGACTCTTACAGGATGTTACAACATGAGGCACAACGTGAATTGCTAAGATTCTTCTTCTTTAAACATGCTGTCTCTGTGCTTATTCATGTTGTTTTTCTTTAGTTGCAGTTAAAGTCTTTTTAACGTGACTTCGTTTAAGATGAGGTGTTTATTATTATGGCCAATTTATGCTGCTTATGGCAGACACAACAACAGCACAACAGAAACAATCAGACCATTAACTCCATGAATAGTATTAACAGCAACAACATTAAAAATACAAGAAATAACAAACACCTATTTACTGTAAAGCATCTACTCGTTCATCCAAAGTGATTATGAAACCTCTTTCTTAATGGCTGCTAAATTTAAGTTACTGTTGTTGCTATTCTTTTTAGAGTAAAAAGCTGGGGTAAAAAACAAGTAAATCCCCACCATGAAACAAGTAACGCCCACATTTACAAATAAATTAACACACAAAAATACTGAGTTACAAGTTATCAATTCTGTTGAAGATGAAATGTTTTAAAATTAATTATGCGAGGGACGTTTTAAATGTTTAATTATTTTTCAATATCTATATATTTTTGGTCAACGAAATAAAAATTGTCCTAAAGTTTTGCAATTTTTTTAACTGATAAAAAGTTTTTTCTAAAGCACAAACGAATTTTATTTCAGATTAAACCAATTCGGAACAGAATCAAAGTAGTTTTTTAAACTGAATGCGCTACTTGTAAATTCTTGTTTTTCTGGAAATTATAGCGGTTTGTCAAGTTAGGTATTGTTACGAAAAAAAGATCTGGCAATTCCCTGCATAACTGAAACAACAAAAAGCTAATGTTGTACTTGGCTGTGCGTTCAAGGCGAAGCGATAAAATGATTTACTTTTCTTCAATTGCAGTTGCTTATTTTTGTTTTGGAACTGTTTGACAACTGAACCAAATTTTGCAAAGTTATTAGCTAACACGTGTTGAGCAATCGTGATGGTTGCGCTTGCACAGGTCTGAGCTTGCTAGAAAATTCTTAACCCAACCAGTGTTAAAAGTAGACTTTTGCCATATAGTTCAATTTAGTGATCGCTCTTTTTACTTCAAAGTATTAAAAAGAACTAGTTCAAAATTTAGTTAAAAGGTTCTCTTAAGTTCAAAATCTCTTTTAGTTCAAATGTTCGAATTTTCATCTTTTAGTTCAAACGCTTTCTTTAGTTCAAAAGCTCTTTTAGTTCAAATGTTCTTTACAAAATATGATGGCAACAATACCGTAGCATTGCCATAACGAATATTATATAAAATGCATGGCAGCACTAATCTCATGTCGGAAATAGCACCCCATTTACACAGGCAAATTTTACTTTGCAAAGTTTTTATTTTATGTGGAAGAGAGGGAGAAAGAATGATAATCAGTACAGACTTTGATGTACACGCAAAGTTGCTTTGTTTTTCGTTCGTTGCTTGTACACAGTTGTATATATGTACATATGTGTTTAAGCACCAAATGCAAAACGTCCAAAAGTTAAGAAAGATTACACAGAGGGAAACAGAATTTGTAAAAGAAAACTTTGTGTGTCTGAACACCAAACAAAGTTTAAAAGAAAATTAACAAAACTTTGTCAAAGTATAAATTTCCCTGTATGAATGCAGTCTAGTCAATAAGGAAACAAAGACTTGGATTCTAGTTCATCTTGTCTGGTAGTTCTGGTAAAAAGTATAGTTCAAAAATGAATTAGGTGTACTTTAAATTATGAACTAGTTCACTTAGTTCAATCGATGATATTGTTTAAATGAACTACACAAGTGTAGTTAAAAGGCGATTAAATGAAAAACAGGATACATGTGTCCCGGGATCGGAGGATTCGAGGAAGAAAGATAATTACTGTGTGTCACCGTGGCAGATATATTTGTGATAGCGCTTGCTGGTCAAACTGCGTGTGTAGTTAAATAGGAGCTTTAGTTACCGTAGAGCAGTAAAGACAGTGTATCACAGTCGTGAGTAAGTTGGATAAATAGGCCTGGCTGGCTAAACGAGAAAGAAGGTTGTGAGTTCGAGTTACTGGCGGAATCAAATAAAAAATACGACACTAAGAGCAATAATAAAGAACTTTTTAATTAATTCAATTTCAAATATTTTTAATGTTAGAAACACACATCCCCAAAAAAGTCTATATATGTAAATAGTGGTTTTGTTTTCAGATTACTAGATATCTAGATAACATCAAGTTCTTATATGTACAGTAGTTATAAACGAAACTACCCTCAATTTCATAGTCAAAAAACAAATCACTCAAAAGTAATTTTGTGCCAGCCAACCAACAACTTGGTACAATAAAAAATGTTAAATAAAGGAGTATACAAGGATAGACTGTTTAAATATATCCTTATTGAAATTGACAGAACGGTTACCTGTATAAAAGGGCTCTTAATGAAGAACTTCTTGGTTTCATTTCATTTTTTTTATTGATGTTTCAGTTAATAAAACTTTGAGCATGTGGCCGATCAAATAGAAAATGTTCATTAAGAAAAAGAAAGAGTTAAAAAATAACAGAGAAATAAAGAGCGTCGCAGCGTCCTTTTGTAATGCTTGAAGTCGTAAAACTCACAGCTCACAGGCTCCGTTTAGTTCAATGCTGTTTCAGCTTAGAGACATCCTTGGTACAAGTGATCTTTGAAAGAGTCAAGCGAAAGAAAAAATTAATTTCTACTATAACTCCAGGTCTGGCAAGGTTGTATTTGGCTAACATCAGCTGTCAGCGAATGTATACGCAATATGCATTATAAATTTTAATTTAAGTTCCTTTATTTTCTAACATTTTCTTTTGTTTATTTTAGGAATCAAGGCAAAGGTAACTAATTATTATTCTAAACCAGGTTTTAATTGCTTCGTGAGCGGTGTCAAGAACAGCTCATCTTCTCTAGTAGTTCAAACACAAAGACTAGTTTAAAACTAGTCTAGACAGAAGAATTCAATGGAGTGAATCAATTAAATTAGTTCAATTAAGAACTACCCAAACTACAAAAATTTAAAAATTATTACAAAAGTGTACAAAGTCTCTCTTTACTAAATACTTGAAAAATATCTTCGGCCACCACTTTTCTTTTGAGGGCAGGCCGTTTAAATAATTACTTTACATAATAGGTATATTATAATAAAATCAATCTTAAAGCTTAAATAAACACGGTGTTAATTTCCGATGCTAATCTGAAAATAATTAAAGGTTGAAAAAAATTTTAAGAAATTTTAAGGTTGACCTCGTCAAAAAACATGCATGTGTACATTGCAAAAAAAGAGGTGAAAAGGAGCTCCCGTTTTGTCTTTGTATTCAATATAATTGTTATGTTTACTCTGGACACATAAATAGTTTTTGTTGCTGTTTGTTTTAATCTTTTTTTGCAAGCTGTCATTAGTTGGTGTGAAATTTTGTGAAATTCCAACAAATGAGTACAAAAGAGAATGCAGTTGTTTTTTTTTTGTGTTGCATGTTTATTCTCTTGCTGATAAAGAGAGTAAATAAAAGATGAGTAATAAGATAAATTATTTGCAAAACAAAAAACAAGTCTGAAAATATTTTGTGCTCTTTTATTTGTTTTTGGCATCACCTCCCCAAACTTAATAGACTTTTGTAAAAAAAAAATTATTTTAAGTGAACCAGTATTTGGCGTTCTCTTTCTTGAATTGATTTTATTGTCAAGCGTTAGAACGACACAACTGCTGGATTTTTATTTTTACGGTTTCCCTTTTGCTGCTGAGATCTTGTTCGTCTGTTGGCTGTGATTAACAATGAGTATTGAAATCCCCACTTATCGTTGGTATAGCTATCGCCGTCGTCGTTGTAGTCGTCGTCATCGTCACCAACGACGACCGATGAATGACGCTGTTTTTTAACTTCAGTTCGCAATTATTATGTGTAAAACCTTTAACGCGTTACCGGCAGTACGCGTTTAAAATAAAATTAAATTCTTACGATTTAAAGAAATACACTTTTAATCAACCAACAAAGAACCGTTTTTTATTATTTACGCGTAATGCGTTTGTTAATTTGGTGTCGTTAATAAGACGTTAACGCAAACACCTTTAATAGATAAATCCGCTAATTGTGACAAACTTGCATAGAAAGCTTCAACAAAAAAATTTTTATTTTATGTTGTTTTACCACTCTCGACATATACACATACACACACTCATTCACTTACACTAATTAAGTGGAGAGTTTATTTATGATTCAAACACAAAACGTGTGTGATTTCTATTTTTACTTGGTTGTGTGTTTCAGACTACGTTCGTGTGTGAGTTGTTCAACGGTAAAAAGTTCTTGATATTAAGCAAATAATTAAAGGTCTTTGTGACCACTGTGACACGATCAATGTCAGTAATTTGAACTAAAAAAAATCATCTTCAGTGTTTAATCAAACTCACAGAGTGGGAAATTTAATATAATGGCGTTAAGCAAAACGGTTACGTTTTATTAGTGTTGAATATTCAAAACTGTGGTTTAAAAAAAAGAATTTAATTAAATTGCGGCTAACCGACGGTTAACATCCTAACTGTTAAATAATTATTTTTTTTTTATTTAATACTTTAAATAATATTCGACTATAATGTGCCAAAATTGCTTTTTAAATATTTAAAAAAGAGTCTTTTAAATAAAATATTAACAAAATAAAAGAAAAGAACAGGAATTTTTTTTTAATAACGAATTACTTTAGAAAAGTTTGTATAACCTTGCAAATGGTCACGTGTACCCAGCAACGCTTAACTATGCTGCCTTTGGTGCCGATAAATCCTTTCGCTGTAGCACATAAACTAACCAACCCGTCGGCCAATGCAGCAGCTAAAACAAATACCAGTACCTCTACCACAAGCACAACTACGACCTCAAACGCTAAACCTAAATTGGCATTTAGTATAGATGCTCTAGTGGGTGGTGGTAGTGAGATGGTTGTAAAAGATAACTTTCGACATGAGGAATACGGTCCTCAGTCAAATTTAACCATACGATCTTCATTTGAGACCTTTAAAAGATCATCTAGCAGCCCCGTGAGATTTACAAACGAATGTGGCTTAGGTGTGGCGGAACCTTTGGAATTAAGAAATTCCACTAGGGATATTATTAAGTCAAGCATATCACCTACATCCTCTCAACATAGACAATCACCTGTGATATCATCCAGCCAAGAATCGGAAAATCAAACACCCACACATGAACTTAATCATTCTCCTCTGCGTGAACATACTCAATCACCGATACCAAACGACCTGGCACCAGCTAACAGCAGTCGTTCTACTACTCCCCTACAATCTCCGCGAGAGTGTCAAGATGAACAAAGGTTATTTAAACCGCATTTACCACCGGGTTTAGTAAGGCCCTTTCCTTTACCTGCTCCTGCCAATATGCCGCTTATAAGACCCATTCATAGTCCCCAGGAATCACCAATCATTAATCATCCTCCTTCCACTAGTTTGCTACCTCCACTACCTCCTAACAATCCAGCACTAACACCTTCCACTTCTAATCCCCATTTATTGGCTGCTCAATTCCAAATGGCCGCAGTATTGGCACATCACCAACAGCAGCAGCAACAACAACAGCAACATAATCCAGCTGGTTCCAGTATAGCACCGCCACCTCATGCCGGTGGTCCAGCACCACCGCCACATTTGCCACCACATCTAATGCATACCCATCATTTGGGTATATTTCCGCCTCATGGTCCCCACCATCCACCGTTTGGCAATCCTCATCTTATTCGGGATACATATCCTTTATATCCATGGCTATTGAGCCGTCACGGCCGCATATTCTCTCATCGTTTTCCAGGTAATAAATTTTAAAAACATTGTTTGTCTAACAAAATGCAATAATTTATAGTTAACATTAACATTTGTGGTTTCATATGTAGACATTTACATAGATAACTGTTCATTAATGCAAGTGTGCCAAGCCATAGACAAACCCAACCCAGTTTTTACATAACAATTCGTAGTTGGGTAAATTAATTACATTTTAATTAAATTGTTTAAGCGTCATTATGAAAACGTATTTCTACACTATAAAACTAAAACAAGATGTTGTTTATTAGTTTAGTCTAGAGAAATTAAACGCTCCTATAATTGAATTTAATTATTGTTTAAAAAACACAGAGAGGTGCTCAATCACAAGTGCTTCAGTAATTGAACTAAACATTCGGTTTTGTTAGCGTTTCAAAAAATCTGAAATTTCACTATTAAATAATAAAAACTGCACAGGATTCTAGTTTTTTACTTTTTTACATATTGAACTAAATTCCAAGTAACTGCATTTATTTGTATTGTTTGTTAAGTAGGCAACACTGGTCATTGAGATAGCACTTACTTTTGTTTAACTAAATTTCAGCAGACAGGCCTATTTACGTCAATAAATTTTTTTCATTGTTGTGTCCTCAGTATTACAGGAATCCCTCTAATCAAGTAAAATATTTTTTTTACCAGTTGCTACAAACAAAAGTATGTCTCCTTCGTAGTTTAATGAAGCCACTATGGATTGGATTTAAGCTTGTGAAATAATGTTGCCAAGTGTTTTGAACTCTCAGTTTTAGCAAATAAAACGATTAACTTTTTGTCTACACTCCAGTCGCAAAAACTTTAAATTTTGTCTATATTTAAAGCTACGACAAGTATTTCTTGTAAACGGTACTTTGAAGCCGACTACAGAGAAATGTACGGTTTTATCGTAACAGCTTTTAACACCCATTAACTTGCTTACCGATCCAATTGCTTTGTATAGAGTTTTAAAGAATATCTGTTTTTAATTGCTCTTCAGCCATTTTTTATTTATTTTACTCTATGGCCTACATTTTGCACAGAATATCGAATACTTGGCTACTGCTCCATGCCTGTGCCTGGAAAGAAAAAGTTTTAAAATAATTTATCTTAAGCGTCATAAAAGCCATTTTTCCATAATTGAAAATCATATGCAGCTTAAACTTTTTTTAATTTACAGTGTCTTTAATTTTAGGTAATTTTTTTTTTTTTAAAGAGAAGTAGCACTTCAGGCATTAAAACCTTTTTAGTTATTTTTCGTAACCGTTCTACATTCTTTAGGAAAAGGAATCTGCTATGAGAAAGTACCGATGAAGGAGACTGCACGTTTTTCTTCATTCTGAATATGTATTTATACCATTAAACAGAAAAAAACATTTTTTTTGTATTTTGTTTGCCGCAGGATTTGAACCCTGAAACAACCAGGTTTGTAGTCAACTTGTTTACCACTTTGACTACAGCAGCCTACAATTTTAGGTCATTCCGTTACTTTTAAATGACAACGATGAAGCATTTTAGCAAAAAATAGTTCCCGGCAAGCTGGCCTCAGCAAGTTAGGTTTGCAGTTATCTACTTTTAAAATATTCGATTTAAGTAAAAATGGGTAGTTCTGTTTTTGTAGTGGTCTGCTCTTAAAGGGGATTAAAAAAACTAAACAAGTATTCCATATTTAGTAAAACTTTTTCTTTCTAATTTGTTAGAGCCATTTTTATAAACCTTAGAAATTACATTTAAACAAATTATGCAAGTCGTATCAGTTTTTTCATGCTATATTCGGCTATGACGAATCTTATATACCCTACACCATGTATATATATATGTATAGTTACATGTACCGTACAGATTTCCAATTGAATAATCTAATAAAACTAAATTTAACTGAGAAATTTTTTCATTGCATAAAGTTTCTATTCAAAAATATTTTTTTTTTTAGAAAATTGTTCAGGATTGTTGTCCCAAGTTAATTTTATTAATTTCTCATAAACTACATCAAACGAAAGTTAAAAATAGTTTAGTAATAAAAAGTTAAAAAAAAAAATATGGTAAAAATAGAGGCAGGCATGGTTTTTTGTCCGCTGTCTCGAAGTACATGGACTGATTAGGCTGATTTTCAATAGCAAAATTTTCAAAACTACGTCTGTTGGATTAAATTAAATTAATTAAATAAAATTTTCTCTAGCTGACCTATTGCCTTGGCAAAGTTGATTTTAATACGAATACTTACGGACAAACGGGTAGACAGACGTCGCTTAATCGACTTCGGTATGCATAAGAACTCAGAACATTTATAACTTATGGGGTCGGAAATGTCTATTGTAGAAATTAGAAACCACCTGTGTATAAAAATGTGCGCCACAGCAATTAAACAGTTATTTACAGAAATATATTATAAAACTAATTACTTAATTTTTTTCTTAATTTTTTAATTTGGTTGCCTTTTAACACTTAGTCGTCCAATTGTATTGCTTTGTTTTGATAATGAAAAATTTTTTTCGGACGATATCCATTTTCTATTATAATGCCTAAACAATTTTTTTTTTTGCTATGAATTTGTCCAACTCATCATCAGTTTTATACAGCATTTGGTTATTCACATAATTTGAAACGCTTTTTTTATACTTTTTGTTCTTTACTAAAGACAAATATAGTTTGAAATTTTTATTCATAGTGGGATACTAAGAAAAATATTTTTAATAAAAATAAATATAATACAACTAGAACTAGCAAATTTTAAAAAGAAATCCCACAAAAATGTTAAATTTTGGCAGCAATAAAAATCAAACCTATAGAGGAAGGAGATAATTTAAAATTTATGCCTTCAATGTTTTAAATTGAGGATACAACTTTAACTTCAATAAATAAATTTCAGCTTTACGTCCAGTTTTAAAATATTTTTTTTTTAATTTTTTGTTTTAAAAGCTATTTTGATTGAAAAATCGTGGCATTAAGTGTATGGAAACTTACAACGCTTGCTTTTATACACCCTTCGTATCTTTCGTATATTTGTTCAATTTACAACTTATTGTAAACTGTATGTTGTATCACATACAACCAGAGTTGTTGTAAACACTTTTCAAAACTTTTCGTAAAATTAAGAAAAAAATTAGTCAAACCAACGGTTAAATTGTTTACTTTGATTTCTTTAAGGATATAAATTAACTTATTTCATATATTGATTTTCTTACGATATGTTGCTAAAATCTTGTTAATCTAAGAGAATTCTTTTAAATTTTTTAACTATTTTTTTAGTCAAACTAACAGATTTTAAAAAACAATAATTTAAACAAGAAAATGTTTGGTAAATCCCATAAATTTCTATTTTATTTTACTAAATCCCATATAGATTTAAATAAAAACTAGCAAGATTTAATTGTTTTTATCGTAAAGGATTTACTGATTTTTTCGTATAATACTACGTAGGAAAATCGGTCCAGTTCATAACCCAATTATTTTAAAATATCACTTGGTGGCTACTTTCAGCTTATTTTTATTTTTATAAATAAAATAAATAAAATAACTTAATATTATATAAAAAACTAATGCTCTTAGATTATCAAAAAAATAATTCTTTATACAAAATTTACTTTAGAATTACTTCAATTTTTATTTAATTATAAAAATTCTTTTGGATATTAAAATTATTTTCATTCAGGTTTTGCACTTTCAATTTAACTGTTTTTTGTAAATTTTTCCCGCTTTTCACTTAAGTCAAATAAATAGACGACCCTACTCATGCAATTTCGTATAACGTGGAAGTATTGATAAGTAACTTGGCAGTTTGCCAAAATTATTGCATTAAAAAAGTAACAGATATTAAATATTTATAAATTAAATTAAAAAAAATATTGTACTTTTTTCCAAAATAATTTTTTTTTAAATTTATAAAATTTTAATTTTGCGTACTTTTAGAATGACTGAATGAATATGGTACTCGTAAATATTTTAAAAATGATTCGATAAGGAGGAAAGACATTGATATGAAATGAATTAATATGAATGAAAAAATCAATTGATTCTTTTACATTTACTCTTATTTAAAAAATAAATTCCTGCAATAAAATAAATTTTTAACCACTACTCCAGCTTTAACAGTACCTTTTTCGTATTCCTCCCAATACCTAGTTTTCTCTTTGCTTTTTTATATTTCACATATTTTGCCATAGAGATTTGAAAAATTAAAATTTTTAAATTATCTTATTTGCAAATGTCTTTTTCATATGTGATAATTTGTAAAGAAATAATTAAAGTGAAATGTAATCCTCTTTCGGCATCACTCTACATTCTCCTTCTTATGTATTCTACTTCTCTATCAAATGTAATTTTTTTATATTTACATAATTAATTATTTAAAAGAAATTTCGTACAGTGAGCGAAACAACTATATGTGCATATGATGATTTTACATGTTGTGCTCTCTATATTTTAAAGAACCATCTAACAATAAAATTTTAGTATACAAAACTAATGACAAATTCTTTACACTTTATTTTGTTAAATTATTTTTTAGATTTACTTTTCAATAGTACCGTTATCAACATGTGTTCATTGTCATTAATTTTTTGTCAAAGGAAACAATTATATGTGCAAAAATAAAGTTCTAATTAATTTCAATTCAATTTCAATAAAAAACTAATTCTTAATTATAAACTAATACTCAGTGTGGCCTCCTCTATTTCTTTGTACACTAGCCATCCGTCGTGGCATTGAATCAACTAGGCGGTGCAGGATAACATCATCCAATCTCTCCCATTCTTCTTGAATGGCCGTTTTAAGTGACTTGAGATTTTCAAATTGCCTTCCATTTTTATAAACTTTATTCGACAATATGCCCCACAAATTCTCTATCGGATTTAGGTCCGGACTGACAGCAGGCCACTTTAATACGGGGATATTTCTCTCTTCAAAAAATTGCCTTGTGCGTCTTGCATTATGTATGGGTGCATTATCCTGTTGAAATATCCAATTATCGCCATATTTATCACCTGCAAATTCAATGAGCTCAGAATCAAGCAGTTCTACATATTGTTCAGAATTCATTCTGCTTGAAATAATGCAAATGTTACTCTTCCCGCGATAACCAAATGCCGCCCATAACATAAGTGATCCTCCTTGAAAGTTTCTTGCGAAGCGTGTTTGACGTGGAAGCCTTAAGTCTTGCCAGCTCATTTGGTAACCATCAGGGCCATCCAAATTAAATTTTTTCTCATCTGAAAAAATAACGGATTGCCACTCTTCGTCCCAGAATTTATGTGTTTCTGAGAATTCCATTCTACAAACTTTGTGCTTATCCAACAGCTTCGGTTTGGGCAAACGTTTTCGATATTGAAGATGTTCACTGGTGCTTAATATTTGCTGAACTCTTCTCTTGGTGACATTTAGACCCAGTTGGTGTTTTATTTGTCCTGCACTCATGGATTTTGTAGCAGCTAAGCGTCTAATTTCACGTTTGCACCTATCGTTGACAATTGGCTTGCGACCTTTACGTTTCGTACAACCATAATTGTTTGGATTTTTCAAATAATTTGATATAGTATTTCTATGTCTTTTGATCCTTACTGATATTGCTTTGATGCTAGAGCCAGTTTCAGACAGAATCTTAACTTCATTCTGTTCGAGTTCAGTCAATGAACGCCCTCGAGGCATATTTACCTCCATATAAAGACAAAATTTTAAAAATTTATGTTTGTGAACAAAAAAATATTTTAATTTACCTTCAATTATTACTTTCACTCAATATACACTAAAAATTATTGCTAAATAACTTTTTAAACCGTACAGTTGCACGTTCAACTATTAATGCACATATAATTGTTTCCTTTGACAAAAAATTAACGACAATGAACACATGTTGATAACGGTACTATTGAAAAGTAAATTACAAAAATAATTTAACAAAAACAAGTGTAAAGAATCTGTTATCAATTTTGTATACTAGAATTTTATTGTTAGATGAGTCACTAAAATGTAGAGAGGAAAACATCTAAAATCATCATATGCACATATAGTTGTTTCGCTCACTGTATGTGTTATCATATTTTACATTTGTGATACTTTTATTTTAAAAGAAATTCCTTGTTTTTTTAAACTGTTTCATAAAGAATTTATTTAATTTTTTATACCCTTCACCACAAAAAGTGGAGAAAAGGTATGACTTAATTTTGTCATTCCGTTTGTAATTTCCACAATATCCACATCAGAGCCCGCAAAATACATATTATCTGACGTCTTATGCATAGCGAGTCGATTGAGCGATGTCCGTCTCTCTGTCTTTTGAAATCAAGTTTGCCGAGGCGCTAGATCAGCTTGAAAAATTTTAAATACGCCAATCGCTCAGACATAGGGTCGAAAGAGGTTCTATTGAAAATTAGCAAGATCGGCTTAATACCACGCCAGTCTCTAATATTTAAAACAATGAAGTTACTCCAATAAAAAAAATATATGGAGCGATAAAGAATTAAAAAATAAGAAAAAAACATCAAGTAAAAAAATTAGAGAATTAGGAATGTGGGCAAATTCCGAATTACGGGCCTCTGAAATTTTCAAATTTTTTTAAACATCAATGTGGGTATCATTTTATAGCTTTTAAAGAGGTCTTTAAGGAAATTCAATTTTTTTAAATGCTTAACTCATTAATAGTCGAAGGCTTTTTTATGTAACATTTTTTTAATTTTTCTTTATTTGGTTTTTTGATTGGACTTCACTAAACTAGATTTAGAGAAATGGTGAAGGGCATATAAGAATTTGCATAGCCGAATATAGCACTCATAGTTGTTGTTTTTTTAATCTTAGAAATAAATATTCAAGAATTATTATCAAAATAGGCTGTGTGTTTATTGTAAAATTTTCTCCAATTTTCTTCTTTCCAATTTTTATACTTTATTTATAAAGAAACAATTATTCCACTTTTTCATTTTTATTTCAAAAACATTTTTCAATTATAAATGCAGTAGAGTTTTTAACATCGAATTTTTTTACTTCAACATAAAATGTTGATTGAGTATTCGGTTATTATTTCGTTACTTATAAAAGTATTCAATTTTTTTTTGTTAATTATTTTAATTTTTGTTACATATTTTAATTTTAACATAATTGCTAATGCTACCACGTATAAAATAGTGTATGGTTTATTAGTTTAAATACATTTTACGCACATATAACTTTTCCGTAAAAAGTACTTAATTTTCTAGCTGCTGCTCATCTTTTTAATTTTTTTTTTGTTCTATTTCGCTTTTGTTAGTAATTTTTTGTTAATTTGTTTATGCTTTTTATAACACAAGGAAATTCGAGCAAACACTAATGCATTTTTAATTGAGGTTTTATTATCATTTTTTTTGTGGCCGGCCTTTACGCCACGCCAAAAAAAAGAAAAAAATAAATAACAACAAAAGGTGTATTTTATTCGTTGCCTTGTAAATGATGTTTCTTTTAGATATTTTATGGTTGTGTGCATTGATGTTTTTTTTTGCGTTCTTTGGTTAGTTGTTGCGTGTGTATTTTGGTTTAAACTTTATCATTTATTATTATTTGTTTTAGTTATATCCACAGGTCTCTCTCTGTATGTGTTTGTGCGTTTATTTTTAACTGGCCAAGATAATGTTTATTATGTTTAAATTATTTATTATTATAACATCAGTCACATCAAATTAGTTGTTGCTCTTCAAGATTGAAAAGTTAAATGTTGATGAATGTGTAGTTTTCATTAATTAAGCAAAAAAAAGTTGAAATAGCTGCTATAACAAAGTCCTCAAGCAAAATATAATTATTTCTTTTTTTTAATATGGATGAAAAAGTATATTAGAGAAAAACATAATGATCATTTAATTTTTAAATCTCGTTGTATAATTAAGAGATCTATTTAATTGGTTTTTATTGATTTGTATGTTTTTCCATGAAAGAGTTATTAGTTTCAAATAATGAGGCGTTTCAGTACCGCATTAAAAAAAATTGTTATATGAAAATCATTAATAATGTGAAGAAGTTAAATTTCTTTTGTCATGATTTACAGTCGATATTGATTTAAAGATGTTTTTTTAATTTTAAAACAAAATTAAGTTGTTTAAATGATTTGTAGAGATTTTTTTTGACTACCAAACAACATGTAATCGAAAATTAGAAATTATATTTCTATACCGTAGTGGGCAAAAACAAACAATAAATAAATAAAGAATGCATCAGTGATGGCGACGGCTTTTCTTGTCTTCGGCTATTTACACATTTTTACAAACAATACTTTTTTTAGTTTTCTTTTTTTTTTGCTTATGGTAGTAAGTGACTAAAAGAATTTATTTCTTTTTATATGAAATATTTTTAACGAAGTAATGATTGTAAGTCTTGCCAATTTGATTTTTTTCAATATTTATTTTGAAACTTTATGTCAATATACTGTAAACAAAAACTCTGTTAAATACCTTAAAATATGCCACAGCCGATATATATAAATGTCAAAAGAAATTTATTTCAATTACACCTCTAATAACCGACGAACTATTGTAGAACCAACCTGGTCATTAGTTTTTCCATACAAAATGCATTCCCACAAGCGGTCACTCTAATAACCAGATGCGGACACTGAATTCAAAAAATTTTTTTCAAAATAACTCTTATAAGTGAACGATAAGTAAAAAAACACTGCGACAAGAGTTGTATTTAAAATATTAGTTCTTCTAAAGAGAAAGAGCTGCTATTAGTCATAGGTAAAACAGCCCACCCTCGAGCTTTCAAAAATCACTTGTTTAAGGTCTTCCAGTAAAATGGAAATTTACAAAAAGATATGGAAAACTTGAGACATCATGAGTGAATGGCTGTAGCATTTCAACAGGAAAATGAGATCTGAGATCTTGTTTTTGGACAATACAGCATCTTATTCAAGAGAATTTAATTTAACAAAAATATATTTGTTTGCCTCAATACAACTGCAAGGATAATGCACCAAAGATAATTCAAAATTTTAAGGTTCACGATACAGGCTTAATATTAAAGCACTTGCTATCAAAGACCGATACTTCTCGCAAAATCTATTGATATTGAAAAGCCTCTTGGTGTAAAGTTGAAGCAGCAACAATCAAAAACTACTGTCGGAAAGCAGCTGAATTATCAGCAAATAGTTATAATCTTTCAAATTTTAATGCAGATGATAATGATAGTGAATTTATTAAAATGGATAAAAGCTTCTATACTTGAGATGATTGTATGGAAATAATAAATCCGAGCTCTGTTTTAAAGAACATGAAAAAAACTAGACCGCTTAATTCTTATGGTGAAAACATTAATGCAAATCGCTCGTTTGGGCCTTTTTGCTAGAGAAGACTTTGTTGAATCTTAGCAATTAAAAAACATTAAAAGTCAGTTTAAAACCAAACAGCTGATATTGAAACAATCTAAGTTAAAGTAATGTATTCTAAATATAAATTTTTGTTTAACCACAATAAACTATTAAACAATGAAGTGTTTTATTTAAAAATTAAGTACAAAACAAACGAAAAAGCGGACACCTTTAATAACCGGACAAAAATACCGACATTGTTAGTGTCCAGTTATGAGAGGTTTCACTGTAGTGCCGTTTTCCTTAAAGTTTTTTCAATTTTTCTATTTTTCTATTTCTGCGACAGCTTATGTACCGATTATGGTCATCATAAAACTTCCTAAGGCTCTGAACTCTTATTGCTTGTGTTGGCAATATACTCTTGATGTTTAACCCAGCGAACACGGTACATGTATCTTCTTGTTGTGGACTAACAAATTGTAGCATTTCTAGACTTGTTATAATTACAATGCTATTATTTATTTTCTAATAGGATAAAGTAATAGCATAAAAGCTAAAGTAAGGCTGATGGGTAAAATAGTTCATGCTCTTTGATGTCAATAGAGTCGCTGCTGTATGTCGCTCATTATCATCCATTTAGTTAAACCAAAAATGAGGTTATTTAATCCTTTAAGGAGAACCTTGTGGCAATGAAGTCAGATAACAAATTATTGAAAACACGCCAAAATAAAACAATAGAGCTGCATGTCCTAACAAACATTTTTTGCAAAGCCAATCTAATGGATGAACAAAGGAAAATTTAATTTTTTTGGTTTTGAAGAAATAAATTTAATAGATAAATCAAATATTCTTTTAGGTTGCCGTTAAGCGATATGCTTTATCAGCCCTATTAGAAGGTGGGTTCTTTGATGTTACTTACTTGGTGTTTTTTAAGATCTCAACTAGAACATTGAACTAACAAAACATATTGGACTTCACATTAAAGGTATGAATCTGGCACCGACTGATAACAAGAGATGACAAAATTTGAGAGCTTCTAAGGGAGCTTCTATTAATGTTTTAGTGTCCGAAATAAAAATTTGTTTTTCACTGAACTTTTCTGTAGTCGTATCAAATTGCATTAAAAGCAATTTGAATTCTTTTTTTTAGAAATTTCCAATTGTTCATCATTGAAAATAAATTTTAATAATGAAGATGACATTTAAATTCTGCATTTAGAACTTTTTTTTTGTATTTTTAACTGTGAAAAGTTCTCTGATAAGACGGGTTCTTAGTTTAATTTAAACTAAAATATTTACACAGGCGGCATTTATACTTTGATTTAAAACTTACTCAATCGGCTGTAAGTCACCTGCTACAGGCTGTTTGAAAAAAATTGTTGTATTTTAACTGGTGATAACTCTAGTATGACTTTTTTTAGACCAGGTTAATTGCCTATGAAATTTATTGAGAAAAAAATTGAAGTCAAAAAATTAATTAAAAATTAAGAAGAGTTCATTACACATTTTAATTCTATAAAAGATTAAAAACTTAAATTGATCCTTTCACAGAAAAAGAAAACAACACGCAACTGCTCACATTGAACCCTTTTAAACAAACTACAACACGAATATAATGAACTATTAAATGATGTTAATGTTAATAAACAAGCTAAACAAAAATCTTATTACTGTATAAAATTCCAAGAAGATTAAAAATTCTTTTTAGTTACAAATAAATAAAATAAAACTGGAAACAATTAGAAAGTAAAACTTAATTAGAAATTTTTTTTAGAAAATTATGATGAGTACAATGTACTCATTGTAACAAATAACATTAAAAAAAACTAATAATAATCCCAAGGGTCTCTGTTAAATTGGATTAAAATGAATACGAGTATGAAAAACAATAATAAAATATGAACATCAATAAATTATTAGAAAATAAGGTGTTTTATATAGATCATCATCATAAAGAAATAAACACTCACTCATCTTAAAGTACGAGTACTCGTAATGATATGATTTTATATATTTTTTGCTTATTATAATTTTTTTTTCATCATATTTATGAATATGTTGTTCACGATATTCAAACTAAGTTAGAACTGTATGTAGTTCACATGGTCAAATGAATAAACCTTTTATAAGAAATGATACCTTCTTAGCTGACTTCTTTTCGTTTCCAACGGCGCAAAACAATGAAACGCCTTTTCTTTAATTCAACAATCGATCTTCTTCTGGCGCAAATGTACGACAGGGTCTCAACGCAGGCGCATTAAGATCTAAGACATTCGTTTCAGGGGTTACTACCATTCACTACTCACACCAAACTGCTAATAATTCTTAGAATTTTAATTGAATAAAAAAAAAAACAAGAGAATAAAATAAAACAAAAAATAAAGACGGATGATATTTAAAAGTGATGACGGTAGTCAATCAAATAAGTCAAGATTAAGACAGACTTTTAAATATTAAATAATTAATACAACAATAATGATAATGAAGTAGGTGATGCCTTTTGCGTGTTTTTTTTTTTTAGAAGTGAGTTTTACTAATTATAATTAGTTTTCAATCGAATTTTATTTTGTCAAAGAAAAAAGGGAAAAACTTATATTAAGAGAATTAATCTTTAGAAAAAATTAAAAAAATTTTTCTCCTATTTTTGAGTTAAAACACAAAAACAAAAATTAAGTTCGATTTATAAATAGCGAAAATGTTTTTCCTTTCGCAAAAAAAAAAAATAAATAAAAACAATTCGTATTCAATAATTAAATTACCTATTAAAGCAATATGTCTCTGATTTTTTATATGTATACATTTTTGATATTTCGCTACTCCTTTGTGTAGCATCATCAGGAAAACAAATATTTATTTATATATAAAAAAGAGACCTATTGCTTAAAAAATTTAATATAAATTTTACTTGCTTTCAAATTTAATTTGAATCGATATCTTAAACTTTTTAATAAATGAAAGGTTACAATGAATCAAACTACAGGGAAAAAGTAACATTCACGATATTCTTTTACATAGAATCAACCAACTAACAAAAGGGAAGCAATCGATAATATAATAAGAAGGGATGCAGCTGATACCGATACCGATATATCGATGATACTTCTGGTTTTCTGATATATCGATATTTTACTGTCGATTATTTAATTTTAAACTCTTTTTTTTTGCATGACAACTATGAAAAATAACATATTAAAAGCAGAACATAAAATTTAAATGAATTCTGTCGCATCTGAGAGACTAATTTCCACTGCAGGTCTGCTTCAAACGGATTTAAGAAATCGTCTATCTCCGCAAAGTTTGAGAACACCAATTTTTTTTTAACAAAAATCTTATTAATATCAATTTTTAATATTAATCTTTTGCAATGTTGTTTTAATAATTTTAGTTTTATTTCAACATGATTCAATTCTTTGTCTTTTAAATATTATTAATATCAATCTTAAATCTCGAGCCAATCTTAACTGAATACAATCGCTTACTTTGTAAAATCATAAATATTACAGACGTATTGTAGTTTGAAAATTTGAATTTTAGAAACTGAAACGTATTGAAAATTTTTTGATTTGAAGGCTGCTGTAGTTAAGGTGGTAAGCACGTTGACTACGTACCTGGTTGGCCATGGTATCACGCCTGCGGCAACCAAAAAATAAAAATGTTTTTTTTCTGTTTAATGGTATAAATACATATTCAGAATTAACATTAAAAAACATGCAGCCTCCTTCGTCATTACTTCTTCATAGCAGATTCGCCGGCGAAGTGAAATAATTAATAAAATGGCTGTATCTATCTTTCTTCTTTCACCTACTGTCTTATCTCTCATCTATCCCTTTCCGAAAGAATGTAGCACGGTTACGAAAATAACTAAATAGGCATTATTGCCTGAAGTCCTACTTCTCTTTAAAAAAAAGTACTGTTATTTTGTATAATAGAAGAATTACTTTACTTGAGTTTTGTTAATTTTTACTTTCCGATTAGTATTGGAATCGATATCGGCGATATTAATTTTTGAGTATCGGTATCGGATCGGCGAAATGGCGTACCGTTACATTCCTAATAATAAGTACCGGTTTTGCAAATTTATTTCTAAATCTACGGTAATGTATCCCTCAGTTTTCAATCAATTTTTATTATTCCGAAGAAGTAAGAAATTAAAGTTTTTTAATTTTAATGTGGCAACATTGTCCACACTAAAGCAAAAAACATAGCGAATCTAAGGGAAACAATTAAAACAAAATTAAATTAAAAAAAATAACAAACAGTAAAATTCAAAAGAAAATAAAAGGAATAGAATAGATCACTTTTCATTTCTGAAATCGCACGAAGACAGATCCGTTTCTCAAGAAAATCTTTGCTACAAATTCCTCTACATTAGAAAAAATTAGTTTATTAAATTGGCCACCTTTGGTTGTTTTTGAATTGTTTTTTATTGTGGCTCACTTTAGTTTTGACGTACGCCTTTCAGTCAGCGCAAGTTTTCTTCTAGCTGCCACAATCTTTCATTGGTGGTCCTTAAAATCTGTTTGTTTTTATAAACAATAAGTAAACGCTTTTTAAGATATTTTTTTTATTAATTATTTCTTTCATTAAAAAAAAACAATTCCATTTTAAAAATTAAAAAGGGTTTAATTTTAAAGAAATGTTTTTTTTTTCATTTTGTGAACCATCAATTTACAAAATTAAAAACACTTTCGATTGGAGTGGAGTTATATGATATGGCTAAATATTTCCACTTATTTTAGTTAACAAAAAATTTTATTTAAAGTATTAAATATTTGATAACAGTAAAAAATTTTGCCTTATAATAAGCGTTTATATATTCTTCTGAAAAGATCACCATCTTTATAAATTTTGTTTTAAAAAACTTTCAACAATAAAAAAATTTTTGGGGAAAATAAGAGAGTATAAAACAACGAATAAAAGCCGGGGCTAATAGAATTCGCCAGCCGTAAAACTTTGACGTATTTAACTGAAAAGTCAGCTAAAATACTTGTTTTCTTTCGAGCGATGTCACAATCAGTAAGGCTCCGTCAACGCAAAGTCTGAAAGTTGATCAATTAATCAATTAATTTAACTTTTGAGTACGTTGAATACTTTGACAGCTATCAATTGCTTCTTTTTCTTTATTTTTTTAATTCTTGCTGAGTTTCAATTGTACTCTGTGATTTTAATAAAATAATTTGGTGTCCAAAAATAAAATATAAATTAAATTTAAAAGTGATTACAAAAATAGAGATAAAACTTTGATTTAACATCCGTCAGCAAAGTACGACGGATGAGGTTGGCAAAATAAACCTCATCCGTCGTAACTTTGACTTCAGTTGAATAAGTACAACGTATGACGGCCCCGGTCTTAAGCATTAGAAAAAAAAAACAAATGCAAATGCAAATGCACAGAAATCCACATGAATACAAATCGGAAAGAGTGATTACAGTCAAATCAACTGGCAGGGCCAAGAAGTTTTAGAACGCGCATGGATTTATCAACATTGACAGCTAGAAGCAGACTGCTGATATGCCTCAATTTCAAAGAAAAATTTAATTTATACTCAATAGTTACCAAATTGCTTGCTATAATATATTTAGTTATTTGCAAATAAAAAATATTAGGAAATAATCATTTTCATAGATAACATGAAATAAAGTGAATAATTCCAAAAAATATTTGTTAAATCAAATAAAACAGTAATGAGAAAAAATTCACTTGAAGCAAAACTTATTTCTTTATAAAAAATATAGCGCTCAGAAGCAACCTGGTGCAGTTTCAATGCAAAAAAAAACGATCTGATTTTTAAATTGTTTCTCTGTTTGCTAAAGGACTTTTTGTGTTGTTGAAAAGAATGTATCATTTTTACCTGTAGCACAGTTAGAAACCAATGCGTATTTGAAAAGCCTATGGTCTCTATTGACAGTGGCTATAAATTGATGCTGACGTAAGCTAAATTTGACTTTAAGAATTTTTAAAGGTCACAACAAAATTCAGTTAATTTCTGTCAAATTGAACATAGTGGCGATTTAAAACAGAGGTTGGTGATCTCAGAGAGTGTGCTTTAAATGTGATTGTATTGGTTATTATGCACTGGAAAAAAATTTGCCAAACATTTATAATAATTTCTATGTTTAAATTGTCATATTGTTTTACATTAAGAAACACAAAAGCATTGAATATTTAATGATTAATTGAGATAATAGCTGAATGCGTTTTTTTATAATACTGAAATAGTAAAAAATGTGAATTTTATGAATGTTTTCAAATATTTAAAATGGTACTTATTTTTCCGAAAAATCCATTTTTTGTTAAGTGCAAGCATGTTTGCAATGTGGTTTGCTCGTTTTGTTGGGAGATTTTTTTTTGTTTTATTGTGTATCTAATCTCGCGTTGGGGTGTTTGGCGATCATTGCTCAACAACTAAGCCAAAGTTTACTTAAGATCAGGATTGACTATCATACTCAGTCGTACGATCTGTCAAAAATTTCATGTGTGCTCAAAACGTATGATAGTGTGGATTAAAAGTGTATCTGTGTGACAGACTTTTTGACAGATCTGAACGATTTTATAATCTTTTGAAATAATTCATTAAATGATTTTTTCCATGCGATCAGGGTTGATTTTTTTGAAGATGAGGAGATAAAAACAACAACATGTTAAGAGCATCTGTTTTTTGCATCTTTTTTGTATAATAGTGTGGCACCTACAACGCCATTTTGAAACGATTTTTAAAGTATGACAGAATTCTGTTAGATTTTTACGTGTATGATAGTGAATCCTGGACTTTATTAATTTTAAAAAACATTCTGTAGCTTTTATACTTTCAATTATTTTTGTTATTATTTTTTTTTTAATTATTAATTGTTCTTTCTAACGAGGAAAATATGGCAACCATATTATCCATCTGGTTAATAAAATCCTACAATTAGTTATTAAAAAGTTACAACACGTATTGTCAAGAAAATGGTATTTTCTTAAATTAAAAACTGGAGATTTTTAGATACCATTTTTTAACGACTTCGTTTAAAATTTTCATCAACTGTTTTAAAAGTTGTTTATTGAACTATGATTTAATTTAATATGACATAAAACAACAATTATAACTAAAATTGACTGAATTACCATATTTCTTCTTGTGTAACTCTATTTTTTCATAGTTTGACTATAATTGTTAATGCACGAATCTTTAGAAATGTGGAAAATTTGTTATTTACTTTTATTGTGATTACGACGTATCTTTAAGAATTTGAATACTCTTACGTGAAGCTTCACGTCACATTGCTTTTTTTTTTGTACAGCGGAGTACCGAATCACTGATATGTCGTTGGCTTGTGGAAATTATTTGCATATAAAAATGGTCATTAATTTTTATTTACCTAAATATTAATATTTAAAGTTTCTTTTATATTAAACAGACAAACAACTGAAATCATCTTACGAATTAGATTCGACAAGTCAGATCTAAGAAATGTTTAAATGATTTCTTTACGACAAATCTGACTTTAGAAATAATGAAAACCTTTAGTTTGCTGGTTTTAGATTTTGTTAAAAGTTGGTTTTTAAAAACTTGCCACTGAAAGTTAAAGTTAGATTTCAGCAAGATTTGAACAGAACATTTAATTAAAATAAAAAATATCAATTTATTTAAATATTTCTTATGGCAACACTAAGCTCTTCTTCTCTTTATAAACTAAACCTTAAAAAAAATTCATTCAATTTACGAATTGAGGTAAATGACGTAAGAAAAAATTATCACAAATAAATATGATTTTGGCTCAATTGTTGTACCACACAAATTCGACAATCAGCATTTACGTGCCACAATCTGTAACACCCATATTCCACCACCGTCTACTGAACACAAGATGGCACAACAATGGAAACGTTCTGTGGTCTGTTTAAGAAGTTTGTTCATAAATTGTTTTCTTTTTTTTTTATTAAATTTTGTTCGTCATATTTCTTTTTGTTGTAAAATATTTAAACAATGGATTTTGGTTGTGTATAAATTTTTGCATTCTATATTCTTCATATTTTATGCCTACAACAGGAGCATATCACGATTTATAATGTTTCGTAGAGTGTTTTCATATATTAAATAATGAAATACACTCGAAAAAATTAATTTGTTCTTAAGTGCGTGTTTGCTTAAAAGGGGATTTCATTTAAACAATAAAAAATATTTGAAAAACACTATTCTAATAAACTTTTAGTTTTCCTTGTCCTTGAGAGCTAAAGGTTCCTTTGTGAAACTTGATAAGGTAGTTGGTAGGGTGCCACACAAGTGTCGCTGTCCTTAAGCATTGTGTGGTTCCGCAGCCTTTTACCATCCAAAAAGATCGCTTGATTTACGGAATGTGCACTGAGTTAAGGAGGAAATGCTCCACAATCTTTTCCTCTTCCTCGCCTTAACAACTTCTACATAAGAGTTACAGAAAGTAAAATTTCAATTTTTCTGTGAGTGTAATTATGCAACAATAACAGTGCATAGGATTTTATTTATGATTTTGCTGTTGTAGTTATTGTTGTTTTTTCTTCTGTTTAAAAGGAAAATAAAAATTCAATTGAGCGGATATTTGTTTACTGATAAGACACATTAAAAAGTCAACGCGGCTACTGTTCGTTTGTACTTTAAGGCCGCATATTTTTCTTTCATTTTTTTTTTTTTTTCTTTCTGAATTCTTTGAGACCATTGGCATTGATGTTATTAGTCGATTGGTTGATTGAAAATTCTAGGAAACCATTCACTGCTATTTTAACAAGGAGCAATGGAACGCTCATAAGAATAATAAATATTTTGCAAACAATCAACTGATGCAAATAAGCAAGGATGCACATAAAACAAACACACAAGCAAACACGCTTCACGTATGCAAAAACTAAAAGAAAAAAATTTATAAAAATAATTTGTAAACATTTCGATTAAAAATCATTTTTTTAAAGATTATTCGCACAGCATGATTGACAAATAAAATAAATAAATAATAAAAAATTAAATAAAACGTTGCGTTGTTACAAGCATGGTTACTTTGTGTGTGAAGGCGTTTTTTGGTAAATTAATTTAAAACGAGTTGAATTAAATTCTTTTTTTACACTTTTCTGAAACTAAGAGAGAATGAAATTCAATTATGGATTTAACTAAAGATAATTAAAAAGCAAAACATATTTTTAACTTATTATAGTTTTATCTACTTCAGCTTGCAATTTTTTATATTTTAAGAACAAATGGTGTTTAATCACGGGAAATAAATCTGAATTTTTACTTTGTGTTTTAAAGCACAAAAATAGAAAACTGAATGTATGTACGTTTCTACGCATGTGTTGTCACTTTTATCTTTTTAGTTTCACCAACTAGATTATAGTCAGCTTATCTTAAAGTCCAGTTCAAGAAATAGAATACAGGAGATTTATTTATGATCTTGATAATGAAAGCGGTTCTATTTTAAAGAAATCTTAAAAAAGTCCTGGCGTTCCATTTCTTTTTAAACTGCAAAATTCTTGTATATTTTTTCCACGAGTTTTTGCAGTGCTACAAAATACTCTTATTTTTTGTTTGAAAAATTCTGATGTAATAAAAATATTTCGATTAAAACCTGGTAGGTACTTTGTTCCAATTTGTAAAAATGATTCAGAAACATTGTAGACAATTTGACATTTAAAATGTACCTCGCAATTTGAAAGAATTTAACGTTTTATTGTTCTCACGTATACAGTGCACTTGCGATAATATGAACTAATTAAAACCGATTGTTCGTATTTACGAATGACATATAATTTTCCCTTTTCCCCAAAAAATAACTATTAATTATGTGTGTAAAAATTTTTGTTTGTTGTTTTTTATATATGTATGTATTTAAAACATATTTATGTACTTAAAAAAAAAATAAAAAAAAAACAAATTAATTTGTAAAATGTTAGTTAGCTCGAGTTTATAAATTTTACTTCCAGAACAATCCGGAAACCAATCCTTTAAAAAGATTTCTGTCATCCAAGCTGATTTAGAATGTCTATAATGAGCAGGACAATTAAGATTCTCAAAACAGCGAGGCTTTTTAGCCTTTTTAACTACAAGCAGTATAATTTGGTGTGTTCCCGCGGCGTTTGCGCAGCACAAGAAAGTTACCCAGGAGCACCAAGAGCTGTTTTTTCCAATGATGATACATAGGTCTTTTCTGGCAGCATTTAAAAAAAAAAAGCGATTTGTCAGCGTTATAAAGCTGGTCATTAACCAATCCCAACTCTTCAATTTTACTTTTTAGCTTCACTTTGAAAGTGGGGCTATGAAGAAAGTTTTTCTCCAGATATTTGAAGCAAGCGAACGCCGTATCTCTTTTTGAAGTTTGGATACTATCCATAGCTGTCATTGAACTTTAAAGCATTTTCTTTAATTTTATTATGAAGATCTTTCGCCTTTTCTTTTGACATAAGTCCATTTATAGCAAACTTTTTATCTCTCATATCCAGAAACCATCGGTGTAAAACATGTGCCATTTTTGGGTGCTCGGAAGGCCGCACAGTCTTTCTTTTTCCAGGTCACAGAAGCTATTGTTGACACATTTGATAATAGAATTTGTTTTTTTTATTCATAATGGTGTACATTTCTTCACCCCAAATTTTTTTCGCTGAACTAGCAACATTTGCTGCTTTTTGTAACTGCTCCAAAACTTCGCACAGCTGAATGTAAGCGCGAACTAAAAGTGTATGTAAGAAATTTTGACTTACAGCTTAAAAGACAATTCAAAAGCAAACAGCAAGGGAAATCCTAAAATTATTATGCAATTGAACCAGAATTTTTTAACAACCCTGTTTGCAAAGATTTCATCACTGTTTAGATAAAAGTCCCTTAAAAAATTCAAAAATAAGTAATAAATAAATAAGAGTAATCAGTGGAAGAAAAAAAAATCATATTTTAGGGTCTTCATATAATAGGGTATTCATATTATCGCGAGTGTACTGTACTATATTGTTTTAGAAATGTAAGCAAAAAGAATATGATCAGCTTTTGTTTAAGAAATTCCTCATGAATTAATGCCTCTTTGCTTTATTTCACAGCTTTGATAAAATGTTGCTAAAAACATTTCAAATGTTTTTCTACTGTAAATCAGAGTACTACTAATGCAAATTTTTTTCATAACTTTTTCAAACCAATTTTTTATGTAGGTAGTTTAACAGTATTCCGCATGAAAAGCTGAACA
Organism: Cistogaster globosa; assembly: GCA_937654795.1. NCBI lineage: Eukaryota > Metazoa > Arthropoda > Insecta > Diptera > Tachinidae > Cistogaster > Cistogaster globosa. Next base: position 5,901,872 of record OW569403.1, read on the forward strand.
GAGTAACAGGCTTAAAAGATTATTTGCTGTATGTAAATTTTTGCATTTTGAAAAAAAAAATTTTAAAAGAAAAATTTTGTAAATTTTTTTTTTAGAATGAACCGCATACCATATAATACAATATAATATTCATTACGGACTTAAGACAACATTTTACATAAAATACCAAATGCCAAGCAGAGATCTAATTCATTATAAAAACTCCGAAGCGTTGGCTGGGAAAAATATTACAAGTGCCTGCTTAAGTTCGACTGATGCTAACGAATTCTTTAAGATTATTAAATTTTTAATTGTCTTTATTTATAATAAAACTGTAACAATGATATGAAGTAAAATATATTAATTTTTGGGTTTTTTCAGTCCGTCTGTGTACGCATAACGCGCAGACTACTGAATGTATTTTAGTATTATTTTGTTTAAAGGTAACATAGTATCCATTCAAATGCATAGGATATCTTTTATCCAAGAAGATAAATTATTTTTAAATAATATTTAAATCTAGTTAAGTAAAGTAACTTCAATTAAGAAAACAAATATTCGGGTGACAGAGAATTTAAAAATTAAATAAAAATAATATAAAAAATTTTCATTAAAATGTCACCGGCTCTTAATGGGTTAACCATTTTTTTTAATTTAAGTATTTCCTGAATGATCTCTGTAAAAGCTTTTAAATGATACCCATATTGACAATCAAACTTTTTATAAAAATTTCAGAGGCCCATGAGTCGAAAAATATGGGCAAGTGCCAATTTTTACTTTTTTAATTCTATATCGCTCCATATATATTTGTTTCTTTGATCAGAATTACTTCACTAAACTAGATTTGATCTAAATGAAATGAAAAATATTAGAGGCAGACTTGGTGTTTTGCCGCTGACTGGAAGTACATGGACCAATCTTGCTGAATTCTTGAAACTATTTCGGATCGATTAATGTATTTTAGTTTTCTCTAGCTCATCTAGTGCTTTGGCAAAGTTGACGGACATTGCTCAATCGAAATCGATTTGTATAAGAACTCAGAATATAAATGATATATGACGTCGGAAATGAATGTTGTAGAAACGGAAAGACAAAAAATAAGTACACTCTTGTTTTTCACTTGTGGAGAAGAGTATAAAAAAATCTTCAAATTTTATGTTGATTTGTTAAAAATTTAAAAGAAAACAGCAAATATATGACATCAGCATTTTCTGGATCGTTATATCGATAATCCTTGCACCTGTCTTCCTAACGCAGTGTACGTTGTAAACATCATGCTTGTGAGCAACTGATTTAAGGAAATCGAATACTTAGTTGATCATATGATATTTATAACATCAGCTTAAAATTTTTACTATTTTCTTTATTAATCCTCAGATCCATTTTTTCTGCTTCAGAAAACCGCTACGGTTAGCAACGAATAAAATGTTTAGTTTAGGTCACAGTAAATACTATTGTAGGAATATATTTTTTGTCACATCAATGGATTCTTCCTTAGATAAAGGGAATTTTTTTCTCCCATTTATGTAAGAATTTGGGGTAGACATATGGCAGGGAAAATTTTAGGACCATGTGGTTTTTTGAGGGAATTTACAGTAGTTAATATTTATCTGTAACTTGTTTGATTGATATCAAGATAATAGGAAAATGTTAAATGTATCTGGAAACGACTGATTTATTTACATACAACCATAGATACATAATATATCAGTATCCAATGACTTAATGTCGCTTTAAAAAACATATTAATTTCCTTGGACATTGTGTAATTTTTGGTATGGACGAAAAGGCTTCGCTTGCCAATGATTTTCGCAAATATTAGTGATGTTAGCAAAACCGCCGAAGAAAACCCATGATTATGCACTACACAGCGAAAGCTATTGAGTAATTTTATATCATTACAAATTTCAACCAACCTACAAAAGCTTGAAATGATCTCTAATAAAAGCATTCAAATGATGCTTTGCTCAGTCACCGTCCAGATATGAAATTTTGGTTTTTGCAATGTTTCTCTTTTGAAATTGCATTCGTGTCCACATATTCAAGTTTTTTTTTTGTTTTATTTTTTTTTTGCAATTTCGATTGACAAAACAATACAAAATTGCAAGTACATAAAACAGATTATCCGTTTCGAATTGTCTTTCCTCTCTTTCCTACAAACTTAAGAGTTGCGCAATAAAAGTTGTAAAGTGTGAAAAAAAACTCAGTAATCAGACTAATTTTTCTTTATTGGTAAGCGTCACAATGAAAGAAGTCATAGAATCTGTGGACGCAAAAATCTAAAAGAACCTATCAAAATATTAAATTTTAAGATGTGGCGTTTCAATAGGAAGGTGATGCAAGAACCATAATAAGACTTTTTTAGGCCTTGTCCAATTAAACTAAAAAAAATTCCAGACATTTTTATTGACGTTAAATCGGTGAACACTTATATCGTTTATTTGTAGTTTTTGAACTTTTTTGAGGATGAGCACAATATTTCTATTTTAACCGAAGAGATCTTTAATTCTTAACGTTTAAAAAACTAACATCCGTGAAGTTACTACAAAGTTTTTTCCTACTTTGTGCAAAAATATTAAAAGTTATTCGATAGAGGAAATTTGTACAACAGCGAATTATTCAATATTTAATTGAAGACAGAACAAAATTTATTGAGATTAAATTTAATAATAATCAAGTTATCTTAAGAATAAAAACTTTTATTTTGATAACAGCTGCCTTGTCATTCTTAATAAAACAATTAAATCAATCTTTAAATTAATTTCATAGTTCCTCAAGTAGCGAATATTATTTATGTATGTGTGTAGATTAATGACTGCCAAATTAAGGACGACAATAACAAATAAAACTCCTTCTTTTCTTTATTTTTAATGAGAATCATTCATCGTAATTGCACTGCTCATATCATTTAAATTTAATTATCTGCCGACATGATTATGACATAAACTGACATCAAAAATCTTCCTTGTAGGTGTTTGCATACAGGCCAAAGATAAATTATTATTTTCTTTCTTTACTTTTCTAGTTTTAGTTGTTTTTTATTATAAAAACTATTTAAAAATTAATTAATTCATAGAAGTACGTACTTCTTCTGTTTTTTTATAGGTTTTCTTTTGCAGCCATTTCGTAAACCCAAACGTGTACGAACTGCATTTTCTCCTACGCAACTTTTAAAATTGGAACATGCATTTGAAGAGAATCATTATGTGGTTGGAGCTGAACGCAAACAATTGGCACAAAATCTTAGTCTAACAGAAACGCAGGTAAATTTATATTTAATAGTTTAATTATTTCTATTAAATAATTTAAAGTTACTGAAAATATATTTTTTTAACAGTTAAATTTTTGGTTTTATGGTGTTTTTTTGAATTGTTTTGCTTTAAAAATGATTTTATTAATATTGATGGGAATTTTCTGACTTTCGATTTTTTGGGATTTTTTTGTTTGTGGAAATTTTTTAGCAATATTAAGAGTTTTTGGTTATATTTTTATGTTTCGTGATTGAGTTAGAATTTTATTAGACTTTTTAAAAAATTTTAAGATTTTGATTTTTTAGGTGAAACTTCAATCTGTCTAAAATTCAATTTTTTGTTTAATTTTACAAGTTTTGTTAGAATTGTGATTTTTTTAATAAAATCATATTTTAAGAAGTAATTGTGTCAAAACTTGATTTTTGGTAAAATTTGCAATATTTGAAAATTGTTTTTTTTTTACGATCAGCACTCAGGGCATGACCCCTTCTTATGCCACGCGTGGTACCAAAAATAGAAAATTTGGTTACGGGAAGGAGAATAGGGGTAGTAGTGCTTGTTGACATTCGTATGTAATCTTTAACCACTGTAAGTGACAGGAAGGATCTCCGCAGGGAGCTTATTTCATATATGAATTCTTCGCCTAAAAAACTAATTTTCCCTGTAATGTGTAGTGCTCTTGATAAAAAGAGAGTTGCGTGAACGAAAATATGGTTGTGAGGAACAAGTTCCCTAATTTCATAGAAGTACATTGCATTATAGTAACGATAAAAAATTTAATTATATCACCATAAAGCTGGATACCCTTCTGTCACCGCTGAGCTTCTTCGCTTTCTTTTGCATACGGTCGAGTAATTTCAAAATAATCTTTGTAGCACCGGACCATTTTATTATTTTTTGAAGGGAAAATTTTTTAAATTTATCGTTTTAGTGAAAATGAATGTTTGGATGAAATTTGGATGTTTTAGTGTATTGCTCAAAATTTGTAGTTTTTTTTTTTTTGTTTTGGAAAAAGTTCTTGGTGAAGTTAAAAATTTTTTATAATATGATTAATTTTTTTTATTGAAATTTAGTTAAATATTTTAACAAATGAATAATTTTGAATCCGATGATGGATGAAGCGATCCAAAAATTGATGTATTACATTTTGCCAGTTTTTAGTTTTTTCATGTTTTCTTTAAAAATTAACACAAAATTTTGTAAAGAATTTTTCTTTCTCAAAATATTTAGAAATTGATTTAAATTTAATACTAAAATAGTTCTACTAATAATTTTTAAAATTAAAAATTAAGTTTAAATTTAATTAATTTTGTTTGAATAATTTTTTAACATGAACGGTTATACCTTCAGCTCCGATGTAACATTTCTCTACTCCATTCAATTTCAATATTTTTAAAACATTGAGAGAATACAGAAGTCTCTTATGATTTTTTGAAGTAATTTTGAATTATTCTGAAGTTATTAATAAGCTACATTTGTAGCCACTTCTATCAGCATGCAATTAAAAAAATGAATTTTTTGTCATATGCAACACTGAGTAGTTTCTAATGCCGAAAGGAAAGGTAACGCGACGGAGTTTTTTATTCATAAAATTTATCATTTTTAGAGATATTTTTTTTTTTTTTGAATTTTTGGAAACGCTCTCCCACATTCCTTCTGTTTCTTTAAAGCAATATTTATTTAATAGTTTTAACATTTGGACCAACGTTAGCACATCAACGATCCTTTAAGTCAATAAATATAACTTTCTTTAAAACTAAATAAAGAAATTAAAAATTTCTGTTTTTTCTAAACTGGATTTTCAGTTCTTGTAGTTGTACGGCTAAATATTTTGAAAATGAAAACTGCTTTTTTAATTTAATCGAAAATACCTGTTTAATTCAACGTTATCTGCTTCAGCAATAAATGCCCATTAAATAATGGCAAATTTAGATTTAAACCCTCACTACACATTCTTATCAATTTGTATAAACAAAAAATAAACATTATCATTAAAGTTCTAGTAGTCATCGGAAATACAATAAAAATAGCAAAAAAAAAAAAAAAAAAAAAACAAAAAAAAAAGAGTGAAGAAATTGTTTTTGCCAACCGTTAAGTGATTGCATGTCAACTGGTCGTTAACTGGGCTTAAGTGGCTTGAATTATTACGTTTAGCTCTATTTCTACCCCTTTACTATTCTTATACAGTCGCAAGTAAGTTAAAGTATTTAGAACAACAGGGGATGATGTTAAGTATAGAAAATTGCCAACAGTCAAAATGACTTTTGACACCCTTTAATTCCTTAAGCTTAGTTCCACTGCCATCAAATAGTATGTCAGCTTGCTTGCCTGCCTGGCTGTTAAGAATGACTGCTATGTCGGTTGCACTGGGGAGTGCAAAAGCATTTGTATGTGTATGTGTGTGTGAAAGCAAGAAAAAAACAAAATGTTAAATTGTAAGAAAATTACAGTTGCCGAACATATATTTAGGTAACCGCCTGTTAAATATAACGTTACGTTACCATTATTAAGTGAGAATTTACATGGCAATATTTCACATGTTTCACACACAAGCCCACACGTATAATCTAGGACTTTTCGACTTTTCATGTTCTGCAACATTAGCCGTAAATTGCTTAAAAGTTTATTTTATTAGGTGGGGCATTAAGTTGATTTGTGAAGCCTTCTTGAAATATTATGCCCAACTAACTAATGAGACCCATTTAAAAAATATCGTTGTTAATCACAAAATCTCTCACACTTGATTCTATTATTTTTTTCATTTTTTTCTAGGTTAAAGTGTGGTTTCAGAATCGTCGCACAAAACATAAACGCATGCAACAAGAGGGCGACAGTGATTCGAAGAGTCAAAAGGGCAGTCAGTCTGGTGATAACGAGGGCAAAAATGACAGCAGTCAAACAAGTTTCGAAGATCAAGATGATTTGGAGATGGCCGATGGTGATGTAGATGATGAGGAGGAGGATGAAGTTATAGATATGGATGATTATGATGATCATGAAATGGATGCAGAGGAACGAAAACGTATGACAGAACATTTTCAAGAAATGCAAAATCGCCATTTTGCTCACAATCAAATGTTTCAGCAACAAAGTCAACAGCATCAACAATTTTTGCAACAACATTTCTTGCAACAACAACAACAACATCAGCAACAACAACAACAGCAACAGTTGTATGCACAAAGTGAACATCTAAGACAGCAACAACAACAACAGTTGCAACAAAATCAAGAACGTCAACAGCAGCAGCAGCAGCAAACGACTCCACAAAAACACTAGCAACGTTACAAAATGCAAATATAAATTATATATTTTAAGATCTAGGAAAATTCTATTCTTTTAAACAATAAGGATATTCACACAATGTAAAAAAACAATCCTATGGAATTTTAATCTGTATAATATTTTAACAAATCTGAACATAAAGTAAAATTTACTATTTCAACATAAATTTTTCTGAGTGGTTATATGAAGTGAATACCCTTAATATTTCTTAGAAACATCTTTACAATTTCAATTGTATTTTTTCTTTATATTAATTTAAGTATATTTATATATAATTTGCCAACATCATTTAACTCTTTTAATTTTTAATAGATTTTTCTTTATAAATTTAAAAAATTATCTGTAGAAATATTTGTAAATATTGTATTTAAAGTAAATTTATTATTTAATCGAAAACAAAATAATTGTTAAAAATAATAAAGAAAATGACATAATTTTCTTAGTTCCTTATAAAAATTATTACCTTTATTAAATATTATTTATTTTTAATTAAAAACGAATGTTGTTCTGAAAAGAATTTGAGAAAAGTTTAAAAATAAAAATTAAAAAAAAAGTTTAAATTTTTTTTCTATTGAATGAGAAAAATAAAATGTTTTAGAAATAAATTTTTGACCAAAAATAATTCAATGAATTGGAAACAAAATAAATTTATTTGACGAGGATTTAAAAATAATTTTCGCAGTCATTTAATTTCGGTGTATTTTATAATTAGGAAGACTTTTGTTTAAATAAACAAAAACCTAAGAAAAGAAAGTATAGGGATATTTTTGCAAATATTAAGACAGTCCTTAGTGGTATCAACTAAAAAAAACTAACATCCGGATCACAATAAAAACTGGAGTTGTATACGACTGTGCCTTATCACTTCTACTTTTTAACTGCCTCCTCGAAGCTGTGATGCAGAAGGCTACAAGCCATCATCAGACGGGTATTATGTGGGGCTTTCAAAGGTGGTTGGAGGCCCTAGATTATGCCGACGACATAAGTCTACTGAGCCACCCATTCTTAGAGAGTCGTAAATTTCCACCATCAATGACTTCGCATAACTGGTCGAACTGAAGATAAATATACTCAAAACATAATAGTTCTGCCTTAATAGTAAAACAGTGTGCCATTTGCTCGCAAAATATTGAAGATGTTTAGTCTCTCTGATACCAGGGCCGCACAATTCATACAACTGGTGGCTTAGCAGCAGATATTTAAAGTGGCATAATTCGAAAACCTAAAACAATATCGGTTACATAGTTACCGCAGCAGTTCGTGATGAAGCGCATGTTAGATGTGCAATTTTGGGCAAGGAAATTCTCTGGAGCATTGCTGGCTGCATGTCACGAATAACACTGACAGTTTCTGTCACTTAAACAAAAATTCTTGCTAATTTTTTAGCATAATCTTACGTGATGACATAAAAAATAACAAAAAATTTTTTCAAAACGCAATAATTTGGAGTCAAATTGAGAGATTTATTTTAAAAAACCAACTTATCACTAAATTTTTATTTCAATAGTTCGATGGTTGTGCTTGTCGCCCAGGATGATGTCATCCAAATCTTTAAGCAAACAAATATTGATCATGGCACGGTAACGATCTCCATCGACCATTACGCAAGATCCGACCTCATTTTTTATTTTGCATTTTTCTGCATGTAATGGATTCCGCAGGATTGGTGGTGGATTTCTTTTAGTAACAAAATTGCTAAGCCAAAAATAGCTACAATTAATTTTGCGTCTATAAGTTGCAAGAATTAATATTTAATCTTTAAATGTGCTTGATTCCTTAAATCTGTCAGCGATCACGCTGACACATGTCGATTTTTTCATCAAAGCTTAATCACTTTAATCACGTTACTAAATTTCCAGCCTCATCTCGAAAAAAAAATGCCTCTAGACTACATAGCGCCTGTTGATTAACCTGACAAGTGAAAATATTGAACTTTTCAGAAAACCAGCAGTTTATACCTGAATGAATTTTTACAGTGAATTTTAATTATTTTAATGCGATGTAACAGTTGCCAATGCATCTACAACGAATGCGTCAGAAAACTAAATGTCAAAACTATCATGTGTTGGGTATTGCCATAATTGAAAAACAAAGCTTTTCAACAAAAACTCTTTATATTAATTATAAATGTCAAAAAGGGAGCCCAGTTTGACAGTTTGTTTGACAGTTAAGCCTTTTGTTTTAAAGAAAAAACAAGTAAAACTATTTGATCCCCAAAATATAAGAGTTTAAATTTGTTTAAGATATTTTTATTGATTGATTGCCACCAAGTCAAATGATGAAAAATTTATAGTTTTGATTACTGATGGCTTCAAGCGCAGCCAACAGATGTATTTCTTAAAAGACTCTACTTTTGTTTGTTCCATAAACAAAATTTGTTTATATACAAATATTTCTACTTAAAAAAACTCAATTGTCTTTTTTATTTTTTCCCAAATCGATATCTGGACCGTGGATATTATAAGTGAATAAAAATTTACTTCAAATAAATTTTCTTTACCTTCGTGGCCATACGTAGCAAAAACATGTGTACAAGACGAGTTACAGAGAGAATTTCAAAGAAATGCTTTGAATTGTGTGGACTTCGTCTAACCAAATTAATACTGATGAGTTGGTTAAATAGAAGATGTTTACAATAGACACAACCTAAGGTAGATAGATGCGAAGAATGCTGATGAAGGCTGTAGCGATCGAGAAAATTCGGCATTACATTCTGCAAGTATCTAATTTTCTTTGTTTTTTTTTTTGGAAAATGTCCGCATACAATTGAAAATAATTTTTCTTTAGAAATTAAATTAAAAAAGTGAACCAAAGGCTAAAAAATTAATTTCAATTTATTTAAATTCAATTATTTTTAAATAAAAATTAATCATTAATTTCAATTAGGAAATAGCGTATCATAAATCATAAAAAAATTACTCTTTATTACGTAAGAGCCAATTAGAGAGAAACAGGGAGAGAGAGAGTCAATTAGAATTTTATTTAAAACATGAGACTTTAACCGTTAATAATTTTGTAATAAAAACCACATGGTTTTTGCTAAATTATTATTATTATCTTTTTATAATTAATAGCAGTAGATATTTAATTAAAAAATTGCAAAATTGCTTTATCAAAGGTAGTTGATCGACAAAAAATACCATTTTGCTATTAATAAACTTGATAGCAAATTAAGCTTTAAACATTTATAATTTGAAAAACAAAACAGATTTTATTATAAAATACTGTAATAAAAACTTAACGCAAAAAGAAGTTTTAATATCCCTCATTCAGTGTTAATTTAAATTATAATTATTTTAATTACATTAAACCGGATCTTAAGTGACATTTAACAACATTGTTATTTGACAAAATTTAATAACAAGATTTTAATCTAGTTTAACTTTATAATTACTATAATGATATACAACATTTATTTTATTTTACCTCGTTTAGCTACGTTTTCTTTATTTATTTCCGTGGAAGTGTGGACGGTGTTTAGAATACAGGTTTGTACGCGTAAATGCAATTACAAATATGACGGCCAGTTAAAGTTTTTAAATTTACTTTTAAATACATTTGTGTATAAAAAAATATATGAACATATTACGCAGATTCAAATGTGTGAATTGGCTTTAATTTAAAAGCAATTTTCTTAGCTAAATACTGAAGTATTAAAAAGAATACAATTTAACTCTTATTAAACGCGTCATAAATAAAATACACTTAGAAAATTTGTGAAATGCCTTCAATGAAATGTCTTAATTTCGAGATTGACAACGTAAGGTAAAAACAGCTTTTATCGTACCCGGCCTTACCGTTTTCTACTTTTGATATATAATTAGGCACTGGTAAAATAGATAGTGCATTAAAGACCCTAACGAGGCTGTGACTCCAGTTCAAACGTAGCAGAAAAAATATTTAATCTTAAGACCTTCAAACCGCCAAACGTTTCGAGTTTAATTTGTCCGTTTCGGAGCTCTACAATTTTACAAGTTTTGATAAAACATTATAAATAAGATTTTAAAATAAAACATTTTATAAATGAAAAGAATTTTACTTTTTCGGCTTAAGGTTCATTTTGAAATTTAATGCCAGGCCCACGATGTCGCAATCGTTCGTTCATTCGCACAAATACATTCAAAACAAAAACAAATTCTAAAAAATTTATTTTTGCGACATCGTAGGCCTGGCAGTTAATTTCTAAATATTTTTTAGAAAAAAAAATATTTACATATGAAAATAATTTTGTAAATAAGAATACGAGGAGTGTTCTTATCAATAATTACTTGGTAAGAGGAAGTCGAACGTTCGCATACATTTGTGAATTAAAAAATTAACCTTAAGCCGAAAAAGTAAAATTCAATTTCATTTATAATATCCACGGTTCAAATCCCAGTTGGGAAAAAAATTAAAACATTTTATTTTTTGCAGCCAAAACTACTGATATAGATTACAAAGAGTTTATTATGAGAGATAGAAAATAAAGTTATTCACAATTAGAAAAAAGATTTGGATGCACTATGGGTGCTGTAAATTAGGTGGTTGGCAAGTTAATTTGAAAACACCAACAACTACACAACTTAGCAGTTCAAAAAAGTAAATAAAAATCAAAAACAAACCAGCAACTTTTACATTCATCGGTAAATAACAAGAGCCATTAGAGTTGAATGGGGGAAAAACAATAATGGAAGGCTGTTATTAATTTGGTGGCCTGGGTTCGTATCTCAGCCGTAGTCGATTCACCAATTTCAATTCTTTTGATACAAATTAGGGTTTTTTATATTAAAATATAAATTACAGTGCCCTCCTCGTCAATATTACTCCACTGCAATTAAATCTTAGGCGAAGTAAAAAATAAATAAAACAGCTGTAACCGCTTTAAAAATGCAATACGCTTTCCAAGGGCGCTATAACATCGTTCTTAGAATTCACATATACTGCAATTGCAGTGTTGTAAAAATTTAAGTCTTCTACTTATCACTTTTCTACAATTCCTATATTCTCTACTTTATTGCTTTCGAAGGAAAGTAACAAAAAAAAAAAATTAAGTATTTAATAGCAATTTACTATTTACTAGTTCAATTTAGTAATCGCTCTTTTATGTTCAAAGTAAGAAAATGAACTAGTTCAAATTATAGTTCAAAATCTCTCTTAGTTCAAATGTTCTTTTCAAAATATGATATCAACAACACCGTAGCATTGCCATAACGAATGTTAAATAAAATGCGTAGCAGCACAAATTTCATGTCCGAAGTAGTTAACAAGGAAACACAGATATGGATTCTAGTTCATCCTGGCTGGTAGTTCAAATACAAAGTATAGTTCAAACATGAACTAGGTGTACCTTAAAGTGTGAATTAGTTCACTTAGTTCAATCGATTAATTCGTTCAAATGAACTAGTTCGTTTATGAACTTCACAAGTCTAGTGATCGCTCTTTTTAGTTCAAAGTTTTAAAATGAACTAGTTCATATTATAGTTCAAAGGCTCTCTTTAGTTCAAAATCTTTCATAGTTGAAATGTTGACGTATTGTTGGTACTTTTCAGCTTTTAATTCAAACGCTTTCTTTAGTTCAAAAGCTCTTTTAGTTCAAATGTTCTTTTTAAAATGTAATGGCAACATCACCGCAGCATTGCCATAACAAATGTAAAATAAAATACGTAAAAGTACTAATTTCATGTCGGAAATAGTCAACAAGAAAACACAGACATAGACTCTAGTATATCTTGGCTGGTAGTTCAAACACAAAGTATAGTTCAAACATGAACTAGGTGTACCTTAAAGTGTAAATTAGTTCACCTAGTTCAATCGATTGAATCGTTCAAATGAACTAGTTCGTTTATGAACTACACAAGTCTAGTGATCTCTCTTTTTAGTTCAAAATTTTAAAATGAACTAGTTCATATTATAGTTCAAAGGCTCTGTTTAGTTCAAAATATTTCATAGTTGAAATGTTGACGTATTGTTGGTACTTTTCAGCTTTTAATTTAAACGCTTTCTTTAGTTCAAAAGCTCTTTTAGTTCAAATGTTCTTTTTAAAATGTGATGGCAACAACACCGCAGCATTGCCAAAACGAACGTTTAATAAAATTGCTGGCAGCACAAATTTCATGTCGAAGTAGTCAACAAGGAAACACAGACATGGATTCTAGTTTATCTTGTCTGGTAGTTCAAACACAAAGTATAGTTCAAACATGAACTAGGTGTACTTTAAAGTGTGAATTAGTTCACTTAGTTCAATCGATTGAATCGTTTAAATGAGCTAGTTCGTGTATGGACTACACAAGTCTAGCAATCGCTATTATTAGTTCAAAGTTTTAAAATGAACTAGTTCATATTATAGTTCAAAGACTCAAAATCTTTCTCAGTTCAAATGTTCTGTTGACGTATAGTTCGTGCTTTTCAACTTTTAGTTCAAACTCTTTCTTTAGTTCAAAAGCTCTTTGAGTTCAAATGTTCTTTTCAAACTATGATGGTAACAACACTGCAGCATTGCCAAAACGAATATTTTATAATAATAATGTTTCAATCGATGGAATTGTTTAAATGAACTAGTTCATTTATAAACTAAACAAGTCTACAGTTTATTATTGTGGCAAAGAAACTTCATTTGTTTCAAAAATATCTTTTGTTGTGATGAATTTGCTTTTTAGTCATTGCCAGTCTAAACAATGTTACAATCATAGTTAAAGAAACAATTGTGGTAAGATTTTGCTCAGTGTACAATATGACAATTTCTAAGAAGCGCGACTCAAAATTTTCTTAGCACAATTTTTTTAGTAAAGCAGTAAATTTTTTAAATAATTTTTTAAATTTTGTTTTAATGTTTTAATTTTTTTTTGGTTTTAAATGAATAGAATAGAACAGGTTACAACTGCAATAAAAAGAATTAAGCACCGACTATTCTATTCATTGGTCGTAATTACTTTATAAACTATTTTTTATTTCTACCTCATCAAGTTACAACAATAATTTAACCACATTATTATAAGCATTTGTTCCCTTTATTTATTCCGATTATGTTGTTATTGCTTTTGTTATTTTATTCGTAGAACTTGTTTGCATGTGGCAAACATGTTTCGTTTGGTATTTCTGGTAAAATCATCTAAAGAATAAACAAAAATACCAGCAAAAATAACAATAACAACACCAGCTACAGCTACAGCAACTTTAACAATTATAATAAAAATAATACCATATCAACAACAAAAACAATATTAAAAAATAACAACCATTAAAAACACTTAACAATTTAATTTTAAATGAAATTTAATTGCATTTAAAATTAGTGTAACCACACCATTTTAACTTGACTCAAACGAATAAATTTGTGGAATGATTAACTAAAAAGCACCAGCAACTACACAACTTAGCAGTTTAAAAAGAGTAAATAAAAAAAAAACAAACATGCAACGTTTACATTCCACCGTAAATTACAAGTCCCATTAGAGTTGAATGGAGGGGGCAAAATAATGATGGAAGGCTCCACCATTAACAAACCCATGTTGTTGTAATGATATAATTGATGGATGGGTAAAGGAATTAACTCATTATCGTTTCTTGTTTATTATTAATATGACTCTTAAGGAATTGTTTTTAAGGGTTGGGTTACTCACAACGTTGCCAGATATTTATGACTGCTAATCGTTTAAAGTCACTTATAAAACTAAATTACTTTACAGCTAAGGGATAGTAGTGCTTATTTCCCAAAAAAAAGTTGTTTAACTAGAAATAAAATTCGAATAAAATTTAATCGATTAATCGATGCAAAATAATAAATCGATTAATCGAATAGAAATTAAAAGAATAAAAAATAAAAAGCATACTTCATAAATATTCGAAAAATTTCCTAGTTTTCACAAAACTCTTTATCCGAAGTAAAATTTAACGAAATCATGATACACATTTCTTAGAATTTCAATAGCACATTTTGTCCAATAGTATGAAAGACTAGCAGTGCTCACGATTCCGTTCGCGTATTATTTCTAATTTTTTTTTAAATTAAAATTTTAAAATATGGATTTTTAAACACTTGTTGTAGAGTTCTGTAAACAGGGTTAAAAATTTTCCGTCTATAAAAATTAAATGTACTGACAACTGTTCTAGCACTATTATATCGGTCAAATTGGGTGCTTTCATTTTTGTGTATCTAGTTTTGCTACGAAATGACATATTTTTATAAAAAAAACGTAATTTATATTTGAAACAAGGTTCTAAGGGACCTCTTCACAAAGTTTCATTCAAAATCATCTAGCAGTTTTTACGTGATGCGAACACAGACAGACAGGCAAAAATTCCAAAAATAAGTGTTTCTATATCGATTACACGCTAAACCAACATCAAAATTAAAAAATAAAATATTTCATGTACAGAAATGACCCCGTTACAGTTTTATTATATGAACAGATTACAATTATTTGAATTATACGTTTCCTTTTCTTTAACTCATTAGTTTTTACTCTCAAATCTACAAAAAGCCAGCAATTTTTAAAGTCACTTAAAGCTTAAGTTGTTTCTTATTTGCAATATTGCATGTTATTTAAATGCTTTATATTTTATTTTATAATTATTATTAATTTATTCTCCATTATAACAGTCATTTGATGATCATCAACTTATTTAATTGTTGGCAAATGCACCTGGTTGTTAGGAGAAGCCAAATGCAAAAATAATTTTCTTTACGTTTGTTTTTTTGTTTGTTTTTATTTCTGTTTTTTGTTTTAAACATGCACAAATGATATAAATGAAATATTTGTAACTTTAAGTAATTATTAGTTCTGTAGATGTTTTAGCAATTTTGCATTTTATTTAATGTTTATAATTCAATTAAAAAGCCATTAAAATTACCCCTCAAAAATAAATTAAATATAAATAAATAGACATTTGCCATAATATATCAGCAGCTTGAATGCTATTTAGCTGCTGTTATTATAACAAATTGTAGTTTAAATGTTTATTGAATGTTAAAAAAAAGTTATTTTGTATAAAAACAAAAAAAATTTACTTTTTGCTGTTTTTATTATTTCGCCTTTACTATCACTCAATTTCTGCTGTCGTTGTTGTTGTTGTTGGCTTTTTTTTAAATTATAGTTATTGGGTTTTAATTTAATTACCGCCATTTCTAATTTTATTTAAATTATTGCTTTAAATTTTTAAAGTCGAACGAAAAAAAAACAAACAACTTAAAAAACAAATGTTAATTTTGCACGCGATATTTAGACTTCAACTTGATTTTCTTATTTATTTGTTGCATGTGCAAATGTGTGTACAACCCTTTAATTTGAGGCACAATTTTGGTAATTTGCAACTGATTTTATTTAGCCAATATATCATTGGCTGTTTAGTGTCTATTAATGTACTTTTTGGATGAGAAGCGATTTTTTAGAAAAAAGTAATAAATTTTTTTTTTCAATTTAAATTTTTATAATTTGTGTATGTGTTGAAAAACGGAAGCCCATACAATCTTAAAAAAGTGGTTCATACAATCAAAACATATAAGAAGCTGCGCAAAATATTGCTCACTATTTTATCCGAGGGACGTATAGATCCTTTTGCTTTTAGTAGATGGGCTTATAGGAAAAAATAAATTGATATGAGAAATGTCCCACCAGGCAGTTATCATCATTTAGGCATTAAAAATAAGCTTAAAAAGGAGAAAATATTTTACAAAAATTGCCAAAAGTAGAACAAGAAATAAATGTTGATGGCATTCTACAATTTAAAAGCTCCAAAACGCAGCTCTGTCTTACTCTCACCAAAGTAGTGCATGGTAAAAAGAAATAGTGGCTAAATCAGTGGATATTTTTGTGGGCCCCGTTAATTCACATTATGTCGAGCACTATTGAAAAGACTTTATTGAGGAAGGTATTTTTTAAATGGTAAACTGACTATTCTTGGTAAAACTATTGCCCTACAAAAAGGAAAATGTGCGCACGGAACAAATCAAGTTTACGGGCACCGCTCAAAAAATAAAAAAAGTTGCCTACTGGCTGCAAAAGGCAATTCTACACAAAAAATGTTAAGTGAAAAAATTTGGCGACAACCATTACTTTCCGAGTTACGAACCTCCAAAGTTTTTATATATAACACGGCATATATCGAGTTTTTGGTTATAAGACAATATGGGTATCATTGGAAAGGTTATTAAAAAACCTTTTCAATAAGATAGAAAAAAATTAAAGCAAATCTGTTAAAAAAATGTTTTTTTTTTCATATAAACATAACTTTAAACAAAATTTATCTAGAGAGTGTAAAATGTTATTTTAAGCAAAAAATGTTATGTAATAATTCTCGTAAAAACCCATAGTTTCGTAGTTGCTTCTATGGTAGGACCAACGGCGGCTTCGCTTTGTAAAGATTTTGTTTATTTTTAATTTTTCCTACTTCATTGTATAGACTCTTAAATTTCCTTTCCAATGATACCCATGCCACAATCAACTACTCGATTTTATTATATATAAAAACTTCGGAGGTCCATAACTCCGAAGGTAAGGGTTGCCGTTAATTTTTTCACTTATCTTGCCTAAAATTACATTTTGCACCCTGTAGGCAACTTTTTTTATATTGAAGCGGTGCCCGTAAACTGGATTTAAGCTAAAGTAAATTCTCTTTAATAGAATCAGGAAGACCAAAAAAATGTTGAATTTATTTTTTATTTTAATTTTGTTTTCTCACTTACTTTCTTTTATTTTAGAGTCTTCATCTAAAAACTAGATTTGCGTACTGCTTAAACAAAAAATTAATTATTATTTAAACCTTATTTTTTCACTAAAAATATTTTTTCTATCATATCATCCTTTTGTTTATCAGGAATTTGATTAATAGAATTATTAAAAAACAAATTTTTAAAATACACTAGAGCCCTGAATTGTGTCGTCCCGATATGTGTCGTTTCGATTTGCGTCGCTCGTTAAAAACTCGATTTGTTTCGTTGCAATTTCAAGTTGCGTCGTTTTGTTTCTGGTTTGCGTCTTTTTGATTTCAATTTGCGTTGTTTTGATTTCAATTTGCGTCACTAAAAACATTTAAATCTTTTACTGCAGCATTGTAGATTACCATTTTTCCATTTGTAATGCCTGATTTAGCATCTTTTCTGTCTTATAGAATTTTTACAACTTCTAGCAACACTGATCGTCAACTGTGACTTAAAAAGTTTTCAAATTGCGTGAAACAAGAGGAATTTATTATGTTTTCAATGTTTTTTCTTAATGTATTGTTTTGTTATTTCTTTATAAACTTTATCAACATTTTTTAAAGCGAATGGTATAAATAAAAATGTAGTCATTCTTGTTTTTTTATCAAAAATAAAAAATTTGTTTGCTTTGTTTTGTTTTAAATTAAATTTCAGTGCATTTATATTGTAAAAGATGATTCAATTTGCGTCGTGTTTCTCCGGTCCGCATTAACGACGCAAATCGGGGCACTAGTGCAGTTATTTTTACTCAAGGTAACAAAGGATCAAATCTCCCACATGTGGGGACTTATCCTATACCAAAGAACTAGTAATGAAGTGGTTCAAAAGCACCCAATATCGTCTAAATGTAGCAGTACTTGTATAGTGCAATGTATTATAATGATTTTCCAAGCTTTCAAATTTTTCCAATGCTTATTTGAGCATTATGATGGTTAAGGAAAGTTTACAATTGAAAAATAGTACTGCTAAATTTTGGACTAGTAAAATACCAGTTACACACTGGTTTCATCTTTTACAGAGAATATACTGTTAAATTAATACTGTAGATGTGGCCTAAGTCGTTGATGTTACATTAGTTGTAATAAAATATTGTAAACCATATGAAATACCTTTTCTTATATTCCAATAATTATCACGGATAAACAATTAAATTAAAAAATCAAAACAATCACTAAGTAATTTTAGATTTCCAATAAAGAAAAAGCCCAATGGAGAAAGTCGCGAAGAACGTCACCTTTTTTTTAATTAGGACCAGCACTCAGGGGATGACCCCTACTTATGCAATGCATTGTACTAGAACTAGGAAATTAGGTTGTGGGATGGGGAATAGAGGGAGTAGTGCTTGTGAACATTTGATTTAAGTCTTTGCACATTGAAAGTGGCAAGAAAGACCTCTGCAGGGAGTTTATTCCACATACGAACTGTTCAGCTAAAAAACGAATTTTCTCTGTAATGCGTTGTGCGATTCACTGGCCAATCGACCACAAAGGAATGCGCTCTTGATGCAGATCGCGTTGCGCGTATGAAATGACGGTTTTCAAGAACGAGTTCCCTGATTTCATAAGATCACATCCCGTTGTAGTAACGATGAAACAGTGAAACACTCCCCACATTGCGTCGATGCTTCAGTGAGTCAATAGAGCTGGATACCCTACTATCACCGATGAGTTTCTTCGCTCTTTCCTGTACGCGGTCGAGTAACTCCAAAATAGACTTTGAAGTACCGGCCCATACATGAGAGTTGTATTTCATTTTCGGTCTGATAAAGGTGACATAGATAGTAAGGAGATCAGATGGAGTGAAGTATTTCTTAAACCGTTTTAGAAAACCTAGGCACTTGAATGCTTCTTTTGCAACATAAAAACTATGCTTGTTTCAACGAACATCGTCTTGAATTTTCATGCCAAGAACAGCGAGAGCTTCTGATTCCTTTATATTCATGTCACCCATAATTACAGATGAGGTAGCATGTTCAGCAGTACGCCTGTGCGAAAGCACACAGCACTGGGTTTTATAAGCGTTAAACTGAACCCTGTTCGGAAATTACCAAAAGGTCGCGATCAGACAGCAATAATGTAAAGAAAACAAAAATATTCTTTGAGTTATCTATCGACTTTATCCAATTAAACTAATATTAAGTAATTATAACTATTTCTCGTATTATTTTTTTTTATTAGTTGATTAAATAAATAATGTTTACAACCTGAAGTTAATTAAATATTTTACACTTCCTAGAAAAAATTTAGAATATTTTTTTCCTATACTTAACACAAGTCTCCTCTTCGGTTAAGGACTATAGCACCCTTTAGACAAATTCTTGTATAATGATAATGACTTTCAAATAAAAGTCCTCATTCTGAAAGTGTCGACACTTATCAATACAAGTGGTTTTAGAGTGAGAAAACTTGCCAGGAAGTCTCGCTTGCATACGGCGACTTTTCAAGCAAATTACGGGCAGAAAGATCAAAATATTATTTTTTTCAATATTGAAAAAAACCTTTGCTACTGTGACTATGGTTAGTCTTTATTTCTTTCCTTCCGAAAAGAAATATGTTTTTTTTTTTGCAACGCTGTAAGTAAGAAAAAAATTTTAATTTAAAATAAGCAAAATAAGTTCTTTTTTAGAACTTTTAATAATTTACACTTTCTTAAGTTTTGTTTGTTTTAATTCTGAAACGTGTCTGAAAGAATGTCCACTAAATCTTTTAATTTTAAATTACATTGAAAATGAACACACAACCATGCTGCCGTTTAAAATAATAAAATAAATTCACTTATACTGTTTTTTGTGGGAATTTAAAGGCATGAGTGTGATTATCACGTTCTTCAACAGACAACTATAAATTTCACAACCACCTACTTTTTACAAAGAATTTCATTTCAATTTTGTTCGCTTACCTTCTTCGTTTTTTTTTTCACTGGTTTAAATTAGCTCAAATGTGTAATTTGACACCTGCAAAGACTAGATAGAGACTTTTTATATGATTTTGTTTAAAATATTTAAATAAATTAAACAACAGTCTTCCACACCTTTTTGCTAAGCATCCTTGCAAAATTTCTTTCTCTTTAATTTTTGAGGCAACTTAAAATTTGCTCGTTTATTTAGTTAAAATAAAATTTGAAAAAAATATATAATCCGATGCCATCATCAAAGGTGAATTGTTTGTTGTTAATATTGTTGTTTGCGTAGTTCACTCATTTAATAAGAAAAGAAAAAAAGGCGATTTTACGGTCAAGCTTTTTACGGTCTTGCCAGACACTTTGTCGCCATTTAGTCAACAATTGTCAACTACTAAAACAGCATCTTTGCGTAGTTTCAAAAAATTAAAAAAAAAACGTTAAAGCAGCCTGCTTCCTATGTCCACTACGCTTGAACTGTACTACTTAATCTACGACCAAATATCAATGTTGGCAGTCGGCAACAACAAAATTTTTTTTTTCAATTTTTTTTAAACCATCCAACTTTAGCTCTTGGATTTGGAGTTGATAAAACATTACCATTAACGTTAAAGCGACAAAATTTAAATCGCAATTTAGTTTCAAACATTATCAAGATGAAAAGCAAAGCATAGCAAAGCAACTTTAAAGCAAAGAGCAGAGCACCATTAAGCGTTTTTCCTTATTTCTACAAAAGATGATCTTTCTTCCACTTAACCATTCATTTTTGTGGTTGTTTTTTTTTCTTTTTATATGCATATTTGCTACGTGGTATGAGGAACGAACTAAGCAAATAAACTAAACGAGCGAGGGAACGCATTTTCTGGCCAATTAATTAAGTCAGAATATGTTGTATTATTTGGTTTCTGGTGTTTAGTTGGAGTTTTATTTTTTTGTTTGCTTATTGTTTTTGCTGTTGCTGGGTATGTCACAGAAATTAAGAAAGAAAACAACAAAAACAACAAACAAAAAAAAACAACTTGAGCTAAGAAGCTTAATTGGTTGTTGGTTGTGAACTTTTGTCTGTTGCAAATCTGTTAATTTTTTTTACCAATTTAAATGTGTCTCATTTGTTTCTTGTTTTTTTTTTAATGTGTGAAATTCTCAGTATAAAAAGTTGTTTTATTTGTTCACGGAAAATATCGGCCACTTTGAAATTAAAATCTCAGATCTATTTCATTATTTAAAAAGAATTCAAGCAAACACCTTAAAGTTTCCTTTTTCAAAAGATATTTTTTTTATTCAAAAGTTTTTTTTTTTTTAATAAAAAAAAGGTACTTTATTGAAATGCATACTTTTTTAAATGGGTCGTAATAAAATGGCTTAGAAAAAAAATTAAAACGTTTGTCTTTTAAAAGCGTATTTTAAAAATTATTTTAATGAAACTTTTTACAAATAAAATTTCACAAAATAGTACTTTTTAAAACAAATAAATTTTTCTCACAATATTTTAAACAGCTGCTTTTCGAAAATTAAATTTTACAAAGACTCTCTTGTAAGTAACCTTGAACAAAAAAAGCAAAAAAAAAAAAATTCAAATTTCCTTTTCTATCGAAATTGACCCTTCTAAAACGTTTATTAAGTTTCTTTTCAAAGAATAAAATTGCTTGAAAATAAATTATTTGCAAAGTACTTTTTATCACAAATTATGTTTTTTTCAATTTCTGTCGATTATTTAATTGATTTGCTAAAAAAATTTAATTTTTATAAAAATAAAAATCTATCATAAAAAATGGTTATTATAAAAAACTCTTTTAACTAAAACAAATTTTTAAAGCCCAAAAATAATTATCTTAGTAAGAGTTGGATTCATGCATGAAGATGTTTATACCACAACCTTTTTAATTTAAAATTTTGTAATTTTTGGTTTTTATTTACGCTTTAAAATATAAGACATTAAACATCAAAATAAGTTCTTCTATAATGACATCCTTTAAATTTTAATTTAATTTTTTATGTTATTATTTATGTTATTAAAGCAGGTAGACACTGTGCTTAAGTTTTAAATGACTTCCTACTGCAAATTTAAAGATGAGGCTTTTAAATGAATATCACTTCTCTACATATTGGAAATAATATCTCTGTGTTGATTTCCTTTAAATTTGAAATTCATTTTAGTATCTGTTATTACACTGGCCATAATAATCATAAAACAACAGGGTCCCTATTACTGAAAAGTAACTCAAATCACACACCAAAAAAAAAAAAAAAACAAATATTCGGGTGACAAAGAATTTCAAAATAAGAAAAAAAAAATATTTTACATAAAAATGTTAATAGGTTAAACATTTTTAAAATATTTTAGAATTTCCTGAAAAATCTCTTCAAAAGCTTTGAAATGGTACCCATATTGATATCTTAAAAAATAGTGAAAAATCGTACTTTTCCACGAAAAGTTCAAAAGCTCATAACTCGAAAAATATGGGCCAATTTTTTCACTTAATGTTCTTTTTTTATTTTTAATTCTCTATCGGCCCATATTTTTTCATTTTAGTAACTTCATTGTTCCGAATGATATAGAAAAAGTGGAGGCAGGCGTGGTGTTTTGCCTACTGATCGATTGGCGTACTTAAATTTTCTCTAGATCATCCAGTGCCTTGGCAAAGATGATTTCAACACAAATACGGACAGACAGACGGACAACGCGTAATCGTCTTTGCTTTGCATAAGGACTCACTTTATGGAATCGGAAATGGATATTGTAGAAATTATGAACGAAATGACAAACTTAGATATACCCTTTTTCCACTCTCTGCGGTGAAGGGTATAAAAATAAGAAAAAAATTTTAGAGAAAAAAACTTGCCCTTGCGTTTTCTCCCTGCAAGCATTTTGTATAGAAAAGTCACTATATCGTTACTTCATGGCGTTAAAATGTCTCGCAAATTATATCGAACGTACACGTATAAAAAACCACTTTAAACAACTACTTTTTTATTTAAAAAACGGTCCACTAGTTTCATATCCTCCGAGGTAGCGAACAAAACACCAGCCCTTTCTCTGATTTTTTTAAATCAGCTGAAACATTGAAGTAGCTCCAATCGATAAAAAAAACTAACATATGAGGCGATAAAGAATTAAAAAAAAAAAAACATGAAGTGAAAATATATCCGCTCCCCTGAGCGGGCCTATAAATTTTTCAAAATTTTTAAAATATCAATATGGGTATCATTTAAAAGCTTTTGAAGAGATCTTTCAGGAAATGCTAAAATGTTTTTAAAATTCTAAACCCATTAAGAGCCGATGGCATTTTTATATAAAATTATTTAGCGTACTTAATTTTTTCTGATTTTTAAATTCTCTGTCAGGTCAATATTTGCTTTTTTGATTGAAGTTACTTCACTAAACTAGATTTTAATCAAAGGTCTTAAATTTGCTTAATAACTTCTAAGTTTAATTGTTTCTTAATCCTTTTTTAATTAAAAGTATTGCTAGAAATATTTAAATTTAAATTCTGTCAGTTTTGCCTTTTGTTTATTTACTCACGAATTGATTAATAGAATTTTCATTTCTTAAACCATTCAAAAAAGTACAGCAAAATTTATTTTGCCAATTAAAAAGTAAATTGTTATTAATCATAATGTTTAAAGTACCAGTTACAATCCAAGATTCGGCATAAAAAAATAGCGAAGATTTAGTGTTTTTAATTTCTAAAATTTCTTTAAGTAATCAAACAACAAATAGGCTGCAGACTAGTAGAACTTCCCGGATATAGACACCATGTGGCCTGTGTACTGTTATTCTTTTAGAAACCTTATATTGATACGAAGTTAAAACAAACGTACCACAATTTAAAATTAGAGATTTTTCTATTAAAAAAGACAGATATTTTTATTTCACATTTTCCATGCGAAAACTTATCACAATAAAATACAAAAATGAGTTAATAAACAGAAATATATCAAATATGTATATTTAAAAAAATATTAATACAATTAAAAAAAGGTAAAGTATTCGTATGACAATTAAAAAATTAATTAAACCTTCATCTTTATATTCAACTATAAAAAAAAAATTAATAAAAAAAGAATAAAAGTAAAATTGAAAAATATATCTTATCAAAGAAAAAATACATCACAAAACATTATAAAGAAAATTCGAAACCTTAAATCTGAACAGCTATCATAGTGCTGTTAGTTATAATCTTAACACTGTAATCTTCTACATATCGCACGGTGACAACAAACATATTTATGTTTCTTCGTTTATCTTTTCTCGCACGGTCATAAATGTTAAATGTCATTTAGAAAAATCCATTAAAATATATTTTACTTGGAATAATACTTTCATTCCTGATTCTTTTTTAATAGTTTCATTACTTTTATGTGGTGTAAATTCCATGTCATCTTTAAGCTTCTGTTTTTAAGGATAATAATAAAAAAAAACGTATAAAAAATTTTCCAACTGAACGCAGTCTCTCTTTACAACATTATGACTTCATTTATTTGTTTAGTTGTGTGTTAAACAAGTACATTTTTTTAATTTTGTTTATTTGGAAGTCATTAATGTTGCAATGAATTTATGTATTTGAAAATATTAAATAATGTTTCAGTTAAAGAAGATAAATGTCTTTAAATCATTGCAGAGCGTTAATTTTAGTTTATGTTGTTTAAGGTGGAATCCATAAATGTTGCCTGTTATTTAAAAATGAAAGCAAAAAAATGACCGCTTTTAAAAGTTATGATGTGACATCTTTTCCTTTAAGATTTTAATTAACAAGATACCTAAAGATCTACATTAGATATTGAGGCGATTAAGTAGAAATAGTTACAAACATAAATTTTGTTCTTTGAGTAGCTATATTTTCAAAGGGTTTTCTTTTTTATTTTATTTTAAAAAACGTTTGTTTTAAAGCCTGTGTATTTTTAATAAATTAATTGTTTATCTTTTTTATGTATTTTATTTTATTCGTCAAATAAATCCAAAATGCGATTTCTGTTAATGTCAAATAAAGTCAGAGAGAATTGATGAATTGCACGCAACATTCGCCACATAATTGAGGTTCGTACACAACTACTAGAATTCAATTTGCTCCCACTTGGAAAACTTATTCCAAAAATAATGAAAGTTCATCAACTGGTTTTTCAAGCAAAACCATCTTGATAGCCATCGGAGCGCCACCCCCATCCACATTATTAATATATTGGAATGATCATTAAAAGAGATTTTAATTAAAGTATATTGATTTAAAAATTATGTTAAATAAAATTTTCAAAAAAAAAAATTCCCAAAACCTGAAGAAAATTTTGTGTTCCAATTTTTTCGGAAATAAGTCAACAGCAGTTTTTGCTGCTCAAAATTAGTTTTCTTTGCAATATTTCTTTATTGTTTTGAATCATAACGAAAGTAAAATAAGCAATTGGTTCATAGAAAAAAAATTATTGCACATTAGAAAGGTGTTATTTGTTTTCAGATGGAAATTTCAATAAATATTTAATTGACTCAATTATATATTTAATTGAAAACTAAATACAAAATTTTCTGATTAACTAATTAATTGAATCAATTAATATTTGTTTAAGATTAAGAAAAAAATTTCCAAATTAATTAATAATTGAATTGATTAAAAATTTAATAACTTTTGTAATAACTGCTGTTTAATAAAAATAACCAAATAGAACCATTTAGGGGGCTACCAAATTGCTGGCCGCCCCGTTATGCTGGCGTCAGGCCGTTTTGAGTTGGTTCATGCCAACACGTCTGGATATCTAAACAGCAGCAAAAACAAAAAATCATACCAGCTGACTAAAACAAAAGATTTATGAGGCCTGAAGAAAACCAGTTCTTTGTCTACACACACCACATAAGCTTCTGATGTTCTGCCAGGAAACCTAAGCCCTCCCTCCCACTTGAGGCCGTAAAACCACACCATAGCATCGTAATCAATTTTTTTTAATGCTTCAAATTTACACTTTTTACCTTTTTTTTTTTGCTCTTTTTTTCTCGCTTTAATTATAAATTTTTACCACAACAACAACAATGGTTGCTCCAAAAATAGTAATTTTATAATTATTTTTAGCCGCCTTAAAAAAGGAAGGAGGTTATGAATTCGACTGAATGTTGGTTTTTTATGTTTGTGCCTGCAGAATTCAGTCATTTCTGAACCGAGTTTGAATTTTTTTTTTTAATTTGCTAGATTATGCTTACAGTTCACAATCTTGAAAATTAAAGGGTGTCCCCACACAAGTTTTTTAAGTGTATTAGAAACCAAAAAGCGCACTTCTTTGAAATTAAAAAAAAAACTAAAATTACCATAGCTCCCGATAGCAAAATAATAAATCTAAAAATTAAAGGGTGTCCCCATAGATGACGTAAATTGACTTATATGCACCTATCTTTTGAACCGTAATAGACAAACACTTGAAGCTAGTTATAACAAAAATTATAAACATTCAAAATTATTAATTAAAGGGTGTGCCAATAGTTAATGAAATTTGATGTATGTGGCCAAACGTTTGAAATGTTATAGACAGATTGTTGAAATTTACAAAAATAACAACAAGTAAATAATTTGAATTTACAAATTAAAGGGTGTTCCCAAATTTGAAATAAATTCACCTATAAGGCCCTATCGCTTGAACCGTTATATACAAGCACTTGAAAATTAGACAGAATGTTTACCACTTTGTCTGCTATATGAAGAAGTATAAATATTTAAAATTTTAAATTATAGGGTGTTACAATAGTTGCTGTTATTTGAAATATATGACCAAACTGTTAAACAGTTGTAGATAGTTGATTGACATTTGCACAGAACCTTTATTGCTGAGTCCGCTATAACAAATAGCAAACTTTTAATTAGAAATTAAAGGGTGGCCCTATAACTAATGTAATTTAACCCATATGACTCTATTTTTAAGACCATTACAGACAAACTTCTGAAATTAACACAGAATGTCTATTACTATATCAAGTCTAATAACAAGTATAAATAATTAAAATTAAAAATTAAAGGGTGTCCCTATAAATGATGTTATGAATTGAATTAGAAAATAAAGGGTGCCTTAATTGTTGTAATTTGATGTATATGGCCAATCTTTTAAACAGTTAAAGACTAACGTTGCGTCAGGTATAAAAAGTTTGAAAAAATAAAGGGTGAATTCATATTTTGTTCTAAGACATATGAAAAGTCCTGAGGCAAACTTTCTCGAATATAATATAATTAATGTGTAATTACCGTCCTAAAGAAATATGATTTTAAGTTTGTCTGTTTTGTAGGCGTTTTTTTTTTTTTCTTTTTTTGCAAGAATTATTCTTCGATCATATAAAACCTTCTACTTGATTCATGAAAATTAATTTAATTGTCCAGGCAAATCGCATTCCCTTATTTAAATAAACAGCTACATTTCAGCTCTTTTTAGCAATTTTGCATAATCTAAAACAACAAATAAATGCAAATCACAAATCATGCAATTAAACTAGAACTAACGACTTCTTTGTCTGTCGCAAACAGGGATGCCAAACGATGAAATAAACGAATAAATATCTTCACTTTCAGATTTCAACAGACAACCAAAAACAGAAACAGCAACACAATATAAAAAAAGAACCTTCAAGAACACCAACCAGAGTATTAGGAAAAAGAAAATGCAAAAAAGCCAAGCGACGTCTGAATGTCTCGCAAGAGTTTTTTTTTTTTGTTGTTGGCATTGTGCAATAAAAAGAATTAAATTCAATATTTGTTGTTTTAAATTGCATACAAATCGCTTGTTTACAAGGCTTAAATATATAAACGAGTGTGTGTTATGCCACACTAAGCAAATTGTTTAAAAAAATAGAGTTTGGAGCACTGAAAGAACAAAACTTGAAAAGCGCCTTCAATTCACCAAAAAAACAAAAAAGACAGAATTTAATTTGAAGAGTGTTGTTGGTTAGTAAGATTGCTGGCTGACTGTTTATTTGTTTAAAAAGGTTTGGTACTTTGGAATTGAAATAAAAATACTTTTATTTTGTTGATTCTTCTTCTGCTTCTTTTTGTTTTTGTTATAACAATAGGCGTTTGGTTAGACACAATTTATTTAAGATACGGCGCTAGTAAGCACACTTTAAGGATCCATTGTATTCCCAATCGAATTTAAGTGCCAAAGAAACAAAAATCCTATTGATTTAAAAAAAACAAACAAACAAAATACAATGACAATAAACAAACAAATACGATGACATGCCAACAGAATAACCTGGATACTAAGACAACAATTAACATGCCATTTGATGCACAAGTACTTGCAGTATGTCATGTTTTCAAACAAATTCAAATTGAATTTAAAACTTTTAGCAGCAAAACCTTTTATGAATGTAATTTTTTTTTAAACTTGCCAACCATAATTAGATACATAATTCGTGAATAATAGTTCATTGACCAGCACTTAGTGGACACGACCACAACGACGATTATGCATCATTGAACGAACAACTAAGCTGGGGTAGAATAAAATAGAACGAGGGCATTGTAAATAAAAAAGGGCCACAGTATTAAGTGAAATACGTGATCGATTGACTACCGACAGATTTGCCTTAAAGACTTTAAACACACATAGCCCGCGTCTAGCTATCATTTCTTAGCAGTTCAGTTGACTTGACTGACTCTGATTAGTTATAACAAATTACCGTGTTTACACGTTTATCTATACACACACACACACACACAAACTAACAGCTCATGCTAAAGAAGATTTCTATAATAAATGATGGGGTACCAGTTTAAGGTATCAACTAATAAAGAAGAAGAAGAAGAAGAGAGAGATATTGCAGATGTATTAAGTTTCGAAACTATTTAATAGATAAATATGAAAATACCACAAACTAACATTGGATAGTTTAAACATCTACATCACTGGCTGATAGAAGAAGAATGAACATATTGAAACAGCCATTTCAACAGCCATCTCAACAGCCAATCCACTACAATCATAACAACTTCATGGCTACAAAGAATAATGATTTCAATTGCCGTTTTATTCCAATATTGAAAAATTGCACAACATTAGTTTCTTCACTGAGAATCATAACCATGAATAAAAATCTATAACATCAACATACTCAAGTTTTCCAGGACTCTAGTATCCATAAAACTAAAACTGATGCGATTGTAGTTACATTTAGCAAAAGTTACAAATTGTTTAAAGAATCATAAACAATGCTGCACTTAAAATTGCCAACATTATTATTCGCAATTCGTTAAACAAAATTTTTTCAACCGGTTCTTGTATCTTTACAACAATTGACAATTGATTATCAATATTGTTTTTATCTTAATTTGTTTGTTGCTTAAGAAAAAAAGTGGGAGGAGTTGTAACTAAAACAATTTTCCAAACACGCAACGCATTCTCTGTTACGTTTCAATAATGGTCTCATCGTCATATTTTGCACAATTTATTAACGAATAAGTGTTGTGAGTTTACAGACTGAGTTGATTTAATACATAATGAAGGCTATTTGTTGAAGGAATGTGCCTACACTTTGCAGGGAAATTAGTAAGATTTTTAAAAGAGTTCGCTGCAAATAAAGTTCTATTTTGTAAAATTTAAGGCAACACGTTCGAAGAAAGGTTTGAAAGGTTTTTTTTTTGTAATATTTCGTCGGGAAGACAAAGAACAATAAAAACAACATCTTTTTTAAGTTCATTTTCTTTTTTGTTGAATGTGATTGAAATTATAGTTTATGGTTAATTTGTAAAGTATCTTAGTGACCGGTAGTACGGGGTGATCTACGGATGACTTACTGACCTTCATTTTGGCAAAATGGTATCAAACTATTCTTCGCTTTGTCGAAAGCAACCTGATAACTCTGGATGTTTTCAAGGCGAGTATGACAAACTCGTTTTGAAACTTATAGCTTCTCTCAATTTGTATAGAGTTTTCTCAGGAATCGCTCTATTCGAAGTCAATTTCAATCAAGCATGTTCATCACAAATTCAGGAACACCACAGAGTTCTATTCTTTACCCCACTATATTTCTTATTTTGCTTAACGAAATTTTTTATCAAACTTTTAATTCTCTATTCTTTTTTGCAGATGATAGTGGAGTGTGCTATTTACACACAATAGACCAGTCCTTTTGAAGATTTTGGCTATAAGACGACACATGGATAATATCTTTTTACAATTTCCTAGTGGTGACATGTGGACAGATTTCAATTTAACGCTTAGAGAACCCAGTGCTGTATGCTTTCCAACAGGCATGCGACCAAATGTACTACTAAATTTTTAACTATGGGGGATATAAATACTAAACAATAAGAAGCTCCTTAGGTTCTTAGTTCAATGCAATCTTCAGTGAAGCAACCATATTTGTCAGATTGCAAAACAAGCATTCAAGTGCTTTAATTTTTTAAAATGGAGCAAAAGACAATTCACTCCATCTGATCTCCTTCTCATTAATGCCTCCTTGATAAGACCGAAAATGGAATACAACTCTCAAGTAAGGACCGGTGCTTCAAGGACAACCTTGAAGTTAATCGAAAGGTCTTAGAAGTGAGTAAAGAAACTTATCTGTGACTATTGGCTAACCAGCTTTATTAGCACACTGGAGCATGTAAGATGTGTTTTCTTGCTACTACAATGAAATGAGCTCTGATGATATAAAGTTTCGCTCTACATTAAGATCACATCCCTAAGTGGTTTATTTTCACAGCAAATCGCACTACGCGTTAAAGAAAAAAATTATGTTTTTTTTTTTAATAACAGTTCGTATGTGGAATAAACTCCCTGCAGAGGTCTTTTCTGTCACTTATAAAAGTTCAAATCAAATGTCTTCAAACACTAGTTCCTCTGTCATCCTTCCCACAACTTAATGTTCTAGGGTCGTCTCCTTAGTGCTGGTCCTATTAAAGAAACAATGTAGCACTTCTCAGAATTTTAAACCGTCTACTACAGCAAGTTTTTTTTAATGTGGTCAAAAGTCTGGAATAGCCATTGTTCGCCAAGTCATTTCTTTAAATGTACAATAATAAAAAATCTCTAGGAGTATAATGGAATAAATATTAAAGATGTTTAAAAAGCAGTGCAGCCACCACAACCCTCGACTAAATAATCATGGCTACATTTGACTAATAAACTGACCTTTAAAAAGCATAGCCATTTCTTTATAGCGGTAACAAACACTAAAACGATACAATTTATTGGACAATAAATAACTAGAAATAAAAAATGATATCATTAATTTAACCCATTAAGAGAAAAAATGAAATTAAATCGCTAGATTAACCTGAAAATACCTAAATCGTAATTACTTCCTAAAAATAAACAAAAGCAAAAATTTAGTTAGTCCTGCCAGCTAAAACATTATCGAAATCTAGTTCTTTAATTATAAAGTGTCGACTTCGCGCTTCGCTACTTTTTGACGCTGTTGGTAGAATACTAGAGAAAAATTCGTTCGACATTATTAAAAAACTAATCAAGGACTTAAAACTCAATCACCCCTTGTCGTGAATAAGAAGTGAACTTTTTTTATCCATGAAATTTTTATTCTACTCGAAGTTAAAATTGCTACCATGGATTTCCCATGAAATATTTTTTCACTTCATTGAACAGCTGTTAAAAATTAATAAGCTATCAGTGCAAACTGAATGTGAGTAAGAAGAATAAGCTAAGTGAAAATTTGTAAAATGAAGATCAAAAATAAATAAAGAAATTTTTTTTTACAAAAACGTGACGTGTAAGACGCGTATAACCCCTTGAAGTTACCCCACACATTCCTGACCCATTTCAAAAAAAAAAAAATGTATTAATTTTTTTTATATCTCCATTTTTCATTAATTGACATTTTTAATCTCTTTGTTTTGCATTTTGTCGGGTGTAATGCCAGTCTGCGCTGCAGAAACTGTTATTAAATTAAAAAATGTATTTATAATTTTAATATTCTAATTATAAGTGATAAAATCTTGCACAATGTGTTCAGTTCCCCAGTAAAATTTTAGTGAACAAATCCAAGGGAAAAGTGAAAAATTAGAGGGAAAAAAAATCAATCACGATGAGGGGAATTTTTGTTTACGTGAAACTTTTTTCATGCAAATTATTCACGATTGTAAATTGGGGAAATGTATATTTTTTACAGACTTAAAACTTAATATTTATGGGAGATCAGAAATTAAAAATATTTAAATAATTTTTTATGTAAAAAAAATTTATTTTCCAAATTATATCTGGGTGATCATAAATTAAGCTTATTGTCTCAAAAAAAAAATAATAATAATAAAAAATAAATTAAAAAAACAACAACAACAATATAGAGGTTTAAAAAAGAATTTTAAATATTTTTATGTAAAAATATCAGCTTTTTTTGTTCGTTTTGCTGCCCTAGTAAAAATACTCGTACCACATCCACTCTTCCAATCCATTCAGCTTTTTAATTTTGATTCTCCATAATAAGATTCAAAATTCTGTTTATTTTACTCCACTTGGTCATATAAGTTAGAAAACGTCATCTATAGGGACACCCTTTAATTCCAGCAAATATCACTAGATAACGTTTAAATTCTTAGTAATCCTCATATAAAATAACTCTGTAAAATCAGTGTACACTATGCGAGGGTTAGTTTATATAAAACTGCTTGACTCTGAGGAGCCAATACATATTGAATTTTTCGACCAATTGCAACAGCTTTTTCGTTAATTACATATTTTTTCTTCGTCTCACATTCATAGTAACTTTGATATCTAAAAAATCTTTTAACTTAAGTATTTATTTTGTCTTTGTATGCTTTTATAATGTTAAAACTTATTATTTAAATTTTAAAAATTATTTCTTAACTAATATTAAGACATTAACTGTTGCACATTATCAAAGCGTTGCTATTACTTATTTCAATATAAAAAATGAATTCTATGGATAATAATACGTTAATTCCCAAAGACGTTACTGCTTATATGGTTAAAATTCTTTGTAAGCAGAGAAATGAGCTAAAATTTTGCCACATAAATGCACAAAGCCTATACAGTAAAATTGATGAATTTAGATATGTTTTTAAAAGCTCAGGCTTACATATAATATGTGTATCAGAAACATGGTTTTACCAAGCTATAACAGATACTATGGTCTCAATGAGCGGATATAAATTATATAGAAACGACAGAGAGGATGGGTATGGCGGTGTTGCAATATATGTAAAAAACGAACTAGTTTGCAAAATAAAAAGCAAGAATGATCAAAATGATAAAGTTGAACATCTTTTACTTGAAGTATGTTGTGAGGGTGAAAAGTTTCTGATTGGCAGTGTATATAGACCTAATAGGCGAATTGATCTCTGCCACTTTTACAAGGTTGTAGAGGAACTAACGCCAATTTATAGTGATGTCATTATAGCAGGTGATTTTAACTCCAATTTGTTGTCCGATACATATCTTACTGATAATATGAAATCCTATGGTCTTTATCCAGCAAACACATGTATGCCAACTCATTTTACAACGACTTCTTGGACATTACTTGACCTGTTCTTTGTATCTAATGAATCAAAAATTTTGATGTATGATCAGCTATCAGCTTCGTGTTTCTCCAAACATGATCTTATCTTTCTAGCATACAATATTATATTACATCCACCTAGGAAAGTCATTGTTTTTCGTAATTTCAAACGTATAAATCGAAATGGTTTAGAAGAAGATATCTTCAAAATAAATTGGAGTTACATATATCAATTGTTAACAGTAGATGAAAAACTTGCCTTTTTAGAATATCACGTTCAAGAGCTTTTCAACTTAAATGTACCTTTACAAACAAAGACTATAAGAAATAGACAAAATCCATGGTTTACTATGCGCATAAAGCGTCTCATTGAAGAACGTGATATTGCTTATTCTCGTTGGAAGAGGTACAAGTTAAATGATTTGCATAACTACTTTCGTGCAGCTAGGAAAAAAGTAACCAATGCTATTAGACATGCAAAGTCGTCGTATTATGCTGAAAAGTTTGCTAATTCAGTTAATTCACATAAAACATGGAAAACTATTAAAGAAATTGGAATAATGTCTCAAAAATTCATTGATGAAAAACCGTCTTTAAATCCGAATTTTATAAATGAAAACTTTATCAACATACCGATGGAACATGCTGATCATTTATATTATAAAAACTTTCAGAGCAATCAGTTACCTGAAAAATTATTCAGTTTTGAATGTGTTAGTAAGTTTGACGTCATGAGAAGCTGTTTATCTATCAAATCAAATGCTACAGGAGTTGATGGAATTCATCCGGCTTTTTTAAAAATGATTCTTAAATATTTGTTGCCAATAATAACACATATTTTTAATCACATTATTACAACTAGCACCTTTCCTACAAAATGGAAACAAGCCAAAATATTTCCTGTTCCGAAATCATCCTCTGAATATCGCCCAATAGCAATACTACCGTACCTATCAAAGGCTTTTGAAAAGTTAGCCCATAGTCAAATTACCAATTATCTCAACAACTATAACCTTATTACAACCAAACAATCTGGATTTCGTGCTAAGCATAGTTGTATTACTGCTCTCACAGATGTAGCTGAAGATCTTCGAAAAGAGTTGGACGATGGCAATACTGCAATGCTGGTTCTATTAGACCATTCAAAGGCCTTCGATACGGTGGACCATACCATCTTAACTCAAAAACTAGAAAAAATGATGCACTTCTCCTCAACTTCTTCTAAATTAATGAAATCATACCTTAGTTGTCGGGAGCAGTATGTGGCGATTAGTCCATCTCTAACATCAACTTTTCTCTCTGTTACAAGGGGTGTACCACAGGGTTCCATTCTCGGTCCTCTACTCTTTTCAATTTATGCTAACGATTTGCCAGATCAGTTAAAACACTGCAAAATCAGAATGTATGCAGACGACGTTCAATTGTACATCAGCAGCAAACACGGAAACATTGAAGAAAATTTAAACGATGACTTGCAAAGAGTTTCTTTCTGGGCTACTATAAATGGTCTTAGCCTTAATCCTAAAAAATCAAAATGCATTTTGCTACATAAAAGATCACAGAACATTGGCGAAATACCAGAAGTCTACGTTAACAATAAGAAAATAGAAATTGTAAACAAAGCAAGAAATTTAGGAGTAATCTTCAATAGTACACTAACATGGGCAGATCATGTTGCTAGTGCCTGTGGAAAAACTGTTTCTATCCTGCGAACCTTATGGCCCACACAATATTGCACACCACTCAAAATAAGGCTCCTCCTTGCTAAAACATACCTCATTCCAACTTTGACTTACGCCTGCGAAATTTTTTCAAATTGTGATGCTAAAAGCAAATCGAGACTTAATGTGACCTTCAACAATATCACAAGATATGTATTTAAGCTCAAACCTTATGGCAATAACGAACATATAAGCACTTACTCTAAGAAAATTTTCGGAGTCTCTTTTGATGATTATTTGAAAATAAGAACCTTGATATTTTTACACAAAATAGTAACTACTCGTGAACCTTACCATCTTTATATGCGACTTAGATTCAGTCGCTTTGGTCGAAACAAGACCTTGATACAACTAAGATATAACACATTAATATCACGTTGGCAGTTTTTTGTATCCGCAATACGTCTTTGGAATAATATTGATCCATATATTAGAGAAACGAGCAACGCATTACTGTTTAAAAAAAGAATGTTTAAATTTTATTCCTGATACTGAGTCTTAATGTAAATTTATTTATATTTGTTACAGGATAATTAATTCCCTTTTATTATTATTATATTGTTTTTTAAATCTTAAATTATTGTCTTTAAAATTTATTTACCAGATTACAATATTATACTTCTACTATTTAAAAACTTAAGTTTTGTTGTAGAAGCTACCAACTATGCAATAAATAAATAAATAAATAAATAAAAAAATTTTTTATGGATATATTAAACCGCCCTCGTATATATCTCATGAAATTGCATGCTTATCATAAATATGTTTATGTATGTGTGTGTGCAAACATTAAAATATAAATTTTCATGATACATTTCAAACACATTAGATGAATTTTTTTTACAGTTCAAAAATAAATTATTCCCGTCTCACATTACATGCCATCGTTTTAAAGTTTGGACAAACAGAAAATAAAACCAACTGAACATTTGTCTTAAGTATCGTTTGCACGTGTACATGTGTGTGTTCAAATGCTGTATGTTAAAGCTTTAGCAAAAAAAAAAAAAAAAGCTTAAAGAAAATACAAAATATTATTTTTCTTCTTTTTTAAGTACAAATTTAAACAAATTGTGTAAAATACAGGCAGCAGACGGACAGACAGTTAGTCAAACGTACATGTGTTTACTATTTGTGATGATTAAAAAAAAGAATGAGAACAGAAACAGTATTCGGTTGGTTGGTGTTGGTGATGTTGTACATTTGTTTGGTACATCATCATCTCTTGTTGTTTATTTTCAAGCTATAATTTATTTCTAAATTGCCAGCCAACGGCCAGGATTTCCAACTAAACTGCAAATTAGCAGCCAATTTCCAAGTCGATTAATAACCATAATTATGGTTCACAATACACCAAGTAAGTACTCGTGCAAACATACAAAAAACATACAACAAAGAATACAAAATACAAAATACATTCATTTCAATCGAATATTCATTCGCGCTGGCACCGTTCTATGTTTCCTACAACAACGAAACTGTGCGAAAGCGAAAAGAGACGTGTAATAAAATGATGCATCAAACACTTTTGGCTGCATAAATTCCTTTTGTACAAGTGTGCATTACCAATAATCACCAATGTTTTCTTTGCTTTTCTTTTGTTTCGTTTTAATTTTTTGCTGTTATTGTTGTTGTTTTTTCTTTCTCAATTTATTTGTTTGTTATAGTTGTTGCGATAATTAACGGTTGCATGTCTTAACTGATTTGTTAATATTGGCCACAATTAACGATTGTGTTTGTTAGTTTAATGAAAACTTGTGAATCAATAAATTTTATTATTGAATTTTCGCTTGTGGTTGCTTGTTAGAAGCTGAACATTCGAATGGAAATGGAATTTTTAATATATTGCGAGAAAATAATGGCGTTTTCGTTTTAAGTAAAGCTCAAAAAGTTGTTAAAGGCTGTTTATGATTTAATTATTTATTTTTAATAATTTTATTATAAACTAAAAAACGATGAACAAATTTATTATTTAAGTTTAAAATTATTTCTAATTAAGACGCGATAAAATTGTATGGTGGAAAAAAGCGATAATTTTAGACGATATGACAATTGCTAATTTAATTTATTTTTAACTGAACTGTTTATTTCGAAAAAGTTTTTTTTGTCTGAACATAATTTTTATACGTATTTAGACGTTTCTCTAAAGCTGTAATTACCCATTTTTGTTCGGACAACATTTTTTTATATGTAGTTCGACATTTATTTCAGAGAGTGAGAGAAGAGTGAAAAAAGTGATTTGGTTCACACAACTCTCAGCTTGATTTAGTTTAATATTAATTTTATTCCGGACAAAATTGAACTGTGTTGCCATTAAAAAAACGCTGAATTGTGTTGCCACATCATATAGTGTTTGCATGGTATCAAATTCATTTGTTTTGTTTGTGTTGTGTATCAATAAAGTATAATTTTTCAATAAAATATTTTTTAACAAATTGAAGTTCAGTGAAGCAATTGCCCTCAAGTTTATAATGGAAATTAAAAAGCCCGGAAAAGAATACATGTACGACATGAATACTGACGGCTTTCAGTTAATGATTTGTTGCTATGTTGCCACGTGGTAAAATTAATTTGACTTGTTTACTTATGTATTCATATGGCAGCTTTGTTCATCCGGGAAAATTTTTCGAAATGAAAACTCTAAGTAAAAAAATGTTCATCTCAACAAAAATCTTGCCCGGACAAAATAGGTGAATTCAGCTTTACTGAGAGACAGAATTGCGGCTTGACAGAAAACTTTTCCCCTGAGTGAGCACTCTGTTTTTTTTAACATTTTTAAAGTTTAAAGTTTTTCTGTCACATTAAAAATTTTTAAATTTAATATTTTTAAGTGCATAACGCATTAAGAGCCGATGACATTTTTATATACAATTATATGAATTACTTATTTTTTTATTTTTTAACTTTCTGCCACCCCAATATTTGCCTTTTTAATTGTATCAATTAACCTTGCGTTTTATATGTGCAGTATTACTGTGCTTGATTCCTTCAAACGTAAATATTTCATGAGAACGAATGAACTACTGTCATATCGCTGCTGTTCAATATGCCGGCCCATCAGTGGATTCTATAAAAAAAAATTTTAGACAAAATTTAAGAGTCTTATATTTCACACTAAATTGATTAAGTGAGAACTATTTTCTCGAGAAACTACTTTTTTTGTGGCTTTTCTAAGAATTGTGATAAAAGTGAACCAATAAACATAGCTTAAGCTAACGGCGGAACATCTACAGATAACAGCTTTTTCAACCAACAAATTAATAGCATTTTTATTTGAATATATTATTGGATATAAATGTGGTATGTCATAGTGTCCATGGACATTATGTCGCTTTGAAAAACGTGTGACGACATTATGAATCATGTCACGGCTTCGCTTGCTAAAAATTTCCTGCATAACCGGCTTTTAGTCGGGCGCAAGGATTTTCTCTAAAGTATGACCAACAGTAGCTTCGCTCACCAAAGATTTTCTGCAAGCCAGTTTATTAAAACGTTACATCTTTTTTACATAGAATACCATTGAATACAACTATAATATCCATGAGTTTTTATAGTTTTGTTTGCTTTCGATTTAGAAGTTTGCTCCACAATTAAGGGCTGTGAACGACCTAAACACAGGAGAGGCAAGACCACCTCAAGGAGAGGCAGGCTGCTGTAATCAAAGTGGTAAACACGTTGCTACAAACCTGGTTAACCAGGGTTTAACACCTGCGACAACCAAAAAATAAAAATGTTTTTTTCTTTTAATGGTATAAATACATATTCAGAATTAACATTAAACATGCAGCATCCTTTGTCGGTACTTCTTAATCGCATATTCGCCGGCGAAGTATAATAACTAATAAAATGGCTATAATCTTTCTCTTTCTTTTCACCATCTCTCTTATCTCTTATCTATCCCTTTCCTGAAGAATGTAGCACGGTTACGAAAATAACTAAATAGGCATTATTGTCTGAAGTGCTACTTCTCTTTAAAAAAAAATGTGAGATGACAAATTTCGCTTTTATGAAAGCAAATTCTTTAAAATGTGACTTGCATCATTAAAAAAAAAGAATTAGATGGGTTTGAAGGAATTCAAATCCAGGTCTATTGCCTTTTTCTATCCTATAGAAGGAAACAGCAGAGTCAGTATATCACGTCTCTGACCCAAAAAATTAAAAGACACTTGTTACTGAAATCGGTTGGACATTTTAAACATTTAAAAAAATATATATAAGAAGAAATAAATTTGCAAAGCGTTGATAACAAAATTTGTCTTTGTGAGTAACCTTATAAAAGAAAGTCACAACAAAACAAAACAAAAAAACCGCAAAATTAGATGAGTTTAAGAAAGAATCACAATAAGTCACAGACCGCCAAGAAGGTCCAAATTGCGACTTTAGTCGACTGACAGCAGCGCTGGTCATGGCAACAATAATATTATAATAATTTATGGATTTATTTAAGAAATTTTGGTAGCAAAATTCACACATTAGCTTGAAAAACGATTTGTTCTTTCATTCAAGAAATAGTATTTGTAGCGATTACTTTTTATAAATTCAATTTCAATTAAATTAATCCAAAAAAAAACAATGGTTTCTCAATAATAACCCCATATTTTGTATATTATTTCTGAACTATTTTATTGCGGTCATTTTCTGCACTATAATCCTAAAGGTGAGAAACTGTGATATAAAAACATAAATACCCCATAAGCAAGCCATATACGTTGGCTATTGTGAATGGTTTGGTTCACAAATAGTTTGAAAGGTTATAAACACTTAATAAATGTATAGCATACTTTAGGGGTGGTAATATTACTAAATAAGTTCATCTCCAATCCAATCTCAAAATATTACTTAATTTGCTTTAATATTTGCAAATAAGATTTTAAGATGCTTTTTTTTAAGACAAGCACCCATCACGTTCAAAGGTTTTTTCTCATACATGTCGAATTTATTTTGTTTGGCAGTAAATCCTTTAACCCAAATAATTAAATAAAGATTTATCTGAAAAAATTACGTTTCTTAACTGCCTTGTTGACTTAATAAACTCTGAGAAATACATTATATTAACAATAAACTCACTGTCTTGACTAATACAGTCAAGTACATCAAAAACCTATTCTAGATTAAATCGGAAGTATAATTTGTGGACATTATGGAATTAAATCATCTTTATTAAGGCTGTCTGAGATAGAATTGGTTTTTTAATTCGAGTTAGTTAATTGAACGTTACTTTAACGCAGGGGTTCTCATAAAATCCCTACTCACGGACCCATAGTAAACTAATTTTTTTTCGCGGACCCCTCTAAAGCCCAAGTTTAAAATAAAACTTTTATTTTTTTGAAAACCCTTTTTTCAGTTCATCATGCGGACCCCTTGGATGATTGCTACGGACCCCCAGGAGTCCACGGACCCCCATTTGAGAACCGTTGCTTTAACGAAACGAAGTAAAAAAAAAAACAAGAGAGCCTCCGAAAATAGAAATTTGTATGTGTTACATCCAGGCCTGCCATATTTGCCGATTAATCGTAATTTTGCCGATTTTTAGCCTCATAATTATTAAAGTGCCGATTTTTGCTCTAAAAATAACGATTTTTTTTTTGGTAAGCTCTTAAACGCGGTAAATTTTTGTATACATTACTTCTGGGCATCACTTGTTACATTTAGAAAGGGCCGTTAATAAGTTCGTTGTTCCCTAAAGGCCGGGGGTGCTGTAAAGTGGTAAACACGTTGACTACAAACCTGGTTGTTTCAGGGTTCAAATCCTGCGGCAATCAAAATACAAAAATTGTTTTTCTGTTTAATGGTATAAATACATATTCAGAATGAACAAAAAAACGTGCAGTCTCCTTCGTCGGTACTTTCTCATAGCAGATTCGCCGGCGAAGTAAAATAGCTAAATCTCTATCTCTCTCCTTTCACCACGTCTTATCTCTCATCTATCCCTTTCCTAAAGAATGTAGCACGGTTACGAAAAATAACTAAAAAGGTTTTAATGCCTGAAGTGCTACTTCTCTTTTAAAAAGAAAAAAAAAAAAAACTTATGTATGTAATGAATGGATTGAATAGTGCAGCGAAAGAAATAAGTATATTTTCATTCAGCAAATGTCTCAGCAGTTATTTATTCCAACGAAAAAGTCAATAAGAAGAAAAGTGAAAAAACCGCTCCCAGTTCAAAGGAAAAATTTCGAGAAAAATGAACCTTTTTAGATGTTTTATAAAAATGCTTTCATTGACTCTAGAAACCTAAAATATAAGATCAAGAGCTCAAACAATTTATTTAAAATATGGTATTTTTAATTTGCCGATTTTATAAAACTTAAATGCCGATAATATCTGACACCCCTGGTTTTATTTTGATTTTTAATTCTTCGGTAACTGTTTTAAAAGTCACTAGAAAAACAATTTTTTGGCCGTGATTTTTATGAAAAAATTTTTTTACTTAATACATTAATTTATCTTTTTCTTTTCATTTAATGTTTTTTAAAACAAATTTTTATGGAAAATTTGTCATAACACACATTTTTTATTTATTAATATTTGTAATATGGCAGTTAGTGTTTGTGCACTTATAAACATTAATGGCAATATTTAAATTTCCTCTTCCGCGTGTCCGTTTCCGAGTAATACAACACATAAATTGATATGAATTCTAACAGAATTACATACACGTATACATGCATATTCCAGTACACAGCCAGAATTCTGCAGAGCATATTAAGATAGAAGTCACTTCTTTGATACTGCTTTTGTTTAAAAAATCAATTTGCCAGAAAAAAGAAAATTTGTACGTTACTGTCGATATAAGATCTTCTATCAATTTGTTTTAATTGAATAACAAAATCCGTTATTTAAGTAAATTAAATAAATAAAATTAAAATTAATCCAAAATAACAATATTTTTGTGGAGCTTTGCTTTTTTTACGCTTAAAAAAATTGTTAAAATAAAATTGCATTAATATTGAAAACTGTTCTTTTATAGGCCACAACTTTTAATCTGACATGAGTGAACAGATATACAAAAATATTGATGTTTTTTAGTGCGACATGTGCTGTGATAGGTGTAATTTATAAAGAAATTATTAAAAAGTTAATCAACAAAATTATCAAAACTCAGCTGGCATCGAGAAGTTTGTTTGACAAGTGCAATCATTCTACGACTCGCTTTTTAATCGTCGAGACGATTTTACAAGTAAATTTAGATTTTGTTCTTACAATGGAAATGGAAAATATTTCATAAAACAATGCCATCAAAATCATTTTGCAGTGCGCAAAAGGTTCTCGTTCAAATTTTAGAGAACCTTCAAACCCAGAATATGTTCGAAAAAAAATCTGTAGTCATGCTTTCCATATTGTGGAATGTAACCAATTCAATAATAAATAATCTTTTGATTTAAAGAATGGTTAAGGCGTAAGTTTGTTGATGGACACTTAAGAGGTGCAGTAATCAGAGGAAAGTCAGGAGCAATCCGAATTCTAAGAGTTTTCATTCAAGAATTGGTATTAATTCTGAAAGGAGAAGGCAATGTGGTTAAAAAAACACCAGCCAAATGTACGTGCAAATTAGTTTTGTGTGTGTATTTTATTTTTTTTCCAGAACTCACATCTGGCTAAAAAAAGGGAGTAATTTTTTTGTACATCAGTAAGTTAAGACTGGCATGTTTTAATTTTTTTGTAGTGCTAGAAAAGGAAAGGATCGGCTGGCAAGAAGCCCATCGAAACACCAAGTCCGAGTCGAAGCATACGCCATCATGTTCACCACTAACATCAGCTGTTGCCTGTGGTTTCCTGGCAACACTATTGGCATAAAAAGTTCCACGAAAATAACGACTTTCACATATTCAAATATATGGCGCTATTTTTATAGAGGTGAAAAGGTTTTAAGTGTT
Organism: Cistogaster globosa; assembly: GCA_937654795.1. Lineage (NCBI taxonomy): Eukaryota > Metazoa > Arthropoda > Insecta > Diptera > Tachinidae > Cistogaster > Cistogaster globosa. The sequence continues at coordinate 5,944,993 of OW569403.1, forward strand.
TTAACAACACAGTGACCCTAACCAAACGAGCAAAAAAATGCTTGTCAGTAGTGTCAGTGGTTTAACGGCTTTGATTTAAGTATCATCTGCACAGTTGTATGACCGGTAGGGAATCTTTGGACTTACGTAAAAAAAAATGTCTGTGAATCAAAACGGAATCATATTTAGACTGTAGTATAAGAGTCGCGAAAGAAAAAAGAAAAAAGATGTGAAGACTTGGTTGATTCCATGCCAAGGCGCTGCTTTTTCGCTATTGCCAACAAAAGCCCTGCAACAAAATATTTATTTAACTTAATTTATTTTTTTAGTGTATATGTATAAAAAATATTGCTACTTTTTTGGTTGCTATTATTTTTACTGTCGAAATTTTTGCTGTTCACCGTATTTTAGTGTTTATTTCAATTAAAATTAATAATTAAAAAAAAGTCTTTCTGATATGGCATTAAGGTTTCTCTTATTCTGGTTATGTGTTTTCAAATAAATTATTATTTATTTATTATAATTTAATTACCTAATACAATTAGTGTAACTAAAAGACTTAAAGTTAAGGTACTAGCACAAATAGGCCTTCGAGCCGAAAGTTAGAATTTTATTTGGTTTTGAATAATATTTTCTTTTATAAATTTACAGATTAACTTAATGTTATTTACAGATATGTTCTTCAAAAGATCGGATGGAAGGTTACCGTTGAAGATATTTCTTCTTGACGTGTTGTAGATAATGCATTCACTTAGGAGGTGTGGAACTGTTAATTGTGTACTACAAGCAACGCAGATAGGGGTCGGTGTTTTATCCAGTAGGTGTTGGCGTGAAAATTTGCAATGACCAAATCTTAATCTTGTGGAAATTGTTATTTTAGCTCTGGAACACGTGTGAGGGTAAATTTGCTTTTTACCCTCCGGGTTGTAGGATTTATATTTGTGTTGATATTGACCCCATTTTTGAAGACGTTCAGCCTCTAAATGAGTTGCTATACTTTTTAAAATATCTTTACGTTCAAAAGTGTGGAATTTTTTAGTCGGTCTACGATACGCAAATAAATTATATTACTAAAAAGAATTAAAATTAATTCAAAAAGATAAGAGTAGCTTTTAGTGCTATTTGTTTAACCCCAGCTGTATGTATGAGTGTTTGTAAATCTCCAACTGCAACGTCTTTAAATTTATTTAGCGAGAGTGATAATCAGAATGCACAATATGGTCGTCTGTTTCTTAAAAATAATCAATCAAAAGTTACCTCAGTTTAAACTCTATAGCTTCAAAAACATCTGGTAGTTATTAAACAAAACCTATGGTTTCGTTTTCCAACAATTATATAAAATTTTATGGCTGTTTTTGCTATTTGTATTGAAAAAAAAAATAATTTTGTTTGATATATTAAATATTCGAACAGTAAAAAAAATATTAAGGACAAATGCGACGATATTTATACACATCGGTCGTACACCCACAAATGATGGCATTTACTGCAGGAATCGACTTTAACATCTATATTAAAGTCACTTATTAATTTAATACAGATTTTGATGAATAAGGCATCGGTAACATTATTTCACAATCGAAAATAAACACAATAGTGTCACCAGGGTTGCCAAAAGGCACTGACTTCTAAAAATCCCATAATAATGAATTTTGTAAATCCCGATTCCGATATTCCAGAAATTTTCAGGATCCCGAAATCTTTAAAAATCCCGCAATTTCGAGGTTTTTGGTAATTATAAATATTCATCTTTTTTATTGTACAACATTTTTGGTTCGTGAAATATAATTTCGAAAGTAAATGATTATTCAGTAATTTATTTAGCATCAAAATCATACTTAATGTGCAAGATTCTAATGTCACTTCTTTCCTTCTTTTTATTTTTTTTTTTGCTGTCATTTTATTAAAAAAAAAAAACAAGTAGAAATCTTGAAAAATAATTCAACTTTTTTTTTTTTTTAGGTCAAAGTTAATTAAGTAAAATTACCCCAAGTAAAAAAGTAAAGTTGGTAAACATCAGAAAACTAAACAAAAACACTTACCTTAAATCCAAAAATAATCGAAAGCATTCTTGTAAAATTTTTATTGTAGCAGAGAAATTACATATTCATAGTTTTGCTAATCACTTAATTCATCAAAATTTTCAAATTTTTCTGTGACTTTTTACAAATCACAAACTTCAAAGTTGCCATCAATCATTGTAAAAAGAAAATTCATAATCAATCGAAACAGTTTTTCCATTCTTCATTACAAGAACATAAAGTTTAATTTAGATTTTTTTTACATCGTTCACTGCAGATTTGATTATTTCGGAAGGCTCTTCTGCATATTGAAAAAATATCGAGCAAAAATGAAGTGATAGAAGAGGATCTTTCCAATGCTCAATATAGCGAATTCACACACGTCAATTTTTCTTACAGCAATTTTGAATTTTGTAGGTGAGAAAACGAGAAATAAAATGATTTTGCACTCCTATCTCTTCCACAAAATTCAGAATTGCTGCAAAACAAATTTATGTGTTTAAAATCGGTAATACAGAAGCCATAAACATATTTGCATCTGTAATAGTTGTGTCATTTGCCGATGTTATTTGTTTGTAAGCGCTTTGACTGGATAATCTATCCCCTTCCTACTTATTTGTCATTGTTAGCCTTCTTATCAAACAAAGTTTTAATAAGGCGTTTGCCTGTATTTTAGTCTTGTAGCTTAACACCTGCTGATACTTCAGTTACCTTTACAGTAGATCGCACTGCTCCTTTTTTTGACAGATGTAACTTTTTTGTATCCAGAAAGAATATTCACATTATAATTCTTTAAAAAGCTTCGTAAAATAAAATATTTTTTCTTCGACAACCCAAGTCAATAAACAATGCTGTGGCTTCTTCTATGCTATTTTTTGTGGCTTAACTTTTCTTCATCCTCTCTAGTCGATTTGAGCTTGAAGGCGCCATAAACTTTGTAATTTCAGACCTTGATTTATCTTTATCTTTTACATACTTAAGACATAAAGAAAATTTAAATAACATTTAAAAAAAATTATATGCCTGAGATACCCAAATTTGGGGGCCTACCCAGAAGCCACTGTATACAGTAGGGAGCCGATCGTTCGCAGCTTCATTTAGAAACATCTTTGCTTCACTGACGAGAAATTTCATTAAGATATCTTCAGTAGTTCAAATTATGTCCAAAATAAATCGTTTTCAAACCACTTTGGATTGTTACAGAGTTTTTCCTATTTTAAGAACAAGAGTCTTTGCGGCGAAACTTAGTTAAATTATTTAAAGTATTGTGTAGCAAATATGTTTAGAAAATATGAACGGGACCATTTTTGGCCATTTTTATATATTTTTTATCTTATTTCTAAAATTGATATAAATTAGGGTGTCCGAAAAACATCAACTGCCTAAAAAGTAGGGCATCCGATGAACATTTGTGATTTTTTTTTTTAAAAAGTACTTTAAAATAATATTAAAAAAACAGTGATCAAACCGCAATGTTTCTAATACTAATTCTAAAATGTATCCTTTTTTTATTTATAAGAACTTTTCGACATTGAGCATCTCCACGAGCTATGATTTTTATCCAATTAAGGAAAATGTTTTCGAATTGAGATCAGCAAGATGTGTTTATTCATTTCACAAAATTTTGACATCGAATTTTTTATTTTTGTAATGGGTTTTGGGAAAAGTTGCCACAGTGCGAAGTTTGCCCGTTTTTTTTTTTTTGTTTGAAGAGGTGGATTTTAAATTCGACTCAAAGATGGAAGTTATCCTTCCAGCAAACACCTACTTTTAGTATTTTTCAAAATATTACTTTGCCGAAAAACTGGCTGATTGAAGATGCCTTTAGACGAAATGTTTTTTACATATGACATGTTAGATTTTCCATAACAAAATACATATGTATGTGTCGTGTTAATGATTTAAAACATTCTTTGTGTTTATAGCGTGTTCTTTTTTATATGACAAAGCATATGACCTTCAGTGGTTCAACTTTTTCTTTCTTTACTTAAGATGATTTTAAATGACCAAAAAGTGCAAAAAGCACTAAAATCGATGAAAGCAGAATAGAGCTGACTACTTTATTAGCAATAAGAGAGTCATTTGCCTAAACAACTGTTGTAAACAATGATTTACTCTGCAGGTTATGTCAGAAAATTTTAAGCCATATGTAAAAATGACAACTTTGTCATATGTACGCAAGGAACTACATAAGGATTTTCAAACTGACAAGTCATATGTGAAAAACATTTCGTCTAAAGGCACCTTTATAAAACGTATCAATATAAATTTGTAAACAGTTTTGATGTCGTATTTATTTCATGTCGTATGCAAATTTGCAAAACAGGGTATCAATCAATTTTATAGTTGATGGAACTCTGCTTGCTAATATTTGTCAACGGTGTTTTAAAATGAAATGAATGTGTTGTCAATGTTCTGTACTGCAACAGTATGAAACACTATACTTTTTTCGGTTACAAAGCAATTCGACAAAGTCAACAAATATATATTGAGCTGTAAAGAAGTTATAACCTATTCACACATTACGCAATATTCAGCTTTTCTCAATTAAAGCCATTATTGAGCTCAATATTCCATACAAAATCTCAATAATTTATTGCGCAATAAGTACGAAATTGTTGTAATATTGAGTAGAAATTAAAATGCAACACTGTTCAGATGATGTGTGTGAAGCAAAATTTTGAAATTTAAACCTCAGGCACAAACCAATTGTGTCTAAACTAAACTAATTTTGTCAATATACAGAATATTGTCTCAACAAAAGTGCATGTATGAACACACTATTAGATTAAGGAAAAATAAATTTTTATGATGACTTTTTGAATTGCTTTCGTATAATAAAAATATAATATTGTTTCCATATGTTCCAGTTATTTTAATGAAAAAAAAGCAGAAGTATTTTTTAACTCTGGAAATGTTCAGATTTCTTTCTCTGTAATAAAAATAAAGCATTTTGCTGTCAATTGTTTTTGCAGGTTTAAAAACAGATTTCGTTAAACAAGTAGTTTTTTGTACTACGACTACAAGGGCAACTATCATACAATTTCATAATTTTGCAACATTCTGCAAAGAAAGTAAACTTGAAATTCCGCACCCCGACTTAATTTATATCTTTATCTAATTTGCACAAAACTTGGCAAAACTATCTTAAAGACAACAGTATGAGTTGAAGCAATCAACCACACCAACACTTGCTAAACCGCTAGCCAGGCAGCCAGCCAGCCAGCCAGCAACCATTCATTCAGTTAAACCAGTCACTAAGTCAGCGAGCCAACCGACCAGTCAGTCATCTAGCCAACAACAGCAGAGAAAACAACAAGAAGAAAAGAACAAACACTTGTTGTGTGAGTTTTGAGAAACTCAACTGAAGATGTCTTTGCAAACAGAACGTCTGTTTAGTTTTAAGTGAAGTTCGATCTGAACAAGTTGTTGACGTTAAAATAGCGGCACACACTGAATTGACTACCAGTCCAAAAAGTTGGTTTAAATAAATTTTAATTAAACAAAAACATCATTATTATTGTCGTTCTTTTTATTTGCATAATAATTTAAAAATCAAATTTGTTTGTTGTTAGTATTGAAGTTATGTCTGAAATTTGTTTTAGTTTTTAATTAAATTATTTTAAAGTGTGAGAGTGTCGTTTACCGTTTGATGCGATTATGATTTTTTTGTAAACACACACAATAATACCCCTAATATCTTCATTATAGCCATAAAGATGATGTTAATGATCATTTTAAACATCATTATTATTAACAAAAAAATACAATTTGGTGTTGATTTTGTGTTTGTTTGTTTTTAATTGGGTAATAAAAAATCAAATAAATAGTTAATGAGGTGTTTTCTGATGTTTTGTTAATTTTTTGCACACTTTTGTTAAATTGTTGCTGTAAAATTAACAAATTAAAAATATCCATAGAATAATTAACATAAAAACATATTGTCACAAAGTTAATACAGCTGAGTGTGTCTGTGTGTGTATGAAAAAGAAAACAATTTAAAGTAACAACAGGCTTTACAAATAATTAAAAATTATGAATAACAACAACAAAAATAATAGCAATACTTTTTTACATTAAAAAATCTTCCTTCCATTTACAAGTTATAAAATAAGAAAAAAAATACAAAAGTGTTTAAAAAATTAAAAATGTTTAAGACCAGACATCAATTAATTTTGTGCAAAAAATATTGTAATTTAAGTTTGAAATTAAAACCACAATTACAAAAACAACAACAACAACAGCTATAACAGCAGCAGCAGCAACAACAACAACGAAAAACAACATTTTAAAAAGCAATTTAAATCGATTGTTTCTTTTAAGTTTAAAGTGCATTTTGTTGTTGTAGCTTTTTACGAGTTTAAATTGATTGGGTGAAAATAAATAAGTAAAAAAAAAAATTCAACCAGAACAACGGAAATCGATAAATTTTTCGAGTTGTGCAAGATGAAAAAAATATCAAAAAAAAAAAAAAACAAAAACAAGAAACAACACCAAATCAATTTAACACCAGCAACAGCATCTCCCCATCAGCAACACGCATTTAATTTATAAAACAAGTAGCAAAAATCATTATAATTTATTGATGCAGATGTCTGTCCATCTTTGCATTTATAAGTTTGCGTCTGCTTTTTTGGTTTATTTGTCTGTATTTAAGTTTTTAAATGCCCACACATACAAAGTAATATGATACACTTGGTGTCAAAGAAAATGCCAGAGTAAATTTCTAAAACTAAAAATTATGTTTTTTTAATTTTCAGGTTTTATAAGAAAATAAAAATATGTAGAAAAAAAGTACAAAAATAGTGTGATTCGTACTTAAAATTATTTAGTTTATTTATTACAATTTTAATATTAACATTTTAATATAAAATTTATATTTATTTTTATAATTTTCCTTGCAAATCGATACAAGCCAAAGCTTTTTTCGATGTATAATTTTAAAACTCGTCACATATACACATTTGTTTTTGCTTTAAGCTCACCATCGGTTTAACAACATTGTTTCAATAAATCCTATTAAACAAAAAATATTATTAAACTCGGCTTAAGTATAAAATCAATCTGATAATCGGACCTTGTAAATACCTTAAAAGGAGATCAAAATCGTTAGCAGAATAAGCAAACAAAATTGTTTCACCAGCAAATTATTATTTCATTAATAACCGATTTATACGAGGGCGCATTCATATTGAAACTACTTAGCGCTAGATAACAGCACAAACACAAAAAGTTTTTTCTTTTTAGAAATTGCGATCTTTAAAACGACAGCTGTTAACATTTCACCCAAATTCATCGATTCGTTTATTTGTTGTAGTCCTTCAAACGACTTTTGTGTTTCTTGAAAAATGGAAAAAAGTGACTTTCATGTAGTGATTAAACATTATTATTTGAAAGGGAAAACGGCGAAGGATTCAAAAGAAAAGCTCGATAAACATTACGGTGAGTCTGCTCCGTCAGACAATATGGTAAAATATTGGATTGCTGAATTTAAACGAGGCCGAAAAAGCACTGCAACAATACCATCAACAGAAAGGCCAAAAGAGGTGGTTTCTGAAGAAAATATCGAGAAAATCCTCGATATCATTATGAATGATCGCCAAGTCAATTTACGTGAAATAATTGAAATGGTAAACATATTATATGAACTTGTGTTCAACATTTTGCAAGAACATTTGCATATGAAAAAGCTATCGGCAAGATGGGTGCCGCGTTTGCTCAGCGTCGAACAAAACGAGTTCGAGAGACCACTTCACAGCAGTATTTGGACATGAAAAAGCGTAATCCTGTTAATTTTTGGCATCGATTAATAACTGTTGATAAAACGTGGGTCCACCAATACACCTGAAACCAAAAATCAATCGAAAGAATGGGTGGAAGCTGGTGGAAGTGCACCGAAGAAGGAGAAGACAGTGAATTCGGCTGGCAAGGTTATGACCACTTTATTTTAGTATGCACACGGAATATTGCTCATCGATTAGCTTGAGAATGAATTTACATTCACAGGAAAATATAATCGTGCATTATTCGATCAATTGATTGATGCAATCAAGAAAAAACGACCACATTTTAAGAAGAAAAAAAGTGCTCTTTCCTCAAGACAACGCACTAGCGCACACAGCACTAGAAACGATGCTTAAATTACGTGAAATACACTTTAGATTGGTGAATCATCCACTTTATAGACCAGATTTAGCTCCTAGTGACTTTTTCCTGTTTCAAAACTTGAAAAAATAGCTCGCAGGAAAAAAAGTTAGAATATCGTCTTACTAAGTTTATTGAGCTTAAAGGAGACTATGTTGAGAAATAAATGGTTTTTGAGAAAAAAAAAATTTTTTAATATCAATCCGCCCTCGTATATTGATTAATAGAAAGACAATTCATTCGATATAAGTGAAAAATTAATTTCAATAAAACTCAATTATTACCCGTTTTTTGATTAGTCTTTTTCTATTACTGGCTGAACTGAATAAAGTAAAACTTCAGACTTATAATCTAAGTGCTCATTATCAGTTGCATAAGTATCGTTAAACGTTTTGACTTAAAAAAATTACAAAATTGGTTTTATTTTTTTTTTTTTTTTTGCTCTCATTGTAATATTCGAAACAATAACAACTTGTTCTATTGTTTTGTTTATTTGATTAAACTTATTTTACAGAAAATTTTTTCAATTTATAAATTTATTATAGCAGTTAAAATTTCAATTATTTTATTTATTTCTAAGATGAGCGGTTTATTTTAAAAGTGGCATAAGCCACTTTTTCAAAAAATTAAATAAATCAATTAAATTGTACTTCTTCGGTTTCGGTTCATTTTTCATTTAATTTTTACTAAGAAAAATTATTTTTCAATTGTATGCGGACGTTTTCCAAAGAAAACAAAACAAAAACCCTGGCAGAATGTAATGCTGCATTTTTAGGACCGCCAAATCCCTCATCAGCATTCTTCGCACACTATCTACTTTAATAATTTTTCTTTGTAAAAATTAAATTAAAAATCAACCAAAGCCGAAAAAGTAAAACTTTAATTGATTTATGAAAATCCACGGTTCAACCCCTGGCTGGGGAAAAAATAAAAAAATAATTTAAAAATTAAATGTTAGAAGCTATGATTTTATGTTGACTGGAGTTTTTATATGAGAAAAAATTTACATCCTGAGATAAGAAGTCTAATCGAAACTAAGCCTTAAAAGTTTTAAAACTTTTGAAACACAATCCTTATATATCACGATCTTCTACTTGATTTTATTAAGTTCAGTTGCATTCCTTCTATATATATATATATATTTGTGGATAAGACAACTAAAAATATTTTTGTCTGTATTAAAATCTGGTTTGAGTTATCCTGTTAAGGAATATATTAAAATGATCCAAAAATTTTTCTTATTTCTAGGAAAGTTGCTTGGCTTTCTAGCAATCATAAAATTATTAGGTCCATTGACTGTTATAGACGTGTGAACTTTGCTTAAGTTTGCGCCACAAATAATAATTATTTTTAAGTAATTTATTAAATTTCTTTTTTATAAGATGTTAAAAACCTTCATGGGACTAATTATTTGTATTTACATACTTATTTGTTGTCAATTTCATTAGCATTGAATGATAATTAATGCCGACGTTTTTACTGTTTTCTTTTTCAATAATATTTATTCTCTTTAATGCAAAAGCTTCATTGTTAACATACCTGGAAGTAATTAATTATATGGACTTATTAATTGACAATTTCATTAGCATTAAATGATAAATAATCCTTATGATTTTTTAGCATTATCATTATTTTTACTAATCGTAATGCCTTTTAATTAAAAAGATTTATTGATAATTAGTTAAAAAACAAAATTATTACCATTGACTAATGATTAAGGGGTTTCAAATCATTATCATAAATCAATGTATTCCTTGTCTTTGTACTATTTAGTACAGTAAAGCATTATTTTAAAATGGCATTTTGGAAATATGAGCGATAAGATCTGCTAACTGGCATATTAGGTGACTCTATATTCCAGGTATTAAGTTTTGCACCTATATTACTTAAAATTAATAAATTAATAAAAATTTTAAATATAGATGTATCCACAAAAATGTAAAGATTTATTTATTTTATACATAGTTCTTATAAGTTTCGGCGATCAAAATTAAATACAATTATAATTAAAATATGATCATTAGCACTAAAGTGCAGTTAAATTTCTTTCATTGTCATTATTTCAAATGATGCCAGCGAAATTTCAATGGTATAGAAATTCCCAAGTATGATAGTTAATTAGTTTAAAAAAGATCAGATTCAGAAATCAAGTTTTATATTTATCCCACTTTTAAATGATAATTATTTAATTTCAATTTTATTTTAATTTAAGAAACACAGTATCATTACAGAGTAGTTAAATTTTCAGTCATTGTCATTATTTCAAATAATGCGATACCTCGTTTATATAACTCAAGTGAGAAATTTTTTCACATGAAAACATTATGACCGTCTAATTTTACACAGGGTGAGGTAGAGTCAATGAAATAAAATACATTGTTTTTTTGATTTTCATACCGTTTACCGAATAAATTCGGTACAGAATTCTGGTGTGGATAGCAATAGCGTTACCTTATTAAAATCTTTAAATGGAAGTCTTCAAAATTTGGCTTAGATTTTTTTTAAACTGTTCCTAAGACCATAAGCCAGTTTTTTACTGCCCGGCAATCGATTAAAAACTAAACGCCATAGTCTTTTTCCTGTTTCATTAAATAGACTTTATTTTGTCATTGAGTGTATAATAATGCTGCGTATGTATAAAGAAGTAGCCAAACTGTAGATCATTTTTATTCAGGGTCGGGGTATACAAAATTTTTTTTACGAAGACAATCATGATCTTCATAATTATCTTTGGCCGTGCATAAACAAAGAAAGTTTGACAAACTTTAAATAACGAAAATGAGCAAAACTAGACTTCCAGACGTCACTGTAACCGTTAACAAATACAGTCAGATAGACGGAAGTATAGACAGAATGGATATACAGACAGCAAGCCAATAAGTCAACAAGCTGGCAAACAAGGTATTGGAATAGACAAGCAATTGACAATCAGTTAAACGATCATTAATCGTTTATTTCAAACAAGCAATTCTGTTTGCGATTTTTGTTAAATGTAAATGTTCGTATTTATGTTTGTATGTACAAATGTTGTTCAATGGTTTGTTTGGTATGGAATAAAACGTCTGTTGGTGTGATTTTGTATACACAACCGACAGCAATAAACCTTGATAAATTGCACAACACAACACAACATTTAAAGAAACAAAGCGAGAAAAAAATATGCGATTTTATAGTGATCGTCTTAACCGGCCGGCAAAAAATTATATTGGCAAGAAGAAGAATGAAGTTAAAATAACATAAAACTAAATTTATTTAATAAATACAAACATGCAATTACATATTCTTTCTTACGTATATGAAGTACCCAGCAACATGCAAGCATATAGGGTAAATTATTTCGTGGTCCGCTTATTTCAACATGAATGTAGTAACATAAGTTAAAAAAAAGTTCATGAATTTTAGCGATTTTGGGAAGGAAAGTCAAGAAGTCTGTAACAACAACGCCGTAATTTTATTATATTAAATTTTTCATCGTAATCTCCGTTGAGCGCGTTATTCTTTGTACAGAAATGCTCCAACTATTTGAGGCACAGCAAAGCGAGATTCCGTTAAGTCCTTTAAAATGTCATTTGGAGTGAAGGTTAATATCTCTTTCAATTAGATATTTTTCTGCAGGGTTGCCTCTAAAAATTTTAAAACAAAAGTGGACACACGGGGCCATATTTTGATAGATAATGAATTATTTGGCTGAAAGGAAGTCACATTGTTACCAGGCAATTTTACTGCATTTATTTTGTTTTCTTCAAGGCAAATTTACTTTAGAATTTTTATCGCATTGGCTTGTGCCCCTTTTTAACTGTTAAGTTTTTTAATCAACAGCGATATCAGCGATCAGCAAAGAAACTCACAACTAATTTTTACTTGGGTAGTGGAAAATTCCTTTGAAAATAGGAGCCAATTTATAACAATTTTTTTCATGACGCCTGTTCACCATAAAAAGTAGAAAAAAGTGTAAAACTAAGTTTGTCATTTCGTTTATAATTTCTACAATATTTATTTCCGATCCCATAAAGTAAATTTATATTCTGACTTCTTATGCATAGCGAAGTCAATTGAGCGATGTCCGTTTGTCCGTCAGAGTTAGTGTTGTAAACAAGTTTGCCGAGGCACTAGATCAGCGAGAGAAAATTTAAATACGCCAATCGTAAGAGCTGCTGTTGGGAATCAGCAAGATCGGTCCATGTCCTTCGACGCAGTGGGACAAACATCACACCTACCTCTTATTTTTTCACGTCATTTTGAACAGTTAAGTAACGCCAATCAAAAACACAAATATATCGGGTGATAGAGAATAAAAAAAAAGAAAACATTAAGGCAAAAAATTGGCGCTCGCCCATATTTTCCGGGTTACGGGCCTCTAAAATTTTTAAATTTCTTAAAATTTCAATATGGGTATCATTTTAAAGCTTTTGAAGAATCTCTAAGGAAATACTAAAATTTTTCAAAATTCTTAACCCATTATGCGCCGATGGCATTTTTATTGAAAATTAAAAACAATACTTTCTTTTTTTCTTAGTTTTTAATTCTCTGCACGCCAATATTTGTTTTTTGATTAGAGTTACTTCACTAAACTAGATTTACAAAGATGGTGAAGGGTGTATAAGATTCGGCATAGCCGAATAAAGCACTCTTACTTCTTTATTCTAAAGGTATGTACGTTTTACAACGATAAGTCTTTGAACGTTCCGTTAAAAATAAATCTGAAGTCTCACAAGTCTGTAGCAGAATTGTATTTGAAATAAAGTTTTGAATTTAGACCTTAAAGTACTTCAGAAGATGGCGCCATCATGCTTTAAAATAGGAGATATGATGACGGGAATGAGTTGGATAAAAAACTAGATTTTTTTTCTATTAGTTAAAGAAAGTCTTTGAAAGTTACCTTAAAAATTTACGAGTGGAAGATAGTTAAATGATATAAGACCACAAGCAAGTAACCCAGTATTTAATCCAAATGCCCTCCGAAGCTTGTTTTGTGTAATTTAGCAAAAGAACAACAAAATAAATAACCCGCTGTAATTAATAATATAAATGAATACATGTATATAAATAGATGAGTTACACAGACGGAAGGATGGGCGGAAGGACGGAACAGCATTCTGTTAGTTTGCACTTTTACATATGAATCAGCATGTGATCGTAAAGTGCTAATAGACAGATTTTTAAAATGGATAGTCTCAGTGTTTGGTTTCATTTAATTATTTTTATTTTTACTTTATTTTTTTTTACTCTTCACCTGTCTGTTGTGCAACAAGAACAACAAACAAAGCAACCAAAAACAAAAGTGCATTAAACAGTGGATAACTACTGTAATGTGTTAAAAAACACCACTGCTAAACGATGAACAATGTACAAATAACAATATGAACCAACCTAAGAACAGCAACAAAAAGAGCCATAATAAACGCATTAGTGTGATAACAACAAACAAATAAAAACTTATAGAACAAAAAGTTTTTAAGGTGTTAAGGCTGACAATAGGCGACTTTTTGTCACACTACCCTAATTTCTTAAAGCTTTATCACGTGTATTAAATTTTATGGCATTGTTTTTTTGGTAGAGTTAAAAACCAAATCGTGGCACAGTTGAAAAAAAATTATTAATAAATAAATAAAATTTGTTTTTTTGTTTTTTTTTTTTTTTTTTGTTAAGAATATTTGCAGCTAAATTATTCATTAAGACATCTCCTTGCTTAATACACTTTCAAACTGAGTTGACTTCCAAGACTTTTGCGTTCCCAACGACTTAATACCTCAGTTCTTATGTTTAAGCGTCATAATATCAACTCTGATTCCATTTTAGAGTTTCAGTTGTTGGAACTAGACTTTTCATAATGTTTTTGCTAGAAAGCTTAATATACGTCTAGGGAGTTACTCTATTTTCAAGAATCGTCTTGTCCACTGTGTTCAGTTTCTTCTGGTTCTGTTAAATACAGGATTTGAACATACGTACGCAAGCAAGTCCATATTAAAACTGAAGGTCGATATGCTTTTAGAACTTATAAATATGACCAAGCGCCCTAGAAAATGACTGCTTAAATTTACGTTCAAAAACTATTTTTCGATTTTTTCTACAATTATTTTGCCGCCATAAATTTTGTTTGGTGTTTTTACAATTTTAAACATTTGAGACGTTTATTTTTAAAGTGGCATAAGCCACTTTTCTTTTAATCTGATACACAAATTTTGAGGCTGAATCTCAAGAAGACTTACTTGAGTTTCCATCTCAGGGTACTTATTTCCCAATAAAAACTTCGGTCAATAAAAAATCGTAGGAGCTCTTAACATTTAAATTACTTTTTTTTTTTTTTTTGAAAAAGTGACTTATGCCACTTTCAAAATAAGCGGCTATTTAATTAAAGTAAAAACTAGTAATTGAAAGAGTTAAATATGTTTGCCGATAAAAGTCGTTGTGGAATAATAATCTTTAATTATATAGGCGACTTAAAACTGATGCCTATAATTTTTGTGCTGCTGAAAAAAAAAACTGTGGAAGATGTAAAGAAAAAATAAAGTCTCCTTGAACAGTCTACAGTGTTGTTTTTTTAACGATGCCTTCTTGAAAATAATACTTCTCACAAGTTGCAAGCAGCCTACGTCACAGCTGTAAATTTTAATAAATTTCAACATGCAGTATGTGTGAAAAACTTGAAAGGAAAACTTTGATCGTGTGGCTGCAGAGTAAATAATTCTATAATTTTTCTAATCGTTACCGAACAATACATGAGCTAATGTATCTTAAGCCTTTTGCTTTCTTAAGAAATCTTTTTTTAACTTAATATTAAACTTCTGGCTTCGAGAAAACTATAACTTCCAGATCTTTTACAGGAATACCCGAAACTTATCAGCACTTTTTTTTCTATTTTCAATTAAACAAGAAGGTAGGCTGACAAATATCAATTTTCGGCGAGGAGAAAATTTGTGCCATCATTATACAAATAATAGATTGAAAGACGAGCCATCCAGACAATAACTTCCAACAGCAACTCAAACATATAAAGCGTACAGGAGTTAAAGTAACTATCAGCGACCAGAAGCTATTAAACGCCAATGATTTTACTACAAATATTTAACACCAACAACAAAAGATTAACAAATTACTTTTCTAGTTAATTTTTTTTTATTATATAAAATTAATTTACAAACAATTTCATTCACATGCATTTGTCATTTTACAAAACAACTACAACATATAACAACCTTCTTTTATTTAAAAACTTAATTTACCATTTTAATTTAGTGTTAATTTAGGCGTTAAAATCCTTTTATTTTTTATTCTTAATCCCTCTTCAGTCTCTTTATGATCATGACAAATTTATGGCTCATTTAAAAACAAAAGTGTCAAAAATTATTTGTGTTTTGTTTTTTTGCCAGACATCAGCTAATAAGCCAGCCAGTGAGCCAGAGTAAAAGACGGACAGACAGACTTGTCTGATTGTGGATTGTGTTCATTAGTAAACTGACTGACTTTTTTACAATCTGACCAAATGTGTTTAGTTAGTTAATCTACTCAACAGCAGCTCCTTCTTTTTTACCAGCCAGTAGTATGTAGGGTGTGTTTGTATTGGTGTTTATGTATTTATGTTGAAAACAAAGCATAACAATATAATAATAATAAAAAGGGAGATGTGTTAATTTCAACACATACAAACTACTGAAACACAAAAAAAGGTTACACTCATAAAATGACAAGAGCTAAAGCAACAACAAACACGCAAAATACATTGTTGGACATCATACTAATAACAATGGAAAAGCAATAAAAACAGACTGAAATCAAACATCACTAAATATTTTAAGTCAAAAAGGCAGACGTTGAAAGAAATGCATTGTTTTTTTTTTGTAGATGTTACGTTGATTTTTAATTTTAGTGAAATTAGGAGTTTAACTGTTTGGCTGTCTGATAGCATTTATCAAATCTTTCATTTATAATTTAATTCCTGCAAATGTTACGTGGGCGTTTTTTGATGAATGCTTACTTAAAAAATTCAAAATTCTATCTGTCGGATAGTGTTATAAGCGAAAAATCTAATGATGACTTAGCGTCGAACACTTTATATCAATAAGAATAAATGCTTTGTGGCTCAAATTTAAGAATATGGTAGACGAATACATGTAGCTCTGGCTTGGAAGAGCTACGCGTACTTTTTAGTGGAAATTATACATGAACGATATTAAGATCTAGCGATGATAATATGAATTCTTAAACTGGATCGTCCCATTAGACATTTGATGAGGATTCTAGATAATTTGTTGAAATATGTCCACCATAGTATAGTCATAACGTCCATAAGTTAGGATTAGATTAGGCAGACAGCTGTGTTGCCACAGCCCACTTGGGTCCATTAATTGGTCCCTTTGTGTTACCTCCTGTTAAAAGGGAGAAAGAAAAAACACAGAAAGAAAAGTAAAGTAAAGCAGGACATAGAAAAAGAAATGAATATAAGAGAAGGAAAGGAAAGGACTGTGGAAGAATTCAGAGAAGACTTGAAAATGCAAAGAAGACCTTGCTGGATAAGGCCAGTTGGCCAAAGAGTCATCACATTGATTGAGTCACAAGATCATAACGTCTACGGATATTGTAAATATATTTTATAGTATTCTATGTAAGTTGTTGTTGTTTTTAGTGTGGACCTTATGACACTTTTATAAGTGACACTATGTCCATACTAAAAACGACACAGTGTCCATAGATATAATGTCCATGAGTTCGATTAAAGTCAATGGACAATATGTCCTTGAACACTATGACATGTCACTAATTTATGACACCAATAAGTGTTACATACCTTTCTAAAAGTTTTATAGTAAAAATAAAATAAAATAGCTACCAGATAGAGGCAAAAATTAAAAAAAAATAAAAATAAATAAAAAAAATTAACTAAAAACCACAATTTTAGCGTAAGAAAATTTTCGTAAAAACAGAATTTAAGAAAAATGCAGTTTCATAAAAAATTGAAATTTTTGCTAAAAAACAGAAAATAAAAAATATATTTTTTACAATAATAATATATAAAGTTTTCATTGTATTATTTTTACTTTTATTACAAGCGAAATGGGAAAGCAAAAAGTAAAACTCGAAAATTTAACAAAATATTAATAAACAAAAAAATCGGGCGCTTTGATATTTGCACAAATTTAAATTTACACGAAAAACAAAAATCTTAAGAAAATCAATTTTAGAACAATCAAAAAATATTTCAATCACTAATTTCGATTGGCACTATTCATCAAATTTTCATAAGCTAAGGTTGCCTCTTATGTTTTAAAAATTTAATCAATCAACTGAAAAATTAATAAACATACAGTTAACATTCTTTTTTCAAATCGAAATTTTTTGATAAATAAAATTTGAGTTAAAGTTATTATTATTCTAAGAATAAATTAGAGACTGCGATTTGAAATGCCAAAATATGGGTCTGGAAAACGCAATAGGTGGAAATTTGGCTTTAAGCCGCTATTACGTACTTAAACGATAAGATAAAACTTTTTACAATTAAACTTTAGGAAGAAAATCTTCGAGCACACGCACAGATATGTTAAGTGTTTTGCTATTTGAAAACAAGCATTTGTCAGTACTTTGATATATAAGCCTAACAGAAAAAGAGAAACTTTTCGGAAAAAAAATTTCACATAAAACAAATTTTAAAACAAAAACACAAAAATCTTGAAAGCACCGTTTTTACTAAAATATAGAAAAACTGAAAAATCACCTTAAAGTGGTGGATTATTGGCGATAAGTGACCTAGTTGGTCTCTTAATGGATGAAAAATGGCAACTTTTTATTTAAAAAAAAAATTAAGCAAAATTTAAGATGTCCAAAACTTGAATTCAAATAAGTAAGAGTGCTATCTACGGCTATGTCGAATGTTCCTTGCCCTTCACCATGTATGTAAATCTAGTTTAGTAAAGTAGCTCCTATCGAAAAACAAATATTGGAGTGACAGAAAATTAAAAAATAAGAAACAAAAATTAAGTACTAAATATAATTTTACATAAAAATATCACTGGCTCTTAATGAGTTAAGCATGTTTAAAAAAAATTTAAGATTTTCTGAAAGATCTCTTCAAAAGCTTTTAAATGATATCCATATTGATATCTTAAAAAATATGGTGCACAATCGTACTTTTCTATTAAAAGTTCAGAGGCCCATTATTTGGAAAATATGGAAAATATTATTTTCTTATTTTCAATTCTCTATTGTCCCATATATTTCTTTTGTTTTTTATTGGAGTTACTTAATTGTTCCAAATGATATGGAAAAATTAGAAGCAGCCATGGTGTTTTGGCCGCTGCCTCGAAGGACATGGACCGATACTGCTGATTTCCAATAGCACCTTTTTCGGCACTATGTCTGATCGGTAGACGTATTTAAATTTTCTCCAGCTCATGCAGTGCCTTGACAAAGTTGATTTCAACACTAACACGGACGGACAGATGGACATCGCTCAATCGACTTCGCTATGTATAAGGAATCAGAATGTATATATATATATTATTTATGGGGTCGGAAATCAATATTTTAGAAATGAAAAACTTAGATATACCCTTTTTCTACTTTTTGTGAAAAAGGGTATATAAAAGCTTTTGTTGTATGTTAATGTTCGAAAGCTTAAATTGACACTAAAAACACTTTCATTGAATACTAAAGTAAAATATTTAAATTTAGGAAAACATTCTTTAACGACTCTGCCAATTGAAAAGTCAAGTGTGTAAACAGCAGCTGTATTTATAATTTATAAAAATATCCCATATTATTTAATGCAGCAAAATCATCGGCTGGTTATGACGATAATGTCGTTGATGGTGATGACCGCTAGTGGGTCTGTCGGTCGGTTTTCTTACCTGTGCATGCTGCTAACTGGCCACTTGAACACGTTTAAAATGTTTAAAGACAGCAAAAGAAAAAAAAATAGAATCAAAAATACACCCGTTTTTTTGTTGTTAATGTTGTTGTTGTGGTGGTGTTTTGAACTAAACACTGTCCGGCCAGACAATAACTCAACAAAACGGCAAAAGAAAATTTTACAAATAAAAAAGAAACGTTTCCTGCTGTTGATCATGTTGCTGCCGTGGCCCCTAGTTTGCAAACGCTGTTGTTATTGTTGTTTTAGCAGTAGTTGTTGTCGTCGTTTAAGGCCGTGTTTTGCTTATTTGCCCGATTGGTAAATGGATGCGTTTGTTTGTGCCTTTTTTATTTCCTTCTCTCTTACATTTTGTTTAATATTTTTTTTTTGTAAATCAAACATCGTGTCTTTTGTCTGTCGTTGTGTGTAACTACGGTTGAATGCTTCTTGTACTGCTGCCACTAGTTTGTTGCTTCTTTAAAACTTTGCTCTTTATACTTTTTTGTCTCTGACTGAAATGTGTCTGTCCGATGTTACTTTACACTTTTTTGTAAAACATCGATCCCAAGAACACCAATAACAACGATAATTATCGTGCTGATCATTATGATATAATGGTGACACTACCAGTTGATTATGGGCATATTGGGTTCAACTGGAAAACTTGTTGCATTCTTTACACAAGACCAAAAAAAGTAATCACAATTCAGGTGTATTTTTCATGTATTCAAGTCCCGTTATATGGCTAAAGATAGGACATAACAAGAACAGAATGTCATGATCAAAAGCAAATACATACATACGAGGGCTGGCTAATAAGTCTTTAAGATACATATAGCAACTTAAGCTGAATGGCTTTTATTATCAGAGACAAGTGAAATGCAGTCTGATCCAGCGTTTAATACCTTTAATGGGTTAATGAAACGCAGACGTAAATGCTCTTATAATAAATTAATTTTTGGACGTTTAGCTGAGACAGTTTTTTGAGTTTTCTTCATATGTTTCAATGTAAGGGGGAGATCGAAGCAGACCCCTGTCTATGGCGAATTATAAGGACTTATCAATAAAGTGCTAGACGTTCACTTGTACAGTTTCAATGAACAAAATACAAGAGCTGCGCTTCAATTTCTTGCTTTGGTCTAAATTCTCTTTGTCCAAATCAAGTGATGCGTATCGGCGTTAACATTTTCAAAAATCTATCGAAATTTTTATTTGCGGAAGATTAGAAAACAATAGAGAACTTCTTTATGAGCTTTAACAAAAATATACGAGAAATGTTATAAAAAAGATATGAATCTATGATTGTGTAAAGACTTCTCCACTTATCCTCGTACAGGGTAAATAAATACAGTTACAAAAGTGTTACTAAATACCTTGTTGCTTTTAGTGGTGACACTGATCTTATCGTTGTGTGTTAAAACGATTTGCAATTTTATTTCTAGAAGAAATATTTAAATGAAAAAAAACACAACATAAAAAATATAGGGTTTCTATTTTGCAGCATTATCCAGGTGTTAAGTGTTCAAGCACTTTGAGGTAATTTTTAATGGCTTTAAGGTACCAAGCTGAGTCATAGCTTGAAGAATGTTTTCAGGCTTTTTACCTGAATTCAAAAAAGAAGGAGGTAATAAATTCGATTGCTTTTTTTATGTTTGTGCCTGCATATCTCACTTATTTCCAAACCGACTTTGAAGTTTTTTTTTCAATATGATTATGCTTAAAAATTAAAGGGTGTCCCCATACAACATACATGTTTTTTAAGTGTATTATGAACTGTAAAGCGCACTTCTTTTAAGTTAAAAAAATGCGTATTACTGTAGCTGCCAATAGCAAAAAGTAATACAAAAATAAATCTAAAAATTAAAGGGTATCCTTATAGGCGACATAAATTGAGTTATATGCGCCTATCTTTTGAACAGTTATGGACATACGCTTGAAAATTGGACAGGATATCGATTACTATGACCGTTATAATAACAAATTCAAAATTATATATTAAAGGGTGTCCCAATAGTTAATGTAATTTGATGTATGTGGACAAATTTTTGAACTGTTATAGTTGAAATTTACATAGAATGGGATAATACTTCATTTTATAAATAAAAGGGTGTTCCCATATTTGAAGTAATTTGAAGTAATATGGCCCTATCATTTGAACCGTTATATACAAGAACTCGAAAATTAAACAGAATGTTCACCACTTTGTCTGGTTTATGAAGAAGTATAAATATTTAAAATTATAAATTATAGGGTGTTACAATAGTTGCTGTTATTTGATGCATATGACCAAAATGTTGAACAGTTGTAGACAGTTAATTGAAATTTGCACAGAACTTTATTGCTGATTCCGCTATAACAAATAGCAAACTTGAAATTAAAAATTAAAGGTTGCCCTAATGGTTGTAATTTGATGTATTTGGCCAACCTTTTAAACAGTTATAGACTAACGCTTAAAATTTAAGCAAATTTTGTTTTACTGTATCAGCAATAGAAAGTGTAAAAAATAAAGGGTGAACACATAGTTGCTGATTTTTTTGTTTAATCTGCATTTAAATTTTGTTCTACGACATTTAACAAATCCAAGCGCAAACTTTCTCGAAAATAATAAAATATAATTAATGTATAATTACCGTCCTAAGAAAATATGACTTTAAGTTTGTCTTTTTTGAAGTCGGTTTTTTTTTTTTAAGAAGTATTTTAATTAAGATAGAAATGTGAATGCAAAACACGGATTAGTGTGCGCAAGACAGACTACGAAGGTGTTTTGTTTCAAACTTCTTCGGCACTATCTCATATAATCAGCTTTCCTGGTCGAGTATACGTTTTCGGATCACCGACCTCTATAACCGTACACATGAAGCCTACATATATCGATTATTGTTAATGCAGTTAGTGACATCGTCAACAAAGAATTTGCGCCTCAAATATATGGAAATCTAACAACAAAGTCCATAATTATGAAATTATTAGTTCTAGTTTTAAATTCTACTTGTTACTCGTATTAAACTAATTTAGTTTTTACTGATGTCACGTTCTGGTACAACATAATGCGCATATTGTCTGTATAATTGAGCTCGTAAAGCTGTTCTTTCCATGCTTGTCTTGTTTAATATGCCTTGTAGTGCTATGAGAAATTCCTACCTGCATAACTCCGCTTCAGATGGAAAATTCTTTGCTATTGCATCGCATAGAACGTAATTCATACCCTGCGCTGTAGTAAAGCACATAATCATGTAGTCGTAATCTTTTAAAGAAATTCATATGTTACGATTAATTATGTAAAAGGCTCTCTCTTTCTCGAGTTCTACAAATAATACGAATAATTTTATTTAATAGACTTCCTCACAATATTCCTCAGTGATTTGATACGGCCAACGTTGGCATCTTTTCGAAAATAAAATTAATAGATATTTGAATTATTTGGACAAAAATTATAAACCTATCAAACGAACTAAGAGCTGTCAATTAATAAACAAGCCAAACAAAAACGAGTTGGATTTACACACGAATGGTTCCGTATCGTCATGTATGGCTCACTATAATTTCTACAATATCAATTTCGACCCCATAAAGTGTATATTTTCTGAGCTCTTGTACATAGCGAAGTAGATTAAGCGATTTTTGTCTGTCCGTCCATGTTTGTGATGAAATAAGCTACAGAAAATTTAAATCAGCCCATCGATCCTTCGCGGCATTCGGCAAAACACCAACCAAGAGCTGTCCGCCCAATAAATAATTAACGCTGCCAAATTTGCACCTATAAAATCGTAAATAGTTTTATTTGTTGGCTTGTAACTCCATTAAGTAAAAATGATCCGAATTTTTAGAAAAGCAAAAATAAAAATGTTACCACATAAAATAACATTTGGCATATCATTTATAATTAAAGAAAATAGAATTGGACCAAGATGGCTTCCTTGCGGTACTCCAAAAAAAAAACGTCTATAGCTTTAGATATGCAAATTTTATAAAGTAAATTTGTTTTCTGTCATTCAAATATTACTTAATCCAATTTAGAATATATGGAGAAAAACCCATTGATATGACCATTGCTATGACTTAGAACGTTACTGATAAACATCTGGTGGATGAGTTGAAGATCATAGATAAAGGCTTAAATAAACAAATTGCACAATGCTTTATTGAACAGTAAACGATTCTTTAAGCCTTTTGAATTTAAACTCAATTTGCTGATGAATTTAATATCGTAAAGACTATTGCAACTTTTATTAAAGAAATGTTATATTGTCAATAAAACCCACAAAAATATTGACTATAAGACCGTCATCATCACATTCACTACTCTCATACTAACATGCAGACGGAAATCCATTTTTTTTTTACTTTTGGAGTTAACAAAATTAAAGAACGATTTTGGATTATTTAAAAGAAAAAAATAGTCCTTTTTGTGATCAGTAGTAAGTTAGATTTTATATTTTTTTAAAGAATTTAATAATAACACGGTGAAAGGTCCACATGTGGGTTTGTCATTCCGTTTGTAATTTCTATAATATTCATTTCTGACCTCATAAAGTAAATTTATATTCGGACTTCTTATGCATAGCGAAGTCAATTGAGCGATGTCCCGTCTGTCCGTTCGCGTTAGTGTTGAAATCAAATTTGCCGAGGCACTAGATCAGCTGAAAATAATTTAAATACGCCAATCGATCAGACATAGTTTCGAGAGAGGTGCTATCGGAAATCAGCATGATCGGTCCATGTACTTCTGTCCTTCGAAGCAGCGGCCAAAATACTACGCCTACCTTTAATATGTTTACATCATTTAGACAACAATAAAAAAAAAACAAATATATGGGGCAAAAGAGAATTAAAAAATAAGAAAAAAACATCAAGTAAAAAAATTGGCGCTCGCCCATATTTTCCGAGTAACAGGTCTCTGAAATTTTCAAATTTTTTAAAATATCAATATGGGTATCATTTCAAAGCTTTTGAAAAGATCTTTAAGGAAATAAAAATTTTTTTTTAAAATGCTTAACCCATTAAGGGCCGATGACATTTTTTATGTAAAATAATATATCGTACATAATTTTTTTCATATTTTTTAAGTCTTTATCATCCCAATATTTGTTTTTTTATTTACCCTTCACTAATTCGGCATAGCCGAATATAGCACTCTTACTTGTTTTTTATTTTTCAGTTGTGGCTTAAGTTCGGTATTAATTGTGATTAATTTTAAAGAGGACTTTTGGGTAAAGTTCGCTAAAATGAGAGAAAACATAAATTATTCTCAATTAAAGAGAAAAATGCCCGAAATTACGGGAACACAAAAAACGAAATTTCTATCCCAAAACAAGATGAAGAGCAAAATATACATGCAGTTGTTTATGTTAAACATAAGAACACAAATATTTTGTATGTTCTTGAATTTATTTTAATATTTATAGGAATAAAATTTACAAAAAACAGTTTTGCGAAACATTTGCGTGTATGAAACATAGAATATTTTGTATTTGCTACTGCTTAATTTTCAATCAGCTGATTGTTTTTTAGTTTACAAAAACTTACCCAAAGAAAAAGTCTGGGCTGTTCCGTGCAGAAAGAAGAAGAATTTTATTCTCTCAAAAGCTCTCTCTTCTATCCAAACTTGTAGTACGGGAACAGTTTTCGGTAACATTGGGATCCCGCGGGATCCCAAAATTGAGTACGGGAACGCACCTAATATTTATCAATTATAAATATTTATTTTCATACAACTATCCAGAAGAAATATATGAGAAATAAAAGAAAGGCTATATAGAGGCACCCTTAGATTTGTAACATGATTTTTTTTTTGGTATTTGTTGTTCTAACGACCATAACTGCACAACTTGAAAGAAACTTGTAAAAGTTACAAGTGCCTAGATATTGTAGCTCCAGAGATGGAGTTATGTGAAACCACTATCGCAGGACATTAATTATTATAAATCTTTTATATTGAGTCCCATGTTAAGCTGGAAATTGTCTGTGGGTGACTTCCGCCAAGTATTTCCATGCAGACCTTGAATTCTATATTTGTTGAATATTTAAAGTTGTATTTGTTTTAATATAAGTTACAATAAAAATCCATCCATCTTCTGTCTGACACTTGAAGTTATGCAAGATTGGAATACAGCAACAAACCAAATAAAAAAAATCGAAACAATTCTAGGAAAATCTATTTGAGCTGATTATGATTTCTATGGAATTTTTAAAGTAAACAAACTCATACAATGATTAATAATATAAATTTAAAAAATAGAAGACTACAATTATGGCAAAATTATAGTCTCAACAATTTGATGCCGATTTAAAAGCACAAAAAAAACCTGCCCACTCTTTTCTTTAACCACTACAACTTCTTTCGTTTTTTTTTATTCCTTTTACAGAAAAATGCTGAAGAGCTGCAACAACAGTGACATCAACTGTAACAAAAACACTAACAGATTCCATGACCATAATTTAGACGTACGACAAGTGTGCAAAGAAAGGCGAGGGCATGTCTTGATAATTCAATGGAAGTTTATTTATCTATTGCTGATGCTGCTGTTATTTGCCATTTGGATTGAAGGGATAGAGGCTAGACAGCAGCGAAAACATGACGATCAGACACAACAACAAATTAATGAGGTTGAATTTCGTCCTCATACGCAACAACAGAAACATGACAGAGGGAACAGTGCCAGCAGCAGCAGTAGTAGTAGTAGTTCATCTTATGAAGTGCTAAAAAAGCGTAATAAGAAGAACAAGCAGCAACATCGCAACAATAATCATATTTATAATGAAAAGAAACATAAATCTTTAATGGAAAGCGTTGGTGTTTTTGTGCATCCCATTAACAGCAGTAACAGATTCACAGGTGCTGCCAAAACTCATGGAGGTGGAGGACGTAAGGGTAACAAACAGCGTAGAGCCCATCACAGGAAACGTAATAGATCTAACGATCCAGATGAAAACATTTCTTTGTGGATCAATGACAAACAAATCAAAGTCTTAACTGGTAATGTTTGATGGATCATTTAAGAACTTGAAAATCGATTGACAATAACAAAACAAACTAACAATTTCCTTTGATTTTTTTTTGAAGATTTATTTTTTCCTCAGAGCTCTTTACATGGCCCTGTCTATGCAATACACAATGGTCATGTCTTAAATCACATTTTGGACAATAAATATTATGATTATATGATAATACCAGCTGAAATAAATTATGTCAACTTTACTTGGAAATCGGGTCATCGTAAATATTTCTATCACTTTGATTTGCTCAAGACAATGGATGAGAGTATACTGAAGGCACCCACTTTGTCGATAAAGCCTAAGGGGCGTATACCTAACGAAGAGAAAAGTAGGACAACGTTTAAAATTTTTCTAAAAATTTTTCTTTTTTTAAAATTTGTTCTCTATTAGATTTTAGTGTGTTTTTGCCCTGCAGCGGTAACAATTCTGGTACAGCCATGTTTAGTGTAGGTCTCACCATACACAATCGCAGCGGCAATCCGTTGCCAGGCACTCCACTGCGTTTGAATTTAAAAAAGGAGTGTACACATAGAGGTGTGTATGATAGCCTTGACGCTTCCCATCCTACACTAATTACATCCATGCAAGGTAGTGTATATTTATGTACTCTCTGTGTGTATCAACAACTATTGAAAACAAATTCTAAATTCAGAAATGTTTAGCTTTTACAAATTTAAAGCAAAATGAGTCATTTTAATTTTGAAAATAAAAAAATTCACAAGTTTTGTGTCTTAGCGTTAAAAGGAGTCTTAATTGTATGTCGAAATTATAAAATATCTCAAACGTTTGGAATTTTTTTTCCTTTATTCATCTCTTTTTGAGGAAATCATACTCTATATTTATTTATCAAAACTCTTTTTACAAGCTTTCGAAAATTAGGCACTTTACAAATCACTTACTATTTCTACAGAAGATTTCGGAAACAAGTAACCTTTTTAGAAAATAGCAAAAGCGATTATGTTAGGTTTATCAGGCAGCCATGTTGCCACAGCCCGCTTGGGTCCATTTTTTGTCCTCCTTGCGTTTGTATAGAAATAAGAGAAGAAAATAAAAGATGAAAGAAAATCAGAACATAGACGAGATAAGAAATAAATAATGAGGCGCAATAAATTCACACAAAAATCTGTCGGACAAGGCCCGCTGACAAAAAAGTGCACTTAACCCAGGAATGAAGATGCGTTGACTTTGTCTTGGCCAGTGAACCACCCAAATCACCTTTAAAAGGAGCTGATCCTACCTGGTTCAAATAATAATATATTAGATAAGCCCCCGTTATACTATTGACCAAGGTGTCTCAGTCATATGTATTCTAGCGCGAGACACAGCTAGAGAAGGTCTTCGACTGGGTCCTCCTCTAAAAAAAGTGGTTCCTTGGAAACTCAACGAATAACTTCTTTAATCAAGCCAAACTGAATAATTCAAAATTTTTAATAAATTTTAGCATTTTTAATAAATAAATTTTAGTTAAAAAAAATTGATTCGTAGAAATTGCTTAGAATAAATTCGCAACACATTTTTCAACACCAATTTTATGAGCAGGTACTAGTTCAATATGCCTTTTAAAACATCGTAAAGGAATATTACAAACCTAAAAAAAGGTATTTGAAAAATATGAAGTTTTAATTACGATGAAAATTTTATTCGAAAATTTGTTTCTCAACATTTAAATTCAAAAAAATTATTCAACAAAACCCTCATTTAAAGATAAAGCTCGGGGCACTTTTGTTCATCTATAGGAAAGGTTTAACAGACTGCCGGTTCCTATATGCTAGACCGAATCACTTGGGTCCTAATTGTCTCGTTATGATTCCCGAAGATGGAAAGGTGGAAGGAGATCCTTAGGGCCCACTTAAAGCCGTACTAGGCCCAGTGCTAAATCAGACCTAAGAACGCAAGCCAAAGATATACAAGCTTTTGTAGCATCGGACTGTAGAGGGCTGGACAGCTACATAGGAGGTGTTCCAACTTTTTCTCATTCTAGCAACTTGCACAGAAGTGGTTGCATGGAAGATTCAGTCTCTTAGCATGAGCACCATTTATAAAGTGCGCTGCCAGCACAGCCACCAGCAGTTCTTAGGAGCGTTTCCGATCTAGCAAGCCCATTCGTTATTACATTTCCAGACGCAACAATTGCCGCATATTCAAAATAGTTTTTACCTTAGAGTATCTCAACATCTCCTTTAAGGATGTGCGGCATTCGCAAAGTAATCTGGATTTCTTTCACACAGATGTTTCAGATTTTACCACAACCTTCCTGTCGGTACATAACTAGATATCCTCACTGTATACCCCATGTACGTTATCTAATCCAACCCGTTGCTCTCTGTTTATGGCTAAATCTGCATTGGTCTTGCAGTTTGAATTCATAATCTGGGAATGAAGACACCATATTAATAAGGATATAGCTCGGAGTATATACCGACACTACCACTGCAACTTCGTCTGCATATACCCGATGTGAAAATCATAGATTCCAGATCCATTAGTCGTGCATAGAGAAGATCCAAATAAATGGTGGTATGCCCCGTTTTTGTTCTATAAGCCATAGCTTGTCTTAAACGCTACTTCTATGGTTCCAGAGAATTTTTCTTGTTTTCACATTAAAGGAAATGGCTTGGCATACAAAAGTTCAAAGCGAATGTGAGATAATCTCTGCCGTTAGAAGTTGGAAAAAGTTAATAAAATATCTCGAGTTGTGTCTTTTAAATCTTTTAAATACAATAAAAAAAATTCTACTGCTACTATGTTTTCCCTGACATGATTCAGGTAAAAAGATTAGTTATCAACATGTTTTACTATGTTTCTATAGAACCAAAACCACTTAAGTCGCACTTTTTATTTTCAAACTGGTTTATTTATTGCAACACTGTATTTTTTCTAAAATATTAAAATTCAACTGTAAGCTATTCATGAAAATTCAATATTTTTACCGAAAAAGTGTATTTCGAATATTTCGTATAAGAATTTCGAAGAGTTTTAATTAAAACAAGTTGATTTAAAGTCGGCAGTAAGATGCTGAAAACTGATGGATTTAAGAATTTTTGTTTTGGGTTAAAAGGTATCAACTCTTCAGAAACATTTGTTTTTGATTTCTGCTCTGAAATCGATCAAAATTAATCGGACCCTGATACCAAATTTTACGTTGAATTTTTCTTTAACATTTAACAAGAATTATTGAGTAAACTATTTGAGAATATAACCATCTCAAAAGATGACTTATTTATGCTTGAGTGATACCTTGCGATTAATTTTAATAAACTTAAAAGTAAAAATTTTATTTATTACTAATGAACAGTTATAGCCTGTTCACACATTACTCAATATTCAGGTTTTTACAATAAAAGCCATTATTGAACTCAATATTCCATACAAAATTGTTATAATATTGAAGAGAAATTAAAATACAACACCGTTCTGAAACCTCAGACAGAAACCAATAGCGTCTAAACTAAGCAAAGTTTTGAAATTTAAACATCAGACACAAACCAATTGCGTCTAAACCAAACTAATTTTGTCAATACACAGAATATTGATTCAATAAAAGTACTTGTATGAACACACTATTAGTAAAAAAATTAACAATTCTTTTGGAAAAAATATTACGGACTTCTTTATTTGGGTTACTTATTTTGCCAACTGTGTACATACAACTAAAATTCCTTTTATCTATCATTGAAATTTCAACATGCAAAATTTTATACCAAAATTAAATTTTTCGAAAATTCATTATAATTTTAGACCAAAGTTTAAAAGATAAGTACAGAAATAATACAAATTTATTTTTCTTATAAATAACGTATGTATCTACATTTCTTTAATGCACAAAGTATGCTTGAATTTAATTTTTTTGCCAACACCCACACACATACAATTTTCATAATTAATAACAATTATGAATTTCTTGTATTGCTTTAATTTTATGCTGCTTATTAGCTAACTACTTCTATCTTTAAATGTATACAGACATCTTTTTATATTTAATTGAATCCCACTCACAATTAAACATTTTAAATTAACTTAAAAAACTTAAAGCTTATTTTCATTTCCTTGTTATAAACATTTCCTTTTGAACGCTTATTATTCTATGCCATTTAAATTTTTACTCAGTTTCTTGAATTTGTATCAAAAATTATTAACGAAAAGAAAATTCCATAAAAATTTCAAAAACCTCCAAACCAAACTTTAAGGTCCCGATCCTGAGTGTCATTTGAAATGCGGAGAACATGGTTTTTGTAATCATCGCAACACCTGCCAATGTCATTCCGGTTATATTGGTCAGTATTGTGAAATGGCGTTCTGTTTTCCACAATGCATGAACGGTGGCAATTGTACAGCGCCTTCGGTGTGTACATGTCCAGACGGTTACCAGGGCACACAATGTGAGGGTG
The DNA here is from genome assembly GCA_937654795.1 of Cistogaster globosa. NCBI lineage: Eukaryota > Metazoa > Arthropoda > Insecta > Diptera > Tachinidae > Cistogaster > Cistogaster globosa. Next base: position 5,975,364 of record OW569403.1, read on the forward strand.
GTAAGTAAATTTCTTAATGTTTTTTTTTATAGCAACTGACACTTAATTTTATTAAACTAGAGTAAATGAAAAACATACATATTTATATACAAAGACGAAATGTTGTTAGTAAATATTAAAATAAAATTAAAATAAAATTATATCTTTTTTGATATCGCAATGGCCGTTTTACAGCCGAATTTTATAACTTCTGTTAGGGCTGTATAGAACGGAGCCTGCTGCGCTCCGCAATCAAGGCCAGTATCGTGATGTTCTTGTTCCTCATCTCGGAATTTGGTGATGGTTTCAAGTAGTTCCTGAAAATATTGCAGATTTTTTAAAGTTTAAAAATAAAAGAAAAGACTTCTTAATAAATAATGAATAAGTTTGTTGTTACCTTATCCGGCTTGGGAGAATCCATTATTTGCCTCAATTGCTCATTGTAGTGTTCCACAATAACAGTCTCCACAGCTACGGTACAGGCCATGGCAGCTTTTTCTCCCATTAAAGCCGTTCCTTAAAAACAAATATTAAAAAAATAAGCTTTATTCAAATTTTAATGTACAAAGAAAAAAATCTCCCACCTGCTCCCAAAATATAACCAGCTACATTCCAAAAAGGAATCATTACTGTAGGTCTGACACGGTGTTCACGTATTAAGCTCTCAAATTTACGACGATGTTCTTTTTCTTGCGCCCACATGTGAGCGATAGTCTTGCCCATGGGAGAATTGCCTAACACAGCCATTTGACCAGCATAAATGCGATCGGCACCCAATTCACCAGCATGATCAACACGTATAATTTCGTCAGTTAACTTGGAAGGACGGCTATTTTGTATTGATTGTTTTGAAGATTCTGATGTAGAGGAAGTTGAAGTAGAATACAGAGCTGTTTTATAGAGAGTTTTTGCTTGTTGACCCTTAACTGAGCAAAATAATTTTGTTTGACGCAACATGTTCTGGAAAAAATTTGGCCAAATTCAATTAAATTATAAAGATCATGACATATTTTTATTTGAAGGAATCAAGCAAAATTAAAGTAAATTAAAATAACATTATTTTATTTAACTCGGCACTGCAGTCGGCAGTTCAAAGTCTATTTTATTTTACTAAAGCTTTTTTTTCAATATGGAATTAAAATTAATTTAAACTTAATTTATTACGATTTATGTCTCTATCTTCATTTAGGTATTTGTTCTGAGAAATGTTTAAATGGTGGCAAATGTGTGCAAAAGGACAAATGCGAATGCCCCCGAGGTTACTATGGCCTGCGATGTGAATTTTGTGAGTAAAGTATTACAAATAAATTTTGTATAACACATTGTAATTTTTTTCTTTTTATTTCTATTTACTTTAAAATTAGCTAAATGTGAGATATCTTGCATGCATGGCGGCCGTTGTATTGGCACAAATCTCTGTCGTTGTGCCGAGGGTCTTAGTGGTGATCATTGTGAAATTGGCCACCGCCAAAGACTGACATGCAAAAGAAAATGTAAACATGGCGATTGTATGCACAACAAGACTTGCAAATGTAAGGATGGTTTCTATGGTCGTTTTTGTAACAGACGTATGTTGCTTAAATAAAAGTTAAAAAATAATTATTGATTTTGTTTTTTGTATTTCTTTCCTGCAGGTGTTAAAAAACATTAACATTTTGTACTGTTTATTGTCTGAAATATACATCACAGATGTTTACTTTCTTCCTTAAGCATGATTTCTTATTTTAAAATTTAAGTATGTTATTTTTAAGTTTTCTTTAAACAATTGTTTAATGGACTGGATGAAACACAATGTTTCGCTTTTGGCAATTGTTTTCAACTTGAAGTTATTTTTTCGATAAAAATGTTCTTTAAAAAAAGTTGTGATAAATTATTTAATTTAAATATACAAAACAAAAATTTTTTAAGTTTTTGTGTTATTTTATTTGCCCTGACTGAAAACCAATGGAAAAGGAAAAAAATAAGAGCGCTTTCCAAAATCGAAATTACTTTCTTCTTTCCTTATTTGGATTTGTTTTAATCCGTCTTTTTATAATTTTTAGATTGGGGCTGTATGTTGACAGTCTAAGTTTTTTTTACAAAAGGCCATATGCGCATATCGAAGATTAAACAGAACCTGAATGGGATAGAAATTGATTAAAATATAATCGTTTTTAATGGGTTTTAAATGAATTTTTATCGATTTCAAAACGCAACTAAAAATTGTTTTAAAAGTATAAAAAGTAATTTCTAAAAACGAAAATTTTTGTTTTTAAATCGATAGTTTTTCTTTACATTTCTGTATCTAACCACAATTGTATTGTTGCAACATTGGGAAATATAATTGATATAAAAATGTAAGGTACAAAAAAGCGCCTCTGAATTGTAGGCCTTTAAAGTTTTTAAATAAAAGTGCTATTGTTTGGCCTTTTCTCCTACCTATATGGTATGACCAATAAAGGCATCACTTACTAAAAATTATCTGGTACTTGGCCTTCGACTGGGCGCAAGTATTTTTTGCTTTTTGGCCAATACCAGCTTCATCTTTTATAATTTTTGGCGCACGGATTTTCTCTTTCGTGATTTTAAATGCATTGTTTTTGTAAAAATAATTTTATATCAAGTTAAGTTTCTGTGTGGAATTCAAAACATGCTTGATATGTGTGTATACTTACATAGAAAATGTCACTACTATTTCCTAAATCTGTCTCTTCTTAATGGGTTAACAAATTAAAAAAACGACAGCGAAATAATTGAAAACTTGAAATCTAAGCAGCTAAAATCATTATTCTCTGATTTAACGCAACGATATTAAATTTAAAAACACCGAAAGATTTACTTGTTATTCCTCAGGGTTCTTGCATTAAACCTAATTGTGAAATAGTTTGCTTGTTATTAAACTAAATGTGTATAAAGGTAAGTTAGGTGTTCCAAATAATAATCTACCAGACTCGAAATAAAAAATTAAACCGATATAATAAAAACATATAAAACTTATAGTATTAACTTACTTATTTTATTTTATTTTTGGTGAAATTTAACAATCGTAAATATAATTTAAAATAATTAATCAGCTGTTTAAAATATTTGTTAGACTTTCTCTCATGATTGATAACACGAACAAATTAATAGCCAGATGGAGTTGCCACACCTTTAGTATTTTAAAAATGGGTTACAAAAAAAAATTTACATGTAAGATACGTGAACTCGTCGGATTATGTAGAAGTATAATCGAGAACATCAAGTACAGTTAAACAAACAAGAAACACAGACATACTATTATATTGCTGTCGATTCTCAAAAACGCGCCGTTGAAGTGAAAATTAATGGAAAAGAGGTGATCGTTGTTTTTGTTTCCTTGCATTACAAAAATTAAATAAACGCGTATATTTTTAACTAAAAACACAAACAAATGTAGACATTGTTTCAAAATTTGCTTATATTTTCCATGTAAAGTTTCATTTCACCAGCGCGTTTTTTAGAATTGACACCATTATTTCCCCTTATGCAATCTATCACATAACTATTGTAAATTTTATTTGCACTCAACTCCTATAATCTATTGAATAGTGTAAAAATGTATGTGTTTTGAATCTTATTTCAATGGTATGTATTTATATATACATATTTAAATAAATATGTGTTAAATTATTTTTATTGCTAAATAACTTTAATAACTAATAACTTTAAATATTTACCTTTTTGTATACATCTTTTTGATCAAATATCTCGAACATATAAAAAGATTATACTTTCGAAGTTTTAACAGAAATAAAATGTAGTGTAATATTAAATTTAAGGCATTTCTTACTTTTAAAAATACAAAAATTAATAATTAAATATTTTTTTAAATATCCTTTTTACTATTTGCTAATTTGTTTTATTACACATTGCTAAGTAACTAACAAAACAAAGCAAACATTCAATTTCTTCAGCTCCAAGTACCATCTATTTGACACACACAATCATACTTAAATTATTTCATGGAAAAACTCTCAAATAAAGAAGGGCTGTTACAAATACAACAACAAAGCAAACATTGAAAATTTAATAAAATTTGGCAAATATTATTTAATTTAATATAATTTTGCACCAAGATCTTTCGAATGTGTTCGGGATCGTATCAACACTACTTAAAAAAACTAAAGGTACCCATACACTATACAATAATATTGAGTACTTTATTGCTTTAATTATTGTCGTTATGATTCATACTACTCAATAAGCTTATCAATATAATAAAGCAAAAATGGCATATTTTTTTATAATCATGTACATGCATGAAAAGTAAACAAAGCTACTCACACAAATCTATTTTTTTCATATTAAAAAACTATTTCAAATTAAAAATATTAAGTAATTTGGCATTAAATAATTTAAATAATGTTAAGTAAAAATATTATTGTACAATATTGGCAACACTTTACAAAATATTCTTTTTTTTCGCAACTTGATTCAAAAGGATTTCTGATTTTGTTCAATATATTGTGCAAAGTGCTAATATAATTGTACACATTAGTAATTTTAATGTACAATATCAATTATTACACAATTATAGCAATTGTATGGGTACCTTATTAATATTTTATGTTTGCTTATGTCAATCATTATGACAACATAATATTATTACGTTGGAAGGCGGATACTTTCTTTGACTTAAAATCACCCTTACAGTCTCATTTAAATCGTTATAAATATATAAAAGTAAAGTGAATACTTTATTTCTAAAAAAATTATAGTCTAATTCCTACTGCATGTTAAGGTATGTTTAGACTATAATGCTTTTGATTTGATTTTGTAGAAGCAAAAGTAAGTCTTATTTACTTTTATACTATTAGTGCATATAGAATCAAAATAGAACAAAATAAAACAGCTGACTGTCCACAGGCGTTAAAACCGCGCAATTTCCAAATGTTAAAAAAAAGTTAAATATTTAATATTTATATGATTAGTGTTTTCTTTTTGAAAAATATTTAAAATAAAGAATGCTGTATTATTATTAATTAAGTTAAAATTTTTCTTATTTATAGTAAGATTTAGTTAAATAACAAAAATTTAATAAATTTTCTTCACACTGTTAACATTAAAATGCACCACTGGTCGAATGAAAAATCTTTATTTTTCTAATGGTTTAAAAAATAGAAGTTACCATCGACTTGTCAAATTTTTATCCGTAATTACTCTCCGTTTTGCCACATTTTCTGTTCAACTCAGTATAATTTGCTTTTACACTATACTATATATCTCTTTTGACAAAAATTTATAACATATTTAAATACATGTGTGACAATGTATAACAGCCTTTATCCGTTTCTTCTTAAAATATGGCATCCCTAAAAATATAACACTTTACAATATCTAAGCTAAAAAGGCCATCTTTCGGTAGTGTTAAGCAAAATTTCTGACATTTGCCTTTTCTGCTTATTCTATACAAAACGAGTATTATTGCGATACTTGCTTTCCATTAATATTCTTTCCGAATGGTAGAAAATTGTACAAAGCGAATTTCTTGGAAACGAATTCAGTTTGAATTTGAACACACGCGAGTATGGATGCGTTGTCGCGCGGTGTAAATTCGTTTTAAAAAGTGTGTAAACAAAAAGAAGTATTTGAAATTGAAAAAAAAAGTTAACCATACAGTATATTAGTGTTAAAAAAAAGTATGAAATTTTGTGAACCGCCCGTATGAAAAAAATAAAAACAAAGTGAGTGGATTTGTTTGGGTTTTTAAGTTAAATTTTGTGTTAATTTTTTAAATTTAAATAATGTTTGATAGTGCACATGCAATTTGTTGAGTTTACTTATTTATACACAAAGCAGTACGATTTAAAAAAAAGGAATAAAATTTAAATAAAAAAGTAATTTTTAAAGGTGCAAAACAAAAACCCATCTAAAGCAACAAGAAATAAAGTTTGTTGTACATTTTAATCCAGTCTGCTCATGCAGTTTCAGTGATTTTTTTTTGTAATTAAGTCTTGCCTGAATTTTTGTGTTGAATTCACAATTTTAAAACGTAAAATACTTAGTGTTTTAGGAGCATAATTTTGTTAAATTTCTTGCCATAAAATGTTTGTTGTTTGTCTGGAAATTGAATTTTCAATAATACGGTGGAATGATAATAAAAATATTAATTTTAATACAACCATAAAAAACAAAAGAAATTGCTTGTTACATGAAGAGGAAGGAAAAAAGTAAAAGCAGCTTAAAGGGATGGTTGTTATAAAAACAACAGTAACAAAAACAACAAAATTAATAATAATGAAAAGGACAATTTGCAAGGCAGATGTTACACGCATTTTTTACTCCATCAAACAACAAATATCTACAAGCAACAATAGCAACAACAACAATAATTTACAGCAGCGGCAATAGCACTAAAAAGCATAAAGGTCAACGGATTAAAGGTCAAATCTTAAATTCATTAAAACGTGCACGTTGATTGAGACAAGTGTCTGCTAAACATTTTCATTGTTTTTTTTAACAAAATAAAGAATTTAAATAAGTTTGTGCTCAACTTATACATCACTTCAATGAGTTTGAGAGTTTTTGGGTCCGTTATAGTGGCTGAGCAACAGATCAAAAGTGTTTTGTTAGTTAATTATGATTAATTGCTCTATAGTTCAACATGTGAGAAAATTTTCGGACACTCCCACGCTTTAATAAACATCTTAAAGCTATAAAAAATGTCTTAATTCATTCACATTGTTTTATTGTTATATTTATTGAAATTATGATAAAAAAAAATTAACTCAAAAAGCAACTTCTATTGAAAATAATTTTTCGTCGCTTTCCGTTTGTGCGTTTTCAAACTGATTCAACGGACCAAAAAAAATCTAAAAAAAAAACACATCAGAAAGGTTGAAAGGAAGGAAATTAGCGCCACTAAACAGGTTTTTACTTCCAAGTCTTTACGTTCGTTTTGAGTTGCATACATGAGTTAAAGATTAAATTAGTGTTGGTATGGATGCTGTGTATACCTACAGGCAGAACAGAACAGAACAAACAACCTTTGTTCTGAAATGCCAACTTAGTGCTTTTTTGTCTTAAATTCTATTTCAATGAAATTAATTTTATTTAATCGTGGTGAAATGTCTAGTCATTAGAAAATTGAAAGCCTTACAATTTTTTGTTAGAAATCTGCATGTGAAAAGAAAGCAAAAATATTTTTAATTAAAAAATTAAAATAATTTTTTTAATTTTAAATTCTGTTTATTTGTATTTGTGTTAATAAAATTGAATCGTTAGCTGGTTTCTTCAGATTCAGATCGTTAAGATCCTGTACTCAAAGAGTAAAAAGGTAATTTTATTATTATCATGACAATGTCTGTGCATTTGGAACAGGCCTTTAACTCTGGAATCCTAGCAGTTATTGAAATGTTTCCAGAAGGTGTTCTCTTAACACCGTTACAATCAAATAAAATGGAGTTAAAAACTAAAAAGTATTTTAATATAATTTAATTTATCAAACGGCAAGAATAAATAAAAACAAGTTGAACTCTTAAAGTGATAAATTTGGCCGTTGTAATAACAGTTATAAACAAGTAAGAGAGCTATATTTGGCTATGACAAATCTTGTATAATATTCACCATTTATTTAAAATTAGTTTTGTGAAGTAACTTTCATAAAAAAATATATTACCATCGGCTCTTAATGGGTTAAGCATTTTTAAAAAATTTTTCGTATTTCCTTAAAGATCTCTGCAAAAGCTTTAAAATGATACCCATATTGATATTTTAAAAATTTTGAAAATTTCCGAGGCCTGTAACTCAGAAATGTGGGCGAGCACTAATTTTTTGACTTGATGTTTGTTTTCTTATTTTTTAATTCTTTATGGCCCCAAAGATTTATTTTTTTTTTTTGATTGGAGTTACTTAACTGTTCCAAATAATTTGGAGAAATTAGAAGTAGGCGAGGTGTTAAGCGCACTGCCTCGAAGAACATTGACCGATCTTGCTAATTTTCAATAGCGAAATTTTCGACACTATCAGGCATGTTTTGAAATCCACAAAAAATTGTCACTTCATATTTTTCAAAGCATTGTTGCTATAAAATTATTTTTTTTACAAAAACAATGCCTTGAAAAATATGAAGTAAAAATTTCTTGTGGATTTCAGAACACGATTAAAATATCAGAATCGATTAAAATATTTTTTTTTTGGATGCGAAAAATATGTATAGATTTTTTATTGTGTAGCCAAGATTTTTTATGCTGTAGTAACTCAATCTCTAAATTCTTATAGAGAAACAAGAAATAACTTTGATTGATAGATTTTACAAAAAATAATTTAAAGAAATATTTAATAAAATGGAGCGTTGTTTATTTTGACAAATTTTCAACAAGAATGTTTTAAATAAAATGTAGTTGTAGCGAAGAATCAGCGAAAATATCTTCACCTTTCTGTTTAAAATATTAATTTGTATACCCTTCATCATAAAAAGTGGAAAAAAGGGTATAACTAAGTTTGTCATTCTGTTTGTAATTTCTACAATATTAATTTCCGACCCCATAAAGTAAATTTATATTCTGACTTCTAATGCATAGCGAAATTGATTAAGCGATGTCTGTCTGTCCGTCCGTGTTAGTGTTAAAATCAACTTTGCCAAATTTAAATACGCCAAGCGACCAGACATAGTGTCGAAAGAATTGCTTTTAAAAATCAGCAAGATCGCTAGATGTCTTTGGAAGCAGCGGGCAAAAAACCACTCCTGCCCCTAAATTTTCCACATAATTTGAAACAATGAAGTAACTTCAATCAAGAAAACAAAAATATCGGACAATAGAGATTAAAAAAAATATCAAGTGTAAAAATTGGCGCTTGCCCATATTTTCCGAGTTATAGGCGTCTGAACTTTTCATAGAAAAGTACGATTTGGCTTCATATTTTTTAAGACATCAATATGGGTATGAAGAGAAGAGATTTTCGGGAAATGCTAAAATTTTTAAAAAATACTTAAACCATTAAGAACCATTAATTAATTTAATATATTTTTCTTATTTTTTTAATTTCATACAAATATTTGTGTTTTTGATTAGAGTTACTTTATTAAACTAGATTAACGTACATGGTGAAGGGTATATCAGATTCGGTAGAGCCGAATATAGCGCAATTACTTGTTAAAATTAACTTTAAACAGTAAAAGTTTGGTCTTGTAACAATATTTTGTATAATTATAGTGATTTCCTATTCTTAATTTGTTCAATTTTTGTTTACGACAATTGCACTTTAATCTTTATGTTGGCTTATTTTTAACGCGAAGCAATGGAGGTGCAAATCCGTTGTTATAATAAAAAATACGATATTTCCATCTTTTGATTTTTCTCTAAGAATTTAAGTGAAATATAAGAAAAATTCTTAATTATAAAATAAACTACCAGTGTCCACGACTTCGTCTGCGAGTCATTTTTAATTTTCCTAAAATTCAAATTTAGCAAAATGTGTTTTAAAATATTTATTGCAGAGTTCTATAAATTCTCGTTCACACATGCAATTTTTGTTTCTGCAATTTTCTGAAATTCTCTTCTGAAATTGCATTCGTGTCCACACATAAAAATTTTGTCTCTGCAATTTCGGCCTTGATTGCTTAAATTTTATTTTTGCTTAAACTACGAATCACAAAAAAAAAAACAGAATTGCAAGTACATGAAACAGTGTAACCGTTTCTATTCGTCTTTCCTCTCTTAGCAACAAACTCAAGTGTTGCGCAACAAAAGTTGCAAAGTGTGGACAGGGTTTATAGTCCCTGTTAAATGTTTTCCATTAACAAAAAAACAAAAATGTGCTAACAACTTTTTTAGGATCATTACAACAATAAAATTAAGTGCTTTTACATTTGCATCTCCATTTTCTCTAAGAAATGACTTAATTTTATAAAAAAAAGTATTCTTTATTTAAACCAAGGTTCAAACAAATACATTTTGAGTGCAGGCAGCCAACTCCGATCACCGTTTCGTAATCATTCAACTCAACTTATCAAAAAAAATATCAATTGTCCGCTCAGAATTTTGGAAATTCTAAATTATTATCATTTACTATTTGAATGGAAGGTTATCTTGGATCCGAGACATAAAGAAACACATAGCAACCATGCAAACGAAATATGCTAGACATTCCTTACAATTTCTTCTCAAACAACTGCCCGTTTCGCAGACAATTTAAAAAATCAAGTTTCATATAAATAAAAGCAGCAGGTTTACTTTTACATAAACAAGTTTCGTTTCATTTTTCTGTTATTTGAATCTTAGAATTCTTTAAAAACAAAACAAAATATCAATTATTTACCGTCTGTAATCAAATTACGTAAATATAAATAAAACTGTATTTTAATAGCGCTTTTATTTAAAATCAAATATTGGCATTACTTTTTCGCTATGTTGCACTATTTAAGATCAAGTTCTTTTTGTTTTTGTGTTTTTTTTTGTTGTACTTTGTTACATTTTTAACGAAAAACTGTTTTTGTTTTACATTTGATGATTTTGCATTTTATCGTATTTCCATGCTGTTATTTAAGTTATGGAGGTGGGAGAATAGTTCACGAGTACAACCAGTGTAGAGTTGAGTACTACAGTGACAGTCTCTCCTCAAAAAAGAAAAAAAAAATAAATTCATTGGTACACTTTGGCTTAAATAAGTATCAAAAAAAAACAAAGGTAACTGACACACACATGCATTTAAGGTAAAATAAACCTTGCGGCCACAACAACAAAAATATACAAAAACAACAAGTTGAGACGCAATTTTTAACTCTACATCCAGCGCATAACACATACACACACACAAAGCACACCATCCTCTTCATCATAATCAGCAAAAAAAAAAAAATTAAATAAAACATAAAATTAAAAATGAATAAAAAAAACTAACGAAAAGCAGGTTTACAAAGTGGATGGTTTTTATTTTATGCTTTGTATCTTCTGCGATTATTTCAAACGGCAACAACAATAACATCTACAGCTTCAAAAAGTGTCTTTAAAATTGAACTTCAAAAAAAAAAGAAAAAACAAAAGACTCAGCAAAGTAAACTAAGAAGCAGCATCATTATCATTCTCATCATCAGCAAAATCAGCAGCAAAGAAACAAACAGAAATAAAAACCAAAAAAAAAAGAAATTGTGTATGTCTTTCATTTGAACAATGTTGGCTGGTTGCATGAATGCTTGCTTCGTTTATTGGTTTGTTGTTTCAACAATTTCCAACTCAAGACAGCTTTCAACTTCTTAAACTTAAAGGTAAGAAATTTTTAAAGAGAAAAGTACATTAAAAAAGTTAAAAAGAAGTAGACAGACAGACATGTATTTAGTTTTGTTACATTTTTTCGTTATTGTTGTTGTTATTTTGTTAAAACACATAAAACAAAAACCATAAGGAGACACAAACCATTTTAAACCATATGAAACATATTACATTACATTCCAGCAAATTTCATACTTAAATCCAGGTTTCCAAAGCTTAACAATTTCGACCAACTCTTTATACAAATACACATGTGTTTAAGTGCGGGAATAGTTTGAAAAGTTATTTGAAAACAAAAAGATTTTGTTGTTATTGCCTGAAATTGACCTGATCTAAACATTTGACTTTAAATATTTGAATTTTTTTTATTTTTCTACCATTTCAATCTCTAAAATATCCATTTCAGGGTCCTTAAGCAAAGTGAAGTCGATTAAGCGTTGTTTTGTTCGTCCGTGGTAGTGTTAAAATTAACTTTGCCAAGTCACTAGATGAGCTAAAGAAAATATAAATACGCCAATCGGTCAGACATCGTTTCGAAATTTTTGGCATTGAAAATCAGCAAGATCGGTCAATGTCCCTCGAGGCAGTGGGCTTAATACCACGCCTGCCCCTAACTTTGCTCTATAATTTGGAACAATAAAGTAAATTCAATAAAAAAAAACAAGTATATAGGGCGATAAAAAATTTAAAACTAAGAAAAAAATATCAAGTAACAAAATTGCCGCTCGCCCATATTTTCCGACTTATGGGTCTCCGAAATTTTTATAAAAAAGTTCGATTGCCAATATGGTCAACATGGGTATCATTTAAAAGCTTTCGAAGTGATCTTTAAGGAAATACTAAAATCTTTTCAAAATGCTTAGCCCATTAAAAGCTGATGACATTTTTATATAAAATTATTTATCGTACTTAATTTTTTTTTATTTCTCCTTTTTTGAAAGGAGCTACTTCAGATACGGCATAGCTGAATATAGCACTCTTAATTGTTTTAAATTTTTTTTTTTTTTTTTTTTTGCTAATTTTCAAGTTTCACAAAAAAAGTAACCGACACCTTCCGGGGAAAATGTAAAAGTGAAGAGTAATTTTTTGCCATTTGTAGAGCGAGTAATTTTAGTAGTGGTACCAGTATAATTGCAGTAAAAATAAATTTTTATTAATTCAATGCCAGACTTTATAATGTTCTGTATAGAACTGGCTCTCAGGGTTAAAGAGATTTTGTGTTATTTTCATTGCACACATTTTAACATCAATGATTAAAATTTATTCTAAATAATTTCACGGAAAAAACATTTTGCTTCTTTTAAACATTTTATTTGTTTCCATATTGTGAGTCTGTATTTAATTGATTTAATTATTTATTTAATTCGAATTCATTTTTCTTTTTCTATTTATTTAAATGATTGACTTTATTTATTTATTTAAAAAAAAACTTTTCCTCAATTAAAAACTTAATTAAATTTCAATATAAATCTTTTAAAGGCACAAAATTTTTTTTCCATGTAAAAAGAAACATTTTTTGTATAAAAAAAAAAAAAATATAATTTCAATCATACTTTGATTTTTAAGTTAAAATTTTTTTTTTTAATTTTGACAAATAAATTTAGCAAAAACTTCCTACAATTCCTTTCACTCCAATAACTAAAAGGCCTTTATAGACTGCCCTCGTTTTTCTTTGTACACACAACATACCTTTCTTTCTAAAGTTGCCCCCTTTTCAATGAAGATTTTTTTAAATTTGTTTTTTGTTTTGTAACATTTGTTCAATTTATTATTTGTTTATTTTTTTATTTATGTATTTCGTGTGTTTTAGTGTCTGTTACTTTTCAATCTTCTTCTAGATACCTTACTGTCCCCTAAATAGCATTCTACAACAATAGTTGTAAAAAACATAATATTTTTTTTTTAAATTTTTTGATTCATATGTTTGTTTGTCTTGTTATTTTCTAATCAATTACTTTTTTTCCTTTTCATTTATTTCGCTTTTAATGTTTCATTTTGTGTGTAAGTTCTTAAAATTCTTTTCTTGTAAATTATTTCTTTTAACGGGAATTTAAAGATTTCTTGGAAAATGTTTGATTGAGAGTTTAAAAAATTTATTGTTAAATAAAGTGGTACAAGCTTTTTCACACACAATTTCAGATTAAAGAAGCTTAAATAAAAATATCATTCAGTTTGATTAAAAAAATGTTTTTGGAAAAATTATTATTCAGTGTTTGTAGGAACTACCGATTGATTTTTTAAATTACCCCGAACAAATTTAAGCAAGGTCAGGTTCATGTTGACATAAAATAGAACGAGCTGTGTATGTGCACTCATATGTGTCTTCAATTTTAAATTCTTCAGATGCAAAAGTTTTTAGACAGAAGTGTTTCATACCTACAATATTTCGAATATTTTTTTCACGTAATTAAGCTTTGCAATCATAGTTTTTAATTCTTCATTCCTAGATTGTGGTAAAAATTTATACGAATAGCTTTGTCTCTAAGTGGCGTGAAGGCCACTTCTTAATGTGATGTGATAATTTCACAGACTCCAAAAAAATTTAATTTATTTGACACCAGAAGATTGGAATGTTTTTGCTTTGCCGCAACACTCTTTTTCAACACACTTTGTATCTTCTTACTTAAGACAAAACAAAGAAAAGAGTATTAAAGAACAAAAAAATTTTTTTAAATTTCTTCTTATTCATTAAAAGCATGCAGACATAAAACTTGGGAGCACCACAAAACTCCCCCAAGTCAATTAAAAGTGATAATGTCTACTGATGATACATGATAATAAATTAACGTTTTTTTTGTTTTCTATTAAATAATCACATTAATCAAACAACTCCTTGAGCCTAAAAAAAACTGAAAAACTTCCACTTAATTACAAATATAATGTTCGATTAAATAAATTCATATGCCATCAGTATTTTAACTTCAACTTTAAAACGTAAAAAAGTAAAATGTAAATAAAATATAAATTTTTTCATTCAACTCTTGCGTAGTGATAATTGTACACAGACAATAATTTAATAAATTATTATTATTATTAATTTATTTGAAATTTAATTAAGTTTTTAATCGGTTTAGAAAACAGTGAAGGATATTAACTCGTTAAGTTTTAACACGCTGAACCGACAAAAAAAATTAATTATAGGGTGATGATTACAAATTTGTCCTCCTAAAAAATCTTAATTTTAAAATTTAAAGGGTATATCCTCAGGTGATCTATTTTTTAACCATTTTAGTTAATCGAACGAAAGTGAATTAAAACTACATATAGAGTATCCCCTTACGTGATGTATTTGTCATATATCCTTAATTTTTATTATATTTTCAATGACCCACTGCCCGCCTATGGTTTTTTTTTGCTAGAATTTTTAATTACGTATTTATTAAAGAAAAAATACTAATTAAACAAATAATTAATTGAATTAAATATTTATTTGAAAAGGAAAGAAATTTATCAAGTAAATAAATGATTTAATTAAACACTTTGTAAAATATCGATATGGAATTTTAAAAACTTATTATGATTTTAGATTTATTCATTAAATCTAAAATCGTTCTTAAAGAGTTTTTATACGAGTTCATATATAATGCGTATAAATATCTGACATCGAATTGTCCCAGAATTAGAAATCTTCGATTATTTGTCGATATTAATACTCTTATACATTTAAAACAATTTTTGTAGTGATACAACCCCTACACATTTGGTGCGGCTAAAAAAACTAATTATCACTGTAATAAGTTAAGCCAATCACCTGACAGTTGATCAGGAATGAACTCTTAATAAGAAAAATTATCTTTTTTTATTTAGATGACTGTAAACTTAAGTATTATTTCTAACGTTCACGACAATTGAATCCGGAAAGGGAACTAAAAAATATTTTTAATCTAAAAAACTTTAAATAAAATTTCCATGTTTGTTTTACTTATTATGACACGTAAAACAGCATTTATATTCGCCATTTTTCATAAAAAGTTAACTTTTAAGAGCATTGAAAACTATTCTTTAGGGCAACGGTTCTCAAATGGGGGTCCGTAGCAATCATCCAAGGAGTCCGCATGAAGAACCGAATAATAAAAGTTTTATTTTTAACTTGGGCTTCAGAGGGGTCCTCTAGAAATTTTGACCGCAGAGAACCAAATTTATGCAGGCTGGGCTTAATATTAATTAAACCAAATGAAATATGATACTGTTGTATGAAAAATAGTAGATGGGTTTCAGAGTTCGATATGAAATTTATTTTTTTAAGTTTAAAAAACTAACAAGACACAGCATAAGAAAAAAGGAGTTTTGTAGTGCGTGTCAATTA
Source organism: Cistogaster globosa (assembly GCA_937654795.1). Taxonomy (NCBI): domain Eukaryota; kingdom Metazoa; phylum Arthropoda; class Insecta; order Diptera; family Tachinidae; genus Cistogaster; species Cistogaster globosa. Next base: position 5,990,859 of record OW569403.1, read on the forward strand.
TACTATAATTCCTTTGTTTAGGTTCTAAAACGAAATGTACTATCCCTGTAAAAGGTTACTGTAAATCAGTAACAGTGCTATATTCAGCTAGGCCGAATCCTATATACCTTCACCATAAGTAAAGTCATTCCAATTAAAAAAAACAAATATTGGGGTGACTGAGAATTAAGAAATAAAAAATTAGTATTTTATATAATTTAACATAAAAATGTTATGTGGGTTAAGCAATTAAAAAAAATAAAATTTCCTAAAAGCTCTCTTTAAAAGCTTTTAAATAACACCCATAGTAATATTTAAAAAAAAAAAATATACTGCACAATCGTAATTTTCTATAAAACGTTCAGAAGCCCATAACGAGAAAAAATATGGGCGAGCGTCAATTTCTTTTTTTTATTTTTTAATTCTCTATCGCCTCACTTATTTATTTTTATTTTTATTTTTTTGATTGGAAATACTTCACTAAACTAGATTTGTTCCTAATGATATGGAAAAATTAGAGGCAGGCGTGGTGTTTCGCTCGCTGCTTTGAAAGCCATGACAGATCTTTCTGATTTTTAATAGCAAAGTTTTTGGCGTATTTGAATTTTCTCTAGTTCATTAAGTGCCTTAGCAAAGTTGATTTTAACCTGAATACGGACGGACAGACGGACATCGCTCAATCCACTTTGCTATGTACTTATATACATTCTTTACAGGATCGAAAATGGATATTCTAGAAACGGAATGACAAACTTTGATATATATATTTTTCCACTTGTGGTGAAGGGTATAAAAACCGGTCTGGAGTGCCCAATGTGAAACTCTATAACATTCCGCCTTGTTATAATTTATTAAATACATCAGTTTTACGGCAGAGTTTCTCTCAAAAAAAAAAAAAAAAAAAAAAAAACATTTGACGGTGGCCTTAAAAACTATCACTCGTTTCTGTAACTTAAGTGAGATCTTTTTCATCTCAATTAATTATAGTCGTTTTCTTTGACACAAAGAGAGTTTATGTTAATAATAAATGTTTTTACTAATTTATTTGAAACAGTTTATGATTCACCCTGTGTAAAGTAAGATGACTAAAATAGTTTTATGTGAGAAACTTCTCACTTCAGCTACAGAAACGAGGTACAGCTTACAAAATGAAAGTTAACAATTTTTTTTCAGTGTATAAAAGTTGCAAAATACATTTTCAATTACACTTTATTGTGAATTTTGTTAAATTCTATCTTCTTAGCAGAGGGATAGTATTAAATTGATAAAACCTTCTTTTGTTTCTTCCTATTTTCGTTTTTTTTTTAGGTGCTTTTCTCACTTAGTTTAATACCTCTTTGACCGTGATAAAACCGCCATAAAAAAGAAAAGCAATTAATGGGTTATTTCAACATTTTCAAGACAGGATCTAAGACGATTTCTAAAAAAAATATTTTTTTCAAGGCTTGCTCTAAATAGTTGAAGTAGGAACCTTTGGCATACAATCCTATTTGTTTAAATATTAAATTAATTTTTCTCGTCAAATTATCTGCGGTGTTTTATAGCAAGAAACTTGAGCATTAAAGTTTTTAATCAAATCGAGTTGGAGACAAAGCTTTTGGAAATCAAAGCTTGTTCAAAATTTCGCAAAATGTAAGGTTCGGCTTGAGGTCCTATTTTTATTTATTTATTTTTTTTTTTTGTTATTAACAAATTGGAATCAAGCCGAACCTTACGAATACAATACAACTAAATAGCAAAAAAATCTACAACAAACAACTTACTCAAAGGTCCAAAAGGGAATTGTTTTGAAATTGTCATACGTAGTAGAGCGTCATAGTGCGTGTTCAAAAAACCTATCTGTGCCAATGAGTCGTATACAGTTTTAAGCACCTTAAGAGGGAGTTTCAATCCAAAAACTTGTCAAAAAGGTCCATCTATTTGGCTGTTATTGATTCTGTGCTATGAAAAGGGATAGAATTTCTAATCGAGCAAACTCTTGAAAGTTAGAACTTGACGATCCCGACCGTTAAGTTTCATGTTTGTTTTGCTTAAGAAAACTGATGATTAAATTTACTTTCATTTAAAATTTTATGTTGATCGAAATCTTTATACTGAAAAGTAAATTGACTTTAAATGTGTCAAGTCAATTTAAATACGAAGAAATTTTAACTTCATTTACAATAAAAATGGATTAAAAAATTTGTGTCTCTTAGAAAAAAGAACTTTAGTATTTGTTCTTTTCCACTTTAACACAGTGTTTTTTTTCCATTCCATTATACCATTATTTAAAGCCTTCCATTATAGTAAATTTGAAGTTAAAAACTTTTCAACTGCCTTTGGCTCGTTCTCCCTATATAACAATAATACTTAATCACTTTTATTAATTACTTTTTTGCTGCACCTTAAGATAAAAGGAGTAATTTAAATTTTCATTTTCTCTCAACTACATTAACAATTTAATAATAAATTTATCCATTTTATCATTCCACTGTACGTGCAAATTATCCCCAAATTATCATATTTCAAGTCTTAATTATTTTAACCCTTGTTTTATTGCAAATTAAAAGTAAATAGCTTCCAGCTAACAAATATAAAAATTTTATACACCATTCCATGGCTTGTTTATTGTATGCTCGAGGGCAAGGATGCGGTTAATGCAACTTAAACATCCTGATACGATTGTTTCCTCTGTTCGATGATAAAAGAGCTGGAAAATTGTTTGTTGAGAAATAAATAGCAAAAGTTTGAGTTGAATAAATAAACCAGTTTGTTTAGTAAGATTGGGGCAGTCTGAAATGTTTGGCTACCAACATAATGCACAAATAAATTTTGCAAATAGGAATTTATGGTTTGCCTGTTTCCATTACATGTAGAAGCTTTAAAATACAGAACTACAGAATTATGAAAATGTTAAGAAATCTTAAGAATTGTGAGTCAAAATTTATTTGTGTTACGTGTCTACATAAACACATGCAAAGAAACAACATGTTTGTGGTAACCATATTCTTAGGGCAACGAGCCTATTATGGTGGTATTAGCTATATGTGTGGAATAAAATTTTAAAAATAATAATATTTTTTTAAATGAAAGAAAAATAAGGTTTATAGTGTAAACATTTAAAAATTAAAATTAGAATGGTAATTTTAAATATTTTTACACTTGGCATTTTCAAAAAAAAAAAAAAAAAAATAAAAAAAAACCTTGTTGGAAAATTACCTCGACTTGATTAACGTCAAAATTTTAAAATCATTTTAAATTAATAAATTTATCAAATTTATTTAAACGAAATGCAATGGGGGCACTGTGATGACCGCCGCATTACAATTTTTGTTTTTCATTAGAAAAAAAAATTATTTTAGTTAGGCCTGAGTTCAGCTACACTTTAATTTATAAATTTACTAGCTCACCCGGCAAACGTTGAACCGCTTTTGAGTGCATTAAAACAGAACGTAAACCATATGTGTATCAAGGTACGCAGATCTATCTTAGTTTCATCGAAGTCGTTACGTTATTTAGATGAGGCAGAAATTGTTCCTTGGGGTGAGTCACCCTTAATATTTAGAAGTATGACAAATAAATATTAACCGATTTTGAATCGTTTATTTCTGCATTAGCTGGACTATAAATTGTGTACAATTTGAAGAAAAATACTAAAAATTATATCGATGCAAGTATATAATTAAAAAGAGTGGTCGCTACAGTAGGCGTGGCAGAAACGTATCTTACTATTCATACAAGAGTCTTAGCTAAATTATGTGAAAATTTCAAGAAGATCAGTTTAGCAGTCTGGCCTACTTGAGGGGACGTAAAAAGAGGTGTAGCGTTAAGGGGTATGAAAAATAGATGTTGACCGATTCTCAAACCAGGCGGCAAATTACGGCATTCGATATCGATCAAAATTTGTATATAATTTATATGTAAATTTCGATCGATATCGAACGCCGTAATTTGCTCCCTACACGTTTGATATGGACACAAAATTTAAGGAAAATCGCTAAAGGCATTTCGCAGAAGCTTTATCGCAAACACCGCGATACTAGAATTTTATATTTTAGATTAAAAAAAATTAAAATAGTTACTGAATGTTTGCTGTGTTTTTGTATAAAACATTTTTGAATTTTTATTGTCTTTTCGCTTTGTTGATTCAATGTAGTTCTCATTTAATCAACTTGGCAATAGATACAAGACTTTATGGCAACGGTTCTCAAATGGGGGTCCGTAGCAATCGTCCGCATGAAGAACCGAAAAAACAGTGTTTTCAAAAATAATAAAAGTTTTTTTTTATGAATTTGGACTTCAGAGGGGTCCGCGAAAAATATTAGTTTACTAGGGGTCCGTGAGCAGAAATTTGGTGAGAACCCCTGCTTTATAGTTTTTAACACAAAATTTGGGTGGAAACCATTTATGAGCTACATGACCAGTAGTGAGATGGCCACATGGATATAATTTCTCTGTAGTAATACATTTCATTTTGTAGTTGTTAAATAATAAATATTTCATGAGAATATCGTAAAATATTTATATATGAAGGAATCAAGCACGATTAAAGTAAATTAACATAAAAATGATTCCGAATAATAAATTTTCATATTTCTGATAAATTAAGATTTTTTTTTTTTTACAAATTTTTGTGTTAATTTTTATGGAACCGAGGAATAGACAAAATCCACATAAAAACCAACGCATTTTTCATTGTTCTCTTTTTTAATTGTAAAACTATTTTCTAGCTTTCGAGTTAGCAATCAATGAAAATATTTTTCTACTGAAGCAACTTTATGAATATCCGCCTCCTTGTTTAAGGACGGTACTTCTGTCACTCTATCAAGTCTGTGTCAGCTGTTGTTTTTACATTGTTTGGGCCTCTGCGCATAGAGACTGCTAATTTAATGAACGGGTGGATAAAGCTAGGAATAACAATATATAAAATATTTATAACGCGTTGTTAGTCGCAATTCTGTTGAAGACTCTTAAAAGCAGTTTCTCCAGACACTTTCCTTCAAAAAATAAAAATAGCTGTCATCAGAGCCCCTGTAGGGCAGATGGATTAATGTATTATTTTTATTTTATTGCATTTTGTTTAAATTTAAGTCTGAAAAATATTTTGAGTTTGATGCTGTACTCAAGGGCCTGCTGGATCCTAAGAATGTGAGCTTCCTCTTAATGCTTATTGAAGCACATTTAAGAAAAGAGAAAAAGGAACAGCCAGTCTTTCATGATATCTGTGAGTCTCCTGCCTTATCTGTCCCGATTTCTAGGCAAATGTTCTAAGTAGTTAAACCGAATCGATTAGCATTGGCTCTTTATCAAAAAAGAGAATCACAAATAAACGATCGTCTGACAAACTAAGTCAAACGATAATTTTTAAAATTGCTAAAATATTCTATATCGATTTTACGGATTCGATAAATTTATCTATCTGTTCCTTAAAAAAATATCGCGGAAGGTTTCTTTCCAAATAACTCCTACGCACCACATAATGCTCCTGCATGAAAAACTTTACAAGATCTTTAAGTTTTGCTAGATTTTTTTTGTTAAATTTAAAGAAATAAATTATTATTTAATATATTTAAAATTCCTCTTTTAATTTCTTTTATTAGCAAAGCAAGTATGGACCCCATCATTTAACATCTGTTCAGAAAAAGCTATATAAAATTTTTTTATCAAATTAAATAAAAATATTTGCATCTCATTTAATAAAAAAACTTCTGTAGGCAACTGCTGTTACTTAATTCAAAGAAACGAAACTATAAAGAAAAGTAAAAAAGTAAAAATCATAGCAAATAAACTGTCAGTAATCTTTTGACCTTTTCTTTTGTTATAAATAACAACTGTTTTCATTTCGATCAACAATTAATCAACAAGTGAAACACTGTGGGAACTATTCAAATCTCTATAATTAATTTTAGTTCAAACAGTAAAAAAAAATACTGGAAAATGTAACAAACGTTTGTGGCGTCTTTAAAATGTCATCTGAAATGGAAAATTAATTGTGTTCAGTCTAATAGGTTTAATTAACAACAGCAAGAACAACAAAAACAACAACGCCATATGCATTATTTCCTGTTAAAATTTCCTTTAAATAAAAGTGTTGTCATTAAGAAGCCCTACCCTGTTTGACTTTTAAATTTGAAATAATAAAAAAAAACTTAAGGTTATAATTAATTGATTGAATGTTGATAATACAATACCTGAGTTTCGGTACGCTTTGATAAAGAAGCAAAAACTAAAACAATTAAACAAAGAACCAACATAAATATTCACATGAGCCCAAAAGAGGGTTTGTTCTTTTAATGCCAATGCCACTGCCACTGCCCTGCCACTGTGGTGGTAGGGGTTCGTTTAATACTCATTCACTTTACTACTTATTTGGGTATTAAAATAAATTAAAAAAAACAAAACTAATTCATACTCGAACAAACAAGAAAATATGAATGTATCAGCCGGTGTCCTTAGCTGTCGTTTGCTTGTGTGTCCAATTTAATTTATCCTGACATTTGTTACATTACATTACATTATGTATGTTATTTTGCCAAGTTTACTTCTTCTTCTTCTTCCTCATTTTCTTTCGCATTATCTGTCCATAATTGTCTGTCTTTCGGTGTGTAACATGGCCCTGTCATATTATTGTATTTAATTTGAACGTTTGAATGTTATTGTAAATACTTTCCTTATGTTTTACTTTTAATTCTCCTCTGTCGTTTTTTTTTATTTTCCTTCTTTGGCTTTGTGTGACATTTTTGTGCAAATGTCAGGAAATATAACAATGTTGATTGTTTGTGTGCCTGTTTGTTATTTTTGTTGTCTTGTAGGGAAAGCAAAAAAGCCGTGAAATGATGATGATTTTTTATTCTTTTCTTTTTCTATCAATGTTCGTCTATTTTGTTGGGCAGATCAATTTAATACCCATAATCCTTAAACTATTTCTTGTCTGTGAAAATCTTTATTTATATCTTGTTAAAGAGAAAAATACATAGAATTTTGAACGATTTAGTTATGAAAACATTTATGCATGTTCGCATTAAACATAATTTATCTATTAATACACAAGTTGGATAAATTTAAATATTAGAACATGCGAAGCTGGGCATTAGTTATTTGCTGAGAACAAAAGTCGTTTCGTGATGTAAGAACTACATTTGAATTTTAAAGTTAAGCTGCGAAACAAAAGCAAATCCTTAAAATGGTTTTAAGTGGCAGTTGAAATCGGTTGTTTAAAGCTCTCCTTTTGCTTCTTTACTCCAATTTACTAGAAATTAATATCAATTTTTTACTGGGTTCTTTTTGCACACCAGACAACATTGTTTTCTGCAAATCTTTTGATTAGAAAAAATTAAATCAATATCCAAAGTTGATGTCGTCTATAACAAAAATGTTACTCAACAATTTACTCATGATTGTTATAAAATATGTCAGCCACCGTTTGTACAGTTTGTACCGTTTGACATTTTTTAATAATCCTTGCGAACGGGTCAATTTTCGTAGTTAGAATTTTAAAAAGAATATCCTTGACTGAATAAAATTAGAATTAACGCCTTCTTACAGGATACAAAAATAAACAAAATGAAACGTTGAAATCAAAAACAAAACAGAAAAATTAAAAGAGGAGCAGAGTTTTGCTTTCAATCTACAAAGATCGATATCGATACCAGCTTCAATTGGCACTAGTTTACTCACTGAACAATTCCAAATTAAAATATTCTTGGTTCATTATTCATTTGTGTTAGAGCTTGAATTTTTTTTTATTAAATTCTAATATGAATTTCGAAAATACTTTTTATCCCAACCAATAAATTCCTTTAAAATATAAATGCTCACATGATACGTGCAAGTAAGTATTCATCGACATGTTCATGTTTTTTATTAAGAACAACTCAAACAACAACAAAAAGCATAATAAATAATAACAATAATAAGTGAAAAATAACATCAAAAACACCAACAAACATACTTTATTAATTAGGGTCTGTCATGTTTTTGAATCAACAGTGCCACAAATCCATAATTCTGTTTTTCAAAAAAATTATTTTTCTTAAATGTAAATAAATATGTTGTTACGTTGTGTGTATGCCTGTATAAACATGTCGTATAAATGTGCGGGTGCGTATTTCTTAAGTCAACTGTGAAACAATTTAATATTTGTTGGCTACAAAAGTAGTTTTTATTCCTCGTCAGTTGCTTTCATTATTAATGTCCATGTTTCATAATAAAATTTGACAAGTTTCTTTAAAAAAAAAAAATAATAATAAAAAATACAAACAACAAACAACACGACGTTACAAGAAAAGTTTCTGATTCATTATGATTCAAATGGAAAAAGAAAAACTTTAACGAACAAATCTTTTTTAATCATTTTCTTACAAAGTTATCTTCTTGTTTATGTTCGTTCGGTAGCCTGATATGGTATTTAACACTTTCAATATGTTTCGCCCTCCCCTCTTCCCTCTTCCCTCTTACCTCTTCCCCCTTCCGCTTTTATCACATTTGATTTATTGAAAAGTTAATTAAAGGCGACTTTTTTTTTCGAAATGATTTCTTCTAACACTAACATTGTTGGCAGAGTTGGGTTTTGTGCGTGTTGTATGAAACTGTTGTTAACAGGGGTTAAGAGGAAACAATTTAAGTGGCTGATTAGTTTACATAACTTATGTGTCGTCGGGGGATTTTTCTTTAATAAATTGTATTTTAAAATATTTTTTTTTCTTAAAGCGGGCTTCTGATGGAAACACAGAGCAGGATAATGTTTCGTTTGTTCTTCTTGTTTGAAATAGCGTTTACTGTTTTACGTAACAGGTATTCAGTAATAATAATTTTTGTAGTGCAGAGCGAGATTCGTTAATTCGAAGATAAGAAAGCGTCTTAACTGGTAAAAATAATTGCGAGAGTTGAAATTTTCTCTGAAGTCACATGGTATAGTGTTTTGGATGGTTGCACAGGTTTGTTAAGGCTCATGTTTAGTAAACCAAGAATCACAAGCAAAAGTGTAGCCAAAGCCGCAGAAGAACTATAACATAAAAATAAAATAAAAAACAAGTTAGAGTGGTATATTCGACTATGCCTTCACCACATATGTAATTCTAGTTTAGTAAAGTAATTCCAATATAAAAAAAATATTGGGGTGACAGAAAAAAAAAATATTTTTTCATTTAAAAATGCCATCGGGACTTAATGGGTTAAGCTTTTTTTCGAAACTAAGTATATCCTGAAAGATCTCTTTAAAAGCTTTTGAAAGATGTCCATATTGATGTCTTAAAAAAAATATGTTGAAAACGCTCATAACTCGGAAAATATGATCGAGCGCCAATTTTTTGACTTGAAGTTTTTTTCTTCTTTTTTAATTCTCTATCGCCCCTTATATCTGTTTTTTTTTAATTGGACTTCATTTTCCAAATGATATGGATAAATTATAGACAGGCGCGTTGTTTTGCCCGCTGCCTCGAAGGACATGGTCTGATCTTGTTGATGTTCAATAGGCGTATTTAAATATTCTCTATCTCATCTAGTGCCTCGGCAATGTTGACAACACTAGCACAGACGGACAGACAGGCATAGCTCAGTCGATTCGATAGGCACATGGACTCAGAATATCTACTTTGTGGGAACGGAAATGGATATTTTATTCATGTATTTAGAAATTACAAACGGTATCACAAACTTCGATATTCTTTTTTTCCACCTGTGGTGGTAATTTGCAAACGAAATCCCTTTATTCCTTAACCGACAATATATTTTTTCAAATAATTAATATATTGAAGGACTCTTTGAAGTCTATTTGCAACGCCTCTATCTTACAGTGCTTCCTTATTATCAATGATCCCTTCTTGTATGATTGTGGGCAGCCAAATCTTTGTCAGTACTCGCCAGTCATACAGAATATTCGCTGTTATGTCTTGTTCAACTAACCAGCGATGTTCTCTTCAAAAAGAAATTTCAAAAAAGAGTTCGTGGAAATAAAATCCTTTAGTACTTCCTAGTTGAAAAAGCTCACATTTTTTGTCGGTTTAATAGAACCCATACAGCTCATTTATAAAACAACATAACAATCCCATTAAAACTTTAAATTATTATTAACACCCAGCTCAGAGGCGTATTTTTTTTTCTCTTGGAGGTACAAAAATTATTCGCAATACTAAAATATAACAAACGAGGAAACACATACGGAAATTATGTAGATTCAATAAAATGCTGTAAAAATGTTGCAGCAACTCGTTAGAAAAATTAATAAACAACATTTTGTTGCAAAAATTTCAATATATTTTTAAGTATCCTTACATGCAGTCATCTGAAAACTGACTTAATTAAGACACAAACTTAAAACATGTTGGCGTTAACGCTTTTGCAACAGTCATATCCATATTTTTCATTTCTAGTATTTTATAGTTTCTCATGCTCGTAAATATACAATAAATTTTCAATAATACTTTACTTTTCCATGCTGTTGTTAAACTTTATGCGTGTTAAATTTATTAGATAAAGGGTGTTTCAATATATTATTGAGATTTAAATTTGACAGCAAGGATTTCGTAAGATATTTATAAAATTAAAATAATATTAGCAACACGGCAATTAGTTATAAACATAATTCAAATGCTGGCAAAGATGAGTGGCCAATATTAGCAAAATGCTCTCGATTTATAGATGTGAGAAGTGGCAGCTCAAGGGACATCAACAAAACTTTTCGATCCGTTATTATAGCATAAGCAGTGTTGAAGTGGACATCACAAATATTAAAGTTGCTGGTAATTCATTTTTCGAATTTCACTTCACTCCACTCTGCTTTTCTTTTTAAGTTTTTAGGAACAGCAAAAATATTCCCACTTTAAAAATGAACAATATTTTTTTTTTGAGAAACATAATTTAATTATTCTTATTTTTTTTTATTTATTAGTTAAAGTGATTAACATTATTACAAATTTATTATTTAATTTGGCTAAAGTTCATTTTTATGTATTTCGATTTTTAAAAAAAATTTTAAGAAAGAAATATTATTTCTAGATGTTGCGATCCAGACTACACTGCTGGTGTCTGAGTTTGCAATTAATAATTTTTGTTTTTTATACTGCATTTACACCATGCAATTTTTCATGAAATTAGTTTGTTGGTTAAGCAAGAGTGATAAGCAATATTGTATTGCTTGAATTTTAAGGGGATTTTACTGTTGCTTATGTTTATTTTTAAATAACGCATAGCGCTGCAACTTAAAGATAGAATTGAAAAAAATTGCCTCAAAAAACTGCATAGTGTAAGTCTGGACTGTCTAGCAATGGCGAAATTAAATAATTAATAACTGCCACCACATAGTACATGATTTCGCAATGGATGGTCTGATCTGCGCAAGTTTCTATTTTACTCAACGTCAAATTTTGTGTTTCTTCACGAGACCAAATGATTCTTAATTCGCCGTAATTTTTGCAGAAAAGCATTGCAAACTTAAAGAATATTTGACAGCTGATGGTTATTAAAGTGGAATATTAATCCAGAGAAAAATCGCGTTTTTATAATTGAACATAATTTTCAAAACAGTGAAAGTGCATGACGAAGTTTTGGAGCGGATTCTGAACATGAACAACAGTCATAATCTCCACATTTAATGTTCAGAGAAGCCATTTGAAAAACATGTGCCACGTGTAAATATTTTGTAGAGATTTTAGGTTGGATTCACTGTGAAAATATTTTTCTTCGATATCGAGATATTATAACAGCACATGGCTCATTTACTGGGCGTTTAATTTGTCGTTTCAGGGATTAGAAAAGGCCTTCCATCTCGCTGGTTTAATGCTACTGGAATTCGATTAGTGAGGTTATTTAATTTTAAAAGTAGGCTTTTTAAATTAATTTTAAAATCTGCGTAAATTTCAAAATACCACTTTATGGCATTAGAAGAAAGAAATTAGAAAAATGCACAATTTCATCTAATTACACATTATTTTCTGCCATAAAATGTAACCAACATTAAATGCCAATGTTGTTGCTAAAGCAATAACAGCAACAAACACAAAAAAGAAAATTACTGCACTACACAAAGTTTGTACAAGACTTTCTTGTCTGTCCTTTCAATAAATATTCGTATGTATGTATGTGCATTTTGTTCTTGTTCTGGTTCTTAAATATTCTGTTGTTTTTTCTCATTAAAGACAAAAATGTTTATTCTTTTATTTTGTTGACGGTAATGGCCTTCTGCGATTACAACTACTTAAGTTGGCTAGAAAAGTATGAAATTAAACAACACTCGAACGGACCAGAGAATGAACGAAAAATAAACGTTGGTGCTACAACAACAATTAAAGAAGAGGAACAACTTTTAGAAGAAAAGAGCAGTATCATTTAATTGTGCTCTTCTAGTCAAACCGGTTAATATTTGCTGCGATGTAGTATTTGTACCTAAAGCTGGTGTAATTTAAAGATGCACAGCCGAGCAAGCCACTGCCGATATGATGTGCAACTGGGCCAAATACTTGCAACATTACTCAAAATGAAACTGCAACAACAAAAGTAACTGGAGAAACAAAAAACCAAAAAGAAATAAAAGAATTCCCACCAAAGAAGATGACAGAAAAAGATACCAGACCACTGCACAACAAAGTCAAATATATACAGGCAGCCATTTAGGCAGTCACTCTGCAAGACAGTCGTCAGTTAGTCAGTAAAAATATTGTTTACAAAAAAAAATTTGTCTGCTCGGCAGAATAGCTGCTATTTCTCAGCGTATGTTGTTAACTTCTTTAGGGTTTTGTTTTACACTCTGCATTCTGCAGTTGCTGTAACTCTTTTTTGCCTTTGTTTTATTCTCATTCTTGTTTTTATTTTTGGTTTGGCAAAATATGTTTGATGGCAAAAAATAAAAAGGGTTGCTGTTGCTGTTGCTGCTGCTGTGGGATCTTTTGTTGATCCGCATTTAAGTTGCATTTTTGAAATGAAAAACAAAATGTGATGCTAAAGTAATGAATAACAAAGACCAAGAAGACCGGTAACCGGGTGAAGCCAGCATGTTACAAGCTGTGTATGTATGTGTTAGAGGTTCGCAAAATCCCACAAAAAAAAAAAAAACAGAAGATGAAAATAAAAAAACCAGTTTAAAGTCTAAAACATTGTTGCATGTTCTTGTTGTTTTAATGTTGCAGTTGTTGTTACTTATTAAACTGCATTCCTGCGTTGTTGTTGTAAATGTTCATTAGATTTATTGTGTTCATACCACCGCATAAATGTTGCTGTACTTAAATCCAACAAAATAAATTGTTTTTTTTTTCTTCTTTAAATTATTTTTGTTTTTTTTTTTTGTTTTTTTAGCTGCCTTCAATTTCAAATCAATTTTCTTTTTTCAGATGCCTTTAGTTTATTAGACATGGGTTTCAGATTATAGCAGTCAAGCCACATGCCAGTAAAACTTAAAAAAAATTATAGACTTTTAAGTCTTTGGTTTTGACGTTTTTAATTTAAATTATCTTTTGTCTTTTTGGCTTGAAAACCGAACATTACAAAATCACAAAAAATTAATCCTAAAAGCATTTACATATAAAAATTAGACAAAACTAATTGATTTGTCAAACTTTCAAGTAAAGAAAAAAAAATTACAAAAAGGATTAAGAAAAAACTTAATAGCTTTTGGGTACATAAATGCTGATGGAAGTTTTAACTGTAATAAGGTTTCGTAATTCTTAAGTTATCGATTAAGACTTTGTGTTATTGTTGTACATATCGGTATAGTATTTTAAAGAACTAACTCTGTAATTCATTTTACAAAGGAATTCATGCAGCGTGACTCATTTTGGACTGGCCGTTTGCTACTTCAACAAAATTTATTACAGACTGAATGAAAAACAACAGGAATGCATCATTGTAAATTAATACCCAGTCACATTTTTGTATATTTCTCAGCAGCTTGTAATACTACCTTTTTGTTGAACTAAACAAATTTGCTGTAACTTCAGTTATTAGTATTTTCTTTTAATTTTTTTGTTAATCATCATTCACACTGAGTCAGCAAAAGCGCTTCTTAAACACTGTCAATCAATAATATCAGTTTCTTATTCCTAATAAAACTATTTAAAACACATCTCATTGCTGTCTTTCTTGAGAAATAGTCAGCGAATGAAAATAATTACAAGTTGACGATGACAGACAGCTCGTATAACATTCAAGCGAAAACATCACAATTGCTGAAACATTAAAAATTATTTTTTTTTCAATTTCAAATAAAGTGTGGAAATTAATATTTTTTTGTAACAGAAAATACTTAGATTCTGCTTGTTTCTTATTACAGGATCCATTTGTTTTGACAAAATTTTTTCAGCGATTTTTCAAATTTTTTAAGTTCTCCCCAAGGAGGGAATATTGTTGCACATTCTCATTTTATTCGAATATTTGTTTTAGGTTGTAAACAGAAAAGCCAAATCTGCGGTATAAGAAAACTGTGGCAGCTATTCAAAATGCAAATATTCTTTTTGTGGATAAATTTCTCTTTTTTACATAATTTCTTCGCCTTATTGCTTTTATAATATCAAATAATATTCTTCATTTATTTCTTTTTCTTTTTTCAATTATTCAGTGTTGATAATTTTAAGAAAAACTCACACAACTGGTGGCCAATTTCATATGGCGTCAGCCTAGGCGTATCGATTTCCACGTGTAAAGGGGTTCTCTAAATGTCAAACTTTTTGCTTAAAAAACTTTTAATTTTTTTATGTGAATTGTTTAAAGCACAAGGATTTAAAGTTCTATACGGCCCTCATATGATATGTGATATTTAGACTCTGACGAAAATGAATAAATTTGTCATCAGTTTGTAATTCAACCCTTTTAAAATCCATTGATTTTCCAATTCGTGTTATAAATATGATTATGGATTGACAATTAAAGTTTTTAAAAATCACAATGACAAAGCTCTACAAAAACCATTAAATGAGTCATTCGATTGCTTTTATACCCCATGGTAAACCAACGCTACTCTTTTACTTTAGAATTTTTCGTGGGAAATTAATCTCCCTGAACTACGTGATATTACTCAGGTGTTAATAATTTCTCATAATGCAGCTCATTGGTCACTCACTTTGTTCAATACATGATTCCTAAAGTAACTGCTTGGATTTGACGATTAAGAGTGCTATTTTTGGAAATCAATTCACATTTAATTCATTTACATTTCAATATTCAAAATTTTTGTTTTTTGAGGAACTACTCCATATTCATATCGTGCTTTTTTCTTATTATTTGTTGTACATTTGAAGAACAAGAATTTTAAATACAAAATATTAATAATAAATTTCTTCTCATGTTCGTATATCAAAGTCTATTTTGAAGAACAGGAAAGAACGAAGAAGTTCATCGGTGATAGAAAAGCATTGAACTCTAAAGCATTTTGAAACACGTTTCGTCCTGTTTCGGTTACTGTAATCAAGGTGATTTAATAAAATTCGGGATCACGTCTTCATTAAGGGCCCATATATTGCAGTCATATGCTAGTGAAATGCAGAAGTCATCAAAGAAAAAAACAGTTTATCTTCTTGACACTTTCAATATAAAATCCGTCTCATAACCTATTATTCTTGTTTCGCATGATTAGGAGATATTAAAAAGACTTTATAAAACTGCAAACTTCGCACTTTTTAATAAGAATGCTAAAACGAAGTATCGTGGTTTTTGTTAAATTTACTAGAAAATAGTTTTTGCTTGATAAATTTATGTTTTATTTCTTTAACTTTTGTCAGGTAAAGAAAAAATTAATTACTAAAATTTTGCCCAAAATTATTAAAACTGGTTTCCTGACGAGCTGACCCTGACAACTACTAAATATTTTGTTTAATTTCCGTACATTCTAAAATCATAAATCAATAAATTGTTCGTTAAATAAACCATTATAAATAAACCGTTACTGCATATTTATTTTTTTAACTCTAGTTCAATTCTATTTTGAATTTCTGAGCAGCAGTAAAAATAAGAAATTGATAAAAGTTTATTTCTAATTCAATCACTTATAAATTAAACTTAATTTAAAATTTCTCCATAAATCAATCAATAAATATGATCACATTCCATTTTCAACCACATAAAAATAACATTAAATAAAATGCTCAAAGTTAAATAACTTTACTCAAAAACCACAAATTATGATTTTTAAACTTTAACAAAAATGTTTATCTAAAAGACTTTCAAGTCAAGCTGGGTTAAATGTTCGATTGAACGCACGGAATGAAAAGTCAATTAAATCGTGTTTATTTAGCAGACGAAAATCGAAACAAATAAACAGTAAAAAAACCATAATAACAACAACATTGTAATCAAACAAAATATTATTTTAAAGAAACATACTTGAAAAAGTTATTGATATGCTATTCAAAACACAAGAAAACCAGACCATGAAGAAAATCATTTAACAGAATAATAAAACAGAACTTTTTCGACACTTAACACACGCAACATGTTGTTGTATTCAATTAAATGTTGTAAATTATTTTGGGTTTGGTTTTCTCTTACAATAATAAATTGCAACATTTGTTTCAGTTGTTTCCGGAGATGAAAGAAAATATCCCCCTGGTTTTTTTTTATCGTTATAACGATTTAAATATCTGCAAACTTAAAAATAAATAGACAATTACTTGCCAATATTATGGCAAGTTAAGGAAAACAATATTTAAGGGAAATAATAATAATAATAAAAATATGTAAAATAGTTTCAGTCAATAAAAAGAAATCGAGAGAAAAATATTTAAAGCCGTAACAAAACAATTTATTTCAGTTTATTTTGTATTTATTTATTTTTATATTTACTACTCTATTAAAAAAAGGTATAAATTTCTAAGTGGCTCTTTGAAATAATTTTTTATTTGTAAATTCATAAAATGTTAATGGACCTTTTTAAAAAATTATCCCCTCAAATGGGTACTATTTTAAAAAAGTTCCTTTTTGAAACCTCTTTAAAAAAAGTACCTTTAAACACAATCTGTATATAAAATCATTGTAAGGAAATAATTGTAAAAAAATTATTTTAAGAAATAATTTTCTGAAAATTTTTTTAAACATACTTTTTAATTAAGGATTAAAAAAAAAATAATTACAAAAAATACCTTGTTAGAAAACTATAAAAAAAGTAAAAAATAAAGAACCTTTTTTGCATGCGCTCGATTAACAAACTATCTTTTAAAAAGATTTCTTTGCTTTTTCTTTCATTCAAAAAATCCTCTTTAATAAAATGCATTTCTTTTTTAAAAAGTGACCATTTTAAAAATGTACTTTTAAAAGAAGTTTAATTTGTAGTTTTATCTAATTTGTGAACAATATTGGCTTCAGAAAAGCTTTTGCTTAAAAATGGCGCTAAAAACTAAACGTGTTGAAAAAGTACTTTAAGAATTTAAAAAAGTACCAGAAAAAAAACGTCTTTTTTAAAGTGGCTTCAGAAAAGCTTCTGCTTGAAAATAGCGCTAAAAATTGAACGTGTTAAAAAAGTACTTTAAGAATTTAAAAAAGTACCAGTTAAAAAAAACTTTTTTTTTAAAGTGGCTTCAGAAAAGCTTCTGCTTGAAAATAGCGCTAAAAATTAAACGTGTTAAAAAGGTACTTTCAGAATTAAAAAAGCACCAGAGAAAAAAACTCTTTTTTTTTAAGTGATCATTTTAAAAATGTACCTTTTCAAGAAGTTTAAAAAAGTACCAGGTAAAAAAAATTATTAAAAAAATTCTAATTAAATATTAATTTATATTCTGAAATTTGATTTTATATGATGTTTCTTAATCAGCAAGGGTACATTTGAGGGACTTGCTTACAAATCTTTGTTAAAAATGTGTTATAATTTTGAGTAAAAGACAGGTGAATAGCGAGTATCAGTTTATGGTATGTGTCTATCGCAGGTCTTAGTTTTCTTAGTTGAGTACGAAAAAGCTATCGGTAAAACGAATGCCGAGTTTGCTCAAATATATAGAACTAGCGTTTGACTGATTTAGATGCTTGTATAGGGCGTTTCTCTCACAAAGCCAAGAAATATTTTTGGGTTTATAAAGTCTCTGCAACAAATGTCTACTTGAAGACATTCAGTTAAAAGAAAAGAAAAAAACTTTCCACACTGATTTCTAATCTTTATGAACAAAAATTCATAACCCAAACAGTCTCTTGGCTGGTATTAATACGAATGTTTGAGAATGTGTGCATTCAAATATAAACTGTTGCCTAAACAAATATTGATTGAATACAACAAAAAAAAAAAAAAAAAAGAAAAAAAAAATTGAAAAAGTAAATAAACAACAAAATAAACTCTGCACAAACACACAAGGGCTCATCAGGTTTTGATTGCAACGCCAGAAGTGAGAAAATAAATATTAATTTAAAAACTAATAAAACTCAGTCTATGGATAAGTATTAATTGAAGAACTTGGTTTGTCTGTTTAAACAAATAGATTTTCTGATCACATCAAATGTGTACTTACGAACGTGTGTATGAATGAGTCGACAATTAATTATTTTGTTTCTACTTTATTCATCAAAATATTTATCTTGTTGTTATTTTGTTGGAGTTGATATTTTTATTCGACACACGTTTCTCAATGAGGAGTTTAAAGTTCCATAAAGATTTTAAAAGAGGGTCATTACCACACTGACAGAAAAAAAAAATCGTGCGGAAGAACTACAGATAAAGATCACTTGGAATGATTAATGGGTATTTTAATTTATGAGAAACAATGAAAAATATTTTCCAAATAGAATAGAGTTGTTCAATTTTGTAAGTATTTTGGCTACTTTGCTAGAATAAAGCGGCATTTTTATAGAAAACTTTTGCAAAAAACTTCGTGCAATGATTTATTTGTTTTTATACATAATTAAAATAAAAAAAAATATAATGGGAGATGAATTAAGAAAAGTTTTTGTTTATAAATTTCACAAAATATATTTGGAAGGGGTTTTTGTTTAAACACACAGCACAAAAGAACGAATCAAAAACATTATCAAAACAGACTGTTTACAGACAGATTATTTTCTTAAATAAAGTAAGAAGCCAAAAAAATTGTTTTTAATATTCCAAGCGAATTTTTTTTCTAAGGCATGAAAATGTTATCATCATTTCTGTGGCCACAAGGAATAACAGCTAAACTCGTTTTTTAACGTTTTCAACAGCATTTTTAATTTTAATATTGTTGCGTTAAATCAGGGAATATCGACCTTAGCTGTTTAGATTTTAAGGTAAAAAATACTTAGTTTTTAAACTACAAACCTGAAATTTGACTTGCATTACAGATTCGAGTGTCAGAAATATAATATTAGCAATAACTCAATTTTTTCTTAACTCGACTTTAGCTGTTATTCCTTGTGGCCATAGATTTTATGCGAAATGCTCTCAAAAGCTTGAATTAACAACTTTAAGGGAAAAAGGTAAAAAATAATGTCCATTTTGTAAAAAGATAGAAAATATTTTTGGACACATGTTTTTTGAAATGCAAAATGTTTCCGGTAACATTTTATGTTAATCTGGACGACTGACAATGAGAGTTGCACTTATTTCAAATGGAATTATTTGCTGTTGGTTAACAATAAATGTAGAAATAAGTTTAGCTCGTATTATTTGAGAGTTGGAAAAAATTGTTGCAGAAACATTTTGCTGTAAATAAACAAAAAGCCAGAAACATTTCATGGTATTTTAAAAAATGAGCAGCAAACAATAGTGACATTGTTTTTTAATTATCTCGAACTAAATTTTTAAATGGGATTTTGACAGCATTTCGCACGAAATACCGCAATTAAGAGTTACCAGCCTCTATTAATTTCATTTGTATGAATATAAATTTGAATTCATATTTTGTAATTTATAGTAGTCACTTTAAAATTTTTGCTAGATAAAGTATTATATTCGCTTCTTAACAATACTTTAATATACTGTTACCGCTTATATGCTAAAGGCACTAAGACGCTACAGAAAACAAAAGTAATTAAATAAATAAAACATGGCACCCAGGCTTTCAAGTAAAAAAATTCTTTTTCTATTAGAAGTCATTGTCATCGTTCTTTTCATAAATGTCATCAACTCATCAACATTGTCAAAATGAAACATTTCTCCATATTCCTTTTTTGTGTTCAAAATCCATCATTTTGTGATTGATTGTAAATTATACATATTTACAAAACACTTAGGAACCCAATGACATCCATATGTAAACACTTTTTATTTGGAAAATTTCAACAAAAAAAAAAATACTTTAATGTTTTAAATTTGTCGTTTATTATTAGTTAATTTCATAAGTGCTCTTGTACACATTAACGAAAATTTGTTTAGGTTTCAAATTTCAATTAACACTTGTCTTTTTATACTCAGGCGCACGTTAAAATACTTGAGAAAAATAAAAAATGAAAAACGCTCCTTTAAATTATATATTTTAAGATTTTTTTGTTTTTGGTTCAACAATGTAACATTGGAAAATTAGGAAAAAATATATAAAATTAGAAAATATGAGACATTGTATACACCCGTTCACTAAATACAAGTAAGAAGCGATTTTAGTTAAAATTAACACACTAGTGCAAAGGAAAACATGGTTGAGGTGACCATCTGATCTGAGACCAACGATTGAATTTAATGGTTGTACTCTCGTCACATTATTGTTCCATTTATAAGTATAATAATGTTGTTTGCATAACAATATTATTGTTATTGATAACCATAATATTTTTTATACAAACATATTATAATATAATGTGATCATAATATAATAAAAAGTTATTAGACTTATTTTGGGATATGTTTGTTTGCCTTTTTTTATTTTTTAAAGTTAAAGTAGAAACATAACCTCATTTTTATCGCTACAGCGTGTGCCGGGTGTGCCGAAAGACATATCATGTTCACAAAAATGGTAAAGTTCTTATGAACTGTGATAGACAGACACGTCAAATTAGCATAACGTATATAAAACTAAGCGCGTTGTAGCAACGAGCACAAAAAATTTAATTTTTTAATTAAAGGGTGCGCCAATAGTGAAGTGGTTTTCACCGATGTGGTCTTGGTTTTAAACTGCAATCGGCAAACCGTAAGTTTAAGTATTTTTTATTTGCTATTACTTAAAGTGAAAAAATAAAAAGGGTGTTCCTAAAGTTACGTAATTTTAACGTATATGATTTTAATTTTTTAACCGTGGCAGGCAGACATTTGGAATTTTCAAAGAGTATGTTACAAGTATATCCGCAATAGAAATAAGTATAAATAATTTATTTAAAAATTAAACGGTGTTCCCACAGAGGTCATGATTTTGAGGTTTATAGACTTATCTTTTAATTCGTAACAGATAGACGCTTGAAATTTGTATAGAGTATGGTTTGCTATGTCTGCTTTAAAGGCAACTAAAAAACTAAATTTAATCAAATAGAGGGTATCGCGATAGTAAAGCGATTCTGGCGTATATGGTCTTATTTTTCGAACCGTTATAGGCTGAGACTATAAGTTTACACATACTTTAAAGTGCTAGTTTGCTAAAAGAGCAAGTATTAAAAATTTTAAATAAATAGTGCCCCAATAGTAACGTGATTTTTAAATTAACATATTTTAAATTTACCCAAAGTATGTATTACCAAGGCCTATGCAAAAAATTTTATAATTATATTTAAAGCTAAAGGGTTGCACTTCATGCATAGCTAAGAACTCTACGTCAGTAAGAGTCTAACCCTAAATCTTATTTTGTTGCACTAATAAAACAAAAGCGAAACAAAAAATAATATCACACATTATTTGTTTGTTTCTAATCATACTTTGATCACATGAGAGCAAACCAAACATGTTATATTTATTGATAATATATTATGGTTGCAGGTACTATGTAATTGTACAAAAATTTTTTGGTTCCAACAGAAATATTTTATTACGAGTAATTTTTTTTTTAATTAGGACCAGCACTCAGGGGATGACCCCTACTTATTCAGTGCATTGTGTCAGAACTAGGAAATTAGGTTGTGGGAAGGGGCTAGAGGGAGTAGTGCTTGTGGACATTTGATTTGAATCTATGCGCATTGAAAGTAGCAGAAAAGACCTCTGCAGGGAGCTTATTCCACATACGAACTGTTCGGCTAAAAAACGAATTTTCTCTGTAATGTGTTGTGCCATTCACTGGCCAATCGACCACAAAAGATTGCGCTCTTGATGCAGATCGCGTTGCGCATATGAAATTACGGTTTTCAGGAACAAGTTCCCTGACTCATAAGAGCACATTCCGTTGTAGTAACGATAAAACAGTGAAACACACCCCACATTGCGTCGATACTCCAGTGAGTCAATAGAGCTGAATACCCTACTGTCACCGATGAGCTTCTTCGCTCTCTCCTGCACGCGATCGAGTAACCCCAAAATAGACTTTACAGCACAGGCCCATACATGAGAGTTGCATTCTATTTTCGGTCTGATAAAGTTGACATAGATAGCTGATGGAGTGAAGTATTTCTTACACCGTTTCAGAAAACCTAGGCACTTGAATGCTTCTTTTGCAGCATGAAAAATATGCTTGTTTCAACGAACATCGCATTGAATTTTTATGCCAAGAACATCGAGAGCTTTATGTCACCCATAATTACAGATGAGGTAGCATGTTGAACAGTACCCCTGTGCGAACTCACACAGCACCAGGTTTTATGAGCGCTAAACTGAACCCTGTTCCCCAGGCCCCATTCGGAAATTACCAAAAGGTCACGATTAAGGGTATCGTCTATGTGCTTTCTTATAGCCTTAATTTACCGAAGTCTTGGTCTACTGCGAAACAGTAGCATATGCTACTGTTATCTGCAAAAGAATAAATTGGGTTGGAAGTCTGTCGTAGAAGGTCATTAAGAAAAATAAGAAATAGGGTAGGGAAAGGACGCAACCTTGCGGTACCCCTGAATGTACCTTGAACTCGCTTGATGAGATCCCATCTATAACAACTCATATAGTGCGATCCCTGAGAAAGCTCGATATAAGTCGAGTGAAGCTATTACCGACACCAAAAGCAATAAGTTTTGATATGAGTGCACCATGTTACACTCTATAAAACGCCTTACTATTAACCATGAAGTGTTTAAGTTATTTTATCGTGCCTAAAGTATTTTTAAAAACAACAAATTTTTTTTACTGCAATCATATATTGTTGCAGGGATAATAACACGGTCACATTACAATCATGCCCCTTCGCTGCGTACGTGTACAGTGGTGTTTCAATAAATAAGAAATTTATCTGTAGGTAGGAGTTAAGTAAAGATATGGGTTTTAAGCATAAAATTATTAAATAAAAAATTTATTGCTTTTAAAGCCGATCAACTTCATTAGAAACTTTCAAATAAAATCTTACATATTTTTAAAGCGTGCCAAGGGTTTATTTGCTCTTTTGTTATGATTTGACAAATAATACTTGAGTATGAATAAAAAAATAAAAATAAAAACAAAAAATTTAAAGTATTAAAAGATTGTGTACAAAGTAAAGGTACACGCACGCATAGTTTAGCTTTCAAAACTGGCTTTAATCGGTTATGAAGGGAATAATTTTTAACAAAGACAAAAGAGAAAAAAAAAAAACAAAATACAAAAGTTACAATGAGAAAATTAAAACAATAAGAAAATACATTTAACAGCCATGAAATACAAAATATAAGACTTAAGTTACAAATCAAATGCCTGTACGACGTCTGTACGTTTAATACACCTCAAAGTCATGATGAAGTCAGTCAAAGTTTGGTGTCAAATTGAGGGTGTGTAGCCAACTATGCATGCGTATGTGTGTAGTAAGTGCGGTTAATGATTAAATCTAAAACCAATTTTGTAAAGTCATAAAAAAAGCTGTATCACGCTTATTAATTTCATAAATAAAATCTTTTAAAAATATTTGTTAGTTAAACTTCTCTTTGCATGGTATTTTAATAAAACAGCTATATTTTTTCATGTATTGAAGTTTTTTTTTATTAAAGAAGACATATTCGAACGCGATATCAACAAGTCCAAGAGTGAGAGTAATCAATATGATGGTTGTAAATTTTTTTTTCTTATTTGAAAAATTATAGAAAAGAAAAACAAAGAAAAACCACAGGGGGTTTTCCGTTACTTGTTCGTGGCTTCATTTTCACTCAACTTTGAAAAGTACCCGGATCTAATAAGTTTTATCTCTAAGAAACAACCTTTTCCCATCAAAATCACTAAAATTGTAATATAAAACTTTTCTCTGGCGTTAATGTGACAACAAAATGTAAAATGAGGGATACATTTTCTTGTTGAGAAACATAATTTACACACACTTTTTCCATAAATTGTAATTTTATAATTTTTAATTTTATTGATTTGCATTTAATGCAGATTTTACTTGATTTTTATTCTTAGAAATGAGATGCTGGTCTTTATTCTCATTTAATTTTATTAAGGAATTTAAATTTATACTTTTGCCGTTAGCAGCCCGCTGCTGTGAAGATATTTTAAAATGTCAATTTAAGTATAAATCATCGTTTTTTATTTTTTTATTTTGTTGTTGTTAATGACTACATCTGGGTAATAATTTAAAAAAATATTTTTTTCTTATTAATTTCATTTTTAATAAACTCTTATTGGTTTTTGTTATTGTTCATATGCGTATTTGTGTGTTTGTGTTTGTGTTGTTTATTTCCGCAGTCCAATTTATACTATAAATTTACTTTTTTATTATTAAAAAGAATTTCACTAATTATATTTTTTTACTTGTACTTTCTTTACAGAATCATCACGAAGACAAAAACAGCCCACCAGCCAACAAACTGAACCAATGAATAATTCACGCACTTGACATGTCTTCATAATTTATTTTGTAATTTAAACGTTTCACACCAAGTCATCAAAAAAAAAAAAAAAAAAAAATCCCTCTCAGAAATAAACTCGTACTTGTGGAAAAGTCACTTACTATTTCTTTCACGTTGTCAAGAAGAGAACATCCAAGAGTGGCGGCGTAAACATTGCTTTTGTGTTTAAACATTTATAAACTTTTCTTTGCTCACATTAAATATTTCCTGATCTTCCTTCAGCTGTAAAATTTTTATATTAACGCACTTTTGTCGTAAATGTATAAAGGAAGTGAGTTGGTATTTTAAATTGCTGGAGTACTTTGCCACAAATGAATGAGTTTTAATGTTTTGAATTATTTTTATCATCATTATAATGGTTGTCATTATCATCAAAATAACAATAATAATTATATTAATAATCATAGTTGTTGTTGTTGCTGCTGTAGTTTTCATTGTCCGTGCAATTGTTGTTAACAACGTATTAAATTTTAAGTAAAAATTTTTTCATTTTTATTTTTCTCATCTTGTTTGGTTATTTATGAGTTTGTGTGAGTGTCAGTTATTAGTTTAGTATGCACAAAGTGCTGATTCGATTTAAAAATATAATACAAAGAACTTACCAGTGTTACCTTGAAGTGTTACAACATAATTTTTTTATTCAACATGCAGGTGCATGCAATAAAAATTCCTCAAAAAAAAAAAAAAAAAATCCAAATTAATTGTGTTTGATTCTTTGAAATAAAAAATATATTTTATTAAAAGATAAACATTTCTTCAGGCTGATGTAAACTATAAAGTTTTAAAATTACTATCAATTAAAAAATGTGTTATTGTGATGTAAAAATATTTGTATGGCCATTTCGCCACTGCTTGTATAGCTCATCAGTGGATTTTAATACAATTTTAGGTCTACAAGACTAGTTTTTAGAGGTTAGTGAGCAAAACTGCAGAATAAGTAAAGTTAAGTCATGTACTTCAACAGTTATACAAAGCTGATGCGTTTCACGATCGAAACATACAGGACAGAAGTGAAGGAA
Organism: Cistogaster globosa; assembly: GCA_937654795.1. Lineage (NCBI taxonomy): Eukaryota > Metazoa > Arthropoda > Insecta > Diptera > Tachinidae > Cistogaster > Cistogaster globosa. The sequence continues at coordinate 6,016,583 of OW569403.1, forward strand.
TTTTGACCTGGTAAATTTAACCTTCACAGAAGCCTATAAACTGTTTCATTTGTTTTCGATTTTTAATTTAATTTAATTATTAATGGCTTAATAATATATTTAATTGAAATAAAGGTAAAATTTAATAATTAATTAAATCAATTATATATTTAATTAAAAAGAAGAAAACAATTATTTTTTTTATAAAATAAATAATTGAATTAATTAAATATTTAATTAAATCTGAATATGTTTAAAACCTTCGATGCAATAATTTTTTTTTGTGTCAGGAAAGCAGAGGCTGTCAAATTGACTGGTAAAGTAACGCCTATCTACTTTTTGGGTTATGCCCAGACTCATCATTTAAAAAAAAGATTAAATAAAAAACGGAAAACATTCCTTAGCAGGGTTGCCAGATGATTTTGTTAAGAAATTGGCATATTAAAAAAACTGCTTTATCGGCAATTTAATGAATAAAATCGGCAAATTAAAAAAAACTATTTTTAATTCATTTAAAAATATTTTTATTAGCAAATAGTAACAAAACAACAATTCAGTAATCAATAATGTTTACAACATACAAGATAACACAAGTTAAAGAAAAATATCGGTTTTACTTTAATGTGATCTATTATTTCTATTTCATTTGACAATTTTTAATAGCTTATAAATTAATTTTCAAACTTTCTTAGCTTAAAGCATTTTCATAAATGTTTCATTTTTGAAAATATCATGAAAATAACTTTAAACTAATTTAGTTCAAAGCAATGTAGTTTAAAGAAATTGATCAGCTCATGTTTTTATTTTGACTTGCATTACTTTCATTATTAAGGACACAATTTTCTAGGAAAGAAGAACAAGCCTATTAGCAATATTTTTTTAATGGTACATATCGCTGGTCTCATGTAGAAAAGCGCTAACTCGAATTTTTACTAAATCAAGTTTTTTTCAAGATTCCAATACATTTTACAGAGATACCTCTCGTCACAAAATTCTAATGCAATAGTATCACGAATACCGGTTTTACAAGCATTTTCATTTCAAATATTACATTGTGGTAAATACATCCTTATGCGAGTTAGGGCCTTTCTACATGAGACCAGCGATATACTCTAGTGATGCCCAAAATTATCATTTTATATTAAAACAAGCAAACAAATATACTGTGTTTTAAGAGTTTGTCGGAAAATCGGCACTTTAATAATTTTGAGGCAAAAATCGGCAAGCGTTTGACGAATAGAATTTTTTTTTTCGGTTTCAAATTGCAACCAAGAATTTCTTAAACATTTATATTTGCTATTTCAATTAACGGACATCTGTGAATTGATATTAAGTTGAAAAGGTTATGTTGGCAAATTTGTTTCATTGTAAAAAAAATTAAGGAAGTTAAAAACGGGCAATAGCCCGTTCCAATAAAAGGCAATAAAAAATAAACTGAGATGTTAAGGGGCATTTCTATAGAGATTTTCGATAGCGGGTGGCATCATCCGGCAAAAGCACAAAAAAAAGATATTTATATTAAATTTTGAAAATTTATTATAAGTTTTCTAATTTCCTGCTCTTTAATAAGACCACCCTACGTTACATCGAAATAATAAAAATAAAAATGAATAATTTTAATGCAAAAAACCATTTTAAATATTAAAACTATAAAAAAAATAAATGATTTATTAGATATTCTGCGGCTGCTGACTAAATAATAAGCATGTGGATCACACGGGTTCAAACCCTGAGGCAAACAAAACAGAAAAATAAATATTTTTTCAGTTTAACGGTATACATATGTATATACACATTAGAATTTAACATTACAACAGCCAGTCTTCTTTGTCGATATCTCTACAGAACTCATTCGCCGACGAAGCTAAATAACTAATGAAATCGCTTTTAGCTTTATAATCAACTGCTTAATCAACTGCCTAATCAATAACATATGGCGCGCAGTGTTGAATATAAAAATGAAGCATAATCTCTATCATTGTCCTTTAACCACCTGTCCTATCTGTCCTCTATTACCTTCCTAAAGAATGTTCCACCGTTACAAAAAAAATTTATTAAAAAAATTTAATTATACTTTGGCTACATTAATCTAAACATGTTTGATTTATCAATAACAAATTATTGTTATAAATACTATATTGCTTTGGGATAGTTATAAAATTTTGCTCAAGATTAAAATTTAAGCAAAAATTAATCAGTTACTAATTTTTTTTCTACATTTTTTTACGTATTAATTATTTAGTAATCAAGTGTTAACAAATTAATTATTGTTCAAAACAACTACAATTTGCTTATTGCTAAAATATGTTGTTACAGAAATCATAATATGGTTACTGTGCGCATATCACAGCTTTGATTTTTATATTCTTATTACACATTTTTTGAGATGTAAATGCAGGCCACTTTAAACTATTCATGTCTTTGCTAGAGATACATTTTCAAGATCGATATTTTCTCAAAATATATTTACGAAAGTAATTAAGTCTTACATTCATTTGTTTTTCGTGTTTGTTTCCCATTTAGCCCTGACTATTGGAAATTGATCTCTAAGAATTTAATTTTTATGTAGCTGATCTACACATAAAATTTGTTTCAGTGATGCCCAAAATAAATCGAATTGGCTTTCGACACTTTATACCACCTCTAGCTGTTTTAACTAAACAACTGACACTGACACTGTTTGGCAAAGTTATATTGTTTTTTTTTTAATTCACTAATGAGTGTCAAGTGTCTGCCGCTTTCGAAGAATATTATCACCTGGAATTCTGAGCTAAAGGTTGCTTCTCATGAAGAGTTAAAACTTGTATTTCCTTTCCCAAGTCTAATGCAATTCAGGATTTAGTTGTATAAAGAGCAGCCTTAATGGTTTGCTTGCCACTCCTTAAGAGCTTTTTTATAAAATCTACTTTTTAAGCGTATATTGTTAAAAGAAATTTAATTTTGAAAAGCAATAATCAATTTACTGTTTCTGTTAATTTATGTCGATGCAGTTTTTTGTTTTTTGCGGAAAAACTTGTTTACTTTTCCATCACTTTATAAAAGCAACAGAAGACAGTCGCAACAATGATCATATAAATATATGGCCTAACGTTGCAAATTGTTTCTAAGGATTTAAAAATTATGTTTTGCTATTATTCATTTGACCTTAATATTTGTACTTACAGCTCGTAACGAATGTTTACAACATCAAAATAAAACGTTGGCAATCTAAACAAACAGTTTGAAAATCTAAATGAGTAGTGGCAACATTGAGCTGTTGCTATAATTACTTTTTAAACTGCAAGTGTTTTTATTTTTTTTTTATTTCTGTCGTTAAAAAAACAAAGAACAAGAAGAAGGCAAAAAAAAATATATAAAATAAATAAAATCTAATACAGTCTCATTTAATTGTGTACGTGCTAAGACTATTTATGTTTATGATGCTTGTTCAGATAAAAAGAAATCGTTCTTATTAACGTGCTATTTGTTGGTGCTACATGGCAAGTGTTGCTAGTATATGATGCTGTTATTATTATAATTATACTTTAAATACACCGTTAAATATATCGCGCTTTCTAGATTAGGACCATGAAAAATAAAGAGCATTTAGTTATTTCAATTGTCAAATCGACTAACTCCATTTTCCTTTTATTTTGTATCAAATATATTTTTAAACTGTTAAATGTATTTTTGTAAAACAAGTTTCTCTGACAAAGTTTATTAAAACCTTGAAATAGGTTTTTTTTAATCCCCTTTTTTTCTTATAATTTTCAAAATATTTTAAGAAGAGTTAATCGATTTGGCAATCAAAGCACACAAATGTATCTACATACTTATAAAAATGTCTTTGTGTGTGTGTTAGAGTTTAATAAGCGTGTTCGACAGGGGTGGAAAGCTTAATTTTAAAGTTTTAAGTCGCTGAGTTACATGTTGTTTTTTTTTGCTTAAATTAAACTGAAGTTAGTAATTTTTTCTACATCTTATAATAAGTCCATCACAAAAATGGAATAAAAAAAGAAAAATTCATACCAAACAGGCTTGCGGGTTCTAGTCACATGTCCCTAGTATGGCATGCACGTCATCTCGGCGACATAAATATGTTATTCATACCTCCGTAGCGATATCCTGCTGGTACCAAATATCGTTAATGTGTAGTACGTATGAATGATGTATTGAGAATTTTGAGACTAGCGATTATCTCTCGATTAGCGATTAACTATCATGATAAGCGTAGATGCCTTTGGTTGGTACTTCATTCCGTTGGCAGTCATATGTTTTGTTGGAAAATTCATTACAATAGTTTTCAGGTTTGTAAAAAACTTTCCTTGGAATGTGTGAAGTTATATTAAAAGAAGTAGTCGGTGTTTAAAAATTTTTGGAAGCATATTCCGCCGTCTCAAATATTGTAGCTTTAGAATTTATTTTTTTAAGTCGATGTGGTGTAATTTTGCAAGTTTTTTTTTTTTGGAAGATTGATTATAAAAAGCGAAGCAAATTTTGTTTTTCTAAATTTTTTAAGTGTTCGTCTTCTTGTTCTTTTTTATACTTTTGTTACTTTTAGCTTTTCACTAAATTAGTACCGTCCTGTATCGAATTTTTAATAAACTTTTATGAAATTTTCCTTAAGAATCTCCTTCATTATGCTATCAACCAAAGTATAAAAAGAAAGCAAATTGTTTGAAATTTTAGCCAGATCATGCTTGACGTTCACTGAATGTATTACATTTTAAAGTACACTCCTTTTTTTATAAGAGTCAATTGTTATTTATATGCACTTCTCATTTGCAAATAGAAAATTATACGCCATAAAAGCTGAGTTAGTATTTAATTTTTAACTAAAAAACTCACGAAAAAATTTCGTGATTAAGAAAACTATTTATAAATAGAAGTAAGATGTTGGCACCTCTTCAGTTACTTTAAGTATTTTTGATATCTTGACACCCATATTCACATATGCTTGCATATGTTACCTATTCCACTGCTACTTATTGTTTACAAGTTTACTATCGCATCCCACTAAAACTGGAAAATATTCTTGTTTGAAATTTACCATATGAAGTAAACGTAGTAATTCTAAATGCCAGAAAGAAATGCAGCATAAAAAAGTACCAAACTAGAAATCGCCCATGTTTAAAAGGGCACAATTTCAACCAACATTGCCATCCCTGGATGTATTGCCATTCAAACATAATTATAGTAAATTTTAACAACTACTCTTAATGCTTTGCTTCTTTGCGTGTGGTAGAATGTCTATTTAAACTTAAACTTCACCTCATCTACCTCTTATTCTACCTTCCACCTACCATTTGCTCTCTACTACTACTGGTACGAGTATTATGTGCCATCATTATTGTTATTAAAAAAAAGTTGTTGTTGTTATTTGAGCATGCATTTTTTTTTATTGCTGCTGATGTTGTTGTTATTAAATTTTATTATAACCATTCATGACTATAAATTCAATTAACGTTAATAGCAAAAGCAGCTGAAATAAAGCACCTGTGTGTGCATGTGTGTGAATGCAAAGGTTTAGAACACACATTTGTACACCTTAATAAACATGTCGTTTTGTTAATGTTTGTTATGTTTTACAATATAAACTTAAACACTCTCCTAAACTACTAATGCACTTAAACATATTAACTCATACTTATGCCGAGGGGTTTTAGTTGCAATTAAAGTTTTTTCGTTTTTTGGATCGCAAAAAAAAACTCCAAAAAAAAAACATTAATGTTCTTCAATTTCATTTTCGCATGAATGAATGTGTGCTCTGATTAAAACTATTAGTGTGAGAAAAAATTGCTTTCCCCAAAGTATTTTAAAATTTTTAATACTTTTTAAACAATTGTTGCAGATATTTTAACAGTTAACAATAAAAAGGGCAGAGGGTCCACATATATAAAATATAAATATCACAAATTTCAAATATCTTCTTTTAATGGTTCAAAAATCAATCTAATTCAATAATGGCGACACTCTCTAAATTTAACCCTTATGTTTTATACTTGTTGTCATATCGGACAAAAAAGTTTATTTTTTTATTATTTCTTGTTGTTGGGAGATAGTGCGATACGGTTTAATAGGCTTCTGATAAGCATTTGCGTTGCAAGGAGGCACCCTATAATTTTAAATATAATGACTCTTTTATTAGGACCAATTTGCAATCTTCGTCGTTCATTAAAAAGGATTTCTTTAAAATCGTTTCATAAATTACTGAGATCTGCTGGTGCAAACATAAAAAATTCAGGCGAATGACAGCCTCCTTTTCTTTAAATCGATTAAAAAAGTCAAGGCTTCAGGTTTTCTAATAATTTTTATTAACAGGCTGCTAAAACTTGGGTTGTTATCATTGCAGACCTAAATATTCTTCCCTTTTATAAAACTTCCAGTAAATAACACAGCAGAATACTCAAGTTACGTTAAGTTTCGTATCACTACTGCTGCTAGGAAACTACAACCTTTTTTGTGTTATGTTTTTCTTTCGATTTATACAGGTTTATATCACAGCGCTCTCTTTCCCCGGTTTCACTTTATAGCACCCATTTTTCAGCAAAGTAACATAAAAAATTAAATGGCTGCACCAGCTTCAAATTCATAGTGCACCTTGTGAAATCCAGAGGCGCTGCCGCAGTGCTCACTTTACTTTTCTACTATTCTTCTCGGTCCTTTTAAAAGAAGGTTACAGTATTAATTACCAGCTTTTATATGCTGAGTAAAACTGTCAAACTAAAAGCAGCGCCTTAAACGTTGATATATCTGTCAAAAATTGTCATGCACAAAAAATTTATCGCACAAACCCAAATACGGTGGCGTGAAAGCTGTGTTATTTGATTTTGAAAACGCATTAGGCACTGAGCTTGGCTGTTGAAAATTATAAATTAATTTAGCGATTTATTTCTATTTTTTTATTTGTATTTAAAGAAGGAAAGTTAACATGACAAAACGTTGATACTCTATCTTTAATAAGAGTAAGAAAACATTACGTTTTAAGCGCTGATTTAAGGTTGGTGTGGTACTTAAAAAAAATGAAAAATAATAATTATTCAGCATTATTCGGTCATTTAGTTAGAGAAGAAATCAAGGAAAAGTCTTTAACATTGAGCGAAAAAGATTTTCTATTGCCAAGATTATGTTCGAGTGCAAATTTGTACAGTTTTCGTTTTGTTTTTCACGCTAAACTCACAACTACCATCTTAAGTGTTAAATTGCAAAAACAAAAAAAAAAAAAAAAAAAAACAAATTTAAGTCGAATGGGAAGGCCAGCTGTGCAACAAAATTAAACATTTATATTCGAAGGCTTAAAGACGTCAAAATGAAATGTTACAAGCTAAAAGAAAACTACTGACGCCTGTTTTTGTAAAGACTTTCTGACTGCCTCTTTTACATCTTTGAAAACTTTTTTATATACTTTTTGATTTATTTTGTGATTGATGTCAGGGTCTTAACAAAGTTTTTTTTTCCTGCAAATTGAAACTAAAAATATCGGCTCTTTAGTAATAATTGGTGACTCAGGAAAACAGTTCTTTTGGTACAGCTCTCGTTTTAAAAAACATAATTCAGAAACTCAAAATTACAAAGAATTTATTGTCTGCACTACCCTCCTTTTGAATTAACCTTTCCCATTTTCATTAGAAAAAAATAATGCTAAAATACTCAACATAAAATCTATTTAAACAAGGTAACATTAACGAGCTTGTAATGCCTTAAATGGTCTTTCCCCAGGTTACAGGTACTAATTTTCATCTTTGTGTGTGTATGAAGTTGTTGCTATTGCTGCTGCTGCTGCCATTGTTGCAAAATATTGTTTGTTGTTTGAATGCGTTTTTCAGCGGAAATTGCATGTGTTTGGGAAATTTTCAATTTTTATTGCTGTTGTACTAATTCGCCTTTTTTTCTTCTTCTTACAGGTACATATTTGTGTGAATGAGTAAATTAAGAATTTTTGTTATACAATATCTTTTTTAATATAATGTTTTATTATTCTTGTTGCTGCTGATGATGAACAAATTACTTTTAACAAACTGCACAAATAAATGCAACGAAAATTAAATTTCACTGAGAAAAAAACAAGAACAAGAAAATAGAAATCAAATGGCAGCATGTAGTGAAATAAACTTCAAATAAACTACAAGTACTTAGGAAAAATAACAACAATAAAACCCCTGACTACCGCCATCAACAACATTTCCTTTTTTTCTTGGCAACAACCTTAACGTCATCATCATCATCATCATTGACATCAACTGCAAGAATTTTGTTTTATTTTTCTTTTGTTTTTTTTTTTGTTAAAGTGCAAAAAAGTGTAAAAAATAAATTTAAATAAAAACAAAATATTAAGTATTAAAAAAAGTTACCTTTAATAGAAAAATTAAAAAAAAAAAAAAAAAAAAAAAACAAGAAACAAGAAACAAAGTTTGAAAATTGTAATAGAAAAACGGTTAAAACAACATCAAAGCCTGCACGTGATGTTTTTTCTAGACAAAAATTACCCATGTTAAAGGGCAATTGGCAAGTGTAGTGTAGTTTTTTGACTAAAAAAAAAAAACTAACGAACAAAAAAATAAAATAAAATATAAAATAACAAAACGTTAATAGTCACCATTTTGCAACGGTAAATGTAAAACAAAACTTAAAAGTATTAAACGGCACCTTGTTAATTTAATTCTCCACAACTAAAACAAACATTCGCCGTGCATACGTTGTTTGTTAACTGCCTCAAGTTTGCCGGTTGGCTAAAATACTTAACACACACACATACACACACATATACATACACATGCATCCAAACAAAGGCCAGCAATAAGGTTGCATATTTACCAACACACCTTTGTTGGTCGAAAGTTGGCGAAATAATAACAAAAACAAATTGTCAAACAAAAAAAAAAAAAAACTGCATTTTAACGTGTAAAATCCTGCAACGATTTTTAAAACATTTTAATAATCAACAAACACAAACAACAACAACAACGACATTGCCATTATTATCACATCAACACCGACAACAGCAACAGAAACAGAAAAAGAAACAGCAAGTAACGAAACATGGCCGTCAGTAATATAGTTTGTGAATGGTTGCGTGCTCTTGGTTTAGCTCAATATGCTGAAAGTTTCCTCGATAATGGTTATGATGATTTGGAAATTTGTAAACAAGTCGGTGATCCAGATTTAGATGCTATCGGTGTTGAAAATCCCTCACATCGTCACAAGCTACTCAAAAGTATAAGACAGTTGCGTGAAAAAGGTGCTGCCTCTGTATATTTTATGTTAAATGATCCCAACTCGTTGGCGGGCAGTACAGAAATTTTATGCGAAACACCACCACCCAGTGAATTGGATATGGTGATTAGGGAGCAGCTAGAAACAGATGGCGTACGTTTGACAGCACATCCCTATTCTACACCGGTAAGTTTTATTTACTCTAAATTGCAAATATTTACAGTTTTAAATCTTCTTGTACAAAATACATGATTTTGTGCTTTATTTTTTTTCTTTTTGGTATCATTTTTCTGAATCTATTTTGTATTTTCTTTTTTTTTTCTTTTGATTTATTGCTCTTTGGCATTTGAAAATTAAATAGTTCCCCTGAGATGTTGCCATACAAATTGATTCCGTTGTAATTAATTTCAATTCGACAGCTTCTCAAAAATATAAATGAATTCATAGTCTCACAGGCGTTTGGTAAAATGATCACTAATTAATTATTTTATCCTTTCGCTATATGACTCTTTTTTTTTGTCATGGAAAATGGATTTTGTAGCTAATTACAATGAGTTTAATATTTTTAAATAAAAAAACGACAAAGTTGGAGTTCTATTAATTAAAATTAATAAGCTGATATTAAGAAAAAAAGTAAGAAAATATTAATTTAACTTTGCCGCTTACTGTAAGAAAATATTCGTGTGAAAAAATTCCATTTTCTATAGTTATGAAGTGATAGGAATCATTAAAATGTATAATTTCTATAAAATCCAAAAATTTTATGCCCCTCTCATACCGTCTTTCTGAAGTTTATCCCCTGAGCTGAAGAAATTTCAAAATTGAAAACTTAGAAAACTTTAAAAATTTCTATCGGAATTCCATTTTCTATTGTTGTGAAGTACTAGGAATCATAAAAAGGTAACAATTCCTAAAAATTCATACCATTTTATCTGCCCATCTCCTACCGTTTTTCTGGAGTTCATCCCCTGAACTGAAGAAATTACAAATTTCAAAAATTTAGAAAACTTCAAAAATTTCCATCAGCATTTATTAAAAGGTATAATTTTTATAAAATCCATAAATTTTTATCCTGCCGGCTTTTTGTTCGGTTCTATTTGAACTAAATATGTGGCCAAAACTCCAATTTAAATAAATACCCCCAAGATTTATATGCCTTACAGCGCTATGTTAACCTGTTAACAGAACTATGTTAACGCAATTGGCTTGTGTCTGAGATTTAAATTTCGAAATCTATCTTCACACACACACATAAAAAAGGGTGTCTACATACAGAGGCGATTTCATTTAACGGGTTTAACTGTTAAGTGAACTGTCATCTTGAGCTCATTTTTTTGAAATTTATGATCAGTATTCTTTAACGTGAATATATTGACGATTCAAGAACGCTAGCAAATTATACAGATTTACTTTGAAAATCCGGAATCATGCCGGAATTTACATACGAATTTGTGGTTTATATGGCGATTGTAATCGTCCATGTAAGTAATCCGTTCGTCGAACTATCGTTGCAATAACATTATCCTGTCGTAGGAATTTACGTCGTGAGAAGAATAACATCGCTGTTAAGAAAAGAGTTAAAGATAAAAATTTAGCGATTCTTTGTCACTTTTAGGAATTAGGGCGTTTTCAAATGTGGAGGATATTGATCCGCGTGATGTGGACTGGCATCGACTTATTGATATTAGAATTCGGCGGTAAGTTGATTTCGAGAAATGGCCATGTCAAATGGTCTCTTAGGTCGTTCAATTTGACACCTCTTGTAGGGCCACGTGAACTCACTGAAAACCCTGCAATGATTACCGCCTTGATGGCCAAAATTGTTTGTGTTAGTTGTGACATAGGTTAGAAATGTTTGGAAAAACCCCCTAAAATTGGGCGTCCGGAATGCGGTTCCTCAAGAACGGCGCGCTGGCCATATAACCGTAAACTTTTCAGTATTAATCTTTCGAAAAAAAAAATTTTCAATTCAGACCACAAAAAGAACTCTTGAAATGTATGAGGTCATTTAAAGGGTGTTTTTTTTTTTTAGTCAGCAGTTACAGACAGACACACGGTAGTTAAATTAGAATACAAGGAGGAATTGCAGCGTCTCTGCCTCTATTTAGCCATGAATAATTTTTTGAATGAATAATTTTGTAATAGAAGAGAAGCCAATTAAGAAAGTTTTTATTTATAAGTACCTTAAGTAATTTTTCCTGAATGCCCCATAGTGCTGTGACTATTGTAGTTTAGATTTGAAAGATTTTATTTTTTAAAAATTATCAAGAAATTAATAATTCAAAACGAACATTTCTTTCCTCTTTTTTTATTTAAAATTTTTTGCATTATTTTTTAATAAAAAATAAATCTTTCTGTTGTCCCAATTTTATATGAACAGTTTTTTTAAATTGACTTGCTATTCAAAAATTCAATATAAATTCTCTTTAATCAAGATAAATTCTCTTTAATCAACTACTACTTCACTTCAACGTCAACAATTTATCAATTTAATGTTGCCAATATTCAGGAATTTAATTATTTCCAAAAAACAAAAAAAAAATTATCTATCACTTGCTGTGACTGCACTTGTTTTTAAGAATTAAACAAATGTTCGCAACAACAATAAATGTTGACAGTTGACTTTTTAAAACACTTTCTCTTATTTTTGTTTTGTTATTTCAACAGGAACTTCAATGAAAGCAAGAAAAGAAAAAAATCAAATGAACAGATTGTTAAATGAGAATAAAAAAGAACATTGACAAATTTGTTTTAATTTTAAATTTAATAGTGGTTGTTAAACAACGAAATGGATGAATGGACAAAAAAGGCCAGGCAACACACAATAGTGTCTTTATAGTGTTTTCTTTTTTACTTTTACTTTTCATTGTCTTTTTCATTTCATTAAGTAGCTGCCATTAATTTTAAAATGTGCCACATTTAGTGGTGCAACATTCATCAGTTAATCAATCCTCAATCCTCAACGGTAAACGAGTAGTGTTTGATTATGTAGACATGACCGAAAATACTCCTGTAGTTTCTTCTACAATTTTGTAAGAGATTATACTTAAGAGCAATAAAAATAATTGGATTTCTAAAACACTCACCCACATCATAAAAACCTCAATTCACCATTTACTGTATTTTAGATTCGTTTTTGTAGTTGTAGAAATCGTATGGCTGTAGTTATGGCAATTTTTAAAAGTTCCACAGAAAAAAAATCTTCCTCTTAATATTTTAAAACTTTAGCAGAAATGTAACACAGTTTCCATTAAAAAAAATCTACACGTTTGCATGAATTTTGTTTGATCGCAGAGTTTCTTAAATTGTGAATTTATAAAAAACATTATTTTCTTAAAATAAATTTTTTTATTTTTTAAATTGCTTTACTTTTTAATTGTTTCCATTAAATGTTTTCTTATTTAGCTTTACGTAAAATTTCGTTGTATTAATTTATTTGATTTAAGGTAACTTTACTTCAGTTTGATCAAATTTGTTCATTTTCATTATTGATGTCGAAATTGAGTTGCTTTGAGGAACTCTGTCTGTTTGTTTATGATTTTGTTTTTCCCGCGTGTCTAATAATTTCTTTGGGCCTGCGTAAAAAATAATAGTCGTCAGCAAGTCCCCAAACGATGTTAAGTTAATGTTAATATTAGAGTACGAAATTAACATGTTTTTCATTCGTTCACAATCGAATGAAATTCGAACGTTATCTATGTTATAATAATCGCGAGTTTCGTTTTCAGAGACTCAAATAAAAAAGAACATTAAACGAATAAAAATGTCTCTTCGTCTTATCGGACTTGCATCTTCCAAATAAAAGAGTAATCTCTTAACGTAACATTTGCTTGATCACTTTTCTTTAACGATTCGAGAATCTCTGCTTCTATGTGTGCAGCACACGTACTACATACCTAGATGAAACAAGTGATAGTGATATTTAGATTGTACACAATGATAACTGGCAATAAACTTTTATTACAATTAGCAAAAACGAAAAAGAAAAATGACAAAAAGTGAAAAAAAGTGACAATTTTTTGAATAACTAACAAAATCCAGCAAAATCTCTCCTGCCTCTTTTTGCTTCTTAGTTCGTTTGAATTAAAATTGTAACAGCTGTGTCGCTTGTTGCAGCAAAAATGTTGGAAATTCTAAGTACAAAAAAAAAAAAAACAAAAAAAATAAAAATTAAAAAAGGTGGGTGAAGGGTGGGTTACAGATTGGTTAGTGTACAAAGCTCCTTGGGAGTTAGGTGTTATGAAGGCGGAAGGGCGGTAGTGTCAAATAGGCAGAGGTGCATGACACCACATTTGAAAAAGGGTCGATGGGTGGGTGGTGATAGTTGTTGGTGAAATTTGAGATGATTGGCATCATAATGATGATGTTGATGAAGAACTTTAATTCAAATATATTTACTCATGTATGAGAAATGTGTGAATATGAGTATGTGTATGTCTTTTATATGGGTAAGACTTAAATTCTACATATTTTTGTACATATGCAAAAAATAACTAAATAAATGTAAAATGAGATGAACAAATTATATTAAAATTAGGGTCAGTACCGAAGGGAAATTTGCTGACTGTTTTAGTGCAAACACTAATAAAATGTAATTTGAATACATCACACAAGCAGAAAAAAAAAAGAAAAGAAAAGCAAGAAAAAAAATTAAGAAAAAACACAAACAAACTATATTTTACAATTACAAGATATAAATTGTATAAAACTAAATAAGACTGAATTACTTATTTAACAGAATGTGTGTGTGAGAGTATCTTTTTATTTGCAACACAATGTGTGATGCTGCAAATAAACGCATAAAATCAGCCAGGAGGACAGCCAAGCAATAAGTCAGTTGGAACATAAGCCCTTCTATCTGTTCATTTACTGCTCACTTTTTGTGTGTGAATGTGTGTGTGTGCCATTGCATACAACATGCATTTTATGTGTGATGTGCATTCAATTTATTTATGCACAAATGGGAATAATATTTTTTTGTACAGTTTTTTTTTTTTTTTGTCTTATAATGTTGGCCTTTGTCTGGATTGTCAGGGAGAAAACACATAAAATTTAATTACACGCCTCTCATTCTTTGTATTCCAAAATTAACACAGAATATGACAAATCGCTGCATAGAAGCAGCTTTTCAAACGCACCATAACACTGTAACGGAGTTTTAACACCGTAAAGTAAGTCTTCTGGCAGGAGGGTTTCTCATATCACGTGTGTTTTTTATTTTGCTGTCACAGAAGCATAAAAATTTACAGCAGTAGCTTTATTATTAATGTTTTAATTTCATTTCATTTTTTCTTTTTTTTTTTAATTTATCTTTTGGTGTTTTTGTTAATTCCCCTTTTTGCAATTATGATATGATAATTATGGCTGCTAATATTGTCACTTTTATGGCACATCGCATTTGTGCTGTATCGTAAAGTAAATAAACATTTATATATATATATTTTTTTTATTTTTATTTGCTTGCTTGTGCAAGCAAGAGTTGCAAATAATAAGCAGATAGAATGTGTATTTTTTATTTTTGAACTCTTTGAACAGCAAAACAAGTTTCATCTCTACACAAACTATTCAAATTATAGTTGGTGGGTTACAATTATGTTTCCTTTTGCAAGCAACAAGGAAATGTTTTTCTTCAAATTTAATCTGCTTAATTATGCTGTTGCAATGAGGAAATATAATGAAAACCTTATTATTTTTTTGAAGCGATACAATTTGCTTTAAATTCAAAAGTGCCTTAAATAATAGTGAACTGAAGGCTCACTATAAAATAGTAATTTATTTGTAACAAAAGTTTGTATATTAGATGGCGTTTGAATGGCACGTCAAGTTTGCATCAATACAACTGCATTAATAATGAACACAAATACTAATGAAATAGAATTTGCAAATAACAGTTTGAAATATAAGAAATTTATTAAAAATAAAAAATAGAAAATTATATTAATTTCTTCTAGATTATTGTTTTAATGAGAAAAATTACCAATTAAACTCTGCTTTCTGGATACATTAAAAGAAAGTTCCGAAAGTTTAATAATATACTGTTAGTATCTCGCTGGATCAAATTTAATAAAAACAAACTTAAGCCTAACTGAATCATGATTCAATAATATGACAACGTTAATAATTGCTGCTCTTTGGTAAATGGTTCTAGAGAAAGAAACCTTTTTTTATAAAATATTATTTAAAAACACTTATTTTATCTGCCTTTACCTGCAAAAAAATGATACATCTTTTTTAAGTACCTTCTAAGTTAAAGTACTTCGGAAATAAAAACACCTTTATATAAAAAATACATTTTTAATTACTTTTTTCATTAAGGTATGTTCCGGTAAAAGTTTATTTTATTTAAAGAACCATTTATTAAAAGCTCATTATATTAAAAGTACCTTTTATTAAAAGTACCTTTTATCAAAAGTAGCTTTTATTAAAAGTACCTTTTAATGAAATTATATTTTATTAAAAGTGCTTTTTAGAAATATTTTTAAAAGTACCTTTGAATAAAAATGTTAAAAATGCCTTGTAATAAAAATAACTTTTAATAAACTACCTTCTTTAACAATGACTTTTATAATAAGAATTAATTTGTTTTCATTAAGTTACGTAAATTACGTGAGAGAAATGCCATTTTATTATTTAAATATAGCTTCATTCATTAAGATAGGTTTTAACAAAAGAACCTTTTATTAAAATGACCTCTTACTACCTTTTAGTACCTTCAAATAAAAGTATTAACAGAGCCTTTTAATAAAAGTATTAAAAGTTCCTTTTAATAAAAGTATTAAAAGTACCTTTTAATAAAAGTATCAAAAGTACCATTTAATAAAAGTATAAGTACCTTCTGATAAAAGTGTTAAAAGTACCTTTTAACAAACGTGTTTAATGTACCTATGCGAAAGCATAAAAAGTATCTTTTATTTAAAGTTTTAAAAGTACCTTTTAACAAAAGTATAAAAGTAACTTTTAGTAAAATAAGAAAAGTACCTTTTATACAAATTTTTAAAAGTACCTTTTGGAAAAAATATTAAAAGTACCTTTTAGCAAAAGTATCAAAAGTACCTTTTATTGTAAGTACTTTTTTGATACAATGGCTTTTTTAATAAAAATTATTTTTTTTCATGAATTGCCTTCATAAAAAATCCTCCTATGCAATAATTTTACTTATATATAAAACAAAAGTTGCTTATAGCGGTACTTTTTTAAGTATAATTTTTATAAAAAATATTATTTTAAAACACATTCTTTTTAATTAAAGTACAAGTTCGATCTTAGTATGATTTTAAGATTACCTAAACCGATTTGCCGAAGTACATATTTAAAAAATGTACTTTTTTCATCAAGTAAATTTTTAATAAGAGTACTTTTAAGTAAAAGTACATTTTTCCAAGTACTTTTTTTATAAAATGTCCCTTTACTTTACCGTTTAAATAATATACCTCCCTATTTTTTTAATTTTTTTCACATCACCTTTTCTAAAGCAATTAAAAGAGAAACGGTAATAATCTTAATTAATTACAAAATTAATTATAGCTGTTGAACAACAGATGTGTCCTTTAAAAAGGCATCACCCCTTGAATTACATGAAATCGTAAATTGTATGCTCTGACATTAACAAACGTTAGTTAAATTAGCAAGTGGAACTATTTGCCATTAAACATGAAATCAAAAGGAATTATGCAAGAATATTTTTAAATCACTTTTCTGCATCACAGAATAGATTCAAATATTTTTTAACGTGTGGTTTTCACCAAACTTTTGACAACCCACAACAAATAAATTTTATTTTTCGTAATTAGAAATTAATTAATTTGAATATAAAATATGTTTTATTGCAAAGACCCAACTAATATTTGGTTTATTTTAATAATCAATGGAGATTATTGCTGATTAGTAAACAAACTAAAATATTCATTTGTGGTTTTGAAAGCCAACTAATGCTTGAGATTTAGCTTGTTGTCTTACGTTATTAATAAATCAGCAAGAAAATTTCCAATGAAATTCAAATGACAAACAATTATTTTCTTAGAATTATGTTAAGGAAATATAAACACAAACAGCCAAGAAGTCTCACAAATTATATTTGCCTTAAGATTTTCTAGGCCAACAACCAACCACCCACCTTTTTTCAATTTTTTCAGTTGCTACATTTCTATTTTTTGTGTTTTTGTTAGCGGTTGTGTAGTTTGGCATCGTGGTTCTTTTTCTTCTGTTTCTGGTGGCTTGGCACAGCATAAATTGTTTTTAATAAATACAATAATCGTTTCTTACGTGCACTCTACATTGAAAAAGCCACATAAAAAACAAAAACCACGTTTTATGTTGGCAACTTATTCCACTTTAACAGTTGCAATAAAATTCAAGAATATTTCAAATAAATTTTGTCAACTGTTAAGTGGAAAATCGAAATCGATTAAACTACATTTTCATATATGTGAATATGCAAAATGAAAAAAATGTAACAACGAACGAAAGGAAACGGAAGAAGAAGTGGCAACATTTTAAGGAAATGATGACGGCAGAAGCATTAAAGCAGTAAGTACTCGTAGAGGCAAATGAAAAACTGGCTTCGTTTATTTGCCTGCTTGCAACCACAAGGAAGGCGACGCAATTTCCTACTCAATTGAGATGATGAACTTCGCTATGTGAGACGATAGCTCCGTAAGAGTCTTGAAGAAAGGAGAGCCCAGAATTCTAAACATTCTTCGAGCCAGGGATGGGCAATGGGACAGGAGGTGCAGAACGCACTCTTCCTCATCCTCCGAGCCACAGCTGTGACAGAAATCATTATAGGGCAAACCCGGTCTTTCAGCATGCCTGCCTATTAGAAAGTGACCACTAAGTACCGAGACCGTAATACTTATGGATTTCCTGTCCAGTTCGAGCAGTTGCCTGGTTCGCCTGAGGTCCAGTGTAGTCTGGAGATACAGCAGGATATTTCCTCCACCCATAAATTGAGGTAGTGGTTCGACATTGTATTACGCATAAAATAAATAATATCTAAACCCAGAAAAGACTTAATTTTAGGGACCATCAACGGTCTAAAAAAATGATTTACAGAATTCTGCTGCGGTTGTACAACTTCATGTAAAGCCGAAAGTTTAGGGCACCTGATTCGTTAAGCTAGAAATCTTATAAAATTTCTTCTGGAATTATGTATCAGCAGACATTTTTATCCATTCATTAGGGCATGGCAATCCTGGCATCTGATATCTGGAATAGTCAACTCAACTGGATGCCCTAAACGAAGTGTCGTAAAAACTTAATTATCTTGCATGACAGCTTTTTTCATTTTAATATACTAACCCAATATAGCCCCAGTTGTATTAAAAGATAAAAGGGTACTGTTGAAAGAAGTAAACTGCACGAGATCAAGTTTTAATAATTCTTCAAGGCTGCAAGAGAATAAAATCTTCTATAAAACGAGTTTTGAAGAAGTTGTTAGGACGAGTAGGAGGCAATGAAACACTTTCTCTTCCATTGTATAGCCCTCTTCAAAGCCGAATACTTTTTCTTTGACAGTTCAGAATTAGACTTTATTTCAATCGGCAATGGCCTTCTTTATTTTGATAAGGCCCTGTAAAAGGCCTTGTTACTCCATTTTTTTTTGCCTTTGCATTATTGGTTTTTAAAGCAGTCGTAGGAAAGGAGTTAAGAACTAACTAACTTGGAGAACAAATGTAAAGTATGCAAAAGCATTAGCAAAATACGTTATGGCACTGGCACTAACCGCCAGTACATTCACAAGGGAGTACTCGTAATAATATACAAATGTTGATTAAATTTACAGTGGAGCAAAACGATAATTCTTTATACTAAATTGCCAAGACATAGGAAGCTAAGTAACAAAGCACCATAAGCTTCAACACTATTTACTTACAACTAAATCATTTTTAACTTTTGCCATTTCTTCTCACTGTTGCCACTGAAAATAATCTTTAAGTATAAGCAATACGACAAAGTAGGAAAATTGAATTTCTCAAGAGTCTTTTCGCATTTGTATTTATTAAGAAGTAAATTTGTTTGCTTATTCATCTGTCTGTCTGTCAGTGTGTGTTTATATTAATTCAAATAAATATCAAATAGGAAATAAAACCCACACAAGTTGACTTTAAGAAGGAATTGAACAAGTGCACGGAATAAGAAATAATAAAATAATCCTTAAAGAAGTAGCAAAAAAGTGAACGTAAATACAAGCAATCATCTAGTAATCCAGCAAACACACAATCTTTAACTCAAATTGAGTTTGATTTCAAGTCAAATTTTTTATTCAAACGACAGACCTTCGAAATGGTTTAAAAAATACTCATTGGAAATTAAAAGCTGATTTTATAAATGTTGTAGAATAAGTTTTCTCTTACTTTTCGGCTGTTTGTTGGTTTCGGTTGGAGAGCGCTCTAAAGTGAAAACATTATTATCGAGTGCTTTATTAATATTATATATTTGCTGGCGGAAAAATGGAGAATGTTATTATTCTCTAAGTATTTTTCAACCAGTTGCACAACCTTTTCGCTGGAAAAAGAGGTTGGTCTAAAGGTGGCACGTCATGGTTTCCAAGGACATATTTTCCACGGACTTGATGTCACACTCAAAAGTAAGGGCATTTTGTGGCTTTAAAAAACGTCATAGTGTCCTTGGACATGGTGCTATATTTAGTATGGACGTAGTGTCACTTTTTAAAGTGTCATATTGTTCGCATTATAACATAATAACAACGCTTTTGCTTACCATAGATTTCATGAATAGCAGGGCTTCGGCCGGGTGCAAATATTTTCTTCTCTATGGCATCGTAGTGTAACATGTAATGCTCATGGACATTATGTCCTTTATCATTCAACATGCCACCGATCTAGATCATTCTTCTGTTCATCTAAGAATTATTCGAAAAAATATTTGACAACGATTTGAGAAGAAAACACTTTTACAAAAAACATCTGTTTGCATGTAACTATTAAACTCAAACTTTTCTCTAGTTTAAGAAAGCCTTGTAAGTGGCCGGTTAAAAATTTAAATATTTCTCTATTTGAAATGAAACTTGTGTACTCACTGAGGTTTGAGAATTGCTCGATAAAATAATTAATAACGATAGCAAACATTTTTATTACTCGGCTTGATAAAATATTTAATAACGATTTGAAAATAAAAACGTTCTTGCAGCAAACAGAAGTTTGAATTAAACGTTCTTGGAATTTACAACAAAAACAAAAAAAACAATATTTTTCTCTATTTGAAATCAACCTTGTATACTCACTAAAGCTTGATAATGATTAAAAAAATAATAACGATTAAAATAAATATTTACTTCGCTCCGCATGATAATGATTTGAAAAGAAAAACTTTCTTGCAGCAAACAGAAGTTTGAATTCAACATTTTTAGAATTTACAAAAAAAAAAAAATATTTTTGAATGTTCCTTGATCTTATTTTATTCCCGATTTAAAATTTATCTTGTATATTAATTAATTTAAAAAAATATCGTGTATTTTGTATCCCAATAAAATTATCAAATCACCGATAATGACGGTGAAAGCAGGTCTCGATGGCCATTTCGCTACCGCTCGCATAGCTCTTTAGGAAACTTTTCACAAATATTTTAAATAAAAACTAAAGATTTTGGTCCAAAAAATAAAGTGAAGACGAAAATCAAAAATTAAGCGAAAAACAACAATAATCAACAATATTTTTATTTGTCTTTATCCACTGCTTACGGCTGACTTCTTTTCGGCTCTTTTATACAGTTAAAAGATGATGAAAAATAAATTATCACAACAGCACGACGATAATTTATTTTTATTCTATGCTCAAGCACTCGAAAATTATAAAATTAAAATGAACCACGGAAATATTGAATTGAATTAATTAAAACAAATTTTAAATAAATTAATTTAATTCAATACTCCCGTGGTTTATTTTTATCTTGTAAATTTTTTGAGGCTTTCAAATGTCTCAGAAATTTTTTTGACAACGATTTGACAAAAAATATATTCTTAAAACGAAAATAAGTTTGAATTTAAAACTTAAACTCAAACCTTTTCAAAAATTGCATTTAATATTAAAAATTAAATGAATTTCCATCATGTGCCTGTGTGTTTGATGGGATGTGGACTTTAAAAATATAAAAAACTCGAACATACTTTATTGGCAGCATGTCTAACTGCTTATGCTAAAACGGTAAAACGAAGAATATACGTTACGTATACACATACATATGTATGTTTGAATGTCTCAGCTTGTGTTAGTAACTGAATCAATGAATGTATGCAGAACAAGTTTGAAGAGAAAATAAAATTGAAATAACGCAATAAAAATGGAAATTGTAATACACCCTCCAAATGTGATATAAAATATTTAAAAAAAAGTATAAAAATAAAATATAAAAATAAAAATGTTAAAAATTACTTGCTTCCTTCTTGTTGTTGGTGTTTTGCTTATTTTGCTTAAATACACATGCATGCACACAAGCTAAACAGAACAGAAATAACATTAATAGGCAGCAGTAAAAAAAAGGTAAATGGTTTAGTAAAGGTTTGAAATCAATGCTGGCTGTGCTACCAATACCGCTTTACGTCGTCTTGATCCTTCCGTGAAAAATCAAAGATATTTTCTGTATTGGAAAATTCAAAAAGTGTAAATTTGCAGCAACAACCACCACCATCACGAGCAGCATAAAGTTGTAACAAACACGTGTATATTTGTAAGAGTGTTCGATGCCGTAGATAACGAATATTGCTACGTGAGCAAATAAACCACGACAAGTTATTGAACCTTAAATAATTGGAATTTTATTGCAAAATAAAATCTACTATAAACCATACAACATACAAAATACAAATCGTAAGGCTAATAAACCTTTTTTTCTGAAAAAAAAAAGAAATTATAGGAAATAAAAAATCCTGGTAAAGAGGGTGGGTGGTTGTTAAGTAAATAAAAGTAAATTACTTAATTATAAAATAATCATAAATCATACCATTTACAATTTTTACACCTATCACTTTTATTTCTTTAAAACTCAAATACAACTTTATGCAGAATGTGGATTTACTCTTTATTTAGATTAATTTTTAACTGACCTTCAGCTGCGATTACACTTTCTCCTGCACTCTCGCTGCCTTCAATACAATTGTAAATCATTTCATTTTATTTCATTTCTAAAATCAACATCTTGGCATCAGCTACAGCGTCAACATGAAAAGAAAAAAGTAAAATTATATAAAGATTTACCCAAACGACAGCTGTCAAAAACAAGTTACTAACAATTTTCTAACATGTTAAAAACTTTTTTCTTTTATACTTTATATTTTTTGCAATAATTTTAGCTTAATAGAGGAAATATGCTTTAAAGATAAAAAAAAAAAAAAACACAAGCTTAACTTGCAATATCATGTCATCACTTTAATTTTTTCTAAAATAAAATTTATTTCAACCAACTTTGATAACTTTTATTTAAAAAAAAAAAAAATCATAAAAATTCTTTAAAAAAAATTAAACGAATTTATTTGTCAATAAAAAGTTTAAAATATATTTTTGTGAGTTTTGCAAATAAATTTAGCTTTGAAAAAAAAAAAAATTAAAAGTTGTAATAAATAAATCTGCTGACCTTTTAAAATATAGAAAACGCCAGCAATCATCATTACAGCCATTTTTTTCGTTAAAACAAATAAAAAAAAACTAATTCAAAAAATATTGGAAAAGTCATTTAATTTTTGATCTGTTAATAAAGAAAGCACAAAAGAACTTTGGACTTTAAACTCGTTAAATTTTCCTCACTTCTTAATTCGCTCAGATATTAATCTAAGAAAGATAGATCACAAATAATTGTACATTTCTTTATGCAAAAGTACCACGAGCCTTGCATTGTTTATTCCACTCTTTAAAACATTTATGGTTGAATTGTTGCTAGTGAATAGTGAAATGAAAAAATAGAATCGTTTAATTATCTACAATGACATTGCTGCGACCTGTCACAAACATCTGTTGAAGTGATTTTTATTTTAAGAAATGCAATAAATCGATCAATCGCTGTACACATCATCAACCCTTTTTTTGTTCTGATGAAGGAATAAATTTTTTAAAATGAAAGAAATTAAAATGGATTTGCATGTAGAAAGATAAGAACAATTAAGAATGATTTTTGTTTTTCAACAACATATCAGGCGCGCAATGCAACCCGAAATAAGTAGAGGTAACACTAAAGCAGCCTTCTGCTGTTGGTAAAGTTTTTCTCTCACTGTTCCTCAGGCAAGTGATAGGGGTGTACTTTCTTACTCTTCATTGATTTCTTGGTGTCTATTGGCAGCTGTCGATCTTTCTTTCTTATCTCTGAGTCCACATAATTTAATAGCTTTTAGAGTGAAGCAAATGAAGTACTAGAAATTAACAAAAAACGTTTGTTGCCCTCGCTGTCTGTTTCATTGGCAGGTTTCTAACAACAACCTAGCCCACGACGTTCAAATTTTTGCCTTACAGCTTTTTGTGTACCATTCGAGCTTTCCAATTTTGTTGGGTTAAACACTTTCGTGATGTAGGGTCGTCATATTATCAATTTAAATTAAATTCTAGACTCAGACGCATTGAGGCACAACAACACTTCAGTTATCCTTTATACCACTACGTGATTTTCTCTAGTCTCTGGCTGGAGTAACAGCTCTTAGCATTGTCACCCCTAAATTCTATAAGCAACTTATGTACGTCTGTACTAAAACTGAAGATCGATTGGTGTTCAGCGTTTAAGATTTTAGCATTGACTGGTCGCTTTTGTTCGCTTTTTTTTGGTTATTTAGCACATGTTTAAAATATTATTGCAAAAAGTTGTCTGTTAATTTATTAATGCTTAAGATCCTTTATTTAATTTATAATTGATATTTTTCTAGTCTTCTGTGTAGCATCATTAGGAGTTAAATTTTGATTTTTTCTTACATTTCTGTTGAAACAGCAATTTCTTAAAAATTTTTTTTAAGTCATTTACTATTTTACGATCAGCTTGTGGATTAAAATGGACAACTTAAAGCAAAAGTTTCCTTTGTGTTTCTTCATTTCAAGCTAATTTTAATGCCATTTTATTTGAGAAAAAAATCTGATATCAAATAATTCTCAAGTCGAGGTCAAACTTGTGTATTAGCGGGACCGATTAAAAGGCTTACAATCTTTCTTTCAACTGTAGGAATTTTTTTTTAAACTGTAGCAATATAAATTAACTGGTCCTGTATTGAATGTCCGCAGTAGAAATTGCAAGAAATACAACAGAAAGTCCAGATTTACACTATGCAAATTTTTGAGGCATTTTTTTTTTAATTCTCTATTTTAGTAAAACGATATGCGTTCTTAAAAAACAAAAAAACATAAGCAACAGTAACATCTGCTCAAAATTTAAGCAATACCATATTACTTCCCCTACCACTTCACCAACAAGCAAAAATTTCATGAAAAATTGCATAGTGTAAATGCTGTAAAAGGATGTTTTCGTAATATCTTTCATTCTTAATTTGTTTCCATGAGTTTCAAAAACTTTTAATTCGTATTAAAAAGCAAGTTCTACTTTATCTTTCTATCTAAGCTAGATGAATATATTTATTATAAAATTTTTTATTTGTTTAAAAATAAAAAGACATCCCGTACTTTACTGTTGCCTTCATATGCAAGACAAAAAAAACATAAAAAGAGTTTTAATTTTATTTAATTAAAAGTATTTAACTAAAAGCAACTCTTCTTCCGTTTTATTTAATTGTTTTCTTCATAAACATACACCCTTCTTGGCCTTCCTGGCACAACCATTATTAAACTAAATACAAAATACAATAAAGCGTGAGCACGCCAAAAAGCATTTATTCAAAATTTTATTGTTTAAAGATGAAGTCATAAATCTTAAGGTTTATTTGTTCATCAATTTAAAAAAGACTCTATTTATTTATTTATTTTTTTGTTTTATCATTGATCATTTATGTAGATTTATCGATTTATTTAAAGTTAAGATAAAAGCGCAACAATATCACAGCATTTATAACATAACAATGAATGAATAAAAAACAAAAGCAAAACTGTTAATAAGGTAATAGAAGGCCCGCATGCCACTTTGTTTATAATAAAACGAAAATTGTAATAAAAAAAAAAACGAAAAACAAAAAACAACGACAGCTAAATTAACTTTATTTACTTCTCTTGTCTTTATGGGAAAAAATGTTTTTATCGTTTTTTGATTATTTTTTATTATTCTTCTTTTGTTTACTATAAATTATTGATCTTGGAATTTCTATGGCAGCTTTTAAACGAAATTTGCAGATATCGTATTTGATTTTTTTTTTGTTATTATTTTTTTATAAATTAAGATTGATTTGACACAAGGAAATATTTAAAATCATTAAATTGTTTATTTGAGTTATTAATTTTGCTTGCTGCTTCATTTGACTTCTATTGAAATTTTTTAGGAGTTTAGCAACAGAAATACTGCTGCAAACATTTTTCAATTTAAATTTAATTTAGCAAATCAGGTCAATTAGTTTTTCAATTTAACAGAAAATTAGAACTGCCAAAATCATTAAGGTCATTTTAAAGAATAAATTTAACTTTAAATAAATGTTATGAAAATAAAAATTCAAAATGATAAAATAAGTCGTTAAAAAAATTAAAAAAAAAAAAACAAAACAGTCTTCAAATCGAGTAATGCCTCAATTCCATACTAATAAAATGTTATAATATAAATAATGACGTCATTACACATATAACGTAACGTGTTACGTCCTTTTATATATAACTGCTTACGTCATTATATTTTCAATTTTTTTAAACCAAATTTAGTTTCTGCAAAATATCTTATTCTTCTTTAGTTTAAAAAAAATCTCTTGGAAATGGCAGATTTCGCACTTCAAAAATACCATTAGCTGTCAATGTTGTATAGGCCCCAAACGTGGAAAACGTATCTCTTAACATGAAGTGACGTAATAAGTTACGTTAAACCTTTTTATATTCGCAACATCTCAATTTTTACGCACTTCTTTTGAAACGACGTAATACTTTATGTTTAATATATTTATATACATAATATGTAATTAAGTAATTCAATACGTCATAACGTAATTCATTACGTAATAATTACATATTAAACTTTTTATATCTGTCTTTAAAAACGATTTTCTACATTAAGTTTTAAAGACCCCGAAAGATATGCAAGAGTTGAGGCAATAATACTTTCTTGCTTTGAACTATTGCTCGTTAAAAGACGCCACAACCTTCCGATAAAAAATAAATTTGTATCATCTCGTTACAATAATAAATCACAAGTAGTGTTGCTCGCTGTTTAATAGCGCAAACTTTTTTTGTGCAACCAACATATTTATCTCTCATCCGCATCCGCATTTTTAGCTCCGCACAAGCCAACATTTGAAATATTCAAACAAACTCTTTTACTTTTGCTCTGCCACCTTGTAAATTCTTGAACTTTCTTGGCTCTGGCCTGGCCGTTGACGCACGCACACAAAAAAGTCATTAACATTTTAATGCAAACTTATTGTTGTTACATAAATATTTGAAAAGTTAAATCTAGCAACTCTGTCGCCACCACCATATATTTCGTAATATTCTTTATTACTTTGCTTCTCCTTCATATTTCTTAACGAAAGTATTGAAAGCATTAGGGCCTACAAATTGCTGAGAGGAGAAGCCATGAGGAAAAAAATTGGTAAAATTATTATTGCAGTGTTAAATAATGTTTAACAAAATAAAAATAAAAATAAATTTTTCAAGTACCACAAAGTCGTATTACTTTTGTCGACACTTCTGTTGGAGCAAAACAGGCAAGAAAAAAAAAAATTAAAAAACTAAAAAGATAACAGGCAAAAAACTTTGTCCTCTGCATTGCAGTGCATTCTTGAGAAAATAGCCGTGTTACTTTAATTTCCATTTGCCATGAACAGTCAATGTTAAGAAGAAGAACAGAAAAAAACAACAAAAATTAATACAAAAAGAAGATTTTAAAAGAAGTTATGATTTGTAAGTAATTTGTTGTTTGGCTTGAATTTTTATTTATTTATTTTAATGCGCTCAGATTGCTCTTAATGAAATCTTATCTCCTGGATAAGAGTTGTTGCTAACATTTTGAATGTCGTTGAACGAACGAACGAATGAATGAGTGAATAAATGAATGAATGAATAACTTTGTATTGATTGATTTAATTTAAACTTGAAAATACTTCAAATACAATGTCTGTAGTAAATTAAAAAGAAAGAAGCTAAAGCCAAAGAAAAGTTTTTTACTAAAAAAGAGCCAACTATAGTAATAAAACAGTTTCTTAAAGTGCTTCAAAATAATAACGATTTCTAAAGTAAATTTAATTCTTGAAAATGATTGGTGTCTTAAAATGATCAGAACATTTTTTTTATAACAAAAATGACATTTTAATTATATTTAATTCGTAGAACTCGGACAGTTTTTAGTTTTAAACATAAAATGGGAAAACCAAAGTTAGAGAAGTTTTAAAAGAGAGATTCTTCGTTGCTATTTATATGCATTTTTTTGTCCATAAATTATAGCAGTGGGACAAATCGAATTATTTGGAAAATAAATAGTTTAATTCAATTTAATTAATGAACACTCTTCCCGGTTTTTGGAACGTAACAAATTCTTTTAAACATATTAAAAAAATATTGTGGCTGCGTGTTTTTGGTGAAACAATTAAAAAATAAAATACAGAGTAAAACATACCGGATCCTGAAAATCCCACATTTTGCATTTTAAATCCCAAAATTTAGACTTTTGTTAGAGAATTCACATTGAAACAGTAGTTTTAATTTTTAGAAAAATTCATAAAATGGTGGGTTCATAAAAAAATTTATGGGGTGTTCTTTTCTCTTTTTTTCTTTATCAAAAATATATAAAATTTACCAGTTTTACAAATTTAAAGTGGAAAATCGCATATTTTTCAACCAAGAGACATTTGTTTGAAATTTGTTTAAAGTTTTAATATTTTGCTGGTAAGTTAACTGATTGAAAAAGTGTCTAATATTTAAATGAAAATAAATTTGTTTTAGCAAGAAATGACTGACCAAAATTAAGTAAATCTGTATTTTACTTTATGTAAAAAAATTTAAGTGGCAACTCTGTTTGCCACGGTCAGATGACCGTCACTGTTCCAAAATCGAAAATTTTCAATTTTAAAATGCAATTTAACATTATTTCTGAGCCACCCTGGATTTGAAAATTAAATTTATAAAGATTGTACATCGTCAACAATGTTGTTCTATCGAGCAACACCGGTGAATGTATAGAAGAAATAATTTCTACACAAGTCTTCTCTTTTCTTTCCGCAGTAAAAAGTTAAAATCGAACGTCCACAACACAACAGCGCTCTAGACTGTGGACTTCATGCACAGGAAACATAAGAAATAGTTTTGAGTTGATACAGAGAAATATTAAAATTAATTAAAGCCGAATAAATTGATTGCGACATGTTGATGAGTATATTATCAACATGTTGACAAGCATGCTAACAAAGTCACAATTAATAAAGCTTCGTATTTATTGAAGTCTAGTAATCTGTTCGAAATGTGAAATATGTTGAGTATAAATTTAGTTTGACAAAAAAAAAAAAAAAAAAAACAGATTGAAGAAATTAACAAATTAATAAATAATAAAATGTACATACAAAAATCAACCAAAGTTAACAGCCCAATAAAACTGGCTGTAAAAAACAAAAGTTAAAAGAATCAACAATGAATGACACTGCGTGTATTTCTTAATTCATAGTTTTTACGAATATAACCAAATATGTGAAATTAAATTAGTTAAAAAATAACAAAAAGCGATTATTTTAATTTCTTCAACTCAAAGGTTTTAAGAGGATCAAAAATAAAAAAAATTAAAAATAGAAAAAAGATCATTCCGACATTTATAGAAATTTCATGTGAAATAAACGCCGCGCATATTTCTTGAAGTTTTAAAACAAATGTTGCTTGAATGTTGCCAGATACATTTTACGTGTATTTTGCAACACATGATATGATATTTACAATAAACACAACTTAAGGTAGATAGATGCAAAGAATGCTAATAGGGGATTTGGCGGTCCTGAAAATGTGGCAGCGTTTAATTTTTCTTTGTAAAAATTAAATTAAAAAATGAACTAAAGCCGAAAAAGTAAATTTTAATTAATTTATGAAAATCCACGGTTTAACCCCTGGCTGAGAAAAATCAGAAAAAAAAATAAGTAATCATTTTGCAATAGAAAGATTTCTGAATATACTCAATTATTTAAATATTTATGTTGCTATAATTTATAAGTGTACATGTTAGAGCTGACTGATAAGCTAAAATGATTACAATTATACTCTGTATCCTCCTGGAGGAGGACTTCAAGTAAAAAAAAAAAATAACTTTTTATGTTTCGAATATGTGCTCTCAGTGAATCCGTTGTTGTCTGTTGGTTTATTTTTCCTGTTGTGATTATTTTTTTAACGTTCGTTGTTGTTAATTTGTTTTATGACCTTTATGGCATGTTAATTTTTAAATTAAAACAAAAACAAGAAATAATTTGCATTATAAACAAAAATTTATATGTCCGAGGTTCCTTCTGTAGGGATCCTAAAGTGCTGCGTATGAAGGGGCTAGAATGTTTAAACTCAATACTTGATTCCAAAACTCTTTTGCTATTAATGTGTGATTTTTGTATAATTTATTAATTTATAAAAATTTAATATTGACAACTATTCATTAAAATCATTATTAAATTAAAATGACTGAAAGATAAACATTCACATTTGTGCCAAAAAGTCTGACTTAATCCGAAGCATGACCTGATGCATATTTTTGCGGTTTTGGGAGCAAATATTTATAATTTTCGTTTAGGTTTTTGTACGTATAATCATATTTAGTTCCCACAGATATTTTCGATCCAAAGGTGACTTTGGAAAGTCACTTCAAGGATTAAAAAAAGTTAAACAAAAGCTTGGTAAAAGAAGGTCATACTTCAAATATAATTTAAATAAAAAATATATTTTTAAAGACATTAATTCCCTTCGTCTTTTTTTTTGCTAAAGTATTCAATTTTTTTTTGTCTCATCTAATCCATAACGGTGTTAGCAAAATATAAACTTATTGACAACTGTCATTTGCTTTCATTTTTTTTAAGTGACAAACGGAAGTTCGTTATATTTTGGGCCGGATATTAAGCTTTATGTCACATTATTAACGCTTGTTTAAATGTTCAGTGAACTTTTTTCTTTTTTGTATTTTTTTTTTTACTAAATAGCTCAATATTTAAAACAAATTTAAAAGGCGTTGCTTCTTAATAAACCACCCCAGGGGTAAAATTCTAACCATAGAAATGCGTGCCAAAGAATAAGTTATCAACAAAATTTTTTTCTTGTTATGAAATGAAATGCCTGTAACAGCTGGAAAACATTTTGATAAATTAATATATTTTTAAGCAACATCAATCTGGCTAAAGTCACTCGTAGTGAAGTGTTAAAGTTGTCAATTTTAAATATTCAGTTAGAAAACATTTTTCTTGGGCCAATCAAAATTGCTTGTTTAACAATTTCTTACACAATTTCAGATATTTATTTTAAATTGTTTTAATGCCATCTGACTACTTATTTATTATTTAAACTACACAACAGAGATTTAATTTAAATTTAATAACATTTCTTATCTCTTCAGCTTTTCATAAAATAATAAAATAGAAATATGATTTCGAACTTAGTTTCATTTCATTTAAATTGCATTGAAAATATTAGTAAATTAATTATCAGCTGATGCTTCTCATAGATACCGCACAAACACACAGATTCACACACTTTCAAACATAATATAACTTACACCTACAATCCTTGTTTGTTTTTATACCTTTACTTTCTTAACGCCATGTTGAACATGAATATAATCTTAGGATTATGACTCCTAAAGGATGAAAAAAAAAAAAAATAAATAAGAAAAACAAAATTATTTTAATACAGAGCAACTATAAAAAAGGAAGCATCAACCGAAACTTGTAATACATTAAAAGATGAATACTATGTTTCGGTGCATGGGGATATAAAGTACATATAAGCAAGCGTGTGTGTGTGTAAGGGTAAGAGCTTGTTTGAAAGCGTTCCACAGATTATTTTATTTAGCTCCTTTTCTTTAATGTTTGGCTGTTGTTACGGTTGTAAGGGGCAATATAACATGCCGCAAAGGTCATAAAACCATATCAACACATTAACAACAACGAACGTAAAAAAATAATCATAACAGAAAAAACAAAGCAACAGACAACAACGGTTACACTGAAAGAATATACTTGAAATATAAAAAAATTATTTTTTTGTTTGTTATTTAAAGCCTTCCTGCAGGAGGATACAAAGTATAATTCCATGCGAATTGTTGTGAAACGAAGTAATGTTGCAGAAGTAGTACTCAGTTTATGTTGTATAATACATGCAAAATGTATCTAGCAAAATTCAAGCAACAATTGTTTCAAAATATGAAGAAATATGTGAAGATTTTATTTCGCATGGAATTTTCTATAACCGCTGATAAGATCTTTTTTGTTAAGTTTTAGTTTAAAAAATCTTTTTTTTTAATTTTTTTAACCAATTTAATTTCACATATGTCTTTCTGGTCATCTTCAGGGTAATTATAACAAAAAATATATTGCTGTGCAGTTCGTTGCTGATTCTATAAACTTTTACTTTTTTAAATGTAAAATTTTTAAGCAGCAACATATCGTCGGTCACAGGCTGGCAACTCTTAACTCGCAACAAAATCGAATCGGGTTGTTATTTATTTAAATTTTTTTTAATAAAAAATAATTTCAATAGCTTTGTTTTTTCGACATCATCCCACAATAAATATCTCCTATTAATTTTTATTTTTTTATTTTATTAACTTCTAACACGGCTTTGCAACGGAGTAGTAACGTTTTTTGTTTTGTCTTCTGATAAATACAAAATACATGATAAGAGTTGTCAACCTGTGGCTGACGATATATAAGCTCTCGTGCAGTGGTACGTACCTACAGTCAGCTTTGTTCGGCTGTTCATCTTGTTCTCATATTTTGTGTAAATTTTATTATTTTTTATTTGTAAATTTCACCCATCTGTTTTTTTGTCAAACTTTATTCATGGAATTTGTTTAGAAATAAAAAAAAATTGTGAAAATACTAAAAAGCAAAACTCTGATAAATCGCCATCATCATTAAGTATCAAGTTTTTTAAATGAAATAACCGATGTTCAACATATTCCACAAATTCGAACAAAGTACTAGACTTCAATAAATACGATGTTTTATTAATTGTGTCTTGTGTAGCATGTTTGTCAACATGTTGAAAATATACTCATCAACATGTCGTAATTATTTTATTCGTTTTTAGTTATTTTTTTAAATTTCTGTGTATCAATTCAAAACTATTGCTTATGTTTCCTATGCATGAAGTTCATTGTCCAGAGTACTCTAGTGTTTGTGGACGTTTGATTTTAACTTTTTACGCCGGAAAGTAACAAAAAAGACTTGTGTAGGAATTATTTCTTCTATACATTCACTAATGTTGCTCAATTGAAAAATATTGTTGACGATGTACAATCTTTATAAAATTAATTTTCAAGCCCAGGGTGGCTCAGAAATAATGTTCTAATGTGCATGCGCCTTAACTCCTGCAAGTGGTATAAAACTTTATTGTGCAGTGGATCGTTACGAGTCTGAATTATTCTTGATGCTTATTAAATAAATTTTCGTTTTGTTGATTTAAAGCAGCAAGAAATTCGTCCAAGATTTTCTGCTTTCTTTGAAGTATTTTCAAACCTCGCCTTTATAAACAAATTTTTGACAAACAAAATTTTAGAGGTAGGAATTTGATCGATAAAATATTTTCAACACGAAGTCATCAACTTTGCATCTATGACAGACTTATAATAAACTGTAAAGGCAGGCAAAAGTTTCTCTGATTCGTGGGCCAAGGCCCAAAAAACCTAAGCAAAGTAATTTGCATGAAAGACAAAAATTTATTTAAGTGTATGTGAAATCATAGACCTGTGTGTGAAATCTCTCCTGTACACAAATTAAGACATTTCAAAACAGGACTCATATAAAGATATTTAAAGGAGGCATGATTTTATTGTTACTTTTGACTGTGTAACTCCTACAATAAAAAATAAAATCACACAAACGTATGTACTAATGTGTAGGTGAGTCTATGATATGGAGTTTTAGATATAAAAATGTTTATAACAACAGACACCTCGACAACAAACAATTATACCGTGCAAAAATATAAAAAAAAAAAAACAAAGACCGAGCAAATGGGATCCTAAAAAAGCAGGATTTATGCATTCACAACTATTTACACACACACACACACCCTTTTAGAAATAAACATTCTTTTAGACCAGGAAAGTCATAACATGATAACAACAACAAAACGTGTATTTAACAAATTTCATAGGTGTATTCATAGATCTTATGCGGATGTGGGTAAGTGTGTGTCGGTATTTTTTTTTTCTTTTTAAGATACATTTTATTTTTTTGTTTTTGTTTTTATTTTTATATCTGCCAAACAAAATGAAAACGTTTTTTATGTTTGTAAATAAAATATACAGAGAGCAAACGTTTTATTGAGAGCATTAAGGGGAGTTACGGGGCTACACTCCAGAGGGTTAAGCGTTGTTGTTTTATCCTGACTCATAAAAGGACATATTTTATGAGTGGCAGCTACACCACCTACACAATCAACGACGTTTACAAAAAAATTTTCTAAATAACAAAAAAAGTAAACAGCAGCAACTGTATGTTAACAGCGGTATTAGAAAAAAACACCAACAACAAAAACTAAAACGATGGTAGCATTAACGTACTCGTCATCAGCAGCAAAGTAACAAAATATTTTATGTTGTTTGCATTTACGAGGTCGTTTTAATTTTGTTAAGGTACAACTAAAACATTCATACTTACATACGCACCAGAAGTCTTCAGTAACAACGTGCATGATTTCGTTGTTGGAAAAAAAATTTACACAAAATTTCGAAATGGTATTTTTCAGTTTTTGCTTCTTGTTTTAGCTTTAATTCGTACATTCGTGCATTTACAAATTGAAACGAAATACAGAAAATAAAATAGAAAATCTACTTTTTACATAAAAGAAATGTAAACCGTCCAAATGTTGTTGTTAGACTTGTGTATGTAAACAGTGTAATGTACATTTTCATTTACCGACTACACTATTTCAGTTGAGAATAAGATATTAGTGGATTTTTTATAGTAAGAAAATGCCTGCTGCATGTTGCGGAAACATATAGAACAAAATGTAGCTAAAGCATGTTGAGCACTCTGTGTTGTTAAGCCTGACAATCTGGTGCTAATGCTGTAATTAGGAGAAAAGTTCTGATTCATTTCATTTAAGTTGCAACATTGTTTCTGATGGTAACAATTCCATTTTATTTGCTGGCTAAAAAATATACTGCCAGAAGCATTTGCTAGCAACATTTAGTAGCTAGCAACATTTAGTAGCTTTGCACAAATTAAACAGAGTAAAAATTTCAATATTATTTTTTTCCTTAATTCGTCTTTTTTGGACTTGGGACATCATTATTAACGAAATGAAAAACATATTACCATGCTTTTCCAATATAATGTATACTATAAACATGTTGCTAAAATTGTTGACAGAATTTATTTATCAACTATTGTCATTAACATGTTGCTAAAACATTGTACCTTATTTTATTTTGGTAATCATACATTTTCAATTAAAAAATTGTTTGTCTTAATGGAAAGATTAATTTTATTAATTTTTGTTGCCTTGATCTTGTTTTTTTTAATTCTCTATATTTTTTATATTTTTACAAAAACTTATTATTTTGATAACGTTTGGAAATCGATTACTTGCATTATGATTTAGACAAACGGTTCTCAAATGGGTGTCCGTAGCAACCATCCATGGGTTGCGCATGAAGAGCCGAAAAAACAGTGTTTTCAAAAATAACAAAAGTTTTATTATGAATTTGGGCTTAAGAGGGGTCCGCGAAAAAAAAAATAGTTTACTAGCGGTCCGTGAGCAGGAGTTTGATGAGAACCCCTGATTTAGATGATGATGATATATGTTGTTAAACAAGACTTTCTAGATTAGATTTGTTAATTTTTACTCTTATTAAACAGTTTCAAGAACGTTATGTTTAGAATTCCCATTTCAGTAGAGGAAATAAGAAAATGCAGGCGGCTAAAAAATATATATCTTGATAGTGAGGAGCTCAGTATGCTTAAGTGGTGAACCCATGTTGCTGCAACATGCCATTCCAATTTAGAAAAAATTGGTGTCTCTTACGCATGTTGAATAAACATGTTGCAAAAAAATTTTATTTAATAAATGAGATTTCTAACAAGCAAAGAGTATTTTTTCGCGCAGTATTTAAATACTTATTACACATATTTATTTTGTTTCTTTCTCAAACTCCTAAATCTCCTTCTGCTTAGAGAATCGTCGCAAGATAAATAAATGTTGTGGCTGAGTCATGGCAGCTTCACATGTTGATCTTGGAGTGAACAAAATTTGTGTTGACGTTTTATTTATTATTGACTATATGACTTCTTGTCAAGAATTCGCGATATTCCAGGCTATTTAGAACAAATAAAGCAGCGTAAAAATCTCCACATTGAATCGAGACTGTTCTTTTTAATTTTTCAAGGGAGTTCTGACAGTTAACATTTAAGCCCGTGGAATAAAAAACAATTTACTTGATTCCTACTTTTAGAAATGAAAGAATATCAATATGCATCTTACGTATTTTTTTTTGTCAAAGACATGTTGAAAATGCAAAATGTTGAGCATAATCAACATGTTTAGCAACATATCCCAAAAAAATTTTAAATTTGAATTCATAATATTTTTCTAACAAAACATGTTTAATAGTTTTTTTTCCCAAAATCAATATTTGTTTTTAGTTTCTGAACAAACGGTTTTTTTTCTTATTAATGGAAGCCATACCTTTTCCAAAAAAAAAAAAAACTGATACATTTATTTTATGTTTTGCTAGCTTCTGCGAAACTGTGTAACCTGACAGTTTGCCAACGTCTAAAGTGTAATTTTTGCTTATTTTATGATTCCCTGTGGTTCAAACGTGCAAATAGAAACATAAGCAACTAAAGCAACATTTAGACATTTAAAAAAACCAACGGACAAATAAAAAGTACAAATAACTCAAGGAAAAAAAGAAGAAAAAAAAACGAGATAATTCCGAATATTTCCTCATGAAAAGAAATAACGGGAACACAAAAAAAAAAACAACTGGCAGTTAGCACAACTCCAAACAACATTTACATTCAAATATTGTGTCTACTTTGCGACTACAACTGCACGGAACATCAAATGAATCCAAAAAAGGGATACAGGTGTCTAAGCCAGCAAGCAGTCAAATACTCCTAGACAGACAGCCAAATAACTAACGACTGCTAGGAAATAGACCCACTATTGCCAGCGTGTGCAAGTACATTTAAATGATTACAACTGAGACCATAAAGAAGGGGTACAACTTTGAGGCCACAACACTCAACTTCAAATTGAACACACAAGTAAACACTTCCACTTTTAGGTGTCTACGTGACGCACCGTTTAATGTAATTTAAAATAGAAACGAGCAAAAGATGTAAAAAAAAAACAATCCCCAACAAAAATCTCATTTGAAAATAAAAACGTACTCGTTTGGTGCGAGTACTGGCAGCAGTCAAACAGCCCACAAATGAGTTCACAAAAAAAAAAAAAAAGAAAAAACGAGAACAGTGAATATGAAAATTAAAACTGTAATCTTAACATGACAATTATTTTGTGAACTTTATAAATGTGTGTGGGCTGCTGCTGCTGCATCTATTGCTGCCACCATCACTTTAGTTTTCGTTGTTAATTTTTTTGTTTCTATAATTTACTTTTTCTCTTCCTTCTACGTTTGTGTTGTAATTTTTGTGGTAAATTTTTAATGCACTTCAAACCATGTTAAATGGATAATTATGTCGTATTGTGCGGAATGAAAATTGTAATAAATGGAATTTTTTTTGCCATTTTTATTCTCTATTCGCTTTTTCTTAACTTTAACATCATTTTTGTACGTTTTGTTTGTTTTACAACGTAGAAATTATAAAAGACTTAATTACAACTCCTGCGGTTTTGATTGTTTTGTGATTTTATTTTTATAATACACATTTTCTAGCAACTTTTTGCTTGTTTTATTTTTTATTTCAGAAAATTTTTATAGTCCTAAAGGGTCTTCAAAAGTGAAGAACGCAAAAAAAAAACTAATTGTTGTTAAGCGCACAGCAAATGAGGAAATTTAAGGCTGGTAAATTTGCTCAATTGCACATGGGGTCGGTCAGTATTTTATTGCCTGTTTTTATGTCAGACCCACCGAAAATAGATAAGAAATGTGTGTTAATAGTTAATGTTTGTTATGCATACGAGGATTGGTGTTAATAAAAAATATCAAACACGACATTTTGAAAATCTCCAGTGTCTCGTAAATAAAGATTTTTTAAGTAAATCAAATTTGCTAAACTAGAATTGTTAGCCGAGAGTAGGCTTAGAGATTTCAAATCTTGTTTGATGACATTAAGAAAATTATCCCAAGGTGAAACTTTTTTTGTCTGGAGGTGATAAACTTGTATATTAACTGTCTACTTAATTGTTTTAAATGTCATGTGGTATAATTCCCACGAAATGTAATTAAGCGGGTTTTCAGATGCCAAATTACTAAGAAAATATACACATTAAACGTACAGTAATCGTCAGTATATATTGCGTTCATTTAGCTTAAAAACATCTTTTGTAATTAATTAAGTTGATGTTTTTTAAGATGAATTGTAAATAAAGTAAAAATATGTTAATAACTCTTAAAGTATATCGCTTCATGAGCCTTCAGCTAGAACAAATTTTCAAAAAATAGCTTTAAAACATATTAAGAATTTTCATACCAGGATGATTGCTACACAAAGGAGTATCAAAATATCGATGACTTAAAATATGATGACCTAAATGAAATAGATCTGTAGCTCTAGTAATTAATTAAAATTATTATTAAAAAGTTTAACAGAATTTTTATAAATTCGAATTAAGAAATTTTAGTCAGGCCTGAGTTCGTCAATTTCTTTTACCCTTCCCTACATGTGAAAAAGGGATATCTAAGTTTGTCGTTCCGTTTGTAATTTCTACAATATGCATTTTTCGACCCCATAAAGTCCTGAGTCCTTATGTATAGCGAAGTTGGTTAAGCGATATTCGTCTTGCCGTGTGTCCGTCTGTGTTAGTGTTGAAATCAACTTGGCCAAGGCCCTGAATGAGCTAGAGCAAATCGATAAGACATAGTTTTGAAAACTTTGCTATGAAAAATTAGCAAGATGGGTCCATGTCCTTTAGCAGCGGGCAAAATACCAGGCCGGCCTTTAATTTTACTATATTTATTCAGCTTTCGTTTGTATTCCTGCAGTTGGTTGTGTTAACTATTTCACCACAATAATACTAGCTGGGACAACAACCCTAAGCAAAAGTCACAATTTTTGAAGATTTTTTTGAACACAGAAAAACTTAATGGTAAAAAAGAATATCTTATGCTGATTTATTTGTAAATTTAGTTATTCATAAAAAGTGAAAGGTATAGCAGATTCGACATAGTCAAATATAGCACTCATACTTGTTATTTCTAATATTATGAAAAAAAAAAGAATTATTTCCACCGAGTCACTTCTTATAATTTAAAATCACCTGCTCGTAACCCCATATGGGGATAAGTTTGATAAGCTCGAAACTAATGATACTAACAATGTATTTGTCAGGATCGCGATGGAAAGGTAGTACCAGCAACACAATCACAGTTTTCTTGTGAGCACTAGTAACCAAGTCACTGTAAGTCTTAAGCAATAGACATCACCATCCCATTTAGAATATTTTGTTATGTGTTTTACCTTTCAGCTGATTTCTTTAGTTTGTTTTTAATTTTCCAACATCTCTTACAACTTTTTAGAAAATAGTTTTTGTTTTAAGTTTTTAGTTTTTCTTGTCAAATTTATTTCAGAAATATTGACTTTAATACATTCATCTTCACTTCTAAACAATTATTAATAAGAAATTTATTCGTTTGAAAATTACTTTGATTTTTTTTTAATTAATAACAACCATAATTTTTTTTAAACTAATATTTTGTGAAGTAGAAAGAAAGAAAACCAATAGAATTTTTTAACCCGCTGTAGTTTGCATTTTTTTTTGAATTTCCAAATAGCAAATATAAAATTTTGCTTCTCTGTCTGGTTAAGCAAGAAAAAAATTTCCATTTAACAATTATAAAAATGTTCATTCAAGACAGCAAGTTAAATATGTTTCCCATTCAATTTAAATAAAATATTGCTATAATCTCTATTATTGCAACCACACTTTAAATAAAATAAATTGCTAACAATAGTTACTGTTCGCTACCGAAAAAAGGGGGAAAAACATCTTCATTTAATTACAGTCTCTTCAACAAATGAAATTTTGCGTTCTTTAGATAAATTATAGCTCTTTGTTCAAACACATTTAAATATTTAAATGGCACAATTTTTTTTTTTTGGAATGCTCCCCCTATTTATTCTTAAAATTATTACCTCACATTTCGTATGACATCTTTATATTCTTCATTTCAATTGTGTACGTATGTAGAGTATGTTGTTGGTAATGTTGGGTTTCTATTCTTGTTGCAGGGGCGTTATGGCAACAGCTTAACACCCTTAAATGTTAAATTACATCAATCAAAATTCACAACGTTCTTTGGTAATTTATAATTAATATGTTGACATTTGCTAAACCGCTAATTTAACAAAAACTTATAATTTAAAAAGCGCACAAGTGAATATTTGGTCGTTCGCATGGTTAAACAGCTAGAAATGGTAGGATTATGTAAAAAAAATATTTTTAAATTATAATTTTCATTATTACAAAGCGTTATATTCTTTTCGACATTTTTGAAAGCCTTAATTTAGCAGGTTTAGTTTTTCATACACTCGAAGAATCAATTTTAAGGTAAGTTGGTAGCATTTTGGTGTTGCCACAGGTGTTTCACAGCAGTAGAGTATATTTTCTCGTCAAATCCTTTTTTTTTTAGCCATTCTATAGAAAATAATAAGGAGATGCCAAGTCGTACGACCTTGGGGGTTAATTACGAGTTTCTGTTTTTAAAATCAACTTGTTACCAAATTTTGATATTGTAAGTTGATGGTTGTGGTCGCCGTACAGTAGGTGGCGCCAACCTGTTGCCAGCACATCTCGCCCGGATCGATCAATGTCACCCTAATATTCTAACGAGAAATCATGGATTATGGTGCGGTTACGACCTCCATCGACCGTAATGCGAGCTCTGGTTTCATTTTGAAAGAAATAAGGTCCGTAAACTGCACCTAACGATACATTTTTTTAAGAGACGCAGTCTGTAGAGTCCCTTGTGGATTCGTTTTACGACATGTACAATAATTTTGTTTGTTAACAAAATGAGGCTCCCCTCCTAAGAGTTTCGAAGCCATCTGTAAGACACGCGCATAGATGACTAATTTTTAAAGTAGAGCTGGATAATTTCTAATTTCGATTCCTGACGATTTACCAGATTTAACTGATCACAAATTTCTAAAAGTGAAAGCAGAAGGACAATTGACAATTGACTCTTTCGTAAGTTCTGTCTGGCCGATTTTTACGTTACAAAGTAAAATCTCTCTGTAATTGATTTTAAGGTTTAGAATGATTTTTATTTACTTTGTGATTTATTTTCTTAATTTTTATG
The DNA here is from genome assembly GCA_937654795.1 of Cistogaster globosa. Taxonomy (NCBI): domain Eukaryota; kingdom Metazoa; phylum Arthropoda; class Insecta; order Diptera; family Tachinidae; genus Cistogaster; species Cistogaster globosa. Next base: position 6,057,488 of record OW569403.1, read on the forward strand.
AACTCTCGACGATAATTTAAAAATAAAATCTATTTTTTCATTTTCTCTGGAAGCTGTAAAATATTTTCAAAATATTTATTAAAATTAAAAACATTTTAGTACAAAACAATGGCCGAAGAAAGGGGCACCAACATTAAAACATATGTCAACTGGACAATCCTAGCCAGCAGCATTTTTAAAAAAAGCAATCAAAAAATTATAAAAATATAAATTTAGCTACAAAAAAAGTTTAAGTAAAAAGAGTAGGCGCCGATAATAATGCAGCTCGTTAATATTTATAACCACGATAAAAATTTGTGATGTTAATTGCATCGAATATAGCAGAGTTTATTCATAAATTTTGTTTAAATGTGATGATTTTATTTGATGCCCTTTTTAAATTCCATTGTTTATGTTAAAATATTTTTGTAATATTTTTTTAAAAGTCATACATTTTTAAGATGTAAAGTTTTATGATTTGTCTAAAAATTTTAAATCATCGCCTACATGTGTATTTTAAAATGATTTAAAATTATGATTTTTCGGTGTTCTAAAATTGTCAACGTAATATTTAATTGATTACTTACAAATTTTTTCTTTAATAAAATGCGCTTTACTAGATAAATAAGAGTATCTTTGGAGCACAACGGAAAAAGTGTAGTTTTTTTTTTAAACTTTTCTTTGTTGAATAAATAAAAAAGAGAAAAATGAATAAAAACTTACTTTTTTCGGCTTAGGTTCATTTTTTAATTTAATTTCTAAAAATTTTTAGAAAGAAAAATTATTTACAAAAGCATGTCGACGTTTTCGAAAGAAAACAAGAGAAATTAGATGAAATTTTAAATTTTAATTCATTGAAAATAACCATTCACGTTTTAAATCTTGGTTAGAAAAAAACTTAAAATTAAAGAAAATAATTTTTAAATAATGATTACAGTGAAAGCATTACAATACAATCAGTACCGGCCACATTACTTCCGGAAAAGGCTCACCAATATTTGTCAAAGGAACCTTAGTCCCTGCATGCTCGTTGTCTCAGTGGTGAGCCAGTGATCAAAAAGTTCACGCAACTACAAGTCGTATTACCTAAAAACAATTGCGTCAAGTGGGCGGAATCGATAAGACAAAAATATCCCGTATGGCCCAGAGTGCAAAGCTCTGTACTTCACTTTGCGATTCAACAAAAATAACACAGCACAGACAGATAGTCTGCAGTCTTCTTGCAAAAAATCATATCGATAACTGTCAGTCTCAGAGTTATAACTCGTGTAGTTTATTTTCTATTTCCAGGTCTAAAGAAATAATACCTCAGCGTTAGGGGATTTTTTTTTAATGAAGAAGATACTAAAGTGTCTAGTTAAACAGATTTTGTGACGGCGATATTTAAGTTAAAACAGTGGCGGCTATAAGTTTTGTGTCAGTGGCTTAAAGCAGAGTAATAAAATGTGTAAAATATTAAATCCCTTTACAAAAAAATAAATATTTTGCAGGCTGCTATCCAGGGTTCAACCCCTGCAGCAACCAAAAAATTTAACTATGTTTTTTTTCTATTTAATGGTATAAATACATATTCATAACAATACAGCAGCCTCCTTCGTCGGTGGGATTAATGTACCGAGCTAAAAGGAGACTGATGAGAAATAAATCGTTTTTGCTTGCGTATTAAAGAGAAACAAAATATATTCAATTAAAAGTAGAAAGTTTTGAAGCTGCCTTCTTAAAAATCTAAATTTAAATAAAAGTTATTTTTCACTTGAAAATTTTGACAGCCATTTAACCTACCATTTTTGTAGCATCGAATTATACCACACGATGATTGACATGCAAACTGCTTAAAAATTGAATAGTTTGACGTCTGTCACAGATGAAGTAGCAATTGAATTCATTTATTCATACGAAAACAAATACAACTACTCATATTATTTATATTTAGGTCACCACTAATGTATAAAAGTTTTTCAATTAATTTATTAAACTTTTATTACGTTTTAAATACATTTAAAAATTTCTTGAGTTTCTCTTGTCATAAATTATTTGAAAACTTTTTTTTGTATTAATAATATTTGCTATGAGTGTATGAGATCATTTTATTCATTCATTCACTTGTTCATTCATCAGCATAAATTTTTATGATGCACTCAAAAATATAACAGAAAATCCATGACTTTCCATTTGCGATTGCATGTGAAAAGTATTGGCGTTTTATGACTACACGCCTCCTGGTACCTCAACGAAATAACTTCTTCATTTGTTCGTTTCTTCATTCATAATGAATTCATGATTTCAATTCAAACTTTTTGGTTTGTTTCTTTCACTGAATTTGTGTGATTTTTGTTTGTTTTAATTTCTTTTTTTTTTATGATTTTGTTTTTAGAACATTTTGATTCTACAGTTGGTAACTGGTTTTAAACATGCATTTGGGTTTTTATTTTTATTTTATTTTTTTTTTTTTTTGTTGATACAAGTTTTTCACAAAACTATCATTTTCAACTGAATAAATGCCAGTTGAGATTGTTTGTATAGTTGGGGGAGTTAAAGGCTGCAGCAGGTCTAGTTGTTATAAAAATTACCAGAGGCAAAGTGAGGCAGAAATTGATTAGAATTACAAGTTTTTACTTTTAGTTTTGATTTAAGTTTTTGATTATTATTTTGTTTTTCTCAGTGCCTTCTTTTGACAAATGAAATGTTTGAAAGTAATTGTCTTTAATACATTCCAAAGGAATACAAATTTATTTTCTTTTTTTTCCTCTTTGGCTTCCACCTCCTTTCAGGTAAATGAAAATAGAAAATATTTCCCAGTTGTTAGAATTGATTGCAAACGAATGTATCGGGCTGTGTGTGTGTGTAGTTGTGTGATGGTGTTTGCGGTTGTAAGTTTTTAGTTTATAGTTGGATTTTGTATTTGAGCGATTAATTTGAATATAGAATTTCAGTTGCCAAAATGACGTCTAAATAAAATTTTTTGCGGTTTCAACAATTTTATGCAAAAACGAAATTTCATAATTGTTTTACGAGGATGGCTAAATAATTTAGAGGCTACTTTTGCTTTTTAAAAGAATTTTTAAGGGCAAATTTCGATGTTTCTCAACAGTGAGTTTAGGTCCTCGAAGAGAATATATTTTTTCTTGCACAACCTAAAAAGTTGACAATGTGACCAGAACGTTTGTTAAGTATTTTAATTCTTATAATTGCGGGGGGAAATATCGAAGCGGCCAGCTTTCTTGATGGGTACCTTCTAACCCCCTTCCGACCTCAACGATTCAAAGCAACCGATTTTTAATTTACGACAATTTTACTTTCATTAAGTCACTTGCTGCCACCAGCCTTTATTCAAGACTGTAGTGATTTCAGACGGTCGACTGATAACTGATGGCCTTCTTTCTTATCATGGGGTCTCTAGCTATTGCTAGAATTTGTTCAAGGTTAAGGTAACCCTTAGATCCACCTTAAATAAGTTTTTGCCTGTGGTCCCAGGTCTAATGCTAGGCAATGCTGGGCATTCACACACAATGTGCGCTACAGTCTCAGCCTCTTCCAGTATTCTCTTAACATTTCTATGACCTGTCACTTACGAAGTTATCCTGCTTGCCCTTCCTAACAAGTGGCTCTTTGAGTACCACGATATTCTTTCTTTTGGTCCACAGACATTTACAGCAGACTCCCTCATTTAGTCTTAGGACATACTCCATCATTAGATTAGGGTACACGTTTACTTCCTTCATTCGTTTTATGATCGCCTAATTGGTTGTCAAGTCAAATAAAACAACGGTTGGGAGGTTGGATTGGAAAATTACCGCCATTGATGAGTTTTATCCTGCTTCAAAGAATCAAATAATTGGCTCATTACGATGTCTTGTGAAAATTCTAAAGGATTTTAAAACTTGGCTGGAGGCAATTTCCCCGAAAAACACTGGCTTATTTATCTGTTAAGGGAGACCGAACAATGTAGAGCTTGCAAAATAACAAGTGAACATGTGAGCCTTTGCTTTTTAATTGGCCAACTCTGGAGTCTCGCAGCGCTTAGTTGAGGCATTAGTGGCTTCAGAGTAACTACTGCAATTACGGAGGGCTTAAGTGTTTTTAATGATTTGTATAGATATTTCAAGTGATGCAAATTGAAACTTGCAAATTCTTATCACAATTAAGGTTCATAAAAAAATTCTAGCTTAAAATTAATTTTTTTTTAAATGACTGCTTAATTTTTAAAATAATTAATCGAATAATATCTTCGAGTAATTAATTCGAATAATTAATTCGAATAATTAATTCGAATAATTCATTAATCGAATAATTTATTTATTTAATATAGAGAATAACCATAACCATAAGTAGTAAACCATAAAATTTTATAATAAAAATATAATTTATAAATTTTGAATAAATTATTCGAATAAAAATAATTATTCGATTAAATATTCGAGCAATTAATTTTACTAGAGAAAAAATTCTATTTCATTTCCGCCTTAAATAGATTTCTACAATAAAATGTTTCGCACTACAAAATCTTATTCATTTTACTTCAAAGTTAATTTCTTAAATTTCTTACGATTCTCGTTTTATTACTTCTATTCGTTAGCTCTTGTTTTTCGTTGATATAATTTGAAAAATTTATAAAAGAGCTGGAGTAGTGAAAATTATAATAAAAAATACATTGCTATTGTTTCCTCTTCATAATTAATTTCATTTTAATTTTGCTGAAATTGTGTCTTTCATATTATTCATTTAAAAGTCTTATTGTCTGTCCACTAGTCTCTTTTTACGAATTCGCTTGTAAATTGTTATTATTGTTGGTTGTTATTTCCTTTTTATTATAATTAATGTTTTTATAAATGTTTAGCATGAAAAATTGGTTTTTAATATGCTAAATTGTCGTAATGGTATGACGACGATCATCTTTCTACCAAAAACCTCCACCACTTTTTTTAACGCTTCCCCCTTGAGTTTTTTTTTTTTTTTGGTTTTTGGAAAAAATACAACTGAAATAGTAACAAAAACAACATTTAGATAAAAACCTGTAGCTGTGGCATATAATTTGAATAACTGTAATTAGAATTTGGTTGTTCGGTGTTCTTTTACTTAATTTACTTAATTTCCATCTATGAAAAATGCCTAAAAGTGACATCAGAAAACTTGAGCATAAAGTGCAAAAAAGAAGGAAGTGTATTGTTATGGAGGGTGAACAACTTAATTTGATAAGGTTTCCAAATGTTACAGTGCAGACTACAAACTACAGCAAATTTTAAAATGAGATTAATATTTATTATTAAATGTAGTGTTCACTTTTTTTGTTTGCGTTTTTTTTTTTGTTTGTTGTTGTTTACCTTTTGATGTTACTTTTACTCCATTTTTTATTTCAATTTTATGTTTGAGGGTGCTGTTTTTGCCAAAAATTTCAAAAAAAGACAGCCGGTGTTTCTTTTTGTTTTTATTTCCCGGCTGCAGTAAAATCATCCCATATTCGATGCACAGTGGTGTTCCAAGAAGAGTATTTAAATATTGATAAAACGCCCATACTTGTTTTACTTTAATATCCCTTTTAAATCCGCATAAATTACCAGAAAACAAGAATAGACTTAATTTGCCAAATTGCTCGCAATAGCATTTTTTATAGGCGTGTAAAAACGTCTAGAATCTTATAGTGTGTAAAGATCTGGGAAGCTTGTTCTAGTTGTTTGCTTTTATACTTGCATTTATGTATTAGAGGGCAGGAGCTCTTCATTAAAATTCTGGTACACTAACTTGCATCCATGCTGAAGAGATTATATCTGTCGGTTTACTGAGTATCTACGAATGACTCCTCCAATTTCTATAAATATTTTTCTTATACAAAAAAAAAAAAAAATCAACTTAAATTTAAAGTAATTCATTTAAATTTTTAAATTCAGACGCCTTTTAAATTCTTACATTAAGCACACGGGCTTAATTGAGGGTAAAATTTTTAGTTTAGATCCTGACGAACTCCCTCTTGCTTCAACAGTTCTATACTTGATTTAGATTAATCTGCTTCGCATTGATTCTAATATAAATACTCACACTGGGTTTTCATGGAATTTAATTTCGTGCTTTCTATTACATTGATGTGAAAGATATGTTTATTGAAACGATATAAAACTCAGGTAACGATGACAAGACGAGACATTTAACAGTCTACTGTCTTCAAATCAGATCGTTTACTTTCTCTCGCACTGTGAAGTCGCATTGATGCAGATTTGTTATAGAAATTTGCAAATAATCTGGTTTACTTATTTATTTAAAGAGTGGAGTAAAATTCAGGAATTTGCCAAAAAAAAATTTTTTAAATAATTTTTTTTTAATAAAAAATAAATAAAAGTTTTTAAATAAAATTTTTTTTTTGGTGAATTTTAAAATGTAAAATTTTTTAAAATTTTTGTGTTGTAAATTTTTTCCCAATCAGGATTTGAACCGTGGATATTATAATTGAATTAAAATTTTTTTTGCAAACATCCCCATACATTTCTTTCTAAAAATTTTTAGAAATAAAATAAATAAAAGAACCTAAAGCCGAAAAAGTAAATTTTAATTCATTTAAAATTTTTTAAAATAATTATTATTAGTTCTAAGAAAACAATAAAGAGCTTTTTTACGATACAACAGCATTGATATGTACTCGTTCGTGGGATATTTTCCGGTTGGCTGCCTCTGATTATAAGTCTTAATGACTACACGACTTAGGAGAAAATAAAAAATAAACTTCAGTTACTTTAATTACTGTAATTTTCTTGTTTCTTTTTCTTGCAGACCCATTCAAATTTCTAGCGTGTGAAAAAAGCTTACAGAAATTTTAACGAACAATAAAAAAGGGAAATAAAAGGACTTCAGCCATAATAATGGATGTGTTCGTTCAAAAATATAGCAACCACTCATATTTTATTTGTAATCTGTACAAACCTGAATAATTTATTTTATCGTTTAATTATTTTCTTCTTTAAAAAATAAGAATAACTATTTACAAAGTATAGGGATTTGTATGAAAAGTGGCAATGCTTTTTATGGAACAAGTGTCTTAAATAACGAACATGAGTATAAGCGGCTTCAACATTAAGTTTTTACGATTCTAATACATGAAGTAGTCTAAGAACTCTTTAAAGTCCTTAATCTCTTTCACTATTTAATCTTAAGTATAATAGAAAAGTGTACATTTTATTGGAGGCCTCTAGTAAGACAATTTATCAAAGATTATAATATATTTTAGATATTGACTATAAAAATGACACGGAATATTAAAAAAATGACACGGAATCTTACAAAAAAGTATTATTTAAAAATAATAAAAACTTCTAATTTAAAATGCTTTAAAATTAAAAGTAATGATTTACTAAATCTTGCATTTAACGTTTTTTTTTATTTAAAAAAAAATTATCTACATCCCAGTAAAAAATAATGGATGTCATTCTTAGAGAAGGGCATCTTATTTACATCCAAAAAAGCTAATATACATTTTGTAGGTTTTGTATGCTATTTTTTAAATGTTTTTTTAAAATAACATGTTGATCTACTTCTTAGATTTACATTATTCCTTCCATAACGACAACATTTTTGAATAAAACTTAAGTTTTTTTCAGTATTTAGAAATCGGATAAGAAGCAGCTCAATACTTTTAAGAACCAATGACATGCCTATGTAAAATTCACCAGAATTGGCACCACTTCGTCAGTAGTTGATGCCGTGCTTTCATTACATTTTTTCCTCCCTTTTTTCACTGGGATTGTACCACTGTGCAGACAACTGGCTGGCTGATTGGTTAGTTCGCTAGCAAGGTTCTTGCGCTTGTTTGCTAATATAATATTCCTAAATTTATTTTATTTTTTATTTGTTTCAAAACTTTACTTCGGTAGAAGAATGTAAATGTAATAACAAGTAAAAGGTGTCCCTTGGGATCTCAAAGCAGACACCAACATACAAACACACATCGCTTTACATCGCCACTCAGAAGTATAGAGTCGCTTCTTTTAGGGCAGTCACCGTTGTACCTCTCTACTTTTAGAGTTGATAAATTTTTAATATTCTAGTTTTTTACATAAACATACATATGAATTAGTATTTGTCTTTGTGTTTGTTTTTTAATTAACATTAACATTACACATCATGTTGCTTGTTACTTTTTTCTACATATTTTTTCCTCCCTGAACTCCTGAATTTCTTATTTCCTGTTTCTTATTTTGCAAATTAAAATTATGTAAATATCAAGTCATTGGAATTTTGAATTTTATTTATGCTTAAAAACTTTTATTCTACACGTTAAAATGCTACTGAAAAAAGATTAAAAGGGAGAAGGAGCCAGTGAGAGTGATTAACATAACGAAGTGAATTTTATATTAATAATAACCCTTTGAAGTTGTTGGGCAGAACACATGTCATGAAATTCAAATTTAAATTCAAGATCAAGTTTAAAATAATTTCTACACCAACAGCCAATATTCACACAGGCACATTTATGTAGACTGTAGTGACTACTTAGCTGGCACAGTTGGTTGAATGAATGGTGTTGAAATGATGGGCGTTGTTACATCACGAATTTGAATATTTTGCAAAATATTCAAATTTTCTTAAGCTGATTTTCTATTTCTATGCCTTTGATTTGAGTTTTGTTTTTTAAATTAAAATTTATTTTGTAAAGTAATGCTGCCAAAAATAAGATAAAACTTTTGATTTTTTTTTGTTTTAATCAGTTTTTAAAATTCTTAGCCCTTTTTGAATGCTAAAATAAAGAAGGACTGAATTGAACTGTTTGAATTTAGAAAAGACACAAAAGTGTTAAAATTGGAACGCACTGTGCTTTGAAGGACAGCGCTTATGTCATATGAAGCATTATTAAATGAAAGTTGTAATTGATGTGCTTTTTGTATGGAACGAATGCAGGCATTCTAAAAGAAGGATATTTCTGTTCTAGTATATTGAAACCCCGAAATGGCCAAAGTTAAAGGGTGTCTATTTAACGCACATATCCTATGATGTTTATGTGTGTAAGTTTGTCATGAGCGCTGCAGGACTCCTTAACACGCTAAAATACTTTAGTACCTGTACACCAGACTCAACGAAACTGCAGCAAAGCATGGCCAGCACTATAATAAATCTATTATATTGCAGATCTTCTCTCATTTACGTTGCTCTGTAAAATCCAATTTCACAAATTGACATACGCAGTTCCATTTATGTTTAGAAGACAAAACAAATCGCTCTCAGAGTACAAGTACCCAATTCCTTGTTAAATACAGAAAAAAACTTGAAACTCAAGGGACCAGAAAAAAAGTTCAAATAATCAAGTTTTCATATTAACGAGACTTCAAAATATCAAAAGAAGGATAAAAAATTCAAATTAACAAGACTTTATAGAGCTGGCATGGAAACTAAAGAAAACGGTTAAAACTTCTTTAAAAAACAGAAACAGAATTACATTAGGAGTTCAAATTATGAGGTGTAAAAAAATCGAACTTCAAATTACAAAATGTTGGCAGGCAAGATTTTATTTTGTAGCACATCACAAAAAACAAAAAATAAATGATTTTATTTTTGAAAATCAAAACAATTTAAATTAAAGACCGGAGAGCTAAAAAACGCAAGTTATAGAGAGTCGGCGATCAAAATTCCCTTGAAATAATTTCAAATTATTGAGGGGACAAAATTACATAGAGTGCTTTTCAAGGGACCTGGAAAACAGTTAAATTATCGAGGGATTCAAATTTACGAGGTTTAAATTATCAAAAATCAACCGTATCTTAAAAATTATGATGCACAATCGTATTTTTCTACAAAAAATTCAAAAGCCCATAATTTAGATATGGGTGTGCGCCAATTTTTTTCACTTTGTTTTCTTTATACGAGGGCTGCCCTATATATTTCTGGCCTAATAGTGAAAATGCCAACATATATAATCAAAAATGGTTTTATTGTTTTTCAAAGTATTCTCCAGCATGATTTATACACTTTTGCATGCGCTCAAACCAGTTTCGAAGCACTTTTTCCACTCCGATTGAAACATGGTTTTTGCACACCTCAACAGCTTCTTCTGGCGATGAAAATCGTTGACCACGCATTTTTTTCTTGATGTGCGGAAACAAGAAGAAGTCATTAGGTGCCAAGTCAGGGCTGTACGGCGGATGACCCATTAATTCGACGTTTTGGCCGGTCAAAAACGCTCTGGTTTGAGCCGACGTGTGAGAGCTCGCATTGTCATGGTGAACAATGATTCGTCTTCTCTTGTTGGTTTTTCGAATTTCTCCGATGACTTCAGGCAAACAAATTGTAGTGTACCACTCAGAAGTGACCGTCCTACGTTGCTCAAGCGAAACAGTCGCCACATGACCAGTTTTGCCGAAGAAACAGGCGACCATTTGCTTCGAAGTGCTTCTTCACGAACAACTTTCGTTGGATTTTGCTCGTCTTTGAGGACCCACACGGTCGATTGTTGTTTCGTTTCGGGCTCATACGCATAGATCCATGATTCGCCACTTGTGACGATCTTATAAACGTCTTTTGAAGCACCGCAATCGTATTTTTGCAACATTTCTTTGCACCAATCGACACGAGCCTTTTTTTGAGCGACTTTCAAATTGTGCAGGATCCAATGAGAACAAACCTTTTTTACGGCCATGTGTTCATTCAGTATCGAATGTATGCTGGTGGAAGAAATGTCCAAGGATGTCTCTATCTCTTGGTATGTCGCATGTCGATCTTGCATTATGAGTTCATGCACGGAATCAATGTTCTCCGGCACAACAGCCGTTTTTTGACGACCTTCACGGAATTTGTCTTTGAGCGAGCTTCGGCCACGATTAAATTCATTATACAAATTTTCCACAGTGCTATAGGATGGTGCTTCATCGCCATACAAAGATTTAGGTTCATCAATGCACTCTTGTCGTGATAATCCACGTCGAAAGTTGTGAAAAATGATAGCACGAAAATGTTCACGAGTTAATTCCATTTTTTTCTATATTAATTTTTTCAAGTCACTGTAAACAACACAAATAATGGTCGTACGTCAAAACGTTTTGAGTACGATAATGCTTAAAAATGACAAACTTTCCAATGGAAATGTCAGATTGCACTGAGTGCTGCCAGGCCAGAAATATATATAGTAGCCCTCGTATTATTTAATTCTCTATCGTCCCACATATTTGTCTTGAAATAGAAGTTACTTCATTGCTCCAAATTATATGGGAAAATTAAGAGGCAGGCGTGGTGTTTTGTACGCTACTTTGAAGGCCACGGACCGATCCGGCTGATTTTCAATAGCAAAATTTTCGAAACCATATCTGATTGGCGTATTTAAATTTTCTCTAGCTCATCTATTGCCTTAGAAAAGTTGATTTCAAACCGAACATGTACGGACAAACGGACATCGCCCAAACAATGCAAAAAACTCAGAAAATGTATACTTAATTGCAACGAAAATTAATATTGTATAAATTACAAGCGGAAAGTTAGGGGTATAAATAAAGGAAGAAATAAAATCAAAGAAAAATAATTTAACATTTTCAACTCGAAACTGCGTTTTGGACATTAGAGGAAAAAAACTTGTTTGGTTTATATGTAACAGTTAAATTACTGTGTGAGATTACAACATGAAAGTGCGATCGTTTTAAATTTTTCATCACTTTCTTCTATAGAGATTTTTTAAATATTTTAGGTTTTTTCAATAGGTTATAGTTTAAAAAATAACTACAGTTTCTGATCTCCATTCCATAAATTTAGCCCAAGGCCTTTAAGACCATGTAAATCATTAAAAGAATTCCTAAAAGTATAATATGCTAATGACCCAAGTATTTCTTGATTTAGCCAGCTCATCAGGAAACCTTTATTTAAATTTGTAGAAAAGCAAAAAACCTTTAAGTTCAGAAAAATTAACAACAAGATGAGAATTTTTAATCAAATATAGAATTATATGGTGACAAGAACTTTACACGAATCATACCAGAAATTTTTTTATTACCATTGAAATTTCATTAGCATTAACTGAAATATAATTATAATGACAAATAATGTAACTGCCATTTAATACTTCTCCCTTTTCGCAATTATAATTATTTTTAACTAATTTTATTGCAAATAAAATGCAATTTTAATTGAATCGTTAAAATAAAAAAACAATTATTGATTTTCTGAAACACAAATTTATGATTGCAGCAGCTTAAAAACGAAGTATAAAATAAAGAAACATTAACCGGTTTTTAGAGTAATGAATTATTTTGACTGGCTGGTAATGCTTTTGATAATCTTATCATTAGCTAATGATATTGATTTTATTTTCATTTTTAATACTGGTAATGCTTAAATAAGATTAGTATTATTTTTCAATGCTTAGAAATCGACAATTAGTAAGACGTTCTAACTACTTCGAACTTTATTGCCTGGTTGCCGAGAGGCTCTGTTGAGTTTAATTTTACTACAAGAGGAAGCTTAGGAAGTAACTGAATTGCCAAACTGTTCTTAAAGACAATTTCTTAAGACTTTCTTTCACATAGCAGCAACGAGTTTGTCAAGAATCTAATTTTTTTTAATCCTTTATGGTCTTATCAACGATATAAGTTAAAAAATCTTAAATTTTTTTTTTTTTTTTGTATTTTCCCCTTTGTTTGTTGGGCTGCTTTGATTTAAAACTCATGCAATTTGGACTTGTAAATAAACAAAAAAATAAATGAAATATGACACTTTTAAATATGATAAAAATCTTTAGCGAACTTTAATAAAACATGAAAATGATATCAATTGTTTTAACTTAAACACGTATTTCATTATCGTTCAACATTTTTTTTTTCATATTTATATTTTAAATGCAAAAAATTCCTGTGAAATTTCTTTTATCAGTTTATAGTTGATATTCATAAAATACTCCCGCTCTCCTGACTTAATGCTAAATTCCAATTGGAGTCTAGCAGTTGCAGGAATGAAAAAGTGTCAAAAATGAAAAATTGCCCGTATTAAAAATATAACAATAAATTCCATTTAAGCAGGAATAAAAGCACAAAGAACTTCAAAATTGATGAGAGTATGATATGTCCTGGCTTAACTAATGCATTTAGGCGTGTCACACGCGAAAATTGTCAACTTTTTAGTTGGTAATTTGGTTTTTATGAGATTTATTTTTATTTTTCTCATTTTTTTATATTTTCTATTTAACATTCATATTCACAAACTTTGTTTTTTTCATTATTACACAGGCACTGATTCTTATAATTTCGTTTTGAAATTGCAAAAATGAAAAAAGTTTTGTAGTTTTATTTTTATTTCATTTTCATTTTATTACGCCATATATTTTTTTTTATAGCAAACAGTTACATATATTTTAAAATGTTTGAGCAAAAGGAAAAAAATATAAACGAAAAAAAAAACTGTATAAAATAAAAAATTCATAAAATCCAAACAGGACAAACAAAAACGAAAAATAGTTATTTAAAAGTTTTGTCATGAAATTAAAAAAGCTTTTAACTGTATTTTGTGTTATATCAGGGGTATGACTTTTTTGTTTTTTTGTTGATTTTCTCCAGCAACAAACGAATTTTTTAAATAACAAGAATATAAAATAGTTGTCAAATACACTTAAAAATACATGTTGACAACAATTTTAAAAATACCGTTTATGTGAAAGCAAACAAAACTATTTTGTGCAACTTTTTACACTAAACAATACATTTTTTAGCACACTTTTTAATCAGAGCCTTAAAATGTTATCTAAATAATTGTTTGCATTATTTGGTTGTAGATTTTTTAAAGTTTTTTTTATTAGATTGTTTTATTAACTCACAAAATATATAATTGGCATTTTAACAAATGAAAAAGTATCCCCTAAACGTACAACTTTATTATCAAATTAAAAACAAAAACTCGTGTATTAATCAAGAAAAAATTAAAATTAAAAATTGTCTAACGATTTAGGTATTATAACAAGCGAGGTACGGCAGTTGTAAAAATACAACCGCTGAAATAAGCATTACATTCCACCAGTTTAAGTCCTCAAAAGTTTTACCTAATGAAGCCTTGATTCCTTCTCAACATGACTCATCGCAATTTTAGTTTTAGGGCTACAAAAATCTGCTTGTTTACGCAAAAATTTTGGCCTTTCGTGTTTGAACTTAATTGGAGTTTCAACGTTTTAAATCTTTAAACCTCTCTCTCTCTCTCTCTTAGCTCTCTTCGACCCCCACTAGTTTTTTAAAGTCATTTAGTTAATAATGATGACAGCTACTGTCCTGTAGTAACTCTCTCATTTCGCTAGCGATCATGTTGAGTTCAATGTGCGATTCGTGCTTTAGTTTGTTGAAAAGGGAAAAGCGAAAAGATTTTAGGAAAGTATCGACAACGTAACTCTTCAAATTCTCCAAATGGCTGTTCTCAAAAGAGCACACTTTATAAACTAACGTGTTTAGAGCTGGCTTGACAAAATATATTACTAACGTAAATTTAATTAATATTTTAATACTGACTTGATCAAAGCAGGCCGTAATGTTTAAACTTTGCCTTTAGCAAGAACCGAATGCCAGCATACTCCAGTATTAAACGGAAGATCTTTACAAAAGCATCGAATACTTTCTCGCTCCGCCATCTTAGTTACTTAAAACTAACAATTAATTTGTTTCTAACATCGATCCATTATGTTGGCTCTTTCCATGAGTATCAGCATTCATTTGTATATGACTACTGGCTTCTTCTACCATTTATTTTATTGTTCCCTTCACCACAAGTGAAACAAAAAGGTATATCTATCAGGCATGTCACACATTTCAATCGGAATGGTTTTAATTCCGTATTAACAATTCCGATTGATTTTGTTTTACCTTCTTTAGATTCCAATCGATTTTGTTTATTCCAGAAAAGTATTGAATCTCCACTATTTAATTTAATTTGGCAATATTTTGCACACCAAAGTAGGACACATCATAAAAGTAAATTTAAGAAAAGCAAATAAAAAAATTTCAAAGAAACTAAATTCCAGTTTGAAATTTGAAAGTGATTTCATTTTGAAGAAATTTTTCGTTTTTAGTTTTGTAATTTCTACAATTCCCATTTCCGATCTTATAAAATATGTATATATATATTCTGAGTTCATCTGCATAGCTAAATCGATTGAGCGAAGTCCGTTTGTCCGTTAGTCCATCCGTGTTCGTGTTGAAATCAACTTTGTCAAGACACTAGATGAGCTAGAGAAAATTTAAATACGCTAATCGATCAGACATAGTTTCGAAAATTTTGCTATTGAAAATCAACAAGATCGGTTCATATCCTTCGGGGCAGCGAGCAAAACACCACGACTGCCTCTAATTTTTCCATATCATTTGGAACAATGAAGTAATTTCAAGTAAAAAAAATATATATGGGACGATAGAGAATTAAAAAATAAGAAATGAAAAAATTGGCGGTCGCCCATATTTTCCGATTTCAAGCCCTCTGAACTTTTCATAGAAAAGTACGATTATGCTCCATTTTTTTAAAGATATAAGTATGGGGGACGTTTAAAAACTTGTGAAGAGATCTTTTAGAAAATACTAAATTGCTTAATTATATATCGCCGGTCACAGGTTGACAACTCTTAACATGTTTTTTGTACTATTCAGAAAAAGAAAAACGTTATCACTTCGTTGTAAACCGTGTTAAAAGTAACTAAAAAAAAAAAATTATAAGGAGATATTTATTGTGGGATGACGCAGGGAAAACAAAGCTATTGAAATTATTTTTCAACATCTTTTAACTGTATAAAAGAGCCGAAAAAAAGTAAGCCGTATACAGTGGATGAGTAAAAATAAAATCAATGTTGATTATTGTTTGGACAAAAATCTTAAGTTTATTAAGAAAGGAAGTGGGAAGTTTCCTGAAGAGCTAAGTAAGCGGTAGCGAAATGGCCATGGAAACGTACTTTCCCTTCAATAGTCAATATCGGTGATTTTAATAATACGGTCCGGGATAATCAGCACGAATTTTATAATTTTAAAATTGAATTATTTTTCATTTTCATTCACACTTAATTTTTTTTCTTATTTTTATATTCTTTGTCACACCAATATATGTATTTTTTTGGATTGGGGTTATAAATCAATAAATATAAATAAATTTTTAATTGCACACCATCTTGTGTTGGTTTTTATTAATTAAAATAATTTGCAGAAAATTAGAGTTTTTGGCGCCTAAAAGTATACCTAGATTTTAAACCATATTGAACCCTAAAAATACTACCAATTTCTCTGCTTTCCCCACACAATTTCTAAAATAATGCTAGGGCTATATTGCCAAGTTCTGTAATCAAAATACCCTCAAAATTAGTTTAG
This sequence comes from Cistogaster globosa, assembly GCA_937654795.1. NCBI lineage: Eukaryota > Metazoa > Arthropoda > Insecta > Diptera > Tachinidae > Cistogaster > Cistogaster globosa. Next base: position 6,073,747 of record OW569403.1, read on the forward strand.
TTGCTAACTGGTACCCAAACATATGAATGAACCTTAAAATATGCAAAGGTTTTGAAGTTTTTTTTTGCAAATTTGAAATTAATAATTTTATTGTTGCCAAATGGACTTAAAACACTTTACAATTCAACAATATATATTTATATTATACTTAGATAAAAAGAATATAAATTTAAAATGTTAAAAAAAAATAAAAAAGAGAAAAAAGAATCACATTTTTTTTCTTTGTGTGGAAGTGAACTTAAACCATTTTCGAAGTTACCGTACTTATAAACTTATGAATTCCTAATTTTTATTTACAAAATGATAAACATATTTATGGATTTGTTTGGGAAAAGTTTGTAGATGAAAAGTACGTAGCAGATTGAATTCAATGATCATTAATAAAAACTGTTTCAAAAATGGACTGAAGCAACTTAAAAAAAACGACTCAAACCTTCTTACACCACTTTTAAAGAAAATGGCATAGATAGTTTTTAAATTATTATGGACTTACACCTTTTTTAATAGGTTTATACCACTTTCAAAGAAGATTTCAAATAATTTTAAATTTATGATGGACTTGCACTACTTTCAGAGATAACGCTTACATATTTATATACTTTTACTGTGTTAAATTTTTTTTAAAGCTTCTTTATCATTCGTGCTATTACCCGAGGTGTTTTATTTTATTGCCACACTCTCCGTATAATTATAATAAGTAGTAAAGCAATAAAGAACAATTTGTTTAAACAATTCCCATGCTGATTTGAAAATCTTTCAAATATAAGATTTTCCCATTATTTATTTCAAATTCCTTACGTCTCATTTTTCATTGTGTTCATTAATTTACATTTGCTTGAAATTCAAATAATTATTCATTCATTTTCTTTATGTTTCGTTTGTGTATGTTAAATTTGATTAAATTGTACTTAACGCCAAATGTATTTATAATATTAATATGTAAAACTGACTTAATAAACTCATACAAAAACAATCAGACAAACCTTCAAACGCCTGTTTGATTTATTATGATAATTATAAATTACAAATTCTAAATTCCTAAGATTAATGGCTGAAATATAGAAAATATTTCTTTATTACAAAATTTTCTTCAGGTTTTGTTTTTGTTTGGCTTAAGGCATTATTAAACCATTCAACCAAGTTTATTCCCACTTTAGAAAATAGAACTGACAATGGCATTAAGTAATAATCAAATACTTAAGGCAACCAAAAAAATAAAAAAATACCAAATTTTAAGTGAAAAATAAACGTAATTGACTTATTTTTCCAACAGTTAAACTAATGCGAATGTATTATAAAAAATATAAATTATATATCATCCAAATGATATTATAGTCATCCTTATAATCATTATCATCATCAGCAGTTGCATGTTTTAAACCAACCACATTTGCCGCTATCATAAACATTTGAAATATTTTTATTTCGATAAAAAAAAAAAAAAAAAAAATAGAAAAATTAAATTTTATTGCTTGATTGTATATTCGTAGAAGTTTTTAGCATTCATTTCTTTTACCTCATCATCATAATTACTATCGTCATTATCATTATCGTCATCATCATCGACCGCATTTCTCCAACAATAACTAATTTATCGTTTTAACAAAAATTTCTGACATGGCATGCAACAGGAAGTTAACGGAAATAGTGGGGCGTGTGTGTGTGTTTTTTTTTTCTCTCTCAGCTTGTTGGCATTTCATTGTGTTGGTGTGTGGTCTTTTTACACATTAAAAACAAATTCTAATAATGTCCTAAAGAAAAAAACAATTCTTTTTTTTACTTGTTTGCCAAAGTGACAAAAAGGCGAAGAAAAAATTAAAACAAAACAGAAACACACAGCCATACACAAATATTGAACAAAAAACAAAACGCGATAGAGAAAAAAAAAACACAGCTGAAAGCAAACAAGCAATAATGGCTAAAATGAATTTATGGAAATTTTGTTTAAAACATTGAGCGCAACACGAATTGTTTTGGCGACAGACGTACCGTGTTGCTGCAATATTAACTGCCATCACTTTGTATTAGATTAGAAGGGCATGAGTAAAAACGATAGATAGACAGCCACACAGACCCAGAGATACAGCGATAAACAAACCATAAATAGCGCATAGAAATTGCATTAATGTGCAGACCAACACTCCTTCAATTTTGTTAATAAAACAAGCTTTTAATATGATACAGACAATTGGACGGACAAACGGATAGATTAACAAAACTGGAAAGTACAAGTGTCAATGCATACAAAACTGACACGCAAACATACACACTCACACTAACATACACACACAGACTTATAGAAGAAAGTGTTTGCAATGTTAATAGAATTTATTTAAGGACTCTGTTGAGGCAAATTTCAACAAACAGTCTTTTTTAAAGTGAAAAAAATATATTCTTTTTATAATTTTTTTAATTTTTTTCCCAACTGGGATTTGAACCGTGGATATTTTAAACGAAAATAGAATTTTAATTTCTTCGGCCTAAGGTTCATATTTAATTTAATTTCTAAACATTTTTAAGAAAGAAAAATTATTTTATTTAATTTTTATTAAATTAGGATTTTTGTACTGTGGATATTATAAATAAAAATTAATTCTGGCTTTAGTTTATTAATTTTAATTTCTAAAAACCTTTTTTTTTTAGGAAGAAATATTTGTTTTATAAATGTATGTGGACGCTTTTTCAAAGAAAACAAGAAAAATTAGACGCTAGCAGAATGAAATGCTGCACTTTCTGGACCGCTACATCCTTCATTAGCATTTTTTGCATCTATCTACTTTTTAGTTTTGTACTTGTAAACATCATCTATTTAACTAACTAACTTTGTAAATAAGAAAATTCTGAATGGATTTGGCGGTCCTGAAAATGCGGCATGATATTCCGCCAGCGTCTATTTTTTTTTGTTTTCTTTGATAAACGTCCGCATAAATTTGTAAAATAATTTTTCTTTTTTAAAAATGTTTAGAAATTAAATTAAAAATGAACCTTAAGCCGAAAATGTAAAATTCTATTTTCATTTATATATTCTTTTTTTATATTGAAATAACTTTTAATTTTGTTATTCTTAAATTTGTTAAAGTTCTTATTTCGATGGCTTGGAATCTGTACAAAGCTGGGTTTCAGGCGCCCAAGTAAAAAAAAGTAAGAATGTGAGTTGGACTCACAAATTTAAAGAGTCAAACGTCAAACTCACATTACTAATGGGACATCATTTAAATTAATTTCTTTTTCATTTAAATTCATTTTTATATCAGGCAAAAGAACACATACTCTGTGCATATTTCAAACGTCTGCCTTTAACGGCTTAAAGGATCAGGCCATATTCGATAAAATCTCGAACTCTGTGAAAAACCCTTTAATTCTTAAACTTATTGTTTACACTAAGCCAAAGTTTTCATACACATCTTGTGTAAATTCCTATTATCGCCTACTACCGTTATAAAACTTAAAGATCTCGTTGAAATAACGATTCATTAAAAGCCGATTTTTGTGAATATAATGTCACTATTGGGTCGCCTTTGAAAAAAAGTTTTATTTGTTGTAATTGTTGCAACAGGTGACAAAGTTTAATGTGTCTGCGTTGTTAAAAAATAATATTTAAAGGATTATAATGTTACTTGTGGAACACCCTTTAATTTTCAGTATTTGCTAATATACCGACTACTGTAATGTGTCTTCTAGGGAAACTTAAGAGTCTACCTATTACGCTTCCAGAAATGAAGAGCTGTGACAAGCGGACAGATGGACAGACATTGTACCGAAACCCTCGTTAAGCTGCATCCATAGTTTTGCCCAGTCTTAAAATTGGCGGATAAACATTTCTTTTAATAAATGGGCGAGAGGAATTAAATAAATCTTTTGTAAAACAAAGAAAAATTTTTTTTGTTAAAGCAACTCACTGGGCAACGTTTTGAAGTCCTTGGAAAGGAAGATTTCAGAAAAGCTGTTGCACACAATAATCGCTTTCCTTTCCTAATCTGGAATCGGATATTTTGATTTGTTCGCCTTTTTAAATAACTAATCCAGTAACACTTAGTTATTTCTCCTAAATTCATGCTGCCGATGGGAGTTGAACTCATGACCTTCTGTTTGGCAAACAAGCAGATACCGCTAACAATGCAGCTACTGCGGTTTCTATTTTATTTGCAACGCTATTTTTTATTAGTACCGAAGTATTCACTTCTGCTTTGTGCAATACTTATATTTATGACGCTACATTCCTGATCCTACTTTCTCCTTTAAAAAGTTCTAATTGTTTTTCGAAATGAGGAAAGACATCTGAATTTATTAGGGAGTCCTAATGTAGGCTCTATTTTTATTATGTGGGAAACTTTCACCACATACTGCACTTTGAGAATAGTATATGTTCTTCTGAACAAAAATATTACATCCCGAGTATTTAATTATAAACTGTTCTACAAATCAACCCTCGTGAAAATGTTTGTATGGATTGACTGATCCTTCTCCTTTCGTTTACGTTTTATATTTTGCAACTGTAATAATGAACTTTATTTCATTTTATGTTTTTTTTAAAGCCAAATGGTGGTCATGCACTTGACAATATTTTATTATTGCAGTCAAACATTTAAGGAACACACGCCCAGGCACATCCATACACACTCTCACTTAAGTCTTTGCATTTCACGAAGAAGGTGTAAACGAAACGTTTTAAAAAACATAAACGTGCCAGATATACTGTCATGCAATAACGCCAACAACTACAACAGCAAAAATGCATTAAACGCTTATCATACCAATACTAAAATAAAAATATTTTCCAAGTATTCCCTGCAATAATGATTGTAAATTTTTAAAATATTTCATTAATTTCTAAAAAAGAGTCATTATCGCCCTGCAGTTTTCTCATTTCTGTATTTATTTATGTTTTTGTTCATTTTCTTTAAATAAAATAAAAATAAATTTAAGATTTCAATTGTGATTTTATTGAAAAGTAAAAATAAATGTATTTTTTCTATTTTATAATTTGATACTTGTTTAAATAATCAAATGTAAGAAATGTAAATTAAGACATAAAAGAGCTGTCTGAAAGAAATATTTTGTTATTGTAAAAAGTCCATAGACACAAGTATCGAATTTACTGCAAAACTCTTTTTTTTTCGTTCTCACACACTTCAGTTCAGTTCTTTTCTTTTCTTTTTTGTATTTGCCTTTTTTTACACTTTTTTTAGTTGTTATTTGTTTTTACATTAAAGTCATATTAAAATTTCTTGAAATGGCGTGAACAAAAATAGCGCAAAGAGTCTATGCTTTCGATGTGTTTTCCGTTTGTGTTTTGCGCGTTTGCAACTTTGCAAACATTTAATGAGTTACGATCAGCCAGAGCCACGAATAGAATTGTGACCGTTTTATCATTCGATCGTCTACAAAGGTAACAGCTTCAATCTGGTTGTATCCTTTAAATCTAATGTTTGAAAAGCAAACAAACCATACTATCGACATAAGCTTAGCTTCAAGACTGAAGCCACCAGTATTTCTTTTTTTATCAATTTATACGCCTGATTTTGCTTGAGCGAATTTTTAATCAGCCCAACTATGCCGGAAATGCATATAAAAATCTAGCTTTAACAATTAAGCGATTTTGAATCCAAACTGAACATTTGGGAGAGAGAGAGAGAGAGAGAATGCAAGACAGTCTCTTCTCAAATTCAAGAAAAGTTAAACATTTTGTGTTTTTAAATCGCAGCTTCTTTTTATGCAGTCTATATTTGCTATTTTTCCTTACACTCCTGTATGATTGAAATTTCTTTAAATTACGCAAATACCTGTAAAACACTCAAAAACGTTACAAAAAGTAATCACACACATTTCACAAGTGACGTAAAGGCAAACGAACACACTGTTAGTTCCCTATATTGTTGTTGTTGTCGTTGTATTTCTGTCTGATTTTCAAACTCACTTGCAAACATGCAAAAATGACTCACAGACAGATTAGACAGACAGTTAAACTTATTAACCAATAGAAAAAAGACGCCTTCAATTTAAATTCGCTTACCAACAACAACAACAACAATTCTGTACAGCACAAAACCGTACTCAACCATGCAAAACAATTATCCACATACAACTACAATAATTACTTCAGAGCAACAACAACAATAACAACAGCATCACCATCAAATGCATCAACTTCGTCTCATAAAGAGATGCCAAAGAAGAAATGTTGGATTCTCTTTCACTAATGAAGTCTCGATAGCAGGAATAAAATACCTCACAATAGCTAAAGTTAAGTCAGCTGCTGATGCAGTCGATGCAATCCAATGTCAGAGCATCATGAGCAGCAAAACATTCTTCATTATGTCTGACGCAAATTTAGCAGCAATCAACAACAGCAATAAGTCTTGCTTTTTTGCTATTGACTCATTGCAATACAAAATGTAATGAAACGAAACAAAATACGGAGGCAACAAAAAAAAAAAAAAAAAAAAAAAAAAATAACTAAAAGGAAAAAAGGAAAGAAAAAATTAAAAAATTTACGTAAAGCTTTCACGAGGACTAGTGATGGAATGCAAGGCACAGTGTGATCGTTCAAATTGCTTAAGTCTCATAATAGTTGGATAAAAAGGATTTACTATTTTCCCAAACGGGTGTTTTAAAATAAATTAATACGAAGTTTTTAAAAATTGATAAAAAAAAACTAAAAAAGGATGTATTAGACATATACAAAGGGTAATTTTTGAAAAAGTATTGTTATAAAGTACCTTTTCAAAAGTACCTTTTAAAGAGTACCTTTTAAAAAGTACCTTTTTTGAAAAGTATTTTTTAAAAATCGCTCTTTATATGCATAACTTCAACGAAGTACCTTTGAACCGGTTATATCTTACAATAGTTTCTTTTAGAAAAGTACCTTCTAGAAAAGCAGCTATTAAAAGGTTTCTTTTAAAAATAGTCTTTTATAAAAGTTATGTTGAAAAGACTATTTCAGTTTTATTTACAAATTTTTCAAATGTACTTTTTCAAAAGGCTCTTCTACAAAAGGTGCTATTAGGGAAATTTTTATCTTAAAAAGCATTAATAAAAATATTTTTTTTAAGTACATTCTTAAATAAAATATTAAAAAGTACCCTTAAAAAAGCTTTTGCTGCTTAAAAATTGAACCTTCCTAAAAATAACCTTAAATAATTAAGGACGAACTTAAATATTTATAAAAAAGCTTTTGAGGGAAACTAACTTCCACAGTGCACTTTTATAAGAAAAACCATTAAAAAAACATAAACTTTTTTATATCTTTTCTAAAAAAAAGACACCGTTAAATAAGGTCTTTTTAAACAAAAGTCGAATCCAAAAAAGGACCTTTTTAGAAAGTACCTTTTTAGAAAGTACCTCTTTAGAAAGTACCTTTTTAAAAAGTATCTTTTTAGAAAGTACCATTCTAGAAAGCACCTTTTTTAAAAGTACCTTTTTAGAAAGTACCTTTTTAAAAAGTACTTTTTAGAAAGTCCTTGTAAGAAAGTACCTTTTTAAAAATTACTTTTTAGAAAGTCCTTTTTAGAAAGTACCTTTTTAACCCTGGAACTTCATCCTTTGTCATTTTGACTTCGACGCACTTTTAGTGAATATAAAAGATGTCATGAGCAAAACTAGGTATCAAAATAGCTTTTTTATTTATATTTAGACCTTGTTTTATTAATACTAAAAAAATAATTTAATTATTTTTTAAATTTTTTTTTACGGAAAATTAACATTTCATAGCCTTCCTTCAATTGGAATGGTTTTATAAATAAAATCTCTCGTCGTCATTTCGACGAAGGATGATGGTGCAGGGTTAAAAGTACCTTTTAAAAAAGTACCTTTAAATTTTTTGAGGCCGTTCTTGATGACATACCTGTAAAATAAACATTTGCTTCAAGAAAACTTAAACATAAAGACAAGTTCATCTTTTAATGATATCATTAAAAAGTTTCTTCATCTTGACCCACTGTCACTTTGACTTGATGCGTTTACATACAGTATCAAACAACAAGAATATTAAATAACCCACTCGTAATCTCATGGCTATTGTCGTGAATCGAAGTACCCATTTCTACTTTAACTTTTTTTTTCTTTCTCTCATTTTGTTTCGTTGTCTTGTATTTTATCTATGCATTATTTACGCTGAATGTTTCATACCAAGATGCTTTATTATCGCTCCATACATACGTACGATTTGCGATTACGTTAACCAACACGGAAAATACTAACTTATCAACTTTTCTAGACATTTTTCAAATCGTAAGGATTTTTTGTTTTTTTTGCTGTGTTTTGCACCGATGCTGCAGTTATGGCTGCACACATTTTTCTATAAAAAAATTCAGTTGCTGTTTCGCACACGACTGAAAAAAGGAACTGCAAAAATGAAAAACCATCAAAGAAGCACATGCTAAATGCAACAAAAAAAAAAAAAAAAAATGAAAAAATAAGAAAGAAACAGGATAAAGACGCAGCGGTGTTGATAATTTAGACACAATTAAAGCGATTGTATAATAAAACGTCTAGAAATACAATATTCCAGAGAGCAATAATTACTCGTTGTAAATGAAAAGCTGCAAATAATTCAAGTCACAATGATAAATGTTTAATTCCTTTAAACATGTTTTAGGAAATTATGTAGATTTTAGCTGAAAGGCTTTTATTTTATAATTACCTGCATAATTGTGGCAATCTTAGCTAAAATAAATGTTGTTTTGTGTAAAAGAATTTGTTACTTGGAAGTAAAGTTTAATTGGCAGCATTGACTGACTGTAAAAGAGGTTTTATTGCTTTTTAATTTTCTGGTGCTGCAGAATGTTAAGAACTCAGCCTTTAGTTGTGTTTTTATTGTTTTTTAATTAAAACTTGCTTTTTTTTCTCTTTTTTTTTCGTTACGGAATATAACTTGTTTTCCTTCTACCTTCGTTACATGATCATGACACCAACACGTGCATGAATTTGAAAATATTATTTAATGCTACAAAAAAGTTCAATATAGGGGAGTTTGACTTGTTTATAGTAGTAAAGGTTTCCTTTCGAAGTAATTTTAATTATTTCCCTGGTATAAGAACGGCAAAATATTTGAAACATTTGAAATGTTTTTTTTGTTTGTTATCAATTTAATTAAAAATGTGTTGATTAAAATTTAACCCATTAAACTATTATGTGAAATCTTTTTAATGAAATAATTTTTAATATAAAAGTTTAATAAGTTTGGCGAAATTGATTGATTTATTATTTTTAACTTATCTTGATTTTAAAAGCAAAAACAAAGAAACAAATATTTTCTTTGCGAAAAAAATAACAAGAGGCAGAATTTGAAAAAAAAGACTTCTTAGCACAGTCATAGTTTAAGAGTTTTACATAGCACTTGCCCTAAAAGATGCTTTATCAAAAAGTCTAAGTTTTAGTTTTAAGACAGATTTTTTTTTCAAAAATTTTATGTTTCAAAAGAGTTCTTTTTTTTAATTTTTTTAATACGTTTGAATGTACTTTTTTTTCGATAAATTTACCTTTTGAAAAAGTGCCTACTTGGATGTGTATATTTTAAAATTGTGCTTTTTGAAAAGTTTTTATTTTTTTTACTTATTTAAATATTTTTTTTTTTTCGAAAAAAGTACCTTTTTAAAAAAGTATTAAACCGAATGTGTATATATTAAAATGGTACATTTTGCATTTTTTCGAAAAATGTACCATTTTAAAAAAGTATTTATTCGAATGAGTTTGTTTTAAAATGGTACTTTTTGAAGACTTTTTTTTACTTAATTTTACTGTTTTTTTTTGAAACTTTTTAAAAAAGTATTTATTTGGATGGTACTTTTTGAATTTTTTTTTATTGTTTTTTTATAAAATGTAACTATACATTTTTAAAAAAGTTTTAATTCAGATGTGTATATGATAAATGATACTTCTTGTATTTTTTTCGAAAAGTGTACCTTTTTAGTTCTTTTTTAAAAGTTTTTATTTTTTACTTATTTTAAATGTGTTTTCCATTTTTTGTAAAACATACCTTTTTAAAAAGGTATTTATTAATTTGAATATGCATTTTTTAAATGCTATTTTTTGAAAAGTTTTTATATATTTAATTTTTTTTTTCGAAAAATGGAATTTTTTAAAAAATAATTTATTCGGATGTGTATATTTTGAAATAGTACTTTTTAAAAAGTTTTTTTTAGGACTTTTAAAAAGGGAACTTTCCAAAAAATATATTCTTACTTTGGCAAGTGTTTTAAAAAATACTTTTTAAAAGATAAAATTTCTTTAAAAGCAAATTTTGCAAAAAAAAAAAATATTAGGTACTCGTAAATATTCTTGCGATCACGATCTTCTTCATTTAATTAGTATCTTTTATATAACATAATGTGTTCTAGAATTAGTTTACTGACTTAAAAATATTTTTCTAAGGAAATTCAACAAAACAATATCTCTTTTAAGAATTTTCTTTATTTTTTAATTTGTTTTTCTCGAGTCTTTTTAAAAGTACTTTTTTTAAACTTTTAAATTTTTTTTAAATTATCGTTTTGTAAAACATGTTTTCAAACATACTTTTTTAAGGTACTTTTTTTATTGCTTTGAACAGGTTCATTTTTAAAAAGAATTTTTCTTCTTGGTACCTTTTTATAGCTACACCTTTAAATAGTTCTTTTACAAAAGTTTCTTATAAAAAGGTGTTTTAAATGTAGATTTTAATTGGTACTTTTTTTAGAAAAAGCTTATTTGAGGAGTAAAGTTGCTGACTTAAAACATTTCAGGAACATTTATTTTTCCAGAAGGTTCCTTTTTTTTATTTTTTTATTAAAAGTATTTTTTGAATGTGCTTCTTTAAAAATGTAATTTTAATAATTGAAATATTTGTTGGTGTTGTTTAATTGAATTTCTGCAGCTCCTTTATTATACTAGTTTTAAATTGTTTTTTTCATAAAGGTACTTTTTGTAATCAAAGTTATATTTTATTCGACTTACTTTTGACATTAAGTGTTTTTCAACAGCAGTTTTTCCTAAAAGTATTTTTAGACACTAATTTTTAAATCTAGTTTTCATAAAGGTACTTTTTGTATTCATAATTATTTCTTGTTATAGGTACTTTTTCTTAAATGCCTACTTTTCAAGTGAGTATTTTTCTAAATGGATATTTTCCTAAGGTTGCGTTTGCTTAAAAGTACTTTTCTAAAAGAGGTATTTTCCCCCAGCCTTCCTTTAAAAATATGGTTTTAAACTTTTTCTAAAAGATACTTTTTTGTAAAATAAAATTATTGAACCTCTTTCTTACTTTAAAAAAAATTGTTGTTTGAAAAAATTGTTTTACAAAGAAAAAACGAATTCTATATAGAAAAATATTCCCTTTTTTAACTTTATTTTATTAAACTAAAAAAATATATATTTTTATATAAAATCCTTCATTCCCCCTTTTCCGATGCCTTGATATTGTTGTGCTTCTAAATCAAACTAATGACTTTCAAGGATATTGTGTACAATTGTGTGTGGTATTGATAATTTAAGAGTTTTGTTACGTATTTACGGCGTGTGCTTGTTACGTGTTCTATTACTGCTAAATAAATGTTGGTTTGTTGTAAGATTGTTCACGATAGGCAAAGAGTTCCTTAGTGTGCATTAAAAAAATCTAAGAGTGGGATCGTACGACTGACATTGAAAAATTTATTGCTGGCTTGTTTCGACTCTTTTACACTTTACCTTGTTGTAAGGTTGAGTATGAATGGATGTTTGTTATTATTGTTGTAAATAGTTAATAGTCAAAGCAGAAAGAACAGTAGCATCAGTTATGGAGCATGAACAGTATTTTTAGATAATTTTCAGCACCCTTGGTTGCTTGTGAAAGTTTTGTTTTTTGTTTTTTTTTTTTGCTTTTTATTGTTGTTGTTCTTACTCGTATTTAAGATTTTAACTTGAAATGTTTTATATTATTTTGTTTGGGTACGTTTGTCTTCGTTTTGTTTCTTGAATTAAACTCATTCCAGCAGCTTTAAAACCAACTGACTTGAAGTGGCCTGAGTTTTACTGTGTTTCAGCTTGTGCGTTTTCGTTAGCATTAAGACAAGAACAAAAAAAAAAAAAAATAATTGTAAAATATCTACTGACAGCAATAAACGTTTTTCTTTTCTTTTATTTAATTTTATTTCATTTCTTCAAATTTTCCTTTAATAATTCTAACGCGTTTTTATTTGGATAGTAGAAGCTGTAGTCTATTCTTTTAATTCCAACCATTTGTATGCTGTTCGTCTAGTTTGTGCTGAAATGCCTGTAATCCAGAAACCCTCGTTTTAAGATTGTTGGTTGAATCTGCTTAAAAGGCTTTTAATATTAAATGACAGTTCTGTAGCAAACTGCACAAGGCGAAGGAAGATAAATGTTGCCACTGTAGCTTAGTTAGTGTTAAGAAATCTTGTGCAGTCTTAAGAAATTTTCTTTTAAATCATTTGTTTGTTTTACATTTTGTTTTTATAGTCTTAATGTTATTTAATACAATTAAATTTTTTAAAATAACTTGAAATAAAAGTATGAAAAACAAGCAAATGGAAAAAAGGGGAGAAAGAAAATAAAACAATGTTCAGCAGTTAAACTTGCAACCATTCATCTTCTCATCACCCAAGAGCAGCCATATAAGAAGCAGTAGAAAACGTAAGACACAGCAGTTTATATCCTTGTATTTGTACACCTCCTTAAAAACACCTACTTTAACACCTCATCAGTTAATGCTGTTGAGCTGGCTGCCTGTCTGTTTGACTAGTTGGTTGGTTTCGTTTTGTCTTTCGTTTTTTTTTTATTCGTTTATCTTGCCTGTCGTTTGTTTGGTGTTGATAATAAGAACTGGCAATTTTTCGAATTCAAGAATATTTTTATTTGTGTGGGTGTGTGCTCTTGATGTGTGTCAGTTTAAATGAATTTGTTGTTAGAGCTTGGAAGAATGTCGTTTTGAGAGATTAAGAAGAGTTAATGTTTTTTTTTATTTTCCCTAAAACTAAGATGAATTGAAAAATCCATACTAATTTATTTATATATTTGTGATCTAATAACAAAGAAATTAAAGAAGTAATGAGTCCTGTGAATGGTTAATTAAAGAAAATTTAAGATGTGAAAGAAAACAAACCTGTCCCATTTAGGCTAATACGTCTTCTCTTAGTAATGCGCTAAGTAAAGTTTAATATCCGAAGGCGAAAAGCTTGCAATTTTTATTTTATTTGTTTTCGGGTTATTGATTGTGATTCTGGCTGGACTTGATGTTTGTATATATGTCGCGTTCACAAACCAAGTGTCACCAAGACCGCAATACGTTGGGGCAGCTCCCAAGACTCGAGTGCATGATCTACTTGGATCAAACTTTCCTTCTCCTTAATATTTTTATTTTGTTTTTAAATACAAAAGCCTTCAACAATTAGAACATCTTTGCTTTTTTCCTTTTTCTAAGCAAAACTGCAAGAGGTTTATACTGATATGTTCCATTTGTCTGCTTTATTAACAAAAACTTTTAATTTTTGTATTTTAACACTTTGTTGGGATTTGAACTCATTCTCATGATTTTTTAGTTAAGCAAATATGCAAAAACCATAACTAACGCAAACATCGCGGTTACTCGCCGTGTGTAAGCTAAATTTTTTTTATTCTACACACACAATCACACCACACTTTTTTGGTGGTGGAAGTAGGAACTTATTCAACATGTTTTATCACACCGAGAGCAGCCACAGGTTACCATATCGTATTTTTTTATAACAATATAAGAATTTCTCAACAACAATTTGCTTTTAAATTTACATACACTGAAAAAAATTCAGTTTATTAAAAATATTTATTTTTGTTTTAAAAACTTTTCATACTAAACTCTTTGGAAATTGTGTTTTTTACCTGTGTTTAAATATTCCTTTTTAGTTCTTAGACAACAATTTCAATTAATCCATAAAAGTGTGGGCAAGTACGTGTGTTTGTCTTTGTTTTATTACGACAACTGTTTTAGCATTAATTACATTCCATTGACTGTTTTGTAACCCGCTGTTTATTATTGCCATCGCCACTGTTTGCTGCTGTTGTTAATTTGTTAAAAAAAAATTAAAATAAATAATTTTCATTATGCCAGAATAACTTGTTGTTATTTTTGTGTAATGCGTTTTACTTATTATCCAAAACTCTTATACCTACAGACTTTAACTCAATGTTCACACACTTGTTTATGTGGGTGTGTGTGTCGTTTAAAGGTTTTTATATCCTTGAATACTGATACTGACACAAACATTTTGGCGTACGTATAAACCCTTTTGAACTCATTACTATATCGCTTTATTAATACACAAACAAACAAAACAGATTTACACTCCCAAGTTGTAAATTTTCTATTTTTTATAATTTCATACATTTCCTTGCTTTTTCCTTCTTATTATTAAAAAAAAACTTATTTATGTTGTGCAGTGTAAAGCTGCTTTTTCTTAGTTTTAACAACAATTTATTGTTTTACTTGTTGCTATCGTTGCCTTTGTTGTAGATATTGTGCTGTTTAAACAGTTCCTTTTCATAGCAGCAGTTCTCTTTCCCTATAAAGTCTTTAATTTTTTATATTTTTCAACCAATCTGTTTTATGTGTATTAAAATCAGTGTATTTTTATTATCTTTGTTGTTGCCACTGTTGTTGTCATTGTTCACGTTGCTTTGCTGCTTACTTCCATCTACAATTAATAAAAGTTGAATAATTGTTGCAAATTTTTAAAATTCTATAAATAATTGTAGCTTGAAAACTAATAAATATTCAGGAGTCTCACATGAATCTATTTAATTTATTTAGTTAATGAAATTATGTGTGTATATGTGTGCATGCGTGTGTATGTGTGTGTTTGTAGGGAAGTGTGTGCATGATTACTTGTTTGTGTTTTTTCTCAAGGACACATATTTTTTCTTTTAATTTAGTGCTCAGTGTTGTGTGTTGGAATTTATGGCCTGAATAAATGGAATTGTATTGTTAAAAAAGGAAATAAAAATTGTAAAATTTTTATGATCTTAAGGATTTTCTGATGAGTTTTTTTTTGGAATACCATTTTGGTTTAAGAAGGGCTATTTAATACTTAATACTTAAATTAGATTCGTATTTTTATTGTAAAAGTTTTAATGGCTTCTGTTACTGCTGTTACAAAATTGCCTTTTTTAATATTTATGTTTCTTTAAGCAATTAAATTTTTGCTGATTTTATCCAACTTCTGTTTGCCATTTTAATTATACAATTTTATTGCATTAAGTCTGATGTTCTGATATTTTGCAGAAACTTTGCAATTCGATATCAATACGAAAGATCGTGTGTTTTTATTTATTTTTTTTAATGTCAAGTTTATTTTATATATCATTTCAATGTCATTTAATATAAAAACGAATCTAGAAAGCTTGCTGTCAAGAAAATTGTTGTTAGTGCTAAAAATTTTTGGAATTAAAAAATAGATAAATTAAAGCCTTAAATAATTGTTTCTTGGTTGTTCACTCAAGCCGTTTAAATTATAAATATAAATTATATTAACTTCAAGTAAAATTTTAAATAAATAATTCACTGTATTTGAAGAGCCAGAACCATTTTCGTTTAAGCACAGAAACTTTGTAAAGAAAACGAGAATTCATTTTTGCAGCTCTTACAAAAATGTTACAGTTTTACCAAAAAATACATTTTTGTTTTTTATTACATTCCCTTCTTCATTATGTTGGTAACGTGGTGAACTTCGAAAATTCGAAATCAACTTAGAGTTCCTTTTAATGCTTAAATTAATATGACTTTTTGGTTTTTCGTAAATAACTAAATGAAACAAAGAACAATCTACTATTGGGGCCATAAAATAACTTTTCGAAAAAATTTCGAAACTGAATTCGAATTAACTTTAATACTAAAACTACAAAATATGTTATTTTAATATTATATTATTAAAAGCCTATTTATTAAAATTTATTTTCCACATGATATTAAAACTTCGAAACTAATTTCGAAATTTCGAACTTACTTCAAGAATTATAACTTTTTCATCTTGTCTGAAATTTATTAGTTTCTTTTAAATTAAACATAGAAATATTAGTTCTTCTATATTTTATCAGTTCGAAATTAAGTTCGAATTTTCGAACTTGCTTACAATATAAATTTAATTTTATTTTAAATTAAATGCGACAAGTTCCTGAGTTGTTGTAGCGAATTTATTTTAAAATTTCCATAACGAGCACAGAAAAATGATTTTTAATTTCTTGAGAATAGAAATTTAAAATCACAATCGGTATTAGTTGAAAATTTGATTGTATTTACGAAAGAGTTTCAATTGTAAATAACTTAGATTCCAATTGTAAATGCTTCTTCCGAAAGCGTTAAAGAATTAATATAAAATAATTTTAAAAGTGGTATAAGACGCTTTGCTTTTAAGCTGATGCCCATATTGAAAGGATTGTGTTTCAAAAAATTTAAAAGTAAATCTTGAGAACACATACTTCCACTTATTATCTCAGGATGATTATTTTTCTCCCAATAAAAACTTTGGCCAACATATAATCGTAGCAGCTCTAAACATTATTTTCTTTAAGTGATTTATGCCACTTTCAAAATAAGCGGCTCATATAAATTTTTTATTTTGGATGTTCTGCTAAAGTAGGCATTTTCATTTGAAAGTAAATATAAAAGCGAATGCAGAACACTGAGTAGTCGAATTGAAATGCTTTCTAATAACGTTTTTAGAACATATAAAAATTGTATTAAAATTTTTTCCTTAATGAAAAATATTTCAACATTTCACTCCAAAAGTATTTATCGCATTTATTAACGAAAATTCTCCCGGTTCTCCTATCACAAATGTGTTCTCCTTATAATTGACTGTGGAAAGTGAAAAAAATTCGGGGAAAAAATTTACGTATTATAAACTATGAAAGGAAAATTAATTGTAAACAAGTGATAGTGCTATATTCGGCTGTGCCCAATCTTATATACCCTTCAAGATGTATGTAAATCTGATTTATTAAAGTAAATCCATTCAAAAACATAAATATTTAAAAATATATTTTACATAAAAATGTCATCTGCTCTTAATGGGTTAAGCATTTTTTTAAAATTTTACTATTTTCTGAAAGATCACTTCAAAAGCCTTTTAATGATACCCATATTGATATTTTAAAAAATAGTGCCCAGTCGTATTTTCTATGAAAAGTTCAGAGGCCCATAACTCGGAAAATATGGACAAGCGAAAATCTTTTCATGTGATGTTTTTTCTTATTTGTTAATCCTTTATCGCCCCATATTTTCGTTTTTTTTTTAAATTGGATTTTCTTCATTGTTCCAAATGAGATGGAAAAATTAGGGACAGGCGTGGTATTATTGCCGCTGCCTCGAAGAACATGGCAAGAATAATTTTTTTACATAAATTGTCTAATCAGAAATGTCCGTTTAACATAAAAAATATTTACTCTCTAAAGCTCTGTACTTTAAATAATCAGACAAAATTACCAAAGTTCTTTTGATTTCTAGTGTCACCACAAATAATAAACTGTTTAAGCAAAAATCAAATAGTTTTAAAAAATCTTTACTTTTAGCATTAGACGTACTCGTATTTGCGATTAAGCCTAAAATCAGAAGAATAAATTAATCTTTTAAATTGTACAGCTCTTCAACAATACACTCCCTGTTTTCAATCACAATCAGTTATTTTTTTTTGCTAAAAACATTTCCCAACAAAAACAAAAATATTTTCCAATACAAACAAATTATGATTATCCTGTCTAATCAAACTTAAAATACATTTAACAAATAACACCCTCAAAATAAAAGAAAATAATGAATAAATAAAACGACACTTAAAACACACTCCACAAAGCAATTTCCTTTTTGTTTATAAACAAATTACAACAAAGAGTGAGTTGAGAGTAATAACGTGACTGCAGACTTAATCCTTTAAAAAATGACTATTAAAACGTTTTTTAGTCAGTTTTTGTTTGTTGGCTTTTGTTACTGTTTTTTTCTTTCTTTTTTTTTCTTTTTGTCAATTTTGCGATTGTCTCTTTTTTTGTTGTTGAAAATTTGCTGATAATTGTAAAATTTTCCCTTAATACAAAAGCCAGTCTTGCTGTGGGTTGTCTCCCTTTACGTTTCCACACGGCAGGGTGTCTTTACTTCTTTGTTAATTTCATAACTACAAACAATTTACATATTTGTCATTAAAAAATGAAAGGGCAATTACACAAAACAGAAGGAGAAGAGAAGACACACAACAGACAAGATATTGAGAAAAAGCAGAAAAAATAGGAATAGGAATTAAAAATGTGAAACATGTTTAGAATTAAAATTAGATCCTTTAGTAAAAAAAAAAATATAACAAATCCTTAAAAAGTAAAAGTGTTTGGTCGTATAAGGCTGCTTAAAAATGAAAAAAAAAAACAAAAAATACGTACTTTGTTACAAGTTAGAAATACAACAACAAGCCCAGAACAACTTTGCTGCCAACGTTTCCTAAGCGAAACTTTCAGCGGAATGTAGTGGTCGAAATAATTTATTGATAAATTATGCTTAACACAAGTGATTGGAATTGAATAAAGTTTAATGCTTTGAAAGGTGAAATTAAAAAATATTTTAGGAGGTTCTTATTCTTTTATTGTAAACGGGTGCTTGAATGGCAAAAGCTGCAGTAAATTCTATACCTTTGGATGATCACATATTCGCTGTGGCAGTCAAACAAATCCGAATAAATGTTAACAACTGTGCGAAGGGTATTATGAGCAGCTTAACGCGACTTGAAATATTCACAGGCAACAGTCACTTTACCTTTATAAGACCTATTAACTTTATTTTTACCGCAGTGCTAGAAGTCTGCCTATATTTCAAAATTAATGTCAGGCCTTGTAAACGTGCAGGGTCTTAACAAATAAGGTGTTTCTATTAAATATCTGCATTCAGTGCCACAGCAGAGATTGAGCCACATTTATAGGACAAAGGATTTATAAAAAAACTATTAAAAAATGTATTTAAGCTGGGGATTAAACTTAAAGTCCTATGTTTTTGTTTTAAATATTGTTAGCTGAATTCCAATTGAGGTCTTAAGAACTGAAAAAATTATAGAGGATGCGAGCTACCTCCCTTTTTTTTTGAGACAAACTGTATGAACTTAAACCTTTCTTCAGCTTTCCATACGCCCATAATAAGTTATAAAGAGGCGCGGCTGTTGCCATCTGAAAAAAGAGCTTTTTATTTTTTACCAAATCAAATACACAAGCTGCCGCTCTTATATCTCATTTTTATTTTTGTAAGTAATTAGCAATTCTAGTTCGATCGAAAAGGACAAGAGTCTTTTACAATGACTTAGCGAGTAGTAAGACCTAGCGCCTTGCGGCCTTTTATTCCTTAGATTCCAATAAATATTTGTATCCAGACAATAAATAGAGAGTATGGAAGCAGAGGGCTTGGCAACTCCCATAAATATTTTATATAGCAATTTGTTCCGATTACAGTTTGAAACTAACTACTAATTTGTTTACTATAAACATAGATTACCAGGTAAAAAATAATCCATAGGAGGCGTGGAAACGCCTACATAAAAGGGAAACATTAAGTGTAGAATTCAGTTTTTTTATTACTTTAATTTCTTATTAGTTTTTCGTTTCACGTTCTTATGTCTTATTGATTTAGGAGGATTAATAGCAAGGGCGTGGCACTTCCCATCTAAAGAATACTGTTGTTAGCTTTCATCTCATATAAATTAGTTTGTTTACTCTTCTTCCATTATTAATGCGCCAGACACATAAACAACAATCGTTTTAATTGTAAATTACTGAAGAAAATACTTATAAATAAGACATGCACATGCTTGCTATTTCAAAAAAAAAAAAAAAAAAAATGTACCACTTTGCATTTCCATCATGGTACAATTGATAAAATATTTCTGCACCTCCTGTCTGCGATTATATGTCGACGAAAATAGAGACGTATAGAATTTCAAACAGCAACAAAAGCAACAATAACAAAGTTAATTCTGTTACAACGGAGTAACATATGTTTTTATTGATTTTTGGGGTTGTGTCTCTCTATTTACTTTTGGTAAGGTGTTCTTACAGTTGCAATGTTGTAAAGCAAAATAAATTTTTCATATTTTCTTTCAATACCTTTAAAGTGGAGCTTTTCTTGACAACCACTCTTTGTTTTATTAATAATTTCATTGAATTTATAATTGTTTGTTAAAGTTAAAACGTATATATTTTTGTAACTAAAACAATTTAATATTTGAGTTTAATATTAAGGTTGCTGTTAAAGACTGATTTATTTAATAACTGCAGCAAAAAAAAAAAAAAAAATTTTTTAAATTAACACTACTGAATTGTTGAATACACACGAGGCAACCGTTGAAGCAACCAATGGTCCCATTTTTCCAATTTTCAAATATATTGATATCTTATAACTAAAAGTAAGGTTGATCCAACGGTTGCTTCAACGGTTGCTTCAACGGTTGCTTCAGCGGTTGCCCAGTGTTTTTTGTTTGTTTTTCATTAGCAATTTAAATTATACATTGTAGTTAATAAACAAAGTAAGATTTTGAAAATATTTTCATGAGTTAAATGTGCCGTGTGCCCTCTTTTTGTTTTCAACAACAAAACATTAAACATTAAAATTTTGCAATGCCTGCTTAAGGATACAAATAAATCTGAGAATCGTTAAAACTCTTTTTATTGTTGTTGTGTATCAAACAGGTTGAAGTTTATCCGTTATTTCCTTTCGTTATTATTTCTGCTATTGTTAATGTTTAGACATTTTAGTACAAGTGCATTTGTCAATTCGCATAAAAGTAAATGAGTGAATGAATTGAAGGTCTGATGGAGTTAACTGGCTGGCAAGCCCTAAAATGTACTACAAAATACAATGTTTTGTTTTAGATTTATGTATGTGTCTTTATGGGTAGTATATGCATGTATGCGTGTGTGTGTGTGTGCGCGGTTTGTGTAGTATGAAATTTTATGGAATTTTTCGTACCTATTGAAATAATTTTAAATTCATAAAACTTTACAGACTTGGGTTAAAAAATAAACAAATTTATGGCTGCAGGTGCGGTGTATTCTTTTAAGTTGATTTACGTTCAACCAAATCCCGCGAATTAATTAAAATTAATTCGATTTTCTTAATATATTTTTATTTTTTTAAAAACATATTTTTAAAATTATACGAGGGATGACACATTCAAGAAAAAGTAATCCTAAAGAGAAAACATGATTTGCCATTTTTTTTTTGACGAATTTAGTATATAATTAATGAATTGATTATAATTCTTCAGTTGCTTAACTTAAGCTGAAGCAACATGAGCGGTATATAAACACAACAACACGATATTGAAGCACTTTGATTCATTTGTAATGAAATCTGTTTATTTTGGATTTTTTTCTCAGCATGTTTTCTTCTTAAGGTTTTCAATGGCTGTTGAAAACATTATTTAAAGTAAATATGACCTTCGCTATTGAATCTAAATCTACAGCATTGCTTTTCAAAAGTTCCACCCTTTAGACGACCATAAACACATTTAGGCAATTTTAAACTTATTCGTTTTTTTTTTTTGTTATTTTAAAGTGGCGAGAAGTAATGGGATTAAAAAAACATACAAAAAATAAATATTTAAACATACAAAAAGGAAAGCAACAGTCATGAACATAAAACATGAAACTTTTACAAGGAAACAAGCAATTTTAAGTAAATTCTTTATTCTTCCTCTCTAAATTTTATTTTAATTTTTCCATATAATTTTTTTGTGCCATTTTATTGTAAATAAATAAGACTGGCAATAAAATATACGAAATTATATATTTTGAGCACAATCATCAACAACGTGGCATGGAAAATTTGTATTTAAACATTTATTTGGCAATTTAGAGACAAATTTTATTTATATTTTTTTTAAATATATTTTATGATCGTTTGTTTTTTTTTTGTGTTGTTACTGCAACAAACAACAATATTTTAGAACATTTTATATGGGTCTTTAGGGATTTGTAGTACTTAATGTTATGAAGGTAATAAAAAGCGAAAAATATTTTTTTCAAAATTTTAACAGAAAATTTATTTTTATGTTTAAACTTGGTTGCTTCAAAGTTGGAAACTAAATTAAAAAATAAATGAAAGTTAAATATCTTTGATGAAATATAATGTGTCTTTTTAGTAAAATGGAATCATTTTATTCCAGAATTTTTTTATTTTAGTATTAGAAAAAGAGCTACACGAAGTCCACATGCTTTTAAGGAACTTTATAGCTCTCTACGAAACCACTTAGACGGATTGGTTTTGTTGCTTCAACAGTATTAATTTTAACGTAAAATCAAACACGAAAATAAAATAAAAAGCTTGTGAAGAACAGGATCCGCCTTAAAAAAAAAGCAATGGCATTTCATGTAAAAAGCGGATCTACTGCAACACATTTCATACAGGGAAAAGGAGGTAAACATCAATTCTTTTAAGGTTATGTTTGGTATCATGGCAGAGCTGCACAAATAACAAATAATTCGTTTAAAGATACTAAAGGCACAACGAAAAGCGTTAAATGTTAAAAAGCATCGTCATTGTCTTGCTATTTACTTAAAAACAATAACACTTGGGAAACACGGAATGGGAATTATTCATCCTAATCGTGGTTGGCGTTTTTGTGGCGAAAGTTAGTCGTTTTTCAAATGCTTCGTAATATATTAAAGATAGCTCGTAACAGTAATCATTTATCTATTTCAATATTGTCATAGTCGAAATACGCCTACGCCAAATACGATAGGGGTGATTATCTTGCTTTGAAGGTATAAAAAAATTCCCATGCAAATCATAAACCTTTTAAACGAGCGGTATTTCCTGTTTTCATTGTGTGCGGTGTAAGTACCTTAAAAAATGTACCAAAAGACCGTACCTTTTCAGATATACTAAAAAACCTGTTTAAGAATTATTTTTATAAAAGAGGAAATGACTTTTTAAAAGCATAATTTAAAAAAAGTACCTTTTTAAAAAGTACTTTTTTACCAAGAACTTATTTAAAAAGTACCTTTTACTCTCTGAACAATGCAATAGCACCATTACCCCAAAAAAAGGTGCTTATTGAAGAGAAAATTGCCGCTGTTAAAATTCCTAGTCGTTTGTAGGAATTAGGGCTCTGACTGTTTAAACGTGAAAAATTTTGCGCAAAGAATTTGGGCTTCATTCGTAAAGACGCCTTCTACAGCGTCGCTTTTTAACTGATAGGGCATTCGAGTAGATGGAAAAAGATCTGTTTTTTATTAAAAAAATTGTGATCAGCAGTCAGGCTAATTTTTTGGTGAAAATGATGTGAAATCAAACCGCAAAATACGCAACAGACTCTAACATCTAGAAAAATGAACCGTTCGGTGCGATTGACACAATGGTGGCTTGATTGGGTCTTATTTCTTCCACATGAAGCCGAAGCTTGCGTTACGATCGATTGTTTTGTTACCTCACCATGATCTGTGATTTTTCTTTGAAAATATAAATTAAATTAATCCCGGCGCGATGTGGTGTTAACAGTATGATGCTACGTTCCATAAGGCGACCGCAACCATTAACTTCTTCTTTTTTTGGTAATGAGTTGGCCGTTGGCTAAGTTGAGCGTCGACTAAAGCCAACAAACTAGCAAAGTCAACACTTTATAAGCCGATATAGTTCGTTTAAATTGCAGCGCAGGGCTCATATTAAGACCGTACAGAATGAGCTTTGTAAGGAACAGCAGCAGTGCCTTTATGCCTGAAATAGTTTTCTAAGGTTTATTTCATGCACTAATCACTTGACTACATTTTTTTGTTGTCATTTGCTACAATTTAAGGTTCAACGTGATTTCTTTATCCTCATAAAATGGGCTTACATCGCCTTTGAAGAAAATGATTCATTTAAAAATTTGCCTTTTATCACGAGACATATGGAAATGGATGTCATGAGTATTTATGGGAAAGGAAAGGGAGCGATTTCTTATAAGAGAAAGTAATTTGCAAAAAGTACCATATAGAATAGTACCCAACGCCTTCCACTAACAGCTGTGGGTGCCATTATAATTCTAACAACTTTTCTCTATTTTTTCTTCTTGTTATTAGTTTTTCACACATTATCCTACAAGACATATAAACTACTTAGAAATGAATAGAAAAGAAGAAAATGAATTCCTTGACGACGAAGCACTAAACTAAACAAAAAGCTTAAATAGTATTAAATACTTAGATTAAGTTTATTTCTTCTTTGAAAGCATAATTGGCATGAAGAAAAAAAAAAAAAAAAAAACTTTTTACTTTGCTTCCAATTATTTGTGTTAAACTAATACATATTCGCTCGTGCATTTATTTATTCATTCACTTAAACACAGATACACATTTAAAGGCACATACACAGGTACATATGTAATTATATGTATTAATGTATTTTCCTTTAATATTTACACACATTTACACATGTTGATATTTATGGTTATGAATTTAAATAAAGTCTAGCATTTCCTATCATCTAATGTCTTTCCTTTCTAACGATTATTTTCTTTTTTTTTTCTTTCTTCTCTTTTAGGTAAGTGTCGAACCGAGTTTGATGTTGACTGTTGTTCATCATCGCCCTGAACATAATTATTATGTTTCATTATGTTGATTGCGTGTAACATTCATTCATTATTAACGACTTTTCAAAATGTTTTTGTCATTTTCACATATTGAGTGTGTTGGATTTAATTTTGTAAGTTATAAATTGTAATTTGAGAATGTATTTTACTCTTTGTACGTGTGTTTGTATGTACGTTTGCTGTATGTAAACTTTTGTAATTTGATTTTTTTCCTTAATTTTTTGTTCGTTTGTTCTTTTCTCTTTTTTTTTTTGCTTACTATTCTGCTAATTTTTTCTTACATAAATGTTTTCTTGAGTAACTTATAAAGAAGTAAAGAAAATTGGCAGAATCGTAAAAAAATAAAGAAAATGTTTGTAAAATGCATGTAATTCTAATGTAAGTTGAGGTAATTTCAATTGATAATGGTACTTTATCAAATGATGTGTTCGAAAACGTATTAATGTTTTTGACAGTTAAATTGTCAAGTGTTTAAATTCAATAAATGTCGTAGAATGAAAATTATTTATAAGATTAATGTGCAAGAGATCATCAATTTCTATAAAAAGCTTTCGGTTATTTTTTTAATTATTTCTATAAAAAATTTGTAAGACGAGTTGACAGCTTGTAAAATTGCATAAGAAATTTTTGGTAGAAGATTAGTTTATGTCAAATGGGTAACACTCAAGACGACTCTACGATAACTAGAAATATTTGTGTTTTTAAAACTACAGAAAAACGTCAAAGGCCCAACCTGAATGTATTAATGGGTCACAGAAAAACGAGGGATAGGAAGAAGTTTTGGCACAATTTATTATCTCCACTTACTCCAGCTCGTAAGTTACCTACCAATGAGGAGACCCATATATTTTGAAAAGTATATTTTTTGTACAGTGCGCCAATATTATACCAAATTTCAGCAACGTTCGTTTTAGTTGTCATTTGACATCACTCGGTACTTCATTTTTTTACAAATTTATGATTCAGGAATATTCACTTTGAGGCCACCTACTGAATCGATTTATGAAAACGAATTCCTTGCCTTAAAACAACTTTTGAAAAACATAGTTGCAATGTTCCTTATCTAACAGACTGTCGAAAAACTGTCCAAGCAGCACAAGCACATTCGTGCTAAGCAAAACCTGAAGGGTCTGTAATAAAGATGTCCTTCCCAAAATTATTTTTAATCAAGAAATCCGCAATAGCAAACAAGGCTTCATCATAGAAGTTCAAATAAATTCGATTTCTTTTAGTTAAAAATCGTACTTTGTTTTAACGATTTTCTATCGTCTCTGATAAGAAGCCCAATATAGCAAAACAACATTAAAAAAAAAAAAAAAAAACAATGGGGCCTACTTTTCCACAGGCCTGTTGTAACCGAAAAAGATTTTAGTGAACATGTGGTCTTAAAAAAGAACTCAAGCAGTTTGATTCCTGCTCAGTAAAACCTTTACCTCGTTGACGTCGACAAGTTTTTTCAAGAAAAATTTTATTTCCTGTTGTCATTCTGTGAGTTTGCACATATTCGCGTTTCTTATATTCTTTAACCATTTTAAAGGCCAACTAAATAAAGTTCAGATGGGCTCAATGAGTCCTACAATGCGCTAAATAGCGCACTGACCACAGAAACTGTCCTAGAGGGAGGCCAAAATAAAATGGTCTGTCGTTATAAAAACTTTTGAGGTCAGGTGAACCCTATCATTCTTAACGAGTTTCTTCCCGGTCAGTGAATATTTGATACCATGTCCTGTCATTAACTTAATTATCCAACGAAGAGTTTTTTTTTTAATTTTTATATATTTTTACTACTTTCCATACAGTGACTGTGACCTACCGCTATCTTAAGTTTTCAAAGTTCAACAATTTCAACTACTTTTTTTCCTTTCTACTATTGCCCAGTAAATTTATGGATTCAAGTCCGCTCTAAATCTCAGCAGGCAAAAAATTCTTCGATTGTCTCTTTAACAGGAGTAGACTGTGTCGTAACGCCATCTTAACTGCTGTCTAACTTTTAACCTTGTGAACGTCTTTGTTCAAGCGCGCTTAAATTCTAAAGAAATAACGCTTCTTCGCTGCTTTTTCGTCTCTCTGAGCGATTTTTTTTTCAGTTGTTTTTATCTTTAAAACTCCTTTTCTTTTTCCAGCTGATGTCTTTGTACTTAGTTGATACATATTCTATTCCCAGCTCTAACTATTCTATTAAGGAGATATTCCTTCGAGAAGAACTTTATCGATCTTAACCTCTATGTCTGCCTTCTTTGATTTCTTCCCGTCTCAGTAGTGAAAGAGAAAAATTAACAACAAAAGTTTATCCCCAAATTACACCGATAGATTCAAATTAAAACTGAGGACCAGTCGGTGGCTGTTAATCTGAAACGTTGCGCAGACGTCTTTGGCAAGTCATACCAAAGAATAAAATTTGTTTGCATCCACGGGGGCATTTATATTTTGCTGGTTGCTTTATTCAGGCAATATGGGGGCGCAAGTCGCTAGAGCTTGCAGAGGCCCTAAATTGAAGATAATTATTTGAGCAACTTGAACCAGGAGCTAAAGGGGATTTCGGTCTTTGGTGACGGAAGAGCTTGCTGTGCTGTTGTAGTTCAGTAAAGACCGCCAATAGAGTAGTACGAGATTTAATAGCTTCCAGCTGATCATCAGCACAAAGTAAAAGTACGTCCCTTTCAATCATGATACTAGAATTCATGTTTAATGTGTCAGCGTGTTGGTGGTCACAGTGTGTTTATCAAGTTTATAGACCACCGTTGGGTAAGATCTGGCTGCAGATGTCAGTCTGTATTACAAGTGTCTTAAAAAGTAAAGCAATTCAATTATTATCGATTGAAAAATTAAATTAAAAATATTTTTTCTCTCTAGATATTGTGATAATAGATGAAACCATTACAATTGAAATTGCCTGCTTAAATCAACCCAGCCCCTTGATTATGCATCAAATTCATGACACCATATTTTATCTCACCAACTTTCATTAGAAATTTATTCATAATTAATTACACGTCAGAGTATTTAAAAAAATCAAAGTAGTTTCTGTAGTCTTGTAATGTAGTTTATGTTTATTCAAACGGTCATTCATTCATTTATTTATGCCATCCATTCCATGTTTTATTTATCACAAATTTACGATCTTGTTTTTCTAATTCTCACATTTCAACACAAAATTTTCTACTCTGTTTTTTTTTGTGGTTGTGTAAGTTATTTTATAAAAATATTTAAATATTTTTAAGTAATAAAATTTATTTGTTTTTTAAGTCTTTGTGTCTAAATTAATTTATTTTATTGTTAATGATACTTGACTTTGTTTTTTTAATGACATTAAAGCTTAAGTTTAAGTCTTTCATAAATAAATTCTTTTGGGTTTTTAAAATTTCAATATAAAATTTGTTTATGGTTTTAAAACACATGTAAACTGGAATATAATAAAATATGTTAAAGTGTCTATTTAACAATATTTAACATATTTTTAAACATTTTAAATTAAATTAATTGAAATTGATATCGATTTAAAAAATATATCGTAAATATATTTATGTTGTTGTTTCTCCTTTCAAAATAAATGGAGATTTACGAGGGAAATCACAACACAAGCTTTTCAATGTGTTATAAAACAAACGCCTAGTGATTATGAACTTTTATGTATTAAATCTTATCACTTGTCTAAATATTTAATCGTTTAGAAGTCATAAAAAAACTATTAATTAATTAATTAAGTGCCAGTTAACAATACATTAAACAGCACTACTCAATTAAAACTTAACATTTTTAAATTTAAGTTTTTGTTTTTTTAAAATGCTTTAACTATTAAAATTTTAGAGTAAACCGTGGGTTTAGGTAGCATGTGTAAACGTTTCGTTGTCAATCATTTTAAATAATAAAATTAATTTTATTGTTAAATGAAGGTTTGAAAAATATAAATCTTTTAATTAAATTTCTAGTTTCTCGCACGTATGCTTTTTCTCCAAAATAGTTTCTTCAACAGAAAAACTTTAAAATTTATAACCATCTTTAACGAATTGTATTAAAAGTGCTAAAGAAGGATATCGTGCTTTAGGAAATATTTTTTCTTCTCCTTATACCTCTTTTCTTTGCAATTACATATAATAACGATCTTAAGCCCAACTACAAAATACTAATAAATTTGTAAAATTAAAAAAAAATTTTAATCTATTGATTTAAAAATAAATATCTGTGATAAATTTTTATCATGTTCTTACACAACAAACATCTGAAAAATGTTTTTTTTCGGCTGCTAATTTTACGTGACAGACATGCTGTGTGCAAGCAAAAGCGTGGATCTAATATGACTCCATTAAAATTTTAACTAAAAACTTATAAAATGAATTTTAGATTCAATCTATTTACCAGTTTTGAATTGGTGTTTAAAATAAAAAAGGTTATTTTTGGTCAACTATTATTTTTAACGATTTCCAGCAATGGCATTCCAGTGACGTACAAACGAATCTCCTAAAATTTAGGCAATGGCACGTGTAGTGTCGTCCTTTAGGGCCCTTAAAGTTTGGAGCCATGAAGTAAGAAAAGTTTATAAAAGAAAGTCTTACAGTACAGTGGAGTAGTAACGAAATATTGTGGAAATAAATACAATTAATTTCTACATGGCTGGATACTTTGTTATAAAAGCAGAAAAACTGAGTTTTGTAAACCTTTCAGGAGGGCCAACTCGGCCCTGTAAATCTTTGTAGTGTTGGAAATTCTTTTCTTCGCAGATTAAAAATTTTTTGTATTTTTAAAAGCCTTTGACATGGTTTTCAATAACGTTAAAAAACTGCAAATTAAAAAAATTAATTAAAAACAGATAAATGTTGATCAAATCATGACCTTAATTCAGTTTTCTTTCAAATATTATTACACCTTTTCCAGAATTTTTAAGTAGTTCACAACAAAATTCTAAAATATGCTTCCGTCTAATATTTTTACTAGATTCGCTTTAAACATATTCTGTTGTGAAAAAAGAACCATCAATCTTTGCACAGTAAAGAAAAATTTTCCCTTATTCTAAAGGAAGCAATATTTGCTAAAAATTTAATAAATTTTTTTAACGTGGTATCCCTGCACCTTCTCCGACTTGTCCAATTTTTATTTTAGAAAAATTCGAATTTAACACACAAGTCCCAAAATCCCAAACCTTTATTCAACAACCAAAACGTGTTTTAGAATATATTTTATTGCTCTAGAGTCAACATTTTTAAAATACAGTTTAAAGATTTTGATGAATAATTTTGAATTCTTGGGATTCGGTTTATCTAAAACTACAATATTTTGCGTCTTTGCCTCACTGTGCGGTGCTTATTTATTCCTTTGTTAAGTATTTTTTTTTTGCGAATGTCCTTAATTTTCTATAGTAGCTGAAGCAGAAGATAATTGTCAACTCTTTTTCCGCCTTTAAGGATTAGTAGCTGCAGTGACATCTGACATTGTCTTTCGTGCAGTTAATTTCTTTATAAGTTATGGTTCATCTTTCGGCTAATCATAGACTTTTAGTGTAGCAAGGATTTCGTCTTTTTAATTCAGGTTCGCCCTTTTTCGAGTGTTCTTTGTATTTTTTTGGATCTTACATTCCCATTTGGTAGTCTCAGCCTTCAAACTAGTTTCTGTTTTCTCCATGTTTTTTTACTCTTGTCGTCTAGTGTATTTTTTTTTTTTCATCTAAATCATCTTGCAGGCAACATAAAAAGTGCTGAGAAGCAGCATCTGACTGCCTAATTTTTTTTTTTTTTTTTTTTTTTTTTTTTTTTTTATAAGAAAATGTCATTTAAAGGGCTTTTCCATCATTAGTAGGACGTAACCTTTTTTATAGTAAAAAATCAGGTTTTACCCGATATTATATTCCTTTCAAAAAAAAAAAAAAAAGTTATTGATGTTCAGCCATGTTATAGGCAGTTGATTAAAAAAAATCTTCAATATTTACAAAATACTTCTGACAACTGGCACGTCCTACTTATCAATAATATTTTGATCGGTACAGTAACACATGGCCGGGAAATCTAATTGTACACTGATCCCTTTTCGTGCATTGTTTGGCTTCGATTCATTTATTTCATTCGAAAAGTTTTGCGAACAACTATCAGTTGTCTAACTGTTTTTTAATATACGGCTTAGCTGAGGTCATTGATTCATTTCAAGCTTAAGCAACGAGAGTTTGTCTTTCAAAAAAGTGCACCGTAATGTCAAGTACAATTCTTTTCTATGAAACACATGTTCCTAGTTGAAGCCTGATTCTCGCGATAGCTGTTACGTTGTCAATTAATTCGACAAATTTGTATAAAATTAAAGAACGATTGGGCAATAAATTGAGTTCACTTTGATGGCAGAAATTTTATAAATTCTGGTCGCTAAACTGCTAATAAAAAATAAATTTAAAAAGGCAATTGAAATCAGTACTTAAAATTTTGATTTAATTAAATAGTAAATTATTTCCAAATATGAAATTATTAGCCACAAATTGGGGTTTTTGTTGACTTCTACCAATTTAATGAATAAAATAAAAATACATATTTCATTGGAAATTTAAACGACAAAAATTATAAACTTAAAATTAATTTTGTTCTCCAAATTCAAACAAAGAGAGAAATTGAATTTCAATTAGAATTTCAACAATATTGCTTTCAGTTAAATTCATGTTTTAACACACAAGCAGCAGCAACAAACACATCAATTAGTGGCAAATAAATAATTCAATTTATGTGTTTAGGATATTTTACATTTCATAGTGTACACAAACGTGTGTGTGTGTGTGTGTGTGTGTGCATAATGAAAGTAGTCTGACTACTGAAGTTTATAAATTTCATATATTTTCACAAAACGAACGAATAATATTTTGAACAGCAAATAATTGAAAATCTATTTTTGAGCTGACAAAGTTTCTCTGCCATTGTTTGCTTAGATTCGTACACAGTTTTTATGTATTTAAAAAAGGAAAATTTGCCAAAAATATAAATTTAATACAAGCGATAATCGGGGAATAGGAAGCTACAAAAAGCTCTGGTGTTTGTGTCTATAAATTATTTTTATTCCCTAAAATTTCAATAAATCAAACTGTATAGACAGACCAAACTACTAAATAAAAATAATAATGTTGTGTAAACATTATTAAACAATATCCTTTCTAGACATGTTTTTTCTCAACTCAACTAAATTCAATGAATTTTTTTTTATTTCATTTTCCCATTTTATTTATTTGCAAAATTTTCACTCGAGCAATTAGAATAAATTACAAAGTCAATTACCTCAAAAGAAGAAAAAAAAAACACAAAAAACATGAAAATTGTTTGCTCTGCAAATAAAAGAAAATATACTACAATATTTGCCATTTGTGTAAATGTTGTAACTCCTCTCTTATGCCGTACGTACATTTATTCTGCCACATATATCACCTCTAGAATCATGCGGTATGAGAGTGAAAATTTTGTGCAAAATTGTGCTGCATAAAAACATTAGAGTTTCATAAGTGTTCTTGGATGCTTAAAAAATTCTGTGATATTTTCTCATCTTCTTCTTTTTTTTCGCTTTTTTTTGTACATCTTCTATTTAGCCTTCCGGGGCGGACATGTTTCAATATTAAAAAGAGATAAAACCATAAAGACGTTGAGAAAAATGACAACGAGATGAAAAATTTAACTGGTGGTAAATGAGTGGTATGTTGTATATTGGCAATCTGTTGGATACCCCTTGCCAAGCTTTCTTTCACTCTTTAAACTTTATCATAAAACACATTTAGTACTCGTATGAAGAAAGTCAAGTCGTATTGCTAAAGGGAGACTTGTAGTAAAGTTTACAAACTTAATCGCACACTTCTCAAGGGTAGAAAAAAAGACAAGTATATTTTAAATATTTTGCCAATAAAGTGGGATCGTAAAAAGGACCTTCACACTTCTTTAGGTTCTTTCCTAATCAAACGGGAAGAAAATTTGTATAAACTCTTTTGTGGCTTCTTATTAACTCCCTATTCTATTCTATTCTATTCTATTATATTCTATTCTATTCTATTCTATTCTATTTGATTATATTCGATGCTGTTCGACTCTATTCGATTCTACTCGAGATTATCCGATTCTACTCTATTCGATTATATTCTATTTAAATTTATTTCTCCGGCTCTGGCTAAATTTTCTTCCAATATCTCTAAACATAAACTTTTAGAAACCTACGCACGCTAAAACACATTGAATCCGCGCAGCCGCCTAGACCGCAATATGCTGTGTTATATCAATAACTTTATTTATGGTCTACTTATCCTGTGTTGCCCTCCAGGCTCTCAGCCACGACTGACATTCACGGTTGTTATGCAATGTTACTTTTATCATTAACTAATGTTCTGTTAAGGTTTTGGTCATAATAATCTTGTTTTTACTATTAAAGTGCCTTCATTTATTTATGTAACTCCGTATCAGTTGCATTCTTTATATTCGTATCGACACTCCAGAAAATTTGACGGCTGTTTTCCAGTCATGTGAATTTAAATTTTTTATTTTCTTAAACACGCCGACACCTCTTCTAAAGCTTGTCTTAGCCTGAATGTTCCCTTAAATTGCACCACACTTTTTAGTGGTGACAACAACAATAATTTATTCAGCTGAGTTAGTTCTTAGCTTAGACACAATCCAGAATTTTGAAGGGCAAATAGCGTAGTCCAATTTTATTTCATACATTTTTTCGATTTGCCTTAAGAAAAATCTATCGATTTTCCTACTTGTCCTGTTGCTCCAACACAGCCTCAATTCTACATAAAATCTTAGAACTCTTTTTCCGAAATCAAATTTTGCGTACGACTTTGAATGCGAAACATTAAATCATACCGAAATGACTGATAGCCGGAACCACGGCGATGAAACAATTTAAGCTTTAGGCGGCTCCGCTTAAAGAAAAGCAAATTTTTTGGCTTATGAAAAAAAATTAAATTTTGAGTAACTTGCAGATTTGGTTACCCTTTCGCAATTAAACCACTTCAACGAAAACTTAAAACGCTGAAAAATTGCCACAAATGGATGTATAACTTTCGTAACTGGGGGCGCCTCAATATGTCTTTGTATGAATTTGGGTTCACACTTTAACCTGCGCAGCCATCCAGACGACACCTGGTTGTGGTTTCTGCAGAGGCTTGAACTAATAATTTCTCCTTTTCTACCAACTCAGCCTGACTGCCACACAGAGTATATCAGTAAGTAAAACTCCGTTAAGGTGTGCACCACATTTTCCTTGTCTTAATATACAGGTGCCCTAATCATTTTAGCTTGGGTTCGAATATATAGACACATTCGTCAAATAATCTATAGTTGCCACCCAATAATTGTCTTTCTTTTGGTAGTTAAAAGACCGCAAGATTTGAAATGATATTTTCAATTAATTTGCCTCTCAAAAATATATTCATCGCCATGTTGTTGTTGCCGATGGGATATGAACTCATGACTCATGAGCTGTTTTACAACAAGCCGTCATCTCTACCTACGCAACAAGTGCGGTGGCTTATCGTACGTTAGAAAGCTTTTACTTTTATTCTATTTAGCCACACACCACACGATATTAGTGGTAGAAGGAATAACTTATTCAGTTTCGTTTGTGCTTAATCTTTCTTTGCGACACTTCGTTTAGAACACAGACAATCAACAGCAAATGAAGAGAAGGACTTCTTAATAAATATACTCGATTCTCCTTTGCTTAAGATATCAGTTCCTAAATTTTTTCCAATGAAAAGTGTTTTTTTTTTCCCAAAAAATTTCAAAGCATGGAAAGTAATAACTTGACTCAAATAACAAGACGTTAACTGTATAATTTTCAAATAATCATTTCACTTGTTTATTTTAAGCTTCAAAATGAAATCCCTGTTTCCTTTAAGACCACTCGCAGTGTCATATGGTAGTTGTAGTGGTACTTTTTTGCTGTTGCTGTTGATGTCTAATATTTAGCAAATACACTTCTCTCCTCTCAGCATTTATTTTTGGCTGCCAACATAAACGAGTAATCGTACACATACGTGAAGAACATCATAAACAACCTTTAATACCGGAAGGAAACGTCTGATGACTATTCACATTTGCCTTTATTTGATTCTTTATATTCTTTATATTCCTCATTTTATTTTTATTCGTTTCATTTCATTTTAGCAGCATTATGGCTGTTTAAAGGCAGTTGTGTATATGAACAGCATCTTGAAAATATTAAAAGTCTTATATGGCTCATTCCATCAGTTCAGTTTGTACATATTTCACTCTGTCTTTCATACCCGTTTTCCTTTTCTACATCATAATATGACTGAGTGGCGGCCTGGCTTTTCTTTTAATTTTCTCTGATTCAACAGCGATAAAAAAAGCTGCAGAGAAAAAAAACAATATTTTATTTTTTCTTAATTCTTAATGTGAAATATTGTATGATTTTCAGATTTGTTTTATAACTTCATCCTTCTGTTTTGAGAAAATTTGTTTCTTGCTGAAGGACAAATCTTGTGTTTATTCAAAAACAAACAATAATTATATTTGTACGAGTTTGTCTTAGCAGATTTAAGAGTTTTCAGTTGTACACATATGTCTGTGCGTGTGTATGCATTAAAGCTTTAATAGTTTTCGCTATGAACGTAATACATGACTTCTTCTAGTTTTTCTGTTTTTATATTTATTATTTTTTTATTTTTGTTGGTCTTCGGTGTTTATTTTATTCTATTAAAGCTGTGATAAATGAAAGAGTTTTAATCAAATGTTGAGAAGAAACATATTTCTTTTTTAACTACCACCATTCACCACTCACTACGCTGAGTTAATTTTCAGTGCTCGTCTTATTCAAGAACAACATGAATTGTGTAAACATACTATGAATACCTGATTTGATTTGATTAATTTAATAAACATTTTCCGTTTTATATTTATACTCGAATGCCAAAAACATTAATATCACCACCACCACTTAGAACAACATCACATTTCCCAATATTTATGTGAGTTACGTTTAGGTTTAACTAACGGGAGGATTGCGATATACGTGTTCAAGAGCCTTCAAAGGTAAAAGAGAAACAGCATCAAATTAAAGTGGTTAAATGCTACAAAACAGTTTTTTTAATCTATAAAAGTTGTAAAGGAATTGAATCATAATCATATTTTTTTAAATAAAATTTGAAAAGTGAAATGAGAAAAACACCTTTTTACTTCCATCGATTTTTGAACTTCATTCAGTTGCGAAAATTTTGTATAACAAACAGTTTTTAGTTGCAAAGATTATTTTCTATACTGAACTGGAAGCAGCTTGGTAAAATACGCTGTTTTCAATTTTGCTCATGTATGGCACTTAACCCTCTAGTACCCAAAACCGCCTGTAGGCGGGCTAGATTTGTTTTTCACTTATTCGCTTTCCAAATACCGTTTTACTTTTTTTGCATTTTGTCTAATTCGGGGTATTCCAAAAGTTGCTTTTAATTTAATAAAAAATTTTTTAAAATATTTTTTACTTTAAGAAAAGTTCAGATCAAAAAAAAATTTTTTATCCAGAAAAAAATTTGGGTACTAGAGGGGAATTATTTATTTTCTATTTCCTCTATTTCTTACTTTTAACTCTTGCGAGAATGGTACCCAAGAAATCTTGTTTAACATGTGCTAGAGTAACGCCAAAATACTGCGACAACACTCAAAATACTCATGGTCTTTTCTTTAATAAAAATGTGTTCCTTTAACCAGCGCAGTTATGTACAGGGTTTGATCTTGTTTTATTATATTTACATCTATCGTGGTTGCACATCAATTGTTTATTCTTTTCCAATTAAGACTCCGGTTTAAACTTCTGTTTTCCATTTATTCACTTTTCATGTAACTAATTAATCTCTACTATTCAAAAAACAGTTGTATTTTCAAGCTGTACTGGGGTTTGAACTCATGACTCGTGATATGCTGTTTTATAACAACCGGACAAATTCTACCTTTACACTCACCAACTTTTTCTTTTTATTCTATTTAACAAAATATTATTGTTTATGTTATTTTTATGCGGCAACAGTTTAAAGCAATTTATTTTCGCGACCAGCCTAAAAAGTATGTATCCGTTATTCTAGAGTGTTCATAAAACAAAAACGGTTCCCGAATTATTTTTAAAATATTTATGTTACAGACGTCCTTTGAAAATGAGGTTTCAAGTAGTCGAAAGCGCCAAAATCTATGCTTGAAAAAAATATCAATAATTTTTCCGTATAAAATTTGACAGTTCGAAATGCGGTAATGCATTGGTTGGGTCTATTTAAAGGTATGTCTTGGCACTATTGAAATCAATAACCCATTAAAGCCTATGTCCCATCTTTAGATTTACTCCGAATGCAGCAGAAAAAAATTTTAAATCGAAACGTTAATGTAGACAATAAATAATTTAAGATTTTAGCAACAGCGCCACCTACTTCCCTCGTCTAGTTTATAGTTCTGGCAAAAGGCACAACCTTTTGCACCTTCTAAATAAGGATCTATTTAAGATTTAAATTTCTTTAAAGTCAGCTCAGCACACGTACATAAAAATTTACAAAACGATATTATTATACGGGATAGATTTTAAGCAATTTTTTATGTTGAAATTAAAACATGAAATTATTCAACTCGTCCTGAACGGAGACGATTTATGCTAGGAACACAATTGGGACGAACGACGAATTTTTGGTCGTGAATATTTGCCGTCAAAAATAAAACACATTTGTGTGTATGAAAATGCAAACAATCATGACGAAATTCGTCATAGGCGGCGAACTTCGCTATAGAATTATTTCTATTTCTTACGCCGGCGAACGACGAAAAAAGCAGTACAATGTGACCATGTTTGGATTTAGTATCGTAGTATTTTAATAAATAAAGTTAGTTTACTTCAATAACATATTCATTTGTATGTCATAGCATTAAATATTTGTGAACAAATTAGTAGTTAAATATCAAACTAATTTTAAGTTGTGTTTTGAAGTTTTATTTTCTATGGTTAATTTTATATGGTCACCTTATCAGCTCACAAAAAGAAAACAAGATTAAAAAAGTAAGCAAATTTGGTCGGTGTTATTATGCTTTATACGACGTACTTACACAACGAAGGTTTAATGAAGATTTCGCCGTGTTGGACGAAATTCGTCGTTCGTCCTAATTATGTTTCTTAAGCTTATTTTGGTATTTGCTATTCAGGCAATAAAAACAGCACTTATTTATTTTAACTTTTTCAAAATATCATTAGTACTAAAAAATATACCCTCGCGGATAACAGTGCATGAATTTAATAAATTTGTTACTTCGTGTTACAAATTTTTTATTTTTAATTTTAAATTAAGAAAGAAAAATAATTTCTTTAAAAATGATAACTACAGCATAAAATTCATTTATTACAAAATGGCTGGAGTTTTCATTTTTGACATCATCCTTTAATCTACGCAAAACTCATTTCAGTTTTTCTCCCTTGTCTAAGTAATTGCTAATTTATATTCTCAATATTAAACTTTCCTTGGGGTTTTTTTTTATTATTTATAATTTTATTGATTAAATCATTCAAAAAAAGTGTACGAGCAAAAGTTTTAGCTTAACGTTGAATTCGTGTCTAGGGAATTTATCTATACTTGTTTTGATTGCTTCTTAAAAAGGGTTGTAAAATTTTTCCCCATATTTCACCGTCTACGAGTAGTGATGACTGTCATAAACTTAATTTTAGGAATGAAAAGGGTTTGAAAGCTCAAGGAAATTCATTAAGGAGCATACGTGATCGGCCGTAATGTGGTTGGCGTTCATCAAACTGGTAACATAACTGATGCACATCTCTTTTATTTATTAAGAAGAGGTCTTTCCTGTCACTTTCTGTGAAGGAAAATTAGAATCGAATGTTCACAAACACTACTTTCTCTTACCTCCTTTGAATAAAATAATTTCCTATTTCCAGCACCAAGCCATGCCGAGGGTCATCCCCTGAGTGCTGGTTCGAGAAAAAAAATTTATTCTTAAATATTTTCTTCAATGAGTCTAAATTAACATTTAATAGTTTGTCTCAGCATAGTCGTTAAAAATTTTTTGTTTGCTTAACAAAACGAAAATTAAAAAATGTCTCACGATAAATTGTTATATCAAACATTTTTTACAACTTCATACGTTTTGTTATGGTTTAACTGTTTAGACTGATTGCTTTCCTTCCAAACTTCAAGGCAAGTTAAAATTCGCATAATAAAAACCTTCTCGAAAATTTTAGGTAGCCATTTTAGCATCAAATACTTCTTGCGACAAGAACAAGCAGAACAAGAACGTTTTGTTGAAAACTATATTTTATAGTGGACTTTAAAGGATATAAAAGTAAATGTAAAATCTTCAAAGGTGACATTATTTCAGCTTAACGGCAGCATTTAAATGATAATTTGATTAATAAAAAAATTGTTTTTAAAATATTAGAACAGTTAATAATTTATTGAAGCAAAAACATCGCTTAACTCAGAAAAAAGAAATAAATTGTGTTTCCAAGTAATTCTTACTGACAAAGCATACTATAGTGTGTATTGGTTCAAGCTTTGTGTTTGAAATAAGTGCTACAACAATCTGATAAACAATCTTGTTAAGCTTATTTTAGTTGTTACAGAATTCTCTTGAATAGCTTTTACACGTACAAAAATACATAACACATAAAACTATAACAAGGTTGCCAGATTTTTTCATAATAGAGAACCCTAGACGTTTTTACTCGCCTATAAATATAAATCGTATTTGCTAGCGGTATGACATTATTAATTCAAGCGTATAAAAGAGACCTAAGATGCACAGAAAAAAATATGAAATCTACTTCGAAAGGCTCTTATTCTTGATGCGTGAAAGTTAAATTAAAAAATAGAAGTTTTAAATTTTTTTAGCTAAAGCTACTCAGAATTTCGATCGGCTGTGAGATTAAGTGAGGTAATGTTATTGACACGAAAAAGATTTTTAACTAATTAATGAAATAAAATAAATTTCATTAAAAAAAAAAAAACAGAAATTTGATTGTGATTTTGGCTTAGCAACCTGCACAAATAATTGATGAAAGTAAAACATAAAAACAAAAACTTTCAATATTATTAGTCGAATGTATTTTTGATGTGATAGTTAGTCAATACCCTACAAGAACAGTGACCACCATTTGATCCATCGAATGACAACCACTGATGATGAAAATATCCATCACTACGTAGAGCAAAGTTTCTATCATATTCTTAATTGGAAAATGAACACAAAAAAAAATTATGCAAACATTTGTATAAGTGTGATGTCCACAGACAGCGTTGCCAATGGCTTAAAAAAATATATAATGCAAATTTTGTCTGATCTTCGATACAGATTTATTTACAAAACTTTTTATATGCTAAATTTTGAACTTTACATATCAAGTTTGTGTAAACACAAAATACAACTTCGATTTAATAAAAAAAAATTATTCAAATTAATACCAAAAACAGTACAGCGGCAACGCCTTTTCTGTATAAAATTGTTTCAAATGTGTTAGTAGGTAATTGTGAATGAATCCGTTTTGGTCACTCATTTCTTGCTGAGTATAGAAAGCCCTACTTTTGCTGAACTTGACTTTGAACCCTTTCATGACGGAAATTAGATTAGAAAAGTGGTGCAGTGTCGCTTAAGGCTCCAGTCTCAAATTAAACCTTCCACTCGTCGTTATATCTGCTATAATAACGTAAAGGCATACTTATGCTTTATATTGCTTTTGAAAACGGTTTATTGTCAACATTTGTTATTCAAATCGCTAACAACTTTAACCCCTAGGACCCAAATTTTTTTCTTGATAAATAATTATTTTTGTGATCTGAACTTTTCTTAAAGTAAGAAATATTAAAAAAAATTTTTAATCAAAAGCAATTTTTGGAGTACTCCGATTTAGGCAAAATGCAAAAAAAGTAAAATGGTATTTGGAAATTTGGGTACTAGAGGGTTAATTGTTTAATTTTAAAACCAATTGAAAAAGTATCAAAATGTTGGAATAATGTTTGTACTAAAATAGGTTAAACCCCAGCTGACTTCAGTAGAGAAAGCCTAAAGATTGAAATATTAAAAAATAAAACTTTCAAAAGTCTATTTTTCACATAGGAATGATCAATTAAAAATCTTGCTTCTAACAAGATGTCTGTTGAGTTTCATTTAAGGAATCATTAAGACCCAGCAGTCGTATATCTACCATTTGAACAATAATTTTACATTATCGTCTATTGCAAACCATTATTAAAAAAGATTTTTTACTACAAAACAAAAAACGAAACAATGTTACACTTGCAACTTAATTAACGGAAGTAATTTTTCTTGACAATTTTAATGACTCAACTTTTGCTTTTTTCTTAAGATGCACACGTTTCATTCAAATGTGTCATTACTGACAAAAAAAAATTAACTCACTCTACTTATATCACTAAAGATAAATAAATATTTTAAACCACTCTCAGCAGCAACAATGACAAAAAGAAAGTAAGAAGTGTAATGAATTGGAAACATTTCCTGAAAGACCCTCGAAAAATTGTCAAAATTAAGTCAAATGATAAAAATCAACTATGTGTTGATTAGAAAAAATCTGTTAATTCTGAAAGCATCTAAAATCTTAATAAAGAAATATAATCAAATATGAATAATAAGAAATATTAATAAAAATTACAGAAATCCTCACAATAGTCGTATCTACGTGTGAATAAATTCAGTGAATGCGTGTATGCTAATAGACTTCAGAATATAAACACATTTATCAAATAAATAAGAATAAATAAAACAAATACATCATGTGCATATATGAAGCTTATAAAGGGTGCCTTGAAATTCACGTAAGCAAATGAAAATGATTCTACTGAAGCAGCAACAATTGGCAGGTCAGTTAAACTGGCAGACTAGACAGGTTTTTCTATTTATGGTTGGATGCAACTGAATGCTGGTTCTTTTATCACAACTATTCTAAGCGACGATGAAGATTTTCACGTTATCAGCTTTGTTAATCGTTAAAATTTTTTAAATGTGGTTTTAAAGTATTAACATTTGAGTGTTACAATTGTCGCTCAAGTTGTCATTGAATCATACTCCTCCATCCGTAAACCTGGCAATAATAGCGACACGCTAGTGCTAATGTTACTACTTCGTTTCTTCAAGCCCGTAAAAGAATTCTGTTTCTATAGTTTCGGTGATTAGAAATGACTCCTAAATCAACCGTACATAAAGGAAAAAGTCAAAACTAATTTTAACGGAAACACGTTATAAAAAAAAATAAAAAATAAATTAATCGACAAAACAGTAGGTATGTGCCAGGAAGGACGTGGAGGTCATTTTCCTGGTAGACTTTTCCAAATTCATTTCTATGCACTTGATGACTCGACACAATAATTACTGTGACTTCCATAATACCGAAATTTTGCATAGATGTTGAAACACCCTCTACACACGCATGTATTTATCATACACGAATCATTAAAACTAACGCAACAAACAAAACAACAATATTTTTGCTTTCAAATCATAAATCTGATGAACAAACACATGACAGAACAACCAAGCATTTGCGAAAGGAGCTACAAATGAATGTAAAAGTACATGTCTTTCCTTCCATGTTCTTTTCATTTTCAAATCATATTAATTTGTGTGCGAATATTTTCATGCGTGCGCATTTTTTTTTTCATTTATGTAAGAATGTGTATGTTTGTGAAAAGGAGTTGAATAAGAGGGATAAATTATGACGCACGGTTGCAGGACATTATTTATTTTACGTATTAAATATACAGAAATCCAAAACACACAACATTATTGGGGTGGTAAAATTGCTATTGGGCTTGTAAACATCATTTTTGTGCTGCCAAAAGATGCAGAAAATATTTGAAAATATTTTGAGAATTATAATTTAATTGAATTTTCGCAAGTCAAGCATACGCTCATGCTAAGCGGATTAATAAAAATCCTTTTTTGAGAAACTTTTTATGCAACTTTTAAATCGTTAATTCTAATAAAAACAGATCAGAGGAGGCGTAAAAAGCATACAAGGTGACTTTGATTGATATCCATTAAGTGTCCATTGTATTGCGAGAAAAATGAAACGGTCTTCCGTCTTCACTGCGAAAATCTGGCATAATTTGCAAGTAACACAGATTGCTGAGCACCCATATACCGTTATAGTTAAGCCTTGTGATATACCTGGAACTAAACCTAATGATTTTTTAAATTATCTGGGGGTTACACGACCTTATACATCTAATTTGATTTTACGAGCTAAAACGTATTGTGCAGTGATAAGGATTCACAGCTACCAGGCTACCAAACTAAGATTAAAAATTTTTATAAATAATACTTTACCACATACGATACAATTTACAAGACTTTACCTCATCTTAGACCACAATGCTTACTATTTTATTTGGGTTTATTTTTTAAAACAGTCGAAGCAGTATCAAGTCAATTTAATTGTCTGCGAAAGGTCAACATGTTGGGCACCGCACTTAATTGACTTCTAAGGGTTTGCTGGCGTACTAACGAGTTATGACCCGCACTTTTGTCACTTTATAGGAAGCGCAATATCGTAAATGAGCGTAATGCAATACAAGGAAGTTTTAATGTTTTAGGTTGGGAGGGCGAGTTCGGAGCGGAACACCTATCTCTCCCTTGAAAGGGGTTCTACTTGGAATTAAGTTTATTTTACTATTGCGTACGTTTTTTTTTTTTGTTGTTTAGTAGTACTTGTCTCTGGGCTGCAGTTAGGGTTGGAACCTTCCCTGGTAGTGACATAGAGTTAGCCGGTGACACAACTGCAGCGTCGTTCGAGACTCGTATGTTGTATCCCTTGCGATCGTTAAGCAAACAAATGGACACAAAATAAAAATCTCTTAGTTATAGTTTTATTAAAATAAAATTTCCCTATTAACAACTTATTTTAAGTTGTAGTTTGTACGCAATACAAGCAAAGCAGTTTGTCAACTTGCTCTTTTAAAACTTTTTTCCCAAACATCTGAAAACGCCAAGTTCTTTAGTAAAAAAGCAGTAAAATTAAAAATGAAAATTCAAATAAAAATTGCAATAATAATTTTTAAAATAGAACAAAATGCTTTCGTGTTAATGTGTTCGATACCAACCTACAACAATCAACGAACCTTTAAAAATTTATTCATGTTGTAGTGTTCACATGGAAAACACCATTTGTACAAGTTTGTCAAATGCCACTTCCTACTACAAATATAACAAGTTGTAAATCAAACAAATGTTTGATTCGTCCAGTTATTTCAACTTTTCTACAACCCAATATTTTTCCAACATAATTGTGTTACAACATGTTTTAGTGTGAGTGAGTGTAGTGAATGCGTGATTTTATAAATGCTGATGACTTCTAACATATGTATTTGTATTTATATTTATTTATATTTGTTTTTTTCTATTTAAACAATGAAAAATATTAAGAAAAAAGATGGTGGTGGTGGTTGTACTATATTGTTTGTATATCATTCTAATTACACATATACACACATACATACACAAACTTGCAAACCTTAATAAACGCATAGAAACTGCCAAATAGAATTGATTGACCATTACTAACAAGATTAAATAAATATGCTTGCACACGTAAAATAATCCGTATTCAAAGGACTGATTAACAAACAGGGGCTGTTTCTAATGAACCTGGTCATTTAAAAAGGACCATGGACAGACTTTTTAACAAATCTACTATTATTTATACCTTGAATGGAAATTAAGCTGCTGTTTCAGTTATTTTCTTTTATTCTTTTTGCTCAATAACTATTTATCATTACAAAAATGTTAATAAACAATCCAGCAACAAGAAAAGAAAATTATTTAAATACACTCTCACACATAAACATACACACACATGTTCAATCCGATTTAATACCAAAGGCCATTCAGGAATTCTTTGTTAATTACAGCAATTTATTCACACTGAAAATATTTTTATTATTTGTTCTGAAATTTTATTTGAATTTTGATTAACACTTTGTTGCCAGGATTTGTTTTTAGTGGGTGGCAACATGAATCCATAAATTTGTGAATGAATCTTTTCTTGCAAGTGCGAAGATTAACAGTTTTTGCCAATAAATATGGGCAGGAATTATAAATTGAATATCGGAAATAATAATTTTTGTGTTTGTTCATTGTAACACCAACAACGAAGGGTAATTTTAGGATTTGATTTTTCCATATTAAATTATTTGATTATAGAAAATAACAATAACAAATAAAATATTTATTTAGTAACTGGGGAGTGAAATTCGTTGAATATAATGAAAATTATGATTTAAATTTCTCAAAGATTTAAGGCAGGTCACCATGTTTAAAATAGAAATCATAATTGTAATGGCAGAGAGGAATACTTTAATGTTAAATACAGCGTGTTCCGATTTTTTTCTATTTCAAGGTTACTGCTGTAAAAATGATTATAAGTAATTTAAGATTTTATAATTA
Source organism: Cistogaster globosa (assembly GCA_937654795.1). NCBI lineage: Eukaryota > Metazoa > Arthropoda > Insecta > Diptera > Tachinidae > Cistogaster > Cistogaster globosa. Next base: position 6,118,676 of record OW569403.1, read on the forward strand.
TTTTTTATGAGAAAATAAGGCAAACGCATAAGACAGAGTATTGTTTTTATTAAATGTGTGTAAATTTAAATTTTAAAATTTTTAGCTTTGCCACATACCTTTTTATTTAACAGAGCTCCGTTAGAAAGATAACATAGCCCTGTTTAGGGAATAGAAATTGGGTTATGCATCCAAACTATAATTTTCAAGGAAACAACGAAAAATAGCAAAATTAAAATGAATGGGATTTGTTTGCGGGGTATCTCTCTATAGTTTTCCATACTTGGAATTTTTAAAATTTTTTATTTCTGTAAAGAGTTCTGTAAGAGTTCTAGACAGATGTCTGGAGATCTCAATAGTTCCGCATCAAAACTTAAACTCTGGAAGATTTTATCTTTATTTAAAAAGGAGCTGAATATGAAAACTTTTTGCCCCTGCCTCTTGGTGCAAAAATATTTTTTTTTTTATAACTTGTCAAAACTTGTCGTGTTGCTTTCTTATTTGTGTAAAATTTAAGGCGATTCATCTATCATTAGTGTCTTAAGAATAATATTCTAAAACAAATTTTATCATTATGGTCAAGGCCGCAAGGTCAATCTTTACTTCCTCATTAAAATTATTACATGAATTTCATAAAAAAACTCAACACAATTTAATGTTAGTAGCTGTATAATGTTAAAACACAAACAACAAAGCATTTAACTTAATTACTGTATTCCTTCACCAATTTCTGGTTGTCTTCTATATAATAAAATCATTTTTATTTCCAAAGCATGCTTCAGTTATCACGATTAAATTAATGTGGGCTTTCCAGCTTCTTAGTGGCTTTTTTCTAACTCATTCAATTATCAGAAAAATTATAATAAAAAATGTGTTCATAATCTTCGAAAAAGTATATTGTTGTACAACATACAATAATACAAAAAAGAAGCAAGCAATAACAACAACAATAACAATTATGATAAATAAAATTTGTATGATTTTGTCTTCAAAGCTAATTTGCTAAATTATAGATCTAAAGCATTTTATGACTTCTTTCTTACCTCTCTTCCTTCAATATCTCTTTGTACCATTTTTGTTTTTCTTTCCACTAAATCAATTTCATATTCAGTCAGTCTATCTGTCAGTCAGTTAGTCAGTCATTTGTGGTATTTTTTACCAAGTCAAACTAGCTGTTCGTAATCATTTCGAAGCTTTTTCTGTTTGTTTCTTACTTTTTGGTTTTGTTTTTTCATAATTTTATAAAATTCATACTTTTCCGTTTGTGATTTGACGTGTTGTGATGCAAGTATGGGTATGGAAATAGCAATACCAACAAAAACATTTTTTCTGTACGTGATTGGTGTGTGTATGTATGTTTGTGCGAGTATCTATGTTTAAACTTTACGTATAATAATAAAGAAATAAAAGAATTTATATAAAATTTGCCCTTTTGTCGTTGACAAAATATATTCAAACATGAGCGCACAAAAACTCACTGATTTGTTAATAATCCTTTTATGTTTTACAATAGAGCTCGTTAAGTTAATGAGTTTAACATAATGTTGTGCTTGTGGGTACAAAAAAAATTGAAAATATATAAAAAACAAAACACACGCTGCACGCACAATTTAAAAACCATACGCTTTTGAAAGTGTAAACCGGCCAGAAATTGAAAATAAAAAGCAAAAGTAAAAAAACCAGTTCCTTAATTTTTATATTCATGATTCCAATGACGCTGTTTTTGGCGCAACCATCTAAACATCAACGCCCTCTTATTTCCTTATTATCAATTTCTGTGTAGGTCCACCATTTTTACGCCTCCACCCTTGTTATTCGATTGTTAACGAAACAATTTAAATATTTTTTGTTATGTAGAAGAGGAGTGGAATGAGTTGGTTAGAGATTTGTCTACGTTTGTCTGTTAATATTAATCTATAAGAGCAGCGAAATCTTAATAATTTCTTCCTTTATTAAGAAAGTTTTTCGTGGTCTTGTTGCATCTTTTGACAGCTTAACGAAAGCCGTGGATGGAAAAGTTAATATAATTGCAAATAAACTTGTTTTCATAAAAATTTGTTTTTGTTTCAGGATTATTTCTAACAATTTTTAATTATCTTTTAAAATTCTTGCGGAGCACGCTGCTACCCTTGTATGCTTTGCTTCTCCCAAAGATTTAGTTCAATTTCAGATTGAAATTCAATTAAATTATTAATTTACTCAATTATATATTTAATTAAAAATAAACAAAAATTTGATTACATGTTTAATAAATATAGAAGAAAAAAATGATCAAAATAAAAAATGGAAGCAGTTAAAAATGTATCTAAACATTAATCTTGCAACAAATAAAATTTATTTGTCTCTTTTTACGGGACTAAAAATAACATTCATTTAAACATGGATTTATAAAAATAAGTTTTGAACATTTAATCATTAGAATCCAGGCCCCTATTAAAAAACCTGAAAACTATTAAGACAAGAATTATAATTATAAAAAAAATTGGTTTACAAAATTTGTAATTTCGAAAGAATTAAGTTTGACAAAAAAAAAAAAAAAAAAACAAACAAAAAACAAATAAAAAAAAAAAACAAATAGAAAAATGTTGAGAAGAAAAAAAAGCCAAAAAACTGTTAAAGTGATTTTGAGTTAGACTGCTAGACAATAGAAAACAAGCTTTTGAAATAATTGGGTAAAATTTTGATTGACTGTTTGACGTCGTGTGTCCGCATGTTCAAACCAAATATCTAAGAAGCTTAAATTTTTTACTTTTAAATTTTTAAAGAATTCAAGCAAAAGACTCATTTGTTATAAAGAATCGCAAAATATTTTCCAAAACGCTATTTGTGCGGGTATGGATTTTTTTCGGAAATTCATAATTTCACTTTTACAGCCCTGGTTTACATTCATGCTCCTACAGTTGTTGTCATTTTGTTGTTATTACTAATAACTTTAATCAAGATGTAACACTGGCAATAAGTATTGGAACGACTCAATTTGTTTATAATGACAATCATTAACATGGCTACTTGCCTCTTGCCTATTGATGTGTAAGACAATATCGGTTTTAGTTTAAGTAAAATTACCAATTTTAGCGTAATAATATTAATGACAATATTATTTTTCGTTATTGTTTTGATTTTCCTTTTATTATTGAATTAAATGTCGCTGTTCATTCTCATACTGATAAAACATTTTAATGTCTTGTTATAAAAAACAAATGCCGCAATAAAACAAAGGCGTATCCTTTGGCCATGGAAGTTAATAAAATCAATGCCAATTAGCAATTTAAATAAACTTTTTATTGCTATTGTTTTGTAAAGATATCCGACTTATAAAGATATTTTTAGAAATTATTATAAAGATTAATGAAAAATGATGTTTGTTTTTATAAAGGGAATGTTTTTTATTGATAGATAAATTGATTAAAAAAAATAAAACTAAGAAAAAATAGTTATAGAAAGTTTACTTTAGATTTTTCAATAAATAAAATAAATTATTCGTAACTCAATTAAAATTAACGTAATTAATTTATCAGAGTTAAACAACCTCACATTTCCTGTAATTACTATTCATTCGACATTAATTAGGATATGTTTTTTTTGTAAAATTTAGGTCGTCATAAAAAAACCTTCATTTCTGTGACAGATAGGCGGGGATATAAAACATTCATTTAGACACTTAAAAGTACTTACGCATAAATTATCAATTGTGTCCTTAAAACGACATGGGAGGATATTTTTCCTTGGCACTAAAATAATTAAAGTTAAACACTCTTTGAAAGTGAGTAAAAAATTCTTGGAGTATTTAGCTCGACTAAAGGATTTTGGCCTGGACAGACATGTTTAGCAGTCCAGCCTAAAATCCTTTAGCCGGGTATTGTTCTAATGAAAAAGCATATATATATTTTAGAAAGTAGACTTACAGTTTGCCATTTCTTAGTTACTCCATAACGAATATGCAGCTTTTTTCTTGCCATAACTTTGCCATGACATTTTTAAACAAGAATTCCAAAAACAGTGAAGGTTTTCGCGCAGAAAGATCTCTTGTTTGAGATTTTTTCTCTCGAAAGCATTTTAAAACTCAACTGATCATTTACTAGTGGACGAACTTTTCTTTTCCTAACTGTCCACAATTGGATGTCGAGTTTCTATGGTGACCCTCAAATTTAATTTGGATACTTTCCGTCTACATTTTGATGGTGTAAGGTGTTCAGTATTTTGAACACCAGCATGACAATTTTTAAATTTTTTTATTCTTTCTAACACACTCTGACTCTGGCAAGATTTGTCTCACTGATCTTTTAATTTCTATGTATGCGCTTTTATAAACTTTTACAGCCACCTGCGCGACAACACTGAGTTACTCCGGCAAGAGTCGATGTTTTAATATTCGCAGCCATCCACACCACAATATACTGAGGCTCGCCAAAACTCTGCCCTACGGTCTATTGTTTTCTAGCCAGAGTCCTTTAGCCAACTCAGCCACTACTGCTACATACTATTATTTTGTTCGTCAGTATTGACTAATGCTCCGTTAAGGTTTGGACTAATATTTACGTATACAAACGCTCTATTTTTTAATGAGCAAATATACAGGGTTCTTCACCAAATTACTTAGTGCCGCTTTAATATTTTTTTTCTTTTTATGACTCAAAATAGTGTGAACTGCTGTTTTATATTTATTTGTCTCTTTTAATAACTCTATATTCATGTCGGTAATGGGACTTGAACTCATCACTCATCATCTTATAAATAACAACAAGAAGACACCCTTATCAACACAACCAAAGCGGCTGCTCAACACGTGTTGGCTAACTTTTCCTTTGACTTCTATACACTCCACACTTTATTGGTGGTAGAACTATTGGAACTATAACATTACGTTTTTTTTCATATAATTTAAAATATAAATATTGTCATGAGTAGCAGTGGTAAGATATATATTTATCTTTCTATGTTTTCCCAAAAAAATAGGTTTTTTCCAAAAAATTTATTTTTAAAACTTTCTCTTGCTTGATGTAAGTGGAGCTGAAGAAAAAAAAAACACAATTTCAATTATCTTAATGAACACCTAAATCATTAATGCTAAAAGAATATTCGTTGTTAAAAAAGGTCTGTTTTAAAAGAATTAAATAATAAAACGTACAAAAACTGAAGCAAACACCCCTGATTAAATATATTTCCCAAAAAATATATTTTTTTTTTCCAAAAAAACCCCCCCAAAAACATAGAAATCTAGTTTAGTTTTCTCCTTGAAAACATTTAATATTAAAAAAGGAAAACACACTCAACATATAAATGTGTATATACAGAAATTATTAAAAAGAATTCTAAATGTTTTCTACAACTAGAACGCATTACATTTTTACTCTGCCAATTCCACATTTTTAGTGTTTTTGCTTTATGCAAACTGTTCCAAATTATTTTTTATTTGTATTTAGTTTTGCTCCTCTACTTTTTTTAGGCCAAGTATACATAAACTAAATATTGTATACAAACATGTACAGAACGAGTACTAGGACAACAAACAAATTGAAATAAAGACACAAACACACACACACATAAACACAAACACTCAAATAGATACATCACATTTATATAAAATGATTTAGAACGAACAAGAAAAAAACATTTGTAGCTGTGTTTGTTATTGGTTTTTTTCTTCATATGATTCCTTTAATAGAAGAATTCTAGTGGGTATAGGAAAAGAGGCTCCTGTGAACGAAGCAGGAAATTAAACACATTAAGGAATACAAATCAACCCGCCTGAAAACTGCAAATCTAGTTGTCATCAATTAATCATGTATTTACTTTAACGAGATGCATTTGTAGTTATATAAGTATTTGTGGCTGTCCTAGTGTGTGTGATATTTACTACAGTTTTCAGAGAATGCTGTGTGAAACTTTGTATATTTGCAACTATCATTGGCAACACAAAGTGTGACTCAAACAATGACTAAAAGGTTTTACTCAACAAAATTAAAAAATTTTGACTTAGAACCAAAAGGTTTGCATAATATTCCAAGTATTCAACATCCTAGTAGTATATTTCAGATCGGCCAAATTTATTGGGGGTGTTCCTGTACAATAGAATTTATTTAAGAATGTTGATTAAAAAATAAGAATTCGTAGCTGTGGATTTTAAATGATTTGAGTCATTCTATCGAGACTTAAATTCTGCTTTGTCTATAGAAGGACTGTGACACATAACGATGATGGGATTTCACAATTTTGAAAGGTTGGCAAAACAGGAAGTATTTTAAAGTAATCGACAAGACATGACTTTAGTTATTCACCCCTATTCTGCGTTTCGATTAAGTCTCCGCATTCAGTTACGTTGCGATCGAAAATTGGTATTCTGAAGAAAAACGGAATCGAAAGAAAAAGAGGAAGACAACAATGTTTACAAAATTAATAGCATCACAGTGGAATGTGGAAATGAAATAGCAAAATAAGCAAGTTTGTTATTATTTTCATTAACAAATGTCAAATTTAATACAAAAAGTTGTATGTTTACATATTTAAAAATAATTTATTGATAAAATTTAATAAAAAAAATTGTTAAATAAAATGATAAAAATATAAAAATAAAAATTAGTTATTCATGGCAACTAATTTCTGTGCTGGCATTTTTGTTGGAGGACCTAGTGCATTGAGGATTCATGCAACTTCCTCTCAAAACACTGCTACTTTTTCCTTTGATCGCTGGTGGTATCCACATGTAATGTCTGCTTTAGATGCCATTAAATTTGCCAGTTTTTCATACTGCTCTGGTGTTGTTGTTTTTGACCCGTAATACATAAAAAACACATTAGATTCAAGTACAAAAATTAACAATTTAAAACAAAAGAAATTTAAATAAATTAGTTAGAAATCATTTTAAGGGTTTTTTAAACCGTTTCTGAACATTTTATCTCATTTTCTACTTACATTTTTAACTTTTTAACTAAAAAACACAAATAAGGAAAACTCCTCCGTTAACAAAAAAACAACTGAGAAAAACGGAGCTACGATCGTAATGCAGAATACATACAATCGAAAGAAACTGAGCGGAATCGAAATGCAGAATACCAAAGTTGTCAGACGGAGAAAATTTCGATTCGAATCGAAACGCAGAATAGGGGTGATTATCTGGCTAATAAATTAGAAGAAAATTGTGCTTTTACTTGCCCTTAAATATATAATATTTTTTATTGTTGATTCGAGTTTCGGACAAAAAAAAATTCAACTCATAATATTTCAAAGATATGTTGCGAGCAACATTTTGCAGTTAGTAAACATGTTGCTAGATAAATTTCGTGACTTTACAAAATGGACAGACCAAAACCTTAACAAAATTATTTCTTATTAAAGCTAAGAACTCTCTATAAACACACAGGAAATGTTTAGCAACTTAACTAATTGCGGATAACACCATGTTGAGGGAAATTAAGAAGTGTAACGTTGTTTGCGCGAAATAAGTGCAGCTTATACTATTTCGCAGTGGAAAAAATGTTGCTAGAAACATTGGTTTATCCGTCCTTCCACAAATATTTCGCGACAAAATAAAGAGATCTTAACATTAGCAACATTATTTTTTATACGTTTCGCAACAATTTTTATATGGCCTTTTAAAAGCATTTCACACGCAATGGTAAACAAAATATCATGCTTAAGATGCAAACTGAGGAACATACAATTTTTAGGTTATGCTTAAAAGGGGTGCAGAAAACGTCGCGACTTCCCAGGATTGTGTAACATCAGACGAGGGCCAGAAATAGTAGCATTTTGGGTATGAATACAGTCAGTGACCTTAGTCTAAGGCAAATGCTTTTAATTACTCTGTGGTAAATTCCAAAGTCGTTTGTAAATGCCTGTGGAATGTTCAAGCATTTTTTTTATAAAACAAAGAATATTGAAAAATGTAGCAATCTTTAAAGTTTTACATTCTAAAAACATCTTTCGGCCCAGCTGTTTTTTAACACATCGCTTTTTTGTTATCGACTTCAAAAAAAGAAGGAGGTTATTAATTTGACTGAATGTTGCTTTTTTATGTTTGCACTTGCAGAAGTCAGTCATTTTTGAACTGATTTTGAAAATTTTTCCCAATTTGATAGATTATGCTTACAAATTTATCCCGTTTTAAAAACAGTTTATAGCCTTCAAAATTAAAGGGTGTTCCCATGCAACATACATGTTTTTTATGCGTTTTATGAACCGTAAAGCGCACTTCCATAAAATTAAAAAAAAGTGTATTACTATAGCTCCTAATAGCAAAAAGTAATACAAAAGTAAATCTAAAAATTAAAGGGTGTCCCCATATGTGACGTAAATTTTTTTTAATGCGCCTATCTTTTGAACCGTTATAGACAAATGTTTGAAAATTGAACAGGATGTCGATTACCATGACCATTACAATATCAAGTATAAACATTTAAAATTTTAAATTAAAGGGTGTCCCAATAGTTATGAAATTTGATTTATGTTGCAAAACTTTTGAACTTTTATAGCCAGATTGTTGAAATTTACAAAGAACCTTTATTGCTAAGTCCGCTATAATAACAAGTATTAAATTTGAATTTAGAAACTAAAGGGTGTTCCCCTATTTGATGTAAATCGACCTATATGACCCTATCGTTTGAACCATTAAATACAAGCAATTGAAAATAAAACAGAATTTTCACAACTTTGTTTGGTGTGTGAAGAAGTAAAAATAGTTAAAAATATAACTTATAGGGTGTAACAATAGTTGCTGTTATTTAATGTATATGACCAAACTGTTGAACAGTTGCAGACAGTTGATTGAAATTTGCACAGAAATTTTATTGCTAAGTCCGCTGTAACAAGTAGGAAACTTGAAATTAGAAATTAAAGGGTGTCCCTATAACTGATGAAACTTCATCTATGTGGCCCTATCTTTGAAACCGTTACAGATAAACTCTTAAAAATTAGACAGAATGTCCATTACTACATCAAGTATAATAACAGGTAAAAATATTTAAAATTAGAAATTAAAGGGTGCCCCAATGGTTATAATATTATTTATATGGCCAATCTTTTAAACAGTTATAGACAAACGCTTACAATTTAAACAAATTTTATGTTACTGTGTGAGCAAAAAAATAAAGAGTGACCTGACCTCATAAGTGATGAATTTTTATTCCGAATTTATTTTTTGTTCTACGACATATAAAATACCTGACGCAATCTTTCTCAAGTAGAATATAATTAATGTATAATTACCGTCCTAAAAAATATCATTTTAAGTTTGTCTGCTCTGAAGTCGGTTTTTTTTTTTTGCAAGAATTATTCAACTTGAGATTTTAGAGTTCGGAAAGTACAATTTTTCCAGTTTTCTTCCCAGTAAAAAAGCATAACTGCTAAAGTAAGTCAGAGACCTTGCTTGAGTCCTCAAACGAAAAAGTCTTTTTGTCAATTAATATTTTTATTGCCAATAAATTAACTAATTTTTTAGCTAAGAGAGTCCTTTATTAATTAAAAAAATTGCAAATATTTTTTAATTTATTTTTCGATATTTCTGTACTCCTCTACAGTTTTTTTTTTGTTCGTGTATGCGTCAATGTTTCTAGCTAACCAATCCACAAGGCATATAAACATCACTATTTATCATGATTATAAAAAAAGTAACTTTAGCTTCTACCGAAAATAGCCTCATTCACTTACATACAGTAGTGTTAATTTGTGCATTTAAGTAGTGCACAGATACACTTCAATGCACTCAAATGTGAGTATTAAGATGAACTCAAATCCATTTTGAGTAGTGTAACCTAAACTGATGACCGTAGTAAATGAAAACGATGTAGAATAAAGTATGATTACAAATTTCGATTATCAACCAAATAAATTGTAGATTTAAAAAACATGACTGTATATGTGAGCATGTGCCTGTGTGTATGTGTGTGAGTAAGAATGTATATGAACTAATTTGCATTTAACTGTCGGATGAACCTTATTTTTGGAAAATAAACTTTTTGTTTACACTCACTTTTTAAACATTTGCCATTGACCATATCTTCACCTCAACATCAACATGAGTTAGTTTTCTTCGTTTATTTAGTTTTCTTTTTTTGTTTTGTTTTTTATTTGTTATTGTTGTTATTATTCACTGCTAATGTTCGTTTGGTATCATTTAATCATTGTTTTTTTTTCTGTGTTTGTTCCATTTTACAGGTTGGATGCTTATTTAGATAGATTCGAGTTGTTTTCGCTTCGTTAGTTGGCTTGTTAGCTAATCATATAAATTCATTCTATTCTATTTTTGCTTACTTCAGTCCTGTTTTTTGTCTTTTTTTTTATTTTCCTGCTGTGTTTTTATAAACACAGATCATCTTAGTTGTTGTTTTTATTTCTGTTTTGCTCCGTTTTTTTTTCTTGCTAAGCGTGTTGCTGTTAATTTTTATCTAGTTGTTGTGTTATGTTGTGCACTTTTTGTTGTTTATGTGTGTTAAAAGTCATTTTTCCTCATCAACAATCTACCAAATACATTAAGTATTTATTCTTAACTTCTTTGATGATGTGACAGTGGGCTTTAGGAAATTATTTTATTTTATTTAGCACTTGGTTGAAAATATTTCCTTTTTGGCTTTGAAATGTCTTTAGAAATAATTTTATTAGTTTGAGTGCTCACATTTGTAGTGGCTTATTAAGGAGTTTTAAGTAAACTACTGCAAACTGAAAAGTTAAATACAAAAAGGTGAGAACTTAATAAAGAAAGAGATTTATTTATTTAGTTCTAGAAAGGGGTTGTCTAACTGGACAATTGGGTTTAGCTTATTGCTCTTCCAAGAGATATTGCACTGGTAAATATCTATTGTCTTAGTTAGGGATGAAGCAACTTACGAGTATTTTGAGGATGAGAATCCTGTGTTTCAGATTTAAATAAAACGAAGTAAATTTAAATAAGTACTTACATTAGCTATTTTATTTAATAAAAAAGAAATAAGTTTTGCTTGAAATCTTGGGGTTGATAGTTGGTGTTTAATAACTTCTGCTTTCGAATGGAATAAAAAACGGATGTTAAGCCGATGACGATTGAATAACGAAAGGGTAGAAATCGAGTGTGCAAATAACGAATACCGCGCATTAAGCAAGATCCTGTCAATCCGAAATATGTACTAAATAATTCACAATAATATAATTCACAGAGCTGGCAAAAACAACTTTTAAATTTAGAGAAAAAGTAACTTAATCATCGAGTATTAATGAATTTAAGTTTTTCCTCTTTTGTATGGCGTGTTATTGACAGTAAACAAAAAAAGAAAAATAATAATAATAACAGCTGGCAATTTTATTTTGTTTAAAATTGCTAGAGAATTAACACGATGGCATTGTTGAATAAATTTCCTGCAGCAATTTTAGCGGCCATAGTTTCTGATTTTACAGAATGAAACTCATTTTCACCGCGATGGTTTTATTCATCCTTAAAACGGCTGCAATTGTCGCAATTCATATGTGACTGCCATGTCTTCCATAACAAGTCTTTAGCGTGATGTGGGCGGCGGACTTTATTGGGTTGTAATTCTTCAAAAATCAGTCGGAACTAGCTGTGATTGCTCCTGCTGCTCGATATCGCTGTGTTATTGACGTGAATGATATATTGCTTCCGCAAGATTATGTCTTACGTCATACAGCCCGTGAAGCGATTTGATAACATCGCGTAGTTTCTCTAATAACGTTGAAGCATAACCATAATATGATATGATTTTGAAATGTTTTTGTTTTAAGAAAATAAAGTGATATTTTTGAAGGGACCGGTAGCTTCCAAACAAGTGAAAGTGCAAAACCGATAAGAATTATAGTAAACATTATTTTGTTTAAGCCAATCATGCATGTTATGCCTTTTGTGTGTAAAAAAAAAATATTTAATGGTCAAGAGTTTGCGCATACTTGTTAATTATGTTTAGAGGTTTTAGTAAAAACAACTATAGTTAGTTCACTGCAACAACGTATATTGTTACAAATAACATAATATGGTCCTTACGACCATATTTCTTCCCCTTCGTGAATTAATTTACTTGAAGCGCAAATTTAACCCATCCGTTGTTTTTGTTAATAATTTTTAGAATGTTTTAGTTAATTGTAGGCGTAAATTTTTATTGCTTGAAAAAAGAAATACAACCCCTGGGTGCAGGTATTAAAACCTTTCACTATGATCTTAAATTACATGACTTGGTCACATTCTGATTTATAGTACGAGCTGAAAAACTTTTTGTTTCAATTGATCCATTATTATAATTTAAAGTTCTGATTTAATATTGCATATAAAACTTTTAACATAAAGATATTCATTCGAATAATATAAGTATCTAATAGTTTTAATCGATTAAATATATATTTACGAAAATTACTTTTTAATATTAAATTTTTTTCCAATCAGAATTTGAAGAATTAAAATTTTTTTTTTTTTGGCTTAAGGTCATTTTGTAATTTAATTTAAAAAAAATTTGTTTTCTGTGGAAAATGTCACATACATTTTTAAATAATTTTTGCTTCTAAAAATTTTTAAAAATTTAATTGAAAAAATGAACCTAAGCCGAAAAAATAAATTTTAATTCATTTGCGATAAATTACTTTTAAGTGCAAAAAATTTATGAAAATAGTGTAATTTAAATAGCTTTAAAAAAGTTTTTACAAATAATGGGTCTGTTCGTTAAAATAATTTTGAAAAATTTTTTTATTTAAAAAAGTAAGACTTTATTAATCTTAGTTGTAGAATTAACCCAAAAACCTTGATCATTAACCACTGTAGATATCTGCATAACTTCACATAACTTTAAATTAAAAAACACACATCACATTGCATCACATCACATCACATCATCACAACTCATCGCATAAAATATCACATTACAGCCATCTCACATCATTTCATATTGTACATTTAGTCAACCGCACATCCAACCGACAAACCATTCCAATAATTCATCCTTATGATGTGTAAAAGGCCACATCATTCAAACGCTCACTTGCACAGGCAGGCAGGCAAGCAATCTATGATGCCTGCGTGTGTGTGTGTGTGAGTATGTACTTATTTATTTATTTTTAAACTTGTAGTAGAATGTATTAGTCAGTAGTTAAAACATGTTTTTATAAAAGCAGTTTCCCTGTCACTATCCGCCAACCATTCCAACCAACCATCCACCACCATCTCTACTCATCATTCATTCCAGATTATCATGATGATGCCTCAGTAAATGAAAATGACAAAAGGAGTATTTTTATTTAAATAAACGTTTTTGGCTTTATTTTTTTCTTCTATAGTTTCTAACAAAAATAAGTGATATTTTTTATTTTAAATCCTTTCCCGAGCTCTCTCTCTATCTTTCTCTTTCTCTATCTCTCTTTCTATTTGCATTTTATTTTTATTTTTTGGTTTTCTTACTTAATTTTATTTGCTTTATTTTTTGTGTTTGTTTGTTGTTGTTGATTTATTTTTTATGGCTTTTTTTAGGATGGACAACGTGGTCATTTAGAAGGTCTTGCATCCGTTTATTGTGAATTGTTAATGGCTCCCTTTGGAGATATTTTAAGTGTTTTAGAAAATGCTAGACAAGCAGCCTGGGCGGAACGTAGCCCTATGAATCCCGCTGGTGGCAGTGGTAGCAGCGGTAGTGGCAGTGGAATGAGTGGCATTGCTATCCAAAGATTACACGGTCATCGTGGCAATTCCACACATGGTGGCATTTTGCCCAATAGTCATAGTCAACCCATTTATGTGCCAGGAAAATATTCGGTAAGTATTTGGAAACAACAAAACTAATTTTAAGTGAAAACATTCACACACACACATACACCTGCTAACAATAATACTCTTGTACCTCTCAACAGAAATTAAGATTTAAAAGGAGAGTTGTGATATGGCATGGAATGGCATAACTGTGGCTCTGCTTGGGTTTTTCATGTTTAAACTTATAAAATTGTATTCATATTTAGTATTTGTTAATGTTGATGTTGTAACCTCAAAAGACCAACACCTTAATAAACACTAAAAGCAACAAATAATAATAAAAAAAAAGAAAATAACATAAATACACCTACAAGGAAATTATTTGTTTCGTTTGCATTAAATAGTAAAAAGGAAACAGCAACAACAACACTAATTTAGCCATAAAACAAGATGTTATTTTGTTATAACTTTGTTGTTGCCGTCATATTCCAAAAGTTCTAGTTGATGTCGTTGTTGTTGCTTTTATGGCTTTATGATGCCAAAGGTGGTGATGGCTTTGATTAAGTGTTAGAAAACACATATGAACATCAAGAAAAAAAAAATGAAACTTTTTTATATTTACGTGTGTATATGCGTGTGTGTAATGTGTGGGTGTATGTGTGTGTGTTACTTTATATTTGTTTGTGTGTGTGTGTGTGAAATAAGAAATGTGTTAATGCGGTTTTACCACAGCCAGTATAATGTAATCAAACACAAATCCTGTTCACACATGCACACAAAACATCTTAAAATATAAAGTAAAATTTGGTTTTAACTTTTGATTACATGTTCCTTTTATTACTCTCTTCTATTTATTCATTTAAAGTATTGACTCTCTTTTATACTTTTTTATTGCTTCTACTTAGCGAATAAAATTTTTTATTAACTTCTGAGAACTTCAGCTGTAATTCTTTTTTTTTTTTTTTTTTGCTTAAATTAAATTTATTTTTTTTTTTTTTTAATTCGTTATCATTATTGTACTAAGTGACAGTTTCGAGCTTAAACAACAAGGAGCCTTAAGAAATTAAATTTCTATTAACATAACTGAGTCGACAATAAAGAAAATTAAAATATCAGTTTTAGGTAGAGTTGCGCCAAATCATTCACTTCAGTTGAACTCGTTTATTCCTTCTAAACGAAAAAAATCATAGTAATTTGTTTACGAAATGGCAGCTTAAAAGGAAAATGGAAATTCGTGTGAAAGTATTCTAAAAGTTTCAATGTGTGTAAAGAAAAATTTTAAAACTTTTAGCTTTACTACAAACATATTTATTTAACAGAGCTCTGTTAGAGAGATAACATAGCCCTGTTAAGAGAATAAAAATTCGATTTATGCATCCAAACTATCATTTTCAAGGAAACAACAAAAGAAGGCAAAACCAAAAATTAATGGATTTGTTTTCGGGGTATTCCTCTATTCTTCTTCATACTTGCAATTTTTAACAGCGCAATTTGGAACGGGTTTTTGGGCATTTTAACATTTTAAAATTTGAGTTTCTTTGAAGGTGAAGCCATTTTTATGGAAAAAACAAAAGATATCAAAACCAAAATGAATGGGATTTGTTTCCGAGATATCCCTCGCCAAGAACACAGTACAATAGAACAAAGCTACATAATAGCTAATCTTATTCTATCTTATTCTTTTGAGAATAAGCAGTATTGCTCTGCTCTATTTATTGACATTTCGCAAGATCTGGCACGAAGGGCTAATTAACAAAATTTCAATTTAACTACCAGCTAACAGGCATAAATTATTGAAAAGTTATCTTTTCCACTAAAAAATAGCGTACCACAGGAAAGTATTCTGGAACCATTCCTTCAAACATTGTTTACTGTAAATATGCCAACGATCTCAGTAACTAATACATCCACCTTTGCAGATGATATCGTGAGTAATAAATTAAATTCAGCAGCTGCGTCCAAACAACTTCACACGCACATAAACCAACTGAAAAAATTGCTACAAAAATAGAAGATCAAAGTGAATGCTGCAAAATGTGTTCACATAACATTCACTCTGCAAAGGGACACGTGTCTTCCCGTTAACAAATCACCAAATTCAGATTCGTTAATAATTTTCATAAAATTAGCAGAAATAAAAACTTACTCTTAACATGGCTCTCTTAAAAGTTAACATACCACTGTTAGTAACATGACAGTCATAGTGTTTTTTTTTTGATAATCTTTATTCTGGACAGGTTTAATTCAATGAAAGCTATCAGTATGTTATTGGCTCCGAGGGATATTTTACGGAATTATCATAATCTAACACTTATAAAGTACCTACGAGGGGTTGTCCAAAGTGTGGTTAAAATTTACAAAAATATCAATTAAGCAAAATTGCTCGAGAGGAAAGGTGATCAATTTGAACAAAAATATCAAATAGCAGTTAACATACCACATGCATGTGTAGCACGTACTAAGAATTGAGTTTCCAGAAAAAATATGCAATTACAGGCGACATAGAAATAGTTCTATTAATTTGTTTGTAACGAATTTTAACTTCGACTAAATAAAATTTAATCACACAATTTTTATATAAAGTAGATTTGAAAATGTGTGTGAAGATAAATTTTAAAATTTATAGCTTTGCCAGGGATATCTCGCAAACAAATCCCATTCATTTTTGTTTTGCCATTTTTTTGTTTTCTTGAAAATTATAGTTTGGATGAATAAACCGAATTTTTCTTCCCTTAACAGGGCTAAGTTACCTTTCTAACAGAGCTCTGTTAAATAAAAAAGTTTTAGGCAGGGTAAAATTTTAAAAACTGATCTTCTCACACATGATTTGAAAAGAGAACTAATGTTGCATATTTTCATGTTTCCAACATTAATCAATTAACAACAATTATTTCCTTTAAGCTGGAGTGATCTATAAGCAATCAGAAACGGTTTTAAGTCTTGAAATAAATCCAGAAATTTATTAAAATTTGAAAAGAGTTCTTAAATTTGATTGCAACATTTAGTTTCAGTTAAACATCAGAATTCAGGCTTCGTTCATTTCGTTCTAGAATTAAGAGCTTTGTTTTGCAGTTGATTTAAAAAGATTCCTCTATTTAATTTACCTAGACTGTCATATATCATCTTATATTTTGTATTAGAAATGTGTTTTGCTAAAAATTGAAAATATGGTTTCTTCGCTTATGTATTGTTTTTTTTTTGGAAGTAATAGAAACTAAACTTTTTTTCTTCTATTTAATTTGCAAAATTTATGTTCTTCTTTTTGCTGTAATTCTTATTGTTTTTGTTATGCTCAATTCCCTTGATCCCTGAAACCAACTAAAAAAAGAGAAATAAATAATAAAAAAAAAGAAGAAAAAACAGACAGCAGAGTTAACAAAAACTACTACGAATGTAAAAGATGAACATGACTAAGAACAAGAAAACTCTTACAACAATAATAATAAGTTATTCTTACAGTATTTTATTTTATATATTTTTTGTTGTTGTTGGTTTTTATTTTATTTAGCCCATGAACAAATGTGTAGTGTTGACATGCCCTTTGGGGATTCATATGTTTATAAATGCATGTTTATATCTTTGTTTGTTTGTCTATGTGTGTTTGTTGTTAAAACTAAAAATATTTTTTACCGAATTGAAACTTGAGTTGATTGGGAGTACGTACGTACGTTGCTATATAAAGTTTGTAAAGGAATGTTTATATAAATGGAGGGCAATTAGAAAAGTTATAATAAAAATAAATTGTAGTTGTTCGTTGTTGCTTTATTTGAACAAAATCGAGTTTTAAAAATTTAATTTAGTTATTTCATACACGGAAGTAATTAATTAGATGGAATAGTTCACTGCCAATTTCATTAGCATTAAATGATAAATAATGCTAATGATTTTTTCACTATTAACATTATTTTCATTAAAGGTAATGCTTTTTAATGAAAAGTTTTCATTGATAATTAGTTAAAAAACAAAGTCTATCAAAAATAGTTTCAAAGCATTATCAGTAATAAATAATCACCTTAAAGTGTTGTACAGCATTATTTTAATTGGTATTTATGAAACAAAAATTTCTTGAAATATTTATATCTGAACATTCTCAGGAAAAAATGAGACACTATAGAAATTTATATTTTTGTTTTCGTGAAAGTAATTAGAACTTGTGCCTGGAGTGTTAGGTACCTTTAGATCCTAGACATAAAGTTTTACACCTGATTGATAAATTATTAAAATTTTCAAATATTGATCAATCTACACAAGGTAAAGGATTTTTTTATTTAAGCAAAGTTCTTTTTTTAGAAGTTCTGCTATAATAAATTAAGTTTTTTAAAAAACAAAATTCTTTTCCAATTGTTTTTAGTGATTAAGTTTAATTAAAAAATTAATTAATTAATTATATTAATTAAGTTTTATTAAAATTTCACTGCCATTAGTAAAAATAATTATTATTAAAATAAAAAAAATGGCAATAAAATTTTTTTAATTTTAATTATTTTAAGCAATGCTAGCGGTATTTTAATGGTAATGAAAAAATCCCAAATTAAATATGGTTAAGTTTTGTTTAAACCGTAATACATATGTGTATATGGGCTCTTAAAAGACCTTTTATGTTGTTTATGAAGTCTCATTGCAATCAGCGATATGCCTACCGCCACCAGCGATATACCTATCGATACCATAGATGGCGTGATATTTTTCAATAATAAACTATTTCAAACCATTTCAGTACAAACTCTTGTATATTATAAAATAAGGGTTTGGAATTTCCCAGAATTATCGGGAAAAAATTATTGCGTTCCCGGGATTTCCCGGGAAGAAATCAAGTCTATTTTATGAAATAATATTAAAAAATCAGTTTTATTAAAACATAAGCAAACAATAAAAATAATTGTTAATAACAGTTTTACCAGTTTATGAAACAATTCAGATGACAAGACAAACATATCGTCGCAAGAATTAAAGAACGCTGTAATTGACAAAACATTAAATGTTCTTCGACCTTTTGGTAATTAAAGAATGGGGCCTGACGAACAGGATGCAGTTTAAAGCTCGTAAAACCCAGTGCTGTGTGCTTTCGCACAGGCGAACTGCTGAACATGCAACCCCATCTGTAATTATGGGTGATATATATGTATTAAGGAATCAGAAGCTCTCGATATTCTTGGCATGAAAATTCAATGCGATGTTCGTTGGAACAAGCATATTTTTCATGTTGCAAAAGAAGCACTCAAGTTCCCAGGTATTTTGTAATGGTGAAAAAATTACTTCACTCCATCTGATCTCCTTGCTATCTATGTCACCTTTATCAGACCGAAAATGGAATACAACTCTCATATATAGGCCGGTGCTTCAAAGTCTATTTTGGAGTTACTCGAACGCGTGCAGGAGAGAGCGAAGAAGCTCATCAGTGACAGTAAGGTGTCCAGCTCTATTGACTCACTAGAGCATCGACGCAATGTGGGGTGTGTTTTACTGTTTTATTATTACTACAACGGAATGTGCTTTTATTAAATCAGGGAACTTGTTCCTGAGAACCGTAATTACATACGAGCAACGCGTTCTGCATCAAGAGCGCATTCCTTTGTGGTCGATTGGCCAGTGAATCGCACAACGCATTACAGAGAAAATTCGTTTTTTAGCCGAACAGTTCGTATGTGGAATAAACTCCCTGCAGAGGTCTTTCCTGCCACTTACAATGTGTAAAGATTCAAATCAAATGTCCACAAGCACTACTCCCTCTATCCCCCTTCCCACAACCTAATTTACTAGTTCTGGCACAATACATTGCATAAGAAGGGGTCATCCCCTGAGTGCTGGTCCTTATTAAAAAAAAAAAAAAAACTGTATGCAAGTAAAAAAAATATTCAAATCACAAAAACTTTACAACTTTGAAACGTATTTTTATATTGCCTCGCTTAATATAATTTTTAAGGAAACAAAACTTTAAAATTCTAAAACGCTTTAAGTGACACATTTGGTTTTTTCTAATTAAAACTTAAGAGCTCTAAATTAAAGTGGATAAAAAAGTTGGGAAAAATATTTTTTGAACAAAATGCAAAGAGTGGCGTAAATTTTAGTTTGAAAAATTTAGCCGACGCAAAAGTATCGTAAGCTACAAGTGTAAAAAATACTAGTTTTTGTTAGGCTTACGACAAAGAAGACACTGGTATTTTTCAAAACGCAGATGGCGTAAATTATTTTTTTATTTTTCATCATACAAATATGGGGCAGACACCAAGCGACGCAGTATGTTCTTCTGATAAAAATGATGCAAAAAACGTGTCTTCCTTTTTTTTTTTCAGTTACAGCGTTTTTTAATTCTTGCGATGATATGTACATTTGTACTATATAACGAGAGATAACAGAGATAATAATTATGAAAAATTGTTTTATTAATTATTTTTTGAAATATATGATTTTTAAACTACATTCAACAGTCTACTACACAAACTGTTGCTTGTTTTCGATGCAAAATTTTCAACAATAGAAAAAATCCTTTCACTTTCAACATTTGAAACCATGTTCGTGGTTTACATGTTAGTGGCTTCAAATAACTCAAATTCCTATTTAAACAAAAAAGTAACCTTTTTCTAGTCTCTCAACGAAATGACATATTTTTATGAAATAAAAAGTATTCAATATTTAAATCCAACTTCTGAGGGACCACCTCACAAAATTTTGTTTAAATCTATCAAGCAGTTTTTACGTCATGCGAGTACAGACAGACTGACGGACAGACGAAAATTCTAAAAATAGGTGTTTTGTATTTCATATCGATTTCTATCTATACCAACACCAAAATTTTCGAAAAATATTTCATGTACACAGATGTATAGATGTAGTAGAATTTACATGAAACGAGATATTTTAAAATTCTTAAACGTTACAATCAAAATATTTGAAAAACAATCAGTGTATTTTTGTTAAGTGATGATTATAAATTTCCCGTTTCTCAGGAAATTAGTCAAAATTTTCCAGGGGAATTGTGGATAGTTTTTCCCGGGAATTCTCTCCCAAACCCTATGCAAAATATATAAAACGCACTTGCACCACTTTTAAAGAAAACGCCTCGAATATTTTTTTTTGTAATTGAATTCAAAATATATTTGCAAGTAATGCTTTACAGTCAAAATCGATTGCATTTAGATGTTTGGCAAGTGCTAATAAATCATTATTACATCAATAAAGGACATTTTTGACAGCTACTTACCTCGAGAAAAACCCCTTTTTGAGGTGCGAATATTAACAAGGATGAGTTACTTATTTGTTGTATTTTGCCGGAGAGAATGAAACAAAACTGTCAATATCTAAAGTGTGAATTTGTACGTACTCTTTCTTAACTGTCTTCCAAATTTTTCTATTTTTAAAGGACTTTAAATGGTTTCTTCGTAAAGTTTAAAAAAAGTGCATGCCGGTGTTGGCATTTAGTTTCTTTATTTGTTAAATTTATTTGGTTTATTTTATAAATTTGTTGCTGCAACCTTAATGTTTTCCTTTGTTTTTTGTTTATCTCTGCTGGGTTGAATGGTTTCTTTCTATGTCTGTCTATGTTATTTTTTTTTTTTTTTTTTTTTGGCACTTTTTTTCAACTTTAACTTAGATTTTATACGTTTTAATATAAAACAAGCAAATTGTTTTTTTTAATACTTTTTGCACACAACTTGACTCTACAATAAAAAAGTTTCAACTAAAAATAAAAAACTTTAAATTGAAGAAAATCTACACATGCACACGTTTAAATGTACAAATGCTAAATATTGCAAAAATAGAAAATTTAAACACAGACCTGCATACATCTTTTTCAATACTCAGAATAAGACAATTTTATAATAATAATAAAAAAAGAAATAAGCATAAAAAATACATCTACATATGAAGAATGAAGGATTGGCTTTCATTGTTTTATTTTACTGCTTAAACGTATTGAAGACAGTATTTTCTTTTAACA
Organism: Cistogaster globosa; assembly: GCA_937654795.1. Classification (NCBI taxonomy): domain Eukaryota; kingdom Metazoa; phylum Arthropoda; class Insecta; order Diptera; family Tachinidae; genus Cistogaster; species Cistogaster globosa. The sequence continues at coordinate 6,140,242 of OW569403.1, forward strand.
AAATTTCCGTTTCTTATGTTGTATTTTTTTATCTCTTTTTCAATTTTCTTATTTTTACTTCATTTTTTTTATTCAACGTGATCATAAGAATTTTACGATTATGTGGCAAGAAAGAAACTACATTTAGTGTAAAATAAAAAAAAAATTAAAATAAAAAAATAACGGAGCATATAAATAACAACCAGACTTGGCAATAATCATTTTATTTTCCTTTATTTTTGTGGCAGGAAAAACATTGGAAATTGATTGAAACGAACCTTAATTTAAACAAACATGTGTTTTATTCTTTTTGGCTTGAACACATGTTTAAATGAGAAAAAAGTCGCCATTTGCAAAATTATTTGTATTCGGAAGAGCATATTTTTTTAAATCATTTAAGTGTTTAAAGTAACAGAATTGAAGAGAAAAAAATTTTATTTTATCAGTTTCCAAATTTTACCTCAAGGGATAATATTATAAATACTGATCTGTTAAATATGTCGTTTATTTATATATTTATTTACACTTTTTCTTAAGCTATTTGAATCGAACTATGGTATTCATTTTTAACTATTTTTTGCCTTGGCCTCCACGCCCGTACTAAACCCTTGATTTCAAATGAGAGTCCTGGCATCTAAAAACAAAGATGACCACTTTGCAGCACTAATTAAATTGCATTAAAAAGAAATTTACTAAAAATAGTTCAATTTTTTTTTTAATTTTATTCCCAGCCAGGGGTTGAACCAGTGATCTTCATAAATTATCTAAAATTTACTTTTTCGGCTTTGGTTCCCTTTTTTTAATTTAACTTTTATTAAGAAAAATTATTTTTTAAATGTACACGGACATTTTCAAAAAAGAACAATAAAAACTAGACGCTGCAAATTTATTGCAATTATTAATCAAATTAAATAATTCGGCTTAAGTTCATTTTTTAATTTGATTTTTAAAAGAAAAAATTATTCACAAATTCTTACAACAATTTTTTTTTTAAGGAAAAGAGGAAAAAAGAGACGTCATCAGTATATAAGGCAGCATTTTCTTAATCGCTACATCCGTAATCAACAAAAATAGTGTTTTGAAGAATTTCTTAAGCCACTATATAGTTCTCTTCTGGAAACGATGCTGTTAAAAAGTTATCTTTTTTCTCTGTTGCACAAGGCCTATGATTTCTGTGCTTTATGTGTTTCCCTTTCTCCTTAAAAAACGCATTAAATATCTAAAGTTTAAATATTTTTATTAGTGAAGTAAAATTTGTTTGTTAACTTTCGTAATAATCTGACTAAATTGTAATTCATTTTTGTTGCATTCCTCAAGGAATTTATGGCCATAAATAAAAGTCAAAAAATGACTGTTTAATTTTTTCCATTAATTTGGCTGGAAACAACAAAATTATTTATTCAGTGTTTATACTTTAATTGGCAATTTAATTTTGATTTCATAAATTTACAACTGAAATGAGATAAAAATAAATAATAAAAAAAGTATTTTTAAAATTTGTCAAAAATCCAAGAGGCCAACCACACACAAACACACACACACTGTTCATTATAAGAATAAGAAAACTTCAAATAGAACATTAAAGAAAAAACTGTACAAATTTCTCTAAGGAAAACATTTTTCTTTTCTTCATATTTAACAAAACAAAACAAATGACCTTTTTTTCTCATACCATTTTTAACGCACACCTCTCCTTTAGTGTGACTTTATCTTTTGTGTGACAGAATTTTATTTCTCATTTTCTTTGGTACCTTCTTTTTTCAGTGTCTTAAAAGTTTTCGGTTTGTTGTGGGTGGATTTGAGGGTCTATAAAAAAATAATTTAAATCCAGTTAAGAAGAAATTAAATTTTCCAGCAAAGAAAAAAGTTTTCTCTTTTTATTGTTTGTTTTTTCGATTGTAGCACTTAAGGAAAACACAAAGACAACAAGATGATACCTTCTGGACATTTGATTAACATTTGATTTGAAATTATCGTTGAATTACTTGACAAACAAAAACTTAAATACAACAATTTCTACGGTTATTTTATTTTTATACTTTATTTTTATGGTTTATTTTTATGTAACTTTTTTTTTCCATTATAAATTTAATGATGTTGTTGCCTGTTTAATTTTATTTCTCTTTTTAGTTGTTTTTTTTATTTTTTTTATTATTAACTTTGTTTAAAGTTGTTTGTTGCAGGCAGACCTTTTTCGTCTTATTTTATTATTAACTTTTCTTTTTTTTTTATTATTTTTGTTTTTACAACAACATCTTAATTTAAGCAGTGTTTTCAGTTTCATTTTGGCGAACAAGTTAAAGAACATAAAAGGCCACCAACTGAAATGGAATTTGTTTTAGGCCAGTATGCTATTGGCCAACTGTATTTTAATTTTGACTTTTTTATTTGTTTCCTTTGTTTTAAGTCTTTTAAGGAAACCACTATGTTTTTTTTTTGAAGGCCGTTGTTTTATTTTTGAAGCAGTTCTTTTTTGGTTGAGGTCAACATTAAAAAAGAAATAATAATAATTAAAAAATAGTGAAAGCTAAATGACGGCAGTATAAGGACGTAAGAATGTAAGCGGCGGTATTGGGCGACCTGATATACTGCTTTTAAAGGGGAATGCATGTGAAGTGTCTGATATTCTGAGCATTATTAGGACGCTTGTGATAAAAAGGAAAGGCGCCTTTCAGTACAATTCCTTTAAGCTAAGAGCTTGGAATTCTTGTGAACAACGGATTTATTTTTAAAAAATTTAAATTTTAAATTTAAAAAATGGGAAATGCTGGCCCATAATGATTTTTTTTAATAAAAATTTATTTTTTGCTGACATAAAATAATAATATAATTTTTGTAATTTCAGATTTGTAAAAGTAGGAAATTGTATAATCTTTAATTCTCGTATTTTTTTTTAGCAAATTTTTTTTATTTTTGTTTCATAGAAGTTTGTGATTGTTCATAAACACTGTGGTAAAATTTATTTATTTATTTTCTTTGTGAATTTTTTATCATTTTTGACTTGTCTATACCCTTCAGCGCAGCTAGTGAAGGTTTTTCATTGGATTTGTTATTTCTACAATATCCATTTCGGACCCCATAAAGCGTATATATTCTAAGTTCTTATGCTTTACGAAGTCGATTTAGCGATGTGAGGCAGTCTGTCCGTGTTGGAATTGAAACCAACTTTGGCAAGGCTTTAGATGAGCTAGAGAAAATTTAAATACGCGAATAGATCAGACTTAGTTTCGAAAATTTTGCTGTTGAAAATCAGCAAGATCGGTTCATGTCTTTCGAGACAGAGTCCTCTAATTTTTCCATATCATTTGGAGCAGTCAAGTATCTCCAATAAAAAAAAAAAAAATAAATAAATAAATAAATAAATACATAAATTAATTTAAATGGGGCGATAGAAAATTAAAAAATAAGAAAATAGAAACATCAAGTGAAAAACTTGCTGCTCGCCCATATTTTTCTATTTATGAGCCTCTGAACTTTTTACAGAAAAGTACAATTGTACAACTTTTTTTAAGATATCATCATGGGTATCATTTAAAAGCTTTTGAAGAGGTCTTACAGAAAATACAAAAGTTTTTAAAATGCTTAAGCTATAAAGAGCCGATGATATTTTTATCATTTTTTTAGTTTTTTCATTCTCAGTCGCCTCAATTTTTTTTGTTGGATTAGAGTAACTTCACTTAACTAGATTTACATATTTGTGAAGGGCATATCAGTTTCTGCGTAGCTAAATAAAACACAAATGCTTGTTGTTCTATATCTTTGTTACAACTTTCGTTAGTATATCTGCAGGTGGTTGTCTACACTTCTTATTAAAGGCTTTCGATTGTATTGCGGTAGTGTTTTTTTTTCTACTTGGTACTTAAATTTAAGACTTAAAGACAATCACCTGCAGAAATACAAACGAAAGTTTTCTTTTACTTGCTTAGGATTGTTGTTCTTTGGTATTATAGCTTTTTTAATTGTTATTTTAAATATAATTTTTTAGTGATGTTTGCCTCCATTTTGAGGAAACTTTTTCCTTGTAAATTTTGTGTTGATATATTTTTCTTGTCAATTTTCAAATAACTAGCCCGATCATAAACAAAAATTCCGTGCGAGTTTTTCACTTTTCCTTTTTCTCCTATTATAAATGTGTTTCCTTTTTTATTGACTGCGAAAAGTTAGAAGAGTTTGAGGGAAAAAAGTAGGTATTATGAATAAATAAAGAGATGCCAATTTTTAATTTCTTTGTTCCCTTGGAAACTTTTATAGAAAAAATTTTTTCAGTTAGAGAGAAATCCCGTGAGAATATTCATGATTGGGCTGAATATTTTTTCTGATTTTATTAAAAAAAAAAAAAAAAATAAATAATAAGATCGAATTTAATATTTTTTTTAAATAATTTTGTATTTCTTTTTAATTTTATAATTATTATTGTTTTGTTTTTAATTGTTGTACTATTTTTTTTTTTATAATTGAATTGCTTTACTTTTGTAAATTTTTGTAAATACTGGTCTTTGTATTTTAAAATATTTTGTATTTCTAGTGCTTGATGTCCTTAAAAAATATTTACAATGCACTTCGAAAGTTAAAAAGTATTTGTTCAAGATGACTAAAAAAATAACAGGTGCAATTAGACGATAAGCCTTAACAAACTTTAAAGACTGCTCTCATATTTCATAATTTTAGTATCTTTATTATTTGTGTAGTTATAACTGCTTTCGAATTGAAGAACAGTGGCCCTCAAGTAGTCTCTTGAAATTATACTACTTAACAAAACTTTGACAACAATATTCACTTGGCCATTTGTTTGTTTTGTTTGTCTGAATACGTAAGTGTGTTTATGCAAATATATTCGTGTTCAAGTAAATATGTGTGTGTTTTTTTTTTCACATTGTATTTTGTTTTTATTATGCCCCAAGGTGTTGAGCCAAAGAAGCCAGCAGCCACTTGAAGTAGTGAAGTAGGAATTTTGAAACCTTAAACTATAAAAAGCCAAGTAAAATTTTGAAAAAAAAACGAAAAAGAAAACATAAGGAAATCAACAGCATTTAAATGTTCTTTCGGTGTTCTTCATAAAAAATCATATTTTTCTTTGTGCAAATAAGTGTTTAGCTCATTTTATTTCTCAATTCTCTGTATAATCGTTTTCTTCTTTGTGTTAAGTGTTTCGGTCTAAGGAACACAAGGACTATAAATTTCTCACTATAGTTAAAGGCAAAAAAAAAAAAAAAAACAAAAAGGAATCAGGATTAACAGCTCCATTGCCTGGCTGGAATATTAAGGTTTTGCTTTGTTTTATAATTTTGTTTCTTGCAACTTTTTTTTTTTAACATTCATAAACTTGACCATGAATTATGGCATTTAAAAGAAAACTAATTTTAAACTTCTTTCCCTTTTATTTGTTTCTTTCAATCTAAAGCCCTCAAGTTGCCTGTCGGACAAGGAAGAAGATGAAATTTATGGTTTCGGTTATGGTGTGTTTGCTCCACGTGTTGCCCGTGGTGCTTTAACGCAACAGCAACATTTTATTCAACAACAAACACTACATCAAGCCCAATTGGCTCAACAGCAGCAGCAGCAACAACAACAACAGCATCAACAATTATCTTTAATGCAGGGAGCCGTTTCGCATCATCAGCTGCAACAGCAACAACAGCTACCAACACACCCCCAAGGTTTACAATCCATCCCGCCCAATTCTGCCCATCATTTAAATTTTGTGCAACAAAAGTAAGTTTTTAAATTTTTCGCATTTTTATTTTGCAAAATTTCTCTTCATCTTTGCAACCAACACATATTTCTTTTGTTACCTAAATAATTTAATTTACTTTTTTTCTTGCTTAATTTGTAGTTGTTTAAGTCCACGTTCCGCCTATTTTTATGAATTTCCTCCCACAACGGGTAAGTTTAGAATAAAGTTTTTATTTTTATTATTATTTTTTGTTTAAATTAAAAATGTTGGTTGAGTTACATTTTTATTATGCTGAAGCAACAGTAACTTTAAATGAAAGATATTTTCTTAGTTTTTTCTAATGCAACAGTTTTTTTACGTATTTAATTACTGAAAGAACGAAAAGAAAAGTTTCATTGTGGGTGATGGCGTATGATTGTTGCAATGAATATTAAATATTAAGTATACGCCACATCCTTTTGAAACTTTCTAACACACGAGTAGCAGAGTATTAAATAAATTGTATACTCGGTTAATCAGACGACTAGTTATTTGCTATTGTAACTTAATCGGTTTATACTACATTATTCGATTAACTATTTTGTTAAAATAAAATTTGTCGGGATTTTTATAAAAAAAATAACAATAAAAACATTGATTTGTAATCCTTTAGTAAAAAAAATTGAGTAGTTTTGTGAAAACGTGTAGGTTTAAACGTTAACGACAAAACGTCGAAAAAGTATTCTTGTTTAAAAAATGAAGCAATTTTTTTTAAAAAAGAACAATCCAGACAACATCCAACGCCTTTTCGGGGCTTGGGGGACTCAGGTTACTATTTGTAGTTACCCAAGATTATGCTTCGAACCCAATTTAATAAAGAAAATTTAATGGGGATACTCTGAGCAAAATATTTTAATTTTTTTATTTAGTGACATTTTTAATACAAAAGAATTAAAATGCTGAGCTCCTTCTTAAACTTGCAACGACACTTTTCGCTGGTTTCTAGGTAGTGGTAAAATTTAGAGCAACTCGTTGTTGGAGTGGCAGGAGTAGCTCTTGTTGTCAAGGGAAAATCCTACCCTCCAAAAATACAAAACGAGAAACCGACGCGCGACTTATAAGTCAAGGCACAAACCACACGAGGGCACCATCCGAGTTCGAAAGAGGATTGTTTTGAGACGAACAATAAAGATTTTAATCTTTTGATTTTGTGTTTTAATTTTTTTATGTACGATCCTGGACGTTGCTGAGCCCACCCCAGCAACCAGCAAACAGTGTCGTTACAAACTCTGTTATAACGTCTGCAGAATTTTTCACAAACTTGCAGGCAGCAGATCTGTTTACTCTGCTTCTAGTCGAGCATAATGTCATCTTGATATACAAAAGTGTGTTGATAGTTTAAATATTTTAACTAAAGTAGATAAACCTTTGAATATGTATAAAATTTCCCAGCAAACAAACTTTGAGTGAAAAAATATTTACAAAAGAGTTAGTTACGTCAACTTTCATTAATGTGTATCGGCGGCCTTAAACTCATTAGGTTGGACAATCGCTGATTTGAAAAATCTTTAAAATTTTGCAAATATATAATTTTAGAGCTGCTTAGAAACTACAGAATTATTTAAATTTTTATACCAAATGCCCTACTGTGCTTTTTAAGAGATACCTTATCTCTATGAACGGCTATTTCTAGATGGGGTACTAAGTCCGCCAACTGGGTTCTTTTCAAATCCCTTTCGTTTTCTTGTGACGACAAAAATTTCGATCAAAAGTATCGACCTTTTTTCTCACCACCAAGTCTGGCGGAATCAAAAATCCATTTACTCTAGACTTGTGGCTTATATTTTTATTTTTTTCTCTGAATTTAGCCGTTGTAGGATCCTGTCTTAATAAACTATCATAAGAATATGCAATAGCGTGAGCGGCGTTAAGATCTCTCCTGTAATATTATCTCTCTTTTTACACGCCTTTACAATTTTCTAGAAGAATTGAATTCATCTAAAAATCTCAAATTCTTTAGTTGTTTGTAAATGTTTGATCCAATAGAGAGCTATACCATGTCCTTATCAACAGATAAGGTCAGTTTATTTTGATGGCTTGCTTTTAACTCTTCTTTCACTCAATAGAAAATAAAGTAATGTATGTCACCTGAAAAGACAAAATTGTTTATTTTAATAAAATTAACCCAGTTAAATAAAAGTAATATTTTATTAGCAATAATTTATGTAGTCGTAAGTTGAAAGTGACAGTGCGAGGTGTTACTCCAAGAGGAGTCATTGTGAAATTTAACTTTTTTATTGAGAAAATTTATTACATTAGACTTAATAAGTCCATAGAGGAAAGTTAAAAAAGAAACAAATAAAACCACATAACATGCAATCTTTATAAACTAAAGGGTTTACAAAAAGGAAGGAATAAAAGTTTACCCACACCATTTTTTAAACTTTACGTCGCCTCCGATTCAAAAACTGCAAGTTATAGGAAGTGATGCCTCAGTTTCTCTTGCACACAAGACTGTATCAAGAACATTTGGCGTTCTGTTCTCTGATGGTTTCAAGTCGGCTCAAACATTAAAAATAAAATTATCTAGTAGAGAAGTACTCATGGTAGTGGTTCTTACTTGTTTTATAACAATAGAATATGAAAAATCTCAAGTGCAAAAAAAAAAAATAAAACAAAACTGTCCAAAATTGTCCAAATCTATCTGCTCATATTGGCAAACTCTTTATAATGACTGCTCACAGACCTTTTTTTTCCGGAAAACAATAAATCAGACAGTGAAAGTTAGAAAATATCTAAAAGCTTAAGCAATACTTTGCGCTATGTACGAGGGGAGGTTAAAAAGTCTTTTTAATTATGTTAAAAAAAATAAATCAAGTCAGTGGGTAAAATCAGCCATCAGGATTCTTAAACAATCTTTTAATTGCAGCAACTTTCATAGGTTTAGTTTTGTGCGTAGTTGAGATAATTAATGCTGTGTTCAATTTTGACAAAATTGTTGAGCAACTTTGTTGATTTCTCTTGAAAAATCGGATATGTAACTAATGTCGTCAATACCACGATTTTTAAATAAATTGCCGTTTTCTTGCGTTTTGTACGATTAAAAAAAAATATGAATCATTATTATTCGAATTCAGAAAAAATGTTGCCAGTAACATGTTGCCAGCAACATTTTCTAACTTTTCTCGAAAGATGAGAGTACAGCTTCAGCAACATTATTTTTTGACAGCATTTTGCACGATTTTATTATATATGGGGAATCAAGGTCAAAGTTCGCAGTGACCGATGACTCTTTTGACTAAAAAAGTGTTCTGCGATTAAGAATAAACTCTGGAAAACGCTAGTGCAGTCCCCATGGCCACTCACATTTTGTTCTTCAATTTTCATAGTAAGCGATTTGTTTCGGAATACCATGAGTTGTTTTTTACCTTTTAGGAAGTTTGGAGTCTTAATTTTCTAAGGCATTTAAAGTGTTGGATAATCAGTAGATGACGTTTTTTGAAGACACGGTTAAAAAATAAAATGAAACAACTGGAAAATAAGTCTGTATCTATTTTAAAAGTTCTTGCTGACAACACCTCGTAAAAAAATGCCACTCAACCAATAAAATAAATACTTTTGTATTTTTAATATAAGTATGTGCTTGTATGTGTTTGTGTTTTCTTTTGAAAAACAAAACTAATTTGTAATTTCTTTAAAATTCATGAGTTCTTTTTTTATTCTTTTATTTTTATTTTTATTGTTATTTTTTTAGAGGGTCGAGAAACTAAAAAACGCACAACTTTAGCTCGTTTATTAAAAGGTTTGAAGACAGTAAATCGAAGAGATCGCAGCCAGCAACAACAAACAACAGCTCAAGCTCAAGTGAGGGTAAGTGTTTGTATTCTCATACCCATTCATATTCACATAACCATTCGCTTGCAAACATACATGAAATTAATATTTATACATTTGAGAGCAGGCAGGCAGGCAGGCAGGCAGGCAGGCAACAAAAGAAAGTACTTTTGGTGCTGTTATCCCTAGATATCAATACAATTTATATTTTAAATAGAAGTGGAAATAGAATATGAAAAGAATAAAAACAATAAAAAAAAAACACTATATCATTTACACGATTATCATAAAATAAATTTTAAATATTTGCATATTTGTTACTTAGACACACATACTTATAGACGCACTTACTAACACACTTACGCAACGCTTTAAATGTATAAATTGAATAAAAAAATTTCAGCTTAAAAGTACTTGAGCAGCAGCAACAATAGCGTCAACATCAAAAGCGAAACACATACTCCCAACCCTTCTCTTTGCTGCCACAGTTGCTTTTATTCATATGTATTCACACACATACATACGCACATACATACATACATACATATAACATGTCTTTCTTTTTTCATTGTTATTATAATTTTTTTTTTGTTGTTGATTTATTTAGAAAAGTTTTTTTTTATCCTTTTTGGCGACATTGTATGTTTCTGTATGCTGATGAAGGGGGTGTAAATAATTTTTCACATACTCGTAAATAATTTTGTTGCCTTCATTTACATTGTTGTTTTTTTGTGTGTTAAACTTTCCTTTTACTTAAATTTTTATTTCTTAAATTTGTTGTTTTAGTTTTTAACTTCCAAAAGAAAAATTATTGTAAAGTTAATAAAGTCAGGTCACTGATTATTCGATATTTTTTTATCAACCGGTTTTGTCTCAATTCGAATATTTGAATTTTGGCAGAAAAAAATGTATTTCTTTATTAAGAACTTTAACTAATAAAATACTCTATAACAAAATTATTGTTAAATTAGTTTCTTTAAAAAAAAAAATTAGAATGAAAATGTTAGGGCGGTAGTACAGTGAAACAAACAAATTATCGTCAAAACCTGGTCCATTGGTTGGTGACGAAAGTTTTTTTGTTTACTAAACATCCAGCCATGTACCACTGTGTTATTTCGGCAAGACTTAACTTAGTTGATATTTTGTTTACGGCATCATGCGGATCATCTTCCATCCATCTTATTAGTTTTCTCTTCAAAAACACGCAGGCAACATAGGTACCGTTTCTTATTCATTCTATCAAATACAACACACTTTAGGCAACAACTTTTTCGTGCAACAACATTAGCTTCTTGTTGCTAACGAAAGTAAGTTGTTATTGATCTTGTTCGTGAATAAATCCTTCTACAAAAGAGTCTAAGTGATCCTCTCTACAGAACGGTGCAGGAGAGCATACTTCTAAAAGTTCTTTAGTAAATGATACGATTTGAATTTAATGAATCCCGCCTAGTCTCCAGATGATTGCTTGACTTATGTGCCTTATTGACTTATACTTAATAATGATTGTCAAGCTCTATGAAAATTAAAAACCAGCAGCTCCAAAGCATAAGATTTCCATACAAAACTAATGCTTTCATTTATCTTTTTCGTAAATCTTATAGTTCTTTACGAATTACAAGCTGAGACTCTCCTAAACTCAGATAAAGAAAGAAATTTTTTCCCTCCTTAATTGATATAAGCGCTGACTTATTATTTTTGGCGATTTTAAGAAGCCTTTTTGGGAATTGTGGGATTTTTTTTTTTAATTTTCAAAAAATTTTATTAAATCCTTAAATAGTTTAATTATCTAAATATATTTTTATAACTAAAGAAATTCATTACGAATGTCGATAAAAATTTCTGTTCTTGATAAAAAATTTTTATTTCAAGTGAAAAAACGCCTCAAATTTTGACATAAAAAAGCTTTAGTTATTTAAAATTTTTGAATATTAAATTTTTGATAAGACTTTTTAAATTTTTTTACCTATTAATATAAAATATGTCTGTCTACCTTAATCATTATGCTTAAATTAGTGAAATAAAAGCATCTCACAGCAAAAGGGCTTAAGGTTGTGTGTGTGTGTGTTTTTTTTTTTGTGTCATAAAAAAGTTGAAACATAAAAAGTATCTGAAAACAGCAAAAAACGCTAAGGATTTGTTAAAATTTTGAAACAGTCAAATTTATATAAAATATTTTAGAACTCATATTCAGTTTTAACATTAAAGTAGGGTTGCAATGTTATATTTTGCCAAGTAATAAAATCAAAATAAAAAAATAAATGGAAAATGCTTTTAAAATTCTCATATTCATAGCGAAGAACATAAGAAAATAATGTAATCTTTATGTTCCCTTGTTTAAATGGAAGGGAAAGTAACACTGACAAAGAGGCGCCCCATAGCGGGAGGTAGATGTTTTTTTTTTGTGTTTTTGTTATAAACGAAGATGGATCTTATCTTTTATTCTATTTGTATTCATTATAATAAAAATCTCTTAGTGTTTGTTTTTGTTTTCTTAATGCTGGCAAATGTGATTTAGTGAATTTCACTAAGAAAAAATTAAAGTTATGGTTGCTTATATGTTAAATAAAAATAAAATAAAAATAAAAAAATATATAAAAAGCCATAATGCTGTTGTGTTATAAATATGTGTTTTTACTTACATGAACAATATTTGGAGGTTATAAAAAAAAACTAGTTCGTACTACTGCATTTCAAACGTTAATAACATTTAGTAGAATTCATAAAAAATTCATACCCTTACACTTACACTTACACTTACCCTGACCATAACCTCAATGACCTTGTTTTCCCCCTGTGTTTAAACATCATATAAACAACTGGCATAATGGATCTTGTATGCTTGTTTATTTATGAAAATATAATTTATGTGTCTAAAAAAAAAACTAAAATAAAAATGTTAATTTAATCACAAGGAAATACATACTTTGGTTTATAACCCCTCTTTAAAAAGCCATATTTTCTAAAACAAAAACACAAAATATAAAAATGAATATAAAAAAAGTTATAAAAAAAAAATCATTACAATAAATGTTTATTGTTTAGCTTGATTCCCCACTAAGGATTTCGCCTATTGACGCCACTTCTCGCATGCAATTAATTTTTTTCTGTTTTTCTAATGGAGAAAAAAGAAAACTATGAAAAACTATTGATTTAAACTGAGCGAGTGAGTGAGATTTATTCTTGTCAATTTTAGTAATTATTTTTTGTACCCTTTTAAAATTGCTGTTCTTGTACTTTTCACCAAAAGTCGAGGGGGCAAAATACATGTTTATCAACATTCGTTTAGAAACCGTCGTAAATTATTAATCTGAAAAATTCAGAATGGTTGTAATGTAGAACTGTTGTTTGTTAATTACCAGAAAAACAGAGCAGGTTTTTAATTTTTAAACATTTTTTTAACAGGCTAAGATGATACTTCGTTTATTTTTCAAAAAAATGTTAAGCAGCATTTATTGGTTCATTTAAAATATTTAACAGGGTAAAAGTGGTAACCATATGGCGATTTTGCACAATTCTGCAACATTTTGCTCTTAGGTATCCTACACTTTTTTTCATATATGAACGTTTAATCTTTCCTTGGTCATTGTAATTAAAAAAAAAAAAAAAATAAAATTGAAGACATTATTAAATTAAATATCTAAGCAAAATGAACAAACGTTGCATAACAATCGCTACATGTGTTGCCCAAGATTCTCTGATTGATTCTGCGTTACATTTAACTGTTGGTTAAGTATGCAAGACGATTCCGATCCTTTGGAGTTATTCAAGACATTGCTGGTGACCCAGTGTATGAGTTTTATTCTTTATTCTGAACTAACTATTAAGTTTTTTCCATTAAATGAAATTTTTAATAAAAAGCTATACACTGCACAGTAGGGCAGAATCAAAATATTTTGAAAAAAAAAACAGCCATTTGTAAGGGGCTATAGGCTAATTTATTTAAAATTTCACACGAGTATAGCAGAGGAGTATGTGAGCTTATGTTTTAAAACTGGGTGCCATCCACTTCCCAGGAAATGCATTATATGGACTCAATGTCGGGTACCAATATATCTTCAATTTTTGTGTGATTTTTTTAAATTATACATGGTCTATTAAATACTTGCAAAATGGTGTTTTAAACTGCATGTTTATATTTTAAAATGATTTTTGATACCCTGGTCCAGTTTTTTGCAAATACTGTGTTAAGCCAATTTACATTAATTAAAAAAAATATATTTAATTTTCAATTTAAAAATTTCCAAAGTTATTTTATTTTTGTGTTTTAAGCCTGAATTTTTAATTTGCTATTTTACTTAAATTTAATTGCCACTAATGCCGATTTTTTTATGCAATTATGCCGATTTCTTATCAAAATCATTTGTCACCCCTGACCTGAAGATGATATCGTTTTATAATTTACACACCTCTTACTCAAAAACAGTAACAGAATTAGATTATTTTAACATTTCCATGTGAAGATTAAAAAAAAAATTGGTATAAAAACATGTGCAAAATGTTAGAAAAAGCATTTTTAAAATTCATATATCTCCGATCTGAAATAAATTCTAATCATAACCGACAATGTAATTATCATTCAAATATAATAATTTAAACATTTTTTTAGTTTTTTTCTTAATATATTTAATATCATCTGTGTCTATTTTCATTATTTTGCTTAAAAATGTTAAAGCGATCTTATTCTGTTTACTTACAGACAATAAGTGAGAGATATGTTCCCTACAAGAACAGTGATCATCATTTGATCCATCAAATGACAATCACTGATGATGAAAATATCCATCATCGCGTAGAACGAAGTTTCTATCACATTCTTAAAGGAAAAATGATAAACTTGATGGAAACTTTTGTGTACATGTGATTTTGCATCTCCCTCTAATGAATCTTTCCATTATGAAATACATATATCTGCACTGCTCACACTACTGCAGTTTACTATGTAGTGATGCCGGAAGTTCTTATCACACTTGATGGATATACCCGTCACGATTGATGGATATACCCTCATTTGAAAAATCGAACTTATTTTTAATAAAACAATTGAATATTTTCTAATGTATATAAAAGTTTCTTTTTTAATAATATTTTACAGTATAAAAAACGACTTTATTTATAATAAAATAATTAATTCTTATCTCTTTAAATATTTTTTGTTGTAGTCTGTAGTGGCTTCGCTATACTGACTTCTTCACACTTTTTTCAAAATCAAACGCTCCTTGCTGTTGGAAAACACCTTAAAGTAAAAGAAGATATACATTTATGTATAAATAATTTAATACGCAATAAAAAAATAACTTTTTGTTTGAATAATCTATAGTACATACCTCGCAGGGAGTTATTAGGCAAAGAGAGCTTTCAGAGGGCTTACTTATCCCACCTTCCATACCAATTATATTTTTTTTGTAGTAGGAGGTCGGTAAAAATTGAGCGCATCACAGTGCTGACATCCTGAGGTGTCCCCTTAATCATATGTAAATGTGATGTCTATAAAAAATATAAATGTAAGATTATTAAAATACTTTAGGCATGAACTTAAGTTCTTTACCATTGCTTCAGTGAAACCTCTCGACTTTTTCAACTTCATCTCCAACTCTTCCACCGCTAGAAGGTTCTGCCAAGGGAGCATGCTGACGACTGCCTCAAGTTTTGAGTCGTAAGCCTCCCCAGCCACCCTACAGACGGATTTCTCAACCTTTTTGATGACCACCTTGTACTCCATCAAAATTTTTAGGCAATACGAATTGCAAAAGTTCTTAAAATTTAAAATAAATTATGATTTTATACTCACATACTATCCTCAAGTTTTCTAAGCCGGGTTTAGATTTCCTTCTAACCCTGGACGTAATCTTGAAAGGGAAGTAATGCCTTAAATTAAAAAATATTTTAAACCAATATAATTTTTTAAATATTATAAATAACCTTTGTATTTCCGATCACTTTTGGACGACAGTGATGTTGGGTCACACATCTTGAGTGTTTCTACCAAATACTGTTGCTGACTGAAAATCAGAGAAATATATAAAATTTAGCAAATAAGGAAAAGTTTTACAAATAAAAAACAACTTACAATTTTTCCAACTCGAATCTAATTCTTTAAAGGCGGTGGCGGTTTTAAATACCCGCAATATGCCTGTGAAGTTTTGGGTTTCCAGTGTCAGGTTCATTGGAGACAATCTATGCACTTCAACTGCTTGCAATCCAAAATGCAACTTACCTTTCTAATTCCACATTGAACTAGTATATTTATTTTAAATTCTTTGTTTTTTATTTATTTTTTCTTTAATTTTTGCTTTTAATAATTCACTATACCACTTTTTTAATTACTTTATAAATGCGCAATTTTCTTAACGTAAGGAAATAAAACATATATTAATTGTTTCACTCTTGCATATGATTTGTTTGTTTGGGGCAAACAACGTTGCAACTGACAAGAAATTTCTCTTCCCTATTTTTTCTTCCAAAATTTACAAAAATTCCTTAAAACCGGCTAACTTTTTACAGTAAATTTAATAAAAATTTTGTTTGACCTTTGGCACAATTTTAATTACAAAACATTTAGTAAGCTATATTTTATAGTTTGCTGCATTATTATCTATAAACTCAAGTGAAAAATAAGATTTAGTCTATAAAAAAAGTTCATCCCAATTCAGTACCAAAAACGCTACAACGGCAACGCTGTTTAATATAAAATTGTTGCAAATGTGTTAGTGTACATATTGTGTTAGTATTAGTTTCTGTCAAACATTTCTTGCTGGGTTAACTAACATAGGGTTGTCAAAACAAAGCCAAGAGACGGAGCCATATTTACATAAATATGATCACAAGTGTTATTAAAAAATATGTTCTTATTAAATTGCTTATTTGGCTGTGAACATTTTTAATGTTGTGGCCAAAATATTTGAAACAATATTTTAAGTATTAAAAATGCCGTATTGTGAATTTAAAATTGTATGATGCAACCGATACCGATATATCGGCGATACTTCTGGTTTTCCGATATATCGATATCGGCGATATTTTACTGTCGATACGCCAATACTTCTTATATTTTTCTTTAGAATCTTATTGAACAAAATATTCAATTATCAAGTCTTTTTTTTATGCATTACAACTATGAGAAATAACATATTAAAAGCAAAGCATAAAGTCAAAACAGAATACATAATGGAATTGTTTTTTCTATTTTGCTTTGCACCATACTAATGAAATGTTCTCTAAATGCTAATTCTTGTATGTGTAGAAAGAACTTAGCAGCTAGAACTTACAACCAACGAATGGATAACGACCCTTAGCAAAGCCACTGCTAAATTATCTGACGCTATTCTGCTTAATAGTCTTCGAACATTATTAGAAAACATAATAAACGCATCGACAGAGATGGAGAGTAGTTCGGAGTCCTAAAAATTTTCGACTAACTTAGCAACATCTCTGATTTAAAGACTTGATGATTTAGAGAATAATGAAACCTGTTATTTATCTACAATTCTTGACCCTAGATACATGGCTCGAATATTTCAAAGACAATCGACTTCAATCCTATTGTCTTATTGAGCTGCTTAGCATGACTCTACATCCCGAAAGTGTTGAAGACACAGTCCTTCCTACACCTATGAGAAGAACTCGCCTTTGGGCCGTATGTAAAAAAATTATAAGGGAATCCGAGGAGGATGAGCCTCTATCTATCCTAATCTATGGTTCTGCTAACGAAGAAGTCAAGAGATACCTTAGATCATTAATGTTGTTGTTTTTGGCCACACAAAGTTATTGTTGAATTTAAAATTGTTTAGCTTCACAAGCTGATATGACCTAAAATGTTTTATGTAAATAAAAAACAAATTTTTATCACATATTTCCCCAACGTTTCGTGAATGTTATGTTCACTTCCTCAAGGGGTTGTCTATTTAATTAAAAAGAAGAAAAATTCAACAAAGTTACAATTATAAAAATTATACATAGAAATTTAATAAACTTACAATGTGAACAAGTTGTTACATTACTAACAAAAAACAAAAAACAGGATTCTTATTATTAACAATATACATATATAAACATGAGTTTTCAAACACAAAACTTAAAAACTAATGCTGGTCAAATAATTGCGAGTTTATAACTGGCGCTTAAACTATCTGTGTCTTCTTTGATGTTCATAGTTTTGTTTATTTTTTGTTGTATTCTTAAACTCTCTATTGTATATCTCTTTCTTTCGTTGTTTTCTTTGTCCAGTATTTTTACATTGTCAAAATCGGCCTTATGTCTTGTTTGTGTTATATGTTGAGACAATGCTGTGCTTTCTCTCTTTTTGTTGACATCAGCTTTATGCTCATTTAATCTTGTCTCCAAGCTTCTCTTTGTGGTTCCAATGTAAATAAGATTACAGTTGTTATTTTCATCTCCTTTACATTGGATTTCATACACTACATTGTTTTGTTGTAATATCGTTATTGGTGTTTTTGTTTTCGTAAAAATTGCATTTAATGTTTTGTTTGGTTTATATGCAAAACTTATATCGTTATTATTTATTGTTGTTTTTATGCTTTTATTGTCAGTGAGGCCAGGTATGTATTTTACACTGTAAAATTGTCTATTTCTATTAGTGTTACCATTGTTGCTATTTTGTGTTGGTTTGTATAATGTTATTAGAGACTTGATTAATTTTATGGGGAAGCTATTATTTATTAATATATTTGTAATATTTTTTATATTTTGTGGGTGAAAACTTTTATCGCTAATGTCAAGTACTCGTTGTATAAAGTTTTTGGCCGTATTAATTATTTGAGACTTAGGTTGAGTTGCATGGAAGTTGATGATTCTGCCCGATGATATTTCCTTTGCATACCAGTCAAATATTATTTTGTTTCCATTTTTGTGAAGCGTCGCATCAAGGTATGATATTTTATTGTTATTCTCAACCTCCATGGTAAATTGAATTTTTGGGTGGTATTTATTCAATGTGTTGAGTATTTCTTCTTTA
This sequence comes from Cistogaster globosa, assembly GCA_937654795.1. Classification (NCBI taxonomy): domain Eukaryota; kingdom Metazoa; phylum Arthropoda; class Insecta; order Diptera; family Tachinidae; genus Cistogaster; species Cistogaster globosa. The sequence goes on from OW569403.1 coordinate 6,158,679, forward strand.
TCGTCAATATTGATTATGGCTAAAATATCATCTACGTATTTTGCTACGTACTTAAGGTGAATATTTTTGTCCTTCAATTCAGCTAATGCTACGTCCAGTAAATTATCTAATACGATGTCAGCAACGGTAGGTGAAAGTGGATTTCCCATTGGCATACCAAATACTTGATTGTATACTTTATTGTCATATACAAAATAATTGTTGTCATACAGGCAAAATTTTAAAACGTCCAGAAATTTAGAGCGTGGAATTTTTGTTTTTGTTTTAATTGAGTTCCAGTTGTCCATTATGTTGTTGATAGCAGTGTGAATTGGAATATTTGTGAAAAGTGAGATAACGTCAAAAGAAACTATAGTGTCATTAGTATCAAGTTTTATATTTTCCAGCTGTTGTTTTACTTCAAAAGAGTTTTTTACGTTGTATTTGTCAGAAATTATGTTTTTAAGTATTGATCCTATGTATTTGCTGAGCTTGTAACACGGTACTTGGATTGACGACACTATGGGTCGGAGGGGCATGTTGGCTTTGTGTATTTTTGGTAGTCCGTAAATTCTCGGAGCTGTAGCGGCGGAACAAGTAAGTATATGCTTTTGCCAATTGTCTATATATTCTTTTTTGCGTAATTCACTTATTATGTTGTTATTGACTTTAATTAATTTTTGAGTAGGGTCTATTCTTGTGATTCGATATGTGTTCTTGTCCTCCAGTAATTGTTCCATCTTTTTATTGTAGTCGTGTCTATACATTGCAACCGTTTTGTACAACAGCTGAAAAATATAAAACTTGATACTAATGACACTATAGTTTCTTTTGACGTTATCTCACTTTTCACAAATATTCCAATTCACACTGCTATCAACAACATAATGGACAACTGGAACTCAATTAAAACAAAAACAAAAATTCCACGCTCTAAATTTCTGGACGTTTTAAAATTTTGCCTGTATGACAACAATTATTTTGTATATGACAATAAAGTATACAATCAAGTATTTGGTATGCCAATGGGAAATCCACTTTCACCTACCGCTGCTGACATCGTATTAGATAATTTACTGGACGTAGCATTAGCTGAATTGAAGGACAAAAATATTCACCTTAAGTACGTAGCAAAATACGTAGATGATATTTTAGCCATAATCAATATTGACGATAAAGAAGAAATACTCAACACATTGAATAAATACCACCCAAAAATTCAATTTACCATGGAGGTTGAGAATAACAATAAAATATCATACCTTGATGCGACGCTTCACAAAAATGGAAACAAAATAATATTTGACTGGTATGCAAAGGAAATATCATCGGGCAGAATCATCAACTTCCATGCAACTCAACCTAAGTCTCAAATAATTAATACGGCCAAAAACTTTATACAACGAGTACTTGACATTAGCGATAAAAGTTTTCACCCACAAAATATAAAAAATATTACAAATATATTAATAAATAATAGCTTCCCCATAAAATTAATCAAGTCTCTAATAACATTATACAAACCAACACAAAATAGCAACAATGGTAACACTAATAGAAATAGACAATTTTACAGTGTAAAATACATACCTGGCCTCACTGACAATAAAAGCATAAAAACAACAATAAATAATAACGATATAAGTTTTGCATATAAACCAAACAAAACATTAAATGCAATTTTTACGAAAACAAAAACACCAATAACGATATTACAACAAAACAATGTAGTGTATGAAATCCAATGTAAAGGAGATGAAAATAACAACTGTAATCTTATTTACATTGGAACCACAAAGAGAAGCTTGGAGACAAGATTAAATGAGCATAAAGCTGATGTCAACAAAAAGAGAGAAAGCACAGCATTGTCTCAACATATAACACAAACAAGACATAAGGCCGATTTTGACAATGTAAAAATACTGGACAAAGAAAACAACGAAAGAAAGAGATATACAATAGAGAGTCTAAGAATACAACAAAAAATAAACAAAACTATGAACATCAAAGAAGACACAGATAGTTTAAGCGCCAGTTATAAACTCGCAATTATTTGACCAGCATTAGTTTTTAAGTTTTGTGTTTGAAAACTCATGTTTATATATGTATATTGTTAATAATAAGAATCCTGTTTTTTGTTTTTTGTTAGTAATGTAACAACTTGTTCACATTGTAAGTTTATTAAATTTCTATGTATAATTTTTATAATTGTAACTTTGTTGAATTTTTCTTCTTTTTAATTAAATAGACAACCCCTTGAGGAAGTGAACATAACATTCACGAAACGTTGGGGAAATATGTGATAAAAATTTGTTTTTTATTTACATAAAACATTTTAGGTCATATCAGCTTGTGAAGCTAAACAATTTTAAATTCAACGATACCTTAGATCTCCTAATATTCCCTCTTGCTTACTAGCGCAATGACATATCCTAACCAAACTTAAAGAAAATGGCCCAGAAATACTTAAGTTTTCAAATGAGTTCTGTCGCACCTGAGAAACTGTTTTCCACTGCAGGTCTGCTTCAAACGCATTTGAGAAATCCTCTATCTCTGCAAAATTTGAGAACACTTTGGTTTTTAAATAAAAATCTTATTAATATCAATTTTTAATACTAAACTTTTGCAATGTTGTTTTTATAATTTTAATTTAAGTTTAACATGATTTCAAATTCAATTCGTTGTCTATTAAATTTTATGAATATTAGTTTTAATCTTGAGCCAATCAAACTGAATGTTATTGTTTTTTTTTTGTGGTTTGAAAATTTGAATATTAGAAACTGAAATGTATTGAAAATTTGGATGATGTGAAGGTTTCAATAAGTTTTGTAAATTTTTACTTGAACTTAATTTTAATAAGCGTATCGGTATCGGAATCGGTATTGGCAATATTTATTTTTGAGTATCGGTATCGGCATCGGTATCGAATCGGCGAAATGGCGTATCGTTACATCTTTAGATACAAACAATTTTTTGATCTTGCAATTTAAAATTCTTGAAAATTTTAAAGTAAAATGTTGATTTCAATTATCGGAATATGTTTTATGAACATTTTGATCTGTTGATCTTCATTTTAAATTTCTTAATTTTCAATTCATAAAAAATTAAATAAAGATTCTTTTTAGCAACACATTGTTTACCAAAAAAGAGGAATTTTAGTGTTCATAGCATACTTTTAGGCATAATTTAATATTAACTTATCAACTAAAGAAATCAATATAAATAAGGGTATCACCTTTCACACACCACCCCTGTTTTTTGGTTTCTTACAAAAAACATCTTGAACACTTCTTCGAACTTGACATTATTAATAAAAGGGAAAAGCTTTATCTTGATGCAAAAGATTTTTTTTTTATTGCAGGCAATTATAAATAGATATAAAACACTAAAAGAAGGACTAAAATAAGAAAGCCAAATAAGAAGATAGAAAAAAATATTCGCAAGGACTCGTTTATTTGTTGGCGTTTATACACAGAAGATAAAGCACGACAAGATTGAATTTTAGGGCATAAAAGACTTCAAAACAGGCTGACATAAAAAATTTACCTTTTTATTTTATTAATTTCTGCTGCTTAATTAACCTTAAAACACACAGGTTTTATAACAAAAAAATTAATTTCTTAAATAATTAAATTTGCTCTAGAATCGGGTTTGAAGAAAATTTTTACTTTATGTTTTTTGACGTTAAAAAAACTTCAAAGTAAAACAGATGAAATCTTTAATTTATTTTTCCTCTTTTTATTTTCACTTAAAGCAACATTTTCATAAATTCTATTTTATATATTTCTTGATATATATATATTTTTTTTTTTTTTGCTTTCAGGCGGCAAATGAACGTTTACGACATTTTCAAACACTAAATGGTGGTCATCAGCACAGTTTCGAAGAGACAATTCACCGGGTAAGTGTTACACTTGAGAAAATATTAAATGTCCTTGAAGTATCATTAACACCAGCACTAACACTTGCACGTAATATCTTACAATCAAGTAGAAAGTTTCAAACAAATAAAAAAAGAAATAAAATCTTTACAAAATGTTGCTTCAGCAGAAAACTATTAAATAGCGCAGAAAGAAGTTGTTTTGGAAAACAATTTTTTTCTTCTACTATTGACACATTTTTTTTTCTCTTAATGTTTAGTTTGTTTTTATAGATTTATCTATTAAAGTTTGCAGTTTATTTTTTTATTCTATTTCCACCCCTTTAAAGGTTTAACTTTTTTAATGTTCTGAGGTTTTTAAGTTAAGACTTTTTTAAAAGTTGTGTTTTCTTTTGAAAATATTTTTTCTTTGCTGTGTGCAATTACCAAGTTGTCATTTAATTCGTTTTACTTTTTTTTATATATATTCTCTGGGTAGAGTTGTTTCTTTAGAATAAAAAAAAAATGCAGCATTTAAAAAGCAACACTAAAGTTTAATTAAAACAACACACTTTGTCGCCGCCTGTGGCTAAGTACTTTAGACTAAATGAGGATAAATACAGCCAAGTCAAATATTATGAAAAGAAAGTCAGACATAATAGCAACTAAAAGTGGACCTTGTAAGAGACCAACATATTTCCATGTTCTTTTAATTCTTGTTTTTTTAAATCCCTTTGAGCTATGACAAGATGACAAACAAATAAAAATTTTCATGCGTAACGCATGCATTTCCATTCCAAAAATAACACACACACAGGAAATCCAAGGGGCTTTCGCTCTTTTATTGATATTAACGTTCAAATAAATACTGCTTCCTTAAGGAAAACTGACATTTGTTTTTTACATACAACAAAAACTGTATCAAATAGCAATTATGCTTATTTAAAGGCTTTGTCAATTGATAAGTGAGGATAAACTTAAAGCATGGGAAATTAAAATTGTAATTTCTCATGCAGTTTTTTATTGAATTTTCTTTCAAAAACTTTAACATGTGCCTCCACATGTCTTAATTTCTTTAACACTTTCATACATGTTTGTCGCATATAATCAACAACACCGTTTCTTAGAAAGAATCAAGGCTCTATACTGACTATGATCTATTCAATTGTGTTTTGTAGAAAAATTGATCTTTTTAATTAAAATTGTTGAAACTGTTCGCTTTTTTTAATTAAAAACCATCCGGAACCTTCCATCAGTGATGCATTTCGGGTCCAGGTCCTCAAGTACACTTTACCTAGATATGATGGGTTGTCTTTCTAAAATCTAGGCGCTTACCAAAAAGATGTACTGACTCTTGCAGTTGCTAGTGTTAGAAGTTTATGCTATTTCCTCATTAACTTTCTTCTTCATCTTGGGCTGTATTTTCTTTTAAGAGGTTAGCAAAGAATACTTGACTGTTTTTAATTATTTGAAATCGATCTAATTATATGAAAGCAAGCAATATTGAAATGTTTTCATACACGCAGTGATGAAGTTGCAATACAAGTTACATACTGAGTTCATGTTTAGCAACAACTTTAATAAGGTGTTAACACTAGTTCTTTACATGGAAAACAGACAGGGTAGTCCAATATCGCTTTTAGAAAAGATTCATTTTAGCAACATGTCGCTGAAACATTTGACTTTGATATTTTTCTAAGATCATAGGACTTAAAGCAACAAAATTCTGAGTTTTTTTTGTTTGTTTTTGAATCATATTTTTTTTAATAAATGTCAAATATATTTTTGGCTTTTGCATTTAGTTTTGCTAAGAAACAAATTTTTCTCAATGTTTATATACATCTTGTATAATGTTTATATGCAATGTTTATAAGCAATGTTTCTATACAATATATATAAACAATGTTACTTTTATGATGTTGCAAGCAATGGTTTGGATTTGAATTTGTTACCTAAATACTTAAAATACCCTTAAACATTCATGGGCTTTCAATTGACAATTTCTCACAAAAGTATTTTTAATATTTAAACGCTTTGTTCTTCAGTCATTAAAATTTAAATAAGTTAATATGTAACTTCTTTTTTTAGTTTTGCTTTACATCAACTTCTTCCATTTCATTAAAATGATCCGGAAATTTAAATCCTGTGAAAACTGTAGAAATTATAAATTCACGAATTTCATAAAAACTTTTTGATTCGTATTCCAATAACTTTTTTGTTTATTAAAAAGTTTTTATATTCTTGTCATATTCATATTTATCTAGACACATTCAAATTTTCTTGCATAAAATAAAATTATAAAGTTCCCTAACAATTCTATTACAAGTGCAACAAAACAAGGGAACACTAAATTAAAAACAATGGCAAGGAAAAATGGAAAAACATTTAAAAGTTCATTGCCGTCACTATTACATTCATTATTAATGACAACATAACGCCTCACTAAGTTGAATTAAAAACTAAAGAAAAAAAAAAATAAACATCAATATACACTTGGAAACAAAAACTACAACAAGAACTACCTTTAAAAAAGAAGCAACACATAGAAAATATAGTCAACAACAATGACAACATATTTGTGACACCTTTAAATACAAGTAAAAGTGTGTGTGCGAGTGAATATAACAACAACTACTACACAGCATCATTATGTTTACTGCAAGCAAACTTTAAGATGTTTTTTTTTTTTTGTTTTTGATATATTCATGTGAACAGCACAACCTACACCTTGTATTTAGAAAAAGAAAAATAACAACTACAACAACACTGCCAGCAACAACACAATTTAGTAGTAAAGACAGTAGATTGCATTCGTTTAGTATTCCCTCCTGTATCATTATCTTTGTTTTTGTTTTTATTCTTTAAACAGGGAAATCATTAAACTTACACCATTATGAAAAACAACAACAACTACTACAACGAAAGCATTGTAAGGATATGTGCATACAGCAGCATTACGTTTTTTCCCTCTTAAATGTTGCTTAAAAATGCACAAATTTCTTTGAGGCTCCTTAAAGTAGACCCTAAAAAATGAAGTATTTTTTACATTCATTTTTAATCATATTCTTTCTTGCATAGAGAAATACATACACAAGCACATGTTGTGTGAAGGAAATTGCAATTTATGAAAAAAATCATATTCAAGTTTTTAAGATTCAAAGTCAGAAAAATAATTTTAAACATAAGAATTTTAAATGGAACTTCTTAGGGATAATAAAAAGAATTTTTTTACCGTGTTATATTTAGGTGGGGTTTCAAGCAAAGCTTAATTTTATTGTTATCTTTTTTGCAATTGAAAGGTTTTTAAGCACTTTGTAAATTTTCTATTACTAAAGTCGCTTTACTTTAAAAAAATTCCTCTGAGACGAGTTTCGGCTGCTCATGTTCCATCTGCGTTATGCTAAGATGTTACCTGTGCGATAACTAGAAGTCCTAAAGGATGCTCTATCAATTTAAAGTATCCCCTGCTCTGTTACAAGCCTCGCCCTCTACAGTTTCTTAGTCGACAAAGTCTATTTGAACTTGGGAGCTGACAGATTGCAGTAAAAGATAAAATTATGGATTATTTACTAATTGGTACGAAAAATAAAAGTTATTAGAGCCACTATAATATATCTCCAATTTATTGAGATAATGTTGCCAGCAACATGTTGCTGTAAATAAACATGAGGTCAAAAGCATTAAGTAGTTTCTCACATTACTAACAAAGTACAACTTAGTTTTTGTATGGGATTTTAACAGCATTTCGCATGAAATGCTGAATATAATATCGTACCTTACATAATAAAAACATTGTTAAAAATGACAATAATTTTGTTCAATGTATTAATACATAAAATATTTTAATCAAAATATGATTAAAAAATAAAAATAATTTTTTTCACTGCAAACATGTATTGGGACCCCCCCATAAACTTATTCAAGAACTGCGGTACTACCAAAAAAATTGATATCATTTACCTTTTTTTCAAGATCTTTTTACAATACAAAAATAAAAAAAAAATTACTTCTACAAACAAATTCAAAATTCTGCTTAAATTTAAAAGGCTACAGGCATTTTATCGCCACTTGTACAAGATGCCTTGTAATCATGTAAACAATTTCCCCAAATTGCAAAACCACCTTAAGTCATCGTGTTATTAGGAAAATGACAAACAAAAAATCATTCCCCTGCTTAAAGACTAAAGGGGCAGGCCTTGCAACATCATCATGTTTAAGAAGCATCATATATTTTTTGTTGCTGTTGTTTGGCAAATTTAATGTAAATATTTTCTTGTTAGTGTAAGAAACTTTTCATTTTTTTATTACAGCTCCTTTCTTCATTTTTGCTTGTACATTTTAGTTGTGTAAGTATTTTGTTTGTTTGTTTGTTTGCTTGTTGTCTCCAACATGTATGGATTTTTTTTAGATACGAAGAAGTTCGTGTGTGTATTTTGTGGCTGTCTGTCTGTCTTTGTGTGTTTTAGATTGTTGCAATGTCATTTGGTTGTTGGCTACACAAAACGAAAGAACAAAGTTTTTCAACTCCGAATTTAACTTCAAAAAGTAAGTTACTTCTTGCTGTCGTCAACCTCCAGCAAGAGCAGGCATTACACTGTTTAGTATTTTAATATAAAAAAAAAAAAGCTTCAAGTTATTACAAGAGGGACACAAAGACAACTTTATAAGTGTGCGTGTGTGTTCTTAATGTCTTGGTTAAATACTTTTATATTTGTGTTTAAATTTGTGTTTTTTTTAATTTTTTTTTACATTCAGGATACATTTTTCTTAAAGAGTGGGAAATTGCTTTTTTTAAAAAAAATTTTTTTTCTTGTGGTTGTTTGTTGTAGAGTTTTTCTGGGTAAACAACTTGGTTGCAGGTGATAGAGTTGAATTATTTTTAATACACAAAAGTTTGTTTCGTCCAAAAAATTATTTCAGTTTCAATTTAAACTTTAATTAAATTTTGATGGGTTCAAGTATTTAATAAAAGGATTTTTTTAAATATCTTTACGTTTGTGTTTTGCAACCACAAAAAAAAAAATATTAAGCATTACTGACCATTCTACTTAACACGCACACACACTTACACAAACAACTGCTTCTGTAGACTTTCAAAATAATACTTCATATCGCTCGACTGGGGCAAATTACGATTAAGTTCGTTCAATCAAAGTTTTCATTTAAATTACTTTACAAGATCTGGTAGACCAGTTTTACTAATTTCTGCAACAAAAACCAGCACGAATTTAAAAACGAACTTCGTAAGACTAAAAGCTTCAGGTAGTACCACCAGCTTAAAATCAGTTTCATTTTCTTCAATCAAAATTTTTATGTTGAATAAATGGTGTTTTAAAATTAAAAGAAAAGTAGTCAGTTCTATTGGCCCAATAAAAACATTGCGATATTGTGATGCCAAAAAAATAGTCACAAAAATTGAATTGAACACAACTGAACTCTGTTCCAAAAAGTTGAAGCATTAAAAATATTTGCTCTAAATGTGAAATGACGCAATACGTAATGTTAAACAGACTGATGTCATTAGATAACGTAATTACATTTTAAACTTAAAATATTTCTTTTCCCTCTTCATCAAAATGGCGCCTCCATAATCAGTAGAAGGGATTTTTTTTTAAGCTGGTCAGATCTTGTGGATGTGAGAAATATCCACAAATATTAAAATGACATATCACTGTTATAACAATGTGGCGGATAGAATTAGCGGTTCGTTTAGTAGCAGCTATTAGAAGCCGCTGCCAAAGCTTTAGAGAGTTAGCTAAGCCGTAGTAAAATAGGTAACAATGTTAGCTTATACATTAAAGAAGAAGAATCATTTAACTGTCTAGGTTTTCTGAAGCGGTGTAAGCAATACTTCACTCCATCTGGTCTCCTTGCTGTCTATGTCACCTTTATCAGACCGAAAATGGAATATAACTCTCATGTATGGGCCGATGCTTCAAAGTCTATTTTGGAGTTACTCGAATGCGTACAGGAGAGAGCGAAGAAGCTCATCAGTGACTTATTGGAGCATCGACACAATGTGGGGTATGTTTCACTGTTTTATCGTTACTACAACGGAATGTGCTTTAATTAGATCAGGGAACTTGTTCCTGAAAACCGTAATTTCATGCGCGCAACGCGCTCTGCATCAAGAGCGCATTCCTTTGTGGTCGATTGGCCAATAAATCGCACTACGCATTGCAGAGAAAATTCTTTTTTTAGTCAAGCAGTTCGTATTTGGAATAAACTCCTTGCAGAGGTCTTTCCTGTCATTTTCAGTGTGCAAAAATTCAAATCAAATGTCCGCAAGCACTACTGCCTCTATCCCCCTTCCTACAACATAATTTCCTAGTTCTGGCACAATACATTGCATAAGTAGGGGTCATCGCCTGAGTGCTGGTCCTAATTAAAAAAGAGCTTTAACTGCAAAATGTGGTTATCGTTTAAAATGTTAAAGATGCAGTTTTAAAAATTTTATTAAATAAATCAGCCAAGGGTATGCTGGTCTCCCTATCAATGCCGCTAATGTATAAATATGTTAATAATGATGCTACATATCTTTGTAAAAACTAATATTTCCGATACAGAGTTTGATGCTGCTGAATTAAATGTATTCATTGATAACTGTATTACCTTTTACATTAAAGGCCTATAAGCAAGTAAAAAATTGATTTAACTTTAACAAAGCAACCTTAAAAAAATTTCTTATATTAACTCTCAAAACGTTATTAATAAAAAAGTTTATTCACTATTAAGCCTTATAAACATTTTTCCAAATTTAATAGAAGACAGTAAGATAAAAAATTTGGATGAAAAATTTAGGGAACTGCGCCACATTAATTTAATAAATATTTTAAGAATTTAGAAAATGTTTTTGTGGAAGAGTTTTAACACACAATGTCAAATATTTTTAAAGTAAGTTGATGTTTATATCCTTGTCGAAGGTTGCAATAAACTTGATATGTCTTCTGTTTTCATCTGCAAATGTTAAGAAGATTTTTTCAAAACTAGGATGTATAAAAGATTTTTAAAATTTTTTTTTTCGATAAATGTAGATTTATCTATGAAAATTTCTGGCACCTGCTTATAACGGTTTGAAGGACAAGGCATAAATCACATCATGTTGCAGTTGAAATCTACTAATTTGAATTCTCGAATCGATCAGACACAGTTTCGAAAATTGAAAATCGGTCCATGTCCTTCCAGACAGCGGGCTAAACTCCACGCCTGTTTCAATTTTTTTTCATATTTTTTTGATTAAATCTATTTAAATAAAGTTACTCCAACCAAAAAAATTAATATGTGTACAATAGGGAATTAAAACATTAGAAAAAAACATACAAGTGAAGAAATTGACGCTCGCCCATATTTTTCGCGTTATGGTCCTTTAAACTTTTCATAGAAAATTACAATTGTGCACTTTATTTTTAAGGATATAAAGATGACTATTATTTGAAAGCTTTCTAAGAGATCTTTAATGAAATTCTAAAATTTTTAAAAAATGTTTAACCCATTAAGAGTCGATGAAGTTTTTATATAATTTTTTTTTTTGTTAATTTTTAATTTTCTGTCACCCGAATATTTGTTTGTTTGCTTTGAGTTAATTCACTAAACTAGATTCACATACATGGTGAAGGGTATGTAAAATTCGGCATAACCGAATAGAACACTCTTAATTGTTTTTACTATTTATTATTTTTTTATTTTTATTTTAATGGGGGCTCTGTGTTAATTCTGACGAAATTCTTCAAAACACATAACCGTTTATATTTTACTTGTTATATTTTGTACTTGTTCTTGTTGCCTAGTGCCACCTACTTGAAACTTCCATTAATATTGGGACACCTGTTAATTAGACATTTTATTTTTTTTTTATCTTTTTGTTATAGCAGACCTAATTAAACATATACACACGATGCATATTAAACGTGTCTGCCTTTCACAATTCAAAAAAATCTGTATTTTTATGAATATCACGTTACTTTTGGAGCACTATTTAATTTTAAGAATTCATTGTTATAGCGGCTATGGTCCAGACTTCAAAAGTACCTATACGGTTCTAGAAATAGAGAGCTGTGACAGATATGGTAGCGACACTAATCGGGTTACGTTTTTATTGTTTGAGTACAGAAACTTCAAAATAATTTCTTTTAAAGCCTTCAATCCATCGTGTTAAAGACTTAAATACTTTGCTACTCAAGGCCCGAAGGTAAGGACTAAAGGAAGGACTTCCTCACCAATTGAGTGAGCTCTTGCAATACGTTGTTACACAAAAAGTTTTAAAAATTTAATTTTTAATTTTTTTAAACAGTTGAATAATAAACTTTCTGCAGAGCTTAAAATATAAAAAATAAGGATCCCAAGTGCTTGAGTTTTTAGTTTAAAATATTTGTGTCTTCTTTTCAAACATTCTCACTGTTTGTGAATTCAACTGCCTGTCTGTCCGTCTATCTGTCTGCCTGTCTACTCATTCGCAAATAGCTTGCTCTTTGTCAAATCAGTTTTGTAAAGCTTTAGTTTTTCTTCTTTCTTCTGACGTTAATCCATTCAGTTTTGTTTTAATCTCAAAAACGAAAAAAATGTAGTTTCTTCAACCTTTTAAATGCTGCATGACCGGCTGAATTTAAGACGTTAGAATTTGGCATGATTTTTTTTTCACATCTGTCGCTATTACTTGATTGCTGTTTCACCTTTTTGTTGTTTGTAGTGAGTGGCTTGTGATGTGGCACGTCTTGTATGTAAATGTTTGTTAAAAGTTTTTGACACTTTTCTTGTTGTTCCCAATTTAAAAATTTTTTTCTCATTTTTATTTTTTGTTATTGTTGTTGTTTTTCCATTTTGTTTCTAAAAATTGTTTAGTATTTTTTCTATATTTTGTTACAGGTTTCTTTTAAATTGTTTCTTTTGTGATGTTAAGTGCGCGAATGTGTATTTCTGTCTGTCTGTCTGTTGCATGCTGTACTTAAATTGCCCCGTTTTTCGTTTTTACTAGCATGTGCATGCAGGAGTGTGTAAAAATATATCCTTGTTTATATTTAAAATAGTTTCCTGTCTGTCGATGTGTTAGAGTAAAATTTTGTTTTGTGGGTGCAATTTTTAGAACTTCAATCTCAACTCGTCCTAGTTTCCGTTAGAATCTTATACTTTTATTTTTATTTTCCTTATACTTTTGCAGAATGTTTTAATACTTTAAGTATCCGTGTGTTTTTAAGTATTCAGAATTTATAAAGCGCTGCTTTGGAAATTGTTTTACACTGGCATCATTGTTCGTAAGTGTGTTTAATGTTTAACGTTGTTGGAAAATGTCTTATCATTTAAATTGCAATAACCAAACTATAAGTATACTTATACTACTTTGTGACTACTTTTCTTGCATATCATCATCGTCATCACCCTGTTGAAATTGTTGTTGTTGTTGCTGTTATTACAAATACATTTTTCCATTAGAAAAATATACAAGCAACAGCATCTGCCTTAAAAGTTAACCTAAAAAAAGTAACATTTACTTCAAGAAAAAAAAAAAGTAAAAAAGTTCTTAAGCGTTTTTCCATAATTCATCAACGCACCAGAGTCTGCCTTTACAAAAGCAAAAAGTACTCAAGGTTTGGCCATGCATTTTATTGTGTAAAAGACAATATTTTGTAGAATGTTTTTTGTAAATTATTTCTACGAAGGCAAGTCAAAACGGTAAACCTTTTAATATTGCTAGAGTGTCGTTCCGTCTGTCACAGGCCTTTGTATGTGAAACCACATTAACTACACTCTTGAAACTCTATAATTTTTTTTTGTTTAACTAGGAGCACCGCTCAGGGAATGACCCCTACTTATGCCATGCATTGTGCCAGAACTAGGAAATTATGTTGTGGGAAGGGGGATAGAGGCAGTAGTGCTTGTGGACATTTGATTTGAATACTTGCACATTGAAAATGACAGGAAAGACCTCTGCAGGGAGTTTATTTCACATACGAACTGTTCGGCTAAAAAACGAATTTTCTCTGTAATGCGTAGTGCGATTCATTGGATCTTCATGCAGAGCGCGTTGCGAGTATGAAATTACGGTTTTCAGGAACAAGTTCCCTCATTTCATAAGAACACATTCCGTTGTAGTAACGATAAAACAGTAAAACACATCCCACATTGCGTCAATGGTCCAGTGAGTCAATAGAGCTGGATACCCTACTGTCACCGATGAGCTTCTCTCCTGCACGCGGTCGAGTAACTCCAAAATAGGCTTTGAAGCATCGGCCCATACATGACAGTTGTATTCCATTTAATTCCACTTAACGTTTTGCTTTTCTTTAAAGAAAACTTTTTTCTTCTTTCTTTACTTATAGGCGTCCATAATGTTGAATGAATAGCTGTGAACATTCTTCTAACTTCTTTAATTTTTCGGCTTCACCTTATCGATTGAATACACACTTGTCAGCCATTTTTTTAAAAAGGTGTTTACAACGAATTCCTAGAAATTTGTAATGAGCAAATAATATGATGTGACCTTTTAGGGATGTTCGTAGATTTTACTAATAGTTTTCAGGTTCTATATTTTTTTTCTTGTAAATTTAGTGATTTTATAAAAACTTATAAACCTTACCTCGTAGTATTTGAATATATCTTTTTAAAAGAAATATTTCCTTTTGCAAGGGAAAAGTTTATTTTAATTAAGTATAAAGTTCAATTTTGTGTGTGTGTGTGGGTTGTATAATGATACTCAAGTGATTTTTAAATTTTGTATACTTTTCATTATTTATATTTCCTTCTTTTACAAACATTAATTTTAATAGAAATTTATAGCTAAACAAACGCTTACTTAAATGGTTATATTTCTTGCAGAATTTTTAAAGGGTTTTGTTTTTTATTATTATTTTTTTATTTTTAATAAAAAGGGTCTTTCATGTGACTGTTTCCTGAATTTCATGAACCGTTTCTAGTTCAAACTTCCTGCGATGGAGTCTTGTATTTTTTGGTTGTTGACCTTAAAATTGTTTTGAGACTTAAGGTCTCAGATATAAATTGTAACAACTTGCTTTATCCCAATTACTTTTATACTTATTATCGTTATTGTTTTCCAAGAAATCAAAATAATCATGAAAAAAAATATTTTTAAAATTTTTCTAGTTTCAAATAACCGGATCGTAGAATTACAATAAAAAATATATGAATTTATTTGAATGATAATTGCGCAGAGGAGGTTCAAAAGCAGAAAGCTCTGAATTTTATTACCATTCCTTTGACATACCAGAGGAATTTCGTTTCTTTTAACGATCTCGAGTGACGTCAAATTTTATTACTTTTAAGTCCTCTCCAGAAAAACAAGTCGACAGTAAAGTCTGTTTTAAAAAAAGTTTTTTTAATATTCTGAACCCTTCGTTAGCAAGACTTTTTATGTTGCCTTCCATCATTTAAAGATTATTTTTAAAATAAAAGACCGAACGACACCTTGATTTACATATAACATCATTTTTTCTGAGCCTTTTTTTCCCACCTGTTTTCTCAAAAAATTTGCATTCAAAAACTTTTCCCCAGATGGATTTAAATTTTTCTTACGATGAACATATTTTGAGTGAATAATTCTTTGCTTTAAAAAATAAACTCTTATGTTATAAGAATTAAGAATTAATTAAGAACTCTTTCCTTTAAAGCTCTGCATTTAATACTCCCAAGAATGGCAAGCAAGTGTCATAAGTATTTATAATTGAATTTTTGTAATTTCTTTCTAAAAATTATTATCATTACTTATTATTATTACTTTTAATTTTATTCTTATAATTTCCCAGCTTTTGCTCAAATTCATACTGATACTCCATTTTGTTTATTTTCTTATTTTCTTCTTTCCTTTAAATTATATTTACAGTTAAAAGTGCAAGAAGCGATGCGTAAAAAGGAAAAATTTCAACGGGAACATGAAGAGGTAAGTTGGCAAAAACAAAAAACTTGAAATGTATTTTAAATTTTATATTTTTGTTTGTATCCAAAAACATATACATTTATAAGCATAAAATATAAATATAAGGAATATCTAATATGTGCACACGCACAACCTATTTGAAAATATGAGTATGAAAATACTTATGTGTAAGAAACATAATAAAGAAGTGTGTCTACCACCCAGACACCCAGAGTGTATTTTGTGTTTGTGCATTAAACAGATTTGGGTATGACAAGTAAAAGAAATGGGTGGTAGAGAGGGAGAAAAGGACAGGGACTGAGGATATATGTAACTCGTAATGAAGATATTAATGCATAATTTAGTTTTATAAGTCTGTTTTGTATTTACAGTAAAGTTGCTGTTGCTCCTGTCAGGGAATCTTATGCTTTAAAATGAAAATTTATTTGCAGCCTGGCTTTACGCATACGAGGGTGAGACATGTCTTTAGAAAAAGTTTAGGTTAATATTCATTCTTAAACAACAATTGGACTAGTTTAGGCGCTTGAATTTTTTTTGTACATTTTTTTATCGCATCTTTTTCTTGAAATAGTTTAACAGGCAAAAATAGCTGCAGCGACATTTAGAGAAAGCAGTGATTTGTTCGTGTGAAATGTTGTGAAAAGACCATGTAAAAATTTTCGCAACATGAGAAGAAAATAATTTTGATGAAGTTGAATTTTGTTCTGTTTGAAAAAAGTTTCAATATGTTTCTGGCAACATGTTTGAGTGCAGCAGAATGTTTCTGGCAATAATTTTTTTCAACTGCAAATAACACGAGCTGCTTTTATTTCGTACAAAATTCTTCTCTCTCAATTTTTAACGAACTTCCAGAATAACAGTTATTAGAACAATCGTGGATAGTATTCAATGCTGTTGCGAATGTTCCCTTATTCACTCCTTAATCAATCTTTTTAGCAGTCAAAAAGACTCAAATGAAAAATAAGACTTAAAATTAGTAGTCGTTTTTTGAAAATTCATTGTTCTTAGAAACCTTCATTGTTCTTAGAAACCTACAATTTTAACACCTGCCCTCGTATATTGTAATTTTGTGTATGCGTTTACTTTTTAATAAAAATTCAGCTTTTCACCATTTGTTTCCCAACATTTGTGTACGCATCAGTAATAAATAATGATATTAAATTAAAATTACGCATACGCACAAGTTTTCCTTTCTCCTGCCAAAGATAAAGATGTGTCTTCGTGTGCGTCGTTGTTGTGTGCATGTACTTGCACTTAAGGTTACACAAAAAATAAAAAAAAAAACTAAAACTATTTATTTAAGAACTAAGAACGTCGTAAATAGTTTAAGTTATAGTTGAATAATTATTTTAAAACAATATTTCAATTAAATGCATGCAAATAAATACATGAGTGAAAAGCACCTGGTGTTGTGCGCATTTATTTCTGTATGTCTGTTTAAAATTAAAATTCACACAAACTTGAAGCAATTTTTGTGTTGCTTCTGTTCTGTTTCTTGTTGTAATTACATATTTTAAAATGAAAATAATTATTAAAAAATGTTTTTTTTTTTCAAAGTTTTAATATTTTTTTTTTTTGATGATTTCATTTTAAAATGTTTGTTTTGACGTTGTTAAAAAAATAATTTTTTTCTGTGTTAGTATTTCTTTAGTAAAATTTACTTGGAATTCTTAAGTGAATAAATTATTAAACTCATTTTTATAATTTTTTGCATTTCAAGAATTCTTTTTTTTCCTTACTTTTAGTTCTTTAAAGTGATGAATGAATGAATAATTCATGTATTTTTCTCTCGAATTTTTGTTTGTTTGTAAAAAACTTGATTGATTGCCAAATTCATTAATTCAAAGTCCTTATGTTTATGTCAGAAGCTATTGATTATCTTTTATAAAACTGAATGTAATGAAATTAAAATATCACACTGTTGATTTTTCAAGCAATCTTGTGACGACAAAATTCCTTGAACTTAAAAATGTTAAAGTAAGTCCAGATGTATACCATGCAATTTTTGAGGTGTTTTTTTTTTCAATTCTGCATTTAAGTTGAATTTTTTCAAAATTTAAGCAATATTATATTGCTTTCCCCTCTTACATATTAATTTCATGAAAAATTGCATAGTGTAAATGCCGTGAAAAAATAATATTATAAATAAAGTATGTTGGAAATCGGATGAATATTATTTGCTTTTAAACGACTTGAAAAGAGGTCAAGGTTATTCGTTCCTCTGTATTTTTCTATGTTTATACTTGTAGTCCCAGTTGAGTCCAACTTTAGTTTAACGGGTGTTTAATGAACCTCAGTGGACAGCCATATAAAAATAATAATAAAAAACTGATGTTACTTTAGCTTCCAATAACAGAAAGTAATAAAAAACTGAACAGCTAAATGGTCCCCCACAGTTAATGTAATTTTACTTAAATAATTTGTTGAACCGTAATGCTCAAATTCTTGAAAATTGCACAGAATGTGTACTTGAGTGTCCGCTTTAACAACAAGTATAAAATTGGAGGTTAAAGGGTATCCCATATGTAGTATTATTCGATGTATATGGCCTTATTTTTTCAACCGTTATAGCTATTCAATTGAAATTTAAACAAAGTGTGTATTCTAATTTTCTTTTTGTTATTCAATGACCCTCTGCTTGTCTGTCTTTTTTAAAGTCGTGTTTTTTAATGAAATATCATTAAGGATTTAACAATTTTGTTATCTGTTGATACTCTATATGAATATGAATCCTAACAATCTTTTTAAACAAACGTTATTACTCCTGTTACAGCCTGTTTATCTTCTCTTGTCAATAGAAATGTTTTTTTTAACCTAAAAATAAAATGAATTTTTTCATTAGTATTTAATTAATGGACTTTCCATGTACATTTAAGTTTTGCCCTTAAAAGCTGGAAATGGGTTTTTATGTTTTCATTTAGGAAATGAACTATAAATTTCAGAAGTTATTAAATAAAACAAAAAAAAAAAAAAAAAAAAAAAAAAAACATGGACTTTACAAGATTCCTTGAAAAAGATTTGGTTTATTTCTTTTATTTTTTAATGGCAAAAAGTTTAAATATTTTAAAGATAAGCATTCATTGACTCGAATAAAAATCTTTAACAAAAACTTGTAAATTATAAAGTCCCCGCTATTTAAAACACAAACAAGAAGAAAATGTAAAACAATAACAACATAATAAATCACCAAACAGGCATACACTCACACACACACACACATACACATGGCAGGGCGTATGATAAATTTTATTTTAATTGTTGTCCAACAGCCGTAAATAAAAAAATGAAAATTCATTTATTTTTCTTGGAATAATCTTCAAATTTATTAAGATGATCCTTGTCTCTGTTTTTGCTTTACTGCCAAAAACATTAACATTAATTTTAAACAAAATAACTGAAACGAAGAACGACAACATTAAAACTAATTTATCTTGAGGAGACAAAAGAAAATAAGAAAAAAATCTGTAGGAGTTTGTATTAAATTTATGAACACAACATTGTTAGGGGAACAAACAGCATTGTTATTGATACTGACGACTCGGTTGGCCACAGTCCATTATGAAGTGTTAAGATAATTTTTTTTGTGTAAAAAAATGCAAAAATTTATGAAATAAAAAGACAATAAAGTTTTTTTATTGTGTTGTGTGAAATAACAGCCGGACAAACGTGGTTGTTTTTCTTTCATACAGCGACAAATATTTACAAATATTGAATTTTCTAAATTTTTTAAGAGATCACAGATTAAAGCCCTGTTCCTTTTAGGACGCATAGCTATCGAGATAAATGGGTTTACAATTTTTCATATAAGAAATTGAATTTTTGGTTTAAAAAATTAAGCCTTTTGGTCGAAAATCGAAGTGATCACAGGGCGCAATTCTGATCATCCAAAGTGGAGATCAAACGACCAATAAAAAATTATTTTTCATAAATTTTTAACGTTTTTTTTTTTTTTTTATATTTTCATCACATACCTTATAATCTTATGAAGTTCTTAGATATTTTTTATGCTTTGTATACAATCGGGCAGAGTCTTGTTCGAAGCACATGTCTGTCGCTCTCTAATTATGTGATGTCGTGATGTCGAGCACATCACATTAACAACAAGCTTTTCAATTTTCAATGTTAACAAAATCCATCGAGATTGGGTTTAAAGCCCAACTTCTACACAATTAAAGCGAGTTGTTTAAACATTTATACATGTCTATTGGCAGCTGCGCTTTTTTATAAGAATATTTTTTTTTCATTTTTCACCATTTCCTGCAATAGAACAAAAGAAAAAAAGTAGTGCGAAATTGAAAAAAAAAATAATGTTGTACTCTTTTTTTAAGTTGCTAAATGTTTCTGGCAACATGTTTGTATACTGAAAAATGTTACTGGCATTTGAGGGCAAAACAACGAAAAATTTTCTTCCAAAATTAAATATTTTCAAATTTTGTTAAACGAACTAAGAAATGCTGCTACAAAATGAATGTAAAACTAGTTTGAATTTTGGGACACCCTATACAAAGATTGTATTTTACATTTTTTTTAATATATAAATTTCTTGACTCTACTATTTGTCACCATACGTGACAAGAACAACATATCATAAATTAATTTGAACTACAAAAGGGATGAGAAGTAAACGATGAGTGGGAAATTGTTGAATTAGAAAAAAAAAAGAATTACATTGTTCATGTTTGTTGACTGTTTGTACTTATGAGTTCATATTTATTTTTAGTTTATAGTAAAGAACTGATCGCTTAAAATCCGGATGCACGGCTTAAAAAATGTTTATGGTAAAAAATTATTTTTACTTAGACTTTTTAAAACCAATTTTACGTTTGAGTTTCAGCCGTTTAAATGTAAATTTAAGGTAAAACGGTTTTAGCTTTGTTCTTCAGATGAGCTGAAAAATTTAACAAACCTGCTCAAATCTACAAAAGTTATCAAAAGTTGCTGGAATCGCACTATACGAAATGTTATAGTTGGGATCTCATCAAACGAGTTTAAGTTAAATTCAGGGTTACCGCAAGGTTCCGTCCTTTCCTCTACCCTATTTCATATTTTTCTTAATGACCTTCTACGTCAGACTTCCAACCCTAACTATTCTTTTGCAGATGACAGTAGCATATGCCATTCATTTTCGTTTCGCAGTAGACCAAGCCTTCAGGAAATTGTGGCTATGAGAAAGCACATGGGCGATACCCTTAATCGCGACCTTTTGGTAATTTCCGAATGGGGCCTGGCGAACAGGGTTCAGTTTAAAGCTTGTAAAACCCAGTGCTGTGTGCTTTCGCACAGGCGTTCTGCTGAACATGCTACGTCATCTGTAATTATCTGTGATACATATATTAAGGAATCAGAAGCTCTCGATGTTCTTGGCATGAAAATTCAATGCGTTGTTCGTTGGAAAAAGCATATTTTTTTTGCGTTGCAAAAGAAGCATTCAAGTGCCTAGGTTTTCTAAAACGGTGTAAGAAGTACTTCACTCCATCTGATCTCTTTGATATCTATGTCACCTTTATCAGACCGAAAATGGAATACAACTCTCATCTATGGGCCGGTGCTCCAAAGTCTATTTTGGAGTTACTCGACCGCGTGCAGGAGAGAGCGAAGAAACTCATCGGTGACAGTAGGATATCCAGCTCTATTGACTCACTGGAGCATCGACGCAATGTGGGCTGTGTTTTCCTGTTTTATCGTTACTACAACGGAATGTGCTCTTATGAAATCAGGGAACTTGTTCCTGAAAACCGTAATTTCATACGCGCAACGCGATCTGAATCAAGAGCGCATTCCTTGTATTCGATTGGCCAGTGAATCACACAACGCATTACAGAGCAAATTCGTTTTTCAGCCGAACAGTTCGCATGTGGAATAAACTTCCTGCAGAGGTATTTCCTGCCACTTTCAATGTGCAAAGATTCAAATCAAATATTCACAAGCAAGTATTTATTGAAGGCAAGTTTCTTTCGACAGAGTAATAGTGAAACAAAGCAAACTCTTTTTTGCTTTTCGACCACGACATGTGCCTTTTTGAAATTTAAATGCAAAGTTAGCAAAAAGTAATGTTGCTGTAGATGTTACTTTTTCGTTTTGAAAAGTCACGCAATGTTGCTGGCAACATGTTTTGACCAGTAAAATTTCTCTAACAACAATTTTTTCGAATAGCAAATTGATGCGGGCTGCAGTTATATCGCGCAGAATTGTAACGAAAGAAGGCTGCGTGCATGAAATCGTTATACTGACAATAGTAAGACTTTTTTGAATACTGCAACAAAGCAAAATCAGTGTTCCCTAAACCTTTCAAACACTCTTAACATTAAACGTTATTGAACGTCCTTTAAAAAATACTGTGTATCTTGATTTTCAAGGAGCACTTATATTTCTCTCTTTGTTTGTGTGTGTGTATGTGTGTGTACAAAAAAACAAGAGTATGTTATTTTATTATTTATTTTAATAGTTTTTGTAAGTGTGTTAATTTGACAATATTTGCGAACAACTTTATCTCTGTCATACATCATGTTTAATTTTTAAAATTTATTGCTTACAACTTTTGGCATTCAGAATTTAGTCAAACATTTATCTTTTTGCTCACACATACCATTAAACACAACACAAATATCAAATAACAACAACATTTTTAAAACACTTAAACACTTTGGTAACTCATTTCTATATCTACGTGTGTTTATTCTTTCATATTCTTACTTTTCTTTAATTCTTGGATTCTTAACATTTGCTTTAAGCACGTATATGTATGTGTATGTGTGTGAATATGTATTTATGTATGGAAAGTATATATGCATGTATATATGTATGTGTGTGGTATTAAAATTAAAATATTTGAGTGCTTTACAATTTATCTGTTGGTTTTATTTTTGCTTTGTTGTTTTAATTTCAATTGTTGTTTTGCTTTATTGTTGCATTCGATTTTACAGTTGTTTCTGCATTTCATAATTTATGTATGAATGGGTGCTTGTTTCTTCAAAGACATTTAAAGTGTACTCGTGTTGTAGGATGTCTTTTACAAAGGACTTGTTTAAATTGAAATATATGAGTGTGTTTGTGATAAACAAGTGATGGTGACGAAGGCCTTTAATCGCAAACTAATAATATTAGATATTCAACTTTGCCTCCGTGCCGGGAATACAAACATTGAATTATTCGAAAATTTAATCAATCAAATTAATTACATAATTTTGATTGCAAAAAATGTAGACAATTTTTTAATTAAATAATTTAATCAATTATAAATTTCATTAAGAAAGAAGGAATTTTTAAATAGTTTTAAATAGTTAAATTAAATTTTATAATAAAATAAATGTGCTCTTGTGGAATCAGGAAACGTGTTTCTTGACACCGTAATTTTTTACATAAAACGCGCTGTGCATCAAGACCTCATTCCTTTGTGATCGATTGGCCTGTGAATCGCACCTACGCACAACAATGAAAATTCGTTTTTTAGCCGAACAGTTCATATGTGAAATAAACTCCTTGCAGAAGTCCTTCCTGTCACTTTTAATGTGAAAAAATTCAAATCAAATGTTCACAAGCACTACTCCCTCTATCCTCCTTCCCACAACCTAATTTCCTAGTTCTTGCAAAATGTATTGCATCCCTTGCGTGCTGGTCCTTATACAAAAAACAAAAAAAATAATAAAAAGTAAAAAATAAAAATAAATAAAAAATATAAAAATAATTAAATCAATTATAAATTTCATTAAATAAGGAATCTTTACAAAATAAATAATTAATTCAATTAAAGAATTATTTAAACACTCACACAAGGTAATCATTATGCGAATCAAAAGTGCTTCTGTTTATTGGCGTCAGTCTGGAATTAAAAGATTTTAAATGAAAAGTGCAATGATTTTCAATGCTTCACTATGTACAGTCTACGTCCTTATCTAACGACATTATGTAATCGTACAGCTTCGGGAACTTTAGTTGCTTTTAATCTCACATTTTAAAATTTTAGAGTCGAACTATACCGAGTCTTTACATTATATAATGCTACAAATCTGGTATACAAAAAGCCAAAACACATGTCTGGAATCGTTAAAAAAATTTATTTACGATGATTACACCCTTCTCGTGTCAAACTTGGTTGGATACTATTGAAATGCATCGTTTAAGCTCTTCCTCTCAAAAGGGCTATTCTGTATAGAACACTGATGTTAATTCCTTCCTCTCCCTTTCGGAGCAGCAGATAAATTTGTAGTTTAATTAGTTCAATCAGTATCCTCAGTCCCTGAAACGTATGATCGTCCACTGTAGATGTTTGAAAGAGTTCCTTAGCAGTGCTGACTTAATCCTAAGCCCACTTTAACAACAACTCAGGAAAGAAAATTTTTTCAAATACTTTAAGGCGATCACCCTTTAATTTCATATTTACATACTCTGAATCCTTCTGTTTCTTTTTTTGGATTGTGGACAATTAGAAAGAAATGTCTTTGGCAACTAAACAGTTTTTATGTCTCATACCAACAGCACTGACAATTGTTTTGTTTATAACTTTGCACAAACTTGATGACAAAGACACATATTTATGTATATAAAAATATGAGTTATAAATGAGTATCCGTTTATGTGTGTGTGTTTATATATATGTGTGTACATATAATGCTAGTATGCATTATTTTATTGTTTGCAATGTTGCAGTTTTCTTGATTTTTCCTGCCATTGCTGACTATTTGGTTTGTTCATGATGAGTTTTAAGCTGGTAATGTTTTGTATGTTGGTTTGTTGTCTTGGGTTTCTTTTATCTTATTGTTTTCTTCTTATCTTTGTGTTGTTGTCTTTTTCTGCACTTGTTGTACTATTTTTAAATTTCAACTCTTTTGTCAAAGTGTAGATGTTGTTGAAAAAAAAGAAAAAAAAATGGAGCAAAAATTTTAAAAAGAAATGAAACAAAACAAACAAATAAAACAAAAACTGAATAAATTTACAGAAAGACACTTTATATTGTTTGGCAAAAAACAAAAACAAATTAAACTTGTGCTCACATCTCTGCACAGTAAAATTCATATGCAATTCACCTACAAAAGTTTATGACTTTAAAGTAGAGCGCAACAGTATTATTTTCAGTTTATTAAGGGGTTAATTGTAGTAAAAGTTTTTTATGCTTCGAAAATCAAATGTTTGTTTAAGTATTTTCTTAAAGTTGGAATAAGTATTTTAATGCCTGAACTTAATGAATGTAACAAAAAGGGGAAGCAAAACTGTAGTTTTTCTCAAAATGGATTGTGGTAAATTTTGCCTGCTTCCAGCTTAATAATTTTAGTTGTGCTTTAAAACTATCTTATGCGATTAGTAGTTCAGTGAATTAAAATTCGATAATTTTAGTACTTTTTATAATTTTTTTAAGTGCTTTAATTTTATCTGAAATATTTCCTCACAAATTAACAAACTTGATTTCCGTACTTTAATTACTTTAACAATTAACTTTAAATGCAATTATATTTTGTCGTTACACTGTGCCCATTAATTATTTACCTGCTATTAGGAATAACAATTATAATTAAGAAAAAAAAAGAAACACAGAAGTAACACAGAAATATTCTGGAGTAGTGACTTTATCTCGAACTTCAATTCTGACTAACTTTTTTTTATGAAGTGACACTGTCACGTTGTGAGTGCATGTGTGATTTTTTAAGGATGTCTACTTTAAGCGTATAACGATGTATGTTTCCATGAGCTGGTTTCATTGTTCTTATGTCAATGACAATGTGAGTGTATGCAGTTAAAATTTTTTTCTACTTTTTCGTCTATAGTCTTATTTATGTCTTTTCTTCTTTTCTTCTTATTTTATTTTTTTTTTATTTTGTCTTTGTTTGCTTAAAAATTGTTCTGGCAATTATGCAGAAACATGAAAAAAGGATTTTTAGTGTTGTACAACTAACGAATATTTTAGAAAACGGTAGCAGAAAGCGAGAGAAAGTTTAAAAATTGGAAACACTTTTAACGAATATCGGGATTACATTTTTTTATAAATATTTTTTTTATTGAAAATGTGCCAATATTTTCTATTTATATAAGAAATTTCTATGTCGGTTTTTGGCACACACGCTTTCTTTAAAAGAGTTTATTTTGTTTGTTTTGGTCATAATTTGGTAAAAAAAAAAAAAAACACAGGCGTGGTAAATAGAAAAATAAATATTGAATAGGAAAATCTATTAGTTTGATGGCCTCCGTGCTTGCTAAATGTCGGTAATACAGCAGTCATTGGTTACTTATTCTTAGCTTCGTTAAGGTGTGGTCAGATTTGACAAATATTTGACCGAAAACGCGTCACCACTATTCTTACAAATGTTTATTCAATCTATACTACGAATGACTATTTATAATATAATAATTGTTTAATGTTAATTCTTTAGATATCGTAGGATCTTATATTTCTCAATACGTATTTGAGAAGAACAAAATTTTTTTAAGTGTCTTATTTCTGTTACAATTTCATTTATGTCACACAGAAGCTGCTTCTTTTAGGTGTCATGAAAGTTGGCTAAAAAACAAAACAAAAAAAAAAAAAAAAACAAAAGACTTAAAAAAGGCTTTTCACTTTTTCATGTCTGGTCACCCTAATTGTTGTATTCCACCAAAGATGTAATGAAACATTTATTCTCTTTAAAGTCAGTTTTAAACTCTCCTGGCCAAAACAAACTCCCTGTTAAAGTAGGCTCTGAGTCATTGTTCTTACAAAACAAGGCAAATCGATTTAAAGAAGGCATTAAATACTGCCTCTTCTTTTATTTTATTCAAGTACATCGACACATAAGGAGATGAAATAATTTGTCTTAGGGAAGCAAAGGGATTTGATTTTCTTTATCTTCTGCCAGTTACTTCGTGTGAGAGCTCTCTAGTGTTCCCAAAATACAAAAGCTTTAAAATATTTAATTATGGCGTAGTTTTCTATTAGGTTCTACATACTATGAAATTATTTTATTTCTAACTCCTGAAAGTATGCTTCGATTTTTTACGAATTATGATTCCTTTCTGTTTGAAAATGTTAAAAAATATTTTATCTACATAATGATTTATCTGCGAACTAAATTTTATTTAAATCAGCTAGAACTCTTAGGCGTAATCGAGCAACAAACAGGGTGTTTTTTTAAGCCCGATAGAACTTTTAATTTTAAAAAATAACACAAACAATTGTAAGAAGAATTTTTTTATATGAAAGATTAGAACATGGCATTAATATTTAAAAAAAATTTCGGCCGTATATCATGAATAACGCGAACAATGTTGGCCCCCAAAAAGTTAATTGTTGCTCGTTTATCAGCATAAACCAGTGACATCCCGTGGCCCCACAGGAAATAATCAAGAGGTGTCAAACCCCATGACCTTAGGGACCAGTTGACTGGTACATTTTTTGAAATAAAATTATCGCCAAATGGCCATCTTGTTGAAACCACATTTTGTACGGATCAATGTTATCCATATTTTCATACAATAAATCACAATTCATGGGTCAGTAACGATCTAAAATAACCGTAATGTGAGATACGGCCTCATTTTTGAAGAAATAAAGTTCGATGATGCCACCAGCATGTAAACCACACCAAACGGTTAATATTGCTGGATGTAATGAAGTCTGTAGGATATGTTGTGGAGTGGTCTCTCTCCATATGCGGCAATTTTGCTTATTATTTTCCGTTAAACCAAAAATGAGCCTCATCGCTGAACACAATGTGACGATAAAACAGCGAGTCAGTTACTAACTGTTCTAGAACCCAATTGGCGAAAAAACGACGCATATAATGGTTTCTTGACTTTATTTCCTGCACTAGCTGGATCTTATACGGGTGTAGGCCAAGATGGTTGCTCAAAAGTTTTCACGCAGTAGACGGACAGAGCACCAATTCCTGCGACCGACGATGAATCAATAAATTTGAATCCTCTTCCACACTTTCGTTTACAGCAGCGATATTGTTTTCAGTACGCACATTCCTTCGATGTGTTGGTGTTATTGCATCCTCTAGAGAGTACGTAGTACGAAATCTATTTACAGTTCGACGGATGGCTTGCTCAGACGGACGATTACTTGCATCATAAAAATCACGAAGTTGTCTTAAAGTGGCTCGAATTGATGACTGATTTTTAAAGTTAATTTGGATGATTTGATGGCGTTGTAATGATTTACCAGAGTTTAATGAAAATAACAAAAAAAGTTTTCATCAAAATTTAATTTTTATTTTTTTTTTTTATTATTTAAATTTCTATCGGGCTTAAAAACACCCGATGCAAACTTTTTTATTTATAGAAACACCTTAAAAAAACATGCAAATTATTTTTAAATAGAAAAATTTATTTTGATTTTCTTGGCAAGAGTTGTCATCACTATTATTAAAGGTGACTGTCCTCAAACCAAGTCAACTGAAAAAACCAAAGCCCACCACTACTACTCTGGCACAGGAGGAATAGTGCAAGGGTTCAAAGTTATTTGTGGGTTTCTTTTCCATTTTTTTTTTATTTTTTTTTGGTACAATTCCGTACATAAAAGAAAAAAAAAACCGTTAAAAATCTTTAATTTAAGAGCAACCAAAAATATTAAAAACAAAGAAATGGAAATATAAAAAACCAAAAATAAAATAAATCCCTCAAAGTTTTATGCAATCAAAATGCATATGAAACAAATACTACAAAAACAACAATGGTTGTAAAAATCACATAAAAAGCAGTAACTTGAAATACTACAACCTCAGTGAGTACAAAAAACGAAAACGTTAACAACAACAACAACAACATCATCTACAACTATTATAATGAATTTTATATTTACTGCAAAAAGTCAATTTAAAACATTAAAATTTTAATTCACTACCTTTACTCATACTATTAAACACTTGCAACGAATAGTAAAAATGATGATGATGATGTGTTTCCTGAGGCTGATGCTAAAGTAGGAGCTTTTTGTTTCCCTTTCCTTTTCTTCTCTGTTGTAATTGCAGCAGTAGTTTGTTTTTAAATAACAAAAAATAAAAAATAAAAAAAATCACAATTTAAAAGTAGTTGTAGCTGTAGCTGAAGTAGCGTTGCCTGATTTTATATAATTTTTTATTTTTAATTTTTTTTTGTGTGCTTGTAGTGGTATTCTTTGTCGTGCATTTGTACGTAATGACTTGCATTTAAATTGCACTCTTTTGGCAGGAATTTTTTTTTATATTTTGTCTTATTTTTCTTTTTCTCTTCATTTTATTTTATAGACATTTAGTACCCTGATGCAGGCAGCGTGCAGCACGTGAGAAAGCTTTTAGCTAATTTTTATCTAAAGAGATTGCCACTATTATTGTTTTTGTTCTTGTTGTACGTTCGTGGTGTATTAGTTTAAGAATTTGTATGTTGCACTAGTTATGCTTGTTCTTGTGTAATTTTCCTTTACCTCGTTACGTTGAAGTTTTAGTTGATATGATGATGCTGCTGCTAGTTTCTAGACGATGAAGAATAAAGTAGAAATAGAAAATAAAAACACTTGAATAGAAAAGCGTGCTGATTTCTCAAAGCAGTTGCTGCTTTAGGACAAGAGAAAACACCACTTATAGCTGTCACTATGGGCTGGGGAATTGAAAAAGTGTTTATTTGAAATTGTTGCAGGCATTTTATTTCAAATTTTAAAAACCTTAGTGGCCTGAAAAATCGTTTGAATTGTTTTGAGACGAGACACTCTTCAAAACAAAGTTATTAATCTCATTGTTTAAATTCTAGATTTAAAATTTTCCTCAAAAAAAAATTTTATATGAAAAAATTAGGTCCGATAGAATTTCGAATCGATAAAGATTAACACAAAATCACACACTTTTTTATTTGCAAAATCTGTCATAATCATTTAATAATGATATCGGACATATGATAATGACATTTTTGAGCACTACTGGTGAACAATGTTGGCCTCCAAGGCTCAACGTACCAGTGGCCCTACAGGAAATAACTGAAAGGTGTGAAATCACATGACCTTGGAGGCCGATTGATAGAAAAAGAGTTGGGCTCAACTCATCTCCCTCGGATGAACATCATACATTTTTTTAAACAAAAGATCGTTGATCGTAGTAACGTAATGATTTGCAATAACTGAAACGCGAATTTCGGCATCATTTTTAAAAAAATAATGTTAAATGATGCCACCGTCATGAAAAAAAACGGTGCCTTTTTCTGGTTGTAATGGAGTCTATAAGGCCTGTTATAGATTGGAACACAATTTTAAAATAATTTGATATCTGATTTAAAAAGCAAGTCTGGGAAATTTGGTATCATTTTCTCGATCTTGACATTCGTTATCTGTATTCTTCGCACCTACCTACCATAGGTTGTGTATAAAATTCCTTTTTTACAGATTTAATCTTAAGTTTTTCAAGAACTGCTCAAAGTGTGTCAATAGCAACCAGAATTTCATTACTTTTTGTTTATTTCTTAAAGTTAACATTTTCTCCTACTGTGAAAGCAATTCGAACTCGCTTGTATGTGAAATATTTGTAAATGTGTAATCAAAGAAAAGTAAAATAATAAAAAATTAAATATAAAATCTAAATAATAATAAAAAAATTGAAATTTTATGTGCAACACACACACGCACTCATACATACACATAAACATAAATTACAAGAAGCAATAAATTTTACATCAATTTTATTATTTTATTACACTTGTATACATTGATTTCCATTCCATACAAACACACACACACACACACACACACACACACGCACACTATTCGAAAATTACCAACACTGGAGCCAATGACTTAACTCTCACTTATACACTTGCAGTCTGTCTCTCATTAAAACGTACAAACATTATGGTGCATTAAGTTTATAATTTTATTTGCAAAACAAAACAGCAGCAACATCAGGAAAATTGCTGTAATAATTGCGTGTGGAAGTGTGTGTGTGTGTGTATTGTATTTTTTTTTTTCGTTGCTGTAATTTTCTATATCAAGTTTACAACTGCATCATTTATATTTCATATTTAAATCTAAGCGAGGGCATCTGTATTGTGTGTGTGTGTGTGTGTGTGCGGTGTGTGTTGTTTCGCTGCATTTAAAATGTTAAAACCAACCATCAGTTTTTTTTTTTATTAATTTTTTTCTTGTTGTTATTGTTAGGAAAAACAACCGTACTGTGGTTTTTCCCCCATTTTAAACACTTTTCTGTTTAGTTATTTATTTTACCCCATTTTATTGTAAATTTCATAGCATTTTTACTTGTTTTATATTTGAAAATTTAATTTTATTTTACTTTCATTTTATTACAGATCCTCCGTGACATACGACAGGGCTTATTGCAAATGAGCAGAGAGGGAAAAATTGGTAAGTTTTGTAAGCGCATTCATTTATTTTAACATTTTCTCTTCCTTTCACTGCATTTATGCATTTGAACATTTATTTTATTATTAATTTTGTAGTTTTTTTTCGCATTATTTCTGCGTATTTTTCTATTATTATTATGTTTTTTAATTTGTTTTTTGTTGAAATTTATTGCTTTTGTCATATGTTTTATATTGCATTTTTATGCTGCAAACATTAAATACATATTTCCTCTATATTTTATGATTTTTTTTCTATACAATTTTTACGATTTATTAAATATTCTAGATGACACTTATATGTATGATGATGCATTGCGTGGTCCCCATTATGCCGTTAGTGGCATTCATCCGCATGGTCATTGGTATGATGAGCCACCGTATGAAAGCGATCCTGATGATTTTCTCATGTCGGGTATTAATTGTGGTCCAGCAGCAACAATACAGGTAAATTATAAAAAAAAATTATTGAAAATATTTTGTCGTTTTGTGACTTTAACATTTTAAATATTTAATAATTAAGAGCAAAGACAACGGCTGACAAGAATAAAATTAAATACTTTTGAAAAAGATTAATTTTAAACTCCAAGTGCTGAGATTAAATTTAGAAGATGTAGGATTAAGATCATAAAGGGATTCTTGCAACCAGCAAGCAGGAGAGAAAAAAGGAATAAATATTCTCTATCTGTTACAGACCTCTATTTCTAAAAGCGTAATAGACGTATTAAATAATTGAAATTTTTATAGAAGGTATTTTTGTGGCCGCTGATATAAAAAAAATTTAAAATAAAGGGAGTCCCTATTGTCGCATTAGTTTTAGGTACATTGCCTTATATATTAAATTATTAAACGGTGCGCCGTAAAAGAAGTATGACTTTTGAAAGGCAACACACAGACCTTTTTAATTTACAAACCATGCGTGCCGCTATAACAACAAGTATTTAAAATAAAATAGACGCTTAAAGGCTGTCCCCTATAGATTTAATTTGCTCTGGTCTGTAGGTGAGAATTCCTTAATACGAAAAAATCAGGCAGTGTCTGTTTATGTCACCTACTACAACAGAGGTGCATCTTCTAGTAATTTTCCTTAGTCTGAATTGTCCAGTCTTTAGAAATTTTTGTGTTCATTTCTTAATCATCTCTTGGCTCGACACACATCATTCAATAAATTTTACCTGTTTGTTGTAGTGAAAACCTTATCATTCGATTCAAGTTTTTTTGTAGAGCCATTTCTTTGAAATTGCAAAAAAATCATAAAAAATAAAAATCATTTTATTATATTTTAACTGCATTCAAAATGGCAGTAACCAGAAATTTTTTTCTGATAATAAAAATTATTTTTTTCGTAGTGACCTTGTACGTCAGACTTCCAACTCTATCTATTGTTTTGCAGATGACAGTAGCATATGCCATTCATTTTCGCTTCGCATAGGCCTTTAGGAAATTGGGGCTACGAGAAAGCACATGGACGATGCCCTTAATCGCGACTTTTTGGTAATCTCCGAATAGGCCCCATTCAGACAGGAATTAGTTTAACGCTCATAAAACCCAGTGCTGTGTGCATTCGCACAGGCGTACGGCTACCTCATCTATAATTATGGGTGACATATATGTATTAAGGAATCAGAAACTCTCAGTGTTCTTGGCATAAAAATTCAATGCGATGTTCGTTGGAAAAAGCATATTTTTCATGTCGCAAAAGAAGCATTCAAGTGCCTCGGTTTTCTGAAATGGTGTAAGAAATACTTTACTTCATCTGATCTCCTTGCTACCTTTGTCACCTTTATCAGACCGAAAATGGAATACAACTCTCATGTATGGGCAGGTGCTTTAAAGTCTATTTTGAAGTTAACCGACCGCAGGCAGGAGAAAGCGAAGAAGCTCATCGATGACGGTAGGGTATCCAGCTCTATTGACTCACTGGAGCATCGACGCAATGTGGGATGTGTTTCTATATTTTATCGTTACTACAACGGAATGTGCTCTTATGAGCCAGGGATCTTGTTCCTAAGAACCGTAATTTTATACGCGCAACGCGCACTGCATCAAGAGGTGGTCGATTGCCCAGTAAATCGCACTACGCATTACAGAGAAAATTCGTTTTTTTAGCCGAACAGTTCGTATGTGAAATAAACTCCCTGCAGAGGTCTTTCCTGCCACTTTCAATGTTCAAAAATTCAAATCAAATGTCCT
Source organism: Cistogaster globosa (assembly GCA_937654795.1). NCBI lineage: Eukaryota > Metazoa > Arthropoda > Insecta > Diptera > Tachinidae > Cistogaster > Cistogaster globosa. The sequence continues at coordinate 6,191,879 of OW569403.1, forward strand.
CAAGCACTACTCCCTCTATCCCCCTTCCCACAACCTAATTTCCTAGTTCTGATACAATGCATTGCATACGTAGAGATCATCTTCTGAGTGCTGGCCCTAACAGTAAAAAAAAAATACGCTTAGTTTTTAAATTAAGGGGAATGTAAAATTTTAATAAAATAGAAAATATTTGCACGTGCAATTTATGGATCAAATGTAAATGGCTTCGTTGATTTTTGTTACCGGAAGAACACCGAAATGTATTTCATTAATGTCTATGTTTAAAATCTTTAAATATGTTAATCAAATCTAAAAACTTTTATATTTTTAAGAACTTCTTTAAAGAAATTGAAATATTAATTTTGAAGGAGTTGCATGTAATAATTTACGTGTGATATGTAGAGCACATTCTATTTCTAAAATTAAAATGCATAAAAACAAAGTTAAACATTTCAAAATTTAATTTAAAAATTGTATTTTTATTTTTGCAACATTTTGCAATAAAAACTTCAAAACTTCACTAAAAGAGAAAATTTATCAAAATAAACTAAACAAACATAAGAAGTTTATGCCAATTTTTTTTTCACCCAACTTGACATGAACACTTGATCCATGCCAACTTAACTTTCTATACAGACTCAACATCTAATACATGCACAATATAATTTAGTAAATAAAAGCAATTGAACTATATACACGATTTTCCTTAAAAGTATTTTTTTGTTTATTTATTTTTTATTTTTTATTTTTTTAACTTGACAAATAAAGTTCATGCAATAGTGACGTCTTCATACATATTTTCATTGCATAGATATTTACTTTCATCTTTACAAACATAAATGAATACATTTTTTGACAAGCTGCATAAAAGAAGTTCCAAAAATACGTCCGTCCCCTACAAATATTTTTTTTTTTTTTGGCAAAAATAACAAAAACTAAAAAATAAAAAAAAAAAAGTAAAAATAAAGTCTTTTCAGCAAATAAAGTCAGATCATCTAAGAATTACAGATGTAATAAAATAATGTTTGCAAAAGCAACAGAAAGTTTATTTGAATATATGTTTTGTGTACCCTATAGCACTTGTTTGGGTATGTTGTTTCTAACTTTAATAGTTTATTTCCTCTTTTCTTTTTTCTTTATGCCAACTAAATTTGTTTTTTTTCTAAACTTTTAGTAAAGAAATTTACTTTTTCTTTTGAGAAATAATTTTTTTCTAAGTTTTCGATTTTCTTGCAATTTATTTATTCCACGTAAATATTTTGTACAATTTTAGTTTTTCAATTTATATATGAAGAAACAACAACAACTTAACAACGACACTTAAAAAATAAAAAAAGTGAAAAAAAGTAAAATGTTTTGAAAGATAGATTTTCTTTTCATTTCCAACTTTTATCATATTTTAAATGCCAGGTTGATAAATTTTTTTGTTTGTTTGTAATGAAAGGTCTTTAAAACTTAAAATATAAAAAAAATAAGAATAAAAATAAATAAATAAAAAAATATTCAATGTGCAAAAATGTTTGTACGTGAGTTCATGGCTGTTGCATGAAGGGGACGTATTTTTACCATAAATTTGAAAATTCATGAATGCAACTTAAGTGATTTTAAATCGAGACGGAAAACACCTCATATTCTGACTAAAGCTTGCACAACTAGAATTCAGGACTTTAAAATCTCCGGTAAACAATGAAACAAGCTCATTAACGCTCTGTCCTCGGGGGTGTACTTGTGCTTTTTCCGCTACCTGTATATGTTGGTGGCTATATTTGATGACTATAAAAACAATTTGATTTTTTCATTTGACGAATAATTTGATGGTCTCTAAAATTGTGACTTAGCCCAGTTTCTTTGAAAATGCCGAGATGTCGATGTCTGTAGATAAAAAAATTTATATTACATTTTCTCGAACAATATCAATAGTAAATTCAAATGGTGTTTGACATGTTTATTTGTACATCTGCGGTAACCTGCAAACATAGAACATTCAAACACACGAAATTTTTGACGTGTTTATTTGATCGTCTCCACGACTCTTAGGCACATTTCTTTCAGTATTAAACAGGAAGAAAAGGTTCGCAGTTAACAAAACTTATTCACCCTAAAAGAAATAGAAGAGAAAGTTTTTTGACAGTCTTCTATACTTTGATGCTTTTTGTTCAGTAGTTTTCAACATAATAAAATCCTCTTATTCATTTGGAATACTGTAACGCCCAGTGATTTCTTCGAGTATTAAAACAAGCCAACTTTAAAGAATGAGATACGAATCTAAAAGCGTTTATTTTTTTTTTCGAACTATCTCGGTTAAAATTTCATTTTCTGGCTGCATGAAGGGCTTTTTTCTTTAAGTTTTTCCATGTTTTTTCTGGTTCTCTAATGATAAATATTATCTGCTTGTTTTTTTCCGATAATTAAATAATAAATGCATAATCCAGAGCAAAGTGGCCTGAATATAGCAGTTCGCGAGTAGTAAATGCGTTAATATTTACAGTCTGGCAACTCTTAACTTTGTATGTCACCTTTTTTTCGAAGTAAATGCCTTAAAAGAACGTGTTCAAAGCTGATGCAAATAATTCTCTTAAATTCTTACCGTTTCAGTTTGAGGCTTTTGAGAAATGCACTTTCAACTCATAAAAATTTTTAAATTTTTTAATTAAATAATTGCTTTTTTAAAGTCTTTTAAAAAGAAAGACACAAAGTTAAAGAACGAAATGAGATGAAATGAAAATTTAAATCTCATAATTACGAAGAAATAATTTCTTCAAAGTATGAAGTGATTTCTAGGAATCATTCAAACTATCAATCTGGCATCATTACTTAACAACATTTTAAGTTTTATCATTTATAAAGAATTACAAATAAAAAATAATAAATTCCAAACAGTTTTTATATCCTTTGTTTATTCATCCATCTAAATAATGTGACACATTTAAAAAAAATATGGATTTTTGTTGTGTTATTTAATTTCTTTTAAAAGATATTTAAGCAAAAAGAGATACAATGTATAAATATTTTTTCAATAATACTGAATATAAAACTCATTTTGGAAAACTATACAAGACTACATTTAAAATGTTTATAGAAATTTGTAAAAGTATTTTTTTTAACTTAACCTGAAGCAGAGGGTTAGAAAAAAAAACATAAATTCTTTAGTTTTAATTAAATTTTTAAAGAAATCAAGTGTATTTCTGTAATTCATTTATTTATAATAAAAAAATTCGGTTTTTTTAAAATTTATTATATATTTTTTTTTATTTGCAGGGTGGCCGAGTACGTTTTACATCAAATCGCGAAAGTACTGGTGTCATTTCATTAAGATCCGCCGGAGATATATCACTGCCCCAAAGAGGACCACCGAGAAGAGGTCTCATAGTACCTCAACAACCACCAAATCCACCGACAATAATTCCTTTAACCCATGCAAGGTAAGTGTGCTAACACATATAATTTAATTTAGATTTTTCAGTCATTAAAGATCTGTGGAAAAATATATATTTTTTTTTTTTTTTTTGTTAGCAAATATTGGTTTATGGGTTACTTTTTGACCCAATTTCTTCGCAAATAATTATTTAGGCACATGTTGACCTTCTTTCTCATCGTATTCTATTTTAATTGCTTTCAAACGTCTAGGGACAAGATTCCCCATAGCATCAACATCTAAAATATTTTTGCTTCGACTCGAAGCCTAATGCTATTTAGTGGTGTATATTCGCAATAAGAGGTAACGCCTCTCTCTCGCATATTTCGGTTTTTATATCGGCAAGATAAACCTTACGTAGTTATCTAGCTTAGGGTACCTCAACTACTCCTAACGAACTTTCTAAATGACTTCCAGTCGAGCATTATTTTGTTTAATTTCGGTTCCCGGGTTCTACTGTTGGTCTATAGAAACCATAGAACATGATTATGAAAATTTTCAGTGCTTACTCAAAAGTATTTATGAACCGTTCACTAATTTCAATAATAATTGCATACTTTTAGGCTTTTTATTCACTTTGTATCAAATAAGAATATGTAATTTAAAATAAATACAAGAAATAAAAAACATTCTCGAACAAAGCCATTTAAAACAGAATTTGTTTTATGGTCTTATTAGTACACAAACATATGTGTCCTTAAATTTCAATAACATTTGTCCATTTTTAGCTTTTCCCAAAGAAACTACAAACCCTGTTCAGAATACAAAAAAAAAAGAAAAAAACGCAAAACGTAAACTGTAATTTAAACTTCTTAAAAAATGTAAATCTAAAAATTTTTTTAATAATAATCAAATAAGATTTATAGCAACTATACCACTTGATATTAAATTTGGGTACTTAATGTGGTTGGAAATCCTTTTTTGTAACAAGAAACCTTTACACAAGAAGTTAGCAAATTTTGCTATTTTTTTATTTGGACGTTTTCAACCCTTAACTCTTTTGTAATAAATTTAAAAACACACTTGTGTTTAAGGAGCAAAATCTGTCTTTAAGCAAATAATAGATATTTGTAGAAATTACCATCACTCTGTGTGTGTCTATTTGAGAAAGTGGTCGTATGATTTTGTTTGCTTGCATATATGAGTATGTAGTTTTTAATCTTTGACAACCTGTAGCTGACCTTTGTAATGCTAGCAATCTTCTTCTAAATCTTACCCAATTTCATTTAAATCGCTACCAAAAGTAGTCAAAAAGAAAAGTGAAACTTTAGAGAAAGACAAGATTTATTACCTTTCATTTAAATCCAGTTTTGTATACATTTGAGATTGTTCCAATTAAAGTATGTTTGCTTCTTTCGATAGAATAAAAAAATTGTAAACTGTTTTTTAATAGTTTTTGTTTGATTGTGTGTTTAATTTTGTGTAAACTAAAAGATACAAGTTACCGTAACAGCAAAATTACCATAAGAAAATTAAATTCAAATACTAATTCTCAAAATCAAACAAACAAACACTCATGCATACACTTAAACATACACACACATAGGAAATTACAAAACTTTTAATAAAAACGCAAATTCCTCTATCCCAAGTAAATACAATTAAAGCTCACACATGTTCACCACTTAAAAAAGGTAAAAAAATGAAAACTATACAATAAATAGTTTATTCAAATATCTTCCTATTTATTTGCTTCATTTTCATTTAAATTTTATTTCGTATTTATTTTATTGTACGTTTTAGATTTTTAGGTTTTTACCGAAATTAATTAATCTTTTGAATGTTTCTTTTCGTACGTGTGTGTGAATTTTAAAATAAAAGTTTTTATATTGTTAAACGTTTTTTTTCAACATTGTTTGTTGTTGCAGTTGTTGGCAGCTTTTCATATTTGGTATAAATTTTGTGTAAATTTTGCCTTCCGTTTTTTCTCTTCGTCAGCCCTAAACGGTGAAGTTTTGTGAAGCGTATGTGCATGGCCGTGTGTGCGGTAACATGTGTGTGTGCAAACATTTCTTATACATATTCGTTTTTTTTGCTCATTTGTTGCTGTTGCGTATTTAAAAGAATAATAGAAAAAAAGTGTTTTGTATTGTGTACATTTCTATATTTTATGTTCATTCATTCATTCAAATGTGTACGTGTATCTGACCGAAAATTTTAGATATTACTTTTATTTAATGTATATACGAGGGATGGCTAGAAAGTATTTTCAAAAGTAACAAAGAAATTATAATACATTTTTAAGGCACTTGAAAAGCTTTTGAAGTAAGTTTTGAATTTCATTGCATATTTTAAGGCGACAATCTAAAACAAGCCTTCTCAACTTTGTGCTTTTAGCGCAATTTTAGTACCTTTTAAGATTTTTTGAAATTAAACTTTAAAGCTTTAATAGCTTAAAAGCTTTTATTTTACTTAAAAAAACTTTGTTTTCTATAAAATTGCTTTAAACGAGGCAAATAAGTTCATAAAATGTAAAAATTTACAGCCCTTCCTTCAAGAAAATGAAAACTTTTTAAAATTTAATATTTTACAAAGTTGTGTAGAATTGAAGCACCCGTGGGGCTGTGATAATCATAATCATAAGAAATCTAAGAAGCGAAGAATAAACTTAGAACAAGGCAAAGAAAGACCACTGCATCAATTGAAGCCTTCATTTTTCGTTGGAATTCTATTTAAACTTGGCCCTTTGACTTTTTATAGTTATAAAGCTCTATGTAACTTTTGAAGTTGGTAATTGATGTGTTTAAAGCATATAATTGCAGGTTGCTGTGATCCTACAAAAATTTCGTTTCACAACAAAGGACATTTTATGATGACCATCGCATGTATGCATGTGTTCCTCTTGATAAATGAGTATGTGTGCATACGTGCTGAAATACAAAAAAAAAAAGCAAAAAAAAAAAGGGAATAAAGTGAAGCAATCAAATATAAACTAAACATGTTCACAAACACTTATACTCGAACAAATAATGCAATTTTCCCAACATTTATTTTCAACACATACAGAAAAATTTGTACTGCACCCAGTTGACCGTATCGTAAAAGTAATTTTAATGAGGAATACAAATCAGTAAAAAATCGAGAATCGAAAATGTACTTCTGCTATGCAAAAGTTGTCTTTGGCTTCTTTTATTTGAAAGTCTAAATTAAATCATCCCTTTGGTTTTCTCGTTTGTTTATTTGTTTAAACCCATTAAATAGAAGAAAAAAATTAACTAAATTCGCTAGATTAAAATAATATTGACTAAATTTTAAATACTTTGTTTTGAACAAAAACAAGGGCAATTTTGCAGCCAATTTTATCACCTAAAACGTTATCGAATTCTAATCTTCCAACTGCCACACGGGTTAGATTTTCTTTACACATTTTATATCGTTACGTTTTTTTCCTTCTTCATACACGTACCGGAACTTTTGATTGCAAATACCCCTAGGGCACATTATAAATTCTCTTTTTTCTTACTGGCTAAACTTCTGGATCCAACCATCTCGTATTTACTAAACACGCGTTATCAAACGCAGCCACCCGCGCTACACTACTGTGTTCCTTCGGTGAAACATGAACTATTCGATGCCTAGTTTAGTTACCCAAACAGTCCACAGACCAGGCCAGTCCTCCCCTTTAATCCTATAGCTACAACACACATCCGTCATACACCGCTGTTTTTATGCTGTTACTTCTCTGCGATAACAGCTGGACGATTTCTCTTTATTTATCTGCTTACTTATCGGGCCATCGCTTTACACAATAATTGTCTTTTTCTTTTGGGGAGGTTTTTACTGCTGTTTCTTAATTTTTTATTGCTTTATACAATTATTATTCTTCCTTTATACGCATGTCCGTAGGCGGGCTCGGACTCGTAATCTTCTTTATACAGCACACACATCTACCAACGCAGCCATTAAGGTCGTTCGAAACTACTGGTGAATTTTTAGCAAATAGAAAACTCTGATCAGCAAATTTGGCGAATATTTTAAAATTTACTTTACATCAAGAAGCCTTCTACTTATCGTTACTCATTTTTATCGTTTATTTATATGAGAAAGACAAAGTTTTTTACCACAGTTTGGCCAACTGGGTGTATTTTACACAAGAGAAGTTCTTTTCATACAACGCACATGTGGTTGATTACGTTAAATATTGATACAATTTTATTGTTATAATTGGGTGTCAGTGTGAATGTATGCGAGTATGGATATGCGTTAGAAAGTATTTATTTTCTACAATTGTTATTTTTTGGCATTTGTTAGTTGTTGTAAAGACTGTATCTGACAATAGGGTGACCACAAAAACTTATATAGTTATTTATTTTTATTGTAACGACAGCAACCACAAAATGTTTGATTTTTTTTGGTACAAATAATTTAGCAACAGTTTTCTTCTAGGGAAGTAATGCTAGATTTAGAATTTAATTTATTAAGGAAAGTGACCAATTCCTTTGATCTTGAATTTTACTAATTTAAAATGAGCAAAAGAAGACGTTGTATCATTTAGTGTTCACAAATAAAAATTTCATTAAAAATTTAATAATAGTAACAAAAATATTGGCAGCTATTATCTGAGAGCCAAACAATCGTTGTTAGAAGTCTTAAGGAGGCGAAATCCATAAGTGAAATAAGACTGCTTTTAGTGAAATTAAACTTGTTAGAGCTCGCATGGCAGCGAGGTGAGAAAAAATATATTTTTTTGATATCAACTAGTTCAATATCTCTCACGAGGGGTAAGAAGTGGTATACCGACCTGATTAATTTGCAAAACTTATAAAAAGCAACATGTGGGCGCAGCACAAATCCACACATAACATAAAAATTTACTAAGAAACCTCTGGTCTCTTTACTTAGTTAGAGAAATAAATTCTTTAATGTTTCTGCTGCATACTTTAAGGAGCTTTTTGGTTTTAAAATTTCTCATTAGCACAATTGTCTCTTTCTCTTCAACATACTTTCATGGCAGCGATGCCAGAGCGAAGAATTTACCTTAATTTTAAAGATTTTTTAATCAAAATAAAATTTGAAGTCCTTTTTTTCCAAAATTAAGTTTTTTTCTTCTTCTTGTTAAAGTTTATTAAATATATTTAATTATGTGACACAATTTTACTATAAATTATTACACTAAACAAAAAATTTTATCATTGCCGCAAATCGAATAATATGTAAATAATAAAGACGTGGACCAGGTACATAAATTTGTATAGACTAATACCTATTTCCGATATAGAGTTTAAAGCTACTAAATTAAATGAATTTATTGATAATTGTATTGCCTTTTACATTGAGGTCTGTAAAAAAAAGAACGACGCAAAAAGCTTTCTTATAATGACCCTCAAAATTTCATTAATAAAAAAGTTTTTTTTCACTAGTCAGTCTAATAAAACTTTTTCCAAATTTATATGAGACAGTGTTACATAAAATTTAGATGACGAATTTAGGGAACTCCATCAAATTAATTTAAAAATATTTTAAAAATGTAGGAACTGTTTTTGTGGAAGAGTTTTGACATACAATGTCAAATATTTCTCGAGCGGAGAGTTTCTAAGTTTGTCGATATTTGCAATAAATTTTGTATGACTTCCTTGTTCATCTGCAAATGTAAAACAAATATTTTCAAAAGAAAAAACAAAAAATAAAAATTTCTGAAGAATTTTGTTTTTCTGAATTAAGATTTTTTTTCAATAAATGAAGAATTTTCTATGAAAACTTCTGGCACCACTTTTTTATGGATTTTTAAAAATGATTGGACCAGGCCTGCGTTATTTGCTGTTTTTTCCACAAAATTATCAAAGTGCCGATTCACCGTTTTTTGCTCTGAAAATGACGAATTTCTTAGATAAACCCATAAAACACGGTAGTTTTCATTTAGTAAAAATTATAGTTATAAGTTTGTTGTTTTCAGAAAACTGTGTCATCAATAACGAAAAAGACGTAAGTCATAAAGATGAACTGATTCTTTTACACCAGATTACTACTTTAATGTGATTTTTATGATATCATTAATAATTAGCGATTTATGAAAATACTTTACGCTACGACAATTTAAAAATTTAGTTTTTTACCGTAAAATAATATTAAAATGTTAGATCACAATTTTTTGGTATCTGGTCATAAACTCTACCTAATGAACTTAATTTTGTATTAAAAGAAATGAAACTGAAACAGAATAATAAATTATGTAATTGTGTCCATTATTATTTAATTGATTGTCGCACAGAATTTTATTTCAAAAAAGACAAATAACAAAAAGAGTGAAAAATACTACTGGTGAATTTGTCCAATTGGAAAGATTTCCAAAAAATTAACTTTATAAAAGGTTTAATAAAACTGCTCTCAGTGACTCTAATGACCAAATGGAAATTTATATTTAATTATGTCCTACCAATAGACCAATAACCGAAGCAATTTAATTCTGTTATTTTTACTTCGATTGTGTTATTTTATATTTTGTGAACCTTATGTAATACTGAATTTTTCTATTTTATTATGTTTTGCTAATAAAATTATTTTTAATTATATCGTTTACCATAAAAAGTGAAAGAAAGGTTATACCTCTAAGTTTTTCATTCCGTTATTGATTTCTACAATATCCACTTCGGAGCTTTTAAAGTATATATATTCTTAGACCTTATGCATAGCGAAGTCGATTGAGCGATATCCGTCTATCCGTCTGTCTGTCCATGTATGTGTTGAAACAACTTTGCCAAAGCACTAGATGAGCTAGAAAAAATTTAAATATGCCAATCGATCAGACGTAGTTTCGAACGAGTTGCTATTGCAAATCAGCAAGATCGGTCCATGTTCCTCGAGGCAGTGGGCTTAACACCACGCCTGCCTCTAATTTTTTCATATCATGTAGATCAATGAAGCAACTCTAATAAAAAAAAAAAAAATAAAAATATGGATCGATAGAGAACTTAAAAATAAGAAAAAATTATCAAGTGAAAAAATTGGCACCCGCCAAAATTTTTCAAGTTGTGGGCTTCTTAAATTTTCATAAAAAGTTCGACTGTCAATATGGATATCATCGAAAAGCTTTTAAAGAGATCTTTTGGAAAACACTAAAATTTTAAAAAAATTCTTAACTTATTAAGAGCCGATAACATTTTTATGTAAAATTATATATCGTTTTTTTTTTTATTTTTTTAATCTCTGCCACAAAACTCGATTTACATAGTGGTGAAGATTCGGCTTAGCCGCATAAAGCACTCTTACTTGTTATGTTTAAAATGGGTATTTTTTATTTGCGCATTTTTTGCAAACTAAATTGCCGATAATGTCGTTTCTTGAAAGCATGCCGATTTCTTGTCATAATCATCTGGCACCTCTGTTCGGAACTTATAGTCTCTTTACGAAGAGAGTTTATTAGTTTTTGGTAATTGCAACACGATACAAATCGGTTGATGTTGCAAAAAAAAAATAAAATAAAATAAAGAGAAAAAATAAATAATAATAAAAAACTTTGTTTGGGGATGTGTGAAACTTCAAAAGATTGCTACTTTAATTTATATTGGGATCAGTGTTTAAGGGCGTGAGTTTGTAAGGTTTAATGTGTTTATACAGATATACAGTGTGAAGCGAAAGTGAAACATTTTTTCAAATTATCAGACTTTTTATTATTATTATTATTATTATTTTGTAATACATTAAAGACAACAGGCAATATTTATCTTTAATGTATTAACACAAAAAGGTTATATGGAAACAATTATTATTTGCTTTTCCCAAGACGTTATAACTAAAATTTAAAAACTACTTCGAGAAATGTATTTTTGTCTATGCATAAAAAAACGAACTGGTTTCACGCTTAATTTAATATTCGCCGGTATAGATTATTGAAGGGGGAAAAAAACAATTTGATTATCACTTTGCTATCGCTAGCTGAGCTTTTCAGGAAACTTTTTACAAAATTTTAGATGAACTAATTTTTTTAATAATTAATATCGGTGAATTTCAAATTATTTCCGAAAAAAATTTTATATTTAATATTTTAGTATTTTCTTATTTATGTTTTCGGATTTAATTTCTTTCCTCTTGGCACAGATTGCTACAGCTTAGACATTTTTTTCATATGAAATTCACAAACTTAAGTGCCTTAAGTTAATCTGCCGTTTATTAATTATTCAAAAGAAGTACTGATGAGACAGTTAGAAAAAATTTCCAAAAAAAATATTTGACATTGGAACTATTTTGCACCACACTGTGTGCCTGTGTGTGTTTTCTGTTTCTCAATTTGAAATTGATGACTTTGAACGCTTTTGATTATTATTGTTTGTAGTTTTATCTTCTTTTTTTGTTTTTTGTTGTAGGGGATTTGTTTTCCATTCTAGATTGTTTCTTGTAAGTGTTGGCTATTGAAGTTTATTATTGGACCAATGGAAAAAAGAATAAAGAAAAAATATTTTATAGAAAAGCTGGGATATTATTGAAAATTACTAAATACCTAACACTTCAGTAAAACCAACTTCTAGAAATAAGAAATGTTCTGTTTGTTTAAGATAACAAATAATAAAATAAATGCCATTTTTGCACAAACACATCAACAAATGTACACAGAGTGGTCCTCACATGCATGCTAAATATTGTTAAGATTATTCTTCATCAATAAAGTTAGTGTGGACTTATGTATGTGTTAGTAATTCATTCGTTATTATATGTGTGTAAAAATATTTCATTTTTTCGGCTGACTGGTTGGTATTTTCTAGATTTATGTTCTAAGGTAATTTATTTTATACGGATTATTGAAACCTGCTTAATCCTTTGATACCTTAACCTTTTTTACTCTTATCTACTGCTTCTTTATCATTCTGCAAAAATATTTTCTTTCTTCTTTAAATAAATATATTTTTATGTCTGTTTGTTATATTTTTTTATTTTATTTATTTTTTTATTCTTTATTTGAATATTTTTTTTTTTTGGTTGTCCTGTCACTTGGTCAAAGTTATAAGAGCGTCAGTAGAATACAAATGATTGTATGATGAATTAAACCACATTTATTTCGTTTCCCAACATCTTATACCAAATTGTTGGCAGCAAGTTAAAGCAAAAGATTGTTGGTTTATTTAGTTTTTAAGTGAAACTCAAATATAATAAAATAATAAAAAGGGTCCTTGTATGTGTGCGTGAGTGTGTTGCTATGTATATTTGTCTGCTTTTGACATTTATTTTATCTGGTAAACTGACAGCAATTTAAAAAAGAAGTCAAATGATTATTATTGTTAAAAGATACTTAAGTGGTCAATTTTTTGTTTGAGTTTGGCATTTTGGCAATTTTGAAATATTTTGCCTAAAAAAATATTATTAATAAATCAAAAAAAAAAAAAAATTATATTATTATTATGAAGTTATTTAATTTTACTTATGTTTTTATTTCGTTTCATTTTTAGATCCCATGACAGAGAAAGTGGCGATTATGCTGGCTCAATATCAGATCTACAAAGTGTTACATCCCGCCTAAGTACTGTGTCGGTAAGTTATTTTATATTGTAATTGAAACGATTTATTTAGGATTTAGAATTAAAAACAGGATATACTATCTTTTAATCGTTTTTGATTACAAGCAGTTAAAATAAAAATAGATAATTTTGATTTTGTGATACTAAACAAAACTCGAAAAATTGTTGTTAGTCTTGGACACTTAAATATTTTTAATTCACTATTGTTTCACGAAAGAATTTTTTGAAAAAAATTGTTAAAAGATTTAAGTGCAGTTCAATAATACTTCTGTGGGACAAAAAAAAGAAAGCAACACATTTCTGTTAAACCTTGTTCAACTTGTAATCTACACGGCAGAAAATATTATGCTGATTTTACAAAATATATTTTGTCCCTTTCTATTTTTGATTCGATTTAAATATATTGCTTTTGAGCGTTTTTCTTTTCACAAGCTCCGTAAGTTTTCTACGGGATTGTGATCATGAAAAAGTGAAATTCAATAGGGGATCGTCACTAAACTAGCTGCCGGCGAAGCGACTTGTCTGTTTGTCACTTTTTTCAAGAGATGGGGCATTCTGTGGCTTGCTGGATCAACGGAAGAACTCACTAACAAACATATAAACTGTTCCTCTTTAAGCATTTCGCTTCTTAACCCAAATAATTAAAACACCATCATGTTTAAGTCTTGTAATTTTTTACAGAATTTTTTTGTGTTAATCGTAGGCAAATAAATAAATCTTTCTATTGTCGCTGTATAAGACATTTTTTTCTGTTCACTTTACTCTTGGGTCCTCGCTCAACAGCAACAATTACCAATGTCTACTGTATTAGAAAACTGGGGAGGCTTTAAATGATTTTTTCTATCTTGGAGCGCTATAGTTATTCTTGGACGGTGGTTACTTGACTTCTTCACACACTCTTTCTTAAATAGAGCAGACACAATCCATGCATATGTTTTTCTTCTTTTAGGATGTTGACGGCAGTTATGATTTTTTTCTTTCCTTTTTTTGACATTAAAAAAATATTTTCCAAAAGTAAAAAAATTTTTTACCTTTAAATTCAACAGGAAATATTAAATTTGTTAAACGTATAAAAAAAATAAAACTTTTATTATGTTTAATTTGAATTTATTATTATTTAAAAAATTTTAATTAACTTAATTTTAATTGTAATTTTAAAATAAATACAATCAAAATTTTTTTTATTTTGCTCCCAACTTTTCATATGATTTATAATAAATAAATAACAAAAAAAAAAAAAACAAATTTTAAATAAACATATTTTTGTTATTTATAATGTCACAAAATAATGCAGATTTTAATTTAATCTTAATTTAATTTTGTTTTTAATATCCATGAATTTTGGCCAAATTTTTTAAATAAAATCTTGATAATTTTAAGCTTTTATGATCAGTTGCCTTCTTATATCCGGACTCATTATTCCCTATTCTTAAAATTTCAAATTAAGTTTTTGTGAAAAATTAATTAAATAAGAATTTGTTTTATAAAGTACTTGTTTTTTAATTAAATTACACTTGGGTGCCGAAAATTTGACAGTAATGTTTCTTCTTAGACTTTGCATCCACAAGAAACTTGAAAACAAAAAAATCCAAACAATTTTTTCAAAATCTAGTGGATGAAAACTCAAAAGCATTGAAATGTTCCACATTAAAATTTTAGATTAAATGCAAATTTAAATTTTTTCTTTATGCCATAAAAAAAAAAACAAAATGTTTCTTTCCCAAAACGTTTTTAAGCACCTGTGAAAAAGAAATATGAGTTTATATATCCAACTTTCTTCGCTTTTCTTTTCATCTGTTGTTGCTCGTTATTTGGCAACACAGAATAAAAGTGATGATAATTTATTTGTGAATTAGTTTTAAATTGAAGTGTTAATATTGCTGCTGCAATATTTTTTAAACACTCTTTTTCCTACAGCCAGCAAGTGAAAGCACAAGTGCAAATAATCTGCAAAGTCTTATGGTGATTGTTATTGTTGGTCGGGTTGCCTTTTAATGCCCAAACAAAACACTTTAATTCAGCTTAAAAATTTACAAAAAAAAAAAAAAAATACATAAACGACCGTCATTTTCATCACACGTTTAAGATGAAAACTAAGCACTGAGTCCCGCACAAAAAAAAAAAAAAAACAAAAACAAAAATAAAGAAAATAAAACTTTTGCACCAAATTGATAAAGTGCAGTTGGACAAACAAAGTTTTGTTATTGCAGCAATATTTTCTTTTCAACTCAGCCAGGACAAAAAGTGTAGAAAAAGAAAAACACTGGAGTATATAAACCAACACACACACACACACACACATACACAAGTAAAATAACAAATTGCTAGAAGTATAGAAATTCACAATTTTTTTATTTTCTTTTTTTTCTCTTCAATTGTTTTGTTTCGATTTGCTTGAAAGTACAAAAGCTGTGATTGTAGCGATTTGTTAAAAGCAAATTCTTGAAATACTTTTATCTCAAGACAAAAATGCTCATGTTCGTTCAATCAAACAGTTGGTGAATGGAAAAAAGTCTTTTAAATATAAATGTAACGAAATCACTTGCGATTGTCCACGAGTAGAAATATTTGACAAAATGGACATTTATGGATTGAAGATTTGATGATTGGATTATTTTTTTTTGAGGAGTGAACAGAACTTAGCAACAAAGATCGATCTATTGGTGCAATGCCAGATACCATTTATAATGGTATACTTCATCTACTTAAGTACAGTCCGCCACATTTACCGCGGCTACAATTGTTTTGCTTTTCTAAATGTAATTCCGAAAAAATTGAGCGGCTGTTTTTGATTTATTAATTTTTTAAACAATTTATAAATTTAAGATATATAGAGCAGCGCAAGTGTTTCTCTCTATAATTAAGTGGCTGATGGGATTCGAACTTATGACTCGTGACCTTCTGTTTCACAACTAGCAAACGCCTCTTCTAACATAACCCAGCGGCTAACAAACATGTTTTAGCTTTTCTGATTTTATTTTATTCACTCTCACCACATTTTTAAGTGATGAAAGTAACAACTTATTCATATGTTTTTCTGTAATTAAAGGCTGTTTGTTTAATATACAATAGAATTAACGAAAGCTTTTGTTGTCAAACGAACCGTCTTACTGCGCTCAACTTTTGATAAGTATCATCAGTTCTAGCAAAACATGATATATAAATTTACGCCTGGGCAATGCTATCAAATTAACTTTTAAATATTGTAAACTAATTATTCAGCTGGAAACTGCTGCGAAGTTTTATCATAAAATTCTGTTCAAAATTGAGACACAAAATTACTGCATTGAATTTTTAACGTCCAGAAAAATACACTGTTTGGTGCCGTTTACAAGCTGCTTAAAAAATAAAACCTGAACTTGAATTACGGTCTATAATTTGTTAAAAAATATTGGCGGCATTGATGCGGGCGAGATGTGGTTTCAATAAAGGACGGCGATTAGTGTTACTTGCCGACTGCGACTTATTGAAATCAAAATTGCGCGACAAGTTGATATTGAATTGGCTTCCAAGTGTTGACAGCTCTCGATTTTTACCTTAAGAGCCACTTAAAATCACTGGCTTATGGGCATAAGCCCGCCTTGGAGGCCGGCAATATCGTTTATGATATTCGTGTCATTGGCCACAGCCTTCATCAAAAACATATTGCCGCAATGGCAATATGATTAATTTTTCGAGGGAAAGCGGGTTTTGTTTGTTAAAATCCAATTTAAAAAACACCCGTTATGTAAAGGATTGCCATATTTAGTTTTCAAAAAGTGTAATATACCATAAATCATACCCACACATTCCAAATTGTGGTTAAAGGAAATTTTAAAAAAGTTTTGAAGGGTCTAGAATATTAATTTCCTCGTATGAGTGCTTAAAAAATGCATAAATAAATTATTATTCTCTGATTAAACGACTTTTTTTCGCCATTTAGTGTATTCTGTTTAAATTTTTCAAAATCTTTTAAAAAATATTGAGCAAGTTTGTGGTTCTTCGAGATGTGAAATGTTTAAAGCACTTAATAAAAGAAAAGTACTCGCAAGCAACATTAATGCGATTTTAAAGAAACTCAAATGAAAACATTTGTCTAGCAAATGCTTTGATTATTTTTAAATATCACGTTTCTTTTCTTTAACTTTTTTTCTTTTTTTTTTCTTTTTTACTTGTAGATTGCTACCAACAATTGCACCGCACGTTATCGTACTTTGAGTGGTGGCATTGGAGAATCACCTTCTCTTTCGCCCAGTCCCTCATCGGATTATGAAGATATTGGTGCCACAAGAGCTCTACCACCAAGTCTGGCAGCCAAAGCAAAAAAGAATGGAGCTGTAGCAACAAAATCAAATATAATGAGCCAAAAAGCCACTGTTCATCATGTAAGTTATCGATGTTTTATTATTATTTTGTTTTTTGTTTTCTCATAGAACTGTTGAAAAACCAATGCGCGTCAGGATTTGTATTGAATTAATTAAAAAGTAATTGGATTTTTATACCCTGTCATTCTGTTTGAAATTTCTACAATATCCATTTCCGATCCCATAAAGAATATAAATTCTGAGTCCTAATGCATAGCAAAATTGATTGAGCGATGGCCTTTGGTCCGGCTGTCCGTCTTTGTTAAAGTTGAAGTTAAGTTTGCCAAGGCACTAGATCAGCTAGAGAAAATTTAAATACGCCAATCGATCTGACATAGTGTCGAAAGAAGTGCTATTGGAAATCAGCATGATCGGTCCTTGTCCTTCAAGGCAGCGGGCAAAACACCACGCCTTCCTCTAGTTCTTCATGTCATTTGAAACACTGAAGTAACTCCAATCAAAAAAAAAGTATATGGTGCTATGGAAAATAAAAAAATAAGAAAAAAAAACACGAAGTAAAAAAAAAACACGAAGTAAAAAAATTGGCGCTCGCCCATATTTTCCTAGTTACGGGCCTCTGAAATTTTCATAGAAAAGTACGATTTTGCTCCTGATTTTTTAAGATATCAATATGGGTATCGTTTAAAAGCTTTTGAAGATATCATTTAGGAAATACAAATTTTTTTTGAAATGCTTAGCCCATTAAGAGCCGATGACCTTTTTGTGTAAAATTGTAAATAAAACTTAATTTTTATTTTTCATGTTTTGATTCTCTGTCACCCTAAAATCTTCTTCTTATCTAAATTTTATTTAAACAAATTTAAATTATTTTTTGCTTTAAAAGTTCTTTAAAAATTTTCTGCTTTGAGCGAGTAATTCAAACATTTCCTGTTTTTTTTTTTTTTTAATTTTTATTTCTGCCAGAAAATATTTTAGTATTTTTCTTAAGTTTTTTTTTACATTAGAAAAATAAAGTTTAAAAGCATTTATTATTAATTATTGTTTCTTTGTTTGTTTGTTTAGATTAACCAACGATGCGTATATTGGTTTTTGAACTTTCTAATGATGATTTAAATATAAATAAAAATGAACAAAAAAAAAAGTATAAAAACAATTCTGCAAGACTAATATAAAAATATATATATAATTTTTTCTTTATTCTCTTTTACTTAAACTTTTTTATTCGAATAATCTTTATGCGCCCTTGGTCTCACTCGCATAAACTTTCATTTGTTAAATAATTGACTGTGTACGTCAACTTTGTCTGGGACGCCTTAAACGAATGGAATGTTGGATGAATGGAATATATATGGCTGTGCATGACTAAATCAATGTTACTGTAAATCTGTCTCCCTGTGTGTGTGTGTGTACGTGCGTATTTCTTTTTTGGATGGGGTATTGGGATATTGAAAACTTTTAATAAAACAACTTTAAAATCCACATCACAATTTTGAAAAAACTTTGACTTGTGCAATATTTACTTGTTAATGCCATGATACTTTAACTCGTGTTTGTTTGTACTTGATGCTCCTGCTCTATTGCTGGTGATGATGATGATGATGATGATTTGTGCTGTTGATGTTTGCTGTAAACTTAGACCAACGAAATGCGAAACTCACCAAAGGAAATTGGCTCGTTTAATGAGAATGGCGTGCGAAACTTTGTTGCTACAAAGGAGACTTCAAGGGACTTTAGCAATTCTCAAGATAATACAGATCGAGGAAGTATGAGTGATCAGGCCTTTGCCTGTTCAGCAAGTTCGGTGGAAAGTTTACCCAGTGCTTCTGGTTCAAGTAAGTTCTATTAGTATTTAAATCATGTAGCATAGTTTTTTAAGTTTGCTGCAACAACAGCAACAATAAAAAGAAAACAAACACACACACTACACTTTCTTGCATATTGAGTCTATTAGCAATTGTAATAAATGAATGGCTGCATCGTTATATAGATAAGCAAATCAGGGAGTAAGTGTTTGAAAATGGCCTTGTTGTTGTTTTTTTTTTTTTTTTTTTTTTTTTTTTTTGTTTCTGATGTTGCCATTATTTTGTAGTTGTTTATTTACAATATTCATGTTGCTTATTTTAGTAGTTGGGTTTAAGTGGTTTTTTGGTTAAAACTGTGGAAATTTTTGAAAACTTAATGAATTTTTAATATGTTTCCGGAATGTTTTTAAGCCTTCGTGCATGCATACAAAACATTCATTTACTCACTCACTCTCTAGTTTCTTTTTTTTAACTTTAAAACTCAAACACACTCGCGTAGAAGCATAAAGTCTTTAAAAAGCTTCTAAAAAGCATAATAAACATGAACATGCATACACATGCTTAAATTTTCTATTAGTGTATGTATGTATGTATATGTGTGTGTGTTTTAGCTAATGCACAACTATCTAGACTTTTTAACAGGATTCATTTTCTCCTGACTTTATTCTTTTAATTTTTTGTTTGTTTTTGTTTTGGGTAATTTTATGTTTTGTTAAAATTGCAAAGAGGTTTTTGGGTGGTTGGTATATGTGTGTGTGTACTAGCAGTAAGAGGGTGGAAATTTAGGAATTTTATATGCTTTCCTTTGTATGTTCAAAGCGAAAAATAGAAACTCTATTAATGAACAAAAAACTTTATTCCTTCAAGTTGTTTCTTTGAATAATCCACTAAAACATCTAAAGCAACATCGAAAAAAAAGGAAGACCGTAAAATACAAGATGCTTAAAATTTTTGCGACACAGCATGAAAAAACGTCCTGTATTATAAGTGTGTTGATTTAACTTTGAAAAATTGATGAAAATTTATTTTCCACCAAAACCATTATAACAAAAAATGTTTTTTTTTCTCTTTTTTACAAAATTAATTAAAAATACTTTAAATTGTTTTTGTTTTCTTTAACAAAACTTTATCCTTTTTTTTTTTTAAAATACAGGCACTCAAGCTTTAGTACGTCCAGGCAGTCCACAAAGTTCCATATCCACAGATGATCGTACCTCGTTAGCACCATCAATATGCAAAGCAAAAGCACTTGTCGACAGTATGGCAAATCCTTATGATAAGGATGCACTTAAATTTAAGGTGAGTATCAAAAATCAAAAGACACAAAACTAACACACACACAAACACATTTTAACAATTTTTAGATAATATGACTACATTAAAGTAAATAAATTTTCTTCTTTAACTGAAAGCATGCAGCTGCATGATAACAAGCAGCAGTTACTACAGTAAAATATTTTTAAAATTGGATACCTTAAAAACTGATTAAAAATTAGGAAATAATTTACTCTCAAAACTTATCTCATTAATAGCATTCTCTTTTGCTTAAATTTGTTTTTTAAGATTTGAAAAAGACAATGATTGCATCGATATTAATTACATTACAAAACTGTTGAGGTTCTCTGCTTTTTGATCCCGTAACTTTTTTAAACAAATCTTTTTTAATTTATTTCATTCCTTTAGGGCCAATTTTACAACTTGCCGCTAGTCTTACCACATGTAAGACTTTTTCAGATAAAATCATATCTTTAATTAACGGAAGTGGCACTGATGGCTTTAAAAGTTTTTTTTTAAGCTTTAAGCATTTTGTTTTATGTCTTTAAAGTTTCTAGTCAAATTTAATATTATTTAAATTTTTTCTAAAGCTTTAGAAAGCTCCTTTTATAAATTTGAAGCTAAAGATAATTCAAAATTTTAAAAATTTTTAATTCTAAAAATTATAAAATACTTTTAAGTCTTTTAATTTTTAAAAATTTTAAACTTTAAAGCTTTTTTAAATCCTGAAATAAATGACTGCAATAAAATTCTTAAAAGTCTTTGCGTTTTAAACTAGTTATTTCTTTTAAGCGATAATTGTGCATTTTCAGAAGCTGTTTGTCATAAAAAGCTTATATAGCGAATTCACTAATTTTCGCCAAAACCTCATATGTCAAATTCCATATATAAAAAATGTTTATAATTCTTATTTATATGGCGTTTGACACTTAACGGTTCGGCGAAAATCAATGAAATTGCTATCGAGACCACTAAGGCGAATCAATTTCCAGGTGGCAGCGTAGGCGAATTCAGTATTTTTTGCTGGCATAAACCACTGTTAAACAATTTGACAGTCGTGTAGACCAGCAAAAAACACTGAATTCGCATATGCTGCCACCTGGTAATTGATTCGCTTTGGAGACCACTTAGTATTATTTCGCCGTGTGTAGGGCTTTTATTTAAATTTTCAAGTTTTAAGCTTGAGAGTATTTTTTTAAATAAATTTGAGTTTTATAAAATTTATTAAAATAGAATTTTATTTTTTAAAAATTTAAAAATTTATTTTGCTGTAAAACATATAAAAGCTATGTGCTTTTGATATCAATAAGAAAAATTATAAAACTGGATCATAATGAGTAAATAGCTATTATTTCTGCAAAAGCCTTTTAGCCTCTTAAATGGCTGTTTCAATACGGACACACTGACCAAGAGAACAGCTGCAATGAAATCTTTATTTAATAAAAGTAAATGGACTAAGACTCAAATACTATTATGTCCATTTATGAGCTTTTACTGTTTTTCTACAACAACAATGATACATATTTGCTCATTTTCGAACATAATACATCTTGTGAAAAATCCCACTTAAACGGATGTTTTTTTTTATTTTATATTTTTTTCATATTTTACTTCCTTTGTGCCATCATACTTCATTGACTTTATGATGGATGTTTTTTTTTTCGTACTTAAGAAGTAAGAAAATATGTTTGTGTGCGACGATTGTGTATGTTTTATTATACATCTTTTCATTTCATGGAAAATGATGCCAGAAGAATTATTACACACAATCTTTCCTGTACATTGGCGAAATATTGTACATTTTTTCAAACTGTTTTTTTTTTTTTTTTGTAACGAAAATATTTTCCAATTCCAAGGCTAAAGCATTTTATATTTTTTTCTTATAAATTGTGTCCTTTTATTTTTTATTATACAGCAGCATTTGCTTGTCTGTTACCTTTATTTATTTATTTGACTTTTTTGTTTGTTTTTTTTTTTTACTTTTTATAGAAAGGTGACATAATCGACGTGTTGTCAATGAACGCTTCAGGCGTTTGGAAGGGTCGTTGTCATGGCCGTTTAGGTCACTTTAAGTTTATCAGTGTTGAAGTGCTGCCAGATCAACGTTTAAAGCATTCGCATAGCAAAAATTTAGCTGGTTTGGGTAGCAAAAGCATAGGTGGTGCTCACATCACTAGTGGACGTCATCTCAATCATAATAATGGTCCCCATTCAGTGGAGGATTTATTAATGCGTATTGGTTTAAAGGAATACACATCCGTATTTGTTTTGAATGGGTAAGTTAATGAGTTTTGTTGTTTTGTGTTGTGTACTCTAGAGTAAAATTACGTTTTTTTCCATACTGATATTGATTTAATAGCAATTTCTGTTGCAAAAAATCAAACAAAAATCATCCCTCTTTGTGTTTTTATTTTTTTATTTTTTTTATTTGTTGTATTTGTGCTTTGTAATGACTGTATTCATTAATCTTGTTTTACTGATGTTTTTGTTTTTCTTTTTCTTCTATATTAATTTATTTACAGCTACGAAGACCTGGAACTTTTTAAAGAGCTTGAACCTGCTGATTTAGATTACTTGGGTATCGTTAATCCAGACCATCGTGCCAAATTGTTAACAGCTGTGCAGCTTTTACATGATATGGATTGCAGTAAGTTTACAAAAATTTATTCCATTTAGTTTTCTATTTATTTCTCATTAAAACATTGTTATAATAAATGTTGTCGAAAGATGTATCACTGCTATTGATTAATGTTTAGACATTTGAAAGTCTGTTCAACTAAAAGTTGAAACGAAATTTTTGAAATATTTGTAGTTATTAAAGTTGTTTAAATTTTACTTGAAAATGTTAATGCAGTGGTGATTGCTACAATGGCTTGATTACATATTTTTTGTTGCCTGAAATTGAAGGTATGAATTTAGATAATTTTTAGATTCAGCAATTTGGCGCACCATGCCCTGAAACAATCGATCTTTTTACTGTTGGGTAACCAGGTTGTCGCCCATCTTGACATTGTCAATTAGCCGGCTTTTAACTGCGACTTGACGTCATATACTTTATCTTGATCTTTGCGGTTATGCAAACAATCCAGAAACTATTTACACCCTTAAAGCTAATATAATAAATTATTAAAAACTAAAGAGAAAATTCTCGTGGCAGTCAAAGTAATAAAGTCGTATTCCAAAACTTGTGCCAACCATGAAACTAGGTTTATTTTTTTATTAATTAATTTTTAAAAAAGGGATCTGAGCAATTTGTTACTCATTTGAAGCTGTTCGGGGCCCTGCAATATTAAATAAAAATTTGTATTGACCCAATTTTATTTCTTTGACATTATCAGAGTTCAATTTGTTTAAACAAAAAATTTTTTTTTATTTTCTGTTTAGCTTCTGGTTTTCCTCAAACTGGTTCAGATATTGATATTGCCGGCTCAAGTTCAGAGAATGATGAGGCTCGATTAAATAACATCAACAAAAAGCATGGAGCTTCACCCTTTGGCAGACGACATTTTCCCCGTGACTCTGGCTGCTATGAAGGATCTCCGGTGCCCACCTCTCAAACGCCCACACAAACCCTAGCCTCCACTGATGACTCCAATAGTCTAGATGATGTTGTTACGAAATGTTCAAGTGAAATAATGAAAAGAGTAGAAAGCGCACGCCGAATCAAAGACAATCCGTTTAAAACAAATACCGCCTTGCCAACACGTGTTGGTAAAAAGAGTCTCTTGGGTGCTGGTCTACTGCCGGATGATACACTTACGCGTGGTGGCGGCCTGAGCGAGAAGTCTAGTGATTCGGGTGTTAGTAGTAGTTCGTTGTCTTCGGGACCCATGAAAAATAGCACTTAACATTTGCCGACCATACTCGCCCATGAGCTGTTGTTGGGCGTGCCTATGTCTAGTAGTGGTGAAACTTTGTGTGGTGCCATATCGCCCACAACATCGGTGGCCTCAGCTGTTATACCGGGCTGCAGTACAACAGCAAACTATTTAAGATCTTTAGCCAGCGATGAAAATACCTGCAACACTCTGCCGCATGCAACAAGTGCTAGTACAGCCAGTAGCCAATTGAATGTCACCACTGCTGGTACTGGTTTGTCAAATAATTTACAATTGAATCGTAATCTCGTTATGTTACGTAATCATTTGCGTAAAAACACTAACACTACAGCAGCAGCAGTGATCAATCCACCAGCAATTGGCACTACAAGCACAAGCACCACTACAGTAAATAGTCAAGACACTACAAAGGAACAATAGCCCAGTTCTATCATAAAATTACTAAAATACTACATCAGCTTCATGAGTACGTATGTATTAAATTAGTTTGTAAAGAAAAATTATTAGGACATTAAAATTTTGTATTTATAAACGAATATATAAATTTAAATTTGATATAAATGTTTTAATTTAAGTCTGATTTTATAAATTTAATTTATGTTTAATTTGAATTATTTTATTTATGTTGTTTCTTAATTAATCTTTAAGCCTAAAAAATTAAACAAAAAAAATTCCACTAAACAAAAGGGAACTTTATCCGTTTAAAGGGATAAAATAACTTGCACTCTACGAAAAAAATGTTATTAATTTTTACACTTAATTCAAGCATTTATTTTTTATTTTATTTTCTTCTTTTTTTTGTGATTGATTTGCTTATTCTTTGATAAATTTATTATAAGATTTTTATTTTGAAATAACTTTTGTTTCTATTCTCTTAAGACTTAATTTCGAATATAAGTAAAACAAAAAATGCTGTGATTCTTTAAATAGAAACAAAAGAAAAAAAATATATAAATGAATAAAAAAAATAAAAACAAGTTTTGTATAAAGTTTCGTCGTTCAGTTCAAATGTACAGTGTATAAAATAAATTTAAACTAAAAAAAAAAAACAAACAAACAAATGGAAACTAATAAAGCAATGAAAATAGAATACAAAACAAAAAAAAAAAAAAAAAAAACAATTGAATACAATAGAAACATTTTTAAAGTATTTTATATTTAATTATACTTTTCTCAGGTGATGGCATTTATGTATTGTATGAAAGTTTAACACAAATAAAACCAACAAAGTTCTAAATAAAATCATAAAAATACACACACACAATATAAATCAATAAACTATTTATACCCACCAGTCCTTTTGTTTAAAAATAATAATTATTATATTATAAACTTAATAACAATTATTGAAACACTATTTCTAAATTCATTTTCATTCGAAATTTTATTTTTGCAAAAAAACAAAACAAAAATAGTTTCGCATTTCTTTATTAAAATGTTTAAACTTTGTTTTGTTGCTATTGCAAATTGTTGGCCCCCAGGAATATTCACAATAGTTTAATAAATAGGTTTTTAATATATTTCCCTTGAGGTGCTCATTCGAATATTTGAAGGATTGCTCTAAAGTCGCTCTCAACATATATAAAATTTAATATTTTTTATCTCCTTCTGAAATCTGCAGCTACTAGAGGTTATTGACGAAAACTCACAGGGCAGACGTTCAGAAATAAAAGTTTTTCATCTTGAAACAGAGATCCTTTTGTGGCCCTGCAAAGTTAAAAATATTCATATATTAAGAAAAAGAATTTCAACAATCGCAAGTGCAACAGCGTCACCGAGCAGTTTGGGCAATATAATTTTTTTTATATTCTACAACGGACTCTCACAAGCGACGCTTAAAGCCCATTTTTCAGTGATTTGACTTTAAACCTCAGCAAACAAGTATTTGTCCCTTTGATACCTTGGAGAAGTCTGCTTCTATCTTTGTCACCAGTTACCTTAATAAGTCTGCCAGTTTGTTATGTCAGTGCTTTAAATATTTGTCTCCTAATGAGTCAATACAGATCTGACTTAAAACCGAATTAAACATGTTATTCGTTCGTACCTGAGGTACATCACGATTAACCATGCCTGAACCTGCTGCCGCTGGTTTAACACATTCTCGACACCAGTTCGTTAAGTTAGTGACCCAGATTGGAGCAAGGTTTTTGCATATCTCTTAATGAGTCCACTGCGGTTCGTTGATTAAATAGAGATAACAGTTTGTTCTCCTGGAGGTACCTTATTGACAGCGGTGCTAGGGCTCGTTTGTTAAGTTAGAGACTCTGACAAACATTGGAGCAAGTTTTCCACACATTCCCTGATGAGTCTACTGTGGTTCGTTCTTTAAATAGAAATAACACGTTAGTCTCCGGAGGTACTTTACTAACAGTCGTACGTTATCTCTGTGATAAACGGTGCACATGGTTTCAGTATATTAAGTCTACAGTTACACATCGTCTTCCAAGTGCCGGTTCCAGGTTTTTGCTTATTTCCAAGATAACAATTCTTTAATAAGAGAGAAATATCTAAGACATCAGGGTTGCAAGAGAAACTCTCAGAAAAATTTCCTTTTAACTGTAAAAGTCCTACGATAAATTTTTGACGCATCAAGCTCCTTAATTCAGTGTCCGTAACGACAGACTAGCATAGTCATATTTAGGGCTAGTCTTCTATATTAAAGAGAATATTTAGAGGCAGAAGCTCAATTCCCTCCTCATTTTAACAGCTCTACACGATTTTTAAAAAATTTTAAATGTGCAGTTGAATGACCCTTTTCGTTAAATTTTAAACATCTAGGAAGCTATTTAACTTCTTTTATTTACAAACAAAAAAATCGAAACAGGAGAACCAACGGAGTTAGGACAGTTTGTTCGATATTTCAGTCATGTCATACGATCATTAATACGCCAGGTTTTAATTATAGACGCATCTAGGCCGCGCTGGATGTTCAATTTCACTGTCGAAACAACTACTCAACAAAAATCTATGAGCAAGGAACTTAAAACTTTGAATGCCAAAGTTGAGGAGAGAGCCAGTAAACATACGTTACTCTCTCCCTCTCCCCATCATGTGAGAAGGCCAATGACAATGATTTTCAACTTAAGAACTCAATAACAGTTTCCCAAGAAAGTGAATATTCCTCAGCCAAAACAAGGCCAAATATATTAAATTTCTTTGAATTATCACTGAAAACTTTACTTAAGCCGAATGTAACATACGCGAACAAATTTTTTTAATTAAAAGAAAAATTAAAAATTATTTAAGTTATAAGAAAAAATGGCTATCGAAATACCGGAAGACAAAGTAAAATAATAAAAATATAATATAAATTTCAAAACATCCTCAAGCTTGACTAGTTTTCTTCTTCTATAACTTGACGAAAAATTAAAGTTTAAAATTACAAAAAAAAAAAAAAATTATTTTAAAACGCAATAAAAACTTGTTTAAAAAATTAAAACATCTTCTGACGCTATTTTTTTTATTTGATAAGAAATAAAATTTAAATGAATTTTTTAATTTTATTTTCAGAAAACTAAATTAGAAATAGTGTTTTTCTTTATAAATTTCCTCGTTTTTTCTGTAAATATTTCTTAAAATCTGCCAATAAATTTAATTTTCCTTTTTTATAATATCCTTAATTTTAAATTGTATTAACTAATATTTAAGCAAACATATTTTATAAATGGTTAAATAAAAAAAAACTCTCATAACAATTAGTTACGGAAGAGATAAAGAAGGTGAAGAAGTTGAAAGTAGCAGAAGAGTGAAAATAAGTAGAAACACACACCACTTACATACGTCCAATTACTATTTAAATATACTTACGCAATTTACTCATGATTTTTCAATTAAGCCATCTAAAACAATGTAAACTTGTTTATTTTTTCTTTTTTTTTTTAAGGCAATTAAAACGACATGAAATCTGATTTGTGGCAGATGCAAGTTGAATGAATTTAATGAAGTAAATTAAAAATTTTTATTTTTAATATTGTTTAACTTTTTTTTTAATTTAATTTTGTATGAATTTTGAAAGATTTAATTTATTTGTTCCACGTGCATATGATTTTTATATTATAATTTTTAGTTTTTATTTTAATTCGCCGAATACAGTGTGAGCAATTTATAAATTTTATTAAGTCTATTTTCTCTTTAAAAAATTTTTAATATGAGTTACTCAAATTTCCAAATATTCACTTGTTATTTTCTTTTAAACAGGCTTACGTGAGGTTTTTGTATTCCAGGCCTACCATTCGTTTTAAAGATTTGTATGAAAAGGGTTTAATTTTTTTTTAGCTGTTAAGATTTCTGTGTAAGTTTGCTGTGTAATACTGGGCATTCAGGTGATTATTTAGTTTATTTACAAGTGAAATAACAAAAGACTTAAATCCAAATGTCCCTGGCTAAAAGATTTCTTGTAAGTTATTTCTATAGAGGCCAACAGCTGTCCTATTCCCATTAAAAGAAAGCCTACTCCGTGATCCCCATTTTATGTCTCATTTTAGGGAAAATAAAAATATTTTTTTGAAACCTTTAGTTGTTTGTTTGAAGTTGATTGCATTATATTTTGTTTTACTGAACAATTATTTTACGAGCCTGGAAACTTTAACTATATATTTTTATTTAGAGTCTGAATTTTGCGGGTCATTTATAAAAGAATCGTTGCGAATTTATCTCATACTAAGTTACCATTATTGTATGAATTGGCTAGATCAGTTTTTGTTGTCTGGAATGCCAAACTCTTCTAAAAGATAAAGATGCTGTACAAAATCATAACAGTTAAAATTCAGGTTCTTTGTGTCTACAAAATGTTGATGTGAAAGGCCAAACAAATTTGGTTCAATACCAATTTGTCAAACTTACTGTTAGACTTGTGTAGTTCATAAACGAACTGGCTTATTTAAACGATTCCATCGATTAAACTAAGAGAACTAGTTCATACTTTTAAGTACACCTAGTTCATTTTTGAACTATATCTTGTATTTGAACTACCAGACAAGATGAACTAGAATCCATGCCTGTGTTTTCTTTTTGACTATTTCGAACATGAAATTAAAGCTTCCGCGCATTTTATTAAACATTCGATTTTCTACGTTGTTGTTGCCATCATATTTTAAAAAGAACATTTGAACTAAAAGAGCTTTCGAACTAAAGAAAGCGTTTAAACTAAAAGTTAAAAGTACGAACAACACGTCAACGGAACATTTGAACTATGAGAGATGTAGAACTAAAGAGAGCCTTTGAACTAAAATTCGAACTAGTTCATTTTCAAACTTTAAACTAAAAAGAGCGATCACTAAATTGAACTATATCCCAAGCTTTTTTTAATTACTTACTTAGGCACTTGGGAAAACTTTATCTGTTTGAGCTAATCTGAAAATATGTATCAAAAATTTCTTTGACCATATGAGAGTTTCAAATCTTAAAAAATTGGCCTAAATCATTATTTGTTATCTTTCTTTTTATTTATTGAGATATAACATATGTGGGATAAGACGTAACAGGTTTATTCTTAAACCTCAAACGAAATAAGAATGTTAATTTATTCGGCGACTTGAAATTCTTTTTACACTAACTTAATATTTTAAATGTTTAAATAAAAATAAATTTTTTCTATGAATATTTCTCCATAGAGAATTGTAATTCGTAAAGAAAATAATTGTTGACTTAAATTAATTTTTCAAAAAATATAATTTTTGCTCGCACTGTAAAGCTTCTTGAAACTAATTAGAAACATACCAACAATATTTGAAATAGCCACATGCACACACACAAACATAAACCAATAGACCAATATGATTGTTTAGAAAAACTAAGTTTTTCTAAAAATTGTAGCGAAAACGATGATTCCTAAATATTGATATGAATTTTTCAAAATGCAATTATCTACAGTAAAATCTACAACAAAAAGAAAAAAAAAAACCAATAGACCAATTATTCAAATGTTGCCACTGTTTGTTTTTATCTATCTTATGCCTAAATAAATTTCATTTAAAAAAGTTTTTTCTTTTATTTTTAAAAACAATTTGTTGTTTAAAACTAAAATTTAACAAGCTGCCAATTTTATAAAAAGTAGAAAATATTATTCTTTTTTAAAGCTTATCCGTCAATATTTTATAATTACATACTACAATGAAAAAAAAGACACACGTAAAAAAATAAAACAAACGAAGTACGAAAAGCAATATTTTATGGGTTTAAAAATCAAATTAAAGAGAAAGAATTATTTAAAGAAAGAAAAAGATTTAATAAAAATAATTGTAGATAAAAGAATCAAATTAAATTTAATTATTTAGTAGAAACATTTAAACTTTTAAATTTAAAAAAAAATCACATTGTAAATAACAAACTGTCAAATTATAATTCAAAAAAGTAACAAAAACTAAGCAGAAGCAGAAGCAAAGAAATTTAAACAATTTTAAGCCATAAATACAATCATTGAGTAAATAATAACTTACTTAAGAAACAAAGTTAGCAATAAAAATATAATCAAAATATCTTAGATTAAAACAATTTTATTATTATAAATAAATAAATAAAAAAGTGAATAAATAAATAATTCTAAATCTTTTTATTATAATTTGCAATTAAAAAACAAAAGAAAAATAATGCAGCAGGTATTTCAAGAGTGAAGAAAAATTTAGTTCAAATAAAATTTTGTAAAAAAAAAAAATAATTTTAAAATAAAATGAGGTTCGCAAGAAAATATTTTCAATTTTTTTCAAATTTATATGTTTCCAGAAAGCCTGCAATGTGCGTATATTTCTTTCTTCCTGTTGTGTCTTGCAGGTTATAATTTTTGTTTAGATCTCTTTCAAGGAAGTGGTGATAAAGCGCTTTGATGATGATGGTCATTCCTGTACATGAAATTTATATATTTTTTAAAATTTGGTGTTGGTGTAGATAATAATCGATATGGAATACAAAAAAAAATTTCTGGAATTTTCTTCTATCTCTCTGTCTGTGATTGCATCACGTGAGTACAGCTGAATGGATAATAATAAAATGTTAAAGCACCCAATTTAACCCGTATAATGTCAGCATATTTTACTTTAGTAGATGGAAAATTTTTAACACTCTCCACAGAACAATAAAATGAACATGAAATGAAAACAGAGGTTCTCATCAAATTCCTGCTCACGGATGATGGATGGTTGCTACGGACCCCCAGGGGTCCACGGACCGCCATTTGAGAACCGTTGATTTAAAAGGAAATTTTTCTGAATTAGAATTTTAAGAAAATGTTTATCTAAACGATCTCGTGGGCACTGCCAGTTTATTAATAAAAATCAAAAAACATGTAATTGTTGGAAAGACATCATGGCAAAGGCTCTGAGATCGTAAAATGTCCAAAGTGCTGAAGTTTTATAACTGTATACGCAAATACTGATTTGCATTTCCAGTACAAACACACTCAAATCTGTGTGTTAAATTTATTTTAATCAGCTTTGAAATTAAGTGATGCCACATTGTGCAACCGCTCTTTCGAAAATCATCTCTGATAATGATATTTTAAATTTGATAATTTTTTCACGACCCTTAATATAAAATCGATAACAATTATTTTTTTTTTACTAGACATCGGTCTCTCAGAATCTTCAACTTAATTAAATTAAGTGTTAACCATCTCCTCAATTTATTTATTCATTTTTTTTTTTAATTAAAAAAAAGTATCAATATCACTTTTAGCATTTCGTTTTGTGGGTTTTCTAAAACAAGTGAATTTGGAGAAAGTTTGTGAATATTTTTCTGGGATTAGAGCCAGTGACAGTTTATTGCAGAAATTTTGTTACTAAAATTAATCTAAGCCAATATAAATGTAAAAACACTCTCACATATAAAAGTGTAAAAAGGAAAAATTTTGAAAATATTTTTTTTTATTAATTTAGTTTGATTTAAGGACATAATAAAATTTAGCAAATATTAATTGTTACACTTTAATTATTATTATTTGACTCAAGGTATATTTATTTTACTAGGTAAAAGCGGTTCTACAACAAATACAACATTTGTAAAAACAACATGGCATTTTATTGTTGCTTTGTGAGTGGAAATGTCAAATAGAAACAGAAAATAAAAGAGAATTGGTATAAAAACAAAAGCTATCTTTGTTCTGTATATGCTTGTTGTTAGTGTTTTTTGAAATTCGTAAACAAAAGTAGGAAAATATAAACAACTTTTGACATGTCCAACTACAAACCAGCTGGGCGGACGATACTACCTAGTAAAATAAATGTACCTTGATTTGACTTTTAAAAATTTATAAAAAATTAAATAATTAGGGAATATAAAAAAGCAAATTTTAAATTAAGCACTTTTTAATTATTAAAAAAAGCAACTAAAACTACAAAACGCTTCTTTTTATATAAAATACTAAAATTAAAAATTACAAAAAAAATAAACAAAAAAGAAATTAATATTTGAAATATAAATTTGCTGTTAAAAACGTCTAAAAACTAAACTATTGAAATACGTTTATTTAAATCTATTATTTTTGTTTCGCATTTATGTTTTGAGAATTTACCTGGACTTGAGAGGAACAGAATTTGTGATACGTATGGTAGGTATAGTATTTCGCCTACGTATAGGTTTCCCTTGCCACATTTCTGGCTTTTAAAGTTTAATCATTGTAAGATTACAGCAGCTGTCATACCCATCCCTGTAATTTTTAACCTCGACAGCATGTAAATTTTCCGTTAAACATGCGAAGAATTTTTTTTTATAAATTTTGGAATTTTCGTTCTCGTATATTCTTTAAACGTTTATTCCATTCTCTATTAAAGTTTTTTTTTCTTAATCTTCTTTTATATTAAGAGTTTTCATTGTCTAAGGCCTTCGGTTTTTTCAGTCTAAAGAAGAGATGATAAAATTATAACCTGCGCAGAACAGCACTTTTTTAATTTTTTTTTAATAAAAATGCGTAGAGTAGAGTATTTAACTCTTTTTGTTAAATAAAATTTAGCTTATGACTCTTATTCTTCGCATACATTTTAAACTTGAAGTCAGTTTTTTAAATTAAATTTTTGAGAACCCAAGTTTCAGTTACCTGTTTTGTGGGTCAAGTGAACCGCACATTATTTTTCTGTGGAAGAAAAGCAAGTTTATTAAAGCAAGTAGCATTTATTCGATTAAATTCGGTAAATAGAACTTATTTAAATTTTTAATTTCAAATCTAAAATCACACTTCCAAATCTGAATTTCTGTGAAAAAATTTTTTTCTTAATTTTTTTTCTTTTTTTTTAAGTTTTTATAAAATGAATTTTTTTCTTTGAATTTTCTTAATAAAACAGTACCTTTAAAAAGTTTTCAGACATTTTTAGCAACAATATTAAAAAAAAAATACTTTTTTTAACTATTTATTATAAATGACAAGGATTCTAAAATTGTACAGTATTTTTAAGAATTTAACTTTTGCTTTCTTACTTAAACAAAAACTGTGAATGATTGTTTTTATTTTAATTTAAAATGAAAACAATTTTTTTCCAATATTTTGATTTTTTTAAAATTAAAAAAAAAAAAAATAAATAAAAAGAAAAACTATTTGTCAAATATTTTTCATTCAAAAAGAAAACGCTAAAAATATAAAAAAGGCAATACATATTTAGCAGAGTTTCATAATTAAATTTAAAGAAATACAATAATAAATATAAACGAAAATTTTAAAAAATATAAAAAACGAATTAAAAAAACGGAAATGTTTGTAAAGCTAGAAATGCAAAAAAAAAGAAATTTAAATAAATTTTATTCATAAACTATTTGCCTGCAAACAATGGAAACGAAGAAAAAAATAAATAAATGACATTAAATCTAAAAACAATTAACAACCGCAACAAGAAAAACACCATTTATACATAATAATTAAATCAATAATGAAGTAAATAAATTAATTAATTAAATAAATAAAAATTAATTTTTAGCTCTATATGCATGTTGCATCATTATTATTATTATAATTAAAATAAATAAAATAATTGATAATAAATTATATTAGTTGTCAAATAAAAATTGAACAAAAAAAAAAAAATTAAACAAACAAAAAACAGAACTTTAATAAAAATACGCAAAAATAAAAAATGAAAATAAATATAAAAATTAAACAAAATTTTCTTTTCTTTGAGCACAAAAAATTTACAACATTGAACGAGTCTGAAATGAAGCAAATGAAAGTATTAAATAAAATGATATAAAAAGAAAAAAATATATCTTTTTTTAATTGTCTAAGTGTAGGAAAACAACAGACGACGGTAACAGAACGATTTGTGGCTACTGAGAGTTGGTGAACAAAATAACGATGATTCTTTGACGGCATTTTTAATATTTATTTTCATTAAAATTTTTTTTTTGTTTTCAAAAATATTTTGTTTCAATATTTAATTACAATTAAATAAATCAGAAATCTATTTAACTCAATGGGACTTTTTAAAACCTTCGAGTGCGACGAGGAATAAATGATGACTAAATTTGGATTTTACATGGGCTAACATTTTTTACCTTTTCAGTTATTTTTTCAATTTTAAAATTTTAATTTTATTTTTATATTTTTTCAGTTTTTCTTATTTACTTAAATTAGTTATTTCTATTCATAAATTTTTTTTCTATTTTTATTTCAATAATGTGCCTTTGCTATTATTGTGAATTCAAATGCTTCAAATATACAAATATTTTTCGAAATATGTGGCAATATTTTTAGGAGAGTGAGAGACTAAATGTGAGAGAATAATGAAAGCAGGCAAGAAAATAAAATAAATTTTATCTGAGCGGCATTGTCGTTGAATGGTAATTTATGTCAAGTTTGTTTGAAAATATCGTTACCGTCGTAAGTTGCGTTCTTACACTTAGCGGTCTACACACTATCTAAATGCTTGGTGTTGTCTGGATATTCTTTTAATCTTTCCGATTTTTCTCTTGATGTTGTATTTATGGCATTTAAAAAAAATTAATAAATTATTATTAATTGTAGTTACTATCTTCTGCAAATAATTAATCTCAAAGTGCACGCAATGAGCGTTAAACTTCAAAATTATTTTTTTCTTCCATAATTTTTTTGGCAACTGCATTGCTTAAAATGATCTTTTTATACCCTTCACCCCAAAAAATGGAAAAAGAATATATCTAAGATTCGCATTCCGTATGTAATTTCTACAAAATCCATTTCTGAGTCCTTATGAATAGCGAAGTCGATTGAGCGATGTCCGTCTGTGTATCCGTGTTAATGTTGAAATCAACTCGGCTAGGGCACTTAATCAGCTAGAAAAATTTTAATGCGGCAATCAATCAGGCATAGTATCGAAAGAGGTGCTATTGAGAATCAGCAAGGCAGGAAGCTTAACATCACGGCTACCTCTAATTTTATCATATCATTTGGAACATTGAATTAACTCCAATAAAAAAAAAATAAAAATAAAGTCGATAGAGAATATAAAAATGAGAAAATAAACATCAAGTTAAAAAATTCGTGATCGCCCATATTTTCCGAGTTACGGACCTCTGAAATTTTGATTAAAAAGGTTGATGGTCAATATGGTCAATTGGGTATCATTTTAAATCTTTTAAAACAACCTTTCAGGAAAGAATTAATTTTTTTTTTTAAATCCTTAACCCATTAAGATCCGTTCACATTTTTGTGTAATTTTTTTTAGTCTCTGTCACTTCAATATTTGTTTATCTGATTAGGTGAAGGTTGTATACGATTTGGCATAGCCGAATATACCACTCTTACTTATTTTTACTTAAATTTGATGCTAAATAAATATTTATTTTCTATTTGTTTGAGTTCGCTTACTGTTTTTAATTACAATTTAAGGGAAAGGGAAAAATATTCAAGGGAAAAATTATCATTTTAATAAAAAATAAACAAAAAATTTATTTGGCGTAGCTTCACCTATATTTTTAATTATAGATTTATGAAGAAGGTAAAATTATTTAAATATTTTGCTCTACATCTTAAAAATGAAAAATTATTATTAATTTTAATCACTTTTTTGAACAAAAAATGTGTGTGTAATATAAAAATGTTGCCGTTCTATTTTCTTTATTTCTTGTATTCACAAAATTTTGCCTTAAGTATATTATAGTCGACAATTGATTTTTTGAAATATATTCTGGCAACACTGCATTACTATTTTTTTTATAAATCCAGCAAACTTTTCTTAAATTAAAAACTTACTAACTCTTCTTCTTAATTCAACTTTAATCCACATTAACCCACGTACTGTGGTGGCAAATAATTACATGTCACAAGAATTCACATACACACAAGTGCAAACCCCTAATACATTGTAAAGAAGGTATCGTTATCATTAAAGTTTATTTATTTATAGAATTTTTTAATTAAAAACTTTCTTTTTTAATTATGCCAATAAAAAATAAAAAAGTTAAAAATAAATTCCTTTAAGAAAACACTTAAGCTTACTTTGTAGATAATTCTTGGTATAAACGTAGCAACAATGGGATAAAGGGTTAAAACTATGATTATTAAATTTAACACATTTTATGTAGCGCTATAAATTTTTCCATTAAATTATATCTTTATAATCTTAAACCATCGTAAACGATACTTGTTGACTGATACTGCTTATTGAAGTTTATCTTCCAAACATTTTAATGAAAGAAAACGTTATAAAAAATATACTTTATAAACAAGCACTCATACACATAGACATACGCATTAACTTTCAAAGAATATTGATACATCGCTTACTTTAATTCATGAGTATTTAAGCAGACAAAAGTTCGCATTGTGGTCAAATTTCGAACAAGTTTATTATTGAACCATTTTTTCTTTTTTTATATTTTTTTTTAATATATGTGTGTTTTTGCGTGAGTAGTAGTAGCAATTTAAGGGGTTTATTAATTCCTAAACTTTGAAGTGATTTAAAGGATATAAAGCCAGCGCACTAAAGCTCGACAATATCTATAAATATGTGAAATAATAAACGAACGAGAAAAAGGATTCCAAACTTTGGTGTTTGCCTATTTATATATAGATATTAAAAAATTTATATACACGCATAAATACACAAATACACACACATGTATTTCGATTTTTTCTCACAATGTAACACTTGGGATTTTTTCTTTATCATTGAAATTTCATTGAAGTTGGTTAAATAATCACAGTGAAAATGTATTTAAATACAATTTAATGATTTTGTTTAAATAAAATTTTTATTGTTTTTGATAATAGTAATGAATTAGTAATGAAACTGTTTAACTAATAATGACGATTGGAAGAAAGTAATTATTTTTATCAAAAAAATAAAAAAAAATTAATAAACTTTTAATAAAAAGAATCTTCGAAAAGGAGAATGTCATTAAACAAACAAACCTTTCCCCTTACTTTACCAATTTCAAGTGACACAGGTGTAAAACTTGCTAAAAGTTCTTATTGCTAACACGAAAACAAAATACGTTACTACAGTGTTTCGTTTTTCCTGAGAATTTTAAAACATATGCATTTCACCAAATTTTTTTAATATATTT
Organism: Cistogaster globosa; assembly: GCA_937654795.1. NCBI lineage: Eukaryota > Metazoa > Arthropoda > Insecta > Diptera > Tachinidae > Cistogaster > Cistogaster globosa. The sequence continues at coordinate 6,229,400 of OW569403.1, forward strand.
TATTTTTTTTATTTTTCTAATTTATTTAAGGTCTATGGATATAAATCCTTAAAAACTGACAAAAAAAATTTTTTTTTATAATTATAATTTAATAACTTAAACATGAGTATTTAAAAATAAAACAATATTACATTTAACAACATTAACATTTACAGAAAAATCAATAGGATAGAAAAGTTTATTAAATTGTTTGCACATTCTTCTAAACGAATCAGCACTTGTGTAATTTGTATGGAAAGCTTGAACATGTAACGGAGTCCACTAGCGGTTAAATCGTTGGGGAACATCAATATTTATACCACAGATGTTTAAGTCCATAACCACGAAATAGAGTTCTCAAACAGAACAAAAGAAATTGTTTTTGGACTGATTCTATACAGTTATTGTAAACGTTATAGCTTGAGTCCAAAACAGCAGATTCATACTCTGAAATAGGTCTTTCAGGAAATTATACAACTGTTTCGTGATATTTGTGTCAATGAACTCTTTTGCCCACCTTTTAGTAAAGGCCAATAACACCACGAGCTTTGTTTACCATCATAGTAATATGCATCCGAAAATCTTGCTTACGATCAAGACGGATACCAAGATCTAAAAATTCAGTAACTGATTTCAATAATCACCCATAAAGTATATATTGTAGCGTAGAAATTAAATTCCGTGAGATACGCATGTGCTTACACTTCTTTAAGTTTAAGTCCATTAAGTTGATTTTGCACCAACCATAAAACCTGTCTTAATCTTGTTGCAAGAAAAATCAATCTGCTGACAATTTGAAACTTTAAAAAAATCTTTACATACTCTGCATACATTAAAACAGTGCAAAACTTAATTACACACTGTAAATTATTTATGAAAAAGGAAAATAACGTAAGGTAAGTTAGCTTCTTGAAAGGACTCCAGAAATAACAAGGATTTTTTTAGAGAAGGTATTATTGAAATTAACGCCTTGCGTTCCGCTATTTAAATAAGATTTTATCCATCTTAAATTGTTTAAAGTAAAGCCCATTAAGAATAATTTCTTAAGAAGGTTGACTTAACTTTATCGAAAGCTTTGCTAAAGTCGGTATAAATAAAGGCCAGGATTGACTTTCATACTCAGTCGTACGATCTGTCAAAAATTGCATGTATGTTGTGTAGACTAAAAGTGTATGTATGTGACAGACTTTTTGACATATCTGTACGATTTTATAATCTTTTAAAATAATTCATAAAATGACTTCTGAGCGATCAAAGTTGATTTTTTTTAAGATGAGGAGAAAGCAACAACAAAATATTAAAAGCATCTGTTTTTGCATCTTTTTTGCATAATAGTGTGGTACCTAAGACGCCATTTTAAGACGATTTTTAAAGTAGAACAGAATTCTTTCAGATCCCGGTCTTAACATCTGTGGTTTGACCGTCATTAAATCCACGATTTATACATAGATCCCAATTTAAAATAATGCTCTACTACTTTTTTAAGGTGCTTACTTAATTTACAAAGACAAGTATGACGTTTATTAGTTGTAATGCCTTAAAACCATTTAATTATTAATCAATGATAATGGCTTTATTTTTTAAATAATTTTCAGCAAAGTCTTTTCACTAAAAAACATTACAGTGAAAATAATGGTAATGTTAAAAAATTATTAGTATTATTTATCACTCAATGCTAATGAAATCCTCAATTAATAAGTCAATTAAATTACTCTCACATATGCTCAGTATACAAACACTTATTGTTTAAATAAATCTAGAGAGTGATTTTAACAAAAAATCAATGGTTCAAGGAAAAGATTATTGAAAATGTATACAATTACTTTATTTTATGCCTTAAACAATTTGGTGTTAACAAATTACGGAACTAAACAAATTTTAAATCATCTGAAATCATACAAATTATGTGTGGTTCAAAAAATGGCTCAATTTTTAAATAACCAACAGCTGTAAATTCAAAATCGAGCGCTGGAAAGCTCTGTTCTGGTTAAAAGTAAAAGTTCATCTCATCGTTACCTAAATGCTGCAAAGCAATTTTACCAACTGAAGGAATTTTTTAAAATAATAAGTAAGACCGGTATATTGGGCTATGCCGAATCTTATATACTCTTCATTACTCATATAAATATAGTTTAGTGAAGTAGTTTCAATCCTAATGGATCTCTTCAAAAGTTTTTCAATGACACCCATATGGATTATATTCAAAATCGAACTTTTTATGAAAATTTCAGAGGCCTATAACTCGGCGTATGTTTTTTTTCTTATTTTTTAATTCTCTATCGTTGCATATTTTGATTTTTTTTGATTGGAGTTACTTTATTGTTCCAAATGATATGGAAAAATTAGAGGCAGGCGTGGTGTTAAGCCCACTGCCTCGAGGAATATGTACCGATCTGGCTGATTATCTATAGCAACTCTTTCAAAACTATGTCTGATCGCTTGTAGTATTTAAATTTTCTGTAACTCATCTAGTGCCCTAACACGGACGGACAGATGGACATTGAGCTATTGACTTTGCTATGCATGAGGACTCAGAATTTATATACTTTATGGGGTCAGAAATGGATATTGTAGAAACTACAAACGGAATGACAAACTTAATTGTACCCTTCTTCCACTTTTTGTGGTAAAATGTATAAAAAGTTAAAAATATGACTTCAGTATTCGACAAGATTTTTCAAAATATTAAATAAAATATAAAACAAAAATAATGAGAAAACAATAAAAAGTACAAAGAAAAATTGGAAAATTTAACTCTTAAAAAGAAAATAAAAAGGGTTTAAATAGAGGAAAGAAAAGGATACATTTAATTATCAGGCGTGTTCGTGTAAACTAAGGAATAATAAGAAGATGAGCATTTTTGTTTAGAAGAAGAAAGAACGTTTTCGGTTTAAAATAAATACTCAAAGTCCATGAAATCGGTAGAAAATTAATGTCAAGGATAAGCTGATTGCAACGGAGACTTGTAATTTTTTTGAACTTTTAAATTCTAAGAAGATTGTGACGTAATACGTTACAGCACACCAGATTATAACAACACCCTCTCTGTGGAAATTGATGAATGCTTTTCAAAGTTGATGAGCCAGAATATATTGAGTGGCAAAAGATGAGCACAGTATGTCAGTTTGCTTGCCAGTTTGCTGTCAGTTACTGCTTAACTCAAACTATTTGCTTGAGCTTTCTTACTTAATTGCCAAAATTTAATTAAAATTTTTTTTTCTTATGTCTCAATTTAAATTTATTTTTCTTGAGTGTAAATCATTAATGCATTGTGGCATTTATCTGCAAACATTTTTCAAACGTGTAGATGAATAAATACATTAAATTATAAAATTATAACAATAATATTTCATATAATCATAAAAGATAATCAGTATTCGTAATATTTTTATTTAAATAACGATTATGGGACAAAATGAAATATTTAATAATTATTTACTTTATCAATTTACAACTTAGTGCTGCAGATACCTACATACACACTTACGTCCATCACTACAGTTCTACAAAGATAAATATATTCTAAAATATACTTAGTTGTGATACATGTTTTATATGTTTTACATAGTGTGGCTGCTTCTATAATTTAAAATGTGTTTCGAAAGTTGTATGATCTTAAATTGATAAATTGTTTTCGTTTTATTATTTTAAATTTTTTATGATGAATTATCACTGCACTTAGCCGGTCTTTAGTCTTTCTTTAAACAATACGCAAAAACACACATTTTGAAAAAAGGTGGTTTTTAAAAAGGCATTTCATTTTATGCGAAAGGAGTACAATTCAATTTTTTCCAAGACGATTATATACATTGAGTTTAACTGAATATTAAGCAAAAAAGCATTATTATTTTAATAAATTTTTAATACTCCAAAATGTGTTGCTTTTAGAGGACCTTTGTAAATTAAAAAAATTACCCATCACTACTGATAAGAACTCGTATAAGTTTGAGGCCTGTTAAATTAAATTAAAATAATTAAAAATTTTTTTTCTCGAAATTCCCCTTTGTAAAAAATTGTAAATGTAGAAAGGGTACTTTTTAAAAAAAGTATCTCGTTGTGAAAGTACCATTTTTTGTAAAAAGTAAAATTTTTTAGTGTACTTTTTTTTAAATTGCCTTATTAAAAAATCAAAAATTTTAAGGACAAGTTTTTTGTAAGGTTCTTTTTTTAAGGTACATTTTTTTTAAATCTGTAACAATGTAGAAAATATTTGTTTAAAATATAATTTTTCTCAAAAAAAAATTTTTTTAGGGAACCCCTTTAGAAAAGTACCTTTTTGTAAATTTTTGTTTTTTGCCAGAAAGCAAAGATACTTTTTAGAAAGTGCTCTTTTATTTGACAAAATTGATATTTTTCTTTTTTATTTATTTATTTTTTTTTTTTTGGAAATTACATTTTTGATAAAAGCACCTTTTGCAAATTTTTTAAGTTTTTTGCGTTAATTTTTTTTTTTTGTTTTTGTTAACTGGTAAATTTAGCTTTTACAGAAAAGTAAGCTTTAGTTCAGTGTACATTTTTGACAAAAGTACTTTTCGTCGAAAGTTAATTCTTTAAATGGGACATTTTACAAAAAGTACCTTTCTTGAAAATAGATACTGTTCTGCAAAGCAATAGCAAGTAGTATATTTTTGTAAAGGCACCTTTTTCAAAAAGTACATTTTTAAGAAAGTAATTTTACGTAAAGTATATTTTTTTAAATCGTACTTTTTTAATTACATTTTAGCCAAACCTTTTTTATCGAAAAAGTGTCAGCATATTTTTGATAAAAATATTAAACTATTTAAAAAAAATTACGTTAAAACTTTCCAGTGAATGTGAAAAATTCTTTTGATGTTTTAGAACTCAATTATCGTTTATTTTTCCTATTACTTATATGTTGAAGTGTTTCGTTATGGAATATCTCATACATAAAATTATTGTTTAAATAAATTTTATTACACTATCATTATGATAAAACAATTTAAATAATTTTTTGTTTTTGTTCTTACTTATGTTTTCCTAGTTTTTCGCATTAAATCTCTCCCTCTCTGTGAGCATGTGATGAATATTTTATTTGGGTTATTTAGTTTGATCTCGATATTTGAATCGTTAGCGACCAACTAAGAAGACGCTGTAGAAAAAAATTAATAAGAAACAAAGCCTGTGTTATCACAAATTTAAAGATTTACAGCGATAGTTAAAGATACAAAAAGATAAATATATTTAATTATAAAAAACAAAATAAACAAAGTCTAAAGATATTTTTAAATAATTATCATTTTATATTCTTTAAGTTTGTTTGTACTTTTTTTATATTGTGTTCAGTGAATTTATCATTTTAAAAGTTTTGTATATCAAAAAATATGGAAAAACAATAATCATTTGTATAAATAAATCAGTAAATTAAGTTACAGCCAACTTGAAAAATAAGTGATCAAATAAAACAATGATTTAATTGCACGAGTAAGTACATTTCTATTATTTTTTTTATTACTTTTTATCTCCTGCTTACATTTAATAAGAAATATAATAAAAATAAAAATCTCAAGTTTAATTAATTTACAAGTTCGTACAATTTAATAAAAATTGTAATGGAAAATTTTTAATCTTTATTTTAAATTAGGGAAAAAAATCTTTTATCAATTATTCTTTACGGAAATTTATTTTAAGTTTTTCAAAACACATTCTTGAAAAATAATAAAATGTCTTAAAAATAGGCAGCCACTTACGGAACTGGCTTAAAATCACATGATCACAATTTTTGCCTTTTTCAACACAAATTTTGGTATTTAAAAATATTTTTATTTTAAATGATTTTTAAAAGAAAGCGCCTGCTTTTTCCCTAGAAATTTGTTAAATCAGTTTATTATCGCCTACTACTCTATAAACTTATTGAGAATTTTAATGACATCTTTATACGACTGGACGAATTAAAATGCAGAAAGGTTTCGATTTAGATGGCTGATTTTAAAAGCGTCTTAATTAAATAAATTTTTTAATAAAATTTTTTTGTAGACATTAAAATTGAAATGCACATAACATCAAAACAGAATTTTTTCTAAGTGTATCAGGCTTCTAAGGTTCACTTATTTATTTCCTATTAACCCATGGGCATTTTAAAAACATTTTCCGTAATTTAATTTCTTATACGAGAATACTTTTTAAGTTTTGTTTTGATAACTTTTGAAAAAATTAACTGTTTCAATTGTTTTCTTTTTTTTTTTTTAATTATTATTTAAAGAATAAAAGTAATCAGATTGTTAAGCAATTAGAAAACATTCTTATCTTTGTAAATGTAGTTGCTTGTTAAATAAAAGCTTTTTACACGTCTTACTCAAACTGTTTGTGTGTTACGTTTGTTTTTAAAACATTTCTCAACAGTCAGTCTATTTTTTCTTGGCTGCGGCAGTGACACCAACTACTGGAGAAACTGGCTGAAAAAAAATAATTATAGTAAAAACAAATGTTGAAAGCGCCAAGATTACCGACAGATTAGATTTAAACGTTGAACGGAACATATCAAAAATTGTTAAAAAAAATAATAATATTCTTGAAACTAAAACATTTATTCAATAAATTTAAATTTATTATAAATAATTTACCAATTATAAATAAATAATTAAAAATTATTTTAATTTCATCTGATTTATCATAAATTATTTATTTTTTTGTTAACTTGCAAGGAAAACAGCATTGAAAATTAAACACGAAATTAAATACCTAAATCGTAAACAATTTCAACACGTGAGTTTTGTTAAAAAAATAAATAAATAAGATAAAAGTAAATATAAAAATAATGATAAAATAGATTTTATGGTTGACAAAAAAAAAAAAAAAAAAAAAAAAAAAAAAACAGCGGAGCAGAAGTCTTTAACCCCAAAAAGGTATTTATTGAAAAGAGTAATTGAGATTAAAGCCAGAAAGAGTGCTTTATTCGGTTATGTTGGATCTTGTATGCCCTTCACCATCTATGTTCATCTAGTTAAGTGAAGTTACTTAAATGAATAAAAAAAAAAAACAAAAAAAAAATAAATTACATTACATTAAAATGTCATTGGCTCTTAATGGTTTAAGCATTTACAAAAAAAAAAAAACTGTATATTCTAAAAGATCTGTTCAAAAGCTTTAAAATGATACCCATTTTGATATCTTAAAATATATGGCGCACAATCGTACTTCTTTATGAGGAGTTCAGAGGTCCATAACTCGGAAAATATAGGCGAGCGCCAATTTTATTTTTATTTATTTTTTCTTATTTCTTTATCCTCTATCGCCCCATATAGTTGTTTTTAAGTTAAGCGTACTACTTAACTTCACGAAACTAGATTTCTTATAAATGTTATAGAAAAATTAGAGGCTGGCGTGGGGTTTTGCTCGCTGCCTTGAAAGACATGAACCGATCTTGCTTATTTTCAATAGCAAAATTTTCGTAACTATAACACAACTACGAGGTTAAATGAAAAGAGCAGTTGGAATTAAAAAAAAAAACTTAATTTAACATAAAGTGTTGTATGGTCAATTCCAACATTCATCAAAGGATTCTACATAAATATGAACCGTCTGCACCATCCTAAAAGAAATTATTTCAAGAATCGCTCTTTGTCCACAAATAAAAAAAAAAATTAAAGAATCGCTTTAATAATTATTCAAGGAATTAATGTATTGAAAAAGAAAAAATCTTATTTAAAAATATTTTTAAAAAATTTTCGAATATTTTTTTTTTTTGTATGTAAAAGGTAATCTGCCTTACGTTCGTTGCCGCTGAAGAATTTTATGAATTTATGATGACAATATTTAAATACCAAACATTAGTGTTTGATGAGCTAGTTCCTAAGCATTGTGACTAAAGTTTATGTATGACGGATGTGTCTGATAAAAATTTGTAATAAAAAATATGTAATCAATTTAGTTTTGCAGTTTAAATTATTCTACAATAAAATGAATTGAAATCAATTGTAAAGATGGTTCTAAAATAACAAAAAAAAAAAAAAAAATTCAAATATTTAAGAACAAACGTTGAAAATTATGTTTTTGTTTTGTGGCATCAGATTAAATAATTTCAAGTTGTTTTGTTTTGAACACTAATCAAAGACGGAGAAAAGTGAAATTGATTTAAATTTTTTGGAAAATATTTCTGAACTGCTTTGGCACCTGCAAGAGTCAAATTGTATAAAAAATTTATGCCTGATAATCGTCATCTTTACGTAGAATGATGATGATTAATTGCATATTGAAATATGATGGTTTTTTATCAGACAATATTTTTTCCAACATCATTTTTGTTGTAATATTTTGAAAAAAAAAAAAAAAACGCAATGGCATGAGTAAAATAAATCCAATTTTCGAAATCTGGATGTGTAATGAAGCATACTTTTCGGTAAAAATTTATTTTAATAGTCATGATCATTGTATTTAGAGCCATTACTACAACTTGTTGTTAGTTAATGGCAATGACATAACTCATATATAGAAAAAGTTAACGCAGATTTTTAAAAAAGATATTCACAACAGCAGATAGCCCTCTAGTAAACGAAAGAATTAAATTACTAAAAAATTTTGAGCACTAATGAACTTCACGAAATGTGAACTGCCCACCTTGTTTGCGCTTTTTGTTTTTGCCAGATTTTTCCTAAGAAAAGCATATCTACATTATAAAATCATAAATAACTACGTACTTCAAAGCCAACATATGAACCAGCATTATTGAAATTATTAGCGTGCTGTGCTTTAAATTGATGAATTGTAATCTGGTAAATCTTTTGTAACGCATTTTAAGTTTTGTAGACTAATTAAAAAAAATTCTTTTATTTCCTGTGAGTGAAGCCGGCAAAAGTCAGCTAAATATTTTGACGTGTTGTAGATATTTTGCAGTTTAATAATCGCTTTCTAAAATTTCACACCGAATAAACTTTTGCTAAAAGATAATAAACGTTTTAGTAAATTTTTCAAAATGTATCTCCTATTTATGGTTTACTTATACTGAATTTACACTATGAAATTTTTTTATGAAACTGTCATGAAATTCTTTTTTTGTTGGTGAAGCAACAGATTACCTCTCTCAATATGTTAATGATTAATGTTACTGTTGCTTGTTTTGTTTTAATAACGCATATCGCTCCAAGTTAAATAAATGCGTTTGTGTGTTGGTTATTTTCGTTGAAAAGAGGGCATTTAGATTACGTCATATATAGGTTAGCCGCCGATAACACTCCGGTTTTAAGAAATACACAATATAATTTAGAAATGTGTATATTTCAACCACAGATTTGGGCATCTACTCTACAAACAAATATCTTAAAATTTCAAAAGAAATGACGATTGAGGATTTTTACACTTCGTTTCCGCTTTACAAAAGTTCACTAAGAAAAAAATTTTTGTAGGAAATCTTTTATTTTTTAAAACTGTATTAGCATTATTTGACTAAATGATATTAGTTAAGAATTAGTTTCAAGTAATTTAATTGCGATAACAAAACAATAATTTCAACACAAAAAAATAAAAAAAGAAAAACAATTGAGTAAAAGTATTTTAATTCGTGATTAATAAACAAATGTTATCGTTCTGTTATTGCGCATGATAATTCAACATAAATCAGATAAACACTAATTATTATGTTATTAAGAGAGTGAAATGCTGATAAAAAAATATTGCGTTCATAATGAAAATATTAAACACAAAGATCTTGCTGATTTGTAAAACAAAAAGTCCAAATATTTCCCAGCAAACATATAGGTGCGGTAGATTATAATTAAGATTACACTCGTTTTAATAATATATAAACTTCACCATCTATGTAAATCTAGTTTAGTTATGTAGCTCTTGTAAAAAAAATATATATATTGTTGTGACAAAGAATAAAAAAATAAGAAAAAAATTTGGTACGTGGGCTGCTATATATATTTCTGGCCTGGCAACACTGAGTGCTGCCAAGTGCAATCTGACATTTCCATTGGAAAGTTTGTCATTTTTAAGCATAATCGTACTCAAAACGTTTTGACGTACGACCATTATTTGTGTTGTTTACAGTGACTTGAAAAAATTAATATAGAAAAAAATGGAATTAACTCGTGAACATTTTCGTGCCATAATTTTTTTCAACTTTCGACGTGGAATATCACGACAAGAGTGCATTGATGAACTTAATTCATTGTATGGCGATAAAGCACCATCCTATAGCACTGTAAAAAATTGGTATAATAAATTTAATCGTGGCCAAAGCTCGCTCAAAGACGAATTCCGTGAAGGTCGTCCGAAAACGGCTGTTGTGCCAGAGAACATTGATGCCGTGCGTGAACTCATAATGCAAGATCGACATGCGACATACCGAGAGAAAGAGACATCCTTGAACATTTCTTCCACCAGCATACATTCGATACTGCATGAACACCTGGCCCTAAAAAAGGTGTGTTCTCGTTGGATCCCGCACAATTTGAAAGTCGCTCAAAAAAAGGTTCGTGTCGATTGGTGCAAAGAAATATTGCAAAAATACGATTGCGGTGCTCCAAAATACGTTTATAAGATCGTCACAGGTGACAAATCATGGATCTATGCGTATGAGCCCGAAACGAAACAACAATCGACCATGTGGGTCTTCAAAGACGAGCAAAATCCAACGAAAGTTGTTCGTGGAAGAAGCACTTTGAAGCAAATGGTCGCCTGTTTCTTCGGCAAAACTGGTCATGTTGCAACTGTTCCGCTTGAGCAACGTAGGACGGTCACTTCTGAGTGGTACACTACAATTTGGTTGCCTGAAGTCATCGGAGAAATTTGAAAAACCAACAAGAGAAGACGAATCATTGTTCACCATGACAATGCAATCTTTCACACATCGGCTCAAACCAGAGCGTTTCTGACCGGCCAAAGCGTCGAAGTAATGGGTCATCCGCCGTACAGCCCTGACTTTGCACCTAATGACTTCTTCTTGTTTCCGCACATCAAGAAAAAAATGCGTGGTCAACGATTTTCGTCGCCAGAAGAAGCTGTTGAAGTGTTCAAAAACCATGTTTTAGAGGTGTCTCAATCGGAGTGGAAAAAGTGCTTCGACAACTGGTTCGAGCGCATGCAAAAGTGTATAAATCATGCTGGAGAATACTTTGAAAAACAATAAAACCATTTTTGATTATAAATATTTGCATTTTCACTATTAGGCCAGAAATATATAGAGCAGCATTAAACATTTTAAAAAAATTTGGTATTTTCTGAAGGACCTGTTCAAAAGATTTTCTGAATTTTTAGAGCCTCAAAATCACAGTTTGTATTGTGGTAAAAAAAAAACTAATATTCCACACATTTAAAAAAAGTATTTTTCCAATTTATTTAAAATCCAAAGTGGGACCTTCTTTTACAACACGTTATGAACAAATTAATGAACAACAAAAAATCTTAAGTTTTAAAATTTTTTTTATTTTTAGGAATTAACAAAAGAACCATCAAAATTACATCGTTTCTTTGTAGAAATTCTTTAGCAAAATAGAAAAAAATATATCAACAAAATGAAACTTGATAGAAGACTGAGTAACAAAAATGGTTCCCTTGGTGTAGAGGTTCTTGGTTTCAGTACAAACGATGATTCGTTTCAGCACATCATGGACAAGGCTGGCAATCATGGCCGCTTTCAATTGATCTACAATGTAATTTTTGTAATGGGTCTATCAATGGCTGGTTCCATGTGTTATATGAATATAATTTTGGCCTTAAATATACCAGATCATTGGTGCACGGTACCGGGAAGAGAGAATACGAATTTTACATTAAGCGAGTGGCGCAAATTGACACTGCCCGTGTAAGTATGGGGAACATGTATGTAATCATATTTTAATGTGAAAACAGCACTGAATTTACCTCAGAATGTGATATATGTATTTATCCTGAAAGACACATTGTTTTGAAGTATAAATAAAAATCATGAAAATGTGTAAATATGTATTCGTGTGTGTGTGTGCTGTATGAATGATAAATATTTAATACTTGTTTTTTGCAAATTTTTCACACAATTTTTGACATTTTACGCTACTCTCCACGCATATTAACAGTGATGTGCAAAAAAGTAGCACACCTGCATTGCTTTTTGATTATAATGACTACAAGCATCTTTTTTTAGTTATTGTTTTTTCTGAGGTGACTAACAATGACTTATTGTCGGCTCTTATTCCTTCTGCAAGTTCACTTTTGGGGAAGCTATGATTGATAAAAAGCACAAATTGTATTCCATTTATATTCGATGAGTAAAATTTTGTGTAACGGGATCGTTTCTGTACACGAATTATTTTTGGAAAATTTTCGTGTAGATCGTAATCGATATGGAATACAAAATACTTATTTTTAAAATTTTTGTCTGTGCGTTTGTGTTTGCATCACGTAAAAACTCCTTGATGGATTTGAAATAAATTTTATGAGAAGGTCCCTTAGAACACTAATTCAAATATAGAATACTTTTTTCTATAAAAATATGTCATTTTGTAGACAAACTAGAGATACAAATTTGTACATTTTACTTTTGCAGATGGAAAATTTTAAGCACTGTTTACAGATCTCTACAAGAAATATTTAAAAACACAATTTAAGAAAAATAGAAGTGATACGCGGACGAAGTTGTGGGCACTGCAAGTTAAAAAAGTAAACTCAAGGAATTAGATGTTGGATAACTTCCCTATGTCCAATAATATGGTAACACTAATTTGAAGTCACATATATACGTTTCATCGTTTCTCTGTTTAGTCCCATCTACTAAACAGTTCCTCGTAAGTTATTTGCGTGTTTCGCCTGAACACCAAGCCTAAATACTAGTCTCACATCTGCCGAGATTATGTACTATTTTTCTTACGTGGAACTCTCCAAAGTCTGCCATTCCTTAGTGACCTGTCCGGCCCAATTCTTTAGGCATACGCTTGTAGCCAAAACAATGTCATATTGGTTAAGTTCACAGTATTTAATCTCTACTATTTACTGCCAAATTATGTGCTCCATCATTAAAAAGTTTTCGTTACGTGTCCTGTCGCTTGAATGTTGTGCAGTCTTAAATATATTCAAATAATCCTTGAAAGCGTTCTCGAAACCTCACTGAGTTTGAAAAAGTTATTGCTTCATTGTATTGCCTCTTGGCTGCGCTTAGAGACAACAACCGCCATCAGCTTTTTGGCCATCTTAAGTCATTACATTCTCCATGATGGCCTGAACCACCATGTACAAGATTTTGTTATTGTCTGTAGGACAGCAGTAGAAGTTGGCTCCCAATTCTACATTAAGTTATCATGGAAATTTGAATGCTTATCTGGGATCACTATTACATACTTAAGCACTTCTTTCTCTTCAAGTAGCCTACGAGATGCTTTCTTCCGTGACTTTTATCCATCTAATTGGTCAGCTCGATGGTGGGAAACTCACAAAACCGTAATAAAATTTACTTGTAATTTTCTTTTAGATGCTCTGAATAAACGTGCTATTTCTCAAGTCCTAACTAAGGCTTCATAAATACTATACTAATATTATATAAAAAGTAAAGCATGCCAACACATCTACATACTCATTCACATACTACAGCGACATAGTTGTGTAATAAATTGTCAAGAATTGTGTTTAAAATTTCATTTTTCAAATTTGCATTTCATATAAATGTCATCATCACACAATTTTCTGTATTTATATAAGTTTGTAAAATATACATGATTGTGTGAGTGTGTAAGTGTGTGTGTTTGTGTTTAAATATGAATGTGGTGCTCATTTCTTTTTACTCTCTATTTCATACAAATTGATGAATCAATTTTTGTTTTTTTTTCTTTGCTGCTGTTGTTATCCTTTCATTTAGAGCCAAGGACAATCGAGGTGCAGAAAAATACAGCAGCTGTCAAATGTATGATGCGAATTTTACAGAAATTGATGATTGGGAGAATTGGAATTCAACATCAGCAAATGTAACAGGTTAGTTTTTATTTATTTTATAAATTTTTATTTTGCATATGTATTGGCATACAAATGCATACTGACATAGAGTTTTATTAAATATACAAACATAAATTTATATTAAAAATCTCTATATTCTCTCTGTGTGTGTATTTGTGTGTATGTGTATGTGTGTAGGTTTTCTTATATTTTTTATTGGGCATTTTCCAAAATTTTCAGTTATGAATATGAAATTGGGCTTTTGTAGAATCTGCCATATACAATTGCTTTTTCCTTTGTGTCGTAATATGTATGTGTGAGTGTGTGTGTGAGTGTGTGTGTGTGAGTGTGTGTGTGTGTGTTATTAGTGCTAGTGGAAGTACCATATTTGACTGTGTTATTATTTTTACTTCCTTTAATATATTTTTCTCCATTTTGCTGTTATTTATTTTTTGTTTTTCATTAATTTTTGTTTTATTTAGTGCTTTTTGCTTGATAGAATTGATTTATTAAAAACTCGTATACGAGAATGTAGTCAATATACAGTGATTCATTTGACCTGCTTTCTTGAAACTAATGGAAATTTTAAAACCTGTGAGAGTTTAACAAAAAATTTCCTAAATTGATTGATTGCCGATGCGCACAGACAGTTAATTGTTGTATTGCAGAAGTTCTTACTTTTTGATTGGAGTTTGTTGAAGTGTTTAATAAATTTCATTTATACAATACAATTTGCAATAATTGTTAAGTTTTGGTGAATAAAAGTTTAAAAGGCTCTAAAAAGTTTACATTTAAGCACGGTAATCAATTGAAATTTTTGAACATTTTGACACTTAAAAGTTGTTTTAAATTTTATGTGGCATTTATTTTTTAGTAAATAGTAAAAGTTATTAAAAGAATAGAATTAAGGCAGAAAACACTAAAACCTACTGTATTAAATAAATAAAAAGTAGAAAATTCTTGGTCACCAAATCATGCCTACCAATCGGATTTTTATCATTTGGCTGCTGTATTCAAACTTAAAAAAAATTTTTTTCTTAACTCGGCTGGTCAGCTTATATTATTGATAACATATCGGGGGCTTTAATTGTTGGCAATCTTTGACGATTTATCAAGTTGTAGTTTAAAGTCAAAAGAAATAATAATCGAACAATGTATTGAAGGGAGAAACTTTCAAAAATTTTTTTTGGAATTGTTAATTTGCTGATTCACAAGTGTAGAAAGTATTGAACGATTTGCGGTTTCGTAAAACAATTACAATCACAACAAGTCAAGGAATAAGGAAAAGACAAATAGAACATGCCCTAATTTTTAATACCATTTGGTACAATCAAATAACTAGATTAAAAAAACTTATCCCATGTATTTGATTAAAAAATAAGAAAAAAAAATTAAGTGAAAAAATATTACGTTCGCCCATAATATTCGAGTTATGGGCCTCTCAGCTTTTCATAGAAAAGTACGATTGTGTGTCATATTTTTTAAGATATTAATATTGATATCGTTTTAAAGCTTTTGAAGAAACCTTTCAGAAAATACTAAAATTTTTTAAAATGCTTAACCCATTATCGATAACATTTTTATTTAATATATATATTTTTTTTTTAGTTTTTAATTCTCTGTCGCCTCAATATTTGTTTTTTTATTGAAGTTATTTAACCAAACTAGATTAAAAAAATGGTGAAGGGTACTTAAGATTTGCATAGCCGAATATAGCACTCCTACTTGTTATAAATCAGGTTGCTTCTATTTATCATGCACATTTTTAATGCAATTTTAATTTAAGGCTGATATCTTTTTAAGACACCTACGAACAGTCAAGAAAAGAAATAATATAAATATAGTGCTTTCACCTAAAATCAGTAAAAACACAGTCTGACCACTGTTCCCTTGAACAAAAAAAAAAAAAAAAAAATAACAAACCGCCTATTTGCTTGCCATACAAGCGAGAAAAAAGCAGCCAAAAATACTTAAAGTATTAAAATTTCTCAAATATATTTGTGCATTAGCAGTGATAAGCATAACTATTCGAGATTTTTCCTAAAATAAAATAAAAAATCTGGTAACAGCGGAAACAGAAACACATCTTGAGACTTTTTTAAAATATCTATTTGAAACAAAAAACAATAAATAAAAATATTCCCCCTCTTATTATATCCTAGCTTATTTGTAAAGTTTACATTACATAATTCTCTTATAAACATGAGTAAAGACATTAAAATTTGCCATTGAATAGTAAACATCACTTTAAATGTTCCACTTGAGCTGTGGTTAAAGGCAAAATATTGTTGTTTTGTTTTTGTTTCTTTTGCCGTTGTTGTTATTTTATATTTTTAAAATTTTAGCTAAAAATACATAAAACAAATTATTCCTTTTGGCACTCATACTACGGCAGCCAAAAATATTAATTTATGCAAACATTTACATTTCTAATGCTCGTAGTGCAACAAATAATTACAAAAATTTATTTTTTGCATGTGTTCCATTTTTGTATTTTCATTTAATTTAAAATTGAAATTTGATTTTAAAACGCTTAAGGGAAATAGCTTCATTAATTGTCCGTCCATCGCTCTGCCACAGCCCTCTAATGCTTGAACGGTAATGGGCAGACTTTTAAAATTTCCACGGAATGTATAATACTAAAGCCTCTTTAAAAAAATGACTTTAAATTAAAGGGTGATCCGTAAGTGATGTGTTATTCATGAAAATATTGTTATTCTTCAAACTGAGTGTGTGTAAAAATAAGTCCTCTTTAGCAACAAGTTAAAAAAATAAAATTTTTAATTAACGGGTGTCCCAAAAGAAAATGATTTATATGAATGTAGAATGGTTTTCAATCGCAAAAGGCACACACTTTAAGTTTAAGTATTTTTATATCCACTTAAGAGACAATTAAAAACAATTTTAAATAAAACTAGTATATAAAGGGTGTTCCTATAGTAATGGGATTTTGTCATATATGGCTTTAGTATTTCAAATCAACCGTAGGCAGACATTGAGAATTTACACAGAGCATAAATATATTTGTCCGCTATAAAAATACGTGTGAACTATAGAATTGTAAATTAAAGAGTGTTTTCATAGAATTCGTGATTGTAACAAATAAAGCATTTTATTCTTAAAATTTATAAGCCAATATTTTATATTTTTAACAACAACTAGGAAAAGATAAAAGCAAAAATTAAAAGACGGCGTATGTATTTTAAGCAACCTTATATGTGATAGTTAAATTCAAGCTTGCCCGACTTTCTTAGTTAATATTGATTTGATATTTTGCTCTTAAGAATTTCTATTTGCATATTCAGATTGTTTTTACATCTACAGAACAGAATTAAAGTCAGTAACATAAAATAAGTGTGCGCTTCTAAATCGTCGCAAGAATTAAGGAACGCTGTAACTGACAAAAAATCGGAAACACGTTTTTTTGCATCATTTTTATCAGAAGAAAATACTGCGTAGATTGGTGTCTGCCCCATATTTGAATGATGAAAAAAAAAATCACTTACGCCGTCTGTGTTTTGAAAACTACCAGTGTCTTCTTTATTGTAAGCCTAACAAAAACTAGTATTTTTTTACATTTGTTGCTTACAACACTTTTGCGTCAGCTAAATTTTTCAAACTAACACTTAAGCCATTCTTTGCTTTTTGTTCAAAAAATATTTTTCCCCACTTTATTTATTCACCTCAATTCACAGCTATTAAGTTTTTCTAAAAAAAAGAAAAAATGTTTATTCTAAAGCGTTTTAGAATTCTAAAATTTTGTTTCCATGTCTGTGGAAGGAAAATCGTTTGCTGTAGGTCGCAGAATCACCGGGAATAATAGACCTGAAAGAAAATGTCTACAGCCAATATATAGTCTTTGTGATATGAAATTTCTTTTACTTTCATACAGGTTTTTGTTTGGCTGTGATGAACATTTCATGCTTTGTCACTTACAGCGTTCTTTAATTCTTGCGACGATGCGATCTCGATTAAATATAAAAGGAGTAGGGCCTCCAAGTTACCATCGCCTCCTACTTGTCGTACACTTTTTTTATGATACGAAAAAAAGGAGTGCGGATTAAAAGATAAAACCAGCTCACCCAGTCGATGACGATACGAGCATACATGCGCTGACTGTCCAGCACGGCGTTTTGCTAGAATTCAGTTACTGACCGCTCTTCTCGAAGCTTCAGGTACCGGAAGTTGTAATTTTAAAGAATAAAAGAAAAAAGGTTTTCTATTGCCAAGATCTTTCAGAGTGATGTAATGCATAATTTGTATTAGGGCTGGAAATTTTATACTGTCTGATTTTCTGTTATGTTATGGCTGACACCTGTGAGACAACCCAAAAATTTGTGACTCTATTTTTTCGAGGACCTGCTGGACTCACGCAGTAATGAGCCATTTACTTTAAATTAATGAAATTAATTCTAAAATAATGTCAAAGAAGTTGATTAGAAATCATTTTTGTCACTAACAAAATTTTTAATTATTAAGCGTTTTTTTCCCCGAGGTATAGCATGTGAAGGCTTGCCAGCTTAATTAATTTATTATAATAATTAATTTTTTAATAAGAAATTGGTTTGCTGCTTCCAAAAACATTGTGAAAGCAGTTCTTCATATTAATGACTTTTCACGTCCTTATATAAATTGGGAAAAATTGCATTAATTTTTATTAAGCAATTTTTGAATAACATAAATTGTAACAGTCACCCGTTCAAAATATCCAATTTCCCTCAAAAATTATTAAATTTATATGTTGTAGAGAAAAAAAAAACAAAATACTAAATCTCACGTTCTTTCTTAAATTTGATTTGGTTAAGACAATAACTGAGAACTTATTTAATTTAAATCAATTTTAGTTCCACTTAAATAATTGAATTAATGTGTTTTAATAAAATTAATAGAATGATACAAAGAGTCCATAGAAAATAAGTAGTTAATGTCAATTTAGCTCATATAAAAGATATGGCTTTTAAAAATGATTATTTTATTGCTTTCCTGTTAAGTCAACAACTGCTGCTACAACAAGTTAAAACAGTTTTTTAAAACTTAAATTGAAGTAAGAAGTATTTGCCTGTGTTAAATGCTTTGTTTATTTTGTATTGAAATTTAATATAAAACTTGTTCTTGTATTGGTAAGAAATAAATAAATAAGTAAATTTTTAATAGCCTTAATATAATTCTAAATAATAAATAAGTTGAAAAATAAATAAAAAATATTTAATTAAATCAATTATTTAATTAATCAACTTATTATCGATAAAATATCAACTTAATATAATCGAGCAAAATTTGAAATCAATTTCAATCTGAGAAGAAATAACTTTTTAGTTGGTGCATTAAAGTTATAGTTATTAGGGATCTAATGATACTTCAATTCGCCGATCCGATACCGATACTCAAAAATAAATATCGCCGATACCTATTCCGATACCGACACGCGTATTAACATTGAGCTAAACTAAAAACTAACAAAACACAAGTAGAGTATTTCTTCTATTATACAAAATAACAGTGTTCATTAATGAGCCAGTCAAATCATCAAAACTTTCAATACATTTCAGTTTCTAAAACTCAAATTTTCAAACTACAAAACATCTGCAATAGCTATGATTTTATAAAACAAACGATGGCATTCAGTTTAGATTGGCTTAAGATTTAAAACTAATATTAAAAAGATTTAAAAGACAACGAATTGAGTTTGAGGTCATGTAAAATTTAAAGACAACATTACAAGAAATTAAAAATTAAATTGATATTAATAAGATGTTTGTTTAAAAAACAAAGTGTTCTCGAATTTGGGGAGATAGACGATTTCTCAAATCCCTTTGAAGCAGACCTGCAGTGGAAAATAGTCTTTCAGATCCGACAGAACTCATTTGAATATTATGTTCTGCTTTTAATATGTTATTTCTCATAGTTGTCATGCAAAAAAAAAATTAAAAATCGAATATTTTGTTTAAAAAACTCTAAGAAAAATATAAGAAGTATCGGCGTATCGACAGTAAAATATCGCTGATATCGATATATCGGGAAATCAGAAATATCGCCGATATATCGGTATCCGTATCGGTTGTTTCCCTTGTAATTATCCCTGTAACCATTACGACCATTCCGTTAAGAACGTCCTTCTGAAGACGGTCTTACCTTACCGCCTTTTTTCATTCTTGTTTTCATATTTCTTATATAAAAACATTGTTGTGTGCATATTCTGCTATTGCTTGACCCTTTTTTTAGATCGTGTTAAGGGTGGATTTTAGTAAAAGTGCGTATAGGAGGAAGATCGTTTGGAGCCAATGTCTGTTAATTGATTAATTGATTCTGTAAAGAGCGGAGATGAAAGTGTTAATAGCGATGACAGTATTACTGATACCATTTTTGTTTGCGATTATATCGAGACCGATGCAATTCTAGAAGAACAAGCAATAGCAAAGTGCTCGGACGATTAAATTTAGCTGTGATTACGGATGCATTTGCGGAGGCAATTAATTTTCCGTTGATATACATACCATCGTCTATTTCTACTTTTATTGAGGATGTAGCAGTGGTTAAAGTCGTTCTGACATAAACTATAAAGACAATCGCATCCTTAAAATGTAAGAGATCTCCGTTGCCAACAGTTGAAGCTGCAGGACCATTTGTTTAACCTACTCGTGGCAGTTTCATTATTTAGTGGCCGCCTGGCATTGTCATATGATATTATTGAATGCTTTGGCAGAACTCTCCCTAACACATTCATTCATTCTTCAAATTATTCGAGAATACAATGCTCACATGAGTGAAGTAGGGTTTATAGATGGTCTCATAGATCAATACCATGTTCGAGCTAAAATTCGAAATATCATGAGAAGGTTGTTTTACCATTTTTTAGTCATGACTGCTACAAAAGCGTATATTTTTTATAAGCGATCGAATACCGAACATGTCAATGCTTTCAATAATGTTAAAGATAATAAATTACTTTTATAGCTTAAGGATTTCCCTGAGCAAATAGACTGCTGGACTTGTTTCTTTTTAAAGTAAACGTTCGGTAGGGCGAACATCTAGTCAAAATCTTGATAAGCCTCTTCACCAAAGCCTGTCATATCATGTTTTGAGAAAAAGGCCGTAAATTTTTTTGGTTTTCCTTTGGATGGTCTCAATCATTTTGCCTTTTGAGTGGGTAGAAAAGCCAAAAAGAAGTGCAAACACTTTAACAAACCTGTCACTCATGTCGTCTGTTCCAACTTTTTTTTGCATTTATGTGGTCAGATATATAAAAGCTGTTTCTGGGACTACCATTTATTATTTACTTCTATCTGTTAACAAAACTTTTTATAATTAAAAATTTAGCTGTGATATCTTACTACAAATTAGCAGGGAAGACCATATACAGACGGCCATCAAAATTTTTTATTTGTCGTTCAAGCAGAATACTTTCGTTACAGGCAAATTTAACCCAAATAAACAAGTGTCTAATTTCGATCGCAAAAATACAAGATTTGACACGATTTATTACTCAAGTTTTGCTAAAATCAACCTTTTTCCTTTGCCAAATCTAAATACTCGCTGCAAAAAGATTTAAGTCACAGATGTAAATTACTGCAATAGAAGAGATTTAAGCAACTCCGCTCACAGTTTGCAGGCTTAAGTTTATTAAACTTTCAAAATAAAAAAAGGTATTTATGTCGTTTTAGCTGCAAGTCCTTCTATTTTCTGGTTTCATTTTGCGAACGACAGGAATTCTATATAAATTGAAGCCTGTAGTTTAATTATTCGGTTTTCAATAAATAAAAATTTTAATTCGTTTGACTCCAATTTATAACTTTTAACATTTTTGTAGGAATTTACGAAATTAAATTCATAAAATACATGTTAATAAATATTTTTTAATGAATAAATTCGCTTTATTTTCAGCAAAAAATTTTTTCATATCAAAATCAAAAAAAAAAAAAAAGACAAATGAATTATAATAATTCTTTGTAATGGATTTGTATTATTTAAAAAAATAAATGTTTGCCAAATCACCAAACATAAATTTTAGATAATAAAATGATCACACACAAAGCCACACACACACATGCTTTTTACAGCCAGTTACCGCATACGCAAATGACATAAAAAAAAATTGTGGTTGGGTTTTGGGTTTTTTTTCACAAATACTACAGCCATAATGTAAATTCACTGAAAAAAAGCTTTTAAAAGAATATTAAATTTTATCAATTTTTTTTTTCACTTTCTTTATAATTTCTGTCCCTTAAGAAAAACTATTCAGATGACAAAAACTAAAAGGAAAATAAAAGGATACGCACACACACAAAGATATTTAAAGTTATTCAATAACTTTCAATTATAAAGTAAAATGCAATAATTTGCTACAATTTTTTTAATGTTAGTTACACAAACAGTAGACTACCACACACACACACACATAAACAGACACAGAAACTGTCTTAAAGCAATATTCATTACACAAAAAAAAAAAAAAAAACGAAAAAAAGCTGAGCAAAAAGCCAAGAAAATGTATTGAGAAAAAAACGAAACTTTTTCCATTTGCTTAAAATTACTTTTTACAACTTTGCACTTTAATGCGTTTCACTTTAACTAACTCGTCGAACAAAATTTTTATTTTTCTTTTTTATTTTTTTAATTTAATTTTATTTAACTTTTCTTTCATTTAGTTCGTTATTTGCGTTTTATATTGAAGCAATATTGTTTTCAAGCACTAGCATTAACTTTGCAGTATTAGTGAAATTGCAGTAAAAGCAAATTGCTACTGACACTAAAACTTAATTTTCATTACCAGTAATTTTTTTTGAACTTCTGAAAAATTTATTTTCAATTTTTAAGAAAATTTTTTTACTTGCGATAAACATGTGCAAGTAAATTTTTTTATTGTAAAGTTTTACTGAAATTGAAATTGCATTACCAGTAGATTCTTATTGAATACTGCAGTTGTTATAATAATTTGGTCTAAAATGTAACTTCTATTACCCGCACATTTACAAACAGAAAGTTTTTTTACTGGATTTATTTTTATAATCAGTAAAAATTTGCTTCTAATGCAAACTAAATTTCATAAGCGGTAAAGATTTTCTGGTTACTGTAATTTGGAATGCAGGTAAAATAAAATGTAGTGTATGAGCCAGGATGCACTGATTATGACTTGCGCTTTCAAATTCAATGTGGATGGAACAGTTTGATGGGAGTAGGTACTTCCCATACAAAATTATTGATGATCATCTTACTTGTAGAGAACTGCAGTAGCTAAATTTTTCAAGATAAATGATTACTTTGTTAGGAAAAGTGTTTTTAAGTAAAATCCAGGAAGTGTACTCCCCATATAAATTATATTTTGATATTGTAACCTCTGAAAAAGGAATGTCAAACTATGCTGAGTATGGTCTGCATATTGACTTTTACTTTGTAATACTCTTGACATAAGCAAAAAAATTTCAAAGGAACTGAGAAAAATTCTTTGAAATAGAACAAAACAAATATGGCATTTACACTATGCAATTTTTCAAGAAACTAGCATGAAACATTTGTTTGTCGGTGAAATTTCGGTGAATTTCCAAGAGATGTTACTGTTGTTTTTGTTTATTTTTAAAAAACGCATATCGCTGCATCCTAAATAGAGAATTGAAAAAAAATGCCTTAAAAAATTCCATAGTGTAAATTTGGACAAAAACGATTTTTTTTTTAAATTTCCGTATAAATTTATTTTATTCGGAAGATAAACTTTGAGCATTATAACATAAATATGACTTGTGGTGTATGACCGTCAGGCTGGCTCAAATGTATTCTATTCTGGAGGTTCATTTTCGATAACTTCTTCCAATATTTTTTGTCGTATATCGGCAATAATGCTTCGACTGTTACTCTCCACGTGATCAATTATTTCGAGCGTAGATTTGCAACTTCACATATCTTATAGGCCAATTTACGGCTAGGAAATGTGGGACTATGCCGTTACCAAAGATTTTCTTCAATAAATCAATTGTATATGTGACTCTGTGACATTTAGCGCCATCTTGTTATAGCAACTGCTCTTCCACATCATTGTTTTTTAATAACGAACGCAAAAGTCAGTTGTCCAGGTTCTATAGCTGTCACCATTAAAAGTGCTCTCTTTAGCACCTGTAATAACGAAAAATCATATTCACTATCTACATTAGCGTTGAAAGCATTTCGTTTTAGTAAAATGCCGTTCAGTTGTCAGACACTTACAATACAAAACGAAGCAACTATTACATTTGCAAAAAAAGGCCATTATTTGTAGGATGCAAAAGTTAATTCATTCGTCAGCTATGGATTCGCCTTGATACGAATAATGTACGTATGTGTTAAAACGAAAGCAACACAAAGCAGTGCTCACAAGTTTCTCCCTATTATACTTTAGACTTTTTCTTAGTGACAGTAAGCCTTTCTGTCTTAGAAAATTGATTTGAAAACAGATCTTCTTTGTCAGTCAAAAACTCACATGAAAAATTACTTACTTTAGTATGATTTCTAGATCACTCAGATAATACAGGTTGTCCGCCGAGAATGCATACTACCTTGTTTGTTTTTATTGTAATCCTGGCTGTATGCGATGTTGCACCACATGTTCATCAAGCCCAAAGCATGCAGTTGTGGCATTAAAAAGTTTTCAATCATACCACGATATCGCCTCCCATTCACAATTATCGTTTCGCCGTTTTCATTTTCAAAGATTCCTCCTGACCAAATTGCACACCAGACTGTAACTTGTAATGAATGCAAAGTTGATTGATAAATAATTTGACGCTTTTTCATTGCCCAGAATCGACTATTTTGTTTGTTCACACATCCTTTGAGTTGTCATGGTCCACCTGTAACATTCTATTGGCATATGTACGGCAACGTTAATGGCCTTGTGGAAGAAGATCTCCTATCAATTGGACCTTAAATAGAAACAAATGCAAATTCTTGTACAAAATTGTGGCCAAAGCGGTTCTTTGAAGAACAAGCACCTGATCACGGCATCAAATGGCGGTTGATAGATTGTTTTGAACACTTTCTTGAGCAGCAGTAATGTTTTCAGCCGATCTAGGTCTATTACCTCTTAGACGCTCTTTTTTCGAAATTACTCACTATACTATAAATAGTTCGTTTTGTTGCCACTTTGCTTCTCCCAAAAAACTCACGTAACTTTCTCATCGTGGCAGTAATCGATGATTGATTTTGATAAAATGTTTTAACGATTAAAACACGTTGGTTTATCGAATATTTTCCATAATAAATTTGCTAAATATGAACTGTCAACACTAGTATTTACAAAAATCAAGGCAAAACAAAGTGGTATACCTTCGCGGCGGACACCCTGTAATTAATAACAATATTTATTTGGTGTTCTTGTTTGTTAGTCTCTGCAATTCTTTTTTTAAATTGCTGGAAAGGTGTTGGACTTCAATACAATAAAGTTTATTTATTCAAGTGCTTTTAATAGAATTTTCCTCAAGTTTTAACAACGACGGCTGTCAAAAGCCTCCCACATACGCACATACACATACACACTCAAACCATAAAAATATCCACAATAACAACTGCTTACCATGACTTCCGATATTTAAACAAACCAACAATCTTATTTCTTTTGTTAGTTTTATTTTGTTTTTACTTCATTTCATTTGTTTTCTTTTTTCTTTTTTCTTTTGATCTTATTTTCCTTTCTTTTCTTTTATTTATTTTATTTTTGCTTTGTGTTTTTGTTTCATTATGTTTTCTTTTAGCCTGCAAAAGTGGCTGGAGTTATGACAAAACTTGGTATACGGACACAATACCAACGCGAGAGAATTGGGTCTGTTCGAGAGATTTGTATGTGACAAATGTTTTTGTAGTTGGACGCGTGACAGAAGTTGCGGGTTCATTTCTTCTTGGACAAATGGGTGATATGTATGTCCAGACAAAAAAAAATTTTATATTAATTTTTATTTTAATTTTCATTATTTTGCTTTTACTTACACAAGAATTTTTTTTTAAGTCACTTGAATTCAATTTCAGTTTAATTCTATTTCATTTTATTTACATTGTTTGCATTAAAAGTAAATGGAATTAAGAAAAATTGAATACATTAAATTTCATTATTCAAATGTAAATGAAGAAAGAAAAAACGCTTAATGTTTCCGTTTGTAGCATTCCTTTCAATATTGCCTTATTTATTATTCATTTATTATATTTTGCTTTTGTTGTTATTGTTGTAATACTTTTTGTTTCATTTATTTTGCAGTTTTGGACGTCGTTTTGTTTATTACATCAGTGTTATATTTTGCTCCATTGGCCGACTCTCCTCAATTGTGACGACGTCTTATTATACTTGGTTTCTTATATTTTCCGGCCTGACTTCATTGACCATCAATAGTTTATTTCAATCACCTCAAATAATTGGCATGGAAATATCCAGGGAGTGAGTATTAAATATATTTAAGCCACCTTCCCAAAGAGAGTGTTTGTTTAAATAAGAAAAAGAGAATAATCAAGTTATTTATTTGTTGAATTTCTAAACACATTAATCGCTTAATCTGGGAAACGAGTAAGAAAGCTCTTGATTTGATGAAACTTGTGTATTATGGCAATTTGTTGATAACAAGTTTCATCATCATCATTAACATCAGCATCGTTCTCTATTGACTGTATTGGAGAGAAGATGGTGATAAAACTTGATTTATTTGCTGTTGCCTCTTGTAGGCGTTGACTGTTTAGAACTTTTATCATCTGCTTAGTTTTTCTTTCATCATTATTTCAATGTCCAACACATCATGCTCATGTTTAACATTAGAATAATTTAATAATTCAATTTTCTATAAATTCTTGCAGGAACAAAAAATTTTAAGACGAAATTCCATGTAAAAGAACTTGTCGTTTAATAGATAATGATTTCATTAATATCAGTGAATTGTTAACAAGCAGATTATTTAAACTCGAAAAAATTGTTTATTTAATTTTTAGAATAAAAGAAAAATGTTTAGTTATAATTAGGATTTTTTTTATTATATTATTCTCTTGTAGAAAATTATTATCAATTAGCAGGAGGAAGTATAAAGCCGTGGTTACGCTGATCGCCTCCGCTTCTAAGATTCAAAAAAAATGTGTAACCAATCGGTTTTTTCTTTTTTTTCTATCCTCTCAAAACAGCAATTCAAAGGATTTATAGAAATACGGCAGTTTTTACAAAAGCTGTCTGGAAGTTCGTATTGGTTTTTATTGGAAGTGTAGCCATGCCTTATTTATAGGATGACGGTTAATCCTTTTTTCTTCGCATTAAATCCTTTTAATACAAAAAGGACTTATTTTTTTGGTACCATTAACAAACGTGTTGTTCGCTAACACATGAAGATCTGAGCCGGTGTATATATTTACATATGTTTTTCAGTTGTCGTGGCGAATATCGTTTAAGTAGAGAACAGCTGCACAAACCTCCCAAAGAGAACAAACAATTATTGTTTAGTTACGTGGCATTATATGATAAAGGATTCTGCACAGTAGAAGCAAAAAACATGTTAAAAACCTTTTGTGTCGGACCATATGAAGTCAACTTAAAAATAATGGTTTTTCAACCTCATGTTTTCAGAACGTTAAAAAAATTTTGTACATTTTATTAAAACTAGGATTAAACCAGTTACATATCTTTGTAAAAACTAATATTTCCGATAAAAAGTTTAATGCTACCGAATTAAATTAATTCATTGATTATTGTATTGTCTTTTAGATTAAACAATTTGACTTTAACGACGCAACTTTTAAAAAGCTTTCTTATGTTGATCCTCAAAAAGTTATAAATAAAAAAGTTTCTTCACTAGTCAGACTAATGAAACTTTTTCCAAATTTAATAAAAGACAGTGAGATACAAAATTTAGATGACGAATTTAAGGAACTCCGCCACATGTATTTCTTGAATTTAATAAATATTTTAAGAATTTTAAAAATGTAACAGTTGAAGAGTTTTGGCACACAATGTCAAATATTTCTCTAGCAGAGAGTGAGTTAATTTTTCAGCTTTGTCGATGTTTGCAATAAATTCGATAAGTCTACCATGTTCATCTACAAACGTTAATCAGATCAGATATTATTAAACTAAGAAATTTTTCGATAAATGAAGATTTTTCTATGAAAATATTTGGCACCACTTTTTCATGGATTTTTTTTAAATGATTGAACCAGGGCAGCCATATTTGCTGTTTTTTCCACAAAATGATCAAGGTGCCGATTCGCCGATTTTTGCTCTAAAAATGACGATTTTTTAAATAAACCCATAAAACACGGTAGTTTAGATTTAGTAAAAATATCGTTATTTAGTTCGTTGTTTTCTAGAAACCTGTATCATTAATAACGAAAAAGACGTAAGTCATAATACAGATGAACTGATTAATTCCTTCATACCGCATTACTACTTTAATGTGATTTTCTGGATAATATCATAGATCCATGATTCGTCACCTGTGACGATCTTATAAACGTCTTTTGTAACACCGCAACCGTATTTTTGCAACATTTCTTTGCACCAATCGACACGAGCCTTTTTTTTGAGCGACTTTCAAATTGTGCGGGATCCAACGAGAACAACCCTTTTTTAGGGCCAGGTGTTCATGCAGTATCGAATGTATGCTGGCGGAAGAAATGTCCAAGGATGTCTCTATCTCTCGGTATGTTGCATGTCGATCTTGCATTATGAGTTCACGCACGGCATCAATGTTCCCTGGCACAACAGCCGTTTTTGGACGACCTTTGCGGAATTCGTCTTTGAGCGAGCTTCGGCCATGATTAAATTCATTATACCGATTTTTCACAGTGCTATAGGATGGTGCTTCATCGCCATACAAAGATTTAAGTTCATCAATGCACTCTTGTCGTGATAATCTACGTCGAAAGTTGTGAAAAATTACGGCACGAAAATGTTCACGAGTTAATTCCATTTTTTTTCTATATTAATTTTTCAAGTCACTGTAAACAACACAAATAATGGTCGTACGTCAAAACGTTTTGAGTAC
Organism: Cistogaster globosa; assembly: GCA_937654795.1. Taxonomy (NCBI): domain Eukaryota; kingdom Metazoa; phylum Arthropoda; class Insecta; order Diptera; family Tachinidae; genus Cistogaster; species Cistogaster globosa. The sequence continues at coordinate 6,258,208 of OW569403.1, forward strand.
GATTATGCTTAAAAATGACAAACTTTCCAATGGAAATGTCAGATTGCACTTGGCAGCACTCAGTGTTGCCAGGCCAGAAAAATATATAGCAGCCCTCGTATTGCTTGATGTCAGCTTAAAAAATATGCAAAAAAATAAAAAATATCTAGGTTTTCACAATTCAGACCTGCCAAGGCAGAATAAAGTTTTTTACAGTATTTTAAATTGAAATATGAAGTATCGGAATCCACTGTTGACAGAATAAGTTTTTATATAAATTATGTCCCTGCTTATGGATTTAACTCGTTGTAACACAACAATGCAATAACAAACAAAAAGTGGAATTTTTATTGTTTATTTTTTATCATAAATTTTAATAGTGTAGGCATTTAAAAAAAATTATTTGTTGAAAGTTTTCTATAAAAACTTCAGAGCTCATAACTCAAAAAACGTAAGCGAGCGTCAATTTATTCACTTGATATTTTTTTTTCTTTTTTCTTTCTTATTGAAGTAATTTATTTTTCTAAATTATATGGAAGAATTAAAAGCAGGCGTGGTGTTTTGCCTCTGCCTCGAAGGACATGGACCAATTTTACTAATTTTTAATAGAAAAATTTTTGAAACAATTTCTGAACGATTGGGGTATTTAGATTTTCTCTAGCTTATTTAGTGACTTAGCAAAGTTGATTTCAGTACTAATAAGGACGCACAGACGGAAAGACGGACATCGCTTAATCGACTTCGCTATGCATAAGAACTCAAAATATATATACTTTATGAGGTCGAAAATAGATATTGTAGAAATTACAAACGGAATGACAAACTTAGATGTATCCTCTTTCATTTTTTATTTCGTATATTAGAGCTGGAAAATTTGTTTATTCATACAAGTAGTGAAAACTCAAAACGGATGCCATAATCAACAGCAGCACTTTCGATATTCGAAATTTTCTTAAATTATGTTCTTTGGTCAGTATGTAATTGTCAGCATATTCTTTTTTATATTGAATTTTGTTAAAAACATTAAGCGTCTCTAGCAATTTTTTTATTCACTGAAATTTACTGTTTCAATTTTTGTTTGCTTTTGGACTAAAAAAAATTATTTAAATTAATTGCTTTTGGTTTTTTAAACATAAGAATCTTGACTTTTCTTTACAAAATTTTTAATTGAACCAATGATGAGATATGTGAGCAGTAGAGAAATGTCTACATTACAGATTTTAGTTTTCAGCCGTAAATATTTCATAGGGATTTTACTCATCCGCCCTTTTTTAATATTATTTTCTTTAGATCCTATTATTTTGTTTGTAATCTTCTTTTATTTTTTTTTAATAAATGACAGTCTTGAATTTTAAAAAAATGTTAAAAACAGAGTTTAAATAAAAATTTATATTCATGTTTTCAGAGAAGATCGCAGTACTATTGCAATGTATCAAAGTTTTGGTTGGTCATTTGGTACAACATTAATGCCTTTACTTTTTTGGTGGCTCCGAGATTGGGAATCATTTATGTGGATAACAACGATACCAACAGCATTGATTTTGATTTTCTCCGCGTAAGTATTTTCAATAAATATTATATTTGTTAAATTTGTTGTACAAACTAGCAAAATGTTAAATTTTTTATTAAAGCACTAAACAGAAGAATAAAAATAAATCATAAAACTAAAAAGTAAAATTAAAAAAAAAAAGATGGCTATAAAAAACCTTAAGCTTGAAAGTAATAAAAAAGAAGCAACTAAAAAACAAGACTTAAAAATAGAATCACAAGAAAAAATCCAACATATTGTTTGTTACCCATTTAGCAGTCAGTACTTATTCCTCCACATACGCACACACCTACAACGAAAAATAAATGCATGCAAGAATAAACCCATATGTCTGGGTAAGAGTGTATGTATGTATGTGGGAATCTCCATCAATTTATTGAAGCATAACGCAGTTGCACGATGTCTTGTATGTTTGCCTTGTATCTTTTATATTCTCCATATTAAATGACGAGAGACTTCATGCCTAGTATTAGTATATCTGTGTGTGTGTGTGTGTATGAGTGTACTTCCATTTGTGTCCAAATGTTCAATTCATTTGAAATCCAATCAAATTCATTCGATTGTTTTCAATTTCTTTCCATAAAAAAAAAGAAATATAAAACTTAAAAACAAAATAAAAAAACCGGAACCTTTTTACACAATGTTTTGTTTTATGGTAGAATTGTATTACGTAACGACCGTACTAACTTTTACTTGCTTTTAAGTTTACATACATACAAACATACAAACATACATCCTAACGACTACAGGCACATATATATGTTATGAACAATATATTGGCTGCTGTTGGCTAGTGGTAGAGTAATAGTAAGTAAGAGAATTTATTATATCTGCTGTTAACCGTAGTGTGTTTTTAATGCTGCTGTTTTCCAAACAGTAACTTTGTTTCAATTGAATTTCCTTTTATTTTTTTTTATTTTTATACTCTATTTTGTTTGTTGCTTCATACTTTCCATTTGTATGTGAGCTTATCCTTTTTCCTTTTATTTTTGATTTGTTTATTTGTTTGTTTTCTTGCATGTTTAATGAAAAGATACGTCATTGAATCACCACGTTGGTTGATTAGCAAGAAGCGGTTTAGTGATGCGATTAGACAATTTAAGAAAATTGCCAAAATCAATGGTCGCCAGTTTGATATGACGGAAAAAGAATTGGCGCAAATTTACTCTACCACCAAACAAGAGGTTACCTACGGTATTGCATCATTGTTTAGCGGTTGGCGTTTGGCTAGAAACACAACTATAATGGGTTTCAGTTGGTAAGTTGTTTAAAATTATTTGTAGAAAAGAAAAAATTTAAATTTTAAACAGGTTTTAAAGTAGTGAATAATTAAAAGAACTCTTAAAAGAAATATTATTTTAAAATTGATTGATTTTTTTTTTAATATTTTTTATATTAAAATATTCTTATAAAAATTATTTAATGGTATCGCATTATAAATAAGAAAGCATATTGGCAAAAAAAAAAAAAAACAAAAATTAATAACACATGTGTTTGTTAATTTTAAATTTCAGTCGATACTGAACTTGAACTTTAAATAATCCAAAGGGCACAAAGTATATGATCAGCGAACATGAGGAGAAATTGACTAAGAAAGGTCGCATGCAGCATTTATGGGAGAGATAACGTTGTAAGAAGCAACAACATCAGCCACTCTTTAACCAGCCCCATTTTCAATGAAATAATTCAGTAATTCATTTTTTTAAATTAAACTTGTTTTCTTAGAAACACCATTATTACATTTTGATTATGAACTAAGCCTTAGACAAGCTTCATGGCTTAGGTTTGTGTTACTCTTAAAATCAACACCTAAAAGATTTTTTCGGGTTCTGTTTGTTTTATTAATTAAAAATTTTAAAGAAATTATATTTTCTATAATGTTGTGAGGAAACAAATTTGAATGATTAAAAAAACAAAAATTGCATTTCGTGGCCATATCGAAGGTTGGTACGAAGTAAAAACAAATTTTCAAGACGAGCTGCAGAGAGAATAACGAAGAAATGCTTTGAGTTGTGTGTTGACTTCGTCTAACAAAATTTATATTAATTTGTTGGTTTAATAAATAAGAAGAATGCTGATGAAGAATGTAGTGATCAAGGAAATTTGACATTACATTCTGCTAGACATTATTTTTTCTTGTTTTCTTTAAAGAACGTCCGCATACATTTGTAAATAATTTTTCTTTCTAAAAATGAACCTTAGCTGAGAAAAGTAAATTTTAAAACATTTATAATATTCACGCTACAAATCCTGATTGGAAAAAATTAAAAAAATTGAAATATTTTTTATTGAATGAAACAGTTTAGGAAATAATTTATATTAATCATACGTCCAGTGTGTAAATGTTTCAAGATTTCTTATTTACATAAAATATAAAGGGTCATTCATATGTGACGCCTAGATGTCAGCACTATATAATTTTTACACGTGACATATTTTCAAATGACATAAGCCATTTTGTTTTATTAGAAGGTAGTACAGTTTTAACTATGGACAGGTACACATTGCAACATTCGCTAGTTGGATTATTGAACAACGAACAACAGATCCATTGTTTTCAAGCAAAATTTTGTTTAGTGACGAAGCTCATTTCAGAATGGATGGATTCGTCAATAAGCAAAATTGTCATATCTGGGGTGATGAAAATCCTCGTGTTATTCATGAAAAACTCTACACCCACAAAAAGTTACTGTTTGGTGTGCATTTTGGGCAAATGGAATCATTGGGCCATTTTTCTTCGAAGACGATGCTGGAAATGCTGTTACTGTGAATGCTGAGCGATACCAATCAATGTTGAGAGACTTTTTATGGACACAGTTGAATCATATTGATGTGTCTGACGTCTATTTCCAGCAAGACGGTGCTACATGTCACACAACTCGAGAAATAATAACGCTTTTGCGATCAAAATTTTTTCAACGTGTAATTTCACGAAATGCAGATTTCAGTTGGCCTCCAAGGTTATGTGATCTAATATCATTAAATTTTTTTTGTGGGGTTTTTTGAAAAGTCAAGTGTATGCTAACAAGCCACAAATAATTAATGATCTAAAGAACAACATTCAAGTTGCAATTCGTGAAATAACACCAGCAACATGTCGGAAAGCCATTGAAAATTTCGATATTCGGATTGATGTCTGCAGACGCAGTCATGGTGGACATTTGAACGATATTCGATTCCACTTATAATTGTAATGGATCATAGTTTTAATAAAAAGAACAGCTTGAAAAAATTGCAAATAGTTTGTGTTTTATTTCAAAGAAATATGTAGGCGCGTTTTTTGGATGATCCTTTAAAATTTTTGCAAATAAAAAAAAACTGACTTCAAAAGAGATTTTTGCTGTTTTATGTCAATTGTTGAGACGTCCCTTAATTCCCAAATCTAAATTTTATACTTGCTGTTATAGCGGACTTAGCATCGCAGTTTTTTTTTTTGTAAATTTCAATCTTCTGTCTAAACCTGTTCAAAAGTGTGGTCACCCTTTTAGTTAAAATTATATTCTTTAAACTTAGTTTTATAGCGATCATAGTAATCGATTTTCTGTCAAATCAAGCGTTTGTATATAACGGTTCAAAAAATAGATTCAAATAAGTCAATTTACGTCTCTTACGGAGGCACCCGTTAGTTTTTTGATTTATTTTTGGGTTAATTTGTTCTACTGGGGGCTATAGTAATACGCAGCTTTTTAAATTTTAAAATGACGCCCTTTGCGGTTCATAATAGACGTAAAGAATATATAACATACATACACAAACACACCCTTTAATAACTTTTTTTTTAAGTCGGTTAATAATTAAGCGATTCCACAAAAATTTTATTAAGAAAATATTAAAATCTCTTTGATTCATTTCAGAAAAGACTCCATATAAAATCACATAATAAATTATTTTTTCTTAAAAAATTTAAATGTATGTGGCAAAATCCTGCAGTTATTAATTTTGGCACCAAATTTCCATATAAAATCTTTTTTAAAAAAGATTTCAAACTAAAATTATATTTTAAGAGCGCTTCAATTTATATAAATTTAATAAATAATAATTTCTTTTATAATTAATTTTTTTAAAACTCTTTTCTAACAGGTGTGTTGTAGCAGTTTCCTATTTTACTTTAGTTTTGTTTAGTTCACAAATGAGCGGAAATCCTTTTTTGAATTTTTTGCTACAAAGTATAGTGGAAATACCAGCCTATTTGATGGGAAAATATATGGGTAAGTAAATAAAATACTCTGAAATAAAATAACAATATTAAAGAAAAAAAGAAAAATAGTTACTTAAAGGTGACTGTGTTTTTGTATAAAAGATTTTTAAGTTTTTATTGCTCCTTTTGATTTATTGATTCAATGTAATTCTCATTTAATCAATTGGTGGTTTATATGAGAAGTAGCGAAATTGTCATATGAATATGCTTTCCTTGCAGTTGTACATTTTATTTTCTAGTTTTATTTATTTTCATGTGAATATCATGAACTATTTTATTCTTAAAGGAATCAAACACAATTAGAGTAGATTAGCTAAAATAATATATTTAAAAAAAAATTCTATTTATAATAAACCAGTAACCGGGTAATTTCCGTACAAGAAATATTTTTTGAGAATTTTTATGATGGTGTAGATGGTAATCGATAGTCGATATGAAACACAAAATACATATTTTTGGAATTCTTGTCTATCTGTATGTCTACCTATCAGTATCTGTATCACGTAAAAACTGCTGAATAGATTTTAATAAAATTTTGTGAGGAGTCCCCTTAGAATCTTGGTTCAAAATAAAATATTTCTTTTTTTTTCAAAATAAGTAATTTTGAAGAAAAACTAGAGCAACGGTTCTCAAATGGGGGTTCGTGGACCCCTGGGGTCTGTACCAACCATCCAAGGGGTCCGCATGAAGAACCGAAAAAACAGTGTTTTTAAAAATAATAAAAGTTTTATTTTAAACTTGGGCTTCAGAGGGGTCCGCGAAAAAAAATTAGTTTACTAGGGGTCCGTGAGCAGGAATTTGATGAGAACCCTGAACTAGAGATACGAATGTGTAAGCAGCCAGTTTTACTGGTAAAATGGTACTAAAACAGTTGTTAGTAAATTTTATTTTTGTAGATAGACAATTTTTAACACTGTCGACAGAACTGTAAAATAATATTTAACAACACATTCTTCTAATTTTGGATTTAAAGAGAAAAAAAAAAAATAACAGACAAGCAAATGAAGTCGTGGGCACTGCTGGTAGGAAATATTTTTAAATTCTGCCAGGAAAAAAAATTAAATTGGTATTGAAATGCTATTCGCCACAGAATAAGTGAAACTAAATATAAGAGTTTTAACACATACATACTTACGTACGCACGTATATTATACGCCGCTTCTAAAAGGTTTTAAGAGTTTCGGTTCGTGTTAATTGATATAAACTGAACTCATGATGATATCGATCAGTGGGGGAGAAATTAAATACTTTAAAATTAAATTAGCAATTTCTAAACAGAATCACCAATTAAAATTTTAAATTGGGCATCCAAAAGCAGAGTATTTAAGTTTAAGTTTTTAAGACTTTTTAAAAGTCACATTAAAACACATTGAACGAAGGCTTGTTTTTTATATTTCAGCCCATTAAATTTTTTGTAGTTTAAAAGCCCTTAAAAAGATCTTCAAAATTAAATTGAAGAGTTAAGGAATTCAAAAGTGCAAGTTCTAAATTTTGTGAGACCTTATTAGTTTCCAAAGTACTGGACTTTTTAGTTAATTATGAAAACTCCTAGTTTTTTCTGTTCAACAAATCATTTATTGAAATAGACGATGTGTCTTAGGATTATTAATGCAAAAAATAGAAATAATGCAAGAAGAAATTCAGAAAATGATGCATTACATTCTACTGATGTTTAATTTTTCCTACTTTCTTTACAACAAAAATTAACACAAAAAATTGTGAATTACTTTTTTTTTCAATAAAATTTTAAAATGGAAATATACGAGATTTCAAGCCAAATCAAAATTGTTTACTTATTATAAGACGTCGTTTAAAAAAAATCTTTTCTAGAAGAGAAAATGCCATTATTTTGTAATTTATTTAGAGATATTTAGTTTCTGTCCCATAGTGCAGATAAAAGCAGAGTATGGTGTAAGACGGTATCATAGAAAAATTAATTTAAATGAAGTAATGGGATCTCTTATTTAATATTTACATATTGAAAGTATTAAAAGGCAGATAAACTGCCATTTTTATATAACAATTAGGCGCTTAAAGGAGAGTCATTTAGTATTTGCCTTTCTTTTTTTATACCAAAACTATAATTCTTTTAAAAAGTCCGCAAATGTATAACTGCAGTTTTTACTTAACTATTTTTCGCTTAAACAAATTTATTTATTATTTTTATCTTTTTATTTTCTAACTGATGCAACAGGTGATAAATTTGGACGCCGTTTTACTAATAGTCTTTCGTTCTTTATATCATTTCTCGCTTGTTTACCGGCAATAATTTTGGCAACTGGTATGTGATTTTTATCTATTTTCTTAATCTTTCTTAACTTTTAATAAATTTCATGTTTTTATTTTTTGCTTTCAATTTTGCATTGCCATTTATTTATAGAGGAAAAGTATGAAAGCATTTTAGTGGGTTTAGCAACATTTATTAAGTTCTTAAATGCATTAACATTCTTTACTGCCAGCCTGCAAGGCATGGAAATTTATCCCACGTGTATGCGCCAGACTGGTATTGCTCTTGGCACCATTCTGGCAAATGCTATCGGTATTTTGGCACCATATCTTGTCTATTTAGGCACCACCGTCGACATCCGCAGTCCCTATTATATTTTGGGTACATTATTTTTTATTGGCGCCGTCGGTGCTCTCTTCTTGCCTGAAACGTTACACAAAAAACTGCCCGACACTATGGAGGAGGCTCGTCAATTTGGCATAAATGATGTAAGTTTTGCACCAACTAAAATCTCAGTAAATAAGTGAGTGGAATAAACGTATCTATTGAATGAACAACGTGTGTTGTATGTATGTGTCTGTGTGATATTGTGTGTGTGTGTGTGTGTGTGTGCCAGTATAAAAACGACGTTTAGCTGCTTAATTTATTTTATGTTTTGTATTTAATCCAACAACATATTTGTTTTTGTGTCTTCAATAGAAATTCTTCAGTCTACCTAAGGCGCCACCAGCCAACGCCAATTTAACAGCCACAAGAAAGGCGGCTGATGCTGCAGCAATGGAAAAGCTAAATCAGGCTCAATATGCGCCCTAAACTTTACACATAAAATTTTATGTATTTGTAATGTAGCTTTAGTTGATGTTGTTGTTCTAAACAACATTATCGTCATCATGATTTTTTTATTCGCCAGCATGATTAAGCATTTCAATATTCAGTTTTTCGTTTTCTAGTTTCATGGTGTCGTCTACTTCGTTTTAACTAATTAATGTCTACGATGTATTTTTCTCAGTTGGTTGGCTGTTTGTCATCATTTTGTTTCATAAATAAAAAACAGAACAGGAATAGAAAGAAGAAGAGCAGCAGGAACTGGAAAAGAAGTTGGAGGAGGATAAAAAGTCCTTGTTTTTGTTATTCCATACAATGTGTGATGTACTTTAAGTCATTTTCTTAAGTTTTTATTACCTAAATGCATAATAATGTTAAATTTGTTTTATGTTCCAACCACATACACGAACATAATAAAATTTTCAAAGGAGACATAAAAAAATTGGAAAAACTACTTAATTTTGTTTTATTTCTGGAAAATAACAAGTGACTATGCCGCATGCGGATCGTGACTGCCGCATTCAATTTTTTGTTTTAGACAAAACAAAACTCTTGACATAATTAATTAGTAGGATTCATTCAAATTCATTTTCTAAATATATGCAGCGAAATAACCAGCTGCATAAGAAGGTACATAATTTTTAATTTTTTATTTTTATTGGGCCACTCACCAAACAAAAAGCTTTAAAGTCTTTAATCTTGAATTTAAAAAATGTGGTTTCTTTGAAATGAGTTTTATTTGTTTTATAATAATTTTTGAAAACTTTAACTTAAAGGTTTCTTTTATCAAATTTCAGACCAAATTTTTGAAATCAGTCAATATATTTAAAGTGGATTTTATTGTCAATTGTTACACTTTTATATTCTTTTGCCAAGTTCTGCAAAGCGTAAGTACAACATGAATTAACTTAAAAAGATTTTAACCAAAAAATGAATTTTTTTATTTTAAAAATTATAATTAATGATTTTTGTGTCATCGAATATAAAATGAAAGAAAAACTAATTAAGAAATAGCAGTTTTCTGAGTTATTTAATAAAAAATTAATGGAAAAGTGCGCATTGTACTTTAATTTGAAAGGTTCCGTACCACGTAAAGTTTTAAGTTTTAATTTGAGCCATTTATTTTGAAAGTGGCATAAGTAACTTTTTAAAAAAATTTAAAAAAATAAAGAATAAAATTTTAATGTTAAGAGCAGCTACGATTTTATGTTGAGCGACATTTTTATAGGGGAATGAGTATCTTGAGATTGAAGTGCAAGTAAGTCCTATTCTTCAATTTATTGTTCACACTCATTTTTATTTATTTATTTTATTTTGTTTTATTTTGCAATTCTGCACACGGCTATAAGTCTTATAACTACAGTACAGGACAAGATAATTGTTTACAGGTGGTATTGATATTTAACATAAAACAATAAACAATAAAATACAAGTAATAAATAAAGTATAGATTTAAGCATAAAATCATAAAATAAAAAAATGACAACACAGAATCAGAACTTTGTTCTTGTGAATATAAAATTACAAAGATTTTATTTTATTTATGATTTAGAAAATAATTAAAGATGGTTAGTTTGTCATCTACATATTATTTTGTGTAAAAGTAGAAGACATCGCATTTTTAACAGGTTACTGAATGATACACCATAAAACACTTTCCCAAGAGTTGATATTCGAACGTACTTCAATAATCCCAAAACATTTATCACTACTGTCCTATTAATTTTCTATGACTGTTGGCATCGCATAAGGCAAAAGTTTCGCAAAATTCTCCAAATAATAATGTTGGGCTTAGATATGACTTGGCGAGCAGGTGTTAATTATTGCGTTTTCCATAGATTTTATACCGTAGCATATCTTTTTTCTGTGGCATAGTTAAAGTGATCAGACCATGACAACTTCGTGCTAAAGATTATCCCAAGATTATTTGTCGATTTCACTATTTCCAATTTTTCTCCGTTAAGGTTTATTTTGGAGTTATCACCAAATAATTTGATTTGGCAGGGTTAAGGCAAATACCATTTGCTGTTGCCCAGGTTTTTAAACTCTTAAGATCTTCAGTAAGTTTGTGGATACAGTCATTAATGTTTGTTAAATTTTTTCATCTATAAATCTGTACATCATCCGCATACATAACGTGCTTTACAAAATAATAGCTGATTGACTTAGTAATTTTTATAAATAATGAAAAGCAGTGGAGCAAGAAGGGAGCCTTGGGGTTCACCCTTTTGAGATATGCAGGGGGACGTGAAAACTGATTTTTAATAAAAACTGATTGTTGAGGATTTGCTTAGTATGAGTATAAAATACAGATTAAAGTTTGGAAAGAATTAAACAATGTTTTCAGCTTCAGGCAAAGAAAGTTGTGAATTACCATATCAAACGCAAATGTTATATTTCCATTGTCAACATTTTTTCTTATTTCCTCTAATACGTCTGTTAAAGTAGTTGTACAGCTGTGTTTTGGGCGAAAGCCAGATTTGCTTTTAGTGAGAAGACCATTATCATTAATAAAAGTATATATCTGTTGATGTCCCAAGTTTTCAATTACTTTTGACAAATACGGCAGTATGGCAATTGGCTGATTATCATTGTTCGATTTAGGAACTTGAAGTATTTTTGCAGAACTTTACTAAAACCGTATACTTTAAAAATCGTATAACTAATGGAACACCCTTTACCTTATAGTTTTATATTTAATTATTATACTCTTCAGCACATAAAAGTGGAAAAAGGATGTATCTAAGTTTGTAATATTTACAATATTCATTTCCGAGCTCATAAAGTTTGTATATTCTGAGTCCTTATGCATAGCGAAGTCGATTGGGCGATGTTCGCTTGTCCGTCCGTGTTAGTTTTGAAATCAAGTTGGCCAGAGCACTGATAATCTAGAGAAAATTTAAATATGCTAATTGATCAGTCATTGTCTCAAAAGAGTTGCTATTGGAAAATCAGATTGGTCCATGTTCCTCGCGGAAGTAGGCTAAACACCACGCCTACCTTTAATTTTTCCATATCTGTGGAATGGTAAAGTTACTTTTATCAAATAAATAAATATACATATGGAGCGATGGAAAATTGCGAATTAAGGAAAAACATCAAGTGAAAAAATTGAGGCTCGCCTATATTCTCTAAATTATGGACCTCTAAAATTTCAAAAAAAAAAAAATCGATTGGCAATATGGTCAACATGAATATAATTTAAAAGCTTTTAAAGAGATCTTTAAAGGATATATTAAACATTTTTTAAATATGCTGAACCCATTACGAGCCGATGACGTTTTTCTTTAATTTTTGTTTGTTTTTAATTTTTTAATTTTCTGTCACCTTAATATAAGTTTTTTTTTTTATTGGAGTTACTTCACTAAACTAGATTTAGATATGGTGAAGGGTATATAAGATTCGGCATAGCCCAATATAGCACTCTTGTTTGTTTTTACTTAATCTTATAGTGGATATAAGCTCACTTCAATATCAAGTCTCTGCTTATTGCAGTTCAAAAACAAGGCCAAATACCTGAAAATTATGTTAGTACTCTGATACATACACTATGCAAATTAGACGTAGCTTTTTAATAATTAAAAAATAGTAATATTTTTCATGAATATCACGTCACAGTCGCAATGCTTTTTATTTTTAGTATACGTTGTTATATCGGCTGTAGTAATAAACTTTTTGTAAAATATCTATTTTGATTCCACTGATAGAGAGCTGGACGGATAAATGTGGTAGCGCCAACAAGAGAGCAGCATTTTCAACCTTAGGATGCGGAATACCAAATATCAAGCTCTTAAACATAAATTTTTAAAACGTTTAAATTTTAAAAAGTAATTTATAATATTGTATTCAATTAATACACACTCTATATATTTTTCACTTTTCTATCTAAAAAAAGTTAAAGGGGTTAGCGTTATGGCTGCGATACCTTTGGAACACTTTTTTATTTTAATTTTAGCTTTCACTAAGTTGTACATACTCTAGGCATTTTTAAAAAAGTTAAAGAAAAAAGGTCATGTATAAAAACATATTATAAATGGGACCAATATACCAACTGGAAGAATCCTTTCAAATAAATAACCTTTTTTTAATTTGTTTAGAAATTGATGGAGTTTTGAAATAACAAGTATAAAAAAAACAAATGAACTGATATTCATTCGTCTTCTTATTTTTTTCAAGTGGTGTAAAAATAACAATTGTTTCTAAAAAAAAAAAATTCATGCCTTCAAAAATGCGAAAAGTAAATGCGGCCTATCTGTTTAATAAAAAAAAAAAAAACTCCTTTTAGTGGTAGATACTAAATCGAGCACCATAAAACGTAATATTTGGGAATGGTCTTTCGATTTTAGATAAACAAAACAGCAGAAGATGCAGTAAAAAATTACCTACAACTTTTTTTGAACATAATTTTTAATGTGTTTAACAGATTTTAAACAATTTTAAAATTAGTGGTGCAAAAAATTTTCACAATAAAGTCGAAAAAAGTTTTTTCATGTTTAAGGTTTAATAAATAAAAAGGATTTTTTCATATAAAAAAATAATCGTTTTTGCTATAATTGTAGAGATAGATAAATTAAGAAAAAGGCTGATGAACCATTTTTATTTTATTCACGAGATCAGCGACTTTGACAAAAATGAGAATCTATCATTTTATGGATTTCGGTAAAACCTTAATCACTTAATTGAATGGCAGTCTTATTCCGTGTATTCTGGTGTTTTTTCTGCTCAAACTTGATTAACCATTCTCAAGTTATGACCACTTTGTTATTTGACACATCCCTAAACAAAATCTTGAAGAGGTAGAAAAAAAACTTAAGGCTGATTTTTATTTAGCACGCTAAACTCTCCATATTCATTTTATTTTTGTTTAAAGGAGGCTTCTTCACAGCACAGAGTAATTTTTGTAATTCTAAGGCTACCTCAATCATAAATATCAAGAAGTAGAGGTTACTTCAAGTTCAAATTCGATAAATCTTTATTTCTTTATTTCGTTTATAAAAAGAGTTTTAATTTATCTTAAAACAATAATAAAATATTCTATTGCTGAGCAACCCCTGGCACATCATGGCCACATTATTAAGCTTCAAAAACAATTCTCATTTGGTTGATGGAATTTACACAATTAAAAAAAAATGTCTTAGGCTTTTGAATAACTTGGATAAAACAAAAATAAACCTCATTTTTATTATAAAATTTACGTATAATAAGCAAATTATTTTTAATAATATAAATGATTCTTCAAATAGTTTTAGGTATTAAATAAAATTTTAACACTTCAGCGTCGCCACATTTTATTTATACAAAGACAATTTCAAACTTTAAGGAAATTGCTAAAGGGTGCGAGCATCCATATTTAACTAATTTTAACTAATCTGTTGGGTTTTTATTTGCCTTGAAATACAGAGGTTTCACTACTTGTTTAATTTATATAATTTTCCTTTCTCTATATCATGTTTTGTTGAGTAATTGTAGCTTCGAGCCGAAATTTTTTTAATTATGCAAATTTAATTTCCAACAAAATCAAATATTCTTTAAATAGTTTGTCCTGTTTCTCAGCCTAAAATCCTGCGTACAATCTTTAAAACTAATTAAACTAATTTAAAGCAATTTTAGAAAAAACAAATTGTTTTTCTTCTGCACATAAAACTTAAAAACTTTAAACACACCTTTTCTAGACGTTCGTACATAAAAGAAACATTGAGAAAATAAATTCTTATTTTATTATTGCATAATTTAAAATCTCTAAAGAGTCCCTTGTCATCTTTTAATATGAAACATTTTTTTGTGCAAACTAACTTGAGTTTCAAAAACGAAAAACTTTGAACGACGCGTCTTTTGCATCTGCTGTGTGTATTATTTTAGTTGTTTTTATTTCTCTTGCTTATTTTAGTTTTCGTTTCGTCTGTTGCAAGAACGCGATAAAATTGATTCACAACATCACATAAATCAAGAGCAAGTAGAAACTTTTGTTAGAATTTATCAGTGGCAAACAATAAATTTTTATAACAAACACAGCCAACCAAAGATATTATGCGTACAACAAGGCTAAAGTATAAATATACTAAACATAACACCTATAGACAAATGGATGTTTAAACGCATAACTATATTCACACACACACACATACACAATACAATATATAATTTCCATTAAAATTATTTTCTTTTATACAAACTTTCTTTTTTTGTTGTAATAAATGTAAAATAATAATAAAAATGTTTTTGCCTATAAAACTAATACCAAGAAACATGTGAACAAACAAAATCATCATCAAATTTTTGTAGCTCCTAGTTATAATTTGGAAATTTACTTCAACAAAGTTATTTCACATTTAATACGGAAATGTGCGTAATTTGTAAAAATTTCACCTTTTGTAAAATTAACCCGATTACTGTTGACGGCAATATGGAAATTTTTCAAACATAAACGCACTTACATAAATTTTATGCACACAAACACGCGCTCACTCACACACATAACTGTTACCGGCAAACATTTATTTTGTGTTTCTTTTTTTTTTTTCTTCTGCACATAGATTTCAAAGCAACACTCACTAAATCAATTTGTTATTTTTGACAGGGTGTTTGATAAACCCCATTTTATGAAATTTTTTATATATTTAACGTGCAGCAAATAAAGTCAAAATTGTGGATGTTTTTCATCGGTAAAATCATTAAATAAAGTAGAGGTTGCCTAACAATTTTTTTTGGTAAAATTCTAATGAAATTTAAAACTCTGAGGATGTTACATGGCACTTTAAACTAAATTTAAAATTTGAACATATTGTATTTTTGTTATGAATAAAAATATTTTATTAACAAGATAAATTCTATTTAGCGGAAATTCAGTTTTAGTGGATATTTTATAAAAAGAAAAAGCTAATCTGAACACTATTGCTCGTAATAATAAAAACGCGGCTTGCAAGCGCTAGCTAAAAGAACCAATCAAACAGCCAGTGACGACTTTCTTCACTGAAAGGTGAATATAATATTTCCTGGCGAAACAATTTCGATTTACTTAATACTATTGCTCGTATTAATTTATTAAAAAAAAAGATTTTAATTTATTTTTTAAACCTTCTCAAGGATCAGAAACATTTTTTCATTACCATTGAAAATTCATTAGCATTGTTTGAAATAATGGCAATGAAGGAAATTTTTCTACCATTTAAGGCTAATGATTTTATTTCAATTATAATTGTTTTTACTAATGGTAATGAAATTATAATGAAACCGTTTAATTACTAATTACAATTGGAAAAAAATGCTATTTTAAGATAACTCTCTTCTCTACTTTACTGCACAGACAACGATGTTTGTTAATGATAATGCTGCGAAACCAATTAAGCATTAGACAATAGTAATGACTTTGTTTTTAAGGTAATTATGAATGAAAACTTGTCATTAAAAAGCATTCAGTAATGATAAGTCTAAAAAAAATCATAAGCATTATTTACCATTTAATGCTAATGAACTCGTCAATTAATTAGCCCATCGAACTAAATTCTCTCAGTTATGGTCAGTATCTTAGAACCAACAAAACTTTTAATGACAAACGATCCCCTATACTGGGCTCACATTTTGACATTTGTGATTAGTAACTCTGTCAAATCATCATAAATGGATTGAAGTCCTAACAATGCCAACCAATTGTCCAGATTCACCCTCTACGAGTACAATCAGTCATGAGACAGCTAAGAGTCACTACTTAATTATTAGAAGATAACTAGAAGTTACCTGGCGCAGATGATGGTGGTGAATGATATAGAAATGTATGTCTGTATGTATGTTGATGGGCGATGATAGATGCGGGTTAAAGGGAGTTTGGAGGACAGTTAAGCAATGCACCTACCTGACGAAAAATTAGGTTTCCTGGCGACACTACACTGTTTAATCGAGTTGCTTCTTTTTTCACTTGTAGCAATTAGTAATTTTGAAATTTCCCATGAAAATGAAAAATTTTAAATAGAAAAAATAATGTGACAGCAATTAGAAACTAAGTAAATCTAATGAAAGTTCAATAGAAAGTGATTAAATTAAGATTAAGGAGCTGCATTGCAAGTATTAAGAAAAATATAAAAATGGCCATCAATGGCGGCAGAAGCTGACAATTCTGAATGCTACTTTTATCCAAACTTTAACATAAGCTAGCAGCCTCTCTTAAAATACTTTTAATAATTTAACTGTTACACAAAGGCTTTTAAATTTTAAAATTACTAAACATTAAAAAAAGATACAATATAAATTCCAAACTTTAAATATTAAGGAATAATTTCTTAGCCGTAAGATCTTTATTCTAATTTAAACAGTCACAAAATTGTGTTCAACGCCGGAGCTGATTTTTTGGCTTAACGTGATTGTTAGTAATAAAATTGCTGCACAAGAAGTGAAACCAATACAAAGCGGACTTTATAAAACCCATTACATCCAGAAAAGAGGCACAGGCTTGTGTATCAAACATGCTGGTGGCTTCATTGAAATATATTTCTTCCGCATAATTCTCTGAGCGGCACCATCGACTTACTGACAACAAAATTTGCCGATAAATTGATTTTGAAAAATTGAGCTATCAATTTGCCTTCAAAATCATGCGATTTAACACCTGTTAATTACTTTTTGTGGGGCCACGTAAAATAAGTCAGTTGAAGCTTTGGAGAACAATATTGTTCGTACTCTTCTTGACGTACGGCCTTAAATTAAACGCATAGATTTTGATTCATTAGGAATAGTCTAGGAGTCCGTGTACCTAAAGCAATTTTCAAATGTTAATGCCATTTTATTGGTCTTTCGGTAAAGAAATTTACTGATTAAAATTTATTTCTCGTGTTATTTTTACAATTTCAGTCAAGCTTAAAGGAACTCCCGTTACTCATCAAAAATAATTCCTAAAGTATGATGACATATTTAGTCTGTCTAAAAACTCTGTAAAGACTTTTAAAGTTGAGCGATCATCAAAACAATTCATTTCGATGAATTTAATTTGTTCAATATGTTTTTTCATACTTAATTCCATCCTGAGTATTTTATAATTTAATTAAAAACATAAAGCCAAGAAAAATTTAATTGTAAAATTGCTTTAATGGTAAAACTCATTTTTATTATAAAAATATATTTAATTTGCTTTTAGTCTCAAGAAGAAAGCAAAATATACAAAGATGAAAAAATCAATTGGATAAAAACACTCAGGTTAAGTCCTAGAAGTTAGAAAAAAGTTTGAAATCCCTCACGATTGATTGTAAACACAAGAAGAACAACAAATGAAAAAAGAATAACTAAAGTCTTAATTAAAACGTAGGAATGCTAAAACAAAAACAAATTTAATTATGAATTTAATTTATGAAAATGTTAACACGCAGCATTTCAATTAATTGTGTATTCCAGCGTAAAATTATTTACACTACAATTCAGCTTTTAATTCAAATGAATAGGAGAAAGTTATTTTCAAATATACAAGAAATCATCATGACTTGCTTTTGGTAAAATGGAAGTTATTACTGTTTTAAATAAAATTGGAGGGTGAAAGTATTTAAACTTCTTATTTTTTTCTTTTTTGTTAACTCCGTCAAGTAAAAGTGATTAAATATACAAATCCCACTAGATTCATTATAATTTTGTAACGAATTCACACCCTTAGAGAAATACGAAATAAAATTAAAAAAAAAAAATAATAATAAACACACAAATTCTTGAAATAAAACATAAATTCAAAGCAAAAAGATGGATAAGAAGTCTTGTTTGAAGAAACGATAAGAAAACGGTTTTTTAAAAACTCTAAACCCTAAACATTTATTCAGGTATTCATTTGTACATACAGCAAGTTTCACATTAAAACATTTATTTATTTGGTTAAAAGTCCTTTTAAAAATGTTTTTATTCAAAATTTACCTTTCACTATTTAAATAAGAATCCAAAAAGAAGATATTCTTGCAAGTTGTTAACGAAGCTGTAGGGTAAATAAATAATTAAAGGAAGAACAAGAAAGGTGCAACATTGTGGTTACATTCACATATAATTTTCATTCCATTTCTTCTTACCAGCATCTTCTTCAAGTTACCTTAACATCGAGTGTTGGCAGAAGACTAAATGAATGTGTTCTTTAAATTAAAGCAAAGATATTTTAAAATAATAACAAAATGCATTTATTAAAATTTATTATCTTTAGTAATTGAACTTTATTTAAAAGGGTTGATTTTATTAAATATGTAAAGTGAGCGTGCCTCTCGACCGATCCTATTTTGAGACTGTCAACAAACTCTAAGCCAGACAGCTGATGAACTAAATAAGCAACAGAGCTTCTGTGAGTAGTTATCTGATTGCCACCTTCTTCCTGAGATGCATCGGTATTAAAATGGCTACTCAGTTGTGCGCCTTCTCAATTTAGCTGACGACAGAAAATTATATGACTGACAAAATTACTTGGTATGGAGCCGGAAGTAGTGAGCTGCTTAGGAATTTAAATCAACGTAATTGTTTCTTGCCATCAACTTAGCGAGAATATTTTATGCAATTATTATTATTATTATATTTTCCTTCGCCGACGACGTAATTGTAAAGAGCGTAAGGAGGGTGCAGTAATTTATTATAATATAAAAATAGCTTGATTACACATCAAACAAATTTATGCGTTCAATAAATGGTGACTGTAATACAAGCGTATTATACAAGAAATTGGTTCTCTAACACTTTACACTTGCATACCAATTCCCCCAGATGCATATTAGTCTTCGAGACCGTATTGCTTTGGGGTGTAAGACGGTAACAGTCTCCTGTTCCTGCAAGGAACTGCAGCTGGTAGGCAAGGGCTTGCGAGATGCATAAAACAAGCTTTTTTCACCTTAAGTTTCCCTCTTTAAGAAAGTTCATGAAGTGAAGCTCTTGTTCTTGTATCTCTTCTAATCCGAGAAGAAATCATTCACTTAAGAACTGACTGCAATTGTACAAGTTCGCGTAAATGAAAACATCTTCATATAAATAACTGTATATTACATCCACTTATGTATGTGTATGTGTGTATTTTCATACGTGATTATATTTATGTATAAATATTTATTATAAATTTTTGTATAAATGTTGCTTGCGAAGATATCTGGTCGTTTGGTCGTTGTTGTTTTTTTCGACTGTTTTTTGAGAAATGAGAAAAATTTATTTTTATTATGATTTATTTAGCGTTATTTTTTTATTTCTTTTTGTATGTTAAAAAATAAAAGGATTTGTTCCTTTAGAAGGGATAAAGGGAAGTTCAAAAATATTAATAAAAAAAAATACAAAATATATAAATGAACGCTTACTTATTTATTTTATTGTTGCTATTGTTGTTGTGGTATTTTTCATTCATTTTCATTTCGTTTACTTTGAATAAGAAGGAAATTTTCTTTATATATTTTACATTTTGCCTTTAGTGACATGAGAAGAGACATTAAGTAAATTGTTTAACCGCTCATATTTGCAAAAAAAAAAAAAAATTATAAAGAAAATAACACTGCGAGCAATGCAAACGTTATGTTGAAAATGTAGCAGCACAACAATCTGCTGAACTATTTTTTATTCTTATTATTTTTAACTCATATATTGTTGTTGTTGTTTTTGCATTTTAATATAAACATTATTTTCTTTTTCTTATACATAACCTGACTGACTTAATCAAAAAACTTATATAGAAAAAAAAAAAAAAATGTTAACGAGTGTAACCAGCAAAAGATGATGAAGAAAAGAAAAGATGCTACAAAAGAGTGTGAATGGATTTATGATGCTGCTGATAAGAATAAAGATGATAATTCGACACAGATTGATAACTTTGGTAGGATTTATTTGTTAATTTGCTGCAACTATAAATATTCTTTTTATAAAGACACAATTTCATTCACTTTTACTTGCTGCCAAATAATCCAAACGCGTTAAAACTGTGACAAATGCCTCAAAAGAAAGAAAGAAAAAGACAATATTTTCTTAAAGATGATGAGATCATAATTTATTCATAGTTGTAGAGATCATAAATAATATTTTATCACATTTTTCAACTCTCACTTATAATGTGCTTTCACATTTACTAAAGAAATCATTTCTAGTTTTTATTTTTTTGTTTGTTAGAAAAACAACATTGATGAAGATTAGAAAAAATCATTCATTTGTATGAACTAAATGAAGCAAATACACGTACACACACACGCACACACACACTAACTTTTTTGGACAAAGAATCATATCAAATAATCCTTGAAGTATTATATTGGTTTTTTCCACAAAATCTAACACATTAAAATAAGAAAACTTATGTGGGTTGTAAAAACTTTTAACTTGACACTCTACACAAAATCTTATGGTATAAAAAATTATTTTATCGAAAAGCAAATTTTATTAAGTTTTACTAAGATTTAGTCTCTGAAAATCACATGTGTTTAAAACTCTTTTTAAAACTCAGAGTAAATAAATTAAGTCTAAAAGGTATAAGAGGGTTACCCACCGTCCACAAAAAGAAAAAAAGGTCATTGTTGAAAGCATCCACAATTAATAATGTAATTTTGGCTGTGACCTCTAAAGTTCCCATCATTAATTCGAAAGTATTGGTGCTAAGTATGTGGACTTCAACGATTGAGTTTTCATGGCTAAATTTCAGAAGGAAAGTTGCTGAAAAAATTATATATGAAATTAAAGACTCAAATTTAATTTATACGACTTAATTAATTAAAACAATAAGAATACGGTGAATGACGTAGTACAAAAATAATTTCAATTTATAAATGTTTTATTAATGGGGCTTGAAAAAGTTGCCTTGCTTGGAGTTGAAAACAGTTTTTGACACAATTTTCTCTATCTGGACTGAAAGCGACAAGGTTAATTATTAAAACACATACTGATAGATTCTCCTAAATATATTTTAGTAAAATGTTTTACGCTTCGTTTTTAAAACTTAAGCATATTTTTTTAATAATACCGTTTTTTTAGAACGGATTTATTAACATCAAATTTTATTTAAGGGACGACAGAGTCTATAGCTCTGCAAGTAAAACATTTTTGTAATGACGAAACAATAATTATGAAATTCGTAATCAACTTTTAATTTGTATTAAATATATGAGCCGTTAAATTTTTTCTAGATATTTAATCGCAAGCAAACCTTTAGCTTTTTATAAATCTAAAATAATTTTGGTGGTCAGAAACATACATATTTTTTATATTTTTTATATTTTGTGATATTAAGTTTTATAAATTTATAACCCAATTTAAAGTAAAGCAGAGCCTTAATGTTGGCCGTGTTAAAAAAATTGAACAACTCATTCTTTTTATACCCTCCAACACAAAAAGTATAAAAAGTGTTTATTTAAGTTTGTCATTCCTATTATACAATATTCACTTCCGACCCCAGAAAATATATATATTCTGACTTTTTAAGCATACGACGTCGACTAAGCGATGTCCGTCTGTCCATCCATTTTAGTTTTAAAATAAACTTTGCCAAGGGCCCAAATAAACTAGAGAAAATTTTAATACTCCAATCGATCAGACATAGTTTCTAAAAATTTTCTACTGAAAATCAGCCACGTACGTCTCTCATTATTCCGTATCAAAAACACAAATTAATAGGACGATAAATAAATTAAAAATAAGAAAAAAATATCAAGTGAAAAATTAGTGCTCTACCATATTTTCCAACTTATGGGTTCTGAACTTTTCATGGAAAAGCGGGATTTTTCAAGATATCAATATGGGTATCATTTGAAAGCCTTTGAAGAGGTATTTTAGAAAATACTAAAATTTAAAAAAAATGCTTAACCCATTAGGAGACGATTACATTTTTAAGTAAAATAATATATCGCACCTAATTTTCTTCTAATTTTTGAATTTTCTGTCATCCCAATAGTTGTTTGTTTTTTACTAAAATTACTTCACTAAACTAGATTTACATACATGAAGGGTTTATCAGATTCGACATCTTGAATTTAGTATCGTTTGTTAAAAACGTATTTATCTAAAATTTTTTTTATTAAAAAATTTTATAGAAATAATAAAAATAATAAAACTAAAATTCACTAGATTGCAGACAAAACTTATTTAGTTTTTATTTACAGCAATTTGTCCCTTAAGTTTCCGTGTAAATTTTTTTTAAAACTTTAATTTATTTATTTTTTTTTTTTTGTTTTAATTAAATTAACCACAGCGTATAACATTTAAATGTTCTGCTTTATTAAAAAATCACAAATTTTATTCTCGCTTAAGTTTATTAATATTTCAATCATTAATTTTTTAAAAAAGTAAAATTATTTTGTGTTAAAATTAGACACAAGCAAAATATAATGCAGCAATTTCTGTATCGCTACATCCGTCTTCAGCATACTTCGCATCCATCTATCACAGGTTGCGTAATTGGAAACTAAAAATAATGCTTCAAAAGTGTGAATACATTCTTAAAGAAGAGCATTAGTTATACATAATGCGCTAGCTAGAACATAATCTATGTGGTACTTGCCGATATATTTGAGTTTATGTTTAAAACTACCAAAAAAATAAATTCGTTCAAAATCGCTAAAAGTAGATTTTTCTTGGTAACTAAAAATAACGTCTCAAAAGTGTGAATGCATTCTTAAAGAAGAACATTAGCTATACACAATGCGCTAGCTAGAACCTAATCTATGTGTTACTTGCCGATATATTTGAGTTTATGTTTAAAACTACCAAGAAACTAAATTCGTTCAAAATTGCTAAAAGTAGATTTTTCTTGGAAACTAAAAATAATGCTTCAAAAGTGTGAATGCATTCTTAAAGAAGAACTTCAGATGTACACAATACGCTAGCTGGAGCAAAATCTTTGCCGTGATTCCAGAGATATTTGAGTTTATGTTGATTTCGTTACAAGTTGAATAAAATTGTATTTTAATTGCAAACTAAAAATGATGCTAAAGTAATGCGTACACATTCTTAAAGAAGAACGTAAGATGTACACAATACGCTAGCTGGAGCAAAATCTATGCGGTGTTTCCATTAATATCTGACTTTATGTTTAAAAATTACCAATAAACTAATTTCCTTCAAAATTGCATAAAAGTAGAACCGTGAATACGTTCTTAAAGAAGAACGTTAGATTTACAAAATACGCTAGCTGGAACAAAATCTATGCGGTGATTCCAAAGCATCGCACCAAAAAGATGTAGTATCTCTTAGATTATTACATTTTAAAGCATTCATATTTACCCTTATTCTGTTTTGCGTCGTCAACATCGTTGTCAATTTTAAGACAACATCAATTAAACACAACATCAATACTAATTTGGTATTCCCTAACAGCTTAATGACGACGTTGACTGTTTATCGATAATATAAATAAGTAAAACACACATATCTTATATTTGTGACAGATGATTCAATTTGTTTTCTGTTATGTTAAGAAAGTGTTGTGGAAAGTTTAAGTTTTCTAAGAAAAATTAATAAAAATTAAAAAAAATATTAAATTAAATAGTCTAAGGGCCATTATTGCAACTTGCCGTTAGTTAAAGGTACGATTTTAGCTGCTTGATATAGAGCTTTGCATTAATAAAACTTTCAATTTTTAATGTTATCATTTAATGGATAAAAAAATAAGTGAAGTTTTTAAAATGCAAATCCATTTATCAGTCCGACAAGTTTTTATAATACCCCTGCGAAATTCTCTAGCAAGGAATAGACTTTTTCTAACTCTTCCATTAATTTTTCAAATTGACAGAGGTTAATAGTTTTAGTGTTTCACATTTCCTTTATAATATTTTTTAATTTTCTTACTTGGCTTTTTTTTAATATCGCCGAACGCTTTCTATTTTTTTAAGTTTTCTTTAGCACACGACACAAATCAACACCAAAAATAGTGACGACAAACTAAACGGCAACATCAACATCAATTGTTCTTAGGGAATACCAAACATATGTTGATAGTCATCGATTTATGAAAATATTGACAACGGGAATACCGATTTACAACAAGCGAAGTAAAACGACGTCGTATTGTGTTGACGATGCCAAACAGAATAAGGGTGAATATGTCATTGTCTGAATGTTTTACTTCATTACATAATCCTCCAATCACGTCAATTGCCGCACACTCAAACTAGCAAAATATATCAACCTCCTTCTAAAAACACATTAAAAAAAAAACTAATTTTGTAAATTAGAATACGAGGACTATTTTATTTTAGTTAATTTTCAAATCTAAATTAAATTTTAAATATTTTAATAAATAAATTTTACATATCACTGAAAAATGTGCATGCAAATAACAATAAAAATTTTTTAAAATTTTTTATAAATTTTAAATACTAAATATTAACTACAATCATCTTCTATAATAATTTTTATTAAACGCACTTTACTGTTTTCTTTATATAAACATTATTTTACTTCAACCGTTTGATTCTTAAGGCGGA
Source organism: Cistogaster globosa (assembly GCA_937654795.1). Classification (NCBI taxonomy): domain Eukaryota; kingdom Metazoa; phylum Arthropoda; class Insecta; order Diptera; family Tachinidae; genus Cistogaster; species Cistogaster globosa. Next base: position 6,283,371 of record OW569403.1, read on the forward strand.
TGTTTAACGATCATTAATTTTACTCATATCCTTTGCTACACAAAACAAACCTCCAAGTAGAGGTTAATAACCGCAACAACTTAAAAACTTAAAAATGTAGGGTACAAAAAAAAAAAAAAAAAAAAAAAAAATAAGAGAAAAGAAAAGCAAAAGATAAAGATAAAATGAAAGTTTTTTTATTATCTTGCTAAAGTGTACAAGAAGAAAAATAATAATAATAAACAAAAACTGAAAATGAAAATAACTTCCTGCTCATTTTCACATAATCTTCCAACAAATATTGATAAACGTCCCAAAGGCATTTAAAAGTTTATACCATCACAATAGCAGCAAATAACAACAAAAAATAGATTCCTACACAAACTTCCATACACATACATGCATAGTTAAAGTTTAAAGTATAAACTATTGGTGCCTTTGTTTACAAAAAATACATGTTGAATATTGGTTTGTGTTGTGAAAACAATAATAAATCGAAGCACAAAATTTCATGATTCGCAATTTAATTTTTTCTTGTTCTTTTCTATTTTCTTCAAAACTGTAAAAAAATTTTATTAAAATAGTTTTTGACTGTAATCAATGTAACACTATAAACTGACCTCTTAACCATAAAATAACTATATAACACAGATATACGTTCAATACTTTTACAAAATAAAATAAAAATTAAATTACTTTTGCTTCGAAAAGTTATAAAACAGGCGTAGGACTTCAAAAGATTTTATCAAACATTCAAGCTTCTCACAATTGGGAACGAGATAAGAATGTGTCGAAGGAGAAAAGTTGTTTTGCTACTCTACATTTTTTAATTTTGAAGGACGTTATATGTCAATTTGAAAATCGAGATTATTTTGGTACAAGTAATAGCAGCCTCCTTTATTCATTATTCCTCGCTAATAAGCAAAAGTCTGTCTGAAATGGTAGCTTCAAGTAGACACAGTTGCGTAACAAATCAAATTACTTCATCTTAAATTATGATCTTTATTTTGTTAAGAGAACAAAATTCTATTGAGATTTTACAAATCATAAAAGTTCCCAATTCTACTCCGTAAAAAACCTACAACCCTCAACTTTGGAATTTTTAGGCCTCTTTGTTGGTAAACACCACCCCAATGTGCGTTCGCATCTTAGCAATAATAAGCTGATTCTTACGCATTATTACTCTCTGATCTTTTTTGGCCTCAGAAAGAATTTCAAAAATGTTGCTGTATAAAGTCCGTAGGATCGGTCCATGGCCTTCAAGGCAGCGGGCAAAAAACCACGCCTTTCTCTTATTCTTTCATGTTATTTGAAACGAACCTGGTTAAGTGAAGCAACTCACAATAAAACAACAAATATTTGGAGTAATAAAGAATTAAATAATAAGAAGAAAAAAACATCAAATGGAATATTGCCGCTCGCCTATTGTTTCCAAATTATGGGCCTCGGATCTTTTCATAGAAAAGTTCAAATGTGCACCGTATTTTTGAAGATATCAATATGGATATCATTTTAAAGCTTTTGAAGTGATCTTTCAGGAAACGATTAAATTACTTAAAAATGTTTAACCCATTAAGAGCCAATGTCATTTTTATGTAGATTTTGTTTTTTTATTTTTTAATTCTCTGTTACTCCATTTTTAAAGAATATATAAGATTCGAAATTGCCGGATATAGCACTATTACTTGTTTATATGAAGTTGGTCATTCTGGACAATGGCGAAAATGAATTGCTTATATCTTGTGCATGATTTCGGTACTGTCTTATGTGCAACGGTTCTGCTTTAAATTCCGGCAGAGTGCATTTTGTAAGTATCGATCTACTTGTAAGATCTGGTACAATTGTAAATAAATATGCCAAGTGCGAGCTGAACTTATGCAAGAGGGAGCCGTTTGGTTTACCATTTAGTTTTTAATTTTATCTTTATAATATTTTTTAATTATTTGCTTTTACTGTTCACAAAATTGGAAAATATATGTTTGTCAAAATCAGGAACACCTTTTAATCTCTTATTTTTCTGCACTTTTTAAAATCAGATTTTGTGTGAATTAGAATGGTTATCACGTCTCTTTTAATATTTAATATTTTATCTGTGTTGTTATAATTATCGGCATGGCGTATCGTTCCTAAGTACTCTGTGTAAATTTAAAAGGTTAAGCTTTAATAATATAATAAGAGATAACCACAGTCTTGTGGGGACACTCTTTAATATTAAATTTTGTTTTATTTTATTTTTGGTTGTAGCGGTCATTAAAATACAACTTTAATGAAAGTTTAAGTTGTCTACCTATTATGTTAACAGAGATGACAGCCCCTATGCCAGAATTAAATTGGAAAAATTTTCATATGATTATGCTTTTATCTCTTGCGTATGGAATCCTAAAAATAACGCACTTTGACACCGATAAAACTCATACTTTTCAATCTATTTTAAATCAGCGAATAATGCCTTAAAAACACAAATGCAAGTTCATATATAAAAAAAATTTTGCCTTAATTTCGGCCCATTATTGTAGAAGAATCTCGAACGACATTTTTTTCACAAAGTTCCAAATGATATCATCGTCTCATGTTGTACTTTAATACTCTTCTAATTTTTTAACGCTTAATAATATGCTTGAAAACTTTCTATTTACAAGTGATTAGACCGTGAAAGCGCAACAAGCAGATATTCCCCTCTGTAATATAAGTTGCGATAATATTAAGTTTAATGGTGCTTGATTCTTTAAAAAATTTTATTTTCTAACAGACAATTTTGAGATATTTTTACAAAATGTACGTCGCCATAAAATAGACAGCACAATGGATATTTTTGGTGAAAGAATATCAAGATCACCATTTTGAAAAAAAAAAATTAGAAATTTTTTTTAGATTTGGTAGTCTCTTACTCTTTTCAATTCTTATTTAATTATATAGTTTCGTTTAAGACTTGTATACTCAACAAAATTAAGGAGCTCTGTAAGCGATAGCAAATGGCCAAATAGATATGCATTTTCCTCAGTAAGCCATTGTGTCATTTTTTCGGACGACATATATTTTGGAAGAATATTATGCAAGAAAAATAAACATTTTAAAGAAATCAACCACGATTAATAAGTAGTTATTTGTAAGACAATTCAAAATACTTTATTCCCTATTTATTGCCAGTGTTTCTAGATCAGCTAAGAAAATATAAGATCCTGTATGAGAATTGGAAATTTTTTGTGAAAAATATAAAATATTTTAGAAATTTTTCGGCTTATATTGTTGCACTTTGGATTATTTTAAATATTTTTTTCCAATTTGATTAGTAACAGTTTACTCAGCATGACGACAGTAACATCGCTTAAAGCTAAGTGGTCTGTTAAAATTTGCAATTTGACTTATTTCATTTAAATAAAATTTAACAAGCAGCTAGTGGTACCAATATTGCGTTTTGCAAGAAACATTTTAGTTTTAATGCTCCAGGTATGCAACAGTTGAAGAAACATGTTACAGGAAACATTTTGCAGCTAAAAAATAGTCTATACATATTGTCGCAAGAATTAAAGAACGCTGTAACTGATAAAACATAAAATGTTCACCAGAGCCAAAAAAATCTGTATGAAATTAAAAAAAATTTCTTATCACAAAAACTAAACAACATGATTTTAAAAACGTATTTTTATTTTATCTCTCTTTATATATTAGCTGTAGACATTTTCTCAAAGATCTTTTATTCCTGTTGATTTTGCGGCTTACAGCAAACGATTTTTCTTTCACAGACCTATAAAATGCTGTAACTACAATGTTTTTTATGGAAACAAAATTTTAGAATTTTAAAACGCTTTAAGTGACACATTTTTTTTTTTTAATTAAAACAGCTGTGAGTTAAAGTGAATAAATAAAGTGGGAAAAATATTTTTTAAACAAAATGCAAAGAATGGCGTAAGTGTTAGTTTGAAAAATTTAGCTGATGCAAAGGTGTCGACAAATAAGACTCTGGTATTTGTCAAAACACAGACGGCGTAAGTGATTTTTTTTTTTCATCATACAAATATGGGGCAGACACCAATCGACGCATTATTTTTTCTGATAAAAATGATGCAATAAAACGTGTTACCGATTTTTTGTCAGTTATAGCGTTCTTCAATTCTTGCGACGGTATAATAAAGGCGTAAAGGAAGCATTTCTGTAATTTAAATATTTTTTATAAAATTTTATTGTTGTTGTAACCGATAATGAAAACAAAACATCTATTTTTAAAATTTTTTCTCTGTCCGTCTCTCTGTGTTCTCATCATGTAAAAGCTACTGGTTGGATTTGAATGAAATTTTGTGAGGAAATCCCCTAGAAATATGTCGCAGAGAAAATAGAGATTCAAATGTAGATAGAAAATTTTTAACACTGTTTACAGAACAACACCAATAAGTATTTAATACCAAATTTTTCTTAATTTGAATTTAAAGAAAATTATAAATGATAGGGGACGAAGTCGCGGGCATCGCCAGTGTGAAAAATAAAAAATTTAGTTTTTCGTACTTTCCTTTATATTCAATGAATTTATGTTATGACTGTTAAATAGAAATAAAAAGGTTTCCCCTTGAATTTCATTTTAATTTGAGCATATTTTTAAAAAAGGTTACACACGTGAAGCTCTGGCGTTAATTTGTGTAACTGAAACCAACAATTCTGCGAAGAGCTTTTTTGGCAATGAACTCAATAAAAAACCAAAATTAACAAAATTAAAAAAAAAAATGATTAAAAAAACAAGCAAACTTAATTTTATTTAAATGCTAAAATGTTTAAGGTTAAAATATTATCATCATTGGACTTTTTGATAATAAAATAAACGCGTTTTTTAGAAGCGTTTTTTTTTTTTTTTTTTTTTTTTTTTGTTTTATAAACATGTGTGAGTTAGAGATTGTAATCCTTCTTCTGTGGAAGAAGCCTGAAGTGAAGATCTTAAATTAATCACATTTTGCCAATGTCTTTTTTTGATTTTCTTTACAATAAATCACTGTAAATTATTATTTTATTTTAAGAATTAAAACTTTTTTAATTAAATTTACTTATCAGGCATATTAATAGACTAAGAAGTTTAACTGCTTGAAGCTTTCGTGGGTGTAAAATATTTTCGAGCAGGTTTATTATTTCTTAGAAATAGAAAATGAGCATAGAAACTTTTTTTTTTGCAAAATGTTTTGGATTTAATTTTAATAAATAATAAATAATAAAAAAATAAATTAAGTCAAGTAAACAGAGTTTAATTTATTGTTATAAACAGCAAATAAAATTTGGAAGAGTCCCCTACAACAATGCGCTCATGTTTATTACTACGAACAAATATATGGACTTCATTTATACTTTATTTCATTTAATACTTTTACAAGAATGAACCTAAAGATTTTGTAACGATCAAATATAAACATTTTATTACTGCCACTATGGCTGGTAAGTCGGCCTGCAATAAATACCACCAAACCATTAGATACTGAATAAACAATTTTCGACTTTACTATCATTGTTTCTTTACCATCAAACCAAACCAAAAAAAAAACAAAAACAACAAAAGTAAGATGAACTACACAACAACAGCAACAACAAACAATGATATCAGTGAAGAAAACTAAAAAAGAAAATAAAGAAAATTTTGATAGAAAAAGAGTATTTACTTCTTTTAGTACTTTATTTTCTTCGGCTGTACATTCCACGTGGGGATTGAATAATAGGATTTGAAGAGCGTAAAATTGGTTCGCTATGAACATGAATTATTTAGTGAATCCTTTATTTCACTCTCAAGCAACCCAACCAAAAGTGCCATGAAAAAAAATACCAGAGATTTAGAAGAAAAGTAACAAAACAATATAAAACCATAAAGTAGCACTTACTTTTTTTTTTGGGCAAAATTATAAAAGTCTCTTTTCAGATACATTTTTCGAAATAAATTTTAGCTTAAAGAAATATAAACACAACTAATTGTAAGTAAAGTTTTTCTTCTTTTAACATTGTTCTTGTTGGAAACATAATAAAAATCTTTTAAATTTTCATGGGGTTTCTTTTGTTAGAAAATAAAAAGTAAAAAAAAACAAACAAAAAATACTAGAATGAAGTTTTCTAGTTTATTGTTTAACGTTTCTCGTATTTTAACCATATCTGGCCAAATTCTCTATTTGAATTATTTAATTTATTTTCTTAGCAATAATAAAGTAATTTTATTCCCTTAATTCCTCTCAAACTCTGCTTTTCAAAAGTACACGTTTTTAATGAAACATTTAAATGTTTGTATATGTTTGTGTATGTGTGTGTGTGTGTGTATTTGTGGTTGCATCAAAAAAGAAACCCTTTGTATATTGAGTTAAAGTATTTATTTAGTGAAATAATTCTTATTTAAATTGGCCAATGTTAAATAAGTTAAGTTGTGTCGGTTTGTTTGAGTTTTCCTTTAATTTTAGATTCAAATTATAATTAAAATTTTGAACTCAACATACATTTTTAATGCATGCAATTTTTCTTGAACAATTTGCTTTAATGTTTTGTTTTTTCTTTTAGCTTTTTTCTATAACAAGTATTAAACGAAATTTGATTCAGTTTGTGCAATAAAGTCTGTAAGTTTTCATGTAAATTTTTGTGCATGAGATCATGTCAAAGTTATTTTGATTAACTACAATTTACTTTAAGAACTTTTTCGATTTGACTAATAAAATAAATAAATTCAAAATTATTCAATCGATTATAGCGGCCCATCACCATTTGCGAATCATTTTGAATGAGTATTAAGTTTGGTTGTGTGGTAAATAATCTCTCCTTAGATTTCATCAACATACAAACAATTATGTAAAATTGTGTGATTTTAATCATTGTATCTACCGTTTTGTACCATTTCCTCATCTAATGTTTCATTTGCCTTATTTTGATATTCTGGATGTTCTCAGAAAAATTATATTAAATGGATGTTTAATTCACCCCTATTGATTAATGCAGGTCAGATCAGGTAAAAATGAAATGATCAACAAGTCGTAGTTTTACCCACAATAATCAATAGCGGGGAATTTAAATTATTTTAGGCTAAAAAAAAGGATGTTTAAATTCTTTATTCGCGTGATTTAACTGTAACAAAATTTTACTTTAAATAATTTTTTTAAAGCTCATTCTTAATAAAGTCTTGAAAAACAGCCTTTGTAAAGTGACGCAAATGTAATTTAATAGTTTTCTTTTTAAGTCAAAAGTTTAATAGCGAAGAACTAAATAGTTTAGAAGATATTACAAAAATATTGCACAATGGGGCAAAATAAAAATATTTTGGGAAAAACGATTGATCCGAAATTTGGCACGAGCATAGCAGAGGGGTATATGAACTTAAGTTTTTAATCTAGTGCCATCCACTTTCCATTAATGGCGCTGTGTGCTCTCAAACTTGGGTACCTCGCCTCTAAAAATTTATCTAACGTTCGTTTTGTATAAGTTTAAAAAATTATACATTTTCCTGAAGGCTTCGGCAATACCTAGTAAAGTCCAGGATTCATTATCATACTTAGTCGTACGATCGGTCAAAAATTGCATGTGTGCTCAAAAAGTATGATAGTGTGAACTAAAAGTGTATGTGTGTGGCAGACTTTTTGACAGTTCTGTACGATTTTATAATCTTTTGAAATATTTCATAAAATTATTTTTTTTGCGATCAGGGTTGATTTTTTGAAAATGAGGAAAAAGCAACAACGAAATATTAAAAGCATCTGTTTTTTGCATCGTTTTTGTATAACTGTGTGGCACGTACGATGCCATTTTGAACCGATTTTTAATGTAGGACAGAATTCTGCCAGATTTGTGTGTGAAAAAATCGTACGATTGTGTATGGTAGCGAATCCTGGCCTTAAATGGTGCTTTCATCTCCAAACTTTATCAAGTTTTTTTAATTTTGTCTTATAGTTAGCGAACATTATTTAAAATATTTTAAAAAATTGGAAAAGTTGAAAAAAAAATTTGGAAAAATTGAAAAATTAGTCACAATTGTAAAAGATGAAGAACCTTCAATTTGATATAATTTGCATCGAAATATTGATGTACCTTATATTTTCTATAATCCAAAAGCTGGAATCGGACCAAGAAGACCACTGTAAAAGAGCTATATGTACTCCGAATTGTTCCTGAAAGTATTTCAAGAGCCCTATTCCATATGTGGAGTTTATGGGCAAAAGAGCACAAAATTCCAATTTTAGGATTTTTAAGAATTGTTTAATTTCCTTCACCTTAATGCTGCATATTCTTTGCATTAACTTTAAGTCGACATGACAGATAGTTTTATTCGATTTGCTTATTTTGTAAGAATTTTATTGAATATTTAATATTTGTACTTTTCTCAAATTGGACCGTTTTAACCATAATTTTTGAAATTTCCGGAAATCAGCAATAATTATTGAAATATTGGTTTATTATTTTTCTTTTATGTATACGAAAATAATTGATGCAATTTCCAATCAATAAAAAAGATTTACTTCAATATTAGTTTTTTTTAAATAGCTGATTTATTTCCAAAATATTTTGTAATTTATTTTGCTTTTCTTATCCATCAAATACATAGGAATCAGCAGACTGCTGGCTTCTAGATTTTTAAAATAATTTATTAATAATTATAATTATATTTACCTTGACATTTATATGAAAATGACATCGACATACCACAGCTGCGGGTTCTTGTCTCTGCTTTTTCTCTTTGTGGACAAATTGAATTTATATCTATTTTTGTTGGCTACAAAACAATAAAAGTGTTGACAACATAACAATATATGTAAAATCAGTAAAATCAGTGCTAAAAATATTTTATTTAACAAACAGTAACACAAATTAAAGGTCGGTGTACACAGAATCCTTCATACGTTATACTTTGTCTCTTTCAACTGACAAGTAAGTTAAAATACATGTTTTCTTATGAGTTTTGTCACAATCAGTACATCTCTGTCAACGTAAAGAACGAAAGTTGGGCAAATTTACACTTTTGATGTACACTAAATAATTTGACTGCTTTCATTTGCTTCTTCTCCCTTTTTTTGTTTTCGGTCTTTCTATGTTTTAATGATTTTTTCTCCGTCAACAAAGTTCTTATTGTATCAACCTCATCCGTCGTTTGTTTTCTGTTGAATATGTTAAAGTACAACGTGTGGCGGATTCTATGTGACCCAGAATTAAATATTACAATTATAAAAATCAGGATGTTTTAAAATATATGTTTTTTATTTCATTGTTGTATTTCATTGTTGTTTAATGAATATTAAACATCTCATTGTAAGTTTGTTTGTTCGTTTGTGCGATGTTAATAAAGTTTAAAACACGGGTGGATATTTGTCCTTAAGGTAAAATAGGAAATTTGTGTTTTCAAACAGACGACCAGAGCTATTAACAAAAATCATTTTATTCTGACAGAGTTCAAATTTTTTTTCTATTAACAATCAGATGGCGCCTGTATTCGAAGTGGTAAACACGTTTGCTACAAATCTGGTTATCCAGGGTTCAATCCCTGCGGCAACCAAAAATAAAAAATGTTTTTTTCTGTTTAATGGTATAAATATATACTCAGAATTAACATTAAACATGCAGCCTCCTTCGTCGGTACTTCTTCATCCCATATTCGCCGGCGAAGTAAAATAACTAATAAAATGGCTTTATCTTTCTCTGTTCACCACCTGTCTTATCTCTCATCTATCCCTTTCCTAAAGAATGTAGCACGGTTACGAAAATAACTAAATAGGCATTATTGCCTGAAGTGCTACTTCTCTTTAAAAAAAAAAATAAATAATTGTTTGTGAGTAAAGTTTAAATAAAATTAGACTATTAAAAAATTTTTTAGTACTACGATGTAAAATAAGAATTTAGGAATTTTCAAGAACCCTTTGCTAATAATAATGGCGTGAATAATTAAAGTCTATGGTGTGAACTTTTAAAGCAAAATGTTTTAAGCATATTTTTTTTAAAAATTTTTATCGTAAAAACTAAAATAGTGATTTGGTATTAAATTTGTTAATAAAATATTGACACATATATGAATGATTTAATTTTATACCTTTATTACAAGACATTGCTTGAAGTGATTTAAAAGCTTTATTTAAAGATCTGATTTTTTAACATAAGCAAAGGAAAAATAATTGTGATTTCTCTAGAAGAAAATAGTCACATTCATGTTATATGACATTATTGTATCACATAAAACATTTGGTACTTTATAACCAAAGACTTTATTAATTGCTCTTACGAAATTAAATTGTGGTAGTAAATTTAGTGGATTACCAAAAACTTTATAACAAGATCATGTTGATATGCGAAGTTGCGGATTAAAATTCCTGTTAAAATGAGTTAAAATGAAACACCGAACAATACAAAAAATTTTGTTTGAGAAAAAATACAGATTTAAAAACAAAACAAAAAAAGAAAATATTTAAATCTACTAACAGTTCAAAAAAAGGATAGAAAAAATAAAACAGAAACTAATTCGATTTTTGAGCGAGCAGCAGCCATCGGATTTAGTAGTTTCGTATCTTTGGTCCCAGAATTGATAGATTACGCCTGTTGTGAGATTTGAATATGTTATCTTCGAAATTAATATTGCTTTATTGTGACTAGAAAGGTTCTAAAATTATACCCAAGCAACGCCAGGTGAAATAAGCTTGTACATACATATCGCTGGTCTCATGTAGAAAGGCCGTAACTCGAATTTTTACAAAATTGAGTTTTTTCTTGATTCCAATACTTCTGATACAGCTGCAGCTCGTCACGAACTTAAAATGCATAAGTATCAAAATAAAGGTTTGACAAACATTTACGGTTTAAATATTATTTTGCGGTAAATACAGTTTCTATTATGTTTTTACCTTCTTTTACAAAATTACAATTGTGCGATTTAATCTAAAGAAGTAACCATTTTTTTTAATATTGGGTGAAGTTGTTGTCTGCAAGCATGTAGTTTTTGCGACTTAAGTCTCCTCTATGTTCATCTACCTGCTCATACGCAATTGAAAACGAGCTCAATTTTAAATTAATAATATTATTTATCGACCACTCCCACTTTAAGGTGGGCGTAGCACAAAAGCTTAAAATTGTTCGCCTAACACATCTGAGAACAACTACACAGATTTAAACAAAGTTAATGCGGTACCATGTCCACTGTAAAGGTTTTTAAGTACCGGTAGTGTAAACCAAATAAAAAAAATATAAAAGCTCTAATAACACTAAATAAAGCAAATCTCTTTTATTAGAAATATGTTTATTCCAAAACAATAAAATAAATTTCTAAATCTTAAGTTTAATATTCAAAAACCCTAATATTTCAATTGCTCATAAGCACATGTTTTGTTTTTTTTTTTTTTTGGTATAAATGCTTAAGGTGTTTTTTGTTTCTTTCTTAAAATTATTTTAAATTAATGACATGATTCTGTTATTCATCACTCTCATAATTTTTATCATCATCTCCATCTTTAACAACATGTTGTATAAATAATATTTAAATTGCTTTTTGTACACATACAACATCATGTTCAATTTCTTGTAGAATTTTTATATTTTTAAGATTCTTAGAGAAAATAAGAAGATTAAACTTTACACCCAATCAGTTTCAATATTTTTTTCCTGTTTGTTTTTTTATATCTGCTTGTTTATCGTGAAAGTGCAAATAAAGGAAAATATAAATTCTTATTATTTAACAACTGTAAAATTTTCAATAAAATAAAATGTTCTTTAAATTAAAGATTATTATCGTTTTGTCTATTTACAACAAAACAAAAAAAAAAAACAAAAACAAAAAAAAAGCAAAACTTAGAAAGTTAATTTAAAATTAATAGGTGCAGACATTTTTGACATAAATTAAGTTCAAAAAAATTCTTTTTTTTTATTATGTAGATAAAACCAATATAATCTTAGTAATTATGTTATAAGTGTAGACTTTAGAAAATTAGCTCATTGTGATAAGATCATCCGTGTTAAATTCCTGTGATCAATGGAAAGTTGCTATTTGGTCTCATGTTTTGGCACTAGCATCACCATCAATGGAGAGTGCTAAAGCTAAGTAGTAACCAATTAATTTTAGATTAAAAATTAATTGGTATAAAAAAACGAAAACTAAACCCAAAGAAAACCCCACAAAAGAAATTCTACTGAAGTGAATTATGAGGAGAAAAATAAGAACTTTTATTGTAAAAATTTTATATAGAACAACACTATCTGGTATAGTTCCTTCAGATTTTTTAATTCTGCTTATTTTTTAAGTAAAAGATTGTAACATTGTGCAAAATAATGAGTTAAAAGTTAACTAATAGGCTTTTTACACTGACATCTCGCTAAAACGCATGGAAGATGTAGAAAATGTGAAACATTCGTTTACATTGACAACATTAAACATCTAACATTTACTATCAACTCAGGTGTCAAAAACATATAATTAAACGACGCATAGCTTTTAGTAGTAAAAATAAGATTAAAAAATGTCGAGGACATATTAATAATTGGACTAATTGTGACTTGCGATGGATTAAAAAATGGAAAAACATCCTAGAAGAATAAGATGAAAAAAAGTTGTAATGGACATTAGTCTGTTTGTATGTCACAATACACTGGATTATGAAAATTTATATCAATAAATATTTACATTTTTAAGAGCCGCTATGGAATATTTTGGGAGCAAAATGTTCAAAATAAATAAAAAAAAAAAAAATAAAATAAAAACATTTTTTTTATTTGATTTTTTTATTCACCGTTTTTATTAATTTAAAAATACCAAATTTTTCTTAGCTCAAGATCGCCAAATTATAAATATTTCTTTTATTGTTTTTATTTTTTTTTTCAATAATTTAAGATGCACTAAAATTTATTAATACTCGTATGTGTGCCGCTCATTTTCGCTTAAAAATGTTTATTTTTTCTTCAACGCCATTTTATCAGTGATGCCATTAGAATATTGAAATTACTGTCATTTTTCTAGTGATGACACTAAAATTATCAACAGATGTAAAATGGAACAAAATGAATCAGAAAAAATTTTTAAGATGTTGAAAGATGTTGATTTTTAGCCCTGTGTATTTCTTATTGGAAGATGTTAACATCTTCGCAAATTGATGGTAGATGTTAAATGTTAATCAGTGTAAAAAGGCTATAACTCTTGATAAAACTTGAACCCTCAGGAACGTTTATAATGTTCAACGTCAAACATACAGAGATTTCACAGAACTTTATTTATTTATTTCAGTAACTGACCGAGCCCTTAAAGCCATATATAATTGATAGACTACAACTATCAACAGATTTATATAAGTGGGCAACAAACTTACTTAAGGAAATAAAAGTAATTTTTATAGAAATTTTTAATTAGAATATGCAAAAAAAAAGGACAAAAATTAGAAAAAGAATAGATGAGTTCCAGTGCAGGTACAAAAATATTTGGCGAACATAACCTTGAATGAATAACATGTTAAGTGGAGTGTGGTAAGGAGTTCCAATAGTTAGCAACCCGAATATTTAAAGATCTTTCATAGCTTAGGAATTTAAGGGCTGTAAGTTTTTGCCAGTCCGCAATCCGGGCAGTCTGTTAGCATAACATTGTTGAAGAATAGAAGTGATCTATTTAATCTTAATGAAGCCTATAAAACTACATTCTAAAAAGTTGTGATCAAGAATTTTTAATTTATAAGCAAAATGTATAATTATATTAGAGAGTAAGACACAACTATTAAGGTTTTCGTCATTACAACTAAAATAAACCTCTACACAATACAAGAGTTAAGACATTAATAAAGAAAGAATAAAGAAAAGACATTAATAAACTGAAATTAACTTATGAAAGCAAACCAATAATATGGACAGTGAATTCAAGATTTTTGTGAAGACATTTCATAGACCAATAAAATCAACAACGTGATCATCAATAGTCACGAATAGATTAATCATAGTGGAAGGTGGTTTAAAAATCATCGCCTTGATCCTTGAAGAATTTATGCAAAATTAAGAGTTTGTTATCCAGCGTGATACATTGGATTGGAAGATGAACCTTAAGTAACAGCTGTTTATCGTCTGCAAAAACAAAAAACTCACATTAATTCTATTCCAAAGTGGTTTCAGTTTCGTTAATTGTCTCCTCATCCAATAAAAGTTTTTAATATAAAGGAATAAGACGACTGATGATGATTTGCAAAGGAAGATATGATTAAAGAAAGGTTTTTAAGTAGTGACTTAACATGTATTAAAATACTAAATAAACAGATTTAGTAAAAAAAAAGTATCTGATTCGGGCCATTAGTTAAAAATTTTTATGGCCAAAAGAAATCTTGCGCGGACTGGAAGGGTATTGCTTATGTCAAAATTGACTGACAAAAAATAAAAAAAAAATTCAGAAAGTCTTATGTGATTAATTCATTTCGTTTAATTCGCTTTTTTATGAAGAATAATAAAATAAGGGTTAAGGAGAAATTTTCGATTTTTTTACTATTTGGTTTTTTCTCTTGTCTTTTAATTTGGAGGTCCACAGCAGCGCCTTATTAAAAACAAAAATTGGAGACAGCACCTTTTAGGAGTAAACAAAATTTGACTGGCATCTGATTAAGGGTTCACAAACGAAAGGAATGTTTAATAAGGAATTAAAATCATTCTGATAGGAATTCCTAATGTCACCCATGTCTTTTAAAAAAAAAAAACAAAAAAAAAAAAAAAAATGAGAGAGAGAGAGGGGAGAGAGAGTTTTAAAACGGTTAAACCTTTGCTTTAGCTACTTTTTAACCCTTTTTGAAAGCGCCTTTATGTTTTTATAACTTCTATTCTGCATTAGAATTTTATTGGTTTCAGTTCAGAGCCACTAACTTGCAAATTATTCTTCAGGTTGTGGCCATTTCTGTGCTGGCAAAAGCAAACGAAGAAACGCAGAAAATTGAAAAATTTTAAATTAATTTTGCTCCATCCTGTGTCTTTTTTTAATTTATGCCCCATTTATGCCATTAACAGGTTGACATAAAGAACTTCTATATTAAGCAAATAAAGTGGACTAAAAAGTCATTAGGTCCAACAGCACAGATAAAATTACTCCCAACATTACCGAAAGGTGACTTAAATATATTTAAAAAGTTTCTTGGCAAATTTTTATGCAGATTTTGAACTTTAAACTTCTCTCGGAAATAAAAAATTGTAATTTTATTCCTTCAGTTAATTAATAAAATTTCACTCGACTTAAATTATGTTCTTTTGTTTATTTATGTTAAAAGTTTTCCTTAACAATTTCCTTACTTAACAGCACCTTTTTCCAGCAACAATAGACTTAAAAAGATTTCTCCCTTCTTCAACAGCTTTTCAAGGTGTTTTTTCTTTTATGTTTTGGACTCAACAAAAATAAAGTTCAAATTTATTCCTGCATGAAACTATACAACGACATAAAGTGTAGAAAAATAGAAAGAAAAGGCAAAAGCCTGAACAAATCTTAAATTAAATTCAAATATTTTTCCACGTTAATATTTGCGTTATTCTTTGTTTCCCCAACTCAAAGACCACTTTTTCCGGATGTCAGCAAAACTCATACAATATTTTTTTAAAAAATGATTTTTTTCCTCTCAGTTCTATAGTTTATATTGTTTTACAATAATAATATTTTCCATTCTGTTTCTTTTTATGAAATTTGTTTTATTTTTTATTATTATTTTTTTGGTGTTTTAGTACGATTTTGTTAAGCTGTGTTTTTTTTTCGTTGTTGTTATTTTTGGTGTTTAATCGCTATACGGCAACAGATTCAACAAACCATAAAACATATGAAAAAGAATGAATTTTTCATGAGGTGTTAGCTTTTGTTCATGCCATAGCGACAACCGTATTGCTGATGTTTGCCATACTTTTGCACTTGAACTTAAAACCGTAAAACATCTATGGCACCATTCTTTACCAAAAGCATCCAATAACACAAGCAGTTTTGGCTTCACTACCAGAAATAAAATTCGATGTTGAGGGGGAGGATATTTAAAAAATTTATAAATATTTTTTTTTATATATAAAACGTAATTGTTTGTGTGTATGTGTACCTATATGACTATGTGGCGCAGTCATACATACATACACATGTATGTGTATGTGGGGAGAAAATTAAAAAAAATTATTTGCTTTTATTTTGAATTTCATGGTTCAGCAAATATTTTGGCGGTCATTGAGGGTTCACATACTCGTTCACATTTTACTGCTCCACACAACAAAAAATATCACATCACACGATATTCGTTGGTTTTATATAAACTCTGCAAAGATTTTAAAGGGAAGCAATTTAAATATCAGAGCAGTGAAAGACTCAGGTCGAAGAAATTCAGTTAAACTTTACGATGTTCTTTGTTCAGTTTTACAAAAACGAATTCGAAGCTCTTTAGTATTGTCCGTTAATAAAAGTCAATAAAATTTTGTTTAATATATTATATCATCCAAAGGACTGCGATAATATCAGGCTGTGATTGTATGGCTTAAGGAAGGCTGAACATTCTTTAAATTGTACTTCGACAGTTCTCATTCCTAAGCCGCAAAATGGCTCTTAACTGCAGTGTGTCTGATAACGAAAAGTTTTAGAAGTTTAGAATTTAGGAATGACTCCTGAAGGCATGAGTTTACATCTTGTATGCTCAGGCTTTGCTGTGGGACTAAGGTGATGGCAGATAGTTGAGTAAAGTTGATTACAGAATTGCTAGAAAATTCTGGTCTCAGTTCAATGTTTGACGTGGTTAATCTGCTCTTTATTTTGGAATTCGTGTGTGGATTTAAGACTTGCCGCAGTTGGCAATATTTACGGAGAGTGTAGGTCTTCCCGTTTTATATTTTGCAGTATTGGAAAAGAAAATGGCTTCTTTGGGATCGATCTCCTGACTTATAAAGCTTTGTTAGTACAAGATCTATGTAAAATCGTGCCTTGGTCTATTGCAACATACAAAATGAACTAAGACAGACAACGATCTATCACAATCTTGTCTACTTTTAGATATTAAATTTGAAAATATTTATTAAAAAAAAGGTTTATAATTTTACAACATATTTTGATAATTTTTAGCATGTTCTACCAAAAGAAAATTTTTTGAAACCTGAAACTTCACTCTCACTTACCCAGATATCCAGGCTACAAAAATACTTGTTCTTTTCATTCAGAGATGGTCTACATTTTTCAGAGTTATACGCTAATAGAGCAGAATCATCCTTAACGTTTCGTTTTGCAATTAACTTAATCTAAACTGTTTGATTAAAAGATATTTATAAGAATAAATGCAACTTCATGAAAAAATATTGAACGTTTCAAAAAAAAAAAAAATACGTGACCTCAAAAAAAATCCACATTTCCTTGCTACAACTTTTATTACTGATTAAAATACCTCACTAGTATTGTCTTCACATTTATTATGAATAACAAAAATTAATTACAATATATACATATATGTTTTCTAAAATCATTAAATTCTTTTTAAGTTCTGTCTCATGTTTAAAGTATGTGAAGTGGGAAATTTGTTAACTTTAGTAATAATATTTTATGGCGCATAAAAACGTTAAAAATCTCAAATTTATTTAAGTCAACAATAATTCGGAGACAAATATTAAACGAAGATATTCTCATATTAATTGATTATTACTAATAAATGTCGTAAAATAGACAAGATAAAAAAAAAATAAAATAAAACAAATAAAGACATCAAAAACAAAAAAAAAATCTATAAAATATTTGATTGGTGTTTAAATTAAATGAAAATACTATTTAAAAAATATAATAAACAAATATCTGAGCAAATAAAATCATACAAGGACTTCTTATTCGCTGTATTATATATATGAAGTGGATGCCAAATATTTATTCAATTGCATATTTGGTCGTATTATAAAATGAGTCTTTATAAAGGATTATTTATTTATTGTTTGGTTTTTTGAGAGCTAAGAATTTTTAAAATATTTTTTAAAGTTATATCTTGTTCTAAATCAAACATGCCGAGCAGAGAATTAAATTGTTATTAACAAAAATTACATCTAACAATATTTTTTTCCTTCATAAGAATGAAATACCAAGTTGGTGTCAGTGTACTAGAGGCAGATAAATAATTTTTGTGTTCCAACTTTTTACAATAACTTTGCTTTATTTTATTTAAAACTATACGATTTTTCAATATTATAAAAAATTAAAAAATTTAATAAAATAAAAATTTAAGTAGCAGATTAGAATATCTACAGTGTCATAATCTCTTAAGTGCTGTAGAGGGTATACAAACATTTACGCTTTAAAAGTAAAGTAAAACTGCCAGGTGCTGGTTTCACTGATACACGAAGTATTTGTGAAATATATGGCCCACCTTTTGTTTTTTATTAGAAAAGTTAGTTCTTGTCATTTGATAGAAAAATTAGTGCAAAAAATATGTTTAAAATTTTTAATTGAATAAAAATATCAGTTAAAAAATATTTTTACGGTTTCGTTCCCAAATAGTACGAATGGTTTTTGATACAATACTTGCATGTCATTATTTTCATTAAAATATTATTTTGTTGCTCTGTGATAGACAGATGCGGTAAACTTGCACGGTAGAGCAATAGTGACATGACTTTAACGTACATGGCCCGTTTTTGGCCGAAGGTTTAAGTTGAGGTATTTTTGTATCCACTATAAGAACAAGTATAAAAATCAAAGCAAGAGTGTTTCCATAAAGTCCATGAATTTGTAAAAATGACATTATTTTTGAAATTTTTAAAGGCAGTTAAAACAAGTAAGAGTGCTATATTCGGCTATGCCGAATCTTATATACCCTTCACCATGTATGTAAATCTAATTTTGGGAAGTAAATCCAATAAAAAAAAAAAAAAAAACAAGTATTGGAGTGACAGAGAAAAAAGAAATAAATAAATAAAATTAATAATAATTTTACATAAAAATGTTATTGGCTCTTAATGGGTTAAGCATTTTAAACAAAATTTGTATTTCCTGGAAAATCTCTTCAAAAGCTTTTAAATGACACCCATATTGACAATCGAACTTTTTTATGTAAATTTCAGAGGCCCATAACTCGGTATATATGGGCGAGCGCAACTTTTTTCACTTAGTGTTTTTTTTTGTTTTTTAATTCTCTATTACCCCTATATTTGTTTTTTGATTAAAGGTATTTCATTGTTCCAAATGATGTCGAAAAATTAGTGGCAGGCGTGGTGTTTAGTCAACTGCCTCGAGCGACACAGACCGATCCTGCTGTCTCTCAATAGCATCTCTTTCGAAACTATGTCTGTATGATTGTCGTACTCAAATTTTCTCTAGCTCATCTAGTGCCTTGCCAAAGTTGATTTCAACACTTACATGGAAGGAAACACGGACATCCCTCAATCGACTTCGCTATGCAGAAGAAGGCAGAATGTATACACTTTATGGGGTCGGAAATGGATATTTTAGAAATTACAAATGGAATGACAAGCTTCGTGAAGGGTATAAAAACACAAAATCAAAATTTATATTATTTTATAGATGAGCGATTAGGGCGCTCGATTATGATGATTTTGACACTATTAACATTTTAAAGGGTTATTAGAGATTATCTTAAAAATCGGCATAGAAATTATGTGTGAGGTAGTAAGCCCTCGGCAAGAAGACTAGAGATAAGCTTGAGATACCTTATGGTAAGCAATATTGACAAATCAAGAAAAGTACATGGATAATCTGGCCAAAAGAAAAATCAAAGAAGATGTTAATTGCAAACTGTATCTTGAAATAGTGCACCAGCATTTGGCCTAAGGCCACGGACAGATATATATTTAATGTGTTTGATATAGAGTCTTTATCTTTATGAAAATATTAGCAATTACGTGAGGCTCTGGCATAAAAAGAAAAGGTCAACAATAATCAGCCGATAGTCTGGAATCATTACCACAGAAAGAAAATAAGTTAACCATAATATTCGAGTGCCAAAATTCATGAGGGAACAAAGGTAACCATTCCATTATTATTTTGTTTTACTCTTTTCCACAATTTTGGCCTGACTTTTGATGACTCTAAGGTTGTTTTTTTTGGCATCATTTTTAAAACCAAACTTTTAAAATTCACCATATAGGAATGAATTAACTACTAGTCGTTCACCTAATTTTGCTCTATGCGATTCAGATTATATGTTGATTTATGTTTGTATAACTGTAAACTAAATATGTAGGAAATATTATTTATAATCTATTTGATAGCAATACTCACTTGTCTCACCACCATCATCATCATGGTCTGATCCTTATTGAATATTCAATATTGTTTAGTTATATTTACTTTTTGTATATATTTATTTATTTAATATATATTTTTTTATTTATTTATTATATTTCATACGTAACTAAATATAATAAATTCGATACCAATTTAATAAAATACAATAAACTCGTAAAGTATGGAAACAAATACTAGAATTATAAACAGGGAAATCATTAAAGTTGTCTTTATGTTATAACTTTATTTAAAAATGGATGAAGGACTTAAATAAATAAATAAATACATGTTAATGTAAAGTGTTTATATGTAGAGATTTTTATTTTATTGTTTTTGGTTTTATCTTTTTACATTCAAAAAGGGAATCACATTTATTTATTCGTTTTGTTTTTTTGTTATAAATATTTTTTGCTTTTTGAATTGTTTATGCAGTTGATTTTATTCAGTGAATTCTATTTAAATTCGTTACTCAAATGACCAATTTGTTGTCGTTACTGTTATGGCGATTTATTAAATATTGATCAATATATACGGATTCATTTATATACAATGTAGTTATTGCTTTTTTTACTTATAAATATTTTTTTCTTATTTTAGTAAAATTAAAAACACATAAATTGTTACACATTGTGGATTGAATGGTGATTGTTGAATAAATTTCACTATTTTAAAGTTCCAGTAGAAAAAAGAACAACAACGACAATTAACCACAAAAATATAAAAAGTAGTGGCCAACAACAAATATCCATTTACAGTTTGAATTATTAAGTGAATTTGATTTGCAAGTTATAAATTTTTAAATAAATTGCACAGGAAGGAAATAAAAAGTTATTTGATGCGGGCTGTTTAACAACATGATTATTTTCATGTGGACATGTAATTTTTTTTCCTTGGGCTTAATACGAGTATTAAACAGTTGTTAAAGCTTGTTTGAAGAAAATTCCTTTAGACATCGTAGTAAATACAGTTGAGCTTATATACTTTGAATTAAGTCCATCAAAAGTCAATCAAAAATTTCAGGAAATAAGAAAATACATATTTTATATTTATCATCAAATAAAATTTAATTGGACATGAACATTTGACTTAATTTTTTTTAGCATTTTTTTCAATAAAACCATAACTTTAATGATGAAAAACTACTTTTATAAATTTTTTTACTTGTTAAATGACCGCAAAAAATTTATCTGAAAATATTTTTTAGCTCTTATAAAATTATATGAAGGAACTGTAAGATTAATCGAATATTAGCACAAAAAGATGGAACCACTAACATGGGGGAAAATTTCTTGGCCTTCTCAAATACTTATTAAGAAATATGAGATCCTGCTTAATACAAAAGGTAAGATATCACATTTATTAAATTAAAAATCACCTTTCGTAATTAAATGTGTCAAATAATTGATTAATATGATCTCATCTTAATTATTTGAATACCACTTAACTTTTTATTATTAAAAATATTTATTATGTTAAATTTAAAATAACTAAAAAATTATAATTTGTTATTTTATTTTTTTATTATTTTTTTTTTTTTTTGGTTGTCATTTTGACTTTAACTTTTTTTAAATTTTTTAAATAGCAAAATCTTAAAGAGCAAAAGCGAAAATCAGAAATTGATTCCACTTTTTTTTGTTTTTTATTAATTCTTGCAGTTAAAAGAATAAGAATCTAAATATATATTGTTACGATACGAAGATTTTGTTATGCTAAACATATTTGGAATAATAAAATCTAATGCTGTTGTTGTCTATCTTTGTGTGGTACACAGAGTTAAAAAAATTGTGACTTCTACTACAAACAGGTATAGTCTGCGTGAGTAGAATAAAAAGAGTTATTTTCAAGCACATGTTTAGCAGCCGCTTTGTCTGCTTTCGAGTAGGTGGCCACGTGTTTCCATAACAAAAGATCAAAACTCAAATACATTGAACAAAAGGAAAATAATTATTATTGTGCAGCCGCGGTGGATGAATTTTCTTAAAGGCGAGTAAATAATAACTTTCCTTAGTATCGAGTAGAGTAATAGATGAGTGTACGAAGGCGTCTATATAGCCAAAAGGAAAATTATAGTTTAAAAAATACTTTAATTTTTTATCACGCTTTAAGTCGTATGTGAAGACATTTAATTTGTATCGAAAGCGAAGTAAATAAAAAAGAGAAATTCTCATTTTTAGAAATCTTACAATATTTTCTTTCTCAGTTAGAGTTCAGGTATGAAAGAACGGAAAGCGAACAAGGTGACCTGTATTTTATACTTCAAGTAAAAACAACCACTCGGCTAAAGTCGTTCCTAAAGTGAGACTAGGAAGTTAAAGATATTATTTAAATAAACCAAAATTTATCGAAAACTCTTTAATGCCCTTAAGCAAAAACTTTTTAAGAAACTTAAAAGTATCTATACCCGAAAATTTCAAAAATTATTTAACTGTCATTTTTCCATTTGGCCTCAATAGTTCCAAATATAAATCCTTTACTCTTTTTGAATTACTATAAAAAATTAAGTAAATAAAATTTAGGAAAATTAAAGTGTAAATCCTTCTAAACGAGGTTTAATTTATGGTGTCGCCTTAACTTTAATTAAAGAAGAAATTCTAATAACTCAAAAATATTTTTCAAGGTCAAGCCAAACTATAGGAAACTATAGAGAACAAACAATTAATAAATCAAAAAAAGGTCAATAGAGAATTAAAATTGCAAAAATATTTTTGTTTAGTTTTCCATACCCATAGATAATTTTCCAGTAATTAAAAAATTTTAAAAACACCCTGATGAATGTTAAACATCATTTTAGATATTTTAATTATTCTATACATTTGACCCAATTCAATCCACTTTGTATTTCAATAATTTATATTTTAATTATTAATTTATTTAATTATTATTTTAATTATTATATGACTTTGTTTTGGACCATTAAAATTGGTTTCTAATACTTGTAAAATTTTAATTATTTTCTTTTAAAGCTTAAATTCGTAAATATTCACTGATTGTTGACTTCATTTTAAATTTTTAATTTATATTATTTAAATTGTTATTATTTTTAATTTTAATAAGGGTAACAATTTTAAAATTCTATAAAATCTGTTGTCTGATTTCATGATTGTACAATTATTTAAACTAATTTAATATTTTTAATTATTATAAATAAATATTTAATAAATAATTGTGTCTATTACTACGTTTAATTATGTAACTGTTTGGGTGTATAAATATATAGATAGAGAAAATTCCTGGCCCAACAATAATTGGCTTTAAAAAATGTCTTTTATCGTTATTTTAGTTAATAAATATTAAAAATATTTAAAAAAATTTCATATTTCCTAACTTGCTATTTTATTTTGATTTTATTCCATTTTTTGTTTATTATTGTAATTATTTTTTTTTTATTTTTTTTTTTTTTTTTGGTTTCGTTTAAAATTTGTTCATTTATTTTTAATTAATTTATGTTTATAAACTATTTTATTTATTTTTCTTTTTTCTGAGAAAATTGCTTTTATATGTGAAAGTTAATATGCAAACATGTGTATGTGTTTTTTTTTTATTTATTTTTTGCATGTATGTGTTAAAACTCATTTAATTTTAATACGTTTAATCTTTTATATTTGTTGTCGAAAAACTTTAATTTTTTTAATTTTTTGTTATAAATATTTAATTTTTTTCTGGTGGATTAACAAACATTGTTGTAAATATTTTTCCTTTATTAAAATGTGAGTATGTGTGTATGTTTGTGTTTATTAAATTCTATGAATTTTCAAATAATTCAATATTTCCTTTCTTTTTTTACACCTTCGTTATAATAAATAAATCTTTTTGTTGTCGTAGCTGCTAAATTTTTGTTGTCATCGATTTAACATAAAAAAAATAATAGCAACTGCAAGTGAGTATTAAGTAGTATAAAATTAAAGTAAGTCTGTGTGTGTGTACACGAGATATTAATATATACGTGCAATCCAACATACGAAGTACATCCATTTTTATTTGCAAACTCCTGAGTACATGTATCAAATTGTATTTGTATATTAAATTATATTTGCATATGCGTGTGCATATGCATGTGTGTGTATGTGTTGAACATATGTAATTAAATATATTTAATGCATCTGCATGATAATGACAATTTTACAATTGTAATTATTATTGCCATATCATTTTTACAACGCACATGCTGTAGTCAACTCACACGTATGTGCGAGTATTTTTGTTTTTTTTTAGTGCTGTTATTTGCTTTAAAATAAACATAAAGTTAATTTACACAATATTGGTTTGGCAACAGAATTAAATGTTTTATTTTGTTCAGTATATTAAATTCCCAAATCGCTATTGAAACCAACTATAGAAAGTTATCTAATAAAGATTTTTGAAAACAAATATATATTTATTTTAAATTCAATATTATTTGATTGTTGCATTGATGCATTTAACAAATTGACCGGTAACTAAATGGTTTTATTCCCAAAAATATAAAGCACAATGAGCAAAAGGTACAACAATTGAGGTCAGTAAAGCTAAGTGTCATGTTGGTTTTAATAAGAGCAACAAACAAATGAAAGAGAAAACTACTTGAATCACAAGTCTTCAGCTAAGCATTACCGAATATTGCTTTTATGTTCTCTAACTACTTTTATTAATAAAGAGTTGTTATGAATATTGCTCCGTTATATTAATGCAAGAAAACCTCAACGCTTCGCTGTATGTGTCACTTTTTTCTTAATTCTTTTTATGGCGTAAAACTAGCTGTAGCCAGAGCATTTCGCTTCCTTAAAAAGCCAATAACTTCTCATTTTGTATTAGAGGTAACACGTCTGCTGTCCCAATACACCCAGTATTTTATAATACAACGCTTATAAATAAGTGAATTACTTATTTAAAATCCAAAGGCTCTACCGTTTATGGGTCTTAAGGTGTCCAATAATATTTTATCGTCTTGTACCGCAGATACTGCGCGTACTATTTTTTTCCCACTTCTAATATAAATCTTGAAAGCTCTACCTATTACAGTTCCCAAGCCAAAAGTGATTAAAATTTTCTTTAAATGGAAGCCACCATGCCCACTGTTACATTTAGGCCAGATTTAAACTATGAAATTTGTTGAGGCATATTTTTCTCAATTCTCTGCTGAAGTTACAGCGTAACGCAGTATTTAAAAATAAATATAAACAGCAGTATTATCCCCTCAAAATTTAAGCAATACCATTTTTCTTATCCCTTCTGCTTCACCAACAAATGAAATATTTGTGCTAATTTCTTAAAAAATTGCATAGTGTAAATGCAGTATTAAACTAAATTTTAGTTCAAATAGGCAAACTTATGGGTGCCATATTTGCTTAGAATTTCAACGCTCTACCTATTAAGGGATAACTTAAAGTTACAGTTTCCAAATAGCACAACGATATATATTTTATTTGTACAGAAGGTGCCACACCCAGATGGCTAATAACAAAATCTGGAAATTTCAGAAATTTCGATCCCCTGGTGTAGGCAGCTATAACTTTCTGTATACAGAAAGTGTAATAACTTGTCTTGTCATGACAGTTTTTTTTTATATTTTGTTAAAGATATTTATTTTAACTTTAAGTCGACTGAATTATAACTTCATAAAAAAGTGATGGTTTTTAAGGTTTTCCTCGATCTTAATGTTTTAAATTTTTCAAGCCTTTTAAAATGGAATTCCCTTTATTCCATTAAAAGTAAAGTACTTCCATTTTTTTCTAAGGATATTAGAATAATAAGCATTGTTAACTACTTTTATTACTTCTTAAAAAGTTTATTTTTTTTGTCCTTGCGTTAAACTGTAGAGTAATGAAGTGTAAAAAAGAATAGAATAAATAAATAGAAATTCACGCTTGACCTGGTTTTTATATAGTTTTTATATTAATTATATTTTTTGTTAATTTTTTTTTGTTCTGCTTTTAAAATATACTTTTTGAACTTTTGTTTTTTTTAATTAATTTTACACTATTTTAATTGCAAAACTTTGTTAACCCATTTTCGATAATAAAAACTGTACAGAATAATCTAAAAAAAATGTTGTCGCAAGAATTACAGAACGCTGTAACTGACAAAAAATTGAAAACACGTTTTTTTGCATTATTTTTATTACAAGAAAATACTGCGTCGATTGGTGTCTGCCCCATATTTGTGTGATGAAAAAAAAAAATCACTTACGCCGTCTGCGTTTTGAAAAATACCAGTGTCTTCTTTGTAATAAGCCTAACAAAAACTACAATTTTTTACATTTGTTGCTTACGACACTTTTGCGTCAGCCAAGTTTTTCAAACTAACACTTACGCCATTTTTTGCATTTTGTTAAAAAAATATTTTTCCCACTTTATTAATTTACTTTAAATTACAGCTGTTAAGTTTTAATTAAAAGTAAACAAAATGTGTCACTTAAAGCGTTTTAAAATTCCTAAATTTTGTTTCCATAAAAAATTGTGGTTACAAAATTGTATAGCTCTGTGGAAGAAAAATAGTTTGCTGTAAGCCTCAGAACCATCGGAAATAATAGACCTGAGAGAAAATGTCCACAGCCAATATATAAAGCGAGAAAAAAAATACGTTTTTAAAATCTTGTTCATAAGCTGTATAGTTTTGTGATATGAAATTTTTTTTACTTTCATAGAGGCTTTTTTGGCTCTGATGAACATTTCATGTTTTGTCAGTTACAGTGACGATATGTTTAAAATTAAAATTAAGTGCTTTTGATTCAAAAGTGTATTTTATTGTGATATTATTTACTTTATAAGTTAATTTATATATTATCTGCTACATATGTTAATGTTCTTTGTCTGACAAAATTGAAAAAAATGTTTGTACAAAACTGCATCTTTTATAAAGTATGTGTCCAGCTGTAAGCGAATGGCCTTTGTCAAGCAATAGAATCGTAGATTTAAAAGATTTAACTCTGAAAGGATTTTCTGGGAAAAGGTTATTTTTTAAGTGGAATGGTTGAATCTGCAAAAGATGTTTCTAAGACTCCCGTTCCTTGCAAGGAAGCTTCTCTGGAAAGAGAACTGCTGTCACAGAAGCTTAAGAGTCCTAAGTCCCAAAACTTCAACCCAAGCGCGTGTGCTCTTTAGAGGTTTTTTAGGAAATAAATCTAAAATTGACATGGAATATGTATAAAAACGAACTAAGTTAAGGAAAATGCAGTATAATTAGCCCATTTTTGGAATTAATTATGTAGAACTAAAGCTTCAATAATTGTAAGGAAATTAACAGAAGATCACTTAAAACAAAAATAAAAAAATTGTACAGTTGTTAAAGTCTTCAGTGCTCTACTCCTCACTTTTTATAATCAGTTATTTTTGATTATAAGAATTTCACTTTTTCAGCACTCTTTCTAATCTTTATATAATTAATTAAGAGGGTTCTGTTGCCTATAAGTTGATATATTGAGTACTTATCTACAATTGTTTTGTTTTTATCCCAGCTGAAGACTATTTAACATTAAATTTTTTTAAATGCAGTTTGAGGTCTTTTACAGCGTCCTTCTTCACCATTATTATTCTACAGAATTATAATTGATGCCTTTATTTAATACCAGATGCAATGCAACACTGTTCTGAAAATATACATAATGGGCAATTACAGGGATGTAAACACTTAAGCTTTCTATCTATCAATTTCCTTTATCACTCATCTCCTCTACTCTAACCCAAAAGACGGTATTTTAATTTATAATCAGATATAAAAAATATTTCAGTCTGGTGCTATTTTACCAAGAGCAAAGAAGAGCGACGAGGCGAATAGCTAGCGAGAGGGTATCTGCTTCTTTTGGACTGTTTTACTGTTTTATTTCTATGCTTTATCTCTAGGCCAAGCATCTTTAAGCCAGCCCACCTTTTTCTAAAAACATCCCCTTCATCTTTTTCAGTAAAAAAATTTTTTCTTTGTGTGGAATAATAATTCTGTAGTGTTTTATTGCTGAGCAATTTGAGCGAGTAGATATAAAAATCGAATGCGCGCAAATCCCATTATTCTTATTTGCTTGAACTGTCAAAATTTGTTTGTATGAATAGAAATCCTTTGCGGAAAGCTGTACTCAATAAAAAGGACTCCAGAAGGAAGAAAGAAATTACATTTCCATCCAACCAATAAATTTTGAATTATAAATTTACTTTTTTAAATTCTTTTACATTGTTATTATTATTAATTTCTATGATATTATCGTTGTATTTTGACCGCGTAAAATAATTAAATTGTTTACAATTAAAATTCGTTGCATTTAATCGATAAAAAAAATTAACTGTGCTTTTTTTCTCACTGTATTGTGTTATTTTTTTGTAATATTTTCATTAATAGATTATAATCAAAGAAGTGGAAAATATAATTTATGTTAAAAATAACTAAATATTTACTACAACTATTATTTCTACTTAACAACTGCAAACAGTTAGAAAATTTTTTTTACATAAAAATACTTAAATGAGAATCATCTTGGGAATATGATAAATACGCTTAAGCCAATAATGTTTTCTTTGGCTTCTATGTAAATAAACTATAAAATATTTAAATCAAAAAAGTTTTTAAGTGATTTAACTTTTAAGCTCCTGAGTATTTATATTAAAATATAAGAAAATTACTTGTATTTATTTAATGCATTTAAAATTTTATTTTAATGTAGAAATTAATTAAAATTAAAAAAAAAACATTTGTTTAAACGTTAATTATTTAACCACTTTACTCTTATGAAATGTGATTTTTACGTTTTTAATTACATTAATTAAAAATGTACAAGTTTGAGATTTGCTGTTTAATTTTCGTAAATAACATTTTGATTAAAGAAACGGTTTATTTTCATTTTTTATTTTTTTAATCTCATAAATTTTAATTAACTTTTATTAACAGAATAACCGTAACGTGTAATTGTATTGAAATAAATAAGGGATGTATTAATTAAATTACATTTTAGCAAACAGAGAATAAAATATTCAATAAATTAATGACATGATATTGAAGCATATGAAAACTGTTTAAATTTTCATTAATACTTAAATTGTACGTTTGTTACAACAATTTGTTTAAAATGAAATTTTGCATATTACGGCAAAGCAGACTGAAAATAGCACTTCATTCAGGAAAAGA
The DNA here is from genome assembly GCA_937654795.1 of Cistogaster globosa. Taxonomy (NCBI): domain Eukaryota; kingdom Metazoa; phylum Arthropoda; class Insecta; order Diptera; family Tachinidae; genus Cistogaster; species Cistogaster globosa. The sequence continues at coordinate 6,312,589 of OW569403.1, forward strand.
ACTTTGAAATATTTTTTTAAACTTCTACCTGAATTATTTGGCTTTTTATAAATAAAAAATTTATTTTGTAATAAAATATTATTGTTTATTTTTTTGTGATCTGTAGCCTACTAAGCTTCGTCGAATCACATCAACGCTCATAAATCTTTTAAATAAGGTGTCTTTATTCAATAGTCATACTACTTAGGATTTGTTTACTATTAATTTTAGATATCTAGGGCACACCCTTAAAGCAACGATAATATTCGTTAAGTAATTAATAATCAAAAATATCAAACTATACGACATAGTTTTCTTACATGCTCTTTTTCCACATCACATTTGTAGAACAAAACCAAATGTTCTGCAGTGTTCTTTTCCTTGCAGACTAACAGTAAAAGAGAAAGAAACTAATGAAATAAAAGGAACTGATTATTCATTTTATATAAATGAAGCAAAATAATATAAAATTATTTTATAATTAGAGAGCAATTTCGCTTACTTGCGTGTAACCAACGAAATTTTAACACTATTCAAAAATATATTTTCGGTTATATAATAAGAATTCAAATATATTATATATTAATAAATAAAAAATAGACACCTCGAATTAAAATTAAATCCTGATTTGGAAGGAATTAAAAAAATTAAATAATTTGTTGAAAAAATAATTATAGAAATTACTTAGTTAATGTTATTATAAGCAGTACGAAAACATCAACCACATTTATAAAAAATTTATCAAAGAAGATAAAAAGAACAGTGTGAATCAAAATTGAGGTAGAATGGTAGATGTTTTTCAAATTTTACAATAAGTGCGCATCGCTGTTCTGCAACGAAATGTTCCTTTAAACACAGGAAAACTCTAGAATGTGTCATTCGATTTAAATGAGTAAGAAACAAAACTGCTTTATGTAATTAAAATTTTTCTTAACATAATTTTTTTATCTGCTTATCAGCTTTTAAGTTATTGATAACTTATTGACACAAAAAGTTTCAAGCAGAACTAATCAATTTGTTCTTAAATATTCAAAAACTTAAAATGGCAAAAAATTTTCATTAGCCATGGTTTCTCAAAATCAATACAGAAGTTTTAATTTTTTTTAGGACTATTTAGGACTAGTTCACATTTGAATAAGAAGCCACATTAATACCCCTATTACGGCTTTCAACTCAACTCAGTTTGGTCATCTAAAAGACAACTCAACTTTGTTGGTTGTAATTGTTGCAACTGCTACCGATTAGTTGTAATTTTCTAAAACTTTTGTCAGTTGTATTAACACATAGTTTTAAACGGTTATGCCACAACAAAGTTGAAACACAATGTAATTTCAACTTAAAATTCTTTTTGGCAGGTTGAGTTGTAATTGATAATACCAAATTTGAACTGCGGTAGAGTGGAGTTGTAAACCATAATAGGCGCATAAGACTTGCAAAAATTATTATTTTTGATAGTACGCCATTCAAGTTGAGTAGTGATTATTTGATATGAATAATTACCCAGTAAAAAAAGTGAGGAAAAAAATGTTATGAAAACACGGCATTAACTACTGACGAAGTGGTGCAAATTCGGGTAAATTTTACATAGGCATGTCATTGGTTCTTAAAAGTATTGAACTAATTCTTATCCGCTTTCTAAATACTGAAAAAAACTTAAGTTTTTTCAAAAATGTTGTCATTATGCAAGGAAAAATGTAAATCTAAAAAGTATATCAACATGTTATTTAAAAAAGCAATGAAAAAATAGCTTACAATCCCTACAAAATCTACGAGTATATTAGCTTTTTTGAATGTAAATAAGATGCCCTTCTCTAAGAATGACATCCATTATTTTTTACTGGGTATATTTTTGGTATCACAACAAATGAATTAAATAATTTTTGCTTCAGTTCATTCTTCGCATTTCTCTACCATCAGTGAATGAATTTTGTAACTAAGAATACGAGGATTGTTCGCAATTAATCAATTTTAATTTATTTAGATGAAGTCTACACTTAACCCAAAACATTTTTACACTGTTCTCTCTGACACTTGTTTTCTACACTTCTTTTATATTTTTATTTTTTCTTAAAAAAAAAAATCACGAAATTTTCATAAATTAAACTGACGATGTTTTTATGAAATTTGATAGAGATTAAGTGAAGCCTAAATAGACTGAAACAATATTTTAGCAAGCGGAGTAAATTAGAATAGTCGTTAGTTCACGATATTGATTTAAAATTTTTCTTCTTGGTTTAAATCCACGCAACATTTATTTTTAAACCAGCGTTTCCTTACTTGATTTAAAAAAATCTTACAACAAAAAAAAAAAACAACAACTTAGTTAAACGATTTTCTTTTATTAATAAAGTTATTTTTAACGTTCTTTTTTACTATCTAAAGTGAAGGTATCAAATGATTAAAATGTTAAGAATATTTCAGTAAAAATACGTCACTTTTTAATATGATTTTTTTTTTTGTTTTTCACTAAACAAAAGAGTTTTAAATAAAAAGTTTTTAAAAATCAAAATAATAAATCGTTAACTTCTGTCTACAATTTAATAATTGAAATTTATCTACATTCTCTTTTTACACAGTTATAAAATATTTTATTGTGGCAAAAGTAATACGAAGACAACTCCATGGTTCCATATAAAACGAGTGGTGCTAAAACTTGGGTAACCATACTAACACATAAATACAAGTGTTTAAATAAATAAATAAATAAATAAAAATAAAATCAGACAATAAAGAAAAAACCAGCCTTGCTGTTATACCCACGCACACAATCCCATACACAGAGAAAGACAGAGAGAGAGAGAGAGAGAGAGCTTTAGCATCCTTCATATACAAAGGCATACATTTTGTAGAATTTTCTTGTGTGGCCATGTGTGTTTATTTTTGCATTATTTTATTGATGCGTGTATAAATATTTAATTGTTTTGTTATAGAATACATTTTTAAACGAATGTTTGGTTTGCAATTACTAGCATTTGTTGTTTTCATATGTAGTTATATTTATATTTGATTTTTTTTTCTGCACACTGACACATACATACACATTTGTACCGCCACATACTGCGAATTGTGGTATTTGTGTTTTGCTGTATCTCATCGCATTATGTTCTAATTGCAGTTTAGAATCTTTATGCAAAATATTCATATTCGTTTAAAATGTGTGCTGGAATTCTGGCGAGTGCTGTAAAATAATAAATTTAAAAGATCATAGTGAATTCATTTTTTTATATTTCATTTCAGTGGTAAACAGAAATTGTGACCAACATTTGTAACAGGTTCTGGAATCTTAAAGGGGTTTTATGCCTTCATTTTATATTATTAAATATGAAGTGTAAATACATAGGGCTCTGAGTAGTTAAGTTTGAGCATTAATATTTAATTAAGATATTAATTGACTCATTTTTAAAAATAATTCAAAAATATCTCCTAGAATTCCTAATTAAAAAATTAATTGAATTAATTACATTGAATTAATTACAAATTTGTTAAAAAAGAGCCGACTAATTTTCGATTTAAATTAGAAATTGAAACAAATTATATTTCAATTATAAATCAATTAAAACTATTAAACAAATGCAAAAACTTTTTTCTGTGATTGTAGTTATGTTAATATGTACAAAGCAAAATTCGAAATACAAATGAAGTCTTTCATAATTGAACTTTTTAATGAACAGCAAAATGGTTTTTGTAATTGCAATACAAGAAACTTTAATTAATAACGTCTATTGTATGAATTTTTTTTTTTCTATTTAAACATTTGCATAATTCCAAAAATCGATACGAATAAAAATTCATAAACCAAATAAATTTTTAAAGTTTCTGTTTAAAACAGGAGATAATATTTTTTAAACCCTGAAAATTATAAAAATTTCATCACATTTTATTTGTATTCTTTTTTTTTTTTTTGCCTCTTACCATTTTTGGATCATTCCATGTGAGAAATGTAACCAAAATGCAACCACAATCCAAACGGACATATGTGGAAGATTAATATGTGAATATGGTTAAGACAAAAAAAAAACAAAAAAAAACAATGCAACTAAAATAAAACACACAAAAAATCCCCAAACTAAAAACCAACTTTAAAATAAAATGGCAAATTTGCAGCTAAAGAGAACTGAGCAATAAAAATAAATCTGTTATAATTTGTTGAAAACAAAAAAGGAACATTAAACTCACATATTAATGACTATTTTTAAAACTAAATGCAAATAATTACAGCAACCAAGTGTGACATTCATAATGAGTTGTTCGTTAGTGTTTTAAAAATTTTAAAAATTGTTTGAGAATTTCCTTCTGAAGGCGAAATAAAATGCAAATTATGGTAGAAGAATACTGTAAAATGAAAAAGTTTTCTTTAAACTAAAAGTTTAAAATGGAATTTGTGTGCATAATTGGAGGGTAATTAAAAATGCATTGCTTTAAATGCATACAGCCATTTGAGAGGAGAATTATTGGGAATTTTTGTAAAAAAACAAAATCAAAATTAAAAAGTATTTTTAAGAAGGATTTGGAAGTCATTGTTTTACACCAAGAAGCCCACAATCATCAGCACTGCATAGAAGGACAATACTTAACGGTATATAAATAAAATTCAGTCCCAATTTTACAGAAGAATCATGGAGAATTGTGTAAAACCACGAAGGATATTTTCTATAAATTCAGAACTTGCAGAAATTGTTGCATATTTATATTTAAAAAATTCTGTACTTTGTACTTTGCGTTTACACGCTTTTAGCGAGCAGTACAACTAAAAAATTTTCTTTCAATAGAAAAACATGTTTCTGCATTTCTTTCCTGGAATACAAAGTTCAGTGCACCATGCAGCCGTAAAATGTTAACTGGAAAAGTTTGTACATAAATATTTATTAACAAGAGAAAATAAACAACTTTAAACTAAAATTATTTTAAGACAAAAATCATTTCACACTCCTTTCATTCAAAACTATTACTTCCATCATTTCTAATTTTCTTAAGATTAAAATTTAGAAAAATATGTTTTTAAATATTTGTTGTTGATTTCTGTAAACAGTGGTAAAAAATTTCCATCTAAAAAAATAAAATATTCTACAACCATTCTACCGGCAAAATTTATATTTCTAGTTTCTCTAAGAAATGACAAATTTTTATGAAAAAGAAATATTCTATATATGGAAAAAGGTTTTAAGGGACGCGAACACAGACAAACGAACAGACAGACAGGCAGACCGACAAAAATTGCAAAAATAGGTGTTTTGTATTTCATATTGTTTACCATCTACACCAACTTCAAAATTTTCAAAAATATTTCATGTACAGAAAGGACTGGGTATTGTATGTAAAGATTAATTTTTTTCTTATGTGGAATATGTGAAGGCTTATTTAGACATGCAAACTTACACAAAGCTTCAACTTCCGCTTTTCAACCCAAGATCTCGAGTATAAAAAGTTTTAAGTGTTGGTAATCTTTTAAATTTTCCTCATCAATTTGCATATTTAAAAATGAGCTATTTATTTTTGAAAGTGGTATAAGCTGCTACGGTTTTATATTGACCGAAGTTTTAATTGTGAAGTAAAGTGACTTATGCCACTTTCAAAATAAACATGTCAAACATTTATGTACATAAATATTTTACAAATTATTATTCATACATATATAAGAATAAAAAAGTATTTCTTGATTTGTTCGCATATATAAAACAATAAAATAAAATTGAAATTATCAGACATGTCACAGAGCTCAATTCCGCAAATTGCTTTTTCAGAAAAATAAAAATTAAAATTTTTTTCGAAATGAAACCACTTTCAAATTTAAAAATGGAACTAAGTTTCCTTGAAATTTTGTGATTTGCGATTCTAAAATTTACTTTTATGACGTGTCCTACTTAGATTAGTCTTGTTGTTTACTTTGGTGTGCAAAATATTGCCACATTTAAATAAAATAGTGAAGATTCAACCCTTTTCAGAAATAAACGAAATCATTCGAAATCCGAAAAAGGTGAAACAAAATCGATTGGAATTGTTAACACGGAATTAAAACCATTCCGATCACTTTACATATACTCAGTAAAAGTTCAAGCTGACTTTCATATTTTCAATATTAAGAAAAGTCCAAGAAAGGGTAAAACAATTGTAATATTGATATCACATCACTTTAATATACCAAAGTTCTTTCAGTAATTGAATAATTTTGAATAACCAACAAAATTAAACCAAGCTTTGATTCAAACAAAAATATTTTAATTCTTAAACAAAGATTTTTTATATTTTTTGTATGGGATATAAATTAAAATTGTACTTCTAAGGCAGAATTAGTCTTTACTTTCCATTCCATGAAAATCAGCTGATCAGCTTCTGTTAAATGGAAAATATGCATTTGTAGTTTGTTTTTACTTTTATGTTCTGTTCCGTTCGAGGCAGTAGAAAATAGAATTCAACGTTAAGTTACGCGGAAGTGTTCTAGTAGCAGTGAGTGCAAAATTGTAAACAAACCTATTGTTGCTATTGCTGTTGCTTAAAAAGCAGAACGGAATGGAATAGAACAGCAACAGAAAGTGCAGACTACTGAGGCCTATATGTAGCAACAAATAATACTGGGTTTTTTTTTAATTTTTTTGTTTGTATTCAATAAAGTTGTTTTGGGATAAAATCTCTTCGTTGATAAACAAAGTTCTGAAGAGTTTGTTCTCAAATAACGTTTGCAAAACTTCTAAACAAATTTGTATTGATTGCAGAATAACTACAAGGAAAACTTTCAACTCCATCAAACGACACATTAATTAATAAATTAAATATATTAAAAACTTAAAGCACATTTTTTAAAATGGCCCAAAAACAATTATATTATTTTTAGAGATGATAGATATTTTTATGTTTATTAATTTTATACAATATTAGTTCATTTAGGAGCTCAGCAATTTCGACAAATCTGAATAAATTATTTTTTTACAAACAATTGTAAATTGATTAACAGGTATAGAAGTAGCAAGTTTTTTTCAAGTTTTGTTACAAATAATGAGAAAAATATATCAGATAAAAAAATCGCCAGAATAGTGAACTACCAAAAGCGGTCTAGCTGCGACGAATGAAAACTAATTTGCTGTTTAGATTACAACCGACCTAAAAAAATACTAGTAACACCTTTTCAATATAAACTTATTTTTGACTTTTTGATATGCTTTTAATCGTTTATTATTAATGTTATCATTAATAAAATAGTGCAGTGGAACAACGAAATAAATTTTTTTTTTCACACATTTAAAAGGTTAATATTTAGCCAGGTATCTTACATATAATGAAACAGTGACAGAGTCATTTCTGTACATGAAATATTTTTAAAAAATTTTGATGTTGGTGTCTATAGTCATCGATATGAAATACAAACACTCATTTTTGGAATTTTTGGCTGTATGTGTTCGCATCACGTAAATACTGCTAGATGGATTTAAGAAAAATTTTGTAAAGTGGACCCTTAAAGTCTTGGTCCAAATGTAGGATACTATTTTTTATTAAAATATATCATTTCGTAGAGAAATTTAAGATACAAATTGTAAAAACACCCAATTTTACCAGTATAAAGGTACTAGAACAGTTGTCAGTATATTTTATTTTTGTAGATCGACAATTTTTAATACTGTTTACAGAACTCTACAACAAATGTTTAAAAACATATTTTTCAAAATTTTATTTTAAATTTTTAGAAAATTAGAAAAGATACTCGGCCATAGTTCAAAATATAATTCCGAGTGATTCAAAAGTTAAAGATTTGCTCCGAAAAACAGTAGCAAAAATAGATTCTTTGTTCTTCTCTTAAGGTTCAGATGAAAAAGTTTTGTTTTGTTTTAAAGACTAATAGTTACACGACCTGTGATAATATCTTTTTAAGATTTCAACACCTTTAATGATCTGTTAAGAAAGAAAACTTTACTCATTTATTATTAAAATTAATTGTAATATTTTTAACTTAAAAAATTTGTATTTTAAGATTTTTTGTTTTACTTTTGATGTATTAAATAAATCCCGAATAATAAATTTTTCTCGTCACAAGTATCAAAAAAAAAACCACTTTATTTTAAAAATAACTAAAAGCTTTTAATCTATAAAAATTTATACATAAACGAATTGTTTAAAAAGTATGCAATCAAAATATACACATGTAGAGCAAATATCTGAAACATTTATTAGCTGCTTAAACTAAATCGTTAATTAGCTTTACTTTAGAAATTATAAAAACAGATGCCGCCAAATCCTCTCAAAAACAAAAAAACAAAAAAAAAAAAATGGCAAAATAACAAGCTTCTCTTAACTATTCAACTAATCAATGCCAACAATTTAAGCCTTTAAGATTTTTGTCACACTTAGCGAACATAAAACTTTTTAAAATCAGCGCCAAAAACTTGTAGATTAATTTTGCCACAGTTAGATTTAATAAGCAAAAATACTAAACATTGAAATCCGATTTAATAATTATTAAATTCATTTGTAATTAAGTTAATTATTTCACAAAAAGACTGCATTTTACTTGTTCTAAATAACTGAAGTGAGAGAAACGATAGCATCGAATAACATTTAAACTTACAGAGTGAAGAAACATTATTGTGCTAATGTTTTAATCTCTAAATGCATCTTGTAGACAAAACTACTAGACAGGCACAAATATATAAATAATTATGTATTTGAAGTACATTATTTTGCATTATATTTACATATTTATCTGCATACAAATACATATGCAAATATGCATGCATGCATGCAGGCGCAGGCATACGATGATGCAATTAAAATTGCAAACTAAACTGGAATAGTTTAGTTTAATTTTAGATACAATTGTTAAATGTTCTTGTTGCTAATGTTGTTGGTACGTTTATTTGTCGCTGATGTTTGCCACATTATTTTGCACTACTGCTTTTTAACACACATGCACACACACACAAGCACTCACAATGATGTATGTACATATATTTATGTGTTCCCAGTTAGCATTTTAGAAGATTGTTTTAACAGAAATCACAAATGTGATTTTTTAAAACGAAATATGACTATTTTAATCATTATTTTAGAGTCATATCTAGCGCAGGCTAACGATAAAAATTAATATTTTTTTCTTCGGTTTTAGAGGGATTTTTCTTCTTTTTTTTAACAAGTGAGTTGTGTGAATTAATGTCAGTAAGTATGAGGAGTAAAGAAACGTAATGTATAAAAGTACATTTCTTTTGTAAGTTTAAATAAAAATTTAAATAAATGGGATAATATTAGCTAAATAAATAAAAATAATGGCACAAAAAAACTCAAGCCGAAAGTGATAAAATTAGGATAGCTGATTGCCATGAACATTTTCTACGAGACTTAAAAGCAGGGCCAGGGAGCAACGAAAGAAACTTTCACAATGTTTGTGAAAGTGCTTCTTATAGTGAAAGTGAAATTTTCCTTGATAGTGACAGAGAACAAAATAATCCTTATTTGTGCAAAGAATTGGTGAAATGGGCTTTTTAATTTGAAATGAGCTTTGTAGCAGTTGTTGATTAAATGTAAAAAAAAGATGATAAAACTGCTTTAAAAAAGCATAGTTCTGTTGTTGACAGAAAAGTCGGTGGAGTAAAATAAATTCACTATGGGTTAAGAAATGGACTGACAATTTTTAGTGTCTAGTGATTGAAAATTCTTGAGTGCGATTTTAGATTCCGGCATTGATGACCTAACGCTTTTTTTATTTATTTATTTCCAGAAATTTAATTTCTTTTTATTTTTATTTAAATTTTTGGATTGAATTTATTTTATATTTAAAGAAAATATCATATTAATAAAAAATTTAATAACAATAAAAATTAACTTAAAAAAATCCATATTTTTGTTTTTTTATCATAAAAATATATCGAAGATATCGGGATCGTTTCTGTGCATGAAATATTTTTTTTAATTTTAATGTTAGTAGAGAACGTTATCGATACGAGTATGAAATAAAAAATATCTTTTTTGAAATTTTTGTCTGTCTGCCTGTGTGTCTGTTTGCCTGTGTTCGTATCACGTAAAAACTGGTAAATGGATTTGAGTGAAATTTTGTAAGAGGTCCCTTAGAATCTCTGTTCAAGTAAAGAACACTTTCTTTTTTGTAAAAATCAGTCATTTTGTAGAGAATACAGATACAAATGTGAAAGCAACAAATTTCTTGCGTATAATGGTTAATTTTATATTTGTAGATGGAAAACTTTTAACGCTGCTTACAGAACTGTACCATAAACATTTAAAACCCATTTCTCTAATTTTAAATTTTATAAAAATAGAAATGAATTGCAGACGAAATCATGGGCACCGCTAGTTGGAAAAAAAAAGTTTACTAATTGCTAATTTAAGTAATAATTTTCCTTGTTTAATTATAATAAAAAAATTGGTTACGTGCGTGTCATATGATTCGAAGAAGATTTGCATACAGCTAATAATATGACAAAAAAATGGCATGACAAAGTTTCGTATTTCATTATAAGTATGAATACAAATAATATTCAAAAAGCGGGTACCATTTTATTCCGACATAACAATTATTTTCGTCTCAAAAACGAGTGCATTAAAGATTATTATAATCAGGCTGAAAAGTCAAAAAAGACTTAGCGATGATCAATAATTCAAAAACAAAATGCTAACTGGGTTGTTTACTGAGATATGTTGATTTAAGTTGAAACACGATTACGTAAAACAGCCACATAAACGAAATTAACATACACAATTGTAAAGAACTGGCACACACACACTCGTACATTTATAGACATTAAAACAAATTTTCGATGTACAACAAAATTTAAAAGAGAAAAAATCCGAAAACATGGAGAAAATAGCTGTGGCTACGATTTGGTCTAGATTTTGGCAATAACAACCTCATACTTGCAACTCCTGCATATTTAGTAGTATTTGTATTAGAATACTTATACATTTAATTAAACCACTTGCATACAACTATTGCATGTAGACAAATTACTTTATGCATGTGTGTTAGTGTATCTTTATATCTGGCAATTATTTGTTACGATGCATTTATTGAGGCCTATCATAGAAAATTGTAGCAGCGACTACTGGTTTTTTTCTAAGACCAATTAGCACATACATATAAATTATTGAGTCATACAATTTGATACATTCATAAACAGACAACTAAGTGCATGAGTACCAAGCATTTACTACATTCAATTTTCCCTACATATGATTATGGATTGAAATTAAAATTATTATGCATACTCACACACAGACAAAAACATCAATGACCATTTCTAGGCAAATATGAAATAAGCCGGCGAAGCATAAACATTAAGTCATTGACACTTTCTAAACACACACAGACACACACAATTTTAAAATGAAAAAGTTTACTAAAAATTATGTTTCTCTGTGCGAAATCTAGGTTGATTTACAAAATGTTAATGGCATTTCAATAGCAAATAAAATATTTGCTAATCAACTTAAATAAAAAAATATTAGAATTTAAATTTAAAGTTGAGTTTCATTTTATACTAAAATAAATTGATTTTATTTATAGAAAATATTCTTAATAAACAAATGAATAATTTTTAATTTGGCTTAAGTTCGCGTAAAATTTAATTTCAAAATGTGTTAAGTAAGAAAAACTAGATTTACAAACTTCAATGTTTATTAAAAAAAAAACAAAAGTTGAACAGTATCTATTATCATATATTATCAATTTAATTTATATCTATATATTTTAGTTCATGTACTTTGTATACGTCATCTATTATATTAACGAGAATATAAGTGTTTTTCATCACGAATAAAAATTCTGTACCTTATTCTTTTAATTCTTGCTTTTTGCTAACCACCCGTTGAACAGTGGAAATAATTTTATTGTTGTTTTTCCACACTTTTTACTTCCCATCATAGTAGATGCTGTACCTGCGTCATACTGATTGTTGTAAAAGAAGCATAAATGCATGTTTCATTTTTCTTTTTTAATAAATTTAGAAATTAAAATATACGAGTATATGACGAATGACTTGTTAATTGAATTGAATTTATTTTGTAGGACCTTAAATTTGATGTAAACTGCATTGCGTTACAGAGTTTTATTTCGTTTCTTTTAGTTGCACTTCTTCTATATTATCTGCGCTTCTGTCAGGACTGCCGCTATGGCGTTATGGTATTTTACGCCTAATTAAGTCTCTAAGCCATTGTACTTAGCTATTGAAAATATATTAAAAATCTCAATCAGCTTCTAACAAATACGAATGGGCGTGAAAGTGAAAATATCTTTAACTTTTGCATGAAACGTAAATTTAAAAAATTTTACATTATAATGCCACTTAAAAAACTAAGTCTAATTAAAAAATAATTTTAAATATAAAAATTGTTTCTATAAATGAGTTTTAAAAAGCATACATCATCACATTTCATTATTAAATACATCTTAGGGTTACTTTAATAATTTTCTTAATATGCTGAAGACTTTTGGAGTGTATCGAAAAAATGTGATTAAAAGAAAGCAAACAAACAATTAAATCCTTTCAAAATGGAAGTTTGCTGATGCAATAAAGCAAAATATTATAACCTGTGAAAACCTATGACCAAGTAATTATTTAATTGTATTTTATTTTAAAAACCAACTGAAAAAATTTAAAAATTATTTAAATTCACCACGACCGTAGTTATATTTCCCTCGCTTGGTTTTCTTTTGTAATTTTTTTTTTTGTCGATACGATAGAGCTATTTAGGAGAGGCAACATATTTAAAAATAGCAAGAATTCATTGTTTTTTTATTTTCGAGTTATAAAAAATCTACTAATTTTTCAAAATTTTTTTTAATTATTCACTATAAAAAGGCGGAGTATATTTTTAGCAATGAGAGTTTAATCAAAATAGTAACAACAAATAATTCGTCTATCGCGCCAATCTTATATACCCTTCACCATTCATGTAAATCTAATTTAACGAAGAAACTCCAATAAAAAAAAACAATATTGAAGTGACAGAGATATAAAAAAATTAGAAAAAAAATTAAGTACTTCATTAAATTTTTTCTAAAAATGTCATCGGCTTTTAATGGGTTAAGCTTTTTAAAAAAAAAATAGTATTTCCTAAAAGATCTCTTCAAAATTTATTAAATGATATCCATATTGATAATCGAACTTTTTTATGACAATTTCAGGGTCCCATATTTCGGTAAATATAGGCAAGCGCCAATTTGTTCCCGGGATGTTTTTTTTCTTATTTTTACTTCTTTATTGCTACATATTTTTGTTTTTTTGACTGGAGGTCCTTCATTGTTCCCAATGATATGGAAAAATTTAAAGGCAGGCGTGGTGTTTTGCCCCCTGCCTCGAAGGACATGGATCGATCATTCTGGTTTTCGACGCCAAAATTTTTGATACTATGTTTGATCAACACTAATGGGGACGAACAGAGGGACATTGCCCGACTGACTTTGCTATGCATAAGAACTCAGAACATTTATACTTTATGGGGTCGGAAATGGATATTGTAAAAATTTAAAATGGAATGACAAACTTAGCTTCATCATATTTCTACTTTCTCTGGTGAAGGTTATAAAAAAGGAAAAGATAAAAAAAATTTTACCTTTAGCTTTAGCTTAAAACATACAAATTAACAAACGTTTTCTTTGAGAAATAGTTGGGTAGAAATATTACAATTTTATAAAAATATAATGCCTATCGATTTCATGCCTCTTTTTTCCTAATAAAAGCATTAAATTATTTTACGTAATCTTTCTACTTCTTTAATTTCGTAGGGATCACAATTTAAATTTGTAAGAAATAATTTTTAGTTCTAACAATATCATAATTATAAATGAATTAAAATTCTATTTAATTTTTTTTTTTGCTTAGGTTTATTTTTTAATTTAATTTTTAGGTTGAAAGATTATTTACAAATGCGGACGTTTTCTATAGAAAACAAGAAAATTAGACGATAGCGGAATGTAATGACGCGTTTTCCGGACCTCTACATCCTTCGTCAGCTTTCTTTGCATCTATCTATCTTACGTTGTGTACATTGTAAACCAGCTAAGTAAAATTTAATTCATTTATAATATTTCACGGTTCAATCCCTGATTGAAAAAAATTCAAAAAAATTTAAACAATATCATAATTTAATAATCTCATTCCCATGTTTTTGGTTTTTTAAAGATTATTCTTTTCATCAGATTTTTTTTAACATTATGAGCTATTAAGATTTAAGATATTTGTCAGGAATCGTTTGGAATAATTTAAACTGCAGCATATATCCGTTTGCAAATCATTAAAAAAGAGCTTAATTGTTCGACACAAGCCATGTGTCTCAAATAAAAATAAACTTAACTTACTTTTTAAAGTAAAGTATAAAATATACAAATTATAAAAGAAATCCTGAGCAAGTCCAATAAATATATATATTTTTCTTAACAAGTAGATGTAATCATCGGTTTAACCATCCGTTTATTCATTCATTCATTTGGCCAGTTATCCAGCCATCAAACCAAGCAACCAACCATCCATACATCCATCTCGTATGGATCGATAAAATTAATGCTAATGGTGAGGCAGCTTAAGTTTTTGCAGACATACAGTTGCACTTATTGAACATAAAATATTCTTGGCTGTTAATAATAAAGATGCATGCAGATGAGATGCAGCATGTAGCAAGCAATTTGTATTGGGCCTACATTATTACTGATACTCTTCAACTTACTTTAAATACTGTTTCTGTTTCTGTTACTGTTTTTTTACATTTTTAATGCTGCTGTTGTAGTAGTTGCTTTAGTTGTTGTGCTGCTGTTCATTTTGTTATTGATGAGATACTGATACAGCAGATGATGATGGTTGTTTGTAAATAAACGTTTAACATTCTCAAACACTTAATATTGCATATGTAAGAATTTACTTTCATATTTGCAAGTGTTTTAAAAATATGTGAGTTTGATTTTTCCTCTGTGTGTGTGTTGATGTGTTTTTGCATTAAAGAAATTCTTTAATTCATGCCGTTTACTAACTTCATGCCATAAGAGCAGTAAAAAAAGAAATATGGTGTTTCGTGTAGCATTAAGGCTGCAGATATCTCTCTGGAGTCATGAATACATTTAATGAACAACCAATACATATGCACACACCCATAGCTGGTCAATATCTTAAAAATCCTATTGTTACTCGTAAAGTTTTTACATCCGTTTGTGGGAGAATTTGATTGCGTCTTTATTAAAGTTGTTATCTTGTTTAATTTGCTTGTTGCTATGGATGTTTTGTGTAGTTATTTAAAGACATGTCATTTGTTGTCACTGCATGTGATGTAATATCCTTGTTGCGGTCATGTATGCCTTTATCATGCTGTATCTTTTTTCTAGCCTTTTGATTTTTTAACTGTAAAATGTCAGCAGCATAGAAAATGAAAATGTGAAAGTAAACAAAATTTAGATCAGATTAGTTTTAATGGAAAATTGTAAAATTCAAAACTGTAAAACAAAATTTTCGTAAGAGATTTTATAAGGAGAGCAAAAATCTGTGAGTTTTAATTTAAATTTACCCGTTGTATTGTTTCTTCAAAATTTTGATGAGGTTCTACACGTTTCATTGTTCCACAGCTTTTTATTTTTTCTGAAGTCTGTAATAAATATAAAAACAATTAACCAATTTTTGTTTGTGTGCAAATGAAAGGAAATTATTGAAAATAAAAGTAATTTAAATTTAACCTTAAACAAACTAATTGAAATTATGTACGAGAAGTTTATTTTGAAAGTGTTATAAGTCACTTTTTCCAAAAAAAAAAATATGAGAAATAAATTTAAATTTTAAGAGCTGCTACGATTTCGTGCTGACCGAAACTTTTATTTGGGAATAAGAAACCTGAGATAGAGGTGCGAATTAGTCTTTGAAACACAATCCTTTAAATATGTGCTTCAGTTGTATAGTAAAGTGGCTTTTTTCACTTTCAAAATAAACGGCTCATATATATGAGCTAGCAATCATAACAATAATAATAATAAAAATAATGTTCGACTAATCTTCTCTTTTTCTTCAAAATTAAAAGCAATTGATTGGTTCTACCAGAAAAATTATTTAGATTTTTTCTTAATGGCTCTTGGTTGAAGGCAAGAAGCAACTACTCTGTGATCGATTTATTACTATTGCCTTTTGTAACCATATAAATTTTTAAAATAAATAAAAATATTTTAAAAATACATAACCTTTTAGAATACCCTTCAAATTTCTTTTTTAGCATTGCCTACCAAGTATTTTGTATAATATTCAGCATTATTTGATGTAGTCTGTATAACAATACTGTCATTTATTTGTTATTGTAGCGCTAAAAGTTTTAGTTTAATAGACAATAACTCACGTGTGTATTGTACACCAATCGTGTGTTCAATTAGCCTACACAACCTCAAATGTATTGTACATGTGTTTTCAGTATAAAACACATCGTCGCAAGAATTAAAGAAATCTGTAACTGACAAAACATACAAACTAAGAATATGAATTTAAAAACGTATTTTTATTTTTTCTCTCTCCTCACAGTTCTATTATTCCCGGTGATTCTGCCGCTTACAGCAAACGATTTTTCTTCTACAGACCTATAAAACGCTGTAACCACAACGTTTAAAGTGAATAAATAAAGTGGGAAAAATATTCTTTTAACAAAAAGCAAAGAATGGCGTAAGTGTTGGTTTGAAAAATTTAAAAAGTGTCGTAAGCAACAAATGAAAAAATACTAGTTTTTGTTAGGCTACCGCAGACGGCGTGAGCGATTTTTTTTCATCATACAAGTTGGGAACGGGACCAATTGACGGAAATTACTGCGTCAAAAATGATTAAAAAAAGTCTTTTCGATTGTTTGCCAGTTACACCGTTCTTTAATTCTTGCGACAGCATGTTCTTTATTACGGAAAACGTGTTTGTGTAACAACCACATATTAAAAATAGTACATATATATATGTGTGTTTGGCAACACACAAAACTTAGAAACTCACATAATTGATATGTAAAAAATAATATGTGTATGATGCTCTCAAGCAAAACTGTCATTTATTTGTTGAAGGCAAGAAGGTATCGTTTAAAATTGTTTACATAAGATTGATTAAAAATCTTTTTCAAAATTTTAAAAATTAATTTTTCATAAAATAAATAAATATCTGGCTGAAGCTAAGTGCAAAATATGAAAGCAAGCAAAAGTCATAATTAAATATTAAATCTTTTTAAAATATTTTTTAAACAAGTTATTCATTGTAAAAGTATTAATTTGTAATTAAAAAGAAACTGTTCTGACTTTTTGTATTAAAAAAGAAAATATTTTCTTATGAAAAAAATAGATGATTTGGTTGCGTGTGTGCACTTAGCAATTCTACACATTTTTTTAAAGTTATTTTTTTTAGATACAGTGCAGTCACACGGTCAAATTTTTGTTCAATTCTCTTTCAAGATATTTACACATACTGCTTGTCAAAATTCACAAAAATTGAAAACTGTGACGTAGGCTGCACGCAATTTCAAAGCAAGTTTTTAAGCAAGATGTCAAAAAAACGCTGGCAGCAGAATTTTTAATGCAAATTTGGAGGGAAAAACTTCAATCAGATGTTTTCTTGAATGTAATTTGAAAGACTCAATTAAACGAAAACTTGAAAACAAATTCTTAGCAAGTTTTTAAGGTTTGAGTGTATTGGTTAAAAAATGAGAGAAATTTTAAAAACTTGATCGTCTGACACTCTGTCAAAATTGAAAATTAGTATAAATACAGACAAATCCACTCAGATAACATTTACACTAAGAAAGAAAGAATGTCCAGCTGTGTTATTGAATGGGTCCGCAATACCGAAATCAGATACAGTCAAATATCTAGGAATGCACCTTGACTAAAGGTTAATATGGAAAAATCACATAAAATCAAAAAGGCAACACCTAATGTCAAAACTAAGAAAATGTATTGGTTGCTTAGAGATAAGTCAGAGCTTAGTTTAGAAAATAAAGTCAAAATTTACAAGGCAATACTAAAACCAGTATGGAGCTACGGTATCCAACTATGGGGTACTTCAAGCAATTCAAATATAGAAATTTTACAAAGGTACCAATCTAAAACATTAAGAACCATAACAAACAAATCCACAAAGATCTAAAAATTCCTTATGTCCTTGATGAAATAAACAGATTTAGCCACAGTTACTTGCATCGTCTAAGTAACCACAGTAACATTTTGGCAATTAATTTACTAGATGAATCAGAGGAAGTTAGAAGGCTAAAAAGATTCCATGTACTAGACCTACCATACAGAAAATATAATATTCTTTATCAAACTAATAATTGAACATAATATTAGTTGTATTATTAGGCTTGCTGAAGCTTATTAACCTGTGTTAAGTTTCCTTATATCCTTGTTAATTTTTATACTCAAATTTACTTATTATTGTGAAAATAGATTGTAAATAAATAAAATTAGAAAAAAAAAGTCTGACACCCTAGTTACTCCACTTTATGTATGAGTTATTTTAAGAATCTTATATAATTCATATTAATCATACGCCATAAAATACTATTGGATTGAATTTAATTTTTTTAAACAACAAAACTTTATAGTCATTAGATCAGTTGGAATACATTTATTTTCAAATCTAAAAAGTGTGTTTTAAGTTCATGCTATTTCTCTGACATTTATTTTTATAATTAATTATTAACTACTAAAACAAAATAATAAGTCAGGTAAATACAACCTTAAAAACTGAAGTGATAATTTCAGCAGCCATATTTTGTTTTTCAGTTGTGGTCACCCGGCGGCTCACTTCGTTTTAAGTTAAATTGTCAGCTTAAGTTTTCCAGAAAAATTTTTTAATATTAAAATTTTATTCGCTCTATAACAACGGCTTAAATTATTTTTGCTTTTCTTATAATATATTTTTTTAAATGATAAAACCTATTGTATATAAAGATGGGATCTACAAAATAAGAAAAAAAATTTTGAAATATTCAATTCATTATAAATTATTTTCAGTTGTTTGCTTTTTATGAAATGCCCCATATAAAAGAATCATTCGCGCTTGATAATTTGTTAAATGCTTAACTGTTTTATGGTTATTACTCGCTTGTTTCTACTTTCCTTTCACTACAGATAATAATGTTTTCCTCTTTAGTTAAGGGTTTTCCAAAGAAGTTTTAGTCGTTAACCCGTTATAAAAAACCCTCCTAAAACTATTGAAAATCTCTTTTTTTAATAAAAACATTTTCTTTTAATTTTTTTCTTTTGTTAGATATTTTGTTTTCCTTTGCTTTTGTTCATTTCGTTGATGAGCTAATTGACGAGTATTTTATGATCATCACCTGTGCCCTTTTTTTCCCGCATAAATTTGTAGTTTTTTATTGTTTGTGTTGTTACTTGCATTCATATATTCTACCTTTTTCTGCTTGTTTTATGATAAAACCGAAAATAAAACCATCGAATATTAAGAGATATAAGAACACAACAAACAACACAAAAACAAAAATCAAAATTTACTTTTCTTCTCCATATTTTTTTTACACTAAATGTACATTTTTGAAGGTATTTTTGTGCAAATGTTGCTGATACTTGCTGATGTTGTTATCCTTTGATGCTCTGTAATTTATTGTGTAAGTGTGTTAATGTCCAGTTCCATTCCGGATATTGTACAGGAAACACTTGCTTTTACTCAAGTACACTTTTGTTCACAAGCGTTTTTAGGTTTTGTTTCACTATCTTCTTCTATAATATGTTTTTGTTGCTTTTTGGAAGGACAAAATGTATTTTTGTTTTCATATGTGTAAATGATTGTGTTGGATTAACGCGCATCTATTCTTTTGTATAACACACACACACACACATTTTGTACATGTAGTGGCTTTTTTATATTTGTGCATAATACTGTGGTCATTTTAAGACAAAAACAACAAAACAACTGCATCTGTAATACATGGACAAGTACAAGTAGTACATTAAACTGTTTGCTTTGGAGATATCGACATGTGTAAATGTCTGTCCATGTCTATTTATGTTTACAAAGGCAGACAGATATTTTTGTAATTATCGTTTTTGTTTTTATTTTTTGATTTTTTTTTGCATTTAAACGAGAGCAGGTCGAAAATTACTTTTAAATAAATTGAAAAGCAGTTTTATTTAAAAATTTAAAAATATCACACTGTTGTCACTGGATTATCTGAAATTTTTTTCTAAATTTAAAAGACAATCTTTGTTTCAGTAAAAGTCTCTTTAATTATTGGCGTTTCTTTATATATAGAAATTCCGTTAGAAATAACAAAATTCGAATTAGTAATTTTATTTTCTCTTTCATATTTCCATATTAAGATAAATTAATTAAATACTTTTCTTTTCGAAATTATTTAGTTCATTCATCATTCTAAAACTCTTTACGGTCTGCCATATAATAAACATTTATTTGTATGTTTATGACCTTTTTTGCCCTCAACCATTTTGCTATTCTTATACTTGTAACTTATTTCCATTAGCATTTATTATTTAAGCACAATTTGTATGTTCAGTTGTTTATGCTTCGTTGATTTGATTTTATTTTATTTGTAGCCAAGAAGCATTTGAAATAAAAACCCATTAAATAGAAGAGTATTGTAAGTGCTGGACCGGGGTGATCTTTTTTTATTCTTCTTAGAATATAATTTAAAAGTGTTAAAACAATTTATAGTTTTTGCACTTTTCCAACTCAGTAAATGTTGCTTTTTGCCAAAATAAAAATATTTTTTTTTTAAACAATAGCATAAAATGGTTAACTTAAAAAATTAAATGTTTATTTTATTTAGGGTAAAGTTTTATTTGAACGAAAAGAAACTAAAAAATATTAATGCAATTGCTACAAGGGCTGCTATATATATTTCTGGCCTGGCAACACTGAGTGCTGCCAAGTGCAATCTGACATTTCCATTGGAAAGTTTGGCATTTTTAAGCATAATCGTACTCAAAACGTTTTGACGCACGACCATTATTTGTGTTGTTTACGTGACTTGAAAAAACTAATATAGAAAAAAATGGAATTAACTCGTGAACATTTTCGTGCCATCATTTTCACAACTTTCGACGTGGATTATCACGACAAGAGTGCATTGATGAACTTAAATCCTTGTATGGCGATGAAGCACCATCCTATAGCACTGTGAAAAATTGGTATAATGAATTTAATCGTGGCCGAAGCTCGCTCAAAGACGAATTCCGTGAAGGTCACTAAAAAACGGCCGTTGTGCCAGAGAACATTGATGCCGTGCGTGAACTCATAATGCAAGACCGACATGCGACATACCGAGAGATAGAGACATCCTTGGACATTTCTTTCACCAGCATACATTCGATATTGCATGAACACCTGGCAGTAAAAAAGGTTTGTTCTCATTGGATCCCACACAATTTGAAAGTCGCTCAAAAAAAGGCTCGTGTCGATTGGTGCAAAGGAATGTTGCAAAAAAACGATTGCGGTGCTTCAAAAGACGTTTATAAAATCGCCACAGGTGACGAATCATGGATATATGCGCATGAGCCCGAAACGAAACAACAATCGACCGTGTGGGTCTTCAAAGACGAGCAAAATCCAACGAAAGTTGTTCGTGGAAGAAGCACTTCAAAGCAAATGGTCGCCTGTTTCTTCGGCAAAACTGGACATGTGGCGACTGTTCCGCCTGAGCAACGTAGGACGGTCACTTCTGAGTGGTACACTACAATTTGTTTGCCTGAAGTCATCAGAGAAATTCGAAAAACCAACAAGAGAAGACGAATCATTGTTCACCACGACAATGCGAGCTCTCACACATCGGCTCAAACCAGAGCATTTTTGACCGGCCAAAACGTCGAATTAATGGGTCATCCGCCATACAGCCCTGACTTGGCACCTAGTTTCCGCACATAAAAAAATGCGTGGTCAACGATTTTCGTCGCCAGAAGAAGCTGTTGAAGTGCTCAAAAACCATGTTTTAGAGGTGTCTCAATAGGAGTGGAAAAAGTGCTTCGAGAACTGGTTTCAGCGCATGCAAAAGTGTATAAATCATGCTGGAGAATACTTTGAAAAACAATACAACCATTTTTGATTATAAACATTCGCATTTTCACTATAAGGCCAGAAATATATAGATTAGCCCTCGTATGATAACACGTGCTTTTTAAGCTTTTTAAGTTTTTTTTTTTTTTTTGTTTAGTTGGTCTCGTTACAGATATTGCTTTGAAATCAACTTTGAAAAACACACTCTTTTTTTGTTTTTTATAATATGCTTATTTTATAGTTTTTATTAAATTAACGATACAATGTTTAGTTCATTTATAACACAAAGTAAAATTAATTTAAAATTTTTTTGATACTTTTTAATTTACCTAATAAATTTTTTCAATAATTTTTAGTGTTATTAAAAAAAATTACTTTATTAAATAATTTTCCTTTTTACAATTTTAATTATTAGATTTTTTATCGCTTTAACAAAGCATGAATTATTGTCTGGCTTCAATTCTTTAAAATTTTCAACAAAAATTTTAATATAATTTTTTTTCTTAATAAGTTTTAAAATTAAAATTAAATTCGTGAACCTAATCCGGATTAATAATATTTATGAAGTTTTAACACTTAAATACGTTCAGCGATTATTAATTTCGATACTAATTTATTTCAATTATTTTATTAATTGTAACAGGGAGTCTACAACTGATAAATTTATATCTTGATGAAAGTCAAATTTATATCATGATGAAAATTTATCCTGTGTAGACTTGATTTATTAGAATTATATCATCGTTATGATATAATCATCAGAGCTTATAGCCTAATAAATTTGCCATGATATGAAAAGTCATTTCATATATAATTTGATTTTTGACGAATAATTTTTTAAATACAAATTTTCAATTTTTTTTTTATTATTTTATTATTATGAAAACCAACCGATAGTTTAAAAAATAAAATTCAGACAAAATTATTCACAATGACCTATAAAGAATTATTCATCATAATATTAAATCATAAACGTCTACCCCTTTGAACTGATATTAATATAAATTTGTGAATTGGTTTGCCGGCGTGTTATAAGGTATTATGATGAATATTCGTCTCGTTTGGACATAGCGCAAGTATTTTAATTCTATAAGCCTGTCATTGTTACATATTATCTTCACATTAAATAATAATTATTTTATATTTTTCTTAACATTTTCAAAAAAGTTCTTGCGTATAAGTATTGGAAGAATAGCAAATGTTTGTCACACGCCATAGTCAGTGCAACAATATATTTATTTAACTGTCTTCTTTAGCCTTCTGAGAACTTCACACAGCAGTAAAATATTATTTATCATTTGCGTGTCATAAAAGAACAAAAAAAAAATTGTAAAAGTAAATTTTCAAAGCAAATGACTTTTACTTAACACAAATTTAAAAGTCTCTGCAAATAGTGTGCAAAAATATTTTTTTTTTTTTTTGCAAATCATAGAATTATTGAAAATTTTGTCGATAAAATGGCAAGTTTTAGTCCAGCTTGAGCTGATATTTATAAGACAAATAATTAAGTATATTTTTTTGCGTTAACTGGGCTCGCTTTAATCTAAAAAATAATAAAAAAAAGAAATATTTTTACTTAAGAAATGTTTTTAACAAATTTTGTATTAATTTTTAAAAAAAGACAAGAAAACTAAGACCCCTCTAGTATCTAATACATTGTCCTTCAGATCGCTACATCCGTGGTCAAAATTCTTTGCAACTGCATTTTAACAGCATCCTTTTTAATTTGTTAACACTCGGTTTTTAAAGCAAACATTTGCTTTTTGTAACAGAACATTTTTCTTGGAACAATAGACCCATTTCTCGTCCGCTTTTTCTATTGAATTATTAAAATAAAAAATGTTAGTAGCTAAAGTTAAACAAATATTTATTATAAATTGTAGACAAATTTATAACCTTAATTTAGGTTTAATTTAATATCTGTTAAATGTATTTAGTTTTCGTCAAGCGACGGATTTAGATTTAAATTTAAAAAATTTCACTTGATAAAATGTTACTAAATGCTTCCTCAAGGTATTAATGAACTCAACTCTTTTTGCAAAAAAGTTTAAAAGAAGACTAGGGAATCAAGCAAATATTTATATCCAATCCCTATTAAATAAATAAACAAATAATTAAAATATTTAAAAATATTATAATATAAAATCGAAATAATGCCAATATTAAAATAAATTTACGCAATTGTATCAAGCCAACTAGGGATGGCATATAACGGTCCTTTAACAAATTTGAATAAAAAAAATCATAATGAAAGAGAAATTATACAAAATGAAGAATTATACCAACGGAATCGTTTTTACTCGGACTACATTTCTCTGCATTAATTTATATAAACTTGAGTTTTATTAAAAAAAAAATAATAATAAATTTAAAAGTTATTTTTCATGTTTTATATTTCAATTGAAAAATGTTCAATTAATTTATTGTAGAAGGAGCGTATTAACTTATTTATGTTCAAAATAATCTCCAGAGTTTGTTCATACATTAAGTTTTGTTAAATTTTGTTAAAGTAAAAAATAAAACTTGAAAAATAACTTTTATTTTTGAGCAAAAAATTAAATTAAAGAAATGGCTGTTGTTTTTCAAACAAAAGCAAAAACTAGAAAAATAACTGTTTTTTTTTTTTCAAACAAATAACACAAATTGAAAAATAACAATAAATTTGTAAACAGAAAATACCTGAAACAAACGGCTTTATTCCAGCAGGCCACAGATGTTCTGTTCGAATAATCATCACTCACAATAATTTATAAAAGTACAGTTTACCAAAACGAAAATTTTAATTGTCATTAGGTTAGCTGAGGTCTAAGTCTAACTTCTAAAACATAAAAACTGCTTCTGAATGTAGCCGAATATTATAATGTGATTATTTTTTTTCACTGAGCAAAGTAAAATATAAAATCCAAAGGTATTGTAAAATTCTAATGCATTAAATCTTCGACAGAAAATAATAAACATTTAACATATAAATGTGTAATCAAGCTTATATACCAACTGTTTTTTAAAACTATAGCTTCGTTAAAAGCTGTTGCTTTTACTAAATGCAAGATGCTTCCTGAATTTTGAAATGAATTCCCAATGAAGTACATTGGCATCAAGCACTAAAAGTCTTTAAAAATAGCACTTACTAATAATAATACACTGTAGTGACCCGAAGAGTGGAAGCACTTTGTCGAAAACAGATAGAGAAGCTTTACGCTGAACATCCCAAACATATATAAAAAAAAAATAATAATAATTGGGCAAAGCCGAATACAGACAGCAAACATTATTGTTATTAATACGTTAAATTATTAATGCGGAAACATTGACAGAAAATGAAAAGGAATGCCGGCCCAATCATGGATTTGAGTGCTTTAGACCACTTAAAAGAATTTTAGTATATTCCGTAATTCACAGGGAATTTAAAAAAATAATTGTTGCATATATGATTAACAACATATGTTTGCTACAAAATATATAATTTTTTTTATTATGTTTGCTTAAATATTTTTATAAATTTTGTTTGTTTATTATTATTTTTTTTTTAATTTCAATTAAATTGTTTATCTTTTTAAAGTTTGATGATTTAGGAATTGAAACAACAGATATTCATTAAAAAAAAATTTATAATAATCCTGTACAACATACAACTTATAAATTACAATAGCAAATTGAGCAAACAAATCTTTAATACTACAAATTTTATTTCTTTTTTTTAGGAATGTTAAAAATAAAAATTTATTATATGCTAATTTTTTATGTTAATGTTAATTTTCTTTAATTGTGTTTCATTCATTCAATTACATATAAATATTTCATGAAATTCTTTTAAAAAACTAAAACTACAAAATGAAATGTTTTACTACGGGAAAAGCATATCCATGTGGTCACTTCGCCACTGCTCATTGTTTTTAATGGAAACTATTTTGTAGAAAATGAAAGAAAAAATAAAAAAAGTTACTCAACGCTTGCTGTGTTTCAGTATAAAAAGTTTTTGAAATTTTTATCGTCTCTTTGCAGTTTTGATTCAATGTAGTTCTCATTTAATCAACTTGTCAATGAATATAAGAAATTCTAGTTTTGAATTAAAATTTTGGGTAGAATCCACTGATGAGCTATATGAGCTGTAGCAAAATGGCCATATGCTTTTTCCGCAGCAATACATTTCATTTCGCAGTTTTAAATAATAAATATTTCATGAAATATTTATATTTGAAGGAACCATGCACAATTGAATGTTTAAAATTTTTTAAAAACTTTGTATTTTAAAAACAATAACTTAACCTTTTATTAGATTTCTAATGAAAACGCGTTTATCATAAATATCATGGCACTAAAATTACAATACATTTTCGAGGTACTTCAATAAGAAATTATTTTTTGTGGGATTTATTTTGACGTAAGCAATGTAAATATATTTTATATTTAAGGTTTTCGAGCATAAAATTTTTTAAATCACAAAAAGTTCACAAAGAAAACCAAAACAAACAGGCATGTCACAAATTCCGATCCGAAAGTTTTTAATTCCATATTAACAATTCCGATCGATTTTGTTTTACCTTCTTCAGATTCCTCTCGATCTTGTTTATTTCTGAAAAGAATTGTATCAGCACTATTTAATTTAAATGTGACAATATTTTGCAAACGCAAATAACAAAATTTCAAAGAAACTAAACTCTATTTTTAAATTTGAAAGTGGTTTCATTCTGGAGAAATTTTTCGGTTTTAGTTTTCTGAAGAAGCAATTTATGGAATTGAAACCACTTTCGATCGGAATTGAGTTCTGTGACATGCCTGTTAGTAACGTATTAAATTTCAATAAAGTAAACTATGTTTCCTAGAATAAAGTACAATGTAATTAACAAAAAAATCATATTTAACTAAAGCAAGAGAATTACTTTTTTTTTTTGGTTACATGATTTTTTCATTTTAGCTTACGATACGTAAATGTATTAAAGATGGCATCGCTTACTGTATAAAAAACTTTTCGAATTTTTAAGTAAAATTTTTGAACTATTTTTGTCACTAAACTTAAGCATTTTTAGCCAAATTAGTTTCATTCAGATGTGGCCTTGTCATGAGTTCAATATAATTAAGATCCAGTTAATTTTCATATTAATTTTAATATTATTTTTATTAATGTTTTTAGTCTTAACTAAAATGATTGATATAATTATAAACATTCATTAGTATTCACTTAAATGCCTCTCAGAAAAAATGCTAATTATTTAAATTCAATTCAAAGTTTTATTAGACAACTCCAGAACGAATAATTGTTCTAGACAAGTGTAAACTTGAACAAAAAAAAAAAAAAAAAAAAAAAAAAAAAAAAAACACGTTTGTGTTTTTCCATGTGATTTAAACAGGTTTTTAATTCTACTAATTTTCCTAATTCGCTTCATACATGCTTAACAAAGTTTTTCTACTCCTTCATTTAATTCGATTACAATTAAAATAAAAAAAGAAGAGAGAATAAAACGTAACAATTAAGTCATTTTAAAACGTTGTACGGGAAAATAAACTGTATAAAATAAAACGCAATTACACTCAACAACAACCAGGAAATAACACTCGCACGTTCATTTCATTTATAAGCCCTTCCGTGCCTCCAAAGTAAGACAATTTGAAAATACAATTTATTTACCTTTAAGTTACATTCATTTTATCTGCCAACACGGCCACAACAACGACTACTTAATGCTTAGTATGACTGTTGTATAAATGCTTACTTATTTATATATGTAAGTGTGTATTTAGTGTAATCCTGAAATTAACCTATTTTAATCTTTTATAAAAAAGCTTACATTGTTTTGTGTATCCTCTGCTTAAAACTCGTTATTTTGTATTTTAGTGCTTGTGAGTTGTTTTCTATTAACTATTTTAGTTGTTGTTGTTGTTTTCTTACCTTTAGTTGCATGCCTTCATTTGGATTTAGTTCATCGCCAGTTTGTCGTAAACCGTTAATAAAACGAGCAAATACAGTACGTCTTTTGTGCTTGTTACGGCCCTCTGTAAGATAAACAACATTTAAAGACAATAAAACCCAAAGAACACAATCACTAAATGTCTTAAAATACTTTAATTTAATATAAACTGTTATTAAAATAAAGAAAATGGAAAATAAAAATAAAATTAACTTAAGTATTAAATGAAAAAAAGGCAAATAACTTTGTTAACCTGTTTGTTTTATTTTATTTTTTTACCTGTTGCTGCAAATTCATAAAAGAAATTAGACCGTGCTCCAGGATAACTATGCTGCATGCCACTTGTTAAATTAACTGATGATTTTGAATCGATAACACTACGGGCCATACGATTAGCCAACTCATTTTGGGCATAGCTGTAGATTTCATTTTCTTCACGATTCGATAGGCAACTGGAAGGCTAAAATTATTTTAAAATTTTATTAAACTCTTTTATTAGTTAAATAAAAATGTTTGTTTTACCGAATATTTTCCTGGCACATACAGAGGTTGACTATGACTTGAGGGTAGTATGGATTGATTTGCCATGTTGCCTGTTATCATGGCACTAACACCCATACCAAAGCTGCCACTTGTTCCGCTGCTGTTACCTCTTCTTAGAGTTCCCGTATTTCCACTACCACTGGTGGCCATTCTCATATGACGTTCTCGCCATTTCGCACTGCGAGCAAATTCAATGGCATCCAAAACATCTTCATAAGGCATATTTACTTCTTTGCTATAATGAGCGGCCAGACCTTCCAAGTAGCCACGTTTGCCTTCCTGTAATGAAAGGGTGAAATTATTAATGAAATACTGTCTTGATTAAGAATATATTACAAAAATTATCAGCAAACTATAACATAGAAAAAACCTTTCTAAAGTTTTAAAAAGGTTGCGTCTACGCAGGTACATTTTATAAGCAAAATTCTTATCTAAAAAAAAAATTTTTAAAAGATCATTTTTATAAGAAAAAAATACTTTAAGCAAAAGCTTATTTTTGCAAATTGTACCAGCTACAAAAGTTATTTTGTGTAAAGATAACTTTTACTAGGATTCGATTTGCTAAGAAACATTATTTAAATTAAAAATTGTACCAAAAAAGGCCGCTTTCCATTTTTCAACAAAAAATAATTTTTATTAAAGATTTAAGAAAAATTATGTTTTTTAATTTATAAAAAAGTGCTTTCTACAAAATAAAAAAAAGTACTTTCTTCAAAAATTGTATGTTTTAACAAATAACCAGAACCCTTACCTAAGAAATAATTTGTAAAAAAATAATTTTGTCGAAAAGGTACTTTTTACAAAAAGTACTATTTAAAAAAATAATTTTAACAAAAAAATTTTTGTAAAATAAGAAAATATATTTTGCA
Source organism: Cistogaster globosa (assembly GCA_937654795.1). Lineage (NCBI taxonomy): Eukaryota > Metazoa > Arthropoda > Insecta > Diptera > Tachinidae > Cistogaster > Cistogaster globosa. Next base: position 6,341,842 of record OW569403.1, read on the forward strand.
GAAACATTTCGTGAATTCCATTTCGCACTAAAATGAAATGCTTTCTTCAAATTGTGTCAAAAAGTTCTTTTAACAAAAGGTTTTTAAAAAATACTTTAAAAAATGTACTGTACTTAGGAGTTGTACTGTGGATATAAATGAATTAAAATTTATTTTTGGCTCAAGTTAATTTTTTAAACGAAAAAAAAATTATTTTAAAGAAGTATTATTTTACATATGTATGCAAATATTTTTCAAAGAAAACAAGAAAAGTTAGACACCAACAGAATGTACTTTTTTATAAATTAAAAATGAACTAAAGCCAAAAATAAATTTTATATTTTAAATTTCAACTCCTAATTTCATAAAAATTAAACTAACAAACGCAAGGCACAGCGCATTTACATTCATGGTTAACTCATAACAAAATAAATAAATAAAAAAATTGCATTCGTGACCAACCGATGGTTTGTACAAAGCAAAAACAAGTGTAAAAGACAAGTAATGAAGAGAACTGCGAAACTTTGTAAAACTAAATTATTGTGTAAACTTCGTCTAACTAAATTATTATTGATCCATTTTGGATACTTCTCATATTGTAATTTACAAAATTAGTTGGTTAAATAGATGTTTACAATGTACACAAACTAAGGTAGATAGATGCGAAGAATGCTGGTGAAGGATATAGCGGTTCAGAAAATGCAGCACTGCATTCTCCTGATGTCTAATTTTTTCTTTGAAAAGCTTTCTTATACATTTGTAAAATAATTTTTCTTTCCAAAAAAAAAGGTTTTTAAAAATATAGAAATAAATTGAAATTTATTTATTTTATTTATTTTAACCAAAACTTTTTTTTAGCTTTCGAACTTCATGCAAAAGTTTACTATCCCAAATTGTTCCTACTTTTACCACGAAAGATCGGCTTATGTATAGAGTAGAGTGTTTAAAGATATCAAAATTTGGTTCCAGAAGAACGACCTAAAGCTAATCTCTCTAAAGTATAAAATTTTTTACCATTTTTCATTATTTTCTAAAACTGTGTAATTATTCGTTGACCTAAAAAAGCTTGAAAGTCTGAAGCCAATGCTCAAAGTAGATAAGCTGAAATGTGCCTCCTATAGTTAAGACTATTATTAATTTGCACTACTCTATTAAATACGAAGTTTCAAATTGCATTTCTAAAAGCCATACAAAACATATTTAAAAAAAAAAAAAAATGATCGAGATATAGTCATCTTGAAACGTGACATACTTTTGCTATTATATTGTTGACATTTCTAAGATGTACCAAAAAATTGATATATCGATGGTGGAAATAAAGTATAAAATATATACTTTTCTTTAGGAGAATTCAGCAACAAGAAATTGTATTTGGTTCAGTCTTTTATATTTTTTAGCACAATAATGAAATTATTGGCAAGATAATACTACCTCAAACCAAAGTCAGCACGTAGTAAGCAAATATCATCAATATCAATGTTTTATTCGATACAGATTTTTTATAAACATTAAAAATTGTATTTTTCCTTATATGGACCCGTGCGGTACACCTTAAGTGTAGATAACCTATGACCTTTAAGTTTGGCATACTGCATTCTACCCTTAACAAATGAGGACATTAAGATAAATGCCGATTTATTAAATTGAAACCAAAAACCTTGCTTAAATCTTATGTAACTACTATAGAACTGTACGATTTATCAAAGTCTCTGCGGTATCTAGTAACTTTCCTACAAGATTAATAAGAGCTTTTAATATTATTTCTAGAATATAATAACTCAAAAGGGAGCAAGGCATTTTTATCTTTGATATGAGCACAACCCTAACAACTATCCAAAGCTTAAAAAAATTTTAAAGAGTAATTGCTGGGTTGATCAAATAAGTAAAAACTTTAATAATGAATGAAAATACAAGTTTTAGAAATTCAAATGGAATGCCGTACTAACCGAATTAGATTTTATTCTGTTTATTGCTTCAAACACTTTAAGTTCATTTAGAAAAAAATCCGTTACTTGCAAACGGAAGAACTGAGTGGTTGTTAAACGCATTTAAGTTAAGGAAATCCTTTACATGATCATACTCTAAGCCATCTTCAGATTTACTGAAGATGACATTTCTGTACATTAAATATTTTTTTTTTAATTTTAATGATGGTGTAGATAGTAATTGATATGGAATACAAAACAAATATTTTTGAAATTATTATCTGTCTCTCTGTCAGTCTGTTTTCGTGTTACGAAAAGACTGCTGGATGGGTTTGAGTAAAATTTTATGAATTTTTCTCTATAAATATCTCTACATATTTCCTTTTTATGATTTTTTATTTTTTTACATTTAAATAGCTTTTAATTTCAAATCTTAAACAAATAACATGACTTTTATGTACAAAGAAGAATAATTTTTTTATGAGATTTTTAAAAATTAATTTTTCGTTTTGTTTACTGTCTAAAATTGTTGGTAATAAAAATAAATTGCCAAAAGGAAAAAAGTTAAATACTGCTAATGTTACCGCTTTTAAAGAATATTAGAAACGGTAATGATGCCTATAACAGATGTAAGGTTAAAGTTTTCTTCGAATGTCAATGATTCGTCATATAAATACAAAAATTTTTAAACCTACATACACACATACATACTCGTATGTACGTACATTTATACATACATATGTGTGTAGGTACATATTATTAATAGAGGTTTCCGTACTAAAAACAGTATGAAATAAATTTAATGGTATTGACAACAACAAATTCAAGGAAAAAAATAAAGAAAAGAAAAATTTTTAATAAACCAACAGCCATATTCACACACACTTATGTAGGTGTGTGATTATGTGTTTGTTTTTTTTTTTTTTTTTGGTTAGTGTAAAAAATTCCGTTAAGCTATTATTCGTTGCTCTAGTTTGTACTTTGTCGATATTGTCTTCTTCTTGTATTCCAGTCACACACATTTTAAAAATGTGGTTGCGGTTTCTCTACAATTTTGTCAGTATGTTAAACTTTGCGTATACACTTTTTTTCGATTCTCGCTATGTGTTGTTACTTTTTTGGAAGACCAGCTTACATTTTGTTATTTTTTTCGGGGGCATCAGAAACCACAATGCAAGGTATAAATGAAATATACAATTTCGCAGTAGCTTTTTGTAACATCCGCAATTCTGCCAGTTAATCCTTGGTACATCATGACATTTACATTCATTTAATATGTGCCTTCCAACCTTAACAACACACACACACATTGTATTCAACTTAATAAATATGAATGTGTTCGATATACTTCGCATTGTAAATTGTACACAAGTGCATGTTAACACACATCGAAACAGACAAGTTGCCTGTGTATTTTTGCCTTCAAAGTAAATAGGCTAAAAATTGAAACAAAAAGTAACGAGATAACAACGCAACAAAAATCAAACAGAATGAAAATGAAGGAAATAAAGTAAATACAAATACTAGTACAAACACTACATACACAACTGTAACATAAACACACTAACAAAAAAGCATTTTCTGAACTGGTGATGAGATGTTTACTTATGCCGTAAATTTAAGACAAATTCATATTAAAAAAATTTCAATGTTTGGTATTTGTTTTATGCCAGGAGTATGGCGTTAAATTTTTTGACGATTCACATACGCACGCATGCAAACATACATACATACATACAAACTTTTATATGTGTAAAAGTATTAATCAAAAATTATGTCAGATGGTTGAATGTTGTGCATGAATGAATAAACAAGTGAATGAATAAATAGTAATAATAAAGTTGTTCGAATTTGAATCACAGGTAAGCAAAGCTGGAAGATAAAAAAAAAGTGTGCATTCATACATATATTAACTACAAAATTTACATATTTTTTGCAATATATTGGGTTAGTGAAAAAGTCATTTCAAGATTATAATTATAAAACTTTTAATTAAATCAAAGAAAAATTTTTCATTTCAGAGAGATTACGTATGTCATTATAATTCATGTGATATTAAAAACACACAGTTTTTTGTAAAATAATTATACAAATTTACTGTTAAGTAAGAATGTATTTGATTTGTTGAAGAATATTTTGACAATAAACAAAATAAAGAAAAATGCAAGGGCCGACTTCAAAACAGAATTACCTTCAATAAATCTAAAATAAATACTTAAATATGTTTAATTTAGATTTGGGCAAAATTTACATGCTTATCATAGATAACGCATACATCACGCATGATCATGACTAAGTTTTCATTTCACTCTTGTGAACCTGAATAAAAGTGAGCATAGAAAAATCCGTTGTAAGTGAGCATGATTAGTGCGCGATTTTTCTTTATAAGCAGCAGTGTTTACCACAAACACTAGCAAAATTTAAGAATTTTTACCCAACTTTTCTTCCACTATATACAGGATGAATATAATGATTCTGAACTTTTAATAATATAATTAAACATGTTAATTTTTTAATTTTGTTTGTTATTTTCCCGTGTTTAAATTTTCATGACCGTGAATAGTATTTTATAACAATCCGCGTGAGCTTGCATAAACTTGAATATAAATAGCAGTGCACATGACTTGGTCCGCGTGTTATTTATAATTTTCTTAAAACTAAAATTTAATAAAATTTTTCTTAAAACATTTGTTGTAGAGTATCCTTTATTTAAACCAAGGATTTAAGAGACCTCCTTACAAAATTTTATTTAAATCCATACAGCAGTTTTTACGTGATGCGAACACAGACAGACCGACAGACAGATAAGAATTCCCAAAGTAGGTGTTTTGTATTCCATTAAAATAAATTATTCATATAAGGAAATGTCGCCGTTACTGCTTTATTATCAGGCATGTCACACATTCCGATCCGAATGGTTTTAATTTCGTATTAACAATTCCGATCGATTTTGTTTTACCTTTTTTAGATTCCGATCGATTTTCTTTATTACTGAAAAGTATTGAATCTCCAATATTTAATTTAAATGTGACAATATTTTGCACACCAAAGTAAATAACAAGGCTAATCGAAGTAGGACGCAGCATGAAAGTAAATTAAAGAAATCCAAATAACAAAATTTCAGAAACACTAAATTCCACTTTGAAATTTGAAAGTGGTTTCATTCCGAAGAAAATTTTCGTTTTTAGTTTTGTGAAGAAGCAATTTGCGGAATTGAAACATCTTTTGATCGGAATTGCGCTATGTGACATGCCTGTATATTTGTAGATTTGTCATGATAATGAACAATGAACACAAATCTGAAATGATCAAAGCCGGCGTTAAAAAACACGTTTCTCTTGAAAGCCGTTTATTTTCTTACTTTAATTTTGGTTTGTCTTTTTTAGTTGAAGAAAAACTGTGTTAATTTTTGGACTCTGTCTGTTAAGGTTTAGACAGTGTAACCTCATACATGTCTCTATGGTCGCACCATTTTATTTTTAAATTTCTGTCATATTGAATAAAAACTGAGTTTTTACCAGTTAAACTTTAAAAGACTTCAAAGAATCATGTCTTTTGTATGAAGAAAACTTAATTACGTTTTTGTTGCAAGGTGACCATTTCATATCCATGACATTAGAAATAATAAAAAAATGAAATTTGAATAACAAGCCATTTAAAAAATACACATTAATTGACATACATATCGTCGCAAGAATTAAATAACGCTGTAACTGACAAAACATGAAATGTTTACAAGAGGCAAAAAAAAACTGTATAAAAGTAAAATAAAATTTCATATCTCAAAAACTATAAAACCTACAAATATGATTTTAAAAGCGTATTTTTATTTTTTCTCGCTTTATATATTGGCTGTGGAAATTTTCTCTCAGGTCTTTTAGTCGCGGTGATTCTGCGGCTTACAGCAAACGATTTTTCTTCCACAGACCTATAAAATGCTGTAACTTCAATGTTATTTTTATGGAAACAAAAATTTTAGAATTTTTAAATGCTTTAAGTGTCAAATTATTTTTTAAGTAAAGCTTAATAGCTGTGAGTTAAAGTAAATAAAAAATATTTTTTGAATAAAATGCAAAGAATGGCTTAAGTGTAAGTTTGAAAAATTTAGCTGACGCAAAAGTGTCGTAAGCAACTAATGTAAAAAATACTAGTTTTTGTTAGGCTTACGATAAAGAAGACACTGATATTTTTCAAAACGCAGACGGCGTGAGTGAATTTTTTTTCATCACACAAATATGGGGCAGACACCAATCGACGCAGTATTTTCTTCTGATAAAAATGATGCAAACAAAAAACGTGCTTTCGATTTTTTGTCAGAAATAGCGTTCTTTAATTCTTACGATGATATAGAATTTTTTATGAAATTATTAGTTAAATAATTTGATTTTGTAACCAATAAATAAAGAAGATGAAAAATAAGAAATTTTTTTTAAAACAGTGCGTTTTCCAAAGAAACCAGGAAAAAATTGGACACCAGCAGATTTAAATACAGCATTTCTTGATCGCTTAATCCGTCATTCTTCAAATTTATTTACCTTAGGTTAGTTACATTGTAAAAAATCATCTAATTAACTAACAAATATTTAGTTTTGTGGTCTTAAAAAATTAGCAAAAAAGTGCAAGATTAATTGAGGGGCCTAATAAAAAGCAGTATCACGATCTTTACATGTTATGTTTAATATAACTTAAGTTTGGTAATAAATGTCATACAAAAGCCTTAATTGTTAACAATTTGCATATTCTTGTAGTTTCAGAAACACCGTTGAGTTGCCTTAAATCTAATTTTTAATTTTTTTAATTTTTTTGTTAAATTTATAAGAATTAAGGATAACACAAGTAGACCAGACTGTGTTTGCTATTCCGTAACACTTTAATGTATTAACTTTTGTTTTAATATTTGCTTCTTTACACAGAAAGAATCTCAATCTTTAATAAGTTAAAATCTTGCAGAAATCTTTCATAATTATAAAATTAAAACGAGAATGCTTATAAAAACTAGTTCTAGATTTTTAACTAACTTAAGTCTTAAATTTAGAAATCAGGGCTCGATGAGGCCAGTCTGAAATAACTAACTTCTCCGGATTAATTTGCAATTTTTTGTAGTTAGTGATTGAAATTTATTAGCTTTAAGAATTTACTTTCAATTACCCCTATTCTGCGTTTTGATTTGAATTGAAATTTTCTCCGTTCTCCGTTTTGATTCCGCTCAGTTTCTATCGATTGTATGTATTCTGCATAACGATCGAAGCTCTGTTTTTCTCAGTTGTTTTTTTTTTTTTTTTTTTTTTGTTGCCGGATAAAATAAAGAAAGAAAATAAAGAAAGCCCCTTTATTTGTGTTTTTTAGTTTAATATTGAAAAATGTAAGTAAAAAATGAGATAAAATGTTCAGAAACGGTTTAAAAACCCACTTAAAATTATTTTTAACTAATTTATTTAATTAAATAAATTTTTTTTCGCTTTAAATTGTTAATTTTTGTAGCCGAATCAACTGGCAGCTATAATGGCATCTAAAGCAGACATTACATATGAATACCACCAGCGATCAAAGGAAGCAGTAGCAGCGTTCTGAGAGAAAGTTGTAGGAATCCTAAATGCAATAGGACCTCCAACAAAAAATACCAGGGCAACTAATGAGCAACTAATTTTTATTTTGTTGTTATATTTTTTTATTTATTTTTTTTAACAATTTTTTTTTTATTAAACTCCATCAATAAATTATTTTAAAACATACAACATTTGTAATAAATTTGACATTTGTTCATAAAAATGATATTAAACTTGCGTATTTTGCTATTTCATTTCCACATTCCCCAGTGATGCTATTAATTTTGTAAACATTGTTTTCTTCTCCTTTTTCTTTCGATTCCGTTTTTCTTTAGAATACCAATTTACGATCGCAACGGAACGGAAAGTAGAGACTTAATCCAAACGCAGAATAGGTGTGAATATAATAATTTAAAGTAAAAAACTTTAACAGTGTTTTTAGAAACCAAAGACTTTTTCCTGCCACTTATAATTATGAAATTAATAAATATTTATCTTTATTGTGATTATACTTAACCGCAGTGACATGTCATAGAGTCCAAGGACATGATTGAACTTATGTCACACTTAAAAGTGACATAATGTCCATGGACACTGTATCGTTTTTAGTATGAATTTAGTGCCAATTATGAAAATTATGACTGGGCGTAAGGATTTTCTTCTCTCATCGGTTTCGCTTATCTACGATTTTCTGCAAGTTAGTTTACAGAATACACACTACGATGCCAGATAATGTCCATCAACGTAGGGTCATAATGTCCATGGATATAATACGACATAATATCACTTTCTGATACGACATAATGTCCATGTAAATTATGTCCTTTGACGTTATGACATGACATCCTTAACTTTTGTTGTTTCTTGTGTAAAAACCTATTGTATTTTAGCAACTGTTCTCTAAGTGGGCACGCTTTCAATTCCAATCCATTTAATTAAATATTGCAAGCTAAATAATAATTGAATGAATACAAAATATTTTTCGACTTAAATTCGTCAGCCACGAAGTAAAATATTTAATATAGTTGGAACAATCTCTCAATTTAATAACAGTGGGCGTGCTATAATCCCTTATGGGTGCTATTGTCTAAAATAAAATCTTTTCTCATTTAATAAAAAAAAACTTCAAACGAAACAATTTTAATGAAGTCAAGCTTGACTAATATTTTCTAAATTTTTTTTTGGAAATATTTATTTGTTCCATCCCAACAATAATAATTTAACTTGCACTGAATTTTTAAATAGTTTGTTCCTTTAAATATTGGGCGTCAGAACATTCGAAAATCATTGTATGGTTTATCTTCAATGGAAAAATAAAAAACCAAATTCGTCATCATCGTCATACAAATGAACGAAATTAAAATTTATTTTCTTCTCATTTTCTGAAATGGTGACTCTGTTGAAAACGACAATCAGCAACAAACGTTACACATGGCTTACAATTTCTTTGCCATATGAGCACAAATTTAAATCTACAACCAATTTCAGATAGAGACATGGATGAGTGAATGAATGAATGGATGAAAAGCTGGTTGACAAAACAAATAGAGGAAAATTTGTTGCTGGCGATGATGATGTTGTTGTTGTTGTTGTTGCTTATAGCAACTGTGTTAAAATTATGATGAATGCGTGTAATGAAGAGATTACTTTACACACGCACACATACACATATACACACATATCAAACAGACTTTCAGCGTAATGTATGTAAATTTTAAATGTGTAGTTGTTCGTAAAATATTTCTACGTATTGGCATTTGTTTACTTGATATATGTTCACATGTTTATTTGTAGTTTTTATTTAAAATTCCTTTTTGTTTGATGCTTATTCTCTGTATGCGCATTCATTACATTCAGATTTAAACTAAAAAAGCTAGATGAATAATTTAAAAATTTATAATTGTATTGAAGCCAGTTGTATTTGCAAATGTAAAATATGTCACTAGTTCAGGGACAAATACATTCATCATTTACAGCTATAAAACTAAAAACAATATCAACTGTTTGACTACTTTGACTATTAAAGTTGCAGATTGTTGCAAAAGCAATAAAGTAAAATATACAAAAAATAAACATAAATATTTTTAAAAATTTTTCTATTATCACAAATGAAGGGGGAAAAATTACCCCTTATTTTTAATTTTTGAATGCTCAAGAGTTAGAAATTACAATTGTACAAATGTTCTTTCAAAACCAACATTCAGGTGCAGGTGAAAACGTAAATCTCCTTTTAATCCTCATCATGAAAGATTTTACATATGCCCAAGGACTCTTACGTATTTTCTAAATTGGACTAGAATTCACGCTATAAGAAGATTTACTTCTTATGGGCTGCAAAAATTTTATGTGGAAGTAACTTGAAAACTGAATGTTATTCATAAAATTCTTTCACACCAGTTGCTTGCCTGTAATACAGAAACAGCAAATAATCATTTGAAACTAAAATTTCCTAAGCACAAACCAAAAAAATGAGACGTAAAATTGTTTTTTTCAGTCACTTTATATTGGCTTTAAAAAAGACCATGTGTTTTCTACTATTAAGTTCTATTGACCAAACAATAAATATGTTTTTTGTATTGATTTTAATGACATTTTACCAACTGTTTTGTTGAGAGTTGTGAACACTTCAGGTCCGCAGTGCGATTCAAATGTTAAAAGTTGAAATAAATGCTTTCAGTTCTTTAACTTCAAATACAGTTATTCGTATAATGCTTTCTGTTAACTTTATTTACGCTCTGTGCATAATTTTGTAGTTAACGCTGCACATAACACACGCTCTCATACCGTTCTTAAATTAAAATAATATTTATAGGCGAGTTAAGACGTCTAAATATTTCTAAAATGTAAAGGTCCGGCAAACTTTTATTTGTTTTGTATTGTATTTCTGTACGTGTGAGAAGTTTTGTATTCTTGTTACACTTTATAAAGAGCAGTCGTATAAACAATTAAAGTCCACTTTCGTTTAAATCATTATTTTGTGATTACGATGCGTGCACGTTTTCTTTAATCTTTGCAAGTAGCATGTGGGTCGAATGGTTGATTATTTAATATTGACAAAAAAAATTATATTAGAATATGGAAGCATAATTAAAATCTTTGCAAATAGGTATATTATTAACGAAAAAACGCTAGACCAATTTTATTTTCTAAAACGCAGCATTCGTTCATCAGTGTCAAAATCGCTTTTAAAGTATTTATAAATTCGTTTATTCCTTTTTTTTTGGTAATTTTCAAAAACAAAAACAAAAATTAACAGCAGATTATCACTTCTCTTTTAAATTTTACTTTAAACAAGTTAACGTGCCGAATCTCATATATCCTTCGCCATGTATGTGAAGTAGCTCCTATAAAAAAATATATTGCGATGATGAAGAATTAAATTAACTACTGACAATCAAACTTTTTTATGAAAATTTCAGAGGACCATAACTCGGAAAATATGGTCCAATTTTTTCACTTGATGTTGTTTTTTTTTATTTTTTATTTTCTGTCGCTCTGCCGTTGTCTTCAGCCCACTGCCTCTAAGGACTGCATTTTCTTAACTCTAATATTTTGCTTTATGACGGATTAAAAAAAGGTGAAAAGTATTCATATCAAGCCAATTTTTTCTATAAGAAAAAATAATCATTTCAAAAAGAGTGACTTAATTACGAAGAATTAATATATTCAACACTTTTACCAGTGTCATACCATGATATAAAACTTCCGCTTACATTATGTAATTTTTATGTTTTAACAACAGCAGTCTTTATGCAAGTGCTTATTAATATTACTTGCAACAACAATAATAATAAAGAAAGTAATAATGGTTACTGTGTTTAATGTTGTGTCTTAATCTTCTTTATCCTGTTAAAGCCACGAAATTCCTTTAAGAAATATTTTATTATTAATTTCTTATTTAAAAAAAGTTTCAATTGTGCATTGTGTGTGTGTGTGTTATTTTTTTTTCTTGGCAATGAGTTGTTGTAATGTTCACATTCTTCCGAAATGCACTTTAAACTTTTGTCTTTTGTAAATATTGTTTTAGCTGACTTAAGAACATCTTAAAACAACGCAGAGCACATTTGCATTTACATTTACACTCATATAAATTTATGTCGTAGCACACACACAAACTTTTATATATAAATACATATTCTTACAATCCAGCTAGAGTAAAGCAGGAAAAAAGTAGAGTGAGTAAAAATGTGAAGTTGAGGACAAATGCTCATATAAGAAATAATCACGCACGTTCACAGCAACTTGAAAAATAATTACATTAATTCCTTATGTTCGTCACTTTGTGAGTTTGTAAAATATATAATATTAAGCAAATAATGTAAATTTCACGTCCATATGTATGCATGTACCAGTTATGTGAGTATATAATCTGGCAGGATATTGTTAAAAAAAACAGGAATAAATTTAAAATAATTACACTGATAAAAATCGAACCTTCAAAATTCTGTCCAAGTTTAACTCGCATATAAAGCGTTTCCAAAATAATCCTTTTTTGCTTAATTTTTTTTTTTTGCGTAGGCACAAAAAGGGTCGTTTTTATACCCTTCACTAGAGGTTAAAAAAGTTTGTCATTCCATTCGTAATTTTCACAATATTCAGTTCTGACTTTATAAAAAATTATACTCTGAGTGGATAAAACAAAAATAAAATCAGTGTTGAATATTAATGCTTTTGGTTAAACATTGATTTTTGTCTTTACTTTATTGTTTGGACAAAAATCTTTAGTTTATTTAAAATGTAAGTGAGTAGTTTCCTGAAGAGCTAAGTAAACGGTAGCAAAATGGCCGTCGAAACTTGCTTTCACCCTCATTAGTCAATATCGGTTATTTTAATAATACGGTCGGGATAATCAGCACAATATTTAAAAGTTTAATTAATTTATTATTCCAGTGATTTAATTATATTCTAAGTCTTTAGGCATAGTGAAGTCGATTAAGCGATGTCCGTCTGTCGGACCGTGTTAGTGTTAAAATCAACTTTGGCAAGGCACTAGATGAGCTAAAGAAAATCAAAATACGCCAATTGATCAGTCATTAAATCCATGTCTTTTGAGGCAGCGGGCAAAACATGGAACATGAAGTATCTCCAATCAAAAAAAAAAAAAAAGAAAAAAACAAAACAGAAGCAAAAAACATGGAGCAATAGAGAATATAAAAATTAAAAAAATATAAAGTGAAAAAATTAACTTTCGTTATGGGCCTCTAAACTTTTCATTAAAAATACGATTGCGCACCAAATTTTTTAAGATATTAATATGGGTGTCGCTTAAAAGCGTTTGAAGAGATCTTTAAGGAAATGCTTAAAGGTTTTTAAAATATTTATCCCATTAAGAGCCAAAAACATTTTTATGTATAACTTTATAAAGTACCTAAATTTTTTTTCTTATATTTTTCTCTGACCCCATTAGGTACTTTATTAAACTAAATTTACTTAAAGGGTATATAAGATTCAGTAATGCCAAATATAGCACTCTTATTCGTTTCTTTTAGGATGGTCAATACCAAAACTTTTTCAAACGTACTAAAGGCAAAAGAGTGCTGTAAAATATTCTCTTATAAAACACTTCAGATATTTAATGATATCATTAGCAGTGGTTGGGATACGAACCTATAACATCAAGGCAATTATTAGTATTTTTTATCAACATGATAACCGTTTTAGCTAAAGCATCATCAACTATTGTATTAAAAGATATCGAATAATTGTATGAAGATCTGCAGCATACATTTCTACAACTTAAGTTGATCTATTTTAAACTTGTCTCTAGAAGTAAAATCTAAATTCAACAAAAAAATCAGGATTTAGTTTGTAATGTCTGACGAATTTGAAATGTAAAATTAAGTTACACGAGCATCACAAGCTACAGTGAAGACAATTTTGTATTAGGACTTCAGTAGAATTGCTGAGGAATTTAAATATCAATTAAAATTATGTATTCGCAGAAGGACTTCATACACAGATACTAGTAAGTTTTTTTTTAAGGATTGACTATTTGGAAGGAGCATAAAAAAGTGGAGAATAATATTCACTTTATTTGTATAATTTATTACATCATTATAAAAAAATATGTTCAGCTTTCAACAAAATTTTACGTTCTAGTGAAATGATGCTGGGGTAAACACAGATGCTCTTTCGAAGGGAAAAAATGCAAACGGAAGAACTGCGCTTCTAGTTTCTGTTTCCTAATTTTTAAAATCGTTAGGACAACAAAATATGCGAGCGAAAGAAAAAAGTTAATGCAACAAAAGCGTCTATTAGAAATTTGTAGTCTTCTATTGGCTAAAAAACTTAGAGAATTTAAGCCAAAAAAGCCAAAGAAATTCTGTTAGAAAATAAAAAATATTCAACTTAGAAAAGGCATTTTGATTTACTACAGGCCTGAAATATTCATTTTGATGTCGCATTTAAAAGCACTTATAATCAAATTTATTCTTATAAATAATGTGATGCCCGAAGTATAATTTTCTTTGTTTTAAAGCAACACTTTAATTTAATGGCCACATATGTCTCAGCCTTTTATTTAAAATAATTTAGAATTAGAAAACGTTGAAGAACAGTAATTTGTCATTTATAATTTTATTCGTTACTTAATTAATTTTTCTTTTTTTTTCAATTTAACATTATTAAGCAAAAAATAATCAATAATTTTTCTTAATAATATATTAGCTTTTGATTCAATTTCTTCAGTTTATATCAATTCTTTTAGTCCTTCTCAACAAAAAAAAAAAAAAAACAAAAATCAAAATTAGTGCTCAGTACTCTAAAAATGCTCGCTTTATCCTGAGTGTATTGGCACAAAAATTAATTTAATGTTTAAGATGTTAAAAAGCAACAACAAATATTTTAATTGAATCTGCTTAACACACATTTTGAAAATAAAAATAAAAACTTAAAACACTCACTGGCACAACTACAGAAATTTTTCACATAAGAAAAATGCAAACAAAAACATACTCACAAAGTTTAGATGTATGTGTGCGAACATACACACTTATGAATGAATACGTACTTAAAAGGATTACAATTTTCAAAAGATTCTATACTCATAATTTTGTAAAAAATACACAAATAAGTTTCTATAAGTAAATTTACAGTTTCTTTAACATCATTATATCGGTCATTGACATGTTTTAGAAGGAAAGATATTTACTTTCTTTATTTTTCTTAAAATATTTGTATGACCTAAATTATTACACACTTTAAATTGCTGGGATTAGTGTGATTTAATGCAGAATATAATGTGACGTGGCTGACGGGGCAATCCGATAACATGCTTTTTGATTTGGAATTTATTTGATAGATTATTTCTTTATGCCCACTTTATCATCTTTATTATCTATCTACTCCTCAAGTAAAGTGGATTATCGTAGTTAAGTTTAATAGAAGAATTCTAACGCAAAGTACAAAAAAAAGGAAAAAGAAAAACAGAAAAAAGAAAGATGTCCATAATAATACTGTAAAATGCCACTACTTATTGAACATTAAGAACCAGATTAACATTGTCATTATTTTCAACATGAACATCATTGTCGTCGTGAGACGGCCAATATTGACCACATGGCATTCAGTGTTTTCTTTTTTTTTGTTTGTTTTGTTTTTAGTTAATTTCTTCTATTCAAATTAAAAATTCTTTGAAACACTGTGTTGCTTTGTTACGTTAAAGAAACAATGAAGAAGAAACAAGAAACATTTTAATTTATATTCATTTTTAACTAACCGCGGGAGATTTTCATTATTATTACTTTTTTCTATTTTTCTATTTTCTTTTGTTGTGTTTGACAGGTCAGTGAATTAACCGCGTTATGCTTTAAATGAAATGAACTTTGGAAAATTAGCAGTCATTTAAAAAGAAATTATTTTTTATTTCATTTTCTTGATAAACTTTTTTAATTTGTTTAACATTTGTGGTAATAGTAGGAGTTCAGGAGTTTGTAAAGCAAACAATAACTAAGAATGGAGCTCCGAATAGAAAGTAATTTATACATAGAACTTTTACAGCCAGGTGTTTAAAGTTTAGCAAACTTTTTCAATAATCGAAATAGAAAGTGGGTGTTATAATTATATTTAGCTAAAGGATCGCAGAATTCCTATTATCGTGTGTGAGCAGTTTACCACAGAACCGTGTAAGGTAAAGGTAGTTCGCACAGACATTTTATTTGCCTTCTAAACTGAAGTATCTTCATAACGAGGCACAGTGAAAGGAAATACAAAAAAAAATATAAATAAATAAAATCCAAGAACTTCTTAACAATCGGTAATTGACTTCTTAACCGATTTCAATGAAAAAAACTAGAAGGAATAAAGGAGACCATTTGCTATTTGTCTACTTCATTTGGATACACCTGATTCAGTACAGCGCCTTAAAGTAGGCAACGTCGAATTTGACAAGTGTTTCATAACCTTATCAAAAGTGAACCGATTTCAAAAATTTTAGAAATCTACATAGATAGATAAAAGAAAAAAATGTTTGGCATTTGCATCGTATCATTTTGACTTTTATAGAAATTCGAATTGAAATTAAAAATAAATAATTTTTACCTTGCCATTTTTTTAATACAACATAGAACTATTTTAAAAACAGATTAAGAAAGCTGATACCATAAGATATAAATTTATAAATTTTTTTCCTTTACTTCATTAAATTAATGGTAATAATTTTTTTTAATTTGAAATTTAATTAAAAGTCCAAAAAAATTTTTAAATTTTAGTCAAAGTTAGTTCCTTCAGTTTTTTAAATAGACTTTTAAAGTTTCTTTTAGTAACTTCATAAAATTTTTTACTTTTACTTCAAGCTAAGGCCCTTGGATAATCCATATAATGTCTTTTTATGGAATTCTGCTAAAGCATCCTACAGTCAGCATTCTTCAAAAAATAGGAAATTTGTAACAAAAATTTAAATGTTGGAGACTGCAAAAAAAATTTACATGCGACTTTTCATTCTTTTCATAACTAAATATTTTAGAACGACTGGTGTTCAGTAATTGGTCAAATTTTGTAGACATCTTGAACATAATTGTGGTCTGGGAAGGCGATTGAAAAAAAAAATTAAAAATTTTTGTGGATAACATTTTTTATCTACACAAAAATTATATTTTCATTGTTTGTTTACCAAAATTTTTATTGATTTTAAATACCAATATATTCGTCTTTGATACGATAAAAACCTGATTAATTAACTTTTATATGTTCGCAGATATTCAAGGTAAAATTTCATTTACAGAAATTCACTTTCATCTCTAATGGTTTTTAGCGGTATTTCTTACAGTTTTTTTTCTTTGAAAAACTACTGCTAAGCACAGCTAAGCAGTAGAGGTAATTACCTATCCAATGATATACAACTTGTAGAATTTTTTTTTAAAACAGCTTTAAATGATGCACGCAATTATGGTACCTCACACAAAAAATCTCTTGATTTATTGTGTTCTTCTAATAAAAGCTTTTTAACTTTTTATTACTTTCCTCTTTGAAATCAGTGATTTTGTTTTAGCAGGTGACTTTAATTTTTTTTAATGCAGCAATCGAATATTTTTTAAAAGGATATGCAAATATGGCTACCAACAAACGCGACAAACTCATATGGAACCTCTTTATTAATTATACCCTCCTACTTTTCCTAAGGTTTATTAAAATTTAATTTTTATTTTAATAATAACAATATACAACAACATTCTCTTCTTATTTATTTTCTTTAAAAAAATCTAAAATATCAGAAGCTTATAGATTGTGAATTTCTATTTCTTTTTGGATATCCTTCTCTACTTGCAGACAAATTTTAGGTAACCATTACATGCGAATAGCATTTAATACTGCATTGGAAAACAAAAAATAAATATGTTGTACTGGGAAAGGCGCTCAAGGAAATTAGAAAAAAATTATAAATTAACCCTTTTCCCGTACACGTGGATAAAAATGGTAAAAAACTGTAAAAATAAACAATCAAAAAACCTCAGAAATAAAAATAGAAAATTTAATTTAAACCCTCCTTCCCATTACAATTCACTGTTTAGTGAGAGATATATTTTTCAATTTTATACTGTTTTTCTCCTAATTATCAAATATTCAATAGATCCTTATCATTTTATTAATTATTCTTTAGTTAATCAAAACCTTCTTTGCAAACTTTAAAATTGTTATTTTTAACAACTTTAGTTATTTAAAAAGTCAACCATAAAATAGAAAAAAAAATAATAATAAGAAAGCAATTTATTGTATGATTAAAAAAAATAATCATCTCCTTGGAAATATACACACACGCACCCAGTAGCAGGTTATACAATTTTGTAGTTATAAATTTGAATATTAAAAAATTCATAATACAAAATTTATCAATTTTTCGAAATTATACTCATTCGACTAGAGTAAATTCATTCATATTTCTGTTGCTATGAATTTGTAATAAACTTATAGAAATATTGTTGCAATAATCACATTTACGTAAACACAAATACATACACACACACACATATTAACATTGATATACTCGCTTTTATGTATTGAGAAATTGGAAAACATTAATGTAACTTTGTATTTAAGTGCTGCTCGCATGTGTTCATCTGCTTTTATCTTTCACATTATAAAAATTAAACATGGACAGATTAATGTACAGTGTGTGAGAAAAAAGTAAGACTCTGTTGCTAAATAAATAATAGTGAATTCAATTTTGAAGGTAGTTTGCGTCATTTGTTTGTCGATTGTAGCTAATTTTAAGGGTCCTGATCTTGGCTATTAAATCACTGAAAGTTATCAGTGCATTTAAATAATAACAGAGACCTTTTCAAAAACTGCAATAACGCTGCAATGACGAATGTAACAATAGTTTTGGTTCCCATACAAAAATACGTTTTTGAACCTTTTAATTGTATTATTTTTATATTAAAACAGAAATGGATTTTTAATTCTTTTGTTTTTTTATAATTTAAAAATAAAAGTGACATTTTTAAATTAATTTTTAAATAAAATAATAAAATATAAAAAAATTCTAATTATATAAGTAATTGAATGTATAAAAAATTTAATTTAATTTCGTTTAAAAAATAAAAAAGATTTTAAAGGTGCAAAAATTTTTTCTATGCAATAATTTATACCTTTATTTCTAAAAGCTTTCTTGATTATAGCCTGCATCAGAGTCATTCAGGGTTAAGAATGAAATTCATGAAGTCATAAATTTAATACACAATTTATCTTAAAGCGGGAAATGTAAACTAATCACGATTTATTATTTTATAAAAACTTTTTTTGTTAAAAACACAAAAATATTTTTACGCTTGGGAGCGTTTCCACAAACAAAAATGTTTTTTATCCACTTAAATTTTTGTTTGCTTCCGGATAGAAATTTAATTAAATGTTTAATTTAATTAATTAAATATTTAATTAAAAATTTTGTTAATTAAATAATTAATAGATAGAAACAGCTTTTTAACTTAATAAGCAATCAAATCAATCAAAATTTTTAGAATTACAATCTGAAAACAACAAGACCTTCTGTAGATGTGAAAACAGTGGGCGAGAATCAAAATATTTTGAAAATACCTCACCCATTTGTAAACGGTTAGGCCGATTGAACTAAAGTTGCACATGAGTAAATCAGAGAAGTATCTGAACTTAAGTTTAAAAGCTGGATATCATCGATTTCCTAGGGGCGGCGCTATGTGTCTCAAGATTGGGTACCTGGCACCTACAATTTTTTTCTAATGCTTGGCAATGCTAAAATTTTTACTTACATTATTTTTTAATTTTTTTCCAATCAGGGAATGAACTGTTGAATATTATAAATCAATTAAAATTTACATTTTTGGATTTGGTTCATTTTTTAATTTAATTTTTACAAAGAAAAATTATCTTTCAAATGTAGGCGGACGTTTTCCAAAGAAAAAATTAGATGATGGCAGAATGTAATGCCACATTTTCTTATTTTTAAAAATTATACATGGTCTCAATACCTAAAAAATGGTACCTTAATCTGCATGTTTATGTTTTAAATGATTATATTTATTGGGACATTAAAACTTTTGCCTTTTTGATTTCAATGCCTTCACTGTAAAAATATTTATGTAAGTTTGTGTGTGTCAATAGTGTGTACATTAAATAAATATTGACATAAATATATAATGATATAAGTGTACATGTGTATTGTTATATGTTGCACGTATTTTTACCACAAATTCCAACGAGTATTGACATAATTTTACAACACAAAATCCATAAACACATTTACGGCCAGTACTTTTTTTGTTATAATTGTTACAGTGTATGTGTGTGTACAACTTACAACATAAACTTTGAAAACACATTAAAATTCTTTTTTCTCTTTAGCAAACTATCGAAAAAGATTATCGTTTACACTTTTGCAACCTTATTACCCTAAAGTATAACAGTAATGGAAGTACACATATTCAAACTTAAATAAATTTTATATCCAACCAAAATTAAAACGTACATTAAAGAATATAATGGAAGCAGAAGCAATGATGTACTATTGGGTAACGTTTGGTAACAGTTCATATGTTGGTCGGTTGGTTGGCTGGTTAGTTACTTTTGGTTGGTCACTTGCCATACACAGTGCAATAAATTTATCACACTCAAACTTAAACTACATTAAAGAAAAAAAAAAAATAATAATAAAATATGAACTAAAATTTGGAAAAATTGTAAGATATAACTGTTTTTATATAACGGAAATAATCTAGAGGGAATTTATAGAGCAAGCGTCACATGGCACGATCACGTTGTCACACGAGTACGAAAACTCTATAAAACAAATGAGAAGAAAAGAGCTTAAGAAAAAAAAAATAGAAAAAAGAAACTTTTTATGCCCAAAGGGATTTAAGTGAAAATTTATTGCATTATTATAAATTAACTAAAGCCAAAAATGAACCAAAAAAAAAAAAGAAGAATAAATAGACATGAAAAATAAGTTTAGAAACTAACAAGGAAGCTGTAATTGTTTTTGTTGTTGCTATAGCACATTTAACTTGCAATTTTATCCTGTATAATTTTTTTCTCTTTACTTCTCATTTGGTTTCATGTTTGGTCACATTTTAATGCACTCAAGAGACTTTTTTTAATTGCAGATAACTATGTGTGTGAGCCACATGCACTGCACACAAGCTTTTAAGCACTGAAGTAAATTTGTGAGTTTTATTTTAAAATTTTTTTTTTTTAATTTTTTATAAATTATTTTTAACTTTGTTCGATTGATGGTAAATTATTTGATGCCATAATAAAAACAATATTAAAAATTTTTTGTAATAAATTTGTTTAAAATATGCTTTCATATCAACGTCTTTAAAATTTATTTAGCAGTCCGAATTCCTACAATGATCCTGTTATGGAACATACGTTTCAACTTATATATTCTCCTCTCAATTTTCATTTAAAGACACTTGTTTTATAGATGGTCACCGCTAGTTTTATTTTTTTCTTCTTTTGGCTTATTTAGCTTGAAAGTTGTTACGTGGCTCATCAACAGTTATGTTTAATTGTAATTATCGTTTTATCTCTAATTTTCTTAAAATTCAAATTTAAAAAAAAATTAAAATTTTCAAAAAATATTTCATGTACAGATCTCTAAAATCCATATTTTAAAAATATTTATCAGCATCTTTTAAAAATTACATTTTCGCAACAGGGTTAAAAAAATATTTTATATTAACAGTAATTAACCCAATTTATAACATTAAAAAAACCCACTTAGAACTATTTAATACTCACCGGCGTCGAATAGGGATGTGCCGTCAAACGTATACCGTCCGCCTCCAGATGTCTTTTGATCACAGATTCTAATTCTTTCATTGTTGTTGGTGTGTTACATTCAGCCGCTAAAATTTCATTGCTATTACTTAATGCCTTTGGGTCATTAATCATGACATAAACCAGAGCAGCACCCTTTTCGCGCAACGTTCGTACACTTTTCAATAGTTTACTACGATGCTGAGCATTGTCAACGCCAATCGCATCCAAATCAATTTCACCGATTTGTTTACAAATCTCCAATTCATCATAGCCATTCTCCATAAAACTTTCGGCGTACTGTTGCAAACCTAAAGCTCTTAACCACTCACAAACAATATTGTTATGGGGCATATTTTCGTATCACGTAATGTGAGGAGGCGGTGTAAAGTCAAGTGGAGCAAAACTAACTTTTGGCACTTTCAAAGCTGATTTCAATTTCGTACTTGTTGTGTTCGCTGACGACGATGTGGATGATGAGGCAGTTGAATTTGTAGGCGTTGCAACACTGATTGATGCCGATGCTGCAACCGAAATGTTGCTTATAAGTGGCGTAGCATTTGCACTTGAATGGGCCACTTGAGCTGTTGGACAGTTTGTTGCCTTCATAGCATCTATTATTGATAGTTCGTTTTAGGTGGTAATTGAAAATTGAAAAAACTGCAAAAAGAAAGAAAAAAGAATATTCAAATGAAATAAATTTATTCAAATGTTAGATTAAGTTTACACAAAATGAATGACAAAATGTTAAAAGTCCATAAAGAGAAACTGAATAACAGAATTTTTAATGTTTATTTGCGAATAAACACAAATTGTAAATAGTATTTGATGAATTTTAATAAATTCTATACTTCTAAGAGTTTGGCCAAGGCGGAAGCAAACAAATTAATTTAATCAAAGAAAAGCTTTATTTAGTTTCAATTTTTGCTTCAAAACTGTACAGATTTTATCAGCGGCATTGAATGTATCAAGAATTAAAGTGGGCAAATAGTATAAAATCCATTTTGGATCTTCAAGTTGTTTTTTCGTTATACGTACATTTGCTTACCATAACTCGAGCCCATTAAAGTGTTGCCACATATATGAAATTACATAAAATATTAGGACGCTCTTATATACCATCTCCAAACTTTATGCTTGTCATAGCAGACTTAGCGCTACAGCTTCTTGTTAATTTCAACCGTCTGTCTACAACTGTTCAACATTTTGGCAGATTCGGGCACCCTTCAATTACCAAATTAAAATTTCTATACTTGCTGTTGTAGTAGATTTAGCAATCGGGTTCTTTGTAAATTTCACCAGTTTGGCCATGTACATCAAATAACATCAACTATTGTAATACCCTTTACTATATAATTTTAAATATTTTAAAGTATTTCTTGTTCTCATATCAAACAAAGTAGTGGACTTTCTGCCTAATTTTCAAGTGTTTGTATATTACGGCTCAAAATATACGAACATTACATTAATTTTGGAAACACCCTTTTATTTCCAAATTCAAATTGTACACTGGCTATAGCGGACTTAACAATATAGATATGTTTTAGCTATCTGTCTGTTACGGATCTAAGGTTTGGCTACATTGATCATCTGTTGGGACACCCTTTTATTCCCAAATCAAAATTTTATACTTCTTGTTATAACGGAGTTAGCAACTGTTACAACTGTTCAAAAGTATGGTCATTTACATCAAACTAAATGCACTATTGGGGCACTCTTTAATTTACAATTTTGAAAAAAATACTTGTTACAATATCGGTCATGGAAATCGATTTCTTGTCCAATTTTCAAGCGTTTTTCTATAACGATTTAAGAGATAAGCTAAATTTACGTCACCTGTAGGACACCTTTTGATTTTTAGATTTATTAATGTATTATCGTATCCTCATAATTTTCCCGGTAAATTAGCAGCTAAAGTGCACATTGCGTTTTCGACCAGTATGAATCGTTGTCATCTTTTGTTGATGACTCAAACATCAAAGTGAAATAACAGTAGTTCTGAATTTTGCACTCTACTATATGGCGACACCGAAATTAATAAAGAATGATTTTTTCAGGCATAGCGGTAAAAAATACGACCACCTACAGGATGTATTTTTTATATTTCGGTTATCTAGAGAACGAGAACGAACTGTCCGGCTAAAAATAGAATTTTCTTTGTAATTCATAGAGCGATTCACGGGCCAATCGATTACAAAGGAATGCACTCTTGATGAAGAGCGCGTTGCGCGAATGAAATTACGGTTTTCAGGAACAAGTTCCCTAATTTCATAAAGGCACATTTCGTTGTAGTAATGAAGCACACAACACATTGCGTCGATGCTTCAGTGAGTCAATAGAGTTGCATACCCTACTGTCACTGAGATCAGATGGAGTGAAAAAATTCAATTAAAAAAACCTAGGCATTTGAATGCTTCTTTTGCAACAGGAAAAATATGCTTGTTCCAACGAACATCGCATTGTATTTTCATGCCAAGTCTTCTGATTCCTTAACATATATAACACCGATAATTGCAGATGAGGAAGCATTTTCAGCAGTACGCCTGTGTGAAAGAACACAGCACTGGGTTTTATGAGCGTTAGCCTCAACCCTCTTCGCCAGGCCCCTTTCGAAATTTACCGAAAGGTCGCGATTAAGGGTATTGTCCATATGCTTTCTCATAGCCCCAATTTCCCGAAGGCTTGGTCTATTGCGAAACGAAAATGTAAAAGGTCATTAAGCAAAAAATAAGAAATAGGGCAGGGCTCTTATATTTACTTTTATTTTGTAGCCTTCTTTTAAGTAGCCTGTTTGTTACTATGGTATAACCAATGTTGCCATATTAAAATTAAAAAAAGATTGTTCATCCCCTTTTATTAATTGAATGAATTTTTTTAATGAGAATCTAAAGAAGGTAAGCCAAATTGATCAGAATTTTTAAGGGGAATTAAAACCATTCCGGTCGAAGAATTTGATATGCCTATATGTGTGAAATAATAAAATGATTTTACAGTCTTAATTGAATAAATAACTTTACTTACAAATTATTTATTTTATCTTTTGTTTATAAAGAAAGCAAATTAATATTTGCATTGGAGTGGGAATAAAGATTAAAATTTTACAGTCTAATGAATTTTAAATTTTCCAAGTCTTTTAATTTAATAAAGGCCAAATATTGATGACCTTATGCTTTAGACCTGCTTCTGGCATCGGTGGAAAGGAGCAAAAAAAACTGTTAATAAAATGCAGTGACGACAAAATTTTCTTATATGCAAGACAACATCAGATCATTTCTCAGTATCTTTCTTTTCGACTATTAATTGTTTCAGTGAATAAGGCGTGGCCAAGCTGGGTAAAACTTTCATTCAAAACTGCAAATTAATATAAACAGCATGTTATTTATTATTTTTAATAACTAAAGCTATATTTTCAAAGAAAGAAAAAAAAAACAGTTCAATCGTATTTCCAAAATTTCCTCGCAGACAGAAATATGTAATAACATCGTCTCATTTAGCTAAAAGCACCCGGAATAACACCCCTAAGACTTAAAAATATTTATTTATAATTTAATATTTTCTTTATTCTTGCATGCAAATGAATTTTAATAATTGCATTACTTATTTCCATTATAATAATAAACCAAAAAAAAAACATGTCTTTATTGTGTTTTAATATATTAAAAATAACACACATCAGCTTCTTCTTTATTAAAAGCATTTAATGAACTTTTTGAATTAAATTGAGGTGTATTATTCTGTCATTAAATATTTAAAATGGCCTCTACATACAAAGAGTTTCTTTGGCTTCTAGTGTGTCAATAAAATTTTCATCTTTTTGAAAAAAAGTGTAAATTGATGTGTTAAATTTTCACAATAAATTTTAATAAAATTTTTCAAAGTATGAAACAAAATGTTAAAATTAATTTCTAACAAATTTGTGTAGATGTAAATGTTTAAATGAACTAACAAACTTATGATAAAAACATTCATATTTTTTTAAACGAAAGACAAACTCTTAAGTTATTTTCTTGAAAATTATCTCTAGATGGGTTTGCCTGTGTTAGTATGTGTTTTAATAAATATGGCTGAGTAAAAGTAATTGAGGAAGAAAGAAAATCAATTTAAAATCATAAATGAAATATGCGAGTGTATCTTTCATAAAAGTACATCATTTATTTATTATTTAAATCAAATATATCCTAAGGATACTCTAACACATGCAAATACACATAAATACTCAGGGATTTTAAATATTAAAGAGCTACAATCACAATCACATTTTGTAAAATAAATAAGTAGAGCAAATAATTGTAATATTATAGTTTAACACTATTTGTGATATACTTACATACAACACAAATACAATCAAACACACACACAAATACACACATATAAACATAGACATGTTATGGATTTAGTTACAAACATTTAATGACAATAATATTTAATGATGTTGTTTCTGTTCTTATAGTTACTAATGTTATTGTTGTTGTTTATTAACTAATACAATTACATGATATAAAATCTTATACATAAATAAACAGACATTTACACTTTGTGCAAGATAAATGTCTATTTGCGAATACACAATTTACACACACTTTCAAGCAGTTTTCGGCAGCTGTATAGAATTATTTGCTCACATACACATACACAAGTTGAAAAACATATTTAACGACCCAAGAATTGTTTTTAACAAAATTACAAGTAAATTATAATTAGCTGCGAGAGTTGTAGAATGAGTGCAAATTACAAAAGCAAATTTTAAAAAGAATAGGTGGTTTCAATAGAATTTTAACAGTGCAGTCACACGGTCAAGTTTTTGTTCAATTCTCTTTCAAGAAATTTACACATACTGCTTGTCAAAATTCACAAAAATTGAAAGCTGTGACGTAGGCTGCACGCGATTTCAAAGCAAGTTTTTAAGCAAGATGTCAAGAAAACACTGACAGCAGAATTTTTAATGCAAATTTGGAGGGAAAAGCTTCAATCAGCTGTTTTTTTGAATGTAATTTGAAAGACTCAATTGAACGAAAACTTGAAAGCAAATTCTCAGCAAGTTTTTAAAGTGTGAGTGTATTGGTTAAAAAATGAGAGAAATCTTAAAACTTGAAAGAAAACTTGATCGTAGTTACAATTAAAATATTTTTTATTTAAAGTATCAACACAAGGCTTTTCATTTGCAAATGATTTGTGCATATGGCTGGAGCTCTTCTTGAGGACACGCATTCTAGACATCCAATATTTCTAATTTTTAAAGCACTGCTGACCGTATATCATGAATAACACAAATACTGTTGGCCATTAAACTTTCTATTAAACAATAAATTTTCATACTAGTAGCCAAGCTGTTCTTTCCTTATTAATCTTGGGAGATCACATTTTTGAAAGTTTTTCAAATCCATGGCATGAACCTGTTTCTATAAAAGGCGAGCAGAACATATACGAGAATATTTGGATGATTAGTAACTTTTAAAAGTTTCTTTTAAGTAATTAAACAATCAATTTTATTATTGATTAATACGGTCTATTTATCGACAAGTATTAATAAGCTGATGCACGACGAATCTAAACATCCCTTTAGAGCAGACAATTTACCAAACCGCCGCCAAAAGATAGACTTTGAAAATAATTCCATCATGGTCGTACAAGTACTAGAGACTGTTGTAGTCACGGAAGTAAGCACGTTGTCTACAAATCAGGTTGGCCAGGGTTTAACCCCTGCTGCAACCAAAAATTACAATATGTTTTTTTTTCTGCTTAACGATAGAAATTCATATTCAGAATTTAACAATAAAGCACGCAGCAACCTTCGTCAGTACTTTTACATTTGCCGGCGAAGTAAAATAACTTACAAAATGGCTTTACTTTCACCACCTGTTCTTTTCTCTCCCTTATCCCTTTCCTTAAAAAAATATAGAACGGGTACACTAATTAAATAGGCATTGTTGCCTAAAGTGCTACTTCTGTTTATAAACAAAACAAAACATAGAATGAAAGTGTGCCAGGTGCATGAGCCTGTTGGAATATAAAACGATACAGGCCGTAATTTATCTACTCCGGACGGAACAGGACATCTGCTGTGGTCTTTAGTTTGCAACAATTTTTACTGCCTTCTTAGCATAACAGTGACTTTACGTGGCCCCACAGGAAATAACTGCACGAACTTGGAGGCTAATTAGCAGATTACTTGCTTTAAGTCAACTTATCATTGAATTTTTTATCAAAAAGTCTTGGTGAAGCTACAACTTAACCGGATTAATGTCACTCATATTTGCAAGCTTCGTATTTATTTTACGGAAATTAGAAACAGTGATGCCACCAGCGTGTAAACCGCAATTATCTGGATGCAATAAAATCTGCCAGGTTGCCATGAAAAAGTTTCCCTTTGTATGCGGTTATTTTGAGTGACAACAAAAACCTTTAATAAAAATGAGCCATTTCATTGAACACAATTGTGCGATAGAATTAATTCATTACTGATTCTCAAAGTAAAGTTGAATAATCTGAAATCCTGTTTCTATCATCAATCTGTGGTTTGTTCCAGAGTATATGATCTAGGGATGTAATAATACGCCATTTCGCCGATTCAATACCGATACTCAAAAATAAATATCGCCGATACCGATTCCGATACCGATACGCATATTGAAATCGAGCTCAAGTAAAAATTAACAAAACTCAAGTAGAGTAATTCTTCTATTATACAAAGTAACAGTGTTAATTAATGAGCCATTCGAATCATCAAAATTTTCAATACATTTCAGTTTCTAAGATTTAAATTTTCAAACTACAAAACGTCTGCAATATTTATGACTTTACAAAATAAACGATAACATTCAGTTCAAGATATAAAATTAATATTAATAAGATTTAAAAGACAACGAATTGAGTTTGAGGTCATGTTAGATTTAAAGACAACATCGCAAAAAATTAAAATTTAAATTGATATAAATAAGATGTTGTTTAAAAAACAAAGTGTTCTCGAATTTTTCGGAGTTAAACGATTTCTAAAAAATTTGAAGCAGACCTGCAGTGGAAAATAGTTTCTCAAATGCTACAGAACTTATCTGAATTTTATGTTCTGCTTTCAATATGTTATTTCTCATAGTTGTCATGTAAAAAAAAAAGAGTTGAAAATTGAATATTTTGTTCAAAAATTCTAAAGAGAAATATAAGAAGTATCGGCGTATTGTCAGTAAAATATCGCCGATATCAATATATCGGAAAACTAGAAGTATCGCTAATATATCGGTATCAGTTGCATCCCTAATCTGATCATAAATTAAACAAATTGAGCACAGTAATGACAGTCAGTCTCTTATATACCCTTCACCATATATTTAAGACCGCACGTACATTTAAATCGGCATAAAAAAAAATCATTCCTACCCTTAAGTTTTTCTGTTCAAATCATGTGGCAAAAATGATAAGTTTTGCTTAGGGTTGTTGTCCCAACTAGTAAAATTGTGTTGGATAAATAGTGAAATGTGAATAAATAGAAAAAATAACCAACTGCACACGAAAGTTGAAAAAAGATATGAAAAATTTAGAGGCAGGCGTGGTGTTTTGACTGCTGCCCCACAGCATCTGGACCAATATTTCAATAGCTGATTTTTCGAGCTTCTGTCTAATCGATTGACGTATTTAAATTTTCTCTAGCTCATATAGTGCTATGGCAAAGTTGATTTCAATACTAACACGGACGGGCAGACAAACATCGCTCAAATGAATTCGCTAAGCATAAGAACTCAGAATATTTAAAGGAACAGAAATGGATATTTAAAATTATAAGTGGAATAACAATCTTAGATACACCCATTTTTCACCTGTAAGAAAGTGTATAAAAATATTTTTACAAATGTGAAAATTTATTTTTATTTTATCAGATGAAATCCATGCTCTTTATATCCTACTGATGATCCTCTGTAAATACATAACTTTTATATTTAAAACTCAGTTTTGGTTGATTGGTTTTTCTCAATAATAGCTTTCCATTTCAATTCAATTCCAAAGATCTACTACGTACTCGCCCTTAACATTCACATAAATATGTAGATGTGTAATTAAAATGTAGTTATATTGGATGTACAATAAACATGACAATGAACTTATTAACAAATAAATACAAATAGTACATAACCGATTGTAAAAGTCCCAAAGTCAAAACTATAATTTAAATGTTTGCGGTAGTCGTATGTAACAGTAGAAGCATGTTTGCATTCAAGCAATTTTTATAAAGTCAATATGTTATACAAAGAAGTTATAATCACATTTGTAATTGTCTAGTTCCAAATTAATAATTTATGTTTTTTTATTTTGAATTCTTAATTGGAAACATTTGTAAAAGTATGTGTAATTTTTTGTAATAATTTTGAAACATAGGCTGGACCATAACGATCAAACAAGTTGGATAATTGACCAGTTGCAAAACAGACAGTATTAAGGTTATTTTGAGAATAAAATAAATAAATAAAAAATGTCTAAAACTTAAACTAGAGCAGATTGAATAAGAGACGCCTGTTTCATTAGAAAATCTAACTTCATTTTCACAAACAGTTAACGAAATGAATTGTGATT
This sequence comes from Cistogaster globosa, assembly GCA_937654795.1. NCBI lineage: Eukaryota > Metazoa > Arthropoda > Insecta > Diptera > Tachinidae > Cistogaster > Cistogaster globosa. The sequence goes on from OW569403.1 coordinate 6,371,579, forward strand.
TAGGCCTTTTCATCACGTAGTGTAGTTGGACTTGAGCGAAAAATCCTAGAAATGGATCAGCGCCTTGGACCGCTGCGGTTCTATTAGCCAACTCAAACAATGCACCTTGTTTTATTCGATTTATTTCTGTTATCTATGGTGAGATTATGTTTGAAAACCAAAGTTTGCTGTAATCAGCACTGAAGCAAATTTCATTTATTATATTTACGAAAAAAATTAGTTTGACCTTAATTAAAAATAATTAGTGAAGTAAGTAAAAAAAAAACAAATATTGTGGTGACAGAGAATTAAAAAATAAGAAAAAAATTTTACATAAAAATATCAATGACGCTTAATGGGTTAAACATTTTTTTAAAAATATAAGTATTTCCTAAAAGATCTCTTTAAAATCTTCTAAATGAAACTAATATTGACATCTTAAAAATATGAAGTACAATAGTACCTTTCCATAAAAAGTTCGGAGGCCCATATCTCAGAAAATATGGGCAGGCTTCAATGGTTTTTTTTTTCTTATTTTTTAATTCTCTATCTTTCACCTTAGGAGGACAAACCTTTTGATTAGAGATACTTCACTAAACTAAATTTGTTCTGAATGATATGAAAAAATTAAGGGAGGTGCAGTGTTCTGCTTGCTGCCTACAAGGAACTGGACTGATTTTGCTGATTTTCAATTAAAAAATTTCAAAACTAAATCTGATCGATTGAAGTATTAAAATTTTGATTTGCACATCTAGTGCCTTGGCAAAGTTGAATTAAACCCGAACATAGACGGACATACGGATATCGCTTAATCGACTTCGGGGTGCACATTGTAGAAATTCCAATCGGAATAACAATTTTATATTTACCCTCTTTTCACCTGTGATGAAGAGTAGGATAAAAAATTTATTTGAGATAATTTTAATTCAAATCTATACCTGATTTTCTTAAAATTCAAAACTTTATTCAATAAACAGACGTTTTTTTCTTTATAATAAATTTTAATTTGTAAATTTCATTTAAATTAATTTTCTATATTAACAACTTTTAGTTAAAACAATAGTAACACTTAAGAAAAGCTGCATGTAAAACTAGTTAACCCATTAACTCCTAGAAAGTGAAAATTGATTTCGACAAAACCTTTTTTAAGAAAAAATTAAAATATATCTTTAATTTCTAACAAATTGTCGTGAAATTTCACACGTCTTTAACAGAAGAATAGTAAAAATTAAGTTTGGACATTACATAACAGACATAGCCGACACCGCGACGCTTTAAAGTAGCGCACAATGGGTGTATAAAAAAATCAAATCCGTTACGAAATTTCTAAAATCTAAAAAATTTACAGATTTTTTCATCTGCCGATATCTCTTGTCAAGCTCCTAAAAAAAACTTCGTAAGCATGTAAATTATCTTTTACAATTTAAAGAGATTCCGCATTTTAAAACTTAATTTTGGTTCTAACTTTGACTTTTTTTAAAGCAGAGCCAAAAGCTTACAATTCATACAACAACATAATTTAACAGCTAATAAATACATTTTTTTGAACTAACAAATTTTGTAGTACTCACAAAAAAAAAAAAAAAAAAAAAAACTTTTTGAAAAATTTTGGTCACAAAATAAATTTTCAGCGAAAAATTTGATTTTTTTTTTGTTTTTGTAAGTTATTGAAAAATTTATAGCCAACAATTCTTGCAAAAAAAACTGAAGTCAAAACAGATTTCATCTGTCTGTCAATGACGTTCAAAAGTATGGCCACATACATAAAATATTATAAACTACTCGTGTTATGACTCTCTTATATTCCATTTCTAACTTTTATACTTTTATAGCGCCCTTAGCCTTATAGCTCCTTGTCATATAACCGTCTGTCTGCACCTGTTCAACACCTTGCTAATTTATACATCATCACTAGGGACACCTTTTAATTTCCAAACTCAAATTTTATCCTTGCTGTTGTAGTAGACTTAGCATTCGGGCTCTTTGTAAATTTCAACTGTCTTTCTATAGCGGTTCAACAGTTTGGCCAAATACATCAAATTTCATCGACTATTGTAAAACCCTTTAATCCTTAATTTGTAATTTTCGAATTATAATTATACCAGCGTGTAATTTCCAAGTGTTTTTATATAACAGTTTTAAAATTACGGCTATATTAGTCAAATTACATTTATTTTGGGGACACCCTTTAATTTCTAAATACAAATTGTATATTTGTTGTTATAGTGAATTTGGCAGTGCAGTGCAGGTCCCTTGTGAGCTTCATCTGTCTGTGTGTAACGCTTCAAAAGTTTGGCCACATTCATTATATTATATCAGCTATTGGGATACCCTTTTATTTCTTTAATCCAAATTTTATATTTGTAGTAATTGCGGAGTTAGAAATACATGTTCGTTAAAAATTTTAAGCATCTGTCTACAAATGTTCAAAATAAGACCATATACATCCAATTAAATGAATTATGGGGGGCACCCTTTAATTAATAATTTTGAAAATTATACTTGTAACTGTAACAGTGACAGCAATAGACCTTCTGTCCAATTTTTAAGGGTTTGTCAAAAACGGTTTAAAAGATAGGCCGATATAGGTCAATTTAGTCACCTATTGGAACCCCCTTTAATTTTTAAATGTATTTTTGTATTACACTTTGCCATTGAAATCTATTATGGTGCTCAGTTTTCTTCTTTTAAAATCTTGCCCTTTACGGTTCGTAATACAGGTAAAAAAATGTGTATTATCTAGGGACACCCTTTAATTTTTAAGAATATAAACTGTTTTTACAACGAGATCAATCTGTTGGCATCACCTTTTCAATAAAGAAAAAACTTCAGATCGGTTTAAAATTACAGAGTTCCAAAAAAAATTTAAGCAAACAGCTTATGTTGCTTTGAAGGCTTTTTATATAGAAAAAAGTGAGCCGGAAGCCTGCACGACAGCTCAGCTCAATGGCAAACACACTGAAGAGCAGGCTGGGTGAACACAGACCAATAGAAAGACATAACTCATGTAACAAATCGTAGACCACTTCAGTTAAATACAAAACAGGTTTCTAGGTGAATCAATCATCAATTAGGGACCCCAAAAAAATAATAATTATTCTTTAAAATAAAAATATTTTGCCAAATGTTGCTTTTCTACTCTTTTTTCTATTTGTTAGATCCATTAAATTATTTATAATGACAATCTAAACGATAATTTTTCACTTATAAATTCATCTACTGTTATGAATTTGGTCAATGTATGTTGGTAGCATTAGACAAAAAACAAATGACCACTTAAATTGACAAATGTACTTTAGGTCAAACGATTTATACAACAAAAACAACAAGCAACAAAACAATAGAAAACAAAAGAATGTGTTATTACTATACATTTTTGCTGATGATCCATGCCAGACTCAAAATCTCATCTAAATAGTCGAAGCATTATAAATACAAACAAATGTCCAGTGTCTAAAGGGGCAGACCGGTGGGAAGGCTTTTATATCAGTTTAAGCTGTTAAGTCGACCTACAAATCCATTCACATACACATATGCTTTCATTTTAATGTTGGTATACAAACTTATACATGTTCATACACAAATTGTGTGTCTGGGTATGTGTTTGTTTAGTAGCATTTGGCAAGACTTGAGATACCAATTAACTTGTTTTTCTACATTCAAATTTCCTTGTAAATGTAGGGACAACATTTTATTAACATTTTTGTGGTCATTAAAGACAAAATGAAGGTGGAGAATCTTGAGTCGAAAACAGAGAATAAATACTTGTTTTATGTAAAACAACATATTTTTCATTTGATGTCATTGTTGTTGTGTGTTTTTTTTTCTAGAAAAGGATGTTCAAGAAGGATAAATGTTTAACCTTTATAAAGGTATTCTATTAATGTTTTCTTTACTCGTTCGTTATACACTAGAAAGATATAAGTGAGGGTCATGATGACAAAATCTAAGAAAAATTTCATTTATTTATGTGTGTAGTAGGGGTAATTTAAACTTTATTTGGCATCATTTTAATGTTTTGTAATTTTTTATTTCATAATTTTGATTTTTAACTAGAACTAACTAGCCTGGCTTAAAAGTCTGCCTTGGACTGGTTTTCGATAATTAATGGAAGTCATTTAAGATATAAACAAATATGAAAAAACTTTAACGCAACGAATGGCAAAACAATAAAAATAATCCTACTTACGCTTAAATATATTTAAATCACAATCGCATTACCTGCAAAGGATTTTTTAGGGATAAAATAAATTAATTGCTGAGGATATTGGTGAAAAGAGTAGCTAATGGACGTGCATGAGTCGAAGAGTACTACTTCCAGATCATTGCTGGAATGCCATCATGCCAAGAAGACTTTATAATACTAAGATCTGCTAAGACCTCTTGCACGTGCTTGAAACAATATCTTCTGATGTTCTGTCAAGCACTGGCACACCGACTGACTGCTTTTCGGCAAGTAGGAGTTTCTTGCTAATTGACCAGTCAGAATGGTAGCTTCATTAGCCAGGTCAACGAATTTTAATTATCCTTTAAAGGAGTCGGAATTGTGGAACATTATTTCTTACTCTTTCAACAAATGACCAAAAACTCTTACTACCCCAAGAAGAAAAAGGACCTTTAGCACGAATATATTTCTCTTGTAGATGTTTTTTTACTCCTAAGTACCTTTACACAGGAAGATCTCACTCTCTAGTACAGCAAATCAGAACTTGCGTTTTCGTTTCTAGGCCAGGTGCTGAATGCTTTCTCTCTATATCGGGCTGCATTTTTACACATCTGATTAAACCAGAACTTCGTTTTAAGTTTAATCGAAAGTTGCTTTGATGGAATGAAAGCTTTCATTCCTAGCAAAATTATATTGGCAATCATTTTTGACATGACATCCGTAACGCTGTCTAGGAAGCAAAGCACAACAAGCCTTTTTGTAAAAATATCTTAAATGTATCGTGGCTGTTCGTGAGAGGTTTTCAAGTTCCGAATGCTGAAAGAAGGCGGATCCAAAGTACCAAGAGAAGCATTATTTTAAATACACAAATGTTTAAGATAGAAATATTATTTATACGTACTTGCGGGCGTTTTGTAATGAAAAAAAGTAAAATAGATTACAGAAGATTGTAATGCAGAATTTTCTTAAATCTTTTTGATTTACCACAATGAAGAACTTTCTATATTTTTTCTTTGTCTTTAAATATGGTACAACATTTGCAATCGGGTTAAATATAAAAAAAAATTAAGAAAGCAAAAAAAAATTTATACCAGAAGTACTAACTAATGCACAGTTCTGCTTTAAGTAAGTGTCAGACTTTCAATTTTCTATGCACGTGAGTAAAAGACACAAAATTTAGCTGCTGTGTGGTCCACACACATATAAAATAAAATGTTTCGTTTAAACCAAAGATCAAACAGAGATTCCAGTCATCAGTTATAGCAAACATTCAAGTCTAACTTCGTGCTTTACTGTTTCTAACATAAGCAAAATTTAATCATTGTAAAGTACGGTGGTGTGGTGTGATTGGATTTAGCCACCACTACTTTTAAGCCTGACTTCTTCTAGGAAAAAGTGTTAATATTAAATTTTTATAACCTTTAATTTTATTATCGACCCCACTGTGCAGAAAGTTCTTCATGCTGCTAGTATGGTGTTTTATATATTTATTACTCTAGTATATTGTTACGAAAAAATATCTTTATACAACCGAAACAAATGTACGCTTTTTATATTGTATTTCTACAGAATGTTTTTTTCTAATCGACCGAAAAACCAAGTAACAGCAAGACAGTTTGTTCATTTTGATCGTTTTTATAGAAACATTTATATTGGCTCATATCTAGGCGGACATTAGTAATTGTATAAACCAAAAAAAAACTTAAAAAAAGCTGCCAGATGTTTGAAAAAATGAGATATGTTAACGTTTTTACACGCCTTTGAATAAAAATGGCAGTTACCAGTTTTGTGGCAGCATCAAGCAACACGTATAATAGAATGCTATGTTGTTTGGCAGTTCTTTAAAGAACCCAGCCGTTGATTTATTTGACACCTTTAATTTCATAAATACCTTTACTAAATACCTGGCGAAATAATTAAAATGAAAGGTTTGCCTGGTTTAAAAATTGTTTGGAAGCCCATAAGCGAACGTAATATCAGATCAACATTATTCAATACAGCATCGCACTAAATTTTGAAGTAAAATAAAGTCTCTCACAACTTTAAAGAAAAAATTGCAAACTTTAAATGACTGTATAAAGAACCAGATTGTAAAATCATATGGACTATTACATACATTATGTTGACCTCAAATAAACAATAAAGTTAAAACGCTAATACCCACATAAATAAATGTTTACTTACGTTTATTTAGTACGTGTATTTACATATGTAAAATTCTACTTGCATGCTTATGAATTTGACTGAAATTGACTTACTGAGGTCAAAGAATTTCCCAAGAACTTTTAGGACTCAAAATTACAAATAATCACAAAAGCTAAACAAGTAAAAAAAACTGTGTAACTGTAAAAGCTAAATAACACAGACCAATTTATATGCGAACATATTAAACCACACAAACACATGTAAAGGAACTTAATTTGTTGTTTGTATTGTTTGTTTGTGTGTGTGTGTGTAATTCATAAGAAATAAACAATTTTAAGTTGTAAACATTATAAAAGATTTAGAATGTATTTAAGGTTTTGAAATATTATGTAAATTTTACTAAAACATTTGTTTTTACTCTTCTCTAACTTTGCTTGTTTGTTCGGTTAATAGCCATTAAATTGCAAAGACATGTTTATGCATGCTAGCATTAGAAATTAAAAGTTCTTTTCGAAAGTATTCGTATTTTTTGCAAATTTATATGGATTTATTTTTTGAACCAAGGGACTGCTTTGTTTATTTATTTTTAAGCAATCAAGGCTTGAAAAATTAGATTTAGGAATTTTCATTCTTTTGAAGAATACGAATTTTTGAAAAATAAAAAAAAACTATTTTTAAACCAGATATTAAATTTAATAAAACTAAAGAATCGTTTTTTAATCCGTTTGTAATTTGTACAATATCTAATTGGACCCCATAAATTGCGTATGTTCTGAGATCTTATGCATAGCAAAGTCGATTAAGCGATGTCAGTCTGTCCGAACGTGTTCGTGTTGATCTCAACTTCGCCAAGCCACTAGATGAGCTACAAATGAGCTACAGAAAATTTAAATACTCCAATCGATCAAATAGAGTTTCGAAAATTTTGCTATTGAAATTCAGTAGGACCGGTCCCTGTCCTTTAAAGCAGCGGCCAAACATCACGCCTTTCTCTAATATTTATACATCATTTGAAACAACTCTAGTTTAGCGAATTAACTCCAATCAATCAAAAAAAAAGCATAAAATACGTATGTAGAGAGATCAAATATAAAAAAATAGCAAGTAAAAAAAATTAACGCCAGCCCACATTTTCCGGGGTATGGGCTTCTGAACTTTTTATATTTTGGAAGATATCAAGTCAATATGAGTATCATTTAAGAGCTATTGAAAATATGTTTCAAAAATATTTATATTATTTAAATGCGATTAACTTGTTAAGAGTCAAAGTATTTTTTTTTTTTTTGTTATTTTATAATATTGGTTGGCTTTTCATTTACCAAGTTGGGACAACAACCCTAAGCAGAATTTAAAATTCTTGAAAAAAACCTTTCCTTATGGTAGGAAAGATTTTTTAGACCGATTTATATTTGGTACATTAGTATGGTACATGTGGTCATACATATAAGCATAAGGGTATAAGATTCGGCACAGCCGAGTGTAGCACTCTTTCTTGTTCTATATAACACTATTAGGATCCATTTTGTGCTCTAATTTAGCATGAACAATGCTCATTTTTTCTCTAAGATTGTAACCTCTAGCGATAGCTGTTGGCCAGTTCTAATTTATAAACGTACATACAAATATGTTCGCTTTTGCCTCCAGCATAAATAAAATTCTTTGATTTTTCTCTATTAGTTATTTTTTAATTAAAAATAAATTTTTAAGCTCGAAGGTAATTTTTCATAAGCCCGAAATGGAATAATTTAAAGCAGCGACGCGTCGCATTCCTGAGTAGCTTAAGGCGCATACTTAAAACTGACACTTTAATTCAACCGAGCAAGCCGTCTTGATGATACGGAGTTGTTTCTATTATGTCAAGGATAAATGGTTTCGGTCATCCCTTTAATAGGCAACAATTTTTAACTTATATTTTTTGTAATTTGTATCAGATCTTAAGACTTTCATTCAGCTCCAAAAAAGTTTTGAGCGCAAGTTAAAAATCAAAATTAAAAAGAATTTAATTATAACTTTTAAAGTACATAAGAAATCTTTAGAAGTAAACAGAAGAGCAATTTTAAAGAGATGATGGTTAAAGATTAAAAGGCTGTGATATATATGACGTGGAAAAGTACCAATTAGCCTTCAGGACGACTAACTCAATACAAAAATTATTAGTAAATGAAATCATAAATAGATAAAGAAGACAAAAGTGACGTTGTGTATAGTATTAATAGAGATGTGGCCAGTAAGTATGCTATGATTTATGTTGGGACAACTAAAACAAAACAAAAAACCAAGCAAAAAAAATAATACTGCCTGCACCCTGTACGGTAAAAAAAACATATACCGAGAATATTAAAAGGAGAGAAAAAACTTTTGTAGAAGATTGACTTTAGAAATGCTATATATGATTTACGTTTCATCAAATAACAGCTTTAATTACAAACAAAACATTGAAAAATTCCCTCAAATTTATAGAATTATTTTTGGTATATAAATGTTTACTGAGCAAAATTTAAACGCTTGTCTTAGGATCAGTATTGTTTATTTAATTTTGTTTGATTTAAAAATAAAGTTATCTTTCGTTTATTTTATTTATTTAAATTAAATAATATATTTGTTCTATTTTTTATATTTGACAGTTTCTCCTGAAGGTGAGTAGCAAAGCTTTTCGAAATTTATTATTTGTTTATTCATTAACTTAATAATAATTAAATAATACAAAGCAATTATATAGAGCACTAGCTACTTAGGCCATCGGCTCAGCTTTTCGAAATGTTGGAAATAAAAATTAAATAATATTTTTTGGGAAACAAAAATAATAAAGTCTTTTAATTACCTAAAACGGTCTTAGGTTGTTACAACGATTTAAATAATTTATCTTTGAAAAGTTTCACTTTTCTGCGAGTTATCAATTCTTCATTGCTTAAGCTCTCTGCAAAGTAGTTCGAATGTTCTCAAAATAGACTTTTGTAGATGGACTTTTTTCTAAGATTTAAATCTAACAACTGTTTTGAATTTACTGCCCGTCCCACGATGTCGCAATCGTTCGTTCGTTCGTTCGCACAATTACATTCAAAACAAAAACAAATTCTTAAAAATTGTTTTTGTTTTGCATGTAGTTATGCGAACGAACGATTGATTGCGATATCGTAGGACTGGCAGTTAGACTCGATATTTTTATTGTGTCCAGTACACAAGATACTGTATACAACAACATGATTTTGGTTTGTAAAATTTTAAAAATGCTTTAGGCAGCAAGATGATATTCTTACGCAACTTAAATAAATTCTGCTGTTATAAAAATTATGGAAACCTTCATTAGAAAGGTTAAATTAAACTATTGTTAAACAATTTGCAATTTCGCTCTTTTAGAAACGCAATTTTGTTCTCTTTGTAATTTTTAGATACCATATTTTTTTTTAATTATTATTATTTGAAATTAATTTACTCCATTTTCAAGAGAGTGGCCTTTGCGATAACTTAAACTTTTCCGCTTATTTTTATGAAAAAAAATTATACTCAAATAACGTATGAATAAAGGTTTGGAGAGAAGATGCCTTTATCTTACGAAACTTATCCCTAATTTTGTTTCACTAAAAGTGGAGTTTTACCATTTTTTAATATAACGCCCCTTTATTATTTGTCTTTTTTGCCAGAATGCGTTTTTTTATTAAGTTATTTTTGTTAAAAACTTTTAATTTAATATGAAAGGGAATGATATGTAAATCTTTATTTATTTGTTTTATTCTTCTTCTTCTTCTTTTCCCATTTTTTTTAACCTTGTCCTCCCAAAACTTATCTTCAAATACATGAAAGCGTTATTTTATATCTACAATCCTGACTTTTTATATGCCTTTCATAAGACATACCTGCTGTCTGCCAGCTATTTGCTTTGGAAGATTTAACCGCTAAAAAATATTTGAGCTATTTTCGCCACAACTTCTGATTTATTTTAAATTAATTGTCAACTATTATGCAATTGAAAATATAAGTCATCTGAGGCTATTTTTCTATACTCCAATGTTTTGTAACATCTGCTGATATGAAATTTATTTTAGCCCAGTTATTTTGAATCAATCACTCTTAATGGTATTCGGGAGGGGCAAGGTTTTTTTGCCTCCTAGCCAGCAATAAAAATGGTTTTAATTTCAAATAGCTTTTTACTAGAACTGCAATAAAAGGACGAGCCATAATAAACAATAGTTTCGTAAATGATTCCGTATTTTGTTTGCTTACCACTGCTTGATCTCTTTTCAAATAGATCTGCAAAAGACTGAAAATCAACAAGTCATTATTCATTACACCCTTTCAAAGTTTATAATACAAAGAATATAATGCTTGAAGTTGATTTGTCCATTTGCTCCTTTCTAAATTTGTAATGAGTGGCGCACAAAAATCTTTAAAACTGAAAATTAAAAGTGGAAACTGGTCTGCATACTTTTACTTTCAACTGTAAAAACAAATGTGAATATTTATGTTTTTAATCGCATCCATGTAAATGTATTTATTTAAATATGTATGACTTTAAGTACAAATGTGCGTATGTAGAAATAAAGAAAATATATTTGTGCCTAATGCCTTTTTTTGTTGAGGTTTTTATGCCACATTAGGCAAAGTTTTAAAACTAATTTGAATTCTTTGCATTTGTGAAAGACAAAAGTAACAAGGGATTGTTCTTTAATTTTGGACATATTCAAGAGATTTATAATGAAAGTATTAAATATTAAGAACATTTTATAAACTTATAAATGAAATGTAATTATGGAAATGTTTTGCTAAATATAAGAAAATTTTAAATTTAAATTTAAGTGACAAACTATTTTTTAATTTTAAGTCGTAATAAATTAAGCCAGGAAATAATATTAGAATTAAATACCATAAAAAGGATTTGACTTGAATTAACATCATTTATGTTTATAATACATTTTTGTTTTTCTTGAATCTATAAAATTTTTTCTGTTACTTTATCAAAGAAATTTCACAGTTTTAAAAATTAATGGTTTTTGTTTACTCTCACGCTTTAAGATTTTAACTTGTTTTTAAAGACATTTATTTGGCAAACTAACGTTTGTCTTATTTCGTTTAATTTTCTGCTGTTGCTTTTATAATTTCTAGGCCAAATGTTTGTTTAGTTATAGTCCGGCGCCTTTGTAGAATTTTCTTCATTTCTTCATTTTTGGGTCAAATTATATTTTTTCTTTTTTGCATTGCCCGGCTTTATTTGAATTAAGTTTGAAAAGAAATTTTCCGACGTTTGAGCAAATAAAGAAACAATTTACAATCTCTTTTATTTAAGTGAATTTGGTTTTTATTAAAATAAAGTCTTAGAAAATTAAGTTTTATTTGTAAACATTTAAGCTGTATAAAGAAACGAAAGTAAAGTAAACGAAAGGAATGTAAAAGGTGAATGAATAATTTCAATCCTTTATACCCTTCACTACATAAAGCGTAGAAAGGGTGTAACTAAGTTTGTCATTCCGTTTATAATATTTACAATATCCAGTTCCGATCCCATAAAATGCACTTTTTCTGAGTTCTTGTGGATAGCGAGGTCGATTTAGCGGTGTCCGTCTGTCCGTAAGTGTTTGTGTTGAAATCAAATTTTCCAAGGCAAAAGGTGAGGTAGAGAAAATTTAAATACTCAAATCGATCAGACATAGTTTCCAAAATTATGCTATTCAACATCAGCAACATCGGTCCATGTCCTTCGACGTAGCGCGCAAAACACCAGGCTTGCCTCTAATTTTTCCATACCTTCTGGAATACCTCTACTTTAAAAAGGTCACACCAATAAAAAATACACCATCTAAGGCGATCAAGAATTAAAAAATAAGAAAAATCTATCAAGTGAAAATATTGTTGCTCGCCAATATTTTCCGAGTTATGAGCCTCTGAACTTTTCATAAAAAAGTACAATTGTGCGTCATATATTTTAAAGTTTTCATATGGGTATCATTTAAAAGCTTTTGAAGAGATCTTTAGGAAATGACGAAATTTTGTGAAAATGCTTAACCCATTAACTTCGTACTTATTTTTTTTTTTTAATTCGTTATCACCCCAAAATTTGATTTTTTGACTGGAGTTACTTTACTGGCCAAAATTAGGATTTTAAAAAGGATATTTAATAAACCTCAGCTTTTAATAAAAAAGATTGTTTTTTAATATCTTAAACGGCCATCTCAACCATTTTTTCACAGCAAAATTTTTTATTTAAAAAATGAAAATAAAATTAATTTAAGCTGTTTAATATTTACGACACTTTTCTGTGATTTATTAACTGACATAATAATAATTATTTTTATAAAAGAAAAATATTTTTTCATTTGCTATTTCAATTTGATAAGCACCGGTGTTTATAAAAGTTTACCCATCTGCATATCTGTGATAATACGAATGTTATCATCTGATAATTCATGTTGCAAGTGCAAATAAGTAATTTAAACTGGTAACAATGTGTATTCCCGCAACCGCATATAAATATTATTTCTATTAATGTTAATTAATTTTAAATAAAAACATACTCATTTTTAAACAACAACAAGAGTAATTAATTATAAAAAAAATAATGAAAATTTTTTGAAACAAAAACAATTGTCACATAATTTTCTGTCTAGACATGGAAAATTTAGTATTTTCAATTAACTTTGTTTTTTAAGGCCACCATATTTGGTGCAGGTTTTTTTCTGTTGTTGCTGTAGTTGATATTATTGTTGGTTTTCACAAACGGCATTGAAACCAAGTGCAATGCATCCCTGTACGATACATCAACAGTGGAACATTTAGTTAAAGGAATTTAAGTGAGAGCATATGCAACATATTTTGTTCTTTAATTGTGATTTGTTGGCAAGACAACAGGCCAAATTCGATAAATGAAAGCAAATGTTTCCGCCACTAAATGAAATGTGGTATTACGTGATTCTGCTTGAGCACTTAGCCGTGGAAAAAATCATCATATTGAAAATAAGATTCCACGAATAATTATCAACCTCTTTTCTATTCAAGCCAAATCAAGACCAACAGAATAAATGGTTCAGGTTTATTAATTCCATGAAAGGATATAAATTTTGTTTTATTTCATTTTTTTTTTTTTTTTTTTTGTTCTTATTGATCGAAGACCGAAGTAATAATTGTCTTGAAAAAAAATTTATATCAAACTTTAATCCAACGTTCACATTATCCGTGACTCCATCAAATCAAAATAAGTTATTTATTTAATAAAAGGTCTTCCACTTATGCGGATGATATCTTCTTGACGTTTACTCTTTCTTGTTGGTGATCTGATAAAAATTTTTTGGATTTATTTTCCTACTCCACGCTTAAAAGAACAATTCAATGCTGCCTTAACGCAACAGCAATATTCAAACAGAAAATATTTATGCGCCAGCAGATTACATCACGTCATCCTAATAAAAATTATTTTTTTTTTAAATCATCATATTCCTAAATCTGTTATAAATCAAAAATTGTTCTCTACTCAACTGTCAAATTTTGATTTATTTCTAAAACTAAAAATATGTTTTCAGTGTGACTTCAATCTGTTTTACTCATAAATTGCATTTATTGACGCTTGACTGTAGCCTTGCACAACAATAACAACAAAAATACAACAAATGTTACAATTGCACATGATGGCTGGCTGAGACAGAAGGAATGCTTTGCAGGCATAATGTAGTCATAATATACAAAAACAACATAAAGAGAAGTAACATTAAACAAGGATATACATTTCTAGAGATTCAAAGAGGGGAATGAAGAGTAAAACAGATCCTAGATTCTTTTTGAATTTTATTTTTATTTTTGCTGTTGTCGTCATCATCATAAAAATAAAAACAAAGACATTTGAATATGTTGTGAATTACCTTCCTGCTGTCTTGTTTCGCTTGTTGCCTTCTGCTGTCTCAATCTGTCTGTCGGTCTGTTTAATGCAAGTGTCATACAAAGTGCATTTTATATGCACAAAACAAATGCAAAGCAGCAATGTCACCAGAGTATCATGACTACAACCAACCAACCAACCAACCATTCATTGACTGCAGGGATATTTCTATTGTAAATATTTTCTCTCAAGTGAAAACAATGCACAATCAGAACAAAATTGTTGTAGGTTTCGAGCATTAAATCAAGAAATAAATTTGAATACAAACACTAAATAATGCAAAATACAAATTCATATTTGCTACAGCTGGAAATAAAATATAAAAAACTAATACAACCCAAAAGGATTTTCCCACCCTGCACAGTGGGGCAAAATCAAAATATTTTGGAAATAATTCAGCCATTTGTAAACGTCTTGGTTGACTAATCCAAAATTAAATAAACTTATATCTTCAGTAATATAAAATTATAAAAGTGTAAAACATAATGGAACACGCATATTTAAGGACACATAGTTATGCATGTTTTTGTTCGATAGGAAATTTTAATATTTGTTGATCTCCGAAATTATGAAAAATTATGATTAAAACGGTCCAATTTGAGGAAAGTTAATTTACTAAATATTTTATCAAATTTTTATAAATTGACAAATCTAAGAAATTTTCTATGCATGTGTAATTGGTCAACCAAAATCAAATATTCTGAAAAATTAAGACAAGGTAAGTCCCACAATTCTCAAAATAGAGACCAAAACTTCCAAAATTGAAAATTTTAATATTTTTCCTATAAAGTCCACATATGTATGGGATAGGGCTCGGGAAATACTTTCAGCAACAATTCTGAGTATATATAACTTTTTTATAGTAGTTCTCTTTTTCTGATCATTTCTTTGGGATTTTAGATTATTTAGGCTAAAGACAAAATTTCGATGTGAAATAGGTCATTTTAAGGGACCTTTATCTTCTATCAGCATGATCATTTTCATGCAAAATTTAGTACAAGCTTACACACATAATATTATAGTTCACTTAACAAAATTAAAAAAATGTTTATGCATTCCTAAAGAAAATTTTTTTTTTTAAAATAAAAAAATAATTTTTGAATTTTTTAGTTAAAAATTGTGCAATTTTTACGTCAGAAAATATTCACCCTTAGTCTGTTTGGCGTCGTCAACACAAAACGACGTCGTTTTTCTTGGTTTGTTGTAAATCGGTATTCCCGTTGTCAATATTGTCATAAATCGATGACTGTCGACATATGTTTGGTATTCCCTAAGAACAATTGATGTTTATGTTGCCGTTTAGTTTGTCGTCACCATTTTTGGTGTTGTTTTGTGTCGTGTGCTAAAGAAAAATTAAAAAAAATAGAAAGCGTACGGCGATATTGAAAAAAGCAAAGTCAGAAACATATAAAATAACATAAAGGAAATGTGCAACACTAAAATTATTAACCCCTGTCAATTTGAAAAATTAATGGAAGTGTTAGAAAAAGTCTATTCATTGCTAAAGAATTTCGCAGGGGCATTATTACAACTTGTCGGAGTGATAAATGAATTTGCATATTAAAAACTTCACTTATTTTTTTATCCATTAAATAATAACATTAAAAATTGAAAGTTTTATTAATGCAAGGCTCTTTATCAAGTAGCTAAAATCATACCTTTACCTAACGGCAAGTGGCAATAATGGCCCTAAGACTATTTAATTTAATTGTTTTTTTTTTTTAATTTTTATTAATTTTTTTAGAAAAGTTAAACATTCCACAACACTTTCTTAACATAATAGAAAACAAATTGCATCATCTGTCACAAATATTAGATATGTGTGTTTTACTTATTTATATTATCGATAAACAGTCAACGTCGTCATTAAGCTGTTAGGGAATACCAAATTAGTATTGATGTTGTGTTTAATTGATGTTGTCTTAAAATTGACGATGATGTTGACGACGCCAAACAGAATAAGGGTGATTTAATCTTCAAATTATTTCTAAAACCTTTTGAATTTTGCTCGCTGACTACGATAAAAAAGCCAGAGAACGAAACCCATGGTGTCTGCGTCCATATTTCACTTGATTTTTTTTTTTTCTGTTCGGAAAAAGCTTTAAATAGACTTTACATTTTATATATACTAATAAGTAAAAAGAAATTATTAACAGGCTATGAATATATGAAAATCTAGTTTAGTGAAATAACTTAAATAAGAAAATATTACGGTGACAGAAAATTACATTTTGTAAAAGAAATTAAGTACGATCCAAAATTTTACATAAAGATGTCATCGGCTCTTAAAGGATTAAGCATTTTTTTAAAGTTTTAGTATTTTCTAAAAGATCTCTTCAAATGCTTTTAAACGATACCTATATAAACCAAATTGACAATCTAATTTTTTTTTATGAAAATTTCAGAGGCCCAAGACTCGGCAAATTTGGGTGAGCACCAATTTTTTCACTCGATGTTTTTTTTTTAATTTCTTAACTCTATATCTCTCCAGTTTTTCTTTTTTTTATATATGATATGGAAAAATTAAAGACAGAGCGTGGTGTTTAGCTCACTCCCTCAAAAGACATGGAGCGATTTGGCTGATTTTCAATAGCAATTCTTTCAAAACTATTTTAATTTACTCTAGCTTATCTAGTGCTTAGCAAAGTTAATTTAAGCACGAAGGGACATCGCTCAGCTGACGTCGTTATGCATAAGTAGTCAGAACAAATACGTTTTATGGGGTCGGAAATGGATTCTGCAGAAATCACAAACAGAACGACAATATTAGTTATACCTTTTTTTCCCTTTCTTTGGTGAAGAGTACAAAAAAAAATATGATTTTGTGTTCTAGCCGCATACTGTAGCTATAAATTATTTAAACACTTTCTAAAAACTTAAAGAAAACATACAGAGGGGCCAAACTATCGAGTTTGATCTAAATACCTTAACCGGAATAAGCAACTAGCTGTTGCTGTAACTTAATAAAATATTGTACAACAGGCACTTGTTAGTCTATCTGGGTTTTCTAACGAGAGGCACAAGACTCCCCTGCTTTTTCGAAGAAATTCCTGGTCACTTTTAGAGTACTTAAACGACCTTAATCTATTACAGTATATCAGTGAGGAAGTTTCTTTATCACTTGTAAATTGCGTTCAATCTGTGTTGTTAATAATAAAACATAAACATTATTTCTATTTCAATTGTTTTGAAACGAAAATTAGTATTTAATATTATTTTTCAATTATAAAATTATGTTTTGCTTCGCTTCAAAAAGAATAACAGACAATCACTTAGTCAGTAGAATCACAAGCTATTTGTATATTTATATACATTAGTTTTTGTAAATGTATACATGCGTCTGTATAAGTTGATTTAGAAAGAAAAATATTTCATGACTTCTACAGCCACAAGTTGTTATAATTATGATGATTTGCCAAAGGCACGCATTTCCAATGACGACATCATCGTCATCGTTTGTGTGTATTTGTAACGTCATTACCGTTACAAATAGAAATAATAACATTAACAACAACAAAGTATTTATACTTGTTGAGACATTTCACTAACGCACACACACACTTATGCATAGAACTTTTAAAAAAAAATTTTCTTGTAACCGATGCAGCCACAGTCGTTGATTGCTTCGGGCTAAGGTTGCCTAACTGTAAGTCTTTCTATCTGTATTGCTGTCTAGTGAACACTGAATAACATTAACATTATTACTGTTCCATCCTTAAGAGTTGCATTAAAATTAATAGAGTTTTTAGTAAACGAGTAAAAAGAGAAGAAAAGTAATTTAGTTCATCATTAAATAATTGTTTCATGTTTTAAAATAAAAACTCTTTGCGGCAAAAAGCTTTTTGATGATTTCTTTTCTTTTGTCTCAACGTAAAGAAGTGGTGAAAAGAATTGCTACTTTGTTTTGCACAAAAAATGCGTCTTTCTTTTAAGAAACAAAGCGAAACTATTGTTCAATTTTTATTAATATTTTTTTTTTTTTGTGAAATGTTGTATCTTGAAGAACATTACAAAAAAAGCAGTTACACACATACGTTCTAGATAAAATCTTTCTCTTTCTTTCGTTATTTAGATTCTTAAGAAAATTTTTCGGTATTTTGAAAGAAAAGGCTTTAAAATATTTATTTAAGAACGAACTCTATAACTTTTTAACTTTTTAACTTTTTAATAATTTAGTATATTAAAATTTTAAAGCGAACTTAATAAAATGGAACTTTCTTCGTTAATTCCAAGTTAAATTAAAAAAAGAAAGAAAAATTTATATTTAACAATTAAAAAAATTAAATTAAATTTTTGAATTATTTTGCATTAATTTAAAAAAAATTTAGAAAAAAAAATTATTATTATATGTTAAAAATTTTTTTTTTAATTAAAAACTTGAATTAAATCTCTGCAAATAATTTCACACTGATGATATTTATTTTTATCTTAAAAAGCTTTTTAAATACATAAATGTTTAATTTTTAACTTAAAATATTTAAATGTTTCAAAAATAGCAGCAAATCAATCAATTAAAAATAACGGATTTTTTTTTTCAATAAGTTGGAGGTCAAAATATGCAAATAAATACAACAAGAATAATAATTCTATAGATAATAAATGAGTTTGTATATTGGCAATTTACAATGTCGTTATAAATGTTGACGAAAAAAACAAAATTAAATTAAAAACAAAATCTATAAAATCTACAAAATCTCCGAAACAAAATACAATTACTCAAACTCAAATGGAAACAGTACAGGACGTACAACAGCAGCAAATAAATAAAAAACAATAACATGAATGGGTTAAAAACACATGTCTGCGAATAACAACAAACATAACTTTCTATAAAATAAACATGAATGCACGCACACACTTAAACAAACTTACTATAAATAAAAACAAATACCCCAACGGGTTAAAATATAAATTTACATCTACACACACAACCACATACATTTACAATACACACACAATATTATTACACATACGTACACATAGAGAGAATACGTACCGTATAAAATGGTAATTTGTGTTTTAATCCGTTTGCTAGACAATCCTTTCGTTCGTAGTCTGCTACAGTATGCGATGGCATGCGTAAATTATTGTATAAATTATTGAAACACTCTAATAACAAATGAGAAGAACAACAAATAACATACAGTATTAATTACAACTAATGCGATTTGTAAAAACAACGAACAAGTGAATGAGAAATAAAAAGAGCGATAAAAAGAACAACAATGTAGTTGTACGAAATGTTTAAGGTTGTCAGATGTTTTTATTTATTTCTCAAAATTCAACAAAAAACAGTTTAAATTCTTCAAGATATTTTTTTCTAATAAAATAGAAATTTTTTTTTGTAATTTCAATGTATTTGTATTGCTTTGGCTTCTCAAAAAATATTACAAATCTCGGGAATAAATTTCGTTTGTTATATCTTTACTATCTCTTATTTTTTGTTGTTATTTTTTATGTAGTCACTCTGTTGTAAATTTTGAACAAAAATCCTATATCAATATACGTAATGCTAGGAACACAATTGCAGCCAACGAAGAAATTGTGGTCGCGAATATTTGTCGTCAAAAATAAAACATAAGTGTGTTTATGAAAATGCAAGCAATAATATAACGTTGATCGGAATTCGCTATAGGTAGCGAACAGAGAAACAAGTCATGCGGCTCACAGCCGGCTAAAAGCCGCCGCCGATTTTTTCTTAACAGTCGAGCCGCCGCCGAGTGATGCGGCTTGTCACGACTCAAATATTATAGCCGGCAATTTTCATACTTCAAATTTTGTATATTTAAATGACTTTCAGTAAAGAAATATAAATTAAAATTTGGAGCTGTTATTTTAAATTGATTGTTAATAGTAATACATTTCTATAGAAAACAATGCATAAGTTATTAAAAATAAATTAATTTAAATAATTTTTAAAATCTTGCGTCTTTATATAACATCTTAAGTTTGTTTATTTTTGTTGTTGTTCTTCTTCCTAACACAATACATAAGAACCCCTTGATAGTCGGCTTAAGTCGACTTACAGCCGCCGCCGACAATTTTTTGCTCAGCCGCCGCCGCCGAGTTTTTACCACGACTTGTTTCTCTGGTAGTGAACTCAGCAATAAATTTATTTCTCTTTGTTACGCTGGCGAACAACGAAAATTCAGTACAAGGTGACCATGTCTAGCTAAGTTTCGTAGCATGTTCTTGGATAAAGTTAAAATCTTCTTAAATAATTAATTTATTTTTATTTTATAGCATTTTAAATTAATGTATAATTTTTTAGTTATATAAAAATAAATTAAAATTTAGTTATTTTCGGCTTAGGTTCATTTAAAAAAAATTTAATTTCTAAAATGTTTTTTTAGAAAAAAATTATTTACAAATGTATGCGGATGTTTTTTAAAGACAACAAGAAAAATTAGAAACTAGCAGAATGTAATGGTGCTACAGCCTTCATTAGCATTCTCCGCATCTATCTACCTTAAGTTGTGTGCACTGTAAACATTATCTATTTAAGCAACTAATCTTCGTTGTTCCCTTTGCAATTCGTCTTTGTACACTTCTTTTTGCTTCATACAATCCAGAAAATGCGGCATTACATTCTGCTTGTGTCTAATTTTTCTAGTTTCCGTTGGAAAGCATCTGGAAAATAATTTTTCTTTCTAAAAAATTTTTTAAAAATTAAATTTAAGAAAGTGAACCCAAACCGAAAGAAGTAAATTTTTAATTCATTAAAATATAAAAATTGTTTTTAGTTGTGTTTTTGTTCATATTTATTTTTTAATTTTTTGTATATGGTCACCCTATTTTTGCACAAATAGTAAACAACCTGAATATTTATAACAACTGTGTTTTTTCGACGTTATTCGTGCTTTAATAAAATTTTGCCAACAAATTCTACGTGTTCGTCGAAACTTGTCGCTCGTCTCAGTTGTGTTCTTAGCATTAAGCTGCTTCACGCGAGATGATTTTTTAGATTTGAATTGTCAGTTTAAAAACAATAGGTAATTTTGCAAGTCTGCCAAAATTTTTAATTTACAGACAGCTTGCAATTTTGGCTTTGAAACTTATATATCGTTGGTCTCATGCAGAAGACCCTGACTCGAAATTTTAGGAAACTGTGTTTTTTTCTTGTGAATCCAATACATTTCACGTAGATATCCAATGCAATAGTACCAAAAACAAAAATAGTCTTACACACAATTACGTTTCAAATATTACATTCTATTTTATTTTTATCTTCTCCTGTTAGATCACAATTATTTCCTAAACCTTTTTACGTGAGGCCATCTCATAAAACCTTTTTAGTGCTGAAAGCAACTGATAGCAGATTGCTTTATGCTAAAAAATGAGGGTTGAGTAACTGAAAATTAAATGGGCGATTAAAGAAACTCAAGACTCAATAAATTCATGCATACAATTTTACTTAACTTAAGCCTTCGCACATGAAGGCTCTTTCCTAGTCCATTTACTCTTTCCTATTCTAGGAATGTGGCCAATCTGCTACTGTTTAAGCTATTTTGTTTCTAAGGGCCGTTACTAGGATCGCTACTAAATTCTAGATATATTCTTTGGCATTCATATTTAACCATGTTCTTTGCACTGAAGGTGAGACAGGCTTCATAGTTTTAGGCTCTAAACAAAGCTTTTAAAAGTTTCCACTCGAATTTGCGGAAGAGCCTAAGGTTCATTATTGTAGTAACTGTCCATAAAAATAATATTTTGCCATTTAGAGATTGAAATTCTATTAAATACTTTATTGATTCTATAATTTTTTTAATTTGAAAATTATTTTCATCTTTATAAAATATTCAATTATTTATTAAATCAGAAAATCTTTTCTTCAGTTTTTTTAATTAAATATATACTTAACACAACTTAGAAATAAAGTTTTTCATGGGTGCAAGCACTTTTTTCTTTGCATGCAATTCTTTGAAAACACTTGATGCCCAAAGTATTCATAAAATTTAAAATCACTTCATACATCCCAAAAACCTCGCAAAGCCGCCAAAAATTATAAAAATTCCGACATTTGCCGAGAAATCGCATAATCTAACTATCTCGCATACGAACAAGTGTTAGGTTATAATACGAATACAAATGAATGGTTATGTTTGTGTTCATTACTCATGCCCTTTTCTAAAAACTTTACACATGTTAATATTTTAGGAAATTTTTATGAAATCATATTTAAATTCAGTCCAAGTTAATTAAAAAGAAAATGTGTTTTAGATTTTATGGAATGAGCGGAATATTCTTTTTAATAAAATTAAAATAAATAATACTTAATATAAAGTTTCTATTGTGAGCTGAAGACATTCATGACTATTTTGTGATTTGGTAAGAGTATTTCAGCACTTCAAATTATATAGAATTCTATTAAAGCTTTTTATAGAACTTTGCAATATGATGATTAATTGCTTCATTGGACAAAAATTTTTGTTCTTTCTGTACATTGCTAAAGAATAATGTTTCTTGTTAAATTTTATTTCATTTTTTCATTTTTATTTCATTAATTTGCATAAATTTTTTTTCGCCCACTGTAAATATTTTATACAACTTTTTAAAATATTTTTATACTAATCACGAATTAACGGTGTTTGATTATTTAAAAAATTTTGGAATTTGAATTTCAACTAATAACTTTATATTAAAACTGCTGCTGATGCTAATCCCTGTTTGTAACTCTTTATTGAGAAATTTAAAAATAATTTTGTTTTATTATAACAAATGAATTAAATTATTAATTTGTCTACATTGTCAACATCATCCATTTAACCAACTAACTTTTCAAATAAGAATACGAGTAGTATCCATAATAAATCAATATTAATTTGGTAAAACAAAGTTTACACAAAACCCAAAGGGTTTTCTCGCTGTTCTCTCTATAACTCGTCTCGAACATTCGTTTTTTGTTTTATTTATTTATTTATTTTTTTTTCTTAATAGAGTTAAAATAGTGGATGACGTTTCTGTTCAAATCTGTACGAAACAATTTATTTCAACGCGACTCCACAGTTGAAATCTAAAAAGCCAAACAAATTACAAACATAAATTATAAAACTTATAAGTTCCTTAATTGCTTTAAAACACTTAAAATATTGATCACAGATAATGTTAATTTAATTTTAATCTACAAACAATTTTATAAATAAATATTTATCTTTTGATTTATTAAGATCAACAATTTTAATACCCAAAATAATGGAAATAATTATAATCAGTCTTTAATAATTTGATTAAAAATGGATTTGATTTATCATTTATTTATTTTTTAAATTTAAATAATTAAATAGCAAACATGCGCAACTACTTTAAAAAAATTTCTTTTTTCGTTTCCACTTAAATGTGTGAGCTAGTCATCGGTCATCAGTGGTTAAAAACATTTGATTTTTTTTTAATGGAGTGAAACCGTCTCGAATACACATCAGTTTTCAGTTTTTGCTTTTTTTGAACTAAGTAATATTTTTACAAATCGTTTTTTCACTCGCCTGCTTCCATTGGCGTTTGAAGAGAGCCATAGAAAAAATTTTTTCTTACCCATAATTTTTCTCTTCTTAAAAAATTTAAAATACATTTTTTGTAGCGACTTTCAGAAAATTTCCACTAAAACCTGCAGCTGCATGTGTTGTTTCATAATTTATTCCTTAACTGCAAAAATGCTTTCACAGGGTGAGAAAAAGTTTAAAGAATAGTATACACTGATCTATTTAATATATTCTCACACATCATGGGATAAAGCAGAACGTTGTGCTGGTGCAATCGTTATATAAGTAGGATTGTCAAAATGATTATTTAGCAGTTAATAAAATTAAAATAAAAGCCTCCATAAATGAAAGTTTTATTTATTTAAAAGTAAAAGAAAAGGCTCTGGCAGCACATTTTGATTGCTCTGGCAGCACACTTTGATTATTAAAAGTAAATAAACCTTCTTTCTGTGACTAATTTTAAGATTATTAATTCACTTGTGTCTATTCAGAGTAGCTGCGTCTTTTACAGATGAGGATCGATATAATAAAGTAAAAACTCTGCTACGAGGCATTTTTTATTTTCTGCAAATCTCCTTGAAAGTTAAATATTAAGTTGGTTTGCTTAAGCAGCTATTAAAAGTTTTATTTGTTTTCAGATAAAAATTTAATTTATTTTTTAATTCTCTTAATTAAATATTTAATTGAAAATAAAAATGAAATTTTTTTAATAAATAATTTATTGTATCAATTAAAAATTTTATTATATTTCTATCTATAATCAAATAAAACTACTTTTTTACATTTGATCACATGGCTAGCAGTGATAAAAATTCATTCTTTTTCTCCAGACATCCTTTAACTGTTAGCTATTTTGTTTTAATTTTTCTATATTGTATTATTCAAAAACTTTTACTTCCTTTCGAATTAGGCCACGTATGAGTTTATATTTTCATATATGATATTCTAAACCTTCAGACACACTTTATTAGTTACAAATATCGCCAATTGTTGTTGTAGTATTTCCATTAGTTATTGATATTTCTACTGCTATGGCTGTTGCTGTTGTGGTTGATGCTGATGCTGTTGGTATTTCTTTTTTTTACAGTTAGTTTAACACAAAAAATATGCTCATAAACTCAAACAGCCAGCACAAATATCCAGGAAAAACAAATTCCAACTAATAAAAAACTTTCAAGTAGTAACGATTTTATTTTTAATAAAAAAATAATAATACCAAAAGGATTAAAACTCATTTGAAGTTAGAAAAAGCCAATTAAGAGCAAGAGGCAAAAGGTAATAAAAGGCAGAAGTAGAAATACAAATAATAGAAATTGTTACTGAAGCACGCAAAGGTTTGTAAAAATTTGGTTCATTAGCAGATTAGAAACGATCCATAAATAATTATTTTTCATTAGTAAAATAACGAAAAATAATTTTGCGCCAAAAATCATTAGGCGTAATAATCCACTTGAGTTAAAAATCCTGCACATGCACACAAGCAGCACTGAAACATTATCGACAACCATTCTTGCTAAATATTTTATAAATTTTGCAAAATTGACAAATTGAAACACACACAGGACATAATTAGCGGTTATACAGATTAACAATGTGATAATAAAACCCACATACACACTCTTTTTAGTTTAGGTGTTGAAAGGAAACGGAAATGCACCCATAACCTGCCAAACAATACAGCACTTTGTATTAGATTTTATTTTTTTACTTTTCTACACCTTTTTTGCGCACATATTTATTCAAAGTCTGCTTCCACGATTACAACAATAAAAACTGCAATTGAAAACGAGCCAATATTTATTAAAAAAATATATAAAATTTTTTCGAAACTTAAAGGCCCGGCCCTTTAATATTTAAACATACGCACTCACACATACAAACACTCACAAAATTAAACGAATAAAAACAATGTTTAAACAAAACAAAAAAACTGAAAATGGAGCACAAATTTTAGGCCACAAGTGGGCAAACAAACGAACCGTTTCAGCCGCAATTACACGACGACTGACTCCACAAATAATGTGAATCTCTTTCCAAAGACAATTTAGAGCTTGATTGCATAGCCCAGCTAACTGGCCGGCTAATGATAAGGCACGTCACGGCACGAGTAAGGCAGGCTGGCTTACCTGGACGCACGGTTACACGGTCCGTTATACGCTTGTTATCCTTTCTAAAACTACGTGTACACACTACAAAAACAAAGTAACTAACCGTTCTTTTATTCTATTTATTTTTTATTTTCACTCGTTTTTATTATTGTGTTAATGCCGGACAAAATTTTTTACGTTTTCGTTACTTTTTGTTTACTTCGAGACTTTTAGCACGTTTATTTAGCAAGAAGCAAATATAAAAGGAAAAAAATAATGAAACACAGCAAACAAGAAGAACAACTTGAAACACGAATTGTTAATACTTTCCGCACAAACCAAAAAACCCAACCAAAGTATGCAATGCACGCCAGCAAACTGTGCAGCAGGCTGACAAACACCAGCTCGAACCTACTGGTGCAAATGCATAAAATGATGAGGAGAAACAACAACAACAACAAAAATAACAGCAAGAAAAAAATATCCAAAACACATATAAATGATGAAGAAAAGTAAAAAAATATGCACCTCACCAATACAATCATAAACTTCATTTACAGCTCTTTTCTGTAGGGCCACTACGAATATAACGTGTAAATAGGCTGATGACGAAAAAGTTTCTTTTTTCGCTTTGTTTTTGTTTTCGAATGCTGTTAAGATACCAAGAGGCTTTGATAAAAAAATTTCTTATCAACTAATTGCAAGCGTTTATATGTCCATTAAAATAATTCAAATTAACAACTCTTCTGATTTTTGCTTTCTAAAACACGGCGTTCTGTTCGTACGGAATGCTGTCAAAAAAATGTTTCAAAAAATGCCTAAAAAAAATGTTGCCGGAGTGTTACGTTGTTACAATTGTAAAAGACTTATGAAAAGTTGCTGGCAACATTTTCTTTTTCAAAACTTTGAAGAGGAGTTTTTAAAAATAAACTGAAAGCTGCCAACAATTTCTAAAAATCTAAATATAGATAAACTTTTTAAAAAAAAACAAGGAAAAAAATTAAGTGAGTTTTGTTTTTACTTATTAATCTTAGCTAAGTAATCTGCAACACTGCAAAAATTATTTAGCAACTTTACTGGTCTCGCTTGCAAAATTTGGAAATTAGCTGGTGATGACCAAACCACGATTTAGAAGGAATTTGTTGTTTTAAATTGTTTATGATATAAGTACAGCAGCTCATATTATTTCGCAAAAGAAAACAATGTTGCCACCAACATTTTGCCAAGAAAATAGAAAAGAAGATTTAAAATACATTGCAATAAGCAGAAACATTTCGTCAACATTTACAAAATGAACAGAGAAATTCCCCAAATGGCGACATAGACGTCACGTTTTAAATACTAAATTTTTCTCGTGTAATAATCAGTGCTTATCAACAATGTCTAAAAATTCAAACGGAGTAACAGACAGCTTATTAGGCTAATCAATTCTAATAATTTGTGTAGAAACAGGAATTGGCAATGGAAATAGACGGCTAATATTATTTCATTAAATCTTCAGTACAAAATTGGTAAAGTCCAACTTACGTTCTAAACGAAACTTTATATAATGAAATTGTTTTAAAAAAAATAGAAGTCCATTTTCACTAAAAGCAAATTTTAGACAATGGGAAATCTAGCAAAAAGAAAATAATAGATTTAATGTTTTAAAGCCATTAAGACTGAAACTGCTGCAGTTCAGTTATAGGAAAAATTTTAAACAAAAGTAAGCTTTGTATACAAAAAAGAATATCCAGGAAAAAACACTTCAGAAGAAATCAAGAAAATGCTTTAATTTTTTTATAAATTTCCTTTTATCAAATTCAATAATCTTTAAGGAAATTTATTTGAAATTCATAACAGATAATAACGAACCTTAAGCATGATACGCTCTTCAATTTTTTCTGTCAAATGTTTACATAAGTCTCTATAAAATAAAAATTAAAAATTTTGTTGCTAATGTTTTGCTTTGTTTATTTTAAGAAGTCTTGTAATGTTTCTGGCTAAATGTTTATAAACAGCAAAATGTTTTTAGAACAATTTTGTTTTCAACTGCAAAAAATTGTTACCTAAAGCAAACAATTGTGCTGTGAGAAATAGTGAGAAATACACTACATTTTAAATGTCAAATTTTCTACATGAATTAATCACTGTTGCTCAACAATTTTCACAAAGTTGCTAAATGCTTAGAACTAAAGGGTCCGCCAAATAACTTTTATTTTAATGCTATAAAAAAACTACCGAATATTTACTCAAATTTCCTTTTTTATTTGAAAGAACAATCCTTTCAGTTAATAATGGAAAATATTTTCATTCAAATGGCTGCCTCGGCTAGCCGTGCAGTAGCCTACGCGATCGGTCCAATTTGTATGCACATTATCGATTGTGTGCAGCTGTATTTCACCAATGGCTTCACGAATATTGTCCTTTAAAGCGTCATTAGTTTCTGGCCAATATCCTCCTCTTTAACTTTTGTGAACAAAAATTCGTTGCTCATTATGCTTCTACACCAAAAATCCGCACCGGATTGCACCGGCTTTTCAATGAATGCATGCGGGTTTTCTCTGCCGCAAATTGGACAATTTTGCTTGTTTACATACCCGCCAAGATAAAACGAGCTTCATCTGAAAAGATGATTTTTTGTTTTTGCAAAATCAGCATCTTTTGTAAGTCGATCGCAGGCCCACTTAGCGTAACGAAAACGCATTGGACGGTCTCCTACATCAATTTGACTGCATGGCATCATACCAAGGTCTTTATGCAAAATTCGTCTCAATGATGTCTCCGAAATGTTCAAATGTTGACAACTACGGTGAATTGATGTTGATGTTGCTTCACGCAAACTTTCTGCCACAGCAACAATATACTCGGGTTTACGCACTGTTCTTGGCTTTTCACGCTTTGGTTTTTCGATGAGGATGCCAGTTTCTTTCACTTTTTTTACAAGATAACGAACATACGGAGCTGACGGTGCTTCTCTTCTTCCAAAATCCGCAAGCAATTTTCGCATATATTCTGCAACATTACCATGGTTTTCAAAGCAAAGTCGCAATGTTTCCCAGCGTTGTTGTTCAAGCGTATACACAACCATATTCATTCAGCAGAAGGATAAAACTAATCATCTGTCAAATCAGACATGAGCTAAGTGTTACCATTCACGAAATAAGCACTAGCTGAAATAAAAAAAAACGTTAGATGGAACTGCTTTTTTTAGAGAGACATTAACTATAAAATTATTATTTCAATTTTATGTTTTTAAACTTCTTGAAATGGTTTTACAAAGAAAGATTTTTAGCAATCAAAATATATAACAGCATTCATAAAAAGTACACATTTATTTCGTGAACGCACTTTACTACAATGTTAATGCATTAATTTTAATGGTGGTGGCGGTGATGTATAGTAATGATTGCGACGCAGCTTACTGCAAGTGTAAATGATACCACAAGGCTTAAAACAAATAGACTATATGACGTATAAAAAAACAACAACAACAAAAAGAGTAAACGTTGTCGTCAACAACAACATGAAGAAGAACCATAATATCACACATATGAAAGCCTGAAGTTTGAGTAAATGTCTGTCGACTGGCTCATAAGCCTAAGCAAATCATATAAACCAAAAACAAAAACGTCTAAGTATTTTAGATATTATAAAGCTAACTTTTTTCTTCTTTAAAAAGAAGGCATATGCACATGCAAACAAACATGCATCAATTTATATTTCAAATATTTGGGAAGAGCGTAAGAGAGGAAGAATTTAAATTTTGTTCATATGTAACAAGGACAGACATTTTGGGAATCCTTATAAATATGATAAATATATAGGCAGACAACATACACTCATATGTATTCACCTTCACACGGCACTGTCAGTGACAAGTTTTTATTTTTCTTCTTTTTCTTCTTTACATTTTTGCAATCAACCAGTCAGTCATGCCACACAACTGGTTTTTTGTTTTGTAGGATCTAGTGGCAAATAACACAAGAAGTACGAGCTTTTAAACAAATGCTAAGAGAAGCCAGAAAAAAAGTTAAAGCAAATGAAGTACTCATCAGCATCATCATCATTATTTTCGAAAGAATATACACCTTGTGAAATAATTATAAAGATTGTGTGTAAGAATTTTTGCATTTAAAAAATACATAATTTGCAAAAACTAACAGCATTTTTTTCATGTAAAACAGTTTTTAATACTGCAAAACAATGTACTTATTTATTACTAAGTAAGAATTAAGACAAATTTGTAAACAGTAACGAATATTTCTACAAGTTGTGTAAACTTTAATAGTCTTAAAAATCTGTAATTATTATATTCGACATTTTTTCACTGCCATTAAAATTTAAATTCAGATTTGATTTACATAAATAGTAATTATTTTTATTTACAGTAATTTTAATGATTTTATTTTTTTAAAGAACTATCAATGAAATCTTTTCATTAAAAAGCATCCCATTGTTGACTTTAATGCTCCAAAAATCATTAGAATTATTTGCCGTTTAATGCCAATGAAATTAACAACTAATTATTCTATTTAAATCATTTCTTCCATCATGGATAATTTAGTAGAATAAATTTTCTTAATGGAAACAAGTTTAAATTTGAATTAAGGGACATACTAGGGCGACATTACTGTAAATATTATTCACGAAAAAAATAGCAGTTACAAGGGCTCTTTAGAAATTAAACAAATTTCAATAAAATAAGTTCTTTCACATATGAAATAATTTCTAATCCAGAAAAAGAAAATATTTTTTATACCTTGGGCTCTTCCTTTTCGTACCCAAAGTATAAAAACGTAGCCCTACTTTTTCCACTAAAATGTCTGTTTGTGTGTGTTACAGCCCTCTATCTCCTTTTCCGTAATATACAGACTCTTGAAAGGATTATTGCCACAGTCACTACAACAGCAAATACTAAAAATGAAAAAGTGTTTTAAAATAAATATATTGTTATTTTCTAGACATCAAATATTTGCTAAATCCGCTATACTAAAAGGTTTAAAAAAAGGGAAGAATGCTATATTCAGCTAAGCCGAATACTATTTACCCTCACCATGCATGCAAATCTAGTTTGATGAAGTTACTTCTATCAAAAAACCAAATGTTGGGGTGCCAGAAAATTTAAAAATAAGAATTTTATATAAAAAATGTCAACGGCTCTTAATGGGTTTAGAATTTTTTAATAACTTAATATTTTCTGAAAGATCTCTTCAATAGATCTTAAATGATACCCACATAGACGATCGAAAATTTTTATAAAAATTTCAGAGGCCCATAACTCGGGAAATGAGGGCGAGCATTAATTTTTTTACTTGATATATTTTTCTTATTTATCATTCTCTATCTATCCATATATTTGTTTTTATTGGATTTATTTCAATGTTTCAAATGATATGGACAAATAAAAGGTAGGCGTGGTGTTAAACCCACTGCCTTGAAGAACATGGACCGATCTTCTTGCTTTTCCGTAGCAAAATTTTCCAAGTTATATCTGATCGATAACCGTATTTAAGTTTTCTCTAGCTCATGTAGATAAGGTAAGGTAAGGTTGTACAGGCTGCCGGCATGAGAAAAACTGATTTCCGTGGGTCCTATATGGTCCTTTTGTGCTGCCTGAAGAGGGATGTGCAAAGGATCAATCAGGTCTTCATATTACCACCAGATTCATCCTTAAACCACCCTGAAGACCGGATAAATAAGCTTTTCTCAGCAACTTCGCAGACCGAGAGATCTACAAGACTATGCAGTCTCGGGCTGCCGAGAAGAGCCGCTCTGTTTCTAG
The DNA here is from genome assembly GCA_937654795.1 of Cistogaster globosa. Taxonomy (NCBI): domain Eukaryota; kingdom Metazoa; phylum Arthropoda; class Insecta; order Diptera; family Tachinidae; genus Cistogaster; species Cistogaster globosa. Next base: position 6,403,056 of record OW569403.1, read on the forward strand.
AAAGAGCTGAACAAAGGCAAAGCAAATACTCTACCGTTTGCTCCTCTTCCTCATCCTGACAACTTCTTCAGAATTCATGGTACGGAAAATTCATTCTCCTAGCATGGACACCAATAACACATTGCACTGTCAGCACAGCCATCGGTGTTCCCAGCTGTCCTCGGGGAAACTTAAGCAGACTAGCAAATCTTTTACCATCATACTGAAACTATAATGCCCTGGAAATTGTGCAAGTTACCTCGTTAGATCAAATAGTCTGCTCAGCCTTAAAAAGTTTCCGCTGAAATATAGTCCTACAGCAGTGTAACAGGACTTCCACCATTGGATCTATCTTTCGGTCTCCCAGCCAAGTTCAAGATCTAGTAAGCTCGTCCGCAACTATGTCCTAGTGTATGCCCGAGTGTGCTGGCATCCAAAGTAGTTCCAGGTTGGAATATCTCGCCATCTCATCTAGAGATGTCCGTCGTTTACTGAATAATTTGGATGTCGTATAGACACCCAATAAGGATTTAATCATAGCCTTGCTGTCAGTATAGATTCGGATATTCTCTTCGCATAACCTATGGTACCTCATCCAGCCCACCGCCGTTTTAATGATTGAGATTTCAGCCTCAGTTATGCTACATTGGTTCTGTAGCCTTTTTATGGGGTTCGAAATGGATATTGTAGAAATTAAAAGTGGAATGACAAACTTAGATTTACCATTTTGCCACTTTTTGTGGTTAAGAGTAAAAAAACTATATTCGATTTTCACGTACATGTCCTGGGTATTTTAATGTCAGCTTTAGAAAAACTACAAAATATTTTAACTAAAAATAAAGTATAAAGGGTGTTTATAAATAGTTGTGATTTAGATAAATAAGGCTTAGTCTTTGTAGCAGCTTCAGGCAAATGCCTTAAATTTTCACAAAAATAAAAGGGGAAGTCCATGCATTGTATGGCACTTTTCATGTGAGAGTCAGACAGGTGCCTTTTTCTACAAATATACATGCGCCTTCGGTAGCTCATATACCGCAGTTATTTGAAAATTGTGTTTAATTATTCTTGATTTATTTACACAGTCGCCTTTAACTATATCAGCTGCTGTACTTCAATGCAGGTTCCTTAACAGTTTTATCTGTTGCTTCTCTAATACACAGATGTCTGCACCAGCTTATCTGACGGGCTTTAAGTAATTGTGTTTCTTTTCTAGTGTAGCCGTCGAGATATTGCACTGCTGTGTTATATTTATTTGAGCGTTACCACCATTATTTTTTGTTTTTCTACATTTATTTAGAATACGGGACTTGAACTCATGATCTTCTGTTTTAGCACACACGCAGTCATCTTTACAAACGCTTTCACCGCGGTCGCACTTCTTTTTTTAAATTATTCGAATAGAACGTACTTTGTTATCAAATTGCGCACCTCTTCTTGCAACACAGGGGGACATCAACCTTAACTTTAGCTTGAAAACAAAATTCTCAAATGATATATCTCATATTTTCTGGAGTACACAATTAAATAATTGCAAATGTTTTGCTGATCTCAAGAGACGATACTTATAAATAGTTTGAGCGGTGTACAATAAGAGCTACACACACATTTCTACAAAAAAACAAGGATAACATTTAAAAATACAGTCTAAAAAGAACGATTAAAAATATTAAAACATTAACACAATGTGAAAAGAAAAAATAGACCATCTTCTTCGTTCTCATCATAATAATCATCCTGAGTTTTAAGCCTGTTTTGTTTTTTATTATTTTTATTTTTATTACATGCAGCACATGCAACATCCTTAAATAATGTCTGGCAGTCAGCGTTTTATATTTGTTTCTATTTAATTGTTTTTTATTTATAACTTTTGTATGCAACGTTGCTGCCACTGCATTTGTCTCACCTACACACATAAACATTTTACAAAACAACAAGAACATATTTACACTGTAAGACTTATACACTCCATTCATTCATTTAAATTTTTGAAACAAATACTTATTTCACCAATGTTGTAAATAAATCTATACGTTGCTGCAAAAAATGTTTGTTGTTGTTGTAGATGTTTTAGATGCTCACTAAGCAAATCCATTACTAAGCCTACAGAATGCAACACGGAGATATATTTTATTTGTTTTATTTTTATTTTTTACTTTAAGTTTTTTGCATTTTCCGTGTTTTAACTCAACAGCACGGACTTGGTGTTGCTGTTCGATTCTAACAACAACTAGACGAGCACAACAGCAAAAATGAAAAAAAAAAATTAAACAAAAATAAATTTTAGGCTCTATAAACAATACAACAACAACTTAGACATTACAGCAAGGATTTAAGAGATGATTGCATAGAAAACTCACCTTATCCAAGCAAAAATACAAAACTCCATGAAGACGTTCGCTAGAGGAATTTTATTTCTTTTTTAGTTTTTTTTATGTTTTTGCATGTTGTGATTTGTAAATGGATGTGAATGTATGAGTGTGTGTAGTTAGTTTCTTTTTTCTCTCCACTAACTAGACACAAAGTTATGATCCAGGATGAAAAATAAAAGTAAATTTAAAAAATAAAACAAAAACAATAACTACAAGAATATTAAACTCGTATGCAACGAGACCACAAATAAAAGTCAAAACCATAAACCCCGTATTTGTATCATCTGTTAATATGTACAAACGAGTGCCCACATTGTGCTCGTTGCAAAAAAATTTATATGTGAAAGTTCACCAGTGAGTGTGTGTGTGTGTGTGTTTGTATGCATGTGTCAGATTTAATAGTTGAATGACTGGGTACAATTTTTTTTGTTTTTTTTTTTTTTTTTTTTTTTGATAAATCTTTTAAAAACGTTGTTCAACATAAATCTCCATCCAGTTTAAAACACATTTGAATGACTTTCTGTCACTTCCAATTTAGGTTCTTATATTTCAATTTGATTGGACAGGTCAAGGTGAAATTGTGTTTTATGCAGTTGACCAGTGATTCATAAAACATGCAAATAAAGAAATGGAAATTACTCTTTTTAAAATGTTTTAGTAATGTCTTTCTTTGGTAAATAAAATTTTATTTCATTCGTCTATTTTTTTAAACTTTAATTTGTTTTCAGAAAGTGAGTCTATTTGTAATAAAAGAAAAGGGGAAAAAACACACAAATTTTTTAGGCTTTTTTTAATGATCGTGTATATAAAAAAGAGAGCATTGATTGATTGGGCTTAAGGATGTTGCAGGTCCAGTGCTTGGCGTATGGACTAAATACTACGCAAGTTTGGGTTCGGTTATCAATCGTTTAAACTTATTAAAGCCATTGTTCTGTGGTGTGTTTGCTTTTTTCTACTCTAGAATAACTTTAAAAAGACCCAAATCTTAATATTAAAATGTTAAATCAATTTCAATTACAAGATGAGTTTTATGTTTTAAAAAAGATCTAAAATAAACACAAATAAATAAAAATAGCCAGTGACGACGGTCTTCGCCGAGAGGTATGACAACAGACATTTATTTCTTATAGTGTTTGAAGCAACGGTGATGCCAAATACCTAAGTCGCACTAAAAATGTCATGACGCCTAAATTAATCAAAATTAACAGTCAATAGATGATTGAACAAAAGGTAGCTAATGCCAGCAAAATAAACCAGTACAATGCATTTAAAAAAATATTTAAACTTAAGGTGAATCTTAGACTTCTTCTGCAGGCAAAAAAAAAAAAACAAAACAAAAAGATCATCTTGAGCAATTCTATTATCTCAGTAATATAAAGTTTTAAGTGTTCAACATGAAAACCTATCTCTTTAATTTTTATCGATTTAATGTATTTAAAATATCGTCGGTCACTGGTGGACAACACTAACACACTCACATTTTTTTTACTTTTCAGAAGACAAAAAAAAAACGTTATTACTCCGTTGCTAAGCAGTGTTAGAAGTAAATAAAAAAAAAACAAAACTAGTAGAAGATATTTATTGTGAGATGATGTAAGAAAAACAAAGCTACTGAAATTATTTTTTATTAAAAAAAATTAAAAAAAAAAAATAAACTCGATTCGATTTTTTGTGAGTTAAGATTTGCCAGCCTGTGACCGATGATATATTTCCCTTTTATTTTGAGCGTAATCATGGCCATTTCACAAGCGATACCCACTTCACCTTTTAAGTATGTAGAGTCTAATCTGAACACCTGCCATACTCAAGTTATGATAATCGTAGGTATTTAAACGGAATCTCTTCTGCAGCATTGCGATACCAAGCGACAAATAATTATCTTCTTAACTTTAATATGATCCGAGGTTCTATGAATAACCCTATTTTTAAATTCTTGAATTACTTGAATAGTAACATCAATCATTTTTTAGGAGGTTAACTTCTCCCTCACGATCGCCTTTTTTCCAGTTTACTAATGAATTTTTTCCTCTTATTATGTGTGTATGCAGTGCTCCACATTGAACACTGATAGTTATCCTTATACTGCTGATCATGCTCTATATGGTCATGCATCTTTTGGCTATTGCTGTTTTGATCGGAAAATATTTTCTTCTCCTCAAATAAATTTCTTGGTGTGCAGTCTTATTGTTAACTTTCTGGTCGGACTAGGACAACATATACAGTCATACCCTGCATGTAAAGAAGAAACTATATTCTCTATTTAATAAAAATATTAAATAAATTTAGGGATATTTAAGTACTGCAAAATCTTCCTAGGATTTTATCAGTTTGATCTTAAAACTATTCAAAATAAAATGAAATAATATTTTGTAAGTAGGCCTAAGTTTGCTTTAAAATTTGATCAACCGAAATAGGTTTTTTTAACAAATGGAACAAATAACTATTTATACAATCTGAAATCATGAGAAGCCCACAATAAGATAAATAAAATTGTAATTTATTTGACTGAAGCCCAATCTGCCTGAATTTTCTATGAAAAAATAACCACTGGCAAAACGCATAAACTTATTACACCCACAATAACTGTTTCTTGTATCTTGTACTTGTATCTATCACTATAAGATTTTAAAGCATTGTTATAGCACAAGGTTTTTTTCATCTTGCCCTTCTAGTCGCTTATAGCACACACTATGTGGTCAGCCTTAAGCGTATTCCTTGATAATTAGTTCTTGTTTTACTGCCAAATTAATAATATTGAACTGTCATGAACTACTTCCTGTTAAAGCAGCAGGGTTTTTATAAGGACAAAATTAATTACGCCAATAAAGACACAAGTATATCCAACGCATAGACATCATTATATACACTTAACCACATGAATGCTTTATGAGAAATGTTTTTAATCTTGTCAACATATAAATCAACAAACAAAACAAAAATTATAAACATATAAAACACACACTACAATACAAATCAAAGCCAATGAAGAAAACAATAACAATGAAGAAGAATAAACCAATATTGCCCTAATACTTTATCAATAATCTCCGGATCTAAAGAAATCTTACAACAACAAGGCAAAAAATCTACAAAAAAAAACAAACATTGCTAAACTACAGGCAAATGCTTACGGGTAGAAGATAATAAAAAACAAAAAAAGAAGTATCACATAATCATGCATGTAAGCAAGTCAATCAATTCCAAATTGGTTTCAAATTACACAACATGCACAAGAATTAAAACTAAACAAAACCACAAATATGTGCAGATGTTTGTACAAATAAAAACATACACACGTACGGACACACACTCGCTTACATATTTCCTCTGAAACAGTCAAACAGGATGTTGCATTTAAAGTTGCAACATTAAACTTTAGTCTTGGAAACTAAAAGTTTAACTGGAAACTGTTAGGTGTTACTGTAACATATTACGACACCCTGTATGTTAAACTAAATTAAACTATACATTGTTAAAAAAATATAAAGGGTGTTCTTAATTTAGTCATATTTAAATAGCAATAGAGATCGTAAAAAACATTTTCGCCCTTAAAAGTTTGATGGCACTCTCTTTTTAAAACTTTACTTCTACCATTTGGACTTTCATTGCGTCGTTGGATGTCCTTCTTCAGTGGTTAGTTGTAGACTAACATTTTTACTTAAAAATATAATAAAAAACTAATTTCTAAACAAGAAAGCAGATGACTAGAAAAGGTCTTTAATAGTAATTGAATAATTTTATAAATTATAAAACCCAAAAATGATCCTGTTTAAGGAAAATGCACTCTTGAGGTCATCAACAAGTTAAAGTCACAGCTTAACCAGAATCATTTTCAAAGTTCAAGTTTAAACAGAGACAGCCTGATGATATCTCCAGGTTAAAATACCCAGCAAATAGGGAAACTATTTGATGTTTTTGAAACTCCATGCGGGTTCTAGGCCCGACTTACCCCAGAGGAGATTCTCTTTTCTAAACACTCGTATAAATAATAAAAACAAGACTACTTTTACTTTTTACAAAAACTGAAAAAAATTAAGAATTTTAATTAATTTACTTGACTTCGTTGCAATTCCTGTGGACGGCTTGATGAGCCATGAATTAATTGATTTCCTAAATACATTTCTCTAAAATACATTGAAACTTAAAATAAGTTCATTTGAACTTAAAAATGTTATTTTCCTGTAATTGAGTTTTCAAATTCGGATATTTTTAATTGAGAGTATAGAAACCGAAAAAAATTTTCAATTGTAAAAAAATACAGTAAATTAAATGTTATTGTTTTTGAAAATAATTTTAGGCATATGGAAACCGCAACTTTTTCGAACATTGCTGACCGTATGTCACACTAAATACGAAAAATGTTGGCCTTCGAGGCGTCAACTGCTGCTGATTGATTATCACAACATGTCTGATAGTAAAAAATGGAGAGGTGTTTAAATTGCATGACCTTGAAAACCAATTAACAACTCCATTTCTTGAAATCATTTTATCGCTAAATGTGATTTCAATAAGTCGATAGCAGGGCGTATAGGGCCATTCTGTTAATGCAGCATTTCGCTCGGATCAATGCAATCAATATTTTCAAACAAAAATCAATGATCATGGGTGTGGTAATAAATTCTGTCGATTGTAACGATTGCTTCGACTTTAGTTTTGAAGAATAAAAATTCAATAACGTCACCACCAGAGTGCATTTTTCTTAATGTACTCGAATCTATAAGGTCTGTTGTAGACTGGTATCACCCCCATATGTTTTTATACCCTTCACTACAGATGAAAAAAGCGTATATTTAAGTTAGTCATTCCGTTTGTAATTTCTACAATATCCATTTACGACCCCATTATGTGTATACATTCCGACTCCTCATGCATAGCGAAGTCGATTGAGCGACATCCGTCTGCCCGTCCATGTTCGGGTGGAAATCAGTTTTGCCAAGTTACTACAAGAGCTAGAAAAAATTTAAATACGTCAATCGATCAGGCATGGTTTCGAAAATGTTTTTATTAAAAATCAGCAAGATCGGTCCATGTCCCTCGAGGCAGTGGACTAAAAACCACGTCTGCCTCTAATTTTTTCATATCATTTGGAACAATGAAGTAACCCCAATCAAAAAAGCAGATATATGGAGCAAAAGAGAATAAAAAATTAGAGAAAAATATCAAGTAAAAAAACTAGCGCTCTCCCATATTTTCCAAGTTACGGGCCACAGAACTTATCACAGAAAAGTATCATTGAGCACCACATTTTTCAAGACATGAATATGAAAATTATTAAAAAGGTTTTAAGTAGATCTTTCAGGAAAATCAACAATTTTTAAAAATGATTAACCCATTAAGGGCTGAAGACATTTTTATTTAAAATTTTAAAAAGTACTTAATATTTTTTTTTTCTTACTTTTAAATTCTTGTCACCCCATTATTTGCCTTTTTGATTCGGCATAGCCGATGACAAACGTTTTACTTTTTTTTTGTTGATGGGGATGTAAAATGGCGTGAATTTGAGGATACCCTTCATATGCCAAAGTTGTTTAAAAATACACATAAATGCTTACCTACGAATTTGGTTCAAAACCCCTCACACGCTCAAGTAAACAAACAAATTTATCGACAATAACAAACAAACAGGAGTATGTGGAACAAACAAACGTTTCACACACCCACATATAAATTAGTGTATCTAAACATGTGTTCAAAAAAATATCTGTAAACCGGGAAAAATGTGAATTTTTAAAAATAAATTTTGTAAAAGTGGTACAAACACAAAATTTTTCTCATTACACACACGTTACATACGAACGAAGAAATATTTAAAAAAATTCCGAAATGCTTAGCAAGCAATTGTAAATCTTTTTCTAGAAATGTATGCATTACGGAAACACATACATCAGAATGAGAAATTTTTTTGAGAAAATTCCAGCAATAAAATTGTTGTAAATTTGCTTTAGTATTCGTAAAAAAACAGGAGACGCACTACCACAATTGCAAACTTCTAACACTGTTTATTGTTTTTGTAATTAACAAATTTATTTTTATTTGTGTTGTTGTTGAAAATATACTTTTTTATTTGTATTTTTGTATACACATTAGTTAAATAAATATACGTTCACATAATCCATTATTTACATGGTCTTGTGCATACGATAACATCGCATTGCGTACAATGCAAACCTGTCTTATCTGGGTCACTTCTACATCAGTCTCGTCTGCTCATCATTATGATTATCATCGCAATCAAAATTATCTCCATTATTATTGGTAGCAAATGCAAAAGGATTGTAGAATTCCTGGCAACATCTAAGAAATAATTTGATTAACAACATGGAAGACAACCTGTCATAGAACTAAACATTGAATGCAAGGGCAGGTGGATGAATTGTTTGTGGGATGTTGATATAGCAAAATTAAAGGATGAATATTATTTCAACATGACAGAAAACAATTATTAAGAAAACAACAAGAACAGGAACAAAAACAACAACAACAACAAGACCAACAACATCAACAACATCAAGAGCACTAATAAAATGAATATTAAATTCTGTTTCATTTTATATGTGACAGAAAACAAAGACGCTATGGAAGTGAGTCAATTGTGTATGTATTAGTGTTTTAATGTGCTTGTCAAAGTAATGGAAAGCTGTCTGGAATATATATATTCTCAAGAAGCACCACTTAAATGGCTTCCTCTGTGAGCTATTAACAAAAGCTCTTAAAGACTACAAAGTAGACAAAAACAAAAAAAAAACTGAAAAAACAGTTTCAAAAGGAAAGTAAAAAACGGCTACACTTTTTTTTTTTTTGCTTGAAGAATCTGAAGACTTTTTTTGTTTAACATACAGACAGATAAAAGTAACTCATTCCTGTTTATATATTTGTTAGACACTTGCAGTATTTCTTAATGACTGCAAGTTTTTAGTTACACAATAAAAAGGGTATTCATAGAAAACAGCGGTAAATCAGTTTCACTGTGGAGAGACATCTGAATTGAATTTAATTTTTTAATTATTTATAAATTTATTTTTATTTTCATTTAAATACTATTTCAGTTTTAAAAGCTTTACCTGCTTTTATTCATTGGCTAAGATGAGCCTGTCTGCTAGCCCCTGGCCGCCCCCAAAAATATAACGTACCGCTTTCAGAATTTGTAACTCCTAACACAATATTCCTCTGCGTTAAGTGCCTACAACCCTTAAGAAAAATTATGCTACAAACTAAAATGAGTGTCTACTTAAAAGTTAATTTAAAAAGATACGCTGATCGTTTCAGAAAATTTTTGTCAATGAAAAAAGTTATAATTTTATACTGCCATCAAAACTTTTTAAGGAATAATAGCAAAAGATGTCATTCATTTAAACACCGACAAAATCAAAAACTGGCTATTTCATGCGATGTAAGTAAAGGATTAATAACAATCGTAGTTGCTTTGCACTTCCTTAAATATTTTTATATTTTCAATAATTTTACATTTAGCGAATACCCTTAATGTTTTTCTGGTAGTAACAAAAAAAAATTTTTTTTTTTAATTTTCGATTGCAGCAGTAGCAGCAACACATGCGCCATTATGCAATTGAAATTTCTTTTTATTTTTATTTTTGTTTTCCTTTGTGAGTTTGTTTAATTTCTTTTCTTTTCTATTAAAAACTTTTTTTGTTGTTGTTACAAAAAAAAAATATTTCTGTTACTGTTGTTGTTGTTGTTATGAATACATGTGATTGTACACATGTAATACATTCTTTTGTTTTAGCTGTTATTGTCGTTTTTGACACAACACGGTTGTTTTGTCTCTGTATGTGTTTGTAAGTGATAATGATTTTTTGTTTATTTGTTGTTTTATTTTTTATTTGTTTTTTTTTTTTATTCTTCAGATTTTAAGCTGTGAAATGTCATTAAACTTTTTGCTGCATGTAGCACAAAACAAATCCACACTCATGCACCAGCACATGCACATGAATAACACGTAGAATGTGAATATTTTCTAAGAGTTTTTGTGTGTGTGTGTGTGGTATTGTTTATGTGTGTTAGTAAGCATAACCCTATATAACCCTATGTATAGCAAAAAAATTCATTTTGTTTTTGTTGCCGTTGTTATTTAATTCTGTCTACCGCCTTTAAGAAAAGTTTTACAAGCTGTAAAAATGGGACCTCAAACCACTACTGTGGCAATGTACTTAATTAACTTGCAACACCAGCCTGATGAAAGGTAAAGACATCTAACACACATATATCGCCATTCTCTCTGGTCTCCTTTCATTTTGCGCTTTCAGTTTGTATTGTGACAGCTACAGAATATTAAACTGAATTTAAACAAAAGTAAAATATAAAGAAAACTATAATCATTTTTGTTGCCACTTGAAGTGACGCACCGTCAGCTCATTAAAATGAAAAGGTGTCTAGAATGTCACGTGATATCTATCCAACCAAACGCCTGTTACCTTATTAAACAAACAGCACACAATTTTCAACACTGATGAATACTAGTTAAGATACACATTGACTGACACATGGACAGACTTCTTTACACACATACACACACACACGCACACATACAAATAATAAAAAAATATCCTAAGAAGAATAACAAGAAAACACAGCTAAGCAAACAAACCAGGTGAAATGAAAGACTCAAGAAAACATAATACGACAACAACAACGATGACGACATTTCCACAATAAGTCTTGTCAACAAGAAGAATATACGACAAGCCTGACAACATTCTACCAGCAAGACCAAAACTTGCATACAATTACATTTCTAAAAGTAGGTATGTGCGTGAATGTGTATACAAATGCGTGCATATTTGATGACGTCTGCCCCACGTGATTAAACAGTTGCATTTACCCTTCTTACACACAAAAATAAATACAAATACACACACACACAACCCACATAAACTTTCTTGTAAAATTACGAACTTTAATCCACACACCCACGTACACACACACGTATTGCATTAACATACACTCAAACATATGCAAACGCCAACAAATTTCCTTGTAGCTGGCAGACGTTAACAAGTGCTCTTTAATATAACCCTGAATGCTGCGAAAAAGATGGAAATAAATATCACAAAAAGAAAGAAAGAAAGTCGAATTCTGCAAATTAAGCTGATGAAAATATGTGCTGAAGGAATAAAACGTGTCACAGATGCTGACACAAATATATGAATGAATTGGAGAAGGAACAACGACAGGCAGAAGAAATATTTTATAAGACAGCTACGGAACAATTGATACAAAAGTAAAAACAATTTTAATATGATGAAAGCATAAAAGACTATCAATTATTATAAAAGACTTGCAAAATTTATTTACCCAGTTTGAAAGTCTGCGAAAAAAAATATTCGCATGAAATTAATTTTGTTCTCGTTTTTTAAGGGCGAAAATATTAAAAACTGTTTGTTAAAAAGGCCAAGAAAATGTTAGATATAAACTTAACAACCACGTATATATCTGTAAAAAAGCAAAAATTGGATAAAATATACTAAGTAGCAGTGTAACTTACTTTGGCTGCAGCGCTGATACAAAAGTCATGAGTTCAAATCCCAATAGTGACCTAAATATAAGATAAAATACTTGGTAATAAATAGCCTTCATGGTACGAGTTAAGAGATGAATAAAAAGAAAACATTAGTCCAAATTATTCAGCAGTCTCGAGTAACAAAGGAAAATAATTGTTATGCAGCTGTAGTGGGAGACTTGATAAAGGCGGCTCACATTGGTTGAGGGTCATAGAACGAGCAGCTAAAATAGAAGAGTTGTCGAAGGTCAATAAAACTTGGCACGTAACCATTTTTAATTCGAATCAAAAAATAAATGGAAAAATCAAAATGATCCGCCCACTTTTACGCCCACCTTACATACAAAGTGAAAATTAAATTTTGACTTACGGCATTGTTTTTCGGCACATGGCATTTTTAAACACTTGGAATAATTTATGTGAAATTTAAAAAATATCCGCCCACTTTTACGCCCACTTCACATACAGCTTTTATTGAAAATGTGGCATAACTCCCTTGATTTTTAATGAATCAACTCAATTTTCGCAAAAAATTAATATTATAATTTTTGAATGGGCTCTTGAAAATATATATACGTGACCCGCCCACTTTTACGCCCACTTTCCATACAAAGTGAAAATTAAATTTTGACCTATGGCATTCTTTTTTGGCACATAGCATTTTTAAATGCTCGGAACTAGTTGTGTGAAATTTTAAAAATATCCGCCCACTTTTACGCCCACTTTTACGCCCACTTCCCACACAGCTTTTATTGCAAAAGTGGTATAACTCCCTTAATTTTTGATGCATCAACTCAATTTTTGCAAAAAAAATAATTTTATAATTGTAGAATGGGCTCATGGAAATATATATACCTGCTCCGCCTACTTTACGCCCATCTCCCATAGCGAAAACATGAATAGTAATTTAACCATAGTCTTTTAATATTTTTTTTTAACTTCATCATCGTACTCCAAGTTTTTAATTTGCAGCTTTAAGCGAAATCTATTTATTATTTATTACGATTATTTATTACGTCTTCGTTAGAGGCTACACGTCCAGTTCTTTGCGAATGACGTAATCTATAGGCTCTATAGTCCTTATTTCTCGTTTCCTGAGCTTCTTCGAACAGCATACCTGATAAAAATAATCAATTAAAATGTAAAAAATAAAAATGAAATCATTAAATAAGGGCCTTGAGATAGAGACATATACCTTGGCAGAATAGCTTCTGCTATAATTTTCCTACTATGCACCAGAATCTTACGCACAGTTACAGGCATATAGTACCTGCCATAGAGATCAACAAACAACCTGGCAGTATCCCTGCAAGATAAATAAAATTTGTTAGTGTCAATTGCTACATTTCAATATATAGCGGCAGAAATAATTTTAAATTCATGTATTAACTTTTCTTTTATGCCAATTATGTCTGCAGTTTTGGCTGGATTTTCAAAAAAAAAACCTTTCTGGCTTACTGTCATCGTTTGTTTTGCCCATGTCTTGCCTCACTGCGTCCACATTTATGCCCAGTGTCAACTTTAATCTCTTCTGAGTTTTGTCTATTTTGTCTATTGTAATAATTATTGCATTATGTAATAATTTTAAACAGTAAAGAATTATGGCAGCAACAACATGCATAAAAGAAAATTCAAGTTTTGTTACTTTATCACTTTATAGTTTTTATTGTTTTTTTTTTTTTTTTTTTTTTTTTTTTTTTGTGAAAGGAACGGGTAGGAGCAGCTGATTTTTTTTTAACCTTTTAGCTGAGACTTCAAGCTGTAATTTGACATATTTCATTAAACAGCGCTCCACAGCGCTAAAAAGACGCAGTCCACTGAAATTAATGAACATTAAAATTTTGATATAAACATTTTATTGTAAGATATTTTTTTATGTGCCACTTATTTCAACATCTATGACAATTGTCATTTACGAAAATATACAACAAGGTCAAATGATAAGTTTACTGTGATTGTATCAAAAGATTGAAATTTGCGCGCCATTTTAAACAAGCGAACATACATGAGCTGCGAGCATGTCTGACCAAACAAATAATAAATATATCAGCCTAATATTACAGAATCATAATATCAGATATCTAACAACAAAATATCAAAAAATTTTTCAAATCAGCGAACATGAAAAAAGTGAATTTCGGCCACTCTTCATACCCATGTACGATCACGATTTAAACTTTGGCACATAATTTTTTTAGTAAGGGTTGCAACAACATAACCGCGTGGTTTTTGTTGACTGTTCGAGTCTAACCGCATAAAGAAAAGTATGTTCTAAATATTTCATTTAAAAAAAAATTTAACAGCCAACGAGTCATTTTACAAACCAAATGAAATGAAATTTTGTTTTTGCCGCCCTGTGATTATTAAAAAAGAAATAAAAAGCAACTTTTAGCTGTGACATAAGTTGTCGAACAAAACTTTGCTTTAATGTAAGTCAAAGCGGCATATGCATGAACTTCGTGAAAGGCATATCCAGTCTACTTAAAAATATTTTCATTATGTTTAATTTTTTCTCGCTTTTTCAAAAGACAAAACTGTTAAAAATATTCTGCCAAAAAGGCTAAGTAAATTGTCGCGACAGTTAACTTAGCAACGTTTAACACATCTTTAAAAACTGAAAAATTAGGTTAAATATGTTGAGCAATAACTTTGCTTATCTTGGCTCTATCCCTGATACATAAGTCATAACTTATGCCATGGAAAAATAATTGGTATTAAATGGCCGTGATGGAATGAGTCAAATGAAGAATAAGTGAAACATTAGTTCAGGACTGCAGGAGTCTCGAGTAGGTGACTTGATGAAGGCGACTGGCTGTACATTAAAGAAATAGATCTATACGCATGTAAAAAAAAGAAGTTCACGGTTCAAACCTTATCGCATCATTACTCAGAGAAGATAGCAACAACATAACCACGTGGCTGACTTTTTAAAGCAGAAGACTGTTCGAGTTCCGCCACATAAAAATATTATTTTCTTAATATTTCAATTAAAACAATTTTAACAGCCAACGAGTCATCTTAGAAAGAAAGTGAAATGGAACTTTTAGCTGTCACATAAGTTACTGAATGAAACCTTGTTCTAACGTAGAGCAACGTGGCGTATAAAGCGAAGTCTTGAAAAGCTTATCATACAGGTGAAATTGTAAATTTACCACCACAATAGAATTCACGATAACGTCGTCCAAAGAAACTTAGAGAAAATGCTATTCAACAAATTGCTATTCAAATAATTATTTTTAACATAAATAAAACAATAATTGCTTTCCGTGGGTATACTTCCCTTACGAGAAAATAAGAAATTTGCATTTATTTTTTAAAGTCAACATTGCTTTTTTCTATAAAAAATCTACAATATTTTACCATTTTCTAATTTTAGTTGTCGCTTGTGTGTAAGTGTGTGTATAAATATGTGTGTATGTGTGTGTTTGTGTGCTGTTTGTGTGTGTGTTTGCGTAGGTGTATGTTTTACATATGAATGAATGAATGAGTCATCTAAAATTATACAATGTTGCGTATACGCAATACAGCCACTTTACGTATTATAACGAGTCAAGTACGCACTCATGGAAACTCTTACAAGTCTGCAAGTATTTTATTATTACTCATGTTGTATGTAAATTTTAGTTAACATATGAGTATTTTACACTTTATATTCATACATTCATCAAAAGTGTCTGCAAGTGTTTTTGTTTTTTTCCCCGAGATTTCTAACAAAAAAGATGAAAAGTGTGGAAATGCGTTGTTATTCTAATAATAACAATTGCAACGACAAAAACAACACGAGCAATTACATTTATGCATTTATTTTTTGTAAAGATTACACACAATTTATACGATTAATGAAAAATATTTTTTTTTTAATTTCTCTTTTCTTTTTTGCATTTTTTTAACTGGATTTCTAGCTGTCGTTTACGTGTCACGGCTTTTATTTAGTCATGTCATAACGATGTGAATATTAACACGCATGTTTGCGAGTTTATTGCTGATGTCTCTATTAAAATGCTTATTCATCTGTATAATTTTGTGCATTTGAATATTTTGTCATGTGTGAATTTTAAAAGTGTGTTTGTATGTGGGCTTGTTAAGTGTCAGGCTAAATGTGTTTGTGTTTTTTGTGTAATATAACATGCATTTGTGCGTGTTATAGACGTACATTTACCTAGAGAGTGTCAATGAGATCAAGTGATTTGACTGGTTTCAATTCATAATTTCTTTTGACGCTTTGTCATTTCTTTTATCTTTTAATGTCACTGTTAATACTTGAACTGCACTAAGCAGTTTTCATGGTGAATTTTTTTATGGCTTCCTTTGGTTGAACATCTCGAATTAAAAGTGTTAAATCAATAAAACCCAAGAGAGTTGTCATTATTAAATCATTGCAATTAGTATTTTTTACTTTTAATATTTAACGCATAATTTGTAATTTAGTTTTTTTCGCAAAATTTTTGTTCTTTATTGTTAAGGTTTTTGAAATCATATGCCATTACGGGGTCACTTATAAAACTCTGATTTAAATTACCCTCTGTCCAGTCCTTCAAATTTAATTTAAAAACTGACAATTGTGATTAGCGATTAGCGACTACTTTAAAAACGACGAAATAAAGTTAAGTTTGCCTGTAACGGCTTTAAAAATACACTTTCTTATTTTTATAGATTCTAACCAGATGGATAAACAGATCTTTTAGTGATATTTGGAGGCAAAGTTCTAAAAGTGTTCAGAAGCAAATATTGAAACAAATTATAGATTTTAAAGTGCTTAAACAGTTTTTGAAATGTTTAAGCGAATTATTTTTAATTTAAATAACAGATATAAAATGCATTAAAAAAAATTGATTTTTTCTTATACATTTTTTTTCATAAAAAAATAATAAAATTAAATAAATAATTAATAATCCAACTTTTATATGAATTCCTAAATTTATTAAAAACATATATACATGACTTAAGCTGTATTGCTACTTATTAATTTTTTTTTTTTTTTTTTTTTTTTTTTTTTTGTAAAAAATTATTTTATACCAACAATGCTTTGAAAAATATGAAGTGAAAATTTCGTGTGGATTTCAGAACATGCCTGTATAATACGAAACTACTTCGACCGATAATTAATTTTGAAATTAAAAATATTAAAATTATAAAAAAGACGTTTTGATCAGATTTCCATCATTTATAATCGTTTTTAATTTATAGATAACTAAATGACTATCTCCGAATTAATATTTTCTGAGTTTTCCGCTTAATAGGACTGCTTAATAGGACTGCACCTTCTACAATATTAAAATAATGAAGAAACTGCGAGAAGTTTTTTTGTTAGCAGCAATGGAGAAAATTCTGAAATTGGTCCCAATAAAGCAGGCGTACCTCAGGGAAGCGTATTAGGCCCTACCCTTCATACTTTATTTACCGCAGATATGCCGACAAACGAAAACATTTTGATTGCAATATATGCCCATGATAGTGCAATATTAGCTATCAGTGAATCCGCTGTTTTAGCAACAAATTTTATAGAAATTCGGCTTGGATCTTACAAGTAAATGCAGAAAAGTCTAAATACGTCACATACACAGGGGGATGGGTACTGTCCTCCAGTTTATTTTTACGGCATTATTACACCTAAGTCCGAGTATGTAAAGTATTTAGGACTTACAATAAATAGACGCTTGACTTGAAAAGACCAGATAAAACTGAAAAGAAAACAAATTACAAATAAAACAAACAAAAAGCTGTTCTTGGTCCTTGGTCAGAATTAAGCCTTAACAACAAACTTTTGCTTTATATGGACCTATGGAATACAGTTATGGGAAACTGCATCATACTCAAACATTGAAATAATCCAAAAATATCAGTCTAAAGCACTCAGCCTTTTAACGAATGCACCTTGGTTTGTTCAAAACATTACGATTCACCTTGGTCTTGATATACAGTTTACTAGAGATGAAATACAAAATTTACTTGCGATAACATTGTTAAATGATAGTAATGAAGTGTGACGCTTAAAAATATTACACATACTCCCATTTCTTAATTATGAGGAAATATTAAAATTGTGTTGTTCAATTGCTAGTATTTGTCCATTATCTAATAACTGAGAAATTTGTTTTTTCTTTCAACAAATATTATACTGTGAAATTGTGCTTTTGTAGTACCATAAATAAAATTATAAAAACTTGACTTCCTTACACACTTTCGAATCATTCTCATCTTGTGATGTTCAAGTTACTATTGGTCACATGAATTTTCTCAAAATTAGGTGGAAAAAGTTGGTCACTGCTTTATTTACCTCCGTGGCATGTCACCAGAAAATGACATACATGGACATTATATCACACTATGAGGCGACAAAATGTTTATAATTTTGGCCAGTTATATAGAATTCGGTAACACTGAATATTGATTCCAATTAAAAGGCACAAAACATTGTTTTTTTTTTTTGTTGTTGTTGTTACATTTGGTGTATGTGTGAAATTTGGAAAAAAGAATAGGAGTTGTTAATAAGAAGAAGAAGCAAAATAAGATACACAGCAATGAAGCAGCTTTGACGTATGAAAAAATTGAAGGGTCAATAGTACTTATATTTTTCTCCACAAAGTAAAATGAAATTTCAGTTTGTATATATGCAAACGTAGAAGAACGTTCTTTCGTGGAACTGTTACTTGATAAACGCAGTCACTGTAGTGACCAGTGATTTTTTTATCGCAATAATTAGATTACAGCTACTAAAATATCGCTCATCTTTTATCAACATATAATCATAAGTACATAGATATAAAAGAATATTTTCTATTTTTCCATTTGAAAAAGTTGTAACGTTTTTTGAAACTGAATTACAAAAAACCTTTAGCGAGAGAAGCCGTAAAGTAAAAAAACCGTTGCGAGTAACGAAAGGCCGCCTGTACAGAAAATATTTGATAATCTAGGCTGGTCTCAGTCAGACCATAGAGGAAGAAATCCTTGCGTAGGAAATCTCTAGTAGGCGCAGCCGTTGTTGTTTTATGTGTGGACATTATGGAACTATTACAAGTGACACTATGTCCATACCAAAAATGACACAATGCCCATGGACATTATATTTCTATTGAATGCGACATAAAGTTTATGGACTTTATGCTTGCAGACACTATGACATGCCAACTTAGCCTCATTTTTGAGAAATCATGTCCATCATCTGAGATTGCAGATTAAAATCTGCAGCAAAAAATTACGTGTCAACTGGTTCATTTGCTAAAAGTCACTTGTGGGTGCTCTGAAAGTAAGATATTATAACAAGAAAATTTATTATTTTTAGTTGTGGAATCAATCTTTCAAATATAAATATTTATAATATTTTTATTATTATCATTATCATTTTTATTATTATATTATTATTTCAACAAAAATTATTCGTCATTCTGCATAAAAATACCATTAAAACAATAAAATAAAAATTCAGAAAAATAAAAATAACAATTTTTTTGGCTCTTTTTTTATTAATAAGTTAACTAATTTTTTTAGCAAAAAGAGTCCTTTATTAATTTAAAAAATATTTGCAATTTTTTTAATTATTAAAGGACTCTCTTAGCTAAAAAATTAGCTAATTTATTCAGAAAAATATTTTATTTTACTAAAAATCAAACCTGGAATTTTTTTAATTACAATTGAAATTGGATTATTAGAAATTGTGGCAATGAAAGAAGTTAATCGTTTAACGCTAAAAAAATTTTTTTTTATTAAATATAATTGTGTTAACTAATGGTAATGAAATTTAAATGAAACTTGTTAATTAATAATTACAATGAAAAAAATAATTGGTTTGATGAAAAATGATTTTTTGAGGGCAGAACCTTTAGGAAAAACTATACTTAAAACAAACAAAAAATTTATATTTTTAAATTTTTAGGTGTAAAACTTTATGTCTGAGAGCTAAAGCCATCTAACACTTCAGCTAGCAAATCTTTGTTATTAAACGATACAAAAATGTGTGCATATCAATTATTGTGAGGAGCTTTAAATTTTTGTGATAAAAATGCTATTTTTAAATAAAGTTCCGTTACACTTTACGGTGATTTCTTAGTGAATAAAATAAATGGTAATGCTTTGACACCATTCAATCATGAGTCAATAATCATGACTTTGTTCTTAGACTAATTTTTAATTAAAACTTTTTATTAAAAAACATTACCAGTAGTGAAAATAATGATAATGTTTAACAAATCATTAGCCACCATTCAATTGTGATATCATTGATTTTACTCTAAAAATTTTAATGAAAACTAATTATTTTTTTCCAAAAAATATCTTTGTTTAAAAAAAATTGCAACCTGTTTTTTGCCTTTAAATAAAGAAAATAATCTGCAAATATAAGACAAAATAAATTGAATTGTTACAAACACATTTCTGCTATAAAAACTCAAGCAACGAAAATCTCTTATAATGTTGCATAAAATATCTGCAACGACCTAGCTGAAGACCTTCAAAATTCATTAGGTCAGTAATAAAGATTTGTTTGAAAATAATATATTCAGCTTAAGTTTTATCAAAGTCGCAGTTAAAACTAAAAATCATAACAATAAAACAAGAGCCATTTATTAATTTAAAAACAAGATTCATTTAACTTAAATAACTTTTAATAAACAATATTTATAATCTTAACAAATTTTTTATTAATTTATAAAATCGCTATTTTAAATTCCTCTTTTAATCAACGTTTAACTTTAATGCTATTAAAAAAATTATTTGTATTTAAAATAACAAGTATTAAAAAGCTGTTGAATTTAAGATTTGATAAACTTGTGTTGCATTAGAAAGTTAGTTGTGAAATCGCAATTCATATAACTTATTCATGCTGGCCCTGATTAACATCATTATCATACAAAACTGTATTGAATGAAAGTGTGTGTATTTGTTTTATTATTAATTAGAAATTAAAGTTTCAAATACAAAAAAACACAAAAACAAAGTCAAAAATAACAAGATCAACATTAACAACATTAACAACATTAACAAACTTATCACAAATATTTACTTGTTTATTTATTTCTTTTACATTTCAATTTGAAAACAGGTTTGGCTGCACCGTCATTCCATTCACGTGCAAAACGATGGCGATAGAGAAGCAAAAGAGATGGTGAAGCAACCGCTTAATTGTCTATTAAATTATTTATTGATTCATCAAGAGAAAAAAGATTTAATTCAAAAGTAGCTTTCGAAATAATCAATGTTAGCTGCAATGTGTTAATGTTGCTCTCAAACACTTATCAAACACTTGTATCTAATACATAAATTTTCTAACAGTGTGTCATGTTTTAATTTTAATTCATACTTTACTAATGGCAAAAAAATTGTAAACTGTTAAATAAATGCTTGAAGGCAGATTTAAATAATTTGTTTAATCGCTTTAAAATATTCACTGCCTGTCCCTCGATGTCTCAAGAGTTCGTTCGTTTGCAATCACATTTAAAACGAAAACAATTTTTTTAAGTTGTTTTTGTTTTAAGTGTAATTGTGCCAAAAAAGATATGGACGAAAGAAAAAGAAGGCAAAAGTTAAAAACTAGTAGGGTGCTTTTTTAAATAGGTTATTTTTGAGAGGGTAATTTTTTGAAAGGGTACTTTTTTGAAAGGGTACTTTTTTGAAAGGGTACTTTTTTGAAAGGGTACTTTTTTGAAAGGGTACTTTTTTTAAAGAGTACTTTTTTAAAGAGTACTTTTTTGAAAGGGTACTTTTTTTCAAGGGGTACTTTTTTAAAAGAGTCCTTTTTGAAAATTATCTGTTCAAAAATAATTAGTTTAAATTTTCTAAAACTAAAGTACTTTTTTCACAGTACGTGCTTGAAAAAATTGTCGTTGCCCATTAAAAACTTTTAATCCAGCAAATTGTTTTCTAATTTTTGTTCTGTCATAAAAAATCTTATAAAAAATACAAAAAAAAAAAATAAAAGGAACAATAAAAGAAAAATGGTACTTTTTCATATAATGAGGAAAAATCCGTTTTATGAACAAAAACACTTTAAAAATACAAATTATCTGCTTTAAGAGCGTATTTTTATTGAAAGAACTACTTAAGAACAATTTTAAAAAATAGAACTTTAAGAGATAGCTTTCCGTAAGGCTTCGTTTTTTGGAAATTTTTTTTATTAAAAAGTACTTTTTGTAGACGATATCTTGTAGCAAAACCCTTACAATTGTTTTTAAAAACCTCAGCTTATGAACATTTCTTATTCTGTTACAATACCCTTAAAAAATAAAATTTTAGAAATTGTAGCTTGTGAAAACAGTACTTTTTCGAAATAGGTTCAACGGGATCGGTTTTGAACAAAAAAGTTCGTTTTCGAAAAAATTTCCTTGCAAGAAAAATTATAATATTCTTTCGGAAAAAAATATTTTTTACAAAAATTATTTTCTATAATAAGTACTTTTTTACATTATTGACATTTAAGTTTAAAAAAAATATTTTTTGAAAAAGTACTTTTTTGGAAAAGTACGATGTTTTCAAAAAATTTTCTTTATAACAGAAGTTCTTTTTAAAAAATTCTATAAATAAAAAATTTAAAAAAGTACTTTTTTGGAAAATTATTTTTAATAGCGCATTTTCTAATATAATAAATAATCACGATAATAAAACATACCTCAAATACATCATTGATAACAAAATTTCAGCGGATTTCAAAAAAAAAATTGGCAACTTTTCTCATAAAAATCATTATCAAAAACAAAGTTACCCACCTTCGTACAAAAAAAACATTGAATTTTATAACTAAAAGTATTTATAATCGAAGCAACAAACACCTGACTTTATTTGCCAGCTGCGTTCATGAAAGTGTTACAGATTAAAATTTAAATAAAGCGAATGAAGCTCTTGAAAAATTACATACGGTTGTTATTGTTAAAAAATTTCATATGAAAAAAAGTAACATTAAAATGTAGCTGCATTATTCAATATGAAAAAATTACTTTTACTATTTATTACCTCATACTACACCGTTTCACAGCAACATTTTTTACTGTACCAGCGCTTTGCCTGTGATATGCGTGCGTGTGTGTTCTGATTTTTAAAGAAACACGTTTTTATTTTCTTAATTCTGTCTTCTGTCTGCCCAATGAAGGTGAGAGTACCAGTTTTCAGAGAAAACTCAAAGTGGACTGGTTTTAAATACGCCGTACTTGTTGTAGAATGTTTGAGAACGATTAACAGCAAAAATATCGCATAAAAAAATAAAAAAAACATAAAAAAAAATGTTTTTTATTTTTTTATTTGTATTTTTCAAAACGATATTTTTTAAAATAGTGAGAAAAAGCACAGTGGCTTGGTAGACACCCTGCAACACTACAAAAATATTTTATTTAAATTAGGGACACTCACCGCATTTTCCTTAGACCTACAATTTAGCACAAAAAAAATCGTTTAAAAAAACAATTGACAAAAACCAGAATCTTTAATCTTAAAAAAATACCTTTTTATAAAAAGTACTGTGATCAGAAAAGTACCTAGAGCACTTAAATTAATTTTTTTTTTTTTGTAATTTAGATCTTATAAAAATTATTTTATAAAAAAAATTCGCTTTAAAAAATCGCTTTTAAACTGTATCATAGCAATAAATATCTTTCTAAAAATAGAAGAACTAATGGAGGGGAGGTAATAAGCTGCTTTTGCGAATTCCCTTTTGGTAATAAATGTTTTTGTATAAAGAGAATTGAATTTGAGGAAATTTTGAAAAAAAAAGTATTTATTTCGTAAAGGTAGCTTTTACAATTTTTTTTTTTAATTTACATTTAAGGACCAAATACCATTTGCAGACAAAGAACTATTTCTATATAAAAAATAACTTTTAAGTAAAAAAAAATTAAAAGAATTCTTGATAGAAAAAACATTCACTACCTTTAAAAAAACTTCAGGAAATTTAACCCAACAATTAAAAACAATCTTTTTAAAAAAGAACCTTTTCAAATGCTTTTAAAAATAGATTTTTAAAGAAGTTCATCCTATAAAGTACTTTTTCAAAAAGACTTCTTTCATAAAGGTACGTCTTTTATATGCCCCTTTAGAAAAAAATATATTTTAAACATATTTTCATAAAAACTTAAAACTAATAATAAAAAAAAAAGAATTTAAAAACCTTTTTAAAAAAGTACCTTTTAAAGACTCTCAAGAATAGATGTTTAAAAAAGTTTGTCCTTTAAAGTAAAGAAATTTTTAGTAAGAAAACCTAATAATATTTATTATTTATATTTATTTATTTATATTAACAGCTGAAAAAGTACTTTTTTTTTAGTGTACTTTTTAAAAGGTACTTTTTGAAAATCTTACTTTTTTGAATATTTCGTTTTTTAAACAGTAATTAACTTGCAATTAAGTTAATATTTAGAAAGTTTGTGTTTCAAACAAAATCTCTTACCCACTATGCCAAGCAAACGTTTAAAGCAAAATCGCTAATAAATAAAAATCTATGTACAAAAAAAATAATTTTTGTACATTTCATAAAGACTTTTTTTTTGGATTTCTTTATTATTTTGTTTACAATACAGATTCCAAACTAAATGCCGGAGTTAGTTTGTTCTGAATACTTCAAGTGAACACAAGTGAAACACGCTAAAGACTTCAAAAGATAAATCAGTCAGAAACACATAAAAAAAATAATGAACACAAAACAATTTAGCAAATACTTCATGTCTTAAACGTTTTGTGCTGTTCAAGTCGGCTTTTTTTTCGTACATTGGTTTGAGTGTTTCTTGAATTTTCTTAAACGAAACAATTAAAATTGCAATCGAAGTGCTTTACTGCAGGCACTATAATTTTGCATTAATTTCATTTTTATCATTAAATTTTGAAGCAAAGAGTTCTACTTGAGTGCATCTACAAGACAGGCTATAAACAAAGACTGTACTGACCACGCAAATAGTGAAAAGTAGAGGATTCACTTGATTTTTTATCCAAACGCCAGCCATTTGTACTGTTGATACTAACGAGTGTTCATCAACAAGATTTTATATTAAATATTTTAAGCCGTTGGTACGTGAGTGTGTGAGCGTTTTTGTTGATGTTAACGAGTGTAATTATGAAGTTTCCATCAGCGGCTTTAATACAATTCTTGGTCATATTTACCCTAAGATTGACGAATGATGCACGCGCGGAGGCTGCTGTTGGTTTATATGGTCCTGACAGATATGAAGGTAAACCACTTTGAGTAGTGACCTTGAGTTTCAATTACAATTTTTTTTTATTTTCATACTCTTACAGGTTTGCCTGAAACCTGTTTAATGCCAATGGAGTTCGGCTATTGCCGTGCCAAGGTGCAACGTTACTATTTCGACATAAGACGCATGAAATGTACCATGTTCTTTTGGGGTGGCTGTGCTGGAAATGATAATAATTTTAAAAGCATTGAAGAGTGCAATGATTTCTGCACATCTGCCTATGAGGACCATATTCAGAATGACGTGGTTGTAAAAGAAAGGCGTTCTGAGGGTAGAGGAACTACCAATCCTTCAAATAATTTAATAAAAAGCAGAGACAGCAGCATTTCAAAGTCAGTTCCTAAATTTGCCTTAAAAACAAATGCCACTTCAAAGGAAACTGGCTACAAGGCATCTCTAAAGGCCAGTGCAAAAGTGTTTAATGTAAATCCAACACCAAGATCCAGTAGCAGCAACGACAACAACAAATCATCAGATGCTGTTAATAATGAAGATTATGTTGATTGAGAGTTTGAGAAAAGGATGTTAAATCTAAAAACATATAATTTTGTATTTATTATTTAAACTGATTTGTTTATGCTTCTTAACAATTATTTTCATTAAAATGTTTTATTAAAAACTTTAAGATACTTTGTTACCCAAGTTTGTTAATAAAAAATAATAAAAATAAAAAAAAGTAAAATTATATTGTGAGATTTAATTAACAGGTCTCTATGAAATCATTAAAGGTGCGGTAAAATCAAAAATATAGTGGATTTATTAAGAAATACAAAACATTAATGAAAATTTGCTGCTTAATTTCGATGTCTTTAGAAGTTTCAAAAATACGAAAAAAAGTACTTAAAAGAAAGAACTGTAAGGAAATTCATAAAATTCTTAGAATATCTGTACTGAATTAATCGACCGCGTGCAGAAGAGAGTGAAGAAGCTCATCGGTGACAGTAGGGTATCCAGCTCTATTGACTCACTGGAGCATCTTCGCAATGTGGGGTGTGTTTTACTGTTTTATCGTTACTACAACGGAATATGCTCTTATGGAATCAAGGAACTCGTTCCTAAAAACCGTAATTTCATACGCGCAACACACTCTGCATCAAGAGCGCATTCTTTTGTGATCGATTGTCCAGTGAATCGCCCTAAGAATTACAGAGAAAATTCGTTTTTTAGCCGAACAGTTTGTATGTGGAATAAACGCCCTGCAGAGGTCTTTCCTGCCACTTTTGATATGCAAAGTTTCAAATCAAATGTCCACAAGCACTACTCCCTCTATACCCCTTCCCACAACCTAATCAGTAGGGGTCATCCCCTGAGTGGTAGTCCTAATTAAAAAAAGCTTATTTAAAAATTTTAAAGTTGAGATCCAAATTTAATTTCAAAAAAATTTTAAATTTTTGTTTCTTCTTGTTTAGCTCTCTATCGCTTCATATACTTATTTTTTTACTTGAAATTACTTCATTATCGTATTCCAAATGAAATGGTGTTTTGCTCGTTGCCTCGTAAGAGGCAATAAAAATATTGTTGAAACTATGTCTGATCGATTGGCGTATCTCTAGCTCATGTAGTGCCATCGCAAAGTATATTTGAACACTAAAGCGGATGGATAGACGCAAATCGCTCAATCGACTTCGCTATGCGTAAGATCTCAGAATGGGGTCGACAATGGATAATGTAAAACATACAAGCGGAATGGCAAACTTTTATTTTCCCCTTTTTCCGATTTTTGTGGTGAAGTATATTTTTTTTATTTTGTTAAAGAGAGGTAGCACTTCAAGCAGCAATGCCTATTTAATTAGTGCTTAATTCTTTATGAAAGGGATAGAGGAGTGAAAAGACAGAAGGTAAAAATATAGCCATTTCAGTAATTAATTTACTTCGCCGGCGATTGGCAATGTAGAAGTACCGACGAAGGAGGCAGCGTACTGTATTTTTTAATACTGAATATGTAGGTATACCGTTAAAGAGAAAAAAACATATTTTAAGTTTGGTTGTTGCAGGGGTTGAACCCTGGCCAAACTTACTAGTCTTACTACCATGACTACAACAGCCTCAAAAATAAACAAAGAAGCAATGGAACAACTAATCTGGTATTTACAACAAAATGAAATTAAGGTAATTTTAACTCAGAAAGTAGAAAAAATATAGTTTCTTTGCTATATTAATATTATTAAGATTGATTGAGTAAACACTTTAAATATGAAATCATAAGATTTTATATTTAAATTATTGCTGAACCCATCCTTCTCTTCACATTTAAATTAGCTGCCTCTGCTTTCAACTAAAGAAATTGATTCGGTAAAAATAGATTTTAGCATAATGAGACGATCATCTATAAGGCAAAAATCAATTTCAAGGATTTCAGAATTTTTTATCAAAGAAGAGTAAAACGATAAGAAATTTTGTCTTAAAAATTTACGTGATTTTCTATAGCAAATTTTAAGACAAATATTAATCTCTAAAATAGCAATTTTAACTTAGTTCTTGTTATCTAGAATTAAATGAACTTAAAGCGTTTTGCTGATTTTCTGAAAAAAAAACAAATTCTTCTTCGTTTGCTTTATTGGTTACTAGCAGTGGTCCCGACTTCATCCGCGTGTCATTTATAATTTTCTTAAACTCAAATTTAGAAAAATGTATTTTTAAATATTTATTGTAGAGATCTGTAAGAAGAAGTAAAGATTTTCCTTCTATAAAAAAAAATATGCTGGCTGCTATTTTAGTACCAATTTACCGATAAAATTGGGTAACTTCTTCTTGGTATCCATACTTTCTCTTCGAAATATAACTTATTTTTACGAAACAAAAAGTATTCTATATTTGAACCACGGTTCTAAAGAACCTTCAGACAAAATCTTATTCAAATCCATTCAGCAGTTTTTACGTGATGCCAGCACAAACAGACAAAAATTCGAAAAATAGATTGTTTGTATTCTATTTCGATTACTTTATTCCACAACACTTAAAGTACAGTGTACAAAAATGAATCTTACTGTTTTATTATATGTATAGATAAAGTCAGTAAAGAAAAAAATACCTGATTATATTCCAAATAATTAATTTTTTAGCCACTGTGCGCAGTCTTAACAACAACAGAATATTTACTCTTTACCTTGAACTGCAACAAAATTTATATTTTTTATTCTTTTTATTTACTAATTTATAAACCGAAATATAATAAAATATATCTTTGTAATTCATTATTATTATTATTTGTTTGTTATTTTAATTTCTGCTCAATATCAGTATTATCTTTTTCTTATGTATAAGAAATCCATCATATTGCCTGCCCAGCATCTGCTTTTAATTTCATAACTTCCACTTACGCAATGATCATTAAGAAAAATAGTCTGTGCAGAGATGAGCTCTGCTTGTAAGCCAATAAAATTTAATGGGTCATTTCAATTTTGACAACGAACGTGATAGAAACAAACGATCGCCCAAAAACATTTTACAACAAGTAAAACTCGTTTAAATAAAATGAAGAGTTTATTATTAGTGGTACGATTAAAAAAAACAACAACAAATCAAAAATAAATGAAAACAAAGAAAAGTTTGCGTAACAATAATAACATTCATTTGAATTTCAGTTTTCGCTTCTGGTGTTGACAGTGAGAACTCTTGAGTATCAGCCTGGCAAACATCCAATAGTCTTTCAACAAGATGACGGCACCAATCAGTTGCAACTTGGTAAAACCGTCAAACTTGGAACTCAAATAATAAAAGGCAACAATGGCAAAATGTATGAGGTAACAATATATCCATCAAGAAAATTGTACGAAACACATCTACAATCCACAGAACAATTTCAAACAGCAGAATTGCAAGCTCAACCGCCAGCCATAAACTCTACACCCAATTTTGGATTATATGGAAATTCTCAGCAGTCTTTCAATAGTCAACAGCAACAATTTAATACTCTACAGCCAAATTTCTATCAAAATAGTGCAGCATTACAAAATCATCAGAATCAATATACAGCGAACCTAAATTATCAGCAACAGCAGACACAGACTGCTCATGCACCTCAACAACTGCAGCAGTTGGGTATGTTTCCACAAATAGCACAACAGCAAAAAATTCATCAACAACAACAACACAACAATAATTTACAAAAGAATTTAGTTAATAATCAAAAATACTACGTTTCACAATCGGAAGCCTCTCAACTCGATGGTTCGTACAAACAACTCAATAATAATCCACGGCCGTTTCTACGCATCATCACTAAGTGTGATGCTTCAAGTCAATGTGAAACAAAAAAGTTATCAAATAATGATGTAGGTGACAGTGACTTTAAACACCAGCAGGTGTTGCAACAATCTCGAGCACATGTACATCTAAGTGCTGATGCAAGTCAACAAAAATTTAATTATCAGTTTACGGGAAATGCCTTAACGAGTAACGCTGCCAAAGCTTTAAGAGGTATCCCCATTAGCAAAGGAATAGACCTTAAAAATCGTAGATTATTTAATTACTGTGAGTTTGCGATACCTCAGTATCCCCATAATTAAACTTCAAATGGTAAAAAAAAAAAAAAACAAAAGCGAATGGTTTTAATAAAAACAGGTATTTCATTTCTTTTAGCTGGCACTGTGTGAAAATATTTTAAATTTATCCTGAAAATATGCTACAAAAATTTCTTTTTAATAATCTGTGATTTTTAATTAATTCAATATGGATTTTTCTCTTAATTGTGACAGACAGGTCTCGTCATAATACCACTTTCATACAAAAAATGAAATTTAAAATTTTTAAAACTTGTTTTTTTTTTACATAAAAAGAAGAATAATAAAAAATTAGCTTCGAATTTTTTTATATGAATAACTGGGTTTTTGTGTTAAATCGCAGTGGGTTGAGTGGATCTTGTTGGAGGTTTTAACAGAAAGGTTTTTTTTAAATTTGCTAGAGATCTGCTAGATAATTGGGTAAGTTGGTAATAAATTCGATTTTACTAAAATGTGAGGAAAAGTGAAAAGATTTATTGAAGAATTTTATTTTCTGTATCATTATTGTTCATTGAATTTTAAATATTGATCTCACTTTAACAATTTTTTGACAATTAATTATCTTACAATTACTCTTGCAAAATGATAAAAACAAAGGAACACTTATTTCAATTTGCTTTTCGAAAAGTGAATAAATCAAGAGCTTCCATTATTTAACAGACACCTTAAGATAAAATCTAATTTATTATCATCATCAATAACGCCCTTGACGTGACTAATGGGCGTTCAAAACTAAGAGATTTAATGGTTACATTAGACAAAAAAAGCTTGTTTGTCAAAAAATGGAGAAAATGTGTATTAAAAAAAAGTGAAGAATTAATTTGCCAGCTCTATTTAATTTGCTAATCTTTTAAAAAAAATTTCATAAATTTTTTGATTCTTTACAATCAGAATTGCATTTTTACTTGACTTTTTTTTGTGTGAGAGTACGGCAGCTAAACATTATATTTCTAGCGATCTTTCTTTGTAAAATAGAATTCCATCATATTTGCTTGTGAATTAATCATACGACTGTGTGGGATAGTCAACAGCAGCGTTCAGGCATAACCACGGTTTCTGTGCGTCCATTTTATATATTTAAGCTTATCGGTTCATTTAATTGAAAATACCAGATATATTGCTCTTCGGTAACACTTTATCTTCTATTTTTATAATTTCTCATTCTGCGACTGTGGCCAGATTTCTTTGCTTGAACTCGTTTTTACCAACGTGCGAATATTAAAAACTAACACAGCAATTCCATTGTGCCACATTGAAAGAAATCAAATTAATCGATGTCTTATTTAGCAATCATAAGGCCATTACCTCTATAGGCGTATGAACTGTAGTCTCCTGTGACTCCGGCATATATCTTATTTAACAAAGAAGCCCGTTATTTTACCATCCCAGCAACAACTGCCAAACACCGCTGTTACATTTTCCTCCATTACTATCTTAGACGCATTAACCATCTCATCCGCTGTTCTCTTTTTACATATGCAGGACCCTTCTCCCACTTATTTACACAATAATTTTTCCCTTTTCTTATTAAATAATCGCACTCACGTGGGTGTAATGGGACTTGAACTCATGCTTAACGAACATGCTAGTATCTCTATCATCTAAACCACTGCGAATAGTCATAATTAACTTCTCTCTTTATTGTATATACATTAACCACACTTTTTGGTGGAAGTAAAAACTTAATCAGCTCTACTCTTTCTAATTTAAGTTAAAAATCCAACAGTTTGAAAGGGACATATAGAAGAAGAAGGTTGCCACACATTATTTTCGTTACAATAAGTTCGTGAGTTATAGTGGCCATAACGTTTTGCATCTGAAGAAGCCACTCGCAATATTTCAGTCTCTCTAAGTGTCATGTTGCAAAGCACCTTACTGTTTTGCTTGTGAACTACTTCCGCCAATTTTTATCGCATATAACTGCTAATACGTTTGATTTAGAATTTTAAAGACTTCGTTTTGTTTTTATTTTTGTTGTCCAAAGCAAAAAACTAAGATTTCATCCTAGACGTGGAACCCATCCATGAAAAAGTCAAACTCCTCGGAAAGGTTGCTAATTTACTGCGCTTACGTTTGGCATTAATAATCAGTAGCTTTTGGTAAATCAGAGATCAAATCGCCCAATTCAGGGACGCAAGACTATGATCAGTGATTAATATGAAGTGACAGCAACTTCACACATTTGTAATAATTTTTTTTAAAGATTAAAAAAACTACAATTAAAACTAAACAGGAGTTTCAAATATAAAAATGGAAAGCGTAATCTAAACGCAATCCAATGTCTTTGTAAAAATATCAATTTTTTATAAAGTTCTAATAAAATTAATTTAATAATTAAAATAAAAATATTTTAAATTCAACAAGTGACAAACGAATTGTACGACACACTTCTAAACAAATGACCATTATATCACTTGTTTATGTAACCCAACACGTCATGCCTTCTGGTCACCAGTGCTTATCCCATATTTGAGAATAAACTCACTTAAGCATTTAAATATCCAACAGTTTCAAAGTCGATGCCAAAAAAAAAAACACTAGAAAAAAAACTGACATTAAGCCAACACTAACGAAAGAGTCAAGTGAAAAAAATTGTTATAAAATACCAAACAAACAGTGCAACAGCTACAAAAACAACATCATCAATGACAATAGAACCAGCGGCGGCAACTAGCAACGACAAGAAAATTCATATGAAAAAAAAAACTAAAATTGAAAAATTCACAGTGATAAACCTCACAGCAATGAAGGAAACAAATTTAAATATAAAATCAAATAAAAATCTAACGTCAGCAACAACAACAACAACAAGAACAACGACAACTGTGATAACAAAAACAACAGCGAATGAATAAAGTTTAAATCAATTAGCAGACAGCATATCAGTTTTAGACATTTCAATTTTGTATGTTTATTAACAATATAAAAAATCATTAATTAATTTAAAAACGATTTGTATACAAATGATTTTAAAATGTTGTTGACAAATGTTTGAGATTAAAGTTATTAATAACAAAATTTAAGTTTTGAAAGAAACGCCTTTTTTCTCTCTTTCATTTTTCGGAAGTGTTCTTCTTCCAGTTCACTAATTACTTCCGGTCTCTGCACAAGTATTACACGGAAAATAGATCTGAAGGTTGCTAAAATTAAAAGACGTTACAACTTTGTGTCTTTAAAAGCTGGATTAAGGTTACAGAAAATCAGAAGATTACACTGACACATGGTTACTTCATGGTCTTGCATACGCAAATAACAGCCCTATTAAGAATTTAAGAAATGAGGATTAGCAGCCCAACATTATTTGTCGATCTCATATGTATGACCGCACATAGTTGTATTTCCCCTTTCAGGGTTATTGTCTTCGCTTGCTTACTTCTCTTCGAGCTGTCAGTTTTAATTGTTCCTCCCTGTATAAACTGATGTCCTGAGCTTTGGCCGACTGTACGGCTGGAAACTAAGCTTCATACTTCGTAATTGAAAAGCAGTCGACCTTTTAAGCTTGAACTGCTTTTCGATAGCTTTCTAGCTCTTGAGGCATTTTCTGTTTTATCTCTACCTTTCTCGCTTAGGCTCACTCGACTCGACCTAAATCAATGTCGTGCTTTCACTTTCAATAGTCAATATCGGTGATTTTAATAATTCGATCGGGATAATCAGCACGATTTTTTAAAGATTAAAGTTAAATTAATAAATATTCCCATAATCTAAAAATTTTAGTCATAAGTAGCAGTTAAGATTTCTAATGTTTGGGCAGATATTTACTTCAGTAAATTTAATGCGTCGCTGTCCGTTCGTCGTAGCCAACCTTTTTTGAAAAGTGGCTTTTTGCTTAAAGAATATTAAAATTTTTAATTTTCTAAAAACTTTTTCCTTTGTAGTCAATATACAGATTTTTCTACATCTGGCAACACTGCAATTACCCCAGAGAACTAAAAATTTTCCTGCTTTGCTTTACAGCTACTGTCGAGTCAACTAATATTTTCAATAAGTTTTAACCAAAAATCCATCAAACGCTTGTGTAACAAAACATCTCTAAAATGTATCTTTTTAATACCTGATTTCAGCAAAATAAGACAAAAACTAAAACATTTTCTTTCCCAATAAACATAATTTTATTTACTAAATATAAAAGTTTTAATAATTAAATTAAAAACAAACCCTCAATTTATTGTAAATGATATCAAGTTGTTTTTTTTTTTTGTCGCTATTTTTATTGATGATTCACCAACATTTCATAGTCGAATTTTTCCCAATCATGGACGTTGCTACGAGGTCTAGTTGCACCTTTCATCAATGATCTTTGAATACGTTTTTCACGCTGTACATTCAAGTCTTCAAGATTATGTCGTGAATGTCTTTCCATAGTACTCAAGGGTAACGGTGCAATAATCACACCATAATTACGACTTTCATCCATTTCCATTTCAGCCATGGCATCATTTGCTGCCAAGTTAGCATTATAAAATTCATCGAAATTTTGATAGTGCATTGACTCAGCGGGCTCATGATCATCCGGCATTATCATATCGTAATTATCATTGTGAACCATTTCGTCATCAGAAGCGGGCAAAGGTAAGGCATGCATTAAAGGCATCCATATTAAACTTATCATGAAGAAAAATTTAAGGCTCTTGAAACGAACAAAAAATATTTTTATAATTTTTTTAATTTTAAATTTTTTAAAATTCACTTACTTGAGTACTGAGATTTCCTGCCATTTTGAATTATTCGTTTACTTTCCGTTTGCATTGATTAAGTGAACTGTTTGTGATTTGTAACTAATTTCATTCTCACAACGCAATGATTTTTATATGAATTTTAGCCACCTTTTTTTATTAAGGGCAAAATCCTTAAAAAGTTGAAAACATTTGAAACCGGTACATTTTCAGAACAATGTGTCGCAAATTAAAAAAAATATTAGCAAAACAAATTTACATTCCTCAACTTTAATTTGTTGAAAGCGGTTTATTTTCTTTAATTTATTATTTTTAGCAGCTTTTAAACAACCCAAAGTTTAACTTAATCAAACAACTGACATTCATTGACACGACATCCTGTACACTGAACCCTTAATTATAATCCAGTGGAAAAAAAATAAATATCAGAATTACATCAATAATTACATTGAAAAGTAACTTACACTTGGTGGCAAAAAAAAAAACGTTTGAATCATTTACTTTGCTGGGTAAATAAAAGAGTACAGAAGCTTTTTAAAAAAATTAATGCCTGTAGTGTCAGTCTAATCAGAACCAGCATTTTAAACATTAATTGTTTCATAACAAAGAATTTTCACACAATTTTAAATCAAGATTAATTTCTTTTGTGATTATTAGCACAGTCATATTAAAAGAAGCAATTCTGCTACCTACTCTTAAAAGAACTTACGATAATTAAATCGTAAGTTTTTTAATTGTATTACATCTCTAAAATTGTGCGATTTTCACAGCGCTAATAATACGATTGCATTAAACACACTCAAGTTTTTAGCAGAGCAAGACAAATGTCTTGGTAATAATTCTTGCAAAAAAACCGACTTCAAAACAGACAAACTTCAAGTCATATTTCTTTAGGACGATAGATATACATTGATTATATTCTATTATATTCAAAAAAGATTATTTTATTTTAATTTTTATATGTTGTAGAACAAAATATGAATGCAGTTAAAACAAGAAAATTCAGCAGCTATGTGGTCACTCTTTATTTTTTTTTATACTTTTTATTGCTGACAGTAAAACACAATTTGTTAAAATTCTAAGCGTTAGTCGTATAACTATTCAAAAGAGTGGCCATATACATCAAATTACAACCATAGGGGCACCCTTTAATTTCTAGTTTTAAATATTTATACGTGTTAATTTACTTGACTATAGTAATGGACATTCTGTCTAATTTTCAAGAGTTTGTCTGCAACGCTTTCAAAGATAGGGTCATATAGGTCAATTTACATCAGTTAGAGGGACACCCTTTATTTTTCTGATTTCAGATTTGCTACTTTTTATTGCGAACTTTACAATACAGGTTCTTTATAAATTTTAGCTGTCT
This sequence comes from Cistogaster globosa, assembly GCA_937654795.1. Lineage (NCBI taxonomy): Eukaryota > Metazoa > Arthropoda > Insecta > Diptera > Tachinidae > Cistogaster > Cistogaster globosa. The sequence continues at coordinate 6,438,634 of OW569403.1, forward strand.
GCCTATAACGGTTCAAAAGTTTGGCGACATACATCAAAGTCACATCATCAATTGGGAAACCCTATAATTTATAATTTTTAATGCTTATGCTTGTTATAACGGTCATAGTAATCGACATCCTGTCCAACTTTCAAGCGTTTGTCTAACGGCTCAAATGAAAGGTGCTTAAAAAATAATTTACATCACCTAAGGGGCCACCCTTTAATTATTAGATTTATTTTTGTATTCCTTTTTGCTATCGGGAGCTATAGTAATACACATTTTTTTTTTTTTCATTTAATAAAAGTGAGCTTAACAGTTCATAATACACTCAAAAAACATATATGTGGTATTGGGACACCCTTTAATTTTTAAGATTATGAACTGTTTTTAAAACAGGACCAATCTGTAAGCATAATCTATTATATTACAAAAAATTTTCTAAATCAGTTCAGAAATAACTGAGTTCCGCAGGCACAAACATAAAAAAGCAACATTCATTCGAACTGATAAACTTCTTCTTTTTTTTTTTTTTAAGTCGGTTAATAAAATCAAAAACTATACAACTTTGAAAAATGTTGTATCGGTAGTTTAGGCAGAAGAAATTTTTTTTTTAAACTTCCAACATTTAAGGTAGCATTTTAATGCATGTAAGCTAAAATCATGGTTGTGATAGGCGAACAACAACCATATTAAGTTCTCTGCAACAATATATGATTGCGGTTAAAAAATTATAGTTGCATTACAACAATGTAGTTCAGATAAATAAGCTTTTATCTGATTTGAATAAAAAAGTTTTTCCTAAAATTTCCGCTACAATTAAAACAATAACATTTATAACCATAATATGTTTTTAAGAAACTGTATATATCTTTTGTTTATAGGTAATAATATTATAACTGAAATTGGAAAAATTGTATTTGTTTCTTAAAATATATTAGTTTTAATCTTAATCTCAATATTTGATTTGTTGGCTGTGTCTTAAAATAAAAAATAATAATTTTTCGTAGAAATGTTTCATTTAAAGAAAAAATATCAAAATAGCTGAAAGGATATTTGAGCCGTTTATTTTGAAAGTGGCATAACTCACTTTGCTTTTAAGCTAATGCACATTTTTAAAGGATTGTGTTTTAAAGGTTTTAAAAGTACTGTTGTCATACCTTTCGGTGAAGACCGTCGTCACTAGATGTTTATTCGTTCTTATGGCGAGCGCTTTCGATGTGATAACATCATTTTCAAGCCGCGTTTTAATTAGTACTGGTGAGATAGTGTTAGGTGTCCGTTGCATAGATAGTGGTGGGTTCAGGTAGTTTTTTCCGTTAGGATGGTGTCTATTTAAATGGTATTATGCATGTAGGTTGCCTGATATCTGTCATGTTTATTGAAGGTATATAATTTTAATTTTTCAGTCTTTTATTATTGGGTAGATAAGTGTGACCATCTAAGGGTGTTTTCCGTTTGTAAGATTGTTTTAATAATTTCAGTGGTGTAAAAATTGTATCACAGGTTGTATTTACCTGTTCGTACTTTGTATATTTCCATGTTTTCAAGAATGTCTATTATTCGTCTTTTTTTTAAATGTGTTGAGTCTAAATCGCGAGAAGACGTACTTCCATTTCACATCTCAGAATGCTTATTTTTCCCCAGTAAAGACTTCGGTTAACAAATAAGCGTAGCAGCTCCAAAAATTTAAGTTTTTTAATACTGTTTTATGCCACTCATTACGAAATATTATAATAAAATATATTTATGCTTTAATCATAATTATGGTTATATCCAGCAATTTTATAATTAAAATAGGCAGTAACAACCTTATGATTCGACATATTTTTATGTTGTACTTAAATTATGGTTACTGGTTAATTATATTATATTTTCCTGAAATAAAACAGTAATAAATTTGTAAGTTATTTACTGTATAAAACATGTTGCGAAAATAGTGCTGTTCGAGATGCTGAGCCAAGGGTAGTGTTTTAAAACGTTTTGCAAAAATACAAAATTGAAAATTGCTTTTTCAATTGTGCATATAATAATTATAAATTATCAGAGAATTTTGTTAACATTGATTGGAGTTCCAGCAGCAGTTGACTAATTTGAAACTTTAGCGCTTGAAGTTTTAAGAATATTTGTATTTACTGTAGTTCAAACAATTTTGCTGCTCATTATTTTAATTATAACCTGAAAACTATGACTTGAAATAAAATAAAAATATTATAAAATTTAAATATTTTCATTTTTGGAATTACAAATGTAATGATCTTTTAGAATAAGTCATTTCTTTTAAAGTTACGCTATAAAGAATTTACTAAGAAATAAGATACTCCTTTAATATTTATAATAAGTCCGCTATGTGCGAATAGGACTCTTATACAAAGGGTTCCAAACCAATAATTTTTAATTAAATTTTTTTTAACTTTTATAGCGAATATAGTTATACATACTTTGGGTGGAAAGTAGCGTAACTATAAAAATAACGTTACTATTGGAACACCTTCTTACTAAAATTTTTGCGTAAATGTTTAGTCTCAGCCTATTCCAGTTCCAAAAATTAAACCATACATGTGAAAATGACGTCATTTTCAGAACACCACTCGTTTGCATTTGTCATTCCATTTGTAATTTCTACAATATCATTTCAGAACTCATAAAATATATATATTGTGAGTCCTCATGCATAGCGAAGTCGATTAAGCAATGTCCGTCTCTCCGTGTTAGTGTTGAAATCAACTTTGCCTGGGTGCTAGATGAGCTGGAGAAAATTTAAAAACACCAATCGATCAGACCTAGTGTCGAAAGGGATGCTATTGGAAGTCATTATGAGGGCCCTCCCAAGGACAAACAAAACATCACGCCTGCCTTTAATTTTTCCATATCATTCGAAACAAATTGACGATAGAGAATTAAAAATTTAGAAAAAACATCAAGTTAAAAAATTTATGCACAATCACATTTTGTGAGTTATCGGCCTCTGAACTTTTCAATAAAAAGTTTGATTGTTCACCATATTTTTTATGATATCAATATGGGTATCATTTAAAAATTATTAAAGAGATCTTTCAGAAAATTTTAAAACTTTCAAAAACTGCTTAGGCCATTAAGAGCAGCTGACATTTTTATGTAAAATTTTATATAGAAAAAAAAATTTTGTTTTCTTTATTTTCAATTCTCTGTCACTAAGTTAGATTTAAGACTATAATTTCTTCAACTCTTTACCTGCAGGTGGTTAGTGTTTAGGTAGAAAAATTTTAGAGCTTTCGCCTGATACAGCAACCTTTTCATAAACTAAGATAGGAAAACAACGATAAGCAAAACTTACAATTTTCGAAAAAAAATTTTTTTGAGCAGAAAAAATTTATGATAGGAAAGAATTTCTCATATATTCTTATATACTTATACATTCTTATTCTTTTATACTGTTAATTAAATATGAGCATACAAATTTTAGATTAAATATATTTAGGTATCTCTAGAACAATACTTTTAGTGCTAATACTCTTGATTAAAAGAAAACCGGAAGTATAATTGATAACGATAAAAATTTTGCTACGCAGTATAACTTCCCCCGACACGTTTAAATGTCTTTGATAATTATATAAATTCGAAACAACATCCTAACAATGATAACAAAATATTTTTATCAAATAAACGTGATAATTAAGATAAAAGAAAAAAACATTTGATATGATAATCAATAATTACAAATAACATTATTTCATTATTTAATATTCATTTATTCTTAGTTATATATAAATGATTTATAATTTAATTATTTCAAGTTTTTATTTCACTTTCGCTAAATAAAATAAGAGAAAAAGGTAAAAAGTCAATGGCCAAAGTTTACACATTTTGATTTTTGTTTTCTTTTATTTCTTTTTAAACTTTTTCACTGCTCCCCTCACACAAACAAACAAAATCATGGAGAAATACAAAAAAAAAAAATTAAGAAATACAATAAAAAAAGTAAATTATTCTGAAACAATCAATATTCAATACAACATTATTAATGAGTTTGTTGTTGATCTACTTTAAATAAAATTACAATGTTGTAAACAAAACGTGCTGTTTTTATAGAAAAGAGTTTCTAAAAAAAATCCATTGTTTTTTAATGAAAAATTGAAGAAAAGAAAACTTTGTATGACCACCCACTAGGATAGAGAAAACAAAAAATTCATTTACCTATTTAACGGCAAAACTTTATTTTTGTTGGAATTTATTTGTTTGCGTAAGTAAACGAAGGCCTCATTAACTCTTTAACAAATAGTTCTTTTTTAAAAAAAAGTTTCAATAGTTTTACTAGAACAGTTAAATATTCTACCAGGCTTGGGAAATTGAAAATTTAGAATATTATATTTTATCAAAATATACAACAAAAAAAAAATACAAAAAATACAAACAGTGTTGTCAGTCATGGCGATTTCTCCCCAAACGTGTTGATAAAAAATCGCTTTTGGCGATAAAAATTTTAGAATGTCGAGAGGCGAGATACTTGGCGATATTTAAAATACTTGGCGATAATTATGGCTATTTTTAATGATTTTCTTTATGGTAACATGGCAATTAAAAATTGGAGCATGAATTCAAGAAGTTTTTACGAAATTTGGAGGCCCTAATGACGCACTTGATATTTATGAAACATAATGGGGAAAATTTTCTTTTAAAAATTGTACTCAATATTTTTATAATAAAGTCCAAAAAAGGCTATACGAGTTCTGGCCCAAAGGGTGCTGCTGGTATTACTTACCACTTTAAGAAGTTGATGATGTTCAATATCATTTATGAATGTTCATGACATGTAATTCATTCATTCCTTCGGATAATATGTGATGCACAAATAACATGTACCACAGCAAATACACAAGAGAGAATAATGACATTAAACAAACAATAATTAATATATGTTTTTAAATCAGTTCCTAATTTTAAGATTCACTAAAATATTTTAAAATACGACTATGATTTCGAGGTGCAATCTGAAATTACTTTAAAGCTATTCATTGGTTTATCTTATTTTTTTCGAACCAAGTTATTTATTTTTATGTTTATTAAGTGGCGAGATCCCACAAATAATTTGGAGAGAAAGATCGAAAATGACTAGCAACACTGATTACAAATGTGTGAACCCTTAACGAACCATAAGCGCCGTATAGGCAACATATAAATTTTACTTACTGAGTCCAATGACGCTTATATTGCACCAGAAACAATTTTATTAATTTTATTACAATTACTGTTGCTATATTAACGCGAGACGCATTGAGTTTCTTATCTATTTTTCGTTTTTTTTTCTGTTTTTTCACATATATTTTTTGTTATTTTAATACAAGTGAAGTATTGTTTTGGTACTTCAAGAAAGCGTTTACATTTCAGAAGTTATTTAAAATCGTAAAATATGGCAAGAAATTCTGAAAGAATAATACTCGATAGCAACAATAATTTCGATGATAGCAGTAGTGAGAATTAAAAAAAGTTGGACCGACCGGTGAGCAGAGAACTTGAGAATCTTCCAGACCGTTTAAGGTTAAAATTTTTAAATTTTTAACAAAAAAATTACTATTTTTTTTAATAGTTTTATTAGAAGATTCCACGACACTAAAATTCAGTGTCTTTATTTATGACTCCAGGAACAGCCTGCTAATGACAAATTCCAAAACATCATGTAAAAATCTTTCAGTCGACCAACAAAAATTAAGAAAATAAATTTTTGGAGTTCCTACTGATTTTTCGACGTAGTCACATTTAAGTTCTAAAAACTATGCATAACCGATGATTTTTTAACTTTTTAAACATTTCGGAAATTGTAGCTTCGAAGATACGTGAACAAGATTTGCGTCAGTACCTGGCCGTGGAGTTCTTACCTGACGGTGGTCTTACCACTGAGAGAAATATAAAGCGTCGACTAGCGCCCTCCATCGTCGTAGCCAATCAACAGCATTGCAATTTTAAAAACATTCAATTTCAGGACCATGAACTAACCCCGACTGTTGAGAATGCAACAGCACAGCCATCAAGTGTACCTTGAAGGGATCTCACTAACAACCAGCTAGAGAAATGGCTCAATGGCCCGTGGCTCAAGTATAACTAAGGACACTGGTCTGCCCTTCGAGAAGTATCTTACCTGTCTATCCAGATATGCTGCCTGCACACCGGGGAACTATATCCCTCTATACCACAAGAGTACTATATCTGAACACAATTTAGCTCAGCTAGATTTGTAGTAACCCTGCGGGAAGCCTTGAAGATTATCGTGAGACAGATAACTTTTCTTATCGGCCCGAAATTTTTACAGACGATAAGTTCTTTACATACCCAAAAAACAAAGAAATAAATTGGATGCGAGATCAAAAGCTCAAACCTCAAAGAGAGCATTTTGAATATCTCCACACACACACACACCAAATAACATAATCATAATGAATAATCTAACAAGTCTTCTTACTTATATTAGGGCGTTTCACCTCAAAAGTTTTTTGTCTTTCCTACTCGTTATTGCTTGTGTGTAGAAATGGAACAATAGTTTTCTATCGTCAATAAAATTTACTGGTAATGAAAATTTAATTGCAGTATAAGTAAGTAATTAAATCTATTGCAATATTACTGATACTGCAAAGTACTGTTACCAATAAATAAAAAAAAGTAAAAATGTTGTTTATTTTTGGTTTAAGAATAATTTTGAATCTTTATTTTTAGCAAGTTAGCAGGAGCTGCTTTAAGTCTTGCTCTAAATTTCAGATTGATTTGTTTTTAAAATTAGTTCAGCTTATATACTACTTATGAGTAGATTCTAGATTTTATTTTCACATGTTTTCATTAATACTGAGGGAATATTTTTAAGAATTTAAATGTAATTAGATTTCCCTTAAAATTATTTATTATTTCCCACAGCGGCGAGTATTTTGGTGTAACCTAATATGTATGGCTAATTTAAATAAAATAGTCTTTAAGTGTGTCACACACACACGGCAATAAAATCATTGTCACTTCAAGAGGTGTAAAGGCGGCAGTGTTTTTAAAACAATTCACATGCGTTTGCCAGCCTTCGTTGATAAGTTTTTAAGTGACACATGATACTCTTTTATCTATTTAATGAATGCCTTTAAAATAATTAAATCTTTCATGTTGATGTGGTTTAAAAGAATTAAATCATATTATGCTACAGTACCCCAGTCAAAAGTACAAATGAATAAAATAACTTGATCAATATTGAACTTTCCAACCCTGCCTTAAATAATCGCTGAAGATGCAATAAAAGTTTTAATTTCAAATTGAATTAATTTTTGTAAATCGAAATAATAATTTTAATGCCAAGTTGGGCTTTAGGAACAGCAGTAACCTTAATGACAGTTTGAAAAAACCAAACCGAAAAGAAATCGCTGCAAGGCAGCAAAATATTTCATTTTGAATACAAAGTTAAGCAACTTTCTATTAACTTTTTCTTTTCTTATTCTTCTTTTGATATTCTTTACCTTGATTATTATTATTTTTTTTAATTGTGTTGCATTGAGAAATACTATTTGTTAGTTTCTTAAGTTTTTGTTTTCTCTAATGAACTGGTTGAAATATTTTGTGAATATTTCATCAGAAGAGGTTAGATTTAATAGGGGGAGGCAATTATGTACATTTCATGTTCCTGAATACATTTTTGCTTCTGAAAAGCCTACGAGCAAAATTTTTATTAGTACCAAATAAAATCTTATATACCCTTCATCATGTATGTAGATCTAGTTTAGTGAAGTAACTCCAATCAAAAAAAAAAAAAAAAACGCTCACTCCTGTTTTCCGATTGTAGGGCCTCTAAAATTTTCAAAATTTTTAAAATATTAATATGGGTATCATATTAAAGCTTTTGTAGAGATCTTTAAGGAAATACTAAAATTTTTAACAAATGCTTAACCCAGTAAGAGCCGATGGCATTTTTATGTATTTTTTTTTTTTTTTTTTTTAATTTTCTGTCACTTCTATATTTGTTTCACTTAACTATATTTTTTTAGCTTCAATTTAACGCTTGCTTTTCATTAAAATGAAATTTTTTATTTTAATCTATAGAAGTAATTTTTCTATTTGTAGTCCTTTATTTCAATTTTTAAAAAAAATGTTACAAATTTCAGTTTATTTCGTTAAATAACTATTTGTCACTTGAGTGACATATTGAGCAAAATTCTTGTCGCATTTCCTATTTCCAAGTACAACTCCCCTTAGCACTTCCAGTTAAGTAAGTATGAGTGAAAAAAAATTTCTGCATTCCTTTTTGTGGTATTATGTAGAATAATTAATCATATTATATTTTATGTTTTTACAGTTTATTGAATTTATCATAATTGCCATTTTATAAACGACCAATTAAGAATCATAAATTGACAATATTAACAGATTATCGGTTTTTTTACAACACGTTAAATTAAATAATTAATGTTCATTCATGCGTTTTAAATATTAAATTTATTTCATAAAATAAAAATTAATGAAATTTTAACCCTCTTTCACCTCTTAACAAGCTTTTTACATGTTCAAAAACTTTTTCGTTTAAACATGTAAATAATTTTGTAGTGACATACATTTTATTAAAAGGCCTTCTATAAAAAATATCTACACAACAATGAAATAAAGTTATAAAAATGTAGTTATTTGCAATAAATGGGCTAAATATTGGCTTCTACTACATTAATTTTAGACAAAAGCCAAAGAGTGACACAATAAAATTTTATGACAAACAAAAAAAAAATGTGGTAAAAATGATAAATGATTTAAAATTGTATATTCAATTTTACACTCTTTGAATAACAATTTATGGCAAATTAAAGTGTAATTTACTCCATGGGTGGTTATTTGTATGATAGCGGAAAGAGTTAAGTGAATGACATTTGCAAAATAAAAAAATATGTTTGAAAATTGTTAAAATAATTACTTCGTTTACTTCGTTTTAGGTTTAAATTTCTTTTGCATAAATTGGCTTAAAGCCTGTCAATCAAGTTCTCATAGTTTTTTCAAGTAATTTTTTTAATTCAAAAAAAGTTGAAAAAGAACCCTTCTCTGGATTCATGATAACTGTACATTTGGTTAAAGGACGTAGTTCCTTTTAATTTTTAAGACTGATTTTTGCTGTGAATTTCGAACTCTTATTGATACAACTGCATTATAAAGTCAAGAAAAAACACAATCTTTATCAATGTTGTAAAAATGCTTTAGAAGTGAGAAAAACAATTACTGTAAGAAATGAAACACGCAGATGTTTATCTCCTTATTAAGTGTTAATTGAATGTTAAAAGCAGAAGGTAGTTATGCATTACATTTTAATAAAGAGCCACAATAAACTTAAATACATTCGTGCATTGATGATGGCATAAAGGTTATCACCAGCATTGAATTATAAAATCCCAAATCGCAAGTATAATTTTTTTTTAATATTTACGTTCGTATGTTGCTCGTAAACAGTTCTCCTGTTTTTACTGCTGCAGTTCACTTATTTGTGAAACTATTTTTAAAACTTAAATATTATATACTTTTTAATACATTATTGATTTATTTAGTGATAATAAAATTTCTTTGTGGTTGTATTTGTTATAAAAAGCGTACCAGTGTATTTCACAGGCTGTTAAAGCCAGCCAACATTTAAGAAAATTCAGTGTAGAACGACAATTATCTTTCTGAAGACGAAGTAAAAAATGTTCAATCCAAAGCAAAAATAACAACACACAAAGCAGAGATGCCACCTTTTTCAAAAAACGCGTTGACTCAGCGATCAAAAAGGTTTGAACTTTTCATAAAAAGTAGGGTTGTGCACAATAATTTTTAAAATATGAATATGGGTATTATTTAAAAGCTTTTAAAGAGATCTTGTTGGATATACTAAAATTTCTTAAAAATGCTTAATCCATTCAGAGCGGCTGACATTTTTATGTAAAATTCTATATCGTACTTAATTTTTTTTAACAATTTGCTATTTAAATTTATTGTATTGCACTTTATTTCTCAATTTAATTCTAATAAAATTTACTACAGAAAAATTCCTTTCAACACAATCATTAGTTTTAGAAGTGGCCGACGAACTCTTGCAGAATTATAATCAATATCAAGAGTCCCAAAATTGAAAGCTTCTTGAACTGCAGAAAATATAGTTTAGGATTCAGAGTTATAAAGTTTTGAAATTAACAACGAAGCCAATCAGGCATTTTTTTAGTAAATTTTTTTTAAACATAAAATAACTTTCTTAGATAATCAAAGTATCGGTTAATTCTAAATCTAAAAATGGATTTAATCTATTTAAAAAATGATTCTATAATGTATTTCCTCTCTAAATTTTTTATTAATTCAATGCTGGTTTGGGCTTAAAAATTGTTCCTGAAAATATGAGCAGTTTGAGGTAAAGCAACCATATAAACAGATTGGCAATTCAAATTTTAACTATTCATTTGATTTTTATTTAGATCTTTGGAATTCAGATTCAATATTATTTCTTTCAAACACGACCTTAATTTTTTATATTTAATTTACATATTAACATTTTTTTTTTTGAGAGGCAGACCAACAAGGCTTGTACAACCATGGAAGTAATTTCTAGTCAACCTGTTAAATGCCATGTTACGTTAAAAAAATTTAAGAAAATATTCCTAAGTATCTGCAAATATTTTAAATATCGCCAGATATTTAGCCTTTCACTAATATTATCATCGTCAAAACTATTTCTCATTGCCACGATTGACTAGAAATCGCCATATCAGCCAACACTGCAACCTGTTATTAAAACCGTAGCATACTTTGAGGCTGTATTAATTTACTTCACCGGCCCAGTTTAGCAAATTTTTTAGCGTTCAGTTAAACATCTCCGCACCAATATAAAAATCTAATAATATTGGGTTGAATTATTAAATTGCATTCGAGTTGTAATTTAGATTGTGTTCTATTGCTGTAAATAATCTGCATTTCCTTAAGAACTAAAATCCTATTTAGGTTTAATTTTGTTTATGCTCTATTTAAAACTAGCAAAATTACATAATTTAAGATTTGATTCTTTTTCGTACGCGTCTTTACATCGGCTTCCTCAAGTTATGTCAAAATTTCTTGAAGAATATTTTTGCAGTTTTCATAAAAAAAGGATTTTTCAAATATTAAGTTGAACTAATGTCTCCTAAAGGAATAATTGTTTAGGTAAGATAAAGGGACTAGTACCTAAGACCTGTTTAGGGCCTGAAGATGCTTCTTTGGCCGATGTCACATCTTGTGAACTACCACTATGTACGGCAAGATTCTTTCTGTTTTTTTTTTTTTGTAACTGCTTCGAAGAAGCAAAATGATGGTGACTGTTGAATTGCTGAAGATGACTATTGTTGTTGCTGCTGCTTTTGCACTAAAGATAAATGTAACACGAAGAACAACTGAAAGTACTTATAAAATACTCCAGGAAGTCATGATACTGAGAAGAGATAAAAAAAATATTATAGAGCCATCAAGGCAGCTGCTAAAGTAACTTGAGCTTCCTAGAGACATGAATAATTGTTATCTCATGAAAAATCTTAATTTATTTTAAATTTTAATTAAAATATTTCTTAAACTTTACTTGTGAATTTAATTATCTGTTACAGTTCGCTTGTTTCAGTGAATTTAAGAATTTACTAAGAAAACAAAAATTTGTTTCCTTGCCAAAGTATTGAAGGTTTATAATTTTAACAGCAAAAACAAAAACAACAATGTTAATAACATTATTAAAAGCCTTTCAAAGAAGAACAAATAAATTATTTAACGAACATTTTTTTTTTTTGCTTGTTACCACCATGAAAGAGGATTAAACTTTTCATTAGATTTTGGTAACAAACAAATTGCATACACACATTCTGATAAATACTAAATAAAATGTTAGTCGTGTCCTTTGTTTCAACATTCATACAGCCTAAAAGAAGCATCAACACCGATAAAATATATTTAAAATTCCAAAAATAACAAACAACTTTTAAAACAATAGAAAAAAATGAGCCCTCATAAAAGCGAATAAAAAAATATTTTTATGTTTCTAAAAATTTATGGAAAAAATGTCTTTGATCCAGCAAAACGCGTGTATAAAGCGATTTATACGAAAAAAATAACATTAAAATAAAAAATATGTTTTCAAAAAAGAAAATATTAATTAACTTTAACAAAGCAACAACTGAGTGTAGAAACACAACAGACGACGGTAACGGAACGATTTATCGTTGCTGAGAGTAAGTAAACAAAATAACGACGATTCTCTGACGGCATTAATAATATTTATTTTCATTTCAGCTTTGTGTTTGTTTTCAAAAATATTGTGTTATAATATTTTATTACATTTAAATGAATTAGATAAATTCTATTAAAAACTCGATGAAACGTAAAGAATATTACGTACATTTAACATATCCATGGCATTAGAGTCTATTGGACTGGTTAAACTTGTAAGAGATTCAATAGGTCTTTTCAAAACCTTCACACAAATTGAAGAGCGGGACGAAGAATAAATGATGACTGACTTAAGATGAGACATGGGCTCATATTTTTCACCTTTTCAGTTATTTTTTCAATCAATTTTATTTTCATATTTTTAACCTTTTCAATTATGTTTTTTATTTACGTACATACATGTATCAGTTTTTTAAAATATTTTTATTCCTGAAATTTTGTTCTATTTTTATATAAATAATGTGCCTTTGCTATTATTGTGAATTCAAATGCTTATAAAATACTTATATTTCTGGCAATATTGTTAGGAGAGTGAGAGACTAAATGTGAGAGAATAATGAAAACCGACAAGAAAATAAAATAAATTTTATCTCAGCGGCATTGTCGTTGAACGATAACTTATGTCAAATTTGTTTGAAAATATCGTTACCGTCGTGTGTTGTGTTTCTACACTGAAAGGCAAAAAAAAAAGAAAAATATTAAAGTGATAAAAAATAAACAAAGAGAATTTAAATCCCATTTTGTGTATTTTCAGTGAGATATACGTTGAGGTCATAAGATTTATACTCAAGATAGAAAAATAGCTGACAAATTATTCTTCGTATAAACCAGGAATAGCGGCCTTTGTTTATGTGTCTATTATTCCTTTTTATAGAGCGGTTTTTTAAGGCCCTATAGATAAATTAAAAAAAAATTAACAAGAAATTTTTAATGTTCCAAAAAATATATTTATTCGAAAGATCGCAGACGGAACTAACATTTGCAAATGATTCGTTCTTACGGACATCGCGGTTGTTCCTGACAAACCGTACTCTGCACCGCCAGTCTTGGGCCACATTTTCGAATATTACTGGTCGTACGTTATGAACAACATTAAGACCTTGTACTTTCAATATGTAAAAAATGTATCAACATAAGGGAAGAAATAATCGAAGGGTGTAAAATTGCATAATCCAACTGACAAGTCCATCTTTCGAAATCAAATGCCATTCTGTTGAAAACATATCACTCCCGGATCAATGTTAATAATATTTTCAAACAAAAAACAATTATGATTTTGCGGTAACATACTCCATCGTTCATTATTTTTATCGAAATAAGGTCCAATGATGCCACCAGCATGCGAAATGGATTTAATGAAGTCTCTAGGCTCTGTTGTGGATTGGTTTCTCATCTGTAAGGCAATTTTGTTTTTTAACAAACCCTATGAACCAAAAAGAGCTTCACGGCTGAACATAATTAATTTTAGTAAAATTGTGTTCAGCAGTGAAGCTCTTTTAAATAAATAATTCGCAAAGTAAAAAATTGGCAGCTGTAATCGTGTGTTAATCTATTCATTACGAATGGCTGGAGTGTACTGATTATAAACTTTAAAAACTAAATGCATTAGGACAGTTGTAAGTCTTATGAAGCTTAAAATCGCACTCTTTATTTAGTTTTCTAAAAGTTGAAAAACTCTGCAGTGTTCCTTCAGTTACTTAAAAATAAATTGAAAAACACTTCCTGAGTAAGAGAGATAAAAAGTCCTTTTTTATTTTGCTTCTTTTAAAGACTGCAATACTCATTATCTAGAGTAGACAAGGCTTCCAGCTTTTGCTTTTAATGGTTTTAGAAATTATTCGAAAAATTTAAACAAGTTTTTTGAAGCTACTTCCTCTTGCTATTTTAATTAATATAACATTCAAACCACAATTAATGTTGATACATATATCACTGACAGCAAATATCTTATTTAAAAATATAATTTCACTCCCTCATTTCAGAAACAATTACAAAAACATATTTAAAGACTGCAAAAAAAATCCTTCAACATTTTACAAATATTTTTCATAACAACATTTCGCTTGTTTTTCCTTTAATATTTCCCCATCAATTGCATTGTAGTAGGAAAAGATTTTGTGTACACGAGAAGAACAAACCTTCGAGTAGTTGAGCAACTAATTAATTAATAATTTTCATTTTATAATTAAATATCATTTATTAATTTCAGACTCCCTTGAATATGTAAATATTATGTAAATATTGACTTTGGCTGCGGTTGTCTTGAGTAATCCGCATATCAATCATGAAAATGCTGGTCTTTTCTTGCTCAGAAATTTTTTTTAATGAGAGTGTGTATGTGTGTGTGTGCTTGTTTATTTGTATTTGCTCTGATTTTTATTTTAACTTTAACTGTGGGAATTTTAAATATTTTTATTATTAATAATTCTTATTTACAAGCTTCCTGCCGATAAGAATGATATTAATAATTGCACCATCCAATTGTAATTATGTTGAGGATGATGTCATTCAAGGTCATTTGTTTGTTGCCAGTTCAATAATTTCTGTTGTTGTTTCCTTTATTCTATCTTTTGTTCTCTTACTGTTACCCAGCAAACATACATATTGTCTAAACTCAAATGGACAGTTATATAAAATCTAACTCTTTCTAAACCGATAGGTACCTTAAATTTTCTGAAAATTATAATTTTATCGTTTTATTTAAAAATAATTTATTTTTTTCAAGGTTGTGTCTTAAGTCAAAAATTTCAATGAATAATTTGCACATTTTGGCAGTTAAAACTTAAGACTTTTTGCAAATCACAAGCTTCAAAATTGACAAAGTATCTGTTATAACATTTAAGTCTTTGCCATCAATCACTGTAAGAAAAAATTCATAATCATTCAAAACAGTTTATTCATTCTTCATATCAAGAATATAAGACTTGATTTACATTTTTCCTTGCATAACGACAACATTTGTGAATAAAACTTGAGTTTTTTTTCAGTATTTAGAAAGCGGATAAAAAGTAGTACAACATGCAATGACTCGACAATGTAAAATTCATAGGTTTTTCACGCGAATTTTCACCACTTCGTAAGTAGTTGATGCGGTGTTTTCATTACATTTTTTTCTTACTTTTTTTACTAGGATTGATTATTTTTAAAGACTCCTTTGTATATTGAAGAAATTTTGTACGGTAAAAGTGAATTATTAATTTTTAATGCTTCTAAGTCGTAAAAGAACTATAGAAGCCATAAACATATTGGCATCTGTAATAGTTGTTTCATTTGTCGATATTGTTTGTTCGTAAGTGCTTAACCCATTAGTAGCCTTTGCAGTAGATGGCACTGGCTCTCTTTTTAAAGATGTAATCTTTTTGTATTCAGGAAGAATATTCAAATTATGATTGTATAAGGAGCTTCGTTATAAACAATTTTTTTTTCTTTGATAACTCATAACTTCTTCTCTGTAAAGGAGTTGAAATACTCTCTTAATCCTCAGAACTTAATTTATCTTAATCTGTAAATACTTAAGACATAAGAAAAAAAATTTTTTTGACATTTCAAACAAATTATATTCCGGAGGCACTCAAATTTGGGGCCTATGCAGAAGCCCTCCCTGCTTTGCCAGTGGGAAATTTTATTAAGATATCTTCAGTAGGTAATGTGGATCGTTAGAGTTTTTTAATATTTCAATAAAACCTATAACTATTTTCGCCAAATTTAGTTAAATTATCAAAAGTTTTACAAAAATTATAAATACAAAAATTTTGGGTATCTGAAAAATTGCAAGTACCAAAAAAGTAGAGCAACCGATAAATATTTTTTTGTTTTTTTTTTAATAACAATTTAACGTAACTAAAATTATTTTTAATTTTAGTCCCAGCCACGGGTTGAATCGGTGATCATCATAAATCAATTAAAATTTAACTTTTTCGGCTTTGGTTCATTTTTAATTTAACTTTTATTAAGAAAAATTATTTTTCAAATGTACGCGGACGTTTTCCAAAGAAAACAAGAAAAATTAGACGCTGGCAGAATGTAATGCTGCATTTTCAGGACCGCCAAATCCATCTTCAGCATTCTTTGCATCCAACACCTTGATTTGCGTATACTGTAAATATCATCCATTTAACCAACTAATCAATATTAATTTGGTTGGACGAAATTCACACACAACTAAAAGCATTTTTTTGTTTTGTCTTCTCTACAACACGTCTTGTACATTTGTTGCAATTTTGTACTAAATCGTCGGTATAGTCACGAACCAAAGCCGAAAAAGTTAAATTTTAGTTAATTTAACGTAACTTAAAAATAATACTCAAAAGGCGATGTTTCCAACATTTCAGTTCTAAAATGACCAACATTTTTTTAATTTATAAAAAATTATCAATTTTAAGCAGCTAAAATTTTTATTCAATTAAGAAAAAAAAAAGGAATTTTTAATTGGGATCTGCTAAAAGATCTTTTTACGATATGTTCATTCCTTTCATAAAATTTTGACGTCAAATTTTGTATTTTTGCCACGGATTTGGGAAAAGGCGTCACAGTGCACCGATTCAACAAGCATGTGATTTTAGGAACATCAAGTTTTGAAGAATAACAAAGCCTTTATTGTCTTAAGGCTAACGAAAGTTAGCTGTAATTGTTTTTTTTTTCAATAGATCGCCAAAAAAAAAATAGTTAGTATATGTGTTATGATTTAGTATGGTTTCACAGACGAACTTGAGTCAAAACGTTCACGTATTTACATTTTCATGAGTTTTTGTTGCAATTCTTGATCTGCTTAGTGGTAAGAGTAACTCCTAAAAGCTTCAGGAGAGCATGTGATACACAAGATTACGTACGAAACTGCATGAAACTGCATTGGCTTAATATTAAATTTAAAATAGTATTTAATTTATTATTTTAACACAAAAAGTATCCCTTTAGCATAATAAATTTAATAAAAAATAAAATTTAATATCGTAATGGGAATAAAAAAAAATAAATGAGAATAATAGCTTTCTCAGTTGCTTTTTCTCAAAAATCGTTAAATTTAAATCTTTACTCTGTCACGCTTGACACAGTTTTTAAAAGTTTTCTTAACATCAAATCCAATATTATTATATTTCAAACGTTTTACATTATGTTTGCTGGGTTGTTGCAAATGCATACGTTTATTGTTGCCAAAATAACTGAAGTGGTAAAAGTCAATGTTTGTGTCAATTAAAGATTTATTACAAACAGATACTCATAAATTAATTTGCTTGTAATTACGTGAAAACAAAATGAAAACATGAAAGTGCAATTTATACTTTTAATTCATGTACCATGTGCAAGTGCACTGTACAAAAGGGAGTTGTATGATTATAGATCTACTGTAGTATAAAACATGAGTACAGGAGTATATAATTTCATTTTTTAGCTTAGAAATATTTAACACTTTTTCAAGCAAAAAATCTAATTAAGTTCAAAATTTCTTCTCTGTGTGAATTTATATCAGGCTACATGAACGAAGCGAACAATATGATTATAATTTCCCCTTTTTTGTTGTTAACTGTTTTCATAAAAAATAAGCTTTTTAGTTATGTACATCAAAATTTGCACATAAATTTCATTAATTATTTTTAAAATCCATATTTTTCATTTGCTTATTCAAGCATTTAGGTAAAATGTGTATAAATTTTTGCTTTATTACATTAAATAATATGTGTCACACACCACAAATTAACAATATTTACGAGTATTAATTAAAAATGTTAACTTTTTTAAAACCACAAATAAAATTAAAAACGATACGGTGGACATGTAAATAAAAAAACTTAAGTACAACTCTTTAACCATTTTGTACTTTTGGCGTTTAACGGCAGCAGAAGAGAGCTTAAATCAATGCACTTGCATGATGTGCGTTTTTAATGGCGTTCTTTCTTCTGACAAAAATATTGAATCTGTTTATTCTTTAAAAAAAAAATAGAAATGGAAATAAAAAGGATGTTCCTTTAAAAGTAAGCCGCACGTTGCAAGTGAAAAACTTGTTCCATATTTTACCGTCAATTTAGTGAAATGGTAAATAGTCTACACTTTTTTTAAGTAACTATTGCTACAAGTAAATGATGTCAAATTTTTTTGCTAGAAACATAATTATTTGTATAAAATCTTTTCTATTTTCCCTATGTTTGAATCTCCAATTAAGCATTACCGATATGAGCAGGTAGCAAGCCTGCCAGATTTACTTATTTTTTGCATCAAAATTATCAAAGTGCCGATTTGCCGATTTTTGCTCCAAAAATTCAGATTTTCTCGATAAACTCTTAAATACAGTAACTTTGATTGTTTTAGTATAATATATTATTTTTTGGCATCAGTTTTTGTGATTAACAAAAATTTACTCACTGAATGACTTCAAAAGGACTTTCCTCACTCTAAAAGTCAGCAAACAATACAAATCTCACTAACTATAAGATCTCAATTAGAACTCATTAATTTCTATTTATGAAATTTTTAATAAGTATTTTAACAACAAAATAGTTACGAAAAGTAATTTTTTTATACTCGTACTATTAAAATTTTTAATCTCTTTTCATTGTAATCATGTTCTTGAAAATATTCTAGATTTATTTAACGAAATAAATCAATCAAAGCTGTAAATTTTTCAAATGTGGTAGTTCTGGAATGATGATATGAACGTAATAGTAATATATTTCCAAAGCTTCTGGGTCTTCCTTGTGATGACAATAAATTTAGTGTTTTAAAATCATCATTATCATTAATTTAAATTTTATTGAACATTGGATATGGTTTGCTTTTTAAAACGCTTATGCAACGTATCTTCAACCAATTTACTTCTTTACCATTGATACTTTTTCGCCTTCGTAGGTTTCCTTTTTCTAAGGTTTTTGTAAAAACAAAATCAATTGTTTTCATTTCATATAAAATAAATTTTTTATTTTTTCAGCATTGTTTTTGATGGCATTTCGAGTAGAATAAGTAGTATTTCTTTGAGAAACGTAGACTTACAGTACTTTCCAAGTAATTGTTTGTGTGGACTTATACAATTTTCAAAGAAAAGGGCTCATATAAGTGATGCACTTAATAAAGCATGAAGTAAAGCAATGGGTAAAACAAGGGAATTATTCTCAACTTTAAAAGGTATAAAACAAAAACTAAACAGCTATTTTGTCTTTTTTATCTTTGAACTCGTATATCATATTGTATCTATCAAAAATGTTGTTGCAATATTACGAAACATTTTTGCTTTGTTTATAAAGGGTCCGCCATCTAACATTTTTTTTTTCAACTAGTGCTTATTTCGTGAATGGTAACAATTAGCTCATGTCTACTTCGGCAGATCCTTCCGCTGAACGAATATGGTTGTGTATACGCTTGAACAACGCTAGGAAATATTGCGACACTTTGAAAATCATGTTGCAGAATATATGGGAAAAATGCGTACGGATTTTGGAAGAAGAGAAGCACCGTCAGCTTCGTATGTTCGTTATCTTGTGAAAAAAGTGAAAGAAGCTGGCATCCTCATCGATAAATCAAAGCGTGAAAAGCCAATAACAGTGCGTACACCCGAGAACATTGCTGCTGTGGCAGAAGGTGTGCGTTAGGCTCCATCAATATCAATTAACCGTCGTTCTCAACAATTGAACATTTCGGAGACATCATTGAGACGAATTTTGCATAAAGACCCTGGTATGACCCCATACAAAGTCCAATTGGTTCAGAAGTTGAAGCTAACTCACCTTCCAGTAGTTTTTTTTATAGCATTTTCCAGAAAAAATTATTTGGCGGAGTTCGCCATTTAATATATTTTTGCAGGTACATTCGGTTCTCCCTTGTCCCACTGTTTCGGTCAAAATATACACATATTTTTTGTTTTTATTATAAATTTTCATTTATAAAATTATTACACATTTTTTATAACATTCATGATTTAATGCCGCTCTAATCATCACCAAATATAAACACAACAACAATATAATTATCAGCACTTTATGACCATATGAAATAAAATTTCATAGTAATAATAAAAAATAGAAAAAATAATTTATAAATTAACAACAATAATGATTTAAAATAATATCTTTGGCTAATAAATTATTTAAAATTTAATTTTCGTAAAAATGATATAGATTTTATAAATGCGAATAATACACTGCATTATTGTCCAATGAAGAGTAAATCGGGTGTTTAATGAGTTGATAAAATATGGATTTATAAAATTATAAAAAATTATATGATAAACAATTGATAGCAAATCTGTACATAAAAGTCTTTTGAGTTTGTCGTAGCACTTCTAAGAGAAATTCTTGAAAAATTTTTTTGGATTTCTAAAACTTTTAAACAGCGTCACAGATTTTGCAGTTAATTTTTGGTTCAAAAATTGGCTAAGTGGATATAGTAGCGACGTACAACTTGCATAGTTATCTGGACAAGTTTCAGATTTTTTTAATTTTTTTTTTTTTATTAGATGTATCGGAAAAGGATGTTCAGTGGGCAGATTATTTAGTTGTTGTTGCAAAATTGTTTTTAGTGATTAATATCCACACGAACAATAATAAAAGTATGAATAAAATAATTTTAACAACTTGCCAGATCTTTTCATGTGAAAGAAATCTTGCCGTTTTAAATCGCTTAAAAATAGAAATCGCAGTTGCAGTATTAAGCAAACATATGACAGTGTTATGTAAAACATTAAAAAAAAAGTGGGTAGGCTTAGTAATTATATAAGCTATTTAACAGTGTTGCCACTGGATAAAAAAAGCGACTTTAAATAAAATAACTTTTTTGCACGTTTTGTTTTAATATAAAAAGAAACCCATGAGTAGATAAAATATAGCAATAAAATTCCACAATTCTATTTATAAATTGCGTTAGAGAATTTTCGGATAAATTTTGTATTGCAGTTACATAAACCGCAAATTAAAAAGAAACTTTTATTCGTTTACTAACGATTTCATATAATTTATGTTGACAATTTTATTTATTTTGTTTGTGAAAAACGCTTTTGCACATTAAAGCAAATGCGTTTATATGTCGTTATAAATAGTAGTTATTAATGATTTTATTGTTTTTGTTTTATTTTAAATACAACTAGAGATTATTGGTAATTTAATTATGCAACACTTTATTTAATAACTGCAATAAAATTATCACCAACTACAACAATAATGATAGGTAGCAATAATTAAAAAACCAAAAATCAAATTTAAAATTGAACACATAAATTAAAATAAAATTGCAACAACAATGACACTGCATAACTTTACAATTAAACTTAAACAAAATGATTACAGTAACGAGAAAAGCCAATACATGGGTATGAAACGGCAAAGGAAATGGATTCCAAAACATATGTTCGTTTGTCCATGCCAATGGTAGAGTTTAATTTTAAACACAAATGCATACTTACATATTGAAATATTTGTGTGATAAAATTTAAATAAATGTATGAATGTGTGCAGAGTTTGAATTATAAAGTTTTTGCTTTCAATAGAATTGTTCATTTATGCATATTTTTATATGAGTGTTTATCATGTGTCCTTCTACTACTGTTGCTCTTATATTTTTTATATATTTAAATGTTAGCTTGTCTCTCTGTTTGTCTGTCTTGGCATTAAAAGTTGTGTACTCTTAGTATGGAGGTCTTATTGGATTCGTAGAAAACGAATGACTGAATGGGAGAGTGGACAGGAAATGTTAGGAAAAGAAGAGCATATAATTGGTATTTTAAATTGATTACTGTTTGACCACAAAGTTGACATTGTTGCCACAAGTGGTCACACGTGCGTGTACATGCATGATTACAATATTCATTTGTCACCATCTTTTTACTTGTGGGTGGGTATTTATGCTACAAGTGTTTTAGTTATATTTTTGTGTGCTTTTAATATAAAATATAAGAAGGAACATATTTTATATTAAAAGGAATTTTATTTGCAGAAAATTATTTTTTTGTTTTGCTTATGAATATTTAAAATTAGAAAATGGAAGAAGTTAGCGTTATAAGAGTTGCCAGATTATTTTTTATTATGTAAATTTTTTTTCGTGTGGAAATTCTTATACACTACGGAATTTTTCCTTGACATTTAGAGAATAGTTTTTTGTCGTAGCTTGGAATTTCCAAAAAGCCTGGTGACTTCTTGTAACTTCCTTTTCATAACAAGACGCACTCCCAATCGAAAATAATAAAGTTGCTTTTAGAATTGCACGTAATAAGATCGTCTTGTTTCACTCATAATTTTATTGCAAAGAAGTACCCGCTTAACTCCTGCCCCTGTGACACTTTTTTTACATTCCATCCTATACCACTTTGCCATTACTTGCAAGTCTTAGAATACTTTAGAAGAGCCAATATTTAGTCCGAAGTTTATTACTATTTTAATTCTCGCCATTCAGTGGTTTAATAAATTTTCGCAATGTGTATGATAACACAATTGTGTTCGACATACCGCACATGAATTCAGCTAATGTAGACTCTAAATGTTCATGTTTTGTTCATGTGCAACCATCGTTGGCCGAACATTTGTTTGAGAAATGATGTGCGACATCAAATATGACTTTTAGTAGGAATTCTTAATTTGGAATTCTCGATTGCGAACAACCTCTTCCTTGTTAAAAACATTGAAACAACCCTGACGACAAACAGAAAATAATGCTCAGACAGAACATTAACATCAACACGTGTTCGTTACGTGCAAGGATATGGACAAATTAATACTGTTGTTCTGCCGGCGTTATGTGCATGTTTTGTTCTATTTGAAGGCTAGTGGAGACGTAGGGTTAAGAAGGGTACAGCGCTATAGAGAATGGATACCGATTTCCTAATAAAATTATTACTTTCTTTGCTTTTATCGTAATAACTGAAAACAACGAACTCAAGCCTGACAAAAATTATTTATTAATTTTTGCTATAAAATTCTTAAAAAAAATTTTTTATGTTAATTTTATATTTTACTTTTAAATCACTTTAAAGTAAAAAAATGAAACACTTAATTATTTAATTTTAATTTTCATTTCCTTCCTGATGAGAATCTATGTAATTTAATAACGAATTAGCATGAATTAATTTGCAAATATTAAACAAAACAGATTGGCATTGCTTTACAAAATTGCACAAGTATGAAGAAGGAGTTTTATATCAAAATGTGAGTGTATTTGTGAGTTTGCGGTAAGTATAACAAATTTCATTATAATATGTACAATCTTATAAAACATTCAAGCGCTAACAACACAGCGACCAATACTTAAAGCTATAACACTAGTTCTAGCTGCCTAAATGAAGCCAAGAGTTGTAGGAAGAGCTAGCTGCCTTAATAAGAATCTCATATTTGAATTTACATCCAATATATGGTCGTTATCGCACGTACTATCAAAGAAAACCTCTAAAGTCTACTTAGAAATACTGACGTGGTTGCTAGAATCTCATATCGAATATTTGAGGTTATTTTGCAAATTTTCCAAACGAAACGAACGAGTGAAGAACAACCTTGTAATTTATGTCTTTCATCTTAAAAACATATTTATTCGCATATGTATGTGTTAAAACACACATATGTATTAGTGTGATTATTGTTGTTTTATTCTTTCAATACCCAAATTTCTTAAAGGTTTCTGCTTAAATACAACTAAAATATTTTAGTAGCAGCATAAGGATGCCACGTTTTAAGGTGGTTGCAAATATTACAACATTATCTCTGCCTTCTTATTAAGTTAAAGATAAAGTTTTGTTCCTGTTCTCAGTTGTTGTAGCTTTTATATTTGTGGAAAATTTTGCGGTTCAACAAAAGCACGTTGCATGCATCTGATGAATTATAATCAGATCATTTCTTACAACATCCACCATAAAGTAGTGGCAGTATTTGTTGTAAAACAAGCAGAGTGTTTAGTGCACCACAACTACAACAATTATTTCTTGCCAAACCAATTTTAGGTGAAAATGAAGAAATTGTCATTTAAACATTTTTTCTTTTTTTTATTTAAATCCTTTTGGCTTTTACTTTTGTTGAAAATAATTGCAATAAAATGTGGAAATAGTTTTATTATTTCTTACAAATGATTGTGGCAGCTTAACATATTTTTGGAATATTTTTCTTTTTAGTTTTAGTAGATGCATGACATCGTTTTAGTTTTTCAGTGGCATGTGGTAATTTTGACAAATCAAAGTGATATTGTTGTTTAACTGCTGCATTTAAATCATAAATGCCTCAAGAAATATTGTCATTAGATAACGCTTAATCTGTTAGAAGCCATTTTAGGGAAAACTTAAAGCATAAATTGACTTTAAAAGGATTTAATGCCAACATATAGAAAAATAGACGTATTAAAGTAATAAGAGTATAATTTTCTATATAGAAAATTATTGCTAAAATCCACAGTTCAGATTTAAGTGATCGTTGGAAGTTTCAGAAAATCTGGGGCTGAAACAACAAATCTAAATAATGTGAGGAGTGCAGTACAATCTTTTATACCACTCAACGGCGAGAACGAATGGAATTGTCCCTGCCTTATTACAGTGGGCTATAAATACACTTGCTTGGTAGGATTAGGGTGATATTCATTGATTGTCTAGTGACAGGATATATCACGGTGGTTTTGAGGGAAACTAATGTTGTTTTATCATTCCAAACCAGATAAGAAAGATCATACGGAAGCTTAGTCCTTGAGGTGAGAAAGCCTAACTTCTTTTATTAACGACAATAAAGAGAGTGTTTTCTGACTTCCTGGAGAACGGGTAGGCCCTTGAGTAGATACCAGTATATTTAAAGAGCGGCATGATCTACGAATACCGCTTTTCATTAACTTATCAGAGTAGCGGAAAGAAAAATGCTTAATGGTGTCGCTGCATTTTCTGTATTAATTGATATTAAAGGTGACTTTGACAAGATCTCTTCCCCAAAGTTGAGAAATGCACTTACTAAGTGTGAGGTTAAGCCCACCGGTATAGAACTACTCGTATGTCTCGAAATTGTACGTTTCAAAATCCCGGGTAGGGTTGTCAGGTATTCCCGCGGAGAGGGATATTGTTAGCGTTAAAAGCCGTCTTTGGAAATGGGACTCAATAGGCGTTTATATGGTTATGTAAGTTGGTGGTGAAAAGTTTATCAAGACCAATCAAGAATGGCAGGCTCTCACAACAATCGAGGAGTAGTGCATTGAGTAGAGGCAAGCCATAAATGCTAGCAAATCCAACGCTATGCTATTCACTCAAAGAAGGCAGTGCTTAGAGGTGGGATCATTAATACTTTTTGGGTCGGAGATAGGTGTTCCAAGGAAGCTTAACTATGTAAGTGTTACTCTGGTTAAGGAACTTTCTCTTAACAAACACATTCAAATGAAGATACGGAAAGAAAAAACGATTTTGCTTTAGTGAAATGGGAAGTGGAAAGACTGCATACTGGATTTACATAATGATGGTATTACCCATAATTTGCGATCTGATGGGCCAAGGTCCTTCCAGAATACGTTTAAGCGAAGGTTGGATTAATTGGTTCAAAAGATTTAATTATGTGTGTATACGTGGTGCAATGCAGAGAGTTCCAAGACATGTAATTTCGGCAATGTCACTTTTGCTGCCGTTAGACTTATTGATAAGGGACGACGGCTGCTTTGTTAGGTTACGTATAAGGAGAACTGCCTCGTTTAGCACATCTTTGAGCCAAACCTCGGGCATAAGAGTGTTCTGGGCCTGACTTAGCCAGGGCAGTTCAAATGCCAATTAAACGCAGGAGCAGAAGGAAAATAGTCGAAATTACAAGTCCATTTAGAAATTTTCTTTAAATGGGAAAGGATTAATGGTGCCTTTTGACTACACATTTGTAGCTTTTTTTTAAAATTTCAATTTTAAAATCCTATACATTCTAATCTTTTAAAAATAATGGGCGGAAATTTTTCAAAAAATATCCTTGAAAACAGTGTTTTTTTATTTTGAAAACAAATTAACCAAAATAAACATATAAAATTAGATGTTTTTTCATATTATTAAGATCTTGGTTAAGATCATTTTGTGTGGAGAAACTAAGTGAAACTCAGTCATTTAAGTTGTTTAATTGTTTGTATCGAAATCATTGATTTCAGTGTAAAACTATTTTTTGGAGGTTTTCTGTGTCCATATAAGTAACATAAGAACATCTAATTTGACATTTTTAATAAAAGGAATTATTATGATTTATGTTAATTTCACCACAAATGGAAAGGTTGTACATAATTTGCTTGCTCCACTTCTATTTCCTACTATATTCATTTTCGACTCAGTAAGAAATACATAATGTGGATTTTTATAGACAGATGAGTCCATTTAGGCATGTCCATTCCTTCTACTCGGGTTCCCAGAAGAGGTACAGAACGCTTGAGACCTCCATTTTATTAGAAATAGTTTCGAAAGTATTCTACTGAAATTCATCGGTTCATAAATGGTTACCAAATGGTCAAAAAAGCGATCGCCTCTGCTTTCCTTACGTTTCGCACATGATGCACTTTTTTATATCTAATTTTTGTTCTTTGCTCTGTTGAATTGAAAACAGAAATTTCAGAAAGAAAAAACTCGAGTTTTAAAAAAAAATTTTAATTTCATATAGCGATCAAAATTTAGGCAAAATATCACATCTACAACAACATTTTAACAAAAAAAAAAAAACGAAACTTCCCCAAAAATTTATGCCGGTGGTAAAACAATTTGAATTTAATAACAAACCGAAGTTTCTTAGGAAAAAAAAATTAATTTATCAAAAAAAAAAAAACTAAATCTTCACTAAATAATCGGAATATCGCCAAAATATCACATTTTCATCAAAAATTTTCTTTCAACAAATTTTACCCGCAGGCAAAAAAATTTCTTTTCATTAAGAACAGAGAATTCTCAAAAAATATCTGATTTTTATAAACAGGAATTTCTCAAGACAATTAAAATATCACAAAATATTAGATTTTCACCAAAAATTTAAAAAAAAAAAAAAATTTTTTTTTTATTTTGTCAGAAAATCTATAGTTATTAAAGTGATAAAGCAATTCCTCTGGTAAAGGAAACAAGAATATACATAGAAGTATGCATACAGCACCCTGTAGCACACTTGTTTTATACAAAATTATTTCTTGAACTTTTTTTTTTCAAAATTAAACAAAAATCTAGGAGAAATTCGATTCTATTTAAAAATAATGGACTCGCACTATACGCCGTTCGATTACTTGAAATGAGGGCTTTAAAATCTCTGTACCAATTTGGCAGTAAACAGCTGTTTAATTTTTTGTTTTACTTTTAAAGTAAAAGTTTCAATTGGGAGAATATGGACTCCTTTTAAAGGAAATTATAAAATTTCCTTTCTAAGTTATTAATCACTAGATCAGGTTTAAAAAAAAGGATTGATTTAATTTTTTATTTTTTCAATATGTCGCCACACTGTTGGGTGGCATCTTCGGCAAACAGAAAATTATTTAAATTATGTATTTTCAAATTCAGCTTTTTATATATTTTCTGCTTATTACAGAAGAGTTTTGTTTCACAAAATCCCTTAAAGGGTTAATTTTGCTTGCTTAGTTTTAGCTCAACTTCCTTTTTTTGCATTTTTGTTTTGATTTTTTTTTGTGTTTTGTTTCCAATACACCACGAAACGTTTTGTGAGTAATTTATGCACATATTTTTCCCCTTTAGTAAACTTTGTCTCTAAGGTAACAGCACAAAATAAAGCATCAGCCAGGAGTCACATTAAGTACTTATCCAGCACCAATAGTTAAATGCCATAAAATCACTGATACTCAAATACCCCGAAAGGACGAAGTAGCAGTCAACTCATATGTGACTGGATGTTGGTGTGCAGAAGAACTTCAGCGACAATATTTAGTGTGTGGAATAGATGGCAGGCAGGATAACCATAACAACCAAGTCAGCCATTTGCTATCACTGGCATGTTTTTTAGCTTCTCCTCTGCTTTTTATGTATTAACTCCTGGCCTTTTAGTTGCTAGAAATTTATCTATGTTTTTAAGTTAAATTTTTGCTAAATCTTAGGCTTAGCTATACGAATATTCTTTAAACAAACATTCAGATTTTTTTTATTTTAAAGAATTTTATTATTTTTTTTTTTTTATGTGGAAGTCTTCGAAAATTATGAAAATAAAAATCATATTTTCTATGCTTTAAAAAAAATATTTAACTCACATACTGATACATGCAACATTTTGTGTCATCAATACCAACTGTTGTTATTCTTGTGCCGTGTGTTTATTCATTTGAATGTGGTGTTGAGTGTTAAAATAAATACAAATAAATATTATGGAACAAATTTTACATTAAGCAAACTTGCAACAAAAGGATTTTCGTTTTTTTTTTTTCTTTTTCACATATTTTATCTGTACGAGTATGCACTCGTAACTCCCACAACAAAGTACAGAATTATGATAAAAATATATTGCAGTTACAATAATAATAAGGCTGTACAAGTAGTAGGAGTATTATGTGTAAAATAGGTCCCCTCCTCTATCTTGCCTCCTCTTCCTTTTTATTTGTTGCAAAAAAAAAATTCAACACTTTTTTGTTGTTATTTCTTGGATAGCAACTAAAATTTATAAAGAAATGAAATGGTTTTTTTTCATTTTTATTTATTTTATAAACTCGCTTGCTTTGCACCGAATATGGTTTTAATAATGAACCCTACCACAGAAGCTGCAGACGGACTAAGTGTTTATGATGAGTATGTTAGAGATAAAAATAAATATGATGAAAGGTAGACAGACAGACAAACAGCCAGTCATTAAATTTATGTTCCCTAAAAACATGACACATACAGCATTGTTAACATTAGAGTGATTATGACTGCTTGAAGTTAAGGCTGGGTAAAACAGTTACTATTTAAGACTAAAACTGATTCTTATCTTTCATAGAGGGGCCATTATGCAATATTTATCTTTATTGCTATCGAAATTTTTATTTAGTAGAAACTATTGAAAAAAAGAATACAAAACATTTTAGAAAGTAAGTTCGGGTGTGAAGAATATTAATGAATCATTCAACTAAACGAAAAGATTAATTAGAAAAGATACATTCTACTCAGGCGTAGTTCAATTGTTTAATGTTTTTTTAGCTCAACCAGCAAATTTTTAATAAGAAAAATTATAAAAATATTTCTTTAAAATATTTTGGCTTCTTAAATCAGGGGTTTCCTTTATTGCAAAAACCAGCTTATAAATTTTTAAATTTGGTCTTCCGTTATTCCATTTTTTACTATGAATCTCTGGTTTGATTGGCTTCTAAGAGCTTTTTGTTTACTAAACCTGAGCTTAAGCCAACTCACTCAGCCGCTTACGTTACTCAACTAGTCAATTGTCTTGTTCAACGAAATAGAGCTTCTAATCTGCGTAGCTTTTCCGAAAAAAAATGGGTTCTGGTTCCGCCGAGACTTAAACTATTCGCTATTTTTCTTGGTTTTAATTATACATTTCAAAGGTACTTACAATCTCATCTACTCTTCTCATGCACAAGCGCCTTTATTAAAACATATGCAGCGGCTACACAACAATTGTTTTCCTATTTCATGTTTAACAGTTTGAAACCACTTTATTCGATTTGTTCGCCTGTGTTTTCTCTATATAAATGAAACTGATGGGATTTGAACTCAACACATCTTATATTCTGTTAATTCGAGAGCTGTCATATCATACGACCTTGGAGAACTTTTAACTGGTAAATTTTTCAAAATCTTCTTAACGGCAAATTTGTTTGCAACAGACGCTGATTGTGCTTGCCATATGGCTCTTGGCGCCATACTGTTAGCTCGATAGCTAATCCGAAAAAATGTCACGAAATTTGATTGATTATGATGCGGTAGCCATCCTCAGTTTTAAAGAAATAAGACTCCATGATGCCATCAGCGTGTAAGCTGGAGCGAAGTTTTACGCATTATGCGGAAATTTTATTTACAAAGAACCTGTTAAGCCAAAAATAGGCCTCATCGCTAAGAACTAATTGATGACTGAATTTTAAAGTAATTATAAATAATTTTGTAGCGCTGTCAAGCTTTTATTTCTTTATAATGATTAGCCAGAGTATACTGATGATAAATATAAATATTTGCAAGAAATTTGCAATTCATCCTCGCTTTAAGTTAACCAACAGACTTTCCCTGATAATGGCGCAGAAGCAACAGAAGCTACAGACTTAAATTTAAAGCCAAAGAAAAAAAATAATAAAAAAAATTTCCCATTTAAAACTAAAAATAAAAGATATATTTTATAGAAAATAAAGAAATTCGTTTCTTTGTATAACTTTTTCTTAAATTCTTTTTTATGCACTCTCTTGCTATCTCTATCTCTATCTATTTTTAATATTTCAACAAGTTGGTGTATGTCCTTAAATAACTCCTTTTGTCTTTTATACAAAAAAATAAAAGAAGTCCTCTTTATTGTTTGTATGCAAATAGATTTTTTCATCCTTTTAACAATTATTTTTTAACGTTACAAAAAAGAAATGAAAGAAAAAAAATATTTTCTACTAAAAGAAATTGTATTGAAGAACGAGCATTTTGTTATTGTTCGTTCTTTTAATTTTAACACACTTAAAAGAATATACGATTTATTTGTTTTTACCATTCCACACAATCTTATCGACTTGGAATTTTCTTGCTATACCTTGGCACATGTTTTAAATGCAAAATGTGCGTAGAACAAAGTGGTGGTGTTCTGTTTAGCCTCTATTTTAAAGTGAATGCCCTTATACTTACTACACCTATGTGTACATGCTACGAATTCAAATACACTCTCCAATAGACTTTAAAACGTTTCACTGTGTATATACAGACTTAATTCAATTTCAATTCTGATGAAAATTGAAAGCAACCCAGCAACCTAATTAAATTCACAAAACAATCAAGCACTTATACACCAACACATACACACACACATACCGACAGGCAAACTTACTCATCCAAAAATGTTTTTCAATTTACAGTGGTAGTAATTGAGCCACAATAGTCCTGCCTGGATAGAGATTAGTTTTTTTTTTAGAAAAAGAATTTTTAATCTGCAGGATATTGGTAATTGCGTATAAACGTCCTTTTAAGTGGACAGAAATTTAAAATTCATGTTGTTTTGAAATGTTAGAATGCAGGAAACATTTTGTTATACATTTTTTTAATTTTTTTTAGGATCAGAGAGTTCCAAACTGGCTTGCTTAAGCGACATTACTTATTTTAGTGAAAGTGGGCATTAAAAAACATATAAAACAAGAAAGAATTTTTTATTGGACAAATTTTTATTAAGTGTCAGCAAAATCTGGGATTTGAATTAAAATTGTTAAAGCAGCTACAGGCAATGTGTCATATCAACATATTTTGTGCACAAAACAATTTTCTTAATTTCAAAATTAAATTCGAATTTCGAACTTTAATTCGAATTTCGAACTTGAATTCGAATTTCGAATATAAATAAATTTTAACATATTAGAAGATAGTAGAAAAACTAACAACATATTTTTTAATTTCGATATTAAGTTCGAAATTTCTAACATCTTCTAAAAAAATATTTTTTGGCGTTCTTAACGAAAAAAAATATTTTTAAATATTAACAAAGATAAATAATATTTATTTAGGTATCACAATATCCAACAAAATATGATTCACCTTAATGGCAGCAAAGAAGCAAAATTCTAATAATAAATACCCCACTGTACAATTACCTACACAAAACTTAAATACTTGTGTATCTGTAACTGCACTTATCTAGCAACTACGTACATCAAACATATCAGCTAAGCGAACGACAAAAAAAAATTAAATTGTAGCAGCGAAAGCTTAAAGTGAAAAAATTAAAAACAATAGCGTCTTCTGTTAAGCAAAACAGGCAATAAATTTAAAAGCATCCGCAACCAATAATAAAGGGCTACGTTTCCATACTTAACTATTTGCTGTAGTCTTTTACACCAAACATTTGTTCATTTGTTTTCTGACACGCTCTCTGGAGCTTTTGTTTCTTATTTCACTTATTGTCACTCAAACGTTAAGGTGGCACATTTAACTTTCCAAAAGCCAGTGCGTGTATTTAAAGTGCTTCAATTCCCTATTTATTTGTTAAGTGAGCAAGCGAACTAAGTTATACGAATGTGTATGTGTTGTGTTAAATAAAATGCTCCTAATTGAACTAGAGTGAGTATCCAAGTTAACATAACGTACCACTTCCATAGCAGACACTTTTATTGCCATTTTGTTCATTTTTGTAATTTTCAAAACATCTCTTGAAATTAACTGCTTTGTTACGTGTGCTCTTGAACAGCATAAGATCATATAAGGAGTATCTATGGGGAAGAAAATGTTAGGCCTTTATTAGTAAATGCTAATTTTGTTTCTTTGTTGAGCTTTTAAGGTTGTATTATTTTCGGAAGGACTTTTATCCACGAAATAAAGTCAAAGGAAGTTCTAATAATTTCTTTAGGAAAATTGTAAAAATATAAAAAACTAATAAGAATACAGTTAAGAAATAACGCTTTACGATCAAAAGCAAATATTGGTAATATTTCTTAATTCCGAAAATAATTTTTTTATCAAAATTTCAACATTTTACTTTACAAAATCTATGTTAAAAACACCTTAAACATTATTAAAAAAAATATTTTTCTATTAAAAAAATTCCAAACTCTTAAAAGTAGATGAAGACTTATTTGAATTATTTTTTTTTTTCACTATAATTTCAACATAAAGTGTTCAAAGGCCCTTGTAAGGAAGGCTCTTCACTTTCATCATTTTCCTGCTTGCACACTTTTGCCATTCTTAAATTTGTATGTGTTTGTACATATGTATGTGTGTGTATGGGTTTGTTTGAAATAAAGAAGTAAAGATTTGTTTTATAGAAGCGATGACAATGACTTGATTGCTGTTTGTTAGTTCTATTTTCACTTATTGTTGTTTTTGTAACAGCTACTCTAGTAATTTGTGTTTGTGTATGTGTTAAAGTAACAGTGTATCTTTGTGTATATAAAAAGGAGTTTTAAAGTTTAAATAACTCAGTCGTGCATCCATCCATTGGTTACTTTTCTAATTCCATTATTTACGTTTTTTGCTGTTTTTCATGTTTAACTTTGTTTCAGTTGCACTGCTGTCACCCTATTCTTCCCTAATGAAAACCAGTGACTTAAAAATGAATGAAACACCCACTAGGGGACAATCACATTGATTTTTGAGCATAAATCCTAAAATTATGTTTAAAGGGAAAGATCTCTGTCAGGTTTTTGAATCACAGAACAAGAAACTTTAAAATAAGCTCCCAAGAGTCTGAAAACATTTTGATTAAATGCGTATTAATGAAAGCTTTATTCAAATCAATTAAAATACTTTCATGAACACTGATTTTATTCTTAATATTTAAGACTAAGATATTAAACCTTTAAGTTATTGGTGTTTTGAAGGCAAACTCATACTCAAACAAACACAATTTAGGTACAGATTTCTAACTTAATTTCGAAAAGTAATATTTTTTTACTATTAAGAAGTCTAACAGAAATATACTCGTAACAGTCTTGATTTCTTAACTAAAGATTTGCAAACAGTATGTGCCGAAAAATTATCGCTTTAAAAAGTTCGCTTACAAAAAAAAAATAGTTCGATCCATTTCAACTTAGAAAACCAAAAAAAAAAAAATTGTCCACCTTTATACCATGCAATTTTTTATGCAATGTTTTTATGCAGTTTTTTTTTCAATTTTTTTTTAAGCAGCAAAATTTATTATTTTAAACAAAACATAAGCAACAATAACGTTCATTCAAAATTCAATCCGTAATATTAAAAAAAAATTATGAAAATAAATTTTTAAAGAAAAAAAAAATTAGGAAAATAAATTTTTAAAGAAAAAAAAATTATGAAAATAAATTTTTAAGAAAATACTTTCATAATATCAATCAAAAATTAGACTTCCATAACTGAAACTAAAAGAAAGTTTAATTAAACTTGAAGCTGTACAGTCACACATGCACATCACAAATGCACATCTACAAATGCTTAGCAATTGAAAATCCATTTCTTTATTTCTGTTCAATGGATTTTATTAAAGAAAATAAAAAATATTTCACGTTAAAGACACAGCTTTAACGCTCTTAACTTTAACTCTCTTCAATTATGTCACTACAGCGCTAATGCTAGGTGCCACCTTATTTTCAAGATGAATCCGAACATGAAATCAAGCCTAAAAATAATGATTTTGTATTCTCGCGTATTGACAAAGGCTCTTCCTATTCTCCGTTAAAGTCTCAAGCAACATCATTCGACTAAGAGGTGTTTGCTTTAACTTAAATATGGCTCTTTATTACATTTTGAGAGCTTAGTAATTTTCAGATCAAACCTAAAAGCATGTCCTTGCAGGGTCTAGTGCACATCGCACATAAAACTTCGTTATGTTTTCTATATCTCTAGTCGTAGAAATTCTAAATGGAGCTTATTGCATCCCTTAAAACAGTTACTGACTGGTAGCTATGTCGATCATTCTCTTATCACAGAGTTCATTATTTAAACTAACTTCATTCTTGTCATCGTTGCAATAACACAACACTCAGAATTAATTTCTTTAAAACTGCACATCACTACATCGAAAGACTTGCCCAGCAGTTTGAGCTTTACAATAAGACCTTTTAAAACCTTTGACTTTTATAGACTGTTGTCGTTCTTAGTCACCTTTTCTTTCGTCTTCTAAAACCACCAGAGAACACCCTTAACTTTGATCCAAACGTAAGAACTGCTCACTCTTAATACAGTATTTTTGCCAATCTTTGTAAAGTCTAAAAACTCTAAGCTGTTAAAAAATTCTAAGTGGCTGCTAAATGCATGGTACCTGTGATGCAACGTGAGCTAGAACGCTGCTTACTTCAAATAACACTCAATCAACGATAACCCACAGTTCTCTTGCCAATCGAATTTCGCTGCGAATACTTCTTCTTTCTATCCGCTCTAGGTTTTATGGTAAAACTCCAAAAAAAAAACACAACAACAAAACCACTGTTTAGCTACAGTGGTACCAAACAAATAAATTAAAGTTGTAAATGATTTTAAATTTTCTACAGCATCCTTTGGCAAACATGAGAATCCTTTTCTCAGTTTCTTAAGCACATAATTTAACGATATATAAACCACAATAAACCACTTTCAAATTGTATCCATTTACTTATTCTACAAATTTATTTCTTTTCTTATTTTTCCATTTTTTTTTGTTCTTGCAATATTTGTTGTTGTTATTGTTGCTTTCATTTATTTTTGTTTGAAACTTTTAAAGAGTTCGTCGTTGTAGTCATCGTCGTTGTTGGCTCCTCTGTTGCTTTGCATCATGTTGTTTGTTTGTGTGTGTGTGAGTGTATGAGTGTGTGTGTGTTTGTAAAACGATCGAAGTGTATATTGTAGCCTGTGGTGAAATGAGAATGAATTGCTCATAAGTACGTGTAGATTTGCTGTTACTGATTGGCATTTGTAATTAGTCGAAAAGTAAATAAATAAATAAATAAAGAAACTTGATTTTTGTCTACTTTCTATTTTTCTACATCTAATGACAACAGCCATGCTGTAACATGATTAATGAAGAAAAGAGTTTTGAATTCTTGTAAAAATTTCTGGTTCAAATGAAATCATGATGATGATGATGATGGTCTACGTTGCAATGATGAATTGTTTGTTTAAGAAATTTAAACAAAAATTTACACAACAATTTTAAAAATGTTTTTAA
The DNA here is from genome assembly GCA_937654795.1 of Cistogaster globosa. Classification (NCBI taxonomy): domain Eukaryota; kingdom Metazoa; phylum Arthropoda; class Insecta; order Diptera; family Tachinidae; genus Cistogaster; species Cistogaster globosa. The sequence goes on from OW569403.1 coordinate 6,474,453, forward strand.
AAACTTTAATTGCCATTTACAACGCACTTGAACAAGAGGGTGGTGGGTGGCTGCTACAACAAAGTAGTCGCTGAGCTGTAAATAACTTAAGAATTTATTTAGCGGGGTCGTAAACACTTGTTCATTCTAAACACATGTTCAAAGTTGTTTGTAGTACTTACACGATGAAAAGATAATACGCACAATTCTAAACAAATAATACTCCTTCTAATGGCCCACAAAATATTATATTCAAGTCTTTAAGGTTAAAGTCTATGTTCAGGCGTTTGCTTCCACTTGTATTCGTATTATTTTGTTAGTTAATTTGTATTTGTTTATGGCTTTTGGTGGCATTAGTCATGCCAATAAATTACAATCACTGCAAAAGCAACATAAGTGACCCCTAAATTTATTTATATTCGTATAATTTAAATTTCAAACAAAGTATGCATTAGGCCTCCTAAAATAATACAACTGACCATTATTTGAAATAGTAATGAATACAAATATGAACAGTTTTCATAAATAAATTTATGACTGCCAAATATTTTGCAGCTGGCATTTAGTGTGAAACGGTTGATTTTCCTAATTAAAGGAGGATTAATATTTGTAAATTAAATAATTTTTATTTCAATAATTCTTTAGTGATTTCGAAAACACATTATAATTAGAAAATAAAATTAAGAGTTATTTAGAAATGAATTGAATGGAAAACAATATCAATTACGGAAGGATTTTTGTATTTCTGTCAGTTAAAAGGTTAATAAGTGGAGCAGAAAACTTTCAATAACAAAAGCGAAATGAAACTGTGAAAAGCAAGCAAGATAAAAATTATACAAAAAGAATATTTTTTCAGTGTATTCTAGATAATAGAAAATAATTATTGCCCCGTAATCGACAGATGATCAAGTGTAGGTCGCTTTAAAGAAGATACAGCAGACAATGAAGTATAGAATTTAATAGAATAGAATTTTGAATTTTTAAAGATTTTAATTTGTAAAAATACTTGCAGATACATTAACAGTATTCACTTTGAAGTGTTAGTGGTCACAGAAAGTAGCAAATGCAAAAAATTGAAGCTTTTTTGCAACCCAACAATAAAGTATAGAAGTTCGCACTTTCTACATAATTGCGGTTTTGTTAAACCGAAAATGCCGTAACCTTTTTTTGGCCGAATTCTAACAACTTAAGAAAATAATTTGAATAGTTTTGCAAAGTATAACAAAAAAGGCGCTGAAAATTAGTATTATTTTTAATAAGTACAAGGTCGGCCTTATGATGCGCTATGAGTCAAAAACAATTTTGCAAATAAAGAATAAGAAGTTTTGAGCCATCCCAAGTAATTTTTCCCTGTTGTTTTGCCCGCTGTCTCGAAAGACACGGACCGCTGATTTTCAAAACCATGTCAAATTGATTGGTGAATTTTAATTTTCTCTAGCTCATCTAGTGCCTTGGCAAAGTTAATTTCAACCCAAACACGGATGGTAAGAAGGATTGATGGACATTGCTCAATCGACTTTCTTATTCATAAGGACTCAGAACATATAAATTGTAAAAATTATAAATGGAATGATAAAAGGATAATGATATTTTCATCTTGAAATAAACCTTCATACATATTCAGGCATATCACAGAAATAAATTCCAATCAAAATTGGTTTTAATTTCACAAATCGGTTCCTTAGAAAATGTAAACTGAAATATTTTTTGAAATAAAACCAGTTTAAATTTCAAAGTGCAATTTATTTGCTTAAATTTTTGGTTTTTCAGTTTACTGCAGTTACTTTTATTTGTATGATTATTTAGATTAGCCTCGTTTGTTACTTTGGTGTGCACAATACTGCAACTTTAAAATTAAAATTAGAGTTTCACTATTTTTGAGGACGACACAAAATCGATTGAAATCTGAAGATGGTTAAACAAAATCGATCGAAATGGTTAATACGGAATTAAAGCTATTGAGATCATGACATGCCTGATGAAATATTTTTTTCCAAAAAGTCTTTATAATTCCTGTGATCTTTTTATGACAAATATTTTTACAAACCAATTTTTTGTAAAGCATAAGAGCAGTCTTCAAGGCCGGTACAAAAATTTAACGAGAGCCACATTTTAGTTCGTCTTAACAACTTAGTAGTGATTGATTATAAGTTCTTACTCGCATTTTAATACTAGAATCCTTAGAGCAGTTTTTTTTTAAGATTAGACTGTTGAGCAAATAACTTTTTTATAACAGACCAGCTTAAAAATAAAAACTCAATATATTTTGATTCAGTAATAATATAATAAAAAAAAACTATTTTTATTAATGATTTTTTGCAAATTAAAGTTTAAAATTTTAATTATTCTTTAAAATATACAAATTGAATTTAATCCTAATTGTCTACCATTTTAGTCAAGCACAAGACATTTAAACTTTAAAGACGACATATGAAATTGTAGAAATGATGTGCTTGACTTTTAAGCTGACAGCAAAAAAAAAGATTTTCTTATTTTAAAAGAAGACGAAAAAAATAATTTCATCATAAAATAAAAACAGAAAAAATTTTAGAGGTGAAGAACTTAAATAAGTTTAAAGTACAAAAAAAAAAAATAAATTTAATAGTGTTTTTAGTTTACTAAACTTTACGTTGTGCGGACCAGCTGGAACTAATAAAGACTTATAACCACCTCGACTTTCTTTAAATGTTTACATTTTTGTCACTCATTTTTGGGACACTCTTTGTATGACTATACAATAAATAATAAATTTCTCAAGAAAATGTATTGCTCTTCAAAGTGCGTGCGACCAAAATGAACACAAATCTTTCAACATAAATACGTCAGCCGCAAGATTATGTAGATGACAAGCCGCAAAATGAAGCACACGACCAAGAAACAGTTGGTGGTCGAGAAGTGATTACTTTAAGTCACATTAGCGGCATATGGACTAAACGCTGCCAACCAATTTAAACTAACAACGAACCAACAAACAAAAGAAGAAATGAAAAACGGGAGACATAAAAACCACAGAATTAGTAACAACTAAGAGACGAAGTATATAGAGGCGAGCGAAACCAATAATAGAAAATGGTGCAAATCAACCACATAATCATCTAAATCAGCAACATTTAATAGTCAATCAAACTAAAATGAAGCAACAGCTGTCGCTGCATTATTTTAAATTGCTAAATGTGGTGAATCAGAGCATTAAGTGACAGACTTCTGCAATGAATAACTATAATAACAAAAGCAGTGGCAAAGGCAACTTTTTATCATACAATCACCGGCAGCCATAGCAACAACAATAAACTGGAATTAAATACCAGTTGCAAGAGCAGCATTTATTTCTAATAAAACAATTTCAATCAAAATACTTTTAAATCAGTCAGACTAACAATCCACATAATGAATCCAACAATATTGAACTAATTTTTAATGGAAGTTGTTTATCAACAATTTTTGTTGCAACAGCAAACAATAGAAGACAAAACAATCAGACTAATAACAGCATTGTTCTAACTCCATCTTCATCTTCTTTTACATTAATCAATAGCTGTTGGTATTTACAATATTGTCAACATCATTACAAACAAATCTTTGTTGTCATCTGCATTAATTTAAAATTTATTTTAAACTCTTTAACCTCTGAAAGAAATACAAGTTTATTTTTTACTTATAATAATTTGTTTAAATTGTTCTATCATCGTTACAGGAATCATAAGAAAAAGAGATTTTGTAAAGGGTAACTCAAAATGGTCGCAAAATTTTAGTTTTAAACAACAAACAGTTTTTATACCCTTCCCCACAAGTGAAAAAGAGTATTGAGCGATATCAGTCTGTCCGCCAGTGTTAGTGTTTAAATCAACTTTGCCAAGCCACTAGATGAGCTAGAGAAAATTTAAATACGTCAATCGATCGGACACAGTTTCTGAGGGGTTGCTATTGAAAATCAATCCAAGTCCTCGAGGCAGCGTGCAAAACATCACGCCTGCCTCTAGTTTTTCTATTTCATTTGCATTTAGTTTAGATTAGTAAAGTTACTACAATTAAAAAAACAAATATAGAAGACAATAGAGAATTAAAAAATAAGAAAAAAAACATCAAGTAAAAGATTGGCGCTCGCCCATATTTTTGTAGTTATGGGCCTCTGGACTTTTCATAGAAAAATACGATTGCGCACCAATTTTTGGAAATATCAATATGGATATCATTTAAAAGCTTTTAAAGAGATCTTTCAGGAAATGCTAAAATTAAAAAAAAATTCTTAACCCATTAAGAGCCGATGACATTTTTATGTAAAATAATATAAAGTACTTAATTTTGTTTTCTTTATTTTTTAATTCTCTGTCAGCTTAATGTTTGTTTTTTTTTATTGGAAATACTTCACATAAATAGATTTTCATTTATGGTAAAAGGAATATAAGATTCGGCATAGCACTTTTAATTAATTTTTGTATTCAATTACGAAACCTACAAAATAAACAGCAGACAGTTAAACAAATATTTTCTTGTCGAGACTTAAGTATTGTTTAAAACAACTATAATATGTTCACCATAACTATACGTTACTACTTAGATCATGTCATAGTTTTTCCCACAACACAACTTCATGGCCTTTCTCTAAGTGCACTGAGCATAGAAAGGAGCACTATGTTTTGTACCAAAATAGATCCAAGTCTTTGGCGAAATTAAAATTAAAAAATCTTAGAATTAAAGAGAATTTTAACTAGGCTTTGGGAAACTGGAATTTTTGGGAGGGCTTAATTTCTGGAAAACGGATAGATTAAAATCATTTGTACTTTAAAAACATACACCGATTGTTTTTTAAATATTTTGGTTGTGACATTTAAAAATTTTCAAATATTTCGTTTGGTGTGAATTCTATTACATCTTCGATATGAAATACAAAACACCTATTTCTTGTCCGTCCTTCTGTCTGTGTTCGCTTCACGTATAAACTGCTGGATCGATGTGAATAAAATTTGTGAGGAGGTCTCTTAGAACCTTTTTTTCAAATATAGGATAAAGGATACTTTTTCTTCAGGAAAATATGTCATTTCGTATAGAAACTAAAGATACAAATATGAAAGCATCCGATTTGAATGGTATAATGGTTCTTGAACAGCTGTCAGTGCATTTTATTCTTATAGATTAAAAATCTTTCAGACTGTTTACAGATCTTTACAACAAATGATTTAAAACACATTTTTCTAAATTTTAATTTTAAATAAAATTATAAACGATATGCGAACAAAGTTGTGGGCACTGCTAGTAAGATACAAAATAAAACAAAAGATTACTAATTTGTTAAAAAAATTGTGAATTATTCGAGGCCACTAACATTTGCAACACGAATATGGATAATCATTATAACGTGTTGTTGACTACAATACCTACCTCATTAGAAAGTAAAAGGGTTTTCTATTGTTGCAAATTTTGCAACGAAAAGAAGCAACAGAATGTCTACTAAATAGTCAAATGCAGTTATAAAATCATATATTTCAAAAAATAATTAATAAAATACTTATTCAATATTTTTACTACTGTTATTTTTCGTTACGTAATTCAAACGTACAAATGTATATCTTGTCACCTGAATCGGTTTTAAGTTTTATAAACTGACAAAATAATTTTTTTTTTTTTTTTTTTTTTTTTGTTTATGTTTTAATAAAACTATGAATTTTCTTTAAGAATTGCTTTTTTCCCCAGAATATCAGGAAATCCCGGGATTGTGATTATTTTTTTCCGCTTCCCGGGAAATAAAAAATTCCGGGTAATCCCCAACCCTACTTGTAACTTTTAAAAGCAAAAAAAAAAACTTCGCTTTTTAAACCAGACTTCACCAAAGATATTTGCTCAAAAAGCATCTTTAGGTTTATCATTATCGGCCTTTTTAAAAACTCTAGAGAAAGAGAGTAGCGCAATGGAGAGTTAAGAACTTCTTTCAGCACTCGTTACTAAAAATTTAAAAATCTAACTATTTTTTTAAAGTAAATTGTTATTTCTTCTTCAAATTTGCAAATAATTTTGGAATTTTATTTTACCCGTAATTCTGATAGAGTTTTAACATTTGCATCGAATCTACTACATCGAATTAATTTTATAGTTTTAATTATTACCAGTAGGCTTATCTTGTAATGCAATATACTTCGTTTACAATCTCTACGTTTAAGAAAAAGAAACAACTGAATTTTGGTTCAAGATTTTAAATTTTGCAGGCATTTAATCCCAAAAGATTTAAGAATGAACTTCAAGGCAATGATGTTGTCTATTTAGCGCTTATAAAACGCTATAAATCATGGATCAAAATAACTCAAAATTAGCCGGAAAACATATTTAATTGCTTCCATTTTATACCAGCTGTTATCTAAAGATCAAAATATCAAAACACGATTGTCAAAACTGAACTGAAGGAACAGAAATAGAGGAAAAGGAAGATGTAATTCTAAATTCCTCACTCAATAGTGAATAGAAATCTCTTGAAAAACTGTATTCCCATTAAATCTAAAGATGTTTAAAGCTTAACAAAAAACTACTTTAAATACTGGCCCCTTTACTTCGCAAAAAAATATTAAGCACAGATTTATCGCTCTTTCTCTCCTTAAATAACTATAAGTAACGTTAAAAGTTATTTTGAAAACATTTTGCAAAATTTACGAGTTCATAAAATCCATAATAATTATCTATCGCATAAAATATTTGATAATATGCTAAACAAACTGTTTAAGAAAATAAACTTCTTTTAGCCTTTTCTGAACAAGAGCAAGGGCCAGTTAATTTAAAATTATCAGCAATTTATCATCGATAATACACTGGCTGAGTAATCATGTGTTTGCAATTCTATGAAGGCAACAAATAAAACAAATACAAGCCAACAAGTTCAACAACGACCCATAAATCAACAACATGTTACAAAAGATATAGACAGGAAAAACAAAAACAACAACATCATTGTGTAGATGGGGAAGAAAAAAAAGGAAGAAAACAGGACGAAAATATAAATATTCTATTGGTAAGAGAAAAAAAGTCTTGGATATCAGGGTTAGAGAAAAAAAACTTTTGTGAGAATTTTAATACAATAAAATCATCAAGTTTGTATGCCATACAAAATAACAACAGCAACAACAATTTTACAATATTGGCAACAGACAGCGAAAACAGCACAAACAAAACAAATGGTGTAAATCAACCACAAAATAGTTAAGATCAACAGCATCGTACAAATTTAGTCTACACGCAGATTTTAACAGTCAATCAAGCAGAAACAAAAAAACAATACCAACAACAACAGCATTAGCAAAACAATTGCAACAAAAAACCAGGAACATAAGCAGGCAAATCGAAACGGAGCAACAGCTGTCACAGCAACTCTTCATATTGGCAAATGTGGTAAATGATAAAATTGAACGACAAACTTGTAATACAATAGCAATAACAACAACAACGACAATAATAATAAGAACAATTGCAATCAACAACAAAGCAATATTCACACCCACGCGAATCAAGTAACAAACCAACCCATCAACAAAAATACCATGAACTAATTGTAAATGGAAATAGTTTGTCAACATTTCTATCATCGACGACAACAATTACACAAAACATGGGCACACAAACACACACCCACATTAACAACTATCGCAGATAGTGATAGCGATTCAATGGAAATAAATGCAACATTAAAGGGAATATGCGTATCAACAAACCATCTACTGCCGCACTCAGTTACTACACTTCCTCTATTCAATGATGAAAATGGCTTTTATCGAACTTTTTACTATTTTAATGTGCGTTAGGTATTTTCATAAGAATAAAATCGTTGTTTTCGTTTTAAATGCAAAAAAGGAGAAAACATTTTGCAGAATTTGCTACGCAGCCAGCAGCAAGAGCATTAAGTTGTTGCATAAATAATAAGGTTGGTTGGTTCGCTTTAAATAAAGCTGTTTTAAAGTTAAAGGAGAAGTTTTGAATCGATAAACTAGCAAAATTATTCTTGATAAACAGACGCTTATAAAGCTGGAAAACATTTTTGACAGTTGGCATTTAAATAATGTTAATATTGTTAAAAAAAAAAGAAGAAACAAAAATCAAACCGATGCGTTTTTAAGGAAAAAAATTTAAGGAAAAAATTATTCGTAAACGCAGTTTATAAATTATGTTTTCGTTGTCGGATAGAAGCTTATAAGATTAAAAACTAAAACTAAAGGAGCACAAATTTGATTTGAGCTGCTTATTTAATTTTTTCATTGATAGACAAAAGTGAAAGATTGGTTAATACTCATGAATTCGAAATGAGCACACAGAAATCAAACGTGAATAACTTAAACAAACAATATTTTTTCCATGTACAAGAAAAATATGTAAGACTATGGAAGTGTAAGACATATTAGGGAGAGTCACAAAATTACTGCTCATATGCATAAACATAAAGCAGTATTTTATTTTACACGGCATAACATTCATGGTTTGTTAAATAAATTTAATTTTTATATAAAAAATAAAAAAACTTTGTTTTTGCTATTTAACACATTTACATACTCGAATGCATAAAAATATCCATACGCTCATACTAACATACACACATGCAAACATACACACGTATGAACTCTGCAAGCATTTTCAATCCAAATAATCATTACATCGTTACTTCATGACGTTGAAATGTATCGAAAGTCTGATCTAATTAGTATCCTTAGTCGGGAAGAAACCTACCACTACAGTTATACAGCTAATGGAAACTATTTAGCATCACTAGAAAGGATTAAAATTACGTATTCTCGTAGTGCCGAATATGTGTCTGTTACAAGGGTTTCTTTAACAGTATTGAGTATAAAACTTTTAAAACTAACAGCGTTCTGCTTTATCAAAACAGAAAATGTAAATTTTAACATAATAGAAAAGTTGAAATTTAGAAAGCTCGAGATTAAGAAAATTGTGACCTAAAATTTATTTTGTGTTAACTAATTTGTTAACATAAATTTACTTACAGCTTTATTAAACTTTTTATTTTATTTTTTTTCAATTAATTTTTTGTAATTTTTCTTAACATTTTTCACACGCATTTAACATAACCGAACACAGCACAAGTCAAACTAAATAACATTAGTGTTTTTGTTTATCTATTACATTAATTAATTCACTGTTAAAAGAGTCGAAGTTGTTACCTATAAAAGATCAATATGCGAAGCACGTGCAATTTGTTTTTGTAAATTTTAAAGCAATCACCTTGTTATCATCTTTTTTTTGTTATTTGTTATTGAAAAGTATTTGAAAATGAATTAAAATGTACTTTTTTGGCTTTGGATAATTTATTATTTTATTTTCTAAAAATCTTTAGAAAGAAAAATAATTTACAAATGACTGGCTGACGCCGTTTAATTTGCTATTGATGTTGATGCAACGTCCAAAAAAACTTGAATTTTTTTCTTTAATTCCATTTTTTTTCTTCTTCTTTGTTGAAGGACATGCATTATCTGCCAGATCCTGATCATCATCCGAAAGATTGCTCGTTGTTCTTAAAATAAAAATTGTGTTGGAAATATATGTTTTTTTATGATGTCACTACCACCTTTCGAGAGTTTGGTACATCGTCCAAAAGAAAAGACTTTCATAGTACTTTTATGGTTTTAAAAATACAGGGTCACTTCTGGGTGGTGTATTTTCCTTCTGTGTTTTTCTTTTTTTTTAAATTAGGGTATAAACATTATTTACCTGGTGCGCTCACTTCTTGTGAAACTTTTTGCCAAAAATCTTCATTAAACCCAAAATTTTATAATCGCAATCGTATTTTTTTTTACCAATTCAATAATTTTTTCATTAGAATCAATATTTTTTATTTGTTTTTAAATTAATTTTTACGTTTCTTTTTGCTTCTTTTTACCAAGCGACTTACAAAAAATATTAACACATATGATTTTCTTCTAAAAAATAATGAAACTGTGGCAACATGCTGAAAGGGAAAAAGTTTAAAGCTGGGAGCTTAAGAGAAAACTTACTGAAATTAATATAGATTCTTATGTCGTGCGGATTCGTTAAGCATTTTATATTGTCAAAACTTAATTTCCAAAAAAAAAAAAACAACCGCTTCCGCAACTGTGATTTTGTATTTATACACAAAACGATAAATTCTTTTCAATATTTGAATTAAAACTCGCTTAAATTTGATTCGGAGAGGAGAATTCATTAACAACTTATATTTTAATATATCTTTGCTCTATTGTATTTTGTCTGATGTCATGTTGTCGCTTCTTTTGAAAGATATAAAATTTCCAAAGAAAGCCAAGCTGCAGAATAGTGCTGCCAAAACTTAAAGTTAAATGCTTTTTAATTGCGTTCTTTTTTTGAATAAAAATAGCTCCTAAGCCCTGTTGCCATCTGAAAAGGATATTTGGAGCCTAGCTACGGGAACCCGTTTATCGGCAAGGAACTAGAGTCTTGTGCACATTATTCCTGAGTTCTCGCAGCGATCAGAGTGTTACGCTTCCAGTATGCTGTTGCATTACAATAGAAGTTTTCAAAAGTGTAGTGCGAGCTTAGAGAGAGAGTTTTAAGTCTCCACAGCAAATGATATCATCAGAGTCCTTCCACCCAGAACACTTAACCATTTACCGAATACCTCACTGTGTTCATTAACATATATACGCACACATATACATTAACAACTCAAGTCAGTAATCGAGTGGATTTTCAAAACTAGACGAAAAGGACTCCTAGAAACTTTTCGATGCCTATAGGAACAGGTAGAAAACAGAACACTCTCGCATTGAGCTCTAGTTTTGTAATAGAATGCTGCCACACCTACGTCTTCTTAAAACCATAGTTTTCCTCAGGATTCTAATGCTGAACTGTTCAGTAATGATCAACGAGGGAAATGTGCAGTCGCAGACATAAAGATGCTAAGCCCACGATTATATACTTATACTCGGTATGAGAATATATTTTTTTTGTGCTGTAGATAAGATATTTCTCCATATCCTTAACAGCTAAAATTCTTTTGACATATAGAAACTTGATTCTGGAGTCAAATCCTTTGCTTAGTAAGATCTAGTTATTTGTGTAATAAGGTGCTACAGCTTGTAAAGCGGTAGGCAGGGGTTTTATTGTACAAAGCACTTCATATTTGAACAAGTGATTACTGTCTTGAAGCCTAATCTTTGGGTCACTATTCAGTGACTTATGCTGAACCTTTTCCTTTAAACATTTTAAAAGCTTATGATGGTTAAATACCACAAATATACCAAATTGCTTTTTCTCGAAGCAGCTTAACGTGTTGAAGCATTAAAAATTAATTGAAATTTATCACAGTAATTAAAAAAATAATCTTAAGTGTTTCATATGAGCAACTCTTTTACACAACCAAATGTAAGCAAGTTTGTGTATCTTTCTTTATTATAATAGAATTATAAATGCCTTAAAAATATTAGAAAAAAAAAACAACAATTTAACTTAATCATATGGAGCACGTAATTAAACGCGTGATGCATAAAAATGTGATATAAAACTAAAACAAAAAATTTTAGCCAAAAAAAAAAAAACTGGGGAAAACGTTTTTGCAATTATTTCCATTTTCAAATGCACAATCATTTATCCACACACAGATACACATACTCGTACATAAGTAGGTAAGTCCTGTGAATAGAGGTCATATAGGTCAAAGGAACACTTACAAAGCCAAATATACAAATGAATATAAAAATTGTAATTTTTGTTTCGTTGGTAGCAAATGGCAACAGCAAACAGCAAACAACAACAACAACATAAACGTACAAACCTTAAATTTTATTACATCTTTGTATGGTAAAAGTATAGAGCAATAGAAAGGACATTAACTTTGCGCCAAGTTGAAAACCACATTTTTATTATAAGGATAATTAATAGCACATTTGCACACGCAAACACACACCCGACAAGCACACACACACGTATACAGGTACTTAATAAAATCACATAAAGATTTAAAGCCACAATATATTTAAAGTCATAAAAAAGCCATACAAATGCAAATGAAATTCTTAGTTGATGCTGGAGTTAACAATACAGTGAAGGAGATTTTTATACATCTTAATATTTGCAACAAGGCAAAACTAGTAGGAAAGTTCTGGGCCATTGATGGATATAAAAATAAAAATTATTCTTTTGGACTCAGGAAGATATAGTCTTGGACTTAACGAAATCATAAAAGTTGAATGACTCACGTTAGAACATTTTATGTCGCATGTAGCTTTAATGGTCCTTGCAGCTGTAACTTTATAATCAATGCTTACTTTTGCTGTGGATCTGGAGACCATTTTACTAACCGACAAGGTCTCCAATCATACGTGAACAAAGGCTGTTCATACTTAAATAATTTGCAATCATTGACAAGGCACAAGAAAACCTTTATTTCAAGATCAATTAAATGCTTGTTTCCAAAGGAGAGTAACTCGCCAAGATGATAGAAATTTTCAAGAAAAATGAAATTCTAGAAGCCTTTTGTTAAAAGAAAATTAAATTTAGTTTACACATTAAATTATTTCATGTGAAAAAAAAATAACTAAGAAAATGCAACCTTTAAAGTGAAGCTGAAGTAAAACCATTTGGTCCACACTGTTTCCACACATCCTCATAATAATCTCAAACGACATGAGTGCTTTAGTGTGTGTGTGTGTGCTATAACAAAGTTAATCCAAAACATTATTATAGTTTTTTTTAAATTAAGGCACTTTAAACTTACTAGGAGACAGAGAAAAAAAATCTGGCCAAAAAAAACAAAAAAACTTGCAGTGACAACAACTCAACACATGAAAATTTTTGTTGCAAATTTTACAGACACAAAGCTACACTTACGAGAGGAAAAAAAATTCACAAGTCTTGTTTATATTTCTAAAACTCATTATTATATACGAGTATGAATATTTTACAAACACATTCTTATTAATAATTAAAATTTGCTTTGAAAACAACTGGATAAAAAGCCACTCTAAATTTATCCACAAAATCAGGGAAACAACATTTATTCGTATTTAGAGTACGATGAGTGTAAGAAAAGGTTTTCAAACAGAGTATAAAAAGAACAACAAACAACAGCAACAGCAACAGCTGTAATTAACAAACAAACACAAACACAAACACAAAAAAAAACTATAATAATTTTGCAAATACATTAGAAGTTTTTGTTCATGTTTTCTTAACTTTTTTTTTTTGTTATAAAACTTCTAATTTAAATTAGTTGCCCCAGCATCTTTATGTGTATAAATGTAATCACAACAAAAAATTCATTGATATAAAATACTTTTACTAAGCAGCTAAAACAAACCATCACATATTCATGCATACACAAACACACACACATACATACATACATGTTCTTAGGGACTATAACGTTTATACATATAAGAGCTAAAGTGTAGAAGGGAACATATTTTTAATGAGATACAATAGGAATAATTACACTTATAGAAAAAATGTGTACATTTCAGTCAAATTATTAACCCTAAAGGAGAGGCAGTCTCTCACTGTCCTGGGATACCAGGAAGTAGTAGGAGAGCCGTTCAAAAGTCACAATTGTTATGTATAACCAACAACTTGAAGACTTTGCGTTTTAACTTCGTAAAGTCATTGAAAAATCACTTCCTTTCATTGGGATTAAATGAATTTACCTTAACTTAATTACTTTTAATAATTTCTACCAAAGTATTTTATTTATTAAAAGAAAAAGTATTGAATAAATTGTTCCTTTTTAGAATCGAACAAAAGGAAACGTTAGCAGCATTGGCGATTTAAGTTTAGCCAAAAAAAAAAAAATAATAATAATAATTAAGCTCTCAATTTACAAGCTAGAGCGCTATATTCGGCTATGCCGAATCTTAAATACCCTTCAGCATCCCCCCGCGGGTACTACAAGAAGTCTAACCGATTCTTACCTAGGCTCAGGCATAGTACACTCGAAGTATAGGGGGAACCAGTCCCCCGGTGTGCAGGCACTGAATCTGGACAGACAAGACGCGGGTTATTGTCGAGGTGGCTGTCGGTTAAAGTTTAGTGTTTCCAGTGTCCTTAAAATACTGTCGCCATGGGAGCCGGTGGCCAATACAGAGAGCCGCCCATCTCTGTAGCCGGTTATTGGTGAGGACCCTACGGGTTCACGAGGTAGCTGTCGGTTAAAGTTTAATGTCCGCAGGGAAGGTGCGGTGCTAAACGAATGTGCTGTTGCATATTCAACCGAGGAGTTGGGAATTCTTTAACTCTCAAGCAAGGGGAAGGACATGGTCCTGCAAACAAAGTTCTTGAAATTGCATCTTTGTTGGCTACGCCTTGCAGGAGGCGCTATTCGACGCTTTGTATTTCACTCAGTAGTAAGACCACTGTCAGGTTAGAGCCTCGAGGCCAGGTACTGGAGTTAATCTTGATCAGGTAATACTCTTAAATATGTAAGTAAATTAAGTATAGTAAAGTAACTCCAATCAAAAAAAAAAAAAAACAAATATTGGGGTGACAGAAAATCAAAAATTAGAAAGCAAAATTAAGTTCTTTATAAAATTTTACATAAAAATATCACCGGGTCTTAATGGATTAACCTTTTTAAAAAAATTTAAGTACTTCCTGAAAGATCTCTTCCAAAATTTGTTAATGATACACATATTGATATTTTAAAAATTTTGAAACGCTCAGAGGCCCATAACTCGGAAAAAATATATTTTTTTTCTTAATGCTCTATCACTCCATATATTTATTTTTCTTATTCATTTTTCCGAATGATATAAAAAAATTAGAGGCAGGCGTAGTGTTCTGCCTAGAAGAACATCGGCTGTTCTAGCTTATTTTCAATAGCAAACTTTCTGAAACTATGTGTGATAGATTGGCGTATTTAAGTTTTCTCTAGCTCATATAGTGCCTTGGCAAAGTTTTTTAACACTTACATAGACGGACGGACCTCTCTCAGTCGATTTCGCTATGCATAAGAACTCAGAAATGGATATTGTAGAAACTACAAACGGAATGACAATCTTACATAAACCCTGTTTTCATCTTTTGTGGTGAAGGGTATAAAAAAGAAGACGCCTGATTATTAAAACAAATTCATTATTTTCCAAGCTTAAATGGTGCCATAGTTAGAAACAAAAGTAACTACAGTGTTTGGTTATCATGTGTGAGTTGGTAAATAGAACCGGTTGATAAAACCAGAAATCGTAAATTCGTAGGTCTGTTAATTTTTATTTTTAAGGAACCTTAATCAGTGTAAGTCTGGCGAAGGCCACAGAGTAAGAAACACAAGACAAGAATAAAAACTAATTATATAAACTAAAGGTTTTAATCAGCAATAAAACTGGTGAAAAGAAAAAAAAATCGCATTTGGGACTACTCTTTGGAAAATTATTTTAAAACTGGAGAAGTAAATAATTTAAGCGGAGCAACCAAAATAATTGAATAGAAATTCTAATTTCTCATTCATCATCACAAGTTTTAATTCTAAATTAAAAAGACCGCATTCTTAAAATATACATACGCAGAGAAAAAACATGGTCATGATATGGTCACAACAACCATATTATATTTTCTTTAAGAATGTACAGTTGCGGCAAACAGACTATAATTTTTAATAAACATTTTTGCTAACAGTTAATCATTTTACGGTTGCTATTCGCAAGAAATGTAGCATCATGGGTTTTAACTAAAAAAAAAATCGAATCATAATCAAAGTTTTATAGTTTTAAACCAATAAAGTTTGCCTTTAACAAATATTTTGTTCTATGGCTTGCCAGTTATCTATCGGTTCATGTGAAGACGTTTAAAATTAAATTAGTTATTTATTAAAAAAAAATTAAAAAAATAATAATAATAAATAAAATTAATATACAAAATAAACAGATCATAAAGAAACAATGAATTTCTTTTTTAAACAATTTTAGTAACAAATTATTTATAATTAAAACAATAACAATAACAACAAACAATTTTTTTACAGGAAATTTTAGCATTATAATTTGACTTACATTGATTGACATATTCAATCATATTATTGTGTTTTAATTTAACCATTTAATGTTTATATGTGAACATAATATTATCACATTTAATTATAACATATTTATTCTTTATTTTATTAAATGTAACTTTCTACCTTTTGTTTACAACCATAAAATAAAACCATAATATTCATGATGCTCTTTTATTGTGGTAAATTATGGTAACCGCAATCATAATTTTTTTATTGTGTAGGTTGATGGTTGCAAATCTTTTTATTTTCCAATTGAATTAAGAAAAATCATTCTCATTATTCTAAAAAAAAATTCGAACTAAGCAAAAGCAGGTTGAGCACCATGACTGCCTGTACTATGTTAATGAGGCAACTACGCAATTAATTATAAAGAAAAGCTTTTCTTAACAAACACCAGAGAGTTTATTGATATAAGTTGTCTTAATAAATTCTTTTGGTGTTTATTTATGTCCTTTCATAGAAGACTTTTTTAAGCCCCTGATCTGGCCGTTATCGTTTGTAATACTAACCGGAGAAAACGAGCTCATGTCAAAAAAAATATACAAAAGTCGTGGCTGACATAATGCACAAATGAAATGGCAACCAGAACATACTTAATCAATTCTATAACGATATGATTAGAAATTGTAAAGTAAAGTGTCTAACAATAAACTTCAAAAATCACACCGAAAAGTAAACAGGGATAAACAATTTCCACCTTAAAATGCACTAAAAATTTCTTCAAGTGCAGTTAAAACAAAATAGCTAAAATTAGAAAATTAACAACAGCAAAAGAACGCTCTGCATTAATGTGAATATTTATATACTTTTGGTTTAATACGGAAATGAAATACATAAAAAGCATATGAATGTGGCACACGCCTCTAGGATGTGCTTGTGCAATCACAAGCTAAGCAAAACTAAACTTTCATGTTGTTGTTAAACGAACAAATTTACTTACACACATACACACACACACACACACATATCTTCACACACCCTAATAAGTAACGCGACAACAAAAAAAAATTAAAATTTGCTACTAAATAAAAATGCATGTGTTTGGACGGTAAATTTAGAATTTCAAAAAATAGAAAGAACAACAAAAATTAAAACAAGAAAACTAGGAAAAATCTATGTTTGCATTCGTTTAAAAATATCCTTCGTTTGCAATGCATTTACAGAAACTTATTTATTCCCATAAAAATATTGTTAAAAAAAACAAAGTACTTTTATGAATGTGTGCAAATGCTTTCGTTTCTATACAAATTCACTCCATATGAATGTGGAGCTAAAATTGTACAAGTGTGTGTAAGATTTACTCGTTTAGCATTTAATATTTTTTGTTTGTGTTCACCACATAAAATATTCATATTAAGTATTAAATTGTATGCTATGAACACACTCTCACACATTCACATAACGAGTGCATATATTTATATACATTTACTCATGCACAAATTAATATAAACAAAAAACATTTTTCATGCCGTTTGCATACTTTTCATCATTGTGGTAAAACGGGAGCTGATCTTCCAAACATTCATTCATACGTTTAAAGTTTCACACTCTTACTATTGGATGGAGTAAAAAGTTAAAAAAATTTTAATCGTTTTTTGTACAACCATTAAATAAATCTGAAAAAATTATTTTCATTACAAAAAAAAAAAGTAATCTTTAAAATAAAATCAATGAAATGGTTAGAAAACAAAGTGTATGGCTCGATTTAGTAACTCAAATTTACATCAGTAAAACTTTAGTTACCGCTCTTATTCTCTGCAAGGCGGTTCTGCATGACGGTAAAGATGAGTGCCGAAAATGAAAACCATACGTCCTCTTAGCGAGGACAAGAACCAGAATTCGCAAAAAGGTTTTCAAACAAAAAAAGCTAAAAATAGAGCAGCAAATATTTAAAATATTTTTATTTTTGGTAGGGCAGCATAAGCGCAGGGATGTGTAACTTATGCGTTTGAAAACGGTCTCTGGATACCCTCCTACCATCAATTTTAGTACCAACTAACTTGTACCTCACCGAAGGAATCCTTACGCAAGAAAAAGTGAATGATTTTTTACAAGATGATGAGGAGTGGAAGGGGAAGAAAATGTTATATAAAAAGACCCGGATATTTATTTAAAAAGATCGAGGGGCACTATATCAAGTGATCAAAAAGATTTACAAGGGGTAAGAAAATTACCAAAACAGCAGTTGGCTACATTCATTTAATTCTTTTACTTCTAAATAGCTCGCAACTGATGACAACAGCCTTGCCAAGTCCGCTTTTAATAAAAAGTAATTGTATGATGTGTTAGAGATTTTATCAAGTGCCGAAAATCTATAATCTTGAGTAGATGAGACGACATTTAAAATGCCAGAGGTGGCATTCATATTCATAATCAACAGACCTGACTTCAATTGGACAACAGTAATTCTAGCAGCAGCAATACAAACATTTTACACTGAGCGTTTCTTAACGCTTTATCTACTGCTTGTTACGTGGAAAATCTCTTTTTAATAATTGTCTTGTCTACAAAATTTCTAAACATTTATTAGATCAATTAGTAATGTTGATATTATAATTTTAGTTGCAAGTTCGTGTGGGCATTTTCGTAAAAATTTTTACATACCTTCACATAAAATATCATTCAAAAAAATTTTGTTTAATATTTTTAACAAAAGTAACACTCAGGCACGAATTACTGCCAATTAATTGCGTTAACTTCTATGGAAAATTAGCGAAAGGGAGGAATAGGTAGTAAAAAAGAGTGAAAGATATTTATTTTTTACTATCATGCAGCGACTATGGTGTCCCAAACCGCCTCTTTGTGCAATTTTTCTTTTACTGATCATTTACCGCTGTAAAAAAAAAAACACTGGGAAATATATTATTATAAAAATTTATAAATCTTTATGAAAATTAAAATCAATAAATTGAAAATGTCTGGAATCGGAACCCAGGCCATTATAAATCAATCACATGCGTAGCAGTCAACGTCGTAATCATCTTAGCTACAGCACAATAGTGATTGTTTAGTTTTATTACAATTAAATGAAGCACAAGTTGAAAACTTTGAAAATTTATAATTAATAAATTCCAGACAAGACATTTTCACTTAACCAATAAAGTGAATTAAACTGAAATTTGTTTATACAAATTCTACATTCAACTGAAGCTGCAGAAATACAGGGTGATATTTTAACTGTTATCTTTTTGGCAACACTGGTTTTGTAGCACTGTCAAACATCTTCAATTTGGTCTATAAATTAACCATTATTCGTCTTAAAAACGAACAACGCTTGCAAATTATTGAATTTTATTATCAAAATGCGTGCTTTGTTAAGAAAGTTCATTTACCGAAAAATTGTGTTCAGCGACGAAGCTCATTTTTGGCTCAATGGGTACGTAAAAAAGCAAAATTGTCGATTTTAAAGGGAATATCAGAGCTACCAATGCATCCAGAAAAAGTCACAGTTTGGTGCGGTGTATGGGCTGTTGGCTTTATTGGACCGTACTTCTTTAAAGATGGTGAGAATCGTAACGTAACTGTGAATGGTGAGCGCTACCGTAAGATATTATCCCACTTTTTTTTTGCCCAAAATGCAAGAGCTTGACTTGCATGACATGTGGTTTCAACAAGACGGTGCCACATGCCACACAGCACGCGCAACAATGGACTTATTGAGAGGCGAGTTTGGTGAACATTTTATTTCAGGTTCGGGAACGGTCAATTGGCCGCCTAGATCATGCGATTTAACCCCTATAGACTATTTTTTGTGGGGCTATGTTAAAGCTCATGTCTATGCAGACAAGCCCGCTTCAATTGACGCATTGGAAGACAACATTGAAGCATTTATTTGTGATATACCGGCCGAAATGTTAAAAAGAGTATGCCAAAATTGGACTAAGGTGATGGACTATTTGAGGCGCAGTCAAGGTCAACATTTGCATGAAATAATTTTCAAACAGTAAATTATATGGACCGTACTATCGATTTAAATAAAGATTTCATATATTTTCTGAATTTTATATGTGTTTTTTTAACTTTCCTATAGCTTTTAAAAAAATCACCATTTATAAGAGCAGAGTTTCAGCAAAATAGCAACTAAAATAGCATTTTCCTTTCCAAAAAAAATTTAAAAAAAGAAACGGAAAGCAAAACAATACGTTTGTGAAACGAACAAACAAAATGGAAGAATTTCAAACAACAGATGTTGAATTAAAGCAACAGCAAACAAACGTATGGAAAATGTTGAAACAAAACTAAAGAACGCCATCCAACAGCAGAACAAAGTAAATCGTAAAGTAATGTATTTTTAAAGAAACAGCAAAACAGAAAAATGAATCACATAAAAAAATCATAAAATTCTAAAGAAAATTCATTCACACACTTTATCACACACACAAACAATGAATTTGGAAAAAGGAATGGCCGCAAATGAATGAGTAGGTGAACGGTGCTGGTTTTATTTTTGCAGCTTAAGCAGACATTTATTATTTTGGAAAACAACTTCTTTGGCCATATGTATAAATTTTGTTTGCCTGTATGTGTAGGTGTGAACAAAGATTCACATTAATGTTAACTTACACATGCAAAGCTGAAATATGATGATGTGTTGTTACAAATTTCTTTATATGTTTCATGTGTTGTAAAAAGTTAAATCCAACATGTTGATATACGGCCACACATACACTGACATCTATAAAACAACTTATGGTTTTTATGTGTGTTTTTTTTTTTCTAGTCAAGACTTTAGCATTTATTTATAATTTTATATATTTAATTTAGATTTTTATGAGCAAAATTCAAGCACATACACACAATTTCCCTCTAAATGTTTTGTTTCGAAAATAAAATCTAATCAGAACTCCTTCTCCACACATAATTTTATACATATTTAAATCCCTAAAATCCTTTTCTTTTAAATTAAACAGATCATAAAGTTTCGAAAGATTTTTTTGCCGGCTTCATTAAACTTAATCCCTCAATAACACCAGCTGCATAACTAGGGATTCATATGAAAAAGAATTTTGAGTTTTTACTTATGAAAAGTTGTACGTTTTCATAATGAATAAAAATTATTTCTTGCCACAACATGTGAGAGTTAAAAAGCACAATGTTTAAATATTTTGTTTTTTTTTATCTTATTCAATATAAGTGTAATTAAGCACACACACGCACAAACAAAAGAAAAGGTTTCGAATTAGTTTTAAAGAAGGTGCGAGATAAGTTGCCTAAAGTTCATAGGAGCAAAAGAAATTTGAACAGCAAAACTTATTTATAAAGGCTCATCCAAAAAACGCGCCTACATGTTTCTTTGAAATAAAACACAAACTATTTGCAATTTTTTAAAGCTGTTTTTTTTATTGGAAGTATGATTCATTACAATTATAAGTGGAATAGAATATCATTCAAATGTCCACCATGACTGCGTCTGCAGACATCAATCCGAATATCGAAATTTTCAATGACTTTCCGACATGTTGCTAGTGTTATTTTACGAATTGCAACTTGAAGATCTTTAGATCATTAATTGTTTGTGGCTTGTTAGCATACACTCGACTTTTCAAAAAATCTAATGATGTTAGATCACACGACCTTGGAGGCCAATTAAAATCTGCATTTCGTGAAATTACACGTTGAGGAAATTTTGATCGCAAAAGCGTAATGTTTTCTCGAGTTGTGTGACATGTAGCACCGTCTTGCTGGAAATAGACGTCAGACACATCAATATGATTCAACTGTGTCCATAAAAAGTCTCTCAACATTGATTGGTATCGCTCAGCATTCACAGTAACAGCATTTCCAGCATCATCTTCGAAGAAAAATGGCCCAATGATTCCATTTGCCCAAAATGCACACTAAACAGTAACTTTTTGTGGGTGTAGAGATTTTTCATGAATACCACGAGGATTTTCATCACCCCAGATACGACAATTTTGCTTACTGACAAATCCATCCTTTCTGAAATGAGCTTCGTCACTAAACAAAGTTTTGCTTGAAAACAATGGATCTGTTGTTCGTTGTTCAATAATCCAACTAGCGAAAATACGACGTTGTAAATGGTCTCTTTCTTTCAATTCCTGGGTTAATTGAATTTTATAAGCATGTAAATGCAAATCCTTATGCAAAATCCTCCATAAGGAGCCATCAGATACGCCCAATTCTTGCGAACGACGTGAAATTGATGTTGTCGGTTCATTATCAACACTTTCACCAAAATCAGCAATATTTTCATTTGTGCGTACAGTTTTTGGTCTCCCACTTTTTGGTTTATCAGTAACACAACCAGTTTCTTCGAATTTTTTCACAAATCTTTGAATTGAAGATTATTTACACCAAAAAAATCACGAATTTTGCGATGGGTATTTTTCAAAGAACGCCCATTTTCATAATAACTTTGAATGATGTAAACGCGTTGTTGCAAAGTGTATCTGTCCATGGTTAAAACTGTACTACCTTCTAATAAAACAAAATGGCTTATGTCATTTGAAAAGATGTCACGTGTAAAAATTATACTCGTATAGTGCTGACATCTAAGCTCCACATTTGGATGACCTTTTATATATTCAAACAAAGAAAGTAAATTAAGAATACTTCTGCATATTATAATATGTCCACAGCAGGTATAATGCACCGGATTAATAAGGGGCATGAACAAATGACCAACTACTATTTGGACTCCATGCAATTCACATATTTCATAAATAGTGAACTGTACAATAGTCGTCTTCTTTTTATTAAAAACGGCATCTTTATCGTGTCATCTTTCTCGATTTTCATCTCGATTGTATGAAATTTGCTCTCGTAAGGTTTTTAACCAATTGCGTGCCTATTTGCTTTCCTCGTTAAATTTCCCAAAAATATTATCGCTGTTCATTTCTTAAACCTCTTTCCAGTCCACGCGAGGCCTTTGTTCTTAAACGTTTGAATTGATTCGAATTGAAATTTTCTCCGTCTAATGACTTTGGTATTCTGCATTTCGATTCCGCTCAGTTTCTTTCGGTTCTGCATTACGATCGGAGCTCAGTTGTTTTTTTTTTTTATCTACGGAGGGTTTTTATTTGTGTTTTTTAGTTAAAAAGTTTAAAATTGAAAAAATGTAAATAGAAAATAGAAAATAGGATCAAACGTTCAGAAACGATTTAGAAAAACACTTGAAACTATTTTTAATTAATTTATTAACTTAAATTAATTATCTTTTGTTTTAAATTGTTAATTTCTGTACTCGAATCTGATGTGTTTTTTTTTCTTTTTCTGTATTACGGGTCAAAAACAACAACACCAGAGCAGTATGAAAACCTGGTAAATTTAATGGCATCTAAAGCAGACATTGGATATGGATACCACCAGCGATCAAAAAAGGAAGTATCAGCGTTGTGAGAGGAAGTTGCAGGAATCCTAAATGCACTAGATCCTCCAACAAAAAATGCCAGCGTAAAAAATGCCATTAACAACTAATTTTTGTTTTGTTTTTATATTTTTTATTTCATTTAAAAAATTTTTTTTAATAAACTTCATCAAGAATTTATTTTTAATCATGATTAAAAACTTGCTTATTTTGCTATTTAATTTCCGCATTCCACAGTGGTGCTATTAATTTTGTAAACATTGATGTCTTCTTCTTTTTCTTTCGATTTCGTGTTTTCTTCAGAATACCAATTTTCGATCGCAACGAAACTAAATGCTGAGACTTAAATAAAACGCAGATTTTCTCATCAGTATTACCAGTTTTTTAAGATCAACTACAACTTTTCCAGAGGATCTCATTACTTTTGCATTCTTGAGTGCAGTAATCTACTAAAATCCACTGTTGTAAGACTTGTTAAGTCTTTGATGTATAAAAGTGTTTTAATAAAATTTAAGAAGTGTCAAAGAGGCTCAACTTCTTCCATCTTATGAAACATCTGAAGTCAAATATCTTACGAATTCGTAAGTGCAGCTTTCGTACGGAGATTGATTTTCTTTCGGAAAAATTTTGTCACTCCATGAATCATTTTGGCGAAAAGAGATGGTGGCCTTAAAAATCTATAGAAATTTGATAGAGTTTGACCCAGTTACTTCTGCCTAAACTTATAACATTTGGTGTAAGTAAAAATTTTATTCAAATGAATTGAAGATTTATTCTGGTGCTTTTCAAGGTTGAGTTCCTTTTTGTAACCTATCAACGATTACTTACTTGATATTAATTAGAATACAATTGGAAAGTAATGATAATTAGCAGTACGCAAGCCAATAATTTCTTAAAAATTTGCGAACAAGACAATTAATCAAACATTTGATTGATTTTCATTGAATTAATAATTTTTTCATTAAATTAATAATTTATTTGCTTAGATATATATTTCTTAACTATTTGAAACAAACATTGTCAGAATTATTATTTTTTAAATTTAGAACGCAAGAATTATGAATTAATTTCATTAAGAAACTTTTGATTAAATTTGATTTTAAATTTTATTATTGTTTTAACTGTGTTTATGAAAGTTTTCGTTTAAATTTGGTGACTTCACATTGATATCCCCATTTTCTCTACGAAATTACAAATTTTTATGAAACAACTAGAGACCTCCTCAAAAAAATTTTATTCAGATCCACTCAGACACAGACAAAAATTCTAAAAATAAGTGTTTTATACTTCATATCGACTACTATTTACACCAGCTTTAAAATTTAAAAAAAATATTTTATGTACAGATGTATAGATGCGGTAGAATTCACATGAAATGAGATATTTAAATGTTTAAATGTCACAGCCAAGATAGTTAAAAAACAATCAGTCACTTCTTTAAAGTGCTAATGACTTTAAATTTCCCGTTTCCCGGAAATTAAGTAAATAATTTTCCGAAAAAGTAAATTTTAATTGATTTTTGAAAATTCACGGTTCAAACGCTGGCTGGGAAAAAAATTAAAAAATAATTAATTAAATATTGTTTCAACTTTTCTTTATTCAAATTATTTGGAAATGAATTTTAGTTTTGGCTTGAGTTCTTTATTAATTAAAGAATATTTCTTCAAGATGGTTGTGTAAATACACAGGTAGACGAAAGTTGTAGTAAAGCAGAAATTGCAATTCATTCTGCTGGTACAAAATTTCACTATTCTTTTTAAAATTAATCACAGTTAATAACGAACAATTAAAAAGAAAACATCCAATTCAATTTTTACATTATTTTACTGTTAATAAAGAACTCACTAAAATCAATCACATAAATTCACTACAATATCACTTGTGTCTCACTATTATTCTCGATTGTAAGATGAAAAAGTCCTTTATTTGATTTAAAGTTACGAGGGCTGCTCTATATATTTCTGGCCTAATAGTGAAAATGCGAATATTTATAATCAAAAATTGTTTTGCTGTTTTTCAAAGTATTCTCCAGCATGATTTATACACTTTTGCATGTGCTCAAACCAGTTGTCGAAGCACTTTTTCCACTCCGATTCAGACACCTCTAAAACATGGTTTTTGAACACTTCAACAGCTTCTTCTGGCGACGAAAATCGTTGACCACGCATTTTTTTCTTGATGTGCGGAAACAAGAAGAAGTCATTAGGTGCCAAGCCAGGGCTGTACGGCGGATGACCCATTATTTCGACGTTTTGGCCGGTCAAAAACGCTCTGGTTTGAGCCGATGTGTGAGAGCTCGCATTGTCATGGTAAACAATGATTCGTCTTCTCTTGTTGGTTTTTCGAATTTCTCCGATGACTTCAGGCAAACAAATTGGCGGAACAGTCGCCACATGACCAGTTTTGCCGAACAAACAGGCGACCATTTGCTTCGAAGTGCTTCTTCCACGAACAACTTTCGTTGGATTTTGCTCGTCTTTGAAGACCCACACGGTCGATTTTTGTTTCGTTTCGGGCTCATACGCATAGATCCATGATTCGTCACCTGTGACGATCTTATAAACGTCTTTTGAAGCACCGCAATCGTATTTTTGCAACATTTCTTTGCACCAATCGACACGGGCCTTTTTTTGAGCGACTTTCAAATTGTGCGGGATCCAACGAGAACAAACCTTTTTTACGGCCAGGTGTTCATGCAGTATCGAATGTATGCTGGTGGAAAAAATGTCAAAGGATGTCTCTATCTCTCGGTATGTCTCATGTCGATCTTGCATTATGAGTTCACGCACGGCATCAATGTTCTCTGGCACAACAGCCGTTTTTAGACGACCTTCACGGAATTCGTCTTTGAGCGAGCTTCGGCCACGATTAAATTCATTATACCAATTTTTCACAGTTCTAAGGATGGTGCTTCATCGCCATACAAAGATTTAAGTTCATCAATGCACTCTTGTCGTGATAATCCACGTCGAAAGTTGTGAAAAATGATGGCACGAAAATGTTCACGAGTTAATTCCATTTATTTCTATATTAATTTTTTCAAGTCGAAACAACACAAATAATGGTCGTACGTCAAAATGTTTCGAGTACGATTATGTTTAAAAACGACAAGCTTTCCAATGGAAATGTCAGACTGCACTTGGCAGCACTCAGTGTTGCCAGGCCAGAAATATATATAGCAGCCCTCGTACATCGCTACATCACACGAAAAAAATTATGTACCAGAATATCGAAAAATATTTAAGACCTGCCAAAATCTTACGAATATTTTTACATCTCTATACAGTAACAAGAACGTGTCTAAATATTAAATATTTTTTTTTAATTTTTTTTTTTACCGCAATAAAACAAAACTGCTTTAGCTTTTGGCGACTATCGATGGCTTGTGTGATCAAATAATAAGTGCAACAATTGTGATGAGAATACAAATACAGCATTTTTAATCACAAATTTAATTATTTTAAAACTTAAAGCAGCACCACTAGTGAAAACTTATCTAAAAATTCTGCAAGTCTTAAATAGCAAATAAAATACACTTTTCTGCAAATTTAAATTTTCAAGGCATTTAAGATCTTAAAGAAGATTTTTTACATTCTTTGAAACCGATTTAGAGTTAAATACCATTTCAAGTTTGTAACTGCCGGAAAATCCTTAAAATCAACACTTGACTGCGATGTTTCAACGACTGTTTTTTTGTTACAAACACATTCTCAAGTTGACATGCATACTGCTCTATTTATACATCAAAACGTAGCTTAATTTATACTCAAAATAGCAATAGTGATTAGTTAATGCTTTAGCCAACAACAACTACAACAACAAAAGTAACATTGGAAGAATTATACAAAATAGCAAACGATACGTTTCGAATATTTATGAGTTTCAAAGTGGCGCTTTCGCACTCATTCAACTCAATTTGAAAAGAAATGTTTTGCCTTGCAACGCACTGTCCTCCTCTATTCAACACCCATCTTACTTTTGATTCTAACAAATATTTTTTTATTTTCTTCAATATTTTATAGTTTTCATTGTGGCTGATAGTGGTTGCTGCCAAGAGCTTTTGATGGTTTTACTGTCGATACACTTACGAATCGAAGAAAAACTCTAATATTCTATTTGGTTTTGTTTTATGATACTTTTTGCGTATTTTCTGATGCCATAAAATAAAGTGTATGATGACAATGATGATGGCTCAAGTTATAGTTGTTTGCCAAACACCAACACATACACACACACCCACAAAAGCGCACATAAAATAACTATGGTTTTTTTTGTTGGACTATTGGTGCGACCACAAACACTAGCACTCGTATCAGCCAACAGCTTCGATATAAGCAACATTCAACACTTGAATAATTCTTTGCCAGCAGCATTCCGAAGTTGGAAAAAATGTCAAATGAAAAAATATTCAAAATTTAGTCATTCATTCGATTCGCATCGGTTTATTTGAGGAAACACTTTATGCGTTAATGTGCGTATTAGAATATGCATGTGCGAGGGTTGGCGTAGAAAATCTAAAGGAAAGTAGGCCTTAAATTTTAATTTAAATAATTTGTCATTTAGTCATGTCTCTAGGCTCGAAAGCGTCCTCGAAATTCCATAAGTGTGAATCCAAGCATTTTCCCAATTTAATTATTCATATGACCATTTAGTTTCTTTCCCACAAAAGCAAAAATTTACCAACCATTTTTAATGTCTTTGTTTCCTTCGATACCGATTCATGACATTAAGAAACGCTTTACTTTACTTTTTGTCGGAGGTAGAACAGAGAGACTGTCAAAATTATGAAGGAGTCGTTGTCACATATCCTGCTCCCATTTTTTGACTCCATTTCATAAAAAACGTATTTTCAAATATTTTACTCTTGCTTAAAAGAATGGAAATTTTGTTTGTTTTAATTAATTTAATTTTATGTAGAAATTTAATGAACATTTTAATTGATTCAATTTGCTAATAATTTGAAAATTTTGTGTCAAATTTTTTAATTAAATATTTCATAGATTCAATTATTAATTTAATTAAATATTTCATAGATTCAATTATTAATTTAATCAATAAAAAGACCTTTTTTTTGTTAATTAAATAAATAATTAAATCAATTAAAATCTTAGTTAAATTTCAGTCTGAAACCAAAGAAAACTTTTAGTAATTGCAAACAATTTTGCTGTACGCAATAAGTTAATGCACAGAGGATTATGTGTGTTATGATTATCAAATGTTATTTCAGATTTAATCTAAATTTGGTCTTCTGAAGATATTTTTACTTTCAAAGAGAAGTGTTAAATGTCCTAAGCAATTTTTTGTCCAAAAGAACTAAAAATAAATCCCTTTTATAATTTTTAAAGACATAGAGAGTTGCTCTCGTTTCACTTTTATTTCTTTGTAGGATCAACCGACTTCATCTTTATGTATGTGTGGTTTTTAAAAAGATGCCTATTCCTAATATTCCTATGGTCATACATTCAATTTTTTAGACATTCACGACAGTCATGAATTTGCCGCAATTGATGGTCTAATTATGCCACCAACAGTAACCCGGAACGTAACAACAACAACAACAGCTACAGAAAAATTCATCAACATCTCGACCGCTGACTGGCATCTTTATCTACCAGCACATACACACAGTCACATTCGTTCATAAACATTTCACGTATTCATTTATTATGCAAACAAAATCGTCAAACCAACCAACCAACAAACCATTCAACAAACCGACCAACTCATAAACCAAGATGTGAAGTGAAAAGTGGGATCCTAACAAAAACTTTAAAGGAATGAAATATAAAGGACATTTTCAAAAGATCTCTGTCGTTTGAAAACAATGACAATCGTAACAAATAGCGCACTGGAAACAACACAACATGGGAGGACAGTTTGTACAGGAATGATGATGACTTTTGTTTTCAAAATGCAAATGAGACAAAATGCTTAAAGTCTTTTTGATATTCATGACTCTACAATAATAACAACAAACGTTTCAATTATTGTGACAAAATGGTTGCCTTAACATTTGTCTTTATGCGTTTTCATTTTACTGTTGTCTGCGTATGAAGCTGTATAAACTTTTTTTAAATGTTTTATTTCTTTATCTTCTTAGTAACCAAAGCTTTAAGATTAACGAGCTTTTAAGAGGATTTTGTGTTAAACGTTTTTGCTTTTTTGGTGGCCCTTGTTTTTAATTTTTGTTATTTCTTTCTGTTACTATTTAATAATCATTGCTGTCACTAATGTTTGGGCTCTTGCTTCTTATTTTATTAAAAATTGCTGTGTTCATGCCGGCGTATGAATAATTTCAATTTGGCAACTGGCAATAAAAATAACAATCTCTGGCTTAATATGAAGCACAAAAAGTTAAAGTCGAAGACTTAAGAAAAATCTAATGATTGTACAATTATGTTAATTCTGTTTCATATTAAAAAAAATATTTTTAATTTTTTAAAGCAATTTAACCGCTCGTTCAAAAACACAAATCCCCTCTAAGGATCCTGTTTGAAATGTAATTTGTGGAACAAATTTATTAAATAACAGTAATGGTCATTTTAAGCATTCTAAAGTGAAAAATTTTAAGTCTTTACAAAGGAAGGACCTTTGCTTTTAACAATGCAAACTTGTCCACGATTTTTTTAACGATTCATATCACAATTATTTATTGTGATTTTCTATTTTATTGTAAATTGAATACACTCTCTGGTTATTTGTTAATTGCGCAGAATTATTGCAGAAAAAATTATTAAATTTTTTAGCAATCACACCTGTGCTGAGTAAGTGAAACATCGTTAGGATTGGATTTGATAAGCAAACAAAAAAGTCTTAAAGCAATTTCTTAAGCCCTTCTACAAAATCCGCCACTACTGCCCTCTTTAACTAAGGCTGCGTAAGGGCATGAATCATGATTTACATGTATTTACTGAACAGGAACCTCGAACTCCTCAGCTGCTTTTGTACTGTGCTGACGCCTTTTTATAACTGTCTAACGTGACCAGAGAAATTTTTTTTTCATATTTGTAATCGTGACTAAGGGGGATTTAAAGAGCTGCTTCACATCTGTACGACTTTTAAACAACTCATCTTCCACGTCTATTCAATAAAAATTATTTTGCTCTATATTCATAACCCTGATAGGAGTTGAACTCATGGACTGCTGATACCTTATAAATATGATAAAAAGCCGTATCCATATCCTCTCCGTTCAGGTAGCAAAGCTTATAGACGGCAAAAATCTTTAGAGAGAAACATTTTTTTTACAGTTGAGTGAAAGATCTATTCCCAGATGAGATCATGTTTTACTCTACTAATAATTAATGAATGGCCAAGACTCACAATAAAGTTACTTTTTAGTTAAGATATCACGTACATAATTTTCCTTAACTGTTTCTGATATTAAGGTAATAATTTTTCTGGATGAATGTCTCTTTCCTAAGACCTTCAGCGCTACAGTATTCATCAAACGCCTAGTGCCTGCTGCCAGCTATTTGGATATTAACAGCAGCCAGAAAGAAACTTACGTAGACTCCAGGCCACTGTTCAAAGATAAAAAAAATTTGACTTCTCTTCACTTGAAAAAGCCTGAAATTCTCTAGAGAATATTTTTTTCCATCGTAAGAGCTTGTGAAAAGTGATATTTTCTAAGAGGAGTTAAAAACTTATTTTGCTGTAAACCTTATTTTTTAGTTTATAGTCTACTTCAACAAAAGGTTTGACTAACGGGAGGCATACTGACTTGTTCATAATGCTTTTTGGTTATCAAAGATCAATTAATTATACATCATTGACTTGCTTTTTAAAGGTTTGACTCATTACAATAACATCGATATTTGCCACTTTTTTGTCAAAAAAAATTCTATGGGCTGAATCACAAGAGACACGGAAAAAATTATTTCCATCTATTAGGGATTTATTTGTTTTAGGATTAATAATATTTAAATAAATTAAAATTGATTTTTGGCTTAAGTTCATTTTTTTTATTGAGTTGAGTGTGGACTTTGTCTAACCAAATCAATATTGAACAAATTAGTTGGCTAAACAGAAGATGTTTCAATGTACACAAATTAAGATAGATAAATGCGAAGAATGCTTTTGAAGGATGTAGCGATCCAGAAAATGCAGCACAACATTTTGCTGGTGTTTAAATTTGAATTTTTTTTTATAAATAACAATAAAAAAATGAAATTAAGCTGAAAACAAATCTTAATTCTTTTATAATAACCAAAGCTCAAATCTTGGTTTTATACAAAAATTAACTTAATTAATTTTGTAATTGATACAATTAAAATTTTAATTGATTTAATTAAATTTTTATTTGATTCAATTAAATTTTTGATGGATTCAATTAAATTTTTTATTAATTCAATTATTTTCTTTTTAAATTTCGGTGTCTACACTCTTAATTAAATTTCTTGTTGATTCAACTCAAGGTTTGGTTATGGGATTTTAATTTTCAATTAAATATATAATTGAGACAGATAACCGTCAGTTTTGATTTCTTTAGTGTTGCACCATTGTATTTTTCTCTTAGCCAAGAGTAACCCAAAATCATTCAGGGTATTGCTCGCTAGGGGTTGGAATATATTTCGAGTTCCAGCTGTTCCAGGTTCCATACCTCTATCTTTTACAAATGATACGTCTTTGTGAAGCTATGATTTTTTTAATGACGGTCTATAGTGATTACCTGTCGAATATTATTTTGACTTCCTTGAGTTGTTTTAAATTTGAAGCAGAGAGATAGTACGAGTATTTACCATGGAAACTTAAGAATAGAAAATCTGCAAGAGAAAAGCTTCCCTTCAAAACAGCATTAAGGGTGGTAATTGATAAAAAGTATAAACGAAATGTAAATCTGTACATAATTAATTGGTAACTAATTTTCCTCTGTTAATTACAATTCATCACAACTTTAGTACTCAAAATTTCTATTGAAATTAGCTATTTTAAACAAGTGCTGAAATGTAAATCCTTTTTCTAATTTCCGGTTTATTCAAATATGTTTATATATTTCAGTAGAATATAAAATAGATTATATAAAATTCGTCTAAAAAATCATACATTCATGACTGGCTTTAATATGCAGCAATTAATTGATGATGTAGACGATTTTTGCTAAACAATAAAATAAAATTTTCCATAAAATAAAATTTCCCAAACTAAATAAAATAACAAAAATAACAACAGCAACAAGAAGACAAAGTCAACACTTATGCATGGAATTGTGGAAATGAAGATACATGAAAATATGAATATAAATAAATCAGCACAGATATTAAAGTTTTAGATGCTTCTATCTTATGCATGTACATACACACTAATACACAAACATCCATAAATACATATGAAGAGTTAAAATAGAATTTGTAGAAATTTGTTAAAGATTCAGTGAGTAAAAGTTTAGCTGGCTGGAAAGAAAGAAAAAAAAATACAAGAACTTGCAGAAAGGCAGAATGGCAGAATGGCAGGAAGGCAGACATTTATTTTAAATGCAGTGAAGCTTAAAAATGCTCATATATGGCAAATTAAACAGATTAAGATTAAAATCACTAAATCCACTAGAATAATTATATTTTGAAAGAAACTAACGAAAATGAATAAATCTGACTCATTTGTACGAATGCAAATTTGATTGTTTTATGAACATGTGTGTGCATGTACGTGTACGTTTGTTCGCTTAACTAAACGAAAATTAAATGAAAATATTAAATTATAAATGTGAAACAGTGTAACGCTTGTTTAAATGGTTTTATAAAATAAAACTTTATAAAACAAAACTGGAAAAATCTTAATGATCTGAGAAATAAAATTAATTTTAAGACAAAACTACGTTTATAAATCAAAAAATAGTGAGAGGAATCATACAACAGAAATATTTATTTTTCTTTTAAAGAATTGGCTTTAAATCGGTATGTTTCATCTAGCGAATCGCAAGTTTTTTAGTTCTCTGCAGAGTGGGACTGCTCAAGCGTCATTTAAGTTGCTTTTGCAAAGATGCTTTGCTTATCGAACTCAAAATATTCCCTTAAGCAACTGATTTAAGTGCAAGTAGAACACACACATGAAGAGTCCCGTACCATGTATGGGCCAACCTTTAACATTTACTTTAATTTATTTTGTCTATTTTGTTTATTTTGTTTATTTTTTTTATTTTTTCATTATTTTTATTTTTTTATTTTTTCATTATTTTACCATTATTTTTTTTTTTTTAAGTGAGTGCCTCACTGTTTCTGCTCAAATTATAAAACAATCTTATTAAGGTCTTTTGTAAAAAAACCCATTTAAGTTTTAATCTCTTGTTAATATAAAGGGTAGCCAAACACTTTATATAAATTTCAAAGATCTGCCGGTTGAGGCTTAAAAGACATTCTGTCTACGTGAAAATCAAATTCTAAGGGGACGTGCTTTCATTTTCAGACTAATTTTCTCATTGTTGATTCCAATTGACGCAACTGTACACTTTCAAAGTGCCCAACTATTACAGTTTTAGGGAAGGAGCCTTTGACAGACGGCATTCGCTTCGTTTTCACATAAAAAAAAATTCAGAAATATTGCTCGGCTTGTGTGACAGCTACTTTGCCACAGTTAAGCCGGCCTTCTAGAAATTTGAAAAATTATTCTACAATCAATTATTACATATGATTTTTCTGGGTTTTTAAAGAGCTGTTTGCAATTGTTTCTTAAGCTAAAAATATAATTCTTTAAGATAAAGACCTGCCATCCAGTGAGCCTTTTTTGTACTGTTAAAGTAAAGTCAGATTAGTCAAATTTTTTAAAGACGTAACCATAATTTATAGGGATAAAATTTTTTTTTCTTCTCAAATACTTTTTAAGAAATATAAGATACGTGTCATAAAAGATTGAATAAATATTTATTAAAATAGTAAATCGCATTTTTAGAGCTTTTCAATTTTTATTATAAAAATTCGTTTTCCTTTTTTCTGAAAAAATATTAAATGAAGAAGCTAAAAATTTAATTTTTTAATTCCCAAAATAGAGTCTTCAGATAATTACAAGTGATAAGTTAAAAACTTTACACTAAATTATTACAAAATCAAATGTTAAGCACTGTGTGACGTCAATTCTTACTACATACGATTACTTAAATGTAATTTCCTCATTTAAATGTTTATTTTTTTTTTCATTTGAAAAATTATAAGAACACATGTTGAAATCAGTGAAGATTCAGATTTTATCTTGCTTCAATTGAAAGCTAAAAGATTCAATTAAATGTGAAAATAAATACATGCACGCACATGACTTAAACTTAAATCGTGAATATGTATGTGTGTGTGAGTGTATTGCAAATACCAAAGTATGCTGTCATATTTAAATCTAGGTAAAGATAAAATAAGTTAATTTTAGATAAAATATAAACGAGTGAATAATTTTACATACATTTTTTGTATTTTTAAAAGTGATACGAAGTAGAGGTATAAATATAATTTCGCTTTAAAACCAACTGGCAGCAGGTGTAAGTGAATATTTTGAATAAATATATTTACAAATGAAAGTATGAGAAGGTTTTTAACATTAGAGTTTATTTAAGTGATTTCCATTTTTAATTAAATAAAAAAGCATAAATCTATAAAACCATATGATGAGATTAAAAAAAAAAAAATCGACAAATAATTGAATTAAATATTAGCAAAAAATTTTGTGATATTTAAAAAGAAAATGAAAACTTTTAAAAAATATTTTTTAACTCAATATTATCATGCGTGCTTACTCATCTTTTACAAATAAATAAAAAGTCAATATTCAAATGAAACTAAACTATTAAAGTTACACTATTTTTTTATTTTTATTAAATTTTTTTAGCTACGTACTATGGGTGATAGTAATTATTTATAAAATAATTACTACCACCCATAGATTTA
Source organism: Cistogaster globosa (assembly GCA_937654795.1). Lineage (NCBI taxonomy): Eukaryota > Metazoa > Arthropoda > Insecta > Diptera > Tachinidae > Cistogaster > Cistogaster globosa. The sequence continues at coordinate 6,509,584 of OW569403.1, forward strand.
ATTTTTTTTTTTTTTTTTTTTTTTTGACAACACGTTTGACAAATTTTCCATCAAATTTTCCACGAGTGCTTTCAAAGCATCCCCAGCAAACACCTTCATTCAGTTCAATTTAAAACGATTAAAAAACAACAATAAAGTTTGTTTCACACGAGTATTTTCTAGACGCATTATTATTATAAACAAAAAAAAAAAATTAAATAAACCTTAGGTCAACATAACTTTGAATTTTAGAAATTGTAAAAAACTTTTTAATTTTATAAGTAAAAAATCACAATTTTGGGTCCATTATATTTATTTGCGGACTTCTTACAAAGTTTTTAAATATTCATTAATTACATTCGAAATTTTAAACATGCTTTAAATTTATGTTTTGCCAAGGCACTAGATGATTTACAAAAGATTAACATATTCCAGTCGTTTATACATAGTTTCGAAAATCCGCAACAACGGTCCATGTCTTTCGAAGCAGCGAGTAAAACACGCCAAACAACATCCCTATATTTTTTCCCTAATATTTGAAACAAATCTAGTTTAGTAAAGTAACTCCAATCGGAAAAATAAATATAAGGAGCAATAGAGAAGCAGTAAGTGTAAAAAATGCTGCTCGCCCATATTTTCCGAGTTATGGGCCTCTGAACTTTTTATAAAAATTATATCAACATAAATATCATTTCAAAGCTTTTGAAGAGATATATCAGGAAATACTGCAATTTTTAAACTGCGCTATCCGATAAGATATAATATTTTGATCTGATATAATATTGATTTAAATAATTTTCTTATCTTATTTTTTAATTCTCTGTCACCCCCATATATGTTTTTTTGATAGAAATTACTTCACTTAACTAGATTTACATATTTGATAAAGGGATAAGATTCGGCGTAGCTGAATTTAACACTCCTACTTGTTTTATATTTAAATCAAACTGGTATTTTCTAAAATTGAAAAACTTTTCTTAATCAACTGAGGTAAATTATTTTTTGCCAGTATTTAAAAAATTATACAAATTTTTATGCTGCAGATTTGATAGTTATGAAACAGAGAATGCTAATGGAAACCATAGCAGATTTGAAAAATATTTGTATAATACAAAATTTTGCTTTTTGGGCTACAAGTAGTCATATAAAAAATATGGACAGAACCTTAAGCGGATCAGAAAATCTTTCCACTTCTCATACTTCGTATTAAAAAAAAAAGCTTTTTGACAGACTTTCTACTGAAAAAAGTTGTTTTGGTTTTGGAATAATTTTTATAAAAAATTTGAAGTTATATTCGAAAATTCGAGGTTGTGTTCGAAAATTCGAACTTGATTCAAAATTGGATATTATGTATTTTCATACTCAAGCGTAAATTTTTTATGTTAGCTATTACAAAAAACAACTCATAATTATGTTCGAAATTTCGAAATTGATTATAAAATTAATATACATATATATAGCTCTTACTTACTTGAACATTAATTTTTTGTATAAATTGTATTTTATATATTTCAAACGAATATTATTTCATAAAATTTTTTTAGACCTTCTTACTTCCATTGAGCAGTTCGAAATTATATTTGAAATTTCGAACTTAATTAAAAAATTGGAAGTTTTTCTTTTGCGTATCCAATCGTAATGTTTATTTTTTTAACACAAAATAAGTGTAGAAAGATTGTAGCGAGGCAGAAGATACTTATCTTTTTTGATGGTATTGTTACACGTATTTCTATTTAAAGAAAATATCTCAAAACTTTTAAGCTTTAAAACTGACACTTTAATTATATTTTAAAAATCAAAGATATGACCGAAATTTCGAACTTGGTTCAAAAATTAATATTTTGCGTTGCCCTTTTTCAACACTTGATTTTTCGAGAAAAGTTTCATTCACTCAAGTTTTAGATTTTAAGACAACATTTATTAACGAATTGAAAAAGAGGGCTTTAATTATAAAAATAATAAATTTTACCTGAAAAAGTCTTCCTTTTTCGAATGTTTAACAATATGTTTGTTGGGTACGAATAAGCATTACTTATGCTCTTATATGAGTAGGTGAAACAAATACCAACAAACAATGTTTGCCAATATTACTACCATCATTTTTATATCATCATCACATTGAATTGGTGATAAAAATGGAAGGGGTGGTTTGTTAAAAAATTATTTTAATTAAACAACAAGCAAATGTTTCACTTCCGCCTGAATAAAGTGACAAGCAACCGCAGACAATGGCAGTTAACAATATGGCATTTGGATAGAAACAAAAAGACAAATTATGAACCAAAATAAGATACGAGGATGGTTAAAAAAATTATAAAGGGGAACAATAAAAAATTATAAATTGAAAGTTAGAAATTCTTAAATGAAAATATTTATTATATTTATTCATATAAATTCTCAGACCACACAAGTATGAACGTGAAGCCTTTGGGAAATTTTTTATTACTACAAAATATTTCTCGATCCCTGATTTTCTTTAAGACTTTCAGTACCTTAGAACTGAATATTGATTTTGATCACGTTTTTTCTACTTTATATTCTACTCATTATTTATGAATCTGCGGCCTTGTGGCAAATTTAATTGAGAGTTAATTTTAAATGAACGACTGAAAAGACGCATGATACCGACATCATAACCATCATGATTTTTACTGGACTTAAGATTTAGTTGTCGGTTTTGTGCTTAATCTAACAGTCCACCCTAAATACGAGCGTAAGAAAAATCCAATTTTGACTGCGCGTAAAAAGTGAAGTTGGCTGCAAAAGAAGTGTTGTTATTGTTTTTTTTTGTGGTATATACAAAAGTATTTCCAACAGTAATGACATTACAGCTACTTTAAGGTCAATTTCGCGATTTTATCTCTCTTAATTATTTTAATTTTGTGGTTTCTAGCAAATAAGATATGTAAACAATACTGTTCGTTTCACAACGTTGGCGCTCTTATTTAAGTTACTCATTACAGCGTAAAAACTAGACGCTAAATTAAGTCGTGCCTAACGCCCGTATTTAGGGTGGACTGTAAGGAGCCGCTACCAGGAAAAATATAAGTTTAAAGCAAATTTTCAGTATTTAACATTTTTGTTAACTGTTACCCTAATAATCATGAATTTTCAACATATACGGCGATGCTCGTCATGAAACTCATTTAATTTCCAGTCTTAAATCCTTCAAAAAAGTTTTTTTTAGCTTCACTGAAGTGTGTGACACGCAGACTTAACATTTCTCGCATAGGACGGGGCACTGCCTCGAAACTGACTTTTTAAAATACTCAACATTCGATAAACACAGTTCAAGTTAAACTCTTTGTACAAACCTCGTATTAACAATGCACCAGCTTGCGGTGGGTGTACGGGATTTACTAACACTTACACATCCACATTTATGGCAATTCATTTACGTACAATGCGTATGTTTGCCGATGGCAAATCCTCGATTTAACTGTGTGGACGTATGTGTTTTATAATCCCTAATCCTTACAGTGAAAAGTCGAAAAACAAAAAATGCACAGTGACCGAAAAAGGTACAGCCAATACACATACACACAAATTCAGAAACAATATACAACACATGGGAAAAACATACGCACGCACACACATCGCACAGTGACATCAAATGGAGTGTTGTGGTTGTTTTAGTTCCTGATGATACGGCTGCTGCTCTTTGTATTTTTTGCCGTTGTTGCTATTGTAGTTTATGTAGGGACAATGGTAAAATGAAATAAAAAGTAAGAGTTACATGGCATTACGTGGTTACTTTGAGTTGGGTGAATTTAGGTTTTGTTGATGTGGTATTTGTGGTGCTCTGACGATTTAGTGTCTGGCATTTGTTTTCTGCTTTTTGAGTTTCAAATGTATTTTTTTTTTCTGTTTTTTGTTTTTTTGATTTCGCTAAATTATGCGTACATACCCGAAAGCAATAGCATTATAAACTAACGTGTGTGTTCCTCCAACACTTTTGGGGTTATCAATTATTCCCTACGCGTATTTATCTTTCCGTAAATCTATAAGTTTCAAATAGAAAACTTTGGAGTAAACAGGTTATTGAGGGAAACATTTTGAAATCTATGTTTGTATTTACACATTTCACAATTTTAGTTATTTTTCTTGAGGGAAATAACAATCATTTCAAAGCGAAGGAACACACAAATAACATCAACAAACAAATAATTTTCGGTATTAAAAAACTACAAAAAAAACCTGAAAACTTAATTGCAAAGTTACATTCGCATTCGAGGGATTTTAGAAATCATTGAGAAGGTAAATAAAAATAGGTTGCATGTTAAATTAAATTGATGTTGATTAAAGATTAAACAAAAAACTTTTAATAAACGAGAGTCATGTAGAATTGTGTGAAAGATTTCATTTTAAATTTGACTTTAATCAGCCATTAAGTAAATGTATTTAACAAAAGAATGAAATGTTTTATTTAGGTAACTGTCATAAAAATGTATGGAATTAAAGGCAGAGATATGTGTTTTTAAAGGAGGAACAAAGTGATTGCCTGGCTATTTACGCTTCAAGTGAAGTAACCCTACAAGAACAGTGACCATCATTTGATCCATCAAATGACAATCACTGATGATAGAAATATCTATTACCGCGTAGAACAAAGTTTCTATCACATTCGTAAAGGAAAAATGAAAAACTTGATGTAAATATTTGTATACGTGTGATGTCTGCAGCAAACAGCGTTACCAGTGAATTTTTTTACAAAAAATGTAACGAAAATTTTGCCTGATTTTTAAAACAGATTTAATTACAAAACTTTTTATAAGCTGCATTTGGGACTTTGCTAATCAAGTTTGACTAAAAACTTAGATTTAATTAACAACCAAAAAATTAATTTAAATTTAATACTAAAGGCCGTACAACGGCAACGCTGTTTCAGCATAAAATTATTGCAAATGTGTTATTAGATAATTGTGTATGTATTAATTGCCCTCACTTATTTTTTGCTGGGAAGTAATTAATATAAAAATAAAAAAAGATATAAAAATGATTACTGAATTTTTGCTCTTTTTTTTGCTTTTTTTTTTTGTATAAAACACTTGTTAAATTTTTATTGTCTTTTTGCTTTGTTGATTCAATGTACTTCTTAGCTAATCGACTTGACATTAGATATAAGACTTTCTAGTTTTAAATACAAATTTTGGATAGAATCCACTGACGAGCTATATGAGCAGTAGCGAAGTGGCCATTTGAATATGCTTTATCCGCAGTAATACATTTCATTTTGTAGTTTTAAATAATAAATACTTCATGAGAATATCATGAAAAAAATAGCGAAAACCAATCACTTGGCGTAGGATTACACAAATCGAAAAATATCTATCACAACTAAAATGTCTACAAGGCCGCTGGTCTCGCTCTTCAACACATAGAAAACTCTTACTGGTACGTAACAAACTTAGAAGTAAATTCTTTTAATTTTATTAACGAAGTAATTAAACAGAACAAAACCTCAACATCAAGCAAAAAAGTTTTCGTTTCTATTTATCTTTTTTTTTTTGTCGAATACCTTAAAGTTAAAATGGTAACATCGTTCTCATGATAAAACGACTGCTTTGAGTGCTATATTTGTCTATGCCGAGTTTTGTATACCCTTCACCACATATCTAAATCTAAATTAGATAAGTTACTCTTATCAAAAAAAGAAATATTAGGGTGACAGAGAATTGAAAACTAAAAAAAAGCTAAATTAAGCACTTTAAATAATTTTACAAAAAATGTCATCGGCTCTTAACAGGTTAAGCATTTTATTGAAATTTTAGTATTTTCTTAAAGATCTCTCGAAAAGCTTTTAAATGACACCCATCTTGAGGTCTTAAAATAAGATGATGCAAAATCGTACTTTTCTATTAAAAGTTCAGAGGGCCATAACCCGGAAAATATAGACGAGCGCTAATATTTTTTAAATAAAATAAAAATTAAGTTTCATTTAAATAGAAAGACAGTTGTTGACTAGTCATTGTTAAAAGTTGGTGATGGCTCGTCTACATTAAAAAAAGAAATGACCTTTTTAAAACGCCTGATTAATAAAACAAATTTATTATTTTCCAATCTTCAATGGAGCAGTAGTTAGAAACAGAAGTAACAAGAGTGTTTGGTTAATAGAACCCGGTTGATAAAGCAAGAAATCGCTAATTTGTAGGTCTGCTTAATAATATTTTTAATGATGACAAATAAGTACAGGTCTGGCCAGAGCCATAGAGTAAGAAACACAAGAAGAGAGTAAAAAAATAAAAGTTAATTAAATCAAAATTGTAATTTCACATTCATCGTCACAAGTTTAAATTCTAGATTTAAAAAATCTCACTCTTTAAATATACACACACAGAGAAATAACCACATTTTATTTCCTTTATAAATGTATAGTTAAGGTGAACAAAAAATAATTGGTTTTAACAATACTTTAGTCACAGTAAATATTTTTTACTAACGGGTAATCATAGTATGGTTACTGTGCACAAGAAATGTAACATTGCTGGTTTTAACTAAAAACAAGTAAGAGTGCTACATTCGGCTATGCCGAAACTTATATACCCTTCAGTAATAAAAAAAATATTGCGGTTAAAAAAAAGAAAAAAATTAAGTACGATACATTATTTTATATAAAAATGTCATTGGCTCTTAATAGGTTAAGCATTTTTAAAAAATTTAAGAATTTTCTAACAGATCTCTTCAAAATCTTTTAAATGATATACATATTGACATTCGAACTTTTTATGATAATATCAGGTGCCCACAACTCGGAAATTATGGCCGAGCGCCAATTTTTTCACTTAATGTTTTTTCTTATTTTTTAATTCTGTGTCGTCCCATTTATTTGTTTTTTTGATTGGGATAACTTCATTGTTCCAAATGATATGGAAAAATAAGAGGCAGGCGTATAGTTTTGTCCTCTGCCTCTATGGACAAGAACCGATCTTTCTGATTTTTAATTTTCTCTAGTTCATTTAGTGCCTTGGCAAAGTTGATTTCAACACTAACATGGTCGGACAGACAGTAGATAGATGCGAAGAATGCTGATGATGGATTTGGCGGTCCTGAAAATGCGGCATTACATTCTGCCCGCATTTAATTTTTCTTGTTTTCTTTGAGAAACGTCCGCATACATTTGATAATAATTTTTCTTTTTAAAAGTATGTTTAGAAATTAAATTAAAAATTAACCTTAAGCCAAAAAAGTAAGATTCTATTTCAATTACAGACAGACGTAGCTCAAACGACTTCGCTATATATAAGAACTCAGGACATATACACCTCTTGTTGTCGGATATTGTAGAAATTATAAACGAAATGATAAACCGAGATATACCCTTTTTCCACCTGTATTGATGGGCATAAAAGGCATTATGGCCCACTTCTGCTTCAAAGTAAACTATTATTTCGTATGTTGTGTTAGTTGCTATTAAATTTGTTGCAAAAAAAAATTCTTCAATTGAAAAAACTTAGAATGTGGAGTAGTAAAATTTTGAAGAAATACACCTCCTCAGTTATTTTTTTAAGTCAATATTTTCGTAGTAAATTTCAATCAAATAAATTTATCGTTTTCAGACAAAATGTTGCTTGTAATTTAATTGTATAATTAATTTTATAAAATTATGTCTTTGTAAAAGTTTTTCAATTAAACACTTTTGTAATTTATAGGTCAAAATGATAATTCCGTAGAGAGTACATCAGCTGCTCCAAACAAACACATAAATACGCCTGTGAGCAGAACAAGTAACGCTGGCTTAGACAGGATTTAAGTCGTAATATTTGATAACAACGGTATCCATTAGAAATTAGTTTTTGTTGTTTTTTTTTTTTTTTTTTTTTTTTTTTTGTTAATTAAATCTAAGTTTTTACTTGTGTTACTGTTTTAATTAGTGTATGGAAGCAAAGAGGCAAACAGGTAATTTATATAGCAAAAAAAGAAAACCGACCCTTATGGCTGATATTACAATAGAAATGCTCAACATCTACTTACCCATATTATTTTCCGTAGACTAGACCAACAAAATCTTGTGATACAAAATTCCTCTCTAGTAACACAAGTATAAAATTGCCGGAAACCTCTTACATTGTTGTTGTCAAATCATAAAACCATTTGACACATTTTGAAACAAATGCAATTGACAAAAGTTAAAGTGTTGGCAAATTAAAATGCACAAAAAAACTCGGGTTCTCTATTGTTGTTCAGTTTTTAAATTTAAACAAAAAAAATTTTTAGCTCCATTATTATATTCAATGCACACAACACACTCAACTGTTTTTAAGCGCTAACACCCACACATAAGCACACATAAACAATGGAAAGTAAATAGAAAAAAGGATAGAAGGTAAAAATGTAAAAATGTAAACAAAATGACAAAGAAAAGAGTTTGAAATGTATAACTCTATTTAATTGAAATTTTATCGCGTCAACGGGCAAACAATGCAACACAATACAGAAACAAAAACAAGTACAAATACAAATACAAACAAACAAGTCAACAATACATTGACATAAAGTCGCTACGCTCATAGACGTATATTTTTTAATTCACAAACTTTAACATTTCGTGTACAAAAATTTGTTATTTTTGTACAAAAGTCTGAATATTAGGATGGCCCAGTTTTTAAGAAATATAAAAAGCCGCACAAAAAATTTGCAAGTATTCTGCAGAACTGGACAAATAGAAATAAACTTAATTAGCAAGATAATAAAGTATAATTCTTGGCAGTAATCATAAATTATATAATGCGTAGTCAAGTATGATTTTTAAGAAATAAGAAAAAAAATGTTTCAAAATAAAGTTACGAAGTTAAGATCCTGTTGAGTCCGTATGTGCGTGGTAAAAACAGAAGGTGAATAAGTTACTTCCACCACCCACTAGGGGTATGTATACAATAATACGACAATTACCTACCACAAGTTAAGCGACCTCAATGGCTGCGTTAGTAGTGCGTACTGTAAGACAGAAGATCATGAATTCGAGCCCACCTTTGGAAATGCGTACAAATAAATAGTTGAAAATCAGTAGAACAAACTCCTCCAGAAAAAGATAAAAGACACCCAGCAGCGTTGCCGTTATACGACTTTTCGTATTAAATTAAAATGAGTTTTTTTTAGTTTAATCTAAGTTTTTACTTGTGTTTATTCCAACTTTTTTTAGCAAAGTTCAAAGTGCAGCTTATTAAAAGTTTTGTAATTAAATCTGTTTTAAAAATCAGGCAAAATTTTCTTTATATTTTGTGTAAAAAAAGTCACTGGTCACGCTGTTTGCTACACACATCACACGTATACAAATGTTTACATCAAGTTTTTCATTTTCCCGTTAAGAATGTGATAGAAACTTTGTTCTACGCAGTGATGGATATTTCCATCATCAGTGATTGTCATTTGATGGATCAAATGATGGTCACTGTTCTTGTAGGGATGTATGGCAATTGTTAGTTGTCACTATTGGATTTAAAGGGGATAGCTGGCTTGGTGTATGGCGAGGTGCAGTGGTCTGGTCTGTGGATGGTTTAGGTTACTAAACAAGATATTATGTAGTTCATGTCTCGCCGGAATAACACAGTAGTGTAGCCTGGATAGCTGCGTTTGTAATAACGTATGCTTAGGAAATACGAGACCATAGGATCTTATGTACCGTAGGAAAAAGTGTAGCCAGAAGCCACAAAGGAGTAAAAAAAATAGCGAATCTAGTGGTATTTGCAATAATGTATTTGAATATGTACGTTTGTTCTTAAAATATACAATACAAAAAAATGAGAAAACTTTCATAAACTTATTGCAAATTTAAACGGAAGTTCTTAAAAAAAAGGAAAAATTAGACACTAGCAGAATGTAATTCAGAATTTTTTGGATAGCTACTTCCATTCGCAACATTCTTTGCATTTATCTGCCTTGAGTTTTATAAAGGGTCATCCAAATGTGACGCCTAGATGTCAGCACTATATAATTTTTACACGTGACATCTTTTCAAATGACATAAGACATTTTGTTTCTTTAGAAGGTAGTACAGTTTTAACCATGGACAGGTTCACATTGCAACAACGCGTTTACATCGTTTTTACGCGTTTACATTGTTTTCAAGCAGAATTTTGTTTAGTGACGAAACTCATTTCAGAATGGGTGGATTCGTCAATAAGCAAAATTGTTGTATCTGGGGTGATGAAAATCCTCGTGTTATTCATGAAAAATCTCTACACCCACAAAAAGTTACTGTTTGGTGTGCATTTTGGGCAAATGGAATCATTGGGCCATTTTTCTTCGAAGATGATGTTGGAAATGCTGTTACTGTGAATGCTGAGCGATACCAATCAATGTTGAGAGACTTTTTATGGACACAGTTGAATCATATTGATGTGTCTGACGTCTATTTCCAGCAAGACGGTGCTACATGTTACACAACTCGAGAAATAATTTCGCTTTTGCGATCAAAATTTCCTCAACGTGTAATTTCACCAAATGCATATTTCAATTGGCCTCCAAGGTCATGTGATCTAATACCATTAGATTTTTTTGTGGGGTTTTTTGAAAAGCCGAGTGTATGCTAACAAGCCACAAACATTTAATGATCTAAAGAACAACATTTAAGTTGCAATTTGTGAAATAACACCAGCAACATGTCGGAAAGTCATTGAAAATTTCGATATTCGGATTGATGTCTGCAGACGCAGTCACGGTGGACATTTAAATGATATTATATTCCACTTATAATTGTAATGGATCATACTTTTAATAAAAAAACAGCTTGAAAAAATTGCAAATAGTTTGTGTTTTATTTCAAAGAAACCTGTAGGCGTGTTTTTTGGATGACCCTTTACATTGTAAACAGAATATTAATAATCAAGCAAAATAAATTATTTTTGGAAGAAATAGTCAGGTTTCTCTAACAAACTCAAGATCAATTAAAATATTTTATTTATTTAATATTTCTTTTACCATATGAGAGTTAAATAAAACATAAATATAATTAATTCTTATTTTTTTTTAAATAAGAAAAAATCTTATTTGTAAAACTATTATGTGAATTAATTAATGATTTATGCTATTTATTTGTTGAGAAAAAGGAAAATTTTGGTAACTGGTTGCTCAAGTCACATATTTATAAAAGCAGGCTAAAGCTTCTAGGAAAAAATAGCTTTACTAATATTATTTTCAAATTTAACAGGAGGGAAGAGAACTAAGCAAATAATAGCACAGCCTGTTTGGTGGTAATTATTTCAAAGATTTATAATCTTTAATAATTTCCTACTGTAATTCTCATTTAGTTTAAAGAAGTTTTAATACTTATGAAATATTGCTACTTATTTATAAGAATATTTCTATTATTATTTATACAATTTAATTATGTTTGCAGTACAAATAAAATATGAAATTATAAAAAGCTCATCCCTAATGTAAAAGTGTAAAGAGACTAACTAAACAATCTCTATTACATTTCCCACTGAGTAAAACATAAATAAATTGTATAAAACAAAACAAAATTTAACTGAAAAAAAATATTTTTAATTTGTGTTAAAAAAAACTGCAAAATTAGCAAATATTTTTGGTCAAATGTGTTTAAAAAGATCCCTATATCTTCACAAATAAATATTATGATCTGCTTGAGCTCGACAAAAGAAAATGAGATTTTTTGTTATAGTTGAACTAACGATGCAAGGGCTGCTCTATTTATTTCTGGCCTAATAGTGAAAATGCGAATATTTATAATCAAAAATGGTTTTATTGTTTTTCAAAGTATTCTCCAGCATGATTTCTACACTTTTGCAAGCGCTCAAACCAGTTGCCGAAGCACTTTTTTCACTCCGATTGAGACACCTTTAAAACATGGTTTTTGAACACTTCAACAGCTTCTTCTGGCGACGAAAATCGTTGACCACGCATTTTTTTCTTGATGTGCAGAAACAAGAAGGAGTCACTAGGTGCCAAGTCAGGGCTGTACGGCGGATGACCCATTAATTCGACGTTTTGGCCGGTCAAAAACGCTCTTGTTTGAGCCGATGTGTGAGAGCTCGCATTGTCATGGTAAACAATGATTCGTCTTCTCTTGTTGGTTTTTCGAATTTCTCCGATGACTTCAGGCAAACAAATTGTAGTATTCCACTCAGAAGTGACCGTCCTACGTTGCTCAAGCGGAACAGTCGTCACATGACCAGTTTTGCCGAAGAAACAGGCGACCATTTGCTTCAAGGTGCTTCTTCCACGAACAACTTTCGTTGGATTTTGCTCGTCTTTGAAGACCCACACGGTCGATTGTTGTTTCGTTTTGGGCTCATAAGCATAGATTCATGATTCGTCACCTGTGACGATCTTATAAACGTCTTTTGAAGCACCGAAATCGTATTTTTGCAACATTTCTTTGCACCAATCGACACGAGCCTTTTTTTGAGCGACTTTCAAATTGTGCGTGATCCAACGAGAACGAACCTTTTTTACGGCCAAGTGTTCATGCAGTATTAAATACATGCCTTGGAAGAAATGTCCAAGGAAAAATTGGTATAATGAATTTAATCGTGGCCGAAGCTCGCTCAAAGACGAATTCCGTGAAGGTCGTCCAAAAACGGCTGTTGTGCCAGAGAACATTGATGCCGTGCGTGAACTCATAATGCAAGATCAACATACGACATACCGAGAGATAGAGACATCCTTGGAAATTTCTTCCCCCAGCATACATTCGATACTGCATGAACACCTGGCCGTAAAAAAGGTTCGTTCTCGTTGGATCACGCACAATTTGAAAGTCGCTCAAAAAAAGGCTCGTGTCGATTGGTGCAAAGAAATGTTGCAAAAATACGATTGCGGTGCTTCAAAAGACGTTTATAAGATCGTCACAGGTGACGAATCATGGATCTATGCGTATGAGCCCGAAATGAAACAACAATCGTCCGTGTGGGTCTTCAAAGACGAGCAAAATTCAACGAAAGTTGTTCGTGGAAGAAGCACTTCGAAGCAAATGGTCGCCTGTTTCTTCGGCAAAACTGGTCATGTGGCGACTGTTTCGCTTGAGCAACGGTCACTTCTGAGTGGTACACTACAATTTGTTTGCCTGAAGTCATCGGAGAAATTCGAAAAACCAACGAGAGAAGAAGAATCATTGTTCACCATGACAATGCGAGCTCTCACAAATCGGCTCAAACCAGAGCGTTTTTGACCGGCCAACACGTCAAATTAATGGGTCATCCGCCGTACAGCCCTGACTTGGCACCTAATGAATTCTTCTTGTTTCCGCACATCAAGACAAAAATGCGTGGTCAACGATTGTCGTCGCCAGAAGAAGCTCAATCGGAGTGGAAAAAGTGCTTCGACAACTGGTTTGAGCGCATGCAAAAGTGTATAAATCATGCTGGAGAATACTTTGAAAAACAATAAAACCATTTTTGATTATAAATATTCGCATTTTCCCTATTAGGCCAAAAATATATAGAGCAGCCCTCGTAATAAAATTTTTAATTGATTAAATTGTTAGTTAATTCAAAAATTATTTTTTTCTTTTTTAATTAATTATAAAACTAATCCAATTATTACTTTAATGAGGAAAATTTTGCATCCATTTTTAATTAAATTTTTAATTACGGCAATTAAAAATTTTATTTAATTTCAACCTGAAAACAAGCAGCCTTTAATGGTGACATTAATCTTTTTTCTGTTCACATTCTTAATTAAAATATCTATAAAACTTAATTTAAATCAAATTGCCGTGTAACCCTTTTTTTCTGAACGTTATTAAACTTAATTTGACATTGTGGCGAAAATAGTGATTGACTTTATTAACACAACAAATTGAGCGAACTTAAAATTGGTAAAATGGAAAAAAAAATAAAAATAATAATAATAAATGTGCGAACAAATAATAAATTATTTACACGTCTAGTGTCAACTGGTGATGTTTTTTTTTTGTCATCATTGTTGTTACTCTTTTGTTGTCAATTCTATTGTTTGCGTATCCCAATGATAATATTTCAGTTTATACGTTTGAACACCTGTGTGGCTGCCTGCCATTTATTTATTTAATAAAATAACTGTGTTATTTAACAATGTTAAAAGCCAGCAGTGCACAATACCTCACGACTATATTTATTGCAATTTTGTTAAATTGTTTTACCAGATAAAATATTCCTGCAATAGAGCTGTTGTTTGACACTCGATAGATTCAGTAACAACAAAACAAAAAACTAGATTTTACAACAATAAAATACGTGTTTTTCTACCCAATTAAATCAACAGCTACAATTTAAAATATTGTAATGACACAAAGTGAAAGATAAAAATTTTACAAATAAATGACTCTCTAATGGCGAAATGTTGATTGTGTGCAATTTAACACTAATTAGTTACTAGATGATACACAAAAAACAACAATTAAGCCTCTAAAAATAATATACAAATTGATTTGTTACCATTTTGACAACAACAACAACAAATTGATGATAAAAAATTATTATCACTTTGAAAATCTTAAAAATACAAATGAACATTCAATCAGTCAAATAAATTCACGAACACACACGCGCTTGATGTATGAGTATTTTATTTTATTTTTGTTAGACAATATTTTGCATGTTTTTCAAATCTGTGTCATCATTTTTATTTAATTAAATTCATTTTTCTTGGCAATAATTTAATACTTCAAAGCAACTTCCAAATTTTCTTTTTAAAAAATCAAAGATTTGTTAAGCTGCATTTTTTTTTTCTTGCCATTTTTTTTTATTTATTGCATTTTTCTTATTAATTTCTTATTTTTTTTTCTTTCTTTCTTTATGCAACATTTTGCCTTAAAAGTTTCAATTTTTTTCACCAGTTTTCTGTACATGTCAGTCAATTTTCGTTTAAAGAATGTAACAGAATAAAGAAAAAAAACTTCTGACAATTTTCTTTAGTAACTTTTAGTAGCTTTTCTACTTTATTTGCTACTTTATTTAAAAATTTCTTTTATTCCTACTATGACTTGTTATCTTAATCACTTGCCTATAGCTTTAGCAAAGCTTTGTAATACTTTTAAACTTCTTAAATAATTCGTAACATTTAAACTTTAAGCTGCATTTGAAGTGAAGTCTAAGAGAAGTACAAAAAACATTTTATTGTTTAATCATGATTGTACAGGACCAACCGACACCTTAAGGCCTTTAGTTAAGAGGAAGATTGAAAGAGAATTTAAAGAAAAGCAAAACGGAGAAGTAAATGCCTTAAAGCGCGAAATCAAGACAAGTAGGCCGGTCACTATCAACAAAAAAAATTTTTTTTCTGTTTTTTTCTTAGGAAGAAGTAAAAGAAAAACCCATAAAATATAAAAATGACCCATGCAATAAAAAAAAATGTATACAGTAGCTCAATAAAGTTTACGAACAATGCATATTTGAATTTTTCCAAATTTATTTTTTACCGTCGTACTCAAAGAGGGTAACACTATTAAAAAAAAATATTCTTGCAAAAATTTATACCACAAACTTAATAAAGATTTGCCAGAGCGCTATATTTGACTATTCCAAATCTCATATACCCTTCACCTTGTATATAAATCTAGTTAAGTGGAGTGACTCCAATCAAAGAAAAAAAATATTAAGGTGACAGAGGATAAAAAAATTAAATAAAAAATGTTTATATAAAAATGTCATTGGCTCTTAAAGGGTTAAGCATTTTTTCAAATTTGAGTATTTCCTGAAAGATCTCTTCAAAAGCTTTAAAATGATACCCATATTGACCAAATTGACAATACAACTTTTTTATGAAAATTTCAGAGGCCCATAACTCGGAAAAATGGGCGAGCGCCAATTTGTTCTCTGGATATTTTTTTTCTTATTTTTTTAATTCTCTAATGTTCCATATATTTGTTTTATTCTGTGAAGTTACTTTATTGTACCACATGATATGGAAAATTTAGAGGCGGGCGTGGTGTTTTGCCCGCTGCCTCGAAGGTCATGGATCGACGTAGCTGGTTTTAAATAGCAAAATGTATTGAAACTATATCTGATCATATGGCGTATTTAAATTTTCTCTAGCTCATGTAGTACTTTGGCATAGTTTTTTTTAAGCACTAACACGGACTGACAGACGGACATTGCTCAGAAGACTTCGCTATTCTCAGACTCAAACTCAGACTCAAAATTTATATTCTTTATCGGGTCGAAAATTAATATTGTAGAAATTACAAACAAAATGACAGACTTATACTTACTCTTTTTCCACTTGTGGGGAAAAGAGCCGCAGCATTTAACTGCTCAATAGCTGTTCCACGCAGCAGTTATTCCAACTAAGTGAAGCTGTCCAATTCCGGTCGATTGTTAAGCTTACTGCGTAACACTACGCTTTTGGCTTAAACCTGGTACTGGTTTTTCATGCGTAATCCTGTCAAACTACAAACATAAAAAATTTGTATGAAAAAGTCATAGAAAAATGTTGCAGAAATAGTACCCTGTTTTTACTGTAGAAAAACATATGAAATGTTTCTGGCAACATTTTATCAAAGTTGTGAAACAAAGCAAAGAGGCATATTTTCATAAAAAATTTGTATGAAAAAGTTATAGAAAAATGTTGCAGAAGTAGTACTCTGTTTTTACTGTAGAAAAACATATGAAATGTTTCTGGCAACATTTTATCAAAGTTGTGAAACAAAGCAAAGAGGCATTTTTTATTTATTTTTATGGGGAATTTTTCAAACAACAGCTGATCATTTGTATTTTGCTTACATTTTTAAAACAATAAAACGTAGTTACGTGAAAACAATAAAACGTAAAATTCTTTTAAATCGCGAGATAGACACTAAATTTTAAATGTCAAATTTTTCACATGAAATAATCAATGTTGCTCTACAATTTTCACAAATTTGAACAGAGTACCAGACTTTACTTAATAAAGTCCATTAAATTACTCTAGTTTTTGAAGCTGTTGTTGTTGTTGTTAATAATGATGATGATGTTCTTGTTTCAAGTCCCTTTTAGCAACATGTTGCAAACATTGTATTCTAATTTATTCCATATCATTTGCGAGATGTTTAAACTTTAACTAAAAGTTTAGTTAAGGGCTCTTATTTCAATCTTGACAACAACTAAAACACTTTTTCTTTTAATCTTTCTTATTTCATTTTCTAAGATTGAAAAATAATGTTGCTTTCAGCTATACAATAGTTATTTTAAAATGTGCTGCATTAAATCTAATTCAGTATCTCTAATTTAAACATATTTTTTTTTTTTTTTGTTAATTTGGAGCAGTTGTTTTTTATTTTGTCTTCCAGTTTATGGCCTGTCGTCGAATCCTGTTACTTATTCTTTTAATTTTAGGTTGACACATTGTTGTTATTTTTACAGCTATTAAGTGTTGCTAACATTTGTTTTCTTCTTTTCGAGCGAAGGAATAAGAAAAGGCAGATCCCCCAAATAAACATATTTAAGCGTTGATGTCGCAGGAGATTGAAGGGGTTAAGCAGTACTAAACGAATGCAAGGAAGATGTTAAGTTTATCCCAAAAGTCCATCAAGTCCACAATATTTTCCGTTGCCAGTTAAAGACAAGAAAATAAGACAGAAGATAAACTGTGTCACAGCTGCCACCACAGCTCTGTTGCAAGGATAACAATATAAATATCAGCGTACCAGAGTGCAAATGTATTTAAATTTGCAAACAAACTCATTCATTTATACTCTCATGTAGTTTAGTATACTAATCAAGAAATTAAAAAAAAAATAACATATAAAAAATCTAAAATAGAAATGGAAATGAAAATCTGCAGCAGCAAAAAAATCAGGACAACTAGAAAGTTTGTTTGTTGTTTGCTGCTGGTATGATTTTGTCCATTGCATTCTGAAAGCAAAAAAATATATATTCTAAAAGAAATTCTGAATTGTTTGGCTGTTTAACAAAACGTTGATTGTGTGCAGCTCAAATACAGCTTGTTAGCTTGTTTATTTTCGCCCCGCTGTTGTAACAATATTTGCTGCTGTTAGCTGTTGATAAAGAGAACGAAACGAAAACTAAATAAACGAAAGAAAAAAATAGTCGTAAAAAAAAGTAGGGAAAAAGGAAATTTCCTAAAAAAAAATTAACAAAAATTATCTATTTAAGCTTTGTAACACGACAAAAAAAATTTTTGCATACAATTTTTTATTATTATTTTTTTTTTTAGTTTTTTTTTAACGCTTAAATTTCCATGTTGTTGCTGCTGGTGTTTGTTGGCGATAAAAAAGAAATAATAAAGATTTTTATAAACTTAAAATTTAACTTAATTTGTCTTTAGATAAATCTTCATATTAACTTTATATCTGCCTCTGCTTATTGGACAGATGGGGCTGTTTGGCTTGAACAGAGATTAAAGAATTATTATGCAAGTCAAAGGATCAAGAATTTTATTTTTATTAAGTGGAAAGCAAGTTGTAAAATAAATGAAAAGTTACTTTTTTTCACAAATATTTTTAAACAGAAATTTTTTCTAATACTAGAAATTCTTCCATTTATTTGTTGCATTAGACTTTAAAATTTGCAATCTCACAGGTAAACAATATAGAAGTTTATTTAAGAGCGATGATGCACCAGTTAAAAAAATTGCTAGAGAAATGGATGGAAAACCAAAAACTAAGAAAAAGCTTAAGCGAAAAATCATAGGCGAAACGGCAGCGGTAGTTAAGACCATAAAACTATTACAAAAATGTCCAAACGACTCAATGGAGTTATTAGCGAAGGCACTATTTTGAAAATGAACATCAGATTCAGGTATAGCAGCAGTAGTACAAGAGGTCTGAAGTCCGGCACACATCTTAAATAAGAGTTTAACCAGACAGCAACTGTCGATAGTTTGCAGACATTTGCAGACAGACCATACCGAGGTTTAACCAAATCGAAAGATGAACGTTTAAAATTTACTCTGTCAGAAGTACTAACATAAC
Organism: Cistogaster globosa; assembly: GCA_937654795.1. NCBI lineage: Eukaryota > Metazoa > Arthropoda > Insecta > Diptera > Tachinidae > Cistogaster > Cistogaster globosa. The sequence continues at coordinate 6,528,413 of OW569403.1, forward strand.
TGCAAGCAGCATATTGGATGTGGATGTCGTGGGTGACTTTGGTCTAAAACAAACGCTGCAGCGCGCTGCTTGACTGTAATGAAGAGAAACGTTCTTTCAATCAATAGAATGGCGCACAGAAAAATGTTTTTCAACGTGTTAAATGTTTTGTTTGTTGTGAGATTTTGGTTTAATTAAATTTTTAATTATCTCAATTATATTTTTAATTGAAAAATAAATACATAATTTTCTAATTAAATAATTAATTGAATAAATTACATATTTAATTAAAATGAAAAACAATATTTAAATAAAATAATTAAATCGAATAAAAATTTAATTAAAAAATTTATTTAAATAAGTTTTCTATTCATGTGGTTAGGTAATGAAAAGAAAGAACAATATTCTCGGTTGAACTTTTGCTCATCGCTGACGGAGGAAAACCAAATCTAAAATCAGCAAAATAACCCCTGTTCTTCAATTCGTTATAATGATTAGTGGAATAAAAATTTAATACTAACAAACTATTTAATTAAAATTAAGAAAATAATAATTAAATAAATTAATAAAATTTATTTTAATTAAATTTAAATCAGTCAAAAAATTTATTAAAACAAGTAAGACCTTTAATAGGCACAGAAACTATTTTCTTTACAGTTGAACTTTTGCTGATCGCTGACGGAGGAAAAGAAGCTAAATAACCCATGTCCTTTTGCACGTTATAATATTTAGTGAAATAGAAATTTAATGCTAACAAAACATAGGTCGCTTTTCTAATTAAATGATTAATTGAATCAATTACATATTTTATTAAAACGAAGAAAAAACTAATTAAATAAATTAATTAAATTAAATAAATTTTATTGAAACAATTAAAACCTTTAATAGGCACAAAAACTGTCTTCTGTACATGTGGCTAAGTAATGAAATGAAAATTTATTCTCGGTTGAGCTTTTGCTCCTCGCTGGCGAAACAAAACTAAATCTAAAATCAGCAAAATAACCCCTGTCCTTTTACACGTTATAATGATTAGTAGAATAGAAATTTTATACTAACAAAATATAGGTTTTTTTTTTTATTAAATAATTAATTGAATCAATTAAAAATTTAATTAAAACAAAAAAATTTTTGATAGGCTGGAAAGGAAGGAGAATTTTCTTAGTTAAACTTTTGCTGGCGAACCAAAATCAAAAATAAAACCAGCCAAATGAAAAAGTCCTTCAAAAAATTGTAATTATTAACGAAATAGAAATTTAATGGCAACAAAATACAGGAATCTGCCTGAAAAGGCATAATACCGAACATGAGAAGACTTGAAAGAAAATTTAGTGTTTAAATTAGAAGCAGCAGTTCATCTTCAGTTATTTTCTGCAGAAGTTGATTTCGAATTGTATTAAAAGACACGTAAATTTCAAATGATCTGAAGGAGATGAAATAAGAAAACAAGTACTCGTATGTCGTGATTCAAAGATGCTTCTAAAGAACTTGGAAATTGTTTTTGGCGCTTAGTGGTAACAAATCTACTTCCTTCATCACAGAATGCATTAATGAAAGGTTGTTTGTAAAACGACGTTTAGTTCCCTACGATTTCTATCTTCACTAAAATGACCACAGTTATATTAATGATTGGATGTAATTAGGCGAGCGTTGATCAGGCTTTTCACTGCGGCTGTTTATTGTTCATAACGAAATAAACCACCTTTTTATTACAGAATCATTATGTTATGAAATTAATTATTTAAAGCAATTTGAATCTTCTAAATATCTGAAAAAGATACTATTTCAGTAATTTTTTATTTTTATTAAAAAAAATTATTTTATAAAATTATGCATTCCACTTTTAGTTGCTTAAAACTGCAGTTTATTTAAACCATTTTTTCTTTTTTTATTTCTTTGCTTCTTATTTGGGTCTACTTTTTTCTAAGACCCAGTTAAGTTTATGTTCTTGGGAAAAATCTTAGTTGTGGCACATGTGCAATTCCTCTTAAATGCTGTTTATGCTGCATCCTGTGCTGTTAGGGTTGTTGGCAAAAGCATCTGCTGTGTTTTCCAACTATCACTGCTTATTGGTGTCACTTAAGGCACCACTATGGCCCCATAGTGTGACAGTTTTAGTAACAACAACTATTTGGGTTTTTTTAAATCCATGAATTATAACTTTTTTAGCAAATTCTCTATCTTATTACTTTATTTTTTTTTTTTGCGTGTTGTAATATAAATTAAATTTTTCTCTAGTGTTTCTTAATTTTCTTTTTCTCTTGATGCAGTTTAAGTTTGAGAAATTTGTTTAGTTTTATTATAATATTCTTGTTTTAAGAAGGAAGCAGCAGAAATTTAATTTTTGCTAATTTTATTTCAAATGTAAATGTAATTTCAAAAAGTATCCTGTAGTTAGTTTTGAAAATATAATTTTGAATAATAAGCTGATATAATCCTGAGAAAAATAGATGAAAACTAAGAAAATAAGCAAAAGTAATTAAAGTATAAAAATGTAGAATGAAGATAAAAAATTAAAATTATAGCAGCATAATAAAAGTTTGTTGAAAAGTATTTCTCGCATTGCAAATTGCTTATTTCATGCAAAAACCAAAAATAATTACTTTTGCCAAGATTAAAAATATAGTGCGAAGAGATGCTGAAAAAATTCCACGAAAATGAAAGGAAAATTATTTCTATTGCAGAGTATTTTAAGCTGTTTGGATCAACGATGAGTCAATGAAACTAATAAATTGCAGTACATCAACACATTAAAACCATTCATTCTCACATTAAAATTGATATACAGCCATGGACATTAAATTAGCACAAAGTCATTGTTTATTTTGATTGTGTTCTTTTTCTCATTTTTATCCCAAGTACACCAATTTTTTTGGTCTGCACTGTCGCACAACAACATCTAGGTTTTGTTATTCAAAAAATTTTACCGTTATGATACTGTATTTTTTGTTTTGATTGCTGATTTATATCATTAGTTGAATTTAAGCTGGACAGCAAATTAGCACAACGTGCATAAAAGTGTTGTATGAAAAGTTTTGTTCGCGTATTTTTTCTTACGTTAAATTTGTTTAATTTTGTGGCATTTTGCTTAATTTTTACAAAAAAATGGGACGTGAAAAAGATAGCACACCGGAGGAGAAGCGGATTATCACCAACATGTGGAATGATGGGAAAAAGATAGCTGATATTGCCGACATTTTGCATCGCTCACGAAAAATGGTTTACAATGTGATCACTTTCTTAAAAACAAACATAAATAATGCCCTAGTAGACAGAAAACGGAAGCCGCGAGTGGAAAAAACAACCGAAGTCGTGGATCGTGCTATTGTCCGGATGTCAAAAATGGACCCTTTCATGTCGTCACGCGATATTGCGAATGAAATTAACTTAAAATTTGGGTTAAACTTATCAGACAGACTTGTAAGACGACGTCGCAATGACGCAAAACTTTTTGGACGCTCTAGCTGGAAGAAGCCACTTCTGTCAAAAAAAAAATATAGCAAAGCGTTTACTTTTTGCTCGCACCCACAAGAATAAAGACCTCTCATTCTGGAAAAAAACATTTTGGAGTGATGAAACAAAGGTCAATCGTATGGGACCGGATGGTAGAGTATTTGTTCATTGACCAAAAAACCAGGCATTAAATCCACGTTACACTCGGAAGACAATAAAGCATTGTGCAGGAAGAATCATGGTGTGGGGGCATTTTCGTGGTACGGTGTGGGTCCAATTGTTAAAATAAATGAAAAAATGGATTGGTATCAGTATTTGGATATCCTAAAGAACAAAATGGAACCATATGCTTTTGAATACATGCCAGTTTCATTCACATTTATGCAGGACAATAACCCCAAACACACGTCTAAGCTGGTAAAGGATTGGTTTTTGAAAGAACAAATTCTTGTTTTAGACGGGCCGGCGCAAAGTCCTGACTTGAACCCGATTGAAAACCTCTGGCACGATGTAAAATGTATAATTGATAAACAATAGTTCAAAAACTTAGAAGATTTGTGGAGTGGAATACAAAAAGCTTGGTACTCGATTCCCAAAGAACGTTGCCAGAATCTGATTCAAAGTATGCCCCGTATATGCCTAGCAGTGCTTGAAAATAAAGGCTACTCTACTATATATTAAGCAGTTAAACTAAAAACATTAATATTTTTATTTTTTATTAATGTATAATATTTTTATTTCAGAATTTTAAATTTGTGCTATTTTACTGTCCAGCTAAAATCCTGCAAATGATATGTTACAGGCCTTAGTGAGCAGGCGATTGGAAATTTCGTCAAGTATTTAATTTTATTTTAAAGAAAACTATGCGTTTTAAGTTTTAATGTTTAATTTTTTTTGTTGCTCTATTAAAAGTATAATAAAAAATATGATTGTTTTAATGACAAAATTTTGTGCTAATTTTATGTCCATGGCTGTATATGAACCTGAGCCGAACTAAATTTGTTTGTTTGGTTGCAATAGTAAAAAATTACCAAAATCTCTTTACTCATTTTTATAGTCAAAATTTTTGAAATAATTTACCTAACCGCCTGAAAAATTCTTCTAAGCCAACATTTTTAACAAACCCTCTCTAAAATCCTTTCCTAATGTAAATAATAATTCAAAGAATCAAATTTTTGCCTGCTACCCATGGAAAACATAAAGCTCCAGTAGCTTCACCATAGACTTCAGCTCCTTTTTCAAAAATCTAATACATTTTTGCAAGTATTCTAATCAGTCTAGAAAAAATTTTCCAATAATATCCAAGTAATCGATTCCTGAGATGTCGCTCCTCACTAAACACACTATCGAAGCGATCACAGATTGACCTGTTTTGGGTCCGTGGTCACAGGGATATCGTTGTAAACTGTGAGGCCGATGATCTCGCCAAACGGGGCACATGGTTCCTAGCGTCTTCTCATTACCCGATGTTGGAGTTCCTCTGACAACGGTTAAACTGGCCATAAAGAACCACCTCAATTTGGCTAACAAATTATGGGTGGAGTAAAGTTCCTGCTGTATATCCAAACAACTGTGGACTACACTGGACCTCAGGCAAACCAGGCAACTGCTCGTACTGGACAGGAAATCCATAAGTATTACGGTCTCGGTACTTGCTTGTCACTGTCTAATAGGTAGGCATGCTGAAAGACTGGACTTGCCCTATAATTATTTCTGTAGCTCGGAGGATGAGGAAGAGACCGTACTGCACCTTCTGTGCCAGTACGCATCGCCGGCTCGAAGAAGATTTAGAATTCTGGGCTCTCCTTTCTTCAAGACTCTTACGGAGGTATCATCTCACTCTATAGGGGACATAGCGAAGTTCATCCGGGATTCTTTATGGTTCTCAATTGAGTAGGGGGAGTTGCGCCGCCTTCCTTGTGATATTGCAACGCGCCATACAATTGTGCCTAACTAACTAACTAACTATCTAATCGATTCTATAGAAATTTTACATCAGCCATGTTGTCATTAAATATTACTCTAAAATTTTGTAATAATTTATAAAGTCCTGAAATACATTTGTCAATGAAAGTCCTTCATTGCAAGATGTGACATTTTTCTTAAACAAGACTTTTTCTAATCGCAAAAGCTGCCTGAAAGCAGATTTCAAGTATTGATGCTGAGCCAATTATACAGGTGAAAGGAACTGAGATCTGCACGAAATCGCTAATCTCCAATGAAGAGATCCAACGTCAAAAAATACGTATTGAAGACAAATCTGGCCGCTGGTATACGCACTTTAAATCTTCATTATTTCGAGCCCTCTAGAGGTTGTCATTCTTTTGAAAACTTTGCAAACTAAGAGAGATACTCAATGAGGCCTTGCAATCAGCGACAAGGGTTACTCTAAGGTAACCACAGTCTAAAGACGGTGGTTATTTTGGGCATAGAAAAATCGCCCTAAATGTTGCATGTACACGTCTACAAGGGAAATCCAACTAATAGCACATGAAATAAAAAAAAAGAAAACAAAAGAATAGAATAGAATAGAATAGAATAGAATAGAATAAAATAGAATGGAATAAAGTAGAATAAAATAAAAGTAAATATTTTTTAAACATCTGTGTATTTTAAAAATGCAAGAGTATTAATAAATAATCCGCGCAAATTTCGTACGGTTGTACATTTAAAGTTGCTAAGCAATGTTGCTTCAAAATGTTGCTTTAAAATGTTGCTAGAAACAGCTGCTTGTAATCAAACTTCAAAAAGGCTCTAGAGATAACAAGAAAGAGATGTCCTTAACTGCATAACCGTGGTGGTGTAAGAACACTTTAATTTAAAGATATTTGTAGGCTGAACCTGAAAGCAACTAAGGCGGTAGATAACAAAGCACCTTTTGCCATTAGAATAAGTACAACAAGAATTATTATACTGAATATGGAAACCCTAAAGATCATCGCACCTAAAGCCAATGTTTAAATTGTCCCAGAAAAACGAGGTCAATTATTAACAGCCGACACGTAATTTGGAAAATAACTGTTAGAGACTTTGCGGAACCAAGAAACAGGGACATAAAAAATCTTTGACTGAATTTTTCTAGTTGCTGTGAAATCAATAATAAATTAATAAAAATAATTATTAAACGTTTTTTTTAAATCTTAAATATAGTTTTAATTGTTGTCCCAAGTACCCTAGAATTTTTATTACAAATTTGTAAACATGTTTACATTTTCAACTAAAACTAATTACTAAACACAAATAAATAAATATTATGGCAATCGTTAACTAGAATCTTTGCAAAATTAAATATAAATTATTTAAATTTATTAATTTTTTTTTTTAATTTAAGTAAATAAAGTAAAAATAACCCCTTTTAAAGAAAAATAAAACAAAACATTTAAACACCTTTGGTAAATAATTTCCAGTTTATAATTTAAATGATTTTACTAAAATAAATAATTAAAACAAATAAAGAAGAATCATATAAATATTCATTAAAAATTTTCACATAAAATTCAGTCTTTGCAACATTACGTTTTTGTTGCTGTTGTTTTTTTTTTATATAGAGGGAAACAACATTAAAATTATAATTAATGTTTATTTTGCTCAACTCAAACAGCAATAAAAAATAATACAACAGCAGCAACAATGTCAGCAGCAACAAAAAACAACAGCAAACTTCTAACAACAACTTTAATAATAAAAATAAAAAAATAAATAAAATTAAAAAAAATAAGAATTAAAATAATAAAATACTATTTATAGAAAATTTATAACCATAAAGAATGTGTAAATATATGTACCTCTACACACACACACACACAGCCACAGTCCCATACACATTCTTTTAAACGGGTTTGTGTTTAATGTGTTTTAAAGTTTTTTGGAAAATAAATGGCCTTAATCTCAGCAATAAAATAAAATTGTAACAACCCTTTAGATAGTTTTTTTTTGTTTGTTTTGTTTTTGGTAACAAACAATAACTACAGCAACAACACAACATATTATAAGAATAAAAAGAAAGTAAAAGAGAATAACAAACTCCTTCTTCATTACGTAAATTTTGTGAAATAAATCCTTAAAATTACTTTTTGTGGCCATAAACAGTCATATAAAGAATTATACACAACCACACACTCACACACATATACGCATAACCAGAGTAGTATATTTTTATAAAACAAATACAACAATTATACTTAAACACTTTCGTTTATGGCTCAGCTATTTTAAGTTGCACTAAAAAACAAACAGCAACAACGATAACGACAAAATGCAATCAACAGCAAGAAAATTTAAAATATTTTCTGTAGTAAATAGATTTTATAGTTGTAGAAAGTGCAATAGTTTGTCTGTATGTGTGTTAAATACCATAATAAACACAACCTTCTGTCGCTGCTGTTGCGATATGCAATAACAATCTAAGTAAATGCATGTATTTAAGTCCTGCTACGTTGCTTTAAAAGAAAATGGGAAAAATTCTAAAATTGGATACGTAAACAAGTAGTTTCGTTAAAGAAGTGTTACAAGAAGTTGAAGATAAATAAAAAATTAATTGTCAATTATCTTAATTATCTGCAAAAAAAAAGACTACTTTTAACAACCAGGCACACAGTTCAGAAAAACAGGATGTCATTTGAAATCTTAGTTTTTTCCATCGCACATGCCAAGAACAGCCAGAGCGTATGACTACGTACAAGGCGCATTGAACAGGTGACTGCAACAAATCGTGTGTTCATCATATGTTTAAGCTTTCACGTGTGTTTTGGTTTTATAAAATCTTATTGAGCTGTCAAAAACGTCTGGCTATATGTGTGTATGTAGTTGTGAAAAATAAGAAAGCCACTTAAAATATATTTAAATACATACACACATATTGTCAGACGTTTTTGACAGCTCAAAAGTTTTTACAAAAAGAAAATACACGTGCATTCACCTGGTATTATTGCGCCATAACTACGTATCATCTTCTTTCATTTTAAATAATGATGAATCAGTGCGTTCCGTCAAAATAAAGTTGCCAGAGTCAGTTTTTTAAATGCTCAAAGAGCATTGAAAAAATCTTGCAACAAAGTATAAATTTTGAGAGATTTTCAGAGAAATACACTTAAAGAAAACAATTTAGCATAATACTTTGATGAAATGTTCATTTGCATTTTACAAGTCCTTGTTACGAAGGCTGCTATATATATTTTTGTCCTGGCAACACTGAGTGCTGCCAAGTGCAATCTGACATTTCCATTGGAAAGTTTGTCATTTTTAAGCATAATCGTACTCAAAACGTTTTGACGTACGACCATTATTTGTGTTGTTTACAGTGACTTGAAAAAATTAATATAGAAAAAAATGGAATTAACTCGTGAACATTTTTGTGCCATCATTTTTCACAACTTTCGACGTAGATTATCACTACAAGAGTGCATTGATGAACTTAAATCTTTGTATGGCGATGAAGCACCATCCTATAGCACTGTGAAAAATTGGTATAATGAATTTAATCATGGCCGAAGCTCGCTCAAAGACGAATTCCGTGAAGGTCGTCCAAAAACGGCTGTTGTGCCAGAGAACATTGATGCCGTGCGTGAACTCATAATGCAAGATCGACATGCGACATACCGAGAGATAGAGACATTCTTGGACATTTCTTCCACCAGCATACATTCGATACTGCATGAACACCGGGCCGTAAAAAAGGTTTGTTCTCGTTGGATCCCGCACAATTTGAAAGTCGCTCAAAAAAAGGCTAGTGTCGATTGGTGCAAAGAAATGTTGCAAAAATACGATTGCGGTGCTTCAAAAGACGTTTATAAGATCGTCACAGGTGACGAATCATGGATCTATGCGCATGAGCCCGAAACGAAACAACAATCGACCGTGTGGGTCTTCAAAGACGAGCAAAATCCAACGAAAGTTGTTCGTGGAAGCAGCACTTCGAAGCAAATGGTCGCCTGTTTCTTCGGCAAAATTGGTCATGTGGCGACTGTTCCGCCAATTTGTTTGCCTGAAGTCATCGGAGAAATTCGAAAAACCAACAAGAAAAGACGAATCATTGTTCACCATGACAATGCGAGCTCCAACACATCGGCTCAAATCAGAGCGTTTTTGGCCGGCCAAAACGTCGAATTAATGGGTCATCCGCCGTACAGCCCTGACTTGGCACCTAATGACTTCTTCTTGTTACCGCAAATCAAGAAAAAAATGCGTGGTCAACGATTTTTGTCGCCAGAAGAAGCTGTTGAAGTGTTCAAAAACCATGTTTTAGAGGTGTCTGAATCGGAGTGGAAAAAGTGCTTCGACAACTGGTTTGAGCGCATGCAAAAGTGTATAAATCACGCTGGAGAATACTTTGAAAAGCAATAAAACCATTTTTGATTATAAATATTCGCATTTTCACTATTAGGCCAGAAATATATAGAGCAGCCCTCGTAAACAAAATTTTAATTATTGGCGATCCTTAAAAGTTCATGTAAATTTAACAAGATCAAGGCAAAGAGGCAGCCCTGGTACAAAAGTAATCATGTATTGCCACTTAAAACCAATGTTCAAAGGGTTTGACTTTGTTGTAATTGAAGGGTAAGACGTTTGACAAAGACGGTTCTTTAGGAAAACAATAAATAAGTCAGAAGAAAGAATGCGACCTTGGACTACACCAGCTTAATAAACATTGAGAAAAATTGTCATCTGTAGCAAATTCAATAAGACTTTACCTGAATGTGCCACTTTGCGCCACTTCTATTAAATGTCTTAGATCACAACCTAATCTTCAGCAAATTTATTTTCGAAAGAAAAATCCTGACGTCACTGTATAAATGTCTTCTATAAAATTCGTTATGGCGTTAAAAAAAAACTGTTGGGCTAAAAATATATAAAAAGTTCGAAATCGGGCATCGGTCAAGTTGCAATTGGGCGGTTTTATTCAGGCTTGGAAACATAATATTTTATTTACTTGTTTAAATATTTGTTTTTGTCGGCTTTTTATTTTATGATTTTTGTTTTGTTTTTGTAATTTTAAACAATTGCGGGTTTTGGTTAAATATTAATATTTTGATAAATAGATGCAAAGAATGCTCATGAAGGATATAGCGCTCCAGAAAATGTAGCATTACATTCTGTTGGCGTTTAATTTTTCGTGTTTTCTTTGGAAAACGTCCGCATCCATTTGTAAATAATTTTTCTTTCTAAACATTTTTAGAAATTGATATAAAAAATGAGAGCAAATTCAATTTAATTCATTTATCATATCCATAGTTCAATTCCAGATTTCTTAAAAAAGTATGTACATTAATATTTTGTTAAAATTTGACAGCAATTTTCAGGGTTTGGAATATAAAAATTTTAAAAAGATTTGTGTTTTTTGTTTTGTCAGATTTCTATTTTAGAAAAATATTCTTAATTTTTTTGTGAAAATATTCTTAATTCTTTGAAATTTTTATTTCTTAAACGTAAACTTAATTTTTAATAAATTTCATATCGTTGGCTAAAATACAAAAGGGCGTTGTTAACATATATACAATTTTACAGGAGAAGTAAAAACTATATAAAACAAAAACAAAAAACAGCTTTAACGAAGTTTTTTCTTAATAATTTTACTTATCGGCAAATTTTGTTTTGTTAAGTCATCCATGATATTCTTGAAATTAGATACACGTTCCACCACAAGAGAGCAAATTACAATTGGGCATTCTTCGCATTCATCACCTTAAGTTGCGTATATTTCAAATATCATCCATTTAACAAACTAATCATTTTTAATTTCCGTCAAATTTTGTTTCTTTGGTGTAATTTCAGCTTTTATTTTATGAAAACACCTTTCAACGTTTTGTAAGATTTTTTTTTGCGATTTTACAAATTTATATAACAATTTCATATTTTTAGGTAAAATTCCGGTTTCCTTGTAAATTTTTTTTTTTTTTTGGAAAATTTTATTTTGTGCTGCTTCCTTAGTGCGGCTGAAAATTTACATATGGCTTTATATTAAAATCAAAATTTCTCAAAATTATTTAATCGAATTACTACATTATAAGGAATTCAAATGTGAGCTTATAAAAATTTTCAATTTTATAAGAAAATTAAAAGCTACCGAATGCAGGCCTCATATGTCCATCATAAGTATTCAGGAATTCATTTTTCTCCACTTTCGTATTTAAAGGTTATAAAGGAAAATTTCATAACCCTCGAATTTATTACTCCAACCAACCAATAGTAAAGACATTTGCAATTGCTGGGGTAGTGATGAACTTAAGTAACACAGCAGTAACATAATCATTTTACTTGTTGTTATTGTTGCTTTTTATAATGTAATAACTTTTTATGATAGTGTAAGTAAATGTGGGTGTCAAAGTGTGTGTGTGTGTATGTGTGTGCGTGTATTTTTAAAATTTACAAGTACAAATGCTACAAATGATCACTTTCCTTCTTATTTTTACAAGAGTTAATTCAAAATTAAGCGCAATAAGACTAAATTATTCCTGATTATTGAAATCAAAAATTTTGAAACTGTATGCAGCAATTTAAGAATTTTTTTTTTAGTTTTTGTTTAATAATACCCTGCAGTTCCAGACTAACAGCGCGTTGCCTGATAGTCCCTCCACAGTCCACAAATTAAGTCAGATTGTTTTAGAAAAACTTTTTTGTTTAAGTATTCGAAAAAAGCTTACACCGCTTTTGAATATTTAGTTCCTATGAGACAATTGCGCTTAAGATTTCATACCCAAACTTTGTTGAACTTTATTATTACAACAACTTATCAATTAACCCTTTTGCATTTCTTATATCAACATTTTTATTAAGGAAATTTGTGTTAAATTATAAACGTTATTGCACCATTTCTTACCCCAGATACAAGTACTTTAGTTTAAACTCATTTTCATTGCTGTTCGTAAAAGAAATTACATTAAAAAAAAAAGAATTTGCTGTAAACTATTTTATGTGAACTTTCAACGAAGACGTCTTAAGTGTAATTTTTTTTAAGTAAAAGCAGGCACCACACTCAACAAGCACACACACACACACACAGTTACATGTGTATATGTGTTTATGTAAAGATTATATATCAACACAACAACAAAGTAAACAATAGTTTATTGAATTTGTATGTATAAGTGTGTGTATGTGTGTATGTAGGTAGGTTTCTGTATGTATACGTTTATCTGTTTGCTATTCTTAAGGTACGTGCTGAAGAGAGATTGCAATACAAAAATGGTTAAACATCATTTAGGAGTCGTGACTACAATGGCAAGCCAACACTTAAACACACTAACACTCATCTATTTTACTAACCACACGCAATCTAGCCGTAGGGATAGAGACTTTATAATATGACATTGTCTAAAAGACATCAATAGTAAAACATTTAAAAGAGATAATAGTTGCAAGAAATACTTGTATAAGAAACACACGAAACAGTCACATACACACAAACATATTTAGCTTGAGGTGAAATAATATTAAATGCAAGAGGTGGAATACTAAAATATACTTTTAAGTAGTGGATTATAAAATAAAATGAGCGGGGAATTGAATAGAACAACAGAAGAAAATTAAAAAAAGTTTTTATTCACAAGTTAAAATATAAAATTGAATTAAGACAATTTTCTTTTTTCATCTTCCTTTTTAGTAAAAAAAAAAGTTTAAAATATTAAAGTATTAAAGTAATTATTGTTATTATTGTTGTTATAACAATTAACTGATATTTATGTTAGGGTTGCCAGTGGAATTTATTTAAAAATCACAGGATTTTTCAAAGTTTTTCATGGTTTTCTAGATAATTGCGTTTTCTTTGTTTACAATATTTTTGGCTTTTGCAAAAATAACTTCAATAAATAATCGACTATTTGGCATTCGGAAATACACTTGATTTAATGTATTAGAAATTTATTTAATTTAAAGCCGGGCATATTCATAATTATTGAGGAACATCGCTAAAAGTTACTACAACCAGATTTTTTTTACAACTTATTATGACCTTTTACACCCTTCACTACATTTGCAATTCCTACAATATCCATTTCCGATCCCATAAAGTAGAAAAATTCTGAGTTCTTATGCATAGCAATGTCGAATGAGCGATATCCGTCTGTCCGTCTTTCCGTCCGTGTTCGGGTTAAAATCAATTTCTCCAAGGTACTAAACAAGCTAGAAAAATTTAGTACGTCAATCGAACAGAAATAATTTCAAAATATTGAATAAGTGAAAATCAGTAAGATCAGTCCATGTTCTTCGGTGTTTTCCCCGCTGCCTCTTATTTTTACATTATTTTGAAAAGAATCAGTTTAGAGAAGTAACTCCAATCAAAAAAAAAAAAAAAAAAAAAGAAAAAAAAAATTATAGCGCAATAGTAAATTAAAAAAGAAAAAATATCTGATAAAAAAATTATCGCTCGCCCATATTTTCCGAATTATGGGCCTCTAAAATTTTCATTAAAAATTTCGATTGTCAATATAGTTGTCATTTAAAAGCTTTAGAAGAGAGGAGATACTAAAATGTTTTAAATTTTTTTTTAACCCATTAAGAGCCGATCACATTTTTAGATATGAAATTGTATTTAGTACTAGATTTTTTTCTTATTTTTTAATTCTCTGTCACTTCATTACTTATTTTTTAATTGAAGTTAGAGGGTTCGCCATCTAACTTTTTTTCCAACTAGTGCTTATTTCCTGAATGGTAACACTTAGCTCATGTCTGATTTGACAGACAATTACTTTTATCCTTTCACTAAACGAATAGGGTTGTGTATACGCTTGAAAAACGCTGGGAAATGTTGCGACATTACTTTGAAAATCATAATAATGTTGCAGAATGTGTGAGTTAATTTCGTACGGATTTTGGAAGAAGAGAAGCATCGTCAGCTTTGTATGTTCGTTATCTTTTGAAAAAAGTGAAAGAAACTGGCATGCTCATCGACAAACCAAAGCGTGAAAATCCAAAAATTTTACATAAAGACCTTGGTATGACACCATACAAAGTCCAATTGGTTCAGGAGTTGAAGCCAATTGACCATCCAATGCATTTTTTCTTCGCTTAGTGGGCCTGCAATCGACTTAAAGTAGATGCTAATTTTGCCAAAAAAAAAATCATCTTTTCAGATGAAGCTCATTTTGATCTTGGCGGGTATGTAAACAAGCAAATTGTCACATTTGGGGCACAGAAAACCCGCACGCATACATTGAAAAGCCGGTGCACCCAAAACGAGTCACTGTTTGGTACGGATTTTGGTCCAGAGTCATAATTGGGCCATTTTTCTTCGAAAATGAGCCAGGAGTGGCCGTCACAGTCAATGGCGATCGTTATCGGGTCAAGTTGAACGAAGAAGAGGATATTGGCAACATTTGGTTTTAACAGGACGGCGCTACGTGCCACACAGCCAAAGGTACACTCGATGTTTTATGCCCTTTTTTGAAGATGGCATTATTAGCCGCAGAGCTGATGTCGTTTGGCCACCTCGAAGCTGCGATTTGACACCTCTGGACTACTATTTGTAGGGTGCCTTCAAAAATAAGTGTTAAGCCCACAAGCCAGAGACAATTGACGCTTTAAAGGACAAAATTCATGAAGCCGTTGGTAAAATACAGCTGCACACAATCGATAATGTGCTTAAAAACTGGACCGCTCATGTAGGCTACTGCATGGCCAGCCAAGGCAGCCATTTAAATGAAATTATTTTCCATTATTAACCGAAAGGATTGTTCTTTCAAATAAAAAAAGAAATTTGAGAAAATATTCAGTACTTTTTTTATAGCATTTTCAAAAAAAAAGTTATTTAGCGTAAAAAACGAGAGATCAGAAGTAAATTCGTATTTTACGCGGTTACAGTATTTTGTGCTTAAGGGTGCATATTTGCTTCATAAGATATAGTCTAGCAAGAGCGAGGAATAATTAATAAAATAAATGGAGACTTAATAAAATGTCATACGAGGTCTCTATATATATTTCAGGCCTAATAGTAAAGATGCGAATATTTATAATCAAAAATGATTTTATTATTTTTCAAAGTATTCTCCAGCATGATTTATACACTTTTGCATGCGCTCAAACCTGTTGTCGAAGCACTTTTTCCACTCCGATTGAGACACCTCTAAAACATGGTTTTTGAACACTTCAACAGCTTCTTCTGGCGACGAAAATCGTTGACCACGCATTTTTTTCTTGATGTGCGGAAACAACAAGAAGTCATAAGGTGCCAAGTCAGGGCTGTACGGCGGATGACCCATTAATTCGACGTTTTGGCCGGTCAAAAACGCTCTGGCTTATGCCGATGTGTGAGAGCTCGCATTGTCATGGTGAAAAATGATTCGTCTTCTCTTGTTGGTTTTTGGAATTTCTCCGATGACTTCAGGCAAACAAATTGTAGTGTATCACTCAGAAGTGACCGTCCTACGTTGCTCAAGCGGAACAGTCGCCACATGACCAGTTTTGCCGAAGAAACAGACGACCATTTGCTTCGAAGTGCTTCTTCCACGAACAACTTTCGTTGGATTTTGCTCGTCTTTGAAGACCCACACGGTCGATTGTTGTTTCGTTTCGGGCTCATACGCATAGATCCATGCTTCGTCACCTGTGACGATCTTATAAACGTCTTTTGAAGCACCGCAATCGTATTTTTGCAACATTTCTTTGCATCAATCGACACGAGCCTTTTTTTGAGCGACATTCAAATTGTGCGGGATCCAACGAGAACAAACCTTTTTTACGGCCAAGTGTTCATGCAGTATCGAATGTATGCTGGTGGAAGAAATGACCAAGGATGTCTCTATCTCTCGGTATGTCACATGTCGATCTTGCATTATGAGTTAATGCACGGCATCATTGTTCTCTGGCACAACAGCCGTTTTTGGACGACCTTCACGGAATTCGTCTTTGAGCGAGCTTCGGCCACGATTAAATTCATTATACCAATTTTTCACAGTGCTATAGGATGGTGCTTCATCGCCATACAAAGATTTAAGTACATCAATGCACTCTTGTCGTGATAATCCACGTCAAAAGTTGTGAAAAATGATGGCACGAAAATGTTCACGAGTAAATTCCACTTTTTTTCTATATTAATTTTTTCAAGTCACTGTAAACAACACAAATAATGGTCGTACGTCAAAACGTTTTGAGTACGATTATGCTTAAAAATGACAAACTTTCCAATGGAAATGTCAGATTGTACTTGGCAGCACTCAGTGTTACCAGGCCAGAAATATATATAGCAGCCGTCGTAGAAGTAAGAAGTAAAAATTGGCATAATGGTATTTGCAATTAAGAGAAAACGTAACAAAGTTATTTGCTATAATTGATAAAAATAAACCTTTGAAGCATTAAACAGTTGAACTTTAATTCATCTCTATATCGTTTTTTTAAACTTTATTTAGATATAACTAAAGCTTATCCTTTCTACTTTTTAATAAAACTATAACACATTTGTTATTAAATAACACTTTTTAATATCTCACATTTTCAAATGAAATTTCACACGCTTGACCTCCTCTTTTACGAACAAAATAAATTGGTCCACTTGATTGTAGGAGTGTTTAAACATAAAATTCAAAAATGAAACCAACAATAGCACTTGAATATATTTTCATAGAACTATAAGTACGTGTTATAAAATAATAACTGAATAAATATTTTATATTGAAAATAGATAAAAAAAAACTTTTTGCTAAACTAAAATTTAAAACTATTTTTTTCACTTTAACAATTTGTGCTTAAGCAAACTTGTGATGATTCTTCTCATGATGATGCTGTCGATGATGCGTTTATTTATTCTATAAAAGCAGATTATGTGAGCAATCTAAAACGAAAACAAAAAAAACAAAAAATATAATAGATAAAAGAAAACTAAAAGTGGCAACAAAAAACTCGCGTGTGATCAACAAGTCTATCAATCAGTTAAAACGTGCTTCAAAACTTGTTAGAGATACCACCACCTACTTTTATGTGGTAAATTAAATTAAAAAGTTTAAAAACAAATACATTCAATAGAAACACAAACATGAACTCACAGAAACACCTACACACACACGAATGTTTATTTATTTGAAAAATATAAAAAAACAAACACGTTTACACATACAAATACACGAATAATCAAACAAACAAACAAGCAAACCAACAACCGAATGAACAAAAAACTTTTGAAATGCAATAAAAAATTAAAATAATATAAAAAACAGCTGGTCCCAGTTGTTAAAAAAATATTCAAAGTTTTGTTTTTTTTTGTACTTTGTTCTTCGACAAATATGCATGAATTTAAAATAAAAAATATAAAACAACAAGAAAAACTCAAATTTTAACAGTGGACAGCTTAGAGAAAATTTTTTAACCGACTTAAAAAAAAAAGAAGGTTATCAATTCGACTAAATGTTGCCTTTTTTGTATTTGTGCCTGCATAACTCAGTCATTTCCGGATCGATTTTGAAAATTTTATTTATTTGAAAAATTAAAGGGTTCACCCATACAGCAAACATTTTTTGTACATGTATTATGAACTGTAATGGGCGTCTCTTTAAGTTTAACAAAATGCGTGTCGCAATAGCAAGAAGTTATACAAATAAACCTAAGAATTAAAGGGTGTCCCCATTGAAGACGTGAATTGACCTATAGGGGCTTATCTTTTCAACCGTTACAAATGCTTGCAAATTGTACAGAATGGCGATTGCTATGATCTTTATGGCAACAAGTATTAAATTTTAAAATTACAAAGTAAAGGGTGCTCCAACAGTTCATTTAATTGAATGCATGTGGCCATACTTTTAAAATGTTGTAGACAGACACTTGCAATTTTTAACTGTACTACAACAAGTACAAAATTTAGATTTGGTAGTTAAAGGGTGTCCCAATAGTTGATGTAATTGGATGTATGTGGCGGAATTTCTGAACAGTTATAGACAGAAAGCTGAAACTTAAAAGGCACCTTCATTGCTAAGTCCACTACAAAGAGTTATAAATAGAATTTAGAATTAAAGGGTGTTCCCACAATTAAAATAATTTGATCTATATAACCGTGTCTTTTGAACCGTTATATTCAAAAACTTAAAAATAAGACAGAATATCCACTATTTTATTTGTTATACTAAAAAGTATTAAAGTTTAAATTTATAAATTAAAGGGTCCACCTATAGTTGCCTATATTTCATTTATATTGCTAAGCTATTGATAAGTTGAACAATTTATACTTGTTAAGAAATTGAATATAAGGATGTCCTTAATTTAATGTATGTGGCCGTACTCTGGAACCATTCGGAAAGATGAATTCTGTTTTTACACCGCTGTGAAAATAAGTTATGATTTCTCGCATATTAAAAGGCGATAATTAATCAATTTTTGCTTAAAGTTGGCTAAATAATTCAATAAAAAGAAAGAAAGCAAGAGTCTAGAAGCTACACAAGATACATGTCGTGGCGAACTTAAGTCTAACTAAAAGCAAATAAATAATTCATTCAATATTGAATGTGTTTTTTAATATTTGAAAATTTTTTTGGAAAACATTATGTTGCTAAAAATTAAAAAGCTTTCCATATGTCGGACATTTATTTTTTTAATAAATGAAGCCCTCGTGTCTTTATCTTCATTCAAAATAATCTCCGAAAGATGGCTGTTAAATTGAATAGTTTATTTTTAAAACGTGTCAAACAATAAAAAAAACAAAAACCGAGTTTTTGGTCGCCTAATGCTTTATGACGCTAAATACATCATTTAGTGAAAACAAACTTAAAAATTTGCCTCAGTGATGGTAAAATAAAGCCGAGAAATTTTTGTTTAGTTTAAAAAGTGTCAAACGAAAAGAAAAGAATACAGTTCCTGATGAAACCTCTACCAGAACCTGTTCAAAGGATAAGAAGGAGACTTTTAAAATTTCAACTTACAGACAGCTTTGTTATAATAAAAACTTGAACGAAAAAGTAGTTGTAAATCGATTTATAGACGAATGTATGTCATCAACATTCACTTTGTTAAAAACATATTCATTCTATCTCACCTACAGAGTTGGCATATCCTTTAGGGGAGATTAGTTAAAACTTCAAACCATATATGTTTATGTAATGCCAGGCCCTTTTTTAATTTTTTTCTTTGAATGTTTTAGGTCCCAGTAAATGTGAAAAAAAAAATTTTAAGCTCTTAAACCCTACTTGGTTCGATATGAAGAGTTCTATGAGAATGTTTTTCAACGGCCTATAACACAAGAGAAATGCAATATAGATCGAGTGTATGATGAGGAATAGTTACTCCATAAAAAATTATATTCACCTGAAAGGCTGTTGTAGTCGACTATTGACTACAAACCTGGTGTCCCAGGGTTCAACCCCTGTGGCAATCAAAAAATAACTTGCAGTCTCCTTCGTCGGTACTTTTCATAGCAGATTCACCTGTGAAGTAAAATAACTCACTCTCTATCTCTCTCCTTTCACCACCTATCTTATCTCTCATATATCCCCTTCCTAAAGAATGTAGCACGGTTACCAAAATAACTAATTAGGTAATAATTCCTGAAGTGCTACTTTTCTTTATAAAAAAAAAAAAATAAATGAAATGCAAAAGGTCCTAACAGCACTTAAACAAGAGTGCCAAAAACAAGCAATGTTTGATAATAAATAGTTTTTAATGAATAATGTTTTCTTTCTGGATTCAATTTTAGTTTCATCTTATTAGTAGATTTGGTTGGTGCCCTCAGCTCATAAAGTTAAATAAACCCAGCAAAAAAAGACATAAAAAAGAAGTAGGTAATTCATGGGTTCTACGTAAAACGAACTGGTTCAATTTAGGGAAAAAACGCATGATTTCAACATTAGCTTGTCATTGGCGAACATGGTAATTTCTTTTTTAATGAATTTTCATGACTTTTTCATGAGTTCAAAAGTTATAACTTAATTAGAATAGACGAACTTATTAAAAATGCATTATAGAAAACAAGTGCAAGAGGAGCAATGGAAATGCTAATGATTTTTGAACTACTTAATTTTTTTTTTTTTTTTTTTTGCTGGGAATGGAAATCATACAGTCTTCAACTTCGCTAACAAATCGATTTGTTTTGGTAGAGCTATGAAATTTTATAAGAACGTGTATTATTTGGCTATAAGTGGCGGATTCTGTAGAGAAAAATAATCACCCTTATTCTAGTTGTCACCGTTGTCACATTTCATTGTTGATATGTGTCGACGGATTCAAATTATTATTCTACTTGTCGTTATTGACACTTATCGATTACTGCTCAAAGATTTTTTGTATAACAATGTGACGGCGATATTGTATCGACGTGACTCTGTTTTTTGTCGACGCCATTTTGCATAAGGACTGGAAGTGATTTAAACCAAACACAACACTAAAAATGAAAAAAAGTAGTAAAGTGAAGGTTACAAATGCAAATCAATTTGAAAAATTAAAAAAATACTAAAATCTCTTGGTCCAGCTGGACGATTAGCAGATGGATGGCAAAAAATAACAAAATAAATAATCGAATAGTAATTTATTAAAAAGTTTGTAAAAATTACTTTTAAGGTATGGCGAGATTTAAAATTCAAAGTGAAAAAATATGGTTGCTAATAAAGCGGAGTGTAAAGCCGCTGGTGGCGAAATGTTTAAGCAATTTTCACTCAGTCCGTTGGAAGAAGCTGTGGCAAACCTTTTAAACTTCAGAAGCATTTGAGTCCTGAAGGAGCAGTTCAAAGACTTCAAATTGTTCACATGGGAAACGATTCTTATGAAATGGAACTTGCGTAAGTCAAAATTGTCGTTGAAGAATCAGTGAAAGTCAACCAACAGTTAAGGAAAAATCCTTGCACGTCTAATGCTTCTACCAATGATACCAATTCTGCTCAGCCTATTCCGTTGAAAGTAGTTAAACAGAAAGCAAAAAAACCATGCTATAATCAAACTAATTTACTGCAGAAGCACAGCCAGAAACAGGCAAAACTACTTTCCGACATTTCGAATTTGATGTCCCCAGTAAAAGGCACCCATAGAGATGTTGATAAGCGACAAAGACATTATTGGAGGTTGAAAATAAGAAGCTCAAATTATTGACAAAGAAATCAGAGATAGATAGACTTCGAAACAAAAGAGAAAAGGAGATACACGAAAGCGAGTAAAAATTAAGAAAATAAATAAAATTAAAAATAAAATATAATAAAAAATAAAATAAAAAATAAAAATAAAGGCTTAAAATAATGATAGAAGAAAAAGTACTTGAAATTTTAAATAAAAAAATTTAACAAAAAAAACTTGGTGATGTGCATTTTCATTTGATAAAAGTCGATAAACCGTCGACGTCGTCACAGAGATGTAATAGAATGAAAAATTTTTTATCAAGTTGACGACGACATTGATACGAAGTGATATTGATACTAAAACGATGACGATGACGACGCCGAAAACTAGAATAAGGGTGAATTTGACTACACTGAATCCAGTGATGCCAACAGTTTTATAAGTGCGCACAAAATTAAATGCAACCGGTATAATCAATTAGAAAATCAATTTAGAGTTTTTTACTAGTTACGCACCTTTGTATTTTAAGTGACGATATATCTCTTAGAATAATATCACACTCTTTATAAGTGCATTTTTCATTTAACTTTTGAAGTTTCGTATAAAAACATAACATTTTACATGAAATTTGCAATGGTGATGGTTGCTTAGTTTTAAAACGTGTCAAATTCAAACTTTGTATTGTTTTTTAAAAGAATGTTAATATTACAACAACAAAAATATTTTTGTGCACCAAAAAATTACAAATTTAAGAACTTTCACGGGGAAAAAAGGCATTCAATTAAGGGATTGATTTACATCTTTAATGTTTTCGTATTAAATATTCTCTTGCAATATGATGAAAAAAAAACATAGTGAATATTTTAGTAAGAACGAACTTCCAATTTCAACTGCTTTACCTATTGCAATTTCACTTACAAACACTGATGCTACTGAAAATTAGAGAATTAACAAATTAAGTACGCAACCTTATTTATTGCTTCTTAATTATTTCTTTCTATAATATAATTTACCGTTACTAAAGAGTCGAATAAATAATTAATAATGTCCATCCTTTTTATTTAACTTATTTTCATAAGTTACAAGTGTCGCCCACTGTGCAACATAAAATATTTAACAAATGTGTGATAACATTTCCCTGCACATAGAAATCAACAAACATATTCTCACAAAAAGTTTTCTGTCTATGAGTATCCTACATTTCCATACACACGACACACACACACACGGTCACAGTTACAGTCATAACCAAACACATGTTTATGATGGTACAACTACATGCAATTCTTTTCTATGCATTCAAAAAAACATTTTGTTGTAAGTTGGTGGAAAAAAAAGTTGTACCATATAAATGTTAATTTAAAAAGTTTTCATTTCAATTTTACTTTCATTTCATTTGGTATGTGTTTGTATTTTTATAAACATTTGGTATGTGTGTGTGTGAGTGAATGTGTTAACTAGTACAAACTTTAAAACTATAAAGTGCAGAGTATGCATTCATTTCATTTGTTCTTCCATGCTTTCATTCATTCATTTATTTAGCTGTCAGTGACTTTTTCCAACACTGGCCAACCCGTTTTAACAAAATTCGTTAGAACGTTTGTTAACTCAGTCATTCATTTATTAATACATACATACGTACGTTCATTCATTCTTACGTTTATTTCAAATTAAATCATGAGAGAGTTTTTGGCTTTTAAATTCAATTGAATTGTTTTTGTCTGTCAGTTTGTTTGTTTGTTTGTTTTTGTTTTTTTTTTTTTTTTTTGTTAAATTTTTCTGTCTGTTTGTTACAAAATTGCTGTTTGTTTAAATATATTTTTCCCTCCATGTGTTTCTTTTCAGTTTTTTTTATTTTCACAAATTTTTGTCCTTATTTTTCATTAAAGCGAATGACTTTTACAAATCGAGAGAGCAAGAACTCTAAATGGAGTTTTGAATGTTTTAAAGTAACGGACATGACTTGACAGAATGCAAAGCATTTATCAATTGCTGTCGTGTTTTTATGATAAATTCGTTGAGATTTTTGTAGATAAATTTTTCTAAAACTTTATTATTATGCAGCTATTAACAAAAATTTGCAGCATAGAGAGAGAGAGAGAGAGAAAGACAAAGATAAGGGAAGATGTATTTCTTAGGTTTTCCAACACGAAAATTTTGTCACACTTTAAGCGATCCAGATTTTTTTTTACCGGCTTATGAAATACATCACTCAGCCTGATCTTCCTCCAATTAATACCTTTCGTATGCAAGCAAAAATAGAAAACATCTCACGCTTTTCTCTCACGTACAGGAGAGAGTGCACGGATGACTCACTGGATTATCGACAAAATAAGGAGTTATTTTATTATTTTTACGCTCCTAAAATTGAACCGGCAATAATGAAACACAAAATACCCTTTCGATGGTGCGTAGAATCCATGCGCTTTTAATAACTTTAGCCCGGAAATGACATCTGTTTTGTTACGTCAACTTTGTATGTGAATAAACTTCTTGTAGAGATTTCTCCTTTAATTAATACCTCTATCCTTTATCCCATAAAATGGCGTTAAGTAGGGTGAATAAGAAACAAGTTAGAGTGCTACATTCGTCTTTGCCGGATCTTATATGTCCTCCTCAATGTGTGTAAATCTAGTTTAGTGAAGTAACTCCAAAAATATTAAAATGACAGAGAATTAAAAAATTAATAGAGAAATTTTACATAAAAATGTCATCGGCTTTTAATGGGTTAAGCATTTTTTTTTTTAATTTTAGTATTTCCTGAAAGACCTCTTTAAAAGCTTTTAAATGGAACCCATATTGACCAAATTGACAATCGAACTTTTTTATGAAAACTTCAAAGGCCCATAACTCGGAAAATATGGGCGAGCGCCAATTTTTTCACTTGGTGTTTTTTTTTTTATTTATTAAGTCTCTATCGCTTCATATATTTGTTTTTTTTTATTGGAGTTATCTCATTGTTTCAAGGGATATGAAAAAGTTAAAGGCAGACGTGGTGTTAAGCCCATTGCCTCGAGTGACATGGACCAATCTTGCTGATTCTCAATAGCAATTCTTTCATAACCATGCCTGATCGATTGGCTCATTTAAATTTTTTTTAGTTCATCTAGTGCCTGGGCAAAATTGATTTCAATACTAACACGAACGGATAGGCAGAGAAACAGACATCACTCAATCTTCTTCACTTTGCATAAGAACTCAGAATGTTTAGACTTTATGGGGTCGCAAATGGATATTTTGGCACTTTTTGCAGCGAAGTGTATAATAACTGAAAATATTGTTAATATTTTTTCTAGCGTTCTCTCATGTAACATGGCTGTGACATGAGGTGGAAACAAATCCAAGCTTGAAAAACAATGTTATCTCTGCAACTCGTCTTGTACATTTGTTTTTGTTTCGTATCAACCTTCAAATAACCAAATTAATATTGATTAAATAGATGATGTTTGAAATGTACACAACTCAAGTTAAGGTAGATAGATGCCAAGCATGCTGATGAAGGATATAGAGATCAAGAAAATGCAGCATTACATTCTGCTAGTGTCTAATATTTCTTGTTTTCCTTGGAAAACGTTCGCATACATTTGTAAATAATTTTCTTTCTAAAAATTTTTAGAAATTAAAAAAATGAACCTAAGCCCAAAAAAAGTAAATTTTTATTCATTTATTAATATTTTATTTATTTAAATTATTTTTTTTTTCTTAATATAATTTACACCACGGCCTAGATAAGATTTATTTTGAAGCAGATCAGAAAATTGGTTGCGACATATTATTCACTGGTTTAAGAAAATGTTCCGCCCAAGTTTGTTATCATTAAAAACATAATTAATTATTTAATGTTTGTGGAGTTTTAGCAGATTAATTCACTGCACCTGTAGTGATGGCTTGTTTTTATCTTTAAATAGTAACACTTTTTTTGGTTTTAAATAGTCCATATGGCAATTGTCGAGGTACATTAAAACTATTCATATTGACTTCTTTTCCAACTTAAGAAAATTATAACCAAAAATATTAAAGATAATTTCCACTTACACCTTCACTGCCACAACTACATGTTACTCCGAATACGGTTTCTATTCTGGTCAGCTAAACGAAAAACTTTAACAAATCGCTTACAATTGTTTTGTTCGCTTTTGATTTTTTTCAAACCGTTAATGTTTTCATTTTGCATTCTTGGATAAATTAATGAAGGTACTTAACGCTTTTAAAATCCAGACAAATAGCTACAAATATTTCTGTTTTAAGGAAAATACACCAAAACAACAGAATTGACATTATGTGGGCATGGCCATATAGTTAACCTTAAACAAGCCTTCTCCAGTTGTTCCCTCTTCCCATAATATGTTACACATAGTTTGGTTAAGATATCAAAATCTTCTTGAAACCCCCTCCACCCCTCCTTAATTTTTAGCTAGCACAAGCATTTTTTTTTTTTTTTTTTGTTATATTTTCTGCATATAATTTTTTAGTGCGTGTGTCCATGCATGACCCATGTAAATGTAAATGCTGCTGCTGTCTAATGTTTGTGTGATTTATTTTTATTTTATTTTTTTTTTTTATTATTATTATTTTAAGTTCGCTTTTTTACTGCAGTTGCAAAATTTGTGAGTGATATCTTTAGTTTTCCAACAATTGTTAATCAAAAATGTAAAAAATGAAGAAGGAAATATTTGTCTTGTTATGCTCTACAATCACACACAACATATTTTGTTGTGGATGTCTGAACAAAACGTTCGTTCTAAGGGTTTTGCAGTAGGAATAGGCAGCTTTTAGTGTCTTGATTTTTTTTTTTTTTTTTTTGTAACAATTAATCCCTGTCAGTGTTAATTTTTCTGCAATTTTCTTTAAGCCTCTCTCTTTCTCTTTCATCACATACATAAACTAAAGAATTAGATAACAGGAAATAAAGAAGTGAGGAGGGCGTTATTTAGCGTGGAGCAAAACTTTAAACCCTTAAAGTAAAAAATTGCCCTTCTAATCTACAAGGATCAGCAAGCTCCCATTAAAAGCGCTTAAAAAATTTTTTTTTTTAAATAAACCAATTCCACAAAGACGAACGAAAAGTTATTTAGCTCAAATTATGGAACCTAGAAAATATAATAACTGAACTTTCGTACCATCAGCTGATTCAGTGCGTAAAATTTTGCACAAAATTCTGTTTACAAAATAGCTACCAGAAGCACTTCTGCTTGCTGCTAATGTAAATGCTTCAGATACTAGTTAAAAGTCTTTAATTATCAATCTCTGTTATTTATACATATTTGTTCATTTAACGTAGATTCTCCGGTAAACGCCAGCAAGCATTTATTATTGGAATATGCAACAATATTGAGAAAAGAGTAAAAATGCTGGAAAATTTTATAGTTATTCCCTCGATTTTATTACAAAAAACTTCTTTTGTTTCATAATTCCAGCAAATAGATTTGGTGAAAAAATTTAAAGTCGATATCAAATTTATATTTCTTTTTAAATTCTAGTTTTATTTAATATTTTATTTGATTAGAAAACTATTGTCTTCTATTTTAATTAATTTTGTAATTTATTTAATAAACTGTTTCGTAACATTAAACTTTTTATTGATTTTTAAGTAAATATATAATCGTAGCGATTAAAATTTTAATTAAATTTCAATCTTAAAATGAATGAACATTTTAATGGGTGCAAAATATATTGCGAAAGTCAAAGAAGTGTTTTAAAAATAAATTATACCAACGATCAGCTTGTTATGCCAGACTAACGTATTCATCTTTCCTAATCGGCTTCTAAGAAAATGGCAGTAAAGTCTCTTGGATTCTATGGTCTTTTATTTACTAAACCTGCGTTATTACAAATGCGGCTATCCACGCTACACTACTAAGTTATTCCAGCGAGACATGAAACACTCATGCCTTGTTTAGTCACCTAAACCATCCACAGACATTCAAGCCAGTCATTCGCTTTAATCCAGTAGCCACAACATGCATCTGCCGCACACTCTTATTATGTTGTTACTTCCTTCCATTAACAGCTAGACCCTTTCTTTTTCATATAAAAGGCTTGTTAACAATTATTTGCTATTTTCATATTAAACATGAGCTCTTCATTTATTTTATTTGGCCATGGCTTCCGGCAGGCTTGTACTGCTGTTTCTTAATTTTTAATTGGAAGAATAATTATTTGTACGAAGTTGGGCTCGAACTCATGATCTTCTATTTTTCAGCACGCACCTTTATTAACGTAACCATTTAGGTTGCTCAACCTGTGTTATCGTATTATTCTATGCGCACAACAGTCTTGCCAGGGAAAAACAGGAAAAAGTTACGCCTTTCCTTCGAGAAAGTTATACTTTTTCATTAAAAGTAACATTTTGAAATTTTTCTTTAATGAATTGTAATTTACATAAAATATAGTAAGAAGTTTTATTTCATCCTTTAGGGAAAATACCAATGCAACTAATTCATTTACTAAACAAAAACAAAACGAAAATAAAAAAAATTCATACCAATGATGGGGATTTAAATTAGGACTCAATACTAATATTTCGGTATAGAAAAGTACATGCCCTCTCCATTGATAAAAATTAGTAAAAGTAAGATTTTTTAATAAAACCGTTTTACCCTTTTCTTTTAAAGATTGAGCTTCAATAGAACTTACTACACGAATTGTTTTAAACATACCGTTATTAAAGACAAATTTGAGCCTTATTTGCCTAAAATTTAACATAAAATTACTTATAATTTTTCTGTAATATAAACTGGCACTTCCTGAAGGAAATTAAAAGACAACTTTCTTCTAATTTGAGGTATTGGCACGGTTGTCAAGTTTTCAAGCGAAATAACTGAAGTTGTCAACAATTTTCGCAAGTTCAACAGAAGAAGAGTTGTTGCCAGAAACATTTCGCTCTTTCTAAACATGAAGCAGAAACATTTCGTGATTTCTCACGAATTAAACAAAGTAAAACTTTAGCAACGTTATTTTTTGTTTTTTTTTTTCATACTAATTTTTTTAAATGGGAATTTAGTTGCATTTTCAGATAATGAAAAAATTTTCTAGTAATGAAAAAACTACTCTTTCAGTGAAAATATTTATTTCTTGCCTGTACCAAAAGTTACAAAAAGTTGGCCTTCAAAAGTTACAAAAAATGTAACCAAACGGCGACATTAGCGCACACTATAATGATGGTGGAAGTAACTTACTCACCTTTGTTTTTCACCACGAAAATAGTGACAACAACAACAGTGGTTACCAGATCTTATTTTCGTAGCAAACAAAACGTTTTGCAAAGACACAAAGTCCTTAAGTCCTTTTCTACTTAAGTAAACCTCAGGCAAACCCTTTTGTATGATCGTCAATAAAAATATTTCACTCATCTACTTGCTTTGATATAAAATACAATCCTACAATTGCGTTGTGTAATTCCTTTTATAGTTTAACCTTTAAGATTAATCAGCAAACGTTTTTTTTTTTTCTGAAAACGTTACAGTTTTGTTCTTATCTATTTCTCTTCTTGTTGCGAACTCTTAATTTAAGATCTATTATATGCTCACGAACAAAAACAACACAAAACTCAAAACAAAAAACAAAATAAAGTGAAAGTAAATATTTCGTACCCTGACTTCAAAACAGAGACGAAAGCAGACGCTGATCATAATGTTCGACGCTTTTAATATTTTTCTTTATTAATTTTTAACCCTAACGCTTGAGCGGTGTATTTTCTTGAAGAAAACTTTATATTGCTGGAGCATTTTGTCTCCGTCATATTTATGATATCGATATAACAACAATTTCAGTGATTAACTTTGAAAATATCATCTGAAAATTTGTTGACTAAAACTTCATAAACATCTTCTTGTAATACCCACCCCTATTGAGAAACCCGTTTTATATGAGTATAATTTTTAAAAGCTAGTTCTGTTATAACCAAAAAAAAGCAACAAACAGAAAAATCTTAAAGAATAACACTTTGGAAAAGTTGCAATTCGTTTCCTTTTAGTTTTCCTGGGACAACCAAAAACAATCATGAGAAATAAAATAATTCAGTTTATTTTTCTTTGTAGTTGTTTGTTTGCATGATTTTTAGACAAATATATGTACGTATGTATGTGTGTGTGTGTTTGATAGTGTATTAGTGTCCATTTCTTAGGGAATACTTATCCTTTATTTTTCTTGTACATTTGCTAAGACTTGGATTTCTTTTTTTTATTTACAAGTTTTATTTTTCGTTTTTTCTTCATTCACATAAATCACGTTCGCGCACAAAAGTTTTGATTTGTAAAATCAAAAGCTATTTGCGCTGTAATCAGCAGAAATATTATTCTAGAATACGGCAGTAGAAGTTTTTAGCCATCTGCAATTGTAGTTTGAGTAAGTTTTCATTTTTAATGCGCGATACCCTACAACCAGCATGAGAGTAAGGTTGATTTAAGGAATTAAAATGCAACGTTTATTTGCTCTACATTTAATAATCTACAACTATTTTAATAACAGTTTTTTTAACAGACTACAAAGCCTATGCTATTTTGCCGGCGTCTCTTAAATCTGTTATAAATAGAATTTGTTAATTTTGCCGGCAAGAACAAGCGTTTTTAAGTCGCATGAGCATCAGAATTGTAATTTTTTTAATGGCATTATTTGCAAATTGTTAACAGAGTGAACATGGCACTTTATAATTTATTTCCGTACAAAAAACCAAGTTCTGTTGTTACTTTTTTAAAGGCCTGGAAAAGGTCTGCAAATACTCTTTACTTGAGTAAAAATTTTGCGTAAATGATAAAATATTTCGGTTATGAATGCTCTCAAGCTTCTTATAGAACTTCTACTTTTGAAGTTAACGTAGCAATGACAAAGTAGACTTTTCAACTTTAAACATTTAAAAAGATAGAAATAATTGATTGCTAATTCGGCCAAATTCTACAACAATTTTCTTTCTTTTCTTATCCCCAAAATAAAAGTTTATTTTATTGCCTTCTACCTGTAGTTAAGAGTCGTTTCAGTTGATAGACTTTTTATACTTTTGGTCCACGAAAACACGTAAGATGCGTGTTTTAGCTATTTTGTGTAAGCATTTCTTGCTAAAGTAGTTGAAAAGTTTTCTCGGCAATAAAGTGTGTATTTTATATTCTTATATTTTCTCTATAATTTTTTAGATTTAAGTTTCTTACAGGCCAGGGGAATTTATTTAAGTTAGTATTGTTTTTTTTTTTTTTGTTTTTGCTGCTGTAGCAAGTTAAAAATATTTCAACATCTTTTGGTAGTTATAACAATGTGCTACATTACTATTTTTAGTTGCATAGACATTAATATATGAGCGTCTTATGCGGATTCCTTAAATTTTATTCGTTATTTTAAGTTTTGCTGTGATGATTTTTTTGTTCTTTTTTTCGTTATTTTTTTTTTTAATTTCATTTTAAAGTTCAGTAAGTTTTTGCATATTTATTTGATGTTTTATCAAAATAAAAAATATTATAATTAAACTTCATACTAATTTTATCATGAAATCATAAGTTGAGATGAATATTCTATCTTTAAATAATATTTCCAGCAATAAAAGCAAATCTTTAAATCACAGAAAATTTTATTAAGTCTTAAATTGTGATGTATTTAAAGATACTCAATCAGAATTTTACATTTTTATATAATTTTTAATATTTATTTCATGTCAATGCAAATTGTTTTTATTTCATTTAATTTCTTTTTTCTATAATTATATTTAAAAAAATTCTCTAAAACCTCTAACACACAATCAAATAAAATTTAAAAAAATTTGATGTGAACTAAATCCTTTAGGATTTTGTTTTATTAAAAAAAATAAAAAATGCTTTTAAACAAACATATTAAAAAGCAAAAAAAACATTAGAATTTCAATTTTAAATTTATGGTCATCAAATAAAAAAATTAATTGATATAAAAGAAATATGGCAGAATATATTTTTATTTTATTTTGAATATTTTATTTAATATTCAATGTTTGTATCAATTAAATTTTGGAAAAGAATATAAACATGAATACATACATATTTGCATTCAAATGGAATAACACACAAGCAAACAAGAAATGCATAAATACAAACAAGCAAGCATTTTCTATCGAAATAGTCACTACATCATTACTTCATGGCGTTGAAATGTATCGAAAATAATATCGAATTTTGATCTATTTAGTAGCCCTAGTCGGTTATACAACTAATGTGAAACTATTTAGCATCTCTTAAAAGGATTAACATTGAGTACTCTGGTAGTACAGCATATGTGTCTGTTAAAAATGTTAAAGTCTGTTAAAAGGGTTTCTTTAACAGTATTGTGTGTAAAACTTTTTAAAAGTAACAGAGTTCTGCTTTATCGAAACAGAAAATGTAAATTTTAACATAATAGAAAGGTCTAATTTAAGAAAGCTCGAGATTAAGAAAATTCTGACCTTAAAAATATGTTGTGTTTAAATAAATAACTATTTTGTTAACATAAATTTACTTAAAGCTTCATATATCTTTTGATTTTATTTTTATCGATTAATTTTTAGCAGTTTTTCTTAACATTTTTCACACTCGTTTAACATAACCAGACACTGCACAAGTCAAACTTGTTTATCTGTTACATTAATTAATTCAGTGTTAAAAGAATCGAAGTTGTTACCTATAAGAGATCAATATGTGATGCCCATGCAATTTGTTTTTGTAAATTTTAGAGCAATCAACTTTTTATCATCTGGTAGTTGAGAAAAAGTCACTCTTAACATAACAAATTTAAGGGGAAAAATTTTTATATTATTAAAACGGGTCTTTTCGACTAATTAACTTCTGGTAGAGACGTAATAGTGATTGTAAGTAGATCTTAATTTGACAATAATGTATTTTGCTTTCATTAAACTGAGTTTTTAATTTAAAAAAGTAACGAAGAAAACACTTCTATCAAAAAATACTCTGCCAAATGCTGGCAGGGTGTACAATCATGCATACATCTATGCATACACACATTTATACATGCTTACATACATACGTACATACATATATTCATACCTAACAAAAAGTTTTTCTGTCCAAAAAAAACTTATTTGGAAAATTATAAATTTTTCTTGGGGTTTTTAATCTAGAAAATAAAAAGGTTGCTGTATCAGATGAAAGCTCAAAAATTTTTCAACATAAACAACAACCACCTGCAGGAATACAAAAGAAAGTTAAAGAAAAGATAGTCTTAATTCTAGTATATTGAAGTAACTTTAATTAAAATTTCATATAAAAATGTTACCTGTTCTTAATGGGTTAAACATTTTTAAAACTTTGGCATTTTCTGAAAGATCTTTTTAAAAGCTTTTAAATGACACCCATATTGATATCCTTTCGATGTCTTAAAAAATATGGTACACAATCATATTTTTCTGTAAAAAGTTCAGAGGCCTATAATTTGGAAAATATGAACGAGCGCCAATTTCTTCACTTGCTGGTTTTCTTATTTTTAATTTTCTATCGCCCCGCATATTTATTTTTTTTTGTCAAGTTAAATTATAAGGAAAAATTAGGGGCAGGAATAATGTTTTTCCCACTACCTCGAGAAACATGAACCGATTTCGAGGATTTTTAATAACAAAATTATTTCAGTATTTATTTAATTTATCTCTGAAACAACATTAGAGACCATTTTTCGAAAAGATATTATTTTTAGTTAATACAAAAACTAAAATAGAAATGGATTTTTAGAAAAAGGGATTATTTTAATTAAAACTTTAATTCAAGTTAAGAAAAATTTTTTAAAATTTGGTTTATTTCGAGTTAAATCTTTTTGTTAAAAATTTTTTTGAAAACTTTATTAAAGTTTAAATAAAAGTGTCACAACTCCAAGAAATAACAAAAAAAAAAATCGAGAAATTATAGAAAAATTGTAACAACTTAAAAATTTGGTCTTTTACAGAAAAAAAGTGACGTTATGTTTATGGATATTGTGTCATTTTTAGTATGGACATAGTGTCACTTTTGAAAGTGTCATAATGTTCGCACCTAAAACAACAACTGCTACGCTTACCCAAGATTTCCGATATAGCTTGGCATCAAAGGAGCTCAGAGATTTTCTCCGCTACTGTATAAACAACACCAGCCTTTCTTTCCAAAGATTTCCTGAATAGACGGCCTTCGGACGGCCATAAGAATTTTCTCATTTATGGTATAACGAACACCGGCTTGGCCTGCAAAGATTTTCTGCAAGACAATTTATAAAAGCGTTGCATCTTTCATATATCCATGATCATGAACATGATAGACATTTTAATGTCCATAGACATTTTGTCACTTTCTAGTGTGGCTTTGATGTTACGACATGCCACGGCAAAATGTTTCATCAGAATATCATGTTTTGTTTATTGAAGGAATCAAGCAAAATTTACGCTCAAGGCCTTCAATAAGTGACTAAAAGTAATGACTGCCTTAATTTTATTTTAAACAAGAAAATCTAAAGCGTATTTATTTTCGTGTAGTGCTCCAGTAAAAATTTTAATAGCGCTCAAATTATCGAAAGTATTAAAAATATATAATTACTATTTATATTCTTATACATCGTATCTGTAACTCTTACCTGAACAACGGGAACTTAATCTTTATCTTCCTATTCACATTTAACAGAGGGCGACTTTGGCAGTCAAGTCAACTCTTAGTAAAAGCACTGCATTTCATTTGTTAAAGGACTTTAAAAGGTCGCACATTTACTTTTTAATATTCTGAAGTAAGTTCTGATCTATTAGTTGTAGATTTGTCGCACAGCTCAGAGGTAAGAGCAAAACTTTTTTTGAAAGCGATGAAACATTATCTACCACTAAAAGGGATTTCAACGGGCTATTGACGCTAGTTTGAAATTGGCTAACATTTCTGACAAAGACATTTTTAAATCGTTCCTTAAGTACGAAAAATGAAATTGATCCTTTTTAGAAGGTTTTTAAGCAGCAGAAAGTTTAGTGTTTTTAAGTCCTCTTAATTTTTCTGACTTCCCAATTACGAGAAGCAGCAAGTGACATTTACACAGGGTATGAAAAAAAATCAATCTTTTGATATTTTCTCACCAAGAGCCGAATTCTCGCTACTCTGACAACTTTTTCAGTTTTGTAATTTTAAATTCTTGATGCCAACTACGGCTGGCTAAGAAACAAAATTTCCAAGTTTTTTTTTTTTTTTTAATTTTTGTGAAGATTTTCTGCTTTACATTTTATAAGTTTTGTTGCTACAGGCGCCTGATTATTGCACTACTTCCATCACTTTCTTCATCTGAAGATTTTAACCTTGTTCTTAATTTAATGTTCAATAACGAGATATTAATAATAAAATTAATTAAATATTCTAACTTGATCCTCTCTAACATTTGACACGCATAATTTCCTATTTTATCTTTTTTTATTTTTATATCAAAAATAGTGGTTTAGAAGATTGGCAACGTTTGCGTTTTATGTTTACAGCTGTCAACTAGAAATGTAACAACAACTTAAAATAGAAATAAAAAAACAAGTGACGTCATATTTCGGAAGTTAAGAAAACATCAATTTACCTTAGCGATAGGCTTCTAAATTCATAAAATTTTTCAAAATTTTTTCTATTACAAAAAAAAAAAAAAATAAAGAAATTAAAATTAAAAACAGCAATAATTTCCATACTCTTACGACTTGTAGTGTGCGGGTCAAAAAAAAAAAGTTGAAGAGAAAGAACAATTACACAGGGGGTTATATGAAACAATTAGAAAAAAATGAAAAAAAAAATTCCTAAAACATGGATTTTAAAAAAATAATTAACAATTTTTTTGATAAATTATTTCTAAATACAAAAATTTTCCTTTGATTTCAACTAAATCATGAAAATACTTTGAATAGAAAAAGAAGCTTTACGGAAATTTATTTAAACTTCAATCATATTATTTCTAATATTTTTTATTTTTATTTTAAAAACATTTGCCAAACTATTTTTAGTTTTAAGTCTTTGGTTTTTATAAACATTCGTGTGTTGAGGATTGTCAAAATGACACAAATAACAAAAATCTGTATTCATAAAAGCATGTGTACGACGACAAATATTTTGAAGTCATTTGTGGTTGCATAATTTAATTAAAAATGTTTATTTAACTATTTGTCAAATACCTACACATATAAAAACACAGACGCACTCACACATAAATAGATACATGAATGCAGGGACACAAAGTCAGAGACACTGACAGAGCCAGACACTGACACACAAAGAAAATTCTAGACTGCAACAACAAAAATACAGATATAACATTTAAAATATATACTTACCCAGGCAACACACGTACATAAACTGTATTTACACACAGATATTCCAATTTATATTTAATATGACTTTAAAGAAAATAAGTTTAAAAAAAATGTTGAAAAACGAAATATGAACAGACATTTTTCAATAATAAAAATTAAATAAAAACTCTAACTGACTGACTGTTACAAAGTTATAAAAAAACAAAGATATAAAATAATAGCATAGAGCGCGGCATTAAAAGGTGTATAATTCTATAAAAATAAATAATTAATTTTGGGGCTGAATTTATTGTTAACATTTTTATGGCCACTAAAGTTTGGGGTCCTCTTTGATCCAGCTTTTTTAAAGTAATTTGCGGTGGTCTTCTTTTACACATACACTTTCTCCTTTATCACTTGCTATTCCATAGTTTACTTTTGGGTTAAGTAGCATTTCGACTGGTTGTCTTAAAGCTGCATTCTCATCATGGACTCCACCTAAAAGCTAAAATCTCCCTTCGACATCATATTCAGTGTGTTATTGTCAGTAAATCAATTTATCTTTTCCAATAATTGGGCAAATACTTAACATTTTAGAACCTGTTTTGTTGACTTATCTTAAAGTTTCTTCGACAGCATTATAGCTGCCCGAGTCTGGTTTAATGTTTTTAAAAAGTCACTGCAAATTATTTGCTGCCTTGTTCCTCTATGCAAGAACTTTTTTTATTAAGACTAGATTTTATTTTATATAATTATCGTTTTTAAATATGAACTCGATGCTGTCTACTGGACCGAAATGGTCACTTCACTAACCTCGTTTTAGTTAAAATTTCTGGTGAAGTAACTGGCGTCCATGGACATTTATACCCACATATCCAACCTTTTGTACAGTTTTTTTACTCGGCGAATAAAGGAGGAAATCTGTGTAAGAACTCGGTTCCAGAAATTAATTTATTTAATAGTTTTATTCTCTTTAAAGGGTGATTTTTTTTTAGCTATTATGTTTTTGGCAATACTGGTTTAAACAGCTGAGGCACGTTTCGTGTTTTGTTTCACTGTCAAAATTCTTTAATTTGGTCTATAATTTAACCATAAATCGTCTTAAAAACCAACAACGCTTGCAAATTATTTAATTTTATTATCATATTGCGTGCTCTGTTAAAAAAGTTCATTTACCGAAAAATTGTGTTCAGCGACAAAGCTCGTTTTTGGCTCAATAGGTACGTAAATAAGCGAAATTGTCGATTTCGGAATGAATATCAGCCAGAAGCATTGTATGAGCTACCCATGCATCCATAAAAAGTCACAGTTCGGTGCGGTTTATGGGCTGGTGGCATCATTGGACCGTACTTCTTCAAAGATGATGCGAATCGTAACGTAACTGTGAATAGTGAGCGCTACCGAGAGATGATATCCAACTTCTTTTTGCCCAAAATGCAAGAGCTTGACTTGCATGATATGTAGTTTCAACAAGATGGTGCCACATGCCACACATTTTATTCCAAGTTCGGGACCGGTCAATTGGCCGCTTAGATCATGCGATTTAACGCCTTTAGACTATTTTTTGTGGGGCTTTGTTAAAGCTCATGTCTATGCAGACAAGCCCGCTTTAATTAACGCATTGGAAGACAACATTGAAGCATTTATTCATGACATACCAGCCGAAATTTTGGAAAGAGTATGCCAAAATTGGACTAAGCGGATGGACCATTTGTGGCGCAGTCAAGGTCAACATTTGCATGAAATAATCTGTAAACATTAAATTATATGGACCGTACTATCGATTCAAATAAAGATTTCATGCATTTTTCTGAATTTTTTTTTTTTTTTTTTTTTTTTTTTTGAAGAACTTTTATATAGCTATTAAACAATCACCCCTTATTTCAATCAATTAAATAAATCATTGGGTATTTTCCGCTTTTACAAGACGTTTGGCTTAAGAGCAAATTTGTAACTTGATGCAAAGGTCTGAAGTTTGTTGAAATGCTCTTAAACATGACATTTCAACAATTTTTAAGACCCCATACAATTATGGAGTTTCTGTTTTGATAAATTATTAGTTGAAATAAGTGCATTTAAACTACACGTTTTTCGAATATGGTTATAACTCCTTTAATAATTCACTTATTTTTATGGGACACAATAATTCGTTGCAAAAAATAAAATAAAATAGATTTGGTGATTTTAAAAAATTTTTCTTATATTATTTTCAATTAAAAATTCCTTGGGCCTAGTAAGCTCCTCATAGCAATTTTTTATATATTTTATTCTTCAAAACTTCTAAAAAAGTGTATTGAACGGGAGAGGTGGCATCCTAACTCGACTAACAGCGGTTTCTTTGAGCCGCTTATTTATTTAAGCAGATAATGGTATCTTTTGTAGATCTGCAGAACAATTTGGACAAGAACTGCAATTAGTTTATTCTGTCAATTAAAATAGCAGCTGAACATTAATTTATTTTATTTAATCATGTGTTTTCTGATGGTTTGCAAAACGCGCACTAAAGTAAATTCACGGAAATTTTTGTTTATTTAAGCATGCTAAAATCCTATTTAATATTGATTTGTGTGAGTGAAAGCTTATCACGATGTCTATTTCACTTCCGCTTCTAATAATATATAAAACTAGCAGTGCCCAAGAATCCGTCAGAAATAGTTAAGAATATTGAATAAGTATTCTCTTAAAATTCAAATTAAGAAAAAAGGTGTTTTTAAATATTTATTGCAGAGATCTGTAAACAGTGTTAAAAGTTTTCGTACCATTTTACCGATGACTTTACATTTGAATATATATTTTCTCTACATAATGAATTATTTTTACGAAACAAATAGTATTTTTTATTTAAGCGAAGGTCCTAAAGAACCTCTATACAAAATTTTATTCAAATCCATTTAGCAGTTTTAACGTGATGTGAACACAAACAGACAGACAGACAACCAAGAATTCCAAAAATAGGTGCTTATATTTCATTTTGATTACTATCTACACCAATAGCAAAATTTTCAAAAAATATTCCGTGTTATTATATCAATAGATTATTTAACTATAACTAAGAGAAGACTTTTATTCAGGCTTAAGTTCGTATGAACTTAATTTTTATTTTTTAAGCAAAGGCATGTTATTTTATTGTACCAAGGTGTTCTAACGCTACATCTTCTTCAGGGTCTTCGTATTAATCTATTTCAGGTTACTTACGGTTTAACTAATATTTCGTTAAGCAACCAAGTGAGCAGATCATAAACCACCTCTAAAGCTTTCTTCTGAGCTTTCTTTATATATCATCACATTCAATTAATTATTTTAGTATCTATTTACCATGTCTACAAGACAATGTTTATAATAAAAAACATTTCAAGTGGTCAATAAAAAATGTTGTTTCATTTCTAGTGGCAGAAATAAATGAGAAATAATGAAAAGTCAAAGAAGCTTTGTTTTAAATGCTCTAAAAGATCATATTTGTGTTTATTCCAGATTTTTTTTTTTTAATATTTGAAATATATATTTTATGATTTTTGCTTAGAATTTTTTCCTTAACCTAATGATGCATAGTATATGTGTGTGAGCATAAATATATGAAAATTTTGTCAATCAAAGCATTCATTGTTTTATTTTCTCCTCTTCGCATACACACTTTTTTCATGTGAATATTTTTGTAAAAGGGAAATTTAAAAACTTATTAATGTTTAAATATATTTATTGAAATATTTGGGTTTTACGGTTGGCCAACTTTGTGATATCTAAAGTTACGTATACGACTTTTCTATATGAGTATAAGTATGAGTGGGTACAGTTTGTTTGTATATTTTGTATTTTAAATATTTCCTTTATATTATTTTGTGTTATTAAAGTAAGTAATAAAATAAGCTTCCAATAACCGTAAATTGTCGTCACAAGCCCAAAAATAGTTTTTTAAGCCCGATAGAACTTTAAATTATAAAATATAACACTAAAAATTAATTAACTGTGGCAAATCACGCCATCAAATCGTCCAAGTTTACTTTGAAAATCAGTCATCAATTCGAGCAACTTATAGACGTCTTCGTGATTTTTATGGTGCACATAATCGTCCGTCTGAGCAAGCCATCCGTCGAACTGTGGATAGATTTTGTACCACCTACTCTTTAGAGAATGCAGTAACAACAATACGTCGAAGGAATGTGCGTACTGAAGAGAAGATCCAAATTTATCGATTCGTCGTTGATCTCAGGAATTAGGGCTCTGTACGTCCTCTATGTGAAAGATTTTGCGTAATGAATTTGGCCTGCACCCGTAAAAGATCTAGCTTGTAAAGGAATTAAACCCACGAGACCATTATAAGCGTTGTTCTCTTGACTATTGGACTCTAGAGCAGTTAGTAACTGACTCCTCACTGCCACATATGGAGTGAGATAAATCCACAACATACCCTACAGACTTCATTGCATCCAGGAAAAGTACCGTTTGGTATGGTTTACACGCTGATGGTATCATCGGTTCTTATTTCTTTAAATATGAGGTTGGATCACGGTGCGGTAACGGTCAATGGAGATTATTACCGCACCATGACTAATAATTTTTTGTTTGAAATATGGGTGACATTGATCTGGATGAAATGTGGTTTCAGCAACATGGCGCTACGTGCCTTACGGCGACCGCAGCTATTCAGTTATTGAAATCAAAATTTGGCGATAAGTTGATTTCAAGAAATGGACCTGTCGTGGTTGTGCGATTCAATACTTCTCGATTATTTACTGTGGGGTGACGTGAAGTCATTGGTTTATGCTTATAGGCCAGCAACAAATGACGCACTGGAGACCAACATTGTTCATGTTATTCGTAACGTACGGCCAGCAGTACTAGGAAAAGTGACCCAAAATTGGACGTCCAGAATGCGCTTCCAGAAATTTATTGCGAAAGCCGGGCACATGTTCCATTTTATGGCAGACACAATCGTCTATCCGCACATCTAATAGAAATTGGAAAAAAATCCAAACGACTCAATTTATCAAAAAAAAATTTTTTTCGTACTGATTAAATATTAAACTGATGAGAAAACTTTAAGTCAATGACTATCGAGTGCGTCTTGTCTTTGATCAATTGATAAAAAAAAATAAAAGTCAATTACTGTTTACTAGGAATATTTTGTATAGCAATGATACTTATTTTGAAGTCATGGGTATCTCAATAGTCAAAAAACTTTTGGCACGGCTGCGCTGCATCCATAAAAATTAACTGGATCGGTAAAAGTACGGATCTTTACTTCTTCAATAATGAAGTTGATGGGAACACTTTCCAACTTCGACAAGTGTAAAGCTGTAATTATCGACGAAGCGGCAAAGGAAAATAGTTAAGTCAAATGTCTACAAGGATCTATAGATTTTTGCGATGCCATAATTAATGAATGCAAACCTTAGACAAATTTGGAATAAATATTGTCCATATCATTGACAAGATACTGCTCTAAATGTTAAAGAAACTATCTGAAACCGAACTTTGGCACTACTGACATTTCCTTCAACAAAGATATAATTTTTTATCAAAACAGAAAATACATTTTCCACAACCCAATCCATGGTCTTAATATAACAGAAGGAAACAAACCAAACAAAACTAAATCAGTCGTAAGAAAAGGATTTAATTGTTGAAAATTGTGGCAAGTAAATAGACCACAATTTATACAACAAATAAATAAATTTAGACAAAAAATCTACAAAAAAAGGAGAAATCAGCAAAAGAAAAGTTGAAAGTAATTTATAAATCTAGCCAATATTTTATTTACTTCAAGTTCCGGTTGGTGAGTAAGTTGATCGTTATTGGTCAATATAAATGTTTCAAGTTGTAAAAACTAATTGATTGTGAGTGTATTTTTGTGGTCATGTGCACTTGTAAAAGTCTACTTAAAAAACCATCAATTTCTCATTGAGTAGAAATATTTTTTAGAAGACACATGCATGCGTATTCATGTGCATTGTATACAACAAACAAGCGAACGTATTACACATAAAATTATTTAAATAGTGAAGAAGGTGGTAATACAAGTTGAAGTGATTAAAATTATTATTCAAGGATATTTATATTCTAGTTGAAAAGTAGAAGTGTAAATTATCTGGAGTATTTCACTTGTTTTTAGGTTTAGTTTGTTTTTTAATTAAATTGTGAACGCGTTTTATTGAACTTTTTCATAAGATAGTGGCAGACAATGCTGCCA
The DNA here is from genome assembly GCA_937654795.1 of Cistogaster globosa. Taxonomy (NCBI): domain Eukaryota; kingdom Metazoa; phylum Arthropoda; class Insecta; order Diptera; family Tachinidae; genus Cistogaster; species Cistogaster globosa. Next base: position 6,570,181 of record OW569403.1, read on the forward strand.
GATAATTAGCTCTTACCCCAAAGTAGGGAAATATGTTAGTGTTAGCAATTTTTAATTAGGGCTTTTAAAAAGTCTATACGAGGGCTGCTCTATATATTTCTGGCCTAATAGTGAAAATGCGAATATTTATAATCAAAAATGGTTTTATTGTTTTTCAAAGTATTCTCCAGCATGATTTATACACTTTTGCATGCGCTCAAACCAGTTGTCGAAGATTGAGACACCTCTACAACATGGTTTTTGAACACCTTAACAGCTTCTTCTGGCGACGAAAATCGTTGACCACGCATTTTTTTCTTGATGTGCGGAAACAAGCAGAAGTCATTAGGTGCCAAGTCAGGGCTGTACGGCGGATGACCCATTAATTCGACGTTTTGGCCGGTCAAAAACGCTCTGGTTTGAGCCGATGTGTTAGAGCTCGCATTGTCATGGTAAACAATGATTCGTCTTCTCTTCTTGGTTTTTCGAATTTCTCCGATGACTTCAGGCAAACAAATTGTAGTGTACCACTCAGAAGTGACCGTCCTACGTTGCTCAAGCGAAACAGTCGCCACATGACCAGTTTTCCCGAAGAAACAGGCGACCATTTGCTTCGAAGTGCTTCTTCCACGAACAACTTTCGTTGGATTTTGCCCATCTTTAAAGACCCACGCATAGATCCATAATTCGTCACCTGTGACGATCTCATAAATGTCTTTTGAAGCACCGCAATTGTAGCCTTTTTTTGAGCGACTTTTAAATTGTGCGGGATCCAACGAGAACAAATCTTTTTTACGACCAGGTGTTCATGCAGTATTGAATGTATGCTGGTGGAAGAAATGTCCAAGGATGTCTCTATCTCTCGGTATGTCGCATGTCGATCTTGCATTATGAGTTCACGCACGGCATCAATATTCTCTGGCACAACAGCCGTTTTTGGACGACCTTCACGGAATTCTTCTTTGAGCGAGCTCCGGCCACGACTAAATTCATTATACCAATTTTTCACAGTGCTATAGGATAGTGCTTCATCGCCATACAAAGTTCATCAATGCACTCTTGTCGTAATAATCCACTTTGAAAGTTGTGAAAAATGATGGCACGAAAATGTTCATGAGTTAATTCCATTATTTTCTATATTAATTTTTTCAAGTCACTGTAAACAACACAAATAACGGTCGTACGTCAAAACGTTTTGAGTACGATTATGCTTAAAAATGACAAAGTTTCCGATGGAAATGTCAGATTGCACTTGACAGCACTCAGTGTTGCCAGGCCAGAAATATATATAGCAGCCCTCGTACTATTTTGAAGAAACTTAGTACTTTTAGTACTCTAAGTACTTTTTTTATATTTTGAAAATGTATTTTAAAAATACAAAAATATTTTTGTTAAAGTAAAAACTAACTGTTTTCCTTTTTAAGCAGAAATGTTTTTTTTTTTAGTTAAAGAAAGAAATTTAGCATTTTTGCTAAAACAAAAGACTTCAAATAGATCAAGTTTTCCGAAGTAACACATTGTTAGAGCGTAGATAGTGCGCAAGCTTGAAAATGTAAATATCTAAAATTTAGGAGAACAAGTCATTAGAACGAATCTAGCCAGATCCACAGAGTAAGAAATAAAAGAAATGGAGAAGAAATTAAGTGCAACAGAAGAGTAAAAAAAATTTGACATGCTGGTACTTCAATTAAAAGAATCCTCAGGTTTAAAAACAAAAAAAAAAAACAAAAAAACATTACAACATGTTAAATGTAAAAGTTGCCAGATTTGAGTTTTAAAGAACCTATAAGTGATTGTCGTAGAACACGTGAATCCTTAAAGTGTCAAGGTTTTAATCCAAAAGTACCAAACTCTTTTAAAAATGTTATCGCATTATATGTTCCTGATGCACGAGATGATGATATGGTTTCTTGATTAGCGATATAGCCGCGGATATATGGTCCTTAAAAGACGGTGCTACATGCCATACAGTCGGTAAAAAAATTCTGTGACTACACGAATTCTCTTCTAGTCGTGTGCTTCTTAATACTGGCTGTCTTATTTTTACATCTGTAGGATTATTTAAATAAAGAGATCCGTGAAAAAAAGAGGACAACCGATCGCTCGTATGTAAAATATGAAATTTTAAAGCTGAATTTCTCACTGCATCTGGAATAGAATTTCCGTTTAATGCACGTTTTGCCAATATACAGCCAGACTCCTTTTATATAAGGCAAAATATAAGAAAAATAGCTGCTTTAAATAGAACAGGTTTTTTAGACAAACTTTTTACTTATTTTGGGGATGTAAAGAAAAATCATATCTGGCAACACTGTTTGTAGATTAAATATATCAAACAAAAATTTTTTTATTATTTTGTTAATATGTTTATATTGAACATAAAAATATTGTATAATAATATTGTGCTAATTAGCACCCAACAAATAAATTGGATTTTTATTATTAAATTTTGTGGTTAATTAACACAATATTATTATTAAACAATTATTTTTTGTCCTAGAAAGTGTTTTAGTTTGCAATACATTAAAAAAAATATGTTATTTGTAGTAATTATTATATTATTTTATATTTCACATAAAATACAAAAAAATATTTGTTTTTAATTTTAATTCATATTCGAATTATGTAAATGTCAATATGCGGAAAATAAAAAGAATCAATTTTGAAGTTCAACTGATTAATTTAAGGATTTTAACTTCAAATTTAATTTTATAAACTTAAAATTTAATTTTAGAAATTTCAAATCAAATTTTATAAATACAAATTCATATTTGTTAAAATAAAATTTCAATTCATTAACTTTTATACAGTCTGACCGATCGCATGTAAAAATCTTATCAGTTATTTTTTCTTACATTTTTATTCCTTTAAACGAACAACATGTCTAATTTGTCTCCTAATGAATCCAGTCCATTGCGTCAACGATAATATAGGAGAATTTTGGCAATTAGGAATAGTAGTTCTTCAAACGAATCCGCACCAGATACAGAATTAAATTTATTTAGTTCTAAACGGGGATACCGTAGACCACCATATAAAAAGTCGTTGCTGAGCAGAAAAAAAGTTAAAGTTAAGTTAAAGTTAGTTAAAAGTTTTGAAGAAGGAAAAACTACTGCAGAATCTGCAGAAATCGTAGAAATAAGAATTTGTTTGTTTTTTTGGTTTTTAAGTTACTCCACTAATAGCACTAAAACCACTAGTGAAGAATTATTTGGCCACGAAATATTCATATCGCCATTACAAGTATCGGCAATAGCCCTTTAAGTAAAAACTTTTTTTTAAAATTGACACACTATTTTTTTATTTATTTATTTTCTTTTTTTTTAATCTGAATTTTTATTGGCAGGGGTACAAAACTACATCGCCAGGGTTTCCCACAAGTTTTTAGATATATGTAGCTTCTCTCCTGAACAGGATATTTGTATAGAAAATTATTTATTTATATTTCAGAACAGTGGACAGTTGAAAAACACGTGCGCGTTGCGTCTTTAATTATAACCTTACTTTTTTAAAGAAGGAAAATCTGCTCGCACACAGATGTTCCTCCTTCGAGATAAAGTAGCAAACTGACTATTTTTTATTATTAAAAAATATATTGATTTAAAACTCTTAGTGAACTAAGTATACGTCCGTACAATTCGAATGCCAAAAAGGCACTGGAATAAGAATAACACAGCATCTTCGAACATCTTCGAAAATAAATTGTTATAAAAAAGATGAAAAACTTGCAGCTAAAAAGCATGGCGAAAGAAGAAAAATTAATATAACAACAGAGTTATTAGGAAAATTGAAAATGAATTGAAATTGAAAATTATTAAGGAAAATATGCAGACTACAATCTACGACCTGCATTCAAATCGCTCAAAAATAACCCTTCAAACCGCTACAATAAATATTGACCGGTTGAATTCTGATAGCAATTTTCACATAATTGTCCACAAAGAAGTGATAAGATAATCTTCATAGATGAATCAGGATTCAACTATCACATGCGTACAACTAAGGCTAGATCAAGAATTAATACTGCTGCACATTTGATTGTTCGTACTGTGAGAGGACGGAATGTATCTCTTATAGCAGCCATGAATATACACGAAGTCATTGCTAAGTCGTCAGTAATATTTTTGTATTATTTCTCAGCTACTTTTTAATAAATTAGAAAGAAGTAACATTGCTAGAGCATGATTAGTTCTTGATAATTGTAAAATTCACAAAATAACAGAAGCACGAAATATATGTAGTTGCCGAACAACCCATACGTTGATTTTTTTCCACCGTAAGTCTAAGTTAAACCCGATAGAAAAGGTTTTTTCGAAAGCCAAAATTCGCGCAAGAGACTTTTTGGATGATCCTCAAAACAATATGAGTTTGGTGAATGTTATTAAAGCCTCCCTAGCAACAATTATATCGGAAGATTGTAGTAACTTCTTTGTAGATATGACAATGAAACTACCACAGGCTGCCGTAGGGCATACACTACATTAAAATCTAATAATTTGTTTTAATTTATGATTGATTAATTTATTTATTTCTTTTTAGTTTTGCTTATTTAAAAAGAATAATAAAAAATATTCTACTTTTGGAACAGAAATTGAATTTAGTGTTAAGAGAATTAATTTTGAAATTTATAAAATTGAATTTGAAGTTAAAAACCTAATTATAATTCAATTAATTCAAAAATTGAACAAAAATTAATGTGTAGACTTCATATTTAGAAAAAAGAAAATCTTTACAAAGACTTTTGAACCAAGTATCAGGGCGAAATTTCAATATTTATATGGAATTTTATTAGTGTTAAAGGTGGATTTAAGTTGATCAGTTTTCAATGACTGAAGACCCTTTGGCGTTATTGTGTTTTTTTGTGTTGTATTAATTTGTACTTACAATATTTCTTGTATATTTCATATGTAAACATGGTTCAAGGAGAGAATGGTAAAAAAGATCAGCGAGCCATTCCAATAACATCCCAACTCTAGCCATTAAAATGCATCTAGACAAGCGCTTAACCTGCTACGTAACTGACATATTTGCACAACCCCTACCTTAAGTCTAGATTGTATATCCTTATGCTCAATTAACTATGAGTATCAGAAATCGGTGTTATATTATTTTCTTAACACGCAAGGAAGTATTCAAGTTATTTTTTTATAAAGACGCCTCACATTGGTTGAACAGTGGCCGAAATTTATTTTTTTAATGTACGCCGATTTGAAAATTTTTTTGAAATTTGGTTGTCAGATATCTGAGTATTATGATTCCGTAATATTAGGCTGACATATTTATTATTTGTTTGGAAAGACACGCTTGAAGTTCATATATGTTGGCTTGCTTAAAATGGCATACAAATTTACTGTACATTCAATCGTTTGACTTTGTCGAATTTTTTCGTTAATGAAAATCGTCAGAGATGAGACATGCTTTAAAAAAATTGGAAAAAGTACCATATAAAAAATTTCGTAGAACAAAATATAGGTGTCAATTCTAAAAAACGCGCTGGTGAAGTGAAACTTTACATGGACAACAAAAGCAAATGTTTAAAAAATGTCTTTATTTGCTTGTGTTTTTAATACTAAATATACCGTTTTTGAGAGACTAAACTCCTCATACAAAATTCTTGCTTTTATTTAATTTTTGTAATGCAAGGAAAACAAAAACAATGATCACCTCTTTGTTTTTGTTTTCCATTCAATTTTCACTTCAACGGCGCATTTTTGAGAATCGACAGAATAAACAATATTAAAATTCCAATGTTCATCAGCTTCAGTTGACTGCATCTTTTTAGCGCTGTAGAGCGCTGTTTAACAAAAGATGTCAAATTACAGCTTAAAGTTTGCTGCCATAATTCTTTACTGTTTAAAATTATTACAAAATGTTATATACAAACTAGTCAAAAGCCAAAATTCAGAAAAAAAAGCTAGAATTCTGTGAAGCAAGGCATGGGTACAAAAAATGACGGCAATACGGCAAGAAGATCGACACAACAAACAAACAAATTTCATATACATTGCGTGGATACTGTCAAGTGATTTCTTAATCTCTATGTCTGGTATTGCGTGCCTGTAACTGTGCAGAAGATTCTGGTGAATCTGAAATATGTCTCTATCTAAAGGCCCCTATTCAATGAGTTCATTTTTATTTTTTACATTTTGATTATTTATATGAGGAAGCTCAGAAAGCGAGGAATAAAGACTACAGAGCCCATAGATTACATCAATCGCAAAGAATTGGACGTGTAGCCTCTAATGAAGACATAATGCATAATATTTTTTTGTTTTGAAGAAAACCCATTTATAAATAGATTTCGCTTAAAGCTGCAAATTAAAAAATTGGAGTATGATAATGATGTTAAAAAAAATAAAAAACTACGCTTAAATTACTATTCATGTTTTTCCTATGGGAGATGGGTGTTAAAGGGGGCGGATCAGGTAGATATTTTTAGGAGCCCATTCTAGAATTTTTTCGAATTTCACAGAACTAATTCCGAGTATTTTAAAATGCTATGTGCCAAAAAATAATGCCGTAGATCAAAATTAAAATTTCACTTTGTATGGGAGATGGGCGTAAAAGTGGGCGGATCATTTATATTAATACAGATATCCATGTAAAAATGCCTGTACGAAAACAGGCACTTGAAAAATCTCTCCCTTTATTTTTATACAATTTTAATTTCTTTAACTTGGTTTAATTTTATTTAAAGACAGAAAAACTCTTGCTTTATTCGATATTACTGTTTGAGACATCAAGATTTATGCCAACAAATGAATTATAAAAAATAATCCAAAACAATAAAATTAATTTTACAACCAACATCTTTAGCTGCCTGTAATCCTTGTAATTGCTCATCAGCATCCGAAAAGTAGACAAATTTTACATTTAAAATATGAAAATAACGTAAATCAATTTAGCAAAAGAAAAATACATAAGTGCAAGAACATAGAAAAAATAATAAAATAATTTAATAATATTTTGACAAATAATGACAGTTGTAATCAAATTATTTGTAACGACTTCAATGGCAACAACATGTGTTTTTTCCTCTTCATTTTAATGCAACAAAAACAAAAAAAAATGAATACGAAAAGAAAAATATGAAAAGTCTTTAAAACACTTTGCAAAATATACGAGGGAGTTTCATAAGTCTTTGTACAAAAACATACTTTTTAGTTGAATGAAATGGTTTATTTGCTTATCAAAACAAAGAGGAAGCTATCAATTAGCATCAAACGCCTTCGTTTTGACAAACATTCATTCGTCTAGGTATGTATTGCTATTCTAAATTTAGATTTTTATCGAAAAGTGATTTCTAAGAGATCCCCTTAACTAGTTTCCGATATCCCAGATGGATTGTGGTGGCTGGAATGCTGGAAACTCAAATTGAAAAGGAATATTAACTTCTCCTCGCCAAATACCTGACAGTTGTCACAATGTCTGCTGTAGAAGAGTCCAAGGGGAAATAATTTTACCAGGTGGCATCGTTGCGGCAGCTGACAATTTTTTTGTTTAGTTCTGTTATGTGTAGAGTAGCTATCAAATTTGAATCACTTTATATTACAAAAGTTCTTAAAAGTTCTTTAAAATAAAATGCAACAAGAGTCTTAAATCAATTTAAAAAACAAAACTAAAAACGTTAATTATATTTTAAAGTTTACCATACACTTAAGTGTATGTTTTTCTTAATACCCTGCCAGCATTTAGCAGAATATTTTTAGATAGAAGGCGCATCTTCGTTACTTTTTTAGATTAAAGAGACAATTTTACAAAAAGAAAATACATAATTGTCAAATTAAGATCTTCTTACAATCACTATTTCGTCTCTATTAGAAGTTAGTTGAACAAATATAATAATAATGCAAAAAACCTTCCCCTTAAATTTGTTATGTTACTCTACTAAAACTGAATTTACTAATGTAACAGATAAACAAAAACATTAATGTTCTTTAGTTTGACTTGTGCAGTGTTCGGTTATGTTAAATGAGTGTGAAAAATGATAAGACAAATTGCAAGAAATTGATTGATAAAAATAAAATAAAAAGTTATATGAAGCTGTAAGTAAATTTATGTTCACAAATTTGTTATTTATCTAAACAAAATATTTTCAATAACAGAATTTTCTTAATCTCTAGCTTTCTAAATTTAAATCCTTTTATTATGTTAAAATTTACATTTTCTGTTTTGACAAAGCAGAACTCTGTTACTTTTAAACATTTTATACTCAATACTGTTAAAGAAACTCTTTTAACAGACTTTAAAACTTTTAACAGAGACATATTCGACACTACTAGCAAGGCTAATTAATTTTACTAGGTGGTATCGTTGCGGCAGCTGAGAATTTTTTGTTTAATTTTGTAATGTGTAGAATAGCTGTCAAAAGTGAATCATTTTATACCACAAAAATTCTTTTTTTATTATTCTTTAAAAAAGAATTGTAAGAATAGTTTTAGATCAATTTAAAAAACGAATCTTAGTAAAAACGTTGTTGAAAAGGGTAAGATAAAAGTGTAGTAATTATTTGTGTTCTAAAGTTTATCAACACTTAAGTGCCTGTTTTTCTTTTTATTGTTGTATTGTTGTAGCCGCGCTGCCACCTTATGTGAATTCGCCTTGACTACTAGAATACTTATTTTAATCTTTTTAAGAGATGCTAAATAGTTTCTCATTAGCTGTATAACTGTAGTGGTACGTTTCTTCCCTACTGAGGATACTATTTAGATCAGAATTCGATATTATTTGCGATACATTTTAACGCCATGAAGTAAGGATGTAGTGACTTTTTCGATAGAAAATGCTTGCAGGGTATTGTTGTAGCGGCGCTGCCACCTTATATAAATTTGCCTTAAAAGAAGCCAAATCTGTTATACTTTTTCCATTTGATTTTCTAAACTCAGCGATTCTCTATCTATTTTTTAAAGTTCTCTAGAGTTTTAAGATTCCTCTATATTTTTTTTGTTTTTGTTGCTAAATGGACCGCCTCTTCTTTTCTTTGCTAGTGCAATATAAAAAAATGATAACATTCTCAAGTACATTTCTATTAACACTTCACAAAAACCCAGGCCTCAAATTTGTTTTTGTTTTTTTCGAGGTGGTTACATCCCTTGTTGACTGTTGTCGAATATAAAGTGTTTTTCAGCAGCTATGCATCCGTTAATTGCTGTAATATTTTAATAGGGTGGGCGTGGCATTATCCCGAAATCCTTTTAATACCCATTTTGTACTGCAATGTTGAAATCACTGAATTATGTAACATTCTCCTGGCCTGAGGTAACTAATGCTTCCTAAACCGTCACCAATTTCCGCTGATATCAAGAAGCAAAAATTTTTAATTTAGATGGACGCCCGGATTTAACTTTATTTAGCCCTTTTAAAAAAGTCCTAACCTAACTTATCTTAAATTTTTTATCCATTTGTACTTTCAAGAAAGATTTTCTTTTGTATCCTTTTTATTTTATTAAAAACTGCTCCTATTTGTCTCTCTAAATCGAATCTTAATACTGTGCTATGTGATTTAGTAAAGACTTATTGAGTTGCCTTCGTATAATATTACCAAGTATTATTTTTTGTACGAGCACGTATGTGCACTTGTTTGTTACTTATTTGTTTTGGTTTGAGTAATTGAAATTCTATTTTAACATCATGTTATTCGAACATTACATTTAGCAGCAGACTCCTCAGCTCATGGTTCACATGATTTAAGAGTTTTTTTTTAAATACATGGATTTCATACGTGTGTTCTTTTTTATTTTATTTGTTTTTACGATTTCATTTGTTTTATTGTTGTATTTACATACAATTCTAAGAGGATTCAAATGTCAAGTTATTCTTGCCTTTGTGTGTGTGAGTCTATGTAAATAACATAAAACTATAAAAAGTGTAACATGAGACCAAAAATTTATGTCTATTTATCATCACTATTGTCATCAACATTATTTTCTTCTTCTTCGATGATGGGCTTTTTTATACGTACAACAGTGTGTGTAGGCTGCCACTATTTTAAAATGTGTTAAATACTAAATTTTATGCCAGTTGTTATTTTCATGACTTTTTCTTATGGCAAATAAAGAAAAAGCTATAAATTTTGAAAAAGAGCATTTAAAGAACACAATATTTAGTTTGCTGTTTTTATTATAAAACCACAAAAATTTTTGGTTGTCTAAAAAATGTTTTGAGAAAAACAAGAAGTTAGTAAATTTAATATCTAGAATGTAATTGATTGAAATACTTTTTTTTAAAGAAAAAAGATTAAAGCCAAAGCAAGTAAAGTAGATTAAGGCCCTTCGTTCATCCCCAAGAACAAAAGGCTTGTGGTAGAAGGGGTTTCAATAAAAACGAATGAAAAGCACAGAGTAAAAAAGCATTAAAAAAAATCTTACAAAAAAAATATTATGCTTTAACTTTTACTAAAAACACCATGACTTTACACAGCAACCTAAGGATTCAAGATTTATAAATATAATTCTTATACAACCAAAGTTCGACGTTATTCTCAATTTGCGTGACATTCTAAATTTCTCACTCTCGTAAGAAATTACCACGCCGTGAGTCCATGCATGCAGGATGTTGATTATAGAGCAATCGCATTTAGACCGTATCACTCTCTTGTTGAAACCAAAACTTTATTATCAATCGAGAGAAGGTCAAGAATGGGTCGTCAGCAAACTAAACTTAAGCGAAAGTCAATTTTCAATTGTTGTTGGTACCCAGGAAATGAAATGTCATTGTATTCCAGGCAGTGGATGAAAAGAAGCCTTTTTCGCAGACGTTTCATACAAAAATACAAACTTATTAAAATAAAAAGTTGTGGGTTAAAAGTTAAAACACTTTTTAAATGAAAAGGTGTGCAAATGAAACAAATAATTTTCTTTTTCTTGCTTAATATTTAAATATTTCCGGAATGTTTTTTCTAAAATCATTTTTATTTGGTTTTCTTCATTCGCCTTTTGGCTGCGTAAATTTAATTTAACAACCATTATTTATTTAAGAGCATTGTACTCATCTTACAGTTCCGGTAACGTTTCGTTATGTTTACTTTTGTACCCTGGTTTAATAATTGATTTATAGAATAAATTAATTAATTGAAATTAATTTTATTATTTCTTTATTCTAGATAACACATCATTAAGATAAAAATAACTTTAAAAATAAAAAGGTGTGCCAAAGTTAACGTAAGATTTAATTTAGAATGATAAACAGTTTTTTCTTGAAATTTTTACTGCTAATGGAATCATAAAGTACAAGGGAAAGTCAGTCGCAGGTTGAAAATCAAGACTTCGCTGGTAGAAGCCAACTTTTCTGTTGAAATCTCCAGTGACAATTTCGTATAAATTTTTAATTTCAGTAAACCGATTTTAAATTTGCTGCTTCTATGCGTGAATTAATATAGACTTAAGTGCACTGATGAATGGCGGAGGGAAGTTACGCCATCACGAATTTTTTCACACGATAATTAATTTTTTTTGCAGACTACATAGCATTTAAAACCAAATGACATCCCAGTAATAGATTCGATTGAGTCAGAATAAACTTTTTGAAAAACTTTACTACCTGTATAATCTCATATTAATTGTAAGTTTTCCATTATAATTTAAGGCAACAGAGCAGAACTGTAAGTGATTCACTCGCTTCCCTCCATGATCTTTGCTTGTTAGCTTACTTTTTTATTACTTATATCGCTTAGTAATTGGATCTTAAGCTGTAGATCCCATTTAAGTCGCCGATAAATTTATTCTTATGTATTGAACCTTCAGCTACTTTAAGCCCAGTGACTGTTTTGGGTTTCGTTTATTTATTTATATTTTAAACAATTTTAAAAGCATTTAAATGTTTTTTATATTTTAAATAAATTCAATTATTGATTAAAATCAATATTATTTTTAAAAGATTTTTTAAAGTTTATCCAACTTCTTTAAAAGCAAACTTTACAAATTAACATTCAACTCCTTTTGCTTTTGCTTTTTCTTTTTCAATTCTTATTTATAATTGTTGACAATGAAAATAATGGAAAGAAAATTTAAAGCTAAATAAAATAAAAGAAATTTCCCTTAAACCCTTAAACCAAAATCAACAAATAAATATCCACCATTTACAAATTATGGAATTATTCCCATTTTGATTATTTCTTTTTATTATTTTTTTTTTTGGAGAAGAGCAAACAAAACAACACTAAGTAAAGAAAATTATTTTCATTGAATTTTTAAATAAATCAAGGATTTATTGTGGTGCTGACAAAAAAAAAGAAAAGGAAAAAAAGGTCAAAAAAGAACAAAAACAACGATGACTTACTGTTTGCACAAAGTTGGTGGCAATGGAATTTTTTTGTAAGGAATAAACTAGAAAACCTTTTGTTTGGCTTCACCGAATTTAATGTAACCTAAACCAAAAACAAAAGTTTTTAAAATGAAGCAAAATATACAATTAAAATAATTTGAAATATAAAACGACACACATAAATGCTGTTACGAAATTTTAATTAGCACTTTTACATTTTTAAATAAAAGAGTTGTTTACACTTACAAAAATATAAATATTTAAATAAAAGAAACATAAAGAACATGATGCCAGATCTTTTCATAAAAGTAGAATCTAGACGATTTTAATCTCCTATAAATAAAAAGTACTGCTACAAGAGGTATCGCTGTATTGTATGGCAAAATGTCGTAAAACAACTTTTTGAGTTCATTTGTAAAGTGCATGTTTTAAACAGTGTTATTAACATAATTATACTGCAATTCATTCCACTAAGTGTTAATTTTTTTAAATAATTTTTAAGTCTTATTTGAAAAAAATCATCCAAAAAGTGTCAAGTCCTTAATTACTAAAACAAGAATTTTACGAATAACAAACAGATGAGCGAGGATTTGAGATCGGTGTTGCTTTTGCTTTTAGGTTACTGAAGTATGGAATGTAAATGTGCAGCACTGCTAGCAAATACATACTGAGTGCAAATTCTATGGTGTCCCCAGCTTAAGATCCAGCTAGTAAGTGAAATTAGTAATAAAAAAATTAACCAACAAGCGAAGATCATTGAGGCAAGCGAGTAAGTCACAACTAGTTTTGCTGTGTTGCAATAAAAGTAACTTTCCTCATAAATGATAGTGGAAAAATATTTTACAATGGTGCCATCAGGTAGTGAATATTTAAAAAAATTATATTCTGACTCAATCGAATGTATTGTTGGGATGCCAATTGGTTTCAAATGTCATGCTGTCTACAAATTAAGTCAACTATAGTGTGAAGCATTTTGTGATGGCCTAACTTCCCTCTGCCACTCATCAGTAGAATCAAGTTAATAACAATTCATGCCTAGAAGTATCATTTAGCGAATTTTAAAATTCAAAATTTAGAAAAATGCTCATGCAAATTTTCTACAGAAGAGTGAGTTTGTACCAGCTTAGACATGCTCTCCATCTGCGAGTCTTTGGCTTATACTTAATGACTTAATTTATAGTAAAATTCTAAAGATCTATGACTTCTGTCTAATTGAAATCTTACGTTAAGTTTAGCACACCTTTTATTTTCTATTTATTATTATTTAAATCGATGCATGATCTAGATAAATCTGTATTTTCTTGCGGCCAAATAAAAATATGAAATTGAACATTGAATTATAAATTATTGTTTCGATGTGTTACAAACGAAATAATAAACACATAATACCTACCAGAAGAGATAAAGTTTATTTACACTCTGTGTATTTCTTAGTAAAATATACAAACAATAAATCCTGTCTGTTGTTTTGTTAGTACTTGTATTGAAAAATCCAATAAATTTGTATTTTATTTATTGGCAAAATAATTTATTTAAAAAAAAAACAAAAAAAACTTTTTTTTTAAATGTTGAAAATCGTTTTTCAGCTTCTTTAAGCCAATTTTCGCGTCCTAGCAAATGCAAAGCATGAACATGCAAACATAAATTCAATTTTTATTTACATTTCCATAAACATCTTTAACAGTTTCTTCTATTAAAGCTCCTCATTTTTTTTGGCGTTTAATTTTTGTTTAAATTTTATTTTCATTTTTATTAGTCGTTTCAAAATTGCCAGTTTTTGTTCCATCATGTCGTAAAAGCATTTGTAGTTGTTAGGAGAGTAAGTATGTATTTGTATGTGTGTGTGTTGGTACACTAAACGTTATTGACTTTTTTAGTGTCATCACTTTCAATTTAACCACATACTTAGCTTCTCCAACACAATACAAAAAACATTTTCCTGTAAACACTTTTCATTTGTCCAACCATACATCCATACATCCTTCCATACATTCATTCATTTCTTCCTTTATTTATTGCTGTATTTGTTGCTTTATTTGTTGTTGTTGATTTATTTTTGTATTTTTTGTAAATTCATCTCATGAAAGGACTAAAATGCAATCATCTCAAAATTTAAAAAATCAACTCACGTTTTGTACAGTAACGGCAGTTATTTGTTTTTGTGTTTTATACAGGGAGGATTATTACGCACAAATAGGAACTGATAGAAGGCCATTTTAGTTTTCGTAACCTTTGTTTTTACTATATTTATTTGCAGTACTCTACTTATAACAGGGACAACTGATGGCCCTAATCGCGGCAACACTCTGGTTTTTATAGAGTTACCAGATGGGTGTTAAAACCTGAACTGCGAGAACGAAACCCTCTGCAAAACTGAATATGAAATACTGGCATCAAGTGCATTTTTAATTCATTGTATCTAACGGATTTTTTAAAAGTCTCCTTCCTCTCGTTTCCATTTTATTTATTTATACTAAATGATGCCAAATTACTTGCAGTTGTTGCCAGACGACGGTTATTTTTTATTAAGTGGTTCGTTTTTAAAACATTGAAGCTTGTAACTCTAGGAGCGGCAGAATGGTTCACACTTGTTCAACAAAATTGTGTTTTTTTTTTAACGAAAGTTAAAGAAATTTAATTTAAAAAATTAAAGGCCTCATGAACGAACGCCTTGATTTTTACTTTGTAGAAGCTTATAAATCAGTTTAAAACGCTGCACAATGGAACGAGAAGATAAAACAGAAGATTACTAAAAACCTATTGCTTTAAAAAAAATTTTGCGATAGTAAGAAAATAAAGAAATTGAATATAATCAAAACTTTTTATTTTTTTGTTTTTATTTAAATTTAAAAAAAAATTATTCCAAAATATTTTTTTTTTTATTTTTTTCTTAATAATAATATGTGATAATCAATAACAGAATTAATGACTTGCAGATACGCTTCAATATTTAACTTAGCTACCCATTAATTGTTAAAAATACTGTACAAAAACAATCAAAACGTTTCATTAGCCTTTCATACAAAAACAAAAAGTTTTTTAAATTTTTAAATGGCAACGAGCAAAATCGTATCATTTGGCGTTTATATCATCTATCTGCTTTAACATAATACAATCGTATAATTGCGTTGTGTAGCTAGCTAAGCATTAGTTAATAAACTGACAAACGTTTCCAAAACGTTTTTCTCAAAATATATCAATTTTGGTTCCATGATTTTTTCTTCTATTTGCCTGCTTTTAGAAGAAATAATACAAAATTAATGGCAAAATTATTTTTATTATTTCTATTTAATTTTTGTTTTACTCACTACAAAGAGCAAGACAAAACATAAGCAAACGATTCGTGTTATTTGTTTACGTACTCTGGTCAGCAGTAAATAATAAACAGTGGGGGATTTGATAAAATAAATGGTATTAATTTGTAGCTTATTAACAGGAAGATCGATTGTATTAGAACTTCACTCGGCTATAGCTTAGATATAGCTACGGTATGTTAAAAATTGGGCGATATATTGCTCAGGGAGTCCACAACTCCAAGCTGTAAAAAACATACTGCAGGGGTACGAAAAATTAAAACCGTTGCCGGCTCTAATTTTTTAAATTCTTATGAAAGATCCGATAAAGCTCTAAAGGTTTCTTAATATATTTTATTGGAGCAGCTCTAATCGCAGTTAAATCACTTTTAAGTTTTCTCAAAAATATTATTATTTTGGATTAAAAAAGATTTTAGTATTAAGAAAAAAATTCTCAGAAAATCTTTTCTAGTTCAAAAATTTTGGATAATATATTATTGTAAAAACTATGTTTATTCAAAATATTATCCAAAAAATATAAATTAATTTATTTTTTTTTTAATTGCAGGGAAAGTCAATTTTAAAAAAGATTCTTTTTTAAACGAAATCAAAAGGCCTAAACATGGTTTGAAATATCCAATTATATCCTTTCCTACCGTGGTAATGAAATATTTTCTCTACCTCATTTTATGATAGAAGCAAAAGAAAAGAAATAAAAAACATAATTTTTGGGATTTTTAAAACTTTTTTAGGAATTGTAGAATTTACACTAACTTTTCTAAGTAAATTCCATAAAATTGAAAACTGTTATGCATTTGATTGAGAATAAAATAAATTTAACCATTAAAAATTAATAAACTTCCATTTTAATTCAATAAAAAATATTTTCCCCGCTTTTTATAAAAAATCTTCTTAAAACTTTTTTTACTAAAAATGGAATAAACATTTTAAGAGAAGAAAAAATTTATTGAGCTAGAGAACCGCCTTAAGTAAAGGAACAAGGTTATCATCTTCTTAAATTTAAAATCGAGAAATATGCTGTTTGTAGACTGTTCTTACACACAATAGCACTTGATGGGAAAAGTGTACAACTTGCGGCCTGCAAAAACCTGCTTAAAGAAAAATTAAATTTTATTAAAATTTAAAGCTTAAACTTTTATTATTACTTTTGCAAAACTGTATTATTAAAGCAGTAAAATAAGTTTTTTGTGTAAAATTAGCAATAATTTCTTCTTTTGTTTTCCACAGTGCAAAA
This sequence comes from Cistogaster globosa, assembly GCA_937654795.1. Classification (NCBI taxonomy): domain Eukaryota; kingdom Metazoa; phylum Arthropoda; class Insecta; order Diptera; family Tachinidae; genus Cistogaster; species Cistogaster globosa. The sequence continues at coordinate 6,586,969 of OW569403.1, forward strand.
TAAAAAAAAACAAAACAAAACAAAATAGAAAATAAAATAAAGCCAGACAACAAAATCTATCACTCTCTCTTTTCAGTTGAAAAATAAAAAGTTTATAACTTTACAAACTCAAATAATAAAAAAATAAATCACGGAAAAAAATCAGATAAATAAAAATCAACAATGACAATAAAAATAAAAGCAAAAGCAAAAGGAAAAGTAACAATAAAACAGCATGAAGAAAAAGTTTAATGTCGTTTTGTGGTTTTCAACTGCAGGTTGATGACATCTGTTGTTCCCTGCCACCAACAAACAATAACAAGGGTAACCATATAATAAAGACATATGACAGACACATTTACACACACAAACACACACACATATACACATACAAGATACGTAAATTGTTAACATGGCCATAAGATGCTGCTGATACATTAGAGGAGTAGAAAAGAAAGTATAAAAGTTATTTAAAATGAATCGCAAGGGAAAAAAACAAATAAGAAGATGAGCACTCAAGCGGAAATTTTATGTTTCCTTTGCAAGTGTCAAATTAATTCAAATCAAAAACTTTTTTTAGATTTTCTATTTAATATTATTATCGATGATACATTAAAAGTTCAATTACTACAATTTTAAGGAAGTTTTGTCTGAGCTCTTCTATGTTTTCATCAATTTGTTTGTGAACTGACTTTATTTAATGAATTCTTCTTATTGATAGTTCAACTTTAATTGATGTAAAGATAATGTCTCATGGTTGTCAACACTAATGGTTTTGTTAATGTTAATTTGATAATATCAAAAGAATTTCAAAAAAAGTTTATTTATAAGATGTTCTTTTGATTAATTTCGCATAATTTTCCGTAACAGTTTTCAAGGCCGGTCATATTCTTTTTAAATATTTTTTAATCCAAGATAGCTATTTATCTTTCTGACCGTCGAATGGCAGGCAAATGTTATATGTTTCTAATTAGGTCTTGTCTTTGTTCAGAGGCGGGCTAACAATTAATACCTGTCATTCTGTATTTTAAAATTACAGAGCTCTGTGCAGATGAATATTCTTTCTTGTTTATTGCTGTGAAGTTTAACAAATTTTTAATAGGATTTTTCTAATACGACAGGGATAGATAAGAAAGCTTCACAAGAGGTTAAAAGGTTTGTCTTCGAAGAAACTCCGGTGTTATAGGCTAATGGAAGAACCCTAAAGCGAAGGATATTTCTGAGCCAGTAAACCCTTTAATTGAAAGTCCTCAAAAGTATTTAATAATAATTAATGTTATTTAAGCAGGATCACTGCTTTGGTAACAGGTCATGGAAGCTTGGCCAGGATGTGAATGGAAGAAGATTAAACTTGCAGATGTTTCCTGAAGATGCTGGGACCACAGCACATATTGAGAGTGTGTGTTCAGCCATTACTAGCTTTAGGCTTAAGACAACATAAAGTTTTGGAATATGGGTTCTCTGAAAGCCTTAAGTCTTGGAAAATGTTGGCAATTAAGGAAGACCCAAAAGTTACCTGTCTTCTGCCTGAGATGACCACAGTCGAGAGTAAAATTTAGTAACAGCTAAAGACTCAAAGAAAGCAAAGTAGATGAAAATAACCATTCTAGTGCTAGAAATAATTGAGGAGTGAAGGGTTTTGAAAAGTAATTCAAAACATTAGTGTTTTGCCTTGATAGCTTTATGGTCAAAGTTAAGTATTTAATGAAATAGTCCAAGGACTTTTGTTAAAGGCTGCACGCGGCACTTATACTTTTGAAAAAACAAAAAATAAGAATCGCATCAGAAAGAGCCTCTAAGCAGGAGGCCAGGATGATTTTTCGGTATTAAGAGATCATTAATACTTTAAAACGTTTTTTAAATTCAAAATGGATGGAAGATGATCCTCTTCTACACAATCAAAAACTTCTTATGATTGTGTCACCTTCTCTGGGAAGCGATGGATTAAGGGAGACAGATGGTGAAGAAAGTATAGAAAAGCTCAACCATTTTTTAATTACGTACTATGTTTTTCAAAGAAGTATTGCATGACTCAGGTATCAAGTAGATCATTGATTAACTGTGTCTGGCTTAAATTATAATCAAAGCAATAAAAGTTTCCGCTCAATTTGCAGAGCTGTAAACCAATTAATATTTTTTAATTTTAATTCGTTGCAAATTAATTAAATTTCGAATTCATTTTTTTACAGCAAAAAATAATTGAATGAAATTTAAATCAATTCAAATAAATTAGGCAGAAATGAATTTCAACTTGTTTCCAATTAAAATGAACTGTCAAAGTGAATTGCTATTTATTTCTAATTTGTTTGAACTGAATTAATTTTGAATTCATTCAAATGAGTTAGAACAACGAATTGCAATTCAAGCTATTGCCTACCCAGACATTACTCCCTATTCAGCTTTTCCCAATAAAAGCCATTTTTGAGCTCAATATTCCATACAAAATCTTAATAATTTATTGCACAATATTTAAATAAATAAAAATAAAAAATTATTAAAAAATTCGATATTTAAATCTCAGACATAAACCAATTGCGACTTAACTAAACAAATTTTTAGAAATTTAAATTTCAGAAACAAACCAATTGCGTCTAAACCAAATTAATTTTGCCAATACTCCCACACAGAATATTGACTCAATAAAAGTGCATGTATAAACACACTATTTATGAAATGAAAAAATAGTTCCAATGAATCGAATTTAAAAGCAGATCTATGGGAAATGAAAATTTCTGTTACTAAACTGAATATATCGAATGATCAAAGAAAACATTGAGTAGTTTACTGCGTATTTACTAACAAAATCAATTAAAATTTCATCCAATGAGTTGGCAATGAATTACAAATTGCTTTTTTAAATTTATTTCAATAAATTCAAAATCAATTCAATTCAAATGAATTGGAAATGAATTTCTACTCACTTTGAAAAATTCGTTTAAATCAAAAACGAATTGCAATTCATTTTATCCCAAATTTATTAAATTTATTTTAATTTCATTCAGTTCAGTTCCTTTTTTTTTTTTTTGTAATAAAAAATTAGTTTTAAAATTGCCAATTCAGTGCATGAATGATTCGTGAATTAATTAAAAAATGAATGATTCATTTACAGCTCTGGTACTCAGCATGATTTTTATTTAAGTAAAAAGGCGCATTACAAACAAAAAAATTTTTTTTCAGAAATTTTAAGTGATTAAAGATTCTTTTCTATTTCCCTGTTTTGTTATGAGAAATTTATTCTGTTTTTTTTTTCTTTTTTTTTTTTTTTTTTTTTTGTTTGTCTGTCTGTCTGTACATGAACGCTGATATCTCTGGAACCACTGCATCGATTTTCATAAAAACTAGTGCATTTTGTCCGTCTAATATTCCTCTTTCAAAATGTGTGCCAGTCTTATGCCATTTTTACCAAAATCAGTTATATGATAACTTTTCAACATGAACGCTGATATCTCTGGAACCACTGCATCGATTTTTATAAAAACTAGTGCATTTTGTTCGTCTAATATTCCTCTTTAAAAATGTGTCATACTTGTTACATACTCAGCATGATTTTTATTTGAGTAAAAAGGCGCATTACAAACAAAAAAATTTTTTTTCAGAAATTTTAAGTGATTAAAGATTCTTTTCTATTTCCCTGTTTTGTTATGATAAATTTATTCTGCTTTTTTTTTCTTTTTTTTTTTTTTTTGTTTGTCTGTCTGTCTGTGAAAAAAAAATTAATTCAAGAATTGCTAGTTCAGTGAACGAATGATTCGCGAATTAATTCAAAAGTGAATGATTTTTTTAAAGCTCTGGTACTCAGCACGATTTTAATTTAAGTGACAACACCCAGTTCAAATTTTAAAACAAAGAAATTTCTGTCGGACTTTGGATAGTTTTAAGTGATATAAGATTCTTTTCTATATTACTGTTTTGTTGTGATAATTTAACTCAGTTTTTTTTGGCATAAAAAAAATTTAGATTTAAAATTATTTGGTATGAAAATTTTGTGTGAATATTTCATTTAAAAATACTTTTCAAATCTAAATTCATTTTTATGAATATGGCAGTACAAATGAATTTTTATATTAAACAAATAAATACTGATGACATTAGATTTTATGATAGTTAGCAACATTGGGTACCACTGCTTTAAAAACCACAAATTTTGTTTTATTTCTCTCACTGTAAAAAAGGAAAATGATAACATCAATAAAGGCCAAGTAATTTAATCAACTAAAAACTAAAATATAAAAGAGCAGAACAACACAATTTAACTGCATTTTAAAAATATAAACTGCTGAGAGTAGAAGCGGCAACAAACTGATTTGATGACATCTCAAACCACCCATGTTTTGAACCAACTCCAAGACTCTTTACTAAAATATTTAAAATAAAAACAAATTTATTAATACTAATGTAAGTCATTTTATTAGAAATTGGTTTTCAAGATTTCAATTATAAATATTAAATTAAGCCAACACAATCAAGTGCTACTGTTTGATTATATTTTAGAAATAATAATAAAAATAAAAATTCATTATTATTTTTTTTTTCAAACATTAATTTTAATGCGCCAAATGATGCCTGTATTTTTATGATTTTTGTATACTTTATATTCATTAATGTGTTTCGTGTTATTATTGATAATGATAAAAAAAATATTAAGAAAAAAGTGCTTCAAAAAACAAAAATATTTTGGAAATACTTAATAAAATATGTGTAATTTGTACTCGTATAATACGAGTAAATTTATATATAAATAAAATTTATTTTGCCACAAATATAAAATTACACAAAAATAAATCCCTTGACGCTTAAAAACCATTTTATATAAACGACTATAATAAAAATTGGCTTATTATAATAACTTAAAGATACAATTGTAGAGTAATAATTTTACCGAACTAACTACCTTATTTAATTAAAGTTGAAGTTGATTTTTATTTTCACGTAATTAATTAATAATTATTAGTACATTATGCAAACTGTATTTCAATATAAGAATCGATGTAACATCGATGTTTTGGTTGACGATATATCGGCGATACATTGGCGTCAAAACTAAAAAACAAACATCGACATCGTTTATTTGTGCTCTGCTATCTTAAAACACGTATTTATGTGCTTTCATTACTTTTATTATTTTAAATAAGCAGGCTTGATCTGACAATCTCAAGTCGCGTGCGTTTGTTTTCGACGGCTAGAGCAACGTTATTTAGGACAGAAAAGGGCTTCTGGGACTAGATTATCCAAACTTATTTTCCTAAACTCTATATGAAAATTATTGGATAGTAATTATAACAAATAAAATTTTGAAGAATTATTATTGTGTTTCATTTAAAATATGGTGAATTTATGTATAAAAATATTTGTGACTTGGTCTGCATATGAGAAACTTAAAATATCGATGTATCGCATTATTTTTAGCATTATTTTTTAACACCGACGATGTTGCATCCCTAATTTCAAAACAATTTTTTAACGCATTAGCATTTTAGCAATGCCAAGAAAAAGTTTTTTCTATTAAATAAAATCGACAATAGAAGATTTTTATTTTAAATTTGCTATTGAAACATATTATAAAAATATTTTTTTTTATATTTTACGATACAAAATTTTACTTTTTTCCGTTTCTTTATTTAAAAACCGAATCCGAAAGAAGAATTTTCAAATAATTTAACTTAGTTTATATCTATTTCTTTCATAAATTCCTTTTAAGGCTTATAAAAGCCACCATCAGATAAAACATTCAAAAATGTGTGTATAGCTTTAATATTTATCCCCAAAGGGGTGAAGCCCATTTCTTAAATAATATATCCCGAGAAATTTTCAAGTTTTCATATTCTATTTCATTAAAAAAATTAATTTGCTTTTGAATTTTTGTTTTTTCTTGTTGTTATTTAAATTGGTGATAAAATGTTAATTATTTCTGACTTTTAAATTATGCATTTTTTTTGAAATTACATACAAAACGAAAAAGAAAAACAGAATAGAAAAACAGGATTTTAGAAATTGATATGGTTGCACGAATTTTCATAATTCCCGCAAACGTCAGAACGTTAATATGGCGATGAAAAGAGAAAGTGGAACTACCTTCTATTTTTATATCATGGTACAAATCGTGCTCTTGGCTGTCCACAGTATGCATAAAAAACATTTTTTTTGTATTGGGACACCCTTTAATTTTTTTCATATAAAGAAAAATTCTCAAAATCGGTTCAGAATGAATGTTCAGAATAATGTTAATTTCTACAGCCGGAGGCATGAAAAAAGAAACGTTAAGACTATTTGAAAATCTCCTTCTTTTTTTTAAATCGGTTAATAAAGAAGAATATAACAAGAAGTGTTTCTTAATATTAAAACTTGAAATTTATGTCATTAAAAGTGAATAACTTTGCAGAAAAAACGACAAAAATTATAACTATTTTTATTATTCATTTTGGAGCTAAAAGGGAAATCGAAAAAAAAGCTACAAAAGAGAACAACTGCTCTTAATTTTAGAAAAGCACATCAGACATTAACTTCACTGTTGAGGACCTTTATCTTTTCCTACATTCATGAGGATTATATTTCATTTATGGTCAGAGAGAGGTTGTAAGAACAGAGGTAAGATCGGACAGGTTTAAGTATTGCTTTTATAGCAAAAATATAAAATCCCAAGGCACTTAAATCAGTGCTGCAAGGAAAAGACAAAAAAGTAACTTTTTTATTAAAAGTTACATTTTGATTTTTTTTAATAAATACTAATTTAATGTAATTTATATAAAATATAGTAAATAATTTTATTCCATATTTTAGGGAAAATAACAAGGCAACCAATTTATTTACTGAACACTTAAATAAAAAAAATAGAAAAACGTATGGAAACGCAAACTTAAAGAAATAGTAAATTTTAGCCCAAAAGATGAAGCTTCCTATATCTTTGAAGCGAAATAACTTAAGTTGCTAATAATTTTCTCGAATTTTAGCAGAGTTTTCTCTACGGAGTAAATGCAGCACATATTATTTCACAGTTGGAAAAAATTGTTGTCAGAAACATTTTTCTGTTTCTAAACATAAAGGAAGAAACATTTCGTGATTTCTTACGAGCAACATTGATTATTTCATGTGGAAAATTTAACTCTAAAAATGTTGTTTTATTGTTCTCACGTATACTACATTGTTTAAGAAAAATAAGCAGCTTTGAAAAAATGTTGCCAGAAATATTTCATATGTTTTTCTATAGTAAAAACAGAGTACTATTTTTGCAACATTTTCTCATGACTTTTTCATACAATTTTTTTTCGTATGTAGTTTGACAACATCTCGCATGAAAAGCTCAACAAAGTACCAGTGCTTAATTGAACAGAGTACAACTTCAGCAAAATTATTATACCCCTCACCAAAAAAAAGTGAAAAAAGAGTATTTATAAGTTTGTCATTCCGTTTGTAATTTCTGCATTCATTTCCGATCCCATAATGTTTATGTATATGATTGGAAATTTTCGTCTGCGTTAGTGTTGAAATCAACTTTGTCAAGGTACTAGATGAGCTAGAAAAAATTTACTCGCCAATCGATTAGACAGAGTTTTGAAACTTTTGCTATTGAAAATCGGCAAGATCGCTCCATGCCCCTCGAGGCAGTGGGCTAAACACTAAGTCTACCTCTAATTTCTTCATAGCATTTGGAACAATGAAGTAACTCCAATCTAAAAAACAAATATATAGGGCGGTAAACAAAAGTTAGTCAGTTAGTCAGGAGTGGCAGCCTCTCACGACGAAGCTCACTTGAGAACAACTGTATGGCCCCTTGTGACACCACAAGAATGACGGGGCAACTCCCCCTACTCAAATGAGAACCATGAAGATTCCGGGATGAACTTCGCTATGTCCCCTATAGAGTGAAATGATAGCTCCGTAAGATTCTTATAAAAAGGAGAGCCCAAAATTCTAAATCTTCTTCGAGCCAGGAATGGTCAATGGCACAAGAGTTGCAGAACGATCTCTTCCTCATCCTCCGAACCACAGCTGCAACAGAAATCATTATAGGGCAACCCCAGTCTTTCAGCATGCCTGACGATTAAACAGTGACCAGTAAGTACCGAGACCGTAACACTTATAGATTTCCTGTCCAGTCCGAGCAGTTGCCTGGTTGGCCTAAGGTCCAGTGTAGTCCACAGTTGTCTGGAGATACAGCAGGGACTTTCCTCCACCCACAATTTGCGAGCCAAATCGAAGTGTTTCTTTATGGCCAGTTTAACCGTTGTCAGAGGAATAATAAGGAGACTATAGGAAGCAATGTACCCCGTTTGGCGAAATCATTGGCCTCTCAGTTTTCCAGGATATCCCTATGACCAGGGACCCAAATCAGATCAATCTGTTTCGCTCGGATAGTGTGTTTAGTGAGGAGCGACATTTTAGGACCAGTTAGATGTACAATATGCACCAGCAAGCGCCCTGATTGCCGCCTGACTGTCCGAAAAGATCCGAAGGGCAAGACCGAAGCCTATTTCGGATGTTTTCAGAATAGCCATTACCTCGGCTTGGAAGACACTGCAGTAGTCAGGGAGTCTAAAGGAGAGTGTCAGACCAACATTGTTGGAGAAGATTCTGCATTCGACCCTGCCGTCCAGTTTGGAGCAATCCGTGCAGATGTCAACAGTATTGCTTACAACCACTTCGTTACAGACCCATTCCTTCCAACTTGGAATGTAGATCTGAAACTCGTAGTCCAGAGCAGGTGTAGAAGAGATATAGTCCAGCAATAATAATATGGACACATCCCGAACTATAATCTTGGAGTGACCCATATCCGTCATAAAAAAAAATACTAAAATTTTTAAAAATTCTTAAGAGCCAATTTTATGTTTCTTTTTTTTAATTTTTCAACTCTTCATCACCTCAACATTTGTTTGTTTGATTGGAGCTACTTCACTAAAATTGATTTACATCAAGTGCAGGGCATATAACAACGGTTCTCAAATGGGGGTCCGTAGTAACAATCTAAGGGGTCCGCATAAAGAACCGAAAAAACAGTTTTTTTCAAAAATAATAAAAGTTTTATTTTGAACTTGGGCTTCCAAGGGGTTCACGAAAAAAAATTTTTTTACTAGGGGTCCGTGAGCAGGAATTTGATGAGAACCTCTGGTATATAAGATTCAGCATAGTCGAATATAGCACTCTCACTTGATTTTATTTCAAACTAAATTTTTACATGGTATTTTGATAGCATTTGCAGGTTTGTAAACTTTATCATTAAAATCAAATTGATATATTAAGAAAAACGCTTATTAAAGAGGTTCTTGCCTCAAGTAATTTTTCAATAATATAACATTATTTCGTGTCTGTACCAAAAGTTACGAAAATTTGGCCAAATATAACAAAATTATACATTCTACGTGAAGCCTTTAAAAGTTAAACATAATAACTATAAAAAATATAACCAAACAGCATCACTGACCTAAATGTTCCCTTTTCAAATTCCTGCAACCGAACCTTTTTTTCTGTAAAAAATATTTTAACATAAAACATCATTTAATGTGGTTTTCATAAAATTTATACAAAGGCCCCCTTAAAAAAAAAACACAGTTAATTCATGCACATTGTGGTTACACTTTTATGTTTTGCACAGTAATTTAATATGGCCTAAACTTTATTTGTCCTTGTTATTTTTGTTTTTATTTTCTTGTCATTAAGCTTAAGTTAAGCTGCTTTAGGTTGTTGTTTTTTTCTTGAGCTAATATTTTTATCTTTCTTTTTTGTTGCTGCAGTTGCTTTAACTTTTAAATATTTCTGTTATATTTCCTTTTGGAACTTATTAAAATGTGTTTTTTTTTGTACTTAAAGTTGTACCAGAAAGAAAAGAAAGTCCTTAAGAAGCAAAACAAAAAAATAAGCAATTTTTATAGTATTTAGCAATTTGTGGTGTCAAATTTAATGTGTACAAAACAAAGCTCTAACAGACATATTGAAAGACTTACAACAGCGACAATAATACGAAGAGTATTTTAGCGGCCCAGAGAAAGGGAAAGGAATATAAAAAATAAATATTTTAGTATTTGCAATAAAAAAAACTACAAATCTACACACAAATATATTTAGAGTTAACAAGTTTATCTAGACGCACACAATGTCAAGGATAGACAAATATAATTCAGTATTCACCAGGGAACAACGTGATGTCATGTTTATATAAAAATCAAATGTTAAATAAAGATACAGAGAAAGAGAGAAAGTAGAAGATTCCAAGTTAAATCTTCAATTGATTTGACTTTTGTAACATTGACGCAGTTATGTCTTGTACTTCTACTTTCTTAGATTCCATTTACTTTCTTTGATATTTAAGGAGACATATTGAAGCATGTTTCTATGGAATTACAGTGCAAGTGGAAAGTGTACTCCCACTTATTTTAGGAGAGGAATTAAAAATTAGTTTTTATTTTCCAGCCTTTGAGAGTTTGTTTTATTTTTATTTAATGGAGTTTTTCATTTTTTTTTTTTTTTCTTAATTTTTAGATCTGAAAAAATCCTACTGCGTTCAGTTTTATGCCGACTGAATGCATTCCATTTTAACCTCACTTCTGTAAATTTGATTGATTGGAAAATACACAGAACTAAGATGGATATGCGTAAAAGTAAAAGAAATTTGGGGAAAGTACTAATTTTTTTTTTAGTACCAGATTTGTGTTATACAAGGTTGCCACTGCTATTGATTTTCGTACCATTACAAGCTTTTACTCTCCACTAGAGTGATTTCTGATTCTCGGCTAGTAACTGTCTACTTTTTTTCTCTTCACAAGAATTCTCATAATTTCCTTAATTAGTTCAGGACTTGGACACCTTAAGCTTCTCAGTCTGTGGTCCCAAGCCCAACTTTAGCCAATGCTAAAAATTTACACACTGCAACAGCCCTTTTTAGCACATTCTACAATGTCACTTCAAAATATTACATGAACTTTTAAAAATCGAATGCAAGCTACACGAAATTGATGGATGATAAACCTACTCCAGCATTCCCAATTATCTACAATCGTTTATTCCCAAGTAATTAATTGTATTTAGGAAATGCATTTGGGTAGATAGCTCTAAAATCAGCAATAAAATTCTTCAAGAAGCTTAGGAATCGCTAAATGAAGCTTATGGAATAACAACAAAATATCTGCTGGGAAATCAATTTTTTTCTTCGTTTTTGTAATGACAAATTTTCACTTCCTCACATTTATTAATAATATGAAACGCAAAAAAAAATCGTACTTCAAGAATATGGATATCAAAAGTTGTCACCACTGAAATAACAAATGAAGCACAGTGTTGGCAGATAGATGCTTTTGCTGGCTCTGTAAAATGCTTCAAAGAAGAGTTGTCTCTTAGAGAACAAAAATTACACTTTACAACACTCTTACCTGCGCTTTTATATGGCGCTTAAGCATGGATTCTTGTGAAAGCCTACGAAACAAACTTTGCTGCATTCGAGAAAATTTCTTTCGTGAAATGTTTAAGCGCCGCGTCTGCGTTAATGCAGAATACTGACACTAAAGGAGCTATAAACTGCCCAAGCTGCGTCCCGATATAAATGTAGTTAAGCGCATTTAAATACATCGAGAGGGTTAACTAGGACATGTCTATCGAATGATAACTAACACTATCCAAAAAGACATTGGATAACTACAACAACAGCAACAATAACAACAGAAAGCGCAAGCACGAAAGTGGGAAAAAGGGCCAAGTAAATGACATAACAATCCGCATCACATCAATTACAAAAAATAAAAGGCCTAGAAATCTTTTATTAACCCAGCAAATATTGCCCAATCGCAGTTTGTTCTGCACTTTTCAAAGTAATGGAAAAGTATACTTAATTTTCATCTTTTGAAATGTCTTGAGTCCAACAGCTTACTTAGTGACCGGCAGTATGGCTTCTGTAGAGGACCCTCTACGGATGACTTACAGGCCTTCCTTCGGAAAAATGGTGTCAAAGTATGGTGGTGGCTTTAGATATTTCCAAGGCGTTTGATAAAGTGTGGCATGGTGCACTTACATCAAAACTTATTGCTTTTAGTGCCGGTATTAGCTTCACTCGACTTATATTGAGGTTTCTCAGGAATCGAAATCTACAAGTTGTTATAAATGGAAGCTCAAGTCAAGGTAAATTCTGGGGTACCGCAAGGTTCCGTTCTTTCTCCCACCCTATTTCTTAACGACCTTCTACGTCAGATTTTCGAACTTATCTATTCTTTGACAGATGACATAAGCATATGCCATTTAAATTCATTTCGTAATGAACCAAGCTTTCCAGAAATTGAGGCTATGCGGAAGCACATGGACGTGATCTCTTGATAATCTCCGAATAGGTATTGCGAACCGGGTTCAATTTAACGCTCGTAAGGCCCAGTGCTGTGTGCTTTCCACAGGCGTACTGCTGCATATGCTACCACATCTGCAATTATGGGTGATATAGATATTAAGAAACTAGAGGCTCTCTATGTTCTCACAAGAAGATTTAATGAGATGTTCGGTGGAACAAGCTTATTTTTGAAGTAACAAAAGAAGCATTCAAGTGTCTAGGTTTTTCGAAATGGTATAAAAAATACTCACTTCATCGGATCTCCTCACTTTAAATTGCATTTTTATAAGGCCGAAAATGATATACAACTCTGTTTGAAACACTGTTTTGGAGTTACTCGTCGGCTTGCAGGAGAGAGTGAAGAAGCTTATCGGTGATAGTAGGGTATGCAGCTATATTGATTCAGTGAAGCATCGACTCAATGTGGGGTGTGTTTCACTATTTTATCGTTACTTCAATGTGTTGCGCTCTTACGAAATCAGGGCACTTGTTCCTGAAAACCGTAATTTCGTGCACGCAACGTGCTTTGCATCTAAAGCGCATTCGTTTGTGGTCGATTGGCCAGTAAATCAGATTTCGCATTACAGAGAAAATTCATTTTTCAGCCGAAGAGTTCGTATGTAGAATAAACTCCCTGCAGAGGTTTTTGCTGCCACTTTCAGTGTGCAAAAATTAAAATTAAAGCCCACAAGCACTACTCCCTCTATGCCCGTTCCTATTAGAAAAAAGACCTGCTAATGGTTGAAGAACCCTTTAAATAATTTATTAATTAATAAAATGGATATTCCTTTAAAATCTGGATATGGCCATAAACTTTACTTTATGAGCTAATTAGACGATTTTTTTCCTTCGAGAGCGAGATTCGTGATAGAAACATTTAAATATTTATCCAAAATCAGTCGCTTTTTAATTTATAAAACAGGCTTGAAGTGGTCAAAATTATACACTGATATCTCTCAAAGCTTGTAAAATACTTTAAATAAAAAAAGGAAATTTGTTTAAAAACATGAAATAAGTTTTGAAATCTTTCATCTGAGTTTATAATCAAAAATTTAAAATTGTCCAAAAAATTACAACTAAGCCTATGACGACAATATGTAACTTCTGTTACTTAAGGGAGAAGCTAGAGGGCTACTGATTTATGAATTCACCTTCCCTAATTGTAACTTTAAATTTTTATAACTTTAGATGAGTTTCAATTTTGTACATCACTGTTAAAACACCGAATGAATTCCTTAACATGGCTACTTGCAATGGCATCTTTAAATGTTCATAAGATATTTACAACAACACAATATTTAAACATTAAAAGAAGAATTTAACCGAAACAAATTTAATCTGAAACAAAAAGAATAGAAACCCTAAGACAGTTAAATAGAACTCTTTTTACTTTCTTTGTATTGTCCTTTCTTATTATGACTTTAATGTGTGATTTTAGAGCAGGAGGAGCAGGCAGATATACAATATTTATTTACGTGTATTAAAATATTTGTGTCTACATTATTAGACAGCTGCTGTACGAGTATTAAGGGAAAACAAAAGAGTGCGCAACAACAACAACAACAAAATAAAATATTTAAGAAACTAGAGCCCACTAATATTTAGAGATTAAGCTTAAATGTCTATACTTAAAACAACAACAACAACAGCAAAATAAATACAAACATAATTTTGTATTCCTGTACTTAAACTCAGCCTTACAGACACACACATACACACATACATAAACGTATTAAGACATCAGTTGTTGCTTTTATTGCTTTTAGTTTATTTTTATATATTTTTCTTATTGTTGTGACCCATTGTTTTTTTTTCTTTTTTTCTACTTCTCATTATGATGGTGGGACATGGCCTTTTGTTCTGTCTTTTGTCCATTTTCTCCTTCTTTAATTTGGCTTGTTTATTATTCTTTTATTTACTTTTGTTTTTATTATTTTATCAAGTGTACAAATGTGTTTGTGTGTAGCAAGTTGCAGTGAAAGTTGCTTTTGATAAAATAAAATAAGGGAAATGGATAAAAAAAAAACTTTTTAATATCTTGATTTTTGTTTTTGACATTTGTATACAACAAGTTTAACCCCAAATAAAAACAAAATAATCTTAAACACAAAAACACTAACACAAGCACAAACAAGGAGTAATACAAATAAACACTTATGCCCATAAGCATATGGTGCAAATACTAATCGTTTGAAACGTTCCTTGTTCAAGATGAGGGCTCAGAAATAAAATACTAAATTTATCACTTAACAAAAATCTTTAAATTTTCTATATTTTTTTAAATTGATTTGAAATCTATTAGCTCTGATTGTTAAGTGGGAAAAAATATGTAAATTGCTTTAATTTAATTTATTTAAAAAAATTTTTTTTATTTAATAATCTTAAATCAAAATTAATAATTTTATTCTGGCCTAAGTTCTCGTATTATTATTATTAAAATTTATTTAAAAAAATTTTAACAATTTTGTGTGTTAAGTTTTTTTAGGAAAGCAAGAAAACTTCCACACTAGCGGAATGTAATGCAGCATTTTCTAAATCGCTACACTCGTCTTCTATTCTATTTAATTCAATTCTATTCTTCTATTCTTTCAATCTTAGGTAGATTAAGTTCCCATATTTAATAACTCAATTAAGATTTCAAAATGAAAAATCTAAAAAATATACTATTGCGGAAAAAAGATCTGGCATCCCCTACACATCTGAAAACAACAGTATTGTTGTTACCATAAAGTGCGTGGTAAGAAACAGAGGTGAATAAGTTTCTTCCACCAGTGTTGTGTGTATAGAATAATACGAAAACACAAGTTGAGCAACTTCAAAGACTTCGTTAGTCGAGGTTTGTGTGTGTTGTAATCAGTTCATTAGGTCGAGCTCAAATCTTTCGGAAATTACAATTACCATATGAAGCCATGGCAGGAAAAATAGCGAAGATAATTGTCAAGATAAATAAAGAGAAAAAGGTCTAGCTGCTAGCGCTTGGAAGTAACAGATTTGCTTTAGGTATTGCAAAAAAAGGGAATGGACTTGCTTGGATGTAGTATACAAGAATCAAGTAGTTTGTATTTTGTCGGTGTAGCGCCGTAGGATTCAAGTACCGGCAGAGCCACAAATTAAGAAATAGAAAATTTGTAAATCAATCAAAGAAACGTAAGAATACTATATTTTGTCACATTTCAATAACTATTTCATTTAAAATACAGAAATTTAATAAATTTAAAGTCTTCTTATACGAGGGCTGCTCAATATATTTCTGGCCTAATAGTAAAGATGCGAATATTTATAATCAAAAATGATTTTATTGTTTTTCAAAGTATCCTCCAGCATGATTTATACACTTTTGCATGCGCTCAAACCAATTGTCGAAGCACTTTTTCCACTCCGATTGAGACACCTCTAAAACATGGTTTTCGAACACTTCAACAGCTTCTTCTGGCGACGAAAATCGTTGACCACGCATTTTTTTCTTGATGTGCGGAAACAAGAAGAAGTCATTAGGTGCTAAGTCAGGGCTGTACGGCGGATGACCCATTAATTCGACGTTTTAGCCGGTCAAAAACGCTCTGGTTTGAGCCGATGTGTGAGAGCTGGCATTGTCATAGTGAACAATGATTCTTTTTCTCTTGTTGGTTTTTCGAATTGCTCCGATGACTTCAGGCAAACAAATTGTAGTGTACCACTCAGAAGTGACCGTCCTACGTTGCTGAAGCGGAACAGTCGCCACATGACCAGTTTTGCCGAAGAAACAGGCGACCATTTGCTTCGAAGTGCTTCTTCCACGAACAACTTTCGTTGGGTTTTGCTCGTCTTTGAAGACCCACACGGTCGATTGTTGTTTCGTTTCGGGCTCATACGCATAGATCCATGATTCGTGACGATCCTGTGACGATCTTATAAGCGTCTTTTGAAGCACCGCAATCGTAGTCTTTTTTTGAGCGACTTTCAAATTGTGCGGGATCCAACGAGAACAAATTTTTTTTACGGCCAGGTGTTCATGCAGTATCGAATGTATGCTGGTGGAAGAAATGTCCAAGGATGTCTTTATCTCTCGGTATGTCGCATGTCGATCTTGCATTATGAGTTCACGCACGGCATCAATGTTCTCGGGCACAACAGCCGTTTTTGGACGACCTTCACAGAATTCGTCTTTGAGCGAGCTTCGGCCACGATTAAATTCATTATACCAATTTTTCACAGTGCTATAGGATGGTGCTTCATCGCCATACAAATATTTAAGTTCATCAATGCACTCTTGTCGTAATAATCCATGTCAAAAGTTGTGAAAAATGATGGCACGAAAATGTTCACGAGTTAATTCCATTTTTTTCTATATTAATTTTTGCAAGTCACTGTAAACAACACAAATAATGGTCGTGGGTCAAAACGTTTTGAGTACGATTATGCTTAAAAATGACAAACTTTCCAATGGAAATGTCAGATTGCACTTGGCAGCACTCAGTGTTGCCAGGCCAGAAATATATATAGCAGCCCTCGTTTGATTTCGAGGTACTTGAAAATTATTTTTTTTGGCTTATCCACCCTGTTTATTCACATAGAAAGAAAAAAGTAACTTTTAAGGCTTCACATTATAACATCAAGTATTATATTGTTGCCTAGAAATTTATTTAATAAATTTGACATTCTTAAAATATGTTTTGCTGTTAATTGTTTAACAACATGGCCAACTGAAAACAAGGCAAAACCATGGTAAAATCATGTATCAGGTGACAGCAGTAACGATTAATATTATTTCCGCCATTGCTCGGTATGTCAAACTTCAGAAAAAAGTTTGACATTTTTGGCAACTTTGAAAATAATTGAATGCGCAACTGCACAGTGGGGCAGAATTGAAATATTTTGGAAATAACTCAGCCAAAAGTAAAGCCATTTGATTTAAAATTTTACATAAGCATTGCAGAAGAGTATTTTAGCCTTAATTTTAAAAACTGTAGCATTAAGGTAAAAGATATCTCATAATTCCCAAAATAAAGACCGAAAATCCCAAAATCGATTTTTTTTTGCTCTTTTGCCCATACGAACTAGGGCTCGTTAAATACTTTTAGCAACAATTCGGAGTACATAAAGCTTTGTTATATTATTCTTTTTTTTCCGATCCCAGTTTTTGAATATTAGAAAATATAGTTTAAATTAAAAATGTCGATGTAAAATAGGTCCAATTGAAGGACCTCTAGCTTCACAGGACTGATCAATTTTATATGATATAAGTGTAAACAGAGACACATATAAACAAGAAACATAAATAAAAAAAATTATATATTCCTTAAAAAAATTTTTTATCAAAAAATTTCATTGGTGGCCCTTTTTAGGCTTAAATACACAAAAATGCAATAAAATTGAAAATCGTATATTTTTTAAGACAGAAAAGGTATAACCTTCCAATTTTTTTTCCGAATTTTTTAAATTTTTCTCGCTAACTACGGTCAAAATTCGAAAAAATATTAAAAAAAACTGAACCAGGTTATAGAAAAATCAAAGATTTTAATTTTAAAATTATAACTTTATCATTTTTAAACAAAAACATTCAGTTTAAAGCAACATTTTGTAAATATTGACGAGGCCCTTAAGACCATGTATGGTTTTTAAGAATCAGACAAAACTTGAAGAAATGCCAAGCGTTAGAAAAATTTTCAGGTACGAGTTACTTAACTTTAAGACCACTTAGTGCCATCCCTGGAAAGTGTTTGATATCCAGCTGCAAAACTTAAGCCTAAATGCTCCTTTGCTATTCTTATGCAAAAGTTATTAATCATTCGGCCTAGCCCTTTATAAATGGCTGAGTTATTTAAAACATATTTAGATTCTGCCCCACTGTGCACTACAGACACTTGGTTTTTCATCCGGTACAAGTAATTATTTTCACTAACATTTAACTGTTTTATTATTTTTCAGGGTTGCTGCAGCACACATGGAAGTAATGATGTCTTAATTTGCAAATTAATGCTGCTGTTCGATGTCATATCTTTTTTAATTGAACAGGGATGGATCACCTTCATTATATTTTCTTAATAAATGTTTCTCTTCATAATTGCTTCTCAACAACTTTTACTATAAAATGTTACGTTCAGATATTTACTTCCACGTGTAAACGCTAAGTGAAGTGTTAATAAGAAATTATTAAAAATCCAAATTAAAGTTCCTAAATTGAAAAAACTGTGCCGTTAGAAAAAACCCCACACTAAATCACAGCATTGAGATAATTAATAATTAATAATGATGCAATACTTTAAATATTTATAAATTATTTTTATTATTTTCTGTATTTTATTCAAGTTATACAACGTTGAAATTAAAAAAAATTAATAAAATAAAAAATATAGAGCATCTCATTATAATGCGCTCTTTTTATTAAAATCAATTCATTTCTGTTCGATTATTATTCATGAGTTTTTAAAGTTTTGCTAAAAATTTTTCAAAAATAAATTTTTGTATTTTCTAATTCTCTTTGGTATTAAATACAAACACAGCCACAACTATGGATGTTCTTAAACTAAAAAGAAGCAAGAAATTGAAGTTGGGTAGAGCAGGCCAATCATTACCCTTCATATTTAATGAATTCCTAAATTAAAAATTTAATGTCACGTAAAAAGTGATCAGAATATCTGTGGCCACAAGCAATAACAGTTTAACTCGTTGTTTGGAAGTTTTCATCAGCATTTTAAATTTTAATATTGTCGCGTTAAATCAGGGAATAATGACTTTAGCTGTTTAGATTTTAAGGCAAAAAAATACTCAGTTTTTAAGATACAAAGATGAAATTTGACTTGCATTACAGATTCGAGTGTTAGTAGTATAACATTGGCAGTAACTCAATTTGTTCACAACTCAGTTTTAGCTGTTATTGCTTGTGAACGCAAGGGTGTTCTAGCGAAGTACATATATGTTTAAAGAAACTAATATTTCATAGAAAATGTATAAAATTGAGATCAGATAAAAAATCACCTACAAACGTTACTAATACCTGGAGAGAAATGGAAGAAAATGCTGGGAATTCCTACAGATCTACTCCAAGTAATACACAACTTTCTGAAGGCCCGGATAAATAAATGAAGGCTTCCTTCAAATTACAGAGAAAAAATTTGTGCGAAGAGAGGTTAATTCCTTCTTATCTTGAGAAGACCAACAGCCATCCTTTTCGGAAGATTTAATTTCTAGCATGTTTGCGTAGCTGCCAATTGTTAACCAACAAACCTCAAAATCTAGCGGGTCCATATACTCGTAAACAAACTCATCCAATTTTCGCAAAAAATTGATTTTTCAATATTTAAACAGAATCGTATCGATCCAATCAATTTTAAAGTTTTGAAGGCATATTCAAGACTTTGCAAATTCTATTACTGATTCATCTGCTTTCCTAAAATAATCACGACCGTATACCGAGAGGCAAATTGCCATCTTAACGATAAATTTGACGAAAAAATTTTAAGAGGTAAGAAGACTATCGGCTATTATCTTCTGTTTCCACAAAAATTAATTCCCCATGCCAGAATCTCAAAGAAATGTAATTTCTGTGCTTGACTAGTAACTTAATCTAACTTGGCTATGAAATATAGAAGCGTCAGGAAATAAGAAACCCTAGCTCGGTCAGCCGTCAGGCTCCTTCAGCCGTTGTTACAAAAATAAAATTGGGCAACCCTTTACATACGTGCAAAAACAAAAACCAATGTTGTCTCATGAAAACATTTGCTATGTAAACAAAGAAATTGTGGTTCAAACCTTAAAGTATCATTAGTTAGTGAAAAATAAAACAACATAACGACAGATTGTAGAAACCATCCTTGATTTGTTTAGAAGTTTCTGGTAGGTAAAACTGGAGGTCATGAGTTCGATTCTCGACACAATGTATTGTAGGCTGGATAGATGAGCGAGGTTAGGGTGCATGTTTACTGTACAGTCATCGAAACGCTTGAGTATTGCCAGAGTAAAACAATATTGAAGCTGCGTAGATTTGTAAAACTTATGTTTATTGAACAAGAGATCGTGCAAGGCGAATTAAATATAAAGTAGTCGCGATGGCGAATTCATTACTTTTCGCCGACATCTTAACTCCATTTATGAAAAATATGTATATTTTGTTATATGGTATTTGACATTTAAGGCTTCGGCGAAAATCAATGAATTCGCCATCGTGACCACCTGATAATTAATTCGCCTTGAGATTGTGAATACAAATTTAGCCACGGCTACAGAGTAAGATATTTAAAAATTAATAAAATAAGAATAAAAAAGCTCTTTAGTAAAATAAACATCGACGTCCAGCAATCCAAAAAACCTCTACATATAAAAATTAAAAAAACTCAACTATATGTTCAGTGACCAGTTAGCCAGAGTGCCAATATTGTCACTTTTATTTTAATACTGAATTATAAATGTTATCAAGAAGTATAAAATTTATATTCTACTAACAAATACAGTCATAACTTTTTCTGTGACAGTTGTAAAATTTCAATTTGTTTGTCAAAAAAGTAGCAACAAAAAAAATTACAGTAAAATAACAAATAAATCAAAAAGTATAAAGTTTACAAATCTTCTTAACCAATTCGAATAAAATAAAAAAAAAACTGAACATAGAATTAAATGGAAGAAATGAAAGAACTCATGCATAAGTATCTCGTTTGTTATTATTTCTGTACATTAGAAATTCTCAAGATGTTTTACTTGTGAATAATCATAAAGATTGAAATTTTGATGGTTTCTGTTTCAGTTTTTTTTTTCTACGGAATCTTGCTTTAAGTGTTGTCTTTTGATGAAAGGAAAAAACATTTTTGAGCTGATTTTTATAACTACTTAAGTTTATGAATATGAAAATATTTATTTACTCAACAAAACCAACCATTTCAACCAAAAGGACAGATTGAACAGATTCCGTTAAGTACATTTTAAATTGTTGGCTACAAAAATACAAAGAAAAAATTTCAAAGAAATAACAAGGAAATCACAACTTTATTAACAATTCTATTTTCCCTGTTTTTTAAAGAAAGTTTTTATGTTGAAGAGATAATTTTTATTACAATAACCGATTTTTTTTAAAGATCATAAGTGATTGAATGGATTTCAATTGGACTAAGTTCTAATCCTCCGCAGCTTATTTAACGATAATATCAAAATGCGTCATTCTGTTCAATTTACTTGCTTGTAATATTTTTGGAATGGCGAAAATACATTTGATTCAAAATTGATTGATTTACTCTGAAGTTTTTATTAAAGGAGTCTGTTGCTTTACACCTTTCCTACATTTTTACTAAATATGAATTAATACTACGAATAATACGCTGCGGCTTTAAAGAGCGTTGAAAGAATAAGAAATTTATCCTTAAAATGGAGATTTTTTTTAAATGAGAGCAAAAAATTTATGTTTCGGAATTGGGGAATTTTCGGGGAAAATTTGAAATATTTAGGGATTTTTTAGTTTAGTGTTTTACTTTCAATAATTTCAAGATTATTCTTACAATTTCAATTATCTAATTCTTTGTTCTTTAAATGATTTTTTTCCACGGAATTTTTAGCTGCATCTTATACACCTCTGGTAATCACCAACAATTTTATACCCTTCACCTCAGCTGGAAAAAGGGTATATTTAAGTTTTCATTCCGTTCGTAATTTCTACAACATTCATTTCGATGCTATAAATATATTCTATGTTCACTTGCATAGCAAAGTCAATTGAGCAATGTACGTCTGTCCGCCTATTCGTCCGTGTTCGGCTTGAAGTAACTTTGCCCAGGCAATTGATGAACTTAGGAAAGTTTAAATACGGCAGTCGTTCAAACAGAGATCCCAAAATGTTGCTTTTGAAAATCAGCCAGATCGGTCCATGTCTTTCGATACAGCGGCAAGAACATCCCGCCTGCCTCTAATTTTTCCATTTCCAATTTTTCCAAGTAACTCTAATTAAAACAATACAAATACGGGGCGATAGAGAACCAAAAAGTAAAAAAACATTGCAAGTTAAAAAATTGGTGCTCGCACATATTTTTCGAATTATTGCCAATTGAACTTTTCACAGAAAAGTACGATTCTGCAGCATATTTTTAAAGACATCAATATGGGTATCATTTAAAAGAAGAGATCTTTCAGAAAATACAATTTTTTTTAAAATGGTTAACCCATTAAGAGCCGGTGACATTTTTGGTTTCAAATAACAAAAAAATATAAAAAAATAATTTCTTTAATCGATTTTTATTTAAGCTATTAAGTGAGAAATCTGCAGCATCGTACATGTGGTTATACATATATAGTGAAGGGTATATAAGATTTAACATATCCGAATACAGCACTCTTACTTATTTTCTTTCTGCTCAAGGCTTCATGTGATCAGAACTCTTGTCTTCTGGTTAACAACAACGCACTAATTAAAACTCAGTAAACTCAGCTGCTCAGCATGTGTTATTTTACTTTTATTTTTATTATATTCACATACACCACACTTTCTTGGTGATAACAGTAACAATTTGTTTAGCTCTGTTTACCGCATATATGGGCAACAAAATCAGCTGTTACAGATATGAAAAGAGTTGCCAGATCTTATCTTCACAAAACTACTTGCGTACTTATTTGACAAAAAACTTTCATAATCTTTTTAAAACTATTTTTATTCGATATTTTTTTAAACTTAGACTTATTTACTAAAACTTGTCTACGAGCATCAAAGTTGAGAAAAATTGGCCTTTTCAATTATAACACCATGTAAAAATCTAAAAGCCTTCATTAATTTATAAAAAATTTAATTTAAAATATTTTATTATGGAAGTATTGCCAGCTTTGAAGAGTACAAACCGGTTTTAGTCTTAACAATATTTAAAAAAAAGTTTGGCAAAGAAATTGAAATTGTGTTTTCTAAGAGGAGCATTTTAAGAGATAGTGCACATTTTAAACATGAAGGTTTTGGTTGTCATTAAACTCGTCGCATTAAGGGTTTAAGGACGTGGTAGAGCAACTACGACGTATCAGTATGTGATAAAGGTTTCTTTTAACAGCTAACACAGCAGGGTCGGATCTAAAACAATTGTATCTTTACCCCTGAAAACTTAAAAACAAATTGGTCACAAATTGCCAACTCAGAAACAACATCACAGCTGTTACATCACCCGTTCTTTTGCGCAATAGATTTAGATCTTTTTAGTTTACTATCACCAGTAGAAAGCTCTTTATGTTTGTCTTATAAAATAGCCTAAAATATTCGAATATTAATGCTCGATATCACCATATAATAACACATTTTTTGAAAACCTTGAGATGTAAAACCGCCAAAACAAACAAGAGATAAAAGATTTTTTTTTTTTGGCAGGACATTAACTCTCTGTCATTCATGGAAATATCACAGTCACATCCATAATAACTAATAAATATCTCGGACATTAAAAAAAAATTAATTTGCTAATCAGTCTAAAATAACATTGTAAAGTATTCTGTCATTAAACTGCAGCATTTCACCTAAATAAAAATCTAATCGGGGCAGGGAAGTGGGGTCGGCGCAGCGTGTGATGCTGTTTAAGTTTTAAATTTGAAACTAATAAATAAAGTTTTATTTCCAACTCTATGACAGTTGTAAAATCAATGATGACCAAATTTCAGAGCTACCAAAAATTTTCTATAAAAAGTTCAGAGACCGACAACTCGAGAAATATGGACGAGCGCCAATTTTCTCATTTAAGGTTTTTCTTATTTTCTTATTCTCTAACGTTACTTTATTGTTCAAAGTGATATAAAAACAGTAATGGCAGGCGTAGTATTTTGCCATCTGTCCCAAAAACATGTACTGATTTTGCTAATTATCAAAATTTTCGAAACCATGTCTGATCGATTGGCGTATTTAAATTTTATTTAGCTCATCTAGTGCCTTCGCAAAGTTGATTTCAACACTAACACGGACTATGAATAAGAACCCAGAGTATATACACTTTATGGGGTCGGAAAAAATGATTGTAAAAATTACAAACGGAATGATAAAATTAGATATTTCTTTTTACCACTTTATTCCCAAAAGATAAAAAATATATCGTAATTGAAAACTGCCTGTACTTTTTGGCAGCCTTTTTACATAGCAAACATTAAAAATATTATGTTACAAACCGATGTATACTATTCATTCGATTTTATTGCGTATGTGTGTGTGTATCTACTTTCAACCACAATGAAGCCATAAAAGTAAATTTAAAATCAACAGACAGTTGAAATTAATAATTTGTTTAATAATTATTAAAAATTAAGTAATTAATGAAGAAGAAGAAAAACGTCAATTACTTAGATTCTTAGCTTTTGATTTTGCTGAAATATTAGTGTTGCCAACTCAGAAAAACGCTCTAAATGTAAAACGATTAACTGGGCTAGAATCAAAATGTTACGATATGTTTTGTATTATTCGATAATTGTCTTATAATTTAAATTAAAACAGAAACTACAGCAAATACTATCAGTTAAATATTAATTTAAAATTCAAGGCGAATTTTTAAGAGGGGGCAGCACCGCATACACATATTTTTATATATGGAGTTTGACAGTGATGTATACCGGAAAAAATACTGACTTCGCCTACGCTGCCACCTGGTAATTGATTCGCCTTGATAAGTGCGCTTAGTACTTTTTTACCCTTTTTAATCAAGTTTTTTGTAAGTTTTTTTTTTTTTTTTAATTAAAAACATTTTACAATTTTCTTTAAAAATTTTTTTAATATTAAAAAAAACGAACTTTTTAGAAAAAAATATACATTTTTGATAGTTGGCACTTGCGTAGCAAAGAAAAGCAAAAACAATTAAATTTGCTTTACAATCACCTGGTAAAATTAATTCGCTTGAATGAAATTTTCAAAGTTCTTTCCAAGGCGAATCAATTACTAGGTGGTCGAGATGGCGAATTCATTAATTTTAGCCGAAACCCTAAATGTCAAATTCCATTTATAAAAAATATATATAACTTTTTATATGGTATTTGACATTTAGGATATCAGCAAAATTAATGAAATTGCCATCGCAGCCACCCGGCATTTGATTCACCTTAGTACTGTCTTTAAAGTGCTGCCAAATTTAATACTTTAACAAAAACGATTATCTTTTTAATGTTGACAAACTTGTTGCTGAGAAAGTCATTCGCGAATTTTATTTTTAATTTCTCGAAAGGCTTCAGATATTGATATCTAAAGACGTGTTTAATATTTCTAAGTTTTCCTCAAAATATAGACGTCCCAAATATATAGACAACTCATCGGCCATTGAGAAATCATTACGGCTGAAAATTTTGTCTTGAAACGAGGGGTTGGCACAAAAGAACTTTCAATGCGAATACTCTGTAGCTGTATTTTATCAATGTAGACAGACTAATGGTCCTACGAATGTGCTAATGGACCTTCATAGAGGCCAGTGGACTGAATATAATTGTGAGGACTTAAAATTCTTTTATAATTTCTTAAAAAACGAACTGCTAAATCAGTCATAAAACCAGTTTCAGACCATAAGTGCCTACTTTAACAACCTTTTTGTCTTTTTTACAACTTTTGTTATAACATTCTTACTACTGTCTTTTTAATAAGAAGCTGTTTTAAAATGCTGAAAAAAGAGAAGTGTGACGACAAAATGAAATTTAAGCATCAGAATTAAAATATCGCTAAAAAAATAAAAATTTTAATGACTGCAGCAATATCTATTAAAGTAGCGAACAGTCTGAATATCAAAAACATCTGCCTGGAACTCTACCCGCCTAAATAAGTCAACACTGATTTTGCCGAATCATTGTACACTAACTAAAATATGAAATAACCCATACGAGGGCTGCTACACTGAGTGCTGCCAAGTGCAATCTGACATATCCATTGGAAAGTTTGTCATTTTTAAGCATAATCGTACTCAAAACGTTTTGACGTACAACCATTATTTGTGTTGTTTACAGTGACTTGAAAAAATTAATATAGAAAAAAATGGAATTAACTCGTGAACATTTTCGTGCCATCGTTTTTCACAACTTTCGACGTGGATTATCACGACAAGAGTGCATCGATGAACTTAAATCTTTGTATGGCGATGAAGCACCATTCTATAGCACTGTTAAAAATTGGTATAATGAATTTAATCGTGGCCGAAGCTCGCTTAAAGACGAATTCCGTAAAGGTCATCTTAAAACGGCTGTTGTGCCAGAGAATATTGATGCCGTGCGTGAACTCATAATGCAAGATCGACATGCGACATACCGAGAGATAGAGACATCCTTGGACATTTCTTCCACCAGTATACATTCGATACTGCATGAACACCTGGCCGTAAAAAAGGTTTGTTCTCGTTGGATCCCGCTCCATTTGAAAGTCGCTCAAAAAAAGGCTCGTGTCGATTGGTGCAAAGAAATGTTGCAAAAATACCATTGCGGTGCTTCAAAAGACGTTTATAAGATCGTCCCAGGTGACGAATCATGGATCTATGCGTATGAGCCTGAAACGAAACAACAATCGACCGTGTGGGTCTTCAAAGACGAGCAAAATCCCACAAAAGTTGTTCGAGAAGAAGCACTTCAAAGCAAATGGTCGCCTGTTTCTTCGTACACTACAATTTGCTTACCTGAAGTCATCGGAGAAATTCGAAAAACTAACAAGAGAAGACGAATCATTGTTCACTTGGCACCTAATGACTTCTTCTTGTTTCCGCACATCAAGAAAAAAAACTGCGTGGTCAACGATTTTTGTCGCCAGAAGAAGCTGTTGAAGTGTTCAAAAACCATGTTTTAGAGGAATCTCAATCGGAGTGGAAAAAGTGCTTCGACAACAGGTTTGAGCGCATGCAAAAGTGTTTAAATCATGCTGGAGAATACTTTGAAAATAAATAAGACCATTTTTGATTATAAATATTCGCATTTTCATTATTAGGCCAGAAATATATATAGAAGCCCTCGTATACTCACAACTTCTATTTCATTACTAATATGGAATGCTCCATATATCTATTTCCATATATAGAACATTAGTCCATGTGGTGTTAATTAGTTTGTATTTTTTCGTTAATAATATTTCCCATTTCATTAATTGCTCTCTTTTTTGTTTTATGTTTAAAATCAACAAAAAAACGCAAACTGCAGTTTTAAAACGTTGGAAGCATAAATTTTATTATTTTTTGCTTTAATAATTAAATGCAATACAAGAATGAAAAACAGAATAAACATGATTATTGGAATTTATATCTAACTAAGCAGATTAATGTTTAATCAACCAGTGGTCAAATGGTTTATTATGAATAACTGGGCAGCAAAGCCACAACAACAAAAACGAGAACTAATAATTGAAAAATAATAAAAATTCCAAAGCGATTTATAGAAGAAAAAAATAAAAATCCATTTATTTAAATCGGTGCACACACACGGTTTCGCAAAACGCAGGCATATAGACAGACAAACATAAATTAAAGCAGGCAATATACAAACAACATACAATCGACACACAACGTACAAACTTTTAAACTTATTATCTTTATATTTATTCACGCAATCAATTATGTTTTTAAATGATTTTTTATTGAAATTCAAACTCACACATGAACCTACTTTGTGTACGTGCTTTTTTCTAAACTAATACAAACACATCGGCATTAATTAATACAGACTTAAAACAATAAAGAAATAAAAACGTTTACTCTAATGTAGAACAAACTAAATTATATAGTAGTTTTGCATGTGTGTGTGTATGTATATGTGTGTGTAAGTGCGTTTGTGATAATATTATGCAAAAATTCTTTGCAAATTGCAATTAATTAAAAACGATTAGTGAGTGGATTGAAATGATTGCATTTAATAAAGAAAAGCGAATTGAACCCAGCAAATTATTATTGAATTGTGGAAGTAATCAGTTTAACAAGCACCCTATGCAAACCTTTTTAATTTTATATCAGTCTTTTACAGTTGTCACACCTTTCAGTGAAGACCGTCGTCATTGGCTGTTTGGTATGTTTGGCGAGTGCCTTCGATGTGAGGATATCATTTTCAAGCCGCGTTTTGATTAGTACTGGTGAGATAGTGTTAGGTGTTTGTTGCATAGAAAGTGGTGGGTTCAGGTAGTTTTGTCTGTTGGACTGGTGTCTATTTAAATGGTATTATGCAGGTAGATTGCCAGATATCTGTCATGTTTATTGAAGGTATATAATTTTAATATTTCAATCTTTTATTATTGGGTAGGTAAGTGTAACCATCTGTGGATGTTTTCCGTTTGTAAGAATGTTTTAATAATTCTAGTGGTGTAAAAATGTGTCGGAGGTTGCGTTAATAATATCTCCGTTAAAGGTTCCTGTTTTGTATATTTCCATGTGTTCAAGAATGCCTAGTCTTCCTTTTTTACTAGAATGTATTAATGTCATACATTCATCTATTTCCCTTGGCTCGTGTTCATGTGTGTTACCATGTTTTGTGAAGTTGGAGTCTTCTCTTTTCCGTTTATATGATCGTATTTGTTCTGTGCACCTTGTTTTTAATGTTTGTCCAGTTTGTTCTATGTTTGTATGATTGTAGGTGCAAGTAAGTCTGTATACTCCGCTGGTGTTAATTTTATCGGTTATTCCTGTTGATGTATTGAGATTGTTTCGTAGAGTGTTGCTTGACTTTAGTGCTGTCTATAAACCTTCTTTCTGATTTTATTATGAAAATTCTATTAGTACAATCTTTATGTGGATTTACAAAGGGGTATCAGCAAATAGACGTTTGCGTGTTAGTTTAACAGAAGAATAATGCGCTCAAATCCAAACATCAGACACGAGTAGGAAGAAAACCAATTAGTGGATGAGTTCAAATTATATGGAAATTCGATTAGAAGGGAAAGAACAATTGGTGTGTTGCCGCGGTAGATGAGATGGTTCAGGTAACAAAAAAACAAGGAAATCCTGGCCCTCCCCGAGGCCTTAAAAAGAGTGACAAGTGTCAACATGCAAAGGGTATTCTGGTCTAGATGGCAAATGTTTTTACATAAAAGTCGATTTTTAAAAATATTTAAAATTTATCAAACCAAGTTTATTTTCTTTAAAATTCCTGATACAAAGATATGAAATCAAACATTTTCAGAAGTTTAAATATTTTAATTTAGTTTTCACATAAAAGTTAGTCAAATGATCAGGAATCAAGCTTATTTTGGTTTTTTTTTCAAAAATACCTTCAAAGCCTCAACTGTAAAACATAGTTCTCTGATGAACGAAATAAACAAAGAAAATAACTTATTTTGGAAAAAAATTAATTAAGTGACTATTATATCATTATCTGGTCACTATTTTTGGCCATTAAAAAATATTATGTCAAGAATATGCTCTCGTTTAAGTGAGCCTCACAGTGAAGCTTGATAGTGCACATCTAAGAGATTTAGTTCTCGATGACTGTAGCACATCGGCACAAAGTAGGAGACAACAGTAGCTTGTGGTTTTAAAAACACACCCAGAAAGAAATGAGTGAGGGAAACTTATACATACACAATTATCTACTAATACATTTGCAATAATTTTATACTGAAACAGCGTTGCCGTTGTACTACTTTTGGTATTAAATTTAAATGATTTTTTTTTTGTTTTGTTAATTAAATTTAAGCTTTTACTTTTTTTATTCAAACTTGATTAGCAAAGTTCAAAATATATCTTATAAAAAGTTTTGTAATTAAATCTGTTTCAAAAATCAGGCAAAATTTTCATTACATTTTTTTTTTTTTAAAGTCACTGGTAACGCTGTTTGCTACAGACATTACACGTATACAAATGTTTTCATCAAGTTTTTAATTTTTCCTTTAAGAATGTGATAGAAACTTTGTTCTACGCAGTGATGGATATTTCCATCATCAGTGATTGTCATTTGATGGATCAAGTGATGGTCAAAAAAAAAATTAATTGTCGAGTTTGACTAGAGAGCTTTACCTTAAATTTTAGAACGTACTCTTGTATTGTTTACGACTTGACTTTCCTCACTAGTATTTATATTACCAAAAATGTAATAGAACTTAATTTAAGTAAAAAAATTTTTCACATACACAGATTTGTCCAAAGCAAAATGGTACCAACTATTGCTAAAACTACAAATGTAGAGTATTAAAACTTTGTTCCAATTGAAGATTTATTTTCACCAATAATAAATACTAGAATATATAAAAGAGTGCAAAAGAGAGAAAGAGAGAGAGGGAGAGAGTGAGAATTGAAAAATAAAACAATGCACAAAAATAATTATAAATAAAATACTTCAGTTTTCCCTTCACAAAAATGACAAGTTAAAATGAAAATAAAATTGCAAAACTGCTACGAACACAAACACTTTAATAGAAAACCCATGCTCACAAACACACATACACATATCAAAGGAAATTAAATACATTTATTATTTTGATATGGTTTATGGAAATGTTTTTTATAGAGAAAATCTCACATTTATATTTGTGATCAAATATCAAAAATTTTGAATTTATATTAGAGCTCTTACAACAAAATGTTCATTATAGTTGACAACTAGTTGTTGCAGCAATTAAATATCATTTCAATTTAACGGTATTAATTTTAGATTTATTTGTGAACAATAGTGAAAAAGTAAAATCATGTCTCAATATTGGCAATCAAAAGTGGCTGTAATAACGGGAGCTTCAAGTGGTATTGGAGCTAAAATTGCTATAAAATTAGCAAATGCTGGAATTATTGTTATTGGCCTGGCACGTCGTACTAATTTAATTGATGTAAGTTGGAGATAGGAAAATGGTTTAATGAGTTTTTGTTTAAATAGAATAAAATTGTGGTATTTGGTTATTGGTGATTACTGCTTGTGAAAATTATGGGCATGAAAGGTACCAGTGGTGTCTTCTTTTCAACTGACTGCAAGAAAGTAAAAAATACGAAAATAGCTGCGTAGTTATGAATGCATTAACGCGACTCACGATCGGTCATTTAGATGTCTTTCTTAGAATGATTTTTGTAGAAGTAAAAAAATACCAGTAGAAATTTTTTGAAAAAATTTTATCACGTTAAATAAAGGGTTATCCAAAAAACGCGCCTACACGTTTCTTTGAAATAAAACACAAACTATTTGCAATTTTTTCAAGCTGTTTTTTTTGTTAAAAGTATGATTTATTACAATTATAAGCGGAATAGAATATCATTCAAATGTCCACCATGATTGCGTCTGCAGACATCAATCCGAATGTCGAAATTTTCAATGACTTTCCGACATGTTGCTGGTGTTATTTCACGAATTGCAACTTGAATGTTGTTCTTTAGATCATTAATTGTTTGTGGCTTGTTAGCATACACTCGGCTTTTCAAAAACCCTACAAAAAAAAAATCTAATGGTGTTAGATCAAATGACCTTGGAGGCCAATTGAAATCTACATTTTGTGAAATTACACGTTGAGGAAATTTTGATCGCAAAAGCGTAATGTTTTCTCGTGTTGTGTGACATGTAGCATCGTCTTGCTGGAAATAGACGTCAGACACATCAATATGATTCAACTGTGTCCATAAAAAGTCTCTCAACATTGATTGGTATCGCTCAGCATTCACAGTAACAGCATTTCCAGCATCATCTTCGAAGAAAAATGGCCCAATGATTCCATTTGCCCAAAATTCACACCAAACAGTAACTTTTTGTGGGTGTAGAGATTTTCCAAGAATAACAAGAGGATTTTCATCACCCCAGATACGACAATTTTGCTTATTGACGAATCCATCCATTCTGAAATGAGCTTCGTCACTAAACAAAATTTTGCGATGGGTATTTTTCAAAGAACGCCCGTTTTCATAATCAGTTTGAATGATGTAAACGCGTTGTTGCAATGTGTACCTGTCCATGGTTAAAACTGTACTACCTTCTAATAAAACAAAATGGCTTATGTCATTTGAAAAGATGTCACGTGTAAAAATTATATAGTGCTGACATCTAGGCGTCGCATTTGGATGACCCTTTATTTTTAATATAAAAGTACGTTGTGTTTAGATGTTTGTTGCCAAGTCACGCTTTAACGGCCAAGCCGATTATGATAAAATTTGTGTTACAAATGGATCTTTAAACGAATTATTATAAGGAATATATTTTTAAGTAGAAGCAGCCTTTTAGGCGTTGAAAATTTTTTTTAGTGCAGAACTTAATAAAGACCCTTAAATTTTTAGTTCTGGAACTTTAAGTATATAAGAGGTAGACCACCTGCGAGTCAATATAAATGAATCGTTATAAACTGCAATTAGTAAAAAAATTAAAATGAAGCATACTTTCAGGCGTTATAAATAAAAAATAATTTCTATAAAAACTAAATATCTAAAGATGCTTTAGTTCAAAGTTTAGGAACTTTGAGCATATTAGAGGTAGACCGCGTGCGATATAAAACATATCTATTTTTAAACATTATTAACTGGAATTAGTTTAAACTAAACTGAAGCAGACTTTTAGGCGTTACAAATAAAAACTATTTCGATTAAGAACTAAATATCAAATGCAAAACTTGTAATGAACAGCGGAGACGAAATCGTTTGTTTAAAATGAATTTGTTATTTCAATTTTTTTTATCGAAATATTTTACAATTAATTTTTCTATATAAAATGCCTAATTAAAAAATAACTAAACGTTTTTTTATACATTCTTTAAACGAAAAGTCAATAGAAATAAACATTTCATTAAGACAACAACAATTAATTAAAAATTCTTGCGCAAGCGAAATCTTTTTTAAAAGTTTCAATATTCTAAATGTTTACAAGCTGATAATTGGAAAGAATAGATTAGGTCTGTTCCAGATGCATAACAAAATAGTCCGGACTTTTAAGAGTAAAAAGGAAATTACTCTCTGAATGTGACAAAGTAGTCCGAAATTTCTGGAACACAAAAAACCACAATTGAACATCCTAAAATGCTAAAGGTGCTGACTTATTTAAATAAATTTTATTTTAGTGATTTTAGACGCTTAAAATAAAAAATATTTTAAAAACAAGCATTTGCAGCATTGCCAACAGCTGTAAAAAGTAATTGAATATAAACTAAAAAATGTATAAGTCAATTATTTAAAAATTTATTTAAAATTTTTGCAAAATGGAAAGACAATTAACCATTGCATGTTCTCCTGGAACTTTAAATCGTGTTCAAAATGAATCAGAATCTTTAGCAGACTCACTTGATGTGTCCATGACTTCTTCAATGATCTATAAAAGCATATTTTATTAAAAAAAAAGTGATAAATATTCACAAATATACGCACAAGTACTTACAACTTCAAATTTATTTGCAAGCTCTTCCATTTTGCTTTTAAGTAATAACTTTTTGTATTTATTTAAAAATTATTTGATTTTTAAATGCAAACAAAAAACAGCTGATAATTTAATTCTAGTCCGAACTTACCTAAAGGAAAAGTTCGTACAACTTTGTACAGAAAATGAAAAATTTTACTCTCTCATTTTCTCTCAAAATTGTACAAAAATTGTAATCTGGAATGCTTTTGGACTAATTTGTACTAATTCGGACGGTTTTGTTATGCATCTGGAACAGACCTATTGTAAATTTATAAAGAATTTATTTTTTATATTAAAAAAAAAAACATTTCTCTTCTAGGAATTAAACAAAGACATTGTGGGAGATGGTAAAATTTACTCTCACCCTTGTGATTTATGCAACGAAGACAGCATTTTGGAAGCATTTAACTGGATACGCACCAACCATGGAGCAATTAGTATATTAATTTGTAATGCTGGTATAATTAAAGCCAACTTTTTAACTGGTTAGTAAAATAAGGTTTTATCAATAAAATAATCTCGGTCTTTTAAAAAAGAAAATAATTTGCGATTTTAACTAATTTTCTATTTTTTAAACATTTATTTAGAATCTACATCGAAGGACATTAAGGAGTTATATGATTTGAATGTTTATGCTACCACAATCTGTTTGCGAGAGGGACTGAAATTGATGCGCACAATGGCAACAACAACAAAGGGACACATAATAGTAATGAACAGGTAACAGACATATGCAAAGCTCAATGTAAATAAATGTGTTTGAAATGTAAGACTAGTTAACGCAAGGATATTTTAAAATTTCAAGCAATACAAAATTAAATTTTCTAAAAGTGGCCATTTTATTTTTCGGATCGATTTATTGAAACAGCTTTTAAGTAATTTTGCGAGTTTTTTAGTCAAATTTTCACTCATTTAAGGCCATGATACGCTCTGTTATTTGTCATCAGATGTGTCAAAAATGACATGTGTGTGCAAAAAGCCGGGTAGTGTTTATCAAAATACGTAACAGATTTGTAAATTTGTTTAAAAAATATAAACGTTTCAGTAAGTCCATGACTTTTTGAATTTCCCAACTATCAACTGAAATGACAATACAGCTTCATTCAGCAGGCATCTGTCAGTTTACTACAACAAGGATTGCTTAGCGTTATTCAATATGAATGAGTTTTCCGCCATTTCGTAACTTTAAACGAAACGTGAGTCCACCACAACACATCTCAGACTAAAAAAGCAGTCAAAGCAAAGGGGTTTTCAGAGTAAATCGGGGCCTAAGAAGGGCAAGGTGAATTTTTAAGTCAAAAAAGTAATGGTGACTGTTTTATAAAATTTTCGAGCTAAAATCCACATTAAAAACCTTAACAGAAGGTAAAACAATCAATGGCGAATATTATGACAATTAATTGGGACGATTTTGTAAGAGCAGCATGAGCACACATGTGTAATTTCCAAAGAAAAAGCTATGAATTAGACTACAAATTAATCACCCATTCCAGTCAATTATGTTACAGCCGTAGGGACCAGTGGGTTTTCCAGCAAGCTTATCTTCTTTGGCGATCACCTCTCAGCAGTTTCCAACCCTCCCACTGGGTACGATGCACATGAAAAAAATTGTCTTCAAAAGAACAAAAAAAACATACCACAAAGACGTACACGCAAGGAGTTATCACAACGGCAGATGTTATGCCTTTATTGGGGTCCCGACCTTATCACAAATCATTACTTCAAGTGCTTCTATTTTGCTATCCCATTTTCTCCCATTATCCGGATATAGCACCAAGTGATTATTTATTGGTAACAAACCTAAAGAAATAGCTCGGAGGAAAGAGTTTTGACTACAACAAATACCTATTTTAAAGCACTCGAAAAATCTTATATTTAGGAAGAACTTAAAAAAGTGTAGAAACGGGTACACAGCTCAAAAGAGACTGTTTAACTAAAAAAGTCACAGACCTGTTGATTCGCCCTTAACATTTTTGTACGAACAGAGTTTTTTTAGTTGTATCTTAGGCGACAATGCAGCACGTAAACACACCTTTTCTAGTGATTTTTTCAAGTAGGACAGATTTCCATCAGATTTTTCTTATGAATTAATCATTCGATAATTATTATCCGAATAAACATCCTTAAGCAGTACCTTACAAATTATTTTTATATTTTAAATCATTTAATTAAATTCTGTTCCTTTTTTTCATATAAATTTTTAACTTATGTCTACAATTAAAAGTTTACCTCCACTTTACTTACATGTAAGTAACTGTGCTTTTGTGCTGTTACATTCCATTAAATTGTATTTTTTGCGACACATAAATAATTGTCTTTGCAATCAGTCGTTGAAAATAAAGAGGGAGTTGCATTTATGTTTTATGAGTTCATAATGTTTGCATTAACACTGTTGAAAAACAATTTCTGGCATGATGAAAATTACGTTGAATAATGAAAAGGAAATTTACCACCTTATTAACACATTAAGTGAACTTAAAAGCATTTCACGCACACTTACGCACATAAATGTACATATGAATATACAAATCCCATTAGATATATGACAGAAGATGTTACGACTATAATCGTATAATATTAAAGTCTTTTATGGTTAACCATACAGCGCCTGAACACGTGTGTGTGTGTGTGTGTGTGTGTATGTAATGTATTGATGTGTTGATTAAAATATTGACCAAATATCAGGGGTATTCAGAATAGAATTTTAAGAAGAAATATATTTTTTTTATTTTTTGATGAATCAATAGTGTCAGAATTTTTGGAAAAAGTTTGAATTTGGTTTGGAAAAATGAGTTACATTTTTACTCGCACTCTACAATATCCATTTCCGACCCTTTAGCAGAGCGAAGTCGATTGAACACTCCGTCCATTTTAGTGTTGAAATTAACTTTGCCACGGCACAAGATGAGTTAGAGAAAATTAAAATACGCCAATCGATCAGACATAGTGTCGAAAGAGGTGCTATTGAAAATCAGCAAGACCGGTCCATGTCCTTCAAAGCGGTGGGCTTAACACTACGTCTGCCTCTAATTTTCCATATAATTTGGAACAATGAAGTAATTCTAATCAAAGAAACAAAATTATGGAGCGATAGAGAATTTAAAAATAAGAAAAAATTATCAAGGGAACATATTGGTTCTCACCCATATTTACCGAGTTATGGGCCTTTGAAATTTTCATAAAAAAGTTCGATTGTCAATATGGGTATCATTTAAAAGCTTTTGAAGATATCTTGCAGGAAATACTAAAATTTTTTAAAAACGCTTAACCGATTATTTTTCTTATTTCCTAATCCTCTGTCACCGCAATATTTGTATCTTGATAGGAGTTACTTCACGAAACTAGATTTATACACATGGTGAAGGGTATATTAGATTCGGTATAGCCGAGTATAGCACTCTTGCTTGTTTTTTTTTTTTTTTTTTTTTGAACATCTGAAAATTTATTTTCCTTTTTCTGCAACACTGTTTTGTATCTGGGCTATTGAGGTTTTACTCTGTGTTATCAATTTATATTGGATGTTTTTATTTACACTAGAGTGGCTGGCGGTTGTTTCATTCAACCAAACCCTAAGTTCCATTTTAATCAAATTTTAAAAATATAATTTAAAAAAATACAAGATCCGTTTTAAGTTTTAAGACCTGTATAACTTTCAAAATGCTGAATCAATTTAAATAAAAAAATAATCAATTTAAATAAAAAAACACAAAATTAATTTTGCATTTTGATATGAATATCCCTGCTAAACCATTTTTTTTTTTTTCATTAATGAATATTTCATCACATTTACACTTAAGTGACCATCCTTGCAAGGTAAGAAATTAAATCACAGACACTGGCATTTACACAAAAAGTGCACAATAAAATTGACAGTCTGCTGTCTATTAATTAACAGATGCATAATGCCCTCTCCAAAAAAATACAAAAAAATTTACGTGCAGGAAAACATTCTTTTTTTAATTAACTCTGTCTTTAAAATACAACTTCATTTTACGCAATAAAAGTAGAACAATGAAACCAAAAAATAGAAAACAAAATTTTGATTGACCACAATAAAAAAATTTTAATCTTAAGGCGAAGTAAAAAGCAGATACTAGGTGCGTGCGTAAACAGTCATTGTTGCCAGCTTAGTATTTTATAGCTTATTTCTTTTAGGCTTAAAATTATTAATTAATGGCTTTTTAAATTCGACTATCTAAAGGCAAAAATCATACAATTTTTCTATAAACACGACTGATTTTCCTACACCAATTAAATGATTTTTTTTAACAATTAAGTTATTTCTTTAGTTTCTGGCAACACTGTTTTAAGAGGTTAACAAAATTTGATTAAAATCATGCCATTGATGCTAATGGCCTCTACAAATGATACAGAAACACTTGCATACAAAGAAAAGGCGACAGACAAAGGGCCGCCACATGCAATAACATTAAAAATTGCATTTGCATCATGCCAAAGGATTCATATTGTTTGTGTTTTAGCTTAATGAAAAGAAATAAGATTTCTATATTGTAGAATTATGCCGAATCTTATATACACTTCACTATGTATGTAAATCTAGTTTAGAGACAAAACTTCAAGAAGAAAAACAAACAAACAAAAATATATGGGGTGACAGAGAATTAAAAAAAAATACATAAAAAGTCATTGGCTCTTAACAGGTTAAGCAGTTTTCTTAAAATGTTAGTAGTTTTGCCCGCTGACTCGAAGGTCATGAACCGATCTTGCTAGTTTTAAAACAATAATTTTTTAATTTATTTTTAATTTAAATTGTCTCTAGCTTAGCTGTGTCTTGGCAAAGTTGATTTCAACACAAGCACAGACGGACATCGCTCGTTTGACGTCGGGGTCGGAAATAAAATAATAGATTTTATAAACGGAATGATAATTTTAAATATACCATTTGTGGTGAAGGGTATAAAAACATTGATAATGCACTCAATGTGTGTATATTAAACGCTTTACGATGTTTTTCCTTTAGCTCAAATCGTAATAAAGAAGAACAAAACAGACATACAAACAAACACGAACACAAATTTTAAATGAATTTGTGCCAAAAATTATTCTGTTTAAATATCGTTGCACCCCCAAAACTGAAAAAAGATACAAGGAATAATTAATATCGACTTTGCGACATTTAGACGAGTGTGGAGTTGTTCAATATGCCAAAACAATTTTAAGCGTAAATGAACAGAATTAATATTTATTCGAGTTTTATTCTATCCGAAATATAGTTTAGAGTTTTAAGTGCTTAAATTTAAACATTTTAACAAAAAAAAAAAACCAATAAATTGGGAAATTATAATTGCAGTTTAAAATTTGAATTCCCGTGATTTATTAATTCAACTTTAAACTTAAAAAAATCGTGCTGATTATCCCGAACAAATAATTTAGGTCACCGATATTGACAATTGAAGGTGAAAGCACGAATCGATGGCCATTTCGCTACTGCTCACTTAACTCTTCAGAAAACTTCTCACTTACGTTTAAAATAAACTAAAGATTTTTGTCCAAACAATAAAGTAAAGACAAAGATCTAAGTTTAAGCAAAGACAAAAATAATCAACATTGATTTTATTTTTCTTTATCCACTGTATTACGACTTTTTTTTTTTGGCTCTGTTACAGTTAACAGATGTTAAAAAATAAAATAAAAACAAAAAAATATAACAAAACACTATGATAATTTTTTTTTGTTTTTTCTTCTGCACGGGCACTTGCAATTTAATAATTTAGAAGTCAATATCGGTGATTTTAATAATTCAATAATCAGCACGATTTTTTAAAGTTTAAAATTACAATTGTAGTTGTTTAGTAAAACTATCTTTATTTTGGCTGACTAAGAATAAAAATATTAATTACATTCTGACTTAATTGTTTCTATGATAACAGGGTATTTTGCTACTTTAAGTCCAATAACGAACTGTCATAATTCGCTCACTTTTCATTATTTGGTACTGATATCTAACGGTCACTATAAGCAAGAGTGTCTAACAAACATTAATAGTCTTTGTAACCAACATAGCACAAGGCCTCAAGCTACATTAAGAGCCAAATAAAATATTTATATGAATAACGGTCAGTTGACACCTTGCAATAAGATCGATGGCCATCACATAAAGTATTTAAAGCGGTCTAGACACTGTGAAAATACTCATCCAGCATTTTATAAAAATGTATTAGTGTAACGCACGCCATTTTTAGATAAAAATCAAAAAAAAAAAAATTTTAGAAATTTGGCAGGTTGGCAGGTTTTCACATTTTGATGTATTTGTATTTGTTCTTCAAGCACGTAAATATTTTTAATTTAAATGTCTGGAAAAAAACAGTTTAACGCTTACCGGTCATTGCCTATATCTTGGGACATAAGAAGTGTAAAGTGCAATGTTTAAAAAACGAACAATATGGAATTTAATTGAAGCGTTATAAAAAGCAATATCCGGAAAGATTTCCTTAATACATTTTTGGGATACTGAAAGCTCAATGATAACAGTACAAAATCAAGTTAAATGAATGTTTGCCAGGTCATTCAGCTCAAAGCGTCCAGTACACTTATACGAATTTGACATCAAGCATTTTGACCGTGTCTAGACACATTGTACTTGACAATTGTTTTTTTTGTTGTTGTTTTTGTTTTTTTATTAATTTACTTAATTGTGCTAAATGTCTTTAAATAAAAATATTTCATTATATTCTCACGAAATATTTACGCTGCCTGCCACTTGAATAAGGAATCACATTTTTTTTTTTTAACTTTAATTAATGTGATAAAGTATATCTCTTAAACTAAAGTTCAGTAAAAAAGTTTTGCACGACCAAAAATCAAAGTGTTGGCTTTAGTTTCCTGAAGAAATAAAAAACTTACATATTTTTGTGGTATTTTTTCGTGTGTCACTTAAATAAGAAACATTTCAAAATTAATCAAACTATAATTTATTTTTAAATTGTAGTTTATAAAAATGAAAATTATATTCTTCTAGCATTAACTAATTAATGAGTACTGCCACCATTTTTAGAAATAACCTCAAAAATGTGATTTGGCATTGACTTGCATAATGACTGTAAGAATTCTATCGTCTCAAATTGTTTTTTTTTTTTTTATAAACTTTTCTTACAAGCCAACCCCAGACATTTTTCATTGGATTCAGCTCTGGTGAATATGGTGGCCAATCCAAAAGCTAAATACCTCGTTGGTTAATTCATTGTTTTACTGCTCTGGCGGTATGAATCGGAGCGTTGTCGTCTTGGTACGTCCAAGGTATGGGTCCAAAGAAATCATTAAATTTTAAAAATGTTTCCTACAAAATGTTTTTGTACGTCATTGCAGTCATTGTGTAGGATACAAAACAAACTCTATGGTACCATAATACGAAATGGCACTCCATAACATTATTCCGCTTTCTCTGTTGTGTCTGTGCGTTTCAAAAATAATTCTTTCTTATTTAGGTCATAGAAGTCGAAGTAATATCCGTTGGGACCATCAATACATTTCTAAATTATTTGTCGGATCATTTCATTGTATTTTTGGCAAACTGCAGACGTTGTGATTTGCGTTTTTCATTAAGTGGCGTTTTTTTGTTGCAATTCTCGTCAGACTTTAAAATAGGGTGCACTGCTCTTAGACTGGCACTGATTTAACTTTTATTTACGTATTTTTAATACCAATTCGCCTTTCTTGTGTCATTTTCTTCCACCTTTTCATGTTTTTTTCTATATCTTTCCACAGTGTTTAAGTTTTTATACACAACTGTCTTTCCTCTGTTAAAGTTTTTGGCTATTTAGACCAGATTCTGAACCTGAGATTTCAAAATCAGAGTTTTTTCCTTTTCAGAATTACAAAGAGTCTTACCACGTCCTATTTTGAATAAAAACTGTTTAAAAATAACAAATTTTCTAGCCGTTTATATTGGAAGAAATTCAAACCATAGCCTTCCTGATTAATATTAAAAGAATTCGTTATTCAAGTGATACACGAAATAACACCACAGAAATACATTTCTTTAAATAAATTCATAATTTTACACCACTAAAATTATTATAACTATTTTACAAATGGAAAATACCCGCAGATGGTCACACTTACCTACCCAATAATAAAAGACTGAAATATTGAAATTATATATTTACCATTTAAATGGACACCATCCTGACGGACAAAACTACCTGAACCCACCACTATCTATGTAACAAATACATTACACTATCTTACCAGTACTAATCAAAACGCGGCTTGAAAATGATGTCCTCACATCGAAAGCGCTCGCCAATCGTACCAAATAAACAACAAGCGACGATGGTTTTCACTGAAAGGTATGATAACAGTATAATATTTACAGGCGGAACAAATCCGATAAGCATAATTTTAGTTTCAGCAAACTTAAGCGAACACCTTCAAATTTGGTTATTTTTTTCTAAACTGTAAATTAAGAGATAAGCTCAATAAAAGTAAAAAAATGTGATTCCTTAAAAACTAAAAAATGTATTCTACCAAATTTTTTATTTAAAACTAAAGAGTCTTATATGAAGTGCCTAATTAATTAAATGAGAACTACATTGAACCAACAAAACAGAAATTCTTTTTCTTTTTAGTTTTTAATAATAAATATTTCATAAGAATATAATAAAATATTTAAAGGAATCAGGCGTTTTTTTTTTCTATTTGCTTGAGTTTAAAAACAATTTTTTTTGTGCATTTATATTCATAGAAAAGCTTGTATAAACAGAAAACTGTAATTCTTGTAGTTTGTGCTGTTTGGTATGATTATCTTCCTTATGGCTGTGTGCGTGTTTATATGTTTTTAATTTTATTTCAGCATATGTGAGCATTAAACAAAATTAAAACGCAGAATAACTCAGTTATTAAACACAATTAAGTATTTACGAGATATAATGCATAATGTCATTTCATGCATATATACATCAATAAACATTGCACACAAATACACTTACACCTTAAATATATTATATACATACATATGTGAATGTGAGTACGCAACTAACAAACAGATATATTTGCTTGCATACTTTTATATACACATGTGTGTATGTATGTAGTTCTGTTATGTATGTGTAAAGTTAATGCTGTTTATTGACGTTTGCAAGTTTGTTTTGTAAACTGTTTTAAGCAAATACAGTTATACTTAATTTTTTATACTTGCCTTTCCTTTTAAAGTCAGTCCTTTCGGCAGAATTCTTTTTAAACGCTCATATTTTATTTATCGTTAAATTATATAAAAATTAAATTTAAATTATTCCTTTTTTTATTATTCAACTTATAAATTTATAAGTTTTTGTATTTAAATATTTGCATGTACTTTTAAAAATATTAAAAAATCATTTGCTTGGAAATTATTAATAAACATTATAGACAAAGAATAACTTGCCGTTCGTAAAAAATGTTGGTTCATCAGTGCGTATGATTGTTATTAATTTGAACTTATCTTTATATCTATTGGACGCTGACTGAGTTATTACGACCATTATCATTGTTATTGTTTAACTTAATTACTCTTTTGAAAAAAAAAAACCGTTGGCAATCTCTACGCTTATTAAACAATTATTTGCACACTGGAATTTATGTACAGTGTTTCTTTGTGCTAAAAACAGGCAGAAAAAAGTTCTGATACAAAATGTAAGTAGTTGATTGCAGTTCATATAAAAATTTTGATCGATTTATCGATAATTCCTTATATTGTTAAACCAGCTAATAGCGATCAATACTAAGTAACACGGGTTATACGAGGGCTGCTCTATATATTTCTGGCCTAATAGTGAAAATGCGAATATTTATAATCAAAAATGGTTTTATTGTTTTTCAAAGTATTCTCCAGCATGATTTATACACTTTTGCATGCGCTCAAACCAGTTGTCGAAGCACTTTTTCCACTCCGATTGAGACACTTCTAAAACATGATTTTTGAACACTTCAACAGCTTCTTCTGGCGAAGAAAATCGTTGACCACGCATTTTTTGCTTGATGTGCGGAAACAAAAAGAAGTCATTAGGTGCCAAGTCAGGGCTGTGCGGCGGATGACCCATTAATTCGACGTTTTGGCCGGTCAAAAACGCTCTGGTTTAAGCCGATGTGCTAGAGCTCGCATTGTCATGGTAAACAATGATTAGTCTTCTCTTGTTGGTTTTTCGAATTTCTCCGATGTCTTCAGGCAAACAAATTGTAGTGTACCACTCAGAAGTGACCGTCCTACGTTGCTCAAGCGGAACAGTCGCCACATGACAAGTTTTGCCGAAGAAACAGGCGACCATTTGCTTCGAAGTGCTTCTTCCACGAACAACTTTCGTTGAATTTTGCTCGTCTTTGAAGACCCACACGGACGATTGTTGTTTCATTTCGGGCTCATACGCATAGATCCATGATTCGTCACCTGTGACGATCTTATAAACGTCTTTTAAAGCACCGCAATCGTATTTTTGCAACATTTCTTTGCACCAATCGACACGAGCCTTTTTTTGAGCGATTTTCAAATTGTGCGTGATCCAACGAGAACGAACCTTTTTTACAGCCAAGTGTTCATGCAGTATCAAATATATGCTGGTGGAAGAAATGTCCAAGGATGTCTCTATCTCTCGGTATGTCGCATGTCGATCTTGCATTATGAGTTCACGCACGGCATCAATGTTTTCTGGCACAACAGCCGTTTTTGGACGACCTTCACGGAATTCGTCTTTGAGCGAGCTTCGGCCACGATTAAATTCATTATACCAATTTTTCACAGTGCTATAGGATGGTGCTTCATCGCCATAAAAAGATTTAAGTTCATCAATGCACTCTTGTCGTAATAATCCACCTCGAAAGTTGTGAAAAATGATGGCACGAAAATGTTCACGAGTTAATTCCATTTTTTTCTATATTAATTTTTTCAAGTCACTGTAAACAACACAAATAATGGTCGTACGTCAAAACGTGTTGAGTACGATTATGCTTAAAAATGACAAACTTTCCAATGGAAATGTCAGCTTGCACTTGGCAGCACTCAGTGTTGCCAGGCCAGAAATATATAAAGCAGCCCTCGTAAAAATTAAAAAATATTAAATGAAACCTACATTTGAAAAGAAAGACGCTTTTCAAAAACAAGTAAAACACTCAATAATTTGAAGACTTTATAACACAAACAAGTAAGAGTGTTATGTTCGACTTGGCCGAATCTTAAATACCCTTCACTATGTACGTAAATCTAGTTCAGTGAAGTATTTCCTATCAAAAACACGTTGACTGAGAATTAAAAAATTAGAAAAAAAAATTAAGTAAGAAATATAATTTTAAGTAAAAATGTCATCGGCTCTTAAGGGGTTAAGCATTTTTTTTTTAATTTTAGTATTTCCTGAAAGATCTCTTCAATCGAACTTT
Source organism: Cistogaster globosa (assembly GCA_937654795.1). Taxonomy (NCBI): domain Eukaryota; kingdom Metazoa; phylum Arthropoda; class Insecta; order Diptera; family Tachinidae; genus Cistogaster; species Cistogaster globosa. The sequence continues at coordinate 6,631,817 of OW569403.1, forward strand.
TTTATAAAAATTTCAGAGGCGCATAACTCGGAAAATGAGGGCCATGTTTTTTTTCCTATTTTTTAATTCTCTATCGCCTCATATCTTTGTATTCTTACTTGGAATTACCTCACTAAAGTAGATTTGTTCCACATGATATGGAAAAATTAGAAGCAGGCGTGGTGTTTTGCCCGCTGCCTGGAAGGACATGAACCGATCTTGCTGATTTTCAATAGCAAAATTACAAACGGAATGACAAACTTAAATACACCCTTTCTCCACTTTTTGTAGTGAAGGGTATAAAAACAGTTCTTCAGAAAATCTGAATTCAAAATCCAACTTTAAGGAAATCCAAATTTTATTAAAAAAAAGTATATTTAATTTTTAAAAACCGAACGACATATGACTCCAGCAAACATATTGTGATTTGACTCAGCTACATTTTCTTCTGTGACATTTCTGTCATGAAACCGATTACTCGAACGTTAACTTTTGGGTCGTCCTTCATTCTTTGCAGACAAGAAACTGTATTTAAAACGTAGGGCCAGAGTGTACTTTCTTAAACTTTTATAGATCCAGAATGGACGACACCATCCCTTACCTTTAAACTCCTTATTTAGACCTACCCTATGGAGTAGCTCAGCTACTGGGTCTTTATATAGTTGAGTTAGATAAGCGTTGCGGGTAACAACAAAAATAGGTAAGCATCACTCAGCCCACCGAGTAAATTAAGCTGAAAGTGGAACAAAGACGTTGTCCATACGAAATTACTTTTAAAAATATTGCATCCAAGTAAAAAATTTTTAGTTCAGAGAAACATCAAATGCAGCTTATTATTCCCTTCAGCATTAAAGTTATGCATTTCATTTTTTAAAGTTTACTGACTTCTTCATCTGCTATGAGGCTGCTGTAGTCAAAGTGGTAAACACGTTGACTACAAACCTGGTTGGCCAGGATTCAATCCCTGCGGCAACCAAAAAATAAAAATGTTTTTTTCTGTTTAATGGTCCATCCAAACGTGACGCCTAGATGTCAGCACTACATAATTTTTACACGTGACATCTTTTCAATAACATAAGCCATTTTGTTTTATTAGAAGGTAGTACAGTTTTAACCATGGATAGGTACACATTGCAACAACGCGTTTACATCACTCAAACAACGAACAACAGATCCATTATTTTCAAGCTTAATTTTGTTTAGTGACGAAGCTCATTTCAAAATGGATGGATTCGTCAATAAGCAAAATTGTCGTATATGGGGTGATGAAAATCCTCGTGGTATTCATGAAAAATCTCTACACCCACAAAAAAATACTGTTTGGTGTGCATTTTGGGCAAATGGAATCATTGGGCCATTTTTCTTCGAAGATGATGCTGTAAATGCTGTTACTGTGAATGCTGAGCGATACCAATCAATGTTGAGAGACTTTTTATGGACACAGTTGAATCATATTGATGTGTCTGACGTCTATTTTCAACAAGACGGTGCTACATGTCACACAACTCGAGAAAACATTACGCTTTTGCGATCAAAATTTCCTCAACGTGTAATTTCACAAAATGCAGATTTCAATTGGCCTCCAAGGACATGTGAGTGTATGCTAACAAGCCACAAACAATTAATGATCTAAAGAACAACATTCAAGTTGCAATTCGTGAAATAACACCAGCAACATGTCGGAAAGTCATTGAAAATTTCGATATTCGGATTGATGTCTGCAGACGCAGTCATGGTGGACATTTGAATGATACTCTATTCCACTTATAATTGTAATGGATCATACTTTTAATAAAAAAAAAACAGCTTGAAAAAATTGCAAATAGTTTGTGTTTTATTTCAAAGAAACATGTAGGCGCGTTTTTTGGATGACCCTTTATAAATACATATTCAGAATTAACATTAAACATGCAGCCTCCTTCGTCGGTACTTCTTCATATTTGCCGGCGAAGTAAAATAAGTATTAAAATGGCTATCTTCTCTTTTCACCACCTGTCTATCTCTAATCTATCCCTTTCCTAAGGAATGTAGCACGGTTACAAAAATAACTAAATAGGTATTATTGCCTGAAGTGCTACTTCTCTTAAAAAAAAATGAAATTGTCTGTCAAAAGGCTGTACAATTTGATTGACCAAAGTTACATTTATCTCAAAATAAATTGTTGCTTAAAGTGCCAAAGAAATTAAAAATTACTTTAATGGAAGCTTAAAAAAAAATGACTCTCATTAATTTTAAATTTAACAATCTCTGTTTATGGAAACATTTTTGTGAGTTGGGATGCGTGTTGTTACTTAAAACAACAACAATTTAAAACACACAATTGATTGCCACAATTTATTGTTGAATAAAAATAACAGCAAGTTTTAATAACGTTTGATGGTTCAATTTCATTAAACTGTCATACAACTCTGTTTATTCCCTTAATGTCAACCAACAACACTTGATCTCTCTCACACACACATACACATGCTTTAGTAAAAAACAAAACCCCCAACCTTTTTTATCAGACTCTTAGCAAAATTTTTAAACAAATGTGAGAGCTTGAGTATGCGTATGTGCGTGTATGCTTGTGTGTGTATATGTATTTGCATTCATGCCCTTAAGTGAAGATATTTTAAACATCCGTTTATTTTAATTATACGAACAAGAGTTCCTTTTTAACCATATTTACATGCATATAAATTTACACCAAAAATCCATACTATTATTTATTACATTTTATGTTTTCCTTTTCTCTTTTTTTATTTTTGTAATATTGATCGTATCTGCGTAAAAATTGCACTTTAGCATCCTGGGTCATCGTATACCAGACGTACCCGTGCCTCTATTCAGTGTTTATCCAGCAACGAAACATGCAATCACAGGACTGTGTCAAACAGTGCGTCAGGAAATACATTTTCTCAAATTAAATATAAAATTAACAGTAAGTAAATATTGACTCAAGCAAAATAACCAAGCAACACTAAATGAATGAAGAGGAGCCATCAATTTACAAGCTGGAGCATGTGTTATTCATTAAAAATTTAAGAATACATGCAAAGGGTGGCCCACTATTTCTTCAACGAAAATTTACTATTAATTTTTTTAGATTTTTTTAATTCCAAGTTTTTAATTTCATAATTGCATTCGAAATGATGACATTTTATAATGTCCAGTGCCATTATATTTAATGTTAGAATTTCAAAAATCAAAGTCCAAATTTTTAAGTTCAGAAATGCATTTTAAGTGGAGACTTTTCATTATGTCCAGTGTCATTATGTTTAACATCATAATTTCAAATGTCAAACTCTAAATTTTTCATTTTATAGTTCCATTTAAAATGGTGACATTTCATAATTTCCATTATGTCTGATGTCGAAATTTCAAATGTCTATTGCCAAGTTTTTAATTTTACAGTTGCATTCAAAATTGCGACATTCCTTTATGTCCAGTGTCATTTTATTTAATGTCAGAATTTCAACTGTCGAATTTTAGAATTTTCTTTTCGTAGTTGCATTCGAAATAGTGACATTTCATAATGTCCAATATCATTATATTTAATACCAGAATTCCAAGGATCAAAGTCCAAATGTTCACAGTTCACAGTTGCATTTGAAGTGGAGACATTTCATAATGTCTTGTATCATTATGTTTAACATCATAATTTCAAATGTCGAATTCTAAATTGTTCATTTTTTAGTTCCATTCGAAACAGTGACATTTCCTAATTTTCCATGTCATTATGTCTGATGTCAGAATTTCAAATATTAAATTCCAAATTTTGCATTTTATAGTTGCATTCAAAATGGTGACATTCCTTTATGTCCAGTGTAATTATATTTTATGTCAGAATTTCAGCTGTCGAAATTCGCAGTTGCATTCGAAATATTGACATTTCACAATGTCCACTGTCATTATGTTTAATTTCAGAATTTCAGATATTGAACTCCAAGTTTTTAATTTTATAGTTGTATTTGGAGTGGAGTCATTTCATAATGTCTTGTGTCAATATGTTTAATGTCATAACTTCAAATGTCGAATTCTAAATTTTTCATTTTATAGTTCCATTCCAAATGGTGACATGTCATAATATCCAGCAAAATTATGTTTAATGTCAGATTTTCAAATATCATGTTTTCCAAAGTAGACGCAAGAAAGTTACCTTAAGCTGGTATCCATGTAGTCAGTTTATTTTAGTCCGCTTAGCGATCCCCTTGTATTTAACTGTAGATAACAGAAAAAAAGAGAAATTAAGAAGAGGGACGAAAGGAAAGATAATCCAAGTCCTGAAGCTAAAAAACCAAGTGCTGAAGTAAAAGTGAAAGAAAAGATAAGTATGAGAAGCTATCAGGATATAAAATCTGGCCGAGATACAGTTGGCTACATCCCGCAAATAGAAGCTAGTCCCCAAACTATTTCGAACAAAGTGAATAACCTTGCCCGAAATTTCGTATAGGTATTGTATACCCGGTCAGCAAGCGCAGAACAAAAGCGACAGCAGAGAAACTTTCGAAGAAGTAGTTAGGGGAAAAGTCCCAGATAATGAAACCAAATTTCCAAAATTGAAATTATTGAGGCTTTTTAATAAAAAATTCACATTTGGACCTAAAGCAAGTATGGCTTTTTAAACGCTGTGCGGTGTAAACTTAAAGTAGACACTGAAACATAAACTGAATAAGGAAATGAGCGACAGCGCTACTTTGTAAGTATGCAGGCCAGCGAAAAAGCTATAGACTTCTAAATCTAGAGGTTTTAATGGACTCCAATAATGGAAGCTTGACTGTGTTCTTAGAATTACCGTGCAGTATAGAAGGCGAAGAAATGCGAAACGGAATTTGTGTGACTCGAAATCTTAGAAAAGTTGGATTTTATAAATCTGACAAGGTGCTGCGATGTTCAGCTTTGTGTAGCATTAGAATAAATATCGTAAAGACAAATAACAAAAATTTCGCGGTACAATTATTTTTCGACGACCTAAAATTATCAATCTACAGTGAATGCCTGTTTGGTTGCGTATAGTTTGGTAATAAGAATAAAGGAAAATGATTGTGATTGAACCAAATGGATTCAAAAATGTAGTGGCGTACATCAGTACTTTCGATACAACTGATATTACATTTCCCTTTCTGCAAATTAAATTTCTGCATGAATATTGTACATCCTTTATAATAATCCATATAAATAAAAATATTTTGGGTCATGATAATATTTTGGTCGATGAGGGTTTTGCGCCTTAACGATGCTCAAGTTTTTTTTTCTTTTTTTTTTACAGAAGTGCCCGTCCTTTGTGGTTTATATGAACGAACATTTAGTTGTAAGAAATATTATATTTGCGTAACGAAGTTTTCACTTAATTTTTTTAATAATTGCATGTGTGTGAGTGCGCGCAACTCCTTAATTTTCTTCTTATGTTTGCATTTCAATTAAGTCTTTAAATATAAAGAATTTAAACTCAATTATAAGCAATAGCAATCAATTTTAAATGCTGCCCACTTTATGCCAATTACAATTGTTTTATTTTCTTTATGTACACCAATTGTCCACATCAGCGGCAGCCTTTTCCACTTGATAATCTGGCACACAAAATCTCTCTATGTTTGTATATAAAAGGGAACAATCAAACAGATTTTTTTCCTTATATTTATTTTTCGTTTTGTACTCTTCTATTTTTTGTTATTGTGGTGTTGACATTTCAACAACATCAACCATTCAACAACAGAAATGCAGAAAAATTAAATTGTAAAAAATTTAAATAAAAGGGAAATAAATAGAAAAAATAAGAAAAACTAAGTGACCCATTTGGCTGTGTCTTTACACACTATGACGAATTGGTGCTAGAAAAAAGAACATCTTCAACATCTAATTAACGGACAGAATTAACCGTCCAAGAATTTTCTGAACTAGTGCATCGAAAATCTTGGCAGACCATAAGGGCATTTTTAATAGAAAAAATATCTTGTATTCTTCACCAAAAGACATACAGGAGTCTGCTAAGAATATAAGTGTTGACTTAGATTTTTCCTCAAAATTGGTGCTCTGTTCGAATTTGTGAAAATTGCTGAGCAACATTGATTATTTCATGTGAAAAATTAGACATTTAAAATGTTGTGTCTATCCCACGATTTAAGAGAATTTAACGTTTTATTTTTTTCACGTAACTACATTGTTTTAGAAAAGAAAGGAAAATACAAATTATCAGTTGTTGTTTGAAAAACTCCGCATGATATAATGCCTCTTTGCTTTGTTTCACAGCTTTGATGAAATGTTGCCAGAAACATTTCATATGTTTTCAACAGTATAAACAGAGCACTACTTCTGCAACATTTTTTCATTACTTTTTCATACAACTTTTTATGTATGTAGTTTGACAGCATTACGCATGAAAAACTGAACAGAGTACCAGGCTTTACCCAACACATACACAGTCTTGCCAATCTATATTTTCAGCAGTAAAATCATAATCGAACTTTTTTACCGCCAAAAATAAACAGCTGTTACTTAAAGCATGTGTGCCAGTTCAAGAAAAATTTTTCAACTCAGTTATTTTTTTAACACAATCGCACATGTGTTAAAATGACTAAATTCTTTTATTTTTGGGTGTTAGTCGTCGTCTGTATGAATATGAACTAAATTTTTTAACTTCCATATCTTAAACGACTGTATTTTGTAGGCCTTTAATGCTTTTCAATGCCTGATAATAATAAAACTGGAAATATACACACATACTCACGTAATAACTCTTAAAAATAACAACAGCAACAAATGTTGGGTTAAAAAATAATTAAAAGTTAAAATTTTCAGTTGTTGACATTTCGGTTACAGCTTAATAACTGGACAATTTAAAACACTAAAATCCGGATATAGAGTGAGTTTTTGCCTGTTTGGTTTTTCAAATGTAGTTTTTCGCCTACTAAAATATTTTCAGGAATCTGCCTTATAGCTGGGCTATAAAAAATTGCTAGAGAAAAAAAATGATAATCCAAAAGTTCTATGCTGAAAAGGAAAAAAATAAAAAACTATATTTTTTGTTTTAAGCTGAGTACTCCGTCTATACTTGGAGAAATCATTAAGAACCTTAATTATTTTATTATAAACAAAAACTAACATTTTGCTACTGGTGGCAATATTATGTTTTGAAAGAAAAACTGTCGCTTATATTTCCCTTAAGTTAGACAAAACTTAGATGTTGTTTGCAACAATTATAATGTAAATGTTGCTAGAAACATTTTAAAGCTTATAAACTTGCTTCATAAACATTTAGAAGCTTTTCACAAGATAAACAAAGTAGCACCTCGTCTTGACGAGCCATTAAATTGTTCAACCATTTAAGAATTTCATGTGCGCATGTTAATATGGTTGTCGATGTCACGTTCTTGTTCGAACAGCGATGTCTGCCATCAAACGTCACTTTCATTTTAAAAATTCTACAAATGTTTGAGTTGAGGCGATATTTTAACAAAAAAGCGTGTAAATTTTTCTATTCATATGTAATTGTATGTGGATTAACAAAAAAACAATAATAAATTAATAAAAATATGCATATTAAAAAAGGTGAGCACTCAAGACATGAACATCGCCACGTTTTCTCTACACAGAAAAATAAAAACAAATATTTGTACTTATCCCGCCGATGTTTTGTTCAATAGTTAAACAAATTAATGGCTCGTCAACACATCGTAAAAGAGACTTCGGCAACATTGTTTCCTTATACCGAATTCACACGTCAATTTTTCTTGCAGCAATTCTAAATTTTGTGGAAGATAAAAAAGTGTAGAATCATTTTATTTCTCATTTTCTCACCCGTGTGTGAACTCGGTACAGTTATTTTTAACAAAAGCTAAGAAACTTGTGATCTGTTTAACATTTCGTGCGAAATTATGTTAAAAGCCAGGATACAAAATTTTGTGGAAAATATATAAAAAATCTTTGTATAGTCAAGGAATGTTTCTGGTTGCAAGTTTATTAACAACAAAATGTTTCTGGCAACATGTTTTGTAACTGAGAAATACACTTATTACGCATTAATTTGTTACCAGAAGCAAAAAAGGTTTCATAAAACGTTTTCAAAAACAATAAAAAATATTGGCTCCAAATATTTGAGCGAAATAAGTTAAATTGCTAAGGAATTCTTGCAAATTTAAATTGAGTACTTAGTTTTAGAAATAAAATGTTGCAGAAACAATTTTCTAGCTCTCAACAAAATGAAAAAATATTCAATGATCATAGTATTTTTAATACAACTTTTTTCTTGTGACATTGGCTGACTTCCAAAATGTATTAATACAAAGTTTGTATACAGTTTTGCTGCGGTATTTAGATCTTGTATATACACAAAGTTTCGAAACAAAGCATCAATTCAGAAACTGATGCGCTTGTTGCTCAGTTGAAACGTTTCTAATACTTGTCTGAGGCATTTTGGAATAGTATGCAATGTAAACATTTAGTACCACGGCATTATGAAACACAATACATTGTTCGAATACAAAGCAACTGACATTTTGGAAGTCAGCCATTATGACGAAATCTGGCAAAAAGTTTAGACAAGCAAGAGGTGTAAGCAAAATGGCATGGTTTAAGATTTGAGAGGATTTTTTTTTCACTTGCTTTATGACATTTCGTTGCGCAGTGTTTTTTCAACAAAAGTTCGTATTTAATTTGAAATAACGTGAAATCATTTCAATAACGAAAGAGTCTGAAAGAGTATGAAAAAACATTGCATGAAAATATATAATTTCTTAAATCTGCTATAATTCGCCTAAAAACACAATATTCTGCAAATTTTCTGAACCAGATTTTAGATTTTCTTGCAATTAATCGAAGTATCATGTAGAATATTAAATCATGGCCTTAACAAGTGGCTCTAGTACTGAGCATCGAAGATGCCACTGTTTTTGGTGGTAATAATACATCTATAAACTCTCGTTGGGCAACTTGAAAAGTAGTACAGTACTATCTGTTATGCACTAAATACATTAGATATAAATCTGGCACTCTTCTTTCATGTCATGGCATGATTTATAGCTCTATGAAATAAAAGTAAAATTTCAAATGTGTAGTTTTGAAATATTTCTGTTTTGATTATTTTACCAAACGTTTGAAAAATAATTCTTTAAAAAAATTTAAATGTGTAAGTAAATCAAAGCTATTTCTGCTATAGAAGTAAACTTGTTGTTTTATTTTGTGTATGTAAGTTAAAATATTAGTGTGTGTGAGAATGCCTATGTAGAATAGTAAGTGCCTGCGGGTAATTAAATGGGAAACAAGTATAAAAAATTGCTTGTTGCTTTTACTCTCTAGGACACTTATCCACATCGTCAACATTACTACACTGGTCCTGTTAGTATTTTTTTTTTCATATGTTGACACATACATGCGAATATGAATGTACGTATGTGTCGAATGGATATGGGAATAGCCATCATCACTACCATCATCAGCCTTTATGAATGCAGAGACCATTTTATCGTGATACTCATCGTCACTATTGCCATGAAACAAAATATATAGTTCTTTTATATTCCGTAATTTGCAATTAAAATGTAATTTAACTGACGTTTATATTGGATTCATAAAAACATTTAAAAGCAAAAAATATAACAGCCCAACAACAAAACAAAAGGAAAAAAATCATTGAAAATATGTTATAACAAAAACAAAAACAACGATAAAATGAACAGCTCTGGCACTTGAATGGAATATTGAAAACTATAGTTATTTAAGAATAACTCTGATAGTGACAAAATAAAGAGCTATTTATGAATGAATGAATGTTGCCATTAAAACTGTTTAACCCAGCAAACAAATTATGTTTAACTAAGTTTTTTTTTCAAGTTAATGATATGAAAATCTATAATAAAAAAAATTTATAGCTTTTTGGACGAGAATTAAAAAATATGAATAATTTTATTATATGGAAAAAAATATTTAGAAAATATTTAAACAAGTCATTTTATATTAGTTTATTTAATATTTATGCTAATATTTATAATAAAAGCTCTCAAATTAATTATCGGCTGTTAAGCATTGCAGCTAAAACTCCCAATCTTTAATTGCTTAACTTTACTTCATTTTAGGTAATCTAAAATTGCCTTAATGTTTAAAAATTTATCTTACGAAAAGCTTAGACAAAATGCTGTTGATCATAATTGACTTAATTTTGCTTTAATTTCTTTTTTTTATTTAATTGAGTCACAACAATTTTTTACATTTTTCTTTACGGAAGATACTTTAAAAACTTAACTTTGTTGCCAACATGTTTTTGCGTGGATACTTAAAAATTTGCATTTTAAAAAATACCAAATATTTTTAAAGATCTTCAGCAGTAGATACTTAATTAAAGACTGACATCAAAACTGTCTTCTTGTTGTTGTTTTATAACAGTAACAACTTGTATCGCACAGTAGAAGACAAGGCAAATCAATAATTACTGTCAAACTCCATATACAAAAAATAAGTTATAATGATTAGCATAAAAAAATAGTGAATTCGCCTGCGATGCCACCTTGGTAGAAGAGTTAAAAACCCTAAATAAATCAGTGCTTAACGTCTTAGAACTCACTGAAACTTTACTTTACTGAAACTGAAATCCAAACAACGCAAATTTTCTAATATTAAAAAAATTTTCTGATGAAATCTCTAATTGAGAACTACATACGTAAAATAGTAATTTGTTTTTGGCGGAAGCTGGGTCCAAAATGCAAAGAATATTTTAATTAACGTTTTAAAATTAGTTGTAATAAATTACAAGACTGTATACTTCAGACACAAATTGTGAAGAAAAGCTGTTTGTTAGCAGGGTTGCCAGACTTTTTTCACTGACTTCACTAAAATCAATTTAAAATTAGTTGTAATAAATTACAAGACTGTATACTTCAGACAGAAATTGTGAAGAATAGCTGTTTGTTAGCAGGGTTGCCAGACTTTTTTCACTGAATTCACTAAAATCAATTAAAAAATCGCTAAAATTGCTGACATAATTTTTTTTTTAGTTTTTGTAGAAAATAATTATAAATATTTGTTTAATTATAAAACTTTTTTTATAAATTACAAGGAAATAAATTTAATCGAAATGGCTAAAATTCCACAAATGTAGAATAAAAATCTGGCATTTAATTTGTTTACTTTTTACATAAAACAAAACAATAAATAAAGGGTCATCCAAAAAACGCGCCTACATTTTTCTTTAAAATAAAACACAAACTATTTGCAACTTTTTCAAGCTGTTTTTTTTTATTAAAAGTATGATCCATTACAATTATAAGTGGAATAAAATATCATTCAAATGTCCACCATGACTGCGTCTGCAGACATCAATCCGAATATCGAAATTTTCAATGACTTTCCTACATATTGCTGGTGTTATTTCACGAATTGCAACTTGAATGTTGTTCTTTAGATCATTAATTGTTTGTGGCTTGTTAGCATACACTCGACTTTTCAAAAAACCCCACAAACAAAGTCTAATGGTGTTAGATCAAATGACCTTGGAGGCCAATTGAAATCTGCATTTTGTGAAATTACACATTGAGGAAATTTTGATTGCAAAAGCGTAATGTTTTCTCGTGTTGTGTGACATATAGCACCGTCTTGCTGGAAATAGACGTCAGACACATCAATATGATTCAACTGTGTCCATAAAAAATCTCTCAACATTGATTGGTATCGCTCAGCATTCATAGTAACAGCATTTCCAGCATCATCTTCGAAGAAAAATGGCAAAATGATTCCATTTGCCCAAAATTCACACCAAACAGTAACTTTTTGTGGGTGTAGAGATTTTTCATGAATAACACAAGGATTTTCATCACCCCAGATACGAAATTGACGAATCCATCCATTCTGAAATGAGCTTTGTCACTAAACAAAATTTTGCGATGGGTATTTTTTAAAGAACGCCCATTTTCATAATCAGTTTGAATGATGTTAACGCGTTGTTGCAATGTTTACCTGTCCATGTTTAAAACTGTACTACCTTCTAATAAAACAAAATGGCTTATGTCATTTGAAAAGATGTCACGTGTAAAAATTATATAATGCTGACATCTAGGCGTCACATTTGGATGACCCTTTGTAATTGAACACAAAATCGTACGATAGTTACTATTAACTATAACTCGTAAAATTTGCAAAGTGTATGTGGAACTAGCTCCGGTACAGCAAAAAGTACTAAAAAACTTTAAATTAAGAAGTGTCTCTAATTCCAACCGTATTATATAGACATTTACACATTTAAACAAACATGTCTAAACGTATAATCAATAAATTAAAAAAAGGTGTTTCCACAGAGATCGTAATTTGTTAGCAGAGGCTTACCATAGAATACGTATTGCTATGTCATGTCTGCTGTAAGGACAGGTACAAAAAAGGTTGTTGGCTTTTAATTTTTTTAAAACGGAATAACTTAAATTGCTAAACAAATTTCGTTCATTTAAGCATAGTTACCTAGACTAAGAGAAAGAAATTTTAAAAATAGCATATTGGTCAGGATGGCCATTTGGTGGCAATAAATAAATATACATTAATTCCATAGTCGAATTTTTTGATCGGATAACATTAAATATTGAAAAACTCTGTAACCACATACAAGGTAAATAGTTGTGCTTACATACACACAAACACATGCTTGAAAACACACACTTACCTAAGCCATTATAAATAGTATCTAATGAGGAATATACATCATTGATTAAATTAAGCTTTTTACTCACATACACGTTCATTTAAAGTTTTTTGAACAATTTTGCCATCCTTAATTGAATTGTAAAAATTAATAACATCAAAAATTTATAAAAAGACAAGGAAATAGACTTCTAATTTAATTATAAAGTTTTTTGAACATTAAAAATTTTAAGGAAATTGGATTACTTTAAATTTTTTAAATTATAAAATTAAAAAAGTCATTAAATTTGTACAAAATTTTCTACTTATTAAAAATATTTCTTTTTTATATAGAGCATTAATCCCGGGCTTGTCGACACAGATTTTCTGAGTGTTTTTTCTAAGACAGTAGCTGATTTGCCCAAGCTAAACGCCGAAGATGTTGTACAAGCTGTTTTCTATGCCTTGGAGACTCCCAATCATGTTCAAGTAGAAGATATTACATTACAAGCCATGAGACGCCATGGCACAGATAATGATTAACTTAAAATTTATTCAAACAGATGTATTGAATAATTTAAAATCCAGGAGAAAAACGTATAAACTATTTAATTGCGAAATTTTAAAAGTTGAATAAATTATAAATTATAAATTATTTTATTTCTTTTTTTTATTATTTTTCAATAACATTGCAAATAATTGAATTTGTTTTCTTTTATATTTTATACACAAGCAACGATTAAAAAAAAACTTCGTTATTTTTATAACTATTCAATGATACATTACCTACATTACACTTGATGGCGCATGGTTTATGTCAGTGCTGCCAGATTAATTTTATTGAAATACACTAAACAAAATTTTTGTGAATATCAAAACTAAATAAGTTTTGTAGTTCTTGTTTTCTGAAGTTATTTATAATTAGTGAAAAACATGAAAATTCACATGTAAGTAAAATACATGCATAAAATGTAACTTTTTAAAACAAATAATATATTTAAAAAAAAAATAGGAAAAGCTATTTGCTGTGTAATTCCGTATAATGTAAGATTAGGTGTTTATGGTCCAATATCTTAAACTATTACTAAAAAAAAACACAATTTAAATAATTTCCTATGTCCTGAAGATGCCACCCAACGGTGTAGCGAAATATTGAAACAATAAAAAAACAATATTATTTTAAAGTGCTTAAAAATTGGAAAAGAAGACAGTTATATAATTAAAATTTTAGAATTTTATGTACGTCATTTATATTTTATCAATATCCATGTTAGAATTCTCATAAAACATATTTTTCAATGAAATTCAGGTAACCTCCAAAGCTCACGGATGCCATACTAAATAAATCTCTTAATTATACAAAAAAAATTTGTTATCACGACTTTTGCACTAAAAGAAATAATTTACAAATAAGAATACTAACATATTTCTCAATCTTAAGCTAAATATTATGAGTAGTTTAAACAATAACATTTGACGTTAAAAAAGTAAGAATAAAATAAAATTAGTATAATCCGCAAGCCAAAAAAAAACGGATAAGCTTTAAGTTTCCTTGTAGGTCAAAATATTTTTATGCCATGAAGGAATTTAAAATCTTTGATTCTATAATACACGACAGTTTAAGTCAAGATCAATTATAATGTATTCCTTACCTTGTGCGATAATAGCAGCCAGTAATTCTAGCGCGACTTTAATCAAAAACAAGATTTTGGGGCCCATCAGTTCTCTTGATTTTCTTTTAGCGAAATTCGATCAATTTTAATTTAATATTATTTCTTTAGCAGGCCTTAAATCTTTAACAATGCTTCCGCCTTATTCAATGTTTATTTATTTATTTTATTAACTGTCATATTAAGTTATTGGTTTATATATTTTTCATTCAAAATAATAAATAGATTCTAGAAGAGCAGAGGAGTAATTTCAAATATTAAAAAAAATAATAATAAATAAAATCATTTATGCAAATTAAATAAATCATCAAAATTTTGAAAAGGTGTACAAAAAATCATATTTAAAATAATAAACCCAAATTAAAAAAAAATTGTGAATTTATTTCCACGTAAAAGTTTTGGTCTGGCATCTCAATTTAAACGTAAGAACCGTTACTTTGAAATATGAAAATATATATTAAAACGCCTTTTATGTGTTAAATAGTTTTATTTATTTATTAACAATTTATATTAAATTTTTTAAATATTTACATTTATGTATTCTTTTTTAAAAAAATTTAGACCAAAAATATTTTATATAAATTTTCTTGTATCATATCTTTCTTTCCTGCACTGAACATACGTTGCAAGTAATGTTTACTTTAAACTACACTTTTTTACAACTGCTACCAGCTGCTGCTGTCGTGTCTTCTTTTTCAATATTCGTGGTTAAATGAAAAAATACGGGAGAATTTAGTGAAAAATTAATAAAAAACTAATCTTATTTGTATAAATCATTTTCGAATTTTCAACATTTAGCTGAAAATTAACATTTCTAATTTATTAATATTAGGTAAGCCAAGTTGTCAAACAAATTAGCGCAGATCGTAAAAATTTCTAGGAAGAGAAGTAGCAAAGAAAGCTGCACATACGCTGACTGGATGGTTGGCTCGTTGATAGTCAAGTAGACAGTGGTGGTATGATTAGTATCTCAATGATTAGTCAAAAATAAAATGAATGTGAAATGTGTTAATTTTAAATTCCAGTGTCACTAAAAAAATTAATTATTCAAAATGTTGTGGTGGTCCCATTGTATATTAATCGAATATAAAAGTCTAAAGTGCAAAAGTCATTTAAGATGAAAACAATTTAAGGCATTTCCTTTTGATATAAAAAGCTATTAATAACATTGTTTTATTAAACTAGTACACCAGAAGAGTGGAAATATGTCAAGGTTTTGCTTCAGTTGATATTTTTGTTTCAAACCTCATCAGTAAAAAATGTATTGTTCATTTAGCCTATTTTTTAATCTCTTTAAAATTACAGACACATTTAAATGTACCTTTGAATATTTATGTAAACATAATTTTTGTAGTCTTTTATTTAACAATTAATATTTATATTAAAACATCTTGAAAATGTCATAATTGTTTGCCTTCTTGCTGTGCCAAATTTCTCTTTTTTAACATTTCTTTTTATTGTATTTTTCTTTTAGCTTAGTAAGCAGCAAAAAATATCAGTCAACGCCGCTGCCGCACTCTTACATTCTTTACCTATAAATCCACTAAATTTGCTTCCCGTTCCCGTTTTCATTTTTGTTAAATTATTACACGGGAAAACCACACTGTACAAAATGTTCATATGGGATTGGTTCACTGGTGTTTTAGGATACTTGGGTAAGTCTTCTCAATAAATAATTAAATTTGCCCAATTTTTAATTATATTAATTATGCATTAAATATAACTACTGACTGTTGCCAACAAAGCAAGAAACATAATATTTAACTATAATCTTGAGCAACAGTCACAACATGTGTTGACGTTCATGCTATCATTGCTAAAACAGTATCTTGCAAAGTTACCGAATTTCTTGTTTTTGTTGTTGACTTTTAGAAATTTGGCTAAAATTTAAGTACCGAACTTTCACGTTTGTGTGTTAAGCAAAAAGTTAAGATATACATAAATATATTCATCTAAACATTTCAGTAGTTTGAAACTATTATTTTTTATCACATAAACTTGTTTTTAAATAGTAGCTAGAATGAAACTAAATTTTTTAGACATATAATAAGTGAATTTTGTTGTTCATTTCCCAACATCCATTCTAAATCAGCATAAGGTTTCTATTTTTTTTTTCCACAACGTCAAACATGCTGAAGATAGCATAAGGTAACAATATACCTGATAATGTCTGCCTCTACATTGTCATTATGTTAATGAATCTTATCAGTAGTTTATCTAAAACTAAGTAATTAAAAAAGATAGATCACAAAATATTCTATTAAAAACACCATAAATGATGATAACACTTTAGAAAATAAATAATTATTAAAATTTTGCGATGGGCTTCCTTTAGAACCTTGGTTCAAAAATAGAATTTTTGTTTGTAAAAATAAGTCATTTGTTAGAGAAAATAGAGATACAAATGTGAAAGCAACCAATTTTACCGGCATAGTGGTACTAAAACAGTTGTCAACACTACAGAATATTTATTTTTCTAAATTTGAATTTTAAGAAAATAAGAAATTACAAGCTGACGAGATTGTGGACACTGTATAAAGTCAGAACTAAAGTTTATTGAAGTATTAAATTTTTTATATAGAATTTTATTCGAAATATTTTTTATTAATTTATTATTATTGTTTAGTTAGCCCTGCAGCCAGCTCTTAATTTGAATCCCAAAAATTTTTTTTTAAATTAATAAATGTACTCACGTCGTTGTTTATTGTGTTAAATTGTAAACAGAGCAATTCAAATTAGCAACAGAATGAAATGTATGTTCTATTTCACTACAATCTTCATCAGCATTTTTCTTATCTATCTACAAGATAGTCATCAATTGCAAATTTGTCTATTTAAACATTACCAAAATGTTTTATTAAATATTTTTTATTTTGTCATGCTTTAAGCTTTCATGCTTTAATAAGATGATGAAAACTTATTACAAAAAAAATTCTATAACTCGACACCCCAATGCTGAAAGTCCTCAAATTTGATAAAGCTTTTTAAAAACCCGGCCAAACCTGGTGAAATCGCATCGGGAATAGTAATGCTTATTTTATCAATGAAAAATGCATGGGCTCGTATCAATATAAATTAATATTAAACAATATGACCAAATTACGATTACTTTAACTGGTCATCAAAAGTTGGAGTAATTTGTCAAATTATTAAATTATACATTTAATACAAGGTACATTTATTTTACTGGATAATAGCGGCTCTACAACAAATACAACGTTTGTAAAAACAACATGGCATTTTATTGTTGCTTTCTGAGTGGAAATGTAAAAAATGGAAAGAGAAAATTAATTATAACTGCTCTTAAAACAAACACTCTCTTTGTTCTTCATATGCTTGTTGTTGGTGTTTTTTTGAAATTCGTAAACAAAAGTTGTAAAATATAATTAAATTTTGACATGCCCAACTACAAACCGGCTGAGCGGACAACCTAGTAAAACAAATGTAACTTCATTTAATATAATATCAAATAATATTTTTTTAATATAATTATTCTCTTGCGCTCCAAGCCTCTCACAAATATTTAATTTTTATTTTGTTCTTTTACATTTTCATTACTACATTTGATTTATTGTAAAAAAAAAAAAAGGTAAAAATTTTGTGTTAGCGAAATGTCACACATTTTTAGGATCGCTACAACCATTTTAAGCCTACACGTCATTTACTTAAATTTTTTTAAATTACTCCTTATTTATTTATAGAAAACATTGAATTTTACTAACAGAAACATATACTTCTTTGGTTTTTTTTTTATTTGAATAGGTCTTTGGAAAAAATCTGGTAAACTTTTGTTCCTTGGTTTGGATAATGCTGGTAAAACAACATTGTTGCACATGCTAAAAGATGATAAATTAGCCCAGCATGTACCAACTTTACATCCCAGTAAGTATATAAATTCTTTAATTAAACAAAAAAGAAATTAAATTAAACTAATCGCCTAACATAGCATCGGAAGAATTATCCATTGGAAATATGCGTTTCACCACATTTGATTTAGGTGGTCACACTCAAGGTGAGTTAGTTTTAATTAAAACAAATTTTTATTTTTACTTTTTTATTTGTTTTTGTGTAGAACAAAGCAAACAAAGACAACACTTAATATCGCTGTTATTTATTTTAAATTAAATTTTAAAATCACGTTTAAGATTTTTTAATATTTACAAATATTCCTCAGAAGTTTTGTTGTGATAAGCACGACACAAGCTTGAGAACTTGAGAAAAGTTTTAAATATCAGTCACGATCTAAAGTGTCGGGAAGAATACCAACTGCGCGTTTCGGCTTTTTGTTTGCTCTGTTATAATTTTTTGTAACTGTAATTAGGTATCAGTTTTTAACCAATGAGAAACTATTTAATATTTGCCAAACTCTTAAACCTCAAACTAATTGAATGTTTGAAAAATATTAATTTTATTATTATGTTCTTTAAGCACGTCGTGTGTGGAAAGATTATTTTCCAGCAGTTGACGCTATAGTCTTTTTGATAGATGCTTGGGATCGTGGCCGTTTCCAAGAAAGTAAAAATGAGTTAGATTCCCTTCTCACAGACGAGGCCTTGTCAAACTGTCCTGTATTGATTTTAGGAAACAAAATCGATAAGCCTGGTGCTGCCAGCGAAGACGAGCTAAGAAATGTTTTCGGCCTCTATCAACTAACCACCGGCAAGGTAAATTTATTTTAAAATGAAATATAATTTTGCCAAAAATAAAAAATTTTAA
Organism: Cistogaster globosa; assembly: GCA_937654795.1. NCBI lineage: Eukaryota > Metazoa > Arthropoda > Insecta > Diptera > Tachinidae > Cistogaster > Cistogaster globosa. Next base: position 6,650,758 of record OW569403.1, read on the forward strand.
TCATCATTATTTGTAATTGCAGGGTAAAGTAGCTCGTTCAGATTTACCTGGTCGTCCGTTGGAATTATTTATGTGTTCGGTACTGAAAAGGCAAGGCTACGGCGAAGGTTTCCGTTGGTTAGCGCAGTACATCGATTAATTTGATTGATTGATTGTTTTGAAAAAAACAAAATTATTGTGATGGCAAAACAACATACAAACAAACAAAATTTTTATTAAATTTTACATCGTTTAAGAAGCATTATACAATATTTGTAATTGCAGCAGCCATTGTTTTCCTTTTTGTCCGACTATCAGTCATACAAATAACAACAACAACATCAATACATACACAAACAGAATATAGACGTTACACACTATTCATAAAAAACAAACTCAACAAAACACAACAACAACAACAAACTACAATAAAATACAAAGACCATAAAGATAATAAATGATAACAATAAAAAAAATTAAATAAAATCTTTACTACAACTTAAAAATTTTAGTGGGAAAAAGGCGCAATTTTTAGTATAAAACGCCCAAAAGCAAAAAAAAAAAAAGTTTAAACAAATTAAGTTTTTGTAATCGAATGTAAAAGAATTTAAGATAAGTATAAAAGAAAAGTGCTTTGTCGTTTCGTTTTTTTTTTACAATTTTATTTTATTTATTACAACGAAATGAGGCATCAATCATTCCACACAAAATTAAAAATACTTATGCGATCTGTGTAAAATGTATTTGATTATAAACAAATATTTGGATGGCTTTTATGGTTGATTCATCTAATCTAAAAATTCCTTTGTATTTTTTTAATCATATAATTTAATATTTTTGGTTTTGTAAATCAGTTTCTCTAAAAGATATTCTCTGTACAAAACAGATAATTTATCCCAAATAAATACAAAGTATATCTTTTCTTAAATTATGGCTTGTTTTAACTACGAAAAAAAGGGTGTAAATTAATTGTTAATATAAGGAATACAATAAAAATGTAAGGTAAAATAATAAGAATACTACATTAACATATCTGTCGATTTAACGTTTTTGTTTTAAGAAAAAATAAATATCGGTCCTTGTAGGTAGCTTGCGTAAGTTATTCTTAATGAAAGTTAGTTCCATGCAATAACTATAAGTTAATACTAAGTGGAAAGTGACTGTTCTCAATAACTCAAAAACAGCCAGGTTACCTAACATCGAATTTTCTTGTATTTAATCACTTTCTCAGAAGTATTAAGAGCAAGTTTACCATTTCCATAAATAAAAAAGGAAGAAAAAATTAAAAAATCCATAAATACATCTCAGATAGTTAAACTTCAAGCACATAATCTGAATCTCATTACAATTGTAACATAACTGCCAATTTCTTATTTATCTTTTCAAACACATGATCAGTCATAAGCCTGACAATAATATGCTAGTTCTAAATTATGTTAATTTTTATACAAAGATTTCACTTAATATTGGTATCAATGCTAACAAAGAACTTGCCTTTAGCTTTTGAAACTCTCTTGTGTTCGTGATTTTACTCCTCGTATGTTCATTTTCTTTTTCTTAAAGACAAAAAAAAAAAAAAATATCAGAATCTTGTGACCTCCTTTTATCCCACTAACATTATTTAACATAAAATGGGAATTTTTCTCTCGGCTACGTCTTGAACCACACATAATCACATACTGCGTAAGAATTGTCATAGTTATTCATGTCTTGACTGTGTAATTAATCTGTGTTGCTTCGCTTTCGGTTCTACAAACCCGAAAAGTCTATTGGAATTTTCCACCATAAAAAAACAATTAAGGAATAATGTAATATTTATTTTATTCAAATTAAACCCAAAGCAGATGGCCTTGCTGTTAATGCTAATTTATGGTAAATATTAGATTAAAAAAATTCGATATTTATTTATGTATAACTTACAAATTATTAGCAGGACTTAAAAACAGAAAATATTTTTTTTGGGAACAGGTCTAAAATATTTTTTTTTTTTTTAATAAAAAAAAAAGTTTCGCTGTTTTTTCAAAATATATACATTAAATAATTCCGATCAGGATTTTTACTTCCTTAGTTTCCTGGAGAGACGTTTATAAATTTCTACTAACTAGTTGTATGCCCTGGCGCTTTGGATTTGTACCCTTGCCATTAAAGATTCAGATTAAAAACAGGACATAGAACAACTTAAATAATATTTAAAATCAATCGAGTATGTGTAGTCTGCTGCTGATTATTTTAAATATATGAACTATTTTAATTTAAACTAACATTTGTTAACGTGACGCAATTATCCTAAAAAAATGTATTTTAATAAAAACGCCAGTATTAAATTATATAATTTTTATTTATTTTTAATATTAGTCGTTAATGGTAATTAAATCAATAGGCTACATTTATACTTTCTGTTCTTATGTTTTTAGGTCATATTGTTAAAGGAATCAGACATGAAAAACTCAAATTAGGAAATGGTAAATAATGATAAAGAATAATATAAGCGCAGGTTTAGGTGGGCGAGTAGAATTAAATGAATCTTGGGAAAATTTAATTAAAAAATACTTTAAAGTCGAATTAAACATTAAAAATGTCAAATTACTAAAAACTTAAACTGGAGAAAATAAATCTTTAAACCTGAAATATAATCTACACAAGCAGGTGAGTAAACAAGTGTAATGAATTAGTTATAAGTTTAGTTTTTGTAAACATGTGCTAAATAGGTTACAATATTAACGTATGATACTTAAATGTTAACTTTTTTCTATCAGACCTAAATGTAATAGATGCCAATTTAAATATTTAACCAGACAATTGTTGCTATTTTGTGGCTCCAAGTTTTTATCGTCTTGCATAACTCTACCTATAAAATGATTTTCTTGAGTTTTTGTATTTAAATAGTCAATGTTTTTGTTGCTTCTGCTACATCCCCATAAATGTGGCGGCCATCATGAGTGCGATAACATATTTCCTCCCATACGTCTCTTCTTTTTCTTTTTGGCAGTTAAACTCTCTTGACCGCTATCTGTATTTGAGGAACAGGAGTCTTCATTGCTCTTATTTCCTTCAGCTTCAGTGTCACTGCCTGACGATGAGGAGCTTGAAGACGAACTCGAATTGCTTGAGCTATCAGAGGCAAAGCCCGTACTTTGATCAATGTTAATACTTTCAGCAACCGTAGCTAATTCTGGCTCCTTTTCGCGTAAAACACGCAGCCACTTACGTGACAACTTTGGACGGCCACGAACCGTTTTATGCCACACGATAGGAAAATTGGTGCGACTACAAAAATTTTGCGTTATTGCAATAGTATCATCCAGATTTAAAACAACATGCCACCAGCCACCCGGCACAAAAACAGTTTCTCCTGGCTTTTGCAATATTTCTAGAGGTGCGTATTCCTTGGGCCAATCTAATTGCTTTGTTCGGGGATAGACGGTGCTAAACCATGTTATGGCTTCGTCTCTTTGCTTGCCTCCTAAACTGGAGGGCACCTTAAGCATTTCTTTTGGCGTTTGCGTTGGAAAAAGACACCAACGTTTGTGGCCACTTATTAATGCATTCCAAGCACTTGTGCCCAATGGATCAATATGTATACCCGTACCCGATCTAGCTGGACCCATTACAAACCAACGATAAGGGGGACGGCGTTCTTCCCCGCAATACTTAAACAAATCATCGCGAAAATATTTTGGCACTACATAGTCCTCCAATAGTTTGCGGCGCCTATGATGCTCCCCAAAACTGCTATCAAATATATATAAAGGACTGTCATCTTTCGTCGTCTGCATGTACTCAATGTAATATTTCATTTTCATTTTAACACTGTAACCTTCATTGTCTTCGCCGCATTTGAACTTTTGATTACGGTATTTTTTGGCCAAACGTGGTAGTGTCCACTTATCTAAAGCCTGCCAACCTTGCTGGCTGCCCACAATCACGACCGGCTTATAGGGCTCTTCAAAACGACGTATAAACTCTTGGCAGCTAACCTCAAGTTCACTGATGCGTTCAACATTATCTTTGACCTTACAAAATGGTTCAAAGCAATCGGCGTAGCGCAAGGCTGTCCAGCCTTCTTTGTCTAACTCTGGTCGGGCTTTGCGTTTCACTTCGCGTGTACGTTTACGGGAGCGTTTGGGCAGCTTAAAGTCTTCGCTCATTTTTGATATGAATTTATATGATTAATTTAATAACAATTTTATGTACCTTTCTTGATTATAATTTAATGTTTTCGCGATGTTTCTTTTTTCCAAACCAGATGCTTTTTCAGTGCTATTATAAAATGCACGTACGTTCTGTCAAACTGTGTTTTTAATAAAAGGTTAACAATTATTCGCAATGCCAAACAAGCGTTTTTGTTAGAAGAGGCGTCAATATTGACTTAAAACAATTTATAACATTTTTCGTTGGCCAGCTATACTATTGTAATATTCAAAAACAATATTTATGGACGCGGCTCAAGAACGAAATATAAAATCAGGAAACAAGCAAAAAAGCTATTTGCATATAAACATAACTTGTTCAAATAAGTTAGTTTCAGCGGCAGAAGATATAAATGTTATTTTAAGGAAAAGGATTTAGTCATCTTACTAATAATTCCTTGCATCACCGGCCCTCAGTCGGGCGAAGGATTTTCCGCTCTCGGGTATAGCAAACTTCGGCTTCGCATACTAACATCTCTCTAGGTATATAGTATAATCTTAAAACATATGGTACGTTTACATATAAATAATAACTACCTAAAGCCGTCAGCAACGTTTACGTATCGCAATATTTACGTTTGAGTAATCGAGCATTGAGAACTGCCAGCACTTAAGGGCGAATTTAATTATTATCATGTGATGTTTTAAAAAACGCATTCAAAGAAAAATGATAACGAAGCTTGGAAAAGGTAAAAACATTGCAATTGCAAACTATTTTGGTAAATTTAACTTTTTTATTATTTATTCTGCAGATATTTACAATGCCCAATACCGCATATTAGATCACAGAGTTTTTGTTAATGGTGAAATCGAGACATTTCTTAAAAATTTTGAAACACAGCGAAACGACTCTGAAGTGGAATCACTCTTTAAAGTAACAGAAACTGTGGGCTCTCTGAAGTACGAAATATCTGATAGATGCATTAGGCTTGGAGCCAATAATTTAAACGATATTAAAATAGAACTAAACAATCTTCTTAATGAAGTGGAAAGTTTAGTTACTGATTTACAAAAACCAAATGAGGTAATATAGGCGTTTAAAATTGCTTGTGTTCATATTTATTATATCATTTCGTGCTTTAAACAGGATAGCGATACATTAAAAGAAGCCCGGTTAAAAAGAGCCTATCGTAAAGAGGAGATCGATAGTCAGATAAAACACAATTATCAACGTGTAGATATTTCTTTTTCTGTGAAAGAGGAAGAAATTTCTGATTTATATTCGGACTTACAATTGAAATTAAATATACCCAAGTAGGGCCATTAAGAATGGACTCCATAACTACTATTAAAGACAGCCGCATTAAAATAATAGCATCTAAGGAACTTATAAATTTACTCGAAGAGCATAAAAATCACTTAAAAGAAGTGCCCGAAAATATACTCAGACTTTTAAAAAATAAGACAATAGATATTCCTTCAAGTGTAGAAACTATCAGCGACAACATACCTAGCAAAAAACAAGATATTAATTTTAAACTCTTAAAGGAATTACTAAAAGTTCAAGTTTCCGAAAATTTATCTAAAAACAAGAAGGATACAAACTCGAAAGGAGAGAGTAAGCAAACAAATTCAAGCAAAGATGTGCATTTGTTTTTAAGTGATTTACGTTGGCTAAGTAACTTTTTGGCCATACTACGTAAAGATAAAGGTGTTGAGGTTTATCTAAACGATTTTCTAGAAACCTGCCAATTGGAGTTGCCTCAGAACGAAGTAATTAAAAGAAATCCTGAATTAGAAGCACGATGTGTAAAACTACGTGAAGAGCAACAGAATTTAGAATATCGCAAAATGACCAAAAATGTAGATGCCGTACTAAAACACTATCCCGAGGACACTGTGGCCTATCAAAGTCAGTATTAGTAAAATGAATAGAAGTAATTTTTATTTTAATTGATTATTTTTTCAGTCAAAGCCATTAACAGTCAAATTATAGCAGTGCTTCAGTTTATACTGTCTGTTGTAGCAGGTTTTGCTTTTGGTTTTCTTGGTATAAATTTAATTATTGGAAATTTGGAATTTGGTTTACGTTTATTGTTAGGCATCATGTGTGCTTTAATTATTGCCTTAGCTGAATTTTACTTTTTAGCTAAGAAACTGAATGAATACGACAATACGATCGATACCGCCAATAAGGCCATAAAGAAAACTCAGCCAGCATTTAAAGCTCATGCAGAATAAGTCTCGTCAAAAAGGTATTGTCTTGTTTAAGTTTTGTTTATTTTTAAAAGAATTAAAGTTAATATAAATATTTTTGTTTTATTTATATCCTGTTAAGTTTTCTTATTTTGATTAGTTTTTGGTTTCTCGAATAAATAATAAAATATATTTTAAGTAATTGTCACCGGATAATACTTTAATAAATTCTGTTGCAATTAAAAATGCCGATAATTATAAGAGGAAACTTAATTTTCAATATTTAAAAATTAAAAAAAAATTCTTACTAGTTACAATTTTCTCAATAATAAAATAATAAATTCATGATAAAATACAATTCAGTTAATCAATTAAAGGTCTTTTGTATTGTATAAATCTTATTGCACTTTGAAAGTGTTTCAATCATTGCTTATTTTATAACTGTAAACACAGCAGGATTCGATTTTTTAAATCGAAAGAGTAATAGGTATCAGAGATTGGTTCCATTCTATAAATTCTGTGTTTAAAAGTATATAAGAGAAAAAATTTCGATGAAATGGGTTGGTTACTGGCGAAGAATAACACGGATACACTTACACGTAATTAAATAAATATTAGTTTTCCCATTCTTTTCTACTACAGATTTAATTTCAAAAACCGAGCCCAAGGCGAATCGATTACCAGATGGCAGCGTAGGCGAATTCAGTATTTTTTGCTGGCGTACACCACTGTCAAACTCCATATAAAAAAATTTGTGTATATTTTTTATATATGGAATTTGACAGTCGTGTATACCAGCAAAAAATACTGAATTCGCCTACGCTGCCACCTGGTAATTTATTCGCCTTGACCGAGTCCTTCAAATTACCTTTTTAATTATACCCATATTGTCGCATTCCGCCATCAAATACTCGATATATGTATAGCATATTATATATAAAATCTTTGGAAATTCGTAACTCCCAAACGAAGAGTTGCCATCAATTTTCACTTAATATTTTTTGTTTACAATTTACACCCCGTACGAAACTTTTTATTGTTTTTAAAGCGGTGCCCGTAAACTAGATTTGTTCCTATAATAATATATAAGTCACAGACATAACATAGAAGAGTTCAAAGTATACCCTGTGGTTCAAAGGGAATCAATTAACTGTAGCGGGGTATCAAGGCGAATCGATTACCACAAGGCGAATAAATTACCAGGTGGCAGGGTAATTTATTCGCCTTGCGCGGTATCATGTAAAATACGAAGCAAATTAATAACAGGTGGTCCCAAGGCGAATCAATACTAGGTGGTCGGAATGGCGAATTTAATACTTTTCGCCAAAACCTGAAATGTCAAACTGCATATATTGAATATGTATCAAGGCGATTCTGTATATTTTTTATATATGGAGTTTGACAGTCATGTATACCAGCATAAAATACTGTATTCGCCTACGCTGCCACCTGGTAAATTGATTCGCCTTGATATCTATAACTAGTACATGCAGGAGCTCAGCTGAAAATTTTTCGCCTCATTTTTTATATTCCATTACGTCAAAATTCGTTTACTTTTTTTTACCGCCACTTTCTTTAATAAAAAAAGTAAGTTTTATGTGTGTGATATGTTTTGAAAAAAACTGCGCTGAAAAGTTATTTAAACAAGAAAATTTGTTAAGGGTAGTAATAAAGTTTTAATTTGTGCTATTTTAACGTTATTTCCATCAAATTTTTAATAATATTGAAATATTTATTTTAGTTTTTCTTTTTTGTGTATAATTGTTTTTAATTTTCCTTTTGTTGCATCAGAGGCGGTAAACAAAATTTTAAACCGAATATTTATGTCTCATATTGCAGTTAACTCTTGCGCAGTTCTTGCAATTTACATTGATATACTTTGATTTTTTTATATAATGTTTGACACTTAACGTTTCGGCGAAAATGAATAAATTCGCTATCGAGATAACCTAGCGTTATTTTGCCATCCTACGTTACATCGGCGAATCAATTACCAGGTGGCAGCGTAGGCGAATTCAGTATTTTTTGGTGGTATACACGAATGTCAAACTCCATATATAAAAAATATATACAAATTTTTTAAAAATGAAGTTTGACAGTCGTGTATACTAGCAAAAATACTGAATTCGTGTCAGTTAGCAGTGATGAATAATATAAAAAACAGAGAAGAAAATTAAATTTACTGAACAAATTCTACTTTATTTTGTTTTTCCTCTGGTGTCTTTCGTCATATTCAACAAAGTTCCACTCAAGGCACTTGCCTTGGTTCCACTCCCGCACATCTTATGTACATACACACATATATTTTGATAAAAAAAAAAACAATTTTATTAAAATGTTTCTCAAAGAAACGTTTTTTTTTTTCTTTTTATTTATATTTGTGTGTGTGCACTATTTTTAATTTATCACACAAAGGCTTTTTTACACATTCACTATTTTATCAAAAATAATGGTTTAGAAATGTTTATTTGATTTTAAAACTGAAAATTTTTTTCGTGTTTTTAAATGGCGCGTTAGCAATATTTCAACAATTTTTGGCGTTTGTTAGGAAAAATTTGTAAAGCGAATTCGAACACCTGGGCTTACTTACTGAATACTAAGTTTGCCTTGCATATTTTATATATGGAGTTTGACAGTCATGTACACCAGCAAAAAGTACTACATTCGCCTACGCTGCCACCTGGTAATTGATTCGCCTTGTGTGGAACTGTTTCAACCTTTAATAAACTTGTTTTGGACAAAGAAAATAAAAAATTCGTAACAGCTCCACAAAACACATTTTGTGGTCATTTTCGGTTAGTTCTCCCAAGAAAATTGACTGCGCAACCTCGCCGAACTTGGGGAGAAATTTAATAATTCAACGTGCAATATGGTAAGTAAACTACAACTGCAACAAAAATTATGAGGAAATAGTAAGAATTTAATTTATTCAGTGACTATTTTAATATAGTAAAAAAAAATGTGGAAGTATGGTTTGTTTATATGTTTTGTAAAAAGTGTTTTGCGTTTTAAGGAATAATTTTGTACTAAAGAAACTGTTTGCTTTTATTTGAATAATGTTCTTCGTCTAGCCTATTCACCGTATTATATATGCTTTTGGCCATCGCACCCTACCTTTGTTGGCTAATCCTCTTGCCACACAAGCCCTTCGAAAGATGTCGGGATCCGTTTTGGCCACTGAATCATCGGATAAAGGTAATTTTTTAATAGTAATTATGATAATAAAAATAATGTTGAATTTCATGACAGGTTTGCTTATTCTAAATCGTCCTAAGGCCTTAAATTCTATTAACTTGGATATGGTACGCAAAATCTATAAACATTTAAAGAAATGTGAGAAAACAAAATCATTAGTGATCATCAAAGGTACCGGTGAAAAAGCTTTCTGTGCCGGTGGTGACGTTCGTGCTGTAGTAGAATCCGGGCCCAGCGAAGAGTCCAAAAGTTTTTTCCGCGAAGAGTACTCTACAAATGCATTAATAGGCAACTACACTATACCTTACATAGCACTTATTGATGGCATTACCATGGGCGGAGGCGTTGGCTTGTCGGTACATGGCAAGTATCGTATAGCTACCGAACGTACTTTGTTTGCTATGCCTGAGACAGCTATAGGACTATTTCCCGATGTTGGGGGTTCATATTTTTTACCACGTTTGCAAGGAAAACTTGGTCTTTATTTGGGCCTTACTGGTGTACGTCTGAAAGGTGAAGATGCCTTTAAAGGTGGCATTGCTACTCATTATTGCGAAAGTTCGAAAATTGGTGAGCTGGAATCAGCCTTACTTAATTGTCCTGATGCTGATGATGTTCCTGAAATTTTAAACAAATTTCATAGTCCCTCAACGAAACCATTTGTTTTAGAACCCTATTTGGACAAAATCAATAAATGCTTTGACGCTGAAAGCGTAGAAGAGATCATTGAGAATCTTAAAAACGACGGTAGTGAATGGGCAAGAAACACTGCGGAGGTAAGTTCTAGTAAATAAGCGCACCCAGTAGACTGGGGTCTTTATGTCATTTATATTCAATATCACAATCTTAGCCAAAAGCTTAAATTGGAATTTATTTATAGAAACAAAGTTAGATAATATTACATTCAATATGTGTACACGTTCAACATGTTCAATGTATGTAACATTCATACGCATACACATACATATGCATCGTTTAACTTTGTAAGAATGTAGATGTTTATCAATTAGCAGCTAGAGTAATTGTTACAAGTGCCACGTATGTATATGTGTAAATTTGAACAACTTTTATACATATGTATTCATATATGTAAATATATTTACACAGAGTTTAAAAAAAATTAACAAAAAATTATTAGATTACATTAACTGAAATACTTTAAACTTATGAAATGATAATTGTTTTTTCATCTTTTACTAAAAAAAACACACAAACATACCCAGATAAAGATAAGATGCCAAGTAGAAAAAATCATTTTAAAATAGATTTGAAACCTAAATTATTTTCTATAAATATGACAGAATTTCTGTTAATTTTATTTATAATTTCATACATGGGAGGAATTTATTAGATAGTGTAATTAATTAACATTCAAATTGTTCATTAGCATATTTTGTTAAATAATGCTGATGTTTCTTTTAGCATCAATGACTGACGGTAATGCCTTTTAGTGATAATTAACCAGTGATGATTTAATGGTCTTTGTGAACTAAATAAACATCTTAAAGTATATTAGTAAACTATTTTAAAATTATAACTGAAAAATATTTTTTTTTTTAAATTTTTTTATTATTCCAAATATTTCGAAAAGCTTCGTTATCAATTTTTCGTGAAGACTTTAAAAAAAAAAAATTAATCAGTAGAGCTGATTTTGATTTGTAATGAATCAACAAAATGAATGAAATTTGAATCAATTAAAACGAATTAGTATGAAATGAATTTCAGTTCGTTTTCAATTCAGTTAAATTTTTGAAATGAGAATTGAAATTAATTTTCAAATCGTTTGAGTTGAATTGATTTTGATTTCATTCAAATGAGTTAAAATAATAAATTGCTATTCAAATGAATGAAATCAAAAAATGAGTTGCACTCAATCAAATTCAAGAGCAGATGTTGTGGAAGTGAAAAATGAAAATTTCTCCTACAAACTTAAAAAATATTCAATGATCAGAGAAAACATGAAGATGTTTACTAAAAAATCAATTCAAATTTTAATCAATGAGTTGGCAATGAATTGCTAATTATTTTTTTATAATTTATTTAAATATATTCAAATGATTTGGATATAAAATGAAATTCACTTTGACAAATTCATTCGAATTTGAAATGAATTTCAATTCATTTTTATCAAATTCACTCAAATTGACTAAAATTAATTTAATTCAAATTTATGTATGAAAAGAATTATTTTAAAATTTGCTAATTCAGTGCAAAAATTATTCGGGAGTTAATTTAAAAATGAATAATTCATAATAAATAATTACTTTTTAATTTTTTTATGAAAATTGAGAGTTGAACTGCTGATATAAATGAAATAAAATTTATTTTCTGCTAGTGTTTATTTTTTCTTGTTTTCTTTGGAAAAGTCCGCTTACATTTGTTAAATTAATTTTTCTTTCTAAAAAAAGGTTTTTAGAAATTAAAAAATGAACTCAAGCCAAAAATAAATTTTAATTCGTAATTACTTTTTTTAAACAAACAACTAAGACGTCAAATTTTGGTAACATCCCAGCTCTGGAACTTCTCATGGATCCATCTCCCGATAATATAAGCAAAATCTGTGAATAATCTAAACTTACTGGGTTGAAAATTTAATTTCTCTCAATACTGCAACTGTTGTTTATAGAATTAACTTGTATATATGTTTGTATGTATTTTGCTCATATTATTTATATATTCCCGATCACAGCTGATGGCTACGATGGCTAGTGTTCTTTAATTAAATTTAATCTTAGGTTCTTTAGATTAAATAAACTAATAATAATAATATTTATTTTACAGATCTTGCTTAAAATGTCACCTACCTCTTTAAAAGTAACTCTCCGCCTATTGGAGTTAGGCGCCAAGCTATCATTGCCACAGTGTCTAAATATGGAGTACCGTTTGGTCGTTCGCCATTTAGAAAATAGTGATTTTAAAGAGGGTGTACGCGCTTTACTCATTGATAAAGATCAGAAGCCCAAATGGAACCCAAAAACATTAGAAGCCGTTACAGAAGAACGTGTAGAATCTTTCTTTGCCAAACTCCCAGACACCGAGGAATTGAAACTGTAAATTAAATGCATGTTTTGCCATTTAGCGTTGTAACGGCTTTTGTTATATTTTTATATTTTATTTCTGCTTCTTTTTATTGCATTAATTATAATTGTTCAAACATTTTACCTGCAAGCTACCCACAGTTAGTTTTAGAAAATAATATTTTTTAACTTTTATTATTTCTTAAATCTAAATCCCACTTTTTTAAATTTTGTTTTAATTTGTGGCTTTTTTAAGTTTTAAATATTTTAAGTCTAATATGGAAATTGTTATTTTTGTTTCGCATCATTTTTCTTCACAGGGCCAAATAAGGAAAAATTATGCTGAAGATATCAACATGATTAAATGACACCCTGAGTGTTGAAAATAAACCAGGATATTATGCATTTACTAATTTTTATGTATTAGCAACTACTGATTAAAAGTGAATTTTATTTAATGTTGTGAAAAAAATAATCTATTATATTTTCGAAAACATTTTGGTCCTTTTCATTATTTTACAAAATCATGTATATAGATTTAAGTAAAAAATAGTGCTTTTTTATTCAAATATACATAGTTATATTTTTATAATGTGCCTTACTAATAAATAAAAGTATACTTAAATAATAATAAATCAAGTACTGTTTTCATTAACACCTAAATTATGTCGTTGCTTATTTGTTTAGTTTAATAACATTTTTGTTTTCATTATGAGTACTGTTAATTACAGTCTTAAATATAAACAATGTAAACAAGTAAAAACATGTTAATTGGATTATTTACAACAACAGCCGTGTGTCAACCAAATATGAAAACGTGATAAGTTTTATAAAATAATCTGTAAATACCAAATATTTTGGCCATCTATATTCTATTCAATTTTCGAATTTCTTATTGCTAAAAGCTAAATACTGAAAACGATAACTAGCATAGGAAATAGTAAAATATATTTGAGTTATTGTGATTAATCCTTAATAGAGCAATGAAAGTCAGATACCAGCGAGTGAAATGCAATTTTCAGATTAATTCGTTCTTAGTAATTCTAATCCATGCCTGTATACGATGTAGTTACTGATTGCAAACTCTTTAAAACATATAATCAGAATTTGTTTTGTTATTAAAAAGTAGATTGTAATTAATATAACGTTAAATTTTAGATAAACCGTAAATTTTGAGATTTTTTTTGATTCGTTGATTCAATATAATTCTCATTTAATAAATTTGGCTTTCCCTGCAGTATAGCATTTTGTAATTTTAAATAATAAATATTTCATGGAAATATTATAAATATTTACATTTGAAGGAAGTACTTTAACATATAAAGATTTCAAATAATAAATTTGCATATCTTTTATAATGTTTTTATTTGACCTTTTTAATTATATTTTATTTTAATTATAAGCAATATGTCTTTTATTTATCATATATATTTTCAATATTTCGCTCATCAGGAAAACAAATATTTATTGAAACAATATAAAACAACAACAAAAAATATAATAAAAAAATTTTTAAACTAACATATTTCGAAAAACAAAAAATATTTTGTCAAATAAAATAAATATTTTGTCATATAAAAAAAAATATTTTTTGTTTTTCGAAATATGTTAGTGTAGAAAAACAACAGACGACGGTAACGGAACGATTTATCGTTGCTGAGAGTAAGTAAACAAAATAACGACGATTCTCTGACGGCATTCAAATTATTTATTTTCATTTCAGCTTTGTGTTTGTTTTCAAAAATATTGTGTTAAAATATTTTATTGCATTTAAATGAATTAGATAAATTCTATTAAAAACTCGATGAAACGTAAAGAATATTAAGTACATTTAACATATCCATGGCATTAGAATCTATTGGACTGGTTAACCTTGTAAGAGATTCAATAGGTCTTTTCAAAACCTTCACACAAATTGAAGAGCGGGACGAAGAATAAATGATGACTGACTTAAGATGAGACATGTGCTCATATTTTTCACCTTTTCAATTATGTTTTTCATTTACGTACATACATGTATCAGTTTTTTTAAAATATTTTTATTCCTGAAATTTTGTTCGATTTTTATATAAATAATGTGCCTTTGCTATTATTGTGAATTCAAATGCTTATAAAATACTTATATTTCTGGCAATATTGTTAGGAGAGTGAGAGACTAAATGTGAGAGACTAATGAAAACCGACAAGAAAATAAAATAAATTTTATCTCAGCGGCATTGTCGTTGAACGATAACTTATGTCAAATTTGTATGAAAATATCGTTACCGTCGTGTGTTGTGTTCCTACACTTAGTTTGAAAAATTTTTTATTACATTTGTTGTTGTTTTATATTTTTTCAATAGATACATATGTATTTGTTTTCCAGATGATGATACACAATGGACCTATTGCTTATAAATTTAATAAAATACACATTTTCATATCAATTAAATTTATTTTTGTTTTTTATTTACAGTTTAATTTTTAAGAAATCAGGATTTAAACCGTAGATATTATAAAAGATTTTAGATTGAGTTTTTCGGCTTAGGTTGTTTTGTTCTTTTAATTTTTAAAAGTATTAAAAACAAATGTACAAAATAAGTTACAGAGAGCAACGAAGGAAATGACTTAGACTGTGTGTGAACTCCGTCCAATCAAATTAATATTCATGAAGGATGTAGCGATCTAGAAAATGCTGCATTACATTCTGCTGGGTTCTAATTTTTCTTGTTTTTTTTTCGTTCGCATACATTTGTAAATAACTTTTCTTTCTAAAAAATTTTAGAAATAAAAAAGGAACCTAAGCTGAAAGAATCAGTTTTAATTACTTTTACGTTATATAAATTACAAGGTACTTATTTTTAATTACAAAACAAATTTTGATAATTTGTTTAAGCAATTTCTTCTGAGTGAATTTAAGATGCTTTTAGAAAGGCATTGAAAAAAATATATTTGTCTATTTAATTTGAAAAACGGATATTCTAAGAATCAGGATTTGGGCATTCCTCGTAAATTTAAAATTAAAATAAGGCCATCCCAAACACGCATGACAATTTAAACTAAAAATACTTATGGGTGCATTTTATAAAATATAACATACAGTAGTTATTTCTAAACTATAAAAAATAGACATTTATTGCAAATCTCTTAAATTTAACGCTTTTTTAAATTTATTTTATTTTAATACTTTCCTCAACTGTTGAATTTAACTCAAGTAAATTATTTATATCGCTAGGCATAAAATCAAGCTTTGACAATTCATTAGTCCAAGCCGAGACATCAACACGTAACTGCAAACGTATCTTGTCATCGTCTGAGATGGCACTAGTTGAAGTGGTTTGACTTGCTGCGGAAGCACTGCCTTTAAGGTTCTTTAGACGTCTTAAGGATTCTTCGGTTTTTTGTACTGAAGTCAATACTTCGTTAACAGCCAACAGATAACTTTAAATAAAAGAAAAGGAATTAATTTTCTAATTATTATTTTAAAATTTTTTGGTTATATTTACTCTTTCGTTATTTTGTTTAAAACGCTTTCCAGCAATTTCTTAACCACTTTTTTACTAAGTTTTTGTTCATACTCTTCCATAAACAATTTTAAAGGTCTTAGCATTTGATCAACATACGATGAACAACGCGTGGGTACATCACGATTAGTTTTACGATATAAGCGTGGCAAATCGTTAACTTGCTTCACATTTTCTGGACCACAAATTGATATCAAATTGTCTATCACTGACTTTTGTATTTCGATAAGATATCTGTTGAAAATTTCGCTTAAGTCACAGAAGGCTTTTATTACCGAATCTTCGACAACATCCAATTTTTGCACTCTTTGCTGGACAGGGGATAAACGTGAACTTTTTAATACCAAATCTTGTTGTTGCGGCAATGCAGCAAGTAATTTGGTAATATCGGAATGTAAAGTCACCAATATATTGGATTTCTTACTTCGCATAGCATTTAAGCTATCTTTTGAGTTGATCTCGTGCAAAGCATCTTCAATCCAGCGTGATAATCGTAAAATTATCTGTATGTGTAATTTATAGAATTTCGGAAATACTTCAGACAAATACACACCTTGCGACCAGCATCTTATAATGGCGTGATGTGCACAAGTAAAGGGTTTGAGTTCATAATGATCTGATGAGTTATTAAAACTTTCTTCAGTAAGAATGGGTTCTAAAGCAGATTCAAATTGTCCCGCGATTTCCTGTAAATGAAATATGATCTGGTATAAGACACTTTATGTTTAATCAATCAAAATTTATTAATATGTTTTTCAACTTTTCTCTTTCGTTTACATAATTCTGTAATTTTTTATACGCGTTAAATTGAAAAATCAAGTCTCAAGACGATCGTTAAGTCAGTTCGTATAATTACACATATATTTTAGAATATTTACCTGAAAACAAATTTGAAAATAAACTGGCAAATTCCATCTAGATTGAAAACTTTTCGTCTGCTTGTGTTGCCGAAAAGCATTAATAGCTTCCTTAGACATCAAAATTTCCTCGATTTTGTTTAGAAAATCTCGCGTACATTTATATTTGGCATAAAATACTTCTGAATTACCAGGAGCAAATATAGACGACATATGTGTTTCTAACCGCATCTCAACATCAGACCAAAAACTTTGTATCAAAAAATTAAAACCTCTCAATTTGTCGGTATACAAAGTTAATCGCAACAAATCGGTCATATGTAAAGAAATGAAATTTAAAACTTTGCTATAAATTCCAGCTAAACCTTGGGGAGTTTGTTGTAAGCTATGTTCGCAAATAATATCCGCCATATAGGGAGCCACAAAATCCTCTTTGAAAGCGGTTTCTGCAACAGAACAAGCATCAAGTGTTATATAAATACGAAGACATCTTTCTAACGGTTCAGTTGAAGTTGAATTAGAGGTATTTAATGCTTCTTTAAAAAGCAAACGCAGTTTCTGATGAACAGAGCTTTCCAGCTTGCGTATCACATTTAACTGCTCTTCAGTTAAATAATCTACACAGAATTTTTCGTTAAACTTTAATTGTACCAATTCTAATGCAGCTCTTTCCATGTGAACACATGTTATTTGGTTACCGCTCAATTGGTTTGCGAGCAAATCTTCCAGTTTTTGAGTGGCCTCATATACCTTTTTTAGACTTTGCAAATTTCGTTTAAGTTCTCTCAGTTGTCGTTTGGTTTCTAATTTCGAATTGATTTCAGCAATATTTTCATCAATCATGCATTGAATCCCAGCTATTTCATCCCGAAATTTTTCTAATGGATTTTGTATAGTGTCAATGGATTGATCTAAGCCTACAAGGTTTGCCGAGAGACTGACAAAATCTGCGTAATCTTCATTTATAAGATCGATCATAGAAGCTCTTAGGCTTTTTAAATATATACCCAAATTGTCTCTTAAAAGCTCTAGACTGGAAAAATTTCGATTCTTGTGTAAAAATTCATCGACAGAAAAATTTTCCTGAATAATATAAAAGGAAATAAGCAATTATTTTGTTGAAACTACTTTTAACACCATTACCTTAAGAAATTCGTTTGTATCGAAACCCAACTCTCCTTTTGAATCCATGGAACTATTAATAATTGTATCTTTCATTTTTTTAAAGAAAAACTATAGTTATCAATAATTCCAAATAGAAATAAACTCTTTTGACCACTTGGCATTTTTAAATTATGTCAGCTGTGTATTATTTGCATATTCAAGGGTTACCAGTACTTTCCTTTATTTTTAAACAAGGCGAATTGAACATGGTACTTCATCATATGTTTTAGCTGAGGGCACATTGAACAGGTGCCTGCATTAGAACATACGGTCAACATATGTTTTAGCTCTTACGTGTATTTTGTGTTTGTAAAAACTATTGAGCTGTCAAAAACGTCAAGCCATATGTGTGTATGTATTTGTGAAAAATAAGAAAGCCGCTGGAAATATATTGATATACATATTGCCATACGTTTTTGACAACTCAAAAGTTTTTACAAAAGCAGAATAGACGAAAAAGTTAATGCATTCACCTGGTATCAATGTTAGTTATCTGTGGTATCAATGCGCCTTGTTTTAGCTTTTACTTGTTTTTTCCATCTAAACACTCTATCCACACGAGACGAATTTTCATCATAATGGGTAATGAAACGCCAGCAGAACAATTGTCAAATTTATATTAATATCAGTTCAAAAGGGTAGACGTTAATGACTTAAATTATGAGGAATAATTCTTTATTGGTCATTGTGAAGGCAATATGTCCAAATAATTCTGTATAAATGTTATTTTTTGAACTTTTGGTTCGTTTTTATAATAATAATATAATAAAAAAATGCCTAAGCTATAATAATTTAAAATTTTATTAAAAAAATTATACGTCAAAAATAAAATTACAAAAAAAATAACTTTTCATATCATGATGAATTTATTAGTCTATGAGCTCTGATAATTATATCATAGCGATGATATAAAACTAATAAATGGAGTCTACACAGGATGAATTTTCATAAAGATATAAATTCATTACAGGGAGTCTACACCTGATGAATTTATATCTTGATGAAAGTCAAATTTATATTATGATGAAAATTCATCCTGTGTAGACTTCATTTATTAGTACTATATCATCGTTATGATATAGTTATCAGAGCTCATAGACTAATAAATTCATCATGATATAAAAAGTCATTTTATATGTGATTTTATTTTTGACATATAATTTTTTTAATAAAATTTTAAATTATTATAGCTTAGGCATTTTTTTATTATATTATTATTATAAAAACCAACCGAAATTTCAAAAATAATATTTACACAGAAATATTTGGACAAATTGCCTTTACAATGACCAATAAAGAATTATTCATCATAATATTAAATCATCAACGTCTACCCCTTTGAAGCGATATTAATATAAATTTGACAATTGTTCTGCCGGCGTTTTATTAGGCATTATGATGAAAATTTGTCTCGTGTGGACATAGTGTTAGATGTAGACTCCCTGTAAGCTTTCAAAGACGTCTAGCAATATTTGTGTATGCATTTGTGAAAAATAAAAAAGCCACTAAAAATGTATTGAAATACATATACACATATTGCCAGACGTTTTTACAAGTCTAGGTAAAATTAACATCTGTAACTGCAACCATCTAATATTAATTTGACTTGGAAGCAAGCCCATCACACAGGCAGGTAGTTTGCGTTATAGCTGGTAAAAGTAGCCGGCTCGAAATGTAAGTCATCACAAGTCAGCGGCTAAACGACAATTTTGTGACGATCGGCTTGGTAACCGTCATGTACCGGTACATTTCTCATTATAAGTGCACAGACAAAAATATTAACATAATTAAAGAAAAGCAATATAAACAATATACTTGGATTTAAGCTTAATACTTACTAATTTAAAATGCCTAATCATTCGGGATTTCGTCAAAACAATCGGAAGCAACCGAAACCTAAGGAAAAGCCTACTATTAATGAAAACAATCCCGTACTGAAAGCATTCCAATCATATGCTGCTGAACTGGATAACAAACATGATCGTTACGAGCGTATAGTAAAACTCAGTCGCGATATCACCATTGAATCAAAACGTATTATATTTCTGTTGCATTCAATTGATGCTCGCAAGGGAAACAAAGAAAAGGCGTTGCAGGAAGCCCAACAACGCTTAGAAAAGCTTATTGAGGTAAACTTCAAGGCAGTTGCTAAGGAATTGGACAATCAAGATCCCTACCATTATCGTGGCGCTTATTCTCCTGGATTGCAGGAATTTATAGAGGCTTACACTTTTATGGAATATTTAAAATATGCCGACGATGTCAAAGCATGCGACAATAATCTCGAAAAATCCATCTCTGATTGGATGGACTTACAAGAGCATATGAATTACGTAGAAGATGAAAAGAAAGTTGAAAGTCATGAAGATACAAATAACAAGAAACAAACTGAAAATAATTTCTCGTTTTTTATTGATCCCACTGAATATATATTGGGACTCTCTGATCTCACTGGTGAGTTAATGCGTCGTTGCATTAATTCCCTGGGTAGCGGAGAAACTGATACCTGTTTATCAACATGCAAAGTTTTGCAGCAATTTTATACCGGGTACATGTTTTTATAATTCATTTACACAGCAATGTAATACATGTATGTAAATCTCTTTACAGCTACATAAGTCTAAATGTTCATAGATGCCGTGAGTTGTCCCGTAAAATATATACAATGCGTCAAAGTGTACTGAAAGCAGAGCATGTTTGCTACAATGTTAAAGTGCGTGGTCGAGAAGCCGCGAAATGGGGTGCTGTTTTTGATAGTAAGCCTGGAGAAGATATAGACGAAGGATTTTATTAATTAACTTCATTTATTAATTAATTTTGAAAATAAAAATTATCAAGACTAAAATTATTCAAATATTTATTTCATTATTCCTCATCACTGGGCTCGTAATCTGAACCACCCGAATCTCCAGCAAATGGATCATCATCACTTACATTATCATCGAAGCTACTATCGCTATTTCTTCTGCCCTGACGATGTATACAATATTTCCTATAGTTTTCTTGTATATTTACTGTTTTTGAAACCAAAAGATAATCGTAAGTCAAATTTTAAATATGATGTACGTACAAATTTAAGTGTATTTCACAATTCTTAAATACTTACTATTACGAGGGTGCGTAAAATTTTTAAAATGCTCGGGATTCAGCCGATAACATTTTCTACCATATTTACACTTAGTTGCATCTTCATTAGGCGTGGGCATATCTGGAACAATATAATCTGCATCTCCCGGATGAGCCATTTCTAACCGATGTCTTGGATTTTGCCTACAAGACTGTAATATACTTGTAAGCTCGCAAGTAATTTTTAAAGTTATTTACCTAAAACATTGCCTTCCAAATTTGCACGACGGTCTTTCATCTTGGCCTGCTGGGCTTTCCACGCTTAAAATATTGCCATCAGGACCGTCGAATAATTCTATTTTCTTTTCGTCTCTTTTTGCGTTTGCATTCATTTTCATAATATTATCATATTTTGCTCAAGTTATTTTCAAAGTTTCCAATGTACAGTCTATTAAGAAAATTTGGGATTGTTTTTGGGTGAGTGATTACTTAGGCAAACTAACAAATTTTCTTTGCGTAAAGTTTTTATTAGTCTAACTACTTGATTGATTTGAAAAATGTATGTAAATAATATAATTTATCTCTTATTACTGCTCTATAACTTTAATATATATTTAAATAAATATATATATTTTTAATATGGAAAATACAAAAACGATCTAAAATATGTCACCGTATAATTAACCCGTCAAAAAATGTATGGCTTGGCAGCTTGATGCAATAGTTAATGCGAAAATGGTGTCAAACAAAATAAGCTTAGGCAACTCTGCCGCATAACATAACAAAAGAAATAAAAGAAAAAAAAAATAAATATACATTTTTCACTTAACTAAATAATAAAGTGTTTTTTTTTTTAACAAAATTATTAAAAAAAACGAAAGACATTAAAAAAGCGTAGTAATTTGTGTAAGTTGCTTTATGGTAGTGAAACATAACAAAAAGGGATAATAAATAAATTTATTTTAATTTCTAGATTTCACTTTATAATCAATAAATAACAAGCAAAAAGAGAAGTATTTTGAAGGAATTGTGAAGATAAAAGACAAAAGCACCATGAATTTGGTGGATCACAATCCGTACGGTAATGGATTACTGTATGTGGGCTTTAATCAAGATCAAGGTTCGGTAATTTTGTTTTTAAATACATTATGATGAAATTTTATATTTCTTTTAAAAAAATTTTTAGGTTGTTTTGCATGTGCTACTGATTCCGGTTTTCGTGTGTTTAACAGTGATCCCTTGAAAGAAAAAGAACGCCAATATTATCCTGAAGGGGGTTTAAGTTATGTGGAAATGTTATTTCGATGCAATTATTTGGCCGTCGTTGGTGGCGGTATTCGTCCTCTATATCCTCCCAATAAACTCATAATATGGGATGATTTAAAAAAGGCTCCGGCTATCTCACTGGATTTCAACCAACCCGTCAAATCGGTGCGGTTAAGACGGGATCGCATTGTTGTGGTTTTCGCAGGGTTTATAAAGGTATTTACGTTTACACAACAGCCGCGACAATTACATGTGTTTGAAACCAATGCTAATCCTCATGGACTTTGTGTTTTGTGTCCTCATAGCAATAAAAGTTTGTTGGCATTCCCAGCACGTCGTACTGGCCACGTACAGGTAAGAAACAAAAGCAGATTTTTTTCGTTTTTATTTCTAACCAAATTGATCTGTATTGTTGTATCACATGATGGCTAGAGAAATTTAAAACCTCAGTTGGCTTTAGCGTTTGTAATTCATTTGGCCTATGGGTTTACGAAAATTTTAATTAATAGATATAAAATAATTTTTTTTTTCAAAATTGCCTTTTGTGCTCATTTTCATTTAATTTTTTAAATGTTCCTAAAGAAACCAACAATTTTTAATTAACAAATGTTATGTATGAAAAATCGTTTGTTTTTAGAGCAGTTCGAAATTGAAATCAATTGCAATTAAAACTTACAGTTTTTCGCACTCTAATAACGCTTTTGGTAAGGCTAATAAATATTGTTTTCACCACATTAACTCTAATTACCATATGCTTAAATAAAATTTTTTTGCTTCATTTGCCTTTATAACGTATAAAACAAAATTGAATAAGCTGCTTTATTGTTCAAACAGTATCACTGTTGGGACTTGTAATTTTCCTTAATATTTTATTATTTTCTCTTATGGTGGGAAACCAATGATTTTGTTTTATCATTGAATTCTTTTAAGTAAATTTTGTCCAAAAGTGGCGTAAATAAATAAATATATTAGAAGGAAGTGCTGCAATTGCTTAAAGCTTAAGAATGCTTTGCTTTCCTGCATTCTGCATTTTATTTCGATTTCAAAGATCTGTTTTATTTTCTTCGAATTCATACGCATTTCAAATCTATTTTAAAACAAATTTTTAATAAAAAGTTTGTTTTTAAATAAATTATTTAAGCAAATTGTTTTTTTTTTATAATTTGTTGATAATTATTTTAGCAGCCTGCTAAATTTAATATAAAATTTACAAGTTTTGTTTTATCAAAATTATTTCAGATTGTTGATTTAGGCAATACTGAACGAGCACCTCTGGAGGTCGTAGCACATGAAGCCAATATTTGTTGTATCGCCTTCAATCTACAAGGCACTCGTTTGGCTACAGCCAGTGAAAAAGGTACACTCATTCGAATCTTTGATACTGAGACAGGTAAAAAAGTAAACGAACTCAGACGTGGCAGCAATCAGGCGACTATATATTGCATAAACTTCAATCATACATCCACCATGCTGGTTGTTTCTTCAGACCATGGTACTATACACGTTTTCAATTTGGATGATAATAAAACCAAAGAACCATCGTTACCAATAGTACCAAAATATTTTTCCAGTCAGTGGAGTTTTGTTAAATTCTCCATACCCAAAGAACCTCCTTGCATTTGTGCATTTGGTTCGGATCCTAACTCTGTTATAGGTAAGTGTATATTATAACTTTACTGTTATTCTTTAGTATATATACGAATACGTTTTTTTACTAGCTATATGCGCCGATGGACATTATTATAAATTCCTTTTCAACAGCAAAGGTGAATGCAGCCGCGACGTTTGTACTCAATTCTTGGAATTAACTGACGATGATTAAGAAGTTTAACAAGTGTAGTCACGGTTAAACTTTCTTGTTTGTTGGGTATCAATTATTCCCTTTTGTCCTTTTTACATTTAATTTTTTATTTGCCATGTCATCGTTGGTACGTTTCTATATTTTCTTATATATTTTTTCTTTTTATTTTGATATTACAATTTTAAAATCTATTGTTTAAGGTATCAGATACAAACATATATACATTAAAAAGAAAAACCATTCATTATGTTAATTTTTGGTTATATTCATATGAAAGCTAAAATTAAAATGAGAAAAATATACATATTGAAATTAGTGCAAACAAATTTCTTTTATTAAAAAATGTTTGAAACTGATTTTTAAATTCAAACATCTTTATATAAGGTATGATGACGATTGCAACACCCAAGCATATTAAACCTCAGAGGTCATATTGAAAATAAATCATAGTTAAAAAAAAAACAAATTTTTTATGAAATAACGTTAGTGAAAATATAATATCTACAATTAAAAAATAAATTAAAAAAAACTCATTTTTATAAATCAGAAGCCTCATTCTGTAAATCGCTAAATCTCCACTGCTAAAATTCTAAACAAAATTTAGCGATTTTTCACTTCAAATGCCGTTCTGTAACACTTTTTTCCGTAATTTATTTTAATCTTTTAAGTGATCTAGAATTACAAAATAAATATGCATTATTAGCATATAACTTATACTTTAAAAAAGCAAAAAATGTTTTCTTTAATTTAAGTATCTGATATGCATAATATATGGTGTTGCCAATTATGTAAAAGTTCATTATGACACAGGGCTACATATAATCTTTAACATCGGGTAATTATCTTACTGAGCATGACCTAAGTACAAAAAGAAGCATCAAATTTTGACAGCTATATACTGTAGACGTGTTTATTTGGAGAATATTCTTGTTAATTAAGAACCATTTTATTTAAAATGCTTAATATTCAGACTCATATGGTATTTACACATAAATTTCATTTTACAAATCAATTCAACTTATTTTTTATACCAGGACTTTGTAGGCCAACAAAAGGCTGAAAGATATTCTCGCTTCATTATTACTCTGTTCGGTGTTGTGGGTTTAATATGGGGTGCCATCATTCAACAGTTTTCCCAAACAGTTTACATATTAGGAGCCGGCTTTGTTTTGGCCTCTTTGGTAAGTTATGATTATGCAAATCTTATCGATTTAGAAATTGCTCAATTTTATTTTCAGTTGACCATACCGCCCTGGCCTATGTTCAGACGCAACCCTTTAAATTGGCAAAAGCCTAGACCTGAAACATCTGATAGTGGTAATGGGCACGAAGAAACCAAACAGAAAAAGAAAAAATAATTCTTTTTTACCTAAAATTCTATAATAAAATTAAATATTTCAACAATTTATTTAAGAGAAAACCGGGTTTCTTGTTATTAAATAGGTCTGCGATATGACTTGAGTTCATTGTGATCGTAATATTTATGTATTAAATCGTACATATTTGCAAAGAAATACATTAAATTATCATATTGTCCATTGTAAGAAGCGGTTGGTTGCATATTATTTACACGCTCATTTACTAAACGTGCGGTTTTATAAAAGCTAGCTCCAATCTCCAAATTATCTAATCCCCTGTATTCTGCATTTAATCCCCAAGCATTGACGTGTAACTCCAGCAAGAACTGGTGTATAGCTTCAATAGTAGCTAAGTACCAGCGAGGGCTGCCTTTCTGATGACGCCAAAACTGAGAAAATCTATTTTGTAATACTATTGGCTTTAACGATTTAACCCTATCGTCTTTGTAAATTCCCCTACTTTGGTTCCACGTACTGTCGATAAATACTGCCTTTTTTATAGGTAGATTCTCAAGAGTAAATTGTTTAAATTCCTCAATCTGCACACTCAAATCTTCTCCAATCACTTCATTCACTCGTCTTTTAAGCAATGTACCAACATTATGCCCTTTAGGGAAGCCAAAGTTATTTTCTTTACAAAGTCTCACATTACGTTCAAACAGTTCAGCAACAGTTACACTTTTGACACTCGGGTATATAAGTACGACAGCATCCTCTTTTGTATAGTCAGGTATATCGGGATATGTGTAAATGTTTACTTCGCCGGGAGCTAAAACAGCGGCGTGTATTGCCGTACTTTTACCATCTATCTCTTTCTTGTGTTTAATAATATCAATCTTGACGGGAAGCCGTACTTGTGGTAGCACATTGCTTAAATTTCCAACCGGAATGTAGCAGCTGTAGCAAAAGAACTTCCTCGAGCGGTTGCAGTTCGCACAGTCAAAACGTCCTTCAATTGTATCCAAGACGGTATGATCAGCTAAATGCATATTTTTAAAAGGATACTTTCTCTGCTGGGAGACTAGTTGCACAGGATGAGACATCCCTGTTTGTTTATGACTAAAAAATATAAATTACAAAATATTTTGCAAACGGAGCTGTTGCAATTTATAGCAAAAAAGTGCTGCCAAGTTTTATATATTCCTCAAGATTTGGAATATTTTCAGGTGTTATTAATCGAGCAGCTGGCTCAGCTGTTTATTATTAATAAATCATTTCGTTGCCACACTTGTCAAAAGGATTTATGTAAAAAAGTAAAGAAATACGGAAAGACACAAGTATTAAATTTCTTAACGCAAGAACCAAGGCGAATTAATTTATCAATTTAATTAATTTATTAATTATCCTTGCATAGGAACAGCACTGGCTTAAATAAACTAAATCAAGCTCCGATGTCTTTTGAGAATCAATTTAAAAAAGAATCTGAAATTGCGTGGGGGAAAAGAAGAGGAAGGCGAGGCTAATTGCCCGATATTTTAAAGTTTCAATATGAACTTTTTTAAAACTATACTTGACAGATTGGTGAGCTTAAGCTTCGTCGTAATTCTACTCTCCTAAGTATACATATCTAGTTCACATTTTTTTTTTAATTTTTAATTATATTCGAATCTTTTTTGACTCTCCTATACGATTATAATAATTTGTCGTGAGAAAATGGAACCCTAGTAAGCAGCTACTCGCGTTTAAGACTTATTTCTGATATCGTTTTTAATCGTACCCATAAAAACGAAACTTTTACGAGCCGTAGTGATATTACTAGCCTTATGTAAGTCTTCTTCGAATCATATTATATGCACATTTCTAATTGTATTTTTTTTTTTAAATCAAACATAGCAAATAACATTTTGCTTAGTCCCCGTACACACTTTGAAATTTTTGCTGCGCAAATCTTAAGTTTATTAGTGAGACGGGAAAGACGAATATATTCTTTTTTATTTTGTGATTCATATTCAAAAACAAAATCTAGGCGATCAGGGCCGAAATTGCAGAAATAAAATTAGAATGTGTGGACACGAACGCAATTCCAAAAGAAAATTTCAGAAACAAGAATTGCGTGTCTAGACGAGGACTAAGTAAGCTTATTTTTATAACATTAAGTAAACTTCTTATTTTAATTATACATATGTATGTATGTCGATTTTATAATAAGATTTATGTAACTAAAAATATTAGTTTCTTAATACTTGAATATTGAACCTTTTTTAATTTTTGTTTTAAGAAGGTTCTATTCGGTGCTTGGCTTCGTGCTAGTTACCTCGTCAGAGAACACTTCTCGCACAGTAATTCGAATAAATTGTGAGGGTTCTATCCCACCAGTTCTTGCAATTAAATTTTTTAAAAATTTTTGTTTATAAATTGAAATGATACGTCAAGTTGTATGACATGTATTATGATAAGTATGTATACTTACTTATTGTTTCAGCTTGTCCTCATTTTTTTGCATTTCCTAGTTGAATTTTACTAAATCAAACATATTAATAAAAAGAAATTTTTGGAGATCTCTGCTTTTCTTGTCATTCCTGTATAAGAGATACGATACAAGCCTCTACTTGAAGTAAAAAAATATTTTGTCAAATGTAAACTATCAAATTTTATTGGAAAGCTATTTTTTTGCCACTTAACTACGTTTCTTTTTATCATTATAGAACATTTAAGTAGAGTTTTCTTTTAACTGTTTCCTACACTAAAAAATTAGTAAAATAGCAATATACATACACATACATACATATATATTACGGTACTCATTCAAAAGAATTTATGTTTTCCAAATGTAAAAGTACTGGAGTTCTCGAATACGGGACAGAGTAAATTAAGTTATAGAAACAAATATTTGTTTATTTCACTTATTATAAATATAAAATTATAATTATGAAATTTAATTTTAATTAGATCTTAATCGATTTCGTTATATTATTACCTTTAGCAAAAACAAGTAAGAGTGCTATATTCGGTTATGCCGAAACTTATATAACCTTCACCATATATGTTAATCTAGTTTAGTAAAGTAACTTTAATAAAAAACAAATATTTGGGTTACAGAGAATTAAAAACTAAGAAGAAATGTTTTATATATAATTTTTTATAAAATTGTCTTCGACTCCTAATGGGTTAGGCATTTTTAAAAAAATTTTGTATTCCTGAAAGATCTCTTTTAAAGCTTTTAAATGACACACACATTGATATTTCAAAAAAATATGATGCAAGATCTTACTTTTCTCTGAGAAGTACAGAGGCTCATAAAACGCAAATTATGGGCGGGCGTCAATTTTCAAATAATATCTGATCGATTGGGGCATTAAAATTTTCTCTAGCTCATGTAGTGCCTTGGCAAAGTTGATTTCACACCGAACATGGAAGGACATCGCTCAATCGAATTCGCTATGTATAAGAACTCAGAATATATACACTTTATGGGAACGGAAATCAATATTGTAGAAATTAAAAACGGAATGAGACACCTTTTTCCAACTGTGGTAGAAGGTATAAAAATATGTCCGAATGTTTGACAATTTTAGATTACACAAGTTTTATGATTTAATTATAGAGATTAGGAGTTATACAAAAATAATATTATTTTGAACAATAAAGCTAATATTGTTATAATAAGTATTATTATTTTAATACGTGTATGTTTAAATACAAATATACAGTTTTATGTTTGATTTGAATTAATAAAATATAATAGAAGGGTGACAGAAAACACAAGGAAGATTTTCTCGAAATAATACTTTATACGTAAATTTTTTGTTTCTGCATAAAATATAACGATAAATTAAAATATCTTAATAATAATCTATTTTTCTTAATACAAAAAACTGATATATGGAGTTTAAGTGGGATTTTCGATAAATAGTAAAAAAGAAATGTATTTTATTATAAACATGGCATTTTAATAGTCTTATATAATTATTCGGCTTTGTAAAATATATCGCTTGTTTGCTACAACTTCGATCATTTGAAATTTTTGTATGGATGTGAAGAAAAAAAGCTTTTTTTAATATAGAAATTTAATGACGGGCTGTAGTTTTATTTATATAGTAGAGTTAGGGTTTGCGATTTCCCGGAATTTTTCGTTTTCTAGGAAACGGAAAAAAATTATCGCGTTCTCTGGATTTCGCGGTATTCACGGGAAAAAAGCAATTCTTGAATACTGAAAAAGTATTTTATAAATTATTTTTTGGAAAAATATGATTTTTATTTTGTTTCCACGGCACCTGCTTCCCTCTCTATTCTTGCTGCACACTCCAATCGTGAGCGAATCAACTTGCTTCGCCATACAAAATTTTAAGAGCGAAGCTGGTAAATTAATATTGCATCTACTTGCGAAGCATGAAAAATTTCTGTCTTCTGTATAAAATGTAAATAAAAAGAGAAAAACAATGTTAAAAGTAGTGTGTGTTTACGTGTAATATAAAAAAACAATTCATTTTATTAAAATTTTAAATTTAATAAATTACAAAAAGAAAAACTAAATTAAAACGAAAAATAAATTTTTTGAACAAATTATTTGAATATTTTTTCAGTTTTTGTTCAACGTCCAATTGAAGCATGTAACATGTGCCGTGTAAACGGTATGCTTCGCAATCATGATTCAAAAAGCGAAGCAAGTGCTTCATTTTGCCGTGGAAACATACTGTTAAAACAGTTAGTGCGTTTAACAATTCATTAGATAATCTGCTTCTTGTTTTTGCTGCAGCATTAGAAAAAACCCTTTCACGTTCTACTGAGGTAGGTTTTAGTGCAAAGCGAATCAAATTACCAGGTGGCAGCGTAGGCGAATTCAGTATTTTTGCTGGTATACACGACTGTCAAACTCCATATATAAAAAATGTACGCATATTTTTTATGTATGAAGTTTGACAGTCGTGTATACCAGCAAAAAATACTAAATTCGCCTACGCTGCCACCTGGTAAATTGATTCGCCTTGTTTTAGTGTCAACAATGCTTCGAATGTTAGTGGCTTCGAATAACTCAAATTTCTTTTCAAACACAATAGTAACCTTTTGTTTTACATCTTATGTGGTAGAATTCACACAAAACGAAATATTTAAAAAATGTTTAATGTCACAAAAAAAGTATATGAAAAACAATCCGTGTATTTTTTGAAAATTCTAATGATTTTCAACTACCCGTTTCCTGGGAATTTAGCCAAAATACCCTCTTTGGAATTCCCGTTTCCCAAACCCTAAGTAGAGCATAGAGTATTTGCTACGAAGGAATCAAGGAAAACTAACTTTTTAAATTTAGTTTTTTCGATGCATTATATGTTTTTCCTGTCTTCAGACAAAAATTATCAATTTTTTGTTCGTCCACTAACCCGCTTAAAGTTTTAAGCTTTGTAAACATACTCAATGTATTTTTTTTCTGTTGTAATTACTATTTCCTTGACCGGTTTAGTACTGAACTTTTTTTAGTAGAACAATCACCTTCACTAAACTTAATTGTAAACATGCCTTCAAGTAAATTTGCAACCCTTTTTTCCAATCGCTACTTAATACGATTAAAATCCTGCCGACTTCATTTAAAACGGGAGTAAAAACGTTTGTTAATTGTGTTCCATACGATCATTCCAAAACCGTTTTTAATTTGTTCTGTTTTCGAATTCGTCTTAAGTTTGATTTTAGTCAGTTCCATGAAATATACAAATTATTTGCTGAATTCTTAAAATATTTAAATAAATTTAAAATTTATTTACGAAAAATTTGTAAGGAAAATTTGTCATGAAACAGTTATTTTATTTTTTATGAATATGGCAGCATCACTTTAAAACGGGAAAAAAGAGCTAGTAGTCAAATCAAAGTAATACTTTTTGATTTTATTGTGACAGCTGTCCTGAAATTAAGAAAATATCATGGCATATTCCATTAGGTGAGTTCCCTAACTCAACTCTAGGATTCTGCGGTATCCCAATGTTACTGAAAACTGTTTTTCTACTACAATTTTAAGTAAAAGAGAGAGAATTTAAGAGAATAAAATTCTTTTTTTTCTGCACGAAACAACCCAGACTTTTCCTTTGGTAACCACATTAAATCTTGTTATTAATTAATAATAATTTACCTACAATTCGGAAATCTGAAAAAATATGCCGCCTAAAAAAAAGCAGTACGGCAGTTCGGTAAGAGACTTTCGACCAATCTCATAATTGTCAAACTTGAGTAACTTTTTGAACATGTAATTAAGGAAAAACTTGAAAGTGAATGTTTCATGAATGCAATTCCAGCATTGGATTTCAGCAACATCACTCAACTCAACATGCGGGATTCGTTTGCAACGTCGTCATATCTTTCAATATAAAGAAAGCCTTGGACTCCGCATGCCATAATGGAATACTCTATAAGCTGGTCACCATCCCTATAATAAAAAACTTTCTCTTTGAGCGAACATTTAAATTGCAAATTAATGACTGTCTGTCTTACCCCGGTATAGTGGAAAGTCCTAGCGCCATATCTCTTTAATTCCGAAGCCATTTATGTGCAGACGACTGTCTGATTTATGCTCATGATTTGACACCGGAAAAAGCTTTAAGAAAAGCATCTCACCATCTTAATGTTATTAATGCATACTATAAAATTTGGGGCATTAAAATAAACGTCTCTAAATCAGAGGCTATTCGCATTAGAAATGCTTCAGGAAAGTGTCCCCGTTTTGTGGTTCCAGAGAGAAAGGGCTTGAAACTCTCATTTAACGGCTTACACATTCCGTTTAAGACCAGTATTAAATATCTGGGGCTTGCGACCTGCTTTATAAAACAAAGCGCATATCAGGCATGTTTGCTGGGCTATTTAATAACAAACACCTACCTCAAAAACACAAAACTTCTTGTTTATAAAATTGCTATAAGACCGGTATTCTTATGTACCCTATCTGGTTTACCAAAAATGTATTAAAACAAAAATGTATTAAAACAACACTCAAAGCGGTTCTCTAACTACTATATTTACAAAAAATCGAAAATGCAAAATCTTTGCAACTATAGCTTTTCACGAAAACATTCTTTTAAAGGAAATTTTCGAAATAGAAAAAAAATAAAATTTGTCAACATTAACTTTCCTGTCACTAGTCAATATATTAAATAAAAATTTCCTTAATACTGATAGTTTTTATCTGAAACCTTCTACATTAAAGCTTTCCCCGGTTTACTTCATGGCTAAACAATTCTTTGTTTGTTTCCGTTTTTAAATATGTATGTAATTCATGTCTCAATGTAACTAAACTTTTTGTTTAAAATGAAGAACTGTACTGTAATAAACAATCTAATTTGCCGATACACTTGCATTCATAATAATATGGTCATGTTACACTGCCCACATGCAGTAGAATAAACCAACAGCCAAGTGCTCTGTAAAGTTTAACACTCTGTTATATGGTTTATTTAACAGAACTATTTGTTGTCTAATTTTAAGCGTTGATTAGTGTTAATTTTATTTACAGACTTAGGCTCTGTAAGCTAAATAAAGGCCGTGAGTGAGTCTTGTTCCTTCTTTTCATTTTGTAATAAGGAAATAAAAGATTATTCAACATTCAATTTTAGCAAGTAGCAAAAGACTTTCAATGTGTATTAGAACAATACGTATTATACAGTTCTAAGTATTCAAAAAAATAAGCTGGTTGAAATATAAACAATAGCAAATACAAAAAGTAGTATATTTCTTTCTCGCAAATTTAATTGTTTTATCCTAAATTATATTTAAGAACATACAAAATATTTGTGTTTTTAGGTTTACCGTGAACAAAATCGTGTATATTTTGTTTGAAATCTTGTTTTGGGATAGAAGTTTAGTTTTTGTGTCCCCGTAATTTGGAACATTTTTTCTTTAAATGAGAATATTTTAAGTTTACTCTCATTTTACCGAACTTTGCCAAAAAAGTACGGGAACGCGACTATTAATAGTATGTTGACGATTTGACGTTTTTTTTTTGCGAAAACCCCACAGTGCAACATTTGAACTTAAAATTTCGCTGTTAAAATTAAATTCTACATGCACAGCGTCCTAACTAAAAATAGAAATCTATTTAGACAGTGATCTTACCTCTTATTCAAATTGACAAAAAATGCATACGTGCACATATTGAAATGATTTACAGTAATTATTGGACCATGACTTTATCAGATCATAAAATACTTTACTTACTACCATTCACTATTGATGTTAACTGGAAATTTTTAAGGCAACGATGTTGCAGCAAAAAAGCGATATATGTTTGTGTGTATATTGTTAACAAATAAATGTATGTAAAATTTAAACTCGTGCTGGTTTTGTTCGCTTAGTTTGTATAATATTAATAACAGCTATAACAATCCAACCAAATACTGCAATCCAGCCAAATATTAAAGTCATGTGGAAACATATTGAACTATTAATAAAACCATATTTACGTCTTTCAAATGAAGAGCTCTGTACCAAATAATCCATAAAATCAAATATGGCCGAACACGAAAGGCGACCTTTAATAACAGGTACAATATTACCCACTCCCTGTATTTCTTTTAGTAACGATTCACGATATTGCTTGCATGTGACTTCAAAACCATCAGTGTAAATGCTGGCATATATTAAAGTGTAGACGGCCATAAAACATGCAATGGCGCTCGTTGGAAGCCAATAATACGGTGATATGTCACTATCAGAAAGTTCTGATTCTGTTGTTACAACAACCATGTCACCGGATCTATACAAAGAAACAGAAAAAATACGTAAATAAATATCTTATATAAAACAAGTAAAACCTTACTTTAGCATTAAGTACTAAATTTTAATTTTAAATATATACGAATATGCAAAATCGATAAAGACAACTCTTAAAGTTTACCGATAACTCCACTAATAAAGCTCTAATTGTTAATAAAACAAGTAAGGGTGATATATTCGGCTATGTCGGATCTTATATATCCTTTACCACACATGTTTAACCAAAAGTACAATATTGCGGATTTCCCATTGCGTAAAATAAAAATCCGCACAAGATGTTCTTACTTTTCATAAAGTGTTTTTGTTCAAAAAAAGCTTTTTTGGAAAGTATAAGTTTTGCTTAGGGTTGTTGTCCCAACTAGTTCACTAGTTTACTAATTTCTCTAACCTTTTTATTAATGTTCATCAAAGGCAACAACCTGTAGGGATGCAAAAAAAAATATGAAAAAAAGGAGATATGAAAAAGTTAGAGGCAGACTTGATGTTTTGCCACTGCCTCTAAGTATATGGTCCGAAAAATTGTTCGAAACTATGTCTGATCGATTGGCTAAACATAAGAGCTCAGAATATTTATGTTCAACAATCTTTCCATTTAAATAAACTTTGCCAGACACTAGATGAGCTGGAGAAAATTGTGGAACACCAATTAATCATAGTTTTAAAAATTTTTCTATTGAAAATCAAAGGTTTATGTCCTTTGAGGCAGCTGGCAAAAACATCACTCCTGCCTTTAATTTGTGCCTATCACTTGCAACAAATCAAGTTTAGTAACTTCAATCAAAAAGCAAATATATGGGGCGATAGAAAATTTAATAATAAAAAAAAAATATCAAGTAAAGAAATTGGTACTCGCCCACATTTTCAGAGTTACGGGCCTCTGTTCCTTTCATAGAAAAGTACGATTGTGCAGCATTTTTTTTAAGATATCAATAATAAATAATTTTAATTTTTGAAGAAATCTTTCAGTTCCTAAAATTTTCTTAAAAATGTTTAACCCATTTAGGACTTTTTATTTATTTTTTTAATTTTTTTTCACCCCAATAATTGCTTTTTTTTTATAAAAATTACTTGAATAAACTAGATTTACATACATGGTGAAGGGTATATAAGATTCGGCATAGCCAAATACAGAACTATTACTTGTTTTCAATAAAATTAAAAATGCCTTTAAGAAAATTACATGGTGACATAAATTGTTTCTAAAATTTTAAACCATTTTCTCAGTGCAAATGTTGTTATTTAACCTTAAAAAAATTTCAATTACACAGCAATCGAAAATTTACTTGTGTTGTGACAAATTCCGACTTAATTAACCGTCTTTTTTTGCTATCTAACTATTTCTATTTAACATGCAAGCTAGACCAATGTGTATTGCCTGTCCAGATAGTGCGCTAAATTTTAAAATATAGATCACACATGGGAGTAATTAATTAGATGGACTAAATGATTAGCAATTTCATAAGCATTGAATGATAAATAATGCTTATGCTTCTTTAGCATTACCATTTTTTATTTTAACTAATATCGAGCTATTTTTTATTCTGATTAAATTAATAAATCACCGATATTGATTATTGAAGGTAAAAGCACGTCTCGATGACCATTTCGCTAACGTTTATTTAGCTCTTCAGAAAACTTCTTACAAATATTTTAAATAATTTTTGTTTTTGCTTTATTGTGTGGACAAAAATCTTTACTTAATTTAAATCAATAATCAATTCTAGTAATTTAGTATAATATAATCGGAACAAGAACTAGCTCGATGCTTTAAAAAATTTAATTCAATATTTTCGTGGTTTATTTTAATTCATGGTCATTGTCATTGACTAATGATTAAATTGTTTCAAAGCATTATCATTAATAAACACCATTCTTTATCTTTGTTTACTAAGTATAGTAGAGCATTATTTTAAAATGGCATTTTTCCCATTGTTATTAGTAATTAAAAGGTTTCTTAAAAAGTTTAAGAAAATCATTAGCATTAAATAACAGTTAAATTTTTTTTCATTGTCATTATTTCAAACAATGCCAATAAAATAATAATAGTACTGAAAAATCCCAATTATGATATAGATAATAAATAAATTATTTACGTAAATATATGTGTATAAAAAACACATACATAAAGATTGCAAATATGTTCCGTACATATCAATCACAACGGAAAGGACCACATGCGAAACCCAACCATAACTAACACTTCAAAAAAAAAAGAAGGAGTTTATCAATTCGTCTGAATGTTGCGTTTTTTATATTTGTGTCTTCATAACACAGTCATTTATTAACTGTAAAGGGCACCACTTTAAAATTAAAAACGCTGCGTATCACTTTAGCAAATAACGGCAAAAAGTAATACAAAACTAAATCTAAATATTAAAGGCTTATCTTTTGAAGCGTTATAGACAAAAGCTTGCATATTGAGCAGAATGTCGATTGCTATTACCGTTTTAGTAACAAGTATTAATTATATCCAAAATGTAATTAAATGATGCCCCAATAGTTCATTTAATTTAATGTATATGGCCATACTTTTGAACAGTTTCAGACAGACGCTTGCAATTTACAAAGAACCTGTAATTTACAAAGGCAGCTGCAGCTGATGAAAGATTTGTATTGCTAAAGGCCAGCATTGACTATCGTTCTTAGTCGTACGATCTATCAAAAATTGCATGTGTGCTCAAAAAGTATGATAGTGTGGATTAAAAGTGTATGTGTGTGGCAGACTTTTGGACAGATCTGTACGATTTTAAAATTTTTAAAAATCTTTTGATAATCATAAAATGATTTTTTCTATGCAATCAGAGTTGATTTTTTTGTAGATTAAGAGAAAAAAATAACAAAACATAAAGCATTTGTTTTTTGCACCTTTTTTTGTATAAAAATGTGGCATCTATGACGCCATTTTGAAACGACTTTTAAAGTAGGACAGATTTTTGTGAGATTAAAGGCCGGGGCACATAGAATCCGTCATACGTTAAACTTTGACGTATTCAACTGACAAGTGAATTAAAATACATACATGTTTTCTTATGAGCATTGTCACAATCAATACGTGTCCGTCAACGCAAAGTACGAAAATTGGTCAACTTTTAACTTTTGACGTATGTTGAATACTTTGACAACTATCAACTGCTTCTTCTTCTTCTCTGGTTTCTTTTAACTCTTGCTGCGTTTCAATTGTGTTTTGTGATTTTAATAAAACAATTTTGGTGGCAATAAATAAAATACAAACTTAATTAAATTAACAAGTGAATAAAATACAAATTAAATTGATAAAAAAAATAGAGAGCAAACTTTGATTTAACATCCGTCAGCAAAGTATTCATTGTGCCGACCTCATCCGTTGTTACTTTGACTTTAGTTGAATTTGTCAAAGTGCAACGTATGACGGATTCTATGTGGCCCGGCCTTAAATCGTACGATTGTGTATGATAGCGAATCCTGGCCCTAAGCCAACAATAAATACTCAATTTGAATTTAGAAATTAAAGGGTGTTCCCATAATTGATGTAAATTTACCTATATGGCCCGTTATAGGCAAACACTTGAAATTTAAATGGAATGTCCAATACTTTGTTTGGTATAATAAAAAGAATAAAATTTTAAATTATAAATTAAAGGGTGTTACAATAGTTGAAGTTAATTGATTTATATGGCCAAATTGCTACAGTAGTACACAAAGTGTTGAAATTTACAAAGAAACTGATTGCTAAGTCTACTACAACAGCCAGTATAAAATTTGAATTTGGAAATTAAGGGGTGCCGCTATAGTTGATGTAATTCGATGTATATTGCTAAACTGTTGAACAGTTGTAGTCCGCTATAACAAGTATAAAGTTAAAAAATTAATGAAAAAATTAGTGATGAAATCTTTTTTGAAGTCGGTCTTTTTGCAAGAATTTTACAGTGAGGCAAAAAAAAAAGAGGTAAAAATATCCGGGATCTTATACCATTTTTCTGGTAGGTATTGTCCAGTACAACAACAGTCTGTTTCAAAACACCCCCAAAATCTTGAGTTACGGGTAAAAACCGGTTTTAGATACCCGTATGCACTTATCACTCTGTCATTTAGTTAAATATCAACCGATTTAAATTTTTTAGCAGATTTAAAAAAAAAAAGCTTAGACCTTGTGAACGATATATATTTTCTTTAAGTTAACTTCAGATACATACGTGTGTGTATTTTTACACCAAATTTATATTTTTACGGATTTTTTATAATTTTCTTACTTTTGCTAATTTTCTTACTTAATACTTCTTTTTTTTGTCTCGCTCTGTTATTAATTAACCTGACGGAGCATCCAGTTTTAGTTGTGACGAGTATGTGCTTCCAATAATGTTAATACATTTCTGTTAGATATTATTTGCACTGACCTTAATAAGTTTTGTACAAAAAAATTATTTAATTAAAAAAGAAAATTAAATTTAATCATTTGTTAAAAAACAAATTAGATATTTGCAGGCTAATTGCTACACTGTCTGTCGTGTATTTACTTAAATAAGATGTGTTACTTAACCTATGACCAGCATTAGAACAATTTTTTTCATATGTAGAACACAATTAACTTTCATCATTCTTCTACATTTTATTTCTAAATACTGCATTCAAAAAAGTTATTAATTAAAATTATAATATTTTCTATACATTCACAAGCACACATACACATGTACATATGAATTTAAACATATTTTAGTAATAAAAATTATTATACTGACCTTTGCCTTATTGTTGCTGTTCCTGTCTTCCTCTTGGCTGTGCCCATGCAAACACGATACACATGATAAATGCCCAAAACGATGCAGAAGAGTAAAGGCAGTAGCAGACCGTAAGTGGCGTAATAACAATACGCTATAGGGCCACCTTGAAATGAATGGTAGGTGGACTGCGCATGTAAATAACAACCGCAATTGGTATCGGGGCAGGCATTAAGGACGTAGCGCCAATGCGTCCAGCCTACAGCTGATGTAATGCAGCATATAACTGAGGAGGCTATAACCAAAGGGTAAAAATAGGCCAAAGCCCGCTCTGCTTCATAAGACATGACAGTGTATTGTATTGTATTTGTTTTTGTCCTGTAGTCTTTTTTTGTATATTTTATGAATGTACAGTTTTCTTCTTTTGAACTTTTAATTTTTATTTCTTAGTTATATCTTCAAGATACTTTCAGACTATTTTTTCTTCGTTTGCGTTTATTTCAAGTTTCACTTTTGTTTATAATTTTTTTGTTTTGCTTTTAATTTTCACTTTTCTGTTTACTAAAAATTTTTTTTAATTGTTGTTACTTCCGTAGAGAAGTAAAGTAAAAATATTAAAGCAAAACAAATCAAGAAAAAAATAATATCTAGGTGTTGTTGCTTGCATTCGTTAGATAAACAGGTTAAACAACTGAATCCTATTCAGCCATTAACATTTTTGAATTACGTTTGTTTTTAACTAACTGACACATTACTTGTATGAATGAATGTATGTATGTATTGGTATTAAGCAGAGTTTCTTATCATGAGAATAATGAAAACGAGAGAGCACGAAATAGAAGTGATCGATTTTGATAAACGCACACCTGTGTATACAGGTAAACTTAAGATTGCAGTTGCCAGATCTTTGTACTTTAACCAAATTTTACAATAAAAATATAAAAAATAAATCTAGTAAATATTTGTTCTTTAGAAGAAAATTTGTATCTAATTTTTTATAAAGAATTGTTTTCAGAGCTGGTTTAAATTTTGTTTTTAAATTTAATTTAATTATTTCACACTTTCTTTATTTTTATAAAATAAACGTTCTGTATTCAAGAGGGAAACAAATTTACGCAAAATATGTAAAACATTTAAACACAAGCACTTGCAGTTCTGAGTAAAATTTTAAAAGTTTCAAGGTATAAAATTAATTAATTCCTCTCCCCAGTATAAAATATAATTAATTTCAGAAATAACTATTTTTTTTAATTTGGTCGCTGAAGACCAGGAGCCGTAGTATTTTAAATACCTAACTATTTTTTTAATTTAAGCAAAATCCATACAGACTTCCTTTTTCTGCTCATCTAGGAACTGGCTCTGAAAACAGATATAATGATTGGTGTTTATAGATAAGGACCTGTCTATGCTTCAAATAACATTATTATCGATTAATTCACATGAGATGCATAAAAATTCCCGCTTCCCCATTTTTTCGCTTCTGGTGCTTTGTTTGAAAATATAAATACCCTATTGCACTTTCCAGACAAATGTGTACCTATGTTTTAAATTTCATTAAAATCGGCTTATTCGTTTAGCCATGATTGAGGCACAAACAAACAAACAAGGAAACCTCACAAATTTACAAAGAGATTTATAATATGTATTAAATGTCTGGCAAACTAAAACCATAATGAAATTTTACTTAAAAGTGCACGTATATTTTTACTCTTAGTTATTAAGATTTTCGTTTATTCTTTTATCGTGTCATGCTTTTTATTCTTAACAACTCGAAAGTCGAAAAACAGTGAATTTTGAACAACATTTTTTTAATGCATTAAGTCAACGTAATTTTAATTTTTTATGGTTATTTTGTATTTTCTTTATATTCTTTAACTAAAAATAAATAAATTTTAATTAATTGCTCTTTAATATTCAGTCTCAAATCCATACATGGATTTCGAAGCAATGATAAACAGGCACTTATTTTTTGCAACACATTTGGGTAACCTACTCCTTTAGAAGTAAACAAATTTTTGTAGCTAAAAATATTTTAATTATAGCATTTTTTTAATTTTTATTAAAGACGAAAACAAATGTTTCCTTTAACATGCTTGGAATTGTTTTTTATGGGAAATTCGACTTCATTCTTTGACGTTCTTAAATAAACTAGTTTCATTTCAAGAGATTTCTTTAAATTACTGTTGTGTGTTTTAATACAATAGTTTTTTTTTTTTTGTTTGTTTGATACGATCGTCAATTAAACTAAAGCAGAAAGTGAGCAGAACGAGTAAATTTAATTAAAAAATGAAAATGAAATTAAGCCATGCGTTACTATTTCCTTATTTTCCATGTAGCAAAAATAAAAAACAAAAACAAAAAACAAATTGATTGGTAGTTAAGATACTAAATGATGAATGAATGAATCATATGTGACCATGAAATACAATAAGGGATTGCCAGTCGATTATTCGTGTATTTTTAACCGGGTAGTTATGAATAAAATTTATTTATTTTGAACCTTAAAACAGTACATGTCAGTTTAAATTCTTACTTTTGCTTAAGTCCGCATCAAAACTCAAACTTGTCTAGAAAAATTTGCAAAAATATTGCAAAACGAGATTTTAGCCTTCTTTTAAGTTAAGGCCGGTGATGCCGTTTGGTTACATTTGTTGCATGTTTTGTAACTTTTGAAGACTCCACGTAACATTGTTAACTCTGTTATATTTGGCCAAATTTTCTTACCTTTTGGCACAAACACAAAAAAAGTAATATCAGTGAAAAAGTTGTATTATTTAAGGCACGAGCCTCTCTGACAACCGATTTTCCTAACATTTCAGTTCTTTGTGATTAAACGGAGATAATACACTTGCAAATACTATCAAAATCCCATATAAAAATTGAACTGAAAATAAATTTATCGTATTGTCGCCTAGAAGTAGGCAACACATTTTAATGATTAAATTTTTTTTAATTTTTTAAAAATTTCGCAAAAAGTGGAAAAAAGTTTATCTTAGCTTGTCATCCATTCCCCACCCCATGAGGTTTTATGCATAGCAAAGCCGATTGAGCGATGTGAAATCAAAATTTCAAAGGCACTAGATGACCTAGAGAAAACTTAAATACATCAATCGATCGGACATAGTTTCGAAAGAGTTGCTATTGAAAATCAGCAAGATCGGTCCATGGCCCTCGAGGCCTGTCTCTAAATTTTCTATATCATTTGGAGCATAAAGTAACTCCAATTAAAAAATAAATAAATGGGGCGAAAGAGAATAAAAAATAAGAAAAAACATTAAATAAAAAAATTAGCGCTCGCCCATATTTGCCAAGTTATGGGCCTCTGATATTTTCATAAAAAGTTTCGAATTTCAATATGGTGAATATGGGTATCATTGAAAAGCTTTTGAAGAGAGTTTTCAGGAAATACTAAAAATTTTTAAAAATGCTTAACCCATTAAGAGCCGCTATCATACCCATATTGACAATCGAATGAAAATATGGGCGAGCCCCAATTTTTGCACTTGATGTTTTTTTATTTTTTAATTTTCTATCGACCTACATATTTTTTTTTGCCCGCTGAGTTGTGGTGTTTTGCCCGCTGCTTTGAAGGAAACGTCGAAATATAGTCTGATCGATTGGCGTATTTAAATTTTCTTAAATTTAAACAGTCTATAGCGTTACAAAATTATGACCATACACATCAAATTAAATGAACTTTTGGGGAACCCTTTGTATATTTATAATTTTAAATCTTTATACTTGTTATTATAACGTTCATAGTAATCGACATTCTGATCAATTTTCAAGCGTTTGTCTATAACCGTTCAAAAGATGGGCGCATATAAGTGAATTTACGTCACTTTGGAGACACCCTTTAATTTTTAGATTTATTTTTTTTATTATAAGCATTTTTTTATTAACATTAAACATATTTTTGTGTACGTTCTCCTGAGCCCACTATACCGAATTCGGTTTTTTTCATTGATGGCTCAGTGGAAACAAAAGTCAAATCATTTCTAATATGAGTCGCATCAAAAATAAGAGCACGATCATTGGGTTTTAAGTAATTTTCTCGTACTTCAGTAGTAAGACCGGAATTTGGCACTGGCTTAACTAGATTGATATATTCATTGCGTCTTTTTGTACAATCATTTGAAGGTACTTTATCGCATAACACCTCATCCCTTGTACGAAACACTTTCTTGTCGCGATTTTCAATGTTTTTCCAATTATAAAATGTTATAGTATCTTGGGCTCCAATGCCGTTCAAGATATCTTTGGGAGAACGATAGCAATAATCTAAACGAGTGGTAGTAGCAGCCGTATCCAAATACTTTGAATAGCCGTGTTTACAAGGTTCAATAACGATTTTCGAAGAGGATGGCGCTGAAGGTAATCTATCTCTTACTGGAGGTGAAGGAAGTACTTGCGCTTGCCAAAGGTAATCGGAGTGTGTAACACTGCTGGCCGGTCGCATTGGACGTTTTAAAAACTTTAAATTGCAATCATAAAACGGTTTCATATAAAGAATTTCTCCAGCTAAAGTTACATTACGAACTTCATTGGGATCTCCGAACTGTTTAAAATAATTATTTTGTCAATATTATGACTGTGACGTAAACTTTAGTTTCTTACCTTCCAGTCATAATTAGTTTTATAATCCGATCTCCTCTGTTTCTCTAGAACGGAATCTTCTTCATAAGGTATTGTTTCCTTGTGTGTAGTCGGC
Source organism: Cistogaster globosa (assembly GCA_937654795.1). Classification (NCBI taxonomy): domain Eukaryota; kingdom Metazoa; phylum Arthropoda; class Insecta; order Diptera; family Tachinidae; genus Cistogaster; species Cistogaster globosa. Next base: position 6,694,386 of record OW569403.1, read on the forward strand.
AACTTATTGCCCAACATAGTGTCATTAATTATTTTATGGCCCAGATAAGTGGACGTCCTCCAATCTTGCTCTTTGCCCAATGGTTTCTTATAATCGACTACACCAAACTCATCCAACTTGTATGTGGGTTTTTGTTCTGTCATTTTGCTTGGAGCTTTCTTGCAACTGGCGACTAAAATTTTATAACAAAAAATATTTGAAATATTTTATTTTTTAAGAGAAATAAAAAACAAATATCCATATGTATACATAAATATGTATGTATGTATGTATGTATGTAAATAACTTAAAATAATTCGGCACTATGGTTACAAACTTGTTGTTGATTTGCGAGGGTATTCAAATCTATTTGCTTCAATAAATTTAAAGCACAAGGAGTATTTGTTTGTTTAGTCCCCGTCCAGACATGCAATTTTTGTTTTTGAATTGCAAGTACATGAAACAGTGTACCCGTTTCTATTTTTTTCTGTCTACAAACTCAAGAGTTGTGCAACAAAAATTGCAAAGTGTGGACGAAGACTTATCAAAAAGCTATAGTTGCCTATACCAGTAGACCGATCTTCCTGGAATTTGCACAGTTTGTTAAGAGATATGCAGTTGGTAAAGAAGGATACTTTTTTTATATATTTTATGTGGGCGTGGCAGTTTATTATCATATTACTTAGTAACTGCAATAGATAGCACCTTGAAGTTTTATTCCTAATGCATAATTTGGCTTGAAGCAAGCTGAGTTGGAACAGTGGGCGTGGTATCTCTCTAACAAATTAAAAAATTATTACCGTGTACCTAGAGAAATATAAGTGGACTCTTGAAATTTTGCACCAGTATCAATCAATATATAGTTTAGCAAAACATAAACTGGATTGGAATAGTGGGCGTGGTTCCCTCTATACAAAGTAAATTATTTTCATCGTGTACCCAGAGAACTAAAGAAAGGTAGAGTCTTGCAATTTTACACAAGTAACTCTGCTCTTAATGTTAATAGTTGGAATAACGATTGCTCGATTTGTAATAGTAGGCGTGGTACTTCTCATACACAGTAAAAAATTATCGTCGTGTATCTATAGAATTTTAAAAATAAAAGTCCTGCATTTTTGTAATAGGAATTTCCTTATGCATGGTCTAGTAAAATACTAGAGGATGGGGACAGTAGGCGTGGCACCTACCATACAAAGTAAAAGTTGTTGTCGAACTGCAAGGGGAAGGCTCTCACAGTTTTCTACATTAACTTCTGTATTAATGTGCATAATCAAAACAAACAAAATATGACTGGATTGGAAGAATGGTCGTGGTAGGATTATTTTAATTGAGGTAGCGAACGGTACCAGGTTTAGATAGTTAATTATATAGAAGACAGATTTTCTATAAAAAAGCACCGTGACTTACACACAAAATTTCTTAGACCAGTAATTGCTTGCGATACATAAACATTATTTTAATGCTAGGAACACAGCTGGGACGTGCGACGAGTTTAAGGTCGCCAATATTCGTCATCAAAAATAAAAGATATTTGTGTAGATGAAAATGCACACAATCATGACTTGGGACGAAATTCGTAATACGTTGCGAACTTTGCATTATGTTTTTTATATTTCTTACGCCGGCAAACGACGAACAAATCAGTATAATGTGACCATGTTTGCTTTTAGTTTCGAAGTAATTCAGTAAATAAAGTTATTTTGCTTGGAAATTTTATTTATTTGTATCTTATAACATTAAATGTAAGTGCACAAATTAGTAGTTAAATATAAAATTTGTTTTTGTTTTTATTTTAATATTTTATCTTTGTATATTATTTTTTATATGGTCTCCCTATCAACTCACAAAAAGTAAACAGAAGTAAAAAAGTAAACAAATTTTTTCGACGAACTTACACAACAAAGTGTTAATGACGAATTCGTCGTGTTGGACGAAATTCGTCGTTCGTCTCAGTTGTGTTCCTGTTCGAAAAATTCTCAGTATGTCGAGTACTTCCCAAAAACGAGACAACCGCCCAAAAGAAAAAAGTTGTATGCTTGTTTATTTTCCTATGTAAGAGTAGAAATACAACCTTACGGTTGCGGCGACGGATTCCACATGTCAGAGAAAAAACATGCATGCGGCGACGCATGCGGATTTTATTTTCATTTTTTATTTTTCGTTTACTAATTTTTTTATTCTTTTTTATTGAAATATATTTAAACAATTTTTTAAATGTAAATGAGCAATAAATTGAACAATTTCAAAATTATTGTTGATATTTTATTTAATTTATGTATAAGCAATTGGTCTTTTATTTATTATATATATTTTCAATATTTCAATACTCCATTGTGTAGCATCTTCAGGAAAACACATATTTATTGAAACAATATAAAACAACAACAAAAAATGTTTTATATTGTTTCAATAAATATTTGTTTTCCTGAAGATGCTACACAATGGAGTAGCGAAATATTGAAAATATATATAATAAATGAAAGACCTATTGCTTATAAATTAAATACAATATAAAATAATTAGAAAGGTCAAATAAAAACATTATAAAAATTATTGTTGATTTTCAATGACTTTTTACATTTTCTTTCTCTTCTTTTTTCGTAGTCATTCACAAAAAATAATAACAAATAGTATTTTTTGTTAGAAAAACATTAAAACTGTGGCAACATGCTGAAAGAGAAAAAGTTTAAAATTGAGAGTTTGTGAGAAAACGCACTCAAATTTAAATAGATTCTAATTTCATGCGGATTCGTTCAACGTTTTTTATTGTCAAAACTCCATATAAAAAAAAAAAAAAAAACAAACGCATCCGCAACCGTGAGGTTGTATTTCTACTCTAAAGCTGCAAAAACAAGAGATTATTGAAAATTCGAATTCTAATATCGGTAACTTAAATTTGTTGTTGTCTTCACGAAAAGAATTTTTTGGCCTTCTTTTTTTTAATGCCAACTCACAAGGGGAACAATTCACTTGATTTTGTTACTTTTTCATTACAAATACTACTAAGTACCGCAATTAAGTACTGAAATATTTTATTATGATCACTTGTCAGTGATTAACAAATATTTCTATCAAAGTTATTAAAAACAAGTGAGAGCGCTATATTCAACTATCTGATTTAACCTTTACCATATATGTAAATCTAGTTTAGTGAGATAGCTCCTACCTACGGTTTGGGAAGTAATTCCCGGGAAAATTTTGGCTTATTCCCGGGAAACGGGAATTTAAAATCATTAGCAATTAAACATAAATACACTGATTGCTTTTCAAATATTTTGGTTGTAACATTTAAAACTTTTCAGATATCTCCTTTCGTGTGAATTCCGCTACACCTCTACATCTGTACATGAAATATTTTTTAAAAATTTTGATGTTGGTATATATTGTAATCGATATGGAATAAAAAACACCTATTTTTAAAACTTTTGTCTGTATGTCCGTCTGTATGTGTTCGCATCACGTAAAAACTGCTGGATGGATTTTAATAAAATTTTGTAAGGGAGTCCCTTAGAATCTTGGTTCAAATGTAGGATACTACTTTTATAAAAATATGTTATTTCGTAGAGAAACTAGAGATACCAATGTACAGACACCCAATTTTATTTTAGTAGGTGGAAAGTTTTTAACACTCTACAGCAAATGTAAAAAAACACATTTTTCTTAATTTTAAGATAATTAGACTTGATACGCGGACGAAGTCGTGGGCACTGCTAGTAACACTAACACTAACATTTGAAACACGAAAATGGATAATCATTATAACGCATTAATGACAACAAAACCTACTTCGGTAGAAAATTGCATACAAATAATTCTAAGGGAATTAAAAATCAAATGAACCTGATTTGTAGTGCTTCTTTTAGAATTTTTTAATCAACAAAGCGCGAGCCATGACCTACATCGCCATGCAAAATCTTAAAAGCGAAAGTTTACTCTTTTTATATCCTCCACAGGTGGAAAAAGGGTTTATCTAAATTTGTCATTACGTTTGTAATTTCTACAATAACCATTTTCGACTCCATAAAGTATAAATATTTTGAGTCCTTATGCATAGCGAATTCGATTAAGCTATGTCCGTCTGTCCGTCCGTGTTCAGGTTGAAGGTTGAAATCAATTTTGCCTAGATGAGCTAAAGAAATTTTAAATAAGTCAATCGATCAGACATAATTTTAAAAATTTTGGTATCAAAAACCAGTGTCATCGGTCTATGTCCTTTGAGGCAGCGGGCAAAACACCTCGCATGTTTCTAATTTTTCCTTATCGTTTGGAATAAATCTAGTTTAGTCAAGTAACTTAAATGAAAAAACAAAATATTGGGACGTCCCAGAATTAAACAATATCAAGTTAAAGAACAAGCTCTTGCCCATATTTTCCGGGTTTTAGGCTTCTGAACTTTTCATGTAAAAGTGCAATTTTGCACGATATTTTTTAAGACATAAATATGGGTATCGTTTTAAAACTTTTAAACAGATCTTTCAGAAAATACTAAAATTGTTTAAAACGCTTAAACCATTAAGAGCTGATGATATTTTTATGTAAAATTTTATAAGTAAATTTTTTTTTTTAATTCTCTGGATTTTTTTTATCTGGTGAAGGGTATATAAAATTCGGCATACCCGAATATAGAACTATTGTTTTAAAATAAAATTGCAAAAGGTAAAAACGGTACTTTTTTAAAATTTGTTGGTAATTTTTGAATAAGCTGCGAAGTTTATTTTTGGAGGTCTCTGGGTTATGTTTACTTTTTGTTTTAATATACAAATGACCTCTATTAATTTAAGTTAAATTGTAAAATATTTGTAAACAAATCTAAAACAAGGAATTAATAAATAATTCTAACTGCTTTTTGTTTAAAAAAAGTACTTACTTTGAGAAAACACAAATAATATTAATTTCAAAACATTATTATTTTTCGTTTGTAATATTTTATAACAATATATTATATTTACTTTAATTATATATTATGTTTGTTTTTTTTTGTCACATTTTCAATAGTTGATGATAAGTTTGGTTAAAATGTAGTTAAAAACAAATTAAGATTACAATTTATAAGAACTGTAATTTTCGTCCCTAAAAGAACGATGGTAAAATCGAAGTTTAGAACTAAAACAAGGAAACAAATTATTTTAACTTACAGTAGTTATTCTAAAGACTAATCAATATAAATTGTGATTAAAGTATAATATTTACAATCTCATTATTCTTAAGCGAATTAAAAAAAACATAATAAATAATGCCAAATTAGAAATCTTTTTGGTTTTAACAAGATTTGAATTGATAATAAACATAAAATTAAACTGAAAAAAATATATAAAAATAAAAAACAACAATTAAGTACAAAGGCTTCATTTCTTTCAAATAACAAAGATTTTTTTGGGTTTTTTTTTTTTTTTTTTTTTTGAGAAAGTTGTATATTTAAAACAATTTTCTCAATATAAATTATCTAAATGATACAAATTTTATATATAAATTCTTAAAAAAAAAATATAATGCAACGATAAAAATAGCGCAGACATTTGTTTCTATATCAGAATATCATCACTGTAACTAGACACACACACATTTGCGTTATTGGAACGGTAAGTATTTTTTGACATAATGGCGGTCGTTGACAACGTGGTTGTCTTTTGAAAACCATTCGTTAAACGGGAATGTTGAGGTTTTAATTGGGAATTTCGACTGTCGCGGCTGTAATTAGTGTCGTTTCGTTGATTATTATAATTAAGTAAACGTCATTTTTTCGTATTAATACTTGGTTTGGGTAAAGAGTTAATAAAGGAGGTGTGAGTGGGTATGGCTGGTGCCACAAATCCCAAATCGGGTATTAAGGCTATACTGGGTGCTACCTTGGCCGAGCCTATGGTTTGAAATTGATTATTTTTGACTGTGCCCGCTGCTGCTGAAAGACGTTCGGGAGTGGGTGCTCGTGCCGTAGAAAAGTTTTGCATAACATGTATTTGTTGTTGGTAAGCATTGTTAGGCGTTTGTTGATCGCTGGCCATCATAACACATGGCATATTATTTGCTGGCTGATACATCCGCTGTGGAATATTGTAGTTGTTGTTATTATTGTAAAGAGATTTTTGTGTAGAATTTGATGTTGTTGCTGCTGCTGCGGATATATTTAAGGGACCCTTGTGATACATGCTTAAAGGATTATTATAGAAATTCGCATTCTGCCAGGCACCGCTATTGAATTGAGGAACTCTATATGTGTTTGCCTGTTGTGAGGGTGGAGCACTTGAAACAAAATCAGACCATTCTTCATCATTATTAGAGTTACTATTTGTTGCTGTTGTTGGCATTCTATGAGAAACAGCGGGAGATCTTTGTTTAAATGGTGAACTGGCTGGGCTTTTGGTCAAAATGTTATTATTACCACCCGTTCTGTTAGTAGAAACATTATTTGTCACAGTTACTGACACAAAATCGGACCAGTAATCATCGTCATCATTAATGTTGCCTTCTAATTCCTTATTGGCTACAGTGGCACTAATAGAGGGCGTAGATGCCACTTGGTGGGTAGGAGTGGATTTCTGCGATGAGTTTGAGGATTTAAGTGATTTTGGTTCAGGAAATAACTCCTCAATACGAGCTAATTCTTCGGGATTAATAGAGGCAGTGGAATCACCCCATTCAATTTTGGGCTTTTGATTTTCCATTGATATTGCCTGCGGTATTAAAACGGCCGGACTTAAAATCATGCCACCATGTGAAGCAGCTGCAGTTTTAGGTACATTTAAGGGATTTGTGATCTTTGGTATAGTAACTGCTGAGGAAACGATAGCTTCGCTTGAAACCGATTGAAATTCACTAAAATCGTCATTAGATTCTGGCTCATCTTGATCGCTTATATCATTAACAGACACTTTAATATTATTTGAACTTAAAATGTTTCCGTCGGAGTTGACAAACGTATTCGTTTCAAACAAGTCTGGTTTAGATGTGATAGATTTGCCTACAGAATCCATGCTAAATGGCGGATTATATTCCACATCTCTATACTCCTTTTTAACTACCGTCTCATCTATTATTACGCCCATGGCAGCCTTTTCATAATCAAAATCTATAGGTGATGCTTTCGTAGGGGAAGATGATGAGCTAGACGTTGTTGCAATTGTTTGTTTAGTTTCAAAATCATTCGTCTTGGTCGGTGTATAAATATGAGTTTCTTTAAAGGATCCAGTAAATGTAGACGTCACCACTACTTCATTTATGTTTAGCGTATTTCTCAAGCTTTCCTCCACCTCGTTTAGATCAAAATCTTTTATATTTTTGGCTATTTGTGTTTGTGGTAATTCTATGTCCATTGTCGCTGCTGGTAGAGGTGTCGAAAATGTTGTCACAGATTCCATTTCACTAATGGGTGGTGTGTTTGAAAATTTCCCCTCTTTGTCGAGATTATTATCCAATATTGCTAACGATATTTGCTCTATTGACGGCGGTTCACTGGATACATAAGACATAGACGTTACCGCAGGTGAATTTAAGCCCGGAGTAATTTGCTGTTCTGTAAGAGCTACAATGAAAATTATTAATAATAAATATTTTTTATTTAGAAACTATGATTTTGCAAATAAAACGAATGCAAATATAAAATAATAAGATGTTTTGCCGTTTATGTCTTTTCCTACCTTCAATTGATCGCTCTGCGGTAGCCGGAGAATGCCAATTCATATCCATAACCTCCTTTTTATTACTGCTTGTAATTTCTAATGCTTCTCGAGTCTCTTCTGAGCTATTGATAGCAAGTGGTTCTAGCATAGAAGTAGCGTCACCTGTGCTACTAGAAAATTGTACAGGCTTCATGGGTTTTAGGGGATTAAAACTCAAATTGGCTGCAAAACGAGGTAACAACGGGTTCCAATTATCACCATAAAGCTTAAGAATTGAAATAAAATTTATTGTAACGCACTATAGTAAAAAAATAAATAATAGGAAACACAAACACTTACAATATTTCTTGAGTCTATACCTAAAGATCTAATAAAGGAATGTCGTGTATCCGAAATCAGCCATTGATATTCCAAAGCTTTAGCCGCATCGATAGATGTAAATGGAATATCTTTTATTTTATTAGTTTTTGGTTGAGCAGAATTTTGATCTGCTGGATTTGTGGTCGGAATAAACATTAATTGCAATATTTTTAATATGCGTTCGTTAAGATTGTGTGATGGTAACGCGAGAGTTTCTGTATATGCATTTTGACTAGTTTTAGTGAATGTTACATTTGAGGCAGTTGGTGTTAAAGGTTCGGCTGTATTGAAATCGCCAAAATCATCATCATCATCATCGTCACCACCACCACCACCACCTCCATCATCATTATCTTTGATGTCAACATTGTGGCTGTCCTTGAAAAGAGAAGAACTATCTTCTTTTTCTTTAGGTTTTTTCAAATCTTGATGTGATTCGAAATCTGCAAAATCATCAAATTCTTCGTCCTCATTCAAGATGTTCTTGGAAAGTTTTGTTGAGTCCTGATTGTTGTCAAATATTGTTGCTGCATTTGAACCTTTACAATCCTGAGTTAAGTCAGAGTATTCAGTAAAATTGCCAAAATTATCATTTACTTCTGCTGCTGTTATATTATCAAAATGATTATCGACAGAGCTTAAACTTTCTAAGGACTGTTTATTTTTATTTGAGTAAAACATATCTTCACAATCTTCATAAGTCTTTTCAACTATTTTTGACGTTTCACTTTTATTAGTTAAAATTTCTTCTTGAGCTGTCTCTAAATTTGACGAGTTCTGTTTAGACATTTCTTCAGGATAAGTATTAGATTTTATTGAATACGTTGAACTGCTAGAGGAAAGATCATTTATTTCTTGATCTAACGTCCCAGAATCATTTAAGTATTTGGATTCATTTTTATTATAGTCCTCAGTTTGATTATGATTAGTTAAATCATTTAAATGATTTAATTCATTATTGTTACATTTTTCGAAGTTAATGTCATCTACAGGTACTGAATTATTTACAAAATGTATTTCTTGGAAATCAGCAAAGTCCCCAAAATCGTCATCACCATTATCGATACTATTTAAATCATCCCGCAGAAGTGGGGGCATATCAAAATTATGTTGTATGAAATTGTTAGCAGAAATAGATTTAAGTTCATTGCCATTTTTATTTTCTAGTGGGGACGACTCATTATTTTTCAAAAATTCAAAAGATTTTGAATCGACATCTTTAGCGTTTTGTTTTGTATCAATTTTTTCTATGTTTAGCGTCTTTACTTCTTCTATTTTAAAATAATCATTTATATTATCTGATTCCATAAAATTTTTTGGTGTTTTTGGTGAATACAATTCATCATCACTCAAATCATCTTCTATGTCTTCGATAGATACCACATTTTGCGCTAAGTAAACATTTGTCTCACCATTTAAAGATTCAAATGTTAAATCTTTAATACTTTTGCCATTTAAACACTCTTTCTGTTTACTGGTTGGGCATTTGTTTGTCTCCATTTTTAAAATATCTGGTACTGGCTGGTACTTATTTTCCTTGTCTTTGAGAATTTTAGTTTCATCTTGAAAAACGTTTGGAGTTATAAGGTTTGCATTTTTTACATTAAAATTGAATGCCTCGGTAAAGTTTGTAAATTTTACATTATTTTTACACTCTTTATTTGTATTATCTGTTGATGGTGATGATAAATTCGTTTTGTGATTTGTCAGGTCTTCTTCGTCGGGCGGTAAATCACAAACAGAAGGTGGTATCGGTGAAGGTAGAGGTTCTAAATTAATATTAAAAAGAATATTTTATTATTCATTAGATATAAATTATGAAAGTGTTTGTTATTGCTTGCACAAGTAACTGTACAAAGTAATTTTTATAAATGTATTTTAATAGAACTATGTGAACAATTTTTAATATATACCCTCAGGTGAAATGCAGATAAAGTTTAACACCAACTAACGATATTCTGATTCCCTCGTCTCCTGTTAGAGAAAAAAAATCAAAACAATAGCGTTGTCTGACTTTTCCATATAAAACAACGGTTCTCAAATGGGGGTCCGTGGACCACTGGGGGTCCGTAGCAACCATTAAGGGAGTCCGCATAAAGATCCAAAAAGACAGTGTTTTCAAAAATAATAAAAGATTTATTTTGAAGTTGGGCATCAGAGGGGTCCGCGAAAAAAATTAGTGAGCAGGAATTTGATGAAAACTCCTGATATAAAAGAACTTTATTTATAATGCCTGAAAGTATGCTTCAATTTAGTCTAGATAAATTCTTGTCACTCTACGGCGCAAAAAGGATCAATTCTATACAAAAATCCTAATGGCCGTTTAAGAGTGATAGAGCAACAGAAATATATTTTTCATGATTATATAACGTTCTCATGATATGCTGTCTATTCTATAAGTGTATGAAGCTAATTAAATTTAAATACTCCAGATGAGTGTTTTAAACTTTAAATTATACTTCTTGCAAAACCCATTTTAGCTTTAAATTTATTGACTTTTAATTCTCCTGGTTAGTAGAGTATACAATCGTTAAAAAGAAAATGTAAAAAGTTTTTAGTTTTCTAACTCTTAAATCTTTTTTCAAAGCAAAGTTAATTGTGATGTTTTTTTGTCGCAAAAATAAGTGCGGTTTAAATTTGATAGCTAATAATCATATATCTTGTTAACAGGCTACATTTGTAAGAGGATTATTCTTGGAAAAATAATTCAAAACTTATGAAATCTGATTGATTTGTTAAACAATAAACTGATTTAATCAGCAAATCGATTGTTAAATAAAAATATTCTTACCGCTACTTTTTGTGTCATCCTCGCTTAAAAAGTCACCAAAATCATCACCAACATCAAGAGGGGTTGGTAAAACATCTTCATCATCTTCACCGAAATCAATGGGCGGAGGCGTACTGCTTAGCAATGCAGGTATATTAACCATTTTTAAAGCAACCAACAAGCCTGGCCTGAAAGAAAATCTTACAAAGCCTTCGTTGAAGAAACTGAAAAATTTAGGCAGCAGCAGTAGCAAATATCAAGGCGAACACAAACAGGAAGGTGAAAAATGTTTTATATCCACACAACACGTACACTTTGTAAAAGCTGTTTTAATTTAACTCGTACTTGTATCTGCCAAGCTGTAAAAGTGGTTGAGTCATATGTTAACAATTTTTTTTTCATATACATTTAGATGTACTTAGGTATTAGCAAAACATTAAAAACAAAATAAGTTGAACTTAATGACGTCCCCAAAAAGCGAGTGAAAATAAATTTTCTAATCTTAGGAAAAATGTACACGTTAAAAAGCAATTTAGTTATAAGATTAATAGATTATAATTTAAGTTCTGGGTTGTTTTGTTTTTAGCTAAAAATTTAAACAAAATAAAAATTCCACCAAACAAATAAGAGATAAAATACCACAGAAAGGGTAAACTCGAATATGCACAATCAAAAAAACCAAAAACATCAATATTATTTTTTCTTCAGACAGATTTTCTTTTGTTCACACCTTAAAGTTTTCAAAATGAACGCACCAAATAAAATAAGCCTTTATAGTATAGTTGTAAATTAATATATGCCTTAATTAGTGGCTTTACGTTAAATTTTATAATGATTTTTATTCCATAAAATATTTTTTTATTCTTCGTAATTGACACAACTTTTTTTTTTCAATCCATTCACAAAAATACACTATACTAGAACAGGGTTACTGGTGTAGAGGAATGTTTTTGTTTGACAGTTATGTACAACGCTGTGCTTTAAAGAAAGTAAATAATTGTGAATGGTTACAGTTGGAAAGCCATTGTTGCGAGAGTACATATGATTTTGACATTTTTATTTTCAGCCACATTCATATGTAGGTGGTCTATTATTTAATTTTATTTGCATAAAATAAATAAATAAGTAAAAAAGAATACAATATTAGATTTAACAGCTTGTTAAAATGAGGCACGCTCAATTTTTAGCACGTACTGTTCTAGTGCAAAATAACAATGTTGAGGAAGCCTGCCGTTTATTAAATCGAATTTTGGGCAAGGAGGAAATCTTTGATCAATTTCGTCGCACTCGATATTACGAAAAACCGTATCAAGTAAGTTAATAAATATATTTTGTTAATTAATGATTATAACAATTAAAAATTACTAATAACTTGTAATTATATTTATTTTTTTCTTTTAAGGTCCGACGTCGTGTAAATTTTGAAAAATGTAAAGCTATATACAACGAAGACATGAATCGTAAGATTCAATTTGTTTTACGTAAAAATCGCGTTGATCCCTTCCCCGGCTGTAGTTAAATAATTTGTTTAATAGTAAACTATTTTAAATAAGTGATTTGTAAGAAAATATATAGTTCATACATAAAACTCGACTTTCAGCTATCTGTTTTGTTTAATGGCTCAAAAGTCTGGTCACACATCAGCAATTGGTACACTCTTTAATTTCCAAATCCAAATTTGATACTTGCTGTTATAGCGGGTTAAGCAATAGGAAAGTTTGCCTACATACATTTAACTATTTTTGCTGTTGGGACACCCATTTATTTGCTGTTGTAGCGGACTTAGCAGTTCAATATTTTTTTACTGTCATTCTAAAGCAGCTTAACAATTTGGCCATAACTTACATCAAATTATATCAACTATTGTAACATTAAATATTTATTCTTCTTATACCAGACAAAGTCTGTTTAATTTAGATGCAAAGGCTTAAAAGATAAGGCCGTATAGGTCAAATTAATTATGGGAGAACTCTTTAATTTGTAAATTCAAATTTTATACCTGTTGTTATAGTGGACATAGCAATAAAGATTCCTTTTTATTTTCAGCTGACTGCCTATAACGGCACCTTTTAATTTCCAAACTCGAATTCTATACTTGTAAACAAGCGGATACAGGGGGGTTACTCTGTATTTCGATTCGAAAAGAAAATTATTCGAATTTCAATGGCTTATACATTGCCATTCGAAAGTGTTTTCTTTCGAATCGAAATACAGAGTAAGCCCTCAGGTTCTGTGTAAAATTCAACAGTTTGTCTATAGCGATTCACAACTATGGCCTAACAACTAAAGGAACTATTGGGGCACTCTTTAATTTATAATTTTGAATATTTATATTTGTTATTATAACGATCATAGTAATTGACATTCTCTCGACTAAGTTATGCGAGCGCAAACATTAAAAAAAACAATATTCAGACGAACTAATTACCTCCTTCTTTTTTGAACTCGGTTAATAAATTACTTTGAAAATTAAAAAAATATTTCAATGAATGAATAAATATGTATGTAGTGGTAAACAAATTAAGTGAAATAAAGAGATGATAACTAAAAATATGATTTTAAGCGTAGTTCAGGCTTTTTTAAGAAAAGGGTACCTACCGTTATTTCCATATTGACAAAATGTCTACAGTTCTGCGCTACATTATCTGTGACTGGATTAAAATTTGTGCCCATTGTTAGGGGTACATTCACTTTTTTGCAACTAATTCCTAACGTATTAAAACTATTTTCCATATTTCGAAAATATAGCACAACATTCTTAGGTATATCTTTGTTCTGATTTATTTCCAAAATTAAAATTACAGGCTTTCTTTCGTTTGAAATACATACATTAATATCGTTACCTTAATATAGAAATGCCCTAACTAACGTTTGCCCCTATTTACTGGAAAAGGACAAAAACTTTATTTGTAGTTGGAAATTTTTAATAAACGAATTGTGTTATTAAATTCTCTTAGCAAATTAATATTGTTAAGACTTTTTTAATCTTTTGGTGGTGCATTAGAGAATCGTTAATCAATATATGTATAAAACATGAATAAAAAAAAACGAGTTAGGATCTTTCTATATTAAGGTAAGGATAAATTTTTATTACAATTCCCTTTCAAGGTATTTTATAAAATGTTTTCGACAACAGTTTCTAGACTTAATATTTTATCTTTCTTATTAAATAAATTTTTAAGTTTTTTTTTCAGCCATTTTGTGGTTTTAATATACAACGATTTTATGTTTTTCCAGAAGTCGTTAGTTCTAGCATCAATCTGTTCGTAAACCGTTACTTATATTAATTAATATAGAAAATTCCAAGTAAGAGTGTTATATTCGGCTATGCCGGATCATATATATCCTTCACCCTGTATGTAAATTTAGTTTAGTGAGGTAACTCCACACCAAAAAACAAAAAAGGATTAAAAATTAAGAAAAAAATTAATTACTATATAAAATTTAATAAAAAAAATGTCACCGGCTATTAATGGGTTTAGAGATTTTAAAAATTTAAGCATTTCCTGAAAGATCTCTTCAGAAGCTTTTTAATTGTTAATCGAGCTATTTTATGAAAATTTAAAAGCCCCAAATTTCGGAAAATATGGGCGAGAGCCTAACTTTTTCCTAGAATCCTCTATTATTTTATTAATTATTATTGTTTTGCACACTGCCTCGAAGGGCATGAACTGAACTTGCTGATTTTCAACAACAAATATTTCAAAACTATGTCTGACCAATTGGCTTATTTAAATTGTATCAAGCTTATTTAGTGTCTTGGCAAAGTTGATTTAAACACTAAACGCACTTAGAATATTTATACTTCTTTTGGTGAAGGGTATAAATTTGAAAATAAATTTTATCAATGCATTAAATAGAAACATTTTTTTTATTAACTTTTAAAATTTTTTAACTTTTTTAGTATTCGTTAATTCAGTTACATTCGAGAAATGTTGCATTAATGTTATTCTTTAAACAAATTATCAAATTCGTATTATCTTCGTATATCTAATTTGTGCCTTTAAAGTTGAATTTAAATTAAAAGTTATAAAAATGTACAAAACCTATAAATACATTTAAAAATAACCTTTTTCATTACGTATCCTTAAAATCTTTTTTTAGATTCGACATATGGTTTCCTTGATACGTAATCAAAATAAAAACAAAAAATTAAATAATCATTAATTTACATTTGAGCGCCATATGTTTTATCATTCTAAAAATCAGGAAAACATAACAAATCAGAAGGGAACGGGGGACCATTAATCAGCTTTTGTTGAGCTAAAAATAGAATAACCGCAAACCATTGTTAGAAGAAAAAGCAGGATAAAGAAACCACAAACACACTGTAATAAAAAAAACCACAACATAAAAACCAGGTTAAAACGAAAACAAATACTAAACAAGGAAAATTATTATAAAAGAGTAAGAATCAAATAAAGAAATTTAAACTTTAATTCTCTTATCTACTGAAATTTTTATAAAGAAAATGGTGAAAAAACAAACAATCATTATGAGTGGAGATACAGTGAAGCTCAATTAAACGAGTGGTATCAACAATTAAAGATTATTTTGACGTTTGTCAGTCGACGGGTGCACAGAAGCTCTGGACAACGTTTAACTTATGATTTGAGAGGGTTAAGATAGAGATAAACTCTTTAAAAACATTTTTTTATAGTTGCAACAGCATAAGTCTAAGTGTGTACCACCAATAAAAGTGGTAATCAAGCGAAATTTTAAATGCTAGTTTTAATATTGAGTTGCCTTTGTAATTTAAAACTCACGTAGATGGAGCTTTTTTAACTCTTGACTGTGAAAAGGAGGTAATCGTCATTATACTAGGGCTCGAAAATAGAGGCTGGTGTACGGGGTGAATAATGTTATACATGATTTGGTGCTATTTTTTTAGGGGTCTGAACACAAAGTTACAATGAAAAATTGCGGGCAAAAAGTTGTGCTCTTGGCGCCATGCTCAATTAGCGTGAAACTAAAAAAGGTTACTCCAATGAAGGTCGAAAAGGGTGAAGCAAACTTTGTATATGAAGATCCAGTCCGGCATAAATCTAAAGGCTGCAGGCAGATACATACTGAGTTCTAGTACGATAAAGCTTTAGTTTAAGATTTAGGATTCTTTTTTCTTACTCGGTTCAAGAAAAATGGAGACACCCTAAACGACTCCTAGAAGTTTAAAGCGTTTTAAAACGATACTCATTTTGTACAGGCGAGTAAAAAACTTGAACACTTTTAACCCGTACTGGATGGATTGTATGTCCTTTTGAATAAAACTAGCTGTTTTCAATACGTTGAAAAATCACAACATCATTCGTGAACAGGTTTTTTGAAGTCAGTTTTAGAAATTTTAAGAGTCCATTTACCTTCAAATTTATAATTTAAAAAATCAGGCGGAAGAGCTTTTTGACTTAATTAATGGAAAGTTAAGGCAGATTTAGTCACGTTTAATAAACCTTTTAATTTTCTTTAAATTTAAATTATAGAGTTGACAGAGAATTAAAAAAAATACATTAAAATGCCATCAGCTCTTAACGGGTTAAGCATAAAAAAATTGTATTTTCTTAAAGATCTCTTCAAAAGCTTAAAAATGATACCCATATTGATGTTAAAAAATATTTTTTAAATTCAGAGGCCCCTAACTCGAAAAATATGGGCGAGCGCCAATTTTGTCACTAGTTTCATATATTTGTTTTTTGGGTTGGAGTTACTTTATTGTTCAAAATGATATAGAAAAATTAGAAGTAGGCGTGGCGTTTTGCCCACTACGTCGAAGCACCTCTTTCGACACTATGTCTGGTCGATTGGCATATTTACACTTTTTCTAGCTGATCTAGTGTTTTGGCAACCTTGATTTCAACATTAACACGAATGGACAGACGGACATCGCTCAATAGACTCTGCTATGCATAAGAATTCAGAATATTTACACTTTATGAGGTCGAAAATGGATATTGTAGGAATAAAACACGGAATGACAATTTTCTACTTTTCGTAGTGAAGGGTATAAAAGCAGACATATGTATTACTTAACCCCAGGTCTGGAGAAGAAATTATTTTTTATAAAACACTAAAAATCCTGATGTCTATTTAATGTTAAAATAATAGGTTTTTTTTATCTTTTCACAATTTTTGCACTCACTGTACACCTGAAGTTGTTTGTGAAAAGCTTTTAAGCTTTTCCTTTGCAAGCTTTTGTTTAAAAGCTGTTGTCATAGGTTCAGGAAAATTTAAAGGAAAATGTCTAATTTCATGGTTTTAAATTGTTTAAAGTCTTTTTAACATTTGGCAAGTACGGACGGAAACGCAAGCAACCAACAAAAATTAAAAAAATATTTATTTCTGAACAATTACTCCAGCCAACCATAAAGCAAAGCGTAATTAGTGCTATAAAAAAAAATTATTAAAAAAAAACAAAAAACGGGTCAACAAAATATACTCTATACACAAATTGATTGATATTAAAAATAACAAAGTTTAAGCAGTAAAACGAATTGTTCAAAAAAAGGTGAATAAATAAAGAGTTTTAATATAGAGTTAAGGCATAAAAGTGATATAAATATTTTCTTAAATTCAGGTTGGTGGCGTATAAGTAATAAATAATTTTTTAAATATTAAATTTTGACATATTAAAGAGTTAATTGATTTTCATAGTGGTATAAGTTCATCACAAGTGATTTTAAACTGAAGAGACCTTTGTTATCAAGACTATCATTATTATAACCTTCATTTTATTAAATCTGTATTTCAAAGGAATTTAAAAAAATGTCTCACACTTTTGCAGTCACAAATTTTTTATTACGAGTATTTTTTTAAAGGTTCTTTTGTGTGTGTGTGTGAGTGATGATATTTGAGAATTAAATATAAGTAATTTTTTTTAATGCAAGTAAATATTTGCTAAGGTTTTAAAGGTATACAGAGTCGCAAAGGAATTAAATCTTTAGAAAGATTTTATAAATTTGTAAATTTGATAGATAAATTGAGCAAGTTATTCGTATTAGCGTATTCAAACAGGGTCGGCGCCGCTAAGACTTGACCTTGTCGAAAAAATAGATTTAAATCAATTATTTTTGTTTGGCATAAACTTAATGATTGAATCTAAATTCTATAGATTAAATAATTTGATTTTAAGTTAAGCGAGAATAAAGGAAATCTTATAAGATTTAAATTTGAATAAATTTAAAATTTTAAAGATGAAAAAAAAATAAATATAAGAAAAAACCAACTGCACGGAAAATCAGTGTTTATGTTCAGTTTATTATGAAACAAAAGTTGTAATCAGTAAATAAGTTTATTAATTTAGGAACAACTGTACAGAATACTTTTAACACAGTTGAGTGCCCTCCCTGTAAGCATTTTCTATCGAACAAGTCACTATACTGTTACTTCATGGGGTTGAAATGTATCGCAAATTATATCCAATTCTGAACTTATTAGTATCCCCAATCGGGAAAAAGCGTACCATTTTAGTAACACAACTAATGTGTATAAAGCATCTCTTAAAAAAATTAAAATTGAGTATTCTGGTAGTTTCGAATATGTGTCTGTTAAAAAAAGGGTTTATTTAACAGTATTGAGTATAAAACTTTTAAAAGTAACGGAGTTCTGCTTTATCAAAACAGAAAATGTAAATATTAAATTTTAACATAACAGAAAGGTTTAAAGTTTGAAATCTAAAATTTTAGTTTTAAGAATTTGTAAAACTAGAATGCGAAGTACGACATAGAGATTAAAAAATTCTGATCTTAAAAATATTTCGTGCTTAAATTTATAAATAACTAATTTGCTAACATTAATCTACTTACAGCTTCATATAACTTTTTATTTTATTTTGATCAATTTATTTAATGTAATTTTTCTTAACATTTTTCACACTTATTTAACATAACCGAACACTGCACAAGTCGAACTAAATAACATTAGTGTTTTTGTTTAACTGTTACATTAATAAATTCACTCTTAAAAGAATCGAAGTTGTTACCTATAAGAGATCAATATTTGATGCCCATGCAATTTGTTTTTGTAAATTTTTGAGCAGTCAACTTTTTATCATCTGGTAGTTGAGAAAAAGTTACTCATATTAAGAGTAACAGATGTGGGGAATTGTTTTTGTAATAATATAACAGGTCTTCTTGTCCGATACTCTCTTGGTAGAGACGAAATAGTGATTGTTAGAAGATCTTAATTTGACAATAACGTATTTTGTTTTTGAAAAATTGAGTTTTAATCTTAAGAAGTAACAAAGAAGGGACTTCTATCTAAAAATACTTTGTAAAATGCTGGCAGGAGCTAAAACAAATATTTGAAGCCAAATTTGTAACTTAAAGTGTGTCTGTGTGTTTGTGCTTTAGAATTAGGGAGCACTGATTTGCGGTTGCATTTTTTGTTTAATAAAACATATTGGTCAAAAATCAAAAAGGTCTCATTAGGCAAGTTAAGTTTACTCATTTAGTTACATTAACCAACAAGGCTCTGAATACTATCTTTTCGTTTCTATGAAAAATCAATTTTTATTTATTTCTAAATTCAATACCATTTTTTGCTGGGACAGAGGTGCTCAACTTATAATTTTAAACTTTGAGTTATGACACTCTTACAGTAAATGCTCGATATTTTTGCCAAAATTATAGCTTTTAAATTAGTACATCTTATTTGCGATCTTGATAATAAAGGAGATTCATTCGATATTAGGTACCAATTATGAAATTTTTATCAGTGTTGCAAGGAGTAAAAAAAATAAAAGAAAGCTAAATCGACTACATATAAAAACGCCAACTTATTTTAATTATTTCTTTTTGACATTCTAATGAAAATAAATAAATTCGTATTTATAGTTAAAGAAGGCCGATCCTTCTTTTCTAAAACATACCGCCGACTGATTCAACTATTAACTCATTTTAGATTTTTGTAATTTTCTCATTACTTTTTGCTTTTTTTCTCAGTTTGAAAAATGATATCCTGTGTTAATTGTCGTTCCTTTTTTAAGAAGCAAATGTAGTATTTTTCTCTGCAGCTATAACTTTTTAAGCGGATTGGAAATAAAAAACTGCATACATTTCTTTTTTTATTTTGTGACGGATGGCGTTTTGAAATTGTGTACAATGACGCCATGTGTTTTCGTTATTTGTAAAGGAAACTAGTTCGAAATAACTATGGCAAGACAAAAAGAATTATTATTTGAATGTCTGATCCAGGGATGGAATTGTATTTTTATAAACATAATTTTTTGTAAATTTAAATTTTCATAAGTTATAAAATTAGTTGGTTAAATAGATGATGTTTACAATGTATACAACCTAAGGTTGATAGATATGAAGAATGCTGATGAAGGATGCAGCGGTCCACCTTCTGCTGGTGTCTTCTTTTTCTTGTTTTCTTTAAGAAAAAAGGCTCCGTCATTATAAAATAAGTTTTCTTTTTAAAAAAATGAACTTAAGCCAAAAAAGTTTTAATTCATTTATATTCACAGTTTAACTCCTGATTTCATAAAAACTAAAATTTAGTATAATATTAACATTTTCATTTAATATTATAATTTTTGTAATTATCATGTTCTTGAATTATACTTTTAATCACATTTTTTTTTTGAGGCTGCTGTAGTCGAAGTGGTAAACACTTTGGCTACAAACCTGCTTGGCCAGGGTCCAACACCTGCGGCAATCAAATAATAAAAATGTTTTTTTCTGTTTAACGGTATGAATATATATTCAGAATTAGCATTAAAACATGCTATCTCCTTTGTCGGTACTTCTTCACAGCATTTTCACCGGCGAGGTAAAATAACTAATTCTCTATCTTTCTCCTTTCACCACCTGTCTTATTTCTCATCTATACCCTTTCGAAAACAACTAAATAGCTTATAATGACTGAAGTGCTACTTCTCTTTATAAAAAAAAAAATCAACGAGATTGTTATTAAAATTAAATATTGGTTCTTGATGCATGTTTTCAAATTATCCCATCTGGTCCGAGAATTTTAAACATCTCTAAATAGGAAATCAAATATTCGTTGTTCCATTCCTATGTGAATGTATACGAAACCAATAAGAAAAGTCCTTTTACAGGACTTAAAGATTAATGTGTCATAAGAAATCCCTATCTTAATTTAAATGCAATGATTCAGGGTTTATATATAATTTTATATCAGTTTACTATGTAAGCAAAATTTGTGGTTGATTTGACCAAGTCGAAGTACCTTGCGACTGTTATTGTCATGAAGAGAAAAGCTACTAACAATTTTCATTTTCAAAGCCTCTTTCCTGCTCTGTATAGTCAGCGCAAAATTATATAAAAATTATACAAATACTTTTTAAAAAAATCATGGCTCTCTAAGCTCCAGATATTATTCTTATTAGACTTACAGGCTTAACAAAGAGGGGAACTTGTAATCCATCCTCAACTTTATATTTTTTGGCTACTTATCTCAAATTCATTCAAATCATTCCTTTAGAAATTGAAACAAACAATAAATTAAACAAGAGCTTGGTTAAAATCAATTTTTGTCATATAAAATCAATTGAAACATTAAACTGAATATTTATACCAAATAAGACGTTTTGTTTATTTTGTAAATCATACATTTAAAACTATTCATGTAACCGTTAACATTCACAATTTAGAATTATTAAATTATGTAAACAAAACATATCTTTATGAAACAGTGTTGCACCTTAAGAAAAAAAATCAATTTTAAACTTGCTAAAAAGTATTGCATACTTTTAGGCACTGTATGCATTACGTACCATTTTCAACTTTATATGAGTATGAGAGCGTAAAGAAAGAGTGGGTGTGAGAGTGTAGGTCGATGTAAGAAATTGGTCATTTCCGCCTTATTATATCCCAACCTTTGTTGTTGTATAGTAAATTTATTATTGCAACTTGCACACTTTAGTTGGCTGATTTATTTGTTTTTTATAGTTTCGGAACATTTTATGTTGGCAGCATAAACTTTTTTATCTGGTTTTTGATTTTAATGCATTTTTTTTTCTTTTAAGTTCTTGTATTTTAAAATTGTTATATCAATTGTTAAAGTTCTTTATTTTACTGTTTTTGGTTATCGATTTTAAAATAATTTATTCGTTTTTTTCTGTTTACTGCTTTTTGCTATTTTTACCAACAAGGGAAGAAAAAAACCAACTTAGAAATTAATCCCAAATTGTACCCACAAGCAAAAGTATATATTTGCTATGTAATCTTATTTTATTTGCTAAGTTTTATTTTTCTGCTTTTTTCTGGTTACTTTTGTTAACTACACCACTCGTACGAAATACTATCTGTGTTAGAAAAACAAAAATAAATAAATAAATAAATAAATCCTTTAGGGTATTCATACACTGCTGCTTACTTGATATCGTGCCAAGCTAAATTTACCATAAATATTATAGTACTTTGGATATGGAAACTTCTAAAGACACATTTTAAAAGTTCGCATCAGCGTTTCGCTAATTTATAACTTTTTATTGGTTTAACTTTTTACGTGTATTTTGTTTTTTAAAGAAAGTCTTAACATGACGTATAGACGAACTATGGAAAATAAATTTGGAATATAAATTTGTTGCAGAAATCGTTGGCTCAATAAATCGTCGGATTATTAGTACGGCGTATAAGGAACGACTGGCCAAACTTTAAGAATTAGTTGAGACATATCCTTCCATCTGGGTATAAACTCCGTTCAGGAGTTCACATTGGAAAATTACTTCGAAAATCAATAATAAATTCTACGATAAGGGTTTGAGTTATTGAAGAGTAAAATTGCCTAACAAAAACGTAAGTTTGTTAAGTGCTAGGAAAAGAACTTGGATGAACGACGAATTTCGTCCAACACGATTAATCCTTTATTAAAATTTCACTGTGTAAGTTCGTCGTGCGAAGCATAACAACGGCGACAAAATTTGCCTGCTTTTTTACTTGTGTTTACTTTCTGTGAGCTGATAGGGTGACCAGATAAAATAATAATATTTAAAAAACAATTTATATTTAACTACTAATTTGTGCACTTATGTATATTTAATGCTATAAAATACAAATAAATCCATTTTTCAAGCAAAATAACTTTATTTACTGAAATACGTTGAAACTAAAATCAAACATGGTCACATTATACTGATTTGTTCGTCGTTCGCCGGCGTAAGAAATATAAAAAACCTATTGCAAACTTCGCAACGTGTTATGAATTTCGTCCGACGTCATGATTGTGTGCATTTTCATCTACACAAATATGTTTTACTTTGACGACAAATATTGGCGATCAAAAACACGTCGTTTCTCCCACTTGTGTTCCGAGCATAAAACAAGTGTCGGCAGTTTGGGGTACCACGTTTGCTTATAGTAGAGAATAAATATAACCGTATGAATAATTCACTTGCTTAAGTTTAAGAGCCTTTTCATCGCCATCCTGACTATTTTCTTTACCTTTATACAACTGGTGATAAAAATTAACCCATCAATTAAAAACAGAAATAAATACTCTGTTTGAAAAAAAAAACAAATTCAGAATTAATACGGGAAAGAAATTAAAAAGCAAATAACCTCGTTTATCAAAAAAGTGATTTTTAATAAAGATAAAGCTAAGTTCAGTTTAGTTTTGGCTTTCTGCACTGTTTTCTCTTCATCGCCCTTATATTAGTTTTCTCATTGGAGTTACATCATTCTTCTAAATTATGTTGAAAAATAAAAGGCAGGCGTGGTGTTTTGCCCGTTGCCTTGAAGGACATGAACCGATCTTGCTGGATTTCAATAGTAAAATTTTCGAAACCACGTCTTTAGGCTGGTGCTTTGGCACAGTCAACTCTTACCATAAAACGAACGGACAGACGGAAATCGCTCAATCGACTTTACTATGCATGAGAACTCAGAATACGAGGTGAGTGAGAAAAGTAATGAGATTGGCAACACTGAGGGAGATCTGGCAACGTTGTGTTTACCAGCCGATGCTAAGTCTGATTGTTGATTCCTTTCCACTTTCTCAGTCCAAGTTACAATTCCGTACGATTAACACATTAGTTTTGACAGCGCCATTAGTAAAGTTGTGTTTTCATTGTGCGTTACAGAAATGGAGCATCGGAATTTAGAGCAACGTTGTGCAATAAAGTTTTGTGTTAAACCTGGGGAATCCGCAAGTGTTTCACCAGGACAAACTATCAACCAAGTGTTTTATAAAAGTGTCCTTGAAAAGTTGAGGAAAAGAGTGATCCATATGTGACCAGTAATTGCAGACAAGTGGATGCTTTATCATGACATTGCTCTGTGTCACATTGCCATTTGCATCCGAGAATTTTTGACCTCAAAACGCATAACTGTTGTTCCTCAAACCCCCTATTCACCTTATTTAAGTCATTGTGACTTTTTTCTCTTCCCAAAATTGAAACATGTCCTAAAAGGACGTCATTTTGGAACTCTGGAGAATATTTAAAAGACTGTAACCGACCAGTTAAAAGCCATACCAATTGAAGACTTCCAGCGCTGCTACCAGGAGTGAGAACGACGACTCCGCCGATGTATAGTTGCCCAAGGAAACTACTTTAAAGGGGATAACATTGTTTTATGAAAATAATAAAAACTTTGGTTAGTATAAAATCAGTTTCATTACTTTTCTCACACACCTCGTATATATATAAGATCTGGAAACGCCTGTTGTTGTGGTCCGTATGTGCGTGGTAAGAAAACAGAAGTTGAAAAAGTTACTTCCACCACCATTGGGTGTGTGTATTGAATAATACGACAATTAGCTAACACAAATTGAGCAACCTCAATGGCTGCGTTGGTAGAGGTGCGTGCTGTAAACCAGAAGATCGTTAGTTCGAGGCCCATCTTCGGACATTATTCGTACAGAGGAAGAATAATATTTGTGGTGTAAAGGCAATTTAAAATTAAGAAACTGCAGCACAAACCTCCCGCAAAGAGAAAGACAACTATTGCGTGAAGCCAATGCCAGATAAATTAGTGAAAACGTCTATTTAATAAAAGCAGTAGTAGATAGTTGTCAAGACGACCTTTATGATAAAGAGAAGAGTTCTAGCTGTTTAGTGGAAGGAAGTAGCAAAATGATTGCAGTGTTCGGCAGATGTTAAGTTGTGGCTATTGGATTAATAGGGATGACTGGCTTGGCTGTAAAGCAATGTGGAGGAGAGATCTTGTGTATGGTTGAGGTTACTACTAAACAAGGCATCGAATAGTTCATGTCTCGGCGGAGTAACACAGTAGTGTAAGGTGGATGGATCCTAAAGACGGGTAGGATCAGGATACAAGTATGTAGCCAATATAGAGCCATAAAAATTTAAGAAAATATCGAATTTGTAATGTGCCACAAGTGGTATTTGCAATCAAAAGAATCCGTACGTTTATCCATAAAAGGAATAAACTTAACCATATTTTATGGGGGCGGAAATGTAATGACAAACTTCGACGCATATTCTTTATAAATAGGGTTTTATATTTTCAGCGATTAGAAAAAGAAATAAATAAATAACTTTTTCGCCATGGATAAATGCAAGGTATATTTAACAAGGCGAATTCGTTGTTTCTTGGTGGAATATATAAGTGAAAGAAAGCAGACTAAAATGACCAAAATTTAACGTAATCAAATATGTGAAATAAGTTTCGCTTTTTTAAATTAAATTTTTTTTAAAAACAAAAATCTTTTTTTTACGTTTTCAGAACAAAAAAAATTCTGGGGTAATACTTACACCTGGTATAATTTCGCCGCAGATAATTTTTTTTTTTTTAATTTTTTTACTTATGGATTTTGACATTTAGCGTTACGGCGAAAATGAACGAATTCATTATTAATGTCAGCTTTAACAATTTTAAATAATTTTTTTTACAATATACACAACTTAAGGTAGATAGATGCGAAGAATGCTGATGATGAATTTGACGGTCCTAAAAATGCAGCATTAAATTCTGCCAGCGTCTAATTTTTCTTTGGAAAACGTCCGCATATATTTGAAAAATAATTTTTCCTTGTAAAAATTTAATTAAAAAGTGAACCAAAGCCGAAAAATTAAAATTTTAATTAATTTATTTTTAAATAATTTTAAGCCAGTTAGGCTACATTTTAATCTTAAATTTTCGACAATGTTATAAATAACAAATGTCAATACGCTGTTCTGGCAATTTGAAAGGGCAAAATTTAAGCTCTTTTACCACATTATTTTTTTATTTTTACCAGAGCCATTTTTTATACATGAAGAGGTTTTTAGCAAAAACAAAAAAAAGTTTCTATTTTTAAAATTTCACACTTTATTTTGTTATACCGCATTTAGACTAGGCAATTTTTCATGAAACTTGCATGAAATTTTTGCTTGTTGGTGAAGCAGGAGGAGTAAGCAATATGGTATTACTGGGATTTTGAGGGGATATTATTGTTGCTTATGTTTATTTTTAAATAACGCATATCGCTGCAACTTAAATAAGGAATTGAGAAAAAAATGCCTCAAAAAATTGCATAGTGTAAATCTGGACTTAGTGTTATTTTCAATTAAAAGTTAAAAGAGTAAAATATCGAGTATAAATATGAACATGTAAATTAAACAATTTGTTTTGTTTTTAGTATATTTTTTTGTTTACTCATATCATTTTATACTTTGTTTCATTTTCAGCTCATTCAATATGAATTTACATAATCCAGCTTTTGTTCTGGGTCTACTCAGCACTTGGCTGTGTCTATTGGATTTCAGTTTTTCCTTTCCCTCATTGACAATGCCACGCTTACACAGTAAGTATTGAAAATTTGTAATGTTTTTAATGTTTGTTTTTTATCTTAAAAATTTGTTATTTTACTTAGTTAAGCCTTCAAGGAATTAACTTGATCTTTTGGCAGCGTTGTTATTGTTTCAAAAATAAGTTAATTATCGATTTTCTTTTAAGGAAAAAGAACAATGAAAAAGCAATAGAGTATAGAGCATAATGCAAATATAATTTACTTGTTAGTTTGTGTATCAGTATGCGTAACCCAGCAAAAATTTGTTTGTGTAAGTGTTTTCTGGCTTAAATCCAAGTATTGAGCTCTTAAGAAATTATTTCTAAAGGGGTTGTTTTAACCCTTTAAAAATTTCTTTTGTTTTTTAAATTTTACAGAAATTTAATTTTTAATTCTTTTTATGTAAATGCAAATGAACAATTCACACTCACTTACACAAACAAGCACTTTTTGTTTTATTCTATTGTCTTAGTTGCTCTTCACTAAACATATTTTTGTATTAATAAGGGAAACCGGAAATTCTATTAAAAAAAACTTTTAATCCCGTTATATTGCAATTACGCTGGTGGGCAAAATGTTGACTTATATTTTAAAGACAGAGTATTTTTACAGTTGTTTGTTTTTATAATGAGAGTGCAAACAAAATATAAGAATGTTTTTATTCTGAACTTTTAATTGATACGCCTTTCAGTGTTGCCAGTAGTACAATTTTTTTCATGCGAAAATCCACACATATTTTCTTAAGAATTCAGCTGAAGAAATCGAAAGTAAATTTTAATTAAAAAGATTTTTTTTATAATTTTGTATATAATCGAAATGAAATTAAGTTTTTTGTTTGTTTTAGGAATACGAGGGATGCTCTATATTATTCTGGCCTAATATTTAAAATGCAAATATTTATAATCAAAAATGGTTTAATCGTTTTTCAAAGTATTCTCCAGCATGATTTATACACTTTTGCATGCGCTCAAACCAGTTGTCGAAGCACTTTTTCCACTCCGATTGAGACGCCTCTAAAACATGGTTTTTGAACACTTCAATAGCTTCTTCTGGCGACGAAAATAGTTGACCACGCATTTTTTTCTTGATATGCGGAAACAAGAAGAAGGATGACCCATTAATTCGACGTTTTGGCCGGTCAAAAACGCTCTGGTTTGAGCCGATGTGTGAGAGCTCGCATTGTCATGGTGAACAATGATTCGTCTTCTCTTGTTGGTTTTTCGAATTTCTCTGATGACTTCAGGCAAACAAATTGTAGTGTACCACTCATAATTGACCATCCTACGTTGCTCAAGCGGAACAGTCGCCACATGACCAGTTTTGCCGAAGAAACAGGCGACGTCTTTTGAAGCACCGCAATCGTATTTTTGCAACACTTATTTGCACCAATCGACACGAGCCTTTTTTTGAGCGACTTTCAAATTGTACGGGATCCAACGAGAACAAACCTTTTTTACGGCCAGGTGTTCATGCAGTATCGAATGTATGCTGGTGGAAGAAATGTCCAAGGATGTCTCTATCTCTCGGTATGTCGCATGTCGATCTTGCATTATGAGTTCACGCACGGCATCAATGTTCTCTGGCACAACAGCCGTTTTTGGACGACCTTCACGGAATTCGTCTTTGAGCGAGCTTCGGCCACGATTAAATTCATTATACCAAGTTTTCACGATGCTATAGGATCGTGCTTCATCGCCATACAAAGATTTAAGTTCATCAATGCACTATTGTCGTGATAATCTACGTCGAAAGTTGTGAAAAATGATGGCACGAAAATGTTTACGAGTTAATTCCATTTTTTTCTATATTAATTTTTTCAAGTCACTGTAAACAACACAAATAATGGTCGTACGTCAAAACGTTTTGAGTACGATTATGCTTAAAAATGACAAGCTTTCCAATGGAAATGTCAGATTGCACTTGGCAGCACTCAGTGTTGCCAGGTCAGAAATATATATAGCAGCCCTCGTATCTATAATTAAACAAGTTTTGCGGACTTGACAGTTCAGAGCTAAATTTTACTTGTTGAAAAAATGCAATCAATATTTAAAATTTTAATGATAAAATTAATATAAAAAGTGTGCGTAAAAAAACTAAATGAAAAATGATATTCGAATTCGAAAAATTTTCACGCAACTTTCTGTTTGGTATTGTGCACGGCACTATTTATTATAGAGTAAGGACTTTCCGGTCAGAAGCAAAAATTAATGTTCAGTCAGCTCTTGATAAGGCAAGAATATCTTCGTTAAAAATTCTTTAATTACACAAAACAATATCCTATTCAATATTTTTTTTGATCTGGAAACTTTTTACTATTCACCTTTAATCAAAAAATACTAAAGCGTAATTATATTCTTGTTATTCATGATATTTTTACCAAATGAACAAATTCAAATTTTCAAAATTCTTGAATAGAAAACCATTTTTGCAAATGATATGTTAATTTCTAAGGAAAACAGTATGATTTATTATGGAGGCTAGCAGAATGTAATGCCTTATCTTCAGTATTATGCTGTAATTTTCGCAGCTAAATCTAATCTCGATCGTTAAAAAGCTAAAAATAAATTACGGCAATACAGTGCTTTAAAATAGTATGTGAAGCCAAAAATCGCTAAATAGAATTTTTAAATTTTTTAGCGATAGAGATTTTATTTTAGCGATTACCAGAATAAAGCTGCTGGACTACTATCATCTTCTTCAGGAATCTTTCTATCTGAAGACTATTTTTAATCAGCCATTTTAAGAGAAAATCAGATTATAAATTCTTATTATCAAACAAGATCATTTAATAAAAACAAAGTTGATAGTTTTAAATTTAGCATTTGCTTGAATTTAAAATCTAAAAATTATGAACTCGTGCATTATAATTATGAGCGATTAATTTTTAGCCTAAATAAAATGTGGTTGTTTGATATTATCGCTTATTGGCATGAGGTACTTCTGCCCTTAACATTGTGTTCGTTATAATTTATAACGTACAAAAGTCCTTCTCTTATATGTTTCACTTTTTGTTACGAATGTTGATATAATACCTTCACATAACAGAAAAACTACTTTTTATACAGTTTAACAATAACATAAAAATTCTCAATCCACACACATAAAAAAGCAAACAACTCAATTATTCTTTCTTAGTTGTTGTTAAAAATTTATTTTAATTGGCTTATGCGCTTATGTACATAAATAAAAGTTTAAATTAAATAACAAAAATGTGCTGCCAGATTTTTGTGTTTTAAGAGCATCCAGACGTTTTAACTCGCCTATAGCTTTAAATCACCATATAGAGCAGTATGGCTTAACTAAAACAAATTTCTATAGCAGCCAAGAAAAAAAGTAGTTTAGTAAATAATGGGTTGTTTAACAGAAATATCAACAAAATTATAAATACCTGAATAAATAAAGCGATGTAAATGGGAGTAATTCGTGGCATGTTTTATTTTGCAATCAATGTAACCCAACGAATAAGAAGCGGTTTACATGGTCACAAAAGTCTTACGATAGAATAGTACCAGTAGGATAGTTACGAACCATTAGATCAGGGATGCATTTTACTGTAAACCGCTTAAAAACAGCTGTTTTAGTTTTGGTGTGTTTCACCAATACAAATTTTGTAAACGCTAAAAAATCTGTCGTAAGATTTTTACTCTCATTTTTAAAAAACGAATGGAATTTAATATTATTTTCTCTTTGATTTTACGTACGCAAAGTCGTACCGACTAAACCGCCCTTAACTAAAAAATATAAGTATTTGTGACCCCTTAAAGTATGCTTCAATTTTTTATTTATTTATTAATTTTAGTCTCTTCCGGTTTTATATGCATAAAAAATGTACGTTCAACGGTATAAAAAATTAATTGTGACCAAAACTTCATTTAAGAGCAAGCAAAACATCTAAACAAACAATATTTTGCATTTATAATTTTGGTAGAATATAAAACCTTATAATTATTCTGGAACAATTGTTCTTGTTTTACTAAGAAAATTTCGCTTTTAATAAAAAATTATTTCTTTCAGCTGGAATTCTACTAAAGTGTTCTCAAGTGTTTCTAAAGCAGTTAAAATAATATCATTTCTAAAAATTTTATTTGAGTAAAAATTTAAAACCGTTGAAGTTTTTAAGGTAAAAAAAAACTTGATCTACGTATATTTCTGTCCTCAACTGTAGTTAAAAGAAAATATAACACTTGTCTATTAGATTAAAAACATATTTGTCAGCATATAGTGATGACTGTATAATTCTACTTAAAACAAACAGACATTTACCCAACCGCTTTAATTTCCTTAAATGTGTGTTCTAACAAATAGACAAATACATGGCAGAGACGTTATTGTTTTCTAAAGATATAACAGCGCCATTAGAAAAAAAAAAAAAAAACAAATAAGTGGATTACGCTGATTATTGACACATGTCTTCTTATACCACATTTGTGTGTTGTTATTTTGTGGCAACAAAATGTTACACTACAGCCGTTTCGAATAAGGGTACCTTGAAATTAAAACAAACTTTTTTTATTTTCTAAAATAAAAGTTTTAATATAAAAAAGATGTTTTATATTTATTTTAAACTAAACTAAAAGTATAAACTGCAAATGATTCGAGACATTTACTTTCACCCCAATTAAAACTCTAAGCAAATTTGACTGGGTGTAGAATGTTGTTGTTCAACAGTTTGTGGTTTTTATTCTTATACAATCTTCATACTTGCTGGTGCGTAGTTATGTTATGTGTGTTGTTTATTAAATGTCAACGTAATATGTTAAATGCGTAATATTGCATTTTATTTTTAAATTTAAAATAAAAAAACATTTTTTTCAGGATCCGTTGAAGCTGAAACTACAAACAAAAATATGGGTTTTCCACAGGTAATTGCCTTTAAAATATTTTAAAATAATTTACAAAAGTATAATAAGTAAAAAAATAAAAAAAATTAGACCGATGATGATGTTCTACTATTGGAACAATTGCGTGATAACCATCATGAAAATACCGTGAACTACAATCACCAAAAGAAAGATGAACTAGTGGCCGACGAAGTTAATCCATTGGTGCAGGAAAGTTTGCCAGAACTCGAACAACAGCTGGAATCAGCTAAGCCAGATGTACAAAGCACTCAAGGACCAGCTCAAGCTGGTATCGAAAATGTGGGTGAAACTCCCGAACTACCAGCCACTGAGCCCAAAGGTATGGGTGCACATCGTCCACCCACTTTGCAAATCAATGATGGTGGCAAAGTCGAAAATATTGGCGAGAAACCTAAGGCTAAGGTAAGCTTTCTAAATGTTAATTGATACTTTTGTTTTCCAAAAATTTCAGTTTAGAGGAACTTTATAATGAACAAACTGCTTCTTAGTGCCGTTTGGGTGGTATGCATGGTGCTGCACGTTTAGTTTATGGCCAAAATCCAGAAGTTCTTCCCACAACAACTACAGCTTCCACAACTAAATCAACAAGCACATCTACCACAACAACACCAGCTCCTGAGGCAAATTCTGCCAGCTCGGCAGAAGATGATGTCGACGTCGACGATGACGACAACGATAATGATAATAATGATGATGGTAATGAAGGTGAAGATGGTGGAAGTGAAGATGAAAAATCTTCAGATATAGTAGATGAAGCAGTAGAAAATATTGAAACACCCGAAGAACGTGTAGATGAAGCTTCGGAAAATCAAACACCTTCTGAGGGGGCGGAAGTTCCTCAAGTACCAGAAATTCCTATTACTCGAGCACCATCCCAATTTCATTCTACGAGACCTTTAAAATCAAATAAGAAAACTAATAAAGAAGAAGAGCCCGAGCGTCAATTAATCGGAGATGTTATTATAGACGAATCGGCTTTACGTAAATCGACTTCTCGTCGTTCAGTAGCTCATATGACTCCCAAGGTTTTTATATATAAAAAAAAATATAAAAAAGATGTTTAGAGTTTCTCGTTAATATATAAAAGAGGATTTTTAAGTTGGCTTTAGATGCATTCGAAAACCCAATCGGCTTAAAATATTATACAAAGTACAAACTGCAAACAAAATTCTATGCACCCCCTCCAAAAAAAAAAAAAAAAATCGCTTTATTTCGTTTTTTCTTAATTTCAATAGCGATTGGTTGGTTGAAGGAGTTTTTTTTATAAAACATAAATTTTTTTTCTTCATCTTTAGACGGCTGAAAGTTTGTTAAGGCATGGCAATGGTCAATATTCCTCATTTGATATGGCTCAATATGTTTTCTGGACCGGCGATGAAGCTGGGGTGGCTAGAGCTGTAGAGGAATTGATACAACAGAATTTGGTTATATTTTAAAGAATTAAATAAAATAGACATTTTTATTTATTAAACTCTTTTCTTAAATTTCAGATGAATCGTGAAGAAGCCTTGAAATTCCTACATGAAATACGAGTAGGCATTGACTATTTGCAAAAGTCTTATACTGATCGCATATTCCCAGAGGAAATCAGACACAATACCATCAAGGTGACAATATTTTCTTTTTCTATTTTTCTATATCAAAAGATAAATAATTTCTTTTTGCTATTTTTTTATAAATTTAATAGAAAAGTTACATTCCCCAGCCTTTGCCTACCACCACATCAACAACAACATCTACTACAACGACCACTCTGAAGCCAACGTTACCTTATTTAAATTTGGTACAAAATTTAGACGATTCTGATGGCATAAGTGTTGCTAAAACCTTAGACAGTATTTCTTTGTGGCACAGACTACAGGCCATGAATAATGCCGGAAATCGTCAAGGTTTATATTTTATTTTTTGAAAACATATTTAAAGTTAAGAGTCAACTTATTGTTTGCATTTCATTTTCTTAGATATTGCCGAGTATGAAAGTGAAATTAGACGTCCGAAAATAACTGATTGCCAGAATAAGGAATATAATTTGGAAGAAATTATTTACAAACTGGCTCGGGTAAGTAACGGACTAAAAAAGTAAAAAATTAAATTTTATAAAGATCTTTTTTTTTTGTAGCAATAGTAAATATGTTTTTTAAGAATTTTCTTAATAAAGAAAACAATTTTTGAATTCTTTTATATTATTATACCTTTATGTTCATGTCTTCATACAAGTTAGCAAAAATCTAGGCGATTTAACTCGCCTATAAATAAAAATCGCAGCTACCAGCTGTATGGCAGCATTAACAAAAACGCCTAAAGCTTGTGTAGTATCGATATTATTGGTGATGGCTTTAGATATTTCTAAAGCGCTGGATAAAAAGTGGCATGTCGTACCGTAAAACCGTAATTTCGTAAGCACAACGCACTCTGCATCAAGAGCGCATTCCTTTGTGATCGATTGGCTAGTGAATCACACAACGCATTACAGAGAAAATTCGTTTTTAGCCAAACATTTCGTATGTGAAATTAACTCCCTGCAGAGGTCTTTCCTGTCAGTTTCAATGTGTAAAATTCAAATCAAATTTCCACAAGCACTACTTCCTCTATTCCCCTTCCCACAACCTAATTTCTTAGTTATTTCTTCTTAATTTCTGGCACCATGCATTGCATAAGTAGGGGTCATCCCCTGAGTGCTGGTCCCAATACAAAAAAAAAAATATCAACGAGATAATTTCTAAAGCCCACAAACTATACTGAGTATTAAGACTTTTCAAAAACGTAATCCTATGAGAAAGTGTGAAGGTGTGAAAGCAATATGTTATCACAATACAGAAAGAAATTTGACATCCCATAATACCAAACCAGTTTTAGGAATTTTTCTAAACTCTAACACTTTTAATTTTATCAGGGTTGTTTTTTTTTCAAAAGCAAATTAAGAAAATAACAAAAGCAGCTATTGAGCAAAGAAAAATGCCGACTGCATCGCAGACGATAGCGCGCCGTCGTCTACGCTATATTTTCTTTATCTTGGAACTGTTTAAAATTGCCCCTATACTTGTCGCTTATATATGGATTTTTTTACAATAAAGTACAAATAGCTGCAATTTTTTATAATTTTTTATTTTGTATTTTACTTTACCAAAAAACTGAACGGCCAAAACTTGTCATGAGGCGGCACTTTCACACCATACATAATATTCTTCAGTCACCGTTGCTTAAATTTCGTACCAGCTTGGTAATTTTCATTTTATTTAAAGCTTGGTAGTGTGATAGCAAAATGTAATGTTACATTAGATTTCTTGACAATCACAACAATTCTCATTTGATTTCCTTCTTACAAAATAAAGGAATTTGTGACTGAATGTAGAAAAAAATATTATTTAGAATATAATAAGAACACGATCCCCAGAAGATATTTTAAAAGATGATAAAAATATAAAAAGAAAATAATGGGTGATTCAAGTAGAGATACTTTTTTCAATAGCTATTTTACAGATCACATGTGAGTCGTGTCATGCTGTCATGTTATTTTTGTTAAGTATTGTTTGGCATTTCATAATGGAAAGACTTACCGCCTGAACAACGTTTACAAAACGTTCAACTTTATTACGAAAATTCACGTTCTGTGAGGAATATGTTTCGTGCATTTCGCTCAACTTATGTTCAACATAGTTGGCCTACTGAGCGTACTATTCGCAACACCATTACCCATTTTGAGATCTAATATTCATTATTGGATAATATTCGACTGAATAGACCACGTCCAGCACGCTTTGAAGAAAATATATCGGCCGTAGCTGAGAGTGTACACGAAATCTGTGAAGAGTCGATTCGGCGCCGTTCGTAGCAATTCGGACTGATGTATGAAACTACTTGGTGCATTTTACGTCGAGATCTTAAATTGAGAGCGTACAAAATACAGCTTGTGCAACAGATGAAGCCGCTTGACCTTCCCCAGCGACATCGCTTCGCTCTATGAGCTCTTAAAAAGTTCCAGGGAAATCCGACGTTTTCGAGGAAAATTTTGTTTAGCGAGGAGTCCCATTTCTGGCTCAATGGATATGTAAACAAACAAAATTGCCGCATTTGGGACAAAGAGCAACCTGAAGAGATTCAAGAACTTCCATTTTATCCCGAAAAAATAACGGTTTAGTACGGTTTGTGGGCCGGTGGAATCATGGGTCTATATTTCTTTAAAAATGATGCCGGTGCGAACGTAACTGTCTATGGCAACCGTTATTGTGCCATGATAACTGACTATTTGATATCTGAAATTGAAGCTTGTGTTCTTGGCGACATTTGGGTTCAAAAAGACGGTACTACTTTCTAAACATCGCATCTATCCATGGATTTATTGACAGAACACTTCGGTGAGCACATAATTTCACGTTTTGGCCACCAAGAACTAGTGATACCACACCCTTAGACTTTTTCCTGTAATGAGTGGACAAATCCGCTTAGATGCGGATTAGACTGGTAACTGGCATGTCATTCGTCAGTTACCAGTCGAAATGCTCGAACGAGTCATCGAAAACATTTGCTACACATAATCTTTCAAATTAAAAAAAACTAGAATTTATTTTTTCTGTGTTTTTTTTAAGTAGGGAACCTCAAAATGCATAGCGCGTTATTTGCTTATCTTTGAATTTCTCCTTGAGTATTTTTTTCGCCTTTACTTTAAGATTGGAATATTTTAAACTCATTTTTTCCAAGAATACGGATCCCTGTTAACACTTGCGATTACTATTTAAAGGAGAGTATAAACCCCTAGATTTTTATAATGTGCGAAAGATCTGGCAGCTTTGTTCTAGATTAAATCTACTTTTATAATAGTATTTTGACATTGTTTCGTATTTTCTTCTTTTAAATAAATTGTTGTTATTAAAAAAAAATGTTCTTCTGCAATAAATTAAAAGTATTTAAAATGATTTTTAATAATTTTATCGAAGAGAGTAAAATGGAAAATAAATTTTGATTTATTTAAAATAACTTTGTTTTTAAATTTTTAGTACTGGTTTTCTTATAATTTACATTGATTCTTTTATGTTTGAAAAGCTTTATTATTTCACCCAAGGCGCATCAAACAGGTGACTGCATCAGATCATGTGTTCATCATATGTTTTAGCTTTTGTATGTATTTTGTTTTTGTAAAAACTAATTCGAGCTGTCAAAAACGTCTAGTAATGTGTGTATGTATTTGTGAAAAATAAGAAAGCCACCAAAAATATATTGGAATACATACACACATATTGCCGGACGTTTTTGACAGCTTGAATTAGTTTTTACAAAAACAAATTACACGTAAAAAGTAATGCATTTACCTGGTATTATTGCGCCATGATTTCACCCTTGTCTTATGAAAAGATTTTAACATCCATTTTAGATTATGTTTACTGAGTCCTTAGCACACGGCGACGAGGCTCAAAGGGAAATTAAAAAACTTATGGATTTCTTTGAACGTGAACATGAATTGGGTATCATACCATTGGACTTAGAACAGAAAGTTATACGTAAGTTTTATATTAAACGTGTAGTCAGACTAGTAAAATATTTGAACAAAAAAGCGTAACCACTATTTAAAAAAAATTTTATTTAATTTTTTCTTAACCGTATTATTATGAATGATGAATTAAATGATGAAATAAATGATGAATTAAATGATAACAAATGTAATATCTTACCTTTTATATTGAGCAAGATTTTATAATTCTTAATAAGAACTTGAAAAGGACAAAAATTGTTCAACATAATTAAGTGGTTACGTTTTTTGTTTATCAAATATTTGACTAATATGATCGTTACTTATTTTAAATTAATTTAATAAATCTCTTCGTTATAATTCTTTTAACAGATGTCCTTTTGCAAGCCTTGTCTGATACCCTGACTGAAAAACCTGAATTATGGCCAGCAGCCCAATATCCATACAACAGGCTATTACGCTCTTATGCGCATATGAATTATGCCAGGCCCAATCCTACAAACGTTTAAAAATAAATATAACAAAAATAAAATAAAAAAATATATATACAAACATAATTCAGTACAGTATACAAAACTTGAACAAAATGAATTCATGGCACATTTTTTTCAAACAACAACAACAACAATAAAATTTCATAAAACTAATAGATGTCGTCCAATTTTCAATATAAAAATCTCAATATCCGTTAAAGGCGCTTATTTAATCAAAACGCTCGCTTTAAATATGTTGACATAATTATTGTTTCGTTATAAACTTACACACATACTCACACACAAAAAATGAATGTGTAAATATTTAAAATAAAATTTTTTATCACACGCTGGCTGACTCCGTATTCCAAGAAATGGTAAAATATAAATTAATGAAAAAGTTAAAAACAAAATTAATATTTTACATTAAATATACATAAATACATACTTACATACACTTACATATGTTATTAAATAATATATTGTAAATTAATTAGTAAATTTTATTTTATTTTTTTTTTAACTCTAAAATTTATTTGATTTTAAAATGAAAAGTTTTTGTTGAATTTAAATTGGGCCAGAAATGTTTTAATATAAGAAAATATTGTTTAGAAGAAATATGTCAGCACATGTAATGAATAGGAATAGGCTAAAGCCAACTTTTCTATATTCGCTTACAAATAGAGAAATTTAAGATACACTGAGAGAAAGATTGTATTAGTTTTTTATTGAAGATGCGCTCACATACATAAATTATTTTTATTAAAAGAATTAAAGTTTTGAATCGAAAAGGTCATTTATTTAAATATTCCATACGATTAAGAGTGGACATCGTGTGCAAATAGAGTTGTGTTTAGTGGTTTGAGTGAAATGGAACCTTATAATTGTATGAAAGTTAATTTTTTTAACCACTTCGTCTGAATAAAGCAAGGTTAGCTAAGGTTAGTTTCAGCAGGTTGGATTGTCTAAAGAGCCCACTTGTGGTCAACTTGTTGGTCCTTTTATGTTACTGCATTAGAAAAAGAAACAAAAATAAGAAAAAATAGAAGAAACAAAAGAAAGTCAGAACGTAAAGAGAAATCATAGAGATCATAGATAAAGAAAACCAAGAGAGAGAGAGAGAGAGAGAAAAGTGAGCTCAATAGAAATAGCAAAGAACCTGCCGAACGAGGCCCAATGGCCAAAATGTAGGCTTAAGCTATCAGAGTCTGGGTCAAAAAGAAACTGATCCTTCCTGGTCTTAATGATGGTTAAGCAGATAAGCCCTCATTATACCGTTGAGTCAGATGTTTCACTCGTATGTATTCTAGTACGGGGCTTAGATATAGAAAGTGTTCGACCGTCTCCATCTGCTTATCCTCGTCTTGGCAACTTCTACAGAAGTCATTAAATGAGAGACCCAATCTCCTAGAGTGGAGCCCGAAAGGAATTGGCCAGTTACCACAACCACTAAGTCGCGTAGTCTAGCCCTCAGTAAACGTACCACCCTGCCACGGGCAAATAACACATGTCTTACGTCTTTTATTTAACACAAATAATTAATTTTATATACA
Source organism: Cistogaster globosa (assembly GCA_937654795.1). Classification (NCBI taxonomy): domain Eukaryota; kingdom Metazoa; phylum Arthropoda; class Insecta; order Diptera; family Tachinidae; genus Cistogaster; species Cistogaster globosa. The sequence continues at coordinate 6,733,153 of OW569403.1, forward strand.
GAACAGTAGGACCAAGAGTCTTAAATCTTCACCCAGATCAAACAGGAAGGGAAAAGTAGTATATGATAATTTTCAAAAACTTTTTTATTTAATCCAAAAAACAGAAGTAGCATAGTAGGACCAAAAGTCGTCGACTTAATTCAACTCTCAGTTAGTACGTCCAAACCAAAAAGAAAGGGAAGAATAAAAAGAGGGAATGGTACTTCCAAAACAAAGTAAATATTTGTTGTCGTTTATGTAGTTGATTATACGAGTAAGAATTAGCTTTTAAAATATAGTGATACAGTTAGGCAGGGCTGAAAGCTTTTAAAGGTTACGATATTATACAAAAGCTAACAGGTGTAACAGGTCTTTCTGGGACATTGTAACGATGACATAAATAAGATCGTTGATGAAATAGCGATAGATAGGCGTAGATATGCTTGTAAAGAGAGTATTACTCTGCTCCCAGAAGAAAACTTAGCCCCTTCTTATGGAATTTTTAATACATGACATAATTTGGGTCTTTGTTTTGGTAGGGCTCCTTCGAAAAAAAAAAAATAAATAAAAAAATATAAAAAAGTAATGCTTATGCTGAGAAGGTGCTGAGAAGATAAAAAGGTCGTTGAAACCACTGAACAATAATAACCACCAAGTTTGTTCCAGGTTAAACTGCTACGTTCACGGTTTAAAGCCCGTACGCCACAGACTGAATGTGATAGTTTCTAATTTTTTTTTATAGTTCAGGTAAGGAAATCGCAATGAGTTACTAGATCTCTGAAGGAAGTTGTCTAGTTGATCTACCCTTTAAAACAAAAATACAATATCTCATTAAAGAAAGTTGCTTTTTCATTTATAAATATGGAAAGTGATACAAATTTTAATATTGACTGTTGATTCAAATGCTTATTTTGCTTTCTGGACTTTAGTTACCATTTATGCATAAATGTATGAATTTAATAATAACAACTGAATTTCTTTCTTCTCGGGAAATGGGTACAGGCGGCTTCCTAATGTGTTAATTGTTAATATTATAAAAACTATTTAATGTCCACACTTGCAACAAGCAACAACCCAGATGAATTAGACTTATTAGTTCCCTAAATATTAAACGAGTTTAGACTCTTGTTGAAGTAGGAGCAAAAAAAATACGCCTTGAAAAATCTTTGAAAAACAAATTTACCACATTTTGTTATTATAAATTCACCACTGGTGAACTTAATTTCACTGGTGAACAGAAAGAATTGTTCAATTTACAATCTATTGTAAATTGTATAAAAAGCAACTAAAGTGAGTGTAAACACGTATTTGTAGCTGCCCAAAACGTAAACATTTTTAAAATGATAAAACTAAAAATAAATTTAAATCAAAATTACCAGGATTTTGGGATGATGGTTTTACCAAAGTAACTTTATTTTTATTATACGACTGTCAGTAAAAGTATGAGGAAATATTGTAAGTATCGTATCAAGTATGCGAAAACCTAGCACAGCTACAACAGGTGGTGAAATTTTTTTCGTTTCATGTTATATTTTCAAATATCTTTTTTTTTCTTTGGTTGATTTAAATAAAACTCTCATAAAATAACTTTTAATTGTGAACTATTAAAATCAAAAGAAAATTCCAAGAATTTTTCCTAGTCAGACTTATAATTGTGAGCTTAATAAATTATTACATTATCGTATTATTGTATAATTGTAAATTATATTTTTGAAAATGAAAAATGTCAAAGTTTATACAAATTAAATTAAAATTGTAGATAAAAATTTTTTAGTTAGAAATACGGAGTTTAAACAATTGCTGAAAGAAATTATAAACAACTGGTTATTATTTTAAATAAAACTTAAGTATATGAAACTTATAATCAAATCAGTAACTAATTAATATACAAGTTATAAAAATAAATTTAAAAATAATTTTACAGTCATTTCGTCCATATTTTGTTTTAATTTTATGTTAAAATGCTATAAATAAAGTAATCGATTAATTAATTTTGTTTTAGTTTTAAAATAAAAAAAAAATATAATAAAAGTGTTTTATTTGAAAACTAAATTAAATAATTGCTGTACCCTGGTAAAAAAATTAGACAACCGTAAAAAGTTTTTAATTTTTTTTCCAATTCACTATTATAATTACTTGTCTAAAATGCTAAACTTGATGGCAGAACTCATTTAAAAAAAAAATTATGATTAGGTAATTTGAAGAAAAACTTACAAAAAATTTCAGTGTAGTATTAGAAATTATTCGATTAATTTTTTTTTTCGGATAAAAGATTATTCGAATAAATATTTATCTATGAAATTAAAAATAATATATTAAAAAAATAATATAAAAAAATGACTGCTATATAAATATATTATTCCAAGTTTCTCTAGCCCAATCATTAATATGCTCACGAAATTTTTTTCTTGAGAACTCTTTGTTTTTCGAGAAAAACTATTTTTCTTAAGTTCGTGGGGAAAAATAAATAAGTGGGATCATCATTATTTGAAGGGAGCTGTTTTAGTTATTTTTATTTATATTTACCTTTTCTTTTTCTTATAATATTCTTTCAGTCAGACATAATGACTTCCTAAAAAACCATATGTATTCAAATTTTAGTGTTGAATAATTTTTTTTAAGTCCCGTCCATTAGGTACTTTTTTGTTCTTTAAAGTTTTGAGCAGCCTTTTTAGTATGTCTTTTTGGTAATAATGTAAGCGAAATGTTTTCTTTTGGAATATTTTTTAATTTTTTTCATTCAATGATACATTTTGTAGAAGGCCTAACACAATCTGGCTCACTCTCAAAGTTCCATCGAAATCGGGAATGGGTGCCTTTGCTGCCTCTAAAAAACTTCTATTTATTTCTGGGTTATTTCTAGTAACGCATTGTAATTGCTGTGTTTTTGGGTTTTGACTGAAGAAAGTTATTGGACTCTTTTCTTTTCTACGTTTTATAGAAACTTCCTTGTATTTTTCGGGTAAAAAATATACAAATAAACAACGTTTTTCATTTTTTTGAATTGAAAATATCTACTTTTTCTCTCTAAATAGATTTTCCTTTCAAGCAATTTATAAAAACGAAAAAGAAACAGATTTAAATTAGAAGAAAGGGAAAATTGAAAAAATTCGTATGTAATTTTTGTTATGGATGAGGTGTTTATCTCCTCTTAAAGTAAAATCAACAGTCTTTATTAGATTTTAGGATAGTGAATTTATACTTATAATAAAACTGCAACAGGATCATTTCTCTACATGAAATACTTTTTTGAAAATTTTGTTGTTGGTGTAAATAGTAGTTGACATTGAATACAAAATACCTATTTTTGGAATTTTTGTTTGTTTGTAATCAAATCACGGGAAAGCCGGTGGATGAATTTAAATACAATATTGTGAGGAGGTACTCTATAACCTTGGCTGGAGTATAGAATAAATTTTTTCGTACAGAAAATAAATATACAAATGTGAAGTCACCCCAATTTTACCGGTATAATGGTACTAAAACAGTTGTCAGCACATGTTATTTTTATAGATTAAAAATATTTAACACTGTTTACAGATCTCTACAATAAATTTTTAAAAACACATTTTCCTAAATTTGTAAAAAAAAATTTGTTAAAAAAATAATAAATGGCACGCTAAGTTTTAACACTCTACCACTGATGTCTTTATATTAAATGTAGATAAATACTGACATAATGCTCTTAAAACCTGTTTTAAGCCTGGTACTCGGTTCAGTTTTTCATGCGGAATGCTGTCAAACTACAAACACAAAAAATTTTTATAAAAAAGCGATGGAAAAATGTTGCAGAAGCAGAAATCTGTTTTTACTGTAGAAGAACATATCAAATGTTTCTGGCAACATTTTATCAAAGCTGTGAGATAAAGCAAAGAGGCATTTGCTTAATTCACAAAATCTTGTATGGTGTATTTTGTATTGAATACACTTTCTGTTTATACGCTTGTGAACACGCAATGTATCCTTGTATCAATTTATTTTATACGTTAAAAATAAGAAGCAGAAAATAAGTACTCAGAAGAAGGTTTTCAGGAAGTAAAATGGACAATAGGACTGAAAAAAGCAAAATTTTAAATTTTTTATGCGAAAAGTAATCTTTTGATATGCTAAACAATACAAATGTCTTTTCTTTATTTTCTTCTTCTCAATGTGATATGGAATTCACATGTAGTTGATAACACGACTACCAATACAACTTTTCAAAAACATGCCAAATAAAAGTGTAGTGGTGTATTGAAATTTTATATGAAAATTTTCAACAACAAGCATACACTATTGTATTTTAATTGAACAATACACAGTTACACGGATACTCGTACAAGGGGTTTTGTGAATTAATCAATTATTTCATGCAGAATTTTTCAAATAACAGCTGATCATATGTATTTTGCTTACATTTTCTAAAACAAATTCATATTAAATAATCAATGTTGCTCAACAATTTTCACAAATTCTAACACAGTACCAGGCATGGCGCAATAATACCAGGTGAATGCATTAGCTTTTACGTGTATTTTGTTTTTGTAAAAACTTTTGAGCTGTCAAAAACGTCTGGCAATATGTGTGTATGTATTTTAATATATTTTAAGTGGCTTTCTTATTTTTCACAGCTACATACAAACATCTTGCCAGATGTTTTTGACAGCTTAATACGATTTTAGAAAAACAAACCAGATGTAAACGCTAATACATATGATGAACAAATGATCTGATACAGTCACCTGTTCAATGCGCCTTGGTACCAGGCTTTAGACTAAAGTTTAATCAGCTTTACATTCTAAAAACACAAACAAATTTTTTTACATCAAAGGCAGATAATTATATTTTTCTTAAAATAAATTTATGCACAATAACTATTAAAGCAATTGTATGTTTAACATCAAAAATATATTGAATTTAAAAAATAAAATAGTTTTTTTTTAAAAAAAAAGAGCTTCGATTGATTGAGATATCAAATACTATTTTTTATTTAAATTGCAAGTCGATGTTTCATTAGACGACTGCTCCCAGCTGTGCTCGTTTACTCCATCTATTTTCCGTACTCCTCAATATCCTCCACAGTTACTGAATTCGTGCTGGAAGTTGATCTTATTAAAGCTTTCTCTGAATCAGTTAAATTTATGAATTGATTTTTATTCTCCAGTTCTTGCTGTATCGATGCTAAGAGATCAGGTGAATAGGAGCGGGAGTCCTTGCGCACACTTAAGCTATCTGTAGCCTTAATGTGATGACCTTCATTTACATTCTCCACCTCACGATCCTCTATAGTTTCCATTTTAATCGAGTGTCGCTTTTTGCGCATACGTTTTGATCCTTTGGTTATCAGCATAACTGCTGGCGATTCGTAAGGTAAAGCTTGTATAACTGTTTGCAGAAGTTTGGGCGGATTTTCAGGAGTTTTTGGATTCCCAATAACAACATCAGCTTGTTCCGAACTGCGTGCTCTTTCCTCTTTTTCTCTGGCAGCATTCTTGCGCATTAAGGCACGTGCCCGTTTCTTTAATATGGCCTGAGCATTCGGATAATAGGCTATAACTTCATTCAGATCACTTTTTGATAGTACAAACAAATTTGCATAACCTTTCGAGCGTACATCAGCGGTACGCCGATCTGCCCCATTAATACCCAATAAACTGATTTCACCAAACACCGAGCCTTCGGAAAGTGTTGCCAATACGGTATCATTATTGGGTCCTCCCATTACTTGAACTTGTCCCAATTTAATGATGTACATTTCGCGACCCACTTCTCCCTTACGACACACATAATCACCTGGCAAAAAAGTGACAGCTCTCAATTTCAAAACTAAATCTCTCAGTAATGCTTCTTCGTAATCGGCAAAGAGTTGTACTTTCGATAAAGTTTGTATATGCACCGATATGGCAATATCGGTTTTGAGATTTATAGGCAAAGAGTCCAGTATATTGGATTCATCTAAGGTACGCTGCTGATCCCAGGTAAATTTAAACCACATTTTCACTCTTTTCTGTACATCTTGAGGTAGATTTAAACGTCTCATATATTCTAGAGTCTCATCTTCCAATTGTCTGTATTCGTTTCTGGTTCTAGTTGCAGTTGATATAATATCGCGTATTTGACCTATCAACAGAGCAAAAACAAAGACTCCCATTAACCAGGCAGCTGTCATGAATACGAATTCTCCTTCCCGCTCCGGTTTTGGGTTTTTGCCTGAAGTGAAATAAAATGTTCTGTTAAGAAATTTATTTTTAATAACATTAAAATATAAATTAAAAAACTCTATTTGTGGATAAATTAAAAGAGCAAAAAATCATAATGACTTTGAAGATAAACTTCAAGAGAGATAAAAATCATTGTGTAAATAGCCCCCTTGCTCCTATGTACCTCTTTCTTAAATCCTACTTGGAATGAAGAACTTTTTATGTAAGAGTGAGGCATAAAAGTTGTTTTTAAAATTTTATATCAACTGGAGTACTACAAGGAAGAGTAGTGGATCCAACGTTATACATCTGATGTGTCAAGTTCCCCATTTAAAACGTATCAAATAACGGCAAATTTATCTCATAATTGAAAAAGAAAAACAGTAAAAATATTGCAAAACTTTTAAAGTCGTTTTAAAACAATTTAAGCGTATAAATATAAATTCAGGGTTGTGGATGTGGTTGTTTTTAACCGACTTCAAAGAAAGAAGGAGGTTAGCAACTCCAGTGAATGTTGCTTTTCTTATGTTTATGCCTGCAGAACTCAGTCATTTCAGAACCGATTTTGAAATTTTTTTGTAATTTGATAGATTGTGGTTACAGATTGGTCCCGCTTTAAAAATTAAAGGGTGTCCCCATACGACACATACGTTTTTTCAGTGTATTATAAACCGTAAGGCGCACTTCTTAAAAAATAATAAAATGCGTATTACTTTAGCTCCCAATAGCAAGAATTAATACAAAAATAAATCTAAAAAATTAAAGGGTGTGCCCATAGGTAACGTAACTTTAGTTATATGATCCTATCTTTTGAATCGTTATAAACAAACACTTGAAAACTGGACAGAATATCGATTACTATGACCGTTATAATAAAAAGCATAAACATTTAAAATTATATATTAAAGGGTGACCGAATAGTTAATTTAATTTGATGCATGTGGCCAAACTTTTGAACTGTTATAGCCAGACGGCTGAAATTTACAAAGAACCTTCATTGTCAAGTCCGCTATAACAACAAGTATAAAATTTGAATTTAGAAATTAAAGGGTGTTTCCATATTTGAAGTTAATTGACCTATATGGCCCTATCGTTTGAACCGTTGTATACAAACACTTGAAAATTAAACGGAATGTCCTCCACTTTGTCTGGAATATTAAGAAGTATAAATATTAAAAATTTTAAATTATAGGGTGTTACAATAGTTGCTGTTATTTGATGTATATGATCAAACTGTTATACAGTTGAAGACAGTTGATTGAAATCCGCACAGAACCTTTTTTGCTTATTTCGCTATAAAGAGTAGCAAACCTAAAATTGAAAATTAAAGGGTGTCCCTATAACTAATGCAATTTGGCCTATATGCCTCTATCTTTGGAACTGTTACAGACAAACTCTAGAAAATTAGACAGAATGTCCTTTACTATCTCAAGAATAAATATTTAAGATTACAAATTGAAGGGTGCCCTAATGTTTGTAATTTGATGAATACGGCAAATCTTCTGAATAGTTAAACAAATTTTATTTTACTGTGTTATTAAAAAAATAGTAAAAAATAAAGGGTGGCCACATAACTGCTGAATTTTCTTGTTTAATCTGCAATCCTAACGCAATCTTTCTCGAACATAATCTAATAAAATTAATGTATAATTACCGTCCTAAAGAATTATGATTCTGTCTATTTTGCATTTTCTCTCTACCTCTCGATTTTACATTTTTTCTCTTTTAGCATGTTGCCAACGTTTTATTGTTTTTGCACAAAAAATCCTATGTGTTAATATTTTTTGGTGAATTACTAGCGAAAAAGAAATGTAAGCAGTCATTTAAAAATAATTAAAAAATATATGGATTCCAGTATTCAAATTATTCTTTTTTAATAATTTTTGAATCAAAACAAATAAAAAAATATTACACTATTAAACAAAATAAAATATTTCAATTTCATCCGCAAACGTCGCCGCACCTCATTTTATTGTTTTTTTTTTTCTAAGATGTGGAGTCCGGCTCCTCAACCGTAAAGCCTGGTACACTGTTACAATTTGTGAAAATTGTGAAGCAACATTGATTATTTCATGTGTAAAATTTGACTTTAAAATGTCGTGTCTACCTCGCGATTTGGAATAGTTTTAAGTTTTCACATGACCATTCAGAACTTGAACCGTGGTTCATTTATTAATTTAATTTCTAAAAATCTTTAGAAAAAAAAATATTTACATATGTATGCGGACATTTTCCAAGAAAAGAAGAAAAATGAGACGCTGGCAGAATGTAATGCCGCATTTTCAGGACCGCCAAATCCATCATCACCAGCATTTATGACTTTATAATACAAGTTTAATATGTTTGTAGGTCGACAGCAATTTGCATGAAAGACTGAACAAAGTACCAGGCTTAAGGTTGTATTTCTTCTATAAATAAAAATAATCTAAATTACAGCCTTTCAATTAGCAAAAAAAAGGAGTATAAGACTTTGCAGTGGATTAATAATTTTCGTTTGGAGAATAATAACTTTTTAAATGAACTTATAGAGGTATAAACACAATTGGAAAGAACGATGAATTGCTCTAATAATTCGTCATCAAAGAATCTGTGCATAAATTCGTCGACTGGTATTCTCACGATGTAGCTCACATGACCATTAGAAAAATACCAAAATAAAAATCGTTGCTTGTTAAAAAGTAAATACTTTAAAGGACTAAAGCACGAATAACACGATTATATCATTATAATATTATTTGGATTTTTATAATGCATGTGTTACTTTGTTCTGAAGTTTACTATTTTCATTTCGAAAATTTTTATTCTATTCTGCAAATTGCTGCTATGATTTTGAGAGATTTTATTCATTTGTTTTATCCCTGCTATTTGAAAAATCCTTATTCCATTAAATTGGAAAAATTTAAATTTAATTAATCGGTTTAAACAGTCTAAAAACTATAAAATTAAAAAAAAAAAGTTTAACTAAGTAAGTAAAGTAGGATTCGGTCTCTTTAATATAAAATATATTAAAATTCTTAAATTCCTATAAATGAATTTTTATCCTCAGGGAAAGTTAAAACTCAAACAAAATTATTTTTCTTTCCTATTTTTGTTGTTTAAATATAAAAGGAAAGGAAAAGTTTCTAAAGCTGATTCTGATTTATTTTGGACCCTTTTATCTTAGATCCTAAGTCTCACCTATAGAAGTTGCGGTTTTAGTAGCAAATGCAAAGCATCGCACATATGGGTGTCCTTTACCATTAAATACCCAACGATTAACTCCCAGACCTGCAAATTTTAAATAAAAATATTAAAATAAAAATTTAAAAAAATAAAAAAAGCCTGTTTTCTACTCACCTTGATAGTCACTGTAAGCATAATAAAGAGTTGCTGTCAAATGAATCATGTAGAGCATATAAAGTAAAGTTTTTGCGATGCGAACCTATGCCACGTTAAATAATACGAAGAAGAATAATTATTTTAAGTTTTAACAAAAACACAAAAACTTACAATGTGCGGAGAGGATATAACACGATCAAGAAGTTTAAAGAACTCCCAGAAACTTTGCACTTTGAGGAAACGTGGAAATCGCAAATAAACTGCTTTGGTGCCAAATTTGAAATACAACAATTCCAAGGGCAGCAAAGACAAAAGGTCCAGCTTTAAAAAAAAAATTATTTTTATTTATATTTTTCTTTTCCAGCTCCATTTTAATTACCTTAAATTGCAGTTTTCGCATGTAATTTTTTCTAGTGAGATTTTTATCTTTAACCCAAAAACCCTCAAACAAATACATAATGCGATGCTTGAAGAAAACCACATCCAAGAGATAAATAATATCAGCACAAAAGTCCATAATCAACCACATGTTTGTATTTTCGGGAGTTTGAAAGGGGAATGTCGATCTCAAAGGAATAACCCAGGCATTATAAAGAAATGAAATGGAAACCACACACAGCCAAGATATATAAACTTTACCCTGGGGATCTAAGGTTCTGTGGTCATCATTGCTGCTGCATAGACTAGAGCACAGCCAAACATTGGATCTGGGGGTATCGGCTACAAATAATGGCTTTTTATTGGGTGACTGAAGTGGTGTTATAATGGCTGATCGTTTTGTTGGCGATTGAGTACCTAAATTGGCTAAAGTACGTTTGGAATTTAATGGCGGTGGAGGAGGAGAGGGAGACGAGGTACTACTGCTGGGCGTTGGTGGCATTTCTATGCGTGTTTTCATTTTATTTGCTCTGGCCGTAAAACGTCTTACCAAATGTCTTACTTGATCCCTTAAAAACTGCTGGCCCTCTGAGTCTAGACTGCCAGCACTGGAAAGACAATTTATACTGGCACTTACAGCAGCCTCAGTATCTACTCGATCCACTTCGCTATCCATAAGAGCTCCTATATTAAGTTCTTCATTGGGTACTTCAGGCAACTCATCATAACATATTTGCACATCTTGTTCATCTTCATCTACAAGCGGCTGATTACTGGAACCATAACTTTCAGTTTGTGGTGAATTATGGACCCCAGAGTCTTCCAAATCTAACAGTACCTTGCCAGTGGCCTTTGTAATAACATCTTGCAATGGCTGCATTTCATATGACTCCACATTCTTGTGATTAAGTGTCTCCATAACTTGTCCCGGTAAACTGCAAGAGATGCTACTACTTGTAGAAAACCTTTTGGATAAAATCTTAGCCGCCGGTGTTGGAGAAGATGGCCTAGGAGCACTTAAGACTCTCCTAACACTTTCGGGACTCACTAAAGGTTTTTCATTTTCATATTTTAAAATATGCTTAACCAAAGCATGGGTACTCTCCACATTAGAGACAGCATTCTCGGCTTCTAAGCAGCCTATACGACCGTTGCGAAAATATAAACGAGAATTAATAAAACGCGGTGATGCTGGCTTCTTTGCACGGTTACGAAAAGAATTGATTTTAAAATTAATGCTTTTGGCAGAATTCTTTCGTGACATTGTTTTGGGAGAGGGAGACTTATTTTCCTTGTTCAGACTGCTCTCTCCTTTCAAACGTCTCTTTTTCATTTCAGCACGTTCCATTTCCTTTTCCTTACGGAAAACATTTTCTGTTGCTGTCAAAAAATCTTCAATTTCCTTGATATCTTTCGAAATTTCTTCTAAACTTTTTCTTACGATGGCCTCCTTTTGGCTGGGTGATGAATAGCGTGCCTCATAGTTATTAAAAGGTCTGGTGTTGACTACATTTTGCATAAAGGCATGACGTTCCAAAGTGTCACAAAATAATGGTGACTTGGAACGTTTCATTGGATGGTTACGTATGGGCGGTGAAGTCATACTTTTTGGTTGTGTACGATCTAAATCGCACAATTTAAAATCTTCGTATGGAAAATTTTCCAATATATTCGGCGATGATTTCAACAAAAGTTGCGTATCATTAGCTCCAGCAGAGGCCGGCTAAAAATCAATAATTTTTTATTTCAAAATTATTAATATTAATCAATTAAAATTAAACTTATAGATCCGTTAACAATGAGTTTTAACAATAAACTAAATAAAAATTCTAAAAACAATTATTTGCCAGTGTGCGGTGTGTGAAGAGTGGAGTGTGGAGTGTTAGTGTGTGGATTAGTGTAATGTAGTACATAATATTAAAGTGGTCAGCGTAATGTTTGGTTTGTTTTTCAACTTGTCTGTTGACAATGGGCCAAACGTGTTTGGAATTTTAATTACACAGCGGGAGAGAACAAATCAATATTTAACCCAGTGAGCAAAATGTATGTTGTATGATTTCATTTAATTTTTATTTCACTAAAGAAATAATGAAATTCTTTTCCTCGATGTTAGACAAACGTGTACTGCATAAAGTCAATACACGAATTTATAATATTTTTTTTTTTTTGCCATTCAAAAATCTTAATTCATAATATTTTTAAATATTCCCTTCACAACATAAAGTGGAAAAAGGAAAAAACACCACGCCTACTACTTATTTTTCTATATCACTTGGAACAATAAAGTTACTCCAATCAAAAAAAAAAAAAAAAAAAACATTACGTGAAAAAATTGGTGTTCGCCCATATTTTCCGAGTTACGGCTCTCTGAAGTTTTCAAAATTTTAAAAATATCAATGTGGGTATCATTTAAAAGCTTTTGCAGAGACTTTGAAGGAAATACAAAATTTTTTTAAAAATATTTAACCCATTAAGAGCCGATGGCATTATTTTGTAAAATTAATAAATTTTTTTTTTTTTTTTAATCTCTATGTAATCCACTTATGTAAATCTAGTTTAGTGAAGTAACTCCAATCAAAAAAGCAAATATTGGCTTGACAGAGAATTTAAAAATAAGAAAAAAAATTAAATACGATATAATTTTACATAAAAATGCCACCGGCTCTTAATGGGTTAAGTATTTTTAAAAATTTAGTATTTCCCGAAAGACCTTTTTAAAAGCTTTTAAATGGTACCCATATTGATATCTTAAAAAATATTGTGCACTATCGTACTTTTCTATAAAAAGTTCAGATGCCCATAACTCGGAAAATATGGGTGAGTGCCAATTTTTTTACTTGTTGTGTTTTTCTAATTTTTTAATTTACCGTTGTCCTATATATTTGGTTTTTTTATTGGAATTATTACACTATTACAAGTGATATGGAAAACTTACAGGCAGGCGTAGTCTTGTGCCCGCTGCCTGGAAGGACATGGACCGATTTTACTGATTCTATAGCAAATTTGTCGAAACTGCGTCTGATCGTTTGGCGTAATTAAATTTTCTCTAGCTTATCTAGTGCCTTGGTAAAGTTAGTTTCAACACTAACACGGACGGACAGATGGAAATCGCTCACTCGACTATTGTATAAATTACAAACTTAACGACAAACTTGTTCCAGATGTGCTGAAGAGTATAAAAAGGGGAAAATGAGCAGTTTCTGTATAAAAACTTGGAAACTGCTCAGCTGATTTTAATCATATGATATCGTGTTTATGTACCTTTAGTCATATCCTTGATAGATTTGACTAAATATCTTATTTCAGGAAATTACTCTTTCGGTTTAAAGAAATGGAATCGGATTTTTGTATGTTATGCAATTAAGGAAATTTTGTTCACTGGGTTACAACTCGCAATTAAACTCCCAACACTTGCTGCATTAGCATGTCTGTACGATTCTGACATACAAATCGACAGCAAAAGTTTCACTAACTTGTACTTAATTAATTTTTAAGTTTATTATTTATTTTTTAAACCTTAAACAAACTTTATTTATATAAATGATTTCAAGGTAGAAAATCAATTAAAAAAAATATGCGGAAATTTCAAACACCACTTACTTTGCGTAAACGACCCATATTTTCCATTTTATTGGAGACCCACTGTAAAAAAGACAGAGTAGTTGACGTTAGCTAAAAAATATTAGAAATCAAATTAAAGATTCAAACTAAACATAAATAAAAAAAACTTGTTTTTAATCGTTTGATAAATATAAAATTTATAGACAGACAAGATACAATTAAAGTTGAGATGCACAATCACACTGACATATGGAAAATTATTGATTTTTCCAATGCCATAAAGTTTAATATTTTTTTGTGTTGCTAAATGAGTTGAAGTAAATCATCAAAGAATTCGATGATTTCATTTAATTTTTGCAAAAGAAATTTATCAATTTTTTTCTTAAGTTTCTTTAAATTACTGTGTGTTAAATTCTCTATAAATTAAACATTTATTATTTAAGAATAATCATTTTTTTTATGGACACTAATGATTCTCTTCACTTTTCACTTAACTACTCAAATAACTTCACTTTCTAACGTCTTTTGTTTGTTAAAAAAATATTTTTTTCCGAGCTTTCCTTAATCCATTCAATGCGCATGTCATTAAATTGCATTTTAAATGTTTTGTTTTGCTCGTTATATTCTCAACAAAACAACTTGTTGCAATCAGTAGCGCTGTTTCCCTAATTCTCTTTTGGGTTAAGTTCTCTAAGGGAGAACTAAAAAACATTGCTCCAACCAAGAGACAAACAAGTTTCTAGATTAAAAAACTTTTATTTTAAAACATTTTTTGCCTGGTAGTTTTTTATTAAAAAAATAAATTTTAAGTAATTATTTAAAATAAATAAATTTTTAAACATAAAATGAAGCTTGTGATCCATTTTTCAATATTTTTGATTTAATTTAATTTAATTTAACAATATTTTTATTTTAATAATCTATAAGAAAAGGAAAGTTTTGCGTGTTTTCCTAAGTTTTACATACAAAGGCATATCTTCTTACCGCAACAGGCAGCGCTACCCAATAAAATGACAACTATAAGAAGTTAAATTAAAACCAACTAAAGGGTGTTCCACACCAATTAAAAGGGTGTTCACCACAGGAAGAAGAAGTTTGTCATTTCGTTTGTAATTTCTACAATATCCATTTCTGACCCCATAAAGTTTAAATATTCTGAGTTTTTATGCATAGCGAGGTCGATTAAACGATGTCCGTCTGTGATCGGGTTGGAATCGACTAGAGAAAATTCAAATATGCCAATCGAACAGACTTATTTTAAAAAAATTTTACTATTAAAAATCAGCAAATTGGTTAATGGCCTTTCAGGCAACGGGCAAAACACCACGCCTGCCTCAAATTTGTCCATAAAACTTGGAACAATGAAATAATTACAATCAAAAAACAAATGTATGGGACAATAGAGAAGTAAAAAATAAGAAGAAAAAAACATCAAGTAAAAAAATTTGCGCTCGCCTATATCTTCCGAGTCACGGGCCTCTAAAATTTTTAATATTTTTTAAATATCAGTATTAGACTTGTTCAATTTAGTGACCGCTCTTTTTAGTTCAAAGTTTGAAAATGAACTAGTTCAAAATTTAGTTTAAAGGCTCTCTTTAGTTCAAAATCAACTTTCAACTTTCAACTTCTAGTTCAAACGCTTTCTTTAGTTCAAAGCTCTTTTAATTCAAATGTTCTTTTTAAAATATGATGACAACAATACTGTAGCATTGCCATAACGAATGTTAAATTAAATGCATGGCAGCACTAATTTCATGTCGGAAATAGTAAACAAGAAAAAAAAGACATAGATTCTAGTTTATCTTGTCTGGTAGTTCAAATAAAAAGTGTAGTTCAAAACTGAACTAGGTATACTTAAAAGTATGAACTAGTTTACTAGTTCAATCGATGGAATCGTTTAAATAAACTAGTATGTTTATGAACTACACAAGTCTAATGAGTATCATTTAAAAGCTTTTGAAAAGATCTTTCAGGAAATACGTAAATTTTTTAAAGATGCTTAACCTATTGAGAACCTTTCCTTTTATAACCTTTCCTAGAACATAAAAATAAATAAAAGGCGACATAAACTTTATGCAAGATTAGACTTGATTAGTTTTTATTATTAAGGATTCAGTCTTTTTTTTGCCCATATATTTGTGTATGACATGACCATATAATACATTGTAAATGTGGTAAAATTTTCTTGGTTCAAATTGCTAACAACTTCAGACATTTTTATAAATATCTACATATGTAACAATTTGTAAACAATTAAATGCACTAAATTCTTTACATGAACCACTACAGCTCAGATGATGACACGATTTTGTGAAATATCATTTAAATTAAAGAACTTAAAATATAAATTCGAAAACAGAGCTAAAAAGATATTAAAATATAAGTTGATGAATCAGTTTATTCCCACAAATATTTGTCTCCTCCGACGTTATCTTACGTTTAACTTTAAAATATATACTGGCATGTTACAGATCTCAATTCCGATCGAAAGTGGTATAAAATCTACAAATTGGTTCTTCAGAAAATGAAAAAAAAGTATTCGAAATGAAACCACTGTTAAATTTCAAAGTGGGATTGATTTTTAATTAAATTTGATTTTTTTTTAGGATTTTAAATATTTTTTTTTTTGTATTCTTTTAATCTAAAGCCTGTTTGTTACTTTGGTGTGACCAATGTTGCCATATTAAAATTAAAAACAAGAGATTTGGCATTTTTTATGGATAGACAAAATAAATCGAAATCTAGAAAAGGTCAAACAAATTTGTTCGGAAGGTTTAATATGGAATTAAAACCAATCTGATCGGAATGTGTGTCATGCCTGATAGTATTGCATAAATCAAGTTTTTTTCTAGATTTTTATAATCTTCACTATAAAAAGTAAAAAAATGGTTTAAATAAAATATATATATTCTGAGTCTTTATGCATAGCAAAGTCGATTAAGCGATGTCCGTCTGTCTGGCCGTCCGTGTTGGTGTTGAAATTAACTTTTCCGTGGCAACAGATAAGCTAGAGAAAGTTTATATATGCCAATCGGGCAGGCAAAGTTTCGAAAGAGTTGCTATTGATCATCAGATAGATCGGTCCAGTTCCTTGAGGCAGTAGGCTAAAAACCACGCCTGCCTTTAATTTTTTCCATATCATTTAAAACAATGAAGTAACTACAACCAAAAAAAAAAAAAAACAAATATATGGAGCGATAGAGAATTAAAAAATTAGAAAAAAATATGAAATGAAAAAAATGGCGTACGCCCATATTTTCCAAAATATGGGCCTCTGAAATTTCCATAAAAAAGTTTGATTGTCAATATGGTCAATATGGGTATCATTTAAAAGCTTTTGACGAGATATTTCAGAAAATACTAAAATTTTTTAAAGATTTCTTGATTGAAAACTTTTAAACTTAATTATTTTGTAAACTGTAAGCCCTGGAGCTTAAATAGAAACAAACTGTGATAAAATTAATCTCTGTCACCTCAATATTTATTTTTTTGATCGGAGTTACTTCATTAAACTAGATTTATATACATGGTAAAGGGTATTTAAGATTTGGCATAGCCGAATTTAGCACTCCTCCTTGTTAAATAATCTTTTGTGAATTATGTTTTCAAAGTGCTAGTGACGTGATTTCGTATTCACAGCAACTATCATTTTTAGGGACTCACACTATATTTAAAATTCTATTGTTTTAATTACTGTGTACGTTCGTCTAACCGTCTGTTTGTCTGTTCATCTGTCACAAACTTCAAACAGAGACTTGAAATTTGTACAGAAGTTGTATGAGTTAAAAGAGGTCCCTCCTTTAAAGACGTTTTTTTTAATAAAGAATATGCAGCACTAAGTCTGCCAAAGGAAAAATTTTTAATTAAAGGGTCTTACTATAGAGACGTTAATTTTACTTACTAATCGTAAAGTGTGCTGCCCTCTATAAAAATACATATAGAGAATAAAATTTCTTATAGAGGAATTAATTTTTTGGAATAATGTTCTTTAATCTTTTAATTCGTAAATCGAATACGCTTTTAGTTTTCAATACAAGCAATAACAGGAAGAAATTTAAAATTAAAAGGCGGTCTCTACATGGTCCCAAAACAATTGTGTGTGAGTCCAGCTCACAGATGACTGAATAATAAACTTAAAAAATACGAAATCATAATAATAGGGTGGAACAAAATGCTGGACCGATTTAAGTAGGTAATAGAGTATTAAATACAGCAAGTCGTGACCATAGGGAAGTTTTAACGACTCAAAAAAAAGTCTATCTTGCGACGCTCTTATCTCGGTGTTGAAAGTAAAAAACACACCGCGTTAGTTTCTCCGTGAAAATGTATGGAATGAATTATTTATTTATCACTAAATGAAGAGCTCAAACATGTTTAAAGTTTGAGTATTAAAACTAACCGTGTTTATTGATATTAAAAATTAACAACAAACTCATTTAAAGTCACAGCACCAACTGCTTTCCCAACACCTCTAGTGTTTTTAAATTAATAACCACCCAAAAAATCAAAAGATAAAATAAAACAATTGCGTTAATAAACATTGTTAACCCCGTTTATTCTTAAAAACAAATGTAAAGTGTGACCTCGATATAAAGTTCTTAATAAAAAACGTTTTATATGGAAAAGATTGCTATTAGGAATTCATGCTATAAAAGCTTTAAACTTTTAAATCTCAATATGTTCTAAGAAGAGTGTCCATTATTAAAAACTGGAATAAAAAAACTTTATCATACGACCTGTTGCGCTCTGTACAAGTTCTTTGATTTTATCAAAGTCGTACTGTAACTTTGTAAAAAAATAAATGTTCTAAAATCAATTTATTACACACTAGAACGTATAAAAAAGCACAAATCCTTTTTTACTGTTTATCCACAGTCACTTTAAGGCAAATTGGTTAAGGCGTTAAAATAAAATAAAATAAAAATAAATAAAAGAAAAGAAAAGGTTCTTAATTTGGATGTTAAAATGCTGATGATTGTTGAATCCTTTCAAACAAGTGTAAGTGATAATTTTTTTAATCAACAAATGCATTCATTTTGTTCGTTCAGACGTTCATTCCATAGAAGCTGGAGTTTTTTTTTAACATACTCGTAGATTTAAATATTACTTTTCGGTAAAGTTGCTTAAAACAATTGGCAGCTAATAACATTTAATCTGCTTGTGGAAGAGATAAAGAAAATGTTTATTAAAGTCAAGTACATGCAGAAAATGATTTCAAAACGTTTTTAAAAATTTATTTAATTCTAAAAAATTGCTTGTTTTTTTTAACGCGGTCTTGGTAAGTTTTAATTTACTTTAAATGACAAATATAGATGTGTGATTATTAATTAGTTAAAAGCAGTTAATTATAAATCTTTTTTAAAAAGAATTTTGTTTTGCAAAACTTTTCGTATTTAACTATATGTTTTTTTGAAATGTAAATGTCAAATTTTTAGCAATTAATACGAAAAAGGCAAACGAGAATTATAATTATTATAATTATCTCTCATTTAATTTTTTATACTTTTTAAAATCTGTTTTAAAATAAAAATATATGTTTATAAATGCTAAGCTACATACTTTTTGACATATTTGGTTTTTATCTTCTTCTGCGAAGAAGGAAAATGAGAATTATATATCTCTCATTGAAAGACAATTTTTTTTAATATAAAAATTATATTAAATTTTTTTTCTTTAAAATTACGCAATTTGAAAAAAAGTTTAAATTAAAACAGAAATTAACTAAAAAATCGATATTTTACGAAAAACCCAAATTTACGGAAAAGTCAATATTAAAAAAAAAAAAAAAACAAAACTATGTTGAAAAATCTAAGTTTTAATAAATATTGAAATTGGCGTCAAAAAATAAATTTACGCAAAAAATTTTTATGATTTTAGATGTCACAAAAACACAAAAAAAAAGAAATGATCTCGACAAAAAAAATAATAATAATAATTTCATTAAAAAAAACAGAAATTTCGTTAAGAATTTAGATGATTTTTTTTTTATTGACGATGAGCTTCTTAAATAAATGTTTGTTTTGTTATCAAAAAATTGAAAATAAACCAAAAAATCCATTACTGACTCTCCTTTATACCCTTCAACACAGGAGGAAAAAGGGGATATTTAAGTTTATCATTCCGTTTCTTATTTCTCAAATATTAATTTTCGACCCCACAAAGTATAGCGAAGTTGATTGAGCCGATGTCTGTCTGTTTGTCCGTGTTCGTATTTAAAGCAACTTTGCCAAGGCACCAAATAGGCTAGAGAAATTTTTAATACGCCTATCGATCAGAAAATCAAAAAGATTTGTCCATGTCCACGCCTGCCCATAATTTTGTCGTAACATTTTTAAACTTTCGTTTATAATTTAAGGAAAAAATGGTGAGCTTTCACCTGATACAGCAATCTTTCCTTTTTCTGAGTATGGACAACAACCGTAAACAAAACTTAAAATTTTCGGAAAAATAACTTTTCTTAAACAAAAATGGGAAAGAATTTCCTGCGCCAATTTTTATTATTCTATTCAAAAGGAAATCTGCAGTATGATACAGGTGGTTACACACATATAATGAAGGGTATACAAGATTCGGCATAGCCGAATGAAATACTGTTCCTTTTTTTAATTAAATTTTTCTTTGGTGAACAAAAATCAAAACTTCAACCCTTTTTTTCAATTATTTGTGCAGAAATTTTTTTTATCACGTTCTTCTTTTTCTGGGAATCCTGTTGAACAATAACATACTTTATGATACATACTTTTTCTTACATTTTTTTTCAGTGTATTTATTTCATGTATAATTATTGTTAACCTGAAGCCTTTTGGTAGGATAACTATAAAAGCCATGGACTAACCTTATTTAATCATTCAGTTTTATTTAAACACTCGTACAAGACGTTCGAAAGTATATTTGAATTAGATAAAATTTAATTAATTTAGTGTAAGTGTAAAAAAATTATGGATTTAAATTTTGAGTCAAAGTAGCTAACACTTTAATAAATAAAATTACAAATAAATAAAAATAATAAATAAAATTTGAAATTGAAAGCTAAGCAACGTGTAAGAAAGCAACAATATGTTGTGTTTAAACTCAAAATTTTATTGCTAAATTAATCAATTTCATATTTTTAATGGAATTTAAAAATCGATCTTACATTGTTCGTATATGGCCTCCTTAGGCTTAATTATAATAATGAATAAAAAAAAACTGCGAAGCTCGCATACTGGTTGGTCCTTGAGATTCCAATTAATGACTTTAAAGGGCGATTGTAGCTTTATGGCGTGGACTCGTAACGGCAGAAAGTATTTCATAGGAAAAAATTTAGCGTGGTTGAATCGTGTGATCTAAAAAATCAGTTCACTTTAATTATATCCTCAAATCAATATTGCAGAATTTTATCTTAGAGTCCACTTGCGTATTGTAAAATTGTTGGACCAAAAAAATAAATCATCATTAATTCTTTGTGTTCAATGCTCCAGGTGATGACTTTCCCGGGGCGTTTTGCAAGAAGTAGAAAAATAACTTGTGCAAATAGTTTTTGTGATGTATTTCCAAGAGAATGGGTATCGTCTAATAGAAATCATTTTTAATTTAAATGTAAGTTTTTCTGTTTACTATCTCTTATTTTTCATCTAAACCATGCAGATTATTTGCCCTACAAGAACAGTGACCATCATTTGATCCATCAAATGACAATCACTGATGATGGAAATATCTATCACTGCGTAGAACAAAGTTTCTATCACATCCTTAAAGGAAACATGAAAAAGTTGATGTAATTATTTGTATACGTGTGATGTCTGTAGCAAACAGCGTTACCAGTGACTTTTTTTTACAAAAATTATAATGAAAATTTTGCTTGATTTATGAAACAGATTTAAAATCAAAACTTCTTATAAGCTATATTTTGAACTTTGCTAATCAAGTTTGATATAAACTTAGATTTAATTAACAAACAAAAAATTCATTTATATTTAATACGAAGAGCCGTAAAACGGCAACGCTGTTTCAGTATAAAATTATTGCAAATGTGTTAGTAGATAATTGTGTATGGAGAAGTTTCTCTCACTCATTTCTTGCTGGGTGAGTTATTACGGTTTAGTAAATAATTTCAAAGTTCTTGGGAGTATTTTTTTTTTCATTTATCAAAATATAAACCCTTCAACGAAGCGAAATATCACTCTTAAATATGAAATTTTCAAAAAAAAAAATAAATTTTTCATAATTTTTTTTTTGGAAATTTCAAAGCTTAAAAAATTCGAAAAATTAATGAAACTTCGATGTGATATATGTATATATCCATATAGAAGAACATTAAATAAAAAACTCATTATTGTTTATATGGAAATTCGAAAAACCATAACACATCAGATAATAACAGCGAATGAATTTTAATAAAAAATACGAAAACCAAATGTTTACAAAAACAAACGAAAAGTGTTTGTGGACCACCCAGACAGATCTAAAATTAATATAAAACAAGTAAGAGTAATATATTCGGCTATCGGCCGAATCTTATATAACCTTCATCATATATGTTAATCTAGTAAAGAACTCCATTAAAAAAGAAAAATATTGGGGTGACAGAGAATTAAAAAATAAGAAAAAAAAAAATTTGGCACTTTATGTAATTTCACATAAAAATATTAACGGCTCTTAATGGGTTATACATTTTTAAAAAATTAAGGTATTTTCTGAAATATCTCTTCAAAAGCTTTTAAATGATATCCATATTGATATTTAAAAGTATATGAAAATTTCAGAAATATGGGCGAACGAACATTTTTTTCCTTGAGGTTTGTTTTCTTATTTTTGTAATGTTTTTTTTTGTTTTTTTGGTTGGAGCTACTTAGGTAAACTAGATTCGCACCAAACGATATGGAAAGCGTAAAGGCAGGTGTAGTGTTTTGCCTACTGGCTCGAGGGATTAGTAAAATTTTCGAATTATGCCTGATCAATTGGTGTATTTAAATTGTCTCTAGCTTATCTAACTAACACGGACGGACATACTTTAATCGACTTCGTTATTAATGAGGACTTAGAATATTTATATTTTATAGGCTCGAAAATGGATATTGTAGAAATAACAAACGAAATGACAAACTTAGTTATTTCCTTTTCCACTTTTGGTTTCTCTCTCTCTCTCGCTGGTGTCTCTCAAACCAACGATTTTTATAAAGTTAAAAATTAAAAAATTTTTTATTTTAAAGTTTAGCATACTAAGTACCCGCTTAAATATCTTAAATTTCTTAAGCTGCCCATACACGACATATTTATTACATCTGACATGTCAAATTTCCTAATGTAAAACACATACATGTCGTGTAGGCTGTTAAAACATTGCTTCTGTAAAATACATGTGAAAAGTCATCTGACAAAATTTTGTTCAGAAGGGTGGACCCCCTTTGGTCTGACAAACCATCTGACTTTAGCTGTTTTAATAATTCTAAAAAGTATTGCCAAAAACCTATGCCGTATTAAAACAACCTACGGCGGTTGAGAATTGGCATTAGCCGGCTAAAGATCAAATTTTATATGAAAAAATCTGAAATTTCTTTTAACTATATGATAATTATTTGTAAATTCTCTACATTATTCAATGCCAACAAAGAGTAAAAAAATAATAAAACTCTTCATTATTTCTGTAACGCACGCAAAAATATTTCAAGACGGTAACAAGCCATTTTGAAATCGCAAGGCTTCGATATCTGTAATTAAAAAAGGATATTAAATTTTTTTATTTTTGATTATATGTTGTTTATTGAAATAATTGAAATAACACTAAACAATTCAATTGTTTAAGTTTTTAAATTCATTTTTCAAATAATCACTTTTAACAAAAACAATTTTAATCAAATTTGGATCAGCTGTTTTAAATAAATAATAGTTATGTCAGACGTAAATGTTCATTTACGTTTGTGACCAATAACAATTTTGTTACAAATGCAGAATTACATACGACTCACACAGTTAAAAATTCAGATGTAAAAAACATGTCGTGTATAGGTAGATTTAAGTTGATTTTAGACGACATATTTTTTACATATGGCTTGTCAGTTTAAAGATACAAATGTTATTTCATATGTAAATTTTTCGTTTTAATGTACATCTATAAATTAATCTGAAATAACATTTTTTATGTTGAAAACAGCTGATGTCAGTAGCTTTGTCAAAAATAGAATGCTCTCTCGTACTGCAAAAAACAATTAAATTTTACACAATGTTTTAATTTAATAACGCGGCATGTATAAGTTTTGCAGTGTAAAATTTGACACGTCATATGTAAGAAACATATCGTGTGAAGGCAGCTTTGTTGAAGGTGAAAGCACGTCTGGTTGGCCATTTCGCTACCGCTTACTTGAATCTTTAGAGACAATTTTTCACTCATTTTTAGTTTAATTAATTATATTTGTCTAAACCCAGTGGCCAAATTTCAATAATTATAAAAATAAAAACTTTAAATAACCCGAAAATAATTAAAGAATGATTTTATATTTTTATTCGTAGTTTTTTTATTCGACATTTTGTTGTCCTTATCTCTTTAACCCTACTTCTCCAGTAGCTCTCAAATTGGTATAAACATCATGTTGCATATTATGTCGGCTAATGTAGACTCTCAAAGTTCATGTTTAATAAATCGTTGGCCAAACATTTGGCTAAGCCAGAACGCTCTCCATCAAAAATGACTTTTACTTTGGTTGTTCCATTTTAAATTAATGACCCCATCTATTGATCAACAGTGTGAATACTCTTTTCTCTGTTAAAAACATTTAAACATCCCTGACGAAACATGAAAATTATGCTCAGGTAGAACACGTTTTCGCTACAGAGAGAAGCATTTACAAATTAATAGCGTTATTCTGCCGGCGTTAGGTGTTTGTCTTGTTCAACTTGAAGGCTCGTGAAGACGGAGGTAATAAAAACAAAATAAATAACAAAAATTAAATATTAAAAAATTCAACTTCCGTTTTTCCTATAAAAAGGGAAGTTTCTTAGGTTTGTGACTTAACTACAAGGAAATATCTCGGACACAAACCAAAAAGATGCCACCTCTCACATTAAAAATTTGTTTCTTTACAGTTTAAAGTATCAAACCCATCATCAAACATGTTGCGCATTGTTGTGTTGCCTTTGTTTATTTTTTTATTCTCTATGGCATGTATGGGACAAACATTTCAATATTCCAGAGGCTGGACTAATGGCAAAAGGACGGCCGCAGCAACAACACTTAATAATCTCTTTCACAAAGATGACGAAGGTCTGTCCGAATTGTTTGAAGTACAAGATGTTAATGAAAAAAGATTGGAAAGGTATGAAAACTTTTTATAAATATTAACTAAATAAATAAATTATTAATTTATTTTATATAAATTTTTTTTAACTTTCAGATGTCTTCTGCAGTTACAACGTTTTATAACAAATCCTTTATTTTTACATTCATCTGCTGCCAGTGCTGCTTTAAATAAAAATCCTTCCGTTCCGAACAGCCAAAATGGCAACGGCAACAACAATATGAACAATAATCCATATGGCAGGAATCATCAATCAAGTGAATTGTTTGAGGAACTTGGTGCTGGCGGCGGTGTCATAATCGATACAAATGATTATGGAAAACATTAAAATATTTTTTTTTGTTTTCCACATTTATAATGATGAAGATAATGATTATAATGATAATGATGATGCTACGATTATGTAATGCTATGACTTTAAAAAATTGAGTTAAAATGAAATTTTGCAAAGCAGAGATTAAAAAGGCTACAAAAAAAAAAAATAATAAAGAAATAACAATAAACGAAAAAAATAAAAAAAAAAAAATTATTAAAACAGTTAACGAAAAGTTACAAATATTTTTTTCGGCTGGTTTGTAAATTTTTTAGGAACTTTTGTAAATAAATATTTATGTGCAAAAATAACAGAATTAAAATTGAGTTTTTATTTAAGATTTGCTTGTTTGTAACAAGAACTTTTTTGAAAGCAGTATTCATCATTTTATTTAATTAAAACTTCTGCTAGGCAGTGGCCACGACTCCGACCGCATATCATTCCTTTTTTTCTTAAAAATAAAATCTAGGAAATTTAATTGTAGAATTCTTTAAGAAGTGTTAAATATTTTCTATATACAAAAAGAAAATGTATTGAAAACTATTTTAGCATCATTATACTGGTAAAATTGGTTGCTTTTATATTTCTATCTCTATTTTCTCTAGGAAATTACATATTTAAATAAAAAATTATTCTATATTTAAGCCAAGGCTCTAAGGGAGTTCCTTACATAATTTTATTCAAATCCATTCAGCAGTTTTTACGTAATGCGAACACAAACAGACAGGCAAAAATTCCAAAATTAAGTGTTTTGTATTCCATATCGATAATTAACAAAAATATCAAAAAAATCTTTCATGTACAGAAATTATCCAGTTGCAGTTTTATTATATGAGCCGTTAATTTTAAAAGTGACATAAGTCACTTTGCTTTTAAGCTGATAAACTTATTGTGTTTCAAAGGTTTTTGAAGTATTGAGGCTATATCTCGAGAAGACTAACTTTTACTTCTATCTCAGGATAGTTTTTCCCAATAAAAACTTTGGTCAACATAAAATCGTAGCAGTTCTTGACATTTAAATTTTTTTCTTTTATATATTTTTTTTTTTTGAAAAAGTGACCTATGCCACTTTCAAAATAAACTGCTCACTCATGTGAATATATAGAAAAATGCTATCAATTATTAGTTTTTAATATTTAAAAATTTTTTTTATGTTGGACTGCTACACCAAATGAGACCAAGTGCATTCTAAATTACTAACAGACAAATTTTTGCTACAAGAAATTTTCTCAGTAATAAGAGAAAATAAAGAGAATTAACGAATGCTGCAATTAAAGTATTTTAATGGACAGAAACTTCTGGGCATAATAAAAATGTTTTTAAAATTAAACACATTATGATAGAAACGACGAATTTCGCAGAAATGGCGAATTCGACGGCAAAAATTTGTTGTGTGAAATCTTTATATGAAGCACAACACGAGGAAAAGAAATTCAGATGTTATAATTTTTTAAGTTCTCTACTGGTTGTAAGCTGATGGGGTGATCATTTAAAAAAAATTTTTTAGGTAAAGAAACATTAAAAACACAAAAACTGGAAACAAAGGCCCATAATCATAAAAACAAACTAAAGTCGTTTTTTTTAGCAAGAACTTTAACTTTAAAACTTGCTTTAACTTTTTTAAACTATAGTAAAAAATAAAGTATATTTTAAGTTGAACCAGCTTTAACAGGGTGACACATAAAACAAAGAAAATGTTTGCCCATAATTTGTAACAAACTACAGTTAAATGGATTATTAAAACAAAGATAAAAAAGTAAATTTGTTAATTTAAAAAATTCAAAAGTTAATTAAATTTGTGAACATTAATATAAAAAATGCAATATGAATTAATTTTAACACATAAAATTAAAATGTAAGTTTACGCATAGAACCGTTTTGATAAAGTCGGCACTATGTCATTTAAAATCCACTTCAGGTGGTTTTAAAATTTAAATTTAAAACAGACGGCGAAAAAAAACACTTTATTTAGGACTTTGATTGCGCCCAAATATTTATATTTAACTAATAATTTTTCAACATATTTTTTTAAATGCTGTAAAATAAAAATAAATCAATTATTTTATTTAAATAACTTTATTTATTAAAACACTTTAAAACTAAAGTCAATTATGGTCATATTGTACTGACTTGTTTATTCTTCACCGGCGGTGAAAATTAATTAGTTAAATTATTGTTTACAGTTGTGTTGTTGTTAATGTTTCAGGAGAGTTCGCCGTGTAGGGTGAATTTTGCCGCCGTCATGATTGTGTGGATTTTCACAAAATGTTTTCTTTTGGCGACAAATATTTGCGAACAAAAATTCGTCGGTCCGGTGTGTCTTGTTGCCTCATCATCATATAATAAAACAAACAATTTTATATTAAATTATTTCATAAAAGCCTTGAAGCTCAGGAGTGTGAGATTACAAAGAAATTTTTATTCTTTTTACCCTGCCAGGGGTTGAACCGGTGATTTTCATAAATCAATTAAAATTTTCTTTTTCGGCTTTGATCCATTTTTTAATTTAACTTTTATAAAGAAAAATTGTTTTTCAAATGTACGCCGATGTTTTCCAAAGAAAACAAGAAAAATTAGACGCTGGTAGAATGTAATGCCGCATTTTCAGGACCGCTAAATCCATCATCAGCGTTCCTCGCATCCATCATCGTGACTATACCGAAGGTGTAGTACAAAATTTCAACATGTGTACAAGACGCGTTGTAGAGAAGACAACAAAGAAATGCTTTGAATTGTGTGTGAATTTCATCCAACCAAATTAATATTGAGTAGTTGGTTACAATATACGCAACTCAAGGTGATGGATGCGAAGAATGCTGATAATGGATTTGGCGGTCCTGAAAATGCGGCTTTAAATTCTTCCAGCATCTAATTTTTATTGTTTTCTTTGGAAAACGTACGCGTACATTTGAAAAATAATTTTTCTTTATAAAAGTTAAATTAAAAAATGGATCAAAGCTGAAAAAGCTTTTGTTTTGAGCTTCAAGGCCTTTGTTTAAAAATAGTCTCAATTCGTAGAATTAAGTTTTTTAATCTAGACTAAGAAACAGTTGGAAAGAAAGTTTTCAGATGACTGTTAGGGAGAATCTTAAGTTTTTGTTGTGAACATTTTTGCCTGATGCCAATGCTGGAGATTTTTTTCTTGAAAAAATACTAAAAAGCATAGCGTAGTCACAAAGAGAGGGCAAATAAGCAAAATTAAAAAAATTGGTTAAGAGCAGGCAGGAAAGATTTTCAACAGTTGCTGCTAATTTTTGCACAGAAATAAAACTTTTTTTTAAACATAAAAATTTATTATTTGGAAAGAAAGAATCAAAATGGTTACTGTATTTTTTGTAAAAAAAAATTGGGTATTATTGCCTTTTTGCTTCATTGACTCAATGTAATTCTCATTTAATCAATTTGCCATTTGACATAAAATCTTTAGCTTTGAATACAAAATTTGGGTAAAATCCATTGATGAGCTTTATGAGCAGTAGCGGAATGACCATATGGATATGCTTTCCCTGCAGTTATACAATTTATATTGTAGTTTTTAATAATAAATATTTCATAAGAATATCATGAATTATTTTTATTCGAAGGAATCAAGCTCAATTAAAGTAGATTAACGTTTTTTTTTTCTTTTCTTAAATGTCCTGGTTAGAATTGTGCCACATAGTTCAATTTAGTGATCGCTCTTTTTAGTTCAAAGTATGAAAATAAACTAGTTCAAAATTTAGTTCAAAGGCTCTCTTTAGTTAAAAATCTCTCTTAGTTCAAATGTTCTGTTGACATATTGTTCGCACTTTCAACTTTTAGTTGAAACGCTTTCTTTAGTTCAAAAGTTCTTTTAGTTCAAAAGTTCTTTTCAAAATATAATGGCAACAATACCATAGCATTGCCGTAATGAATGTTAAATAAAACGCGTGGTAGCACTAATATCATGTCGTAAATAGTCAACAAGGAAACACAGTTATGTATTCTAGTTTATCTTGTCTGGTAGTTTAATTACAAATTATAGTTCAAAAATGAACTAGGTGTACTTAAAAGTATGAACTAGTTAACTAAGTTCAATCGTTGGAATCGTTTAAATAAACTAGTTCGTTTATAAACTACACAAGTCTTCCTGGTAGCAGACCCATTAGATCGAACAAGAAAGTGCAGCAACTTCATAATTTAATATTCCTTTAAAAACTTTTGTGCATGTGTTAGTCTTTTGAAAAACTGGCTTTCTAGAGTGACAACCCTTAGTATTAAAAAACGAGCGATATATGTGATTGGTGTTTTCTTTTACTTAAGGTTTTTTCAAACTTAATTTGAAACCTATATTTTGGTATGTACTTTATAACATCAAACTAATGTCTTATTAGGCAATTAAATAGATGTTCATTTAATGTCTTTGACATAAGATACAAAAAAGTACTCTCTACATACTTACGAACTTTAGCACATCTTCCAACAGCTATTTTTCGTTTCATTCATTTTAGTTTAAGAACATTTTAATATTTAAGTTTAAGTGCTTCAACTTAGTTTTATTTTCTTTTCATGTTAGATTAAATAAAGTACGAATATAAATGAAATTATTTTTACTTGAACAAAATGTATTCATTAAATACACCTGCATAAATGGTTGTCATTAGTTTAACATCTTTTAAATGTTTCGTGTATCTTTTACTGGGGTGGATCTTTCACAAATTTTGTGGTTGATGATTTGTTATGAGAATCATAAAATGTTGCAATTAAATTAGTTTTACTGCCAGACACTAGTTTCAAACAATATCGTTTGACAAAAGTAATTACGGCTTTTTCTTCGTTTTTTCTTATTTTATTTCTTTTAATCTAATTTAATATTTGTTGTCTTTATACCCTTCATCAGAGGTAAAAAAGGTTATAACTCAGTTTGTCATTTCGTTTTTAATTCCTACAATATCCATTTCCGACCCCATAAAGTATATATTCTGACTTCTAATGCATAGCAAAGTTGGTTTAGCGATGTTCATCTGTCTGTCGGTTTTTGGAATAAAATCAATTTTTCTAAGGCACTAGATGAGCTAGAGAAAATTTCAATACCCCAACCGATCAGACATAATGTCAAAACAAGTGCTATTAAAAATCATCAAGATCCGTCCGTGTCCTTCGAGGAAGTGGGCAAAACACCACGCCTACCTCTAATTTTTCTATATTATTTGGAACAATAAAGTAACTTAAATCAAAAGGCAAATATATGGGGCGATAGAGAATTAAGAAATAAAAAACATCAAGTGTAAAAATTGGCTTTCGCCCATATTTTCCGAGTTACCGAGTTTTTGAAAATATCAATGTAAGTATCATTTAAAAGCTTTTGAAGAGATCTTTAAGGCAATACTAAAATTTTTAGAAAATGCTTCATTTTTTAATTATCTGTCCTCTCTATACGCTTTTTTTTTATTCGAGTTATTTCACTAGATTTAGATAAATAGTGAAGGTTGTAAAAGATTCGGCAAAACCAAATACACCCCTCTTACTTGTTTTTATTTCATTTTAAGTCATAAAAACTGATACCTACTTTGAGTTTATTTTAAAAAGTTTGTGTCCTTCACGTCAAAAAGTAAGTTCACATATTCATGTTAAAATTAGCTCTTATGTAAAACTACTTTTAATTTTCAGTTTGTTTTTAGAATTTTTACAATTAGGGAACATCTTTTAATGCCAAACTATAATTTCTGAAACATAATTACAAACAAAACAAAAATTAGGTTCAAAAATGACGGATATATTATACACTGACTTTAGTAAGGCGTTCCACAAGTTAAAACAGAAAATGCTCTTGGTGAAACTTAACTCGAAAACAATAGGTCCGTTTTAAAAACATCACATCTAAATCCATAGATGTTTTATCTGGAATACCACAAGGCAGTCATCTTAGACCATTGCTGCTTACTCTTTTTATCAATGAACTCCCCAACGTGATGAAATTCTCTAACGTTTTAATGTATGCGGATGATGTAAAAATGTTCCTGAGCTTATAACAATATGCTGATCATAATCTACTTCAAGAAGATTTGCACTCATTTTAGTCATGGTGTAATTTGAGTTTGATGGAGTTGAACTTGCAAAAATGTAAACATATGTCTTTCTATAAAGAAAATCATACAAATGTAAATTATTATTTGGGAAACTATCAGCTAAAAAATGTTATTACAATATTAGATCTTGCAGTTTTGTTTGACACTAAGTTGAACTTTATTAAGCATATTTCCATAACTGTAAAAAAATAAGGCGCGATGTATTCTGGGTTTAATCAAACGGTGGCCAATAGAATTTAAACACTCAAACGTTACAAAGCAACTTTATGTGTCCCTCGTGAGACCTGTCAGTGAATATGCATCTGTAGTTAGGGATCCTTAAAATGTGATTCACAACAATTTTGAATCTATATACATTTTTTTTTATCCTTCGTGGTCTACAGTGGAACCCTTTAGATCTGCCATCTTACACTAGTCGCTTAGCTCTAATTAAAACTTCTAACTCTTAAAAGCCGAAGGACTATGTTGAATGTCTCGTTTATATTAAACATAAGTAATGGCGATATTTCTACTGATTTTCTGCTTGATAATATTTTATTTAATGTTCCTCATCGCCCATTTCGGCACTTTAAATTACTTTCACTTAAATACTACAGATCAAACTACGCCAATGCTGATCCATTTAGAAGGATGTGTAGTCAATTTAATAAATTTTATAATATTATAGATTTCTCAATAGATGCAAATAACATTAAGCGTAAAATTATCTTTTTCTTTCTAGAAGTCTTCTCCAATAATTTTTTCGCCCACTCTCTTTCGTTTACGAGAAAAAGGACCAAAGTCCTTTTTCAAATTTCAAAAGTGGTGTTTTTGGAAAAACCGCTAAAATTTCTGAAAAAACACAATGTTAATATATTTGACCATTAGAGTTTAATAAAGACACTACTAGAAGTCTTCTCCAATAATTTTTTTTTCTTAAATTTTTTCTTAAATTGTCTGTAAGGATTTTATATCCATAGACAAACTTGTAAATAAATAAATAAATAAATAAAATAAATATTTAGCACAAATTTTAAGTTAAGGAGAAAGAATATAAAAGTGATGAAAATAGTTTAAAAAAGTCTGTTCCAAAAGCAGAAATGGCAAACTGCAAACCTGCAACGTGGGGTCAACTAGCGAGCAACGGCTATTACTCTGCACACTAGC
The DNA here is from genome assembly GCA_937654795.1 of Cistogaster globosa. Taxonomy (NCBI): domain Eukaryota; kingdom Metazoa; phylum Arthropoda; class Insecta; order Diptera; family Tachinidae; genus Cistogaster; species Cistogaster globosa. The sequence continues at coordinate 6,765,347 of OW569403.1, forward strand.
AGACATTCTGTTTCAGGTCCAGGCAAACTCAAGCATCACGTGATAGCATAAGAGTAAGAGCTACGGGAATTTACAATTGCGATGTAATGTGGATCCCACTCTTAACCAGGTTTTTTTTATTACAATCTTTCGTAAACAGGTATTCGATAAATAACAGTCTAAAGGCCAGATGAGCGGTGCGGAACTTTGTTTGTTTGTAGTTTTAAATTACTCCACTGACAGAACAAGACCACTAGTGAAGATTTATTTGGCCCCGAAATTTTCATAGAGCTATCACAAATATTAGCCGCAGCTCATTAAGAAAAAATATATATATTCATATTGTTATTAAATTCTTGATATAAAAAATAATTAAAGCATCCAGATCAAATAGTTAGGTCGATTGCATCAATAAATTTCTCCGGAATAACTGCATCCATCTTCTGTATTGATAAGAAATCAGTCAAATAATATGCAAGACATCCTCACTGATGTTACATGCCGTAATGTAAGTAATGTAAGTACGGCCCTATAAAATTCTGTTAATAATTCTAATATGTCTTGATTTACGACCCCCAAGGTGAGGAAAAATTTTACAAAACGGCGGCGAGTCAATACTTGAAAGAAAAAACCTCCATAAAATGAACCTTTTTCAAATCTTTGTAAGTCTTCAGCCAGCACGGTCTTGATCTGCCTAATAGCATCGTGGAATGACTACTTAACATCCGTGCGAACTTGGAACTTGGTAATAAGGCGGATATATTATTTTAGCATTAGAATTTCTAATTTAAAAAATATATAAAAGGAAATATTAACAGTTTAAGTTTAGGGCTTTAATGACGTGCCATAACTAAAAAAATATGAGTAGACATATTCAAGGATAATTAAATTTACCAGGTGGCATTGTTCGGCAGCTGACAATTTTTTGCTTAACTTTTTATGTGCAGAGTAGCTGTCAAATTGATTATCATTTAACATATTTAAACCAACTCCTGCTCAAAGGACTTATGTTCCTGTATTCCATTTTCTTTTATGCCAAATTGTTTTATTTTTTATCTCCATAAGTTTAAAAAAATTAAATCAAACATTTAGACATTTTTAAAACAAATTTAATTCTATTAAAAATTAAGGCAATTGAAATTGTTGTTATATGAGCTAAATATAACTGTAAAATGCTTTTAAAAACTTTATTATCTTTAAAGTAGCTGTCAGTATCAAAATAAATAAATTGTGCCCATTAAGTGGTCAAAATCATGATGACAGAGGTCGAGTGATTTCACACTTCATTACAAATTTTAATGGCTCTCGTAGTCAATACATTTGATTTTTCATTGCAATTTTTTCAATCACTCCCTTTACTTCCGTTACAAATAAGGACAACCAACATATTTGTCTGTCATATAAAAACCTTTCAATTCAATATATTGTTGCTTGTTGTTCACATAAAAGTTTACGACTTCTTTTTATATGTTACTTTAAATAGAATGCCAGTGTTCAATAGACTTTTAAACGTACGAATAGTAAATATTTTTATCAAACTCAAGTGTTGGTCTTTCAATTTATTGCCCATATAAATTAAAAAAAAGTAACAATAAAAGTTGAAAATTGATTTTATAATTTTCATTTATATAAAAGTTTTACTCCACTATTGCCAGTTTGTTGTATTTTTTGGTTATTTTTATTACTTCTTGTATTATAAATTATTAAATACCTGCAAAAATTTATAGGAAATTCATTTTTGCCATTAAAGTTAAGGCGCTTGATGAAGGTGGGCTAGTTGACGTAGAAGTGGTGGTTTTTGCTGATGATGGAATTGAATTCAATACGAATTTTTAGTGATAAGTAGAGTGTGTTTTTTTTTTTTTTTGTGTTCAAATATATTTTAAATTTAAAATCTTCATTTCAAAACCAACTTAAATGTGATGACAGTTAGAAACATTTATCGCATAACTCAGAGGTGAGAATGAGTAGGAAGGGCTTCCCCTAGAAAAAAATTATATTATCAATAGGAGAGAACAAGGATTCTAATAAAATATATAAATGTAAGTTTCTTTGTTTATTTGTTTGTTGGCGCCTCAATCACGGCTGAGCCGATTTTAATGAAACTTGAAGCAGGGGCAGATATTTGTCTGGATAATGCAATAGGGTATTTATGGCATTTTTTTTTAAAGAGAAGTAGCACTTCAGGCAATAATGCCTATTTAGTTATTTTTGTAACCGTGCTACATTCTTTAGGAAAGGGATAGATAAGAGATAAGACAGGTGGTGAAAAGAGAAAGATAGATATAGCCATTTTATTAGTTATTTTACTTCGCCGGCGAATATGCTATTAAGAAGTAGCGACAAAGGAGGCTGCATGTTTTAATGCTAATTCTGAATATGTATTTATGCCATTAAACAGAAAAAAACATTTTTTATTTTTGGTTGGCGCAGGGGTTGAACCCTGGTCAACCAGGTTTGTAGCCAACCTGTTTACCACTTCGACTACAGCATCTAAATCAATTTTAACAGTTTGAGCTAATCAATTTTAATAACAGTTTAATCTTATCTGTAAGTTCCAATACTTATCTGTTTCTAGAACTAGACCCAGATGAGAGAAGAAGGAGAAAGGGGCATTCAAGGCTGTATCGATTTAAATTAAATTTTAATAAGATATCTATGTTAAAGGTAGAATATTCAACGCTTATTAGGAAAAACAAGATTATAAGAAGAAGATTTTTGAAATATGGATATGTTTTGATTTATAAGGTTGGATAGACAAATTGAAATCTTAATATATACAAGCTGTGTTCTTATTAAATCTATAAATATTCAGGCATGTCACAGAATTCAATTCCGAACGAAAATGGTGTCAATTCCGCTGATTGGTTCTCCAGAAAACGAAAAACGAAAAATTTCTTCGGAATGAAACTACTTATAAATTTTAAAGTGGAATTTCGTTTCTTTAGAGTTTTGTTGTTTGCGGTTTTTAAATTTACTTTTAACATGTGTCATCGCTTTTAGAGCCTTATTGTTTATCTTATTATTCGCAAAATTACCACATTCAATTAAAGAGTGGCGGTTCAACAATTTTTAGGAATAAACAAAATCGATCGGAATCTGAAATTGTTCGGAATTGTTAATACGGACTTAAAGCCATTCCGATCGGAATGTGTGACATGCCTGATTATTTGTATTTTATCACTTCCAAAAACTTACTGTTTTTATACCCTTCCGACCCTATAAAGTATATATATTCTGAGTCCTGATGCATAGCAAAGTCGATTGAGCGATGTCCATCTGCCCGTCCGTTTTAGTGTTAAAACCAATTTTGCACTAGAAGGTCTAAATATAATTTAAATACACCAATCGATAAGACATAGTGCCGAAAGAGTTGCTATTGAAAATAAGCAAGATCGGTCTATGTTCTTCGAGACACAAGGCAAAAAAACCACGCCTGCCTCATAATTTTTCTATATCATTTGGAACAATGAAATAACTCTAATCAATCACAAAAAAAAAACAAATATATGTGCTAATAAAGAAATAAAAAATAAGAAATATCAAGTGAAAAAATTTTTGGTCGTCCTTATTTTCCGAGTTATGGGCCTCTGAACCTTTCATAGAAAATTGCGATTGTGCACCATAATTTTTTAAGACATCAATATGGGTAGCATTTAAAAGCTTTTAAAGATTTCTTTCAGAAAATCCTAAAATTTTTATAAATGCTTAACCCATTAAGAGCCGCTGACATTTTTAATTAATTTTATTTTTTAATTTTATAGACTCTGTCACCTCAATATATATATTTTTTTTTTGATTGTAGTTACTTCATTAAACTATTAGCATTAGTCGAATACGAGGGCTGCTTATATTTCTGGCCTGGCAACACTGAGTGCTGCCAAGTGCAATCTGACATTTCCATTGGAAAGTTTGTCATTTTTAAGCATAATTGTACTCAAAACGTTTTGGCGTACGACCATTATTTGTGTTGTTTACAGTGACTTGAAAAAATGAATATAGAAAAAATGGAATTAACTCGTGAACATTTTCGTGCCATCATTTTTCACAACTTTTGACGTGGATTATCACGACAAGAGTGCATTGATGAACTTAAATCTTTGTATGGCGATGAAGCACCATCCTATAGCACTGTGAAAAATTGGTATAATGAATTTAATCGTGGCCGAAGCTCGCTCAAAGACGAATTCCGTGAAGGTCGTCCAAAAACGGCTGTTGAGCGGAGAACATTGATGCCGTGCGTGAACTTATAATGCGAGATCGACATGCGACATACCGGGAGATAGAAACATCCTTGGACATTTCTTCCACCAGCATACATTCGATACTGCATGAACACCTGGCCGTAAAAAAGGTTTGTTCTCGTTGGATCCCGCACAATTTGAAAGTCGCTCAAAAAAAGGCTCGTGTCGATTGGTGCAAAGAAATGATGCAAAAATACGATTGCGGTGCTTCAAAAGACGTTTATAAGATCGTCACAGGTGACGAATCATGGATCTATGCGTATGAGCCCGAAACGAAACAACAATCGAACGTGTGGGTCTTCAAAGACGAGCAAAATCCAACGAAAGTTGTTCGTGGAAGAAGCACTTCGAAGCAAATGGTCGCGTGTTACTTCGGCAAAACTGGTCATGTGGCGACTGTTCCGCTTGAGCAACGTAGGACGGTCACTTCTGAGTGGTACACTACAATTTGTTTGCCTGAAGTCATCGGAGAAATTCGAAAAACCAACAAGAGAAGACGAATCATTGTTCACCATGACAATGCGAGCTCTCACACATCGGCTCAAACCAGAGCGTTTTTGACCGGCCAAAACTTCGAATTAATGGGTCATCCGTCGTACAGCCCTAACTTGGCACCTAATGACTTCTTCTTGTTTCCGTTTATCAAGCAAAAATGCGTGGTCAACGATTTTCGTCGCCAGAAGAAGCTGTTGAAGTGCTCAAAAACCATGCTTTAGAGGTGTCTCAATCGGAGTGGAAAAAGTGCTTCGACAACTGGTTTGAGCGCATGCAAAAGTGTATAAATCATGCTGGAGAATACTTTGAAAAATAATTACACCATTTTCGATTATAAATATTCGCATTTTCACTATTAGGCCAGAAATATATAGAGCAGCCCTCGTATAGCACTCTTACTTGTCTTTTATTAAATCCTTAAATATAAAATAAACGAAATTAATTTCAATGTTGCAATAGTAGAAGCTTTTTTAAGGTATAGCCGCCGCTACCCTTAATGGACAGTGCCTAGAAAGGCTTTAAAATTAGACCCAAGCAACGCTAAATACAATGAGTCGTATTTTAAATAGTGATGTAAAATTATTCGCGATTTAAATTTTTGAAACGAGTGAATAAAATTTGAATTATATTTGAACGAATCAGGAAAAGAAAGTCTATTCCAAAGCGAACAAAATATAAAGTAGAAGCTAAAGCGAATTAATTAGAAGGTGGTAGCGATGGAAAATTCTTAAATTTTCGCTGAAAGCCCGAATATCTAATATATGGAGTTTGACAGTAAATAAATTCGTTATGGCTACCACCTTATGATTGGTTCGCCTTGGTGGTAGCGATGGTAAATTCATTGAGGCAGCCTAACTGTCAAAATCCATATAAAAAATCTGTGTACTATTTTTTTATATTTCGTTTGACATTCGGGCTAACGTTGAATATTAACGAATAAACAACAATTCAGTCTTAAAAATAAGTTACACAGACTACAATTTAATTATTACTCGCAAGCAATACTTTTTAAACAACCACTTTCCAAGGTGATTGATAAAACTCATTACATTTATTAAAAGTAACACATTTATCAATGATATTAAAATATGTTTAATGTTTATGCGAATAGAAAAAACAGATTCTCACCACACCCACCACTTAAACTCTAGACAATAATGAACTTGTCTTTCAAAGATGTGAGCAGTTTTGCAAGCCCCTTTAAAATAAAACAAAAAGAAGAAAAAAAGTGATAAATACTCGTCGTGGCATAAATAAAGAAATTAAATTGTCTGTTTTAACAGGAAAAAGTAGAGAATTATGAACGCAAAAACATGTTTTCAAATTGAATTCCTAACAAGCTAATCGATCCTCAGGGATATAAAAAGCACCCGTCCGTATAACACATGCACTTACATTATAAGCCGTCGGCAAAATGCTATAAAAGTCTCTGGACGCAATGTGAACATTGGGAATTGGGGAATATGATTCCATATCTCGACATAAAATACAACAACAACAAACAAAGCAAACAAACTACAATAAGAAACGAAAGAAAATTAAAAACCGTACAAACATATTTCACACAAATATATTTGTAATCAAAAATCAAATGAAAGTAAATCCATACACAGCAAGAGATGAATTGTTTTATAAAAAGGATGAAATAAAAAAAAAAAAAAACAACCAAATCATAAAATCATTTATATGAATGCAGAAAGAAAAATCCACATAAATACAATAAAATGGGGTGAGTTGTTGTTATGAGATGACTTGAAGAGGTTAACTTCTGTTTATTGTCAAGTGTTTTTATCCTCTGTTAAATATCACTAAACTAATGGAAATGGCTTGCGCTTTAATACATTTTTTTCTCTGATAGTGTATATGAGCATGATTGTGACAATGATAACCTGTACGATAAAGTAAGATTGGGTTGTAAAAAAAGTTATTTTCCTTTAAAGAAAATAATAACATTTTGTTATAAAATAAATAATTGAGTTAGTTAAAAATTTAATGGGTTTAATAATATTTTCCTGTGAAGTATTTTGTTAAATAAAAATCTATCACAATTCTTTTTGCAATTTTTTGCTGCATTCACACGATGTCAATATTTTGAGATAACGCTTGTAAGGTGTCCAGGCATTCTATAGAGAAATCGGCTTTAAAATACCAAAAGACTAACTTCATCAGCATGAGCAATATGCTGTCTTATGAGCCGCATAGCACGATGCATAAGGGTTTTTCCTAAGTAATTGTTACCTATAAAAGAAGCTTTTTATTTAAGAGGTTTTTTTAAGCAGAACCAGCACTCAGGAGATGACCCCTATTTATGCAATGCATTGTGCCAGAACTAGGAAATTAGGTTGTGGGAAGGGGGATAGAGGGAATAGTGCTTGTGGATATTTGATTTGAATCTTTGCACATTGAAAGTGACAGGAAAGACCTCTGCAGGGAGCTTGTTCCACATACGAACTGTTCTGCTAAAAAACGAATTTTCTTTGTAGTGCGTAATGCGATTCACTGGCCAATCGACCACAAAGAAATGCCCTCTTGATGCAGAGCGCGTTGCGCGTAGGTAATTACGGTTTTCAGGAACAAATTCCTTGATTTCATAAGAGCACATTCCGTTGTAGTAACGATAAAACAGTGAAACATACCCCACATTGCGTCGATGCTCCAGTGAGTCAATAGAGCTGGACACCCTACTGTTACCGATGAGCTTCTTCGCTCTCTCCTGTACGCGGTCGAGTAACTCCAAAATAGACTTTGAAGCACCGGCCCACCGTAGGGGACACTAAAGCAAATACAATCTATTTCTCGTTTTACAACTTAACATTTTAAAACTTAAAGAAATATGTCTTTGTTATCTTTAAATAGGTGGAAAGGTCAGTCTTCGATATTGTGCTAAGTTTGTCTTAAGTCACATATGTGCTCAGTATTTTACAAAAATAGCATTTTGTGTTCAAGACAGGTTTAATTAACGGGCATATATTCCTTTAACCAAGTTCTACTAGTAACTAAATATATAACCAGCCTTTGCTGCAAGAGCATAACATCTCCAAAAAATTTGAATCAAGATAATTGAGCTTGAAGTTTCAATTCTTTGAAGGCCATTTTTAACTATAAGTTTTGCAAGATTAAAGATCAAGTCATGTTTTTTTTTTTTGCTTAAACAGAGTTTTATCATTGAAAAAAATTACTGACTTCTGACGGCAAAAGCAACACATTTAGAGGTTTAAACTTTATTTTAATCTAGATTTTTTTTTGCTTTAACGACTCTGTGCTGGAAGGATGACATTATACTGCAGTCGATAAATCGCTTGAAGTCACGTTCCAGTTTGTAAGAAAACTTTATTTTTATAACGAAAATTTTAAGAAAGTTTTAGCAAACTTTTTCCCCTACCCAATATATTCGAACATACCAGCAGCACTAGTAGATGTGTAAAAGGATAATTGCATTAAAATGAAATTACTGGGAGTTGTATTCAATTCAGTTCCACTTCAAAATGTTAAAAGAGAATCAATTTACAAAAGCAAAAGAAAAAAATCAAAAAGTGAATAACCAAACAGGCAAAAGGACAAGCATACGAGTAACAACAACAAGGACAGCAACAACAATAAAAAATAGCAACAAAAGCTATGATACAGTAATTTGTTTTCCCAGGATATCAAATACATTTCTACATGGTATTTGTATTGTTGTACTCGTGACTGTTATGTTTGTATTCATTGTATCTGCATCTGACTTTTATCATCTGTATGAAATCTCCCTTAATTTGCAAAATATGCCCCCCCCCCCTCACACAAAATAATACTCGTAGATATTGTGAGTGTGTCACAAAAGTTCACATTTGTTGTTGTATGCATCATGACAAACGTTTTTTTCATTGTTAATGTTATTTTGTGATATTTTGTTGTTGTTTTGTTGTGCAATTGAAGCAATTGTAATTGAAATTGCTTTTATAGTTTGGCTTGGCCAGCATGCAAAATTGCTTTAAATGAAATGAAATTTGAAAATTGTTTCTCAATGCGAAAATATGTAAATATAATTTATTATGATTGTGTGCATTGTATGGACTGTATGCATACGTTTGCAGTTTTAAGTGTGAAATCAGTCACAGGTATCCAATAGGGAGCCTTCATTGTGCGTTTAAAATAAAATACTTTGGTTTTGTTGACAAAAATGTTTCATTTTACTGACAAATTGCAATCATCATGTTTTAGCAATATCGAATATCGAATATTGCAAAACAGAAATAGTATTGAAATGTTTAAATAAAAAAAATAAAAAAATATTTAAAAAAAATTTTAATAAAAACATTTATGAAAAATACTTCATAATTAATTTAAAAAAATAGTTAAATGATTAATTCTTTTCTTATTAATTAAGCAATAATTTTAAAAATAAAAATATTGTTTCTTCGCCACACCGTTGGGTGGCATCTTCAGGAAACAGGAAATAAAATTATTAAAATTATGTGTATTTCAAATATTGAAAAAATAAATAAAGAAACAATATTTTTATTTTTAAAACCTGACCTAGTGCTTAATTAATAAGAAAAGAATTAAAAGAAAAAGAATAAAGGTCAAAAAAACATTTAAATTTAGTTAAATAATTTAAAAAATTACATTACTAATTTTTTGTAAATTTTCCCCCATCAGGATTTACACCGTTGATGTTATAAATTAATTAAGGCTCCATTACTCTAACGTAAATGTTGCGGCTACGTAATGTGACGTTTGAATTCAACGTTATCAAGTTACTGAAAAATCGTAAATGTTCCATACGATTTTGAAATTTTTAACATTAAAACTGTTAAACAGGAAAAATATAAGTACATATTCATTAAAAATGATTTCAAAGAAACGACTTTTTTTAATTTAAGTTTTTGTTACTTGTGTATAAAATATAATCATCTTAAAATAAAACATCGCATAAGACGTTGGAATGTGCGTTCAATAAACAAAGATTGGTTTAAAGGAGAATATCACAGAAGGATTTTTCTTAATATAAAAAGCAAAGACGAGGAACAATTCTTCTTACACACTCGTATGTCTTGAAAATTGTTTGATTTGCTTTTAGCTATTCCTTCGGATCTATTTTAATCTCCATAATGAAATTGTTACCTTTTTAAAAAGCTTTGATTTGCTTTGAGGCGCTCATTGACGCTATAAACGATAAAATCATTTTTCAAAAGGCTTCCAGAGTTTCATTGCATTCAGTTTTTTTATTTTCCTGTCATTCTTTTCACTGACTGTTTTAAAAGCTGCTATGGCTTCACCGAAAAGAGAATCTACATCTGCCACATTGCTGTTTTTAATGCTTTTTTCGTTGAACACTTTCATTGGAAGAATCCTTATTCTATTGGTCATCAGTTAAATTCCTGGAATTACTCTCTTCAACGAAACAAAAGATTTTTGGCGAAGGCAATGACGAGTCTAAAGAGATTTGTGGAGATGATAGGGATAGTGGTTCCAAAATATTTGGTGATGTTCTCATCCTACAAAAAATAACGGATACATGTACATACATATAAATTTATTATTGAAATTAAATCTATTTTAGTTATGCTCATTAGCTACCATCGAGCTCTTAGGATAGAGCCATTGCCCAATGAAACATTAAGAATCGTTTTTCTCTTGCATAATGATCACGCAGAGAAGTCAATCTTTTAAAACATAACCCATCTTCATAAAAAAAAAAATATTTTAATATAAACCGTATACAAGTTTTTTAAGATTCTTACCTGAAATTCCCATTTCTCTGCCAATAGATTTCCAAGCTGCTGTCTTTTTTCTTGCTGCTTGTAAAAAGGATTTAATTTGTAGTACAGGAAATCTTTTTTTATTTAGTTTTACTTCTTGAATTAATTTAAATTATTGATGATTTTTTTAATTTTAACAAAAAAAATTATGTCTTTCATATATTAATTTTTGTTTACATTTGACATTTTACGTAAATACGTAGAGAAATTCAAATTTTTTAGGTTCGTCCGCAACGCAAAGTTACATTTACGAAAGAGTACCTATTTACACACAACCTAGGTAAGGAAAACGGAACAGCTGATCCGCAACGTGTACGTTTACGTAAGAGTAACTCTGCCTTTAAAATTTACTTTTTCGGCTTTAGGTTCATTTATTAATTTCTAAAAATTTTCAAAACGAAAAATTATTAACAAATCTATAGGTACGTTTTCCTAAAAAAAAAACAAGAAAATTATTCTGGTAGATAGATGCGAAAAATCCTGATGAAGGATGTAGTGATCCAGAAAATTCTATTCTGCTGTCGTCTATATTTTCTTATTTTCTTTAGAAAACGTTCGCAAAATATTGTAAATAACTTTACAAAATCGAAATAGACAGTTTTTTAGACGGAGAATTGTTAAATAAAGTGTTGTTGTTTGAATATATTAAAGAAATAGCTCAAAATTTTTTCGCATACAAAAATTATTTAATAAAAAAATTTTATATTTTATATATTTGCTGGGTTCTTGTTTTTTTAAAAAAACACGCCATTAATTATTTTCTTTGAAGGTAATTTATTTACTCAGTTCTAAATATTTTTACGAACAACGCTGTTAGACAAAAAAATCCTTAAAACAATGCACACACAAGCTGTCTCTTATTTATTAAGTTTAAAAATAGCATACTACGTACAACTGCTATTTTTATGTATAGGCGAGTAAAATCGCCAAGATTGGTTTACAATGGATATAACTGGTAACCTTGTTTTATGAATTTCTTTAATATTTGTATTTTTGTACGTTCGGGTATGAGCCAATGAATATCATTCCGCAACAACAACTAAAACAAACTAAGCTCCGTTAAAAAATTACTACGAATAGACCACAAATAATTTTTTTTAACTCAACTTAAATTTTATTTCTTCTTAAAATTTCGCAAACATTTCCTTTTTCTTATTCTATTGACTAGAAATTTATTTCATCTAAAACTAATTTAGTGACTTTATTAACTATCTTTTGGTGTGAAGATATAAATAAATGTGAAATTTAATCAAAAGTAATCTTAACAACTTCCCTAAATTACTTTCAAAATAAAATTTATTTAAGCATGAGCATTTCTTTAACTTCTCCCCAATAACAATGATTTTAATTGTGAAAAGTAATTAACGAAATATGTTTTCAAATTCCCTGTTAATCTCTTGAAAATTGAAACTCTTATCAAATCAAATATTCCTTAATCCTTTAATCAGACATTTAAAGGCGCAACAACAACTCAAAGTCAATTTGAAATAAATAAACATGTAACACCCTTCTGAAAATTGCAAACATTCACACTCACATACACCCACACAATAAAATTGACAATAACAACAACAAACAATTACAATAAAGTAATACAATTGTATTAAATAATAAAAACAAATAAACTAAAAGAGCAAAACAATTGTCACAGCGTTTTGAAACATGATACCCGTGTAACCTCAAAATAAATAAGTAAAAATCAATTGAGTTGCACAAACACAAACAAACAAGTAAAGAAACATAGAGGAAAAAGGAAAAGGAAATTTTGATTGCCACCCCTTTAATTAACTGACTGACGGTGGGGGACCGAATGACTGAGTAACTGGTTTAAAACATCATAAAGCAATTATTCAATTTTGTAGCAATTTTCAAAAACATAAAACTTGGAAGGGGATGAAAAAATATTTGTATAGAAACAAAAGGACACGTTTATAAAAGGGCCGTGTTTATGATGTCCACTTGTTACAAGAGGATGGAATAAAAAAAAAATAAAAAATAAAAAAACAAACATTTATTTCATTTTAACAAACTGGTGGGCAATAAAACGTTTTTGTTTTTTAACTCATATACCCACCCTTCCACACGCATTCATGCTGCTTTAGAGAGGCTTTGTTTGTTGTAACAAGTTCATCAATTTCAAATGATTTTTTTTGTAACAAAAAAAACTTAACTTTTTCCTCTACTGATGTCTTCTTTATTTTGATCCTTGGGGACTTTATATTCCACAAAAAAAAAACTAAGCAAAATCTTCCATTTGAGTATCCTGTGAAAAAGGAAACCTTAACGATTGCTTGTTGCCACATTTAATTTTATCATGTCGTAACATGGTCGATTTTATTTCCAGTCATTTCAATACTCATTTATTTTTACAGTTTCACATTTGTCAACCCACAACTAAAGGAAATCATTTCGTGTTTTTGTTATTTTTTGTTTTTGCATGATATAACTGTTTAACTTTAACTCTATTTTAGTCTTTCAATTTGCCTTAAATAAACTGTTTGTACTCAAATTCTATTAGTTATCGCGTAGGGAGGGTTAATTTTTTTATTTTTTTAAGACTTTAGTTGTGATTGTTTTGCCTTGGATTTCATATATTTATATTTTTTTTCTTTATCCTTGGTAAAGGTTTTCTTGCCTGCTTAGTAATTTTTCCTTGAGCTCCAATTTGTGTTTTTTTTAGATGACTTGAACATTATTTTAATATTCATTTGGGGAAAATTCAAGGTTTCTCACCTTTTAGATTCTTTTAAATTTTAAATAAAACACGAAATGAATGTAATAAATAAAGAATTTAGAGCGCTGTGTTCGGCGGTATTGAATCTAATGCAACTTTGTCTTTAAATCGACTTCAAAAAAAAGAAGGAGGCTATCAATTCGACTAAATGTTGCTTTTTTATGTTTGTGCCTGCAAGACACAGTCATATCTCAACGGATTTTGAAAATTTTTTGTAATTTGATAGATTGTGGTTACAGATTGGTCCCGCTTTAAAAACAGTTTATAATCTTAAAAGTTAAAGGGTGTCCCCAAACAACATGGCACTGCTTTAAAATTAAAAAAACTGCGTATTACTATAGCTCTCAACAGTAAAAATTAATACAAAAATAAATCTCAAAATTAAAGGGTGTCCCCATAGGTAACATAATTTCACTTATATGCGCCTATCTTTTGAACCGTTATAAACAAACACTTGAAAAGTGGACAGGATGTCGATAACTATGACCCTTATAATAACAAGTATAAACATTAAAAATTATAAATTAAAGGGTGTCCCAATAGTTTATGTAATTTGATGTATGTGGCCAAACTTTTGAACTGTTATAGCCAGATATTTGAAATTTACAAAGAACCTTTATTGCTAAGTCCGCTATAATAACAAGTACGAAGTTTGGATTTAAAAATTAAAGGGTGTTCCCATATTTGAAGTAAATTTACCTAAATGACCCTATCGTTTGAACCATTATATACAAACACTTGCAAATTAAATAGAATATTAAAAATTAAAAATTAAAGGGTGTCACAATAGTTAATGTAATTTGTTGTGTGTGGCCAAACTTTTGAACTTTTATAGCAAGATAGTTGAAATTTACATAAAACCTTTATTACTAAGTCCGATATAAGAACGGCTATAAAATTTGAGTTTAAAAATTAAAGGGTGTTCCAATATTTGAAGTAAATTTACCTATATGAACCTATTGCTTAAACCGTTATATACAAACAATTCAAATTAAATAGAATATTAAAAATTAAAAATTAAAGGGTGTTACAATAGTTGCTGTTATTTAATGTATATGACCAAACTGTTGAACAGTTGTAGACAATTGATTAAAATCTGCACAGAACCTTTATTGCTAAATCCGTTATAACAAAAAGCAAACTTGAAATTATAAATTAAAAGATGTTGCTATAGCTGTTGTAGTTTGATCTATATGATCCTACCTTTAAAACCGTTACAGACAAACTCTTGAAAATTATACAGAATGTTCATTACTATATCAAGTATAATAAAAAGGATATATATGAATAATAAAGGGTGACCACATAACTGCTGAATTTTCCTGTTTAATCTGCATTCATATTTTGTTTTACGGCATCTACGACGCAATCTTTCTCGAATATAATATAATAAAAATAAAATCAGCAAGATCGGTTTATGTCCTTAGAGGCAGCAGGCAAAACACCACGCCTATCTCTTAATTCTTTATATGATTTGGAGCAATGAAGTAACTTCAATAAAAAAAAAAACAAACATATGGATCGGCCGAGAATTAAATAATAAGAAAAAAACATCAAGTGAAAAAATTGGCGCTCGTCCATATATTCCGAGTTATGGCTCCCTAGAACTTTTCATAGAAAGTACGATTCTGCCACCACATTTTTTAAGATATCGATATGGGTATCATTTGAAAGCTTTTAAAGAGACCTTTCAGAAAATTCTAAAATTTAAAAAAATGTTGAATCCACAGAGAGCCGACGACATTTTTATGAAAGGGATTTTTTCTTGTTTTTTATTTCTCTGTCAAACCCAAAAAAAATTTTTTTTTGTTAGTAATTCTTCATTAAACTAAATTTACATATATTGTGAAGTGTGTATAAGATTCGGCATAGCGAAATATAGCACTCTTAATTAACATAAAAACAACATGAAAGTATGTGTAAGTAAACATGAAAGCAATGTGAAAAATCAGTAGCTATAATATAAATTTGCCATATGTTGGCTGATTTTACCGATTTAAAATAAAAAATTTGTGAACTTCAAAATATCTACACGATCTATAAATTTCCCGGAAATCTGAAAAATTGTAATAATGAGTACTGAAAAAAATTAAAGTCATATGATAAACCTTTATTACTTTTTGCTTGTGCTAAAGGTTAAAAATACAATAATGTTTGTGAACACTTTTACAACGCTACAGTGCTGGCTAAAATCTTTGTTTTGTATGTATTTTTAATTAGAGCGCGATCGACTGGCATAAAGCTAAACTGTCCGAGCAGCTTCGAAATACTTTGTATCATCTGATTGGGGCAATAATTATCGTAGTATTGATTTTGGCGGACTTGGTATTCATCCGGAGATGAAATACATGTGTTAAATTATAAATTTCCTATATGAACTTTAAACATAAAGAATGATCGAGTGTTTAAATGAAAAGGGATTTTTCACGTTAAGTCTAGTATTCTTTTAGTAAACAGTATTGTAATTATGCCAGAGCTTGACTGTAATGTTAGCTATAATTTTATTTAGAATAAATTATCAATAATTTTTATATTAATAAATATTTATTTGAAGTTAATTTTAAGTTTAATTAATGTTTTAATTGATTTTATAAATAAGTTGAAAAAAAATTTTTCTTTGTATAAATTAAATTAAATTAAATTGATTTTAAAAATTCACGGTTCAATCCCTGACTGGGAAAAAAATTAAAAATAATTTATAAATAATTTTATGAAATTTTTTTAATTTCATCTTTATTATGAAAATGATTTTTTCGTTGAAATAGTTTTTGACTTTACTAATTATGTGATGGGTCCTATTTTAATAAAAACTCTGCTGCTGCTTATGAATTTAATAATTAAATGAAAGTTTTAATTTAATTTATATGCAAGTAACTTTCTTTTTAAATGCATCAGCTTCTGTTTGGTTTTTATTAAACATTTTAGTTTGTAGTTGTTTAAGTGCCGCTGGTTCAGTGTCTTTCCTCTGATCTTAGCACTATGGTACGAGCAGTTAGAACTGGCACTTTGAATACTGGGTTTTTATCCAACCTTTTTTTTTTGTTGAAATGTGTGTTATTTTTTTACCAAAGGCATTGTGGATAAAAACGATTATATTTCGTTTCATGCTTTTGTTTTTGTAATTTTATCCAAAAATTTAAGAGACAACATCACCACATTTGGTAGATATTTTATGCCATCAAATTAATTTTTTCAATTAAACTTTGTCATAATTATTTAAAATTTATTATTTTCTGGCTTTTTTTCTTTCTAAAGATTTTAAGATATTAAATTAATAAATGAACTAAAAGCCAGAAAAAAATAATTTAAATTGATTAAATATCCACGGTTCAAATCCTGAATGGAAAAAAACTTTAAAAATAAACTTTGTGCTAAAAAATAAACAATCGTTTTCAATTACTGAATTCGTAAACTCAAACAAATTTTTGATTGAAATATGATCTCCATACAAACAATTAATTTATTTAAAAATATTCGTTAATGGAGAAAAGTAAAAAAAAAATTAAATATAAAATTTAACAACAACATTTATAAAAACAAATTAAACTGTGATTAAACCTAAAGTTAAGTTCAAACAAAAATTTGTTAAAATAAAAATGATTTATAATTTTTTCTGTAATAAAGCAAATAAAAAAAAACAAATAAAAATAATTTAATTCGCCGATTTACCTTTAAACTTAAGTAGATATAATTTTATCTTTCTGTCATTTCTCAAACTCACACTGTTTTATTTATTTAGTTATTACAACTTATTTTGAAAACATTTCTACAAACTTTTGATTTTCATTGCCAACAATCGTACTAAAATCAGCCGAAAGAAAAAGGGGGAAAATTAAAAAGTGATTTCTCATTTTCTTTTGACATGCAGCACGAGTCAATTGAATAAATTTAAATTATTCATAACTTTACGTTTATACTTTTTCATTTAACAACATATGTATACCAACAACAACAATGGGGATTTTTAAGTTTAATTACAGTAAAGATTAATTATCAGAAATTTTATAAAAGATGTTTACAAATTTGCAGGTTTCTTTAACACGTGGGGTTTTATAATCATGATTAAGGCTCTTTTCTTCCTCCGCACAGCATTTAATTTTAAATTAAGTAAAACACAGAAATTATATAAAAATAAAATTACTTTCTTTTTATATTTCGTGATTGTTTAGCCCTCGTCAAATTAAGATTTTATTTTGCTTTCATTCATATTGTTGTAGTTGTTTAATTTAAATATTTTCCAAATCACAAAATGAAAACGTCAAATTGTGTTGTTGTTTAAACAGGTAACATTTTCAGAAAGATTTCTAAATGACCCTTAAGTAATTCCTATGAATATTCTTTCCCTTTTTCATCTCACTTTTTACCGTTTTTATACGTTTTTGTTGTATATTTTTTGTTTGTTTGATATTAAAATTATAACAGTAAAAGGTCAAAGAGGAGTGGAAATGTAAAAAAGTTCTACAAAAGAAATGAAACTTTTTATAAGTTTTGCATTTTTTATTTGTTGCTTTTTTAATTTCAAGGATTTTCATTTCTTTGCATGAATATTTAACAACATGAAGAATATTTAAATGGCAAATGGAGAGTTGAAATTAAATTAAAAAATTTTTATTCACACTTTAAATTGTAATTAAAATGAATATAAATGAAGGAGGTCTTATGAAAAAATAAGAAATGAAATAATTCAGGCAGAAAAAAAAGACTTCAAAACAGACAAACTTAAAATCATGTTTCTTTAAGATAAAAATTATACATTATATTCGAAAGGATTTTATTAATGTCTTAAAGCAAAATATATTAAAAAAAAATTATAATAAAAAATATTTACATCAATTATGGGAACACCCTTTAATTTCTAACTTAAAATTGCATAATTGTTTTTATAGCGGGCATAATTTAGCTGTCTTTCTATAACGGTTCGAAAGTTAGATCACATTACTCATATTACATCAAATATTGGGACACCCTTTAATTTCCAAATTCAAAGTTTATACTTGTTATACCGGACTTAGAAACAAAGGATCTTTTTAAATTTCAGCCGCCTGTTTACAACATTAGTATGGCTTTATTCATCAAATTAAATGACTTATTGGAGCACCCTTTAATTTATAATTTTAATTATACTTTTTATTATAACGGTTATAGTAATCGATATTTTATCATATTTTTAATAGTTTGTCTAATACAGTTCAAAATATAGGCCCATACAGGTCAATTGACGTCATCTATGGCCTATGCTGACTAAGAAGCATTTAAAAAAGTGGTTTGTTTGATTGATTGCAACGTAGTCTCTGAATTTCCCAGCTTTTTGTTTGTTTTAGGCTGGATTTTGCAAGAGCACATATGGATTGGACTATGTCTAAATGGAGAACTGTTTTGTTTAGTGATGAATCTAAATTTAACTTACTAAATTCAGATGGAGTTTGCCACGTGAGAAGACCAAAAGGAAAACGGCTACATCCCGGTACTCAAAAGCCACAATAAAGCATGGGGGTGGATATGTGACGGTTTGGACTTGTTTTTTTGGCCAGTGGTGTTGATCCCTTTGTAGAAATTTAAACAAAAATGGACCGTTTTGTTTACAGAGACTTTTTAGAAACTCACATGCTTAACTATGCTGAGTGGAAATGCCACTTCGATGGGTGTTTCAACATGACAATGACCCAAAACGCTCATCGAAATTAGTCAAGGATTGGTTATCAGCTAATGGGGTTCCAGTTTTGGATTGGTCACCTCAATCGCCAGACTTGAATCCCATGGAAAACCTCTTTGTAATTTTAAAACGGAGAGTTGGCACTCGACGCTTTAAAAATAAACAGGAGTTTTTTAAAATTTGCTGCGCACAGCAAAAATTATTTATAATTTTGCTTTTAACAAACATTTGTTTGATTTTAATTTTAGGTTTAATTAATATTTTAATTGCTTTTATTAATATTGTTGTTAAGTTTCTTATTTCATATTGTGTTTGCTGTAAAAATTAGTTTTTTTCCAATTAAATTATTATGACCTTAAATTTTAATTTTAATTTATTAATTATGTGATAGATTCTTTTCCAATAAAAAATTTATTTCGGTTTACAAATTTATTAATAGAATAAGACTTTAATAAATAACTTTCATTTAAAAATTTTTGATTGAAAGTTTCAAGATTTTTTTAATATTTGCGAACTTGTTGTATTTTATACTTTTCAGGTAGAAACTGAAAAATATTGGATTTTATTCAAGTGTGATCACAAAAATTTATAGTTTTCCGACTGTCTCGATATTTATAAAGTTAAACGAAATTTAATTTTCGTTTATATCAAAAAGAGTTCAAGCGATTACACTTTTTTCTTTTAATTTTTCAAATTTTCTTTTTTTATTATTAGGACCAGCACTCAGAGGATGACCCCTACTTATGCAAGGCATTATGCCAAAACTAGGAAATTAAGTTATAGGAATCTTTGCGTACTGAAATTAAAAGGAAAGACTTCCGCGGGGAGTTTATTTCACAAATAAACTGTTTGGATAAAAAACATATTTTTTTATAATGCGTACTGCGATTTATTGGCCAATCGACTATAAAGGAAAGCGTTTTTAATGCAGAGCGCTTTGCGGTTTTCAGGACAAAGTTTCTTGATTTTACGAGAGTAAATTCCATTATAGTCAAGTGGGTACCCAACTGTCACCAAAGAGCTTCTTCACTCTCTCTTTCACACGGTCGATTAGCTTCAAAATAGTGTTTCAAAAACCGGCCAATACATGAGAGTTGTATTCTATTTTCGGTCAGATAAAAATTACATAGATAGGGAGGAGATTAGATGGAATGAGTATTTCTTACACCATTTCAAAAAACCTAGGCACTTGAATGCTTTTTTTGTGACTTCAAAAATATGCTTGTTCTATCGAATATCTTATTGAATCTTTATGCCAAGAACATCGGAAGCTTCTGGATCCTTAATATCTATATCATCCATAATTACAGATGAGGTGGCACGTTCAGCCGTACTACGCCTTCGCGAAAGCACACAGCACTGGATTTTATGAGCGCTAAATGAACCGTGTTCGCAAGGCCCCTTTCGGAGATAAAAAATAAGAAATTTCTGGCATGAAAATATTGTACTTATTTGTACTAGAGTGGGCTAGAGTTAATCATCAACTTTGTAAAAGTAATTTCCAGTTCTTAATCGTCGCTGATTTGGCAAAAATAGTTTTAAAAAAAGTGCTTAACTTTCTGTTTTAAACACATGTTTCAAACGAAAAGCAATTTTATTTTGCTTATTATTTAAATTAACAATTTTTTTTTTCTTTTTTATTATTTAAAGGCTGGGTAAAGATTTTTTTAATGACTTAAAATAATAATTTGGTCAGTAAAATAAATTATATTTTTCTTATGTTGACAGCCTAATGAGTTTGTAGAAGACACATTAATTAGTTCATAACTATATTTCCTTATTTGTTAATTCTAACCACCATTGTTGTTATTTATTTCACTGGAAAAAATATTTCTAACGATAATTTACTTAACAAATAAACTGAAAAACTACCAGGGCATTAAATGGCGGAATAGCACATAAAATTAAATAGAAGACATTATGACGTTGTTGTCGTTGACATTGCACAGTAGCATGACAATATGAAAAAAGAAACAAATTTTAATTTGTTATAGAGGACACAGATATTTGAAAATTTTATTTATATAAACTTTATTTTAGTGATGGCAGCTCTAGAGGGCGTTAACTGCCTCAAATGCACTGAACTGAATTTTATAGGTTTTATAAATAGTATAAATAAATTGTATTAAAAGCTTAACGAGAAAAAATAATTAAATAAAGAGTTGTATTTTTTTCATTCAATATCAATCGATATTTACACTTAATTGAAATTGCGATAAATATCGACTGCCTAGAATTATTTAGTTGCAATATATTGGTAACATTTATTGATCAAATGAAATTAATTTAACGCCCTCTTTTTGTAAAAGATTGCTTTTACAAAAGTCATATTGAAATAAAATGATTTTTGTTACAATACGTGGATATAGAAATTATTTTAATAGTTCTACAAATATGTTGACACAATGGTTATGCATCATATAGAAAAGTACACATAAAACGGTTTACATTAGCACTCTACAGGGACGTAAATTTAATTAAATTTTTCATTGATTTGAACAAAATTTGTTAAAGTTCTTAGAGCAAAAAACGAAGATTATAATAAGTAAGAAATTAGTTAAAATAATTTATGACATGTTTGTAATTTTTATAGTATCTATTTCCAAACCCATAAAGAACATATATTCAAAGTCCTTATGCATAGCCAAGTCGATGGAGCAATGTCCGTCTGCCAGATAGTGTTAGTGTTGAAATCAACTTTGCCAAGGCATTAGATAAGCTAAAGAAAATTTTAATGCGCCAATTAATCAAACATAGTCTTGTAAATTTTGCTATTGAAAACCAACAAGATCGGTCCATGTCCTTGGGGACAGCGGGCAAAACACCACGCTTGCCTCCTAATTTTCCATATCATTTGGAACAATAAAGTAGCTCTAATAAAAAAAACAATTTATCTGGCGATAGATAAAAAATCCAGTGAAAAATCTGGCGCTCGCCTATATTTCCAGAGTTGTGAGCCTCTAAACTTTTAATACAAAAGAACAATCATTTAGAAGCTTTTAAAGAGATCCTTTAGAAAGTACAATTTTTTTTTTAAATGCAGATGACATTTTTATGTAAAATAATATATAGTACTTCATTTTTTTTTCTTAGAAATTAAAATATAAGAATTTCAATTCTCTGTCACCCCAATATTTGTTTTTTTTCATTGCAGTCAATTTAATGAAATAGATTTACATTCATGGTAGATGGTAAATAAGGTCCGGCATTGCCAAGTATAGCTTTCTTACTCGTTTATTATAATTTCTTTTTTTTATTTCTTATGATAAGTCCTGTTATATCAAAGAAATAATAAAAAATTTATAAATTTCACTTTTATATCATTTTTCACCCATTTTACACCACTGTGTAGTGGTTGAATGCCTTTGCTGTCTTCTACATTTTGTTTTTTTATTTGCTTGAAGAGCACATGACAGTCATGACAAAAGTAATTAGTATTTAAGAGCAAATACAACAAAAAAACAAAATTACAAATTTTAACTACTATTAAAAAAAGATTGTGATAAAAAAAATGCAACGAGTATTGGCATGATGGCACCCAGAAACTCTTTGATTATAATACATATATTTGCATTTATTCCCTAATCAATAAAGAATTAAAAGAAAAAAATATCAATTGAAGAAATTGGCGTTCGCCCATATTTTCCGAGTTATGGGCATCTGAAATTTTCATACAGTACTTTTTTGAATCATATATTCTAAGGTATCAATATGGGTATCATTTAAAAGCTTTGAAGGAGATCTTTCAGCCGATGACATTTTTATTTAATTTAATTTTAGTTTTTTAATTCTCTTTTACCCCAATATTTATTTTTAATAAAGTTACTTCGCTAAACCAGCTCTACATATATGGTAAAGGGTGTATAAGATTCGTTATAGCCGAATAAAGCACTTTTACTTGTTTTTATTTTATTCTTATACGTTATGACTGCCATTAGAAAACACACAAAAAATATATAATATTCGTATTCAAAATACTGAATTTATAAAACTGAAAAACATTTTAATTGAAACTGAACCTATCACACAATTCGTAAAATTAAATACACAAGTTTGTGAATATTAAATTGGAAAAACAATTTTCAAAATTAAATTAAAAACTTAAGGGCCACATTATTAACAGTAATTAAAATTGTAATAAAATTTATAGTTAAGGTTAATCAATTGGTAAAAATGAAATTTATTCGTAATTGTTTCTGTGAACTAATGAAAAAAAAATCAAAAGGTGAAAAATAAAAATAACTACGTGCACATGTTTGGTTTAAATTAAAAATTACTTTACATCCTTTAAAGTTATATATATATATATATATATATATATATATATATATATATATATATATATATATATATATATATATATATATATATATATATATATATTAATCGTACTTGATTCCTACACTCAAAAAAATTTAACATTAACTGTTTGTAGTTTATTTAAGAAGTTTTCATTTAAGTTAAAAATAAATGAAAATATGTTTTTTTTAGGAAGAAAATATTTGTTTAACTTTGTATGTCTGTTGTTAAAAAACGAACGACAGTAAAATACTGTTTTTCGGTGCAGTCAAAATTTACAGTTAATTTTTACGTTGTTGCAGTAAAAATGAAATACATATTTATAAAAATAAGTTTGTCAGTAGAAAAATATTGTTAACAATAGACTTAAAAAATAAATTTTACAAACAAAATTTTTTGAAAAATATGTCTATTTTTTAAAAAAAAAAAAGGAAACATCAAAAACATTGAAATTTTTCTACGCAGGAGAGAATTCCATCAGATTTTCTTGCATATGAATACAAGAAGAATTTAAAGACGATGATAATTAGGATTTCACCCAAAAAAGCTAAAAACTTTAGGAAAAAATCAATCTTTTTTTAAAAAAATCAAACGTTTAAAACAATTTTTAATGTTTTTGTTGGTTATTTGTTCTTGTTAAATTACATTTTTATTATATTTTACTGTTTTTTAGATTGACTTTAGGGGATAAAGATGAATGAAAATTTAGTTTAGATTTCTGTTTTCCTAGGTTTAAAAACTCAACTAAAATAAATACAAAACCAGTTCTTTTTAATGATTTGGTCGGTTATTTTTAATATATTTTTAAATTCCACGACGTAAAACTATGTCTATGTCCTTCTATGAAGTGTTCAAACAATATTTTTATTTTTTTCAGTTCCTGCTTCTTGAGATATGACTCTCTTGCAGTTAAGGCTCGACATGTATGTATACGCGTTACTGAGGATTTAAAATGATTTTCAGCTGGTTGCTTTTCAAAAAAATATTTTGAACTTTATTTATAACAGTTCCATATAAATTCTCCTACTTTGGAAGTTTTTTTATATCCCGTGTCTTATGTGAATTTATAAATTTCAAAGACTCTTTTAGAAATTTAAAATTGTAAGACTTTCCTTAAAGCTTTAATAGCGGTATTTTTTAGATTATTTGTTGTTTAAAATTATCTTTTTAAAACTGAGGATCTTTCTAACACAGAAGGGTTTTGCTGCTTAGTAATTTTTTTACAATTTTTTTCTCGAATGGTCCCAAAAGATAAAATGCTATTTTCAATTAAAATAAATTTAAATAAAATGATTAAAAAAATATACTCGTCATCATTGGTCTCAAACATTAAACAAAAGTTTCAATCAAATGTTACTTTGTCTTAAATTGAATTTTGGCCAAAATATATTTAAACGAAATTGACAAGTATTCAAAAGATTTTTTTGAAAAGACACAAAAAAAACATAAAAAAAACTAATTCATCATTTTAAATACTTTTTATGTAAGTAAATGGAGTCTACCTTATCCTTCGATCGATAGTCCAAATTGTATTGAACAGGTCTATCTATTGTATGTCCATCAAACTTAACTTCAGCTACACATCCATAGCATTCAAAGTTTGTGCAAATAGAACCAAACCCCTCCTTCGAACTCATATGTTTTATCTTTGAAAACTGACGGCATTCAGTTCTCCACTAACAGACTGTTTCTTTTTCTTGTGGCTTTTGTTAAAATAAAAATCACTTTTAATTTGTATTTTGTTTGTCATGTGAAAAAAACCTGGAACGTTGGAAAAGTAGAAAACTTTGCTTTTGTTTTTGTATTTGTATTTTAACACATGTCTTCATTTTAACATATACAAAAGTTAATCCTTGATTGGTTAGTTTTCTTTCGATTTTTCTTTTCGTTTTTGTGTGAAATTAAAATCATCTCTTACCCTTCTGTTGGGAGTTCTTTTGTTAAAGGATGTGTTTTTTTTCATATAATTTTTCTTTCAGATTACATTAAAAGGACATGTTTGTACATAAACAGATTAGTTTTACATGAAACTGTCCACAAGTTTGGTCAATAATCAATCAAATATATTGATAAAGAATGATGTGGTTCCTTGTTCATTTTTCTTATGGTTTTTTCTTTTTTTTTTCTTTTTTGGAAGGAAAAGAAAATGGTAAAAGAATACAGGTGAAAATGATGGATTATTAAAGGAGCTAACGGAGAGTTTTGTAATTCCTTTATAAATAATTAAAATGATTTGTAAAAGCTTCCTTCAAATTAAATATATTTTACTTAATATGTTGTGAGTATAAAAATAGACTTTTAAAATGAATTAAATTTGCTGAAATAAAAAAAAAAAAAAAAAAATATGAATTACTTTAACAAACATTTGTTCGAAACTAACTAAGTTTTATTACTGTTTTTATTGCTTCTGTAAATATTTTTGTTAAGTTTTTTTTATTTTCGCTTTACTTTGAAATTTATTTTTTCCCAATTCAATATTTTTGAATTTCCATATCGTCGCAAGAATTAAAGAATGTTCTAACTGACGAAAAATCGAAAACACATTTTTTTACATCGTTTTTGTTAGAAGATAATACTGCGTCGATTAGTGTCTGCCCCATGTTTTTATGGTGAAAAAAAATTTTCTTACGCCATCTGCGTTTTGAAAAATTTCAGTGTCTTCTTTGTCGTAAACCTATCAAAAAATAATATTTTTTACATTTGTTTCTTCGATACTTTTACGTCCGCTAAATTTTTAAACTAACACTTACGCCATTCTTTGCATTTTATTCAAAAAATATTTTTCCCGGTTTGTTTATTTACTTTAACTTACAGCTATTAAGTGGAAGAAATATCGATTACTGTAAGCCGCAGAATCACCAGGAGTAATAGACCTGAAAGAAAATGTCTACAGCCAATATATAAGGCGACAAAAAATAAATAAAAATAAACAAATAAAAATGGCTATCGAAACGTGCTTTCAGCTTCAATAGTCAATATCGGTGATTATAATAATTCGGTCGGATAATCAGCACGATTTTTTAAAGTTTAAAATTAAATTTATAAATATTCCCGTGATTGAAAATTTTAATTAATATAAAAATATGTTTTTAAAATTATGTTCCAAAGTTGTATAGTTTTTATGATGTGAGATTTTTTCACTTTCAAACAGACTTTTTTGGCTCTGATGAACATTTAATGTTTTGTCAGTTACAGCGTTCTTATGGCTTTAGTAATTAAATACCTTTTCCATTTTTGGTATATTTAATTGGTTTATTAGAATATAAAAAAATAATAACACTTTCCAATTCTGATATCAAGGGAAAATGAATTTTTAAGTTACAGTTATTTAAAGAGTAGTAAAAAAGTAATTCTTTCTTCAATAAAACATTTTTAATAAGTTTGAGAAAGACAAATATTTTTGATGTAAATAATTACTTTTAATTTATTCAAGAGTTTGTGAAGTAATATAAAAATCATTGGAGTTTTCTATCTATTTTTTTTTTTTTTTTTGTAAGCAGGGACTTTTGCTAATCTTTCTCTTGTGTATTAGAATCGTTTAAGAATTTTAAGAGATTATACCTCCAGGACCACGTCCAAATTCCCATTTTAAACTCGTATAGGAGATATTAAAGCAGACTTCTAAGAAATTTAAGTCTCAAAGGGAAACCAGAAATTTTTACGAAAGCATAGTTGACTCTTTTACTGACTTTTTGAGAAAAATTTAGCTTTTTTTAAAGTTGTTGCTGTCCATGAAAGGCTAATGAACTTGCTAACGACGGTTTTATTCTAGTGCATTTTAATTTTATTTAACTTTTTTTGTTGGCTCCTCTAAATGGTTGTTTTATGCGCCAAAATTTTTTATTAAATAATATCATCCCTCAGTGTTGCCAAACCATGGGTTTGCGTTTATGATTACCATCTGATTTTCTTTTCACATTATCTTTCAAGTGATATCTTCTTTTCTAGCAGAATACCGTACATTTATTAAAAGTCACAGATGTCATTTTCTATGTATTTAATAATGGTTTTTTTGGTATCAATTGACCCCGGCTTACTAAATGCTTTTAAGGTTCGGTTATTTCAGTAGGAATTGAGTTGAAACATTCAAAAATTCTTACAGTCTAATTCATAAATTCACTTTAAGAGTTTATAAGCTTTTAATAAGCAAAAGTCGACATAGAGTATTCATAAACGTTTAATAGCTTAATAAACCTGTAATAAATATCCAGTTTTTTATTGTAGCCTTTGCCCCACTTCTATTTTATTATTAATATATACTTTTGTGGTTAATAAACGTTTATCCTGGGGTAAAAAAAAGTTATTTTAAGAAAAAAATGTAAACTGAAAAAATCGTAGGTAGCCCATATTTTTGAAGTTACGTCCCCGAATGGGACAATATTATTATCATAGAAGATCCCATCAAAACTCCTATCAAGCGTCATAGATATGGCAAACAAATTTTAACCCATTATGAATTAATAAAACTCTTAAGCAATAAAAATGAGAAACTAGCCCTTAAATCTAACTTTGGCAAGTACCCTGGAATTCATACATAGGTATGAACATCTCACAAAGGAGCCAAATTTGTTTAACAAAGTGAAAACTTAGGCTAACAATTTTCAACATAATTTTGTAAGCATCCTGATAGTTAAGCTTTCCTTAACTACCCATATTAGGCCATTTCGCTATAGAATATTTGTAATTTAATTTAGAAACTTCAGAGGTTTGAAACTCTGAAAATATAAGGTTTTGCAAGAATTATCACATAATATTTTCTGCTTTAAATTTCTTTTGTCGAACCTCGGAAACCTTTTTATTTCATTTAGAGCTACTGGGCTAAACTATATTTCTTCCATAAAAAAATAAAAACAAAGAAATTTTTTGAATAGTGAAGTATAGAAAAACTAAACAGATCGTCATAGAACTCGTTATTCGAATAATTTTTTATCTATTACCAAAATAAACAAAACATATTTATTTATTATATTTTTTGTGCAGGTTTTTTGCTGTAACCAAAAAAATATATTTTTACTAACAAGGTTTCTTCTTTTCCAAAAATAAATATAAAGAGACAAATACATTTTGTTTTTCGGTTAATTGAAAATTGGTTTTTAAAAGCAATAAGTCATAAATGATAATAGGTATTGCCAGGTAGAAGCTGAAAGTGTAGATTAGTCATAGAACTGTGTGTTTTTTATACGAATTTTTAATAATAGTTTATTAAACGAAAAGTGTTCAATAACTATTGTAAACTTGAAACCTAAAGAAGGAACTTTCTATAAATTATAATGTTAGTGTTTTTTATGAGTTTTTTATAAAAGTCGTAAAAAGAAAATTTTAACAAACCTTCAGAGAATGAAATGAACACACAGAAAAATATTTATTATTTGGAGAATAATTTTTTTGAAAATAACTGCAAGTAATTTCAAATCGTCAACTGACACACAGAGAAAAATGTTTGACCCATAATTTTAAATATTTTTTGTTTATAAAATAATTGCATGCTTTCTTTAATTGCCAAAACGATAAGCTCCACTTGCTTTTTGTTTCTAAACACTCGAATGCATTGTTTCATTTCAATGATGCAAATTTAAATTAATTAGTTAAAAGCAATTCTAAAAACTTACACTTAAATCTTAGTCTTATTGGTTTGAATTAATTTTCAAAGGAGTTAATTTGGTGTCATACCTTTCTTTGGAGACCGTCGTCACTATTAATTTGATTTGACAATGAAATCATTTACTTGTTGTATTTTAAAATTATTTTTCCTTGTAGTTCCATCGGTATTATTAAGCGATTCTTCAATTTTTTAAGCCCTTCACAAAGTGGACTCCTCCTTTTCTGATTTAAAATTATTTTATGCAGAAAAATTTCTTTGACTTAAAGTTTCTTTCATGAAATCAAATGTTAGCTGAGAGTTTAAGATGTTTTCAGAAATGAAAATGTGTTTTTAATAACGTAACTAAACGAGTTTGTTTTCGTGATTTACATAAAATTTTAAGCAAAATCCAACCGTTTTTAGAGTTCTGTAAAGGGTAAAAACGTATTCGCTGTCTATCCGTCTGTCACAGACCTCTCTATCTGTAGAAAAACTGTAACTAAACTCGTAATATTTTCACAGAAGTTGTAAAGCTGATATAATAATTATTATTTTAAATTAAAGAGTGTTCCGTAATTGACGTGATTTATATAAAAATATTGCAATTTTTTGAACTTTAATAAGCAGGAACGTCAAAATTTTACAGTGTGTGTAAAACTTTAGCCGCTGTAACAACAACAAGTACAAAAAATGAATGTTTAAATTAAAGAGTGAATCTATAGCGACGTGATTTAAAGTTTAATTATTCACCCCTATCGTGAATATTTTTTTCCCTCGAAATATTTCCCTTCTCCCTAAAGTTGCAATCGTGAATTATTTATATGTGAAAAACTCGCATCTTCGAAAAAATATGGCATCGCCGATTTTTATTCTTGTGGAATTTCCCCAAAAATTATGTATATTTTTTCACAAAAATTTTGCTTGGGAATAAAAAAGGAGCACAATGTAAGTAGATTTCTTGTTATTTTTTTAAAATAGTTTTTAATTATTTGATTTTGTTTTTAAAACGAGTGGAAGTGCAAAAAAGCTACAGCTGGCTACTTTGGTGGAAACAATGTGCGGAAATCCCAAAATTGCCAAACGATTTTATAAGGAGAAGAAGGAAACTGTGACTGACTTCTGAAAATGTTGAACCCAGTTAAATAGT
This sequence comes from Cistogaster globosa, assembly GCA_937654795.1. NCBI lineage: Eukaryota > Metazoa > Arthropoda > Insecta > Diptera > Tachinidae > Cistogaster > Cistogaster globosa. The sequence goes on from OW569403.1 coordinate 6,795,223, forward strand.
CAAGGCTTGCCTATGAAATCAATAGCTAAGTGGAAAAAAGTAAGCATTTTTCATTATTATAATTTCATAAAAATATTCAATTATTGTTCTGGTATATTGATAGGTTTGGGTTGATCAAAAGCGCTATGTTAAAAAGAAGCACACAAAATCGGCGGCCAAAACAAAGAATACAGATTTTCTGCGAGAGAAGAGGCAATATTTAGTTTGCTATGGCTACACAAGAGTGCTGAAGACGTAAAAGAAGCTCAAGTGTTTGGGCTGCAAAACACATGTACAAAACAAAATATTGAAAAATTAAATAAATAAATACCGTGGATTAGACGCATCTCTCTATAGTGACGTCAACAATAAATTTAGAAATCAAAGATCGTGATTTTGATGAGTATGTCCTGTACTTTTAAACCGTTTGAGCCAGACAATTTAAATTTTCAACAAAAAAAAAGAAGAATATAAATACGGAAACTTTGAGTGTAAGTCAAACTCAATAATTTTTTATTGAAAAGTCTATTAAAAAATTATGTTAATTAATTTATGATTACGCTAAAAAAATATATAAACAAAAAGGCCAACAAGAATTAAAGAACCTTTTGAAAATATCAGTTATAAAACCTTAAATTAGAAAAAAGAAAAACTTCCTGAAACAGCAGACATTAGAACAGGTAGCGTGATCAAGGGTCAAACTACTTGCAGGGGAAAAATAAATTTGAAATTAATTTAAATTTGTGATCATTTAAAATACAATTATCTAGATTCTTGTGCGTTTTCCTCATTTCGAATTATTTATTTAGAGAAGATACAAAAAACTTAAATTTAGACAAATAAAAACTCTTTGTTTTCTTTAATGTCGTCGATGTAGCCATATCCCGAAGTATTAACAGTTTAAAGAAAAAATTTGGGAAATCTTTTAATAAAACTGCCAATTTTTTAAATTTTGTTTCAAAGTATTTTTTATATTTTTTTGTTTTTAAAATTTGAAGCATTTTTTTTTCTTTTTTTTTAATTTCAAATTACAAGCAAATTAAAAAGACAGTTATAAGTTTAAATAAATTTTTTTCTTTGACTTACTATTGTTTTAATATTTAATACTAATTTTTTAATTTATATTTTATTTAGAATTCTAATTTATTCTTAAGTAATTTAAATATATTTCAAGTGCATTATTATTGATTACTCGTATCATTTATATTTTTATTTTTATTTTTTGTTGTGTTTTTTTATTGCTTTCAATAAGTATTTTAAATTTGACTTTATTTTTTATTTAATTCATAAAAATAACTTAAAAATAAAACTTATAAAAAACAAAAATTATTTTAGGTTTTATTTTACTATTTACAAATTTGTTTTTGAAGATCTACAACAGCTGGTTTTCAAGTTATTCCAAAACAAAATAAAACAATGTTTTTGTAATTGCTTTAGCAAAACTACATTAAAAGAAATCTACATTTTTGTTTTATTTCTATTACTATTCGTTATCTTTTTTTCAAATTTAAGCCATTTTTCATTTTATTAAATTTAATTTTGTTGATTATTTACACTTTCTTTCTTTATCACATGTGACTTAAGTTTCTTTCATTGAAAAATATTTTGTTCATTATTTTTTAACAGCCCGCTGCATGTGATGCTTCTGCCCAGGGTTGTAAACCATGTAATGCGGCCAATGGTGCTCCATTGACAGTTTGTGATGTCAGCGGCGCAGATGGTGGTGGAGCAAAACCTTTACTAATGGCCTCTGCCTGTAGTGACAACATCAAACGATTGGCAGCCTGACGTTCGGCTTCACGCTCTTCTGCTGTTTGCCGTCTACAAGTAAAAAATAGTAAAAAAAAAAAACTATTAAAAGAAGAAAAAAGTTTCAAAATTAAAAATATAAAATGGTGGTGAGCTTCTACTACAATAAGTTGTATTGAATTATTAATATCCAAATTAAAACAAAAATGTTTTTCGAGATGTAATAAAATACTTTGACTTAATAACATAAGAATTACACACGTTCAATTTATTTTAGTAAACTTAGAATTTAATAATGGAATCTAAATGGGGCTGTAACAGTAAAAGTTGCTACAATAATTTAATCGAAATAGTTTAGGCGACGGGTAATTAACATGGTTTATTGTGCATTAAAATTTAGGTAAGGAAATGACAATTCAGAGAAGCATTTTTAAAAAAATTAAGTTTTTTAATAAAAATTTGGGTAAAGGGTGACTTATTTATTTTTTAAAGAATTCATAAAATATTCATCACTATGCAACAGCAATAAAACAAAATGTTAATTTTGTCCAACACTGAAAATCGTTTTTGCATCCATTTAAGATTTAAATAGTTTTTAAATAAAAATTAAGTTAAATTTGTAATTAACTCAATCATATATTTAATTGGAAAATAAATAACAAATTCCTTTATTCAATAAAAAAAAATATTTTTATCTTCTTTTAAACCGTTTTCGCGTTAAATTTTTTTGAAGAGAAGAAGAATTTCAAGCAACAATGCCTATTTATTTAGCGTAATCATGCTACAGTGAGGAAGAGGCATCGAGGAGAGAATAGCAAATGGTGAAAGTATAGCCATTTTATTAGTTATTTTACTTCGCCGTCGAATGCGCTATGCAGAAGTACCGACGAAGGAGGCTAAGTGCAGTATTGTTAAGTTCTGAATATATATCATGTCGTTAAACAGAAAAGAACATGTTTTTTATTTTTTGGTAGCCGCAGAGGTTGTACCCTGGCCAACCTGATTTGTACTAAATGCGCTTACTACCTTGACTACCGCATCCTCATATAATTTAATATATATTTTGGACTCTGGTGTAAATTAATAATTAAGTGTAAGATATATAATTTAAATGAAAAGAAAAAATCAATATTTCTTTATAATATCTTAATTACACTATTTTTTCTAGTGTTCTATTACACTGAAAAAAAGTTAAAAAATTTTACGAAAAACTTTATTATAATAAAAAATGCTTATGGTAAAGGTGCCTTTAGACGAAATGTTTCGTACATATGACTTGTCAGATTTTCCATAACAAAACACATATGTATCCTGTAAACGGTTTAAAACATTTCTTATGTTAAATACATATGTAAAAATCATATGACAAATTTTCATTTAGAGCGTGTTCTATTTTTGTAAGACAAAGCATATGACTTCCAGTGGTGCAACTTTTTTTTTCTTCACTTATACCGTTTTTAAATGATCAAAAAGTGCAGAAACCACTAAAATCGTTGGAAGCAGAATAGAGTTGACATCTTTATTAGCATTAACAGAGCCGCTTAGCAAGCAACTGTCGTATACAATGATTAAAGGCCGGGGCATATAGAATCCGTCATACGTTAAACTTTGACAAATTCAACTGACAAGTCAATACGAGTCCGTCAACGCAGAGTACGAAAATTGGTCAACTTTTACCTTTTGACGTATGTTGAATACTTTGACAACTATCAACTGCTTCTTCTTCTTTTTTTTCTTTTAACTCCTGCTGTGTTTCAATTGTATTCTGTGATTTTAATAATATAATTTTGGTGGCAAAAATTAAATTCCCAATTAAATTAAATCAACATTTGAATAAAATATAAATTAACATTAAAAGTGAATAAAAATAGCGAGCAAACTTTGTTTTAACATCCGTCGTTATTTTAGAACAAAATTTATTTATATTAAAAGCTTTTTTATCGCAAATTCTTTAATCATTTACGTACTTACATAAGCCTATCTGGAGATGCCTAAGCAATTCGCGGATTAATTAATCACGCTAAATAAAAGTTTAAAAAAATATGTAAAATAAAAAAAATAAAAAATAAAAAAGAAATCAATATTCGGCTCTTATATATCCTTTTTATATACCCTTCACCATGTATGTAAATCTAAATTAATGAAGTAATTCTTATCAAACAAAAAAAAACAACAAATATTGGGGTGACAGTGAATAAAAACATAAGAAAACAAAAATTAAAAACTATATATAATTCTATATATAAAGTATATAAAACTATATAAAATAATAAGATTCTTCCTAGTCCAAGGCTATGTTTTTCTCTCATTCCTCAATACCAACTTTGATTTAGCTTAAGGATGACCCAATAACGTTTGTGTCGTACAACAAAGTTTTGGTAATTTCATCTTGACAACTCAGACTCATGCATCAGGTCAATAGTATAATTTCTAGAGTATCTTTTGTGTTAAAATGCTAATAGAATTTAGGAAGCTTTCTTCTTCTTAGGGTAAGAAAACGTATTACAATGTCCATATATCTTCCACTGTTTTTGTATGGAATTGAAGTATTTTAGGGAATGTCACTACAAAATACTACAAAACTTCGACTTTGTTTTAATAGAGTTATGCGATTTATCTACGGCCTTACATGTAGAAATCATATTTTAATTATGTCAATGATACTTTGAGGTCAAATTTTTAAAGTTTAATTGATCAACTTATTATTTAAAAAAATATTTTATAAAATTATAAAAAATGGTAGACCCTCTTTTACATGTAAAAGATTTGAATTTGAATATTAATCTGGGACGAATGTCATCATATTTCCTATTTACTCTTCTCTATACATGAGCCAGTCATTTCTTGTAAGAACTGCAAGGATTTGGAATAATATTCTCTCCCCTTTAGTATTTGTGGTTTTAATTAGACGGTTGTCCAAAGAAGTACTTATAACGAAATGAGCTGTTACGAACTATGTACACGAGTCGGTTATTAAGTTTGATTAATAATTTCATTATTTGTGCAAAAAAAGTAGGGAGTTAAATTTTATATGTAAAATGTACTTTAAGTTTATTGGTATAATGAGTTGCCACATACAATCTGAATTATGCGGGCCTTTTTGGCTTGCAATTCTGGAAATAAATAAATAAATATAATTTTACATAAAAATTTTAACGGCTCCTGATGGGTTAAGCACTTCTTAAAAATTTTTGGAAATTTTTTTAAACGCTTTTAAATGATACCCACACTGATATCTTAAAAAATATGATGCAAAATCATACTTTTCGATTAAAAACTCGGAAAGTATGGGCAAACGCGAATATTTTCACTTAATGTTGTTTTTTTCTGATTTTTAATTCTCTATCGCCTCGTATATTTGTGTGTTTTTTTTTATTGGAGTTACTTTACTAAATTAGATTTGTTGCAGGCGTGGTGTTTTGCCCATTTCTTCGAAAACCATCGATCTTTCTGATTTTCAATAGCAAACTTTTTTAAATTATGTCTAATCGACGCATCTAGCTCATCTAGTGCACTGGCAAAGTTGATTTTAACACTCACACGGATGGACTGATGGTCAGACGGACATCGCTTTATCGTCTTCGCTAAGCATAAGAATTCAAAATATATATACTTTGGGGGTCGAAAATGGATATTGCAGAAATTATAAACAGAATGACAAAACTAGACATTCCTTTTTTCCACCTGTGATGCAGGGTATAAAAATAGTTTCTGGAATTCCTGCAGCCTTATTCTAAAAATCGCTAAAGCCTAGATCTGCATCGCTAAAAATCTAAAAAAATCTACTTGGCGATTTTTGGATACAAATGCTACTCTCTTTTACCTTAAACTTTTGGCCATAATGTATTTTTAGATTTTTAGCGAACAAAACTTACACAATAGACTGCAGTTCTGCAAAATTATTGCTTAAAAAGGAAATGTTTATAAATAAATGTTAACTTTCTTACAGATAAATAGAAAAGATCTCAAAAAGGATGTAACGATCCAGAACAAAAATTGTGTTAAATTCTGTATATTTCAGACTTTTCTTCTTTTAACAAATAATCACATAAAATAAAGAACTTCAAACTTAAAAGTAATAATTCACTTCAAAGAGTTTAACATTCATTTTACTTAAAAATATAATAATTTTTTTAAAATTTATAGTTATGAAGTCTTTTTCCTTTTCCCAAATGACCACTTTTGACAAAACAAGCAGATGGGTGAGTCTTAAGGTAAATTATGAGGATTTTAAAGACATTTTAAACTAAAAACAGAAGTTGTGGCTTAAAAAAAAGGCAAAATCCTTTGTGGCTTTTTAACAAACAAAATCATTTTAATTACCATCTTAAGTATTTATAGGCGAAAAGTACACATTTTAAAGCAAAAAAAGTTTTTGGGAAAATACCCAGGGATAAAATCTTTGTGCTCATAAGAAGCAGCTGTTTTCTAAACACTTTGCAAAATATATTTATTATTAAAATGGTTTCTTAAAATTTCTTAAGGGAGCTGGAGAGGTTATAATAACCTTTGAAAGTTAAGTTATGTTACATTAATGGTTTTTATTTAAATTTATTACCAAATAAATATTAAAAGCCACAACGGCTTTATAAGAAAATTTAAGGAAGAAGGAAAAGTTGTTTGTTTGTTTGTTTGATGAAATTTAAGTTTTTCTTCAAAAAATTTGCTTTTAAATTTAATAGATCTAATAAAAGTAAAGTGGGTTATTTGACATTAGTAACGTTGAATACAATGTACTGGCTAAAGGATTTTATCATTGGTACAAGTGGTCCTTGAAAGAATATGTCAACGTGCTGAAATAGTGTAGATGCATTTTCCAATTACTAAATACAAACTTGGGTCAGGTAATTTTTTGCCTGATACAGAAAATATTGCATGATTATTTCATTAAAAATGAAAATAAAATATTAAATCATGCTATTTTGTCTATGAATCTTTCTGCTGTGTGTGTAGAATCCTAATAATGATGAATGCCACAACAATTTAAATTTAGGTAAAAATTAAATATTTTGTATCTTAAAATTAAATATTTCTTTATTTAAAAATGTTTTAAGTCTGCCAACAGTTGTTAACAACCAAAAATATTGATCCAATTAATTCATTCGTTTGTTCATTCGTATTTTTCTTTCAAATCATTGAATTGTTTTAAATGTTTATAAAATAATGTTACACTTTTTCTATGACTTTATTTTAGTTGTTATCTACACGCAATAATTTATGTCATTAAACTTGATAAAATAATAAGGAAAATAAAAAATATTTAAATTATAAAAATTTAACGTAACTTTTGTTAAGAAAAATCTATGCCGAAAATAAAAAAATATGAAAATTTTTGCTTAACGCAAGTTGAGACATATACTTTGTTTGTGCTTGAATAATCGTTTGTTACAAGTATCAGCATCAGTTGACATACAAATAAATGTAAAATGAGTCACTCTGCTCAATCCAAAAATTGCGGAGGGTAAAAAACTTAACCAACGTAAGTCAATTAAAATATTTATTAAACTTATAATTAAGTTATACAAATGTTTGTTAAAGTCAACATACGAGGGCTGCTCTATATATTTCTAGCCTAATAGTGAAAATGCGAATATTTATAATCAAAAATGGTTTTATTTTTTTTTAAAGTATTCTCCAGCATGATTTATACACTTTTGCATGCGCTCAAACCAGTTGTCGAAGCACTTTTTCCACTCCGATTTAGACACCTCTAAAACATCGTTTTTGAACACTTCAACAGCTTTTTCTGGCGACGAAAATCGTTATTAGGTGCCAAGTCAGGGCTGTATGGCGGATGACCTATTAATTCGACGTTTTGGCCGTTCAAAAACGCTCTGGTTTGAGCCGATGTGTGAGAGCTCGCATTGTCATGGCGAACAAGGGTTCGTCTTCTCTTTTTGGTTTTTCGAATTTCTCCGATGACTTCAGGCAAAAAAATTGTAGTGTACCAATCAGAAGTGACCGCCCTACGTTGTTCAAGCGGAACAGTCGCCACATGACCAGTTTTGACGAAGAAACAGGCGACCATTTGCTTCGAAGTGCTTCTTCCACGAACAACTTTCGTTGGATTTTGCTCGTCTTTGAAGACCCACACGTTCGATTGTTGTTTCGTTTCGGGCTCATACGCATAGATCCATGATTCGTCACCTGTGACGATCTTATAAACGTCTTTGAAGCACCGCAATCGTATTTTTGCATCATTTCTTTGCACCAATCGACACGAGCCTTTTTTTGAGCGACTTTCAAATTGTGCGGGATTCAACTAGAACAAACCTTTTTTACGGCCAGGTGTTCATGCAGTATCGAATGTATGCTGGTGAAAGAAATGTCCAAGGATGTGTCTATCTCTCGGTATATCGCATGTCGATCTTGCATTATGAATTCACGCACGGCATCAATGTTCTCTGGCACAACAGCCGTTTTTGGACGACCTTTACGGAATTCGTCTTTGAGCGAGCTTCGGCCACGATTAAATTCATTATACCAATTTTTCACAGTGCTATAGGATGATGCTTCATCGCCATACAAAGATTTAAGTTCATCAATGCACTCTTGTCGTAATAATCCACGTTACGATTATGCTTAAAAATGACAAACTTTCCAATGGAAATGTCAGATTGTACTTGGCAGCACTCAGTGAATAAAAAGAAATAAATTTTTTCTTTATTTTTTTTCCTTGTTACAATTTAACACTTTTTATAATTTAAATTATTTAATATTTGAAGTTGGATAATAATTTAAAAATTTTTGAGATTATTTTTGTCGTGCTTCTCTAAATTTTACACACACAAAAAATATATTTTTTCAATACTTCAACTTGAAGCCATTAGAAACAGAAATATTTTACAAATCAAAGTCAGAAATTCATTTAACCTCTGACTGTTGATTTAACTATTTTATTCGCTTTAATAAAATTTTCGTGAATATAATGAATTTTTTAATTTTTTTTACGAAAAACATTTGCTATATTAACGAAATAATTTGTTGGTTGTGTAATAAACTATTTTTTTTTCACTTCTACACCTGCAATTAAATCAATCATGATTTGCTACAATTTCTTTAAGTCGGTCTTAGTCACCTCTCTCTATAACCGTAACAGCTAAAAACTTGACTTTTTTACAGAAAGTCTATCATAATGACTGCTGACTTTGTCCCTATTGAGACTTGCTTAAATGGCAAAATTATCGTTTACTCAGTATCTGCTTTTTATCACTAAAATCATATTTGATGATAAATAGAATATAAACGTTTATGTGCATCATTTTTGTTTTACTTTTAATGAGTTAATTTTTTTTTATCAATAAGCTATTGTTTCATATCTACAAAAGTTTCAAATTACATTTTAACACTCTTTGAAATTAATATTGATTCTCATATGAGAATAAATAAATAACTTAAGTTTCATTTTGTTTTCTTAAAATCATGGCACACATCTTTCATAAATGAATTTATAATTAATAACTATTTTGCTAGAAAATTACAAATTTTACCAACAAGACTTGTTGACATCAAAAGTGAAAAGTAATTTAATTAAATATTTCATTCATTTACACACACACAGTTACATTTAACTATTTCTATAAATTTGTTGAAAGATTATCCAAATTTTCTTATATGAAAATGTTAAAACAAATTCTATGCAACAATAAAAAAGTTGAATATTAAAATGATTTACGTTTACAGGCGAAATGAAAACTTTCAAAAGAAACTTTATCTTAATCACGTTTATTTTTACTCAATCCCCAACCCTATCCAAAAAAAAAAAACTTTTTTTACATTATTAAAACAATGTTGAATGAAGTATTCAATATGGCCTTAACATCCAACCCCCGGCATCAATTTAACAATTTTCACTCCCACTATTTTATTACAAAATACATATTTACTTTTTAGGAAAAACATAAATAATTATTTCATTTGCTAAAGTCTTTTCAAACTGAGCATTACTCGTATATAACGGTTGAATAATAATTATTATTGCGCAAACTCCTAATTTTTAGAATATTATACTTTGGGAATGGAAAGAGAAAGGTTTACATAAAGTTTTTTTTTTTTGGTTTTGTTTTCTTTGGCACTAAAAATATTATAATTATCCATAAATTATTAATAAGTACCTAAAACAGATAATAGACAAAATTGTTTCTATTTTTTGTGTTTCAGGCATTTAAATATAATTATGGAATAAATTTTGTCTACTTAAATGTTTGTCTTTATAATAAAAGGACTCAGGTTAATATAAAGAAAAAACCATTAACTTCTTGCTGGAAATTTTAAAGAAAATGCTTTATTTTAAAAACGGGAAAAATATTCTCTTTAAATCACACAAACATAATTTAATATAATCACACTTTAAGAATTAACTCCTTTATCTGTGTTATTATATTTTAATTTAACTTTTAGTTTAACAAACATTTGTTTAATGTTGACTTTAAGTTTTATTAAAGTTTTAATTGTCTTTATAAATATTTTAATTAGTTTTTTATATTCCTCGCTACAGGTGGAAAAAGGAAATGTCTAAGTTTGTCATTCTGATCTCACCGATCTCATAAAGTATATATATTCTAAGTTTTTATGCACAGCAAGTTGGATTGAGCGATGTCCACCTGTACCTGTTCGTGTTCGTGTTTAAACCAACTTTTAAAAGGCACTAAATGTGCTAGAGAAAATTTAAATACTCCAATCGATCAGATTTAGTTTCCACATAGACCTTGCTATTGAAAATCAGCAAGTTCGGTCTATGTACTTCGAGGCAGCGGATAAAACACAACGCCTGCCTCTAATCTCTTTATTTCGTTTGAAAAAAATCTAATTTAATGAAGTAACTTCAGTCAAAAAGCCAAAGATATATGGGGCGATAGAGAAAAGGTGAATCTCAAATGAAAAAATTGGCGCTTGCCAATTTTCCCAAATTATGGGCGTCTGAACGTTTTGTAGAAAGTACGCTTGTGCACCACATTTTAAAGATATCAATATTGGTATCATTTAAAAGCTTTTAAAAAGTCCTTTCAGAAAATGCTAAAATAATTAATATGCTTTAACCATTAAAAGCTGACATTGTAAAATTACACATCGTACTTAATTTTTATTTTTCTAATTTTCAATTTATCTGTCACCCCAATATTTTTTTTCTTGAGTTTGAATTACTTCACTAAACCAGATTAAAATATTTGCTCCATTTGGTTGTGTTATTAAAATGATTTTTTTTAACTAAATATTTACCAACTTTTGTATTTGTTTTACTAAAAACAATATTTGAATTTTTCAATATCAATTTCGTAATTAAATTTGATTTTTTTCTTTTAAAGAACATAAATGAATACTAACTTTGGCTTTTTTAATTACATCAGTTTTACAGAAAGAATATAAATCAGAAATTTAGCAATTTATGTTAAACTTCAAAATTCTTAAATCAAGAAACTTCATCAGGATTTTTTTACATGTTCCTTTGAGTTGTTTATGATCAACACTAACATTAATAAAATCAATTAAAACATTAATAAAACTTAAAATTAAATTTAAACAAAATGTTTGTTAAAATAAATATTCAAAACTTATGCTGTGTTGTTAGCCATCATAAATCTTATTTTGTAATAAAATAATTAATGAAATATTTTTATGTGTTTAAAAAATTTTACCGCCTTCTTCGTGGCACATCTATTCTATTTTAAGCTTTGTAAGTTTTACTTTCTTAACCATTATTTATGTTGTTTGTTTACCTTTTTTTATAAACTATAAATTCGTAAATACTATTTTAATACGAGGGCTGCTATATATATTTCTGGCCTGGCAACACTGAGTGCTGCCAAGTGCAATCATTTCCATTGGAAAGTTTGTCATTTTTAAGCATAATCGTACTCAAAACGTTTTGACGTACGACCATTATTTGTGTTGTTTACAGTGACTTGAAAAAATTAATGTAGAAAAAAATGGAACTAACTCGTGAACATTTTCGTGCCATCATTTTTCACAACTTTCAACGTGGATTATCACGACAATAGTGCATTGATGAACTTAAATCTTTGTACGGCGATGAAGCATCATCCTATAGCACTGTGAAAAATTGGTATAATGAATTTAATCGTGGCCGAAGCTCGTTCAAAGACGAATTCCGTGAAGGTCGTCCAAAAACGGCTGTTGTGCCAGAGAACATTGATGCCGTGTGTGAACTTATAATGCGAGATCGACATGCGACATACCGAGAGATAGAGACATCCTTGGACATTTCTTCCACCAGCATACATTCGATACTGCATGAACACCTGGCCGTAAAAAAGGTTTGTTCTCGTTGGATCCCGCACAATTTGAAAGTCGCTCAAAAAAAGGCTCGTGTCGATTGGTGCAAAGAAATGTTGCAAAAATACGATTGCGGTGCTTCAAAAGACGTTTATAAGATCGTCACAGGTGACGAATCATGGATCTATGCGTATGAGCCCGAAACGAAACAACAAACGACCGTGTGGGTCTTCAAAGACGAGCAAAATCCAACGAAAGTTGTTCGTGGAAGAAGCACTTCGAAGCACTTCGAAGGACTTCCTCTTGTTTCCGCACATCAAGAAAAAAATGCGTGGTCAACGAGTTTCGTCGCCAGAAGAAGCTGTTGAAGTGTTCAACAACCATGTTTTAAAGGTGTCTCAATCAGAGTGGAAAAAGTGCTTCGACAACTGGTTTGAGCGCATGCAAAAGTGTATAAATCATGCTGGAGAATACTTTGAAAAACAATAAAACCATTTTTGATTATAAATATTTGCATTTTCACTATTACGCCAGAAATATATAGAGCAGCCCTCGTAAATAAATTATTTTTTTTTAAGAACTCATGCACTCATTCTATACGAATTGTCATTCGAGTTAATTGCAAAATGCAAAGGCTTCTTTAAACAAATTAATATTAATGATATAATTATTTTTCTACAACTAATTAGAACAATTTAAATCCAAATTCTAATTTATGCCCCAATTGATAAATTATTAAAAAAAAATTTGCATAAAGAATTCTTCTTAACCGCGCGCAAGTAAAGTTTACTGCCAACAAGTTATGGGATGAGTTTGTCAAGTGTCAAAACAAAGCGTCTCAGTTTTACACAAATTTGTTTCATATTGACAGTTTCGCGTCAATTGTAAATTAAATGTACATTCACCGAGCAAGTGATGTTATTCAGTTCAAACAATTAACGTTTCATGTCGTCTTTTTCCGATACGATTACGGATGTGACGCATTCAACTCTAGTTTAAACAAGTAAAAGTGCTATATTCGGCTATGCCGAATCTTATATTTACTTGCTCATATATGTAAATCTAGTTTAGTGAAGTAACTCGAATCAAAAAACAAATATTGAGGTAACAGAGAATTCTAATTTAATTTTTAAAGCAAAAAGAAAAAAAAATTAAGTGCCAGATATTATTTTACATAAAAATATCATCGGCTCTTAAGGGGTTAAGCATTTTCTGTTATTTTTTAGTATATCCTAAAAGATCCCTTCAAAAGCTTTTCAATGGTATTCATGTTGATATCTCAAAAAAATATGCTTCAAAATCGTTTTTTCTATGAAAAGTTCAAGGGGCCATAATTCAGAAAATATGGGCGAGCGCCAATTTCTTCACTAAATGTTTTTCCTTATTTTTTTTATTCTCTATCGCCCTCCACATATATTTGATTTTATTTTTTTTGTTTGAGTAGAGTTACTCTGTTGTTCCAAATGACATAGAGAAATTACAGGCAGTCGTGGTGTTTTGCCCACTGGTTCGAAGGGCACAAACCGATCTTGCATCATTTTCGAAACTATGTCTGATCGATTGGCGTATTTAAAGTTTTTCTAGCTCATCTAGTGCCTTGGCAAAGTTAATTTCAACACGAACACGGACGGACAGATGGACATCGTTCAATCGACTTCGCAATTTGCTACTCATTTCATTTCTTATATAATAAATTCTTAAATTGAGCATTTGTTTTGTCTTTTATCTATTTCGCTATACTGGAAATGATCTTGATCTTTTTTAAAAAGCCGCTTTAAATTAAACAAATCTTCTCTTTGCTTTCGCTCTTCAATTGCTTGAATCGTACAAAAGCAAAGTTTTTAAAAAATAATTTTAACAACATTAATTTCTACACATAAATTTTATTTAATTAATCTTAATTTTGATTCATATCAAAACTATTAGTGGTTAAATTTTATCCAGTAAAATATATTTATCAAATACAACTAAAATCAATTTACTTTTCTCAAAACAATTTTATGAAAAACTCATTTATAACGGTTGCAGAAACAACAAAAATAACTAAAAGAAACTTTATCATTTTCAACCATAAACTTGTATAAATTTTTAATTAGAAATTTATTTCAAATTTTCAACACCACATCCTTTATATTGAAAAAACACACACTAAAACTCCTTACAGTTATTGTTTTCCTTATTGTTTTCTAATGAGGGTTTTGTTGTTTTTGCTAAGAAGACAAATTATAGTTGGTAGATTTCAGGTGGTAAATTAATTTGCTTTGTGTACAAATATTTTATATTTTAAACGTAACAATGCCAACCGATATGTTACAGTGTTTTAATTTCAAGAAAATATATGTTTTCACTAATTAAATTATTTTATTTTCTTTTGTTTTACCTTTTTTCTTGTTGTGGCAGAGTAAAGTTAAGGAAGATTTATTTCTTTAAGGGGAAAATATAAAAACAAGCAACAGCAATAACAATAACAATTATATTTAATTATATTTAATGTTTTAGCAACAAATGAACAAAAAATTTAACTTGACATACAACAGATCTAAAGCTGTCAAATTGAACGACATCAAAACATTTGTAATCAGCATAAACGAAAAGCAGTTTTTGATTTTATTATTATTTTTTTTTTATAAATTTAAGGGTAGAAAAATTAGTTGTTATTGTAATATTAAGTTCTTGTTTTTAGTGTTTCAATTATTCAAACAAATGCATGTTCATTTCATTCATTTATCGATTTAAATGTCTGCCATTTTGCTTCTGTCTTTAGATTGTGGTACCTGTTCGTTTTAATAAAAATAAAAAAGGGGAAAACATTATTTATTCCGAATAAATAAAAGGTTCATATCGCGTAGAGTCAAGTAAGTACTTGATGTTATTTCTGCTGCTTTAATCTTCCTAAAGACAAATTATATTACGAACGCAGGAAAATGATACAACTTTGATTTTAACATGAGTGTTTACTTGTCCTTTCCTGGTCTTTTGTTTTAGTAAATTGAGAAAATTGAGTGGATTAAATTAACAAAAAACCGAATAATCTTTTCAATATTTCGCTGTAGACCTTAGGAATGTCAAAATAGTGAGCAAGTTGATTATATACACATGAAGAAAAATCGTATTTAATTACTGAACTCATAAACTCAAATATTTTTTTTATTAAAATAAAACCTGTCACATAATTAATGTAATTGAATACCCAAATTCTTAAATTTCTGATTGAAAAAAAAGCATATTTATATTAAAAAGAAATTGAAATAAAAAATTTAACAACAACATTAACGAAAGCAATTAACATAAAATAAAGTGAATTTCACAGAGAAAATATTATGATAGAAACTAATTAAGACGTCAAAGAAATAGCGTTTTAAGCCACACAACTTATGCCACCCACACTGAATATTCTATTCTAAAGATTCCGGATTACACAGAAAAAGAATTTGTATTTATTTGTTAAATTCATAAGCTCGAATAAATTTTTTATTGAAATAGGATCCATCACACAAGTAATAAATGTAAATAATAGAGTTCGGGAAACCCCAGGGAAATTTTGGTTAAATTCTATGAGAAAGCACATGGACGATACCCTTAATCGCAAACTTTTTCCGAATGGGGCCGTGCTGTGTGCTTTCGCACAGGCGTACTGCTGAACCTGCTACGTCATCTGTAATTATGGGTGATATATATATTAAGGAATCAGATCGTTACTACAACGGAATGTGCTCTTATGAAATCAGAGATCTTGTTCCTGAAAACCATAATTTCATACCCGCAACGTGATCTGCGTCAAGAGCGCATTCCTTTGTGGTCGATTGGCCAGTGAATCGCACAACGCATTACAGAGAAAATTCATTTTTTAGCCGAACAGTTCGTATGTGGAATAAACTCCCTGCAGAGGTCTTTCCTGCCACTTTCAATGTGCAAAGATTCAAATCAAATGTCCACAAGCACTACTCCCTCTATCCGCCTTCCCACAACCTAATTTCCTAGTTCTGGCACAATGCATTGCATAAGTAGGGGTCATCTCCTGAGTGCTGGTCCTAATTAAAAAAAAATTCCCGAGAAGCGGGAAGTTTAAAATCATTAGCACTTTAAAAAAATGTACGGATTGTTTTTCAAACATTTAAGTTGTGGCATTTAAAAATTTCCAAATATCTCGCTTTGTGTGAGTTCTACTACATCTATACATTTGTATATGAAATATTTTTTGAAAATTTTGATGTTAACGTAGATAGTAATTGATATGAAATATAAAACACATATTTTTAGAATTTTTGTCTGTCTGTGTTCGAATCACGTAAAAACTGCTGAATGGATTTGAATACAATATTGTGAGGAGGTCCCCTAGGACCTTGACTCGAATATAGAACAATTTTTATTTCACACAAATGTGAAGTCACCCAATTTTATCGGTATAATGGTAATATAACAGTTGTCGGAAAATTTTATTTATGTAGATGGAAAGTTTTTAATACTGTTTACAACAAATATTTAAAACCATATTTTTCTAAATTTTAATTTTATGATAATTAGAAATGAAATGCGGACGAAGTCGTGAGCACTGCTAGTAAGATATAAAACAGAACAAAAGGTTACTGATTTGTTTAAAAAGGAATTTGAGTTATTAAAAACCAATAACATTTAAAACAGGAACATAGATAATCTTTATAACGCATTGTCGACAACAAAACCTACTTCAGTAGAAAGTGAAAGGGTTTTTTCTATGGTTGGAAATTTTGCGACGAAAACAAGCAACAGTATGTCTAGTGAGCGAATTGTTAAATGCAGTTCTAAAATCATATATTTCAAAAAATAATTAATAGAATACTTTTGCAGTATTTTTATCTTTGTTATCTCTCGTTATGTCGTCTAAATGTCGTCTCACCTAAATTGGCCAAGTAGGAGTGGAACTCAAACATGACGGGTTCCGTAAAAAATTCAGCCGATTGCTTAATGCGGCTTAAAAGATAAAGACATATTCATCAAAATCACATCTTTTATGGGACACCCTTTAAATTTAAATTTTATTTTAAACAGTCATTATCATAGTTGCCATAGTAATACTGTGTAAATGTCAAAGATACGCCTATTATGGATTAAAAATAAGGTCAGACACGTAGAAATCACATCTCCTTGGAGACACCCTATAATTTTTAACTTCATTTTATTATTTGTTGTTGAAGTGGACATAATGTAAAATAAATAACAAAATCATCATTTCAATAAATAGAGGGTTTTGACAGAAGCCCTAACATTGTAGCGTTACTTTTTTACACTTTTAAGTAAGGAACCCTAAAAAAAATAAGTTTTATTTTTTTGAATTAATGAAGATTAAACAGAGAAAAACTATCTTAGAAATTATTCTATGGTTGAAATAGGCTGTCTTACAAAACGTCAGTTGCTTTGTATTCGATGGGCACTAGGAGGGTGCTGTCATATATATGAATAATTTTCATATCTTAATTTGTTAAAAAAAAATTTAATATACCCTTCTCTCGAAATTAAATATACGTGAATCTAAGCCGGCTTTAAAGGTCTTATTTGGTTACAATATGAAAATAGTTAAACCAAATAATTTATTAAAAAATTAATTATGAAAAATCCTAATTATTAATGATATTTAATTTGCAGCGGCTAAAGTTTTTTTTTCGCAAGTTACCAATCAAAGGGCAACTTAGAAGTCAACTTGCTTATTATTAAAAAAGTCTTTTTATACCCTTAACCACAGGTGAAAAGAGTTTAAGTTTGTCGTTCCGTTTGTAATTTCTATAACATTCATTTCTGACCCCATAAGGTATAAATATTCTAACTTCTTATGCATAGCGAAGTCGATTAAGCGATGTACGTCTGTCCGTCCGTGTTAGAGCTAGAGAAAATTTAAAAAATAATTTCGAAAATTTTGCTATTGAAAATTAGTAAGATCGGTACATGTCCTTCGAGGCAGTGAGTTAAACACTACCCCTGCCTTTACTTTTTGTAAATCATTTGAAACAATGAAGTAAATTCAGTCAACGATAAAAAAACAATTATAAGAAGCGATAGAATTAAAAAATAGAAAAAGAACATCCAGTGAAAAAATGGCGCTCGCCCATATTTTACGAGTTACGGGCTTCTGAAATTTTTATAAAAAAGTGCGATTGTCAATACGGTCCATATGGGCATCATATTAAAGATTTTGAAGAGATATTTTAGGAAATACAAAAATTTTTTAAATGCTTAACCCATAAAAAACCGATGGCATTTTTTATGCAAAATTTAATAAAGTACTAAATTTTTTCTTATTTTATAATTCACTGTCACCCCAATATTTTTTTCTTTATTGTTTGGAGTTACTTTACTTGACTAGATTTGAATACACGGTGAAGGGCAATACTCTTATTTGTTTTAAATTTTGTGTTCAATTGTATAAAAATAACTTTTTGATTAAAAAAAAAGGTTTTATTAATGTTATTTATTCAAAGTATTGCAAATACTAGACTTGCCTTAGTCAAGTAAGTGAAACATCCGTGTAAGATATTCGAATATTCTTAAATTTTTCGAACACTGTCTTGTGAATTTCACACTTTTTCTAATTAAATTTTTTATTAATTAAAACTTTTTAAATCACGGGAATATTTTTTTAAATTTAACTTTAAACTTTAAAAATCGTGCTAATTATCCCGACCGAATTATTAAAATCACCGATATTGACTATTGAAGGTGAAAGCACGTTTCGATGGCCATTTCGCTACCGCTTACTTAGCTCTTCAGGAAACTTCTCACTTACATTTTAAATAAACTAAAGATTTTTCTCCAAACAATAAAGTAAAGACAAAAATCAAAGTTTAAGCAAAAACAACAATAATCAACTTTGATTTTATTTTTCTTTATCCACTGTATACGGCTGACTTTTTTTCGGCTCTTTTATACAGTTAAAAGATGTTGAAAAATAAAAAGAAAACAACAATAAAACATCATAAAACACTATGATAATTTATTTTTGTTTTTTACACGGGCACTTGCAATTTAATAATTAAAACTTTTTAAATCACGGGAATATTTTTTTTAAATTTAACTTTAAACTTTAAAAATCGTGCTAATTATCCCGACCGAATTATTGTTGTTTTTGCTTAAACTTTGATTTTTGTCTTTACTTTATTGTTTGGACAAAAATCTTTAGTTTATTTAAAATGTAAGTGAGAAGTTTCCTGAATTTTTTATTATTCATCTAATTTTAACTTCGATGGAAATTTATAACTATAGAGTAGTACCGGCAAAGAAGGATGCTTTGATATTAATATCTACTAAAGCAGGGGTTCTCATCAAATTTCTACTCACGGACCCCTAGTAAACTATTTTTTTTTCGCGAACTCCTCTGAAGCCCAAGTTCAAAATAAATCTTTTATTATTTTTGAAAACACTGTTTTTTCGATTCTTCATTCGGACCCCTTGGATGGTTGCTACGGACCCCCATTTGAGAACCGTTGTACTAAAGGTTTTTAATTGTTTTCAGATTGAAATTTAAGAAAATCTGTAATTGTTTTAACGTAATATTTAATTGAATATTAATAACAAAATTTTCTTATTTAATAATTATTTGAATAAATCACATAATTAATTTAAAATAAAGAAAATAATTTTTTAATAAAAAATTAGGACAATTAAAAATTTAATTAAATTTAAATATAAAAAATAAAATGTTTATTGAAAGTAAAAATTTCTGTTCTCTAAAATCATCTTAACTACATCACCACCCACAGAAAGTTTTTATAGTTGGTAATTTTAAAAAACCAACTTGAGTGTTAAAAAAGGAGTCTTTAAATTCCTACAAAATAAAATAAAATCAAAAGATTGCAAAAGATCTTATTTTAATAAATTTTCTAAATGCCAGCTTATTTTTCCCATTGCATGAAAGTTAGCAAAGGTTTCTAAAATATACACAAATCTAAGCCGGGGAAATGTCTTTGCAGCAGTTCTTGAGTTCATTCATTTGTTCACAAACTTTTTTTTTGGTAATAAGAATAAATTTTTCAATTTAATAAATTTATGAAAAAAATTTTTAACTAAAATAAATTAAATGAATAATAATCATGTTGTATATATTTTAATTGATTTCGATTTTTTTTACAGCAAAATTTTATTTATTTTTTAGCTATAAAAATAAAACGGCTCATTAAATTTTACGACTTACATAAAATAATCATTTGAATTTTTTATAATAATAATTAAAATCATATTAAAACTCATTTAGCAATAACAAAATTTATTATAATTTTAAATTAAACTCCACAATTGACCAATTATTTTTAAAATATATTTATAAAAAGTTAAAAAAAAACAACAACATATTAATTTTTGTAAAGAAAAATTTTAATTAAAATTAATTTGGGAACTGCACAACAATCGCCATCATTTCCGTTGATAATTTAAATTCTACATGACTACAATTGCTTGTGAATTTAAATTATAATTAATTTCTAAACTCTAAAAGTAAAATAAAAACATCAGGAAAATTTAAATAATTCTAATTTAATTATTAATAGTTATCTTCCGTTGCCATCAATCATATAATGAAAAAAACTACAAAAAACAACAAAAAATAGACTTAATGATTAAAAACCAGGTAATAAATTTCTATATCATGTTGACATCAGTTAAAATTATAAATTTTTTTGTAACAAAAAAAAAATCATTTTAAATAAAATCTCATTCGTAAGTAAATAATAAAAAAGCAAAAATATTATTTATTTCTAAATGTTCAAAATGCATGTTTTAAATCATTTAACCAAAATATGTACGAATTTCCTTTGTTAATGAGTCAATGGAATGACCAACAGCTATTAGAGTCTATTTTATTTAAACAAAAAAAAAAAAAAAAAACAGAAAAAACTCAATTAAGCTTCAATTATGAACACGTTTATAATTATTTTTTATTACTATTTTGACTGTGGCGTTGACTAGTTTTCGAGCAATTGTAGAAGACACAATTAATTCACTTCCATTTTGTTTTTGTCTTTAATATGTTAAAATGCCAGTGACAAAAATGGAGTTGTTTTTTTGGTTTTTGATAGAAACGTGTATTTTGCCACCCCCATTAAATTTATTATGTTTCATTAACACTAATGAGGGTTGTTGGCATTTTATTTAAGCATTTTTTTTTTGTAGAATAATTATTAAGGTTTCTAAAATTAATCATCTTACAAAATGGCTGTCATTTGCAACTTTTATTTATACAAACTGGAATAAACATTAATAGAAATAAATTTTCTCTATAAATTTATATAAGCGTGACAACGGCTTAGTTTATGAAAAATTAAGAAAATTGAAAGCTTAAAAACATTAAGAAGAGACAACTATATAAGAATCCCTACAAGAACAATGACCATCATTTCAAATGACAATCACTGATGATGGATATATCAATCACTGCGTAGAACAAAGTTTCTATCACATTCTTAAAAGAAAAATGAAAAACTTGATGTAAACACTTGTATATGTGTGACGTCTGTACCAAACATGCTACTTTTCTTACAAAAAATGAAATGAAAATTTTGCTTGATTTAAAATCAAAACTTCTTATAAGCTATATTTTGAACTTTGCTAATCAAGTTTGAATAAAAACAAGTAAAAACTCAGATTTAATTAACAAAAAAAAAAAAATTTAAATTTAATTCGAAAAGCGGCAACGCTGTTTCAGTATAAAATTATTGCAAATGTTTTAGAACATAATTTTGTATATATAAGTTTCCCTCACGAATACGATGGTTAGCTTTTTTACTGATTTTATTAAGTCATAAACACAAAACTTATTTTGATTTATAAAACCCACAAAATTAATTCGACATAAAAATCTCATCGGCTCTTAATGGGTTAAGCATCTTTAAAAAATTTAAGTAATTCCTGAAAGATCTTCCCAAAAGCTTTAAAATGATACCTATATCGATATCTTAAAACAAATGTTGCACAACCGTACTTTCTATAAAAAGTGCGGGAGCGCATAACTCTGAAAATATGGGTGGGCGCCAATTTTTTTTTTGTTTATTTTATTAAAGAATTGTTTTAATTTAATTTTTTAATTCTCTATCGCCCCATATATTTGTTTTTTTTTTATTGGAGTGTCTTTATTGTTCCAAATAATATTAAAAATTAGAGGAGGCGTGGTGTTTTGCCTGCTGCCCCAAAGAACATGGACCGATGTTGCTGATTTTTAATAGCAAAATTTTCGAAACTATTTAAATTTTCTAAAGGAAAAGTTGATTTCAACCTCAACACGGACACACAGATGATCTCAGAATATTTATACTTTATGGAGTAGGAAGTGGATATTGTAGAAATTACAAACGGAATGACACTTAGATATACCCTCTTTCCGTTTGTGGTGAAGGGTATACAAATTGTATTAAGTTAATCAAATCTGTTCCGCCAGTAAATATTATACTGTTGTCATACCTCTCAGTGGAGATGTTCTCACATTGAAAGCGCTCGCCAAACGTATCAAATAAAGAGCCAGTGACGACAATTTTCACCGAAAGGTATGACCAATTGTGTCAAGAACACAACGACATATTTAAGCAGCCAATTTTACTACTTAATGCGCTGCCAAAATACAATTTTTCAATTGCAAAGCGTTAGCATCATGCCCTTTGGATTTGCTTTATTCTTTAGCTTTCGTGTGATCATGAGAATTTCGTAAGTAATTTTTGACACGCTGATTTATGTTTGACTGTAAAAGTTGTCTAATGTTCTATTTTGCGCTAAAAGGTTTTTTTTAAAGCTTTTTAATATTTTAATTTTATTGTTGAAAATTTAATAGATCTTCCGTTTTTACGTTCACTGGCGTACTTAGTTTCACCCCATGTTATCTGAGCCCAGTCCAAAAGCCGGTAAAATAAAAAATTATTTATAGCCTTGTATTTCTTATAAGCCGTTAAGCCGCAATGATGCTCAGACCACGATTTTCTGCGGCTTCAACTAACGCAGTAACGACTTTCACACCCTTTCCTTACGTTCTTTACTTTTTTTCCTTCCAGGCTTCATTGACGTTTAGACTACGATTTCTATACTACACAGGCTTTATAACCATCTCATCTGATGTGAAGTGAAATATTTTCAAATATTTGGTATTCGTATTTTCACATTTAAATGTTTTTATTTAAAAAATTATGAATTGTGAAAGTCACAACAGTAAATCTGCAAATGGACATGGAATCACAAAACATCCCGAATTTTTAAGAATTAAGAAACACAGAATTATCTGATTTGAATTCATACTACGGAGGTACTTTTTTGGTACTTTTATTCAAAAAAAATAATAATTTTGAGTATCAACATGACAAGAACCCCTTTAAGCCAAAATGATTTCTGGAAGTCGTAAAAAATGCTTAAATTTATTTTCTTAATTTTCTTTTTTCCTTTAAGGTTCTATAAGCAAAACAAAAGTTATAAACACACAGGTACTGAAATCCATCAAGAATAATTTTGTGCAAATTTTTTACAAAATGTTTATCATTGTAAAAATTTCAATTAAAAATAAAAGTCTATGTATTTTTCATTAAAAATGAATAAATGTATTCTTAAAAAAAATTCTCTAAAAACATTAAAATCTCTACATTTTCATTACAGTTTTCAACTAAATTTGGTACTTTTAGTTTAAAAAATACTATTTTTCGATAGAAAATTTATCTTAATTTAATTCCATTGCAAACAAACCTTTGCATGTTTAAGAATTTAAAGCAGAGAAAATCAATTTAATTTTTGCAGCTCAAAATATTTATAAAATCTTTGAAAAAATTCTATAAAAACTTACCTCCATTTCGTTCGGCGGTTTTGAAACCACGTTTTCACTTGAGCATCAGTCATTTTTAAACCTCTCGCTAATGCGGCTCTTTCTGCAGATGCTAAATATTTTTGCTTGTGAAACCGCTTTTCCAGTTCGGCCACCTGTATGCGTGTAAACGAAGTTCTAGGCTTTTTCCTCTTTGGCGGTGTGCGATTTTGATACGGATGACCAATACGACGGGCAATGGGAAAGGCAGCTGTAAATAAAAAATAAAAATTTTATGAACAATTAAAATGACACAACTTAATCAATAACAAAGTGAAATAAAAAAACAAACATTTTAAAGGAAAAAGAAATCCTTTAATTGTTTTTTTATTTTCAAAGGTACAAACAATTAACGCAACGATAAATTTTCCCAGATAACGAGCAATTTCCGATATTTACTTCCGGGCATATCCTTATGAAAATAACAAAAACAATTAACTTAAATCCTTCAGCCTCTACCTGGGGTGCGTGAACAAGTGTTTAAGTGGGAACAATGAAAAAAGGAAGGAAGAAAGGATAAGGAATTTAAGAAAAAGGTTTCCATGCACAACATAACAATTTAAATGGTTGCACATACAAACATTCAAACCGACTCAAATATTGACTTAATTATTGCTCAGGTTATGATATGACTAGTGGAGGAGTGACTCTACCTGCTGTGAAATCAATTAGACGTTTTACTATTTTTCAAACGATACAAAGAGTTTAAGTATTTTTTTTTTTCTTTACTTCGAATTTGTAATGGTCTACAAATATTCTAATTGTTCTTGTTTTGTTGTTGTATTTATGTTGCGTTCAAATAGAAAATGTCCTGCTTGAAATTTCACTTTAAATGTGTTTAATTTATATTGTTGTTGTTGTTTTTGTTATTGGATATTAACGCACGCGACTATTTATGTTGTCGAATAGTGTTTTTGTGATGCCTTAAGTTGAGTCATTTGTTAGGTGACATAAAATACAACAAAAACATTCAAGAAATATTTGTTTGTTAAAAGAAATGAATGAATTAAATAAGTGGCTCGATGGCTGGCTGGATGTTTGGGCTGGCTTGTTAGCTGTTTTGGCTGACTGACTGACCCAGACTTAAGTTTTTTGTCACATAACATGCTAATGCACCGATTACAGGGGACAGACAGCCACTGATGGCTGGCTTGATGATGCGACGGTGGGACAAACATACAACCCAACATTTTAAAATTCTTTAAGTTCATAAAAGTTGTTGTGTTTGTTAACGTCGTCATTATTATTGTTGCCGTTTTATACGTTTGGCTTTTATAAGGTGCGATAAGAAACGCGTAGAAATATTTTTCATATATAAAAACAAATAAAATGTAGAGTTGCCAACATTAAATGAGAGTAAAACACCATTTCCTTAGTATGAGTAAATGTAATTTATATGACATTTCTTAAACTGGTAGGAACTCAGGGCTTTTTGTAATCGACTTGTTTTAATTTAGAGATCTCTAAGAATGAAATGAATGAAAATTTTTTTTCGAAGACGGAAAAAAATGGGATATATGTTTTTTTAACAACGATTAAAATATAGTCGTAAAATATTATTGTTTTTGTTGCTGGAATCATATTAGGTCTGTTCAGTAACTTTACTAGCAAAAACTAGCACCGAAAGAGTTAAACAGCAACGTTCAAAATATTATCCCAAATGTAAAAAAGTCAATGAACGCTTTACTAGCAAAAATTAGCTAAGTGGCTTTGGAAATGATGTGTAAGACTTAAAAACTGTACGGTATGACCACTAAATAGTAACATTTTTAAAGAAAATGTACTAGAGTGCAAAAAAGTATAAAACAAGCCACATAAGTAACAAAATAATATTATTTTTTATTCTTTTAAATGCCAAATGCTCGCATTCTCTTTAATGTCACAAAGATTTCTTTCATCAAACATTTTTTAAGCAATTTTTTTGTAAACAAAAGTAAGAAACAACTGTTTGGCTAATTCTTGCAAGTAAAAATTTTATTAGCCAAAACTTGCAACAAATATTTTCTCTCTCACATTTTTAAGTTCTTTTTTCACTCTCTACTCGAGTAAGTGAACACGTTCTAGTAACAATTAGTAACAATTTTATTTACTGAACAGGCCTATTTATATTCAACCATAATATTGTCTAGCATAATAATAACAAGGTAAAATATAAACATAATTATGTTACAAATTTCAACATGTTATAACTGAATTTAATAATATTATGTTGAAATATAACCATTTAAGGTTAAAAAAATCTAATTATATGGTTGAAAATATCATGCAATTTAATTGAATTATAATATTGTCTCGTAGGCAAAAACATTTTCTACAATAAAAGATTAAGTATTAATTGTTTTTAATAATGTTTCGTTACAAAAATTATTTAAAAATATAAATTAACAAAGAAATCGATTATTTCTTTATTATATTATTTTTAATTATTTACTTTGTACATTAATTTTTATTTATTTTTTTCTGCAACAATAAGCGTTTTCATATGATCTGGGAAACAATAAAAAATCTCTCTCTTAACAAAATAAATTTTAAAGCAATATTATTTGCAATAATAATAATAATAATAATAATAATAATAATAATAATAAATTGTGTTTGAATGTTTTATATTCTTTTATCAATAAATTTGGTAAATTAAACTTTGATTCTGGTTTACCATGTTGCATAGTAACCATATGATGATTAAATATTAACAAAAACTATTTACCGTGACTAAAGTATTTTTGAAAACAATTATAAATTTTTTTGACGCAAATTTACATTATTACAGAGAACATTATACAGTTATTGTGACCATATAACAACCACGTTTTTTCTCTGCGTGTATTTCTAGAACCATTTTAGAATCATAACCAAATTAATAATTTTAAAGCAATTTTAGTTCACGTAGCTCACAAAAAATCACTGACCTTATAAATAAAACATTTTACCAGAAGTGATAATAAACTATTTAAAAAAAATTCTTTGTTAATTTCCGGTTACATATTGTGATAACACAGGAGTAAACTCGACATATTTTATTTTTCATTAAAATATTATAGTTATGAAAACCATATTACTTTGAGATAGCTACGAGAATATGGTTGTGGCAATTTGTGTGCCTAATATCTATTTAATAATCAAATGTTAAGAATTTTTTATTGTGACTATTATTTGTTCACCCCAATCATGCATTTGAAAGAGATCGTAAAACAATTATTGTTATTATAACTGAACCATGTTTTTATTTTGGATGTTAAAGGTCAGCTGAGGTTTTCTCATGCTAAGCGTTGGCGTAGTGAAAATAATGACAAGGAATTCTAGTTTTATTACGGCTTTTCACCGTTCTTTTTATTTTTTTTATTTGCTAAACCGAAAATTTAAATGGAAAAAATTAAAAAAATACATAATTAAATTTTCCCTGATAAAAATTTTACAACTGACATAAACTGAACAACACGAAAATTTAAATTTTAAATTGTTTTAACTTTTTAAGTATTTATTTATTATCAAAACTCTACGGATGATTACTGCAGCCCCCAGGTATTTTAAAAATTCGAACATACACAAAGACCTCTATACGTGCCATTGTTTTACCGAAAAAACAGTACAAAAAAGTACAACTTTTAGATTTAAGATTTTAAAACTTATTGTTAATTCTATTGTTTCGAAGATTGAGTAAATAATTAAATAAAAACGAAAATCCAAAAAAGTTCAGAATAATCCAAATTTAGATATCGTGATACTTTAGGAACGGTAAGTAACCCAAGATAAAGTATATTCTTAATATTTGTTATGATTTATTTACAGTATATTACGACAGAGAAGAGGGTCTAAAAAGGACACAATTCAGAACACATAATGATACGCGTTTTGTAGTGAAATAAAAAAGAATTGAAATTAATTATTAAAAATAATCGCCTTACCCACCATGAATTACCTGGCCTGGTCCACTATATTAAAATAAAACTTCGTTCGTAAAATTTACTTTTTGAATGTAAACGAGTGTTTTTTGAATCGTTGGAAGACTCTTGTAAATTGTGTACTTTTCAATTTCTTTTTTAAAACAGTGTTTTTAATTATAAATATTTTCAAGAATTTTGCATTTCATTTTAAGCGATCTTTAAATTTATGTTTTACAATTAATAAAATATTTCATTTTTTATTATATAAACTTGACTTCATTGTCATATTCTCCTGAGTTTTTTTCAATTTATTCATATTCTTTGTTTCATGTTTCAGTTTATCTTTTTTAAGGCTTTTTGTTTTTTTTTTTTTTTTTTTTGTTAAAATGTCCTCTTGTAGTGTTTTGTCGCCAGCTAATCTTAATAGCTCCGTCCAAGTACAATAATTGGCGCCTCCGCGGAAATGGTTTGAATTTGAATATGTCAACCATAAAAACGTGTGTGCTTGTATGTTCGTCTTTTTGTTTGTTGGTCAAAAGTCTTATTTCACTTTATTGAGACAATTTTGTTTTTGGTAGTTCTTTTCTTTTTTCAACAGCAGTCTGAAGTGGTTGCTTAAACGATACGCTGACATCGAACAATTAATTATAAAAGCGTTGTAAAATGAAGAAAAAAAATAAGTGAATGGAAGTTTCGATAATGATACGAATAATGAATTTTTGTTTATTATAAAACCTTTTTTTTAACTTAAATTTGCTTATATTAAGCCGAGGTGATTGAAGTTTTAAAAAGAGAGAAATTAAGTAAAAGTAATATATTCGGTTATACCGAATCTTATATACCCTTTATCCTGTATGTAAATCTAGTTTAGTGAAGTAATTTCCATAAAATAAAAATAGACAAATATTGGGGTGACAGAGAGTTAAAAATAAGAAAAAAATAAGTACTAATTATATTTTGAACTTTTCTGAGCCAACGTGGTTCCAATTATGTCGTCGACTATATATTCCTCCGAAAAGTGTGCTGTTGCACTTTGAACAGACGGAGTTGGATATTATCTAACCCTTAAGCAAGGGGTAGTTCATAGTCCTGACAGTCATGTTCTTAAAATTGCAACTCTGTTGGCTATGCCAGTGAAAGAGCGCTAGTCGACTCTTTATATTTCAGTCAGTGGTAAGACCACCGTCAAGTTAGCGCCTCACGGCCGGGTACTAGCGTTAATCTCTATCACGTATCCAACTATTGTTAAATTGTAATCACCAAATCATGTAATTGTTCGTACACTTTAACTCTTTAAAAATCTTTAGCTGTAGTTTTTAGATTTTAGTGTGTTATCTTTTACACAGTATAACAGTTAAATCCGGGTATTCTTATATTTTCATCCCACTTTTTTTCTTATGTACGTGAAACTATAAGTATCAAATATCATTAGTTTTTAATTTAAATAACTGTTATACTAGTATAACACTTTTACTAGTATAACACTTGTGTTAGTATAACACTTAAGCTGAATTTTTCTAATATTTTTCAAAAGTAGGCAGCACAAGAGTTAAAAAAAATGCAAATATAACTTAATATTATTTCAAATAATTTTTAAAACACTAATTTTATTAAAATGTTTAGTTTACCGAACGCCTGCGTTATCGCTTCTGATCTTTGGTGTTTTACCAAAGAACCTTAAATAAGGAAGACTTAAAATTTACTGTTACAAAGTTCTAGCTCCTTAAAACTTTTCCAATAAAACAATTAAAATTTGTTTCAAAACCGTATAGCTCTTAATTAAAAGTTTTATTAAATTGATTAATATTTAGTTACTTTTATTTATGTTTAAAGTGTACAATTTTAAATCATACAGTTCATTGTTTGTTATACATTTCGTGTATTAAAATTTTATTGTTAATTGTACACATTTATTTTCAATTCTAAAAGCGAAAAAGTGTTAAACTGACAAATCATGTTTTTTATTAAGGTTTTCTTCGTTGCCATCCTAAAAATAAAAACGAGAAATTGTTTATTAAAAATTCATCAATTCAAATACATAAAAATCAATATTGATGTCTAACACTGCACGTTCTCTTTTATTATTATTTATTTTATTTTCTTCCTTTTTTAGGGATTTAACTTTAGCAACATTAACATTGTGATACCAATTTCAATAAAAAGCCATAAATGTAAGTAACACATCAAATCATGGGCACATGATCTCTATAAAACACGTAACTTAAACTCAAAGCAACAAGAAAAGGGTTTTGCACATAAATTCCAAGAGAACATATTACAACCACATAAGATTATCTTATACTCATTTGTATTACACACACACACACACACAGATTCATGTTTGCATTTGTATGTTGCTTTTGTTAGAATACTTAGAAAAAAATCTCTTTATTTAAAGGAAAATTTAAATATTTTCCGTTTTGTTTTTTCAAACATGAAAATTACGGGGGTTGTTTGACTTTTTACTGCTAAAGTTTTTTCTAAAATATTTCTGAGCGATGTTTTACGACCATTTCAAGAAAAGTTGAATGTTTTAAAACACAACAAATATAAACGTTTCATGTTAAAACTGAATATACGCTGGTGTGCAAGTGTATGAGTTTGTGTGCGGTGATAAACCATAAGCCAAGTAATGGAAAAAGCTTTTAACATTAATAATAAATATGCATGTTTATGCCAAAAAAAATTCCATACTTCATCTAGTTACGTCTTATAAATATAAAAATGAATACGCGCGATTAAAATTGTAGAAGATATTTTCGAGGTAAAAACAATTTTTAAATAAAAAAGTTGTACATTTTTTGCAGAATTAGATTTTTCAAGAAATATTGATAATCAAAATATTAATTTCATTGAAAATTTATTATTGTGAATTAAATTTTTTTTGCAATTTAAAATTGCAATATCAAATTATTCGCAATTTTTTATTGCAAATTTGGTGCGGCATGTAAAATGTAGTTTTATCTTTTTTCATAAGAGCCAAAATACCTATCAGTACGCACTTGACTTGCCAAAGAGTCACACGTCTGCTAAAAGCAGTAAATTAATTTCATTGACAAAATGAGAATTGCTTTTAAAAGCTTAAAGCAAAAATGCACATTGGGGCAGAATTTAAATAATTTGGAAATAACTTAGTCATTTGTAGAGTTCTAGGCCGAAAAAAATTTTCTTTAGAAATATATAAATTTTTATTTTGTTTTTGTGCGCGTTAAAACTAAATTTCAAATTAAATTGATCATTTTTTGTAAAAAAACAATACTTTAATGAAATTCTCGTAAATAAAAAAACCAAAAAAAAAAAAAAAATATCTAATCTGATGTTTTAAGTAAGGATTGTTAATTTTAAATATGCCTTGGTTACCTTTTTTCTAGCTATAATTGCTTTTGAGGAACTTTTTTTTACAGACGCGTGATAATTTTTATCTTCATAACAAAAATTTATAAAAGTGAGATAAATATTGAAACACTAAAATTTATAGAAATTTTCTATGCATGTGTAGATGGTCAACTTAAAGCAATTGGCAAAAATTCTGCAACATTAAGGTATAGGAAATCTTACAATTCCCAAAATAAAAACCAAAAATCTCAACAATAAAATTTTTGGCTCTTGTGCCTATAAAGTCCAAATATGGACTGAGGCTCATGAACTACTTTCAGCAACAATTCGGAATATATGAAGCTTTTTTAAAGTAGTGTTCTTTTTCCAATCCCAGCTTTGGGATTTTAGAAAATATAGCGTAAATTCAAAATTTCGATGTAATATAGTTCAAATTGAAGGATTTCTCTCTTTAATAAGAATGACCAATTTAATACGAAATTAAATTTAATCGTACACACATGATGTAAGCTAAAATAAGAAAAAACTATTTTTATGAATTCTTTATTAAGAAATTTTTTTTTATAAAAAATAGATTGGTGGCCCTTAAAATGCAAAGATTTTGGATCTTTTAAACGGATAATCGTATGATTTTTAAGCCAGAAAATTTTTCCAGAATATTTTGAATTTTGCTTGCTAACGTTAAAAACTTAAGCGAATTTGCTAAAGATTTTATCCAATGTTTTGAAAAATATATACAAGAATATTATTAATTAAAAATTTTAACTTAAAATGCTTATGACTCGATCAATTTTAACCACAATTAAGTTGACATTGAAGAGGCCTCTACGACAAAATTCAGATGTGAGGTACCCAACTTTGAAACCACATAGCGCCATCCCTGAAAAGTGGATGGTACACAGCTTCTAAAATTAAGCTTAAATGCTCCTCTGCTACGCTCATGCAAAGTTTTGAAACAATGGATCTAGCTTATTACAAATAACTGTGTAGTTCCCAAACTATCTTGATTCTGTCCCACTGTGCATTAAGTTTGTCTTTGTCTCTCTTGTAAAATCAAGGTTAGATAATTTTTATTTAACATTAAATACAACTTTTACTTTGTCGATGAATTTTATTTATTAAAAAAAATATTTTTGACTTTTTGCAAAAATCGCTTCGACCAACTAATTATTTTGCAACGTGTTATTTAGTTGTGAATTAATGTGTTTGAAAGTGTATAAAATTGTAGTCGTATGCATTAGCATATTTATTTTTCATCTTCATTGAATATATATGTTTATTAGTTTAAATAAAAATTTTATTAAATTCTTGATTCATTTTATTAAAATTTTAATTCATTATTTTTTAATTAAACATGTACTTGGTTCAATTAATTATTTAATAAAAACGTTTTATATTTTTCGATTAATCCTACAACTGAATCAATTAAAAATTTAATCAAGTTTTAATTTAAAAACAAATTAAGCTAATAAAGAGTAAAAAAACTTTTTTCTGTTTATAGAATTTCGCATAACAAAATTCGTCATTTACCATCCACAGCACAATTAAGGGTATACGATTTTGATCATTTAAATGAGAAATTTCAAAGAATCACTTGTTTTACGAAAACCAGACTAAACAAATAAATAAAAAATAATGATGAAATAAAAATGACTTGTAAAACAGCTTAATTTCATAGCTCAAAGGGGACTTTTTTTAATAGTAATTTAAGAATTTTTTCATCTCTAAAAAATATATTTATTGCAAAAATGTAATTTAATGTATTAAAACAAATTTTCCCATTTATAAAACAATGCAGGCTGCTTTCGATCAGTAGTTTGATTGAAACCCTATAACATTTTGGACTACCTTAAGCCCGCTTTAAATCTTATGAATTTATTAATTTACTTAATTGATTATTGCTCTGCTAAAGAAGAGCCTTCAAACGAGTTGAAACAAATAAGAGTGCATATTCGGCTATACCGAATCTTAAATACTCTTCACCATATATAAAAATCTAGTTAAGTGAAGTAACTCCAATCAAAAAAACATTTATTGAGGTAACAGAGAATTAAAAATTAAAAAAAAAATGAAGTGCTTTGTATAACTTCCATAAAAATGTCAACGGCTCTTAATGGGTTAAGCATTCTTAAAAATTTTTAGTATTTGCTGCAAGATCTCTTCAAAAGCTTTTAAATGATACCCACAATGATGTCTTAAAAAGTATGGTGCAGAATCGTACTTTTCTATGAAAATTTCAGAGGTCTATAACTCGGAATACATGGGCGAGCGCCAATTTTTTTAATTGAATTTTTTTTTTTCGAATTTTTTCTCTATCGCTCCATAGATTTGTTTTCTTAATTGGATTCAATTCATAGTTCTAAATGATATGGAAAAATTAGAGGCAGACGTGGTGTTTAGCCTACTGCCACAAGGGACATGGAACTTGCAACTTTTTTAAAACTATTTCTGTTCCATTGGCGAATTTATACTTTCTCTAGCTCATCTAGTGCCTTGGCAAAGCTGATCTCAACATTGACATGGACTGACAGGACATCGCTCAATCGACTTCGCTATGCATAAGAAGTGAAAATTTTTACACTATATGGGGTCGGAAATGGATATTGTAGAAATTGCAAACGGCACGACGAACTTAGATATACCCTTTTTCCACTTTTTTGTGGCAAAGAGTATAACTAGTGACGAGGTGTTGTGGTCTAAAACAGTTATTGCAGCTTACGGCAACCATAAAATATTTTAAAGCAAATAATCGTTGACGACATGTGCTTTCACTAAAAAATGGCACAAAATAAATTGTATTTCTTTGCCATAATTATGTTACTTTGATGGATGTCCAACATGATTGCACGACATCCGCAATAAGTTACTCGCGAGCAATAAAGAATTTAAAAAAAATTAGAAAGTTATTAACTTAATGCTTTTAATTAAGTTCTTTTTTTTTTTTTTTGTATCTAAACATTTTAAAGGAATCATCTGCCATCATTTGAAAGATTACTTTTTTTGTAGAGTTTAAAAATTTACTTTTAATTATGTTAATGCGACAGAGACGTTAAAATGCCTTTTAGAACATTCGCAACAGCAAACTTAAAGAAAGATAAATTAGATAAATGTTGATGGCATTTTTAAACGTTTATTTTCCATTTTCTTTATTACTTCTAAATACGAGTACAAGTATTTACTTTTCGTTATTTTGCTCTGTTCAGCATCTGCACATTAAAAATCACGTGCAACGTGTGCCACAAACATTAAAAAAAAAACACGCACACACACTTTTGCTCACTGTATTAAGGCCAAGAAAAATAAAAATACTTCACCAAAACATATAAATGAACGTTGCTTGTTCTCTTAAATGCGTAAATTGCTACTGTATTTTGCAACAGAAGCGCAAGTACTTGAAGTCAACATGCTGGTAGAAGGTGAGCAAACAAGCTGTGGCGGTAAATTCTAAACTAACACCACATACATCAATGCAAGAATCAAACAAACAGTCACCCAGGCAGGCACATAACGTTTGTAGGCCAAAGAAATAAGGAAGACTGGCACAAAAAAAAAAACGCGAGAAACCAACAAAAAGAAAAAGAAAAACCAAGACACGATGATTGCCACATAGCACGCACTCAATAAATTGAAACACAAAAAGTTGCACTAAAAAAAATAATAATTACCAGAAACAAAACTCTTGGCTTAGAATTGCTACAGCCTCCACAAGCTTTGCCAAGAAACTTTGGTAGTTATTGCCTGAATAAACAAAAACCACCAACAACAATCAATTTCGTTTGTTAAACTTATTAAAATTGTTGCAAATCTATAACACTCCCTGTTGCACAGACTCACTCACGTCTTTTAAATGTGTGTTCGCTTGTTGCTTTTGTTTTTGCTAATAAGTATGATCAGAGAAGTCTTTTAAGGTAACAAGCATATCGGCATGTCATACGCTCGGTTAAATCGAAAAAATAATCCAAAACCACTGCAACAGAAGTAGTACCTACAGGGAAGAAGCAACATTTAACGATTCTGATGTATGTAAAGGATCCTTTTAATGTTCTTAAGACATACGACTGCAGTTGTATGTAGTTGTAAATGTTGAAATCCTTTTGCTCATTGAAAGTAAAGTAGGAAAACATGTTTGCTTTCAGTACACAATCTCACCTTTATTAGCAAAACTGATACTTTAAACCGCCCAGAAGTTTACATGTTGTTTGTTGTGGTTGTTTCAGTTTGAAAGGTTTTTCTCTTTCTTCTTATAAATGAGAAAAAATAAAAATAATAAAGAAAATTTGCATAATATTGTAGATCATTTTAAAGCACTTGTTTAAGTCCTGAGTCGAACAGTGGTATAAAATACAAAAAAAAATGATTTTTAAATTTTTATAATTTTTGGTTTAAGTCCTGAGTCGTACGGTGGCATAAAATACACAAAAAAGTCATTTTTAAAATTTTATTTTTTTTTTAAATTAAATCCTGAGACGCACGGTGGTACAAAACAGCAAAAAAGTGACTTTTTAATATTAATAAAAATTTTAACATTATTTTTTTATTTAAGTCAATGGCATGGATAGGACTACTGGCTGAGGCTTTTGACACTCCCAGAAAACTTTAGACTCTCAAAATCTTTTTCTTCTTATCGTATTTCTAATACATAGCGCAACTTTCTTGTTCGTTTAAGGTCTGTAACCCCTTCAGAAAAATATTAAAATGTAAAACTATTAATGATGTGAACGTCCGTTTTTTACAGGTCTCCATATTTAGAGTCAGTATAGAAAGAGATTAAAAATTTTCATAGAAAGCATACATTGATTTGTCATATAACCAAAAACAATAAAGTGGTATTATAATTTAAAGGGTGTCCTTGGTTCTCACACATATCTTGAAACTTACACAGAGTATAAAGTATTTTTAACCGACTTCAAAAAAAAAGTAGGTTCGTCTAAATGTTGCTTTTTTTAATGTTTGTACCTTCATAACTCAGTCAATTCTGAAACAATTTTGTATTTTTTTAAATTTTATTTGAAAGGTTATGCTTAATGATTGGTCTTGTTTTGAAAACAGTCCATAATTTGAAACATCAAAGGGTGCCCCCATACAATATTAATGTTTTGAACATGTTTTATAAAGCGGCGACACTTTGAATTTTTAAATAACTGCGTTATTAAATCCTAAAGGTACAAAGTAATACAAAAATAAATCTTAAATTTAAAGGGTGTCCCCATAGGTAACGTAAATTGACCTTAATGGGCCTTTATTTAGAACCGTTATAAATAAAAAAAAATATATAAATAAACGATTGTAAATTGAAGAGAATGTTCAATATTATGACCGTTATAGTAACAAGTGTATATATTAAAATTATAAATTAAAGGGTGCCCCAATAGTGTAGTTAATTGGATGTGTATGGCCAAGCTGTTTTACCGTTATAGACGGACGGTTTATAGCTACAAAAAGTTGGTATTACTAAGTCCATAATAATAACAACTATAAAATTTTGATTTGGAAATTAAAGAGGGTGCCAATAGTTAACGTAATTTGATGTATGTGGCCAAGCTTTTGAAGCTTTATATAGGGACAGCTTAAGTTAAAAAAAAATATTTATTGCTAAGTCTACTTTAGCATTAAATTTGCAATGTGGATTTAGAAATTAAAGGGTGTCCCAATAGTTGATGTAATTTTATCTATATGACTTTTCTTTTCAAAAAAATTGTACAGAATGTCCTCTTCTTTATGTAGTATAATGAGAAGTATAAAAGTTTAAAATTATAAATCAAATGGTGTTACAATAGTTAATGTAATTTGATATATGTGGCTTAACATATGAATCGTTTTAGACAGAAAATTGAAATTTAAACAGAAACTGTATTGCTTAGTCCGCTATAACAACATGTATAAAGCTTTGATTTGGAAATTATAGGGAGTCCCAAAAGTTAATGTAATTTCATCTATATGGCCCTATCTTTTAAAAAAAATTGGAATGAATGTCCAGTACTTTATTTAGTATAATGAGAAGTATAAAAGTTTAAAATTATATATTAAAGGGTGTTACAATAGTTGATGTTATTTGATATATGTATGTGTCCCAACATTTGAATCGTTTTAGACAAACGCTTGAAATTTACATGGAACTTGTATTGCTCAGTATGCTTAAATAACAAGTATAAAATTTGGATTTGAAAATTAAAGGTTGTCCCAATAATTAATGTATGTGTCCAAACCTTTGAATCGCTATAGACAGACAGCTGACATTTAAAAGGAAGCTGCATTGCTATGTCCGCTATAACGAATGTGTTAATTAAAGGGTTTTCCTATAGTTGATGTAATTTAGTGTGTGGCCAAACTTTTTTGCAATAATTATGGCCACTAAAACTAAAAATTAAATGATGAAAGGGTGCCTCATAAAAGACTGACTTCTACTTATGAAAACTAATTTCTTAACCGCAACAGTCAGACCTTAAAAAATTTACATTAATGATGCTCCTGTTATAACTACAAGTTTAAAATAAAAAATTTAAACTTAAATGGTGTCCAAATAAAACAACTAATTTTGACCTTTTTTGGGCAGTAAATTTTTACCAACAAATAATAAAAATATTAGATTAAATACAAAAGGGTGATCCATATATGAAATCCATCGTGTATGAGTCCACTTTACGAGAGAAAATTGTGTAAAAAATAACAAAAGATAATCACGCAAAAATTCTAACTCATGATTGCACCTTTTTCTGCTCATTTTCGTGCATGGTCCCGTGAGTGAAATAAAAAAATAATCAGGAGCACATGGGATATACGTTATTCACGTTAATCACGTAAACGATGTTCATCTCTGCTTTAAACTGAGAGTTTTTTTTTTAGAAACCCAATGCGAAACGCTAAAGCGTCAACAAAACTAAGACTTTTATGAGAAGAAGATATTTTTTAAAGCCTGGTACTGCAAAACTGATAAAAATATTTTTATTTCTTAACCACTGTACATTTTCAAATTTGATCATACGCAATGCAGCCAATCATTAAACTGTTTTAATTTTCATTCATTTGTTCAATGATAATTTGTTGTTGAATAAGCTTCAATTGTTTCAATATGGAAATGACAATGTTCGATATAAAACCTCAAAGTGACCCTCCATGATGCTGAAGATAAAAAGGAGTCTTTATTTTCAATCGGTATCACAGCCTGCTTAAGCTGTTCTTTAATGCTTCAATAAACATTTGTATTGATTTGAATAAAATTTATAAATTTTGCAGCAAAAAAAAAAATAAAAATAAAAACAAACAAATAAAGAGTTCCTTGCTAAAAAAAACAATACAACAACAAAAATTAAAAAACCTTAATATCAAACATTTGCCGCCTTAACCGATTTGACATAAAGTGTTGGTTTGATGCTCGCACATACACACACAAACGTACACACACTTTCGACTGCATGTTGAATTTTTTCCTGTGGCATCCAGCAGATTGATATGATTTGCTTTTATTAATTTGCATACAACAGCCTTTAAATTAAACTTGATTTTGTTTTTGTTTTTGCTTTCTTAATTTCGATACATTTTTTTTTTGCAACTATTTTAATGATGTGATTAACATGACTTTTTAATTTCAACCTGTAGACCGAATTAATTTCCATTTGGGAGGTCGTTTTAAATGAATTGGAAGAATAAATATCTTTCGAGATGGCATTAGATTTTAATCACATAATGCTGCCATGACTTTGGGAGATTTATCGTTATCATCATTAGCAACTTCATGGTTGTCAATGTTGATGCAAATATAAAAAATAAATAAAAGCCTTTTTTTGTCAAACGTATTGATGAGTGTGATTTAATTAAAAGGAGCTTCAACATGCATTTTAAACTGATGGTCATTAAAGGGTTAATGTCTTATCAATAAAGTTCTCATACTTAAAATGTTAATGTATGAGTGTCTTCTCTGGCTTGATTTGTAGCATTCAATTTAATTTTCTTACCTTTTAAAGGTTTCAAATATTTTTTTATATAACGCATGTGAAAGACGCTGGTGCTGCGTTGATAAGCTGGCGCCTTCATTTATTTTGATTTTTTTTTTAGCTTCCATAAATTGAATTGACTCTTTTTGTCGAAAATGATTTATGAGCGTTTTCGTGTTTGAATAATAAACTCATGTATGTAGGTGGTCATAATGGAGTTGGTATTGATTGTGTTCAAGTCGATTGGCGATGTTGGCAGCATAAGTAGACACTTTAAAGGCTTTTCTCAATGATAAGCGGGAGTTAGTGGATATTAAAACGATTCTATTTTAGCAAATTGATGTTTTAAAAGGAACTATTTATCATTTGATTATTTTTGTCTTCTAAATAAAGAAGTTGTGTTTATTATCAAAAAAAAAAAAACATAAAAAGAAACAAAAAAGTGACAAAACAGGGGAGTTTTATTTAATTGTTTTTAAATTTATTTATTTATTTATTTATTTATTTTTTTTTTTTTTTTTTTTTTTGTTTAACTTTGAAAATTTCGGAAATCGTACTTGCAATATTATTTGTAATTTAAAAACAAGAAAATGTCATCCAGTATATTTGCGCTTCCCAATGCTTGCTTTTGCTTTTAAACATTAAAATTCTGTTTCGCGGAAATACACTCTTCTCAAATAAAGTCATCTTAATTTTAGGAAAACTCCGAGATTCTCTAAAAATGCTGATGAAAAATTGCCGAGCCAAATGA
Organism: Cistogaster globosa; assembly: GCA_937654795.1. Lineage (NCBI taxonomy): Eukaryota > Metazoa > Arthropoda > Insecta > Diptera > Tachinidae > Cistogaster > Cistogaster globosa. The sequence goes on from OW569403.1 coordinate 6,834,880, forward strand.
GACCAATTGTTCACAGGCAAATTTGGATAAAACGACTTAATTGAATGTTAAGTTTAAGTTTTTAAAATTTCTTATAAAATAATTTTTGCAAAAAAAAAAACCCGACTTCGAAACAGATTTTAGCTACTTGTCTATAACGGTTCAAAAGTTTGTCCACAGACATCAAATTATTAAAGTCTTAATACTTTGTACAAAAGCCTGGAGTTTGGTGTTAATTTCAGTTAATGGTAGATATGTTTTCAGAACCGTACAGAAGGACAAAAAGAACATTGATTTTGAATAGGCCAATTTTTCTCTTAGAATTGATTTCATTGGAAGGCAAGATCGTACATAGAACAGCAAAAGCAGACTTAGAATTTCTTTTTCGTTGGGCTATATCAATGCTTACAAATTAATTTGTTTACTAAAATTTAGCTTTCAAGGTAAGAGAATTCTATTACAAACTCTATATTATCGTTGTGCAGGACATATTGACTACAATTCAAAGAGTCAGATACCATCGCATTTATTTTGTTGACAATAATTTAAAGGTCACATCATTTATTTCGGTTTGAAAATTAAAATTCTGTTTGGACATAAGAGAATGTCGTCACCGTAAATAATACGCCCATATTATGGAGATTTCATCAATAACTATTAAAACGAGTGCCTGTCCTGTATTGAAGTAGATTTTACAGACATCAGGCAAATTGATTAGCATGTCTTACTTTGCATTCAAATTGACGAATCCAAAAGCAATTTTACAAATTTATTTTTCGTACATTTTTTTTATACCCTTCAACACAGGTGAAAAGTCATTGTCATTCCATTTATAATTTGTACAACATCCATTTTCGACCCCATAAATATTCTGAGTTCTTATGCATAGACAAGTCGATTGACCGATGGCCGTCTAAGCATCCGTGTTTGAGTTGAAATCAACTTTGCCAAGGCAATAGATGAGAGAAAATTTTAATACGCCAATCGATAGATATAGTTTCGAAAATTTTGCTGCAAGATCGTTTTATGTCCTTCCAGGCAGCGGCAAAACATTACGTCTGCCTTTAATTTTTCCATATCATTTGAAACAAATCTAGTTTAGTGAAGTAAATCCTATAAAAAAATGAATATATGGGGCGATAAAGAATTAAGAAATAAGAAAAAACATCAAGTGAAAAAATTGACGCTCGCCCACATTTTCCGAGCTATGGGCCTCTGAACTTTTCATAAAAAAGTACGACTGTGCGTCATATTTTTTAAGACATCAATATGGGTATCATTTGAAAGCTTTTAAAAAGATCTTTCAAAAAATACTAACAGTTTTTTTAATTGCTTAATCCATTAAGAGCCGATGACATTTTTATGTAGAATTATATAAACTACTTTATTTGTTATCTTATTTTTGAATTCCCTATCACCCCAATATTTGTTTTTTTTTTTTTTTGGAGTTATTTCACAAAACATGGTGAAGGGTATACGAGTATAAGATTCGACATAGGCGAATACACCACTCTTACTTGTTTATAACAGGTTAGTGTAATACCAGTGTAAAAGGCGTACGTGAAGCTTTGAAGTCCACAAGCATTACTCCCTCTATCCCCCTTCCCACAACCTAATTTCCTAGTTCTGGCACAATGCATTGCATAAGTAGGGGTCATCCTCTGAGTGCTGGTCCTAATAAAAAAAATTATTACTTAAATATAAATAGACCTGCAGTTAAAATACGTTTTTTACATTATTTTATTAAGTTGATTTAAGTTCAGTCTGCCCCGAAGTGTTTGCTATTTGTATGCGCAGGATTTAGAAACAAAACACATTGAAGAGTTTGTTGCGTATAATAAATTCCTTTTAACGCACTAATTGTGTGCTCCTTCAGACCAAAAAGAAATGTGTTTTATGTTTGAGGACAGATAAATCGTCGCTTGTTGCAGTAACGTTATGTTTCTAACATTGCGCTTAATTTATTTAAATAAATAATTTGGATGGGTAAAAAGCTTATAATTCACAAAATTAAATTCTGGTATTTTTTCTTTAAAAAATATTTTGCTCATTAAATTAACTTTTATAATTTTTTGCACAAAAAAAGAGTTCAATACTAAATTTTTTAATACTTAATTACATCATAATAAAACTGGGGTAATGATTTTTTACTTCTACAAAAGCTGATGGCAACCCGCTGTGAGTTAAAGGCCCGTTTGTCCAAACATCTTAACACACACAAATAACTCTTTAACATTAATTATGACGATGTCTTATTTATTTAATTAAACAGTTTAAAAGTTAAGAATCCATAACAAAATTATTTATTTAAAAATTTTATTTTGTTTCTCACTCACCTGCCAGTCTATCCTTGACAGCTTGATGTGCCAGCGCAGCATGATGTAAAGGCGGTAGGGCCCATGTTAATGGTGTCCGCTGAGGTGGTACTCTTAAGACATGACCAGCAGCTGCTGCTGCCGCTGATGGATATAAATGTGGATATGTGTAGAGTGCAGTTGCACCTCCGTATGTTGATGACGCTAAACTTGTGGCCAATTTATACGCTGCTAAATCATGTTCATTTTGTAAATCTTGTTCAATTGATGATTTATTACTATTATTACTGTTATTGTTGTTGTTGTTATTATTAATATTAATATTGTTATTATGAATATTGTTATTATGTTCGAAGGGTTTGGAAAGCAGGCGTGATATACTAAAAGGCAGATTTTCACTAGACGAGGAACGGGTTTGTTCTGACTGAGATTCACTAAAGAAAGAAAAGTGGTAAAAGAATTTAAATTTTAAGAAAATTAACGTTATTATTATTACAGAAAAACAAGATATTAAAAAATGTTTAAAAGTTAAAATTATTTAACAAATAAATTATTTTCATTGAGGCTTACGTTCGTTTTTAATAGTGAGGAGAACAGTATTCGCCGTATATATTCACGACATAACATTTTTGTGACATCAACTTCTTATGAACACCCAGTAACTCGTATCTTTTATTACTTAACAATTTCGAATTTTGTTTCGAGTGTCGTTATATGGCTGTCACTTTCTTACATTTCTGATGGTCAATTGTAAACAAAGAAGCCCTAATTTCTTCTCTTAAATTTTCCATTAAATTTATTAACTCAAAAAAGAATGATCTTAAAGTTTATTAATTAAATGTTCAAATTATTGTTGTTCAATTTGTTATTAAGCCCTTTTAACATCAATTGGTTTATTTTCTTTAATGTGCATGTCTTTTTTTGCAGGGATATGGAAAAATTAGAGGCAGGCGTGGTTTTGAGTTCAACCTGAATACGGACTGACAGGCGGGTATCGCTCAATCGACTTCACTTTGCATAAGGACTCAGAATATATGTATCACTTTATGGGGTGGGAAATGTTTATTGTAGAATTTAACAAACTTGGATATAACCTTTTTCAACCTGTGGTGGAGGGTATAATTTTTTTTTGGAATTTATTAAAGTTTATTGTGATTCGCTCGCTTTATGCGCTGTGTTGGCTACTACTGCTGCAAAATTATTAGGATAAATTTCTAAATGAAGAAAACAAGATGTTGGACAAAAAAATTTCTTAGGATTATTTGCAGAAAGGAGTTCAAACGTTAAAAGTTCTGCATAACCGGATTCATTCATACGTAAATATTCCAGAAAAACACGAGAAAATTTTTTAAAGTAAATTCACGCCTTTTCTATTATATTTTATGCAACGAACCTTTACGCTTGCTTATTTCTTTGTTTATTTTTAATTTCGTGCGCCAGTGCAATGTCTATGCAACGAACATATACTTCATTCATATCGCTCAAAAAAAAAAAAAAAAATAAATAAATAAATAATTTTAAATTAAAAAAAAAAGTTTTTGAAATTTTTAAATAAAAGAAAATTAAAATAAAAAATTTATATAAAATTATTTTGACAGGATGAATTTGGGGTGTTGCTGTGATAAGCAAAATAAAAATGACCAATGCATACATAAAATTTAACGTAGCAATTTACTCTCTAGCCATAACTTTTTTGGATCTATGAGCTGTCTTAATAGATTTGGTAAACAGTTTATAGGCTTCTTACACTTACATACATCTATGAGGAAGGCGTGAAAAATGTTGAAAATAAAAAAAAGGTTGTTTATATTTGCAACATCTTCTCTCTTTGGCAAAATTATTGTTACGATTGTATTAAGAAATTAAGAAATATAACAAAATAAACCTAAAATCCAATCCTATTTATTTACAATTTGTAATTATAATTTTATTTTAATTATTACTATTGAAGATTAAAAGCAATTATTACTGCATTATGCAGAAGTGGCGGACGAAGAAATTGAAGAGTTAGAGCTACAATATTTAAATGGACTATACAATACGCATGCTATATTTCTTTTTCGCTTTCGAATAAATACTTTTTGACATTTATATATTCATTTTTGTTTGTTTTAATGTCGATTATCTAGTGATCACACTTAAATTATCGAAAGATGTTGACTGGAACAAAATGAGAAACATCTTGTAAAGATGTTGAAAGATGTTGATTTTTAGCTCTGTGTATTTCTTTTGGGGAAGATGATGCATCTTGTCAAATTGATGAAAGATGAAAGATGTGAGCAAGTTTAAAAAGGCTATTAGGCATGCAAACATATTTTACTTTATCCAAGTTCTACTATGTTATAATATCTGTAGCCACAAGGAATAATAACTACAATCGTTTAGGCAAGTGTTCCACAACAGTTTTAATTAAAATAATCTTGCGTTAAATAAGAAAATGTCCACTTTAATTGTTTCGATTTTTTTCTTGAAAAACAATAATTATGAGTACACCACCCATTTAAATATTATGAGTACAGCAATATAACAAACAACAAACAATAATTTAACTTGGTTCCAATACGGCTTAAGCTGTTATTCCGTGTAGGCTTTTTTTTTTGGTCATAAACTCAGACTTTATCTCAAAAAATATTGGGCAGTTTTGGTTAATCAAACAGCTGCCCAATATTATTTCTTTACAATTTGTTCCAACTCTTGAGGCTTTCTGGTTGCTTTTATTTTTGTTAAGGGTTTTTAACGAAATTATGCCTCGAATTGTACATCTTACAAAATCTTTTTAATACAGCGCTGTCAATGTAACTTGAATTTATGTATTTATTACTTGGTGTTGTTTCAAACATTAAAAGGCATTGATGTGTTTTCTAGACGATTGCATTCAAAAATCATTCACAAGAGACTAACATAATATCAACCTTGTCAACTTAGCGCTTTTTCGACTTATGTTCAGTGCTTTTCTCTTAGTTAAAGAAGAGTAAAAAGACTAAGGTTTATGTAATGAAATATTACGATAGAGAAGTGCGACGATAATTTTCTTAGTTATGTGTAAAATTGGAGCTAAAAAAACGCTTAATTTCAGTTTAAAGGTGGCAACATATAAATGATATTTAATTTATATCAATTAACACTTTTAAAGGCATTGAAAGTTGCTTGTTAAGGTACTCTCATTCAAAACTAACTGAGAGTTTTCTAAACTGCTGGCGGTTATAAGTTAAAATTTACAACAAAAAAATTATTTTTTCTTATTTATGCTTTTCTTTCAAAATGAATCAGTTTTGTACACAAAGTAATATTTTTTCCTAATAAAACAATAAATCAATAAAAGCTTTTAAATTTTATTTTCGCAGAAAACGTGACTAAAAACCGACTTAATATTGCGTGTTCTTTTCTCCTGAGATTCAAAAAAAGTTTTATTATTCATTTGCAAAAAACAACAAATTAATGAGTTTTACAAGAACTGTCAGAGATAAAAAACAAATTCATTTTAATTTATTTAGTTATTTTTTCTTCAATTTGTAAGAAACGATCATGGATATTTAAACGTGTATCCGAATATATACACGAGTACATGTGAGAGAGTAACAACAACCAAATATTATTAATTAAGTTTGTTATTTAAGCGTGAATGCAAAAAACAAAAAAAAAAAATAAATAAATAAATAAATTTGTTAACAAATGATACTGCAATTGAATTGTATAACGTGCAAGTTTATCAATATAAGCCAGAGATGGTAAACGAAATTTTTTTTATTGTTTTACACAAAACGAGGTGTTAAGCCAGCGCAGACTAGTTCGTTATTTATTTTGCCAAAAAATTAATTTTTTTTAGACGTTTGATTTTAAGAATAAAAATTAAACTTTTTTGTTGATATATCGTTCAGTTAGAACTAGACAGATGTAATCATGTTCTCAGAAGTTTATCCTAATTCTAGTAGGATTACGCTTACATTAACGCATTTAGTATCCGTAACCTGTCTAATTTATTATTTTTAGCAATGCCCGCTACTTCGTCCGCGTGTCATTTATATTTTTTAAATTATTTAAATTTAGAAAAATGTGTTTTTAAATATTTATTGTAGAGTTTTGTAAAATGTGTTAAAAATTTTCCATACATCAAAATAAGTCCAGATTTACATTATGCATTTTTTTAAGGCATTTTTTTCAATTCTCTATTTAAGTGCAGCGATATGCATTATTTAAAAAATAAACGTAAGCACCAGTAACATCTGCTCAAAACTCAAGCAATATCATATTGTTTACCCCTCTTGCCTCGCCAACAAACGAAAATTGCATTCTAGTTTTATGAAAAACTTCATCGTTTAAATGCCGCAAAAATGTGCAAACAACTGTTTTACCCCTATGTACGAGGGCTGCTCTATATATTTCAAAAATGGTTTTATTGTTTTTCAAAGTATTCTCAACCATGATTTATATACTTTTTCATGCGCTCAAACCAGTTGTCGAAGCACTTTTTCCACTCCGATTGAGACACCTCTAAAACATGGTTTTTGAACACTTCAACAGCTTCTTCTGGCGACGAAAATAGTTGACCACGCATTTTTTTCTTGATGTGCGGAAACAAGAAGAAGTCATTAGGTGCCAAGTCAGGGCTGTACGGCGGATGACTCATTAATTCGACGTTTTCGCCGGTCAAAAACGCTCTGGTTTGAGCCGATGTGTGTGAGCTCGCATTGTCGTGGTGAACAATGATTCGTCTTCTCTTGTTGGTTTTTCGAATTTCTCCGATGACTTCAGGCAAACAAATTGTAGTGTACCACTCAGAAGTGACTGTCCTACGTTGCTCAAGCGGAACAGTCGCCACATGACCAGTTTTGCCGAAGAAACAGGCGAACATTTGCTTCGAAGTTTTTCTTCCACGAACAACTTTCGTTGGATTTTGCTCGTCTTTGAAGACCCACACGGTCGATTGTTGTTTCGTTTCGGGCTCATACGCACAGATCCATGATTCGTCACCTGTGACGATCTTATAAACGTCTTTTGAAGCACCGCAATCGTATTTTTGCAACATTTCTTTGCACCAATCGACACGAGCCTTTTTTGAGCGACTTTAAAATTGTGCGGGATCCAACGAGAACAAACCTTTTTTACGGCTAGGTGTTCATACAGTATCGAATGTATGCTGGTGGAAGAAATGTCCAAGAATGTCTCTATCTCTCGGTATGTTGCATGTCGATCTTGCATTATGAGTGCACGCACGGCATCAATGTTCTCTGGCACAACAGCCGTTTTTGGACGACCTTCACGGAATTCGTCTTTGAGCGAGCTTCGGCCACGACTAAATTCATTATACCAATTTTTCACAGTGCTATAGGATGGTGCTTCATCGCCATACAAAGATTTAAGTTCATCAATGCACTTTTGTCGTTATAATCCACATCGAAAGTTGTGAAAAATGATGGCCCGAAAATGTTCACGAGTTAATTCCATTTTTTTTCTATATTAATTTTTTCAAGTCACTGTAAACAACACAAATAATGGTCGTACGTCAAAACGTTTTGAGTACGATTATGCTTAAAAATGACAATCTTTCCAATGGAAATGTCAGATTGTACTTGGCAGCACTCAGTGTTGCCAGGCCAGAAATATATATAGCAGCCCTCGTACCCCTATACCAGCAAAATTGGTATCTTTTATATTACGAAAAAATATTCTATATTTGAACCAAGATTTTAAAAAACCTCCTCACAAAATTTATTTTAATCCATCCAGCAGTTTTAACGTAATGCGAGCACAAACAGACAGACAAGAATTTTAAAAATAGTGTTTGAATTTCATATTTGAAGTTCAGAAATAAACCCGTTATTGTTTTTTTATGTGTATAGAATTAAATAAAAACAAGAAAGAGTGCTATATTCGGCTATGCCGAACCCTATACGCCCTTCACCATATATGTAAATCTAGTTTAGTAAAATAACTCCAAGCAAAAAACAGATATTGAGGTGACAGAGAATAACAAAATAAAAACTGAGTTCTATAAATAATTTTACCTAAATATGTTATCGGCTCTTAATGGGTTAAGCGTTTTTTTAATTTGGTATTTCCCTTAAGATATCTTCAAAAGCTTTTAAATGATTTCCATATTGATTTCTTAGAAAATATGGAGCTCAATCGTACTTTTCTATGAAAAGTTCCTAGGCCCGTAATTCGAAAAATATGGGCGGGGGCCATTTTTTTCTTTTGATATAATTCTTTCTTATTATTTAGTCTCTATCGCCCCATATATACCTGTATTTCTTATTTTTTTATTGGAGTTACTTCACTAAATTTGATTTGTTCTAACTGATAGACAGGGAAAATGTTCAAAAAAAATTGTTTTGTTCTAAATATTCAAAAAATATTTTATGTGTGCATAGATTGCCTCCTAGCCATCAGATTTTTAGAGCAATAAATCTTAAAGGTAAGAGGTAACGCAAAGCGAACGAAATGCAAGTTTTAGTAAGGCCTCTCCACTATCATACGTTTCGGTTAACAGTCGATCTTACCTCAATATTCGAATGGGTGCTTTAAATTCGTACTTGTTTCGATAAAAAGATTAAATATAAATGTTGGTATAAATGTCTACAGTAAAAATTTTCGAAAATTCTGAATGTTTTAATTTGGAGTGATACAAAATGAGTGTATAAACATTTTTTTTTAATTTTAGAAATTTAAAATCACATAACTTGTAATTTTAAATCAATCGAGCATTGTTCCAAAAGAAAAAAATAACTTTGCCATCCCTGATTGAAAATGTATGTAAAAAAAATGGCAGCGTTTTTTCTTAGGATTTTTTTAATGGTGAATAATACAAATATGGAATAACAACAAAAACTAGTGATTATCATTGCTCAATACAGTAGCAACAGTAACAAATTATAAAGATTTATGTTTAAATATAAATGGAGACATATGCGTGACCATTGATAGACTTAATCTGTTTTTGCATTTTTATTAAGAGGTTTAATTCTTAATGAATTAAATTCTTTTTTCACATTTTGAAGGTTGTAATAAATGAATTCACTGGGAATAATAACAATTCATTAAACAGGCATCAACAGAAAAAAAGTTTTTTAAAATAGATTTGAAAAGTAATAAAATTTTATTAATTTATTCAATTTTTTCTAAACAAGTTATTTAGTGCATTCTGAGTTAATTATTAAAAATAAGCATCGTTGATAGAGTAAACAACTAAATAATTAAATTAAATTTTATAATATAAATGGAAATTGTTATACAAAACCTTTTACAGACTCTGAATCCAGAGACGGTTAAGTCAGTTCTAAAAGTATAAATTTTAATCATATTCTTTTAATTAAAATTAACACTTGCAAGGTTAATTGTAACACATTTATGTTTGAAATATTGTGACGAAAATTATCCTACTTTAAATGATGCTCATTTTTGGCTCAACGGGTTTGTCTATAAACAAAACCTGAAATGGAGTGCATTCCAGCCATAACAGGACCTAAAGACGCCAGTGGAACCTTATATCTTAAAAAATGAAGTTTATTTGGATAAAATAGCCATCGTTGATACCTTGGAGGCCAACGAACGTTCAGAAATGCTCGACAAAGTGGTCCAAAATTAGACATCCAAAAGATAAAGTTATCTTTAGTTTAATACTACCAAGTTGGGAAAAAAAGCAGTAAACAAATGGACATTACCGAAACATGTTTTAAATTAAAATACTGTAGGACAAACAAACAGAGAGACAAACAGAGGTTGGCACAAGGAAAAAGTAGTGGTCAATAGACATCACGGAAAAAGGCTTTAAAATAATATATTGAAGACAGACAAAAAGCCGAAGAGCAGTCAGGACTTCAAACAAACGGTAGAAGGAAGCTAATTACAAGTGGCATCCCTTAGTCATAGGAAAATCCTTAGATCTTTTGAATAAAAAATATTTTCTTTTAAGGGTATAGTTCCCTCCAGAAAAATTCTATAAATTCACTAATAAATGGACAAATTCAATTAATTGTATAAAAATTATGATGATTAGTTTTGAGATCACAATTTCTTCATAATATGTCTTAATTTCTTTTTATACATTATAATTTCAAGCTCTTTGTTTAACTTAAATTTCCTCTTTATTTGTTTTTTTTTTTAAGAGAAGTAAGTAGGCAATAATGCCTATTTAGTTATTTTTGCAACCGTGCTACATTCTTTAGGAAAGGGATAGATGAGAGAAGACAGGTGGTGAAAAGAGAAAGATAGATATAGCTATTTTATTAGTTATTTTACTTCACCGGCGAATATGCTATTAAGAAGTACCTTCTTCTTCTTGTTTTTGCAAGACTTAAATAGTATTTTAACGTTAAAGGTGCAATGTAAAATTATACAAACGTTGTAAGTTAAACAAATAAAATAAGACGACATTTTAAAAAACTTCTGTAAAAGAGAAATTAACAGGTTCCCTGTCCCCATACAAAATTATTTTTTAACGGTATACGTCCCACATACATTCTTGTAATTTTAATGTTGTAGGTATTTTTCGAGGTTACTAATGTGTTTTCCAATTAGCCATATGCATCTTTACTGGATTTATAACGGTAAAAATATATGTATCATATATGATACATGAACTTGTCGTTTTGAAATTAGATCCCATACGTTGCATGTATCATATGTGATATGTATCACTAATGATTCATTGAGCGTACCATTTAAAATTTAGAACATATACGTTATAAATAGTTGAAGTGTTGAAAGTGAAACACGTGCGTTCTTATTTAGTGAATTGAATTAAAAGTGTGTAAGAAAAGATGGCTTCTCGTGCAAAGTATACTGATGAAGAAATACAGCGATTCTTACAAGAAGTGAAGATGACAGTGATTTCAGTAATGGAAGTGACGATATGTATCAACCTGATCAGGATGACGAATCTGAAGAAGAGGACCAAGATGAAACTGTAAATGACGTTAAAATGGAGTTGCCAGGAAATGCATATCATCTTGAAAGTCAAACGGGTCATGACCGTAATCAAAATACCGAAAATGAAACGTGGGTAGCAGAAATTCTTCCGATTGGCAGAGAACCATTTACAGGTAATTCCGGAGTACAACACGTACAGGTTGTTTCAAATGAAGAAGGCGTTGTAACTATTGAAAAGATAGTTAAGTTCTTCATAAATGATGATCTTATTGACACAATTGTACAAAAAACAAATGCATATGCTGAACATTTGAAGGTGGTACGTACAAAACGAGTTTCGAGAATTTCGCGTTGGGTCGATGTCAATAGGGAAGAAATGAAAAAATTTTTTGCCCTCATACTCTACATGGGAGTAGATAACAAACCCATTATTGAACTTAATTGGAAAAAGGATCCATTATATTTTACCTCATTTATTCATAAAATAGGTATTTCATATAATCGATTTAGTAGTATACTACGTTGCTGGCATTTTACAGACGTTCAACCGGACAATGATGATACTTTATATAAAATTCAACCTCTTGTAAACCATTTGATTGCAAAGTTTCGCGAACTGTATTTACCTGGCGACACAATTGTCGTAGACGAATCACAAATAAATCATCAAGGTCGATTACGTATAAAAACATACAATCCATCAAAAACCCATAAATATGGGATAAAAATATACAAAATGTGTTCCACCAATTCATACACATGGTCTTATGCAATACACGCGGTATCTGGAACTGCTATAGAGGGTCTGGATAAACCTGGAACTATTGTGGTGCAGCTGTGTTCTGCACTTCTAAACGAAGGCAGACTAATTGTAGCCGACAATTACTACACTGGAATGATGTAGTCACAAAAGCAAAGCTTAAATGAGGAGATATTGTGGCAAGGCAGATGGATAGCTTTGTTACCGTTTTGAAATGGCATGATAAGCGTGATGTTTTGATGATATCAACGTGCCATGACGATGGGATGACAGATACCTCTTCATGGAGAGGAAAATCCTCAAAACCAAATATTGTAATTGATTATAATAATGCTAAAAAAGGGATTGATGTCGCAGATCAAATGAGTAGCTATTACTTGCCACTAAGGAAAAGTCTAACGTGGTACAAAAAGATTGCTATTGATTTACTTTTTCAAGCAGCACTGGTTAACGCAAGAGTTATTTTCCATGAAGCAACTGGATCATCCATCACTATTTTGGAAATACAAGAGGCTATGATTCGTTACTGGCTTGGCGAGATTGTAAAGAAAACTCAGCAGACTAAATCATTGAAGTTCCCAGCAACTTCTAGGACACATCATCTTACTCAAATACCACAGAGAGATGGAAAACTTATCCGACGACGCTGTGTTACCTGTTATGCCAAAAACAAAGCCGAAAGAAACCCTAAAAGCGCTAAAAAAGTACATACAGAGTGCCTTGAATGTGGAAAGGGTTACTGTTTGCCATGCTACAATGCGGTTCACTCTTAAATTTAAAAAAAAACATAAAAGATTTTACATCTTCTTCACCTTTTTTACTATTATAAAAGAAATAAACATGAATTCATAAATAAAAAATAAAACATAAAAAAAAATAATAATAACAAATCACCGTAGGATTTTTTTATTTTACAAACTAGACAATGTACTCAGTACGTCCGTGTAATAAAATTTCAATTTGATCGTCTGCATCTTTTAAAAAATATATTTCAAATCACCTCTCAATTTGTTCATATATGATACATGGACTTTGTAATCATGGTACAAAACAATATTTTTGTATGACATGTGATACATCGGACAGGGAACCTGTTAAAGCAAAACATATCAAATTTCCCATCTCTGAAAAAAGTTTGGTTTAATATTTTTAACAATTTACTACAACTACATACAGTCTCATTCAATTGAACAAACGCAGCACTTAAAATGTTAATTTAACAATGTTTTGAACAGCGTGATAATGTACTTACAACATTTCAAGCGCACATAAACATACTCACACACAATACTCACACACACACAAACACACTTATCAACACCTTCAGTCAGTTATTTTTTTTACATTTTTTGGCAGTTTTCAGTGCATTTATGTATATTGAAAATATCTAATCTAAAATATTCTGTTTTCAATAAAACTAATAGTTTTATAATTCTATTGATCGTTAGGAAAAACTCTTGATTACTATTTAATTAATAATAAAATTGCAGCAGTTGTAAAAAATATTTTCAAAACTTTAAAAATAAAAAAAAAACAATGAAAACATACAAAACCATTGTATGTGACATATTCAGTACAACTTTAGTAGTTTGTTTTTGATTTTATTGTTCTGCTTTTCCATTTCTGTCTTTATTATTTTGTTTTCTTATTTTTTTATTTATTTACATATTTATTCATAGTGATCGAATCGTAGTTCTTTGTTTAGTCTTAAGTGTCAATTGTATTAATTAAAATGGTTTTTTCAGCTTTTTTTAATAATGTCTAGTTTTTCTGCTGTAGCAAATGTTTCGTAATTTTTTCTAATTTTTTTTTTTTTGACTCATAATAATACTCCTATAATCACTTAATATCAAAGAAAAAATTTGAACGAAAAATTATCTTAAAAAATAATTCAATTACAAGAAAAAATTTTGTGATGATTTTGTTAATTTAAATAAATGTGGATGCCACGAGGTAAAGTATTTATTTGCCTTCTTGCAAATAATAATAATGCAACTTTTTTATATCAAATATAGTTTTAAAACTTAAAAACATTTTTATAACATTTTTGTTAAGTGTTAAAGTATTTTTATTATTTTTCTAACGATTTGCGAATGTTATAAGAAAATATGGAGGAACTTAAATCTCACGCTAAAAAAACATAATTTAAATCTGTTAGTTATCAAATAAGTGTCTCAATTGCTAAGCTTTCTTTTTATAAAATTATTTTGAAGCCGGTCTGTCTCAGGGATTAAAAATTAATTTTTTAAACTAAAATAAAATAACAAGTACAGCGGGTAACAAAACCATTTGCAAGTGATTATAACTTCTGTTTTCTCGTTTAAAATTTTTGTGGTGATATGATATCGGACATTTAATAAATCTTTTCAATTTACAAGGAGTAATCAAAAAGTTTTAATAAAAAATTACACTATTTTCAACACGTGACTTTTCACCAACCAAAAATAATAGTTTATTAAAACTATAAGAAGTTGTGATAAAAAATATTATTTTCTAATTTTACTTTTCATGCCATCTCGGCAAATTTATATTTTCCTCAATTTAAACTTTAGATACGAAATTGATTCGGGCATTGATAAATAATACGAGGGCTAAAAATACCATTTCTACATCTTTACCATCGATATGTGCGCACATGAATAAAACAGCTGTCTTCAGAATACGTTCAACGTGTAATGTTTTGTCTGATCATATTTTTTTAACTTTGTATGGTTGAGTAACAGATGACGTTGATTAAAAATGAAGATAAACGTGGTGACGTTCAAATTAGGAATGTAACGATAAGTCATTTCTCTGATCCGATACTGATACTCAAAAATAAATATTGCCGATACCGACTCCGATATCACTACGCATATTGAAATTGAGATCAAGTAAAAATTATTAAAACTCAAGTAGAGTAATTCTTCTATGATACAAAAAACAGAGTTTGTTAATGAGCCATTCAAATTATCAAAATTTTTAATACATTTCAGTTTCTAAGATTCAAATTTTTAAACTACAAAACGTCTGCAATATTTATGATTTTACAAAATAAACGATGGCATTCAGTTTAGATTGGCTCAAGAATTAAAAATAATATTAATAAGATTTTTGTTTAAAAAAACAAAGTGTTCTCAAATTTTGCGGAGATAGACGATTTCTCAAAACCGTTTGAAGCAGACCTGCAGTGGAAAATAGTCTCTCAGACGCAACAGAACTCATTTGAATTCTATGTTCTGCTTTTAATATGATATTTCTCATAGTTGTCATGCAAAAACAAGAGTTGAAAATTGAATATTTTGTTCAAAATACTCAAAAGAAAAATATGAGAAGTATCGGCGTAACGGATGTAAAATATCGCCGATATCGATATATCGGCAAACCAGAACTATCGCCTATATATCGGTATCGCTATCAGCTGCATCTCTAGTTCAAATTGCCAAAATTATAATAAATTATAAATGCATGTGTACATACTCGTATACCGTGAATTACAAGCCACTGAGAGCTACTAACTAACGAGCCATTTAATTTATGAGATGAAATGTTTGCCAATTTAAGCTTTAAAATTTTTTTTGTCATCGTTTATTGAAGATTTTATTTTTTTTTTATTGAAGTTAAAAATTTTTTCTGTATTTCTTCTGTTGTAAAATTTAGAAACCGCTAAAGAGGTCACGCAGTAACTTGCCAATGCTATTTTAATTTTATATTTATAAAACTTTAACAATTAATGAAATACGTAGTGTGAGAACGAATCAACTGGTTTAAACGTTCATTTGTTTGCAAATGTCCCATAAATTTGTTTGTTAACAAAAATTTAATGTCGCCCAATATCTGCATACATCTCTAGAGTGAGTAGTAAAAATTGAATCTCTTTCTTAATTAAGTAGACTACACCAGGCCTGTCATACTTGCCGATTTTTAATCTCAAAATTATCTAATTGCCGATTTGCCGATTTTTGCTCCATCACTTTTACACAAAAAAAAGAAAAAAAACGACCTTTGGTTGTTCCCTGAATATTGTATCTTTATACCTATAAAAGTGATGTAAGTCACAATAGAAAAAGATGAGTTAATTAATAGTTTTCAACAAAATTAGTTTAATGTGATTTTTTTTATATTAGTGCAAATAACTGCTTTGAGCTAAAAAAAACTTAAAAAGTCAGTTAATGAATCATTAAAAATTGTCAAATAACAATAAAATGATAGATCACAAATTTTTGGGGTATCTTGTCACTCCTTTCTACCAAATGAACGTACGAGTAGTTTTGAATAGATAGAAATGAAAATTAGAAAATAGAATAACTTATGCAAACCTAGAGTCTTATTCTGTTAGTCTCGTAGCTAAATTTCGATCGCTAAAAAACTTAAATTAAATTAAGACTTAGCAGTATTAAAAAAAATCAATAATAAGAACAGTAAAAATAATCCCGATTCCAGTAAAATTATCCCTTTCAGATGTTTCATGGAACTGCTTTAAGTGACTCTAGTGACCAAAAATATCCGAAAAATCGGGGTTATTTCTAATATATACGACCAACAACAAAAACAATTTATTTGTAACACGGTTGATTTTATTAGTTTTGAGTTAGTTTATATGTTGTTAACGTTATTTAATACTGAATTGCTCTGTTATTTTTTTAATATTTTAGTTGTACATAAAATGGAAATTTAAATTCGCCAATTTTTTCGATTTTATAAAACTAAAATTATAAAGCTGATTGTGCCGATTTATTTTTTTTGTGCAAATATGCCGATTTCTTATCAAAATTATCTGGCACCCCTGGCCTTCAGCTATATTTACTTAATTAAAATTTCTTAACAAAGAGCTCGAAAATTCATAAAGTTCGTTTCTGTTAACAGCAAAAATACAATCTAAAGTTTTTAATCAAATGGTACTTAATATGCTAAAGATCCTCAAAGAAATTGCTGACTCTTTTAGTTTTAAATGACCCGACTATTATTATATAATTAGGTGCCCATTTATTTTTAAGAATTTTTTTTTATTCTCAACTAAAAATATCTCTGGCATCAAATTCTTCGTTATGTTTTCATACCTTAAAGGAGCTTCTGATTCATCATAACAACTGCCGCCATCCATGTCGATATCTGAGCCCGTGCCGCATGATAAGCGGGAATCGGAATCAACATCGACGTGTATTTCTTGATCTTCAGTGTCATCACGATCATCTTCTTCATGTGACGATGACATGCTGGAGCAGTGGGGAGCCAATTTGCACAAGTTTCACAAACAAATTAAATTGGGGGTTTTTCTTAATTTTTATTTATTTATTTTTTATCCAATATTTTTTAATAATTCTTTTATTAAAATTTTTATTTAAAGTGTTATTTATTATCAGCCACTTAATCTTAATTTATGAATATTATTTCTGATGCACTTAAGAATTCTTATGGGTATTTAAATGCCGTCGCTTTTTTATATTTCAGACACAATGGCTTTCTTAACATTAAATTTAAGTGATTTTATGCGATTTTTAATTTTCAAATATGTACCTATTTAATCGTTTAATTTGAATGGCTTTTAGTCGGATTGTATGTGTGCAACATATGCTTTTTTTTGAATTAAAGAACCGTTTAACATTAAAGCGTTTTAACGAACTCGACAAATTGAGGTGTTAACGCCAACTGAATGATAAACTTCCCCGTTGCAAAACAATAACCGAGCGTATACAGTTTAAACCACACACCACTACTGCGCTACCACCAGCAACTACCAAATTTTTTAACCAACACCACTTTACAAAAACAAATACACAACTACTTCCATCCACTTACTTACAACAAATCAACAATGAATCTTGTCTTGTTAGCAAAAGCTAATGATGTTTAAAATTTCTGTTGTTGTTATTTTCTTTTTTGTTTTAATATACAAACAACACCACTAACGTCTAAAAGACCAAGAAAAAAGACAAAAAAAAAACATCCAACAATCGTCCTCATCATTCACAAACGACGGCAGCTCTTTAGCTTGTTATGAAACCAGTTTAACTGCTTCCTTCCTTCCTTGGTTTAATTGCATTGTTGTTGGTATTGCAACTTTTTGTTGTGTTGTTTTGTTGTTGTTATTTTTGTTATAAAATGCAGCTGAATTAAACCTAACCTATGATAATAATGGCACTTGTTTAAACACACATTTGTACAAATGTTGAATGATTGCAATGGCACTGACACCAACAAATTGTATAAGAAAACTCCGCCTTTTTGAAATAAAATAAAGAGAAATAAATTTGTTAAAATATTTTCTCTCATCAAGAAAATAAGCAGGTTTTTGTAATTGTAGTGAAACTTGGCAGCACTTCTGTTTAAAAATTGGGCGTTGCTCAATTTTAGTTGGTTGTACGCAAGTCTGGTAATTTATACTTTTGCTTTGTATTTAATTTACCATGTTTTTGTTTTAAATGCTAATGACCTGTGTTTGGCTTTTTATATTAATACCTGGTAGATGGTGTAGTTGTTGTTGGGTTTTCTTTATTTCATATAAGTTAAGAGTGTTGCCATTATTCATTTTGGGAAATCACCTAAAAAAACTGTTGCTATAGGTATATATAATTTAACAGCCCGTTATTTTAAGTAAAGAATAGTTAAAGATAAGACTTCTTAGAATATAAAAAACACACACATTGATAAGCTAAAGACCCAATAGCCCCAAATGGAATATTCGGCTCACAAAATACTAACTTTAGCTATTGGTAACTTATGATAACGGGCCTACATTAAAAAAAAAAAACATGTACCTATCGATTTTAAATTTGACTATTAGTGATGAGCAAGTAGGTAAACGGATAACCTTTGACCCATTTACATATATTTTCTATATCTGAGGTATTCTTACATTTTTTGTTTAAGATCTCTTAATGTCTATATAAAATGCAAAATAACTAAAGTTTGTAAACACTCAAGAAGGTAAGAGGCAAGATTTTTCAAATTTGTTTATGAAAATTATCAACAACAAACTTAAGCTGATGGGTCCGCAATCTAAATTTTTTTTAAAATAGAGCTTATTTCGTGAATGTTAACACTTAGCTCATGTCTGATTTGACAGATAATTAGTTTTATCCTTCCGCTGAACGAACATGGTTGTGTATACGCTTAAACAACAATGCTGGGAAATATTGCGACATTACTTTGAAAATCATGTTGCAGAATGTGTGCGAAAATTACGTACATAGTTTGGAAAAAGAGAAGCACCGTCAGATCCGTATGTTCGTTATCTTGTGAAAAAAGTGAAAGACGCTGGCATTCTCATCGATAAACCAAAGCGTGAAAAGCCAAAAACAGTGCCGACACCCGATAAAATTGCTGCTGTGGCAGAAAGTGTGCGTGAAAATCCAACAACATCAATTCACCGTCATTCTCAACAATTGAACATTTCGGAGACATCACTGAGACGAATATTGCATAAAGACCTTTGTATGAAGCCGTACAAAGTCCAATTCGTTCAGGAGTTGAAGCCAACTGAAAAAAAAGTTATTTGACGGACCCTATATATTGTTCAATAAGTTGACGATGATAGCAGAGGCTTGTGAATTGAACAAATAATTTTATTTTCTTGTAGAAAATTCTTATACATTGTTATTGCCAATATTTTTATCTGCGAATAAAACTACATCACACATTAGTTTTATCGTTATTGGTCAATAATTGTAAAATTTAAAAATTAATTTTCTTCACAGGTAAAAAAATATTTCAAAGTTGCCTAGTGACTCGCGGTAGCTTAAAGGGCGGGGCACATAGAATCCGCCATACCTACGTCGAAGTACTTAACTGAAGTCAAAATATCGACGGATGAAGTTGGCACAATGAGTACTTGGCTGACGTATATTAAATTAAAGTTTACTCTCTATTTTTATACACTTTTAATTTAAATTTTTATTTTATTCACATGTTGATTTAATTTAATTTGGAATTTAATTTTTGCCTCTAAAATTATATTATTAATATCACAGAATAAAATTGAAACACAGCAAGAGTTAAAATGACACAAAGAAGAAGAAGAAGAAGCAGTTGATAGCACTGAAAGTATTCAACGTACGTCAAAAGTAAAAAGTTTTCAACTTTCGTACTTTGCGTTGACAACCACGTATTGATTGTGACAACGCTCATAAGAAAAAATTTATTTTAACTTACTAGTCAGTTGAATACGCCAAAGTTTAACGTATGACGGATTTAATGTGCACCGGCCTTAAGACCATTTCCCGTATATTATGGATATTCAATGGCAAAAAATTCTGTAGGTACTGTTTGTGACATTTAATTTATAAGTTTTTATAAATTATACATCATGAAGTTCTTAGATGCTACATTCTAAGTCAAATTACATGCACTCACCAAGTTATTGCTCTCTGGCAACCCTTTTTACTTAAAGTTCTGTTGTTGTTTCCTTGTGTGTGTGTAAATATTCTATCTGAGACGACATTTTAAACAGTAAACGATTTGCTTTGGGGTTTTCTTTTTTTCAAAATACCTCCTCCTACAATCAACATTAACAAACACACATACGTATGTACAACTTCTAGGATAATGGGGTGGGAGCAGCTCTTTTCTTTTTTCCACAACAAGATCTTTTAAATTTAGTTACTATTTCTCTATTTGTTTTTTGCGTTGTTGTACTTTCATCATGGTCGTTTGAGGAAAGAGTCTGGTTGAAATTGTATTTTAAATGTTGAAATTGTTATGGAAAGTGCAAATGTGGCAGATTAATAGCACAACTGGTGTAATAGCATTTTTTTTTGGAGGATTTAAATTTTTA
This sequence comes from Cistogaster globosa, assembly GCA_937654795.1. Taxonomy (NCBI): domain Eukaryota; kingdom Metazoa; phylum Arthropoda; class Insecta; order Diptera; family Tachinidae; genus Cistogaster; species Cistogaster globosa. The sequence goes on from OW569403.1 coordinate 6,855,554, forward strand.
TTTTTAGTTTTGCTCTTTTTATATTTTTCTGGAGTGCGAATCATTTAAGTGGCATTTAGTATAAATGGGTTGGGTTTTCAATATCCAACTTAAGTATCTAGTGGATGAATGTACATCCATACACACTCGTGTGCCTGAGTAGATGGGGTTAAAATGTGAATGTTTGTTTGTATGTAAGTGTCGTTTGTTCGATTTGGTTTTTATGTTGTTATCTGTGATTGAATAATTTTCTGTCTAACATGCGTTTAAATTGCACACAAACTCCAATACCTATGCGCAGTTACTTAAAATAGATATATATTTATTTATATGCACTTATTGGCTAAGATACGAGGGCCAAAGCGAAAGTTGTTTTAAAACGTTTAAAAAAATATTTTTTTTATAAAAATACGGAAGATGAAACAAACAATTTAGTGGGTAAATTCTTGCTACCTATAAAAAATAACCGATAGATTTTTGATCGATTGCATTATTTGGAGGCAATATTATGTCTTTTATAACTTAAACCGGATGCAAATAGATAAATACATGATACAAAACTAGGACCTCCCTTAGCAGAAATTACTCTTGTTTGAAAGCTAATTCAACGAAAAAATAGCGACATTTTTTCTGACCAAAGAGTAATTTGACAACCGCTGTATTGTTTGTCTTACCAGCTGATTTTTTAAAATCTAACAAATCGCAGGAAGTAGGGCCATGCCAGCCTTTGTTTTATTAATAATTACTGAGTAATAAATCATTTGAAGAAAAAAAAATTATTTTGAGAAATGCTGGCAACCACATTTCGTTTTAGGTCCAATACGAGACAGTTGAAAATGTAACTTTGTTTATCACGAGACTTTGTTAATTTTCTTTTGGTGAGCCAAAAACCAGGGATGAGCCATTAAATCAAATTCAACATCATTATAAGATGTGTTGCTATCCAATGTTGCCATTTATAAGCGTTTTTTAACAATTTTGTTTCTTACGATTTTAAAATTTTAAGAAAACTGATCTTAAAAATTGATTTTTGTGTTTGCTAAGCCGACGGCTAGAAAAAAGCAAGATAAAATTTTAAAATTATTCATAAGGAACAACGTGTTGAATTCGTCTAACGAACTTAATTTTATTTGATTATGAGTTATTCTTTGTATTTTATTTTTGTAAATTGATGATGCTTATGACGGATGTAGCGATCTAGAAAGTGCTACATAACATTCTGCTAGTGTCTAATTTTTTAATTTTTTTTAATATGGCTAATTATTATTTTGCAAATAATAATAAATATTTCGATTAATCGTTAGAGAATTTTTGATACAACTTAGTCGTCAATTGAAACAAAGTAATCGATTATAAATTTTTCATTATTCGATTAATCGTGCCATGTAATTTTTTTGAATGCAATGTTATGTTTTCTGATATAAAAAAATCTTATTGTAACAAAAACTTAGTGATGCAATTTATTTTTAATATTTTTTTCAGGAGTTCTTGGTAACCTAAAATTTTTTTCACGAATATCTATGACAGCCTGTTATCGCTTTAAAAAAGGATAAAACCGTAAAGAATGAGTTTACAAATAGACTTTTGAGATTGCCGCTTATTAGAAAAGTAACGTTCAAATATACAAATCAAGACGTTTGCTTTAAAACTCTTTTTCTTTTACTTTTTGCTTCTTCTAAAAACACATTCACTACGTGTCTTTTTTTTTTTTACTTTTCAAATTTTACATTTAAATGTATTTTCTTTTAAGATCTTCATTGGTCAAATACCTGAACCATGTCTTTTAACTCAATATCTTTTTGACTGTTGTTTTTGTTTTCTAATGGTCATGCTATTGAGTTTTATTTATTTAAATTATTTCTAATCACCAAACTATTGGCATTTAGTTGATAGTCAAATAAATAAGCGAACACACAATTTCAAGATACATTTAAATTTTATCCAAACACATACATACACAGTTACTTACACAAATTTTTAATTGTGATTATTGTATGGATTTCTACTAAATGTATTTTTTAATTGAGATGCATCCTTATTTGATGTTTTTTTTTTAATTTATTTAAATTGACCGTTATTTGTTGTGAATTGTTGTTGGTTGATTGGTTAATTTTATCAATTTGTTGCCACCATTACTTTATCATTTTTCAAAGAGTCCAAGATTTAATTGAAGATCACCATTAAAATTAATTATTTCTTTAACATTTACAAAGTTTGTTAAAATTATTATTTATGCTGGAAAAAATCATGCAAATTGAAATCAATAAAATTAAACTTCCAATGCGAAATTACATTGTTATGCAAAACAAAATAAAAATGTATTTTTAACTCCCTTAAAAATAGGATAAATATAAAGGGATCAACTTGTTTCCAGGTTTTTGCGATCGCTTAAATATTTTTAAGGGGAATGGCAAACAAGATGGTCGCACCTCCAAAGAAATCTGCTTAAAGTTTTTGAATTACTAGACAAAATGAGCTGCTAGAAAGATAACTAGAAAAAAATAAATATAAAATTAGTTACCTTTTTTTATACCCTTCACCAACAGATAGAAAAAGGCATATCTAAGTTTGTCATTCCGTTTGTAATTTGTACAATATCCATTTCCGATCCTAAATATTCTACGTCCTTTTGCAAAGCGAAGTCGATTGGGCGAGGTCCGTCTGTTCGTCTCTTCATCCATATTAGTGTTGAAATCAACTTTGCCAAGGTACTGGATGAGCTATAAAAAGCTTAAATACGCCAATCGATCTGACATAGTTTCTATTTTCTATTTTCGGTCCATGTCCTTCGAGGCAGTGGGCAAAATACCATGCCTACCTCTAGTTTTTCCACATCATTTAAAACAAATCTAGTTAATTAAAGCTACTTTAATCAAAAAAATTTTAAATGGAGTGATAGATAATTTAAAAATAAGAAAAAATGTCAAGTAAGAAATTGGCGCTCGCCTATATATGCTCAGTTATGAGCCTTTAAACTTTTCATAGAAAAGTCGGAATGTGCACCATAATTTTAAAGATGGGTACGATTTAAAAGCTTTTAAAGAGATCAGTAAGGAAATACTAACTTCTTAAAAAAATGTTTAAGCAATTAAGAGCCGATGCCATTTTTATGTAAAATTATTTAGGTATAATTTTTTTTTTCTTATTTTTTAATTCTCTGTCATCTTAATATTTGTTTTTTTTTATTGGCATTGCCTTACTAAACTAGATTTATGTGTATAGTGAAGGGTATATAGGATTCGGCATAGCCGAGTAAAGCACTCTTACTTTTTAAATAAAAATTTGTTGAGAAAAAAAAAGGCGGATACAGTGATATGTTTAAAATTATACTTAAAAAAAAAACTAAAAACGCTGCACTTATACGACATACGCCTTCTTTTTGATGCGATTATAAAACACGTGAGGCGCTGCAACTCTGTACAAAAAGAGCCATAGAGAAGAATTATATGACCTATATGACTTATCGTAAGGTACGTTCTCTATTAAAATGAATTAAATTAAAAATTAAAGGGAATTCCTATAAAGGACTTTTTTTGGTTGTAATTACTAGATGATTTAAATTATTAACAACATAAAAATTAAAATGTAGTTCATTAAAAAATAGTACGCAACGTTTCATATCTAACTTCAGCTCTGACTTTCTAATTTATTTTCATTTAAAACCTTTTTAAATTATTTAGCTCTTACCGTATGATTTTCCCAGTTTTTTGTTTGTTTGATTTTTAAACAAAAATTTAAAATTTTTCAATTTTAATTTAACTAAAAATGTTACAATCACCCCTATTCTGCGTTTCGATTAAGTCTCTGCATTCAGTTACGTTGCGATCGAAAATTGGTATTCTGAAGAAAAACGGAATCGAAAGAAAAAGAGGAAGACAACAATGTTTACAAAATTAATAGCATCACTGTGGAATGTGGAAATGAAATAGCAAAATAAGCAAGTTTGTTATTATTTTCATTAACAAATGTCAAATTTAATACAAAAAGTTATATGTTTACATATTTAAAAATAATTTGATAAAATTTAATAAAAAAATTGTTAAATAAAATGATAAAAATATAAAAATAAAAATTAGTTATTCATGGCAACTAATTTTTGTGCTGGCATTTTTGTTGGAGGACCTAGTGCATTGAGGATTCCTGCAACTTCCTCTCAAAACGCTGCTACTTTTTCCTTTGATCGCTGGTGGTATCCACATGTAATGTCTGCTTTAGATGCCATTAAATTTGCCAGTTTTTCATACTGCTCTGGTGTTGTTGTTTTTGACCCGTAATACATAAACAAAACATCAGATTCAAGTACAAAAATTAACAACTTAAAACAAAAGAAATTTAATTAAATTAAATAAATTAGTTAGAAATCATTTTAAGGGTTTTTTAAACCGTTTCTGAACATTTTATCTCATTTTCTACTTACTTTTTAACTAAAAAACACAAATAAGGAAAACTCCTCCGTTAACAAAAAAACAACTGAGAAAAACGGAGCTACGATCGTAATGCAGAATACATACAATCGAAAGACACTGAGCGGAATCGAAACGCAGAATACCAAAGTTGTCAGACGGAGAAAATTTCGATTCGAATCGAAACGCAGAATAGGGGTGAATATACACACAAACATTCATCTTATATTTATTAGTTTTGTGGTAATTGAAAATAAATATTTATTTACTTATTTATTAATTTGTATAATACATAATTGATATAATTCTTGCAAAAAAAAACCGACTTCAAAACAGATTTCATCTGTCTGTCTATAACAATTGAAGAGTAACATTAACTATTGGGACACCCCTATATTCCATGTCCAAATTTTGTACTTGCTAAACAGTTTGACAATATATTTCATATTGCAGCAATTATGGGGAACCCTTTAATTCATAAATTCAAATAATAAACTTGCTGTTGTTGTTGCCTTAGCAATCAAGTTTTTTGTAAACTTCAACCGTCTGTTTATAATGGTTCAACAGTTTGGCCATATACATCAGATTACATCAACTATTGTAAAACCCTTTAATTTATAATTTAGAATATTTAAGCTTCTTATAATACCACACAAAGTAATGGAAATTCTGTATAATTTTCAAGTGTTTGTATATAACGGTTTAAAAGATACGGCCATATAGGCCTAATTACATTAATTTTGGGGACACCCTTTAATTTATAAATTCAAGTTCTAAACTTGTTATAGCGGAGTAAGCAATACAGGTCCCTTTTAAGTCTTAGTGTGCTGTCTAAACGGTTCAACGTTCGGCCACTTTCACCAAATTACATCTACTATTGGAGCACCCTTTAATTTTTAAATCTAATTTTTATACTTGTTGTTATAACAGAGTTAGCAATACAGGTTTGTTGTAAATTTCAAGCGTCTGTCTACAATAGTTCAAAAGTATGGCCATATTTATCTAATTAAATGAACTATTGGGCAACCCTTTAATTTATAATTTTCAATATCAATACTTGTTACTATAAAAGTCAAAGAAATCGAAATTCTGTACAATTTTTAATTTTCATATAGGTCAATTTACGACATCTATGGGGATACCCTTTAATTTTTAGATTTATTTTTTTATTACTTTTTGCCATGGGGAGTCATAGTAATACGCATTTTTTTAATTTCAAAAAGATATCCACTACGGTTCATAATACACGTAAAATACACACATATTGTATAAGGGACACTCTTTAGTTTTTACGATTAAGAACTGATTTTAAAAAGGGTCTAATCTGTAAGCATCACCTTTCAAATAAAAAAACAAAAAAATTCAAAATCGATCCAGAAATGAAAACAACATTTCGTCGAATTAATAACTTCCTTCTTTTTTTAAAGTCGGTTAATGAGTCAAAATAAAGAAGGCAAAACATCCTATAAATAATTATGACTAAATAATTAAAATTGTATTTAAATCAAACTTAATATAAAAAATTAAATAATTGTTTAGGTAAGAACTGGCCATAAGACACAAAAATCACTTACACTGTTTGTTTCACTGTAAAGTCAAATTAAAAATATTCAAGTCGATGTTATTGTTACTGAGCGTTGATTAAAGGTTTAAACATTTGCCATTTCTTTTATTTTCCAGCAAGCAAAACTATATTTCAAAACTTTTGTTTTATTGTTGGTAGGTACATCTAATAAAGTTTTCTATAGTCCACCATGAACGCTTTGCATTTAATTACAACGCTGCAATAGTATTTATAGATACAAATTTGTAATTTAATTTAAAAATGTGTAATTTTCCAATTATCCACAACAGCAGCAACGTAACAACATTTGCATGCAGATGTTTTCAATTAACTTCAACAACATTGTTGCTTTAGTTGTTTTTTTATTATTATTTTTATGGTCTCCACTATTTGGTTGTTACATTCAACTTTTCCACTTGAAGCCAACAAATGAAATTGAATTTCCTTCCTGACATTTATACGTGATACCTTAAAACATTTAATGTATTGTGAAGGTAAAAGAAAAGAAAAAAAAAAAATAAAATATAAAAATGGTAAAAACAATGCATTGATTTGAAAGTTCATACATATACATGCATACATGCACATGCAAATATTATTATAAATATCAACCAACGTTACCTCCCACGTATGTGTACGTAAGTATGTGTGACTGTTAAACCAAAAATTTGTTCTTGCCTTTGTTTAATTTCCAACACTCAAAATAAAAAGTAATTTCAACTTAAGTCTTAAGTACAAAAATTCCTACTAACATTTAAATTCACTTTTAATTTTATTTTTCTTGGCAGTAAATGAAGGAAGAACAGCAAAAACAACAATAACAGAAAAAACTATCAGTAGCAAAATTTAAATACGCATCACGAAGCAGTTGATGATGATACAAGAGACAACCACTATACAGCTACCGTAAGAAAGACATGTTGCTTTTTGGGGCCTATACAATATTGGGTAGGGGAACAAGTAAAATTCTATCAGCTTAAGTTAAAATTTTAATTTTTTTAAAGATACGATTTTACAAAAACAATTTATTGTTGTTACATTTCATCCTAAACAAGTTTTCAAATTGAACTTTTTTAAAAAGAAAAAAAAAAATGATTTTCTTAAGGTCGCATGTTTCTGTAAAGCGGCTGTTTGACGATCAAACTTTGCACGTTAGAGCGGTTTGAAGAAAAAAAGTTTCAATATCATAAAGTTTTGAAATTCATTCAGCGCAAACACGAATTTTACCCTATGACATGTCATCAAGCCATGCTCATGCAAAATTTGTCAGTCTAATAGCCACTAAAGAATAATATTTCCTCCTGGAAAAAACAAGGTTAAAATTAAGAGTGTTCAATAAAAAGTTACTGATTCTTGCAAATAAACAATCGACTTTGAAACAGACAAACTTAAAATCATATTTCTGAGGATGTAAGTTACACATTAATTATATCCTATTAAATTCCAAAATGATTGCGTCAAGATTTTTTATACGTCGTAGAACAAAATATAAATGCAGATTAAAAAAATATTTAGCAGTTACGTGGTCTCTAACTGTTCTAAAGAATGGCCATATATATTAAATAACATCCATTTGGACACCCTTTAATTTCTTATTTTAAATATTTATACTTGTTATTATACTTAACATGGTAATGGACATTCTGTCTTATTTCCAAGAGTTTGTGTGTAACAGTTTCAAAGATAGTGCCATATAGGTCATATTACATCAGTTACTGGGACGCCCTTAAATTTCAAGTTTTCTACTTGCTGCATATTTTAATCAACTGTCTACAACTGATCAACAGTTTAGTCATATAAATAAAATACAGCAACTATTGTAACACCGTATTGTTTATAAAATCAAATATTTATACTTCTCAATATACTAGACAAAGTAGTGGACATTCTGTTTAATATAACGGTTCAATTAATAGGACCATATAGGTCAATTCACTTTAAATATGGGAACATCCTTTAATTTATAAATTCAAAATTTATAATTGTTGTTATAGCGTACTTAGCAATACAGGCCTGTTGTAAATTTTAACTATTTGGTTATAATAGTTCAAAAGTTTGGGCCCATTCATTAAATTACATTAACTATTGAGACACCCGTTAATCTAAAATTTTGAATGTTTTTACTTGTTATTATAACGGTCATAGCAATCGACATAATGTCTAATTTGCAAACGTTTGTCTATATTGGTTCTGAAAAAGACCATATGGTCAATTTGCGTCATCAACGGGGACACCACTTAATTTTTAGATTTATATTTGTATTATTTTTTACTATTGGAAGCAATAGTTATACGCGTTTTTTGATTTTAAAGAAGTGCGCTTTACAGTTAATAATACACTTAAAAAACATGTATGCTGTATTAGGGGAACACCCTTTATTTTTTGAGATTATGAGCTGTTTTTAAAACAAGACCAAACTGTAACCATAATCTATCAAATTACAACAAAAAAATAATAAATAAATAAAATCGTCTTAGAAAAGATTGAGTTCTGCAAGTTCTTCTTTTTTTGAAGTCGGTTAAAAAATTATTTCGATTTTAAAATTTTATTTCGAATAAAAAATCATAAAAATATTTGTTCTATTTTCAGTTTTATTTTTAATGAATCTTAAATGTGTGCAGATTTTGGCAGTGCAGTATTTAAAAGTGGTCTTATTGACAACAATTTTTAAAATCATAATTTGCCATCAGCAAACAAAAAAAAAAAATCAAGAAACTAATATTGAGGTGCCAGAGAATAAAAATATTAAAAAAGAAAAAAAAACAAATGTCATCGACTCTGAATGGGTTAAGCATTTTTAAAAATTTCCTGAAAGATCACTTCAAAAGCTTTTACATGAAGCCCATATTTACCATAGAAATTTGATAAAATTTTCAGAGGCCCATAAGTCGGAAAATATGAGCGAGCGCCAATTTTTTCGCTCAATTTTTTTTTTATCTTTTATTTTTTTATCGCTCCATTATTTATTTTTTTGATTGGAGTTACTTTATTGTTCCAAATAATATGAAAAAATTTGAGACAGGCATGGTGTTTTGCCAACTGCCTCGAGGGACATAAACAGATCTTGCTAATTTTCAATAGCATTTCTTTCGGAAATTTATAGGTATGTCTAATTTATTGGCATATTTAAATTTTCTCTTTCTCATCTAGTACCTTAGCAAAGCTGATTTCAACACTAACACGAATGGACAGACGAACATCGCTCGATTAATTTCGCTATATAAAGAACTCAGAATGTGTTTGCTATTCTTTATTTGGTAAGTCCACGCTGTATTACTGGGCGGACGTTATTCTTAGTTATCTTACGTGCTGTCTGAAAAATTTGTATAAAAAGTACTCTGTTCTTTAAGTTATTCCTATAAAAATTTTTCAAATGGGTTAATTGCTTGTGTAGCAGAAACAGCACATTATTTTATATGTTGCGTTAAATAAGCAAAATTTAGCTTTCAAAATTTCATTTATTGTTCAGCTGCTTATAAGTTTGTTTTCTTTTTCGTGAAATTCCAGTTTGTTTCACTCAGTTTTGGACAGTATATTTTGTTTTGTATTAAAAATAATCTTGATGTAATGTATTATCTTAATTAGATTGTGAATAAATATTTTAAATTTAAAAGGAAATTAAATAACCAGATGATGAACAAAATACTTGACTTAACAAAATTCAATAAAATTTCTAGTCCGTACTGTATGAAATTTACCACAATGGCGTTCTGGTGTTTTAAAGAAATTACTTTTTTTACAACTCAATAGTTTAAGGTTTTCATATGATTGCGTGAGTATGAATTTCATTTCCGTTTGTATTTCTATTACTTTGTAGTAGGCAACGTGTAGTTAATTGTATTTTATATTTGTTGCAAATACAGTTAAAGTAACAACAAAAAAACTTATCAAAAACTGAAGCTATATTTGCGAAGCTGTAACAAACAATATGATGGCAATGCAATTTCAATGTTAAATATCGAACCCAGCAGCAATATTAGCAAGTTTATTGCAAGTAGCAGCATAATTAATTACGTTTTTAACAGAAGGTTTGTAACAACAATTGCTTTTCTCTTTTGAATGGTAATGGTTTTCGTAACGGGGAACTACACTTGGTAAAACTGTCTACTTAGTATTCAGAACATGTCGCTTTAGCTTTAGTGACATAAAGCCAATGATTTAGTTGAATATATCTCTTCTTAAATAACATAAAAAAATTATTATGTTAAATTGTATATTTTTTGGAATAATAATTTGATTACAACTTTTTTCAGTTTAATTTAGAAGAGGTTGAAACTCACTGGCGTTTTATATCAAAAATAATTAAGTTACTTACAAAAGTATTTTGCTCAAAAACTCTTTTTAGAAAATAAAAATACTGTTCATTTATTTTATAATTGGATTGATTTTTATATGAAGAGTAAAAACGAACCCTTTTGTTTTCGATAAAATAAAAGTAGTCATGTCACCAATTTCTAAAATTCGAAAGTGCGAAAATCAAAATTTTGCACAATTTGGCGTGAGCACATATTTTAGCAAAAAAAAAAAAATATGCATATGACAAATAACTAACAAAAACCACAAAATAAAAATGGCCGTTTTTTTAGAACTAGATGGCAACTCTAAATTTAAATTTCAGTAATAAATACAAAACGTGGTCGAAAATATTTATTTATTCTTAATTAATTTCGCATTCCTTGCGTCATTAATTTTTTTTTTTCAAAATCAACACAATCGATTTCTGGACAAAAAAAACCGCTATTTTGGTTGACTATTAGTTGCTCATTTTGGTATTTTTTTTAATAAAAATTTAATTTTTTGTAATGTTGGCATTACTGTCTTTTTTGACAGTTTCCTCTGAGGATGAATAGCGAAGCTATTCGAAATATTGGGAATAAAAATTAATATTAAACAATATTAATTAAATATTTAAATTATCCACAACGACCTTAAGCCGAACTAAATATATAAAAAAAAAAATTACAAATTTTATTTTTGTGAACGAAAATTATAACTCCTTGTCCGAGCTAGCAACTTTAATCGTAAATGACTCTTCTACGATCGGAGCAGGAGATGAAGTTAATCGTCTTCGAGATCGTATTTCGATTGCACAAATTCAGTTTTACGGGAGAAACTGTGTGCTGATGGTGACTCTTCAGCTTGAGTCGTCTACGATGTTCCAAAAATATTAGTGTCGTGAAACAATCGCCTTTATAAGTATAAAATGAGCTCATAATGAGACCTTAAAGTGTGTTTAAAAATAAAAGTGATTTTTGAGAGTATAATACAGTTATTAACTTATTAATTTATATATTTTTTGTTTTTGTAATGTGGAGTTTTAATTAAAAGTATAAATTAAGTTAAAAAAATCATGAACTGAATTAGAAAATGCAATGATGTTAAAGAAAAAAAATTTCAAAAATTAAAATAAAGTTGCAGCCGTCTCCTGTTTTTGCTCTTTCACCCTTTTTAAGTTTGTTACCAACAGCGTCTTCAATTTCAGAGAACGTTTTTATAAAAGTAAAAAATTAGAAGTATTCAAATGACTCGTAAGAGTTTTGATTTACATGAGCCAAATGCGATCTTTGACTACTACTTACCTTCCAACGCTCCTCAAAATGCATATCAGAGGATTCATTCTTTTAACAATCGTCAAAGTAGCTTGTAAAAGCATAATTGAGAAGAACAAAATAGAAAATTTATAGTACAATCGCTTGGACGGTTGAAGAAAAGAATCGTAAAATGATTGCGCTTGTCAAACAAACTTCCAAATGCCAGCTGCAGAACTAGCTTAAAATTTTTCTCTTAAGTTGCCCACATTATTTTACAATAAAAATAATTTTAGCTCGGTTTTTTTTATTTGTTTTGAAATTGTAAAATAAAAAAGTTTTTTGAAAAGTTTTGAAATCCACTAGCTCATTGACCAAAAATTCAAAACATCCTAATAAAAACTCTTTTTATTCAAAATATTTGTTTAGACGTTTATTTATTTAAAAAAAAAACATAAAACACAAAGCACCTTCTATCAGTGATCGTTTAAATTGAGTTAGATAAATTTGAGTTTGTTTAAACATCTTTCATGTATACGCACTTTTGCTCATTCTACGTTTTGGAGCAGCTGCAAATATAATGAAGCTTTCGATCGAAACCAGAGGTACTACCGTTCAAAATCTCTTTGCGAAAACTCACTCAAAAAAATGGACCACGAAAAAAAAACTAAACTGTTTTAGAAGCACAAAGACTTTTCCTTTTTTCTTTCATAGTTCTTAGTTAAATTTGTCACTTGACTACAAGAAAAAAATTAATACTCAGTATGAATATAAAACATCACTTAGTAAAATGGAACATTGTAGTGTCTAAGAAGTTTAACGCCATAACACGAATAAAAACAATAAAAAGGACATAAATAAATTTTGGCAAATGCTTTTTCTACATTTCTCCAATCGGCCAAGTTCTTGTCTTGTTCATGTAATATTTAACAAAAAACGTTACTATTCTTTACATGATATACTCATTGCATTGTTGTCATTAAAAAAAAAGGAAAACAGTAACAAGGAGTAAAAAGTTTAGAAACTAAATATTTATACATTTTTAAGGTCTTAATTTTACTTTTACTTGTGCAATGTTGCCAGGCTACATTTACCTTAGATTTTATTTGAAACTCTTATTTAATCAAATTAAATAATAATTCAATGCAACATTTCAATAAATGAAACAACAACGAACCAATCAACCAGCAGCAATATCATAATCAAAAATAGTATTTTTATTTATTCCTTTTTTTGTCTTTTATTTTCAAATCACTTTTATCATTTGTTTAGCTTAAGCTGATGGTCTCTGGGGCTTAAGCCAGTGTTGGTTTACCATTCAATTACTACAATTTTCCTTATTGATATTCAAATAATGTAAGAGGAATTGTGATTACAAAACTTTAAAAATATTGTTTCTCTTTTTTTTTTTGCTTTGCTAGAATGAATAGGAGAAAATATTGATTGTTTTTAATATTTATGTTACAATGTTGCTAAGAGAGAAAATTAAATACTTTTTTGTTAAAAAATAGTTGGGGAATTTAGAAGGTGTCATAATGTCTTATTGTCTTAATATGATAACACGGAAGAATATGACGGTTGTGAACAAGTCCCCATAACTCAATGTGCTATTTCAAATTAAAGTCAACTGCTAAAAAAATATTATTAAATAAAGATACCTAAAAATAAATTAAAAATAAAATTAGGAATTTAAAAAAAAATAGCAACAAAATTTATCTATTTATTTATGATAAAGAAAAAAATCTTATTACTTAAGGACATCTTTGTTTGACGAAACAACAACATTATTTTTAAACTATCTTTAAATTTGAGTATCTTATAAATCAACGAAATAATTTTAACTAAATAAATTGAAGATAGTTGTTTTACTATTTTTTTTATAAAAAAAATTTAGACAATAAAAATCAAATATTTTGTAACGAATTTCAAAAATTTTAATATTGAATGTTGTTTTTCTAATACAGCACAAAAGACATTAGAATTTGATTAAAAATTTATGGATAAGATTTTTGCTGATATTTTTAAAGGAAAGTTAATGTTTAGCTCAAATCAATAAATATTCGAAAAAATTTCTTTTTGTAAAATTCGAGTATTTAATCAGAATATTATTAAAGTTAAAAAACTTTTGGAGCCCCACTGTTGTATTAATCTTTTATCTGTGTTATTTGGAAAATGAAAATAAGCGGCGTAATTGCGTTAATGAAAATTTTTTCGATTTCTATAAAATATTATTACAAACTGAACATGTTTTGTGACATAATAGATAAAGACATGGCTGGCGAATTTAATGCTTAAATACTTGTTCTTTAAACGGAAAGCACACATCCTAAAAAAGATTTTTCTTTCATTTCTTAATTTTGCCGATATTCAATAATAACAATGCAAAACTATAGTTAGAATCCAAACTCCTAAAACACAACAATGTTTTTCCTTATGAAGGGGTTTTAAAGGAAATTATTGTTTAAAGGAAACTTTTTTCTTATACTACACCCCTGTAAAGGTGTTTATCGTATAAAACATTAATATGCACGAATGTATATTTATAAGAGAAATTGAACCGTTTAAAAGATTATTTTTATACTAGAAAAATGCATTTTTTAATATTGACTGTAGACATCGGTAAAAGAGTGTTTAAAACTGTCAACCTATAAAAAAATAAATCGTGCTGATAACTGTTTTAGTACCATTATAGCAGTTAAATTAGGTGACTTTTCACATTCATATCTCTATTTTCTCTATGAAGTAACTCATTTTTACGAAACAAAAAGTATTTTGCATTTGAAGGAAGGTTCCAAGGGACCTCTAAATTCATCCAGCAGTTTTTATGTGATGCGAACACAGACAGACAGGTAAAAATTTTAAAAATAGGCGTTTTGTATTCCACTTTAAATACTTTCTACACAAACACCAAAATTTTCAAAAAATATTTTTTGTAAAGAAATAAACCTGTTACTGTTTTATTACATTGTAGTGGTAAATTAAGTATAAACAACGTGGGCATTTTACATGAGTCAATTAACCAAAAATTAACTTAAGCAAATAAGATTGCCATAACTAAATTATGATGAATGCCCTTCACAAAATATGAAATCTAGTTAAATAAAGTAACTTCAATCAAAAATCAACGGAGAACAAAATAATTCTGACAAAAAAAAACAAACTTCAAAACAGATTTCATCTGTCTGTGTACAAAGGTTCAAGAGATTGGGAAGCCCTTATATTTCATCTCCAAACTTAATACTTGTTCAACTGTTTAACAGTTTGACAATATACATTAAATTACAGCAACTTTAGGGGCTCCCTTTAATTTATAAATTTAAATTATATATTGTAGTAGACTAGGCAATCAAGTTCTTTGTAAATTTCAACCGTCTGTCTATAATGGCTAAACAGTTTGGCCAAATACATCAGATTATTTGAACTATTGTAAAACCCTTTAATTTTTAATTTAAAATATTTATACTTTTATTTAAACCAAACAAAGTAGTGAAAATTTTGTGTAATTTTCAAGTTTTGTATAAAACGATATAGAAGATACCGTTATAAATATAGGTAAAATTACTTTTAGGAACACCCTTTAATTTCTTAATTAAAACTATAAACTTGTTGTTTTAGCAATACAGATCCCTTTTAAGTTTTAGCGTTCTGTCTATAACGGTTTAAAATTTCGACCACATACATCAAATTACATCAACTATGGGAGCACCCTTTAATTTCCAAATCAAAATTTTACACTTGGTCTTATAGCGGAGTTAGCAATGCAGATTCGTTGTAAATTTCATCCATCTGTCTACAACTGTTTAAAAGTATGGCCACATACATCAAATAAAATAAACTATTGGGGCACCCTTTAATTTATAATTTTGAATATTAACACTTGTTACTATAAAGGTCATAGCAATCGACATTCCGTATAATTTTCAAGCGTTATCTAAACGGTTCAAAAGATAGGCCCTTATAGGTTAAAATATGTCACCAACCGGGACACCCTTTATTTTTTAAAATTTTTTTTGTATTACTTTTTCTATTAGGAGCTTAAGGGATACGAATTTTATTTTAATTTCAAAATGGTACCTTTTTATATTTACAATACACGTAAAAAAATGTTTGTTGTATGGGGACACCCTTTGATTTTTAAGATTAAGAACTGTTTTTAAAACAGGATCAATCTGTAAGCGTCACCTTTTTATTGAGAGAAAAAAATTCAAAATCGAACCAGATTGATTGAGTTATGGAGGCACAAACATAAAAAAGAGCAACATTCAGTCGAATTAATAACCTCCTTCTTTTTTTGAAGTCGGTTAAAAAAAAAATTATTTTACATAAAATAATGTCATCGCCTTTTAATGGGATAAGCATTTTTTAAAAATTTTAGTTCCTGAAAGTTCTCCTAAAAAGCTTTTAAATGATACACATATCGATATCTTAAAAAATATGGTGCACAATCGTACTTTTTGATGAAAAGTTTAGAGGCCAATAACTCGGAATATATGGGCGGGCGCTAATTTTTTCGCATATTTTTTTAATAATCTCTCACCACATAGATTTTTTCTTATTGGAGATACTTAACTAAACTAGATTTGTTTCAAATGATGTACAAAAATTAGAGGCAGGCGTAGTGTTTTGACCGCTGTCTCGAAGGACTTGGACCGATCTTGCTGATTTTCAATAGCAACTCTTTCGAAACTATCAAGTATGTCACAGCACTCAATTCCGATTTAGTTTTAATTATTTATAATATTTTATTTATACTCGTATTACTAAAACAATTAAATCTCTTTTTAATTTAAACAACAACAAAATCAACTTCCGATTTAAATTCAATTTTATTTTTTTTTATTTTTTAAATTTACTTTAATTACATTTTTAAAACAAATCACATTAAAAACACACAAATTACAATTATCTGTGTTCGATAGGACTTCCAAAAAACCTATTAAAAGAGATAAGCCCTTTTTATTTAAAAAAGCGCTTCCCATTATACAGGCGCCATCCTTTAAACCTTAAAAAAATCTACGCTGCTTAGCTCGTGCTCTATCATTTTCATTTATGCCGCTTTTTCAATAACAAACATTCAAGCCGAATTGATGATGTGCTGTTTGTTGTCTTTAATTAAGATTTCCTGGTTACGATTATCAAGTGTTGGTTGTTATCGTTTGATAAACATTTTGATATTGGAACACTTTAATGGTCATCGTCGTCAAATCGTCACTTAACTAAGTTGAGATGTAGAAAAAAGCATAAAAGAGTTAAAGCAAAAGGAGACCCTTACAATCATTATTAACACAGGCAATAGCGACATCAAATGCAGCGCCATGAACTTCTTTCTGGTCGTACTGCGTTAAAAAGAAAACAAATATCCAACAAACTCACTTTTATACAAAAAACATGTTAAAGTTGCAAGTTTGTGTTCTTAATTTGACATGAAACCGACATAATTGTCGATTTCGTATTATTGTCGATTGGTATCTTTTCCTTGTTGCTGCTTTTGATTGTAACATGTGTGTGGCAGAGCGATGATTGCGGCATTTCAAAAGGTACAAACCGTAAATGAACAGAAAAATAAAAATTATTGATGAACAAGAAGAGGTGGTTCCCTAATGACAAATGGATTGTTTGTGTTTTTAGTTTTTTTTTTTTTTAAATTTTTTTGCTGCTTTATTTTTCGTTTCATTTGTATCGCAAAAAGAAGACAGAAACGGTAGCAACTAGGGCGGACAACTAAAAGAAAAAAGGAGGTTACGCGTATAATTTTTGTTTATGTAAAAGGATAATGAGTTCCATCAACAACTTGTGTAAACAAGCCTTCTCTAATGACACTTCCATTAAAATCAAATTTATCATTTATTTATTATACGTTCATTGTGCACATTTGACATTTAATGTTTTAAATTTTTAAGTAAAAAATAATAATAAATGTAATTCCCATCAATTTCATATCCGGTTTGTTTTGTTATCACCAGATATTTTTTAGTTGAAAATATTTTTCACTAATTTCGTTCTACAAGAGCTTAAACATCTTTAATGGCCAGTTTTTATTTATGAATTTTTTTTTTTAGTTTTAACAAAATATTATCAACTCCATTATCATCATTATGATCTTATGTCATCGTTGTCATTTTATGATTTGATCTGCCATTACTATCATGTTTAGATAAATTAACATTTAATGATAAATTTAACACTTAAAGATGGAAGGCAACCTTTACAAATTTGTATATTTAAATGAAAAATTCACGTGGGTGTGGCGTTAAGTGCTAAAAATGTTATTTAAATTTCTAAGTTTTCAATCGTTTATTAAATTAAAAAAATACATTTTGTTTAATATTTTAATATCTATTTAAAAACAAGTTTTTGTTTACACGTTCAATTGATTAGTCTTCATTTTGGGCTTGAGAAGCGTTTTAAGATATTGCAAGTAATAAACCAAACTTATTTTAAATTTAAAACAAGTAAGAGTAATATATTCGGCTATGCCGAATCTTTTAAACCCTTTATCATACATGTAAATCTAGTTTAGTGAAGAACCTCCAATCAAAAAAGCAAACATTGGTGTGACAGAGAATTAAAAAATAAGAAAAAAAATTTTAAGCACTAAATGCCATCGACTTTTAATGGGTTAAGAATTTTTAAAAAATTTAAGTATTTTTCTAGAGATCTCTTCAAAACCTTTAAAATGGTACCCATATTGATATTTTAAAAAAATTTTAAATTTCAGAGCCCTGTAACCGGAAAATATGGGCGAGCGTCAATTTCTTCAATTGATGTATTTTTCTTATTTTTTAATTCTCTATCGCCCCATACATTTATTTTTTGATTGGAGTTACTTTATTGTTCAAAATTACATGAAAAAATTAGAGGTAGGCTTGGTGTTTTGCCTGCTGCCTCGAATGACATGGACCGATCATGCTGATTTCCAATAGCACCTCTTTTGACACTATGTCTGATCGAAAGAAACACTTATTTTTTTTCTATCACATCTAGTGCCTTTGCTAACTTGATTTCAACACTAACACAGACGGACATCGCTCAACCGACTTCGCTATGCATAAGAAGTCAGAATATATATACTTTATGGGTTCGGTAATTGATATTACACACGGAATGAGAAACTTATATATCCCATTTCCACTTTTTGTGGTGAAGGGTATAAAAACACACAAAATATATTTTGGTTAAATTTTTGCAAAAATTTTTCACACTGCCTTGCTTAGGTCCCAGATTTTCTGTCACTCAGAATTAAGCTACAGCAACCGAAAGTGCGATTTAATCTAGAAACAAAAAGCAATTTATTACGGCAACATATAGTCAAATTTTTTTTTATTAAAGTCTCGGTTTGAAGCCGAAAAAAGACAATTGTTTTTGTTATCAAAACATACAACCCAAAATGTGCAAGGCTTTCTAATTAACACTGCTCTTTCAATTAAATGCTGACACATTTGTTTATTTAGATAAATATAATATCGTCTAGAGAAACAAAAAAATCTTGATGAATAATTAATAAAAATCATTCAAGTGCGAGTTGGACTTATATACGAAGGCCCTCGAACCATCTATGGGCCAACCTATAATTTCAAACACTACCCTGTGTCGACTGTAAGTTTCTTTCTATAACGATTTAAAATATAAAAACACATTCGTAAAAATCACTGCCTCCATGAAAATACCGTTTAGTTTTTAATTTTATTATTACCCACATTTCTTTTTAAAGCAAATGCATTTGTACATTCGATGTAAATTCTAAGTGTCGGACTACCTTTGTTGAAAAACTAAAGGAACACTCTTTTTATTTTATTTTATACTATTATTTATCAAACTTAGAATGTGTGTTCCAATGCGGTCCCAAAACGATGATCATGATGATCATGTCAATCTTAGGACACTATTGAATTTAAAGCTTTTTTTATTGTAATTGTTCCTACACAGATACCGAAAGCCTGTTAAGATTCCAGATATAGAGGGCTTTAAAAGACTTACAGATAATGTAACGGAAACAATAATTTTTCGTTTTTATTCTTTTATTACAAAGTCCTTAAATTAAAAAACAATATTTCTCTTTATTTTTAAATTTAGACTTTAATTTACTTTTAATAACCGGAAGAGTTTGGTGGAGAGGACGTTTTATTCCGCTTTGAGGAAAACTTAATTGTAATGACAGTGAGTTGAAATGAATAAAGTAAAAAAAATAATTTTTATTGTATTTTATTTAACTACAAAAATTACAGTTACAAAAAATTACAATTAACTAGTCGCTTGTAAGTCTCTAAGGTCTGTAGAGCAAGTTTAAAATATGATACTGGATTAAAGTGAAATGTCATAGAGTCTACGGATATAATGTCGATGGACATCGTATCTTTTTTGGTATAGACATCTAGTCACTTATGAAAGTTTCATAATGTCAGCACTTAAAACAACAATGGCGTGGATTTCCAAAGATTTCCTGCAAGCCATGTACACTGTGACTCTACGTTGATGGACATTTTGTCCTTGGATGTAATAACATGCCTGCGAGACACAAGTGTGAAAAATAATTAAATTTAAAATTAAATAAAAAAATATAATTTTCTACCCTTTGGAGGGTACTGATAGATTTTTATCTGCAAAGTTTACACGTTTGAATATAAAGTTGTTCACGGTAGAAAATTTCTTTATGCTTAGTTCAAAAATTTAAATTTTAAATTTAATGACTCGCTTGCAGAGAAGGCTCGATGTAAATGACAAGGAAAAACAATGAGCTTAATACTGATGGATTTGAGCTATTTCTTGTATTATAACTTCTTAAATTAGTTGGTTAAATAGAATACTGACGGATGTAGCGATTTAGAAAATATTGTGTTATTTTCTAATGGTATCTAATTTTTCTGCTTCTGTTTTGCACAATTTCTCTGTCTTAAAAAAATGTGGAAATTACAAAATATGTGAACTTAAGCCGCAGTAAAATTATTTATTTGGTTACAATATAATATGCTTATTTTTCACTAATTCTGTTTACAACTAAATAAAGTTTACTGATCTAGTTTTAAGGTGACAACTTTCGATTAATAAAATCTTTATGTCACAAACATGCCAGATCTAACAGTAATGTAATGCTGCGATATATTGTATAAACCCAACGATGACGTTGTGCGTGTAGCCAGTACACTAAAAGCTCTAAAGAACTATAAGTTTTAAAAAAATAAAAAAAAGAATAAATTCAAATCAAGAAATGCTTATGCAAAATATGATTATCACCTGTGATAAATTTTGGGCAATAGCATTGCTGGCCATATATCGCTAATAACATGAACAACGTTGATTTATCAGCATAAGCAAGTGAAAATTACTAGAAATCAATTTTGATTTCAATAAAGCAATGGTTGAGATCGCCGTATGAAACGTAGTATCACCCTGTTGAAAGCACTTGACGCCCGAATTAATGCCTTCTAAAAAATCAAAGATGCAAGCTCTGGCTTTATTTTTTAGAAATAACATCCAGCGATGCCATTAGCATATAAACCGCACCGAACGGAGTTGGTATATCCTGTTGTGGGTGGATTCACTCCATACGCGGAAATCTTGTTTATTAGAAAGACCGGTGAAGCCAAGTCTATATGTTGTTAGAATGTTAGATGGCGTTGTTTAAGCGCCAGTCTATTCAGGAGGATTTGCCAAAGCATACAGCTCATAGATTTAAAAAAGTGAGCGCAATATGACAGCTCGTTTGACATTTCGCTCTTTTGTAAGTTCTATCGGGCTTAAAAAATTTCGTATACATTCGGATCTTGTCTCGCTCTACCAACATGGGTTCTTTTATGAAGAAAGATTTTACAAGAAATAATTTCTGCCATTTGTCTATCTTGACTTTTAAAGTGACACGTTTTAAAAAATATCGTTCAAATTTCTTTGTAACAATATTTATGATATTAAAACAGTATTCAGGGAGTTGAAATCCAATTGATCACATTTTTTTGTAAAAATATTTTTTTTGATTCTTTTAAAAATGAAACAAAAACTAGAGGTGAAGACGAAACTATTAAGCCGATAAAAATTTTATTGATACAAATTGAAGGTATATTGT
The DNA here is from genome assembly GCA_937654795.1 of Cistogaster globosa. Taxonomy (NCBI): domain Eukaryota; kingdom Metazoa; phylum Arthropoda; class Insecta; order Diptera; family Tachinidae; genus Cistogaster; species Cistogaster globosa. The sequence continues at coordinate 6,877,085 of OW569403.1, forward strand.
TGCGTTTTCATGTTATCACAAACTATACTTGCCACTCCCATTAAAAAGTCTGTTCCTTTTAGAAAAAATTAAGAGCAGTTTTGAGCTGATCGTGTTAAATTCTTCATATTTGTTGAGAGAAGATTTCTTTGCAAAACGATGTAAGTTTTTTTTTAACTGATTCACATTTTCAACTAAAGAAGCTTATTCTTCTGCACTTAAATTGATTGAAACGCAGCTAAAAAAAATTTACTATAGTAAAACAAAACTATCAACAATTTTTCCTAATGTTTGAGGCACATCAATTAAGATCAAGACTTCTACAGGACAGCCTTATGAAATACTTTTGCTTAAAAACATATGACTGTAATAAGATTAAAAAACTTTTAAACCACAATAAAAACGAATAGATTTCTTTAACAAGACATGAAATACAACAACAACAAAAAAAATAAAAACATTTAATAATAAATAAAATAAAAATTGTAAAGCTTAAAGCCAATAACACTTTGTAAATGTCACAACTATTTTTTAAATACTTAAGACAACATGAACGAACAGTAATGGAGATGACAACTGAAATGCAAAATATAACAGCCAAGACGCCAACTGTTCTCACATACAAAGACATAGATTCTTTATGAAACTTAATTTACTTAAACACTGACACATTTATGTAGGTATCCATGAATGGGGATGAGTATCTGAAATAAAAGCATGAACTGGGTTTAAAACGTTGATAACCGGTGGTGGCATGCCAGGCAAATGACATTGGCATGTTGATTGGAAACACTTTGTTATACGAGTATGAACATCACAACTTATGCCACAGACAACAAATATAACCATCGTCGACGTCGTCATCATCATCATCACCACCATCCATATCCATATCTTGAAAGGTTTTTATTTGTTGTGCCCATTAAGAAAAAGGCAAAACGATCATATAACTGCAATACAAACATTTCTTTTAAATGTGCATTAAGTACACTGAAAATATTTTAATAATCTCTGCTTAACATTGAACATAATAAACTCTATGTAACGAAAAGTAATGAAAATCCCAAATAATTTCTTTAAGTGCAGAAAACGAATTACATTTAATTTTTCTTTTTTTTCGTTTTGAGTTGTTTCAATAAAACTCATAAATGCATTTATTACTTTACGTACGGTTCAGTTGACACGAATCTACTTATGTTTCATACAAGCACTTAAAGTTTAATTTCTTTTGCTTTACAATCGTACAAGCGAATGTAAAAAAAATGGAAATCATTTTAATTGTGCTGTTATCACTTCTTTAAAAAACTCAACATAAACACAATTTGTAAATGAAACTTCTGAAAAACTCTGCAGATTTGTTAGTGTTGTGAAGAAAGTTTAAAATAAAATAACCGTTCGTGTTTTAAAGACATCGCCGTTACACACAGAGAAGGATTTATACATTCATTTCGAGCAAAATTATTTTTTTTTTTATTTAATGACTTTAATTCTTAAAATAAAAGGTTAAATTGGAATATAGGTTTTTTTTTTATTAAAAAACAAAAACGGAATAAGAAAAAGGGAATATCTAAGTTTGACATTTTGTTTGTTCTTTTACTAATATCCATTTCCGACCCCATGAAGTATCAATATTTTGAGTCCTTAGCCTAGCGAAGTCGATTGAGCGATGTCCGGTAGTCAATCCGTATACGGGCAGAAATCAATTTTGCCGAAGCACTCGATGAGCTAGAGAAAATTTCGATACGCCAATCGATCGGAAATAGTTTTGAAAACTTTTATATTGAAAATTAGCCTGCCTCTAATTTTTCCATATTATTTGGAACAAATCTAATTTGATGAAGAAACTCCATTAAAAAAAAACTAATATTGGGGTGACAGAGAATTAAAAAATAAGTAAAAACATCAAGTGAAAAACTTGATGCTCACGCATATTTTCTGTGTTATGGGCCTCTGAAAAGTACGCCTGTGCAACATATTTTTTATGATAAATGTTTTTAAAGAGATCTTACAGAAAATGCTAAAATTTTAAATAAATGCTTAACCTATTAACTGATGACATTTTTAATGTAAAATTATATAAAGCACTTTGTTTTTTTTCTTATTTTTTTAATTCTCCGTCACCCTATTTTAAGTTTTTTTTTATTGGATTTGCTTCATTTACCTATATTTACATATATGGTGAGATAGGAATTTGTACTTTTACTTGTTTACACCAAATTCAGTTTTTACACGGTCTATTGGTTTAAAAAAAAAAAAAAAACGTGTAAAATAAAACATTGATTGTGTCCAAAAATAACTGATTGATTCAATAGATTTTTAAAAACATGAATTTATATTTATTTTATTAACTTAAATATATATGTATATCATGTTTATTTACAATCCAAGATTAAAAGAAGTTCAAATTAAATGTATGACAATCTTTGTCTTTTACAAAAATAAGTTATTTTATTTTTAAGAACAAATTAAAAAAAAGAAATTAAATTTTTTTTTTACTAAACACGTCTGATTGCATTGATAGTTCAGAAAATGTTAACAAATTTTCCATAAATTTGCTTTCTCTACAAAACAAGGAATTTCCTTAAATTTGTATTATGTACATTTGTATTTAAAAAAAAAATACTTTTGAAAAAAAAAAATCAAACACGTAATTTTGAATCGAGCTAAGTGGAAAAAAATGTGTTAAAACAATTAAAATTTTAATTTTTTAGGCCGTGTTAAATCAAGGCCGTGTATTTTTTGTGTAAAGTTTCGTAAAAAACTAAAATGTTGACTTTTAAACATCCAGTGACTTTAGGAACATATTTTTAAATTTTCCGTAATGTATATGTTCTGCAATCTGTTATATGGCGCAGTATTAATTTTACAAAAACCATATTATTTTCCTTATAACAATATATGTTTGCAGTAAACATATTATTATTATTTCTAACAATATTTTAGTCACAAAAAAGTTTTTCTCAACATTCGATCGTTAGATAGTTAGTTTGAACTAAATGATTTTTGCTTAAATTCAAACTAAAAATAAACTACAATGATTCTTTCCTAAAGTAATGTAGTTCTTGTTACGCTGATATTTTATAAGTAAACACCATAGGTTAATTTTATTGTTACGTAATCAAAGTAGGACTTTAAATAAAACAATAATATTTACAGCAACCATGTGCACCTCATCATCATTTATTTTTTGTTGTTATTCTCTAAAAGAACTTCATAAAATAATAATTCTAGCGCTGTTGTTGAGTAAAATTCCTTCTATTATTTATAAATCCATAAAATAAATATGTGCCAAAATTGTGATGCCTTTATAAAATGTATTTTTTTTTTGCAAATTGCGTTTTTTTTAACTTTTGTCAAGAATAGCTTTGAAGACGATTAACGTTAGGAGTCACTTTTCAACTCTCTTCGTTTCTCAATGATATTTAGTACCCGGTAAGGTTTATTTTTATTTGGTCTTCTATACAGTAGTGATTTCAGAATCTTACATGTAACCGCCAACCTTCTTTCTTTCTGCAGAATCTCCCGTAATTGCAAACATTTGTCTTAGATTAAGGTCCCGCATAGCGTCCAAATTAAGTACATGACTGTCTGTTATCTTAAGCCAGTGCTGGACATTCACGACACATACGACGCACGTTACCATCTCAATCGCTTCCAAACATATCTATATCTTCGTTTTCATCGTAGTAATTTTATACTTAAAGTTTTTATGAGCTGGACTTACTACCAAGGAATTACTGTCTTCGAAGCGCACTTAATTTAGCTGGTTAAGCAAAAGCAGGGCCGCCACTGCGAGGAGATATTCGAACTTCTGGCAGTATAGCATAAGATCACTGTTCTATCCTTTTTTTTTCTTAAAGAAACGGTATTCATATTTTTATAGCGGTGATCATACTGCGCGACTTGTATCGTTTTGCAAATTGCTAAATTTTTTGAACTGTTTTTGAAACGTTTTGAAAGTTGATATATTAAAAGATTTGAAAAGCATTGATTATTTTTGTAGTTTTTAAATTTAACTGTGACTATATATTATTGAGACATTTTTCTTTTATTATTCTTTCGGTCTCTGAAGTCCCGAAAGTTTTGTGTTTACAATTGCAAAAACGCCTCGTTAAGGGGATTTGATCAACTTTCTAATTAGCTGTTTTCAAATAAGATTGTTAGAAAAATCTGCCTACTGCGAGTTGGACTTACAAGCGATACATAAACAAGGTCGCGTCTGTTAAAATAACTTCATTTCTGTGACACCCTTTAATTAAAAGTTTTAATTTTTGTACCTGTTGCTTAAACGAACAAAGTTTTATGCACAATGTGTAAGACGGAATATGTCTAAATGTCACAGGAGATGACCCCTACATATGGCAAGCATTGTACCAGAACTAGATAATTAGGTTATGGGAAGGAAAAAAGGAATAGTCCTAGTAGATATTTGATTTGTTTCTTTGCATACCAAAAGTGACAGGAAAGATCTCCGCAGAAAGTTTATTCCACCAACGAATTTTTTCTGCAATGCGTAGTGCGATTTACTGGACAATCGACCATAGAGGGATATGCTCTTGTTGAAGAACGTACGAAATTAAGGTTTTTAAGAACAAGATCCCTGACTTTATAAGATCACATTCCATTGCAGTAACGAAAGACACCTCACATTGCATTGATGTTTCATTGAGTCAATACCCTACAATCACCGATGAACTTTTTCACTCTCTCCTGCACACGGTCGAGTAACTCCAAAATAGTTTTTCAAGCGCCGGTCCATACATGAAAGTTGTATTCCATTTTTGCTTCTTCTACAGAACATCGCATTGAATCTTTGTGCTAAGAACAACGTTAGCATCTAATTCCTTAATATCTATATCACCCATAGTTACAGATGAGTTAGCATATAGGCGTACGCCTGCGTGAAAGCACGTTACACTGGGCTTTTCGAGCATTAAATTGAAACCTGTTCGCAAAACCTCATTGGAAGATTGCCAAAAAATCACGAAGCAGGCAATCATGAATATGAATGGCATATGCTACTGCTATCTGCGAAAGAATAGTTAGAAGTTTGATTTAAAAGATTATTAAGAAAAATTAGAAATAGGGTAGGGTAAAGGAAGAAAACTTGTGTTACCCTTGAATTAATCATAAACTCGTTTGCTCAAATCTCATCTTTAACAACTCGAATTGTGCGTTCCCTAAAAAAGCTTTTTAAAAATTGAGAGAAGCTATCAGTGACACAAAAAGCAATATGGATGTACATATATTTTGCGTGATATTATAAAATTATTTTTCTATGACAAAATATATTTTAAAGTTATTAAAATCTTAAAACGCTCATAGTGTGAATACTTAATACTCATCTGTCTGACAACACTAGACCGTGTCAGATTACAATAGTAAGAAAACAGCACGAGTCATTGTTGCCATTTCTACATATGACTTGTACTTTGTATTTAAATGAATGTGTTTGTGTGTGAGTTGTGTTTTCAACTAATTGACAACTTCTTTTGATTTGTGATTGTGTAGCAGCAATTAATCAGTCTTTGGCAATAAAAGCATTTAAAATACCTTTTTAAAAACCTTTTCTTTACATTAGCACATCTCTCTCTCTCTCTCTTTCTTTGTCAAGTATTCAGTTGTCAACATGTTCGCTTTTATGTATCATCAACATTGTCGCCAACATCGTTTTGCGACGTCATCGACACACCATCATCATCAATCAGTTTTCGTTTGTAGAATTCTGACCAAAGTCTGGTTGCAAGAAACGGAGAAGTGTAAAAGAAAGGAAATTACATTTGTTGATGCTGAAAGGCAGGCAATGAATTAAAAAGCGTCAATTTGTCACACGCTTAAAGGTAACTTTACTTCCCACCACAATTTGCTTGCAGCATCCACCACTAACAACCAACCAAACAGCCAGTTAAGTTTTAGTTACAAGTTCCCTTCCTTTCCCTTTGTTTAACTTGTTTTAATTGCTTTGGTTTTATTACTGTTTCTGTTCTTGTTGTTGTTGTTGCTGTTTGTAAGTTTTTCTTTTTTATTGTCATCAATGGTAAGTGTTTGTCATTTGTAGTGTTTGCGGTTTTTGGTCTGCTTCTGCGTGTTTTTTTTTTTTTTTTTTTGGTGTTAAAATGTTGTTTTGTTCCATAATCATCATTTATTTGGTTTAAACAGTTGTAAATTATTGTTGCTGGTCACATTTTAGCTTCTCATCGTCATCACCTTTAGTTTTAATCATTTTATTTAGCGATTTGTTGTTGCTGTTGCTGCCCGTTTCATGTTGGTGTTTTAAAAAATTTAAATAATTTGTTAATTAAAGTTTTTGTGTATTTTATCTTTTTGTTTGTTGAAAGATAATGTCCGTCTTGTTTTTTATCCTCGTTTTGTAAATTAAAGTGTTGAAGTTAAAATTGCATCTTGTTTTGTTTTGTTTCATTGCTGTTTTCTTTTGTTTTTTGCCTTTGTAATGCATTTGTGTTAACGTGGGTGTATAATGCATTCGTGTCACAATTAACTCGCCCAACTCATATATCATACGTTATTTTAAATGGAATAAAACTTCAAGTTACTTTTTATTCTATTTTATACATTAAGTATTTGTTTTAAAATTGATTATATTTAAAATATTCTGTAAAGTATGAAAATGTTCAATTCCACTTTCAACGAAGGGAAGAACGTCACCAATAAGAAAAAATTATTTTTCTTTATTTATGTTGTGACATAAAGAAGTCAACAATTTACAGAAGATATTTGCAACATTTCATTGCCTCAGAGATATATTGAAACTTAAAAAAAAACAAGAAAACTAAGGCGCCGCTACAATTATGCAAAAAAAAAGAAAGAAAAAAAAGCACTTCAAAACAATTAAAATCTGCGCTTTTTTCTTGCCCTTTTTAATAACGTTTTCAGTTAACTTTGTTTCTTAAATTGATTTAATAAAAAATAATCAGCTGCCGCTACAATGCCACCCAATAAAATTAATTCGCCTTGCAAGCAAACGAACAATACTTTTCAATGAAAAATATTGCTCTTAAAGATGTTAAAGCTCTGCAAGAATTCAGAGTAATGCAGCTTTTTAAACAACTTTTTTTTCAAAATCATTGGTTCCATTTTCTATAAAAGATCAATTTTATTTTATATTTGTTTAAAATAAAATATTTATTTTGATATGAAATTGATAAGTATTAAAAATAAAAAATTAAGAAATAAGGAAATAAGAAAGTGCCCTTTTTTGCTCCCCATAACTTCTAAATTTGCAATAAAAACAGCAGGTAAAAGTGATTTAACTTTGGAATTATGTCATGGATTCTAAATGCAACAGTTGCAATGAGTGTATGTAAACACTTTAACTCCGATTTAAATTTAATCTTATTCATAGATTTTCAACCTTTTTTTCCCAAAATTTATTTAGATATTCTTGAATAAAATTTTCTCTTTCTCGTTATTGGTCAGTTCCATTAGTTTTTCTTCTAACTGGGATAATGAAATAAATCCACCAAGTTTCAGTTTGACTCAAACACAAAGGGTAACGTACCATGTATGAGTCACTCTTAAATTTTATTTTTCAAACTCGTTATAGCAAACACAGCAAAAATTTATTTGGATAGGCTTAAAACGAGTCCCGGTGTAAATTACGTTAATATTGTAGCGCCTGTTAGCGACTTAGAAATACATACCCTACGTAAATTTGTAGTTCCATCTTATTACGGTTTAAAAAATACGGCCATACAAGTGAAGACTAAGTTGCTACTCGTGATTCCCCCTGAGGGTACTGCAAGGTTGGTTGACCTAATATAAGTTCAGACACAAATGCTCTCGGGGTAAAGGGGACAACAGTCTCCTGGTTTGCAGGCACCAAATCTGGATAAAAAACTTGGGTACTTGTTGAAGGACTGAAAAGTGTTCTTAAAGAGACTGAAGCCCACACAGAGAGCCGCCTATCTCAGTAGCCGGTTATTGGTCCCTTCGTAGTACATGTGATGGCTTTTGGTAAAGGTCGGTATCCGCAGAGAAGGTGCGGTGCCGTTCCGAATTTACAGTTGCTTTCAATAGACGGGCTTGGATAGTGTGCATCCCTCAAGCAAGGGGTATTTTTGGTCTTTCAAGCCATGTTCTTAAAATTGCAACTCTGTTGACTAAGCCTGCAGAGGGCGCTTGTCAACGCTTTGTATTTCACTCAGTGGTAAGACCTCCATCAAGTTAGGGCCAACACGGCCAGGTACTGACATTAATCTTGATCACGTATTACAATTGTGATACTCTACAATTAACTCTTATAGCAGACATAGTAGTGCCTGCTCTGTAAAAATTTTGCACGTCTTTATATAACTATTTAAAAGATGGGGCCAAATTCATAATTTGCACCCTTTAATTTCTAAATTGATTGATTATAAATATTTTTAAAGCTCCCATAATTGTGCATACTCTGTGTGAATCTTAAAGGAAGAATCATTTTAATGTTTGGACATCCTTTAATTTATAGTATTATTCTTTCCACTTGTTGCTACAGGGTACATCTTTTTACTGGCACTGATGCAAATTTGATGTGTCTACCTACAACAGTTTAAAAAATAACATTATTAGGAATATCACAACACTTTTGGAACATTCTTTACTACATAATGGCTGACCTTAGTGCGATCTTTCAGGCCGCGATTGGTAATCTTCTTACATATCTCTCTATAACGCAGTTAAGCTAATAAATATTGTGGTCTTGGCAAAAGGTGACTCCATGAGTTTCATTGTGATTGATTATTTATCGTGAAGCAAACTGCCACGATAAGTAACCAATTTAAATATCGCATACAAAATATATGTTATCGAGAGAATGGTCATAGTGTTAAGTGTAATTGTATGAATATCTATATGTTACATCAACATTTACCCAACGTCTTCACGAGCCATGGATTGAATAAACATGCACATTACGCCGGCAGAACAACTGCATTAATGTGTCCATGTTCTTTTTTGTGACGAAAACGTCTTGATGGTAATGTTCTATCTGTGCATACTTTTCTGTTCAGGGTTGTTTCAATGTTTTTAGCTAGAAGGAAAGTGTTCGCATTGTTGATCAATAGATGGCGTGAATTCGGAATAGAAAAATTATACTACTCATTGCTTAGACAAATTTTCGGCCAACGATGGTTACACAAGAAAGAAACATGAACATTAAAAGTCTACATTGGCGGAGTTCTCTTGCGACAGGGTTAAGAAAAGGAAATTAATATTAATGCTAACTCTAAGCCTTTTTGGTCATTTGTTAATTTAAAGAGGAAAGCTTGGGACCTTCCCTTAGACATGGTCTTAGGTGACGATGTTTTTTTGTGTCAGGTCAAGATACAGTCAAGTCATTTCTGTAGTCATTTTTACTCTTTTGTAAACTCTAACTTCTTTCATATGTTAGATATTGATATCTTGAAAGTATCAGAAAATGATGTTTATACGTCAACTCTAGAAAAGAAATATTTCAAATTAGACTTTGATGGATTCTGTTCGTTCTTAAAAAAAATTAGGTTTTTTTCTATAACTTAAATGAATTTTATTGATAATTAGAACTACTGTAAATACTGTTTTTAAAGCTGGTAATAAAAACGATATAACATGTTATGGGCCGATATCCAAGTTATATTGTGTATCTAAAATTCCTGAACACATCGAATTTAAAAAGTTATTCTTTTTAAAAAAATCTTTAATATCACTACATCAGCAGTTTTTAGTGAGTCTTGTATTTCTAAAGAGTCCGCCATCTAAAGTTTTTTCTTCAACTAGTGCTTATTTCGTGAATGGTAACACTTAGCTCATGTCTGATTTGACAGATAATTAGTTTTATCCTTCCGCTCAACGAATATGGTTGCGTATACGCTTGAACAACGCAGGGAAATATTGCGGCATTACTTTGAAAATCATGGTGTGGAATGTGTGCAAAAATTGCGTACAGATTTTAGAAGAGAAGCACCGTCATCTCCGTATGTTCGTTATCTTGTGAAAAAAGTGAAAGGAACTGACATTCTCATCGATAAACCAAAGCGTGAAGAGCCAAAAACAATGCGTACATCCGAGAATATTGCTGCTGTGGCAGAAAGTGTGCGTGAAGCGCCATCAACATCAATTCACCGTCGTTCTCAACAACTGAACATTTCGGAGACAACATTCAGACGAATTTTGCATAAAGACCTTGGTATAACGTCATACAAAGTCCAATTGGTTCAGGAGTAGAAGCCAACTGACCATCCAATGCGTTTTTTCTTTTGTAGAATTTAAAAAAAGTTATATGGCGGACCCTTTAATTTGAAGCAAGGAAATCAAGTTGATGCAGTCTATGCTGATTTTTGTAAAGCCTTTGATAAAGTTTCTTATCATATTCTTCTTTTAAAATTACATTTCATTTGATTTCATTCAAAGTTACTTAAATGGATAGAATCGTATTTAGATAAAAAAAATTAAGTTTTTGTTGAAGGTTATGAATCTTTTATATATCTACAGACTTCTGGTATACCGCAAGGTAGCATTCTAGGTCCGCTTTTATTTAACTTATTCATTAATAATATATCAACATGTTTTACTCACTCTAATTTTTTGTTTTCTGCTGACGATGATGACACTCGAGCCCTTCAAAGTAATTTAACTAATAAAAACGCGTTTTGAAAATAATGTTCTCACATCGAAAGCGCTCGCCAAAGGTACCAAATAAACAGCCAGTGACGACAGTCTCCAACGAAAGGTGTGACAACGGTATGGCTTAAAAAAATTTATTATCTGGTGCTTGCAAAATATTTAAGCTTAATTTTACTAATTTTTTTAATGTTCTATTTTAGAGCACAAAATCCTATTCTTTTTGCTTATAATTTTTAATATCACTTCTTAAAATCAGAAAAAAGTATGTTGGATTTTGGCGTTATGTTTAACACGACTAAAAGTACGGTCAGATTAGTCAAATATTTGACCAAAAAGACGTAACCACTAAATTATGGGAACAATTTTTTGTCCTTTTCAAATACTTTTCAAGAAATATAAGGTCCAACGCAATAAAAAAGATAAGATATCACATTTACTATGTTATAGGTCGTAATTCGTAATGATACGTGTTGGGAAAGAATTAATAAAAATTTGAAAAAATAGTGGTTACGCTTTTTTGGTCAAATATTTGACTATTGTGACCGCATCTTAAGTCATTTAACTCGCATATTTATAAATATAATAAAACAGTAACGGGATCATTCTGTACATGAAATATTTTTTGATAATTTTGATGTTGTAGATAGTAATCGATATGGAATACAGAACACCTCGTTTTGGTGTTTGTCTGTGGTCACATCGCGTAAAAACTGCTGGATTGATTGGAATAAAATTTTGTGAGGAGTTCCCTTAGAACCTTGGTTCAAATATAAAATACTTTTTTATCGATAAAAATATGTAATTTTGTAGAGAAGCTAGAGATACAAATGCGAAAGTACCCAATTTTACCGGTATAATGTTACTAGAGCAGTTATCAATACATTTTATTTTTGTAGATGGTAAGTTTTTAACACTGTTTACAGAACTCTACAACTAATGTTTAAAAATATATTTTTCTTAATTTTAGTTTTAGGAAAATTAGAAATGGTACGCAGAAAAAGTCATGTGCTCTGTTAGTTGATTGTGTTGTTCCTTAAGCACATGCTGCTCAAACATTTATAAGAAGAAATGTTAAAATATTGAAAATTCTTATTTAATAAGATTGTGCTTCTCGTACGTTTGATCTAAGTTAGATTTTGCCGCAGTTACTTGAAATCCATATTGTTTACGTCAATCATCACGCACTGAAAGCGCAGATTAATAGATCAATAGGTTTATTGCTAGCTCTGCAAACGTTAGAATATAGATGCAGGTTTCATTTAGCTTTATTTGTTAACGATATAATAATAATAATATTAACTTTCCTGATTTACTACTACAGGTTGGCTTTAATTTTCCACCTAGAATTCTACGTCATCAGAACATTTTCAAAGTTCCATTCCACAATACGAGGGCTGCTATATATATTTCTGGCCTGGCAACACTGAGTGCTGCCAAGTGCAATCTGACATTTCCATTGGAAAGTTTGTCATTTTTAAGAATAATCGTTATTTGTGTTGTTTACAGTGATAGAAAAAATTAATATCGAAAAAAATGGAATTAACTCGTGAACATTTTCGTGCCATTATTTTTCACAACTTTCGACGTGGATTATCACGACAAGAGTGCATTGATGAACTTAAATCTTTGTATGGCGATGAAGCACTATCCTATAGCGCTGTGAAAAATTGATGTAATGAATTTAATCGTGGCCGAAGCTCGCTCAAAGACGAATTCCGTAAAGGTCGTCCAAAAACGTCTGTTGTGCCAGAGAACATTGATGCCGTGCGTGAACTCATAATGCAAGATCGACGTGCGACATACTGAGAGATAGAGACATCCTTAGACATTTCTTCCACCAGCATACATTCGATACTGCATGAACACCTGGCCGTAAAAATGGTTTGTTCTCGTTGGATCCCGCACAATTTGAAAATCGCTCAAAAAAAGGCTCGTGTCGATTGGTGCAAAGAAATGTTGCAAAAATACTATTGCGTTGCTTCAAGAGACGTTTATAAGATCGTCACAGGTGACGAATCATAGATCTATGCGTATGAGCCCGAAAGGAAACATCAATCGACCGTGTGGGTCTTCAAAGACGAGCAAAATCCAATGAAAGTTGTTCGTGGAAGAAGCACTTCGAAGCAAATGGTCACCAGTTTCTTCGGCAAAACTGGTCATGTGGCGACTGTTCCGCTTGAGAAACGAAGGATGGTCACTTCTGAATGGTACACTACAATTTGTTTGCCTGAAGTCATCGTAGAAATTCGAAAAACCAACAAGAGAAGACGAATCATTGTTCACAATGACAATGCGAGCTCTCACACATCGGCTCAAGCCAGAGCGTTTTTGACCGGCCAAAACGTCGAATTAATGGGTCATCCGCCGTACAGCCCTGACTTGGCACCTAATGACTTCTTCTTGTTTTCGCACATCAAGAAAAAAATGCGTGGTCAACAATTTTCGTCGCCAGAAAAAGCTGTTGAAGTGTTCAAAAACCATGTTTTAGAGGTGTCTCAATCGGAGTGGAAAAAGTGCTTCGACAACTGGTTTGAGCGCATGCAAAAGTGTATAAATCATGCTGGAGAATACTTTGAAAAACAATAAAATCATTTTTGATTATAAATATTCGCATTTTCACTATTAGGCCAGAAATATATAGATCAGCCCTCGTAGAAATTATGCGTTAAATAGCAGTGCTACTTTCAATTATTTAAACTTAATTATCAGCACTATTCTTATTCAAGGTTTACAGTTTTGCACAAAAACTGAATAAAAAATGCAGCTTTTTAATATTTTATCATAAGTCTACTAAGTACTTTTTAAATTATTATAAGTGTAAAATATGTTATATTAATATTTATTACCCATTTAATTTAAGCATAGTCTCTAATGAAATGAATTTTCCATAGACTTGATATAAATAAATAGAATTAAAATAGATTTTTTTTTATTAAAAATTATAAATGTTATAAAATGTTGCAACAAGAAGACTTTAAGATTAAATTTTAAGGATGAAACTTTTTCTTCTTGTTTCAACAACTTAATGAAAATTTTCATATTGCAAAATTTTATTCTTGAACATAAGTTTCCAATATATTTGAAAATACTTTTAATGACATTATGACTCATTGAAAATTATGTTTCTCACGAATAAAAAAAGTTATTAAATATTAAAATTTAAATACTTTTAATTTGTCTATTATTTAAGTATCGGTATCCTTTCGAAAGACAAAACAGCAACTTAAATGAAAACTGAAATCATCAATTTTATTTCAACAGTAATTAATTTATATTTATCATTTTTTTCATCATTTAATTTTATTTATTTTGCAAATTAAACAAATTGATATTAAAAATGTTAAATTGAATATTAATTGGATTTCGTTGGATTGAAGGCGACAATAAAACTGTTTTTAATGCAAAACACAAATAAAAACTAATTAATTAACATTTTAAATACCAGTTAATTGGAACGGGGTAACAACAAAAACACTATACAATGTGCCATACGGAGATACAAAATTAAAAAGCTTTTAAAAATTTTTTATGATTTTATTAAAACGAAAAAAAAATGCAATCAAAACTAAAGGAATGAACGAACAAATACAAAAAAAAAACAGGTATTAATGACAACTAAAAATAACTCAGCGGGATCAATTAATACTCCAAAATGAGAAGCTAATTGATTGAAGTAACACCATTTATTTAACGAAACACTCATACTTACGATACGTATTGGAAGAAGAACTCCATGAAAACTAAACGATAATATTTTGTGACATGACTGGTCTTTCTGTGTCTCTGTCTGTCCAACCTGATAAACTCTGTAAATGAAAATTTTAAGCTGGGCTTTTAACAAACAAAAAATACAAGAATATTTAAAACGTTTTTATTTCATTTCTGCCTTGTTGTCTTTTATATGAAACACTCAAATTTTGATAAGAAATAAATAACACGAAACAATCAATGACTTACTAACTGACCAACTGACTAAACGATCAAGCGTCTATTTAGATGATCAAATTCAAAAATGCGGTTATTATTTTATGACTCATTCCCATATTAAACTGACGCCAAATATTTTAATGTCTATTTTGTGTGTCAGCGCCACTTATCAGTTTTATGAAAACTCAAATAAACGATTTACTTCCTTTGTTTCTCTTAAATTCTTTCTGTTTTTTCTTCTTTGTCTTTCGGTAATTTGTTCAACATTTCTGTGTAACAGGTAACAAATTGATTAAAATTAGAATTTTAAAAATTTTGTTAGAAACGGCTTGCTGCTCATTTTTAAGCTGGCACGACAGCAACAAACGGTTTTTAATTTACTTTAATGACACACGTTATCTAAGGGATTGTAAAAATGTCAAAATCTTATGAATACAAAATATACTCCGTTTTTAATTGTTTTTGGTTCAAAAATGTCCCATAGTAACAATAAAATTGCCATTCAATCATTCAATAATCCCCCCACTATTCTTTTATTGTCTGTCTAATTACGAGTTTCAAGCTTCAAAGTGTTTGCTCACTTTAATAACAAATTAAGTTGCTACTCTACATATTTAAGATAAAATGTATATTTCAGACAGTTTTAATACAATAAAAAAAAAAAAAAAAACAAAATCCAACATTAAAAATTTCTTAAAAAAAAAGCAGTTTTTTAATTTTATTTGTTTAAATCCAAAAAAGTGTTATTTTTATGTTTTGTTTTTATTTTATTTAGTTCTTTGTTTTTCTGTTAAATGAGTGACTAAACAAACCACTCTGAATGGTGGCATAAGTTTTGAATAATTAATAATTAATTATGGGTTTGATGATAATGAAACTGATTAAAACAATTTCTTAATTTGTCTGACGCAACTTTGCACGGTTTGCACTGTGGCGCAGAGACCCGAAAAATATGCACAATTTGCATTTTCGATGTCAGCAATTGTCTACAACTTCACAAGAAGAAGTGTGACATGTTCAAGCCGCACGATCTTGTATTAAAATTTAGTTGATGAGAGAGATAACCAAGTTCTTAAAACATTTGCTTAAATCATTCATGACCCGCTGGAACCGTGTGTTGTATATTAGAAATTAAAATTTTGTACATCAGTTCCGCTTTTTAAATGATAACAACGAAATGATGAAAAAATCATTTGAATGATAATTTGGAAAGAATATTTAATATTTACTCCAGTTGCTACGTTGAAAAGGTTATAATAATCTTTTGCATTTATACAATTTGTACCCTTCTCACCAAAGGTGGAAAAAGGGTATATTTCAGATTGTCATTCAGTTTGTAATTTCTACAATTTCCGGACCCATAAAGTTCTTATGCATAGCGCAGTCGATTGAGCGGTGACCATCTGTGCGCCCGTGTTCAAATCAACCTTGCCAAGGCACTAAATAACCTAGAGAAAATTTAAATGCGCCAATCGATCAGACGTAGTTTCATAGTATGATCGGTTTATGTCCTTCAAAACAGCAGGAATAACACCTTGCCTGCGTCTAAATTTTTCATATCATTTGTAACAGTTTTAGTTGAGTGAAGTAACTAAGCATATGGGGCGATAAAGAATTAAAAAATAAGAAAAAAAAAACTTCAAGTAAAAACTGGAGCTCGTCCATATCTTCCGAGTTATGCACCTCTGAACTGTTCAGAGAAAGGTACGATTTTTGAAGAAATCAATATGGGCATCATTCATATCTTTTGAAGAGATCTTTTATGAATTACTAAAATTTTTTTAAAAATGCTTAACCCATTAAAAGCCGATGACATTGATTGATGATAAATTATTTAAAGTATTAAAAAATAAAATTTTTTTATTTTTATTTTTAAGTCTCTGTAATCTCAATATCTACTTTGTCAATTCGAGTTACTTCAGTAAACTAGATTTATTTATATGATTTTTACATGAGATGTATGTAAGATTCGGCATAGACGAATATAGCACTCTATCTTGTTTTCTTAATTTTCTTAATTCACGTTGATATGAAGCGAGATTTTTTTAATTATAAAAAAATTAATTTCTACGAATTAGTCTTTTTAGCATCTTTTATTTATATTCTATTATTTTCTTAGAAATTTTATAAATACTAAAGCGGACCACCAGTATGAAATGGTCTGATTTCGACCACCTTTCTTTTCTCAGTTAATTCTCTTAACCGATTAGGAATTTACGGCTGCCTTTCGCTAATTAACACTCATGTTATTACTAATCTTTACTGTACAAAATTTAGACCGTCGACTTTCTTTCTGATTACAGTTTCTTTCGTAATTGTCAATATTTCTTATTAAAGTGCTATTCTTAATCTAATGACAAGCATATTTGTACTAACAGTAAAATAATTTATGACAAGAAAAACAATTTTCTATTCTGCGTTTCTAAAAAAAGCTCTTCTTGGTCTAGTTGAAAATTACAATTTTTATATCATAATAACAACAAGTTAATGATAAATTGTCATGAATTCCAAAATAGTACTGTAGCATTCACATTTTATTGGTGTCTGCTAGACAGCGTTGAACATTCGCACACTATCGCAGTTATCCACTTTAAAGTGCCTCGACAATATCCTTATAACTGCTGAGGATCTACGGACTCAAAAATTAACTAGTTTACCTCTTGCGGGACAAGCTTTTGCAAACATTTATTTTCCATCCCTATACAATTCTTACGGTTCTCTTGGATTTAATCAAAATTAAATTTCCAAAAATGACTGCAGGTAGGCAGGTTTGCTTGAAAAATTTTGCCAGATTTCTAGAAGGAATAGAGCTAAACTAAATTAATTATTTATTTAATTAATTTATAACAGTCCCTGTTTAGTGGTGGAAGTGATGAATAATATCATCCCAGTGATGACGAGGAATGTGAGGATACGGAGGAAATTGCAACTATGGAAAATAGAAGTAGCGAGGTTAATTTACAAACACTGGAAGCCCCATCGCTATCTAATGCACATAATTTGCAATGGAAAAGTGATGTTTTGCATTTTGGGAGAGAAACATTTACAGGTAACCACGGTGTACAAAACATTGATGCAATTACTGAAGATAGGCGAATTAGTTTGAAGAAAATATATGCTTACTTAATACCTGATGATTTAATTGATGAAATGGCCATTCACACTAATAATTACGCTAACTTATTAAAAGAAGTACGTACTGCCCAGTTTAGTCGAATGACGAGGTGGAAAGATGTCAGTAGAGAGGAGTTAAAATTATTTTTTGGAGTTATTATGTATATGAGTCTGAATTCTAACCCATCAATCGAGCACTATTGGAAATTGGACGTGCTTTATTATAATCCCCTTATGCACAAAATAAATATGTCATACAACAGGTTCACGTCAATTCTACGATGCTGGCATTTTACAGCGGTCCAAATAGGCATTATTGGCGAACAAAGAACTCATAAAATAGTCCCACTTATACATAAAGTGATAAAGTGATAATTTTCGCAGCCTCTATATTCCTTCCGATATAATAGTCGTTGATGAGTCTATGGTAAAATTTCATGGAAAGTTGATTATAAAAACATACAACCCAGCTAAAACTAATCGCTACGGTATGAAAATATATAAGGTCTGTGCAATAAATAGTTACACATGGTCCTATCAGATATATGATGGCTTATCACAACAGTTAGAGGGTCTCGATAAACCTGGATTAACAGTGGTAAATCTCACAGAACCGATGTTAGATGAAGGTCGTATTATTGTTGCTGATAACTATTATACTAGTTTACCATTGGCTGAATACCTAAAAGGTCGTAAAACTGACCTGTGCGGAACTTTACGTAAAAAAAAAGAAATTTGCCAGAAGAAGTAATAAAAGTGAAGTTAAGGAGAGGAGACCCAATAACTAGACAAAAAGACAATCTCTATACTGTACTAAAATGGCATGATAAGCGTGACCTACTTATGATTTCAACGTGCCACTGAGATGGTAAGTCTAAAGTACATACAAAAAGAGGTGATGAAACCCGATGCCATAATTGATTGTAATGAAGCAAAAAAAAAGGATTGATATTTCGGACCAACTAGCTTCATTCCATTCTCCGTTACGTAAAAGTTTAACTTGGTATGAGAAGATAGCAGTAGATTTACTATTTCAAGTCGCTATTGTCAATACAAGATGCATTTACAATGAGTTGGTAGATGGCCCTAAGTTGGCAGTTTTACAAGTCCAAGAGCATCTAGTCCGATATTTTCTTGGACTAGCAGCATCAACCACGGAACATAACCTTCCTCGAGAACCAAGTACCTCAAGAACTTCAATTCTATTTTCTGGACATAGCCTCGAAGAAATTCCACGGAATGTGCACTACAAACTCGTACGAAAAAGATGCAGTGGGTGCTATGTCAAATTGAAAAATGAAGGACAACTGGCTAAAAGAGCAAAACAAGTGCATACTGAATGCAAAATGTGTAAAAAAACATTCTGTTTGCCATGCTATAATGAGAACCATGCCTGATTTTATTATTTTTTATGAATAAAAATATTATCTTTTGTGTTTGATTTTTATATATTATATTTTGGAGTGTATTGAATAAAAGACTACTTTCAGAAAAAAATTTAGAAATTTTTTTTCATTTCCTTTAAAGTTAGGGATTTTGCTATACGTCCATATAGAATTCGCAAGACTATAACGCCAAGTTTATAGTACAAATGGTTCCTTAACTTGTATACAGAAATGAGTCACATGTGACTCATGAACGTACTACAATACGCTCCCGTGAGTCATATATGACTCATTGGACAGCGAAGTTGTTAAAAGTATGAACTAGTTCACTTAGTTCAAATAAACTAGTTCGTTTATGAACTAGACAAGTCTAATACGTTTAGAATCTTGATCGCCCCCTTAACAAATAAGTTGTGTTTTATTATTAAGAATTTTTCGTATGAATATTCCCATGATAGAAAACAATAAGGATGTACGTATTTGAATTGCAAAAGAAGGGTTTTAAGAAAAAGTTCTATATTAAATTTTTGATTTGATATTTTTTGGTAAGGTGGCGCTACATCTTTGTCAAAGCTGTCATTTTTTGTTTTTAAATTTAAAGGAATTAAAAAAACTTGTTAGTATTTATAGTTTCATATTAATTACCATTAGTGTCGTGTCTTAAAAAATATTTTAAGATAATAGTTGTTTTATGTTTTTAAAATTTAATATTAACTACTTTTTATGTTGTTAATGCCTTTTGATTCTTTTGTTTTTATTAATTAAAATTTTGTGTCTTCTCTTTAAAAACAAAATAAATTTAAAAAACATAAAATACATGTCAAATTTAAAACGACTTTTGATTTAATTTGTTTAATGATTTTATTAACTACAAAATATTTTCAAATATTTATAAATTCTTATTTGACTTTATTGTTGTTTTATACAAACAAATTAAATCAATATATTTAAAAATATAAAGATAAAAAACTAATTAAGTCTGTTTTATTGGCTTGAATTAAAACGTCTAAGAATAATTTGAAATTAAAAAGTTCAGTTTTTTTATTTGTTATTAAAATTAAAACTTCCTTTTGTTTTATTCATAATAAAAAAAGAACATAATTATAAATAAAAAATCACTTAGCATTTTTCTTCCATTAATTTTGTTGCTTTTAAAAAGATGAAATTTTATATCATTTTTTATTAAAAATTTTTAATTCAACATATTTTTACTTTTTATTTCACTCTCAAGTTGCAATAACTTTTTAAATTTTTTGTTGTTGTTGTACATAATAAATGAATATGTTATTTTTAATTTCATACAATTTTATTTATCTTCATTTATTATAAAACAACAATGGAGAATGCAATAAAATAACGAAAAAAAAAACAATTAAAATTATGGAAAATAAAGAATAAAACAGAGTACAAAAATGCCCGTATTCACTGACTACAAGCCTGTTCCTTTATCCTTGGAGATTATTCGTTGTTGTTCATAATTTATCTCTTCAGTTTTTATGGAATGAATTTACTTGCAGTTTTTTTTTTTCATAAAAAACGAGGCAGATTTTTATTTTAAGTCATTAATTTAATTTTAAATTGAAAAATTTTTAATCATTCATTTTTTTTTTTAGCAAAATGAAGGTTCCTAGAAATAATATTTATGTCTGTGGAAAAATTATACTGACACTGGGTTAAAAATAATCATAAAATATTTGTGAGTTTTATAAACTTTTAGGGAAGCACTTCCGTTTCATTGGTGGTTAATAATAAGCTTATGTTGATTTTAATTAACATTAGAATTTTTTTATAGACGTTATGTAACCCACGGAAAAAATATGACAACATGCATAAAGAACATTCCATTTTTCTTGTATAATTTGCCTCTTTACTTAGGTTTTATTTATAAATAAGATAGATAGATGCGAAGAATACTGATGAAGGATGTAGGGATCTACAAAATGTGGCATTTCAATATGCCGGTGTGTAATTTTTCTTTTTTTCTTCTTTTAAAAACGTCCGCATACATTCATAAATTAATTTTTCTTTCTAAAAAAGGTTTTAGAAATTTAAAATAAATTTAAGCCAAAAAAAAAATAATAAAAATAAATAAATTCATTTATGTTGAACTCCCAATTGAAAAACTTTATAAATTTTAAATGATATGGTTGCACAACCGTATTGGCAGAAAAAATAAAAAATAAAATTAAGCTTTAAAATAACTATTAAAAACATTATTTTAAGTAATTGTTTTATTTAAATAGCACCTTTTCACACAATTAGTACAATTAAATACATAAATTCGTAAATATTTAATTGGAAAATTATTTTAAGCAAACAAAAAATTATTTTAAAATCTTAACAAAAACTTTAATAAAATCAATTAAAAAAGTAATTAAATTTTAAGTTCAGTTCAAACAAATGATCGTTAAAATAAAAATTTTTCAAAGTTTTTTCTATGTAGGCTTAATGCTTTTAAATAAAATTTTTAAAATATAGTTATCAGAAAAATTTTTTTGTATAGACGCTTGAGTATTTAAACCAAAAAAATTGCAATCTTTTTCCCCTATTAAAAACTTATAATAAAAATATTGTCTACAATATTTTCATTTAATGTCTTCAATTAAAATTCCAGACAAAGTTGAAGAAATTAAGTCTAGTCAAAAAATTTTAATGATTCCAGAATCGATAAACCTAAATAAAACTCGGCATAAATGCGCTTAGTCTCCATACAATTATAAAATCAAAGTATTGGTTTGAAAATATGATCTGGTTACTCTTTAAATATCTGCAAGATTAAAAGCTTATGCATTGTTTGCATTCTTTTGTTTGTTTGTTGAACAGTAGATCCCGTGTCATTAGTTCAAGTCCCAACAGAGACTTTTAATACCTCGACGTAGCCTTAGTTAGGGAGGAAAGTAGCAACATGACAGTGTACGATATTCGTGGCTGATATGGTTAAACGTGGCCCCTAGTTGTTCTTGATGAGGCGTCGCACTGAGGGGTATTTTGCCAATCTAGCCGGACATTAGGCCGAAACTTAATTTTAAAAAATGTAAATATTTAAGTAAGCAGCTTGACAGATCACCGATTTTTGCATCATATAGTGAATTTTCAAGACTTTTGCTTGAGATTTGTCATATTCGGACATTGTTAAAATCAGAAAAGTTAAGTAAATTGCATACGTTTTTATTGACTTTATACGTTTTTGAGAGGTTTGCAATATATTTTTTTATGGCTAAACGAATAAAGATTTTGTATTGATTTTTTTTTCTGTGAAAGGCTAATCGTTGACCACGCATTTTTTTCTTGACGTGCGGAAACAAGAAGAAGTCATTAGGTGCCAAGTCAGGGCTGAACGGCGGATGACCCATTAATTCGACGTTTTGGCCGGTCAAAAACGCTCTGGTTTGAGCCGATGTGTGAGAGCTCACATTGTCATGGTGAACAAGGATTCGTCTTTTCTTGTTGGTTTTTCGAACTTCTCCGATGACTTCAGGTAAAAAAATTGTAGTGTATCACTAAGAAGTGACCATCCTACATTGCTCAAGCGGAACAGTCGCCACATGACCAGTTTTGCCGAAGAAACAGGCGACCATTTGCTTCGAAGTGCTTCTTCCACTAACAACTTTCGTTGGATTTTGCTGGTCTTTGAAGACCCACACGGTCGATTGTTGTTTCGTTTCGGGTTCATACGCATAGATCCATGATTCGTCACCAGTAACGATCTTATACACGTTTTTTGAAGCACCGCAATCGTATTTTTGCAACATTTCTTTGCACCAACCGACACGAGCCTTTTTTTGAGCGACTTTCAAATTGTGCGGGACTCAACGAGAACAAACCTTTTTTACGGCCAGGTGTTCATGCAGTATCGAATGTATGCTGGTGGAAGAAATGTCCAAGGATGTGTCTATCTCTCGGTATGTCGCATGTCGATCTTGCATTATGAATTCACAAACGGCATCAATGTTCTCTGGCACAACAGCCGTTTTTGGACGACCTTTACGGAATTCGTCTTTGAGCGAGCTTCGGCCACGATTAAATTCATTATACCAATTTTTCACAGTGCTATAGGATGATGCTTAATCGCCATACAAAGATTTAAGTTCATCAATGCACTCTTGTCGTAATAATCCACGTCGAAAGTTGTAAAAAATGATGGCACGAAAATGCTCACGAGTTAATTCAATTTTTTTCTATGTAAATTTTTTAAAGTCACTGTAAACACCACAAATAATGGTCGTACGTCAAAACGTTTTGAGTACGACTATGCCTAAAAATGACAAACTTTCCAATGGAAATGTCACAAATGTCAGCCCTCGTATATTAATTCTTAGAAAAATTTTGTTTAACATCTTTATGATAAAAAAATTTTATTCGAAATTGAAAAAAAGGATTTTTTTTTGGAAAATTTTTTGTCAAAATAAAAAAGTGAAAAGATTATTGGGAGTGATGTCCATCGCGATCCTAAAAATGATATATATCACTATAAAATTTACAAAGTAGAGATTGTTTTAAATGAATTAGTTATAATTTTAAATAAAATTTATCGTTGCAATCAAAAACAATGATTAAAAAAAATGATTATTTTTAAGAAATTTGCATAAAAAAAGTTTAAAAACTACTTTTTTCACAGGAACGTTTTGGCTGGGATTGCAAGTCTACCTCTCCCTGCCCATAAAAATTAATTTTTAAGGGCATATGTAATCCCTATTTTTAATAGTTACATTGTTTTTTCAAATAATATTTTATTTCACAGAAATAGTACTTTATAATCTATTGAGTCTAACTTAAACTTTTTGAACATTCTTTGACTTTAAAAGTTGTACCTGCTAAGCAAAATGACGGAAAATTACGAAAAATTTGAATTTTTCAGAGGTAAAATTGGTTCTTCTAATGGTAACCTTTTTCTCCAAAAAGTAACTTTAAACATGTTTTGTAAATAAATGGATCAGGCATTATGTATATCAGTATGAATTTTCTTGCTTTAAGATTTCCCACAGGTTCTCATTACAATCGTTTTATTTAAGTTAAAAAAGGTATTTTTTTCTGTTGAATTCTGTCAAAGTTCAATAAGATGCAAACGCCTTAAAATATTAAGTTCAGTTCGATGTAATCGTTTTGTTTTTTAAAGGATTTCTGTGGAAAATATTATTTGCAATTGCATTTATTTCCCCAGAAGAAATTTAATTTAAACGCCATTCCATTGATTCGATCATTAATTTAAATTATTTCTTGGCAAATTATTTTGTTTTTATTTTTATTTTTCATTCATTTGATTATAATATGCGAGTATTAACTTGTCCGTTTCATTTGGTTGAATAAATTATGAATGAACAAGTATTATTTAGTTAAATTTAATGGGGTTTTTGAATGCACATTTTGATTTGAATGATTTTGTGGTTGTTGATTATATTTCATTTGATGCATAAAATGCAAAATGATGATTTTTAATGATAGTGTTGTTGTTGCTGTTGTGTTTTTAGTTGTTGAATTTAAGTTGATATTGATGTGAAATCACAACAACTTTAAAAAAACTTTTAACGTTTTGAAATCCAATTTCAATTTCAAATAAATGGCTTTTTCAGTAAATTACGTTACGTACGTGTTGATTGTGTTGCCGAGAAGATTGAGGCAAATTCTTACAAACAAACATTTAAAGGGGCAGGCGATGTACGTTTGTATGCCACAAGATGTGTGATTAATACTTCAATCGTACATGATCGCAAATACGCGCGGTATCTTTAAGTCAAATCTAAACAGCCAATAAATTGCAGCTTAAAGTGAGTGAAGGCTTTCAAATCTCCATTTACAACTAAAGATTTAAAAAGCTTTAACAAAACTTAAACTTCAATTTTAGTTTTATATTTTTTTCATTGAGTTTCTTTTAAACGTACAATCTTTTAAACGTTTAATGTTGTTTTTATTACTTTTTAAATGGCGCTGGTGAATAAGTTGTTCAACAACAGCCATGATAAGAAAATTTAATTTCCTCTCTTTTTTTATTTTTTTTGAAAATTAATATTTTATAAATTAATGAACATTTGTTTCTTGTTCGTTGTTGTTTTGATTGGCGGCGGGGAAGGGGAAGAGCATAAAAATCATTTTAGCCAAACAATGAAATTGAACAATAAAAATCATTGCAAATTGTTTTCATAAATACCACACAATTCTCTTGTACAGTTGTATTGTTTTTGTTGTTGTTTGTTGTACATATGGGAGTCAAAAGCAAAAAGATTTCTCCTAATGTGATCATAAATTTCGTTTTTAATGCTGCTTGGTTTGTCTATACAATTTGTGCACTGTGGTTTATTTGGCAAAAAAATATAAACAAAATTTTCTTTAAAAAAATTAAAATATTTTAATGTAGATTTATAAATTATTGTTGTAAAAAATCTGAATTATGGATTTTTTTTAGAAATTGTAAACAACGGTACCTTTTTATAAAGAAGTATTTTTATATTGGAGCAGTTTCTTTTTCCTTTTGCTTGAACACCCAGAGTCGTATAATTGTTTCTTTTGATTTTCGTTATATTTTTTTTCACAAATTTTAAATTGAGTCTAGATATTTTACTTGTACTAAAATTAACCATATTTAATTAGGCTTGAATCATGTTTATTTACTTCTATTTTATTATGAAAGAAAAGCAATCCCAAATTAGAAGTAGAAAAATTCGTGAACTTACGCCTGACTGATAATTATTTATTTAATTTTTGTCTAAAGTAATTTAACTTATAAAATGAATTTTTTTTTAAATTATATTTAACAATTTATGCCCAGCAGCATCAGATATTAAATTTTTTAAAGAAATGTCATGATCAAAAATTTTTATTGCCAGGCCCACGATGTCGCAATCGTTCGTTCGTTCGCATAATTACATTTTAAACAAAAATAATTTTTTAGAGTTTGTTTTTGTTTTACAAAATTATTTACTCCAAACCATCCATATTGCAATTTTTGTGCTCAACAATTTCTTAATACTTCAAAATCGTAAATATATTATTTTTTAAAACAACTTAAATTTGTTTACCGCAATCATTTTTTGTTACAGCGAAAAATTATATGGTTCGTGTGAACATACTGCAACCATGTTAATTCTCTGCGTGAGAGGCTCTTGGTTTTCTTTAGGTCTTCAAGAAAAAATTTAAAAAGAGTGAAAACTATTTCAAAATAAATCACTGTTTGCTCAGCAATCTTTGGCTAGAGTTCGCATAATATTTGATCTACCGCATTTTACATGCAACTGATTTATTTATTATATTTACCAAAATAAATATATCTGAGCTATTAAATTGCTTTAGATTTTTTTACTATAAAAATGCTTAATTATTCTTTCTTTTTGTTCTACTTTTTGCTTCCTACAAACCACTGTACATCCCCTAAATTCAAATGTTTAAATAAATAAATATACAAGTTTATGTGTAGTGATGTAGGTATAAAATTTAAGTTAAATCTACACAGTGTATCCACTAACTACATGCCAATTGACTATAAACGAAGTGTTTGAAAGGGTGTCGAATCAATTTTTTTCATACAAAAACAAAAGGCAATTCAATGTAACGCAGCAACAACAGCCAACAGAAATTATATTCGCGAAAAGGGGATCCCATATTTAATTCATTAAAATGAGTTTTTGTTGCTAAAACAATTGGGGTTCATTTTCATGTAACGTCACTCCCATTCTTATTATCGTCTTGTTCATTAAAAATGCCTGTGTGTTGGCATGAAATTCATGATTCTGTAAAAAAACATCCAACCAGATGATAAATATAATAAAACCAATTATTAAATCTTTTTATTGCTTTAAACCTCTTTTTATTGCCTGCCCTTGCAGCACTTTATTGCTCGTAAAATAATTATAAATTGTTGGTGTTTGTAAGTGAAATAATTAACATTAAATTTAAGGATGAATATTAAATTAATTAAATCATGATTAAATGCCTACTCGCTGTTTTACGTCTGTGTTATATGAAATATTTCAATTAAATAATTAATGATTTGTTTTAAAAAAAATTATTAAAATTTTCTTTAAAACATTCGCTTATTTTTATATTCACGTTCACAATATAAACTCGTAACGACATTGTTGCTGTTATATACAGTTTTCTAAGGTTCGACATTTACAAATGATTTTCTTTTTAATGACGCTTTTTCTAAATCGTTTCTTTCCGCTTTTAATCTGGAATTACTTTTTTTTTCAATATCCTTTTTACTTTATTTTTCATCACTTCAATCTGCTTGCAAAATAATTTTCGTGCAACAAAATAACAAAAGTAATATTGTAATAATGTTGGAAAATGGAAATTATTTTTGTTGTTGTATAATGAGTTAAAGCCTTTAATAACCACAAAACAATTGAATAGATTGTAAGACATTATCATCAGCGCGGCCATAACAACAATTTTAATAAAACAATTTAAAAACGTATTCATCAACTCAAAGATATTGCATTGAATTGAAAGGTTTTTGTTTAGGAATTCCTAATGCAGACATGGAAATTGGTTGACTATCGAAAACTGCATATTTATGTCAAATGAAAAACTAAATAAAAAACTAAATCTTCAAAATTCTAATAATTATAATTTTTATAAGTATGATTTTTCTTTCTTGCTTGCTTTAATTTAGAAACCTTTAAA
Organism: Cistogaster globosa; assembly: GCA_937654795.1. Taxonomy (NCBI): domain Eukaryota; kingdom Metazoa; phylum Arthropoda; class Insecta; order Diptera; family Tachinidae; genus Cistogaster; species Cistogaster globosa. The sequence continues at coordinate 6,904,708 of OW569403.1, forward strand.
GGTTACATATGAATCGTTTACATACAAAGATTGTAAAAGCACCTCTGTTATAAAGGGTCATCCAAATGTGACGCCTAGATGTCAGCACTATATCTTTTCAAATGACATAAGCCATTTTGTTTTATTAGAAGATAGTACAGTTTTAATCATGGACAGGTACACATTGCAGTTGGATTATTGAACAACGAACAACAAATCCATTGTTTCGAAGCAAAATTTTGTTTAGTGACGAAGCTCATTTCAGAATGGATGGATTCGTCAATAAGCAAAATTGTCGTATCTGGGGTGATGAAAATCTTCGTGTTATTCATGAACAATCTCTACACCCACAAAAAGTTACTGTTTGGTGTGCATTTTGGGCAAATGGAATCATTGGGCCATTTTTCTTCGAAGATGATGCTGGAAATGTTGTTACTGTGAATGCTGAGCGATACCAATCAATGTTGAGAGACTTTTTATGGACACAGTTGAATCATATTGATGTGTCTGACGTCTATTTCCAGCAATACGGTGCTAAATGTCACACAACTCGAGAAAACATTACGCTTTTGCGATCAAAATTTCCTCAACGTGTAATATCACGAAATGCAGATTTTAATTGGCCTCTAAGGTCATGTGATCTAACACCATTAGATTTTTTTTGTGGGGTTTTTTGAAAAGTCGAGTGTATGCTAACAAGCCAGAAACATTTAATGATCTAAAGACCAACATTCAAGTTGCAATTCGTGAAATAACACCAGCAACATGTCGGAAAGTCATTGATAATTTCGATATTCGGATTGATGTCTGCAGACGCAGTCATGGTGGACATTTGAATGATATTCTATTCCACTTATAATTGTAATGGATCATACTTTTAATTAAAAAAAACAGCTTGAAAAAAATGCAAATTGTTTGTGTTTTATTTCAAAGAAACATGTAGGTGCGTTTTTTGGATGACCCTTTATATTTGGCATTTCATGTAGGAACCAAAAACTTATTTTAGCGTTTTCGCAAAGTTTTTTTTTTTTTTATACAGACGACAAAGACAGTCCTTAATTAAATGTCAAAAAGTTTCACACACATTTGAACCATTAAGGGTACCTAGAAATTTGCAAGAAAAAATGATTTTGTTGACATTTATATATTTAAGACTTGATAACTCTAAAAAAATACGTAACAGCTGGAAGTTTAAAAGAAAATTAATTACGAAGTATTATAAAAGAAAACAAAACGTTTTCAATTTTGTGTAATATCATAAGATTTTATTCTCATGGAATAAGGAATGACTTAACATTGTTGTTGACCAAAAATTACTTGAAGTGTGATCTCAGCAATGCTGTGGAGAAGATTTGACTAATGTACATTTTCATTCATAATCCATTGCCGTATACCATGATTACGCATTTTTAGGCAATAAACGTATCTTCCGTTATTGTTCTACTTGTGGTACGAGGGCTGCTATATATATTTCTGGCCTGGCAACACTGAGTGCTGCCAAGTGCAATCTGACATTTCCATTGGAAAGTTTGTAATCGTACTCAAAACGTTTTGACGTATGACCATTATTTGTGTTGTTTACAGTGACTTGAAAAAATTTATATAGAGCAAAGTGGAATTAACTCGTGAACATTTTCGTGCCATCATTTTTCACAACTTTCGACGTGGATTATCACGACAAGAGTGTATTGATGAACTTAAATCTTTGTATGGCGATGAAGCACCATCTTATAGCACTGTGAAAAATTGGTATAATGAATTTAATCGTGGCCGAAGCTCGCTCAAAGACGAATTCCGTGAAGGTCGTCCAAAAACGGCTGTTGTGCCTGAGAACATTGATGCCGTGCGTGAACTCATAATGCAAGATCGACATGCGACGTACCGAGAGATAGAGACATCCTTGGACATTTCTTCCACCAGCATACATTCGATACTGCATGAACACCTGGCCGTGAGTGGTACACTACAATTTGTTTGCCTGAAGTTATCGGAGAAATTCGAAAAACCAACAAGAGATGACGAATCATTGTTCACAATGACAATGTGAGCTCTCACACATCGGCTCAAACCAGAGCGTTTCTGTCCGGTCAAAACGTCGAATTAATGGGTCATCCGCCGTACAGCCCTGACTTGGCACCTAATTACTTCTTCTTGTTTCCGCACATCAAGAAAAAAATGCGTGGTCAACGATTTTCGTCGCCAGAAGAAGCTGTTGAAGTGTTCAAAAACCATGTTTTAGAGGTTTCTTAATCGGAGTGGAAAAAGTGCTTCGACAACTGGTTTGAGCGCATGCAAAAGTGTATAAATCGTGCTGGAGAATATTTTGAAAAACAATAAAACCATTTTTGATTATAAATATTCGCATTTTCACTATTAGGCCAGAAATATATAGAGCAGCCCTCGTATCTAGCAAAAATAATAATATTTTCCATTTATTTTGGTCATTAGAGTAACTTAAGCAATTTTGTAAAACATCTCACGAGGTTCATTTTTTTTCAATCTCTTCCATTGGATTTGGATATGAATTCTACTTGTTATTAAATCTCTTGTTGAAATAAAATTCTGCTGCGACATTCGTTGCACGAAAAAATATTTCTTTTGCTGAATATTCAATCAGTTCAAATTAATGGAAAGAATTACATACTTAAGTAATTCTACTATTTCCATTTCTATCAATTGAAAGATCAGTGTTATAAGATAGAAAGAAAAGACTCATTTTATTATTATTTCACGATTATAAACTCAATTTTTAATTTTTCTTAGCTTAAGGCATTTTCATAAAGGGTTTATTTTTGATAATGTCATGAAAATCACTTTTAACTTATTTAGTTTTAAGCAACTTAGTTTTTTTTATTTATTTATTTATTTTTTTTTTTTTTTACTTATATCACACACGCACACAATTTTCCAGGGAAGAACGAACTTATAAACGATATTTTTAAATTGTAACACAATTTCTAGTGATGCCCAAAAGTAATATTTTCACTAAATGAAACAAAAATACCGTGTTTTAAGAGTTTATTGAAAAAATTGGCATTTATGAAGCAAAAATTGGAAAATCAGCACTTTGATAATTTTGAGACAAAAAATCGCCAAATATGGCAGACCTGGTTAGAATGAAACAAATGCCAAATTTTATGTAACCTCCACCATTCATCCAAATATAGTTTGGTGAAGTAACTCCAATTAAAAAACAAATATTGGGGAGACAGAGAATTAAAAAATTAAAAAAAAATACATAAGAATGCCATCGGCTCTTAATGGGTTAAGCATTTTTAAAAAATTTTAGTATTTTAAATAAATGTCTTTTCTAATGCTTTAAAATGATACCCATACTATAATTTAAAAAATTTTTCAAATTTCAGAGGCCCGTAACTCGGAAAATATGGGCGAGTGCCAATTTTATCACTTTATGATTTTTCTTTTTTTTTAATTCTCTATTTTTGATTGGAGTTACTTCATTGTTCCAAATGATTTAGAAAAATGGGAGCTATGCGTGGTGTTTAGCCCACTGAATCGAGGGACATAGATAGACCTTGCTGACTTTCAATAGCAACTTTTTCGATACTATGTCTGATCAATTGGCGTGTTAAAATTTTTTCTAGCTCATCTAGTATCTTGGCAAAGTTGATTTTAACACTAACAAGGACGGATATCGCTCAATTGACTTCGCTATGCATAAGAAGTCAGAATACGTATACTTTATGGGGTCACCCTTTTTTATGGTGATGGATAGAAAAAATTGATAAAAAGCAGGTGAAGGCTTAAGAACTTTTCTCTCGGAAAATTCTTTTTTGTCAGAAAAAACATATTTTAGTTCTTTGGTTGCCGCAGGACTTGAACCCTTGCCAACCTACTGAGAATTCCACGTGTGTACTATCATGACTGCAACAGCCTGACAAATCATTGGAAGAAGTATGACGGACTTACCAGTTATACAAATTTTAATAAAGAAATCTTTGATGTTTTGCGATTATTTATTAATCGATTAAACATTAAAAAAAACTTTAGTTTTTCACGTGTAAATTTTAGACTCTATAACGAGTGGTGGTACGTCGAATAATGTGGATCATACAAACCAACAAATCTCGTTTCTTGTCAAATATATAAACTTACATTTTTTCTCAGAACTTAAACAAAATTCTAATTAAATTTTTTTTTCACTTTTTTCTTTCTTTCTAAAAGAACAACTTTCCATACCTGACATTTTTAGTATTTTTCATTTTGTGTTCATTATTTTACCATTTAACAATAAAAATGTTTAAAAGTTGATTATAATTTAGCATTTTCAATACACGAAAAAAGCTCGTCTTTATAATCATGGTGTAGCCATGATAACATTGATGTTATTGTTGTTTTTTTGTTGTTGTTCTTTTTTTTGGATTTTATAGTTGATTGCTATTTAAAATTGATTTGTTGCTGTTGAATAGAAATGCATTTATGGATGACTACAAGCCACTCAGCCAGTCAGTTAATCAAAGCAACAAACACATCTGTTTACGACAAACAAACAACAACAAAAAGTATTTGTAAAATGGATACAAGTGGCCTACTCGTGCATACAAATATTGAAAGCCATTCAAGTTATGATACTTAATGTAGCAGCCAGCAACAACAACATTTGTGGCAAGTAACCAACCAAGTGAGTCAAATAATGCAGCCAGCCATTTTCTTAACAATTTGCCATTTGGCTTAAGCAGCAGCAACAACAACAACAGCAAATGAAAACAAAAACAATAAAATTGTGAAAAGTAAGTTTCTTCTTTAAATGGTGAACGTAAGTAAAAAGCTTTGATTGTGGTTGTTGGAACAAATCCTGTTCAAGCTGTCAGAGCTGAGTTTTGTTCCTCATCGTAGAGAAGATTAACTTTTTATTATTTTTTTTTTGCTTTTGTTGCCATTATAAAAAAAGTTTAATTTGTTGGAAATGATGAAGATGACGTTGATGATGGGTAATGATGTTTTTGTTAATATGAAACGTGTCCAATGCAACAAAATGCGCTTCACTTGAAATGACAACCAACTCGACCGCAGTTGTTGCTTCTTTGTTTTTGGGGGAAATGTTGCAAAATTTCATGTGAACTTTTATAAAGTGGCTGTTTGTAGTTGTAGTTGTTGTTAGCGGTTGAATGGTTTGTTTTAAATTTAGAGGTTTGCACGATTATGTTTTGCATAATAGTTTCTTTGGCATTTAAGTTAATTTGTCATTAAGTTGTTTAAAATTAAAGATTTCGTTGTTAATGGTCATCAAATTGTTTGTATTTCTTCTTCTTCTTCCTCTTATGAATTAATCATATGGAGGTTGTTATAAAAGAATTTGTTTTCTCTTTTCAAATTCCATTTGATATTTTAATGTGAATGTTGTTTGTTGTGAATGTTGTTTGCATGAAATATTTTAATTTTAATTTTTGTTTGATGTGGCAATATAAAAAAATAATTGTTTGTTTTTTTGAAGAGTTAAAATAGAGAATTTACAAAATAAATCTTAAAACTATTTTATATATAAAATGTATAAGCCATCACGATAGTGACACTCATGTGTGCTATCGAATGGATATAATTTACTACATAACTAGACTCAAGGAAAAGATAATTATAGCCGTGACTTAATGTTCAAACTACAGAAAAATAATAAAAATTTCGGTTATAAAGAATTATTTTTCTGTAAATAAAATTATTATGAACAAAGTGCATTCAAAGGCCTTCGTGACCTTAGTTGTTCTCCATTTTGATTTATATATTATTTCAACTCACTATTATTCTTCGTGAGTTCTTGACGGGTTCTGAAAACACTCTTTTACTGACTAAAATTTTCGACAAGATTCAATAAAAAACTCTACACAAACTTTTTACGATTTTCGCTATATTTTTATTCAAACTTTTGCTGACAATTCATTGAAACCCAATCATCGAGCTTTCTTCATTGAATTTTGAATAACTTTAAATAATAAACAAATAAAACTAAAATAATTTATAATCATTTCTTGATTTAATACAATTCTAATTTAATCAATTAAATTTTAAATATAAATATTATGCCCTTCTATTAAAAATTTGGATAATAACTTTTATTTTATATTGATACATAATAAAAATATTATGAAATAGTTATTTTTTAAAATTCTTAAAGAAAAACTCTACAATTTAAGTAAATTTTTAAATAAAAAATATAAAGCATGTCAGGCATGAAATGGTTTTAATTCCATATTGCTTTGACAAATTATGTTTTTTCTTCTTTAAATTCCGATCGGTTTTGTTTACTCCTAAAAAATGCTAAATCATCACTTTTAAATTTCAATGTTGCCATATTGTTCACACCAAAGTAACAAACCAGGAAAATCTAAAGAAGAAGAAGAAGAACACAAATATAAGTAACCGAAGGTAGTTGCAAAAGAAAAACAGTTTTAGATAATTAATTTTATCTTGAAACTTTAATGTGATTTCATTCCAAAGTAATTTTTGGGTTTTCGTTTTCTGAATTAAAACTACTTTCGATTGAAAATGTGGACTAAATGGCCATCACCTGTAATATTCAATACCTTAATTAACCAATAATTTAGCATTCTTAAATTAAGTCAATGTAAGATTATGAAAAGAAAAATTTTTTATATCATATTTCGTTCAAATAGAAATATTTATAACTGATATCTGGTAGAGAACGTTTACAAAGTTTGTAGCGATCTAGAAAATGCAATGTATTCTAATGGTTTTCAACTTTTATTGTTATCTTTACAATCGATAATGAACTTACTCCAAACTAAATATTATATTTTTTTAAATTTTTAGATGTAGCATGATTTTTCGTTCATTATTTCGTATAAAATGCATAGAGATGAAAGATAATGTTGCTGTTTTATGAATTTATTATTGTTATATGAACCGTAATGAAATGTTTAAATCCAAAATGTTTCTGTCACCACTTTTTCGTCTTTTTAAGTCTGCTTTGGCACCTGTTAATTCGAATGTCTTTAAAAATTATAATTTTTGCAGCTGATATCAGATGCTTCATCAGATCAAAATAGAACGCTTTATAATTTGACTTTTTTTTTTAACAAATAATAGCTTCGTTCCCGTACTTTTTGGGTAAAGTTCAGTAAAATGAGAGTAAACATAAATTATTCATGATTGAAGACAACAATGCCCAAAAGTATGGGAACACAAAAAACCAAACTTCTATCCCAAAACAAGATGTCAAACAAAATAAACATGCAGTTCTTCAAGTAAACATAAAAACACAAATATTTTTGCATGTTCTTATGTTTATTTTATTATTTTTTTTTTTTCGGATAAAACTTTTAAATAACACTTTTGGTAGACACTTGCGTGCACGAAACATAGAATTTTTTGTTTTTGTTACTGTTCACATTTTAATCAGCTGATTGCTTTCCAGTTTACACAATCTACATAGAGAAAAAGTTAGGGCGGTTTCGTGCAGAAAGAAAAAGAATTTTATTCTCTCAAAGGCTCTCTCTTCTACCCAAACTTGCAGTACGGGAACAGTTTACGGTAACATTGGGATCCCGCGGGTTCCCAAAGTTGAGTACGGAAACGTACCAAATGTTTTAATTTGTTCACACCCCATGTATAACTTTTCCAATATAAAATTTGTCTAGTAAATGTTAAAACCATCTCTAGCAAAAACGGCTTTAGCTTTCTGCTTAAATTTTCAATAATTGTCAGGCAACTTTACTTAAGTCGTTTGCAAGTTGAACCATTAGCTAGTGTAAACCATGCCTTGATTTATAATAAAGTTGCCCTTTTATTGTCTTTAAGTAGGCATCATTGTTGCTTACATTTGCACGCATAATAAGTGCTGCTCACTTGGAAAAAATGGTACCGATAACATTTTCTATTATACAAACGGCCATGAACAGGTTTTTTTTTGTGATCTTTTACAACATGAACTGTGTACAAATATTGCAACATTTGTTAATTCATTTCTAAGTATTTCTTATAATGTTAACTTGCAACAGCATTTCTGTTAAATAATTAACAGAGTATCTTGCATTTATGTTATTGTACAGAGTAAAAAAAAAGCTGTTGGTAAAAACTGTTAAGACTGCTAGAATGCTTAATTAAACAATTGAATCTTAATATTCAAGACACAAACCGCACATTAGTTTGAGATTCATTAATATATTTTACAGGAAAGAGACTTAACTAAGGCCATGTTGTGACATCTATATGTCAAGTGCAACGGCTAAAAATCCATGTTATGAAGTAAAAACATTTCATGTTTCTTATGTTTTCAAATGTTCATAGAGGGAGCTTTTAAAGCAGCAAAGCGGAAATACAATCAACCAGAAAAATATAATGAAGATTTACAACACTAACAAAAAAAATATATAAAATGTTTGTAACCAAAAGAGCAATTTTAAGTCAGACTTCATTTAATGCAGCAATTATACCTGAATTTTGCCAGCCACTTAAATTTTACTGCAAATAAATAATTTCATTTTAAATATTAAAAAATATTAAAAGATTAAAATACAATTTATAGCGATAAGTATGATCTTTTTATAAATAAACAACTAATTAATGTTTTTTTTTTAATTTTAAACGAAATGAATGATAAAAGAAGCAACAATTTTGTTGTTGCTATTTTACATTTCTAGCAAACATGACGATGACGATGTTTTTATTTCAAGCATAACGATTGTCAAACGATTGTATCGAAGATTTTTTTTTTCTTTCATTATTTTGTTGTAATGAAAAAACATGCCCAACATTTGTCAACTTTATTTAAATATATTTTTACATGGAAATTTGCATGTGAGCAGTGCGATTATGATTATGATAAAGTTTTTATTCCTGTTGTTGTTGTTGTTGTTGTTTCATTTGCTACTCATTTGAATTATTGCCTTGAAGGAAATGATAATTATTTTTTGGAAATTTACCAAAAATAGCAGAAATCTCATTAAATAAAATGTTTTGACAGTAAATGGTGCTGAGCTTTAATTGTTACTGACTGAGTGACTGATTGACTGACTGACTAGCTGACTAGCTGACTGGCTGACTATTTAGTAGATAGTATACACAAGCAGTTGTATGCAATTTGTGTTTAGTGTATTTCATATGACATTTATTTACATGTATGATTATGTGTTGTTGTTGTTGTTGTTTTTATAATGACAACTAATGAGACAAAAAGAATTATTCTATTTTTCCTTTTTTTTTCATTTTAAATTACTTTTCGTTTTTTAGACTGGGTAATTTGTTTGTTTTGTTACACAAATGAATTGTAACAAATTTTGTGTGACAAATGAATTGTTTGTTGATATTTATTTTTTTTTTTTTTTAATAAAATGCATTTGTATTAGTAATTATGTATTTTTGTTTTATGGCTGTAACTAGAATACACACACAAATACATTCGAACATGTTTTTTTAATAATTGTAAAACAATTTTCTTCGTTTTTTAGTTAAGTTTATTTATTTATATTTATTTATTATTATTCGCTTGTGGTCTTATTTATGTTTATTGTTAGTTAATTTAATTAAATTGTGTTGTTTGTTTGCTTTTGTGTATGTAATGATAATTGTGTGTATGTTTAGCATGGTTGACAGACACTTTTGTGTGTTTTATTTTTATATTTTATAAGACATGAAATTCATGAGCCGCAACTAATTATCAAATGGTTTTTCTGTTTATTATAATTTTCATTTTCACGTCAGCTTCGTTTTGCTATATTAATTGGGTTTAATGAGTTTTGTCTATATGTTTTTTGTTTTTGTTTATTTTATTTTTTTTTAAGGTAAGGCTGCCATTTTGTATTGAAAACAAATTTTGTCTTGAGGCAGAGACTTAAATGTTTTATATTATTTTTTTTTTTAAATTTTTTTTTTGTGTTTTGAGATTTTCTTGTTTACTTCTTGGGCTGTCATGGTCAGTTATTTGTTTCCAAATGTAAATAAAACTCAAATTATTTTTATATATATTTTTCCCAACAATTTAGTTGTTTTTTTTTTTTCAAACTTCTTCAGGGGATATTTTATTAAAAATAATTACTTTTCCTACATTGTATAAAGAGTTCTTTATTTTTAATTTACTTAGTATTAAAAACTAGACTTTTACAACGCCGACATTAAATAATAAATAAATAAAATAATTAAAACATTTTTAATACAGCACAAACACAGAATCAGAAATCAGTCTTAAAGCTAATATCACAAAACTTCAATGTTTTGTAATTTTAATTTTTTATTTTAAATACATTTAGGCGTTAGTATGTACAGGTTTACATTTATAAGAAAAAAAAATTTAAATAAAAAAAGATCGTGTTGTTTAGGGCCGTATTAAAGGAAATTTTAATAATATTTAAAAAAAATATTAAATACAAATGCACGATAAATCACAGAAAAATATATAAATTATCTAAAAAATCCTCAATCCTAAAAGATAATTAATTATCCCCACTTTAAAAAAAAAACATTCCCATTTTGGGAGTAAATCCCCTAATGAGGCAACACTGATTTTAACAAAAAGTTATTCAAGAAAAGGTTTTTCATTTTTTTAAAAGACCAAAAGCTGTCTCGGCAAATCAATTGTAAAAAAAGTAAAAAATTTTTAATTGTTTTAAAAGTTTCTACAAACTTAATTTAAGTCTTTTTTTCTGCCTAAAATCAATATATTGTATTCTTCTTCTGTTATTCTCGTATCTAAAGCGTGGTACTCTGTTCGAATTTGTAAAAATTGTTGAGCAACATTGATTATTTCATTTGGAAAATTTGACATTTAAAATTTAGTTTCTATCTCGCGTTTTAAGAGAGTTAAGCGTTTTATTGTTTTCACTTATACCACATTGTTTTAAAAATGTAAGCAAAAATTCGCATGAAATAATATCTCTTTGCTTTATTTCACAGCTTTGGTAAAATGTTGCCAGAAACATTTTATATGTTTTTTCTACAGTAAAAACAGAGTGCTACTTCTGCAACATTTTTTCGTGATTTTTTCAGCTGAACTGAGTACCAGGCTTAAATACAAATCTCGATCGCTAAAAAGTTAAAAATAAATTAAGGCAAAAAGTGCTACAAAATACAATTTTTAAGCAAAAATCGCTAAACTGATTGTTTTTTTTTAGATTTTTAGCGATGGAGATTTAGCTTTAGCGACTTACAGAATAAGGCTGCAGAAACCTTTCAGAATTTTTAAAATAAAAGTTCAGCGTTTTTGTCAAGAACAATTTCAGATGTCTAAAATCTTCTAATGAATTAGTTGCAGATCAGTTATTATTAATAACGAAGAAAATCAAATTCAAACAAGAATCTGATTGATTGACTGAACTTTTAATTATTCAGTGGGCTGGCTCTTGTTGCTAAAGTAGTCATCGAGTTTTCAGAAATTGATCCTAATATTCAATAGTTCCCCGATAATTTCAATTCCCATTAAACCGAAAATAAGAACAAATAATTAGATTGGACAATAAATAAATATATCTTTTTAATAACGAATTTATTTTTTATTAAAAAAAGAAAAACAATTGCACATATTATTAAGTAGTACCAAGCACTCAAATGAAAAGCAACTAAAAAATTTATTATTTTAATTATTTAGATTTTTTTATAAAGATAAGTAAAATTTTGGTGCATACCCTCGTAGACGCGTTGAAGAAGTGAAACAAAGAAATTATCAAAAAATAAAATAAGAAAAAAAATATAAAAATTGTAAATTAAAAAAAAGTTATAATTTTGTTTATATTATAAACTTTAAAAATCAAAAATATTTGTAAGAATTTTTTAACTGCATTTATTTTTTATGTAAATTTCACAGTTGCTTCCAAAAATATTATTTACAATTTTAATGCTCATTAAAATTTAATTAATTATTTTCAACATCTTCTGAAATATTTTGTCAATATTGTTGTTGCCACTTAATTTCATTTATTCTTCATTTATATTAGTGTGTTTTCAAATATTGGACGGATGATCAGTAAAAAATTTGGACAAGAAAAAAAAAATGGCAACAACCACAAAGGAACAAGAAAGATGAGCCCAAAAAAATGATTAAAAGTCTTTTAGAGGAAACCAAAAACCATAAATATTGGCAAGTAGTGAAGTTTATATTTTTATGTGCTTAAATTTGTTATTGCTGTTAGTTTGGGCGAGTATGTGTATTATTTTTACAATGCGGTGCATGCAACATTTAATTTAATAAGTGCTAATGAGTTTCACAATGGAAAATCCATTAAAATTCACGACGACACTTTATTTAAGGGTAAGAAACAAAGATAAGAACATACAAATATTCATACAACAGATACTAAAAAGAAAAATTCGGATGCATAAAAATGCGGTCAATGAGGTTGTTTTCCTCTTTTGTTCAAAACTTAACAGAAGACAAAGAAAAGAAGCAGGCTTGTTACTTTAAGCAGGCTGGCTTTTTGGCTGGTTGTGGTAAAAACAATGACATAAAATAAAGAAGCATTTAAATCTACAGTTTTACTGCAAAATGTAAGGAGCTTGAGAAGTAGACACTTTAAATGAACCCTTCAGTCAAAGTTGTGAAAAAATAATTTAAAATATTATTTAGTATTTTTTGTAAACATTTCAATTGAACTTCTAATTAAACATCAACTCAAGGTTTTTCTCTATTTTTACTTTTTCAAAACTTTTCTCTTCTAATTGCTTTAATCTATTAAGGAACTAAATATACAACCGCCACACATGTAGCGTACAGAAAATGTAATCATGTTTAGAAAACCGCAAATTACAAGCTTGTTGCAAATGTTGTCAACATTACAACTTTTTAGTTTTTATCAGAAATAACATACAACACAACCTGTATTCTCTCTTTTAACTAAATGTTTATCTACTAACATGCACGAGTGTGTTTGTTGCAAAAAAAAGCAAGAAAGACGAAATATGAATAATTTCTGAACCGTAAATAAGTGTGATATGCCTCAGAAATAAATTAAACGCAAGTTGAAAAAAAAAATATTCTTGGGAATAAAGCTTTCAAATTTGTAAAAACATTTATGAAACGACACGACGACTTGAAGGATATTGACAGTTTAGGTAATTAGTTTTAAAAACACAATATAAACGGCAAAACCACAAAGCTCATAATTCACAACATTTATGATGACAGATTTTGTGGTTAATTATTGCAAAATTATGCAAAAGGTTTAACAGATTTTAAAATGATCATTTAAGTTTTTTATCTTTTATATTTTAGTTGTAAAAAAGAAAATGATTTTTTTTTCTTTTCGACTATTTTAACAACTTGCAGAAATGGAACCGATTATTTTGGTAAATATTTCAGAGACTTCACTTTTGAACACATGATTTTACAGTCATTTTAACTAAAAAAATGCTCAAGAAAACCTTTCATTAGACGGATGAGTGCAAAATAAGTGCAAAATTTACAATAACTATATTTAACCAAATAAGTGTAGATTAACACTACGCAATTTTTTCGTGCAATTTTATTTCAATTCTCTATTTAAGTTGCAGCAAATACTTACTCACAGAAGGCATACTGATAACAAAATAAATAATTAATTCGGCTTGAGTTCAGTTATATTTTAATTACAACTTTTTTTAAGAAATAAAATTGTTTAGAAATATTTTTGTAAATTATAAAACAAAATAAATAAATGTGAATGTGAACTCACGCCGGATTCAAAATGTTCAGTTGGTTTAATTGATGGTTATAATTAGGGATGTAACGGTACACCATTTCGCCGATCCGATACCGATATTCAAAAATATATATCGCCGATACCGATACGCTAACGATGAGCTCAAGTAAAAATTAACAAACTCAAGTAGAGTAATTCTTCTATTATAGAAAATAACAGTGTTTGTTAATGAGCCATTCAAATCATGCAAATTTTCAATATATTTAAGTTTCTAAAATTCAAATTTTTAAACTACAAAACATCTGCAATATTTATGATTTTACAAAATAAACGATGGCATTTAGTTTAGATTGGCTCAAGATTTAAAATTGATATTAATAACATTTAAATGATAATAAATAGAATTTGAGATCATGTTAGAATCAAATTTAAATTATAAAAACAACATTAAAAAAGATTAATATTTAAAATTGATATTAATATGATTTTTGCTTAAAAACCAAAGTTTTGCGGAGATAGATAATTTCTCAAATCCATTTGAAGAAGACCTGCAGTGGAAAATAGTCTCTCAGATGCGACAGAACTCATTTGAATTTTATGTTCTGCTTGTTGTCGTGCAAAAAAAAGAGTGTTGAAAATTGAATATTTAGTTCAAAAACTCTAAAGAAAAATGTAAGAAGTATCGGCGTATCTACAGTAAAATATCGCCGATATCGATATATGGGAAAATCAGAAGTATCGCCGATTATCGGTATTGGTTGCATCCCTAGTTATAATACTAGATCAACATTGTGGGCCAGGCAGTGAGTCTTATGACTTTTTTATGAAAGCTTCGTGTAGCAAGATTTTTAAGATTCATAATATATTATGTTAGTAATAAACATTTTGTTGGTAATTTCTTTAATAATATACATATGTATATAGGTACGATATATACATACAATATATGGCTGCTGATTTTTCATTAAAATTGTTTTATCCTAAAATAATATATCTTTATTGTAAGCAAAAAAAATAAATTAATGGTCCTGAAAATAACCGGCCATTTGCAATTTGCTTTACTGTTTCTAAAGTAATGGAGAGTATGATCAATTATCATCGTGTAAAATATCTGGAATCCACGAATTTACCCAGGGCGCTTTATAGGTGATTAGCTAGGTTTTTTCGGAAAAATGGTTTCATTTCGTACACCATTTCGGCGAAAGTAAGGTGGCGGTGCCAGATATCTTCAAGACGTTTGATAGAGTATATTTTCGTGCGCTTTTATCAAAACTTAATTGGTGTAGGTGATAACTTTTGGTGAAAGTGAGAACTTTTCTCGATTTATAGCGTGAGGGGATTTCATCAAACGAGCTCAAGATAAATTCAGGGGCCCCACAAGGCTCTGTTATTTCTCCTACACTATTTCTTATTTTTCGAAAACAGCTTCTTTGTCAAACTTTAAATCTTTTAAGCGGCAAAATATGAAAAAATTATCTCATAACAATAAGTGATTAGAGCCGGGCAACAAGATTCGATTTTAATGCTCTAACAGAAGACTTAAAGTTGTAGCTCACGCACGGTGGTTGGATCAAAAAAAGTGGGTAAGTAAGTGGCGTAAGTGTGGGTAGTATAAGTATTAAGGAATGAAAATTCAGTGTGATGTTCGATAAACTATTTTTCAAGACTCGAAAGAAACTTTCAAATGCCTCGGTTTTTTGAAAGTAGTTTTTAAGTTACTCGACCGCATACAGGAGAGGGTATAGAGGATCATAGGAGATACAGGGGTAACTAAGCTTAACATCGACGCAATATGGGTTATGTTTCGCTGTTTTATTAATATTAATTGAATAAAATTAAAAAATTCGTTCCCAATATTTGCACGTTTTTCCGTATAACACCGTTTTTATTAATAGTTTATCCATTTGCTGTCGATTGGCCAGTGAATCGCACTATGAACTACAAAAAGAATTTGATTTTTTAACCGAAAAGTTCGGCTTTCTTGCCACTTTCAATGTAGAAAAATTCAACACAACAGTTCTACGGGCATATTGCATAAAATAATACTAACTTAATTTGATTAGTTTTTTCACTCGTTTCAAACAGACAAAAAAATGTTTCTGATAAAATACACTTACAAAAAAAAAAAAAAAAATAATAATAATAATAATTTCATTTATGTAGCATTGAAGTTCCTCTTTCACTACTCTGGAGGCGTACAACTTTGATTTTGATTTCCAACAATGGTAAATTGCACGAGGTGCCAAATGTTTAATGCAGTAATTGATTGTGTGATGCCGTTTTTCAAATCTTGTTCTCATATCATGATAATCGGCTAAATAGTTGCTGCTTGATAAGCCTTATTTTTGAAGGAGGTTTGAGTCCCTAGCAAAAGTGATATTCAATTTATGTATTTAATCGCGTGTTAGTTGCTCTTCAAAAAAGGGCTGATGATGCAAAAGAGTTTTTGCAACATATCTTGGGTATTTTAATTTCTCTATTCTATGAAACATTCATCAAAAATTAGAAACCAATAATTTTTTGCGAGTAACCCTCCAAACTACTTTTTATAGCTGACGGATTTAATTTAATATTTTTACAATATTTTGTACCTACAAATTTTCTAAAGTTTTGTTGCAAGATCTCCAATGCATTAGCAACATTGCTTAGCTACATTTCAAATGCCTTGTTTTTGATAAAAAATTTTAAATAAAAAATCAGGTAAAAGTTTTATGATTAATTTCTGAGTCTGAATCAATTATTTCTTTTAAATTAATTTCCGTTTGATTCCATTTCCCACATGATAAGTGAGTTTATCCTTATAATTTAGGATTGAAAAATACGCACTTACTCGAGTAAGCAAGCGAAAGCCTGTTTCTAGTATATATGTTTAGTGACAGCTAAGGAAGAAGCTACGTAAAAGTTTAGTCCCTTATAAATATCCAAAGGAGATGACATACTTTTATATGGGACTGATTCTCACTATCCACGATTTAAGCGTAAAAGAATTATGAAATATAGAACTCATTACAAAATACAAAAATTTATTGTAAAAATAAAATGAAATAAAAAACATCATTCAAAGCATTTATAAAAGCCAACAAAACAATAATAAAATTTAAAGGCAACTAAAAACAAATAGTTGTTAAATTGAAAAATATTAATTTTTTCTTTTCTGTGAAATAATAATAAAAAGCCAATAACTAATAAAACAATAAAAAGCCATTTTATAATTTAAGATTATTGCACAAAGTATAAGTTACCATAATTGCACTAATACATTCGTATATTTAATCCTTTAAAATTATACCCTTTGGAAATTTAAAAAATAAGAGTTGACAACTAAATTAAAAATGCAACCACAATATAAACTACAGAATTTACAATTGTCATTGCAAAATGGCTGACTCTTTTTAAAATATATGTGTTTTGCTATTTAAACACACACACATACACACACACACAATTACATTCCCTGGAAATAAAATTCTAATGTCAATATACTTTCGATGTGGTTAACAACCACTTGGTTTGTTTATGGCCAACAAACAAAACTCAATTTAATTCCCTATAATTTAAAAATGGTCAGGGTGAAATGGAAATTAGTTTCATACATTCGAAATTTCATAGATTTTGAAAATGTTTTTGTACTGTAAAAAAAAGAATTATTGATTTGGTGCTCTAGCTCTGTTAAACCTTGTTTGAGTAGCTGTTGTACAGCAGATATCAAGAGCATCGTATGTTTAATAAAATATTTCTTTTTACAATTTGGATCGTTTAACAATCGTTTAACATAAAGTAAAAAAATACATTTGCACGGCTTTCTTGCATTGTAATCGAATTTTCGTTAATCTGAGCGCATTATAAAAATTTTCTTTGTACTAAACTATCAAAAAGACTTTTAGGACTACTCTCGCATTCAGAAAAAAATGGCAAACAGACAGCACAAATATATATAGAAATTTATTATGTATAACAATATACAAACAATGTTTGCCATTAACAAATAAAAAAAAAACAACAGATGCCTACAAACAAACAAAAAAATAAACGGCTTTGAAAAAGGTCTCGACAATAAAAAATAAATAATAAAATTGGAAATGAATGTTGGTGACAGTGGAAATAAAGAAATACTCAGAAACAAATTAAAAGAACTTGGTTGAATATGGAAATTTCTATGGCTGGTTTCCACCAAATGTTAAAAAATGGATGAAGTAAGTAAAACTATTTTCTGATCGACAGCCACATTTAACTCTTGTTGTTATCTTAAATATACAAATATATTTTTACAAGTATTTTACTTTGAGTTTCTTATATAATTTTCTTAATTACTACTTTTGAACATAATCAAATGCAAAAATGGCTTTTAAAAGCGTTGCATCATAATTATAAGGTTAGAGAGACGTGGGCGTCAATTTTTGTAAGTAAAAAAAGATTTTGGAAAAAATTTTAAAAAAGTCAATATAGTGTAACGTAAACATAATTCTTTATTTTTAGAACGTCCAACTCATAATCTTTAGTCACTTTCAATTTAAAAATTTTTTAAATCGCTCAAACACAATACTTTTCGTTTTTTTGTAATGAAGGTAGAACCTTCCCAATTTATGTTTGTTATTGTAAGTGCTCGGCGATTTTGTCAATTACGTTTTGTTAATATTGGGACTTTTCAAGAATATCTCCTTAATAAAATGTTTCCTTTTAATCGTCGTGTTTCAATTCTAGTAGAAATATGGACCCACTGCGAATGATTTAAAATGGTATCGAAATAATAATAACTTCAAATAGTTGTTTTTTTAGGCAAAATTTTTTTAGCCCTATCCAAGATTGCCATATTTGGCAATTTTTTGCCTCAAGATTATCAATGTGGCGACTTGCCGGTAATTTTGGTTGATTTACTCAAAAATATTACTGTTGGGCATCACTAGTATACTTGTAAAATGAAATAAAAAATATCGTTAATAAATTCATTGTTACCTGGGAAATTGTATCCTTAATTATAAAAGAAATATAAATAAGTCAAAATAAAAAAATGAGCGGATCATTTCCTTAAAAGCACAATGCTTTAAACTCATTAAGTTTAATGCGATTTTTATATCAAAAATGGACTATTTATGAAAATGCTTTTTGTTTTTTTTGTTCTGTTGTTTACTATATTAGAAGCATATCAATATGTTGAAAAGATAATCTCTTAATCAATTTTTGAAGGAAGAAATTGACACACAATTTTTTATATATTGAGGCAAATTATTATATTCCAGGCGACATCGGGCAAGCCTTAAATTAAAATTAATTAAAAACATATACCAATTGCTGTAATTTGTAAATTCAATAAATTGGTAATACATTTTTGGAAACGTCGGATGTAACCGGGGAAGGTTCAATACAGCCTTTGGAATTTATTTTGAATAATTTGTATAGATTTTAAGCCAAATTTTTTTTGATCCCATATATAAGCGTTAGGTAATTCAGATGACATTAATAAGGGATTGGAAAATTACAATCTTCGTGTTTTCATTGAGATTATATTTAAGCTTTAATAAGATACCAAGTGCCGGAAATATTTTCGAACGCACATATTTATTGTGATTTTGCCATGATAAGTTAGTTTAAAGAAAAACTTCCAAATATCTTATAGTGTCCACTTCAACAATTTCTTTCCCAACCATATTTACTACAATTCCTTAATTATCTCGATTATTTAATTTAATTTAATTTATTTAAGAAAATAAATTTTCTTTATATGGATAAAGTAAACATAAGTCGTCCTCATACATAAAAATGTTTCCATTTAATCACAGATTGTTGATGTCATTAATATAAATGTTAAACAATAAGGGTCCCAAACAATAAGGGGACTCCAAACTTAACATTACCCATTTCACTCTTGAAGCTGCTTATCTGTATTGTTTTCGATTTTCTAAATAGTTTTTAAAAAGTTAAATTTCCTTACCTCTTACACCATAAAAGTTTAGTTTTTGAACCAAAATAGATTGGTCAACCAGATCAAAAGCTTTAGAAAAATCATAAAATAAAGCTGGATCTCCGCTGAATCCCCTATCTAAGCCATCACAGATATAATTGACTACATTCACCACAGCTTCTTCTGTACCACAACCTTTGCGGAAGCCACATTGATTTGAATACGTTAACTTCTCATTCTCCAAAAATTATGACAACTGATTATGCAAAATCGTTTAAAATATTTTGTCTTTAATGGATAATATTGCTACAGGTCTATATTTACCAAGTGTAGTCTCTATGAATTTCCTTGGGGATTGGAATTATCTTATGATTTTAAAGTTCATCAGTATATATCGCTTGATTAATTTTAGAGGTTAAAAATTTTCGCTAAAAAAGGTGCTAAGAGTTCTTTGTATTCAAATATATACTTTGAAGTTATACTATCACTTCCCGGGCTTTTGTTCAAATCTATATAAGTTATCAAAATAAAGACTTCATTTTCTGTAGTTGGATTTAAACTAAATTGCTTGAGAGTATACTTTAAAGAAAGGAAAGCATTGTAATGATCATCAAAATTATATTCAATTCTACTATTTAAGTTTTTTACAGCTATAAAAATTTAAAAATTGAGTTTATAATCGCCAAATAATATTGAAATGATAGATCACCAATTTTTTTTATCCAGTCATACCTTTCTCTCTAATGGCATTGATTTTGAATTAATAGAGATAGATAAAAATGAAAAAAGAAGAATTACTTATGTAATCCTGGCCATTATTATGAATTGAAAGAACAGTGCAGTGAGAAAAATAATTTTTCATACAACGAATGTTGCAGCAGAATTTTATTTCTGCAAAAGATTTAATAATGAGGAGAGTACAAAATACCACTTGTGAATTTGTCTACAAATCTGATGGAAGAGATTTCACAAACAAAAAAAAAAAAATAATAATAATTTTATTAGATGTTTTATAAAACTGCTTCAAGTGACTCTAATGACTTAATTTAATAGATTTATTTTACTATATACGATCAATAGACCAATATCGGTAGAAACTTATTTGTAAAATGGTTATTTTTATTAATTTTGTGTTATTTTATTGTTGGGGACATTATTTTTATTGTTATGTTTTTTTTTTAAATTGTATTTAAAATGGGCATTGGGTAAATGATCCTAAGGTCGGCATACACCAGTAGTCGGCAATTCTTATTAAAAATTTAAATAATTAAAAATATCGGTGATTATATGCATAAATATAATTTAGCTTTAATTAAAAGTACACTGACTTCCCTCCTTGTAATATTTAAATAATACTGAGATTTGTTTTTTTTTTCTTATTGTTGGCCTCTTTCAGTGACAACCTTTCAACTCGTATAGAGATGCCTGATTTTTAATAAATTTTTAAGAGGTTAAGCTAACTCAAACAAGCAAGTTAACATGTTAATTAAATACATTTTTTTACCATTGTGGATTTAAGGGGAAAATATGTTTAAACTTCGTCTGTAAAGTGTTATTTATCATAAAAAAGTGTTTTGTGCTCATTTTCGGGGCTGCCGACATTAGGAACATAAACTGCCTTGTTTTTTCAGTAGTCGACATGCGAGTGTTGACTTGTAAAAAAAAAGTTTCTTCTTATGTTAAACTCAAATTCTACAATATCATTTGTTACTCACCTCTCTTGAAATTAGCTATAAAGAATATAAGTTAAAAAAGAGCTCTACCGGTAGTCGGTACACGTAAAACTGTCTATTTCAGGACCTGCCGACTGTTATAAAGTGTGCAGAAAATTCTATTTAATACACACAGAAAAAAGACTGGTAAAAATTCCATCGATAGGTTCAAGATTCAATTAGGTATATAATAATTTGATTTTAATTATTAATAAATTACAATCTTGACTTATTTTTTATACTAAAAGCTAACATTTGATATTTGCCTCCAAATTTTGGTTGTAACACTAATTTGTATCTTTACTAAAATCTATTCTATTAATTGGAAGATGCAACTAAACTTATTCAGTACATTACTACTGAAAACCGAATTTTGATAGTTAGAATTATAAAAATCAATTGTATCTTCTAAAATAGAAAAATTTTTGACGTACTAAAAATAAAATTTGTACACATTATACAAAAAATCACAATATTTCAGTTTAAAAGAACAACGATTTTTTCAAAGTGGTGAAAAGTTCTTCAATGTTGTATGGTGATAAGTTTAAAATTATCTCACAAAGCCATATATAAATAAAAGAAATTTAAAAATGTTTAATACTTTTCACAGAGACAAGACTTGCGGTATAGGATGGCAAGTTAAAGAAACTATATTAAAAAGGGTATCTTGATTTCAAACAAGGAGTTGGTTTAAATAAATGATTCAAATCATGAAATTTATGATGTATAATCTTATCACTTTAATTTATTTTTTTAATAAAAATAAATATTAAAAAATTACATCGTTTTATTTAATTCACAATAATATTCTATAGTCTCCCAAGAATCATTTAAAAAAATAGTTGTGAGTGCCATACTCATTCAGTTATTACAACCGAATTCAAGATAATACACACAACCGACAAAATTCGATTGGCAACGAATTCGGTTCCCCCAACGAATTTCTTTTCTCTGTGTATGAAATTCCACAGTAAAATAATATTTTCAAATATAGTAGTAAACATTCTTCATGACAATTTGGTAACAATAAACATTGTTTAAACAAATCCTTTAAGCCTTCAATTTGCTCAAGTCCTATGCCAGCTACTCATGTAGATCTAAACCAAACGACTATTGACTCATCAATTAACAGCGCGCTCATTAAAAATAAATTTTCAAAGCCTTGAATTTTCTAGATATTTTGGTTTTATTGTTAAAATGCTGTAGGTGCTACTGTGATTAAAAGAAATTCCAGCAACATTTGAAAAACATTTATATTTCCCAAAATCATCACCGATCAAATAAATTGAAGTTCCTATAAATTCAATTTTAATTAAAACTATAAATTAACAAAAAAAACTTTTATTATTTTCGAAAACACTGTTTTTCGGTTCTTCATGCGGACCCCTTGGATGGTTGCTACGGACCCCCAGGGGTCCACGGACCCTCATTTGAGAACCGTTGATGTAGATGAACAAACAAGTGTAAATGTATAAATTCGGAAAAAAATCATGGAGTCTTAGTTTATATTCAACAAATTTTAATTGTTGCTACTCTGATTATGTTAATAAAAGAAGAAGGAATATAAAAATAATATAAAATATAAAAATTTTGCCTCAGCTTAGCTGAGAAAAAATACCAAAAATATAATAAAGTAGAAAAAATTTGCAACGGCATTAATTTAAAAAATAAAATAAAACAAATAAATACAATTGCACAGTACAATAATTATAATAGCAGGGTCCAACACCAAAAAAATAATGATGTTCTGCCATTTGTTTCTTGTAAAGGGGACTAAGAAAACATATACATTTATTAAAGCGTGCGCTCATACAATACACATGGTTTCTACATGTGTACTAAAACCATGGAAGTTACTTTGTATTTCAATTCGAAAAGAAAATCATTCGAATTTGTATGTCTTATAGATTATGATTTTTGCGAATCGAAAAACAGAGTAAGATCCCATAACGGGCACCCATGTAAAGTTTCAACATAATTGGTATTACTCTAACTCACAATAATAAAAAAATAATCTTAATAAAACAATAAACTTAAATGATATTATTAGAATATGTACTTCTATGTCCGCTATAATAAATATAAATATTAAAAATAAAACACAAAAGGGTGATGATGTTTGATGTATGCGGCCTTATCTTTTGAAACGTCAATTTTTATCTCACACTTAATGACCGCCTATCTTTCTGTCAGTTTTGAAGCTTATATTTTTGCAAGAATTAATTATAACTAGCAGAGCCCACGACTTCTTCCGCGTATCATTTCTAATTTTCTTAAAATTAAAATTAAGAAAAATGTGTTTTTAAATATTTGTTGTAGAGTTCTGCAGTGTTAAAAAAAAAAAGTTTGCTGACAATTGTTCTAGTACCATTACCCTTCTAGTACTATAGCGGTAAAATTGGGTCCCTTACAGTTGTATCTCTATTTGCTCTACGAAATGGCATATTTTTAGGAAAAAAAGAATTCTATATTTGAATTAAGGTTCTTAGGGAACCTACTCACAAATTTGTATTCAAATCCATCTATCAGTTTTTCCGTGATGCGAACACAAACAGACAGTCAGACAAAAATTCCAAAAATAGGTGTTTTGTATTCCAAATTGATTACTATCTGCATCAACATAAAAATTAACAAAAAATATTTCATGATCAGAAATTACCCCGTTACTGTTTTGTTATTAAGTAGATTTGATTTTATAACCGGATTCTAAAAGAATCTTTTAAAACTTTTTTTAAATAGTTCTAATCAAATCAATAAAAAATCAGAAATTATAACACATTTTAAAAGTTTATCATACTAATAATCTTAAGTGAAGAAATAAACAATAAAATCATAAAAACAAATTTTCTTTATTCCAGTGTTACCCTTTGACCTCTTATCCAATTGTAATAGGATGCAGGTGAAATGATTTTTTTTAATTGAATAGAAAATAATATGTTATTAAAACCTCATCGCTTAATACACTTCTAAATATTAAAAACTACATTAAAATCTAATTCATTGAATTTTAATGTTTAAATTTTCTAAATTCTACAAAAAAACAAAGGCATTCATTTTATCAAAATTTTCTCGTGGCGCACCTGTCTAATGGTTTTTATCAAAAATACCCCTTCTTAATCCTTTTATGTCATTCATTTTTTTATTTCTAAGCGAACGTGCAACACCTGTTGTACGCATCACCAACGAAAATTATAATTATAATGAAAGGATATTAGAGCACGGTTTACAAACAAATAATTGTTACCATCTTCTGAAACACGAGTAAACAAATGATTGGTTTATGAATTAAAATAAAATAATGAAACTAAATAAATAAATTTAAAAATTATTTAATGTGCGCTGCCGTGTTGGCATTTTGTGTTGAAGGATGTCCAAAAATGCGGGCCGCTGATCATTTGTGTTAGAGTATTAATGTGTCTTTTATGTGTGAATTCATAAGGCGTCAGTCTAACACCTTGAACTAATGTGTTTGCATTTAAGGTAAAAAGGACCAAGTGTGAAAGGCGTGAATTAAGAAAAGAAATAATATTTTAAAAATAAGAGCATTTTATATTTAATTGTATTTGCACATCGTGTTTATAAAAAAACGAAATGTGAATTAATGAAAAATGCAGAAGTCGAAATGAATGATTTTTATTAAAATTTTTATCAATTTAATAACAATAGAATTATAATCTTATCTGAGCGTAGCCATTTACTTGACTACGTGAATAAATATTTTTATATAAATTAGTTTTTTTTTTAATTTTCAATTTTGTATTGTATTTCAACTGTCTGCCTATAACGATAAGGCCCAGTGTTGCCAGTTTGTTTTTCGAGCCTTTTCGCTAAATGGCTTGTCAGTTATCGCTAAGTACCGCCAATATATAAAAATATTAAGTTTAAGTTATAAAAAAATTTTTATTTAATTTAATTTAAAAGAAATTATCACAAAATATAAAAACATCGAAATCATAAGATATTTTAGTTAATGTAAAAGTAAAAAATTGATTTAAAAACATAATAATTAATAATTAATGAATCAAAACTTTCACACCCATTTGATTCAATGTCATTGTTGTCTCTTGTATCCTTGCTGCGGTACATTTTATTTGTATTAAATATACTTAACATATCATTCGAACAAACGAATGTTCTATATAATTCATATGTTATTATCTTTCATAAATGAAAAATTGATTTGACACAAACATTATTTGTGGGAACAGTCAACAAATAAAATGGACATCGACAACTGCCTAAGGTGGTAAATACCAAGAGCATCCTGGTAATCGTTAACTTTAAGCCAGAACTTTGTTTAACTTTAAAATGTTGAGTCCAATTTATGAAAGGAAATTTTTAAGGTGTTTAATTTTAAATACAGAGTTGTAGCATTTTGAAATTAAAAATTGACAATAAACTGCATAAATAGATATGTTTCTTAAAAGCCGACCAAGCTTTTTTTTGTAAAATCAACATTTAAAAGAGGTTTATTTAATTTAATTCGAAATTTTGTGCCCATATTAAAAAACGAATTTAGTAAATGGTTTTATTCTTTTAATTGTTTTTTTTTTTAAATAATTCATGGCTGTTTTCTGCATCAGCTAAAATATTACGCTTAAAAATTTTTCTTGCAAATCTGAAAAGATTTTTGATGCATAATTCCTGCATTCATATAGTCAGATTGGCAAACCATTTTACAACTGTTTATTTCATTTATAATTCTTTTTATGAAATCTATATTTTTCATCACACAATTCGTTGTAAATATTTTTAGCTGCTGAAGTCAAAGAAATATGGTACTTTAACGGCCTTTTTTTTAAGCGCCTTTATCACCTGACATATATTTAAAAAAAAAGTGTTTGTGTGTCAATTGGCCTCTATATCTACATTTTAAGTCGACCTTAAACATATAAAATAAAGCTTTAATGTTTTTTATTTTTATAAAGAAAATCATAAAAATAGCCAAAATATCTTCAAGTGTTTTAAATACCGCCTAGTATTTCGCCTCTGGCCATTCTAAGATTTTTATTGCCACAAGCGATTTTTTTTGTCACGTTTAGCGAAGAATCGCCATAACTGACAACATAAATAAGGCGAATACCGTAAATATATTCTGAACGCCAAAAATGTGTGAAAAAACACAGTTTGGATACTGCAAAGACCTACTTAAGTAAATATTTCTTACGACAAATTATATCTGTTCTAATTTATATCAAACATGTTGGGGCAATAAAGACCACTGGTTTTGTTTAATGACTTTGTTAGTTTTAAAATTATTATTAAATTATTGTTAATAATAATTATTGTTTTTTTATTTTCTATTATTTTTTACTGTTCCCTGAAGAGCCCACCCATGGTGTGTAAAAATATTAAAATTTAAGAAAAAAACATTCTGTTTTCAAACTTATCTTACAATTATGAAAGAAAATCATATATACGAGGGCTGCTATATATATTTCTAGCCTGGCAACACTGAGTGCTACCAAGTACAATCTTTCATTTCCATTGGAAAGTTTGTCATTTTTAAGCATAATCGTTCTCAAAACGTTTTGACGTACGACCATTATTTGTGTTGTTTACAGTGACTTGAAAAAATTATTATAGAAAAAAATGGAATTAACTCGTGAACTTTTTCGTGCCATCATTTTTCACAATTTTCGACGTGGATTATCACGACAAGAGTGCATTGATGAACTTAAATCTTTGTATGGCGATGAAGCACCATCCTATAGCACTGTGAAAAATTGGTATAATGAATTTAATCGTGGCCGAAGCTCGCTCAAAGACGAATTCCGTGAAGGTCGTCCAAAAACGGCTATTGTGCCAGAGAACATTGATGCCGTGCGTGAACTCATAATGCAAGATCGACATGCGACATACCGAGAGATAGAGACATCCTTGGACATTTCTTTCACCAGCATACATTCGATACTGCATGAACACCTGGCCGTAAAAAAGGTTTGTTCTCGTTGGATCCCGCACAATTTGAAAGTCGCTCAAAAAAAGGCTCGTGTCGATTGGTGCAAAGAAATGTTGCAAAAATACGATTGCGGTGCTTCAAAAGACGTTTATAAGATCGTCACAGGTGACGAATCATGGATCTATGCGTATGAGTCCGAAACGAAACAACAATCGACCGTGTGTGTCTTCAAAGACGAGCAAAATCCAACGAAAGTTGTTCGTGGAAGAAGCACTTCGAAGCAAATGGTCGCCTGTTTCTTCGGCAAAACTGGTCATGTGGCGACTGTTCCGCTTGAGCAACGTAGGACAATCACTTCTGAGTGGTACACTACAATTTGTTTGCCTGAAGTCATCGGAGAAATTCAAAAAACCAACAAGAGAAGACGAATCATTGTTCACCATGACAATGCGAGCTCTCACACATCGGCTCAAACCAGAGCGTTTTTGACCGGCCAAAACGTCGATTTAATGGGTCATCCACCGTACAGCCCTGACTTGGCACCTAATGACTTCTTCTTGTTTTCGCACATCAAGAAAAAAATGCGTGGTCAACGATTTTCGTCGCCAGAAGAAGCTGTTGAAGTGTTCAAAAACCATGTTTTAGAGGTGTCTCAATCGGAGTGGAAAAAGTGCTTCGAAAACTGGTTTGACCGCTTGCAAAAGTGTATAAATCATGCTGGAGAATACTTTGAAAAACAATAAAACCATTTTTGATTATAAATATTCGCATTTTCACTATTAGGCCAGAAATATATAAATTTTTTTCCAGCCAGGGGTTGAACCGTTTGTGAATTTCGTTCAACCAAATTAATATTGAGTAGTTGGTTAAATGGATGATGTTAACAATATACACAACTTAAGGTAGGTGGATGCGAAGAATGCTGATGATGGATTTGGCGGTCCTGAAAATGCAGCTTAACATTCTGCCAGCGTCTAATTTTTCTTGTTTTCTTTGAAAAACGTCCGCATTCATTTGAAAAATATTTTTTTCTTGATAAAAGTTAAATTAAAAAATTAACTAAAGCCGAAGTAGTAAAGTTTAATTGATTTATGAAAGTTAAATATTAAATTATAAATATTTGATTTATTTTTCTTTATCGTTAAAAATTTTTTTAGTCGCCTGTAGCAATGCAATGACGTTGCCATGGTAAAACGAGGTTAAGAACGAAAACAAGCTGTCAGAAGCTTAATTGCATTAAAATTTTCTTTCTTTGTATCCGTATTAAAATAATTTGATTGCATTTCGTTAATTGGAAATTTGAAGAATCAATTTTAAAGAGTGTTAACTGATTTGCAGGAAATTAAGCTTCAATTACCTTGTGAATTGTGAATTGCAACTTTCTCTTCTTCTTCTTCTAAGTAACAAGAAAACAATAAACGGATAAAAATTTATATAAAAGTGAATTGAATAATAATGGAATTAAAAAAGGAAATAACAAAATATTGTGAATTAAAGATAACACAACGAAATTAAACGAGAACAATGTGCTTCATTCGGCCATTTTGACAGATTTGAATTCAGTTTTAGAAATTAAAACTGCAACGGCTTTGTCCATATTGTTTATTGCATTTTTTTATTTAAAAAAAAATGTTTGTTGTTATTGTTGCTTATAAATGTTTCTGTATAATTTTAGACAATTTTGTACATTTGTCTTTTGAAAGAAACAACAAAAATAGCAAACAGCAAACATTTCAAACTTAATTTCATGACTCAAAAACAATAGAAAAAAATTCTGTTAAAATGTCGGCTTTAAGGATAATAAAAGACCGCAACAACTCAACAATATGACAAGATAGAGAATAGTGGAAGAAGACAGTTTATAGTGGTGCCACGTAACAAATTTGTAACTATAATTTAATGGTCAATTATGAGGGCGTTAGCTTGGTTTTATTTGTTTTCTTTTTAGAAGAATAAAAACATTTCTTTTAAATGTTTTAAAATTTGCCATTTTAAGGCAAAGACTTTGTGCCACTGATGGATTGTTCCTTCCTTTTTTTCGTTTTATTGCAGTTTGTTGCAGGTGTCTAAATAGTTTGACATTTTCGTACGGTTTGTGGCTTTTCTTATGATTGTTAACCATGTAATTCATAAATTACTTATTGTTTGTAAATGTATTTTTATTTATTCCATATTCAAGTATTTAACACAAAATTTTATTATTTTGTTTTATTTTTTTACTTATTAATTATTTGTTTAATCTTTTGGAACAAATTTTTATTTATTTTTAAGTATTCTTTGTATTTTTTTAAGATTTTTCTAAGGTCTCATCTAACACATGCTGCCATATTTTGTGTTTGTAATTAACTAACATCTAGTTGAGTAGTCACTCAACTGAAACTAAAAAATAATTTTTTTTTCATTTATTAATAATTAAGGTGTATTAATATTTAAAATTAAATATATGCAAAATACAGCACAGAAAAATCTGACATGCAATTTCGAAATGTCCTGTGCCCTACACTGTTTTATATGTAAAAAAAAGTGCTTTCAAAAATAACATGGCGATCTACCTGCTACACACGTAAAATTTCATTACTTCCTATAATTTTACGACACATTTAATAAAAGTGCTCTCTAACATAACCTTGGATGGACATTAGGGGTACCAATAGGGATTGATTCCTAAAAATTATGGGATTAGGGTTTTCGTTAATCAAAAATAGCAATTCCAGGGTTTCTCAGAAACTCAAAAACTCGTCGAATTTCGATTCTTTACATCGTTATTTTTGAATTCTTGTGTTTTCTAGTGTAGAATATTTTTGCCTAATGGGAAAATAATTTTTGATAAACAACTGGTTCTTTGCTGCTCTGCAAATCACTCGATTAATTGTAAAAAAGAAAATTATTTGATATCAGAAAGTACCTTTCATAATCATACTTATTGTGAAAGTTTCCTTAAAGCCATTTTTATCATATAATTTTCCAATAGTGTGCTCACGCTTTTTCTATTATTTTTTTAAGTTTTAGCACAACTGCACAAATACGTCAAGTTTTTTTTTTTGTAGCCATTTTAATTACAGAAAACAAGTAGAAAAGTGCAATGTTTCTGGTCACTTTTAGTTGCACAAAATGGCCCTGAGTAAAAAAAGTAAAAATTCTCGATATTTTGAGGGAATATTAATTTTAATTCCTGGCTATCATTGTCCAATTTCTGAATGACAATTTTTTTTAACATCACACGTCTTTCGAATATTCTTTTATTAAATCAACAACTAAGATTTTTATATACTTTTTGCAACTTCTTTTTCTTGACTTTGAGCTTCTCGTTATTCACTTTTTTGTAACATCCTTAAGGTTTTTTTGTTATCCTCTTTCTAAATTCTTTGTCCTTAGAAACGTGGAAATTCTTCGAAACATTTTAGTGCTCAAATATATTTGATTCATTCCAAAGGAACTCGAAATTATAAAAAGTAACACAAAAATTAAATTTTAACAAAAATTAAAAAAAAATATCGTGCTATTTTTTATACCAACTAAATTCATAAATCACCGATATTGATTATTGAGAGCGAAAGCACGTCTCTATGGCCATTTTAAATAAACTTTGTGTTTACTTTATTGTTTGCACAAAAATCTTTAGTTTATTTAAAATATTTGTGAGAAATTTCCTGAAGAGCTTAGTAAGCGGTAGAAAAATGGCGATTAAGACGTGCTTTCATTCTCCATATTCAATGGCGGTGATTTATAATTCATTTCGGCATAAAAAATATCACGATATTTTTTAAAAAAATAATTTAAAATCAAAAATTGTTTTTATGCGAAAAATCAGACATCTAGTCACGAGGTTGTTCTTGCTGGAAAACATTCTAGATAAACAATTTTAGACCACTTTTTCGAGCATTGCTGACAGTATGTTACTTCTAGAATCTACAGTGGCGTTACCAAGGCGTTAGTTGTTGTTGTTTTATCAGAATAAGCCGGTGATATCAATTCGGCCCACATAAAATAGTCGGAAGACCTCAAAATCACACTATCATGGAGGCCATTCAACAGCTACTTTTCTTAAAATCAATTTATCTCCAAATTCTCTTGGTTATTAGTTCGATGGTTGCGGTCTATAGGGTGGACTGCTTTCACTCCATAAGCACCAATATTATCTAATAAAAAAACCAAATTAGTCAAAACTGAACCTCATAGCTGAACGCAATATCGGATCATTTTCTTCCTGTTTTCAAGTTTTTAATTCCTACAAAAGCTGGATCTAATACGAACGTATTCCACGATCTTTTTGTAAAAATGTTCCACGTAGTGGGAAGGCAAAGTTTTGATTTTTGCGACCGGCGATAAATTGATAAATTTGGATCTTTATTCGCACTTTCATGCACTTTTCAGAACGAACATTTCTTCGATGGTGTAATTGTATTGTATTGGTATAAAATATTTCCATCTCGTGGTCAGATGGGTGATAATGTGCGCCATAATTATCATGAAGTCGTCTTTAAATTGCGCGCAGTGATGACGGATTTACGTAATAAACGTGGATAATTCAGTGGCGTTATTTAAGCTTCAATCTTTTTACGATTATTTGCAAGAGCATGCTGATGATGTCAATGATGAATGTCAAAAAGCTAATGCAATATGACAGTTCATTTGACTATTTGCGCTCTCTTAGAAAACACAAATTTTTTATGATTTTAAAAATAAAAAATTTTTTACACAAAACAAGTCGCTTTATTTAACATTCTAAAGGAAACAGTGTGAATACTGAGATTCATTCGTTAGTTGCAACTATTTGAATGATATGCAGGCATAGCATGCATGTTTGAATTCATATTAAAGTCATGTTCTTAAATCATTTGCATGCAAAAAAATAAAATTTAATAAGCAAAAATATTTAATTTTGCAACAAACGTTACATGCATTTTCTACGCTAACAACCATCAGAAATGGTAGTGCATATTTAACATTATTGTTAGAAGTTATTGTTTTAATTGGACGTCACAATAACGCTTACTTTTATTTAAAATAAAATATAACAAACCGTCAATGTTAATTTTAAGGCATAAAGCAGCAATTATAACTGAGTTCCCTAGTTTGAATTGTTTTTCCAATGAATTTTTTTCATATAATTTCTACTCACTTTTCAGTCGTTTGTATATGAATCAAGCTTTCGCCTCTAAATATAATTTTTTTAATGGAAAACTTGAAAAAGGTGTTGCTTTTTTCATTTCTTTTTCCCCAACATTAACGCCATAATTTATTCATTTTATTTGAAATGAATATTTAATTTGCTTTAGAAACAAATTTTAATAAGAAGACTTTTTATTTTTTTTAGTAGACCTTTTTTTCTAAATGTTAGTTTTAATGATGGTGGATTTTAATTATATGACTCTGAATATATAACGGACACTGCTATTTTCTTAATTATAAAACAGTTTTAGTTGACTCACATCATTTAAAGTAAAATTTGTATGTGTTACATTTGAAAAATAATGCTTTTTGTTTTATTCCAAGTGGGACTTAAATTTATATTTGTTGTTGGATTTATAAAGCTTTTATAATTTTTAAGTTGTTAAAATATTAATTTTGTAAGGCTTTTAAATGCTTTTATCAAATAAAAATAATGTTTGGAAATCCTTACTTTAGACTTTGGGTCCAATCGTTTATTTTTCATGGTTTATTTTGTCATTTATCTCTCTCATGGATTGGTGTCGTTGGGACCCGCGCCCTAAAGTTATAAGTTGTTATAGAATTTCTTATACATAATTATTTTTCATTTCTTTTTAGGGCTAATGATCCAGTTAATCACTGTAAACGCTAGGGATAAATTTAGCCCTTTGTCGCAAAAGTTTTAGAGTTGGTAAATTAAAATGTAGTTCCAGGGCCCAAGTTTGAAACCAGCATTTTTGTTTATTGATAAAAGTTTGTGAAACTAATAACATTAAATTTAGTGCATATTTATACCATGCCATTTTTTAAAGCAATTTTTTTCAATTCTTATTTTTAGTTGCAGCGATATTCGTTATTTTGAACAAAACATAAGCAGCTACAACATCCCCTCAAAATTAAAGCCATTACTAACCCCACTGGCTTCACCTCTAAACAAAAATTTCACGCGAGTTTCATGAAAAATGTCATAGTGTAAATGCCGTATTACACAATTTTAAAATTTCAAAAACTTTTATTCCTTTCAAGCAGACATTTTAATTTACTAAAATAATCCTTCAATTGACTGCAGACTGAAGTTCATCCATTTATTTCTTTGATGTCAGCCAATTTATTTTTCGGCAAATAACGAGTCTTAATATTTGTCAGTTGTTAAATACGTTCTGAAACTGTTTATTAATAAGGATCTACTTAATTTTCGCTTATGGAAATTTATTCATACTGATAATTATTAAAGACTTGTGTTATAAAAGCCGCCTTTATTATGTCAAGATTTTAGCTTTAGTTTTTTTGACTGTTTTTTTGTTGATTTAAAAATAAACAAATTACAATCAATTTGTCATCATTGTAATTGTCAAAATACATTCAGTGTTTTTTTTTTATTATTTAGTTGCTGGTGTTGCAATTTTACTGTTTGTTTTTGTAACTTTTATTTGGCTTAATCATCGACATTACAGTCATTTTCGTTTTGTTTTTGCAGTTATTTATTTCTTTATTTTTTTACTTTTTTTTTTATGTTGTTGCATGTTTTATGTATGACTTTCGGTCTTTCTACCTGCCTACCCACCCGTTCATTGTTTTTATGCTAAAAGAATAATAAAAATTGACTTTTGATACCGTCAAAGTACGTTGATGTTTAAGTCAATGAGCGCGCGCCTTGTCATTTGTAAATCCTTTTACGATGATGATTTATTTACGTTGATGAGTGTCATTTTAACAACAACACAAGGCGGCAAAAGTTGTTTTAAATTTGCAAAATTATACTCATTCTTAATATTTTTTCTTCTCTAGTTTTATTGTTAATTTCTTGTTTGTTTTCAATCCATGATGATTTTACATGATGACATAATAAGACGGCATTTATTAAGGAAAAATACAACACAATTTTTTTATTTTATGAATACATTTGCCATTGTTGTTGGAAATGCAAAATTTTGTTAATTATGTATTTGAAATAAAGTATTTTCTTAAATATGGCTTTAAATGAATTTTTTGAAAATAAAGTAAACAATTTTGGGAAAATATTTTGAATTAATTTTTTTATAAATATTTTTGCACTAAAAAACTAATAAAATTACACTTTCAGAAATATGATAAGGAAATAAAAATACAAGTTCATTTAAGACCAAATTTATTCAAACTAAATATTTGCCTATAAAAGTAATTATGGCAAAGCTCATAAAGGAAAAAGTTAAAAAAGGCATTTAAATAATTGTTAAATTATAAAAGAAATGGTAGCAAAAACCACATTTAACAGTCTATTTGTAATATTTAGGTTTTATATTAAATTTTGTTAGTGATTTAGATCGGTGTTCAATTTTTCAAGGGAAATGGTACTGCAATAATTCTACAAAGTTTTAGTTTGAAAATTAATTAAATTTTATATGAATAAACGGTTTATTTAATGTGCTTACCTGCACATTTAATGAGGTTAACTTAATTAATTTAAAACAAGATAGAGTGCTATATTCGGCTAGGCCGAATCTTATAGGGCCTTCACCATCTATTTAAATCAAACAGAGAAGCAAAAAATTAAAAAAAACTACTATATATTATTTTATATAAAAATGTCATCAGCTCCTAATGGGTTAAGGATTTTAAAATTTTTTAGTATTTTTTGAAAGCTCTTTCTAAAAGATTTTAGATGATTCCCATTTCTAAACCGATTATGAAAATTTTTTGTAATTTGTAAGATAATTAAAGGGTGTCCCTCCCAATAGCAAAAAGTAATACAAAAATAAATTAAAAAATTAAAGGGTGTCCCATAGTTGACATAAATTACTCTTATATGCGCCTATCTTTAGAATCGCATAGACAAACGCTTAAAAATTGGACAGGGTATCGATTACTATGACCGTATAATAACAAGTGTAAATAATTAAAATGAAAATTAAAGGGTGCCTCAATAGGTAATTTAATTTAATATGCAAGGTCATACTTTTGAACAGTTATAGACAGACGCTTAAAATTTATAAAGAACCTGTATTGATAACTGCGCGATAACAAGAAGCAAACTTGAAATTAAAAATTAAGAGCTGTCGCCACAACTGATGTAATTTGATCTATACAGCCCTATCTTTGAAACCGTTACGGACAAACTGTTGAAAATTAGACAAAATGTCAATTACTATATCAAGTATAATAACAAGTATAACTATTTAAAATTAGAAATTAAAGGGTGCCCTAATGGTTCTGATTCGATGTACATGGCCAATCTTTTGAATAGTTATAGATTAACGCTTAGAATTTAAACAAATTTTGTTTTATTGTGTCAACAATAAAAGTGTAAAAAAGAGTGACCACATAACTGCTGAATTTTCTTATTTAATCTGCATTCATATTTTGTTCTACGACATATAAAAAATCTTGACGCAATCTTTCTCGAATATAATATAATTAATGTATAATTCCCGTCCTAAAGACATATGATTTTAAGTTTGTCTATTTTGAAGTCGTTTTTTTTTTTGCAAAATTATCTATGAAAATTTCAGGGAGCCATAACCCGGAAAATATTTTTGAGTGCCATTTTTTTTACTTGAAGTTTGTTTTTTATTTTTAAGTTCGGTATCGCACCATATAATTTATGGTGTTTCGCCCGCTGCCTCGAAGAGCATGGACCGAACTTGGTGATTTTCAATAGCAAAATTTTTTAAACTATGTCTAATCGATTAACGTATTTAGGTTTTCTCAATTGTTTTAGTGCCTTTCAAAGTAGATTTCAACCCGAACACAGACAAGCATCCCTCAATCGACTTAGCTATACATAAGAAGAGAATACTTTGTAGGGTCGGAAACCTTTTTTTTTACTTGTGCTGAAGGATATAAAACTATTAGTTGTAATTTACAACAAGTTTGTGTTTATTTTATCTAGAAAAAGATTTAAATAATTTTATAGAAACTTAAAAAGGAATTTAGATCATATAAGTAATAAATTTATTCAAAATTATAACATCAACTTCTTTCTCAGTTTTTAACCGCCACAGCGCATTCTTGTAAACTTCACCCAAAATGTTTAACATTGTTGCATCTTTAAATATTCTTCAAGTTTTTGTTTTAGTTATTCAAACAGTCACTGTTGTTAATTTTCAGTTCCTATCTTTGTGGAGTCTTTAGTTCAGTGCAACTGTGATTGGTTAAAAATTCTTGGACTGTTTAGTAAAATATTGCGGCAAAAGATCAAAAGATAAAATGCTATAAATAATGCTGTAAGCTACCAACAAAAAAAAAAAAAAATAAGTAAAAGTAAGAAAAAGCACTAAAAATAAAAACAAAAACAAAAAGATTGTAAAGAGTTATAATTCGTTGTGGTGTTAGTAATGTTATGTTGGTCATAAGCCGCCGCCATATTGAAGACCATGCATGTCTATAAAAAAAGGTAGTTGAAATATGTTGAAGACTACAAAAATACGTTAAAGTTGTAGTAACCAAAGAAGCATAAAAACAAAAATTTCAAGACAATTTTAGAACGTCAATTACAAAAAAAATATTGTAGGCAGCCATTTTGTTTGGATTTGTCTCGATGGCATGTTAACATGATTGTTTATACAACTAACAATCTAGTGCTCGAATACTTAATAAAAGCTGTTGTTAATTAATTTAATTACATTCATGTTTTAACACTTTTTAATTGAAGATATAAATAAACATTCCATATAATGTATAAGCATGCATGTATGTTAATAGACATACATAGTAAAGTTATTAATATCTACAGTCTGTCAAGTAAATGTTTTTACAAAAAAAAAAAAAAAAAATAACAAATATTTTTCATTAATTGACTTTTAAAAAGTAACTGTTATTTCATTATTCATTATTCATTATTCATTCATTGTAATATTTTTTAATATAAATTAATTTAGAAATTTAGCAAAAAAAAAAACAGTAAAACATTAAGATTTAAACTATAATAAATTGATAAAAAATTAAGAATGTTCCATCATTTCAATGTCACGAAATTGTTTTTACATTTTACAAAAACTGTATAAAAAATTTATATAATGAGATATGACCATATGTCTTCAATTGTGTTCAAATCTGGACTCTGGGCTGGCATGTCCATCACTTTTTTGCAATTAAACAATAACCACAATTTCACTGTGTTCTCTTTGTGTTTTGAGTCGTTATCTTGATAAAACTTAAATACCTTTGCTGAAAATACATCCCCATACAATAACCGAATTTTTTTTTTTCAAATTTGACGGTGGGAGAAATTATTTTTATTTTGTAAGGCTTTTCGAGGCTGCCACCATACTCTGTTTGGACCATCATTATAATAAAGCATTATTTTACTTTCGTCACAAAATATGACGCCGCTTCAGTACTCATCAGGCTTATAAACATGCTGTACAGCGAAAGATAACCGTTCTTCAACATTTTGTGCAAAAAGAAGTGGTTTTTTTCTAGCAGCTCTTGATGCATACTAATTTTTATTTAGCGTTTTTCTTAATGTTTCGAGCAAAACAGTAAAATCATGTTCCTTCTAAAGTTTTTTTCAAGGTCTCAGGTAGATATTTTTGGATTTTTTTCAACTTTTTTAATTAGTAAGCGTTTTACTCTGTCGGATATTTTACATGGACGACCAGGTCAAGATTTCAGCTTCAATCTCTGCTCGTTTTTAGCCCGATTTTATATATTATAAACAGTTTGCCTTTGTAAGGAAAACATATCTGCAATAATAATCCAATTTGATTATATCCTTTGACGTTCTTTTTCCAGGTATTTTTTTATCACAACCGCTTTCGCTTGTATTCACTGACTGAAGCAATTAAATTTGTTTAAATGGGCTTCTAAAGCAACACAATGTTAATATGTAACGGCAAATATCCATAAACATTCCAAATATTCCAAAAATATTAAAAAATTTGCAAGAAAAATTAATTGTAAAAACAACTTGGCAACCAAATAATTGAGTATGTGTTGTTTTTGTTTTATTTTTTCATCCATTACATCCATTTTAATTTTTTTTTTTTTTGTTGCTGCTAAAACACCTTCGAGAAGAATGTAAACAAATAGAATTTTATTTGGAAATTGTAAAAAATTGGAAATTTTGGAACAATTACTATAAAAAAGAGAGTTTTTTTTTCATTGTAAAAACATATACTTGACAGACTGTATTTATGAATATACGAGGGTTTCTAAGCAAGTCATTACAAAATCATAAACATTTAAAACCAAAGACAAATTACATTTTTGAGAAATTTAACTTGAACGGGTAAACACTTTAGAAATCAATAATATTTTCAATTTATCCATTAGCGTTTGAGATTTTCTGCTATCGCAAAATATTGTCAAGACGTATACTTTACCCTGAAAAAGGTTCAAGAATAAGCTGAATAGTATTAATGGCTTTTAAAAAATTTTCTGTCAATAAATAATAAAATCATAATTGAGGTAACCATAATCTTAAGAGCATGATATTGTTATTGGATTGTGTGATTGCAACCAAACCATACGATTATTATAAATAATCAAATTATAATATTGTTGTTATTGGAACCATATTGTTGTGCAACGTAATAATAACATTATTAGAAATAACCATAAATATGTTTTAAATATAACCATAATACGATAAGAAAATATATAAAATTATTTTTAAATGCCTTTGCTTATGAAGTCGAAGTTTTCATATTTCTTTTTACAACTTTCATTTTCATATTTTTTTTTATTAACTTTATTTATAACTAAAGTATTAATTAAAACAACATAATTTTTTAAGTGCAATCTTGTTGTAGAACATATAATATGGTTCCTGTGAATATAACACAACCATGTTGCTCATTGTAAGTATACATTTTTAAGCAGGTAATCAATCGGCTTGTTAGTTTAGGGCCAAGGTTTTCAAATTTTCATATAAAAATCTGCACAGAAAAACTTTTTTTTTTGGTCAAATTTAATTAAATTTTCAATTGAGGCAAGTATTTATCTAATTAATTGTATCAATAAAAAATTTAATCAAATTTAAGCAAAAACTTTTTTCTGTGATATATTGAGTTCACAAATATATAAAAAAATAATAAATAAACGTCAAAATAAAATCCTTTTTTCCAGCATTTGAATTTCGAATAATTGCTTTCATACATCAATAAGACGGTCGTCTCTATATTTTGTAGGAAAATCGTTGAATGAACCGCATTGAGCTGAGCAGAATTGTGCTGATATATGAAAAAATTATAGGTATTAATCTTTCGTTCCAAAAAGTAAAGTTCATCCTTTTTTCGAAAAAGTTTGTTGTGATAAGATAAACTTCACAATGGATAAATGTGTTAAATATTAAATGATTTCAAATACATCTAATATATAAAATTCTAATGTCGCGGTGTTTGTGATAAAACTACTCCGATATGGCTTGACCGATTTTCATAAAATTTTGTATGCATATCACATAGGTCTGAGAATCGGTCAATATCTATTTTTCATACAACGTTTTTTAATGCACTCAGAGGGGGCGGTACAACATTTGCCAGGTTAATAAGTTTCCTATCAATACCAAAAAATCTACGCATTTGAAACATATATATTCCTCTGCATTTCCTTGTTAAGAACTTATTGACCTCCCTCTCGTACATGCCAATATTTATTTTAATATTTTATAATTTTAATTAAGTTTGTTCGATGAAGTGTTAATTAAATATTGTTTATCGTTTTCTAATTTTCTACTTGGTGTCAAGTTTTTTTTTTTCTGGCTCTAAATTCGATATTTTTTAATAAACAACTTAACAACTTTCCATAAGCCTTTACACGAGCAACTGTTTACACGCCTATTTATCTTTAAATTTTCATTTAAACAGGAATTAAAACATTTGATATTTTTAAATCCCATGCGATTTTTTAACGTCGTCAATATGTGAGTGTGAATGAATCATAATGGAATGTGTTTGTTTATTACATGGACAAGTATCACTTAATTGCTCAACAAAAGATTTTCAATAACATACTCGTTATACAGTGAGCACAAAAAAAAAATGCCATGTCATTTATATAAATTACAAAACCTTGTTAAAATATTAATTTTAAAAAGTCATAATAATTCAAGTTTATAATTTTTTAAATTTAACAAAAAAAAAAAAAACGTTAATTTAACAACTTGTTTAACTCCGCCCACAAAAACTTTTATTTGTCAGTGTAAATGTGTTGACGCTGAAATATTTGAATCAATAACAATTAATTGAAATTTATTTAAATTTCTGTACTCTGCTGAAACCTGTAATTAAATGTAATTTATTTGATTTAACCATTTAACACATTGTATAAAATTATTGATATTGATATTGACTCATTTTTAATTTATTATTTCAATATTTATAATTGTACAAATTGATTGTTTAATAATAAATATTGAATATGGATATAAGGAAACTGAGATCACTTAGCATCTGACAGTGCACAGTAGTTCAATAATATTTATTTTGGAAATGAAACTGTGGTTCTTGAAAAATTTTGTTAACCAGAAAAAAATATTTGCTCAATTGACAAGCTTTCTATGTATCCTGTTTAGTTTACCAAATGACACTTTTAAGGTATGTGGCTGGGAAAACAAAATTTTGTTTGCTTCATTCGGGATCAGAAATTATATAACTACTAAATTATGGCATGGGTGCTTGAAGTGATGATTATATACAAATAGTTTTCATAACATAAGAATGTTTATCTAAAACTATTTAAATAATGTAGACGATTTTTTTTCCATGGATTTTATAAATAAAGTAAAATTATCATTCTGCTGATAAAACACTCCACTGGATTTAAATATTAAGCTTCTAAGTTATTGACGTAAATAAGTAAGTTTCAGATATAGTATCGGGACAACATTCTAAAAATATATTAAATGAAACTGTTCTTTAATAATCCTCTAATATGAAAAACGCGAATTGTGAATCGAGTAATTATTATAAGCCTGTTCTCGAGCCATTGTAAATATTTTAAGTTTTGTATCTTCAGTGGTCATCCCTGCTCACTTTCTACTAGGCACACGCAGATACACTCAAAGAAAAAATATAGTTGTGGTGTAGTTCTCTTAAAAAATATATGGTTGCGGTAAATAACTTATAGTTGTTGCAAGCTTTATTTTAGTCACGATAAACAATTTATTGTTAAATAAATATAATATCTTAAGTTTTTTTTTTCTATATAATCAAAACAAACAAAATCCGTTTAATTTTTAAGATATTTTGTATAAAAAAAATAAAATCGTGTTCAATTACGGAATTCATAAACTAAATTTCTTTTTTAACTCCAGTAATCAATATCGGGAAAATAGCACAAACAATTTTAAAGTTTAATTAATTTAATTTAATAGTCCCGTGTATTAATTTTCAATTATAAAATTTTTTTTCTTTATAAAAAAAAGTTTCACGCAATTAGCAAATTAAATACACTAAATGATAGATAATAAATTAAAAAAAAATAAATTTCATAGTGAACGTAATTTGAAATAAAAAAAATTTATAAAAACATTTATAAAAGTATTAATATTTTAATTACTTTTATAACCGAAGAATAAAAAGGTTTTTTCTTTTTAATGGTATAAATACATATTCAGAATTGACATTAAAAACATGCAGTCTCCTTCGTCGATACTTCTTCATAGCATAATCGCCGGCAAAGTAAAATAACTAATAATGGCTATCTTTATCTTTTCACCACCTGTCTTAATTCTCATCTATCCCTTTCCTAAAGGGTTACGAAAATAACTAAATAAGCATTATTGCCTGAAGTGCTACTTCTCTTTAAAAAATGTATTTATGTCTCTGTCAATGTTTTCTAGTCAAACAAGTTATGCGAAAAGAAATATTTAAAGAAAAAAAAATATGTACTTAAATACAGGCAAAGGTCTGTAGCGTGCAAATTTTAAGTAACAGTAGACCTTCAAATTTAGTAAAAACATACCTGTATAATAAAGAAGTTTCTAACTGTCGAGATATAGACACTTTGAGTTAGAGCGTGTGATAAAAAATTACCCTTAAAGTGTTTTTTAATGACATTAACATAAGAAGAGCCTTCGTGGTGTTGTGAAAACAGGTGAAACAACCAAAAGGTCTAGCGCATTAGCTAAGGAAAATACTTCAATAAAGAGTTTTTTACGCGACTTTAGATCTAATCTAAGTATATAAATAAAATAATTCTCTAGTTTGGGAGTTCGTAGTCGCTAAAAAATCTGAATCTAGTTTTTAATTTGATAGTTTTATAGTATAATCTAAGTT
Source organism: Cistogaster globosa (assembly GCA_937654795.1). Lineage (NCBI taxonomy): Eukaryota > Metazoa > Arthropoda > Insecta > Diptera > Tachinidae > Cistogaster > Cistogaster globosa. Next base: position 6,947,130 of record OW569403.1, read on the forward strand.
TCTACAATGGCCTTTCTAAAACCAATAGAAGGCGCAGTCACACACAAAAAATTGTTATTAATTTTTATCTTAACAAACATTTTTTTAAACTTAATTAATATTAATAATATGTATTTATACCATTAAAAAGAAAAAACCTTTTTATTTTTCGGTTGCCGCAGGGGTTGAACCCTGGGCAACCAGTAAGATGAAAAGAAAAAATCTGTGTGAGTCGGAGAAAAATGAAACAGGCTGCTCCTTAATAGCTTCTCACATTTAGCGCACATAATGAGAATTCATCAAGCTGTTAATTCTTCCACATATTTTGTCTTAAAAGAAAAATATAAAAAAACTTATGGGCCTCTACGTAATCATGGGAGCAGAAAATGTATTTTTTATTTATTTTATCTTAAATTTCATATAAATAAATAATTAGCCCTTTATGTTAGAACTAAAAAAAAAAACTTTTTAAAATATATATCGTTGGCCTCAGATTGATTGCATTATTATTTTCACTAGTTTAAAGAAATACACAAAAGCACAACTTGTTTACAAAGCAGTAGTTGTTTATTTTTACTATTTAAATTGATACTTAAAAATAAATATTTTTACACTTTTTTTATTAATATTGCAAAACTTTTAAACTCTAAAGGTACGGTCAGATTAGTCAAATATTTGACCAAAAAGACGCATTCACTAAATTGTGGTGAAAATATTTTGTCCTTCTCAAATAATTTTCAAGAAATATAAGGTGCTGCACAGTATAAAATATGAGATATTACATTTATTAGGAAAGATTGAATAAAAATTTATAAAAAATAGTGGTTACGCCCTTTTAGTCAAATATCTGACTAATGTGACCGCACCTTATTACCTTCAATTCTAAGCAGAGAAACCCAATTAGTTTTAAACTTTAAGCAAAGTATTTAGATAAATTTATTAAAAAGTAAAATAAAAAACACTTCGTTTTACATATTCATTTTAATCTCTCTCACCCTTGTGGCGTTAACATTCACAAACATTTGTTTTGACACCATTAACACAATCAACCATATTTATTTAGGAGTTTTTTCTTTTTTTTTGTTTGTGTTTATGTTTACTTCCTCCTCCTCCATTGTGATCAAATTTAAATTAAATTTTTTTACAAACAATTCTAAACATTTTTGTTCCATTTAAAACCACCACCAAAAAAAAAATCATTAACTTAAGCCCCTTAAGGCTATTTTTTGGAATTGTAGTTCACGTATTTGTGACAGTTTCTATTGTGTTTGTGTTTTGTTGATAATAAAATTTATTCATGCGTTTGATGTCCTTAAAATTGTGTTCACACCATTACACAACCACTGACACTACTTGCATAATCGTCATCCTCACATCAACGAAAGAAAAATGGCGTTTTCTTTTATTGACATTTATTTTTTAAAACACCAAAAATACACGAACCAACGATTTAACGACACATAGAAAACCTGACTGCCATTTAAAACATTCTATTTTTTTTTATATAAGTTAAACTTCTAAATGGTATGTAAACGGTTTTATTCTTTAGAAGCTGGATCGAATTCCTTGGTGACTCTCATTTAGTTGCCAAATTTCTTCGCAAAATATTTAAGTTGCTGTCATCGTATCTAGGAAATGCATGTTGTGTTTTGTCACAATATCTCGTTTTGTATTCATTTGCGTTGAAAAGCATAAAACTTTGTATCTAAAGAAAATGGATGTATGTAATACACAGGGTCGTTTCAATATGTCTGCCTTTGCAAGATTAATATTTAAGTAAACATGTATTAAGTTCCGACACAGCTTAGTCATTTAATGCAGTCAGACTTTGTATTTGATAAATTCGAAAAACTATAAATCTTTCGCCGAAACTTTTTTACTTGAAAGTCAAAATATTAAAAGAATTTAAACATGAATTAGACGAGTTCTAACTTTGCTGTTCATCCAAAAATTATGAATTTTTAATTACTTGCAAAATAAGGTGCCTTAACTTAGAAAGGCCAACGATGTAAACATAGTTAAGCGATTTCAAAGTACTGTCAACATTTGCCCACAAAGGAAAATAAAAAAATATTGCAATAACTTTTCATCCCCGACAGTTGACTAAAGTATTCTCCCTCAAAAATACCGACAAAAAAGCCTTTGATCAATAGAAAATTATTTTCCATGAAGATAATGCTCGGAGGCACATTTGTGCATTTTCAATTCAACGAAAAGAGGTTTCAAAGCAAATGAGGAGTTCATTTTAGTAAGAGATACGCTATTTATGTTTTTTAAAAACTTTTTTGCGAAGACCTTCAAAATTGTGTGAGAATTGTGAAAAGATCTCTATCGAGCTAAACAAATTGTACTTAAAAAAAGAAAACATTCTTTTAACGTTAAGGCAATACATGCGTCTCTTTTTCATAAAAAAGCAAGTGGAAAATAACCGCAATAATAATGTTTTGCAGGGATGATTTCGTTTAATATTTAATAGACTTTATTTTTTTTAACAATTCTTTTTTATCCCGAGATTTAAGCGGCATTTGATCATAAGGATGTTTTCAATTTTCCTTTTTTTGTGAATTCTTTTGTGTTGTCTTTTATGTTTGTGCTTGAAAGCATTAAATGCGACTACATGACAACTGCGATTGTGTCAACATTGAATTATACGCATTTATTTTTTGTTAAGACCTTTAAAGCCTTCAGGCCAGATGTAACAATACTATAGTGTTTTATTTTGGAAATGAGGTTAAAAATAGAAATAATAATGAGAAAACATAATTAGGTAACGTTATTTGAATGTCATTTATTTAAGTAATTTTTTTTTTACTAATAATTATTTTGATAGTAAAAAGATATATTTCTTCTGGTATTAGTTTTCACAATTTCCAAAAATATGTTACTTAATTCAAATTAATTTATTGAATCAAATACTTACTTCTTCTGTTCGTTGGAGGCAGAAACAACTACACTCATCTGCATTTTGTAATTAAATTCAAATTCGCTCGGTATAGCAGAGTTTCAATAATTATTCGTCTTAGAGTAAAACAAGGTGCAAAAAAGGTTGGATGCATAAACAGAATTAGAATATTTTTTAAGGCATAAAGAAAACCTAAAACAAATTTAAAATCACACATTCTAAAATCTTTCAAGGAGCATTTACAATTACGTAATTTGACATCAATATAATTATTTTTAAACAAAGACAGACTTCAAAACAAGTAGACCGGCAAGGCAGTCGTCGAATATAAAATTAAATTTAGATGACATAAATTCGTAAGTATTACTTTGAGAGAAAAAAACAAATAAGAAAGCTTTATTTGGCCATGTCGAATTTTATATACTCTTCACCATTTACTTAAATCTAAATTAGTGAAGTGACTCTACCCAAACCGACAAATATTGGGGTGATAGACAATTAAGAAATAAGAAAAGAATTTTAGTACTTTTTAAAATTTTACATAAAAACAAAAACGGCTTTTAATGGGTTAAACAATTTTTAAAAATTTAAGTATTTTCTAAAATATCTCTTCAAAAGCTTTAAATTGATACACATATTGACATTTAAAAAAATATGTTGCACCACCATCGTACTTTTCTATGAAAAAATCAGAGGCCGATAACTCGGAAAATTTGTGAGAGCGCAAATTTTTCCACTTGATTTTTTTTCTTATTTTTTAGTTCTCTATCGCCCCACATATTTGTTTTTTTTTTTTTTTTTGAGTTACTTTAGTGTTTTAAATATTAAAAAATTAGAGGCAGTCGTGATGTTTAGCCAAGTGTGTCGAGGTAGATAGAACGATCTTGCTGATTTACAAAAGCAAAGTCCTCGAAACTATGATCGATTGGCGTATTTAATTTTCTCTAGCTCATCTAGTGCCTTGGCAAAGTTGATTTCAACACTAAAATGGACAAACAAATGGACATTGCGCAGTCAAATTTGCCATGAATAAGAACTCAGAATATTTAATGGGGTAGGAAATGGATTTTGTAAAAATTACAAATGAAATGACAAACTTAATTTCCACTTTTTTGTGATGAAGGGTATAAAAATTGGCATAAAAATGCAACAGAAAAATTTTTTCACCTCTTAAATAGTTGATTGCAGCTAAGAATAAAATACAATTAATATTTTAATTAATGCAACTAATTTTTTAATAAAAAGAAATAACTTTCTTGATAAACGAAGAATTCAATCAATTATTTATTTAATAAAAAACGAATAAAGCAATTTGCTAACTAAACAAAAATTAAATCAATTAAATTATTAATTAAATTAAAATATGAAAGCAAATAAATTATGTAATCGACACACAAGGAAAATAAAATAAATTTAAAAATTTGAAAGAAGATGGAGCTTAAAAATGTTGATGGATACTTTGTAACACATTATCTTGAAGAGTCCACTTTAAAGAAAAGTAAATTTTTAGTAATTATCTTTTAATAAGAATATTTTACAAAGTACACGTTTTGTAAAGCAGTTTTAAAAAAGTACAATCATTTATAAAGCCTCTAGCTGCATTTTTTTTTGAACATAAATTAAAAAAAACTTTAAAATTTATATTTTTTTTTAACTTCAAAGTGCTCACTGTATTGTAAATGTGAATTACAGCAGAAACGCCAGCCAGCAACTACAACATGCGTGACAATTTAATGAGACTCCGTTTTTAATATCAATCGAGAAGAAATTTTTCACTTTCAGTCAAACTGTGTAAACATTTTCTTATGCTTTTAGCATCATGATGAATAATTAGCAATATTTGTTTAAAAGGTTATGCTCCATCAGCAATGACACACAGAACAAAATCTTCATTTTACGTTTTTGTACTTGAACGCTTAAATGTTGGGCGCTCGCTAATTGTCTTTACATCCTTGAGTTGATGACTTTTAATTAGGTATTTAAATTTTAAATGTTTGCGTATTTAATCTAAAAGATTTGTAAATTATTTTCGTTGAAGAAAATTTAATTAAACAGATTATGTGCTGTAACGTACTAAAAGACAATTTGGGGCGTTATGCAAGAGTAAATAGAAATTATATTTATTTATTTATAAAATAATATATTTTAAAGGGGCATAGATTCTACTAAAATCCTTTAAAAATATTTTAAAATTCGTATTTAATGCTTTTTTTTAATTTAATAATTATCATTAATTATAATTTGAATTATAAATTTTGTGTGTCAAATTTAACAGTTCTTAAAGATTTTAACTTTAACTGTAAATTTATTATTTTAATTAAAAACTTTTTTCTTTTAATTTTAAATCAGTAAAGAGAAAGCCAGCTTGGTCTATAAATTAGAATTTGTTTATGAAAATTAAATATTTTATTCATATGAGTTTAATTAACACAAAGTATATAAATGAAATACCGCTTTTTGATTAGCATGACTCCTTGAAAACCCTCTTAAAAATCATGAAATGCAAACGGCAAATAACTCTAAAAATAATTAACGTTAATTAAGAATTTTATGAAAATTTATTAAAAACAAACAAAAAACTTGTTAAAGCCAAATTTGTCTAATTAGAGCCGTTATATGGCAAAACAAAATAAAACACACTAAAAATTCAGATCACTTAAAAATTAAATTGAATCTTAAAAAAAATAATAAATAAAAGACGTCGCTTAAGTGCTCATATGTTCGACGAAATGATGATAATTTATAAGAAACCCTAATAAAATTTAACACATCATAAAATTCTTAAAAATTATCAGTTGAGCATAAAAATACACATTTAAATACAGAAACGACACAGACATGGGCGGTGATTGTTTATAATTTTTAATTTTTTGACTTTGCGTTTTTTTTCTGATTATTTAAGTTATCATCATTCATAATCTGTGGCATAGTCATCAACCAACAATGAATTTATTCGTGTCTGTCATTTATTTATTTTTCTTTTCTTTTTTTTTGCACATCCGGGAAATATTTATGGGATTTTTAAATTTGTACTAATTGGATTGTCAGCTCAAATGGAACGTTTCATTTAAATTTTTTTGTTTGTTGTGAACTGCCTTAATAATGATAAACAAACACAAGAGCCAACAGAACATTGACAGCTACTGAAACTGTGTCAAATTGCCAAAAAATTACTTAAAGCACCGCAGAGAGCATTTTAAAGGCAAATTTATACATCTTGACAGTACCAAAATCAAAATCTATGAATTCAATTTCAATTGGAAAGATCATAAATTTAGTAAAAATTATACAAAATAATGTTCAAGAAAATATTGATAAATAAGATTATTTGATTTGAAATGTGTTATGGTTTATGCTGCTCATATGTAATGCTACATCTAGATAACTTGATTCGAAGTTTTGTTTTATGTTTTTCTCTAGTTGCTTAACTGGCAACAGGGCTAGATATTTTGGTAAATATTATCACTCCAAAGAAGGAATAACTTGATTTTAATTTTGGCTAAATTTTTCATACGTTGCCTACAAATCCTGACTGGTTTTTACTCCAAAGCTCTTAAAGCAAAGAGTAACGAGGATATTTCTAAATAAATAAAATATATTTTTTGGATTGAATTTTACTTAAATTTTGTACTTAAAACTAAAAAAGTCTTATATCAAATGCCAAATTAATTGAATGAGAGCTACACTGCAACACGAAAGCAAAAAGACAATAAAAACCCAAAAATGTTTTATACAAAAACACAGTAACCATTGAAAAACCATTTTTACACCCCTCACTACAAAAAGTAGAAAAAGTGGTTTGTAATTTCTACAATATCCATTTCCGACCACATAATGGAAGTATATTCTGAGTCAATACGCAAAGAGGAGTCGATTGAGCGATGTCCGCTGTTCGCCTGTTCGTCCGTGTTGGTATTGAAACCAACTTTGCCAGGGCACTAGATGTAGATATACAAACGATCAGGAATAATGTCGAAAATCAACAAGATTGGTCCATGTCCCTCGAGGCATTCGGCTTAACATCATGCCTTTCTCTAATTTTGCATATCATTTGAAACAAAAAAGTAACTGTAATCAAAAAAAAAACAAATATATAGAGCAATAGAGAATTAGAAAACAAATAAAAAACATCAAATAAAAAAATTGGCGCTCGCCCAAATTATTCGACCTATGCGCCTCTAAACTTTTTATATAAAAGTACGATTGTGCAACATATTTTTTAAGACATCAATATGAGTATCATTTAAAAGCTTTTGAAGAGATTTTTTAGAAAATACTAAAATTTTTAAGTAATGCTTATCTTATGAAGAGCCGATTACAATTTTGTAAGATTATACATCGTTCTTAATTTTTTCTTATTTTTTAATTTTCTGCCACCGAAGTATTTGTTTTTTCTTTTTTTTTTTTTGGTAGGAGCTACTTCAATAAATTAGATTTACTTACATGGTGAAGGGTATATAAGATTCGGCATAGTCGAACATAGAACTCTTACTTGTGTTTTTTATTTTTAAAATGAATAAAATTCCTAATTAAAGCTAAACTTTAGATTTATTTTTCAATTATGAGATTTCTATTTTAATAAGGAAGATCTACACCTACTGTACTTTCGACACCACACCGAAATAATTTAATTTAAGTACAAAGTCTTCAACTACATCAAATTTATCTAAAACGTGAGAGCCAGGGTACCATTTCTTAATTTTTGCTTATTTTTTAATTTTCTGCCACCGAAGTATTTGTTTTTTCTTTTTTTTTTTTTTTGGTAGGAGCTACTTCAATAAATTAGATTTACTTACATGGTGAAGGGTATATAAGATTCGGCATAGTCGAACATAGAACTCTTACTTGTGTTTTTTATTTTTAAAATGAATAAAATTCCTAATTAAAGCTAAACTTTAGATTTATTTTTCAATTATGAGATTTCTATTTTAATAAGGAAGATCTACACCTACTGTACTTTCGACACCACACCGAAATAATTTAATTTAAGTACAAAGTCTTCAACTACATCAAATTTATCTAAAACGTGAGAGCCAGGGTACCATTTCTTAATTTTTGCTTATTTTTTAATTTTCTGCCACCGAAGTATTTGTTTTTTCTTTTTTTTTTTTTTTGGTAGGAGCTACTTCAATAAATTAGATTTACTTACATGGTGAAGGGTATATAAGATTCGGCATAGTCGAACATAGAACTCTTACTTGTGTTTTTTATTTTTAAAATGAATAAAATTCCTAATTAAAGCTAAACTTTAGATTTATTTTTCAATTATGAGATTTCTATTTTAATAAGGAAGATCTACACCTACTGTACTTTCGACACCACACCGAAATAATTTAATTTAAGTACAAAGTCTTCAACTACATCAAATTTATCTAAAACGTGAGAGCCAGGGTACCATTTCTTAATTTTTGCTTATTTTTTAATTTTCTGCCACCGAAGTATTTGTTTTTTCTTTTTTTTTTTTTTTGGTAGGAGCTACTTCAATAAATTAGATTTACTTACATGGTGAAGGGTATATAAGATTCGGCATAGTCGAACATAGAACTCTTACTTGTGTTTTTTATTTTTAAAATGAATAAAATTCCTAATTAAAGCTAAACTTTAGATTTATTTTTCAATTATGAGATTTCTATTTTAATAAGGAAGATCTACACCTACTGTACTTTCGACACCACACCGAAATAATTTAATTTAAGTACAAAGTCTTCAACTACATCAAATTTATCTAAAACGTGAGAGCCAGGGTACCATTTCTTAATTTTTGCTTATTTTTTAATTTTCTGCCACCGAAGTATTTGTTTTTTCTTTTTTTTTTTTTTTGGTAGGAGCTACTTCAATAAATTAGATTTACTTACATGGTGAAGGGTATATAAGATTCGGCATAGTCGAACATAGAACTCTTACTTGTGTTTTTTATTTTTAAAATGAATAAAATTCCTAATTAAAGCTAAACTTTAGATTTATTTTTCAATTATGAGATTTCTATTTTAATAAGGAAGATCTACACCTACTGTACTTTCGACACCACACCGAAATAATTTAATTTAAGTACAAAGTCTTCAACTACATCAAATTTATCTAAAACGTGAGAGCCAGGGTACCATTTCTTAATTTTTGCTTATTTTTTAATTTTCTGCCACCGAAGTATTTGTTTTTTCTTTTTTTTTTTTTTTGGTAGGAGCTACTTCAATAAATTAGATTTACTTACATGGTGAAGGGTATATAAGATTCGGCATAGTCGAACATAGAACTCTTACTTGTGTTTTTTATTTTTAAAATGAATAAAATTCCTAATTAAAGCTAAACTTTAGATTTATTTTTCAATTATGAGATTTCTATTTTAATAAGGAAGATCTACACCTACTGTACTTTCGACACCACACCGAAATAATTTAATTTAAGTACAAAGTCTTCAACTACATCAAATTTATCTAAAACGTGAGAGCCAGGGTACCATTTCTTAATTTTTGCTTATTTTTTAATTTTCTGCCACCGAAGTATTTGTTTTTTCTTTTTTTTTTTTTTTGGTAGGAGCTACTTCAATAAATTAGATTTACTTACATGGTGAAGGGTATATAAGATTCGGCATAGTCGAACATAGAACTCTTACTTGTGTTTTTTATTTTTAAAATGAATAAAATTCCTAATTAAAGCTAAACTTTAGATTTATTTTTCAATTATGAGATTTCTATTTTAATAAGGAAGATCTACACCTACTGTACTTTCGACACCACACCGAAATAATTTAATTTAAGTACAAAGTCTTCAACTACATCAAATTTATCTAAAACGTGAGAGCCAGGGTACCATTTCTTAATTTTTGCTTATTTTTTAATTTTCTGCCACCGAAGTATTTGTTTTTTCTTTTTTTTTTTTTTTGGTAGGAGCTACTTCAATAAATTAGATTTACTTACATGGTGAAGGGTATATAAGATTCGGCATAGTCGAACATAGAACTCTTACTTGTGTTTTTTATTTTTAAAATGAATAAAATTCCTAATTAAAGCTAAACTTTAGATTTATTTTTCAATTATGATTTTTCTATTTTAATAAGGCAGATCTGCACCTACTGTACTTTTGACACCACTACGGAGTAATTTATTTTAAGTACGGAGTTTTCAACTACATCAAATTTATCTAAAAAGAAAAGTAAGAGCCAAAGGTTGCCAATACAGTAAAAAATTTTTTTGCTGATGTGTGTTATATACTAAACTGTAAATAAGAATGGAAATTTGATATTTTATCCTGGTATTTTTAAATCGACAAAAAGAAGTTTAAAGCACTCTTAGGAAGAAAAAATTGTATTCTTAACATGAGTAAATTCTTTTAGCTTTTTAGCGTAATTGAAAGAACTGTTCAATTCACAAATTTTCAATATTTCGTTTAAGGTTAACATTGTTGAAATCAGTCGATCTTATTGTTTCAGTTGTACTGATTTATAGCTAAATATTATGAAATATAGTTATGAATTTAATTTAAAAAATGGAACATTTAAGCAAATAATTTTCACAAAATATTATCAATTTTCTAGAATAAAAATATTTTCCAACATTTTTATAAAACACAAAATTGCTAGATTCACTTCTCTCTTCTATTCAGGTAAATAAATAATAAATGACAAAAAGTTTCTCTTAGTTGTTGTTACTACTTTCACGAGTACATAAATAGATATTTAATAAAAATAAAAAGAACAAGTTGCCAGATCTTTACATACTAGCATAATTTAAACGTTTTTACTCGCCTATAAAAAAATTGCTATTGCGAGACGTATGGCTGTATGAAATAAAACTGCTGACAGAGAAGTTGTTTTTGCACAGTTGTACCAGGTGTGGGATTAATTTTTTCAAAAATATATAAAATGAAATTGATAAATTTAAAACCCCCTTTTTAACTTACAATATCTACACCAATTTATACAATAATACTACCAATACCACAAGTGTAAACAAAAGAACAATCGTTATTAACTCACTCAAGTACTGGCAAAGCAATCAGTAATTTGAATGCTCCTAAAAATGAACTCAGAAATTCATTAAAATTCGAGAATACAATAAAGTTTGATAAATTTGTTTTCAAAATGACATTTTTTTTATTTTACCTAAAAGGTTTCGTATTAAGCATCCTTTGAACCTGCTGTAAATTAATTTTAGTACGCATTGTTAAAATTTGTTTAGGTGTACGCTTGTTTTTCACAGTTATAGTATTCATCGCAATAATGCGTTGTTATTAAATATTCTAATACGAAAAAGATCCCTCCCTATTATTGCCTTTATTGCGTTTAGTTAGAATTGTTTAATTATTTAATAATTTAGGCATCCACTGTAAATGTTTCTTTTTTTTTTTTGAGTGCGGGAACTTTCTGTTTTATTGTATCATTTAAATCATGATAAAATTGTATGAGTGTTAAGTATTTGTTTATCTGTCAGTTTTTAATAAAAACTTATGACAAATTTCTTAGAATTCTCTCACTAAGTTTTTGGATGATTATTTAGTTTTACTTATTTTTTTATTTTTGTGTTTCGTTTCGGTCTGTCTCTTTATCCGACTGGGTGTTTTGGCCTGATGACTTAAATTGTAATGCTTCGTTGCCATTTGGTGCCGTTTTTTTATAATTCTCATATTTTAATACAAACTATTTTAAGCAGTCAAATTATTTGTCTCACAGCATTTTGCAGCTTTAGTAATACGAAGTACGAGGGATGCTATATATATTTCTGGCCTGGCGACACTGAGTGCTGCCAAGTGCAATCTGACATTTCCATTGGAAAGTTTGTCATTTTTAAGCATAATCGTACTCAAAACGTTTTGACGTACGACCATTATGTGTGTTGTTTACAGTGACTTGAAGAAATTAATATAGAAAAAAATGGAATTAACTCGTGAACATTTTCGTGCTATCATTTTTCACAACTTTCGACGTGGATTATCACGACAAGAGTGCATTGATGAACTTAAATCTTTGTATGGCGATGAAGCACCATCCTATAGCACTGTGAAAAATTAGTATAATGAATTTAATCGTGACCGAAGCTCGCTCAAAGAAGAATTCCGTGAAGGTCGTCCAAAAACGGCTGTTGTGCCAGAGAACATTGATGCTGTGCGTGAACTCCGAGAGATGGAGACATCCTCGGACATTACTTCCACCAGCATATATTCGATACTGCGTGAACACCTGGCCGTAAAAAAGATTTGTTCTCGTTGGATCCCGCACAATTTGAAAGTCGCTCAAAAAAAGGCTCGTGTCGATTGGTGCAAAGAAATGTTGCAAAGATAGGATTGCGGTGCTTCAAAAAACGTTTATAAGATCGTCACAGGTGACGAATCATGGATCTATGCGTGCGAGCCCGAAACAACACAACAATCGACCGTGTGGGTCTTCAAAGACGAGCAAAATCCAACGAAAGTTGTTCGTAGAAGAAGCACTTCGAAGCAAATGGTCGCCTGTTTCTTTGGCAAAACTGGTCATGTGGCGACTGTTCCGCTTGAGCAACGTAGGACGGTCACTTCTGAGTGGTACACTACAATTTGCTTGCCTGAAGTCATCGGAGAAATTCGAAAAACCAACAAGAGAAGACGAATCATTGTTCACCATGACAATGCGAGCTCTCACACATCGGCTCAAACCAGAGCGTTTTGACCGGCCGAAACGTCGAATTAATGGGTCATCCACCATATAGCCCTGACTTGGCACCTAATGACTTCTTCTTATTTCCGCACATCAAGAAAAAAATGCGTGGTCAACGATTTTCGTCGCCAGAAGAAGCTGTTGAAGTGTTCAAAAACCATGTTTTAGAGGTGTCTCAACCGGAGTGGAAAAAGTGCTTCGACAACTAATTTGAGCGCATGCAAAAGTGTATAAATCATGCTGGAGAATACTTTTAAAAACAATAAAACCATTTTTGATTATAAATATTCGAATTTTCACTATTAGGCCAGAAATATATAGAGCAGCCCTCGTAGGTAGTCAATAAGTCATTTAAAGAACATAGAAAATCACATACTTTTAATTGATTTTTGTGTTTTTTAGTTTAGTTTGTCTAGCTTTTCCTTAATAATAATAACATGATTAACATGATTAAGTTAAAAAAATGTTATTTATTACACAAAACTTTTAGTTTAATGAGTGATAAACTCATCTCAAAAAGGAAATGTGAGAAAATAAGGACCAAATAAAAAACTCCAAAAATTTCAGTTTAATAGTGTTGTCTACTATCCCTGAAATTACATTAAACAATCGAATGAAATTGAAATTTTTATTACGAAATTTGAATATTGAAAAATCTTCACATAGTAAAATATTCTTAAGAACAGATGATTTTGTAGTGTTTACCTAACTTTTAGATCTTAATTATCAAAATAATTATACTCAAACACACACACACAAATACATAATAAAAACAGCATTTGGTCCTTTAAATTCATTATTTAAGTTAAAAAACCACAAGAGAAGGAAACCTTTAATAGAAATCATCATCATTATACTTTCTTTTAAGGAACCATTTCTTTAAAAAAAAAAAACAATTTTAAACGCTTCTAAACGTCCAACACATGATACGTTCCACAAGACTAAAATATTTTGCGGTTAAAAGACAAATACCTCATTAACAATAAACATCCATTAAAAGTTCGAAATTACATTTAATATTGCGGAAAATCCTTTAATTACGTTTTTTATTTTGGTTTTTATTGTATAAAACATTTGTCTTAAGGAAGTCACAATAAAACAGTTAAAGAAATCTTCATTAAAAGGGGAAACATTTTACACAAAGACAACAGACCTAAAGTAAGAAAAGGGTAAATTTTTCCGGCTGTTACTTAAGAGTGTAATTGAAGTATAATCGTTACAAAATTATAAAAAAGGAATGTTTAAAGGAAAGTATGTTTTTTAACATTTTTATTATTAGTCAAAGTAAAATATTATTATTTTTCAATTTGAAACGTGCATATGGCACTAAATTGACCATTTAAAGAAATATTAAATCCGGTGTTTAATGCCACAGAAATTGTTTTCAAATCATAAAATCTCATAAAAATCTTCACTTAGTATTCCCATACGAGTATATTATTTCCTAGCAAAACTCGTACAATAATTAAAATGCAAAATAAGCAATTATACAAGTGACTGTTAAAATTAATTTATTTAATAACGAGAATTATCAAAATCATAATTAAATGCATCGAATTAAATAAATCGAAAAATCCTTGAGAGCACAGGAAAATTTACAACTAAAAGCTACATTCGGATTTAAATTATATTCAAATCCTCGAAAAAGTTTGCACATTTCAACATAATTTTATTTAGTATGCCAAATGAGGCAAATAGAAATAAGTACGAGAGTGCTTGACTCGGCCAAATTTTATGTACCCTTCACTAGTTAAGTAAAGTAACTCCATTAAAAAAAAAAAAAACAAATATTAACAGCCTGTTTATAGAACACGTCAAGAGCGAAACGAAACCGGATGATATATGGACGTATACGTAATAATTAGCGTCCGTGTAACACGCTCCGGTTTTTTCGTTTAACTTACGTTGTGTATCGTATGAATTTTTGTTGTTTCAAATCGAAGTGTTACCAATGTATTAATTAAAATTTTTTATTTACTTTTTTTCATATACATGTTTTGTTTTTGCCATATTTAGTGACAACCCTGTTTTGGCTCCTTAAAGGTAACAGCTGAATTTAATAAACAAAACAAAATTGTCAAGACGAATTCGTATAAGGTGGGTACCCGCTACAACATTAAGAAGAACAACTGGCACTTAAGTATAGATAACTTCAAAACACATTTAATAACTGCAATTTTTTCTCACCCTTTTAATAAATGTTTTTAGAAAGCTTTTTTTTTAAATTGATTTAAAACTCTTGTTGTAATATATTTTTAAGAATATTAAAGAACTTTTGTAATATAAAATAACACACTTTTGGCAGCTACTCTATACTTAACAAAATTTAGCAAAAAATAGTAGCTGCCGCAACAATACCACCCAAGGCGAATAAATATACGGTGGGAGCGTGACAAGTTCGTTAATTTTCGCTGTTAGCCGGAATGTCAAACTACATATAAAAAAATAGTAACCCGATTTTTTATATATGGAGTTTGACATAAGCGAAAATCAATGAATTTACCATCGCTCCCATTGTATATTTATTCGCCTTGATACCACTTGATAAAATTAATTCGCCTTGAAAATTGTTATACGAGCAGAGTAGTGCTTCTTCCACGAACAACTTTCGTTGGATTTTGCTCGTCTTTGAAGACACACACGGTCGATTGTGGTTTCGTTTCGGGCTCATACGCATAAATCCATGATTCGTCACCTGTGACAATCTTATAAACGTCTTTTGAAGCACCGCAATCGTATTTTTGCAGCATTTCTTTGCACCAATCGACACGAGCCTTTTTTTGAGCGACTTTAAAATTGTGCGGGATTCAACGAGAACAAACCTTTTTTACGGCCAGGTGTTCATGCAGTATCGAATGTATGCTGGTGCAAAAAATGTCCAAGGATGTCTCTATCTCTCGGTATGTCGCATGTCGATCTTGCATTATGAATTCATGCACGGCATCAATGTTCTCTGGCACAACAGCCGTTTATGGACGACCTTTACGGAATTCGTCTTTGAGCGAGCTTTGGCCATGATTAAATTCATTATACCAATTTTTCACAGTGCTATAGGATCGTGCTTCATCGCCATACAAAGATTTAAGTTTATCAATGCACTCTTGTCGTGATAATCTACGTCGAAAGTTGTGAAAAATGATGGCACGAAAATGTTCACGAGTTAATTCCTTTTTTTTCTATATTAATTTTTTCAAGTCACTGTAAACAACATAAATAACGGTCGTAGGTCAAAACGTTTTGAGTACGATTATGCTTAAAAATGACAAACTTTCCAATGGAAATGTCAGATTGCACTTGGCAGCACTCAGTGTTGCCAGGCCAGAAATATATATAGCAGCCCTCGTATAATTCAAATATAGTTGGTGTATACATAGAAAGTGTTATAATGTCCTACAATGCCAACTCCTTAATCCCTGATTGTAATTTATTTATTTTTTTTTATAATAAAAACAATTTTTTTGGGAACTCAAAATAAATATAAGCTAAATTTTTTAAACGAATGGTATTTTTTCTTCGCCCAGCTTTGACGTTTCTGACATTACAATGCGGGATACATAAACCAGAAAAAAATTTTCATTTGTTACGTTTTTATAAAAAGATATGACATTCGTCTTTCAAAAACCCAAAAATGAAAAACGGTAACGTTTTTGTTCGTCTAAACAGCAAGTTGTGTTCTGTAAACTGTCTGTAAGGCGATCGGGAATTGAAATATTAAAAAACAAATGTGTATGTCATTGACTTTTATTGGGTTTAAAAATTTTAGTATGTGCTGAAAGATCTCTTTAAAAGCTTTCTAATGATACCCATATTGATATCTTAAAAAATATGACGCACAATCGTTCTATTCTATGAAAAGTTCAGAGGCTCATAACTTGGAAAATATAGGCAAGAACCAGCTTTTACACTTAATGTTTTTTTTTTCTTATTTTTTAATTCTCTATCGCTCCATATATTTTTGGGTTTTGGAATTACTTCACTGTTACAAATGATATGAAAAAATTAGAGGCAGGCATGGTGTTTTGCCTGCTACCTCGAGGGACATGGACCGATCCTGATGATTTTCAATAGCAAAATTTGCGATTGCCGTACTTAAATTTTCTATAGCCGATCTAGTGTCTTGGCAAAGTTGATTTCAACACTAACACGAATGGACAGACGGACATCGCTTAATCGACTTCGCTATGAATAAGGATGTGATAAATGGTATGGACGTTTTTTATTCGCGTTAAAAAATATTAAGTTTAAATGTTTTTTTGACCTTTATTCTTTTCTTTATTCTTTTCTTTTTAATAAAGCACTAGGTCAGGTTTAAAATAATAAAAATATTGTTTTTTATTTATTTTTTCAATATTTCGCCACACCGTTGGGTGGCATCTTCAGGAAACAGGAAACAAATTTATTAAAATTAAGTTATTTCAAATACAAATTATTAATTCATATGAAAAAATTTGTCAAACGAACTCAAAAAATTTTTTCAAAAAACAAAGACAAAAAATTCAAACATGTTATACATAAACATACATATAAAAAATTTTCAATACTCAAAATACATTGAAACTTTTAAAAATTTTCAAAACATTTAAATTATAAAAAAAACACAATATACATATGTATACAAACACAAAAATTTTTATTTGATAAAAATGTTACAAATAATTAAGTTAGTTACATTGTAACGTTTACTATTTTTTATGAACCAAATGTCTATAACAATGTGCAACATTATCAGTATCAGCTTTAAAGTTTATTCTTTTTGTTGTTGGAAGTTTAATTATTTGTAACATCTCTAACATATACCGACGTTTATAATTATTTTCAATATTTAAAACTGATGCATCTTCAAAGTTAGGATGATGATTTAGACTCGCACAATGGGTATTTTCAAAGAGAGCTGATGATGATTGAATATGAATTAAGAAAACTGTTTTCAAGAGAACAAATGGAAAGATTTTTGCAGTTTGAGGACAGATTAGGAGCTGCTTTTAAAATTAAGGTAAATAATATTCATAAAAAGAAATTTGACTGTTTAAGAGAGTTACAAAGGAGAGAGTTAGGTATTGAATTTAACAATAAGTGGTTTGTCAATAAGACTAAGTTAGATATTCCAGATGAGGTTCAGTGGATTTTTTCATTAGGGCATAAGCATGCTTTGCCAATTAAGAGAGAAGATTTTCCCGTTTTAAAAATGGTAGCGGACGGAGAAGATTTTGTACAAACATTAAAAACAAAAGAAGAACAGGAAATAGCTAGGACTAAATTAACTTCAATAATTGATAATCACTTAAATAAATTAAAACTAACTAATAGAGATAGATTCATGTTGGAGCATGTGAAAAAGGCTGAGAAATTTTTAAGAAGAAATAAAGACATACTTATTTTGAGAGCAGATAAAGGTAACACTACAGTAGCTATAAGTAAAACTGATTATGATTTAAGAATTAACAATATTGTAGGGGATGTTACTAACTATAAGTTAACAAATAAAGATCCAACAACAAAATTGCAAAAAATAAATAATGTCTTAGTAGAAGAACTTTTTAAGCAAAAAATTATTACTATTTTAGAAAAAAACAGACTTAAAACAAATGTTGCTACAGCTCCTAGGTTATATGGATTACCTAAAATTCATAAAGAGAATTTTCCTTTAAGACCCATTTTTTCTTTTATTAATTCTCCATCTTATGAATTGTGTAAATATATTACAATAATATTGAGGAAGATTACAGAGAATTCTAAATATAATGTTAAGAACTCAATAGAATTTAAGGAAAGGATAAGGAACCAGTGTATTCAGAATGAGGAAAAGTTAGTTTCATTTGATGTAGTATCATTATTTCCGAGTATACCTGTTGACTTAGCGATGAATATAATAGAAGAAAAATGGAACGTGATACAGGGATATACTGGAATGGAGAAATGTTTATTTTTACGGATTTTAAAATTTTGCATATTAGATAATAGATATTTTCAATATAATAATAACATATATTTGCAACAAAAAGGACTTCCAATGGGATCCCCAGCCTCTCCAATTGTGGCAGACATTGTTATGGAGAAATTATTAGACATCTGCATTGAAGAACTTAGTATTAAACCAAAATTAATGACTAAATATGTAGATGATTTGTTTTGTATTGTTTCGGAAACTGGAATCGAAAATATGCTGGAAACATTTAATAAATTTAATAGTTGCATAAAATTCACAATAGAAATAGAACGCGATTTTAAACTTCCCTATTTAGATACGTTAGTAATAAGGAGAGGTAATAAACTAAAAATGGATTGGTATCAAAAGCCGACAGCCTCCGGAAGAATTATTAATTTTTATTCCAAACACAACAAAGGAATAATTATTAATACAGGCAAAAATTTGATAGAAAAAGTATTTAAGATAAGTGATAAGGAATTTCACAAGATAAATAAAGATAAAGTTATAAAGATACTAACCGATAATAATTTTCCAATACAATTAATAAAGAGTTTGTTTAAACAAATTAGGTACGGAAGAGCATGTAACACAAGAAGTGTGATAGAAACAAAAGTTTACAAGTCTTTAATTTATGTACCAGAATTAGCAGAAAGAATAGAAAAAGCAAAAATTTTCGATTCGGAAAAATATAAAATGGCTTACAAAACTTTTAATACTTTAAACAGATTATTTAGTAAAACAAAAGATAAAATACAAAAATGGAACTTGTCTAATGTAGTATATAAAATACCTTGTAATGGTAATGATAGTGAAAATTGTAATAAAGTATATGTAGGTACAACAAAGAATAAACTTAAAACTAGAATAGCTGGACATAAATCTGATCAAAGATATAGAGACGTAAATAATACTCAAAAAACTGCATTATCTTCCCATTGTGCGAGTCTAAATCATCATCCTAACTTTGAAGATGCATCAGTTTTAAATATTGAAAATAATTATAAACGTCGGTATATGTTAGAGATGTTACAAATAATTAAACTTCCAACAACAAAAAGAATAAACTTTAAAGCTGATACTGATAATGTTGCACATTGTTATAGACATTTGGTTCATAAAAAATAGTAAACGTTACAATGTAACTAACTTAATTATTTGTAACATTTTTATCAAATAAAAATTTTTGTGTTTGTATACATATGTATATTGTGTTTTTTTTATAATTTAAATGTTTTGAAAATTTTTAAAAGTTTCAATGTATTTTGAGTATTGAAAATTTTTTATATGTATGTTTATGTATAACATGTTTGAATTTTTTGTCTTTGTTTTTTGAAAAAATTTTTTGAGTTCGTTTGACAAATTTTTTCATATGAATTAATAATTTGTATTTGAAATAACTTAATTTTAATAAATTTGTTTCCTGTTTCCTGAAGATGCCACCCAACGGTGTGGCGAAATATTGAAAAAATAAATAAAAAACAATATTTTTATTATTTTAAACCTGACCTAGTGCTTTATTAAAAAGAAAAGAATAAAGTTAAAAAATATTATTTGATACAAAAAAAATTTTTTTTGTTCAATTCCTCAAATATTTTTCTTAAAAATAGTAATTTTAGAAAATTAGCCATACTGACCGAATTTCTTTAATATGACCTCTCATCGCTACGTTACTCCATATGTTATTAATATGATGAATGAAAAAAAATAATTAAATTTTAAAAATAAAAAAATTTATTATTCTTTCATTTCACTCGCGGTCGTTATCAAGAGGTTTTGTTCAAACAATTTTCGATTGGAAATTATTACTGTTTAAAAAAAACATTAAAAATATTTCAATTATTAAATGTTAATGTTTTTCAAACTTTATAATTAATTCAGTGTAAAATAGTGAATTCAGAAAATAGGAAATAAAATTATTAAAAAAATATTTTCTTTTCAAAAACAAAAATTTATTCAATTGAAAAAATTAAAAAAATGTGAAGTTAATTTGACGAAATTTGAGTTAATTTGACAAATTTTTTAAATTTCTTCAATTGAAATAATTTTTGTTTTTGAAAAAAAAAAATAATTTTTAATAATTTTGTTTCTTGTTTTCTGTTCCCTGAAGATGCCGCCCAACGGCGTGGCGAAATATTGAAAGAAAAAATAATAAATAATAAACAATATTTTCATTTTAAAACTAACCTAGTGCTTGTTAAACTAGAAAATAAAATATTTCTATTATTGTAGAATAGAAAAAAATATTTATGTGTTGAAAAACACTCAATTTTTTTGAGTTATTTCTATACAAACTTTCCAGACGAGTTGATCGCTTGAAATACAGAAACATCACATTAAATTATCTCTTCTCAATGAAATTTCTTAATTTAAACGATTTTTTTTAATTCTACGTGACTTTATTCAGTTTAGAAAACCCATGTCCTGTTTTAATAAATTATTTAGTTTAGTACTGCAAAATTTCTCCAAGCCAACATGTCCTCAATAAAAAAAATATTTTGAAAAATAAAGCACTTCAACTGCCAACCTATTTCATACGTTATACTTCTTACTAAAATTTAAAGTAAATGTTTAATACATTTCTTACAAAGTGTTAATTTGAATTAATTCTGCTTAATATAATTTAACTCATTTAATTGTTTTTATCTTAAGATTTCATGAAATTTTTTCGTTAATATTACCTGTCATATTGGGTGTTCTGAAAGAGAGCTATTTACAGGAAAGACCTCTAAAAGAAGATGATTCCAAATACGAACTGTTCGGCTAAAAAAAACGAAAAACTAATAAGGCACAAATGGATAAGCTCTTAATTAAAAGCGTGTTCTACTCAAAGACATGCGAATATCAGGAACGCTTTTTCTAAACTCAATTAAACACATTCCATTGCAGTATCAATAAAACGGCGAAAAACAACTCTCGAGTCAGAAGAGTTGGCTACACTACCGTCACTCTTGGCCTCTTCGTCCTTTCCTGCACGTGATTGACTTTGGAGCACTTTTCCATATATGAAAGTTGTATTCCATTATTGGCAAAATTATTTTTTTTAAGTTATAATGCTTTATTTCCACTCTAAAATATTTTATAGAAATAAATTATTTTATTACTGTTTTTTATATATTTTTTTTATTTTGTGCTAAAAGTGCTATATTTATTGTAAAATAGTGGTTTTTTTTATTGTTATTGTTGGCAATTAAAAACAATTTTTTTATAGAAAAATAAATCGAGCAAAATCGTATATAATACACGGCCATACAGAATCTTACACACCCTTCATTGTAGTGCATTTATTTATTGTGTTGGTTTTAAATTTTCCAACTTTATTTTAATTCTTACCTTCACTCAATTACAACTTGTTGTATGTGTGTTAAATTGTAGGATGCTATAATAAATTTTAAGGAAATTTTTTTCTTAAAAAGTTAAAAATTTTGAGGTGTCGAACAATAGAAACGTATGACATTTTCACAACCACCTTGGCTGTGATATATACAACCCTTAACTTATAATAGTTCGCAAGTTTAAACGATATTTTTAGTTTTTTAGGATTTTTTATTAAATCTTATTCTTTAAAATTTCATTAAAAATATTAGAAACAATTATTTAAAATGAACTAAAGATTTTTGTCTGAACAATAAAGGGAAAGGAAAAAAACAAAGTTGAAGTAAAAACAACAATAGTAAACTTTGATTTTACTTTTCTTTATCCACTAACTTTTTTTTCAGCTCTTTTTATACGTTTTAAAAATGTTGAAAAATAAAAACTGCAAATAAAACATCACAAAACACTGATATTTAATTTTTTCTCAATGAACAGGCACTTGCAATAATTTAATAATTAAAAATTAAAACACGGTAACGAAATGGCCATCGAGACGTGCTTTCACCTCCAATAATCAATATCGGGAAAGTAGCATAATAATTTTAAAGTTTAATTAATTTAATTTAATATTTCCGTCGAATTTTTATACCCATCGATGACCACTTTTGCTTGCTTTAGGGTATTTTTTTTTTTTGTTTAAATTGTTGATCGCAAATTATCTGACTTATCCTAATTAGTTTTGAACTTAAAGATTTGCAATTTATTTTTTTTTTTTATTGATAAACTTAAGACATTAAAAAAAAACTGGAAAGGAAGAAGATTATCCAGATGAAATGTCCAAATTAGGAGATCAAATGGCCTGGAAATTGGTTTCTCAATATCTTAACTGTTGCGTGAACGGTTTCTCCATTTAGGTAAAAGGAACAATGTGCGTTCCCGTTTGAAGGAAAAACTCGTTTCAAATATGGTAGAAAGTGTTGCGCTGTTTCCACCAGCCTCCTAAAAAACAAAAGAAACAATCAATTGTTCATTGCAAAGGCATCACAAAATAGTAACTTTGAGGAAATGCAAAAATGACTCTTCGTGTATAGCAGGTTTATGGGTCTGTAATTTGTAAGTTTTTATAAACTTTGAAGTTTTTGGCGAGATTTTTTTAGTATTTTTTATTCTTTTTTTTTTTTTTTGGTTTAAGTAAAAATTTTTTGTTCAAAATTCACCTTTTTAGTGAAAATAAAATATTTTCGTGAAATTAAGTTTTCTACTAAAAAATTAACATTGTGAAGTCAGATCACGAAAATAAATATTCTGGAAAGTAAAAACAATTTTCATTCTGTGGTGAAGACTATTAAAATACAAATTATTATTATTTTTTTTATTAATTTATTTTTTGTTAAACAGGCTTAAAATATACTGGACCATGTATAAAATATACTGAATAGAAGCTTAACAGCATAAAGTGATTTAATGTTACAAATTTTTGTTTAGTTTGAGTTTTTTATTGTTAAATAAGCTGACGTTTTTATTTATTTCCTAACTTTACTAGCGTTTTATGATTATTTTTATTATAAATTTATTGTTTTTCAGTTATTCTAAAATTGAAACTGCGTGCTTGATTGAAATAACAGCCGTAAATGAACCGACAATTAAACTGACAAACGCTTACCAGCATCAAAATAATTAATGTCTGCACAAATAATTGCTGTTTTATTTTTTCATAACAAATTACTAAAAAACATACAACAAACAATAAAAAATTACATTAAATAACTTAAAATACAACTATTAACCCCATAAATTAAAGTATGACTGTAATGATTAAAACAAAAATTTTGTTTTTTATGTCAGATGTTGTTGCTGCCGCCAAATGGTAGTAAAGTTAGCAATACCTTCTGGCAGCAATCCAATCAAATATTTAACTCATTCGTTTAACAACAACAAATGCTTGAGAGTTAAAAATACAAACATGTTGCATTTAAAAAAATGATTCACTCTTTTAGAGTGCGGTTTTTTTAAGGATTTGTTATGGTGAATCGAATGAACGTCTTAATGCAAGAAAATAAAGATTGTGTTTGTTTTCGATATTCAATAGCATGGAACACCCAGAAGTTAAATTCGCTATGAGCGTAAAGAGAGGTGTTTATTATTTTTACTTTAAGAAAAACAAAACAAAATACAAAAGAAAAATTAGGGTAAAAATTGTTTAAAAAAATTTTCACATGAATTATTATTTTTATTCTGTAACAAAATTGTTTCATTAAAAAAGAAATAAACAGCCAGTGACGACGGTCTTCACCGAAAGGTATGACAACAGTAAAAAAGAAATCATTTAACAATGAATTTGAAATAATTATGTTAGCAGCCTTTATACAAAAAAAAAAAAAAAAATAAATAAATAAATAATAACAGTTGTCTGTTGTAACAATATTAAATGGAGTTTAATTAGAACAAAAGCACACGTCTGCCATTATAAATAAATTTCCTACATTTTTGAAACCATTAACTAAATAATTTTCTAACAATTTCTATTCTTTTCTTTGACCATGAAAAACAAAATAACGAAATTATATGCCATTAAAGCGCTGAAAAAAAGAACTTCTTTATAGATTTTTTTTTATTCGTGCAAGGGAAAATTATTGGATACAAAATAATAATTTCTGTAATTAGCGTTAACGATTTTAACAATCAAACCACGCATTTATTCTATTTTAATTTAGTATTAGTTAGCATACAGGGTGGTACGCATAAGTGTTATTTACAAGCATAAAGAAATAAATCAGTTTTACAGCAGCTTTTTAACTTTTCAAAAGTTTTCATGAAGTTTGTCGACGTGTTAATAACCCAGAGTCTGATCGAATAATTGGACTCTTGATGATGGATAGCGGAACATACCAGGAGCCGAGGGCGCTGTAATATTTTAAATGTGTAACTTTTTCTTTAAAATTAAAATAATTTTTAATTATTTAAAATCTCTTCTCATACTTCTGTTTATCAGAAAAAAAAACGAAAATTAGTTAATATATTGGCTTTCAGGTATCATTTGGCGGAGGTGGGAGCCTGACTTTCTCGCGGTGATGGTCAAAAAGAACGCCTAGAAAGTTGTCTTCATTGGGATGCTGGCTACATAACGTCAATTATGTGTAACCAGAATAACGGTTAGTCTCTAGTATGCCAGCCTCTAGCTTAAACACCGATTTTTTTGGTTAAAACGCAGGTCAAACTTCCCTCTCCAAAATTAATTGGACTCAGATGTAAACAGCAACAAAAGTCAGATGTAAATAAAAGTAAAAGTGGGTAGAAGGGCCTGTTGCTGCAGAAACTTCAAATGATACAACTCAAAAAGGATGTTAAGATGATCGTGTTCGAATGTTTGGCATGAATGATGACAAGAGCAGCAGCAAACGTGTTGTGGGCGTTAGTCCTTAACAACTGCTACAAATTAGGCGTTACCCTGTAAGCCAGTTGATAGCCGGTTTCACTATTAAGAAATAAATGTTTTGTACTGTATGGCGAAGTATTTCAAAGAGTATGGGCGCGCAACAGTATTTCCCAGTTATTACATTTATAATTCTTTGGATGTATAAAAATCATTTTTAAGGTTTCAACAAAAATTTCAAGTTTTAATAATTTACCTTAAAGTCGGCAATAAGTCAAGACAATTGAAACGATGAATATGTAACATTCTAAAATATTTTTACTTGAATGACAAAATAGTTGATAAGATTTACAAAAAGTGCAAACTAAAGGGTTCACAACTTTTTTTACTTTACTTTCTTTTAATACTAAGTTTTTTTAAATTAAGATTCATTTTAATTAAAAAAAAAACACATCCATAAAATTTTCTCTTTAAGTATTTCAATGTAAGCGACAACACCAGGCCACCTTAAAGTTAAATATTTTTTGTTTTTGAATTCATTTTTTTTTAATATTTTTTTATTACAATTCCCACTCATTTTGTTTAGTTTTGATAAATTAATTTCTCATTTATTAAAGTAACTTTTTTTCATTTTACTTCCTTTTAGACTAAATTATCAAAAAATAAACTCCATTTTTTGGGTGGCTTTTGTAATAAAAATGGTTTCTTAATTGTTAATAATAAGATGGAGCTGGTAATTTTTTGTTTCTTGTTTTTTGTGTATTTTTACGTGATTAGTGTGGTGTGGCACTGCTGTTAAAGTTTCATTAAATCGACTCACCTATAATTGCATTTTAAGTTTGATTATGTTTTGTTATTAACAACTAAAACCACAAAAAATAGAAATGATTTTTTGTTTATTACAGTTGAAATATTAAACAATGCAACAACAATTGATTACATTTAATTAGAATTTAATTGAATAAAGTTATTAAATACTGGAGGCTATTTCCACTAAAACGGAACAGAAGTGTTCTTGATTGGAATTTTATCAAAATAAATATTCACGAAGTCATATTTTTAATTGGTGAATAAATGTTGAAGGCAACATGTACAGAAAAAATTATAGAAATTTTTGTTTGATTTTCTATAAGTGATGCTTAGAAAAAATTTAAAAAAAGCCTAGCGTGAGTTATATGTCGAGCCCAAAAATTTAAAATATTTAGACACGATCTCCAAATCGAAAATATTTTTATAAAGACTTTGCAGATAAAAAATTCTTCTTTTAAACATTCCCGTCTCGACTGACAGTAATTACGTCAACAATAGGACAACACTAGTCATAATATAGGATTTAGGTAACACGAATACATAATTCTCGAGTATTCTTAAATCTAGTTATTTTGTGAATATGTTAAGAAGGTGTAAAAACGATTCTATTTTTTATTATATTTTTGTGGAAGTAACCTAAAAAGATATAAACGAAATATCTCTAAAATTGTGTTAAAGAGTTATTACCATTATTTTGGTTTTGCTGCAGGAAATGCTTTGAAAAATTGTTTAGGGTTTTTTTGTATCAAAAACAAAGATTTCTTAAAATAATTAATGCGAAGATAAGAAAAGATATTTGCGTTGGACCCCAAAAAAAGGATTTAATCAATCAAATATTTTAAGAAATTTAGATAATTTGAAAAAAAAAATACCATGAGTGTCCTTTTTAAACCGTTGTTGTATATTCTATCACAAATAATTTGCAACATGTTACTGATACTCCATTACACATGGCTTTTTTCCACAGAATTTGAAAGCTGTAGGCAATGAATAAGTTTTGCAGTTAAAAATACTTTTTCAAAGATAATTGAATCAAAAGATATTGAAAGATTATTTGTAAATAAAGAAAAGAAAACAATCAGCTGCTCAATTTTTCAGAAGTTCAAGAAGTTCACTTTGTCAAGGCATTAGGTGAGCTAGTTTCGAAAATGTTGTTCTTAAAAATTAGCAAGATCAGTACAGGTTCTTCGAGGCAGAAAATGGGGGTGATGGAGGGTAAAAAATAATTAAGAAAATAGCAAGTAAAAAATTATCACTCGTCTATATTTTCCGAGTTATAGGCCCCTGAACTTTTTATAGAAAGTGCGATTATGCGCCATATTTTTTAAGATAATAATATGGGCTTTTGAAGAGATCTCTTAGGAAATACTAAAATTTTTAAAATGCTTAACCCATTAAGAGGCAATGAGATTTTTTAATGCAAAATTATATTTAGTACTTACTTTTTTCTTTTAATTCTCTTGATTCACTAAACTAGATTTACATACATGGTGAAGGATATATAAGATTGTTATTTTTAATGAAAAATAAAACAAAAACAAAAAAACACTAGCAGAATGAAATGAAGCATTTTCTAGATCGCTATATCCGTCTTTAGTACATGCATATTGTCGTAAGAGAAGCATAAATTCGAATGTGAAGTAAAAAAATAAAAATACAATTACATTCGTTACCAAACCGACGAAATGAAATATAAATATATGTGACAATTAATGAAGAGAACTACAAACAAATGTTTGGGTTGTGTGTGGCCTTTGTCTAACCATTTTCTTGTTTATAAAATTATTTGGTTAAATAGATGATGCGTACGCAACCTAAATAAGATAGATACGAGGAAAAAGTTATAACAAACATTCTTAAATAATTTTTTTTTTCATCAAATTAGAAATTAAAACATTCGTAAGCTAAAGCCGCAGTAAATTTGTTAATTTGATTTTCAATTGAAACTATCTGATGTGTGTGTATTAAAATCTTCGGTAATGCACTTTTTGGATCACTACATTCTTGTTAAACATTCTTTACAATTCTTCACGAAGTTGAGCCCAACAAAAGAATATCAATTCAATCATAAAATAGTTAAAAAAAATACAATTTCAAAAGTAGAAAAAACTTTAATGTAAAAAAATCTGATCTAAATACCGGCTGGAATAATATGAGTATGTCTCTTGTGGAAAAATAAAGAAGAAGGAAGATATATTTAGTTTTATTTATTTTTATTTATTTTTATTTGTTTATTCTAGTTATAAATAAAATTTTTAATTTTTTAATGGACAAAAAATGGACAAAAACCAAAAAAAAAAAATAAAATAAATAAATAAAATAAAATCTTCAAATAAGAAATCTTATAACATCTTTATACAATAATCGATTGTGACAATAAATATATTTTTTTTTTTTGTAACAAATTGACCCAGCGGCATTTTGAATAAGTTTTCTTTTTATTTGTATGTTTTCTACAACATCAATTAAAATCTTTTTAAGTTAAGCTAAGCCCCGGCTTAAATCTCTTTAATTTTTATTTTTATTTGAGTAAAATTAATCCTCAATAAAAAAAGTAAATGTTTACCTGCCTACTTTAATACAACATTATTAATCGTCTTCATACCTTTTAAATCTACTGTGTGAATTTTCATAAAATTTTTGCGTGCAGTAAAACGATGTGTGCAGATTGTGTTTTGCTTGCTGTTGCTCTTTGTTGTTTCATGTATAATCTGAGGTGCTAAGAAGGTGTTGTTCTTTAGCGCCTTTGCTTCAAAGGATAATTACACCTTATCCAATAAACGAAAAAGCCGCAGCTTGATGCCTTTGTGTGATGTCGTTCTCTTTATTCTTTCTTTATCCATTAAGTCTGTCGGTCGGTGGTGTCGGTGTATTGTGAAACATAATAACAATCAATATCGGCACAATGAATAAAGAAACCTACAAATCTTTTAAAATAATTTACATCGTATTATTTCCTCCTTTTCTGTCTTTGTGTTTTAAATGCAAAGACTTGAAAAGAAAAGATACAATGGGCTGCTACTTACACACGTTTGGCACTACTGAGGTCAAGCTAACCATGATGAATTCTACTTTCATTCATCATCGCTGGCAAAAAGATGGGTAAGAATTTACTAAAGCCGCCGCCAATGGACCCACAAATATAAAAAACTGCCAATTTTTTATTTCTAAACGTTTGAGTTCAAATTGTTAAAAGGTAACACGGGATTAGAACACGTGTTAGATCATCTATCAGCAAATAAACAACAACAATAACTAGGAGTTTCCCAGCATTAAATCATACACAATAAAAGAAATTATTTTTTTATTCTCTATGAAAAGAAAAAAATTAAAAAATAATTTAATTGCTTTGCAATACCATCATCTCTGCCTCTCTTTTTGAACGAGCAATATTTAATTTATTTTGACAAATGACATTACAATACAACATTTCACATCTAATCGCCAGAGGTTGTCTTTAACAATAGTGTTGTGAACTTTAAATCATCCTTAAAATAAATAAATGAATATTTGTTGCTGTTACATTTTATTCTAAATTTGCCGCCAACAATCATTCGAACGATCGTCTGTTCCTTCCTAAATAATTGCATAATATTAGGCGCCACAGCATCATGCTTACATTTTTTGTTATTAAGTAAAGATCAAGCAAATAAAACGCACGTTTAAACGTGTTCTGCACCTCCTACTTCTCCCATAACATCCTCATTTGGCGATAATTCTTACTCTAATGTAGTAATTCATGAATGAATGGGTGAGTGTATACAGCTGCATCCGCATGCCACAATTTTAGTAATAGAATCATGAAGTCATAAAGTACACTGAAAGAATTAAATAGAAAATTAAAGAAATGATTTTTAAAGTCTCGAAAAGTAAACTTTAAAAATATAATAAGTCCTCGATCACAGGTTGACAACTCTAAACATGTTTTTTATACTTCACAGAAGATAAAATAAAAAACGTTATTACTTCGTTGCTAGTTAAGTTAGAAGTAAATTAAAAACAAAATTAATAGAGATATTTGTTGTGTAAGGAAAACAAAGCTATTGAAATTATTTTTCATTAAAACAAAAATTAAAATACAAAATAACAAACCCAGTTCGATTTTTTTGCATTTTTGGATTTAATTTAAGTAAAATAATATTTTGACGACACCTGATCAAGCTATCAAACTAATAAATTTTTTTATCACTTTTTGTGAAAATTTGTTAGCTTTGAAACTCTGCACAAAAAAAAAACATATGAATAATTTTTATTTCATTAAAAATTTTTTTGAAGTTAACTTTAAGTTTCATGATTGTTTTAATTGCTTTAATAAATGTTTTTGTTAAGTTTTCTTTTATTTCAATTCGTGTAAATCATTTTTTCTTTTAAATTCCATTATTGCAGGCATTTTTATCAAACCTGGGTCTGCTTTCCTCAAGTTAGTCAGAGCTTCAGGCCAAAAATTACCTAAAGTGTGATTTCAGCATAGCTGTGAAGATGTACATTTCATTTATGATCCAGTGCCGTATACCTTTGAGTCAGTATAAAATATAATTTTACAATTGCGTTATGTACAGGGGTGCCAGATAATTTTGATAAGAAATCAACATTTTTGCACAAAAAGAAAATCGGCAAATAATCGGAAAATTAAAAGTGCCCATTTAAAATTTAATTTAAAATATTTTTATTAACAAAGATAAAAACAAAACAGAGCAATTCAGTTGCGGATGCAGTTGTTTTTTTATATAAAGTTTTGACAATAAAAAACGTTGAACGAATCCGCATGAAAGTAGAATCTATTTTAATTTGAATGCGTTTTCTCTCAAACTCTCAATTTGAAATTTTTTCTCTTACAGCATATTGCCACAGTTTTAATGTTTTTCTAACAAAAAATACTATTTGTTAATATTTTTTGTAAATGACTACGAAAAAAGAAGAGAAAGAAAATGTACATTTAAAAAATTTTTTTTAAATATTTTTCAATAAAAAAGAATAAAAAAATTAGTAAACGAAAAATAAAAAATGACAATAAAATCCGCATCCGTCGCCGCAACTCATTTTATTTGTTTTTTCTCTGACATGCGGAATCCGTCGCCGCAACCGTAAGGTTGTATTTCCACTCTTAAGAAATATTAACAACATAAAAAATAACGTAAAATCAAAATCAAATCAAAATAACCGTCTTACAATTAAATTGTTTTCGTTATTGCTCTATTGGAAATAATCCAATATTGTCATATATTTTTGATCACTAGAGACACTTAAGGAAGTTTTAAAAAATATATTATAAGCTTCATTTTTTCTGGGATCTCTTCCATTTGATTTGAAGCCAAGATGCAGATTCACCATTAGTATTATTTATTTTTAATTTTATTGACAATTGCGCTGCTGGAACGTTTGCTTTCCATGTAATGTAATCTATCATAGACCGACTTAAAACAAAAGGAGGATTTCAATTCGACTGAATGATGCTTTTTTTATTTTGTGTCTCATTTCTAGATCGATTTTGAAAAAATTTTTTATATAAAAGGTGAGGATTACAGATTGGTCTCGTTTTAAAAACAGATCTTTATCATAAAAAGTAAAGGGTGTCCCAATACAACATACATTATTTACGTGTATTATAAACGGTAACCATAACGGCCTTATCCTTTGAACCGCTATAAACAGACGATGGAAATTTTCAAAGAACCTGATTGCTAAGTCTACTACAACAGCAAGTAAAAAATTTGAATTTTGGAAATTAATGGGTGCCCTACAGTTGAGGTAATTTGATGTATGTTGGCAAAATGTTGAACAGTTGAAGAAGTATGAAATTTAGAGATGGAATATAGGGGTGTCCCAATACTTAAAGTAATTTGATGAAGAACTATTTTAATATTATTTTGCAATTTTTAATAAATAATAAATACAATTTTAATTATTTTTATCTTAAATCATTTTCATAAATGGTTTATTTTTATTATTATAATGCAAATCACATTAAACTAATTTATTTTTAAGGAAAATTTTGTCATGTGTTCAAAAATCCATAAGAACAAAATTTCTGGGGCGGTCTAAAATTTTTTTTCGGGGTTTTTAGCTTTAAATTTCTACTTTGATAATTTATCGACTTTTATTTAATATTTCTGTGTAACAAAAATTTATTTTTTTGTTATTTTAACTTGCAGTTCATTATTTACTCTCAGTGTAGATGTCATATTTATGAAACTCTAACTAACAAATCAAATCCTAATATTCAGCAGGAGAAACATCAAAAACCATAAACACCACCTTCTTTCTATCTGTAACTTTATTTTATCGTTACGTTATTTTATTATTTCTCTTGGCTAAATGAAAACCAACAAAACGAAATTTGTTTTTACTAAAGCTTCTCTTTCCACTGCGATCGATTACCTACAGCAGCGTTTTATCGTTGGCAACAAACGTGATGCTGGCTGTTTCTTGCCAAAGTTGCTTGTGGTCCTGTGTGTTTTTTGTTCTTCATTCTAAATTTTTCTTATTTTCAATGTGTAGCATCATCATCATCTGTAACTTGAAGTTTTTGGGCATCGTTTGGGGTTAATAATGTATAGCGCCGCTAATTTCAAACTGTGCCATTTTATTGGTGCTGCTTTTAGTTTCTTGATTGGCACACGATTACTTTTGCTTGTTTAATGATCATTATTCTTTTTGATTGTAAAGAGTAACTTTATTTTCTTTAAACACCTAAAAAGGCGATTAGGGAACATAATTGTAGGACCTCCATAGATGTAAAATAAGTTAATTTTATTGATTGGTATTGCTGTTTGATGAGAATTTATTTATTTTCTATATTCAAGACTGCCCTACATTATTTTAATGTCTGGCATAAAGGTTGATATTTACGTTAGATTTTTTCTTCCCGCAGAAGAGCAAAATTGCCAATTTGCACAACTACTGCAAAATTGTTAGGGTATAAAATGACATTATAAAATTAAACAAAATGGTCAAACAGTTTATAAAAAATCAAACCAAATTGTACGGCAGAAAATGATTTCTTTTCTTTTTTCTCTGAATTGAAAAAGTTTGGTGGTTGAAGAAATTTAAAAGATAAAGATCGATTCGTTAAGTCGCATTTTTTAATCGTTGATTCATCACGGCTACTGAATAGTAACAATTTTATTTTCTGGGTAGTGAACTCATTATCTTATGCTTAACAAACAAGCTGACAACTCTACAAGCATAAGCTCATATTCAGTTTGCACAGACAACTTTTTTTTTGTGGTAGAAGTACAACTCATTCTCTGTTCATCGAACACGCAATAGAACATATTTTACGTGCAACACCGTAACATATGTAAATCTAGCTGTTACAGATAAGCAAAGGGTTTCATATGTTATTTATTATTATTTTTTTAACCTGAATTTTTTCTTAAAGCATTTTGAACTGATTGAGACCAAATTGTTAAGAAGCACTAATTTACGCACACATTTTCTACCTTTCATATTTACTTACAAATATCTAACTAACTGCTAGTTAAATTTTTGGTTAGTTCTTGTTATTATTATCACTTTTTTTTAATCTTCTGTTGGGAAGAAATTAATGAAATAAAAATAGATATAAAATGTTTTAAAATAATTATTTACAATTAATATTTTATTGCATTAAGAATAGGCTTACGATTTTGATTGACAGATTTTTTCAGCAATTTCGCCTGAACCAATTTCAAAATCCTCCAAAATAAAATAAATAAGAATTTGTATTGTATCTGCAAATTAAGTGAGAAATTTTTCACGTGGTAATAATACAATCGCATTGTAGTACTTACATAGAGTGAAGTGGAAGAAATATGAACATTTTTCACTACTTTATATTATAAAATTTGTGTAAAACAAAATGACTATAATATTGCCATGTAAGATATGAGATATTTCTCACTTAAGTTACAGAAACTAGGTATTGATTGTCGACGTAAGGGTTGTTGTCAGCTAGTATAATTGTGTTGAGTAATAATGGTTTCCTTTACGGCTTAGTATTCCTGCAGGTGGTTGTCTTAACTACTTTGTAAATATTAGTCATTCTAGCTGGCAGCATCCTTAGAAAAATTTGCAATATTAAGTAGTAATAAAAACAAGTATGAGTGCTATATTCGGCTATGCCGAATCATATATACCCTTTACCATGTATTAAAATCTACTGAAAATATTTTCTTATTTTTAATTCCCTATCACCCCACATATTTTTTTTTTTTTTTTTTGTGGTAGGAGTTATTTCAATGTTCAAAATGTAATAGCCCGCTGCTCCGAAGTACATGGACCAATTTTCTTGATTTACAGTATTATATTTTCGAAACTATGTCCGATTGATTGACGCATTAAAATTTTCTCTAGCTGATCTAGTGCCTTGGCAATGTTGATTTCAACCCGAATACGGATGGACAGATAGACAGCTGGATATCGCTCAATCGACTTCGCTATGCATAAGAAATGTTTATTGTAGAAATTGTAAACGGAATGAAAAATTTAAATAAAACCTTTTTCACCTGTGGTGAAGGATATAAAACACGAATCTGCGCAATTGACTTTGTTGGATATTAAATTGTTTCAATTACCATTATTGTCAAGATACAGTTGGCTAAGTTTATATCTATATAAAACTAAATATATTTAAAACAGACTATAGCCATTAAACGTTCAGTCAAGTCTTTTGTCAAAAATGTTTCCAAGATTTTGTGTCTTCTGTTTGATAACAATATTCTTTAAAATATTATAAATATTTAAATATTTTTTTTTAATTCCATTTACATTATTAAACTATTTAAACTTTGAAATTAATTAAAAAAATCTTATTCACACAATCCAGTGATAGTGTCATATTTGAAATTATAAATTAATTATAAATTTGCAAATCAATTAAATGCAATTAAGTGAGTTATTTGTTTCATTAAAAAATTCTATCAATGACGCGATTTAGGTTTCGCTAGATCGTTCAAGCAAGACATCTCCGCATTTCGCTTAAATGGGTATGTTTCAAAAATCCATTTTTGAAGAATCTAGCCTAAAGTTCAGGCTGATCTATTCCATATTAAGGCTCGAGTAGGCTGTGTCTAGTTGCCAAAAATCAGAGTTTTTGTAAACCGCACAAGGATGTCGCCTTTAGAAACTTTTAGTTATTTTTCTAACAAATAAAAGCCATTAAACAAAATAACTGTTTAATGAATTGGAAAGAATTAAAAAAAATGCTTTCAATTTGAAAATGTCATTATTAATTAGTCACGAATGTGAGATTGTGATAAAAATAAAAATCTAAATACACAAACATTTTTTAACAATCACGCATTTTATAAAAATTAATTTAAAAACTCATTAACACCACATATTATACGATTATTAATAAAACGATCACGATACTCGAATATTAAACAAAATATTTTTTTTTTAATTTTAAATTTAAAAAAAAAAATCACTTTGACATTAAAAACAGCTTTTTAAATAAATCATTTTCGTTATTATTTTTTTTTTCTTAAATTTTATAACTTTTTAAGCCGATACGATTATGATGACTTTGTTGTGTGTCATTAAAGCTGGCAAAACGCTGCTCGCTTTTGAGCATGTAGTTCATATTTTGTTGTAAATCATTGCTTTTTTATTTTATATTTGAAAATAATGCGTTATTATGGTTGTATTCAATAAGTTTTTAAAAATGTTTGCTTTTATTTGATAAACTTACATAAAGTATGATTTATGTTTTGGGGTTTTAAAGCGAAAAATAAATATTAACATCACAATACAAACATTTTAAACACTTAGTAGTTAATTAATAATATTTTATAAAATAACGAGGGCTGAAGAAGTTCATGTTCGTGAGGACTGCTTAATAGAACTAACATCTAAAAAGTAAGTGTTAGTAGAAGTGTAGTTAATGAAATATATTGACTTGAGTAGCCTAAGGTTATGGAATAGAAATCAACTATCGTTTTTTGAGTTCGAAATTTGAAATTAAATTTAATATTTGTTTTCTAATCCTTTTTATTAATTTTATTAATATTCTGGTTTTGAAACCACGTAATTTTTTTTAACTATCTTCTAAGATTTTGAGATTTGAAAGTTGAATATGAAATTCTAATTTTTGTACATTAAAGACCTGCAAAAAATCAATCAACTAAATCAATTGCAATCTTTATTGATTTAATTAATTTTTTTTTTAATTACTGACAACGTCAGTCTTTGATAACAAAGTTTTTTAAAATTAACAAATGTAATTTTTAATCAAAATCAGTTTTGCATTGTTTTTACTTCAGGGAGGTTGATTTTAAATTCGTATAATTTCGATAAAAATTTGATTCTAATAATTTTATTACAGTAAATGATTTCCAAAAAGTTTTCTTAAAATTAATAAAGTAATTCAGTTTGATTGAAATCACATTCATTTTAATGCCAGTTTATTATAAATTTTAACAGCACTTGCACATTTACAACGTTTAAACATTTTTTTCGTTATTTTCAAACACCAAAAATTCAAAATATTAATCGTTTTAACTCATTGCGGGCCTTCTTAATTTCAAAATTAAACCACGATTAATTTTGAATATAATTTCGAACATTTCTAGAAATAATATTTTTTAATTATTTTTTTTTTTCTTTTTTTCTTCATTTTGTACGGTCATATAATAAAAGGTGTCCTTTAATTTATGCAACAGTAGAGCCGCATATGAAACACATTTCTTTTCCTTAAGATTCTTATTTATTTATTAAATAGTAATGAAAATAGAAAAGCGTTTTGTGTTGAATAGTACATCGTACATACATACATCGGTCACCGGAAAACTCGTGTTCTTGTTTTTAAAAATTTCAAAGCCCATTTTGAAAACAGCTTGCAAAATTTTTTTGACTCAACGTTTTAAACTTTTTACTCTAAATTACCCAATTAGAATAAGTCTACTGGTCCTAAATCACAACATCCAGAGGACAGTAATGGCAACGAAAATAATTGCACGAACAAACGAAGTCTCGCTTAAGGCGGGGCGACATAGAATCCGTGATACGTTTCAATCTTAAATGCGATGATATTTGCAGGTTTGTTTGCGAAGATTCTAAACTCCAAATATTCCTATTTAAGGAAGTCCACTGGTCCTAAATCACAACATCCAGAGGACATTTATGAAAACGAAAATAATTGAACAAACAAGCGAAGTCGCACTATCTTAAGGTGGGGGCACATAGAATCCGTCGTACGTTATACTTATGATTATTAGCAAAATTTGTACGTCTTCGTGAACGTAAAGTACAAAAGTTGGACAACTTTTAACGTTCCATGAATACTTTTACCACCATCATTTGCTTCTTCTTCTTGCTGTGTTTTAATGAATTTTTTCTCCGTCAAAAAAGTACTCATTGTGTCAACCTCATTCTTCGTTACGTTGTTTTTAGTTGAATACGTTAAAATACAACGTCTGACGGATTCTATATGCCCTGGCCTTTAGTGATATCACATGACACCCGTCTAAATAGCATTTCACAGGGATAATATGAACTATGATACCAGTTCGAGATATCAGGCTTCGGGATTAGTTGGAAAATTAACAAAACCATCAAAGTTATAATTAAAGGAAAATCCAATGATTTCTCGATTAGTTTTTAGTTTTGTTGTTTCTGATTTACTACAGAAAAAATTATCGTCAATTCAAATCTTTATATGACGTCTTTACACTGAATCCTTTTTTTACAAAACTTAAAAGTTAACATCTCGAATACACAATTAATAATTCTAAAATAAAGTGAAGAAACAAAAAAAGGGATAAAATCTTTTAAAGCATTGGGAATACGAAATCAAAATTACCTAGCGGTGTGGCCATAATCTGACTGTGGTCTTACCACTAAGTGAAATACAAAGTGTCGACTAGTGCCCCTGTAGGCATAGCCAACAGAGTTGCAATTTCAAGAACATGGCTTTCAAGACCATGTTCTTCTCCTTGCTTAAGGGTAGGAGACTATCTAACCCCATCTGATGAATGCAATAGGACATTTGGAACGGTATCGCACCTTCCCTACGGACACTGACTTTTACCAGCAGCCACCAAGTGCACTCCGAATGGGCCTCACCTATAACCAGCTACAGAGGTAGTCAGCTATTTGTATGGGCTACCGGTTTACGTGGCTTCAGTCTCATTAAGAGCACTAGTTAGGCCTCCGACAAGTACCCAACTTGTCTATCCAGATTTGGTGTCTACACACCGAGGGACTGGTTCCCCCTATACTCCGAGATCTCCATTGTCTAAGCCTAAGTTGCCTCGACCAGACTTTTAGTACCCCGGGGGGGAGCATTGGGAATGTAAGTGTAATATTATTTCCAGCAAAATCCGAAGAATTTAACTTTACTGAAGTTTTTTGTTATTTGTGCCTTTTTTAAATGTCGCCAAAAAAAAACAATAGCTTAGTTTCAATGTAAGTTTATCTGGAGTTAAACATGATTTAATTTTACAAAACGTTTTCTTTTTAAAAGCATTTCTTCTTAATTTTGTTGT
Source organism: Cistogaster globosa (assembly GCA_937654795.1). NCBI lineage: Eukaryota > Metazoa > Arthropoda > Insecta > Diptera > Tachinidae > Cistogaster > Cistogaster globosa. Next base: position 6,985,527 of record OW569403.1, read on the forward strand.
TAACCCTCGTGCAAATCCATAAAAACGCTTACAAAATATAAAATTAATTTAAAATATGTAAATTAATGACTAAAAATTTTCAAATAAAATAAAAGAAATAAACTAAGAATTAATAAGATGATAAAGACAAATTAATTTTATCAAACGCAACAAACAGCTTGAAATGTATTTAAAAATAAATGAAATGATTTAATCCTTGATTCTACTCTCTGGACGTTGAAGTATTACATTTTAATAGTATTAATTAATGTGACGACCTACAGCAGACTTGTTTTATAAAAATCGAATACAAATGCTTAAAGAAAAAACAACAACAAATAAAAAATCAAAAATAAAAGAAATCAATTTATTTCACGCCTTTAACACAACAAAATTTCAAGAGTCGTATAAAAATTAAAGCCACAACTACAGATGCACAAAAATGCGGATACATTGTGAAATAATAACGATGATGATGATGATGATGTTGACGATGACTGTGTCCAAGCAACAAAAAACTTGGTGTTGTTTGGAAAATTTTTAAAACCTTTTAAAGATTTCAAGAGTGTGATCACATATTTTATTTGACTTTAACTTCTCATTCGTTAAATATGACGGTGGCGGCGGTGAACGGCTTAATTACAATGAAATGATTCTGTAGCCCAACACATTATTTAAAAAAGATATTTTTGGTTAAAGGATATAATCCACCAACAATGACCACCATCAAATTATGTTGCATCTAATATGTTTTAATAAAACAGAAAAAATAAATAAATAAAAATGTTGCACATCATGTTTTTTTTCCTTTAAAGTGATGGATTTCAGTTTGAGTATCTGTATCTGTGAAACGATGGCCAATGAAACGCAATTAAGTTTTTAGTTTTGTAATTTCTTACCAAAATTCCTTTTAAGGTTTCGTTCTGAAGACTAATGACTTTATTAAGATGATTTCTTTATTCAATAAACTAATTTAAAGGTGTTGCATTCAATCAGTTTTATACGAAGGTGTTGCTTTTTCTTCACTTTTTGAATTGAACACACACCGTGATTATGAATTTTGGGGAGAAAATGAAGTTCAAAATGAATGTTGGCTGTGAGAATATTATTAATTACTTTACGGCATCATAGAAATTAAAGGCAACCATAATTTTTCGGTTTCTTATCGCAGTAGAATCATATTTTATTTAAATTAAAGAAGGAAGGCCAATAAGGTGCTCGGATATGATAGAAGTACTTTAAACTGGATTGTTGCTTTAGTGACAGGTCATAGATATTTAAAGAATCATCTGGCCAGGATGGGGGCGGAAGAATATGGTGTAATTGCACAATGTGTCTAGAAGAGACTGAGACGATAGCGGGCATTGTGAGTAAATGTTCGGCTCTGGCTGGCATAAGATAGGACCACGGGCAAAAGCTTGCCGATTGTGGATGCCATGGGGGACTTAATTCTTGGACAAATTCTGGCAATAACAAGGGACTACTTAATGAGAAAAAAGTCCTACAGTTACCAGTGAACAATCTGAAATCACAAAGCCCCGGGTAAAGGCCTATAATCATTTAGGACGGTAGGGAGTCAAAAAGGAACTTATTAATGGAACGGTCTGATTCGTTATCCCCTCTATAATAATTAGAAAAGGTATCTAAAAAAGGAATCTTTTTACAAAAAGTTACTTTTGACAAAAAAAAATGTTTTCTTAAAAAATGTGTTCGTGAGAAGGTACTTTTATAAAACAATTTTTTTTAAAGGACCTCTGAAAATATGATTTTGAGAAAAATTACTTTTAGGAGTTTGAAAATAATTTTTAATTGGTACTTTTTTAAATACACTTTAAAAAATTTACTTCTTACCATAATTTTTTTAAAAGGTACCATTTCAAAAAAAAATTTTTTTTCGAAAAGTTGTTTTTTTAGATTTGCTATTTCAAAAGATGTATTCTTAAAAACAATTTTTTTTAGACGTATTTTTGTAAAAAATGTGTTCCTCAGAAGTTGCGTGCGCAAAATGGTACTTTTATAAAAACGTTCCATTAAAAAAGGACCTCTTGCAAAAATTGAAAATATTTTAAACAGTGTAAAATTGGTAATAGATAGTGATTTTGTGAGAAAGTACTTTTTGAGAGTTGAAAAACTATTTTTAAAAGGTACATTATATTTTAAAAATGTACCTTTTACTTAATGAAAGTTACTTTTTAAGAATATTTTTGAAAAGGTATCGTTAAAAAAATATTTAAAAAAATACTTTTACAAAGTTACTGTTTTAGGAGGAACATTCTTAAAAAAATTTTCTTTAAAACATAGTGTTGTACAAAAATATGTTGCTAAAAAGCTGCGTTTATAAAATGGTACTTTTATTAAAAAAAAAGCTTTAAAAAGGACCTCTACAAAAATTAATTTTTCTAAATTTATTACTTTTTTAATTTTTTTATTTATTATTAGTACTTATCCAGAAAAGTCCCTTGTATTAAAAAGTACTTTTTTAAAAAATAAATTTGTAAAATGTTTATTTCGAAAAAAAAAACTTTTCTATTAAAATACTTTTTGAATGCGTATTTTTTTAATCTACTTTTCAATACGTTTCTTTAAAGGTACGTTTTGAAACAAAATTCGTTTATTTTAAAGCTCATTTTTCAAATCTAGTATAAGTTTTGGAATCGTATAAAGTTTTTTTATAAGGAATTGAAAGTTCGTTACCAAAAAGGCAGTGGTCTTCTTCAGTATTCACCGCGTGCAGTAATAATAATTATTATTATAATCTTTAGGGCGTGGTTTTATACCAGATAATCTTATAAATATTAACTACCAATTGCTGCAAAAAAGTAAAATGTTCTTGGCTTGAAAAAATAAAGCTCGTGTCACATAATCATAATCATTAAATTTGATCTTATGACATAAATGCTAATTGAAAAACGACAAAACATGACAAGACATGATCATCTTGTGCAACAAATAAAAACGCCCTTTTAACATTTGACTTTTTATTGTCTGCAATGTGAACATAAATTTATAAATTCAAAAATTTGTATGAAGAAAAAGGTAAAAAGACATATTTAATATGCATGATCCATCTTCAGAACAAAAATGGGAAAAGGTTATAAAATTAAATGGCCAATGGCAGAAAAAACTTTAAAATTAAGTCCAACACACCCATAACATTTTGAAACATACTAAACACCAATATACAAAACACAATTGGGGACAATGAAAATCATATTGACAAATTGATTTGATATCAAAACGATTAAATATACAAACACACACATACATATAAAATAAAACGCAAACACACTCTCCCTCATACAATCATTTACTTTAAGATTCCTTGGCTTAGCAGGCTGGCTAACAAACGTTTAGCCTAACAAACTCCACCATATGATTTTTTTATTGTTAAAAATACCTGGTTTCATTAGTGGGGATATGAAGCCACCAACGATTTTTAATATACAACATACATTCAGTTTAGCCAAGTTGAATTTGTATTAATTTTAGGGAATGTTAAGTCATCATCATTATGTGCGTTCAACCTTAAGAGTTCATAAACTCATTCGTTCAAAAACTCATGCTGGCATAAATGCAATAAATACACCGGTGAAATATTAAGTGTTTGTCGTCAGTTGTATTCTTGCACGCAGCATAGTGACACTGTGTGACGAAATACCATTTGTGATTTTATCAAGTCATGGCCATTAAAGACAAGAAATAGCAGTGGCAGTATCAAAAAAAAAAATAAATATAAATATATGTGTGTGTGTTGTGTAAAAATATATGTTGGGTCAAATGACAGCCATTAACAGAACTTACGTGTCATAAAAGACAGCAAGTTAATTTTCACCAACAAATCTCTAACGTTTTATTATCAGCTTTATTATGCAGTTACGCTTGTTGTTGTTGTTTTTGTTGTTTGTTTTTATTATCATCATGACTAAACGTACAATAGCGAATTAGACAAACAACAAAAACTTGCTAAAGTTAATTCTTGTAATTACAAGTGTTTTTCTATTTAAGTTTCCGCTTCCGTTAAGATTGAACCGTTACTAAATTCCTTGGAGAAACTCATCTCGCTCTTCCCCTAATTTTTTTTTGTTTTAAACAACATACAGGTTGTTTTATTCACTTAAATCACTTAAAGCATCCCATCCACCATTCTGGTACTTTCTAGTACTTTTTTCTCCTTTTCGTTGTGTCACACAAGTGCGCGTGAAAAATACGATTATTTTTATTTGGCTGACTTTAATATTCATTAATTTAGCCCTCCACCCTCTTGTATTTGTCAAAAATTTATGCATTAGAATTAATTGGAAGAATGATTTTATTTTTATATTATTTTAAATTAATTTTCTGTTTAGATGCTGGAACTCTTATTTATTTCAGTTATTTATGTAGAACTACAGCTTTTAAGGTTATCTATTTGAAAAAAAAAAATATTCTTTGAATAATTTTAGTTATTTTAGGTGAAGAATATAAGAATTTTTATTCTTATCACCATTTGTTCAGAGTGGTAACACTTTCAAAACGCGATCTTCTAATTTATTTTTCGCTACATTTTTTTTATAATTGTTATTTATATATATGTGCTCGTCAATGCTTCAAAGAACATTTTGTAAATCGACAGTTGGATGCAGATTTTATTTTAGTGAAAAAAATCTTAAGTTGGGTCAGAAAAAATCTTGTCGATTTTTATTTTCATGGGAAATTTGTTCAATACAATTACAAATAAGTGTTATCCACGCAGAATTTATGTATTTGGCAAATAATTAAAAAGAGTTAAATAAATGAGCGAAACTAATGCCGTATGCGTAAGTTTTGCACTGATAAATTTGCTGCAATTTTATACTGAAAGCATTAAAGCTTTTTTTTTTTTGTTTTTGTTAATTGTTTCCAAAAATATTTTGAAGTACATTTGGAATCAACATATGCAGCCACTGCCTGATATTTCATCGCAATGAGAATACTTTTATTTTTCACCCGGCTCTCCAAACCAGTGGATCAGCGCTTGTAACAAGTTGATGCTTGATATTCATTGAAACAATAAAATTATTTTTTTTTAATGGACGATGCAAAAAAGGTTGTTAAGTGAAGAATAGTTTTTTGGAACTTTTTACCTTGTAAAGCATCATAGCCTTTTATTCTTCTTCAAATAATTGTCGCCTCGCTATTTAAAAAAGAAATAAACAATAAACAGGGCAACACTTCAGAATTCGAATATTCAAGAACAATATTTTTACTGAGTGTGGTTTTTTCTAGTTACTTCGATAAGTTACTAACTTTAATGTCTTCGCTTTTTTCGTTGCAGACTGAAGTGGTAAAATTTATTTATTAATTATTAAATTTATATATGAATTATTTTAAACTAACAGTTAGATTAAAAAAATCGTTACAAAAAAATACAAATTTCTAAATTGATAACACAGTCCTCAGATAATATTTTCAAAACAGACATTTTCATGTTAAAGATTCATTATGAAAAGAAAATTTAAAAGAAATTTATAAAATCAATTAACGCAGTAATTAATTCAACAAACTAAGTTCAAACATATGTTTGTTAAGCCAAATATTATTTATAATTTTTTAAGCGCTTAACCTTAATTAGCTCATACACAAGCTTGTGGATCACTCAACTCTTTCGTGGATTTTTTGCTTTATATCTGTTGATATGAAGTTTTATTGATAAATTATTTAAGATACGTCATGAAATTGATTTATCAAAAATATATCATTATTTTCTTTAGTTAGGCTTAAGTTCATTAATCATTGTGATTATTAATGAAGAAAACTAAAAATTAATATACAAACAGAATGAAGTGCGGTTTTTACTTCAATACAATGATGTCAGATGTAGGAATTTTCCCCTTTTTGTAGTGATTTTTCTTCAAAATTTTGAAAAACAGATTTTCCTTTTCAAGCTAAATATAGATAATGTTTTAATTTGTTTTTTTTTTTTTTTTCTTAAATACTCTTTAAATTATAAGAAATAAATAAATATATTCAAAATATTTAGCATTCTCAACTTATTAAAAGAGAACCCGCACAAATAAATTTTCACCAATCTGGTATCATCAAAAAAATCATCACTAAACACTAAAAAGCAGTTTTCTAGAAGTAAAAAAATAAAAAAATAATTAAAATAATTTCTTAATAAAAATAATTCTCTTAGTTTTTATTTAACTTTTGTAATATTTTTTTTTTTGCAAATATTTTTTTTTTCTGAAAATAAAGATATTAAAATATTTTTGATATTTCCTATACCCATGCATGTTTGTGTCTTTGTACAAACTTTTTTAAAGGTTAATAAAACTTGCTTTTGTTTAAAAAATTATTACCGTTTTATAAAAAATATTAAACTGATGACGTATTGAAAAAACTGGTAGTAGTGAAAAAAATTTAATGTAGAGAAAAAAAGGGAATTTTCGGGAGACACGTGGGGATTTTTAAAATTATAATTTTACATTAATTCACTGTCAACTACTTATCGTAGAGAAATATATATTTAAAATTAGGGACGCAACTTATAGTTTTCCGATATATCGATATCGGCGATATTTTACTGTCGATACTTTTTATATTTCTCTTTAGAGTTTTTTTTTTTTTGAACAAAATGTTCAATTCTCAACTATTTTTTTTTTTGCACGACAGCTATGAGAAATAACATATTAAAAGCAGAACATAAAATTTAAATGAGTTCTGTCGCATCTAAGAGACTAATTTCCGCTGCAGGTTTGCTTTAAACTCATTTGAGAAATCGTCTATCTTCGCAAAATTTAAGAATACTTTGTTTTTTAAACAAAAATTCTATTAATATCATTTTTAAATATTAATCTTTTTCAGTGTTGTTCTTATAATTTTAATTTAATTTTACCATGATCTCGAATTCAATTTGTTGTCTTTTAAATCTTATTAATATCAATTTTAAATCTTGAGCCAATCTAAACTGAATGCCATCGTTTATTTTAAAAAATCATAAATATTGCAGACGTTTTGTAGTTTGAAAATTTGAATTTTAAAAACTGAGATGTATTAAAAATTTGCATGATTTGAATGGCTCATTAACAAACACTGTTATTTTGTATAATAGAAGAATTACTCTACTTAAGTTTTAATAATAATTTTTACTTGAGCTCAATTTTAATATGCGTATCGGTATCGGCGATATTTATTTTTGAGAATCGGTATCAGTATCGCATCGGCGAAATGGCGTATCGTTACATCCCTATTTAAAATACAGTGAAATTTCTTATGTCTCATGCATTTAAACTGCTGGTATCTAAGTTGAATGGAACCTGAGCCGTATTGAAAAATATAAACTGATGCCTATTATTCTTTTTAATTGATAGAAAACTCTACATCTTTAAAGGAACTTTTTTCATACAGAATAAATTGAAAAGTCACCAGGCTTGAGATAATTGGCTAAGGTGCTATTTACTTATCCTCTTAGATAAAATTTTACTATTGTAAATGATTTCTCTTTTTTCTTCTTAATTTTCAAAATAAATTTATTTAGCAAAGAGAAGACAAGTTTTTATGATACAAATGTCTCTACCATCCTGTTGTAATTCTTGTAAATTATTATTTTTAATTTCCTTTTTACTCTCCATATAAAAATATAATTTCAGATATTAAATAAATGATTTGCAAACATTTTCTGCAAATATATATTTGTGTAAATATTAAACTGATGGCCTTAATTACAAGACAACCATTTATTTATAAAATAAAATATTATTTGTGTGGCATTCATTCATTGCATTTCATTCGAATATCTATCCATTAATTAAGATAAAATAATAAAATTATAGCTTCACAAAATACTCGTATTAACAATATGAACTGTGATCCTGTAATATTATGGCCGTTTATACGCTGTTCCCGATATATTTGCAAAAATATTAATTGCAGTTTGGCTGTAAAGCAAACAAACATGTTTATTATGCCGCATACTGCCTGATGCATGTGTGGCAACATCAGCATATGCCATCAACTAGTTGACGTTTATAAATGTTAATTTTATTTGCTCTTTGTAAATGTATATTTAAGAGGAGTTGGCATGTTTAAATGAAAGAGTGTACTGTGACTGCCTGTACTTATGTTTGCATGTATTAATGCTGCATTATGAAAACATGATCAATACTTAATGATCGATACTGAATATTTTTTTCGAGTTGTATTAAAATCATATTAAGCACGCGTTTAACCTACAATACATACGCGACTAATTGCAGCAGATTATATGCTACAACTGCAACATTTCGCTAAGCGAGTTAAATGCCAACAATTGGAAAAGACAGCAGACAGAATATTGCCAACAATCAAGTTGGCAACAAATGACCGTATAAAAACCTGTAGCATGCAATTATAGTCCTCATTTGTTTTGCAATGAACAAATTTGAAAATTTGGTCGACTACACAAACTTTCCTATCTGCCCTATTTATAGAGAAAAGTATTCCAAGTTTAAAATTAGTTAGACTCATGCACTGAGAATTTCGTGGCACATCTAAGGCACCCCTATATTTTTAATTTTGATTTTTTTTTTTTTTTTTTTTTTTGTTTGTCAGTTATATTTGCCGACCTCTTACGATTCGCAAGTTAAGAACATTTACTTCAAGTTCAGGGAAACAGAGAGGCAGATATTTAGCGATACAACTAGCGTTTCGTTCCTGTTTATTTTTTGGGCTCGGGACCCTAAAAATTATTGGAGAATATTTGGAAAATTAGACATTTTTTAATGACATTGAAAATTTTTAAAAATTAAAAAAAAATTATTGTATCAAATAACCAAATAATAAATTTTCATTTACCTCTGTTACTTACAAATGCATCCAACAACTTTAAAAAATTTAAAGGCTTTTTAAATATGTAGAAATTGTTTTATAAAACTGAATATGCGGTACACGAGCTTAATGTGCATGACGATAATGCTCAAATAAAACATAGCGAAAGTTTAAACAGGTAAGAATTTAATCCAAGTATTTTTACAGCAATTTTTTATATATATTTTTTTTAATTAAATATTAAGGGGGTTCAGAATACAGAAATGAAATTGTGTTCTTATTTTCAAAGAAAATACTAGCAAGCTTAAACACAGCTTCTCTATTTATAAATAATATTCAAAAAGCATAGTCACACACTAAAATTGCTTCCTGGATGACACCTCAAAGAAAGAAACATACAATTAAGTTCATTATCTCTATCGAATCAGCTGATGATATCAAACTATTAAAGTTAAATTGTTGATATTAGCAAATAAAAAAAATGTTTAATATTTAAATAAATTTTTAGAGTTTAAAAAAATAAATTTTGCTCATAAATTAAATTTTATTGCATTTTTAAATTTCTAAAAACCATTTTTAGAAATAAAAATTATTTTACAAATAAATGCGGATGTTTTTCAAAAAAAAAAAAAAAAAAATCAAGAAAAGTTAGACACCAGCAAAATGTAACGCTGCTTTTTCTGGACCGCTACATCTTTCATCAGTATTCCTAGCTTCTATCTACCTCAGGTTGTATACATTGTGAACATCATCTATTTAACCAACTAATTTTTTAATAAGAATACGAGGAGTATTCAAAGTATTTCTTTACTGTTCTCTTTGCTACTTGTCTTTTACATTTGTTTTTGCTTTGTACCAGCCATCGGTTGATCTCGAATGCAATTTTTATTTTTTTTATTTTTAATCATTCTTACTTGTTTACTCACAACATTATAGAGTTTAGCATTAATGTACATGCGCTGTGCCTTGCGTTTGTTAATTACATTTTTATGAAATTAGAAGTTGAACTGTGGATAAAATAAATTTAAAGTGATATTCACAGCTCAACTCCTAATTTCATAAATATTAAATTTTTCCATTTTTTTTTTTGCCTTGTTGCTCTGACTGTATTTGCACTCACAAACTCTATTTCTTGTTTACTAAATATTTTCTCTTACCGAACTTACGCAGCCATTCACACAATAACACACTCATATTCCGGCGGAACTTGAATTTCTTATCAACGTCTTATTTTAGCAAGCTTGCATCTTTATCTAGAGAAGCCATCTTGCTTTCTTCTCTCAATTTCTTGTTTACTTTACATGCACTTTTAAATAACTTTCACTGCTAAACACAGCTTCATATTAACCCTGTGACTCTGACGGCGCTCGAACTGCTTGATGTCTTGTTTAGCGAACTCGCCACAATTATTACATACTTTCCTTACCCCACGTCTTCACTTCACCAATAGCCATCAAATTGAACAAGACATGCACATAACGCCGGCAGAACAACGGTATTATTTTGTCCATGCTCTTGTATGTGGCGAAAACGTGTCGATGTTCGTGTTCTGTCTGTCGTCAGGTTTGTTTCAATGTTTTTAATAAGAAAGATAGTGTTCGCATTGTTGATTAATAGATGGCGTTAATTCGAAATAGAGAAATCATACTAAAAGACATATTCGATGGCGGACTTCATTGCTCAGACAAATTTTCGGACAACGATAGTTGCACATAGACGAATTATGAACATTGGGTATCTACACTAGCCGAAATGATGTGCGGCATGATGTTCATACCAAGTTGATGGCTTGTGGAGACGTTGGGTATTGATTTCCTTATGGTTAACTACACAGATAATTTAACCCTGGTTTTTCTAGTTCTTAAACATCTTCACGAACTCTGCCAAGTCATCTACACAGCAATTGTTGTCTGAAATTACAATTCGTCATTTAGAAAAATTATTAAATCGGAAATTGAACGTAGTAATTTTAAAAAACTCTGTCGCTTATTGCCAGTCCATCATTTCACCTTTCAAAATAAAAAAATGCTGGTTAAAATAGCATTTAAAAAGGAAATAAATGAAATAAAATATTATCCCTTCATATTTAACTCTTCTGCTTGTGCAAGTGAACAGCCTGAATATGTGCCGTTTATAATCATTTTTTTATGTTTCATTTTACTCATTACTGCCTTTGAAGCCATTAACGTCAGCTTCATGTTAAAAATCAATAGATCGGTTGGTTGTTGTTAAAACATATTCTCTTGTTGTTGTCTTAAGTGATGTTGTATTTACCACCAACAAACAAAGATATGTTTGTATGAATATTGCTTTGCATATAAATATGCGCTCGTATGCATCTAAATAGTTATTGGCTGCTTTAACTACCACAGTTTATGTTGTTGATGTTGTACATTATAACTGCATACGTTTACATTAACTACGAATACAACAAAATAATTAATCTTTTTTTTTTTCATTATAAATATTTTTTGTTTAGCAAAATCAACTGCAAAATACTTAAATATGTATGAAATAATGTATGCATGTATGTGTATGTATGTATGTAGATGGATGTATTAGTATGTAAGTATGTAATAAATAACTATTTATACTGATTGTCGGCAAGATTTCAAAGGAACGCGCAAAACCACAATCATCTTCTTTAAGGTGGTAATTATTGTATCTCGTCGCCGCAGCCGTTGTTTTAAGTTCCCAACCCTTTTTTCTTTTTTTGTTTTTATTATTGCTGCATCTTATCATCAACTGCTTTATTTGTTGTCGTAGCTTGAAGTCGATGCAATCAGTGGCCTTTTTCTTTTCTTAAGTTTGAGTTTGTCAGTTCTGGCGATCGCCTTAGAATCTTTTACATATACGATTTCGCGTATTGTTGTAGCGAACACTTAGTTACGATACTTTGTATTTTTTTCTAAACTCAGCTTTAGAATCTAAAAAGTTTTTTTATGAAAGCTGCAGAGTTAGAACGAACCACTAGGAAGTTAAAGCTTCTTAATAATTTAAAGTTAATTAGGAATCTATTTCTTTGTTGGTTCCTTAAATTTTTTTTTGTTATTGTTGTACGTGCAAGGCATAATTATTGTATCGTTGCGCTGCAGTTTATAGTTGACTTTTTATAGAAAATTAATAATAGAAAAATCTAAAAGTAATTACTGCCAGATCATCTAAAAGCTGAAGATTAAATTAATAATTTTTGGGAAATGAAATATTATGAGGAGAAGCCTATGGCACATTTTTTTCCCGGTATCAAATCATATCATAGTTCTTGATTCTTTTCTCTAATAATAGAAAAAGAAATTCATATTTAGAGGAAACTTATCGCACAAAGCTTTTTCATAAATTATGTCCATACAAATAACAAAATAATAATTAATGAGAATTTGTGGTGGCTTAAGTCTTTATGTATAAATTCGTTTGATTTTTTCACCTTTTTTTGAGTATTTAATTTTCTCTTACTCCTTTTTTTTTTTTTTTTTTTTGGTGAATTTAAATTTAAGACAAATTTACATATTAACATTTTTTGGCTTTAGGGTTTAAAATTCAAGTCGTACATAATTTATGTGTCAAGTGTATGTCACTTCTATGTCACTTTTGTGGCTTCTGTCTTTACTCTAACTTCACTGTAAATCTTTGTAGCTGTCATACGCTGTGCAGCACAATTTGGTATAAAATCTTACAAAGTTTTTTTTTGCGGTTAAAGCAAAATTTAAGTTGAAACGAATAATTAGTTAAAATTATTTAAGATTGAAAGCAAAGTGAAACAAAATGTTTAATGATTTTGAATGTGAAATTATTTTACACTCACAGAAAAATCGTAATAAATTTTCCTTGTAGCAGATCTTGTGTTTGTAAATTTAACTATTTCATACCTTTCTTCATTATTATTTTTTGTCTTACTTTATGGCCGTGCCTAGTTTTCTCTCACAACATATATTTTGTAACTTTGGCAAGACTCGAACTACTTGCTCGATATCTATTTTTTTGGTAGGAATGTTTCTTTGAATTGCGCAGCCATTTGGATTTATACTCACGATATATTTACAGCAATCCATAACACAATACCAACCTTCTTACTGTAGCATGACTTGAATTTGTGTCTTCTTCTTTCTCCTCTAACCACGGATCCGTTTAAGTTACGGCCACAGTTTAGTTATTATATCGGAGCCCTTACCATCTCATCCGATGCTCTTATAAATAGATCCAAGAAACGAATAATTTTCTACGGCTACACAACAATTACTTTCTTTAATAATGTAATAGGAATAATGAGAATTTTTATTTGCTGGTGTTTATTTATTTGAATTTTTATTTCATCGTATCTACTTAACACTATTTAAATAAGGACTCTGTTGAGATTTGAACTTCTACTTATGATGTTTTTTTTTTAACAAATATGATGACACCTCTACTAATGCATTGAAAAATATATTTCTGCACCTATTAGATTTCAGAAAGCTAATTAATATTTTAATTGATTCAAAAATTTATTTTATAAAAAATTAAAAACATAATTTTCTAAATAAATAATTGAAATCATTAAAAATTTAATTAAATGTCAATATGAAACCAATTAACATTGGTTTATATGTACCACACTTGTTAGTGGTAAAAGAAACAACTACTTCAAAGTCTTACAAATATGTGGCGAATCTTATCTTTCTTATAACAATGAAACACAAAAAACAGTGTAAATACAATAAACAAATTAAAAAAAAATATTCTTTGAAAATTCTATTGCAAGAAATTTCTAGAAATTATTCTTTAAGGATATTTTGTCAGCTTGGAGATTTAAGACGGTTTCTAACTCTTGTGTGCGTTATAACTACAAGAAATATTTATTTTCTTAAGAATTGTAATAATTGAAGAAAATTCTAAAAAAATACATATATAAAATTTTTTGAACAGAAAATTCAACAAAACTAACCAATCAATGGGGTATATTTTTATCGACTGAATTTTCTACTTTTGTAAACTCAGATATACTTTGTTATAGAAATGGGACCTATTACAGAATAAGTTAAATTAATTACGAAAATTCGTTAATATTTTGTTGGAAATATAAATCATTTGCACAGTAAACGAAGAAAATTTTCATTACATTAAACAAAATATTTATTAAGGTAATAAGAACTGTGTTAAAACCTAAATTTAGCTTCAAACAAATCTTTATTAAAATAAAACTATTCATAATATTTGATGTGTAGAAGCGATTTACAAAAATTGTCTCACATTCTTGTGAAAAATAAAATGTTGCGAAATATAATTTCTAAAATTATAGAATAGAAAATATTTTTGTATTTTTAAAAAATTATTATTTTTTTATTTTCAAATTTAAATTAAATTAAAATTTTAGTTGTTCTAATTATTTTTTTAATTAGAAAATTATTTTCTAAGTTGTTGATCAAATGTATAATTAAATCAATTAAAAATTTAATAGAATTTAATCTAAAATTTAATTAAACATTTAATTGATGCAACAATCTCTTTTTGTGTATATTTAAATTATTTATTAAATACATACGAAAACGTTTAATAGTTACTAATTAATTAAAATATGCGTGCAAGAGTAAAACTTACTCACATGTGAATGTTATAAGCTCGAGTAATTGTTTTATTATTTACTCATTCAATCCCTCATGATTATTTTGTAAAACTTTTTAATTATCCATTACGAGTAATTTCTCATGAAATAATAATTACAACAAATAAATAATTTCTTCTGTTTAGTCGTACATTAAGTCAACTAAGCATTTATTTATTTATTCACTTAAAAAAAAACAATAGATATTAATCATATAAAATATTTATTATTTAAAATACTAATTTAGGAAAATGTTTAAATCGTACGAGAACAATTTGAAAACATCATGACATTAAAAAGAGTTCCCCCTTTATCTCATTGTATCTAATTCCCTACCTTCTACCCTTAATTCATGCCTTCATTAGCTTGACTTTTAAACATTGGATGGTGGAAAATAAAAATAAAATGCAATTTACAATTATTGACAATAAATACAAATTATGGACGAATAGTTTGACAGAAATACAAATCGATGGTTGGAAATATAAAATAAATATTTAAAGAACATACCATCAGCAAGGCAAATTTTACCACTCCTCTTTCTTTAAATGTAAAGAAGACAACAATATTTAATGACAGTGTTTATGGCAAATGATATAAATTTCATTGTTGGTTGTTTCAATTTTTATTTTATTTGGTATCAGGAAATTTAACCGCAACAAATAAGTATTTCATTAAATTAAATATTTTTTTTTTTTTTGTAACATTTGTGAAAAGTCAACTGACTTAACCACAGCACATTGTACCCCTTATGATAAATTTGTATCGCTTGTATATTGATTGTTTTGTGTGAAAAGGCATCCCAGAGCATGAAACGACAACCAGTACAGACAGAAAAAGAAACGAATTACGTATGAAATTATAGCAAACAATTATTTTAAAATTGAATTGTATCCAATTATTAAAGGAAATAAAATAAAATGCAATTTAATTTTAAAAGTTTTTGTTAAATTGTTTTTGGTTTTAAAAAATATTAATGATGTCTGTAAAATGCAGACAATATTTTTTTTGTTTGGTTTAAACAACTTTTTAATAATTTAAGATGTAGTTTTTGGTTTGTTATTATTTCAAGTCCTTTTTTTAGTATCCTAATCGTACACAGTGTAGTAGTAATTTATTTTATGCGTTGAAAAACTTAGGCCCTAATAAAACTTTATTTATTTATTTGTAGTAAAATTGTTCGCAACTTGAAGTCTGAATTATCACATTTACTTCAAAATGTCCTTTGTGGCAATAATGAAAAATTTCGAAACTAAGGAATAATTAAG
Source organism: Cistogaster globosa (assembly GCA_937654795.1). Taxonomy (NCBI): domain Eukaryota; kingdom Metazoa; phylum Arthropoda; class Insecta; order Diptera; family Tachinidae; genus Cistogaster; species Cistogaster globosa. Next base: position 7,001,118 of record OW569403.1, read on the forward strand.
GTTTAAAAGAAACGAAATATTGTCCTTATCGAACTATTGATCGGTGATGCCGTTTGGTACATTTGTTACAAAATCGCAACTTTTAAAGGCTCCACATAACACGTGGCCTTTGGCCTTTTCGTACAACACACAAAATAAACTAGTATTACTTACACGGAACTCAATTTATTATTTGAGGCAAGAACCTCTCTGATAGCTATTTTTTTAACATATCACTTCGGTTTTATACCTTTCACCACAAAAAAGTGAAAAAAGGATTTATCTAAGTTTACCATTCCTTTTGTAATTTCTACAATATCAATTTCCAACCCCATAAAGTTTATAAATTCTGAGTCCTTATGCATAGCGAAGTCGATTGAGAGTTGTGCGTCTGTCCGTCAGTGTTAGTGTTGAATTAGACTTTGCTGATGTACTAGATAAGCTAGAGAAAATTTAAATCGATCAGGTATAGCTTCGAAAATTTTGCTATTGAAAATCAGCAAGATCAATCCATGTCCTTTGAGGCAGTGGGCAAAACACCACGCCTACCTCTAATTTTTCCAAATCATTTGAAACAATGAAGTAACTCCAATTAAAAAAAAACAAATATATAGGGCGATAGAGAATGAAAAATAAGAAAAAAACAACATGTGAAAAAATTTGAGCTCGCCCATATTTTCCGAGTTATGGGCCTCTAAACTTTTCATAAAAAACACGATTGTGCACCAAATTTTTTACGATATTAAGATGAGTACAATTTGAAGAGATCTCTTAGAAAATACTAATATTTTTAAAAAATGCTTAACCCATTAAGAGCCGATAAGATTTTTATTTATTTTTTTTATTCTCTGTCTCCTTAACATTTGTTAATTCACTAAGCTAGATCCTGTAACATCAATAAAAGAGTAAATATATTCTTTAAACAAAAAAAATACAAAAAAAAAAATTAAAATAAAGATATCCGTTGGTTTGAATCTCATTCAAATACTTCGTTTGTGAAAAGAATTTTACAATAAAAGGCAAAATTCAAATTTTTATCACAAGATAATTAACCAACGTGGCAGAATTTAAAATTTTATCAAAAAAATCGGTAGCTCATTTAAACACATAATAAAATAATAAGAGCATAATATTAAATAATAAGTAAAACGAAGAAATTTTATTACAACTAGAAATTTTATTCAACAGAAAAAAAGAACACCAAAAGGTATCTTCACAAAACGGAAGGTAAAATTTTACATGAAATGAAAATAAAATTATTTACCAAGGATATAAAAAACTATCAAGTAAAAAAAATTTTAAGCACAAAATATAATTCATATATTCACAATCAAATATATATATAAGTTTCATTTAAAACAGGAAATTATTTGCTTACAGAGATAGGTTCACCTATAGCCCTATTGCTTAAAGCTTCTCAATAATTGTTCATTATTTGAATGTTAAGGTTTTTATGCACTTAATCTTTAAAATAAAAATATTGTTTTTTTATTTTTTTTAATATTTCACCACATATTTGGGTGGTATCATCAGGAAGCAAATATAGGGAATATAGGCATTAATTTACTTTAATTGTGCTTGATTCATTCAAATATAAATGCTTCATGATATTCTCATGAAATATTTATTATTTTAAACTAAAATTTTTTTATTGTATTACTGCGGGGAAAGCTCATCAGTTGATTTTACCCAAATTTTGTAAAGAAACCTTAGAGTCTAATACCAAAAGCCAAATTAATTAAATAGGAACTCCATTGAATCATAAAAAAATACTAAGATTGAAGGCCAGAAAAAAATCAAAAATTTTATTACATTTATATTTGAAGGAATCAAGCACAATTAAAGTAAATCAATATAATAAAGATTCAAAATAATAAATATTCTTGGGAATATAGGCAGTTTAATTTTTTATTGTGTTTCAACAAAAAATTCTTATATTTGACACTTAACTATTTTAAAATGTATTTGTATTAAGTTTGGGCAATTTACGTGTTTTCTCAAATGTCGGCACTTATTTTTCTAATGCTAATTTTTATAAGGGAAAGAAAGGCTTGCAATTTTTTTTATTAAAATAAGACATATTTTAATTTTTTATGTAAAAAAATAAAATTTTATAAATAGTTTAAAAAATTGTACGTAAGTACTTGGTACTTTTATAATTTTGGATTGCTTTAAATCAAAAAAAAAAATTTAAAGCCTTAAATGAAAAAAAAATATAATAAATGTTTTTACCAAATTAATAGGTGCTTATAGACATTTAATTTCATTTTGAAAACTATTATTTCAATTTTTTGTTTGTTGGATGCTTTGTACACAAAATCTATTAAAGCTAAATCCTTGTACGTCAATTCTTTTAAATGAGTGCACTCAGGATGGAACCACTGTGGACAAATATCAAACCCCACATTTTTCAAACCATCACCTTCATCGTCTATGTCTGTCTTCTTGACAACTGCCACAAATTTATTTTTGCTTCTCTTTTTCCATTTTCCGTTTTGGTGTTTAATTCTCCTTATCTTAACAGCTTTAGCAACTTTTTCATGTTCTTTTCACTAGAGGCCTTGGATTTAAATTTAAATTTGGAAGCAGGTGATGGTTTTGGAAAACATAAATGATTTTCAAATGTTGGTGAAATCAAATTTACTTTAACTACATATAGTAGTACCTACAGGGTTTTAGAAATGAAATATAAGAATTTACCGTCCTAAAATTAAAGAGACAGTTACCATTTTTCTGGAGAACAGCCTAAGGATTTTTTTTTTTAATAAACGTACTGTTAATTGATGAGTGAGGAAAAGTACAGTAAATAGACGTCTCGTTTAGATCTACATGAGTAGCTGGAATTGGACTTGAGCCACTTGAAGGCTTGAACGATTTTTCAATGACAATATTTATTGATGCAGCTGGAGATGGACAGTAAGCAGGTTCTAACATTTGACTGTTATTTTCGATAGGTACATAAATTTGGTGGTGCTAAAGCTTTTTCTGCAAAAAAAAATTCTCTTTTCAATAATTATATATGCGCCTGACTCTATGGCGACGTGACTTAAAATTTCAATAATTTGACTATTTTAATTTGTTTTTTTTAAGTTGTTAATCTGCTCAACATTTATGTCAATTCGGAACTATTTGATTGATTATTTTGGTACCTAATTAAAATTCCGTAACTTTATTTGTATTATCTTCTTCAGATTGATCGTTGGCCATCAACTCTAATTGATTTTTTAAACATATGGTATAGTCATCGCTGCTAGAGTTATTTTGGATAAAACTTTCTGAAAAAGGGGAACAATTAGATGATTTTGAAATTGCAACGCTGTCATTTTCTGGGCTTAGTTGCCAATCCCTTATGGTTTTCTTCTATTCAAGTTTCATCAGATTAAATACGCTGACATCAGTAGGTTCGAATATATTTGTCTAATTAGGATGAAGTGCGTATAATACCATTATTTAAAAACAAAAAAAAAACTGCTTAACTCATGCTAGATTTATGGCCATCTATAAACAACAAGATCGGTCGTTGATTTTTGTATTCAATTGTAGGGTAAATTCTGTGTTTGAACTGCTGCTGTTATGAGTGTAAACGGTTTCTGTCCAAAAATTACTTAGTTTTACACTCAATTAATTAGTTTTTAATATATTTGTATGAAGTTTAAGTAATTTACGTGTTTTCTCAAATATACCTTTTGTGCCTATAGTCGGCAATCATGTTCGTAAATCCGGCATTTGCTGACCCTGTTGTCGGCATGGTTTTTTTTAAGGGAAAGACAAAACTCACACAAGAATTTAACATTTTTAATTTTAAATAATAGCCATTTAAATTTTTTCATGTAAATAAAATTAAATTTCATAATTTTAATTGAAATTGAATTTATAGGAACTTCAATTTATTTGATAGGTGATGATTTTGGAAAATATGTTTTTCAGAGGATTTTAACAATGAAACCAAGGGATTTAACTATATATAAAATTCAAGGCTTTGAAAATTTATTTTTAATGAGCGCGCTGTTAATTGATGAGTCAATAGTCGTTTGGTTTAGTTGTACATGAATAGCTAGCATAGGACTTGAGCAAATTGAAGGTTTAAGGATTTTTTGTCAATATTTTTTGATGTTAAAATGTCATAAAGAATGTTTATTACTGCATTTTAAAATGTTGCTTTATTCTGGGATTTTCATTTAAATAGAATTTTGTGCCGACAGGTCTTAAAATATTCAATTATACGTGTGACGACTACTGGTAGAGCTTATTTTATACTTAATTTTTTTATAACTTTATTTTAAGAGAGGTGTCAACACTCGTATGCCGACTACTGAAAAAACAAGGCAATTTATGTTCCTCATGTCGGCAGCCATGAAAATTAGCACACAAATAATTTTTTATTAAAAAAAAACACTTTACAGGGAAAGTTTAAACATATTTCTTTCCCTAAAATCGGCAATGGTAAAAAAATTTTTATAATTAACATGTTAACTTGCTTGTTTAACTTAGCTTTACCACTAAAATTGTTTTTTAAATCAGGCATCTCTACACGAGTTGAAAGGTTGTCACTGAATGAGGCCAACAATAAATAAAATTACTCATCTCTGTATTATGTTAATATTACAAGGAGGGAATTCAGTGTACTTTTTATTAAAGCATATAATCAAAGGCATTTTTAATTATTTTAATGTTAAATAAAAAATGCCGACTACTTCTGCATGCCGACCTTAGGATCGTTTGCCCTACCCGTCGGTGCAAGAGCAAAAGTTAAAAAAACAGTAAAGCGATAAATTCTTTTCGTTAATCTTAATAGACGGAATATTTTTTAGCTCCGTATTGTGAAAAGCACATTTTGAGCGTAGCATTTTTTATACTTAATTGGTTTAACGTTTAATTTTAAAATTTTTTAAATTGGCAGGTAATCATGTGTTGAATTTTTTTTTACCAGAAAATCTCATGTAATTATTTATTTTCATTAATTTACCTACTTTGAAAAAATGTACGTCATAAATATTAAAATAGTAGATTCAACATTTGTCATTGCACATGTAAAGTTTTAAACTTTTATGTTTTAGCATTTACATTTTTTTTTTTTTTTTGCTGTAAGTCCTCCCAAATAATTTGTATTTAAGCACGAAGTAATAATTAATTTAGTACAAAATTGTTTATACCTATTTTATTTATTTTTTATAAGTAATACCTATGTACTTACATATGTATGTCTCCAAAACCAATTAGGAATTGTTATTAAAAAATATTTGTTTTGTGTAAAAATGACAGGACGCAAAAAAACAAACAAAATTTATTACACTCCATAAAATAAGGAACACTCAATGCTTGTCAACAATTCTTATTCTTTCCCACTATTTTAATTTAAAAAGAAAAATATATAAAAAAAAAACATTTTTAGTCCTTGTTTGGAAAACTCAAGTAAAAAAGCTCTTATTGGTTTAAATTTATGTATGACGTCATAAGAGAAAAAGAGAACAATTAAAATCCATTGTTTTCCTCTAAACGTGAATGTAAGACTGCAATAACAATATTTACCTTTTTGATATTGTTTTGTTGTTGTTTGTTTGAAATGGCGGAGAGTAAAAATAAATGTTGGATGTGCATGGTAACCACAATGTTGTTTGTGGCGTGAACAGATTTAAAACACAAAACATTTGCTTTGAACAACCAACTTTAGTTGCAACATTTGGAGTCGATAAGGCAGTGTTATTGTACAGTTCAAACTCTCCTAACAAATGTTGGCTTGCTGCCGAGCTGTTATACTCCAACACTTTTCCTTTGCAGTGCTGCACACACACGAACATGAATGGATGTGTAAAGATATGTTTTATAAATTTTTTAATTCTACTTTAATTTTTTACAAAATAATTGTGAGTTTATTTAACATTAATAGGAAGTAATAAAATCTTTAATTACACATATTGATAATCAATAAAATTTTTATTGATTTAATTCTCTTTTTGGCTGTCAGCTTTTTAAGTATTTTATTCCCTTTGAAGTTATTTCCTTGTCTTTATTTTTTTTCCAAAATAATTTATGTAATAAATGTAGAAGAGAAAGATTTTTTTATTTATTTACACTTTTAACTTGTGTTAAGCATAATTTTAAATAAGCAAAATTACAACAAAAAAAATGTTTCTTAAAGTTTTTCCTTACAGTTGTAAATCAAAATGCAAAACAAAAGATTTTTGAAAAGTATAATAGTATAAATAATAAATCAATCAAGAACTTAAAACATTTAAAATTGTTATGAAGTTGGTTGTAAACTGTAGAGTCTCACCAGCCAGCTTTTTTTCAACGTAATTTTTTCACTCGAACTGTTGATGTTTAATTTCTTAAACTTTCTTTTTTTTTATTTAATTTTATTATCAAAACGGATGTCGACAATCGATAGTGATGAATTTAATTTAGCATCTGTGACCTACTAATAAATAATAAATTGATCTTGTCCAGACTAAAATAAGATTTTTCGCATCTTGGGTTTCACCCCTGAAAGAAAGCAAATTTTTTTTTTTAAGTTTAAAAGGAAAAAGTCGGAGCTAAATTTTGGTTTATATGATTACTAGACGTTAAATGATACGTCGTGGTAATCCCGTCTGAATATGCGGCTAACTGTCTGATTGCTCACAGAGATTATAAATATTTGACGGCAAAAAATGTTGAATTCTGTGTCTTAATCAGGGAAAACATTTGAAAGTTTTTTAAAAGCAATAAGAGACGTATTTACTTATCCGTAAATTTTGTTTTTGAGTAGATATTTTTTAAGTTATTTGTTAAGTTAAAATTATTTTGGAATATCTTTATTTGAGATCTGTGGTTAACGTAGTTTAATGATTTATTATCTTGGAAATATATAAAGGACTTAATCTTAGGAAAGGAAGTCTGAACATGTGTTACCATTTTCATAATATTTAAATAATGTCGTGTTAAAAGCACCCGTCCTCTTCTTATAAAGCGTTAAATAAATTGCCGAGCCATGTTAGTGAATGAGATGGTTTCATTTCTCATCAAGGGACACTTAAAAATTAAAAAATGCTGTTTATTCTACTTTAATTTTCTAAAATTTTAACTCAGTTGAATTTTTATATAAACTAATTTCTTGTTAATTTCTTCCCAATCAGGATTTGAACTGTGAATATTATAAATGAATTAAAATTTACTTTTAAGCAACATTTATTAATTTAATTTCTAAAAAAAAAAATTTAAGAAAGAAAAATTATTTGCAAATTTATGCGGACGTTTTCCAAAGAAAACAAGACAAATTAGACACAAGCAGAATGAAATGCAGCATTTTCTGGACCTCCACATCCTTTATCAGCATTCTTTGCATCTAACTGCCTTAAGTTGTAATCATCATCTATTTAACCAACCAATCAATGTTAATTTGGTTGGACGAAGTTCACACACAACCTAAAGCATTTCTTTCTTGTTCTCTCTGTAAGTCATCTGTAACTGAAATTTATTTTTTCAAATTTAGGTTCAAGAAAAGAAAAGAAAAAATAGATTTCAGCTTATTTATTATATACACTTAATAATCCTTCTTACAATAAATTTCAATATTTTTATGATAAACTAAAAGAAACAATAAAAATTAAAAAAACCTTGCAAAAAAAACTCCGAGTTCAAAATTTAGAGGCGGAGAGAGGATCAAATTAAGTCATCTATGGAGAGTTAGGAGTTTTTTAAAATTTTATATGGGTGACCGTAAGGTTCAATAGACATATAAAAATCATGATGTGTTGTATAGAGACACTTTCTAATATTGAAAACTATTTAATAATAAGGACCAATCTGTAAGCGTCAACTTTCATTAAAAAAAATTAAACCATTTTAGAAACAACTGAGTTTTGCGGTCACAAACACAACAAAAGCAAAAAAAAAAATACGTTCTCATAACGAAGTCGGTTAAAAATTTAATTTAATTTTTCTTAAAATTTCTTTCTTAAAGCATAATTTCATTAACTGTTGTTCTGTATTGCAGCTTTAATTCTTTTACCAAAACAGTTGCAGCAAATATTGTTTAAGCCAAAATTTAATGAAAGTATTTTGCGAACAACAGTGTTTTGATTTATATTTTTACGATGCGGATCTGTAATTGTAAAATAGTTTTTCAGGTCTATTCTTTTCGTTGCAAATTTTAACAATAAAAATTCCGATTACCTTCGGTTGTCTTATCAAACAAAGCAAACCAAAAACAAAAAAAAAAAAACAAAAAGAAGGTAAATGTAAGATGAGCAATAATTTAATGTCATTCAAAAATTTAACACAAATTATTTTTCAAACTCTCTAATTATACTCCCCTTTACAGACAAAAGTCAAGCCAAATAAGCCAACAGGGCGCTGTGAAGTTAACAACAATAAGAAAAACAAAAAGGATACAAACATTAAACCAAATTCAAACCAACACATACCATTATTTGTTTATTTGTTTCGATGTGAAAGTCAATACAAATTGTAACTGTCAGATAATAAAAATTGACCCCAAAGAAGAAGAGAAAAGAAAAGCTTTAGTTACAGTAGGAAAAAAACAAACATATTGAGACAAGACAAACTAATGGACTGATTTATATGTTTATCACCTGGAGTGCGAAAATTTATTTGTGTCACTATAAGAGTGATAAATCACAACAACAGGGAGACAAATAGGAAAAACATAACTTTTGCAAGGCAAAATGGCAAAAAGTTACAAACCTACACACATACACACATCCACAAACAACGTGACAAGTGTTTATTTGTTGATTTGAACAAAAATGGGGAGAACAACTTTAAGAAGAAAATATAAATTGTGGTGGCGAAAGTTTAAGAAAAATTAGTTACACCGACTTTCTTACTGTCAATACTTCATTCGTTCGTAGAGCACAAAATGTTACAAAAGGGATTTCAGTCTATTAAAAATTAAATCAAATAAAAAGAATGAGAAGAAATTTCTAACAGAAAAAAGGTTGACAGATGAATAATGTTAATTTAGCTAAAGTGATAATGATGGCTTGTAATTTGTTTTCTTTTTCTTTTTCTGTTTTTTTTTTTTTTTGTGTTTATTAAATCTCTGTGATTTTCCAAATGAGTAGACACAACAACAAAATAACACGTTTTGTAAGACAAACTAATCGATCCCCAAGGATGCCCAAAATGGCAATTTTTTATATAAATTTGTCAACGGCATTAAAACAATTAAAAATATGTAATCGAAATGAAAATGAATGGATGAGATTTTTTTTAGTAATTGACAAGAAACAATTAACCGGCTTTAATTACTAGAAAGTTGTTTAATTACTTCCGCCTTAATTCAGATTTTTAGTTTTTTTAAATCAATAAAATCTGTTTTAATTCTAATTGAGTAAATCTTAAAACAAATAAGACAGAATAAAACGGAAAAACTATTTGCACGGTGGAGCTAAAATTACAGAAATACATAAATTTTTTATTACAGAGATCATCTACACGTATATATATACAAATAATAAAACAGTAACGGGATAATTTCTGTAAATAAAATATTTTTGAAAATTTTGGTGATGGTGCAGTCAGTTTGTTTGTGTTCGCATCACCTTAAAACTGCTAGATGGATTTAAATAAAATTTTGTGTGAAGGGCCCTTAGAAACTTGATTCAAATATAGAATACTTTTTGTTTCGTAAAAATAAGTTTTTTCTCAAAGAAATTATAAACACAAATGTGAAATCACCCAAATTTATCGGTATAATGGTACTAAAACAGTTGTCAGCACGTTTTTTTATAGCTGGAAAATTTTTTACCACTGTTTACAGATCTCTATAATAAAGATTTAAAAACACATTTTGCTTAAATTTATTTTTAAAAAAATTATAAATGACACGAGGACGAAGTTGTAGGCGCTGCTAGTTATAGTAATAAATCAGCTAGTTCCTCTATTAAAAGACTTATCATATTTAGGATTCTAGTACACATTAGATTACAAAATTTTAATTATAGCGAACAAAATACCTAACATCATTTTAATCTGACATAAATATGACTAATGTTCATACTTTTTAGAGCAAAGAATTAAGTGTTTTGTAGGACATACATATTTAATCACTGCTAATGATTCTTGATTCATTGATTTTTTATAGAAGTTAGATTCAAAAGAAAAAAATTGGAAACTCGAAAAATTTTAATACCACCCTTTATTGTGAATGGAATATTTGACATATAAATAGTTAATACGTTTTAGAGCTTTAAAACAAGTCAAGAGTACCCCTTTCATCTTTGTGTTTATACTGAGTTTGACTCACACTAAAAGAGTTCGTACTGTGGTTCACTCTTTAGTTTTAAATTTTATTTTTTAAACTTTATACAGTGGACATAGTAATATATGTTTTGATTAAATTAAAATAAAGCCTTGATAAAATAACGTTACTGTTGGGACACCTTTTAATTATAATTTTCATACTTGCTTTTATACCGAACTACCTTAAATATTATTAATATTAAATAAAAAAGCCATACATGTGAAAATTTCGTTACTATTGGGGCACCCTTTATTTAATTTTATTTATTATTCTTATAGCAAACATAAAAGTACATCATCTGTACAAATTTTAAGCTTCTTTCTATAATAGTTTAAAAGACAAGGCCATTATTCGTCAAATTTCCTGCCTTTTGGAAACACCCTTTCAATTTATTTTTGAAGCGGACATATTTGCACATAATCTGTTTAAGTATTAAATGTCTGCTAAAATTAAAAACTAAGGCCATGTCAGTATTTGGGCTCCCTTTAAATTAAAGTTTCATTTTTCTTACTAATTGATGCCTATCAGAGTTCAAAAAATTAAAAGTAATTAAGTAAGTAATTTTTAGTATTTGCTGTTAAAGCGACTATAGTAATACATCTTTGAGAAAATTTTAAGTTTTGCTATTGCGGTCCAAGATATGTATAAAAGATTGTGACTGACAGATAGTTATTGTGAAGGAAATAATAGAATTATGTTTTTACACTTTGGGCACGGAAACTCAACAAAAAATTAAATTTTTTTAAGGTTGCAGTTTTTAAATATAACGATGTTGAAATAAAACGAAAACTTCATAAAAAACCAAAATTGTACAAATTATTCGAAGCTTAGCACACAGCCGAATTTTTATCTAAGAACAAAAATTAATAAAAACTAAATATTTTTTTGCAAAATAACGCTATTTCTCTTAAACAGGAAAACCTTCAAAAAAAAATTAAAAACTATAAAAGGATAAGATCATAAAAAAATTTTACTAGAAAGCATTTTTTCTTAAAAAATCCAAAAATCCAAATTTCTACCCTGATATTTAAAAAGGTGCATTTCGTAAAAAAATGGCAAAAATTAGAAATAATTATGATTCTATATCAATATTAATTTTTAATAAAATGTCCATTAATATTGAAATTTATAATTAAAAAAATATATAAATATAATAAAACAGTAACGATGTCATTTCACGTAAAAACTGATGAGTGCATTTAAATAAAATTTTTTGAGGAGGTCCCTTAGATCCGTGATTTAAATATAGAGTAATTTTTTTTTTTGTAAAAACAAGACATTCTGTGAAAGCTCACAATTTTACCGGTAAAATTGTACTAAAACAGTTGTCAGCACATTTTATTTTTGTAAATACACTATTTACAGTACTCCACAATAAATATGTATTTTAAAAAACATTTGTCTAAATTAGAATTTTAAGAATATTAGAAATGACACACAGACGAAGTCGTGGGCACTGTTAGTATTAAAATAAAATATTATAGAATAATAGATGTATAAATAATCGCTGTAAAAATATCGCAATAATTGTTTTTTATTTTTGTTTATATTTATATATATATATATTTGTTTATATTTCAAGTAGAACAAATTAGATTCAGACGTAATATTTTTGTCATAAGAAAATGGGTTTTTCAGAAAAAATTTTTCTACACAAAAAAGTTTTTGAAAATATATTTCACTTTAAAATTAATTCTTTTTTTTATTTAATTAAAAAATATATTGTTTTTTAACATAACTATATATTTGATTTAAATATTTATTTAATTAGAAACTTATTTGCCAACCTAATATATAATTGAGACAATTGAAAATTTAATTAAATTTTAATTTGAAATAAAACAAATCCCTTAAATGTTTAAAAACGTATAGGACAAGAACAAATTCAAAACAGAAATCTTACAGGTTTTTACACACACACACATATATATATATATATATATATATATATATATATGTATATATATATAATCATTATTGTTGAAGAGTACAAACGGCCATATTGCAAAAAAATTGGAATTAAAAGAAAAAAAAGGAAATTAGAGCCAAAAATCTCGAAGTAAAGAAAATCTATGCTCAACTCCCAACCCTCTAAGTGTGCTGAGTCGTCGAATTCCACGCTAGTTGTACAAATGTTGTTGTTAATTTTAATTAAAATATTAGCTTCAATACTTTAAAATAGTTTTACGTGAAAGTTTTGAGGTTGTGTTTGAAACATTAAAATCACTTCTTTGTGGAGGCACCCTTAAATTTATTTTTAAAATGTTTTAAAGAATTTCAAATATCATGGTATTGAGTCTCCAAAGACAAATATTGCATCCATTTCATGCAGAGTGCTTAAGAATTCTATGTATTTTGTTATCCTTTATAATCTAGATATCTGTTAAAAATATCTACTTTAAACAAGTTAATCAGGCCATTACTTGCTTAAAAAGCAAGATCATTTAAGTCACTTATTTTTATTGAAATGTGTGAAATAATGAATTGAATGAAATTGGAAACGGATCAACAAATAAACGCCTACATTTATTTAGTAAAAATAAATAATTTCCTTCTTTATCAATTCATTGTATTTAATATGATAAAGAAATTTATTCCCACCATTAGCAACATCAGGATGAATTAAAAAATATTTTAAACAAAAAACGCTTCGTCACACACAACAACAAATACAATTAAAAATATCCTTAAAATTTAGCTAATTGAGCCACGGTTTATCAATTAAATTAACTAACAATCTTTTTCTTTTAATTTTTATTTTAATAATATTAAATACCAAAGATTTCTCAAGATTTTTGTATAAATTATATTAGAAAAAATTAAAATCTTTAACTACACAAAATAGGCACCTGTAGGCGGCAGAACTTCAAAAGAATTAAAGAACATTTTGATTGCATCTCGTTTACAATTCTCTACGCTACTCAGAGTTTCCAAAATCAAATTAAATATGCAACATAAAGAGATGCCGAATAAGAAAGGAAAGCAGAGAGGGAGATAGAGAGCGAGAGAGAAAGAGAGAGAAAAAGCGAGGTTAAAAGAAGGTGTCTTAAAATAAAACCAATTTTGGCACTTTCATTTATTTACCACTGTGCAGATCATATCTTTGAAAAACGTTCAAGCCAAGTGTTCAAATTCACACTAGGAGTAGCAAACAGCAAAGAATTAATTACTAAGCAGTTTGTAAATGTTTCAAAATATCCTTTACACCTACACACTCACACACACAAATAAACATATATTATATTCTTGCACTTCTAAACTCATAAAATCAAGAAAAATATTATAACAGCAGGTAAAATAAAAAGAATAAGTCCCAAAATGCGAATTGTTTTTTCATTACAAAATTTATCCTTGGCACAACACTGGCCTTAAGACAAATGATCTTAACTATGTGTGGCGAATTTTTAAAAGAATCCTTTTGTAACAAACCGTGTCAATTATCACACCACTCTCTTTTTAAACGAAACTTAATTAGTTTTTTCTTTAAGTGTGAATTTTCTAACCATCGTCAACAATGGAAGTCCACAGGATTCTTTACACATATTTTAGTTCATTATTCTAGTTGCAACATACAATAACAATAATAAACCTGTGCCAATTAGTTTTTCTTTAAACTTATTGTTTCTTTTTTTTTCTTAAACTATTTAAGGAAAATTTACAAAACATAAAATAAGAAAAAAAAAGAAAGAATTGTTGTTATTTTTTAAAGCCCTAATTGGTTTAACAAAATCTTTTCTTTAGTAGGTCTTTTTCATCTGCTTTTCTTTTGTCGGTTTCTTAAATATAAAACTAGACTAATTGTCTCCCTGAACAATAATTTAGTTAATCTACTTTGTGTGTCTTTTTTTTTTGTTTTATATTAAATTTAATTTTAATTTAATTAAATAATATTTTTTTTTGTTTCAAGATTAATCGTTGCAGTAAATCCTTTTCGAGTTTTAAAAAGACCATTAGCCTGCTCATTATGTTATATTACTGACACATCGTGGGTGTTCCAATTAATGAATTGATTTAATGTATCATTATTTCACTTGATTGTTAGTACTTTAGGACCCAGAATTGCGTCGTTTCGATATGGAAAACTTCGATTTGTGACGTTGAAATTTCATAAACCGTCGTTTCTACCCCGATTTGCAATATTTTGATTTCAATTTGCGAGAGGCTCTGGTGTATTTATATATTTTTTGATCCCACTAATTATTAACTGAACATTAAAGCAACAAATAGAAGGGACATAAGTTTTGAAAGCAATTTTTCTTTCCAGCCCGAATAATGCACTAAAAGAACATTCTTTTGGAATTCTTGTTTTTAAAGAGCATAAAGATGAAGATAAAATTAAGATTTAATTAAAAATTATTTTTAGGTACAGTTTCTTAATTATGAGCAGTGTCAGTTGCTGAAACACTGTAACAATACTCGTATAGAGACGATACCTTAAACACTACCTTCTTCAGTGATGGGTGAAACGATTTCAGCACTACATTATTTAAGTTTATTTGTCTTTAAACAGTCATCACTACAAGCAGTACGAGTATCAATATAACGCCCGAAGTACTAACACTAAAAGCGACAAATAGAAATACTGGGAGAAATTAAAACAAAACTAAAATATTCACAAAATGATGAAATTCATAAAGAAAAATGAGAAGCTTTAAATATAATTTTCTTAATTTATGTTTTAATTTTTAATTTTTTTCAATCAGGGATTAAACCGTGAAATTTTAAAAATGAATTAAAATTTACTTTTTTGGATAAGATTAATTTTTGAATTTAATTTCTAAAAATTTTTAAAAAGAAAATTTCTTTACAAATTTATACGGAAGTTTTCCAAGGAAAACAAGAAAAATTAGATGCTGGCAGAATGTAATACGGCATTTTCTAGATCACTACATCCTTCATCAGCATTATTCGCATCTATCTACCTTAAGTTGCTTATATTGTAATCATAATCTATTTAGCCAACTAATAAATATTGATTTGGTTAAAGGAAATTCACATACAACTTAAAGCATTTCTTTGTTGTTTTTTTTACAACACGTCTTGTCTTTGCCTTTTGTATCAAACCATCGGTATGGCCACGAAATGCAAATTTTGTTTTTTTTATTATTCACTCTTGTTTTCTTACAGCATTATAGATGATGATAGATCTTGCAATACTTTAGATCGATTAGCAAAAATCTTTTTGTTTGATTAGGCTCCGGTACTTCTACAGTTATTGGTCTAACATTTCACCGGTCTTTGTCCACAATTTACGGAAAGAGCTAATTTATATTAGTGATATCTAACACTACTGCAATGAACTCGACATAAAGACGGCTATAAGTCAGCAACTAGATGCACTTTTACCAGTGATAAGGCTGGAATATTTTACCATTTTGAGATCATACGACACGATACGATAAAGCTCATATTATATTTAGAAAACGTCTGTTGTGTTTCAACTATGTAATGATTATAAATCCCGCTGAAACTAAATCAGTTGACGCAGCAACAGGCTTTCGTCGATTTCTTTCACACTTTTTATAAATGTTTGACCTTTTTGTGCTTTCTTTAGTCGTTTGTAAAGCAGTTTGGTACAATACGTTTTTTAATGCCTTTTAGCCTTGCAGAACCTTCTTAAGATGTCACAGCAGATGAAGCTGCTTCCAGGTTCCAAAGTTCCTTTTGTTTTTCCTACCTATTCCCTCTTATTTTCTTTATTTTTCGGGGCAGCCATCTCGCTCATTAATCTAAAGTGACAACGAAGGCTTCGTTATCTATCTCGCTTGATTTTAACTAATGCTTTTGAAGCCCAATTTTCTCTTTTTACATTGGTCTTTTTTGGAGTGCGTCTTGCAACTTCCGATGTCGCTTACGACATGTCACATTTTTGTGCAGAATATTACCAGTGGGATCGTCTAAACCAAATATGTAATGAATCTGCACAAATTGAGAGCAATTAAGGATGAAAATTTGATAGTCGTATGGCTCTCTATGTTTTTTGAAAAATTTCAAAAGACAACTTATTAGATCAAGGATGCATTTTTCTGCAAACCGCCCAAAAATCTATGTATACCAATTGTGTAAACGCAAAAAATCTGTCGTAAGATTTTTACTCTAATTTCTAAAATACGAATGGAATTTCATATTATTTTCTCTTGGATTTGACGTATGTATAGTCGTACCATATAAGCCGCCCTTTAATAGAATTCTGCATTTAATCATTAAACAAAATTGAATGAAAAGTCAGTTATCTGCAGTCGTCTACAGGTTTTCGCTGGAAAGAAAATAGTTTTTATAGAGTGCGTGATCTTGCTGCGACTATTTCCATCGTTTTCTTTTGTGTTTTCTTGGTTACTGAACGTGCAGAAGTTAAGATAGAACAGGTTGTTAAATACACATTTTATAGAAACAAATCATAATTAAGGTTGGTACAAGTGCTAAATAATCTCTTAGATAGTTAAGTTTTTGAACATCTTTTACTCGCACATAAATTTGTTTCATTCTTCATTTTATTCCCTTCTTCTTCTACAAAGTATTTAAGTTTCATATTTAAAATTTATAGCATTTTAATTTGCTTCCTTAATAAAAACGAAAATTAAATTTATAATAAAAATTCTTAACAAATTATAATTAAAATAATGACATCCTTTGAGAAGAACTAATTACCCTTTCAAAAGTAAATAGATTTTCACATTTAATTATATCTTCGCATAAAAATGTAAAGTAATTATGAGATTCATAATAATGAACATAAAATACATTAATACAACATTAAAATGGCAACCATCACATAAAGAATTATATTTTATAAATGAGCAGCAAGTCAACAGGAGAAATATTTTGCATGCTCTTACAAACATAAATTAAAACAAGGTGGCAACACATGCACAAATTGAAGTAAAAAAAATGTTTAAAAATAATATTTCAACATGTGAAAGTGTGTTAAGTCTGAAAGGAGATTAGAAAAAAAAAACACATTCACATAAACAATCACAGTCAGTTAAGTACTTTAGATGCGCTTTAACCAATCACGCGATTGCGCTAAACTTCAAAGTCTTAATGAGATCAGGCCAGACCACGCAAGACCAAAACAAAATCATACCAACAAAACAAAATATATACAGTCAGTTACGCACACATATATATATTTAAGAGTCAATGTATGAGTGTGGTTATTATGAGGCATAAGGAATACTAGTGGCCACTCAGTCAGTCAATTGTAGAAGAATTAAGACAAACAATAACAAATGTTAACTTAACAACCTTCTAACATGGCCAACAGACTCTTAAACTTGATAAATGACTACAGCAGACAGCAGCAATAAAAAAAGAAAAAACAGCAACAACAATAACAACAACTACGAAAGCTTAAGTAACGTACAAATATAACAAGAAAAGCGAGGTCTGGCTAAAAAGAACTTCAAAAAAATTTTAAAGCAATTTTTTTAAAGTTGTTTTTCGAACAATTATTTTGACTTTGAATACTCCAATAAAAAATAATAAAACACAGTAAACGAAACGTCTGTATCGGCGTTTAAGACTTTCTACAATTGTTTTAGTGAACTTAATCGGACGGACATCGCTTAATCGACTACACAATCCATAAAAATTCCGAATATATACTTTATGGGTTCCGAAACGGATGTTGGTGAAACTACAAGCGGAATAGAAAACTTAGACATGCCTTTTCTCCACGTGTGGTGAGAGTTATAATAATGGGTCTACGAAACCAATTCACTTGTTACGTAAATTTTCGATTAGTTTTGATATTCACTGTTAAGTTGACGATGTATACACATACTCTACTACTCAAAAAAGTTCAAAGCAAAAAATTATAAAGAAAAGGTCCAACAGAGAAGATACGACAATTTTTTAAAGAAGATAGTTTTATTAATACAAGACTGCTTGTATATATAAAAGGGGTTTAGTATGTCAGGTATCCAATCACGCACACAGAATATCAAAAACTGGTTATTATAGAATCAATATGTTGACACTGCATACTGTAATATGGGTCCAATATGACTGATCCATATTCCAAAATAGCACAGGCCAGATCCTTAACGGGATCTTCACTATAGTTTGCATGCACACATAAACCAGCAAAAAGAGCAAGATAAGCCAGGTAAGAAAAAACCGAGTAGAATAGTTATCAATGCGTAAAAGAGTTGTGAACTTTTTCACTGAATCGCCCAGTATAATGGGAAAAGTCTTGACTTCAGTATGTTAATATGCTTGACTTACTAGAATTAGACTTCTGGTGAATTTAAAAGTTATAAGCAACCTCAAGTAGCGAATAGACCTAAGCAGTGCCAAGAAAAGAGGTCAGCAAATACAGTTTGTTAACTTAAAATCACTTCTGTATATTGGATACTAAATGGTGAGGAACTCGAAATAAAATTTTTATATATCTTCCCTCCTGAGAGCAATGATCAGACCTTTCAACTGATATCGTAGGTAAAAGATGATATAATAAAAAATTCTCTGAAATACACATTAAAGAAATTATTTTCTATTTAATTGCGTTCCTGAATATAAAGTCTCTTAAAGAATTTTCAAACTGCCCTCATACAACATATAGAAAAAAACAAATAAAAAGTTGAGGAACTGTTAAAGCTGCTATTACTGCTGCAGTTCAAATAAATATTAAAACGAGAAGAAAGAAGCAGAAAGCTTAATCACATCACACATCAGCTACAGTCAGCGTCAGCCTCAGTTAGCCATTGGCCAAAATTGTGGATGTGAATGTGTTTTGTTGTTGTTTATCATAAAAGGCTACACACAAGTTATTGGACTTGATCACAACTGATGCCAACGAAGTCTATTAATGGACGGCAAACATCAAACGAAATAACTTACAACAAAAAGAATTCAAGTCATTGTCTTCAGCGACGAGGTAGGTCTCCAAAAAAAAAAAAAGTTAAAAACTTCAAAAAATAAGTACGTCAGGAATATATAGAAATAAAACACAAAAAACTTAACGAAAATGAAGAAGAATAATGAAAAACTAAACATCTGAACATTGAAGTAAAAAAAGGATGCAAAAATGGTTATAAAAGCAACAAATAAATAAACGAGAATACAAATTATATGATCAATATAATGAGAAAGAAAAAAAGGAGCTTTAAAAATCTTAATTTGAATTTGGTCTCATTAATTTCACTGTAGCTACACGGAAAAAAATTACAAATAAATTTTTCGTAGTATCTCACACCAAAAATTACTTAAAGATTACTGCCTTTTTAAGATTCTGTTAAATAAGTGATTAATTTATTTAGAATTTAAATACCAATTTTGATTTCACTAAAACCTAAAACAACATAGAATTTTTTTTTCAGTGTAATTTTTCGAAAAAAAATTTTTGATTGTTTAATTTGTAAGCTCCACAATGTGTCTTTGACGATGCATTTAGAAAACGGATATTGTCGTTAGTTTGCAAAATAAGTTCCCATGTCAATGTTTCCCCTTTCATCTTTAATATTTGATTTAATTTTTTTTTTGCTGCAAAGCTTCTCATTATCTTTAAGAATTCATTAACTTAGCGATGGAAGTGTATGAGCGCCAACGGAAGTGTCAAATGAGTGGCGTTACAAAAAACGCCGCTTTTTTATTTTACAGTTTAATGACAATGTTAATCATACTGGAAAAGAAATAACAATAATCACACAGAAACCCTTTTAGAAAAGATACACACAGAGTAGGGAAAAAGAACATCAAAGCTTTTTAAACATGAAAAAACATTTTTTGATGTCATAAAAATGACTTAATGACATGCAAAATATGTCAAATTAATGTCATCGTTATTGTCGGGCTTTAAGCACTCTACGCTTGTTTTGAATAATTTTTCGTTTTTAATGTTGAAATTGACTGGAATTGAAAAATTGTTTGCATTTCAAACAGAAGTAGACAGAAATCGAAATGAGAGAAGGAACTCTAAAAGCAACAAAGAAATATGTTCAATTAAATAAATTAGTACTTAAGACTTCAATACCCAAATGGTAGGATTCATTAAAATAGAATTCATATAAAACGACTGAAAATATTGGTCATCAACTTTAAAATTACGATATTTTTAAATAGTTTTGCAACTTAATTGATAAAGATGTAGTAGGATTATGTTCCCGATTTCCAAGCTTTTGAGTAGGGCATTTTGGTGTTCATATATGCTCTCTATAATTTTTTCATTTCATTTATTAAACAACACATCATTAGCGTGTCACTTCTCAAAAAAATATATAACAAAAAACACGCATCCAAATTTCATTTAGTTTTTTTTTTTTTTGTTTGTTATTTCATAATTTGCTCTGCGGTTTGTTTAAGGAGATATTTGCATTTTTATGACGACAACAAAGGCACACTTGATTCACTTTTTTTATGCCCCATTGATAAATTATAATTGATTCTTGGCAATTGATGAGCTTTAGGGAAAACTTAACTAAGCGATTGAACTGAAGTATATATTTGGTTTTGGTTTAAAATGAACATAAAAAATTACTTAACAATTTCCTACACTGACTGAATCAGACTAAGCTCTTACAGAAAACAAGCTTAACATATGAAACATTGAAACATGTCAGATACATGTGACATGATGTATTTAACTCGTCGCAATAAACGTCATAATCGTACAGATGTGTGATTACCGAAAACCCCTAGAACAATCAAGCAGTCGCCTTGTACCTGAAATTATATAATCAAATAAGGTAACAATGAATAGAAAACCCATAATTTTAATTGTTCATGTACAAGGGTCTCGTTAATGAAGCTTTCAAAATTATACGGGTATAAGATGCCCTCGGACTAAAATCCACAATAAACACTTTGTATTTGTTGGTGTATTTTCATAACAACAGGTTTCAGTTAAGAGTGCGGCATATTTTTTTTAGCCTCTTCTTCGTTTATATAACTTGTACTAAATCAGGTTAGGTTACGTCACACAGACCGCTAGTGTCGAATGAACGAGACTGACTTTCTTAGGTACCAATAATCCCATTGGTATGTGGAGCCACACTAGGCTCAGTGTCAAACCATGTTGAAGAAAAAATAAATGATTTCATCCAAATAAAATCGCAATCCAAAAGGTGCCTAAGCTTTTGCAGCCTTATTTTTCTCAAAAAAAACTTGGCCTACCATTAGATGGGTGCAGACACAGTACCTACTTCTCATTTTTTTCCGAAGTTCCGCAGCAGATTTGTGGTCCTCCCAGGTCACTGCAGGTATAAGAGCCTCGATACCATGCAGATGATCTTACTCGACCATTTGGTCTGCACGGTAACCAGCAAGTCTTCCCTACATCAGTTCAGTTTACACTAACGAACAGAGATCTTGATAACAAATTTCCATCAGTTGGCTGAGTGTGATTATGAATCAGCGTCTAACGAAAAAAAATTAAAAAAATACTGCATAAAAACACTTTAAGCTGAATAAAATGTAATTTGCAGAACGCAAAGACTTGATTTCAATAATAGATTCAATAAAAAAAATCTTTGTAAATTCTAGAATCCCAAAACAATTATATACTTCTCTTGTAAAACCTATTTTGAAGTGTGGATGTGTTGTATGGGACCCAAGCTTTAACGTTCGCATAGACTGTATAGAATCGGTCAAAAAAAAATTCTTTTTGTTTTGTTTGAGTTCTTTATTCTGGGGCTCAGGATTTAATCTTTCGTCGTATATAACAAGGCTGGCTATTATTAAATTTTCGAAGGACAATAATGAATGTGACTTTTTTATTAAAATAATAAATGGTGATGTTGTATCAGAATTTCTTCTTAGAAATATAAGTCTTAATGTTCACCGACGATCTACCCACTACTGGACACCGCTACATCTTCAAGTTTTCCATAAAAAATATGCAAATGCTGATTTGTTTAGAAAAATGTGTAAAAAGTTTAATAAACTATTCAGTCTTATTGATTTTTCCGAAAATGTTAATGTTGTAAAACGTAATATAATTTCGTTTTTAAGTAATCGTGTTTAAATTATAAAAAAAATGTAGTATTATTTTCTAAGTCGGTCTGTAAGGATTAACATCCACGCACAATAATTAAATAAAAAAAATTAAAAATAAAAAAAAATTGTAGGACTTTTAAATTTTCAATTGAAACTAACATTTTAAATGAATTGATAAGTCCACCTCTGAAATCTGCATAATGAACGTTCAGCACATTTTAAGAATCGAAGTTTTCAAAATTATTATTAATTTGTCCTTTTTTTTATTACAGGCTCATCAAAACAAAAAGGAACCCAACTGCAAAAAAGAAAAAAAAAAACATGGTGCGCTTAGCATTGTTTAGAATCCCGGCTCGTATCGATTAGTTTAAGTCCTGCTGGCTGAAAGAAAAAAAAAAAAAGAAAAAAATAAAAAAGTTTTTATATTTCGGGAAAAATATCTAAAAATCTAATCAACGTCAAGTACTGATTTTATATAAAATTTGAATTTGCCTTTTTTATCCAAAAATCTTTTATTAGAAATAAAATAAACACATAAAAACCGTTGTTAAAGATCGATATATAGAGCGTAGAATTTCACAGAGAAATATATTTTACTGTTTCCAAAATGGTTAATTATAAAAAATTACCTTAAATTTGCTCAACGTTGTTTTTTTTATTGATTCATAAAGAAGAGAGGATAGTGTTATGTATGAACAAGGATTTTGGTTTAAAGATTTTCATGGTCTTGTGGGCAATTTCGTATTTCTTACTCTTATGAAGTTGAAAACAGTTTGCGTCACCTTAAATTCATTTCGTTAACCTCAAAGTATTTAAAAGATTATTGCTATAAAAACTTGACGCTAAACTACCCCCAAAAGGAAAATGGTACAATTTCATTCTGCACGATCTTACACTGAGGAAAAAATCACGTTGCACAATCAACAACGAATGTGATTATTTTGAGACCACTACGTTGACGCTTTTATTGACAACTTTCGTTTACAATTTAAAAACGAACGTTGTTGAATTATAACGCTAGGTTGTCAAATTGAACAAAGATGACAAAATTTAAAAATTTTGACAACACATGTTTACAAATTATAAACGAACGTGCTTAAATTGACAACGCCTGGTTGTCGAATTATACGAACACACCGAAATCTAAAACTTTCGACAACGCGTGTTTACAACTTATTAACAAACGTGGTTGAATTGACAACAGCAGATTGTCAAATTACATAAAAACCGAATTTATTGTGTTCGGCTTGTTTTTTGTTTTTTCATTCTTTAGTGATCAGTGCACGTGTTTCTAAGCAAACTTTAAGAAATTAATTAAAATGGAGCAAAATGAAGAAAATTAAATGCTTGAGGTTCAAAATGTTATTGGTGATGTGGTAGAGCTTCTTGGTGTTTAGCAATTCATGCTTTTCTAGCCCAAAAAATTTGGAAGATTATGAAGACGACAAGAAGTTGAAGAAATTCTGGAAAGATATAAATATGAATGTATGTCTTCTATGTTGTTTTATGTTTTGTTAAATTTTGAAGTTCGGAATCGATGATTACACAATGTCAGTGTCATCAAAAGTCGAGGAGTGGTGGAGGCGCAATGAAAGTCTTACAAGCACGCAGGTGACAAACTGCTCTAAAATAGGAGGTGTTTTATTATAAGTAAAATTAAATAAAATAGAATTTATTAAATAAAATAGAATTTATTAAAAGATGATTAAATTTAAATTTAAATTGTAACGCTGTTGACGAAATAGTATTTAAGGGAACTCGGTACAAAAAAATTATTAAATATTATAATTGAACACGAAAATATGTATGTTTTGTGCAATGATTTTAAAATTAAAAATTTTGATCCACATTTACAATCTTATGAAATTGGTTCACTAGACATGAGTACGACTTATATAATACCAATTCTTGATTTTGAAACAGTTCCATTTTATGTATACCCGATAAATAACGGGAAAATTTATTTTAGATTTAAGTATATTTAACTTGATTTATGTTTTGTACTGTCTCATTTGTTTAAAAAAATATTTTTTTTGAATAAAAAACGTTTATAAGCGAACAACTTATTGTATTTGTTTTTAATATTGTGGTCAATTGGGTAAGAGGCTAGTAACGAGTAGTGTATAATCGACACCGGCATGTTATCAGTTCGACACCGTTGCGGTGTCAATTCGACACCGCTATGGGCCTTTTTTGACACCGATACGGTGTCACATTGTACACATATGTTGTCAATTCAACAACGCTATCGTTGTCGCCTCTTTAACACCATCCGCGAACAAATTGATCACAAACGTGGTTGATACACTTTTGACACCGATTGTGGTCACTTTGTACACGTATGGTATCATTTTTTCTCTGGGTGTAGAGGTCGATTAAGTTCGCTAAAACAAAAAAATACCCCTTGAAGTAATGACTTGCGGCAACAAATACTTTATGTGGGCGTTTAAATATAAAAGCCACTGTTGTACAATCACATCCTTCACTAATTGAGCAGCATCATTAAAAAAAAATTATGAGTAAAAAAAATTCAGTTCAAAGCCTCTTTAATTGTATTAAAGTGCAATTCACAAAGTTGATCATATTTTATCATACATTTGATACCAAAAAGTTAGAAAAAAGTAAACAATTAAGATCAAAACAAAAAAATAAAATAAGAAAACATGTTTAAAAATCTTCTTGTTTCTTTTTAAATATTTAAATATTTCGTAAAAATTGTTCAACGGAAGTTATATTTTCCCATACATTCAAATGAGAACAATATTACCACCTAAGATGTTGAAGGTCGGTCTTTTTGCTTTATTTTGTATAGTTTTTGACTGACAGTGACTAAGAGTCACTAAGTGAACGCCTACAAGCAATTACAAGGGTATTGAAACAAACACTAAAAAAACAATCATTCAATCGCACTGGTGTATAATTTGATATTTGAGAGAATTTTTTTTCTTTTAAATGATCATCACAGAACAAGTGTGTTATGAGTTGCGAATGAACACCACCTATTTTAAACAGCTAATGTTTCAGCTTAAAAAAACAAATAAAGTAATTAACAGCACTGTAACATCATCCCACACAACAAAACACTGCATTACTTTGCAGCAAAAAAACAACATTAAAAAAGTATATTTCCTTTAGACTTTAAACTATAAAACTGAATGTGTAGAGAAGAAGCCTTTGTCCATCAGCACTACAAAAATATCCTAATGATATAAAGATACAACAAAACAAATAAACAAATAACACACAATCTCATATTTTCAATTTTAAAAGTTCATAATTTAAAAAGAAGAATTTTTAGCTAAAGAAATATAAATTCCCACCATCTAAACAGAATAAAAAAAATCAAATCTTCTGACATTTATTGACGTCAAAATTTAAAACAACACAACACAACAACATTAATCTAGAGTGAGTGCCCTTAAAAAACATCCAACACTCAAGAGTTTTAGGTTTTTTAAAATTTACCGATACAAACGAATGGATACTTTGTAGTTTTTGTCAAAAATGTGTGAATATTAAATGTAAACAAAACATCCTTTGAAAATTCAAACTCATTTTATTTCTAGAAAAATATGAAGAAGTGTATGGCTTCATAATGGATCTTGATGAAGGTGTAGCCGAAGAAAAATTCTCAAAAAACAAAAATAGAACCGTTTAATTGTGGCAACCAACCAATACCAAGTTTTTATGGCACGATTATTTGTTTTTAATATAATTTTCTGCTTAAATACCAAAAAAAAAAAAAAAACTCTGTTTTATTGTACAGTAGCTAGTTAAACTCCAAATAATAAAACGTATGAAAAGTATCTGTTAATGCGGTAACTTTAATGTGGCATTTTAATGTTCATTTATTATTTAACAAACACCGAAATTTCTTTGGAACATTAGCGGCTTTTGATGTTTGATCGCCAGCGATTTAATGGGAAAAATTGGTTATTTTATGATTAGTGTTTGCTGGTGCTGGTAGCACTTTTCTAAAGTCAATTTCACATGTTTGCAAGCAAATAAATATTTTGATGTTTAACTGTTTGATTATCATTGTTTTTTTTCCTCCCCAAAATAATTCTTAAGAATTGAAAATCTACTGCCGACTTTTATTGCACGAAATATTTCTTTTTTATGAGAAGGATGTGGTAAAACAAACAATAATTTAAAACTTAAAAGGTCATGATTTCATGCATAGAAATAAAAGTTTTGAAAGTATTGCTTTTACAGAGGATCTTTTGTAAAAAAAAAAAGCGTTGTTTTAAACCTTAGAAAAAAATAAATTTTGAAAAGTAAAAAATTATTGTTGAAAAAAAAACTTTTAAAAAAAAGTACTTTCTGAAAAGTACTTTTTGCAAAAAGAACGCTCAAAAGCCTTTAAAAATTCTTTGAAACTGCGTTTTTCAATAAAATACCTTTAGATAAAAATTTACGATCAAAAATTTGCTATAAATAAGTACTTTTTGGCAAAAAGACCTTTTAAAAGGTACAGAAAACAGAATATATTATGTTATACTACATTTTGTTTCTGAAATTCGTTACATGTTGTCGGTTATTAGTATGGGGAGTACACACGAAATTTCAAGTATCTAGCGACTGTGGTTCCAGAGAAGTAAACCTGTTACAAACAGATTGATATTTTGCGATATTAATCGGATGAGGTTTTTAACCTTTTGTAGAGAACTTTAAAAACTGCAATATGTTAAACAAGTAAGAGTTCTATATTCGGCTATGCCGAATCTTATATACCCTTCACCATTTATCTAAATATAGTTTAGTAAAGCAACTCCAATTAAAGAAAAAAAAAAAAAACAAACGTTGGGGTGGCAGAGATCTGAAAAATTAAAAAAATATGCTTAAAAATGTTAACGGCTCTTAATGGGTTTAGCATTTTTTTTTTAAATTTTAGTGTTTTATGAAAAATCTTTTCAAAAGCCTCTAAATGATACCCACATTGATATCTTAAAAAATTACGCACAATCGTACTTTTCTATAAAAAGTTCAGAAGTCCATAACTGGGAAAATATAGGCGAGCGCCAGATTTTTCACTTGATGTTTTTTATTTTTTTTATTTTTTAATTCTCAATCGCCTCATGTAGTTGTTTTTTCTTGATAAGAGTTACTACATTAAACCAGACTTGTTTTAAATGATATGGAAAAATCAAAAATCAGACTTCCACGAAGATCACAGACCGATCTCGCTGATTTTCAATAGTAAAATTTTTGAGACTATGTCTGATCGATAAGCATATTTAAATTTTTCTCTAGCATATTAAAAGCCTTTGCAAAGTTGGTTCTAATACTAACATGGAAGGACAGACAGACGGAAAGAGGAATCTCGCACAATCGATTTCGCTACGCATACGGGCTCGGAATATATACACTTTATAAGGTGGGAAATGGATATTGTAGATATACGTTTTTCCACCTGTGGTGAAAGGTATAATGATAATAAACAAACCCAATAAAAATTTAATGCTTTTTTAAAAATTTGTTTTAGTTTTAAATTGGGGTTCCTAAATGATATTTCGAAAGTCTTAAATATTTAATATTTAGACAAAATCGAAAAAAGCGGTTTATAAAGAAATTAAAAGCAGAAAAAAATCTGTTCTTTTATAACGTGTAAAAATTTTGCTGTGCGATTTCTTATAATTTCAAATTGAAAGAATGATTAAAGAATTACAAAGTTAAGAAACATTAAGTGCGAAAAGCATTTAAGCAGTCCAGAAGGGGGCAAGAGGTTTAATTGTAGGGAATTGAAACTAAAATTTTAGAACAAAATTATATTAACATCGCAAAAGATTTAAATAACATCATATATATTTGCTAACAGTTACCCATACAAACATACTAATTTATTATTAACTATTAAAATAATATTAAAAATAATGATTGTGAAAATGATGGTGGTTGTGTGGCAATGGCTGAATAATACTGTTAATAAAAGATATGCAAGAAAAAAAGCCATCTGAATGAAAACAACGTTTTGTGAAAGCGACAGGTGTAATTGTAGACATTTGACAGAAGAAAAGAGGACTAATGACATCGAAAAACAAAAAACTAATGATTTTGATTTGTTTGGGTGGCTGGAGAAAAAAAGCAAAAATATTGAAAAGAAAAACTCTTCGAAGAGTTTGAGCCATGAGGGAGAGATGAGATTTGCTTTGTCTTAAAGAAATTTTAATAACCTGAAAATAAATTGCCTTTCGTTAGTAAAATAGCTGGGGATAAACTACAGTTAATTTAAACCAGAAGGATCAATTTGTCTGAATGTTGCTATTCTGAACAGATTTGGAAATTCTTTTCTGAAAGGTTATGTTTGCAGAAAACAGTTCACTATATTAAAAATTAAAGGGTGTCCCCATACAACATACATGTTTTTAACGTGTATAATGAAAAGTAAGGCGCACCACTTAAAATTAAAAAAAATGGCAAAAAGTAATACAAAAATTAATCTATAAATAAAAGGGTGTCCCCATAAGTGAAATAAATTAACCTGTATGGGCATATCTTCTGAACCATTAAATACAAACGCCTAAAAATTGAAAAATGTTAATTGCTATGATCGTTATAGTAACAAGTATAAATATTCAAAATTATAAATTAGAGAGTGATCCAATAGTTTGTTTAAATTGATGTATAAGGTCATAATTTTGAACAGTTGTAGACAGATATGTAGTTTAACCTGTATTGCTAACTCCGCTATAAGTGTTAAATTTTGATTTGAAAATTAAAGGGTATTCCAATAGTTAATGTAATTTGATCTATCTTTAAATCGTTATAGACAGCTGAAGTTCACAAGAGACCTGTATTGCTAAGTCAGCTAAAACAGCAAATATACAATTTGAATTTAGAAATTAAAGGGTGCTCCTAAAATTAACGATTTTTACAATCACTTAAAAATTAGTTCGAATGTCTACTGTTTTGTTTGGTTTGGTAAGAAATATAAATAATTTAAACTATAAATTAAAGGGTGTTACAATAGTTGATGTGATAAAATGTATATGACCAAACTCTTGAACCGTTATAGAAGGACGCTTGAAATTTACAAAGAACCTGATTTATAATTCTACCATAACAGCAAATATTTAGTTTGAGCTTGGAAATTAAAGGGTGTCCCTATAGTTGGTGAAATTAAATGTATATTGCCAAAATATCGGCACTAACTAACAAGAAGCTGTAATACTTATTCCGCTATAACAAGTATAAAGTTTGGTGAGAAAATACAAGAGCGTCCCAATAAATAATGTAATGTGGCCGTACTTTTTAACCGTTATAAACAGACAAATGAAATCTCATTTGAAGTCAGTGTTTTGCAAGAATAATTTACTTAGCTTTTTGAACTTATGGTCATAATTTTTCTTTTATGAATTTAAATTTCTTACTTTTACTTTTCTGGTTCAATAAAGCACTAAGTATCAGCATTATTGCCAATAATTCCTTAACAAAACTGTTTTATATTTAACATATTAAAAAATATTAAAGTACCTGTTCAAAAAATCATACAACAATACAGCGAATTTTCAACTCACACAGCACACATTAACAGTCTGTTGTTGCCGCTCAGTGTGCTGGTGGTAATGAAATAGAGGCAAAGAGAAAAACGAATACAACATCAGTTAAAATAGAAATGAAAACAGATAAATAACACGTAAAGATAAAATAAATTAATTATATTACATTTAGTGAAACTTCACAAACAGAGACTTTTATTTTTATAGATGTCTAGCGGTTATTTAAATACAGTAGCCAAAGATGCTGATGTTACTGCTTTTTATTACATTTGCTGCTACTACTTCCATGACCGTTTGTCTACCTGAGATGACTTAATTATTATTAATTGGAAAAAAATCCATAAAATATCTTAATTAACATCTGAATTTATTTTAAATACTAAATCACTGAAGTCGATTTGTTTTCCTATTGATTTTTACATAAATTTGCATTTAATTTTTATTGTCAGAAAATTCAATTCACAGCAAAATTGCTGTTAAGAGCAAAATCTTTAAAATAAGAAAACTATACTCGGCAAAGCCGAATTTATTGCTCAGTTAGAAATTTAGTTTAGTTTTTGATTTAATTTATTGTGGCTTTTTTGATGACTTTAAATTGTAGAGATGATTTGTTTTATGAATTTCCAAACAATTTTACCTTTCACCACTGGTGGCAAAGGGTTTTAACTAAGTTTTTCATTCCGTTTGTAATTTCTACAATGGATAGCAAAGTCAATTGAGCGATGTCCGCCTGTCCATCCGTATTAGTGTTGAAATCAAGTTTGCCCAGGCACTGGATGAGCTAGAGAAAATTTAAACACCCCAATCGATCAGATACAGTTTCTTTGTATTTTGCTATTCAAAAACAGCAAGATCTTTTGAGGCGGCGGGCAAAATACCACGTCTTCTTTAAATTTTTCCATATCATTTGGAAAAACTCCAATAAAAAAATAAAAAAATGGAACGATAGAAAATTAAAAGATGAGAAAAATCTATCAGTGAAAAAATTGGCGCTTGCCCATATTTTCAGAGTTATGGGAATCTAAAATTTTTATAAAAAAGCACGATTGTGCACCATATTTTTTAAGGTATCAATGTTGGAATCATTAAAAGCTTTTATTTTTATGTAAAATTATATAAAGTATCTAATTAATTAATTTTGTTTGTCTTATTTTCTAATTCTCTCCAAGCCCAATTATTGTTTTTTTAATGAAGTAACTTTAGCATAGCGGAATATAGCCCTCGTACTTGTTTTCGTGTATTATCATTTCTAGTATTTTCCCGGAATTTCAAAAATTTGATAAATTTTACTGGCGCATTTCGGAATTTTGGGCTAAATTTCGAATTTTATTTTCTATTTTGGCGAATTTTTTAAAAATAATTTGATTTGCTTTTAAAAATTAAAATTTTTTAGCAAAATTATGTTATAAATTTGTTTTTATGTTTGATGAAATTTAGTCTGTTGTTGAATAGTCTTATTTTTTGGGGTGATCTCCCTTCTTAGCGACATCTTATTTTATTAATTTTTTTTTTTACATTTTTCTTGTTTTCTTTGGAAAAGTCTGCATACATTGGTAAATAAATTTTCTTTCTTAAAATTTTTTAAAAATTAAAATAAAAAATGAAGTTAAGCCGAAAAATTAATTTTAATCAATTCATATAATAAAACGGTAATTTTGGTATTGGTGTAGTCAATAGTTGATATGGAATGCAAAACACATATTTTTGGAATTTTTGTTTGTCTGTGTTCGGATCACATTAAAACTGCTGGAAGGATTTGAATAAAATTATAAATGACACGCGGACAAATTTAATTGTGTTTTTGTTTTAAAATTTTGGTTTCTTTGCAAATTTTGGTTTCTTATTTTGTGGCGTGTTTCTTAATGGAGCAATTTAAATTTTGATATATTTTCGATTTCTCAGATCCTTGAGGGGCTTAAAAATTTGTTGTTTGAATCATTACGAATCTTTTTTTTCTGTTCACACTATTTTATTTTTTTAGTGAAGTTTTTAAATTTCTTGTGTTGAAAAATTACGGTTCTTGATTTTTGGTAACTCTTGAATTTTAAGCGAAATTGCATTTCTAAAAAAAATTCTGAAAATTCTTTTGGTAATTTTTTTTTTGCTCTTCTGTTTATTATTACTATTTCTTGTGTAAAATAAATTTTTATCGTAAACTTTAAGAAGTTTTTCTTATTATTAGTAAAATTCTGAATTTTGTGAGTTAAAAAACAATACAAAAACGTAATAAAAATTGTTACAGTCGTCAGAATTCTTCAATATCCACGAATAGCGGGATTCTTAAAGCCATACGTGACAACATGTTGCCAAAAATATTTCTGTCTCTAATTTTTTTAAGAATAAAAGCTTGAGAAAAGCGGTATAAGTCTAGATTTTGGCTTAAATTTATGTTAAAAACTGGAGACTAGAATTTGTGTCCTTCTTTTTAAATTAATTAAGTAATATCTAAAACGTCATATCGTTGTAAAAGTTCGAAAATTGTCTGAGGTCGACGGTCTTCCATTTCAGCATCAAAAAAAAAAACTGCATTGAAAATGAGTCCACTTCCTTCAAAAATCTGTAATTAATGTTCTTCAATGGGTCTATTTGTATCATTTTTACATATTGCAAACGATACAACAAACTTATATATTAATGTAGGGTGTATACACCTGTAGAAAATGCCATAACAATATATATAAAACAAAACGAATGCTACTAAAAATATAACGAAACACGAGCAGCTGTTAATGAATGAATATTTAGTGCGGGGTTTCCTATAGACATTTTGAAAAATTACAAGGCAATGAATTTCAATTTAATTAAATACGAGACAATATTTTTTAATAAATCTTTAAACAAAATAATATACATAAACAAAAAAACAAAAACAATTTTATAACCCCTACAACAACAAAATGCCACCCTGAAACTTAATGTGTGTTTAAAATCAAATCACAGTGAGTGGTCGGTCTACTAAACATGCACTCGCATAAAAAGAAATTAAATGATGCTGATATTAACCCACTATTACTGACCGACAGCAACAACCGCCTAATGAATTTAATTAATTATTATTTGCTGCTATAAAATATCTATTTAAATGAGTGGGTATTTTGTTTTTTTTTTTTTTGTTTTTTTGCATTTCTGCTAAATAAATAAAATGATTTAATGTATTTCTTTCTAAGAATTTTACAAATACAAATAATTCACTATAAGATTTATTAGTTTTTCTATTTGATTTTCTGTTTTATTTTTTGCAAATGTTTCATAATTTTCATAGAAATATCAAAGAGCAATAAAGTCATTTACAGCAGCAATTACAAATTAATAAGGAAAAAATCACTTTCATAATGTTTACAGGAGGTTTGTTAGAAAAATTTATAGATTTTTTTTTGTAAAAGATATTCAAATTAAATTAAAGCTTAAATTATTATAATTAAAACTAAAGTTTCTTTTTCTTTAAAGGTCTTTACTTTATTGAATATAGGAAAAGTTGAATCCTCGCACACGCGGTCTGCATCCTTTGTATCCTTTATTAAACGAAATAGTTTATCAGAAATTCTGGCATTGACATTTAATGAGGAGCTGATAAAACCTCCCGTTACCGCTTTTTAAAATAATCAAGACAAATTGGCAAGGTTCACTGTAGACTCATAACTAATTGAAAGAAATAAATAAAATTAACTTACGACAAATTTGATGAATTTTTCTAGCGAATCAATTTACCAAAACGACAGCTTACCCTCCTGTAGAAACATCCTTTCATTACTTTTTTCTCTTTGGGTACAAAACCCTAAATATTGTTAAAACCCAAAAGTAAAAAAAGAAATTTATCATTAAAATAATAACTTTAAAACTTCTAAGGTCTCCCTCGTATATATAGGTTTTAATAAATTTATAAACGATCTTAAAAACATGATGTTAATTGCCAACAGCCAATGCAATCACTGCACAGATATAGAGATGTTGATGCCTGTCTTTGTGAGTTTCTTAGGTTTTTTTAGCTTTTCCGCTGTAGTTTAATCATTGATTTAAATTAATGGTCATGTCAGCTAATTAATAAATGCAAACAGCATAAAAATGCCGCAAAATAGTAGAGAGGAAGAACAACAAAAAAACAACAGAAAAACAAAAATTAGCAGCTAAACACAACACCCAACATCAAGGCAACGCCAAATCCCCAACCAACACGGCAACAACAGGCCAAAACCCAAGAGACCATGGAACACTCACATAGGCAACCAACACAGCAGTCTATCATCAATGTCTAGCAAATATTTATTATTGTAACATACATTTAGTTGCTCACTTTTCAAGGTATTAGTGACCATAATCCCCAATTATAATGCCCACTTTTTAAATTTTCATTATTTTTTTTTTATTTTTTTTTTTTTTTTTTTTATATTTAGACCGATGTTCGGTGTCTAATTTGAAACAACATTGTAGTGCGTAGGCTGGCTATTTGAAATTAAAGCTCTTAATAAATAAATAAAGACAGAGAGCAATAGAGAACAAGGTAAGGTAACAACGTCACGTTAAATTTTCCGCAAAAATTAGCGCTGCCTTCGCATTAAGCAATTGCTGTGCAATTATATTTCTTCGTATGATTATCTTTCATTTTATATTCATTTGCCGATTCCTCAATTATAAACATTTTGTAGCATTAGGAAGCCTTATCGTTGTAATTGTAATTGTTATTGTACGAGTAAAAAAAAAACAATTATTTAAATTTGTTTCTGATCCGCAAGAGATATTTTTTTTTGCAGTTACAGTTATGTGGGCTAATGAGAAATTTGCAGCACTATTAATTTCTTGAAATTTGTTTAAATATTTTTAAGATGCAGCAAGACATTCTGGCGATTTTTCTTAATTTAAGTTTCGTGCTACTTTTGGCGGTGAGCAACATGTGATACTCTAAATGACTGAATAATCAAATTATTTATTAAGTTAAATTAAACCACGGGAATATTTAAATTAAATTATTTATTTTTGTAAGTTTTAGGAAAACAAATTCACGTTTTATTAATTTATTATTTGTTGGGTAATGGGGAGCTTAAAGCAGCGAATATGTTGAGCCTTTTTTCCGTAATCTTTTTTCCAGTACAATCCTTCAGGTTCTCTATGTGTTTCGCTGCAAAGGATGATTTAATTCGCACATCTCTTTAAAGAATTTAAAAGATATTAAGTGAAAACGGATTCTCAAACTCCTTCTTTTATACTTTGCCACAATTTTATTTATTTTTAAAAATTTTGAATGGAAGCAATCTGAAACTATCATGGAACACCTGCAATAATAAGTAGACATATTACTAAGCTTAACATTGAAAGTACTCTTATGTTTAAAAGGCGTACAAAAGGATCTTTTCGTTTATACGAGACATAATTTTTGTCTGCCATTCCTTAATGGACTG
The DNA here is from genome assembly GCA_937654795.1 of Cistogaster globosa. Classification (NCBI taxonomy): domain Eukaryota; kingdom Metazoa; phylum Arthropoda; class Insecta; order Diptera; family Tachinidae; genus Cistogaster; species Cistogaster globosa. Next base: position 7,036,169 of record OW569403.1, read on the forward strand.
TAATTTTCACTGCCTGCATAGCGCGGTTTCTTGGTGTTTTAATTTGCGCCGAGCTGTCATGCCATTCAAAACACAATCTAAGGCAGCCAAAACGTCGATAGTCTCCTTTATTTTTTTTTTAAAGTCATGAGGAAAATTAAAAACCTTATTTATATAATTTTAACACGATTATAAAGTCCATATTCACGTATGGAGCTGCTTTTCACGCTCTTATCATAGGTAGTACATAGGTAGTACATCATACTGGACTGAGAATGAAAGACAACTATAAACGAGATGTAGAGACATACATCGATACATCATCAACAGAATTTGTTTGAAGAGATATCTCAAATGTAACACTTTGAGTCTCTCGAATGTTATCACTCTTTCAGATTTGAACTAAGTCATTCGAACTTATTATTTTATTTTAATTATCTCCTTGTTTAGGTTATTGTACGGATGTAGTAAAATAAGTGAAGCCCAAAAAACAACAAACTCAGTTTTATTGCAGATACAAAAATGTAATTTAGTAGAAGAAACAAAACGCTTAATAAATAACTATTTGATTATAATGTCAAAATAGTTGATTTATAATTAATTTCAAAATTAAAAAAATTAAATCTTGCTTTTGAAAAAATTTAATTTTTAATAATTATGTTTCCTGTTTTCTAAAGATGCCACCCAACAGTGTGGCGAAATATTGAAAAATAAAAGAATAAATAATATTTTTATTAAAAAAACTGACCTATTGCTTGAACAATTAAAAAATAAAATTAATTATAAAGGTCAAGAAATTTATAATATTATCTTCAAAATTAAAATCTTTTAATTAAATAGATGTTGCTTAAAAATTTCATAGATTTGCAGAAAGCTGCGTAGGAAAGTAGAGATACAGAAAATGCAGCTTTACTTTCTGCTAGTGTTTAATATCTTCTGTTTTCTAAAGAAATTAACACAAACATTTCTAAAAGATATTTAGAATTTAAAACATATGCACGTGAAGTTAAGCTAAATATATTTGGTTTTAATGCCAAAATAGTTCCACAAAAAATTAAGTTTAAAGTTAAAAATGTTACTTTATCCTTTTTACATGGCTCATGATATGTCAGATTATTTTATAGAAAATAAATAATAATCGAGCCGTTTATTTTGAAAGTGGCATAAGTCACTTCTTCAAAAAAATAATAGAAAGAAATTTAAATATTAAGAGCTGCTAGGATTTTATGTTAACCGAAGTTTTTGTTGGAGAATAAATATCCTAAGATAAAAGTGCAAGAAAGTCTTCTCGAGATTTAGCCTTAATACTTTTAAAATCTTTGGAACACAATCCTTTAAATATCAATCCTTAAAAAATCAAAATAAACGGCTCAATTTAAGAAAAATAAAAAAACAACAACAACAATGTTATCCTCCTCAAAGTAGTTTCCTTGGGCAGCTATACATCGGCGGAGTCGTCGTTCGCACTTTTGGCAGCAGAGCTGGAAGTTTAACTGGTCGGTCACAGTCTTTTCGCATGTTCAATTCATCTGTCACAATTTGATGCACGGTGAAAGTATTTAAATTTAGCTGTTCACTGATCATCCCTATTGTTAAACGATGGTCTGATCTCACAAGAGCCCTCACACGATCAATGTTTTTGTCAGTTTTTTAAGTCGAGGGTCTCCCTCAGCGAGGTTCATCTTTAACGTGTTCTTGGCCTTCCAAAAATGATTTGTGCCAGCGGAAAACTTGTGCTCTCGATAAGCACTGTTCCAATAGGCCTGTTTTAACTTTTCAAAAGTCACACTCGCGGATTCGCCAGGTTTAACACAAAACTTTATTGCACAAAGTTGCTCTAAATTCCGATGCTCCATTTCTGTTACGCACAATGAAAACACAATTTTACTAATGGCGCTGTCAAAACTAATGTGTTAACTGTACGGAGTTGTAACTCGGACTGAGGAAATGGAAGGGATCAAAAATCTGATTTAGCATCGGCCGGTAGACACAACTTTGCCAGATCTCCCGCAGTGTTGCCAATCTTATTAATTTTCTCACAGACCTCGTATAATTGTTTAAATTTATAAAACTGAGATACAGGACACGTAGTTTTTCACGTAGGAATGATATTGATGTGATTTTTCTTCTTTGATAGGAAATTGCATCATCTATATTTATATACATAATTAAAATGAAGAAAATCCCACAATTCCCAAAATAAAGACCAAAAATCCCAAAGATGAGATTTTTTACTCTTTTGCCTAAAAAGTCCACAAATACTTTCAGCAACAATTTGAAGTATATGTAACTTTTTTACAGCAGTCTTCCTTTCCCGATTTTAGCTTTATGATTTTAGAATATAAAAAAGTCAAAACTTCACTGAAAAAAAAATAAATAAATAAAAGATTGATGGCCTTTTTAGGCTCCTCAAATATCTTCCAAAATATTTCAAATTTTGCTCACATACGGTTATAAATTAAAAAAAATACTGAAAATTATACTTAATATTTTGAACAAACAGGACCAGGATACCATAAAACCAAAAATTTCAATTTTAAAATATTCACAACTCTATCATTTTAAAACACTGACATGCAAACTAAGGCACCAATTTGTAGGTATTGACTACGCCTTTAAGACCATTTAAACTTGAAAAAAAAATTCAGAAAAAAATGGAAGAAACGCCAAAACATTAGATACCCAACTTGGAGACCATATAGCGCCATCCCTGGGAAGTAAATGACACCCAGTTTTATAACTTAAACTCAAATACTCCTCGGCTATGCTCGTGTAAAATTTTGGTTCAATCTGCCTTGGCGTTTAAAAATGGCTGAGTTGTTTCCAAAAAATTTTGTTTCTCTCCCACTGTTCACTGGGAGAAAAACATGTATTTTCTAACCCACGATATTATTTCATAATGTGACATCGATTCAGGAAAGAAATTTATTTAATAGATTGGTTAACAAAAATAATTTTACTTTACACTTAAACTATTTAATAATTCGAATACAAAATCATTCATTAATTTATGACTTGTAAAAATTTTATTAACTTTGCTGTGACTTTTTCAACGCCCTCTTTTCGTTCTGGCCAAGCAGGTGCGTGAATTACAAGAATTCACCCTGCACACAATCATTAAAGAAATTTTGAAAACAAGTAATAAAAAAAAATTATTTCAAAAATTCACTTAACAACAAGAAGGACACTACGGACTTTAGATGCTTTGTTTCCAAAAATAAAAATAAAAAATGCGAAAATTTTTTACGGCCTACAAAAGTAGATAAAAAACAACCCTTTTAAGACTCCAAAATAAAATTGACAACAAACAAGTGTTTTGGCATTAAAAAGTTTATAAGCGTCCGCAACAAATGGGATTTGAAGGAGAAGAATTTTTTTTAAATATTTAAATTTAAAAACGTTAAACGCAGACATATGTTTAATTTGAATCAAGAGGGTTGCTTTCTGTTAGAAACACATAAAAAAAAACACCAAAACGAATTAAATGTAATTATTTTGCTAATAGTTTTAATTTTTTCCATTCCATCATAGAAGACTTTTGCACAAACTAATTATAATTATATTGTTTCAATTGTTTATCATTTTGTAAAATCAATCGAATTTGTATTCGTTTAGCTGTTCCACAAAACAAGAATATCAGACCAATAATGATTGTCAGCATAAAATCGCAAAGAACAGATGTGTTTCTTATCCGCTTTCAGCAGTTAAATCCCCTTTTTGTTTATTTCAAATTTTGTTTATGCAATGAATGTGTTTTTCTTTTTTTTCATTTTATTATTTTGTAAAGTCACCAAGTGTGAAGTGATTATGAGTTTATTACTTGTACTCACTTTATGTTGACACCCGAAACATCATAAAAATCTTGTAGTTTACCAATACAACAAACAACAAAACTAATAATTGTCTATTATCATCATCATTTACCTTTTAGGGATGAGATTTAATTGTTGTGATTCAATTTACGACTGTTTTGTGATTTTTTTTTCCTGTTAGATGACAATGAAAAATTAGTATTTTATAGTTTGTTGTAGGCAATAGTGTAAAGCAACATTATTCGTGATATTGATGATGACAGATATTTTTGAAAAAATAGAAAAACAAATTCGGAAACATTCAGAGCAATAAACAAAGTATTTTACGGTTTCATAGACTTTCCACACAGAAGAAAGATTTTAATGTTTTAATCTGGGAAAAAATATGAAAAAAAGAAAATTACTTCAATCAGTCTTTTTTGGCTGATAGAAAACAAGACGTTTAATTTAATTTACCATTTCATTGAAAGCAAGTCGGCAGGGCTAAAAAGTTTTTAAGGTGTGATGTAGGCATAATATCAAAAGTTAACGGTTATGACAAAAGTAACAATTATGACTTCTCTTGAATTATATACGAGGGCTGCTCTATATATATCTGGCCTAATAGTGAAAATGCGAATATTTATAATCAAAAATGGTTTTATTGTTTTTCAAAGTATTCTCCAGCATGATTTATACACTTTTGCATGCGCTCAAACCAGTTGTCGAAGCACTTTTTCCACTCCGATTGAGACACCTCTAAAACATGGTTTTTGAACACTTCAACAGCTTCTTCTGGCGACGAAAATTGTTGACCACGCATTTTTTTCTTGATGTGCGGAAACAAGAAGAAGTCATTAGGTGCCAAGTCAGGGCTGTACGGCGGATGACCCATTAATTCGAAGTTTTGGCCGGTCAAAAACGCTTTGGTTTGAGCCGATGTGTGAGAGCTCGCATTGTCATGGTGAACAATGATTCGTCTTCTCTTGTAGGTTTTTCGAATTTCTCCGATGACCTCAGGCAAACAAATTGTAGTGTACCATTCAGAAGTGACCGTCCTACGTTGCTCAAGCGGAACAGTCGCCACATGACCAGTTTTGCCGAAGAAACAGGCGACCATTTGCTTCGAACAACTTTCGTTGGATTTTGCTCGTCGTTGAAGACCCAGATGGTCGATCGTTGTTTTGTTTCGGGCTCATACGCGAAGATTCATGATTCGTCACCTGTGACGATCTTATAAACGTCTTTTGAAGCACCGCAATCGTATTTTTGCAACATTTCTTTGCACCAATCGACACGAGCCTTTTTTTGAGCGACTTTCAAATTGTGCGGGATCCAACGAGAACAAACCTTTTTTACGGCCAGGTGTTCATGCAGTATCGAATGTATGCTGGTGGAAGAAATGTCCAAGGATGTCTCTATCTCTCGGTATGTCGCATGTCGATCTTGCATTATAAGTTCACGCACAGCATCAATGCTCTCTGGCACAACAGCCGTTTTTGAACGACCTTCACGGAATTCGTCTTTGAGCGAGCTTCGGCCACGATTAAATTCATTATACCAATTTTTCACAGTGCTATAGGATGGTGCTTCATCGCCTTACAAAGATTTAAGTTCATCAATGCACTCTTGTCGTGATAATCCACGTCGAAAGTTGTGAAAAATTATGGCACGAAAAAGTTCACGAGTTAATTCCATTTTTTTCTATTATAATTTTTTCACGTCACTGTAAGCAACACAAATAATGGTCGTACGTCAAATCGTTTTGAGTACGATTATGCTTAAAAATGACAAACTTTCCAATGGAAATGTCAGATTGCGCTTGGCAGCACTCAGTGTTGCCAGGCTAGAAATATATATAGCAGCCCTCGTCAAATTTTTATACAGAACGCACTATATGAAATGAATGAAATGGGATGTCATCAAAGAATATTATGCACATTAAAAATCCCCGGAAATTCTCTTCTTTCCATTTTTTCTCTTCACTTGTTTTCTAAATATCCTTTTATGTCAAATTTCCAATCTAATCGTTTGCAGATGATACCACCATTTATCATTCCAAGTGTATAAAAATATGTGAACGGGATCAATTTAAATGCTAAAAATTTTTAATTATTTAAAGAAGTAGAAGCTTCCTTCCAGTTAATATTCTGATGGCTTAAAGAGTACGCAGCGATGCTTCAAGGTCTAATTTTTTGACAAACTGCACTGAGTATATGAGATATCAAAACTTGTCGCAACTAATCCTATCTACTCAACTAAACATCAGGTTACTTGTTTCTCATATTCGCTTTGGATATGAAACTATTTTTAATCGTACCATCCTTTGTAATAAATATATTTCACGTACTGATGACGAAAGTCCCTCCAGCAGTAGAAGTGCATCAGGAGATTCAAAAGATATTTATTTAAAAAATATATTTTACTAATTAACGGTTGGTGCTCCAATTCTTTAAGATTATAAGATACGGCAAGCCTCCGTATCTCATGGAAGAATTTAAATTCAGTAGGTCTTCCAGAACCTTATAAATGAGAAAATCGTTCGTTGTTAAAGTATCCCAATTTTGGAACCAACACATTCCTTACGAGAAACGAAAATTTTGTACTTCAGTTACAGAGTTTAAAAATAATTCTAAAAAACATTTATAAAGTACAAAAGTGCTATCATGTAGCAAAATCCTATAATACGTGTCGTTTTTGGTACTTTTTAAGCTTTAATATTTATGCAAAAGTTTCGGGGGCTTTTTTGTTTACATATTTACATTTTAAGTACTAAATATTAAAATTCTTTTAAGCCATTAGATTATTGAATAAATAAGGCCTTCTGGCTTGTTATCTATTGAATAAAAAAATAGTACTTTTTAAAAAGTACTTTTTAAAATACCTTTTAAAAACTTATTTATTAAAGAAGTATTCTTGCTATAAGTTATTTTATCGAAAATAGAATTTTTTAGAAAAGTACTTTTTCCGTGGTCCTTTATTTGGTACTTTTTTAAGATTTTCTTTTTCAAAAGATAGTTTCAAAAAATCATTTCTAAGCCTTAATTTTTGATAATTTCTTTTATCAAAAGTTGCTTTTTAAAAAGCAGACTCCTTACAAAAATTCTTTTTATTGTACTTTTTTTTAATTTTCTTGAAAATGTACCTTTTCACCATTTTTCTTTAAAGTTTTATTCTTTAAATCATATTTATGAAAAATTACTTTGGCGCAAATCAATTCGTTTAAGGCTGCACTTAATATTTCAGAACTATAATTTTGAAAATAAGTACTTTTTCAATATTATTTATAGAAAACATGACAATTTTTTAAATAATTTTCTTAAGAAATTCGATTGTCACTTATAAGAAAGATTATAAAGGAGAGATATCGAATCAGACTGCTACCTCAAATATGTGCGTTTTTGACCCTCTTCAGTGATTTTAGGTAACCATTTCGCAATTTATGGCCATCCTATCCCCATTGAGTCCCGTATTACCATCAGCCTTTACTCTTGACTTTAGTGATTCCAGACAGCCAGCCTTCTTTCTCATCTTTTGTTCTTAGCATTGGTCTAAGGTCTAACAAGCTTCCGCTTGTGGTCCAAGTCTTATGCCACCCTGTGCCGGAGGATGGGGGACACTTCTTTGAAATATTATATCATCTGTTCCATTAGGCATTATTTAAATTTTTTTCTATCCTTTATTTGAGTCGTTATTTTCTAATAACATTAGAAAAATTTGTTTGAAGATGCTTTTACTACGCAGGAGGTCTGCTTACTTACGAGCCAATTCATAATCTTTAAAATTGATTCACAAGCGAAGTATGCGAATTCGATAATCCAAAGGCATAGTTTGCCATAGATCCATTTCGAACAATTTTCGAGTAAATGAAGTTTGCAGGATTTCTGATATTTGTAGTTTACTTTGTAACCCCTTCTATTTTAAATCTATTTTTTTTTTTATAACTTTGTGTCTGCTCAAATGTTTTTTTTTTTTGTGACAATCATTTCATCCCTTAGGAATCCAAAAGTCAAAGTTAAAATAATTTGCGGAAGTAACACACTGGTTGGTGACTGAATCTCCAAACAGCTGAAGTGATTTTATTTGTACAAAAGAGCTGTGATTATGTTCCTTTTCACAAGAAAAGGCGTGACAAATTTGGGTTTAATTATTTAATTCAAATGATAAATTTGTTAGAAAAAAACAAAAACAAAAAACCCCTAATAACATAAATACATTGTTATGTCTGAGTTTGGTTAATGATCTTTAAGGGGAAAATATTAATTTTATAACTTCTGAAATTCAAATTATACATTTTTCTTTTTTAGTTTAGTTAACGATCACATTAGTGTTTGGTGCAATTTATTCCTTAGAAAATATAAAGGGTATTCAAATTTTAAGGTTTTTACTGGCTCAACAACTATTTGTTATGTAAGTGAACTAATCGATTGGCCAATTTGTTATTGTTGAATTGCAGTTTTGCACTTTTATACACATTTTTTTTTTCAAAGTTGTTTGTTGTTTGTGGCCTGCATCAAATCAAATTTAAAAAAATGCTTTAGTTTTATTTATGTAGTTGGAAACACAGGGAATACAAAAAACTTGTTCTCATACACACAATTACCATTGGCATCATCCTCATCCTCATCATCATCATGATCATCAGCATCTTAAGAATGAATACTGTTGTACTTTTAAACCCGTAACCAATTTCTAAAGTTATTGACTATGAAAAAATATTTGCAAGCAAGTTATGTTACTTTATTTTCCTTTCCTTTCTTTTATTATTATTTTTTTTTTTCCTTACTTGTTTTTGTGTGTTGCTTGTGTTGACTCATCGGTGGCGGTCAACATAAAATACTTCGGCATCCTTTGATCAATTCATATTATAAAATACCATGGTCACGCCTTTAAGGCATTAAACGAGATGGCGCTCAAGCTCCACGCTAAAGAATCCAGTAATAAAATTCAAAAGACCAGAATCAAAAATGCACCAAATTGGATCGCAGATAAAAAGAAACTAAAGAAAAATGCCAATGTTAAGTAAAAGATTCTTTCTAATAATAAGTTTGTTCTTGTAGTTGTTGGTAAAAAAAAATTCAGTGGCTTTTAAATAATCGTTACATTCTAATATGCACAATTTCGGCATAAAAGATTTAATAATTTATTGGTTGAATTATATTTTAGTGTAGAATATTAAAAGAGAAAGGTTAATTAAAGAGAGAAAAATCTTTATAAAAAATGGATTTTATACGAAGGTAAAATAATTACAAAATTACAGAAACAGTACTAAAAATTTAAAAAATAGGTTTTTATTCTTGAATGCAACGCTTAAAAATACGACTGTAAAATTTTTAAGAAAAATCTGTCATTAAATTTTTAACTATCGTTAGGTTGAGAAAAATTGCTCTACTTAAAGAAAATGTTACAAATTGATTTATTGCTGCTGTCATACACCTTTACTTGAGAAGCACAAGGCTATTTTGCACATTTGCACCAGCGCATAGAGGGGTATTTGACACAAAAAGCTGGCCAAAATTATATAGCGTGTTTTTTGTTTTAAAAGTTTAACTTTTTTGATAGTTTTAGCTTTAGCTTGTGCATCGTTACACTCATGGGATGCTAATTGTAGAGCTGCACATACATTTCGGCTGTGTTATGTGCATACTCATCAAATTTTTCAATGATAATGCGGTGCCCGCTAGTTATGGTTTTCAAAATTATATTCAGGCGTTTGATTAGTTATTTATTTATGCCAGTAATTATCGAAACAGTTGCTGGATCCGAAAAAAGTCTTTATGGTGCGTTGCCATCATTAGTGTTGCCATATACTGGTTTCGGAATATCTACAAGTAGCCCCATCTCTTCCTTAAGTCTTTTCTGAATGATTATCTTTCTTTCTTTAAAAAGTGAATTATCTACATTGCTCTTTACCTGCCACTTTTGAAGTGTCAGTTTATATGAAAAATGAAGTATCGATTCTAAAAAGCGTATGCGTGCGTGTAAAGTTGATAGCCCAAAATACAAAGCATCGGTGTTTTCAGGATGATTTTTTCGCAATGTGTTAAAATCTTTTAAAGTTTGTCCGCAAATGTAGCACCTTCTTGTGGATTTTGTGTCTGTTGCAGCATTGCAGACTTTTGCATCGTGTGTGTAATTTGTGCAATATTTCCATTATATGGTACTTCACCTTCCTTTAATAATTGAATTTGGTTATTTATGTACTCTATTTTTTGCTTTGTGATGTCAGTAGTTGGATTTCGCCATATCGTTTTTATTTTTCCATTAGATGTTGTGATTATTTTCATTGGCTCATAACTACTTTGAAATATATTAGCTTCACTATCGTTTTCATTTCCAATATTTGCTTATAAGATGATTGGTGCGATCCATCATAGCCCCATTTGCTTATAAGTGCCAGAAACTAAAGTTCTTCAAATTCCAACTGCTGCAATGAGTAGCATGAATATACAGTTCTGTTTGCATTGTATAAAATATCTTATTGGTTTTTCGTGCGATCAGCATTTATATACAATGCTAAGGCACCCTCCGCTGAGTTCTTATTAAATAGGTTGACCTCGGAAGTAAGTTACGATCGCTTGCAAATTTTTGATTTTCTTGGAGATCGTGTAATATCCATTATTAATTTAGCCGCATCATTATGTCCCGCTGCTCTCTGGCTCACTGATGTTGCAAATGTGATCTCCTCTGATGTTAATTGCTGCTGTAATACCTCTATGCGTTTAGCCACAAAAAAATATCATATAAATATCTTGAAATCGAAAAAATTCAGTAAAAATGCATGCAAGTTTCTTCACTTTCCTGACTTTAACAGTTTCCCACAACTACAAATATGGTATGATGTAGAATTTTGTACTGTATCAATCTGCATAATTACTTCTTAAACTTTCATCATTTTAATTTTTGCCTTTTTGGCCAGCTATACTCCTCTGTGCAGCGTATTACATATTATTCAATAAAATAAACAAGGTCATATATCTAGGATTTGGTTGTTCCGTTGCGGATTTCGCTTTGGAGTTAAACGATATCTTTTATATATTTTTGAGTGACCGACGACTTTACGTGTACGAACGAATTAAGGTCACACATTGATAACAAAAGTCTAAGTGACTTTTTTCATTGATTTTTCCAAAATCCATACTCAATTTTCGCACACATTCTGCAACATGATTTTCAACGTAATATCGCAATATTTCCCGGCGTTGTTCAAGCGTATACACAACCATATTCGTTCAGCGGAAGGATAAAACTAATTATCTGTCAAATCAGACATGAGCTAAGTATTACCATTCACGAAATAAGCACTAGTTGAAAAAAAAGTTAAGTGGCGGACCCTTTATTAAAAACTTACATTCCACACGATGTCCATAAGTGTGTGAAGCGTTAAAAAATATAAAAAAAAATCATAGAAAATAATAACTAAACCATAACCAAATTATGTGTACAATTAGAAATAAATAAAAAAAGAAAAGTTTTCGAACTTGCGGAAAACACTTTCGAAAAACCCTTATTGAACTTAGTTAAAATTTTATTCTCTTTAAACATTTAACCTAAAAACTCGTGTATGCAGACTTTTGCCTTTAACTGTACGCTTCTAAACCTCACGTCACATAAACCAATCATGTTAATTCTTTTTATTGTTCTGTTTTTCTCTTCTCAACTCGTAGATTTTTTTTTAAATTATAAAATTTTTAACATCTTGATTGATTTAACAATATAGCGGTAATTAATAAAAATGATTGAAAACAACTACAAAATATTATTAAAAAAAACACTCACATACACACCCAAACAAAAAAAAGTTGAAATACAATCAAACAAATAAAAACGTTTTAACAATTTGTCGACATGTAAATGATAAATTTACGGCCCACAGTAACACTTTTAATAAATTTGAACAAAAAATAATACTTTTTGTTTAACAAAAAGTCCATTATCATGTTCAGTTGAGATTTTTTTCAAAAACTCATTTATGGTTTTTTATTTTATTTTATTTCATTTTTTTTTTTTTTTTTTTGGTTGGTTCATTAACCCAGTAGTGGTGCGTGCTGTCAGTCAGTTGTCAATGTATGATTTAATAAATGATACAGACAAATGGAAAGAATATGCTTGGATGTATGTAGGTATGTAACGGATGTTCCAAATCTAAATATATTTTCGTTGTAGCTCAACCTCTCTATACAATTCTGCAAACTTAAAAAATGCGTTTCTAGAACTCATGAACGAATGCCTCGGAATATTTAGTCTTACAGTTGAAGATGGTTTCTGGATTATTTACATAGCAACGGCACCGGCACCCAACTGATATCGTCGGTTAAAACACGTAGCGGGATCGATGATCAAACAGGTGCGTGATATGGTGCGTCATACTGCTAAAGCCAAAGGAAATTTAAATTTATATTTTCTATTTCAGGACATAAAAAGTCCATAATCATGGCACATAGCGCTTAACATTAACTAAATTTGCGTTTTCAGCATCATTATTGAAAGAAAGAAAAAATGACGAAATAGTGAAGCCGTAACGAAGTGGATGTTCGTTTGCCTTCTATTGCTGAGACAGTTAGAAATAATTGAAGATCTTTGTGCAAGATACTCATATGCTTTTGCGTGACATCGGAAGTTTTTTTTACACACTTTATGTGCCAATAAACATATTCTCGTCGATATCCACCGTACGACAGTGGTGAATAAAAATCTGATGAACTTTTGGCACAAACTTGTATAATGCACTCGTGGAAGGTGCTTAATTACGTAAAAAATTTCTCTTTAATTTGGAAATAATTTTAAAGAATTTCAAATTTTTTCCAGCGTACAGCGAAAAGTTTATATCCGCGTTGGTATGATAAGCAATATTTTAAACAGAAAAAATCTTTCAGTGTCAAAATATAGGGACCGTGAGATAACTCCCAATAACTCCCAGTGAAATAAGTCCTGATTCAATAACTCCCAGTGAAATAACTCCCAAATTAAGAAAGCGAAATACCTCCCAACGCCAAAATGAAATAAGACCCAAAAACTTGACCGTTAATTCAAAACAAAAATATAAAAAAAAAAAATGAAAGAGAAAGTTTGTAAATTAAAACAACCGGTTTAATAATATCTGAATAAACTGAAATATAATTTTAGTCAAATGAAATAACTCCCAATGTAAATGAAATAACTTCCAATTATCAAAATAAATTAAATAAGTCCCAAGTAGATTCCAATGAAAAAATATGAAATAACCTCCAAAAATTTATCATTTATTATTTCATAATGAAATAACTCCCAATTTGTATGGGATTTTTGAACTTTTTGTTGGGAGTTTTTTCATGAATAACTTCTGTACATGAAATATTTTTGGAAAGTTTTGTTGTTGTTGTAAATAGTAATCGATATAAAATACACAACACCTATTTTTGGAAATTTTGTCTGTGTGTTTGTTTGTGTTCGCATCACGCAAAAACTACTAGATGGATATGAATAAAATTTTGTGTGAAGGTTCCTTAGCATGTTAAAGCATTCAGCATATTTTACTTTTGTAGATGGATAATTTTTAACACTTTTTACTGAACTCTATAGTAAATATTTAAAAAAACACTTTTTTTACATTTAAATTAAAAAAATTAAAAAAATTAGAAATGTTACGCAGATGCAGTATTAGGAACTATTAGTTACAAATAAATTTAAAAGAAACTCGTATTCAGAAACACTCATTATGTATTTGTGTGTGAATATTACTAAAATTTTCTTTAATCGGGAATTTTTGGGTCTTCAATCTTTTAAAACTGCTAATAAGCACTTACACAGTTTTTACAATTCTCGTACATCTGGCATCACTAAAAATTGTTCCCCTATTTTTGCAATTGAGGAGAAATCTATACGAATGATTTTAATAAAGTCTGCTATAAAGGTTCATGAAAAACTCTAACGGCTATTAGTATGTCACGTCACTTCGCCAGACAATAATAAATTTTTTGAATAATCAAAATCTTGAATTCGAAGTAGTTTGTTTGATTTCGAATTAAATGCTACTAAGTAGAGCTGGCAAAATATTCAGTGGCGGTTATTGAGTAGACTTATTTGCACCCTTTTTTTTAATTCGACACTCTACTTTGAAACAAATGAAGAATAATTTTAATTTTAAATAGAACAAAAAAAAGTGTGATAACAACAAAAAATAATCAAATGTTAGACAAAAACTGAAAACCTGCTGTGAATTAATTTTCTTTTTTTCTTCATATTTTTTTAACAACCTTTCGAAGAAGATATAAAATTCTTATTAAGAAAATAAGGATTTTATTTGTTTAATTTTCCAACCGCTAAACAGTTTGTTATCACACTTTTTCAGTGGGTGTTGCAATCAAAGCAGCCGACTTTTTGATCACAACCGATATTTATTTACTCATGTCATAAATATCCACTGTATCCATAGATGTTGTTGTTAATTTATAAATATTTATTCAGTAGCTATTTAAAATTATTTTGAAGCTGCAGGCTGAATTTGGATAGAATAAGAGCAATAAAAAGAATAAATTATTTTCTATTTGGATACTTTATCGATTGGTTGCTTTCAACAAATATTGTTTTTCTTTTAAAATAATTTCTTTTCCGTTTTCTTAAGGTTTTTATAGTTTCATTTAGTTTTTTAAATTCTTACACCCTGTAGAGCTGCCACACTTTTCGAGCTTTATTAATTTTTAACGCTGTTGCGCAACGGTGATTTTTAAAAGACTGACACTGTTAAGATCAAACTTGCCGAACTATTTACAAAATTCATTATCAAGTGTTAAAGTATTTGTTTTCCAGCACATTCTTTTGGCTTAATTTAAAACAAATAAATTGATATTTGTGATCAAACTTAGAATTTATTTGAATAAGCAAATTTTATTTAAGAAAAAATTTGACCGGTACATTATTCTGTGACAGTAAGAATAAATTATTGGCGCCAATTGCTAATTGAACACACCTCAATTTGCAAAGTGGTATGATTATTTATTTTAGCTAAAAATTTTAATTGAAAATATAAACAAGTTTTAAATTAAGTACAACAAAGTAACAACTTAAATTAATTTAATTCTCCTTAAGACGTCGTCAAACCACATTTTATATTCTTAAAGACAACAATAACGTATTAAAAACAAAATTTAACTTTAAAAATTATTACACGCATTTTGAATACTTAAATATGGACAACAGTTTAAAAACCGGTGTCTTTAATCTAGTTTTGACAACTTTTGTTTGAAAAAAAAATATTTGTACTTTATAAAAGTATTAGACTCTTAGCTTACAGTTGCCGCAAGTGGCAGCAACTGGCAGCAAATAATATCTACTCGCGGACTCTGTCGGCATTGGATTTGCTAGGGTTACTACCTTAAAAAGAGAAAAATAAATAACAATTTAACCCATAAAGCATCTCTAGTATGCGGACTTTAAAGACCTTTTGAATTTCCTTATCTGTCTAACGTATGTAAATGGAATATTTCAAGTAATAGAAAAGATTGCAGGGGATGTACTAAGCGAGACGAAAAACGCCACCATAAAAGAGATAGAGAAAGCAATCAACCACTGCCTGCACTGGACAGAGTATCAGTTAAAAATGTTTTAGCAATTCTCAACATAAACAAATCCCTTGGTCCGGACGGATTTTCAGCTCTGGTCTTAAAGCAGTGCTCTTTGACGTGTTCGCGCCCATTAGCAAAACTTTTCAGCATTTGTACTATGTTGGCGAGATCCCATCATGTTACACTGCAGCCTTGAAAATTACCATCCAATCGCAATTTGCTTTGCACTTTCTAAACTAACTGAAAATATGCTTAAGTTTCATCTTGTGAAATATTTAGATTCCAATAGCTAATTTAGTTATTCTACGGATGACTTACTGGCTTTGCTTTCGAAAAAATTATGTCATGTTATTTTTAAATGCGTTTGATAAAGTGTGGCATGGTTCACTTATATCAAAACGTATTGTTTTAAGTGACGGTGATAGCTTCTTTCGATTTGTATCGTTGGCACCAAACGAGTTGTTATAGATGGGAACTCATCAAACAAGTTTAAGTTTATTCTTTCTCCTTTCTCCTTTCCAATTTCGTATTTTTCTTAACGACCTTCTATGTCACTATCTTCTCTTTCGTAGATGACAGTAGCCATTCATATTCATTCACAAGAGCTATTTGAAGCACTTGAACGATACCCTAAATTGCGATCTTTTGGCGATCTCCTAATGGAACCTTGCGATCAGGGTGCAATTTAACACTCGTAAGACCCAGTGCTGTGTGCTTTCCCACAGGCATACTGCTGAATATGCTACCTCAACTGTAATTATGGTTGAATCAGAAGCTCTCGATGTTCTTGGCATGAAAAATAAATGATATGTTCAGTGGAACAAGCATATGTTCCAAGTCGCAAAAGAAGCATTCAAGTGCCTAGATTTTTTTGAAACGATGTAAGAAATACTCGTTCCATCTGATCTCCTCGCTATCTGTGTTACCTTTATCAGACAGAAAATGGAATACAGCTCTCATGTATGGTCCAGTATCTCAAAAACTATTTTGGAGTTATTCGACCGGGTGCAGGAGAGAGTGAAAAATCTCATCGGTGACAGTAGGATATCCGGCTGTATCGATTCACTGGAGCATCGATGCAATGTGGGGTGTGTCTCACTGCTTTATCATTACTATAACAGAAATCAGGAAACTTATTTCTGGAAACCGTAATTTTCTACGCGCAACACGCTCTTTATCAAGAACGCATCCCCTTGTGGTCGCTTGGCCAGTGAATCGCATTACAGTGAATTGCATTAAAGAACGCGTTTTGTATTTCAGCTACACAGAAAAAAGTTGTTTGTACCTATTAACAGTTTTATTTGTTTTCACTAAATATTTAATTGATTCTATTATATATATGTTTTTAATTTTATTATTTGTTTAATTAGAAAACTTTGTTTTTAGTTTTTAATTAAATATATAATTAATCTAATAAAAAATTTATTTAAATTTTAATATAAAAACAAATAAAACCCTTAATAGAAACAAAAACTCATTCTTAATACTTAATTGAAGATATTATAATTTTTATATTAAAAGCAAAATTAAATAAAAAGTTTAACAAAAACATTCATAAAAGCAATTAAAACAGTAATAAAACTAAAAGTTAAGCTTAAAAAAATAATTGTTAAAATAATAATTATTCATAATAATAACAATCCCTTGATGATTTAAAATATTAAGGCGGTGAAGGAAAACTTTCTATTACAATTATTTTTAGTGCACTAATTTCATTCAAATGAAGTCATTTTCTGCAAGATTTCTAATAATAAAAAAATATATATTTTTCTTCAGACAGTAACGATTTTTAAAGCTACTTTTATTTTTTGTTTAATACAGATGATAATTATTAGTTGATATTTACAAAAAATATTGCTGCTGAAACTACCTTCTTTGAAAATTGCCCACAAGACAGCTGACATGAACAATATATAAATAATTACAAAAGACTGCAGAGCCTTCTTTTACTCTTTGACAAACACCTTTTAAAGAGAAAGGCTTTCATCACCTGTTCATGGTTGCAGCAGTTATTGTTCACCTTCATTAGCCACAGTGGTAATTATTTTAAGTTTAACACTTTTAAAACCTTTTTTTATTTAAGAATTGTGCCGCTCGCTAATCAAGCACAAGAATCTAAGAAAACCAAACATATCCGACCGTATGTGGGTTTATTGTTTTTGTTTCTATTTCTACTATTTATCCCACGTACAGATACAAATAAAATAAATTTAAATAAAACTCCACACACTACAGGTTTGTATAATTTGATATTATTGTTGTTATTATTATTTCAATACACCTTTCATCGCTTGTTGTTCTAACCGCTTTAGTAATAATCAAAATCTAATTTAAATTCAAATTTATTAGCATGTGAATGAAGTTTAAAGAGAAAAACCACACACAAAGATTTTTGAAAATGGAATAAAAAAGAAAAAACAACGAATGTCTGAATTCACTTGACTCTTCCTCTAACAGCCACTTAATAATTTTATTTTTAAACCGTGGCACAGGTGAAAAGAAAAGCATGTAGGGTTTAGGAAATTAACATTTTATGGGAAAAATCAAGATCCTGTTTAATTTTTTAGACATTTATTGAAGATAATTAACACTTTCCCTTCTACAGTGGCTAAGAAATTTCCCACGCAATCCGTTAAAATACAAAAACACCCCAAGAAGGAAAGAAAATTTGTAGAAAAACAAAACCTGCTTTAATTTCTTTTATTTCCCCAATTTAGTTTTAATATTGAGCCTAATGAACACACACACACACACACCCATTTAT
Source organism: Cistogaster globosa (assembly GCA_937654795.1). Taxonomy (NCBI): domain Eukaryota; kingdom Metazoa; phylum Arthropoda; class Insecta; order Diptera; family Tachinidae; genus Cistogaster; species Cistogaster globosa. The sequence goes on from OW569403.1 coordinate 7,054,246, forward strand.
ACTAAAATGCACATGGTCAGATAACCAGATACAAAAACCTAAGAAAAAGATACCAACTACAGAAAAACAGAAGCGCTAACGACAAATTCAAACTATTTATTGGCGGCTTAGCTTTGATGCATTTGTTCGCGGTTAAATCGACAAAATGTTCAAACAAACAAAAAAAAATTATTGTGTTATGCGCCCTTATCAGCAAAGAAAACCAAAATCAAACAGAAAAAAGATTAATTTGAACAGTAATAAAGAGAAGAATACAAAACATCTCCCAACAATCTTATAGGGCTCACAGCAGTTTTAGCTACTGATGCCTTAAAATGTTTCCTACAATGATGGTGTTCGAATAAAATGAAAAACCTTTTTTTTTTATTTAGCAGCGCCGTGTTTTTTTTTAGTTTACAGTTTAACTTTTACTTTCCTAAAAAAATATTTAATTTTTTATTTAAAGATTCTCCACTTTAATTTAGTTTAGATAAAAAGAAGATTTAAACATTCAGACTTGTAGACGCCGATTGTTTTTTTATTGATAATTATTTTAAAAAACAAAAAATAATTGTTTTTTATAGGTTTATTCAACAATAATGTTATCTTTTAAGTGAATATTTTTTATTTAAAACAAGTTGAATTTAATCACCAGCAACAGTAAAAATGAATGGACTCAACATTCTGACTGACGCCCGCTCAATTGATTCTTCATGAATTTAAATGAAAAGCTTAATATTTTAATAATATTTTATACAATTATTTTATATGAAATAGCATTAGAAATCACAATGACCTTTCATAGAATTATCACAGAAAAATATTTCTGCACCTTTTAGCAGTTTCACCAATGATTCAGATTGAATTTAATTAATATTTTAATTGAATTAATTATTTATTTAATTTAATAGTTCTTTCAAAAAAAAAAACCCACTTAAAAACAGATTTTAGCTATCTGTCTATAACGTTTAAAGAACTTAGTCATATACATCAAATTTCATTGACAATTGGGTCACCCTTTAATTAACAAATCCAATTTTTATACTTGAAGTTATAGCAAACTTAGCAATGCAGCTCCTTGTAAAAATCAACCATCTGTCCACCACTGTTCAATAGTTTAACCATAAGTATCCAATTACTTCAACTTTTATAACAACCTTTAGTTTATAATTTTAAATATTTTTTTCTTTATATTATACCAAAAAAAGTAGTTGGCATTTTGTCTAGTTTTTAAGTGTTTAAATATAACTGTTTTAAATACAGTGAAACCTAACCGTCGCAGTATTTTTGTCCGGTAATTAGAGGTGTCCGCTTTTAAGAGAGAAACTTATTTTATTATATATTTTGTTTTGTATTTAATTTTTAAATGATACATTTCATTGTTTAATAGTTTATTGTGGTTAAACAAAAATAAATATTTAAAGTAGTTTGCTTTAACTTAGATTGTTTCAATTTTAGCTGTTTGGTTTTTAACAAACTTTCAATGTTTTTGTTTTCTGTTTTTTTTTTTTTTGTGTTAAAATGCAACAAAGTCTTCTCTAGCAAAATGATTCAAACGAGCAATTTGTTTAATTTTTCATTATAAGAATTTATGGAGTTTGGTTTTTTTATATTCTCCAAAACAGAGCTTGGATTTGATTTCAATACAGTCATTTTGAATGTAGAGGCCTTTATCAATTTTTTTTTAAATTCATCATCATCTGCATTAAAATTCGAAATATTATTCCTTTCTGCTGATAATCCAGCTTTCTGAAAGCAGTTTTGGTTTGTTGCTGCTTTAACTTTGTCCCATGAGACTTTGCTGAGTTATAAAGCTTCTAGAATATCAAAAGATTTTGCAAGATTTGATGCTGAAGTTGCTGTATCGGTCTTTGATAGTATGTGCTTAAATACTAAGCCTTTATCGTGAATCTTAAAATTTTACGCATCTCAGATCTCATTTTTCTGTTAAACTGCTGCAATATTCACCCATGATGTCTCCAGTCTTTCGTAACTTTTTGTAAATTTCCAGTTTACTGAAAGATCTTCAATAGAAGATTTTTGAAGGCTGTTTTAACTATGACTAACAACAGCTCTTTCTCTTCAAAAGAACTACTATTTAAATACAATTTTTGTTGACATGTTTTTACGTACCTGTCCGCTTGTAAGAGGTGTTTTGTAGAATATTTTTTTAATTAAGTGTCCGCATCCAATTATTAGAGTGTCCGCTTTTGGAAATACATTTTGTATGGAAGAACAAATGACCAGGTTATTAGATGTGTCCGGTTATAAAAGGAGTCGGTTTTGAGAGGCTTTACTGTTTACGGCCATGTAGGTCAAACAACGTCAATTATGGAAACACTCTTTAATTTTTAAATTAATATTTTATGCTTATTGCCTTAGTAATATAGGTCCGTTGAAAATCTCAGCTGTCTGCCTGTAACGGCTTAACAGTTTGGCCATGTACATCAAAATACATTTACTATTTGGGCACCCTTTTATTTCCAAATGCAAATTGTATACTTCTTGTTATGGAGGACTTAGCCATACAGTTTCCTTGAAAATTTTAACCGTCTGTCAATATTCACACGAATTGATAAAATCCTTTCTCTTTTGAAGTTGGTTGCAAAAGAAAGAGATAATTTCTAATTAAACAACTGATAAAAAAACACAATTAACTAAATACGAATTTAATTAATTACAAATTTACTTAAATTTTAATAGGAAACCAAATAAAGGCCAGCAAAGGTCATAGAAAATTTACCTTTCTTTCTTTCTTTAGAAAACGTCCACGTACATTTGAAAAATAATTTTTCTTAATAAAAGTTAAATTAAAAATGAACCAAAGCCGAAAAAATAAAATTTTAATTGATTTATGAAGATCACTAGTTCAACCCCTGGCTGGGAATAAAATTAAAAAAGAATTTAGAAACAAGTTTCAGGAGAAAAGCCCATATGTTTTTAACTACGACACCTATGAGACACCTTTAACTTAAAATTAATTTTAGTTTTTATTATTGTTGTTATAGTGGAATTAGTTATGTATTTTGTCTGCAAAGTTCAAGTGTCGTTATTTAATGGTTTAAAAGAAAATGCCATATTTGTAAAACTTACGTCTTTTTTGGGGACACCCTTTAATTTCTAATTTTTATTTACAGGATGTAGTGACACTACTTCTGTTTAAATTTTTAGTGTCTTTGACACATTGTTTTTTGCAACTATAGAGTTATGCACCAAAAACTTTAAATTCCTGCTTAAAAGATACGCAAAACTCATGTGCGTTTATAAAAATGCTTTTAAGTCCATTTTCAATAGCTAAAAGTAGCATTTTAACGAATCGATAAGTACTTTTTGGTTATAACAGGTTGAGCTAAAAATGTCGAATATATTAGCGGGCGCATAATGTTGCCCTTTAACTTAAAGTTCATTGATTTAATGTTGCCATATTTTAGATGGAGAATAACAGAGAAAGCGCAGATTCTTCATTCACTCCGTAGGAAACGTGAATAAACTTAAAGTTGTTTATAATGAATATGGACTTTACTTTTAACTTCAAAAGTAAATTATATTTTTATTCTGTAATTCAAATGCTTCTTAGAAGTCTACGAAAGATACAGAAACATTTAAATAATAATGGTAATTTTTGATCTGTATAGCTTTGAGTCCAGCTTGAGTTTTTAAGATTAATCCATTCGATGTTCCTGCTATTTTTCCCAAAAAAACATTTTTTAAAAACTTTGCAATAGCGGGGAGTATCGAATTAACTCTCTAGTTGTCTTCGTCTTTTGTATCTCCATTTTTTAAATGTTTTATTATAGTGAGTTCCTGCTGTTCTCATTGAATTTCTTCAATCTGTTTAAGTTTATTCCAGTAGTGGGGAGGGAGAGCAGGGCAGCAGTTCCTTTCGCATTATCCCATCATGGTCAGGTAAATTTTTTAGCTGCAATGACATTATTGAAAGTGGGGTGGGGTCGTTTGGAAATCTTCAATTGGAACTTGGGAGAGTATTGATTCATAGATCATCTATATTCTCACATTATAATGTTAATGTTTATTTCCATTAATAAAGATCAAATATAATTAATTCTCTTGTATTCAATTTCATTTGGCATAAAACGATCTTATATTTCTTTATAAAATGAAATGTAGCGAAATGGTAAAGTGAATATACTTTTACCGCAGTAATACTTTTCATATCTTAAAGTTTTATACCTTAAAAACAGGGAGCGTGATCTGTAATTATGGGTGACGTAGATATCAAGGAATCAAAAATTTTATGGTTACAAATACAGCATTCAAGAACGTTGTTTTTCGAAAACGGTGCTAAAGCTAGTTCACTCGCCCTGACCACCTTTTTATTGATGCTACATTTGTTAGACCGAAAAACAAATATAAATTTCATGTCTTTCGAAGAGTATTTCAGAGTTACCACATCGAGTAGAGAATACACCGAAGAAGCTCATGGGTGAAAGTAGGGTATCCAGCTCTATTGTCACACAGCATTATCGACGCATTGTAAGATCTGTTTCATTGTTTTGTAACCGAATTTCTTTGCTTGAATCAGATAACTTGTTCCTAAAAACTGTAACTTAGTGCGCGTAGTATCTTTCACTTACTGGTTCATTGCACAGCGTATCGCATTACACATTCCAGAGAAAATTCATTTTATAGCCGAACATTTTGTATGTGAAATAAACTCCCTGCAATAGTCATTTTCAAAAATTCAGATCAGATTCAAAATCCTCAAGCATTACTCTCCTTATATTTCCACACCTCAATTTACTAGTTCTTGTGCATTGCATTACATGAGTTGGGGTCATGCTCTGATTGCTGGTCCTGTACAAAATCACAGTTGGGTTATAAAGCGAATGCATATTGTTACTTGCAGTAATACATTAGTTTTAATTAATATCATGATATTCTGATGAAATTTTTATAAAGATTAATATATAAAATTTTAAATTATAATTTAGGCAAAAAGTTAGTGTTTAGTTGCTTTTGTTTCCTGAAAAAGAATCACTTGGCACCTATGTGTTTCTTTGTTCTGGATTATCTTTTCTAGTCTTCTTGGAAAAGGTTAAACACATTTTCAATCACTTCTTGTGGAGGTTTGGCCGATTTTTCTATGAGAGAATTTAGGTGACAAATAAATTTTGCTTGCTACGCAGCGAGCCATTAATGGCGACTTTTTATTGAATTACGGTATTGAACAAAAACTACAACCTTGTGTTTAGCACTGCGACCGGCGGTTTAGGGTCGTTGAACTGCGTATATACAAAGTTTTCAAATTCACTATATATTTTTTAGTCCATTATACCATGCACTAAATGAAAGTTTTTAATATCAGTCGCCCTAACACCCATCCTTACCTGAAGCTGATCGAACATTTTTTCTTGAAATTATTCGTTTTAGTTTCTCCATCTCTGCAGATTCCATTCTCCATCTCTGCAGATTCCGTAATAAATGTTACGTTGACCCTTAACCGTGACAAGTACTTTGTTTAAGATACTGAATGGTTTATTTTTAAGATCCTCGTTGTACTTGAGCCACTTGTCCTTATGGACTTTGCTTGCGTGTGGTTTTTACGGGCAACATCACTGTTAAAAGTAACCTTATAAACCACTTTTCGGACATAATGTGGAAGAACCTTTAATTACAGCTTTTATTGTGACTTCTGGTAGATTGGGTGTTTTCTTACTTTCGCAAACAAAAGACCATTTTTAGCATTGGATAATGTTTGAGTACAGCAGCATCTTAATGCTTCTTTTATATTCGAATAAGGTCTTTTTACAATTTCTCTATTATTTGCAAAATAAAAATCATTATTCTGAAAAAATATTTTTATTTTATACCTATTCAGACTCAATGGTTCCACTACGTATTGGGTGACTTAGAGAAAAATGTTTATAATCTAGCATTCGCCTTAAAGGAGTGTGGTAGAAAAATTTAATAGAATTTTAATAGAATTTTTTCTAGTCTGACAAGTTTGTCTGGCAAAAGTCCTGTTACTTTTTTATATGAATAGTCCTGTGCTAAGAACCCACTTATGGAAGCTAAAAATTTAAATATAAAAATTTTCCAACTGTTATTGACCAAGACGTGTATCAAGGAAATTTAGACTGAGCACTACTCACTTTATGATTCAAAGATAATTGAAAAGCAAAAAAGTAAAGTAGCAGCAAATAAACTAATATCCAATTTAATAATTAATTAGAATGTTATTTAAAAATTGACAAACTAATTCGTCAATGATTAAAATTTAACTAAATACAGTCTCGTTACCAACTTAATTTTTTGCCTTTTAAACAGTGAAAAGTTAACGTGAGGAAATAATTACTTTTATTTTATTAAAATACAACATTAATGAAACTAAATTATAAAAAGGCAGAGCAACAACAATAACAGAGACACTAAATAAAATTTAATGATGATCGCCATAATTACCGTTACTTGCATTAAACCACCATTGTTCCATTAATTGACACTGATTGGTGGAGTTATCAACGCCTTTAAAGCAGACTAAAGAAGAAAACAGCAATAGAGATATCGAAGTAAATGCTTTGGCAAAAGCGAGAAAAGTAGAGTTCACTTAAAACCCAAAAAACAAAATCTTTTTTGTTTGAAAAACCTAAAGTGCTTGTGTTTCTCTTCTAACTTACGGGGTTGAGAGGTAACTTTTTATTATTAAGCTTTCTCTCTCTCTCTCTCGCAACTGCCATACCTTGTTATTGTTAAGTATGAGCTGTTAGTGTGTTTGTACTTTTAGTAGTTATGCTTGTTTAGACTTGTTTGTTGCTGTAGTTTACGCTAAAGCATACAAACTTCCTTTATTCAGTGGTTATGATTTAATTGCCTGACTGCCTGCCTGTTTACGGAATTAACTGGGTGTGCGTGTGTTTGTTGTTAGTGCATAATGACGTTCTAAGTTTAACCACCGACAAACAAGACAGGAATATTTTAACATTAATGTGACTGAGCAGCAGCTACAATCCTAAACTAACTTATGACTGCTTGCTTATACACACATCACACATCCTTAAAAACTAACAACCACCACCACCACCATCGTTTATACCAATTTACCAACCCAGCCATATGTCTCAAGCCAAACAACATAAAATACAATACAAACAAAAAACCAAACAAGAAAACAAGAAAATCAACTTGTCTAGTTAGCAATCTTCAATCTAGTTTCGAACAGTTGACTGTGAAACATCGAGTGGAAAGGTTTTACGCTATTGGATTTTTCGTGTATTTTGTTTTGTGTTTTCATTCTTTTCGAAAATTGTAACTGCTTGTCATACATCATCATCATTAACAATACAATTTAAACATCATCGTGTTTATTCGTTTGTATGGCGTTTTTTTTTTTCTTCTCTAAAGAGAAATTATTTAAGCCAAAGTGTTAACAAGAAAATAAGATCACATAACATTAATAACAACATTCAATACGATAAATAAAATACAACAACAATTCAAAAGCAAAAAACTGTTACAATTTGAGAGCAACACAAAGAAAAAAAGAAAACAAAGAGCAAAGACTTGAATCAAATTGAGAAATGATTGTGCTTTGATTGATTTTAGTATGTGGTGAACAGTAAACAAGATAACACGTTTAACGCTCGTGTATTTGAATAAAAATTAAAAAAAAAATACTTACATTTTCTGACAAGTGATTGATTAAACACAAATATTTCCTTTTTTGATAATTTATAAAAAGAAAAAAATATTTTGTGATTGTGTTTGAGTGTTATTTTATGTTTATTCTTAGTATAGTTTAAATACTATGCTTTGTCCACCCACCATGCGACCCGCTAGTCCTGCAGAATCTGAGATTTCAGTGGGCGGTGCTCCCAGCCCTTTACCTCAACAAACACAAAATCGCACAGCCATCGATTTGTTGCATCATCAACAACAGTTAATAATACAACATCAACATGCTGTGGCTGCCGCCGCAGCTGCTGGTTTTACACGAGCCGCTGCCGTCGGTGCCATGCCAGAAGAATATTTCCAACCTCTGAAACGTTTAAGAATGTCCGCAGATGCGGAAAGTGCTAAAGAAAGATCTCCCAGTCCTGTGCAGCAACAAAATTCTAACTCAAATACGGGAATTACGAAATCAAATCTAGAAGGTGTAAAAAGTTTTTCCATAGCCGATATATTGGGCCATGAAAAACGTGAAAACTCCTCAGTCTCACCCCCACCCGCCACACAGAGATCGTCTAGTGGTTTATTGCAGCCTCGCTCTGAACCTTTGGACATTTTGACGGGTTCACATCCTGCCATGTTAATACCCGGTTCTGCGCACGTTGTAAGACCCTGGGATCATTTACTGGGACCCATGCCTGTACGACCATTTATACCTTCCGCCCTTTTACACTACGAACAAAGACTGGCCTTGGACTATCATCGCCAGCTTCAGGAGCATTTTAATGCACAGGCCCAACTGTTAAGGCACATGAATGGCATGGATATTATACCTTCAGAGAGTGGCAGTGAACGTAGTAGTTCAGCGGCAAGTGATTGTTGTTCACCGGAAATTAATCGTTCTTCAGGTGATTTACATACAAGACACTCTCCCCAATCCGCTCAAGATAGATCTCAACATAATAACAGTAGTAGTGCAAGTGGATTAAATCCGTCGTCTAATAGTGCCAGCAATGCAACAGCTTCAACGAGCAGTGGCAAGACAAAACCAAATGGCACACCTTTGGATGCCTTATTTCAAATGACCACCAAAGATTTTGATGAAGAACAAGGTAAGTTTAACAATAAAAAAAAAAAATGATATGAAAGCGTGAACGAAAAAGAAGCTTTTGACAAAAATTAGACTGATGACAAAACTCTTAATAAGAAAGTGCTAATGTGTGGCAGTTTGCGTAGCATTGCTTGTGTTTGACACAATTAACATTTAAAAATTAAGAAATGTGTGTAATTTTTAATTTATAAATACAAATGAAAGCGTATAAGCAAAAATGTAAAAAACGAACTATAAAAATTAATGAGAAATGTCAAATAATAAGATAAAATGCCATTTACCTTCTGCTGTTTATTTGACAGCTAATTTAAATTTTACAAAAACACTGCAAACATCGTTATAGTGAGATTGATAAATAACTTAATTTAATTGCTAGAATTAAGATATTTTATTAAAAATAAAAATACGAACCAGAATAAAAATCCCACGATGACAACAAAAACATATCTTTTTTAAATAACAAATGAATAAAAATTCAAGGAAATATTCAAAATTTATACCAAAACGATTTTAAATAAATTGAATAAGATTAATTAAAAATTAAGTTGAAAAAACAAGCTAAAATAAATATTCTGTTAGGCACTTTATAAAAAGTTGTCAAATATAGTAATGGACCAAGTTTGTGAAGGTTTTTTTAAGTCTTTGATAAAATTTTTGATGAAGAGTTCCTTTAAGAAAACAATTTTTTTTTTTTTTGTATAAAAAATTCCTGCTAAAAGCGCTATTTTAATAATTGAGGAATTGGAACCTTTTGAAAAAAGTACCTTCTGGAATATCCCCCGTTTTATCTTTATACAACTGTACGAATATTCTAAAAAGGAATTTCTACTAAAACCCCTTCCAATGGTCTTCCACCTTCTCCACGTTAAATATTTCTTGTCAATATAATATTTTCCAAATAAAAAAAATTTGCAAAAAGCTTAAAAAACTACTTCTTCAAAAGAGTTATTTTTTCTAATGCTCTTTAAAAAAAAGTACGTATTGTAGAAGAACCATTTCTAAGCCATTTATAAAAATTTTTAAAAACACATGTTTTGAAAAAATACCATTAAAAATTTATAATTTAAAATTATATGTAAAAAAGTATATTTTACAAAAAGTACCTCTGTACAGAAGTATAAAAGTACCTTTGAAAAACAAACATCCTTAAAAAAATTTTTTTCGAGAATATATACTTCGATTAAATTAAATTTTGAACAATATGTTTAACAATAACTTTCATTTACATTTACATTTTAAAACGATATTTAAAAAAGTTTTAGTCGAAATAAATTCAGTTTTCCCATGAGCAAATGACGTTTAATTTTTTTTTTTTTTTTTTTTTTTTGTAAAATTTCTTTAACAAAATGTTCATGTTGGAAAAAACATAATACGAAATTATTTTTTTTTAGAAAAGTGCCACTAAGACAATTTTATTCTTGAATAACTAATGTTTATAGATGACTTAAATGTTTGAGAGAAAAAAAGTACTTTTTGAAAAGTTATCTTAAAACTAAAAAAAAACATTGAAAATTGTATTTAATATAATTTATAATTTAATATTTTAGAGGAGTAATTCATAATTTAATATTTTATATGATTAAAAAAAAAACTAACTGAAGTACCTTTTAAAAAATTACTTTAAAGAAAAGTACTTTTTGTAAAAATTATTTTACGACTTTTAAAATATTACAAAAAATCTTTTAAAAAGCAATTATTAAGATAAGAAAATCCTTAAAGTTTAATTGTTTGAAAAAAGGTACTTTTTAAAAAGTACTTTAATAAAAGGTTGTTTTTGAAAAGTACTTTTTTAAAAAATTCTTTTTATGAAATTCAAATTTAAAATAACCCTTAAAAAAGCAATTTTTTAGAAGAGTACCTATAAAAAAGTTTTTAAAATTACCTTATAAAAATTAAGTTTAACAGAAATTATTATTTTTAATACTAAATGTGTGGCTGTGGTACATAAAAATGTATTGCAGCAATTTTTTTAATTACAAATAGTTTCAAGACTTTTTATCTTTTAATGAGTTTTTAGCTTTGTAGTTGTTAAAAAGTACTTAGAACTCCTAATAAGATTAAAAACTTAATAACAATTAAGATAAGACATTCAAAGGAATTTGTGATGATAATGACTTTCTAGTTTTAGTAGAAATAAATTTCAAAATCAAAATAATTTTAGCCACAGAATTGAAAAAAAATAATTATTAATAAATATTTTTCCAAGCTAAAAAATACTCTAGAGATTAAATAAAGAAACTAAATATTTTATGATAAAAATATAAATAAATTTAAATATTTTTTTTTTCAAAAATTATCAAAAATACTGATTTCAATCGCAGCAGACTTAAAGGCTCCTTAAATGATAGCAATTTCTTAGAAAAGAAATTAAGAATAAAACATTTGGAATTTTTTAAGGATTAAACAAATGTGTACAAGTGTTTTCGTAGAAAATATCAAATTTAGCCTTTTATTTATCTACCATTGATAAATATACAAGTTATTTAAAATATTTCTTTTTGTAGTCCTTTTAAAACCTAAAGTCATTTCTTTTCTCAAATTTCACATTCATCTTAATTACATTTCATTTGCCTTTAAAGCAGACATGTGACAATACAAACCAAAACAAAACTCCTTTAATAATTTTAAAAGAACCCTTACAAACACTTAAAAAGTACTTGTCCTTTAAATTAGTTAATGTCTGTAATTAGAATGAAATTAAGAGGAGTATTAGATTAAGAACAGTTTGTTAAATACAAGTGTTTGTTGCATCCTTGGAAATTGGTTTCAATTGCAACGAATGTTGTCAACTCCTTAGAGAATTAGTCATAAATATAATTGCATGTTAATTCGGATGAGAGATTATTATTAATAAAAAGAAGCTGTTTTTAAAATATTCATTTGAAATATTTACTTTAAAAAAATTCTGCAAAAAAAATTTCAAATAAAATGCCTAAATAATGCTTTTTCGCGACTAGAGCATATCAGTCATGTGAATATTATGTTTCGTTGCTCTATGTAAGTGCAAGCACAAGTGAGTTAAAACTTTTTGTCAAAGAAATTTTCAGGATAAAATAAAAAAAAAAAAAAATACTGATATAAGAATTATTAAAAAATCCAAAAACAAATAAGTTTATCGTAAATGATTTACCTAGGTTTTATGTTACCCCTAAAAATATCTACAAATTTCAGGTCTAAGATACAGGCTTTTAAAGAACCTTTTCAAAAAAAAAACCTTTCTAAAAATGCAGCAAAGATTGGGACTTATATTAATTATAAAAAAATTCTTTCAATATTTTACTGCAAAAGTACTTTCTGTAAAATGCATTGCAATCGCTTTTCCTATCAGTAAGCGGCAATGAAAATGTAGCCTTAAAAACTTACTGTTCAAACCTCACTTTAGTAAAATTTAAATTTTTGAAAAGTACTTTTTCAAAAAGTACCCTTTTAAAAATGCAGCAAATAATGGGGCTTATCTTAATCCCAAAAAATTTCTTTTGATATTTTTACTGCAAAGTACTTTTTTTTTAATCTAATGCAACCAATTTCCCTACTAGCAAGCACAAATAAAAATGTAGCCCTAAAAAGAGGACCTTTTTAATTGCGCTTTAGTGAAACGTACTTTGTAATATTTAAATTTTGGAAGAGTACTTTCTCAAAAAATACCCTTTTAAAAATGCAGAAAATAATGGGGCTTATCTTAATAATTTCTTCTAATGTTTTTACTGCAGAGTCCTTTTTTTAAATCTAATGCAATCACTTTCCCTATCAGTAAGCGTTAATGAAAATGTAGCCTTAAAAAAAAGTACCCTTCAAACCACACTTTAGTGAAAAGTATTTTATAATATTTAAATTTTGGAAGAGTACTTTTTCATGAAACAAAATACAAGTTCTTTTAATGCGGTATTATCTGCCAATTACTCCAAACATATTATCATTTCAATTTATTATTTGTTTTTGTTATCATATTAATAAAACCGGTCAAATGTACTTATAAAAAAAGTACTTAATAAAATACAAAATTTAACAAAAAAACAATCAAAAATATTTTTCAGTTTTTTTTTTTTGTTTTTTTTTGTTTTTGTTGTAAATCATCAAGCCACATAAAAGCAAGTAAAATAAAATCTAATCATTAAAGTTTCCTCAGTTTATTGAAGTCAAAAAAAACAAACAGCTTGTAAACACATACCAACAAGACAAGTAACCAAATCAAACGGTAGCCAGGCAACAAAATTTTTTACTTTATTAAACAAAGACGTCTTATGTTTGATCTAAAGCCGCCTTTAATAACTTAAAAAGAAAGAACCACATCAAAGTATTAGAAAAAAAGCAAAGAATGTTAAATATTATTAGAAAACCCAACAAACTCAACAAAACATTTGATAATTTCTAAGCCGCAACAAACCCATCTTATGTCTAGCAAAATAAATCAAAACGATTAAAAATTATTTAAGATGATCAAATTTGTTACGAATAAATGATAAGCACTTGTTTTGGAATGCGATAAAAATTGCTTTTAGTTAAGAAAATAATAAAAAGCTTAGAATGTGTTAAACATAAATAAATATTAATATTAAATTAAAAGTTAATTAATTACATCTCAAATGAAATAACAGCAACGCCATAATCATTAATCACTTGTCAATTGATAAATAGTAAAAAAAATATATTAAAAAATAATTATCATTAAAATATGGCAAGAAATAGTTGTAGCTACAGCAGCACTTACAAGTGTGAATTGTTTAACAATTTAATGGAAATATAATTAAGAAGAAAAAAAAAATGCTCATATGAACTTTGATTAATTAGGGGTATTCGCTGCAATAAGCAAAATCAAATTTAACAAAAATGTTAAACAAGGATTTGGTATAATTTGAATATGGAAAAATATAAATTATTTATTTATTTTTAATTTTCTACTTAACCTGAATACCCTTAATAAAAAAATAAATTACCATAAAAACTATCGTTTAGCAATGACAAGCTTTCAAGTGCATTATAAAAGCATTTGACAACTATTAAACTAAAAGTTATTAAACAAGTAACGCCCACAAACATCTTAATAAAATGAAAACAAATTAAGAATGATGATAATAAATAAAAACAATTACAATGAATTAAACACTATTTAAGTAAATAGTTGTAAAATATATAATTAACAAATAATTACCATAAAATAATAAACAACTCTATTTGTCTTGCTTCTTTTTGTTTTAACAGATAAATCTCATTTGGACATCTTCTCGAATCGGCCACAGCCTAAAAAGAAACGCAAGTCACGCACCGCCTTTACAAATCATCAAATCTTTGAGCTGGAAAAACGTTTCCTCTATCAAAAGTACCTGTCGCCAGCAGATCGTGATGAAATTGCAGCCTCCTTGGGTCTATCAAATGCCCAGGTTATAACATGGTTTCAAAATCGACGAGCCAAACAAAAGCGTGATATTGAAGAGTTAAAAAAGGATTTTGAAAGTGTCAAGGTTTTCTCGGGTCACAAATCTTTTTTAGAAAATGTCAATGATCTCAGCATATTGAAGAAGAAACCTCTACATCCAGATGCGGCTGTAATGGAGGGCTTAGCAGCAGCGGCAGCCGCTGGTATGATGCCGGTTGTAACAGGTCCACCACCACCTCCCTCCTCTATGCAAGCTTTGTCACCACAAAAATGAAAGCATCAACCAAGTTTAATTAAAACAAGGTTTAAGACAGTAAAGCTTAACGTTCTGTAAGAGAGAGGGCGAGCGAGAGAGTATAGAGAGAGAGAGCTAGACAAACTAATATTAAACAACAACAGGCTAAACACTTGCTCTTGAAACCCTGGCAAGTTGCTGGAAAAAATGCAACATTTATTTAACAAAAAGATATTTATGTCAAGAAAAATTTCTCACAAATTATCATTCCTCAAACACCAAAGAAAACTGAAAGACAACTCACGATAGCAAATGACAAATCAAGAGGAGCACAACTCACAGTGGAGATTTTCTTACAAATATTTAATTCTCGCATCACTTAAAAAAAAACGAAACAAAACTATTTAAAATTGTTTCAAATTGTTTGTAAATATTTGTAAAATATTTTAATTTATTCCTTTTGTTTAAATACTAACTTTTAAAATTTCTATTTAAAATTTTATTAAATTAATAATTGTATGTATGTATTCTGCTAAACTCTAGAAATTAATTTTAATAAAAATTTAGCTTGTATTTTTAATTAATTTAATTGAATTTTTATTTAGCTTTTAATATATTAATTTTAAATTAAATAAAATCTTATTGTTAATATATAAATAAATAAAAAATTATATTAAATTTCTATTAATTATAATATAAAAAAATAATTAAAAAAATTACAACAAATATAAACAAATTGAGTTCTCTTATTTAAGTTCTTCCTAAGAAAACAATAATTTTAATAACAATTATATTTTTTAGAATACAGAAAGATTTAAGCTTCTAACTACAACTTTTTTAGCCTTCTCTTAATCGATTACTCTGCATACAACAGCAGGTAGTCATTAGTCTTTAAATAAAATTCGGAAATTTTATTTCATAAAAGTGCGTACCAGAAGGCAAATCAAAGTCGAAAGAGACCAATGTGAACACTGCAAGTGTCATTCACTAACAACCCACTACTTTCCTTTAGAGTCCACAATTTTATTAATTTATCAACCATCCACCTCACTTCCATAAATGCTCCGAAATAAAACAATTCTAAAAATGATGGTGTGCGTCAAAGTAAAAGTATTTTTTTTTGTTTTCTTTTCAAACTTTTTTACTTTCATTAAATTATTTAAAAATTGTAACAACTTTTTTTAAATTTAATTAATGTTTTTATAAAAATAGTTCTGTTTCTGCTACAACATTTATTTAGTTCGTTATACTTTTGGTAAAAAATAATATAAAATAAATTAAAGGTAAAGTTCTTGGTTGATCTGGTTAAAAAGGTCAGTTTAAATTTGTACAACAGTAACAGTGGCCACGAATTCGCCAGCTTATCATCTGTAATTTTCTTAAAATTAAAAGTTAGAAAACACGTTTTTTAAAGGACCTTCTCACAATATTTTATTCGAAATCATCTGGCAGTTTTTATGTGATGCGAACAGAGGCTGATAGACAGACAGATAGGCAGACAAAAATTTCACAAAGATTTTTTGATTTTATATCGGTTACTTTCTACAACAACAACGAATTTTTCTAAAAAAAAAAATTCATTTGCAGAAATGTTACTGTTGCAGTTATATGTAGTTTTGCGTAACATTAAAAAATCAAATTTAGGTTACGAAAAGTTTTCTTTAAAGCATGCCCCAGAAGAAAAATGCTTATATTCCACCAAAGTCCAGTAGTGGATAACGTTGTTAATCGTGCAGTAGGAGATGCGAACTTTGTACTTGAACAGAATTCATTAAACAACACTTGTATTCCGCCCTGGGTAGAAATTTCTCTTACCGATTTCATAAATGAGACGTTTGCAAAAATTGCAAAATTCTCTGTTTCTCAAAAGTGGTTGCAATAACCTGGGTTAAAAATCCATTGTTCTAAATTAAAACTATTTGGTAATATCCGCTCTTATTATATAAAAGTGTTAAAAAGAATGTCTTCTGGAAGTGATAAATAGTTGGATCATTTTTTGAACTGAAAGTGAGAGGTAGAACCTCTTTTATTTCACATACAAATGGCTTGACTAGGAAGCAAATTCTGCTCTTAAGGCCTCGTTAAGTTCACTGGCTAAACAGTTCGTACTGTTGTCATACCTTTCGGTAAAGACCGTCGTCACTGGCTGTTTATTTGGTACGATTGGCGAGCGCTTTCGATGTGAGGACATCATTTTCAAGCCGCGTTTTGAGTATTACTAATCAAAGAAACAGCCAGTGACGACGATCTTCACCGAAAGGTATGACAACAGTATAATATTTACTGGCGGAATAAATCCAATTAACTTAATACCAGTTCCTACTAGACTTGCGGCAGTTGCTCAATCGTTCAGAAGTGAATTCGTTCTTTCAACTGTTCCGTATATTTTTTAATGTTGTTTTTTAAAGGAAGAAATCATTGTATTCTGTAAACGGAATGGTCGCATCAAACTAGAAATTTTAAACAGATCTGTATGAAAAACATACTTTTACTTTTGTATCAACGTGTGTTCGTTTAAATATTATTAAAATTTTAAAAAGAATGATGAATGATGAAATTCCCAGAGCGATGACAATAAAAAAAAATATTCTTAAATATATTTTGTAAAACCGCTAAAAAACTATAAAGTAAGAATTCAACTCTAAATATATACATTAATAAGACAGAAACAGAGAGCTTTAACGACAAATATTTGTTTTATAAAATTGAAAGATTTCTAACGCTACACTACGAAAAAACCTCAGAAAAGTTCCCAGATCACTTCACTCAGTTATGTGATACAGGAAATTGTTCATCAACAACATATTTTTAGCTTCTGCAGAATTCATGTCATAAAAAAATTCATGTGGGTACCCCAAAAAAGTTTTCTGATCGTATTAAAACAGACTCATTTGTTGTAATGATAAAACTAACTCACGGTTTCATTATTTTAATAAAATAACCATATAACTAATCAGCTTTTCCTTAGTAGAAAAAGAAGCACTTGTCTATACCTTAAAATTTTATTTCATTTTATTTCATTCATTTTAGGTCTACAAAGTTGAGTGGAGTGAAATACACAGAAAAAAAATTTTGCACCTATTTTAAATAATAATTAAATTTTGAATTGACACAATTATATAATAAATTAAATAATAAAAATAAAATTTTTTAAATAAATAATTAATTAAATCAAAAAGAACAAATCAACTTTCTTATATAAATAATTCAGTCAAATCAAGTTTAATAAACCATCAATATGAGAGCAGTTTCTGTATTGCAAGCGAGCAAGTCGTCTAAGATATGTAGATAGGAATTATTCAGCAACTTGAGTTCTTTTCATACAAAATTTCCGGACGAGTCGCTTGCTTCTAATACAAAAACAACACATTAAAAGGCGCAAAAATTTCTTTCTTTGCATCTCTTATTGCGTTTTTAAGAATGAAAAATTTTTTTAAAGTGTGTTAAAACTCATATTAACTACTCATATAACTACAAATAAGACACGATCCCTTTAAAAAATTTTAAAAATGCCTTATTGAGGGTGCCGTTTATAAAAATTTTATCTCTGCTGTAATTTTCATTTTCTTTACATAGAAAAAAAATTTTTTTAAGGTTTTATTTGTTTTAAAACTTAAATTTAATTCTCTCAAATAAAACAATTTATACAAAATTTCAAATTATGTAATTAATTAAATCAACTATATAATTAATAAAAAAGAAGAAAATAAATTTTTTATTAAATAAATAATTGAATCAACTAAACGTTTTATTGAAATTCTATCTAAAAGCAAACAAAACTTTAATAAGTTTAAAAAATATTTTCTGGGTATGTTTTTTCATATATAAAAAATTTGTTTATTGTTTTAACTTTATTGAAAAGACAAAAAAAAATTTATTTTAAAATTAAAGAAGACGCTACATTATTACAAATATTAAAATAAAGCTTCTTAAAAGCTACTTTGGACTAATACTTTAAAAAATGAGAAATAATAAAAACTTTCAGTTAGTTTTTTTAACCATTTCCTGTAATAATAAATGATTTCCAATTATTGCTCCAAAGTCTTTTTAATTTTTTTTCCCTAAGTGTTGCAGCTTAAATCTTAAATTTTCTTTATTTAACTGACGATTTCTAAAACCTTTACAATTCTCAATTAGTGTGTGCAGATTATCATCATAATCCTTATTCATACAAAGAGTTGTCCAATAAGAAATAATTAATTTTGAACAATGAACATTTTTTTGCATATAAATTATCTATTTTGATAATTTTATATATTTTCCTTAAAGGAATCATAAACACAATGATCGACGTAAAGTATTAAATGAAACGATATGTAAAAACTTGATTTCTTTAAAACTTTATTCGTATTAATTTCTGTTAATTTCAGCTTTTAAATGATTAAAATAATAATTTTGTTATTTAATGAAGATCAAAGAAACAATAATCATGATTCATCTAAATATATTTTCATTCAAGAATTCATTTTTAATAGCGGCATTGTTCTGTGATCTTGTGTTTCTTAACTTTATTGGCAAAGAATCATATAATCTTTTCCTTATTTTAATTTTTTTTATTGAAGAAAAGGCAAAAGAGTGAACAAATTATGATACTTGCACAATCACTTCCACTGTTTAATGAGATTTATTTGTCTTCTGAAAATACCTGTTTAAAACTTTTCTTTGCTTTTCTTTCTTTTTAGTTCTCTTAATGTGGTTAATTTTTTTTTATTAAACTTGATTGCATATAAAATTTGGTTTTGTTTGTTTTAAATCATGTAAGAAAATTTTATAACGAATAAATGAATGAATGACTGACTGACTGACGGAGTGAAGAATGAATTCAGTCTCATTAGGTGTATTTATAGTCTTGTAAATTTTTTTTAAGTTAATACTTATGTTGAGTACGTATTATAATTCATACCTTTAATTTAAAAAGACCACCTAACGGCTTTGGTTAATTGCGTCCGTCTCCCATTCATTCATTTACACTCGTATATTCACTTGAACGATTTTGTTATAAAAATTGTTGTTTTGATGCTGTAAAAGCCTTAATTACTAATTTTTTTAATGGTTTCAAATAGTAGTTTGATTTAAAATTTTATACATCAAAACAAGAAATATTAAGATGAATATTTTTCTAAGCACTAAACGGCATCCTGTATTGAACTCATGGTTTAAATAAAATAAAAACCATAAATTTCTGTGTATCGTCTTTGTTTTAATTATTATGTAATATTGATTCAAAATTATATAAAAAAGCAGAACAATGAAGCCTCAATGCTTTGTAAATACTGTCATCAATTAATATGCACCGCTAAATTTTCTTTTTCAATGTAAGAATTTTATTGGCACAGACCTCTGACAGTCAATGCTTAACAAACAACACTTTAAAGAATTTTGGTCAAATTTAAATTGTAAACATAACAGCGCACAGTAGGAAATTTTACACGATAGCAGTTCAACTTAACTTGGGTAAAGAAAAGGTATTCTTGAACTAAAATTAAACCTTGTAGCGCTAAGGAAAATGGCGCCATAAAGCTTTTAGAAATTGTGAAATTGTTATTGCTGGTGATTTCAATGTTCACAACTCGTCTTGGATTCGCCATTCGAACCGTACAACCCTAGAGGGCCAATATGTTGAGCTATTCGCCGCGCACAACCACCTCGCGCAATTAATTAACGAGCCAACACATATTTCGTGTGTTGAAGGGCAACAACATAATACTCTCGACCTTTTCCTTACCTCACACCCTGATAAGTATGAGGTAAGTATTCTTGCGCCTCTCGGTAACTCGGATCACTCCACCATTTCCGCCTCCTTTTCGGTCGCTAATCTTCATAACGTTTCAAAAAAGGCCACGAAACGTTTAAAATATATGTACGAAAAGGCTCGTTGGGCTGAGCTCAACGAATTTTTTCGACATTTTAATTGGAAACTTTGTTTGTGAACATTATTTTGCTTGGAATGAAAACTTTCATTCCATCTAAGCAAATGCGTGTTAATCCAAGAAAGAATTCTTGGTTTAATCAGACGTGCAAAAATGCAGTCAGATCCAGAGAGGAAGCATTCAGTATATGGCGGTGTAACAAAAACGCCGTAACTGATTTGCTACGCAAAAAGGCGAGATCTTCGTGTGCCAAAGTACTAAGACGCGAAAAAGCTTTATACGAGCAGCGCCTTCGTGCTAAAGTACTTCTCGGGGTAGCAAGAGCTTTTGGTCATTCGTTAAAAGAGTGAAGGATAATGCTAGTTCCTCAATTCCGCCTCTTTTAAAGAATGATCAAATAATTAACGACCCGGTTGATAAAGCTAACGTCTTGGCTGAAATTTTTGCAAGTAACTCCTACTTGCCGGAGAGCAATCAACCACTGCCCGCACTGGAAAGAGTATCAGTAACTATGCCAGATATATTCTTTCGAGCACGTGCAGTTAAAAAGGTTTTAGCGGATCTCAACATACACAAGTCCCCTGGTCCGGATGGAATTCCAGCACTGGTCTTGAAGCAGTGCTCTTCGACGTTAGCGCGTCCATCAGCAAAACTTTTCAACATTTTGTACCATGTTGGTGAGTTCCCATCATGTTGGAAGGTTGCTAATGTAACACCAATCCCCAAAAAGGGAGAGGCTAGCAACCCTGAAAATTATCGCCCAATCGCAATTTGCTCTGCCCTTTCAAAAGTAATGGAAAGTATGCTTAATTTTCATCTTGTGAAATATCTGGAGTCCAACAGCTTACTTTTATCCAATTAAAAATTTTTTTTCTTTTGTTTTGGAAATAGCTTTTGTAAAGCAATATATACAGATTAACTTTTATAGGGTAGGAGATGATCCACTACTTAGATCAAAATTTATATTTTTTGACCTACCTTGATGTAAGTTTTTGACAGAAGCACGATCAAAATGCTTCTGATTTTTTTTCTTTTATTGATAAAAAATTTCTGTTTTTTTTGTTCGAGGGTGATTTAAAAAATAAATAGTCTATTTCGAAAGACTCTGATTCTTGTAAAATAAATACTTAATTTATTTTTCCTCTACAATTCGAATTTGAAAGTAAAAATAACTTACAGAAAAATGTAACTATTTGATGGTTTTAGTAACTAACTTTTGAATTATTTAAAAAAATAATAAACGCAATTTTTTTTATTTCTAACTTTATTTTTACAACTTTGGAATTGGAAAATTATTGTCACTTATTTTTTTCTTAGTATAAGAAGAGTTGAAAAAGAAATAAGGTCGGGATACCCGTTTAGAGACTTCAAGTTTTTTCTTAATTTGTTTGGCCAAATACCCAATTGTAAAGTAAATGTTTTATATGTGGTCTGGATGAATTAATGATTAATTCTTCTAAAACAAAACAGACAAACTTAAAATCGTATTTTTTAGGACGGTAATTATACATTAATTTTATTATATTATATTTGAGAAAAATTGCGTCAGGATGTTTTATATGTCATACAACAAAATATAAATGCCGATTAAACAAGAAATTTTGCAGTTTTGTGGTCACCCTTTTTTTACATTTTTTATTGCTGCCACATTAAAAAATAATTTGCTTTTATTCTAAGCGTAACTGCCAGACCCACGATGTCGCAATCGTTCGTTCGTTCGCACAAATACATTCAAAACAAAAACAAATTCTAAAAAATTGTTTTTGTTTAAAATGTAATTATGCGAACGAACGAACGATTGCGACATCGTGGGCCTGACAGTAAGTCTATAACGGTTCAAAAGATTGGCCATACATCAACTTACAACCATTAGGGCACCCTTTAATTTCTAATTTTAATTGTTTAAACTTGTCAATATTCTTGATACAGTAATGGACATCCTGTCTAATTTTCAAGAGTTTGTCTGAAACGGTTTTAAAGATAACGCCAAATAGGTCAAATTACATCAGTTGTAGGGACACCCTTTAATTTCTAATTTTAAGTTTGCAACTTGTTATAGTAGACTTAGCAATAAAGGTTCTGCGCAAAGTTTATTCAACCAACAGTTTGGTCATATAAATCAAATAACAGCAACTAATGTAACACCTTGTAACACCCTTTAATTGCTATATTTAATTTTTATACTTGTTGTTAGAACGGACTTAGCAATACAAGTTCTTTTTGAATTTCATTTATCTGTTCAAAAGTTCAAAAGTTTAGCCACATACATCAAATTACATTAACTATTGGGACACCCTTTAATTTATAATTTTAAATTTTTATTGTAACGGTCATACTAATCGATATTTTGTCCAGTTTTCAAGGTTTGTCCATAACAGTTTAAAAGATAGGCGCATATAAGTCAATTTCAGTTACCTATGGGGACACCCTTTAGTTTTTAGATTAATTTTTGTATTACTTTTTGATATTGGGAGCTATAGTAATACGCAGTAATTTTAAAATAGTGCGCTTTACGATTCACTATACATTAAAAAAACACATATGTTGTATGGGGACACCCTTTAATTTTTAGATTATGAACGGGACCAATCTGTAAGGATAGTCTAACAAATTACAAAAAATTTTCAAAATCGATTCAGAAACGATTAGGCTTTGCAGGCACAAACATAAAAAACAACATTCAGTTGAATTGGCAACCTCCTTCTTATTTGAAGTCGGTTAAAAAAACAACCATCTAAAAAGTAACTGTATTTCTTTCAAATTCAATATTTAAATTTCTTTTTGCACAAAAAGGGACGAGCAAAATTATTTGCAAAGAATTTTTTTTAAGAATATTGTTTTTAATAAAATACTGTAGCGTGAGACTTTTTTTCCTTTTTAAAGTTTTTCAGGGTTTTTTTTAAGTTCACGTCATGACTGAAAATAAATATCTGTAATCATGGTTATTTAAACGAAAGCAACTTAAGATTACAAAGAAATACCACAAAATGATAGTGTCATTGTCAACAACAACAACAAAACAAAAAACTTTTTATATTTAATTTCTTATATATAAAACACTTTGAGAGGAGAACAAAAACCCAAAAGTGACCGATTGAAAAGTATTTAAGTTTTATTTAAAATAATTTCATGTGACAAAGTGTCTGCGTGTTTCTTTTACTACTGAATATTTATAGCCTGTGGGCCCTTAATCTAAACCGAAATAATCGTAATTTACATTTCAGATAAATTATGTGGCCGAATTATTTAAAAAAAGGAAAACCACCAGCTTTTCGTAACTCTTTAGTTATTTTGTTAATTATACGACAAACGAGAAAGAAAAGAAAAATAAAAAACGGCTTTTAAATTAACAGCTACCGATTTGATTATTGATAATATTTTGATTTATCTTTAAGATATACAAATTGCTTCTTGTTGTTTTTGTTTTTAATGCATTCTATTGTTCATTTAAATTTGTTATAAATTTTCTCCCTTTAAATTTTTTTTTTTTTTTTTGTTCCTAAATGTTTTCAAATGGAAAATTATTTATTTCTTTTTGAAGATAAATTTATAATCGAATCAATTAAAATTTAACTGAATTTCAACTTGAATCTGAATACAGAAAAATAACTTTAAAAGGTGCAAAACTTGTTTCTTTGTAGTCTTTTAGTTTTCTTGTTCTATTCTTTAATTAAATTATTTAAGCTTTAAATTTTAAAACTTGTTAATCAATATTATGTTTTAAGTTTTTTGTGATAAACTCATTAGCAAATTTTATTGAGATGTTTCCATTTATTTCTGTAATATGTGCAAACAGTAACAGGTCACCACATACCAAAAAGGATTAAAATTTCGTTGAATATTTGTAATTTTTGGCAAGTTAAAAATTTACTACGCCCACATCTTAAAAACCGACTGACTTCAAACAAAATTTTTTTTAAATAAAAATCTACTAAGATTCTGCAGAAAGATTAAATTATTTATCTTGTGATATGTTAATTCCAGCTAATTTTTGCTACTAGATTTAAAAAAAACTAAATAAATATAACAAAACTGAAACTCTTTAATAAATTGAAACACAAAATTCAAATTAAAAAAGTTTAAAAACGCATAAAATTAAAAGCAAACGAATAAAAAAAAATGGATCAACAAGCTGATAATAAATTGAAACATTTTTAATGCCGCAACGCACATTGAAAGCAAATTATTTAAAAATATGTTTTTTAAAATTCTTGGTGACAATTGATCGTAACATTTGTTTTTTCTTTTTTTGATTTCGCTTTTCAATACAAATTTGTTTATGATTAAATTTGAAACACTGCCGTGGTGTCTAAATCTTCCCTGCTGTTTAATACAAAATAGAAGATCAAATAACACAAATGTTATGAATATTAATTAATTTAATTTTTATTAATGATTATTTATAACCGCTAAAACATAAATTTAAAATTAATTAATTACTTTGAAAACTTGAAATCAAATTAACCAAAATCAAAGTGGAAGTAAAATTAAATTAAAATAATATTGAACAAAATAAGATAATGAGAATAATTTATAAACCAAAAAAACGTATTAAAAATGTTTTGCCAGTTAAAGACGATAAATGCAGAGAGCTACATTAATTTCAAATGCCTCTGGCAATTAAAAAAGTAAGAAACCAAAAAAAAAAAAAAAAATATTAATATTTCAATCAAAAAGTTTTTAGAGCTCCTAAATCTATAACGGGCCGTGTAAGAATCTTGGTTTGTTGAAGTTTGAAAAATGAAATATTTCTCGCCTATTAAGCTCCTGACAAGCCAGCAGATGAATGCAAATTAATGAAATATTAATTTTTCATATTCAAAGTGTAGAAAAAGGCTTCTAAAACTGTATGAAGATAAGAATTTGTTCGATTACTGTCTTCGAATTTAAGTTATAAAAAAAGTTTATGCAAATTTAATAAATAAACACAATTCGAGAAAAAAAGATTGAAATATTTTAATAATAAAAATTTCAGTAGGTTTTTTGTTAAAAAACGTTCTTGATAATTTTCTATACAACAAACAACGAGAATAGATTAAAGCTCGAACAACTGATTTACCCAGATTTACTTTGAAAGTCAGCCATCCAGAATGCAAAATTGTGTGCAGCGATGAGGCTCACTTTTGGCTTAAGGGATTTGCCACTTATGAAGTGAAACGAAAGACCCTGCAGACTTAATGACATTTAAAAAAAATTAGCAGTTTTTTGTTGTTTACAAACTGATGGCATCACTTGACTTTATTTCTTTAATAATGACATTGAAGTTGTCGCTAGAATCGATTGAAATCGTTGGCGTATAATGATCAATAATTTTTTGTTTAAAATGAAAATATGAATGACATAGAACCAGGCAAGAAGTGCTATAAATTAAATAAAAATAATCCGGCAACCTCAGACTTTAATTAATTCGGATTTCCAAATTCAAGAATTTTATTTCACTTCAAATAGTTTCTATATTCTTATAGACGAGAGATACAAAAATTTTATCCCACAAAGTACTTTCCAAGCAGATTCTCTTATCACCATTTCCATTTTCTACAGTAGCTCAACGCTTTCAACAAGACCGCATTTTAAGTATTTTACATTCGATCAATTTCGGCCGCTAGCCAAAGATGATCTTCAGCTTCACAACACAATTAATTTGCTTTCAAAAACATTAATATTTTGAACGTTATTATTAAAATATATTTAAATGTAATTTGATAACACTTGGCTTCAACTAAAAGCAACAACAACACTACCACTGGATTTTTAAAATTATTTAAAAAAAAAACAAACAACAAAAACAAAGACTTGAAATTTATGACAGACATGAGAGTATAAAGTATAGAGCTTGTTAATAAATAAATGTATGAATAAATTTAAAACAAAAGAAACGCAAACATTTTTATAACAAAAAGACAGAAGAAAAAAATAAAATAAAAACAACAACAACTTAAACAGCAGCACCTTATAAAAGTGAACATTTTCTGAAAATAAAACAAAACCAAATAACAAGTGTCTTTACGAACGATATGCCAACGATGATGGCAACTAAGGAATGCTGATCGTAGCTGAATATTATTTTTATGATCATAAAAAAAGCAGCAAATAATGAAAACGAAAAAGAAGAAGAAGAAAAACAAATGAGATATATTTGTATTTGATGAATCAAGTCAAGAGTAGTCGTCATCATTGGAGCAGTTGTTAAGGTGAGCTTCACTGGCTACTGTAACTATTTGGCGGCAAAACTTCAAACAATTTGATAGTGCCGCACCAAACCCTCAGGTCATTTGATTTTTTTTTTAATCTTTTTTTATTCTGTTTCGTTATTGTTATTACATCCATCCATCTGTATTTTGTGGATTCTGTTGTTGTATGTTTTTTATTTGTTTGTTACGTTTTGTTACATTATTAAAACACGCACTCCTCACTTAACTGGCGATCAATTTATAAGGGATACTTACACATAAACACAAACACACGCGTAATTTTGTTTATCTTAATTTTAAATCTTAGAAATAAAATAGTTAATTTTATTTACAGTGGGTCGCGTTGAAAAAAATATGCTAGGAAAACACACAAAACTGTGTCTTATATTTAAACAAATACGAGTGCTATATTCGGCTAAGACGGATATCAAAACGACAAATATTCGGCTGACAGAGAAATATAAAATAAGTAAAAAAAATAAAAACTTTGTACAATTTTACATATAAATGTCTTCGGCTCTTAACGGGTTAAGCATTTGAAAAAAAATTAGTATTTTCTGAGAGATATCTTCAAAAGCTTTCTAATGATATCCACATTGAAATCTTAAAAAATATGGCATGCACAATCGATCTTTTTTATAAAAAGTTCAGAGGCCCACAACTTGAAAAATATGGACGAGCGACAATGTTTTCATTTGATATTTTTTCTTATATTTCAATTCTCTATCGCCCTATATATTTGTTTCTTGATAAAAGTTACTTTATGATTCCAAATGATATGTGAAAATTAGAGAAAGGCGTGGTGTTTTGCCCGCTGCCTCGAAGGACAGGGACCGATATTGCTGATTTTCAATAGCAAAATTTTCGAAACTATTTCTGATCGATTGGCTCATTTAAATTTTTTCTAGCTCATCAACACTTACACGGACAGACGGACATCGCTCAATCGTCTTTGCTATGCATAAGAACTCAGAATATATAAAGTTTATAGGGTCGGAAATACATATTTAATTACAAACGGAATGAAAAACTTAATACACCCTTTTTCCACTTTTTTTGGTGAAGGGTATAAAAATGGGTACATGTCATAGCCTTTTATTACCCTATAGTACCCAAATTGTTTTCTGGATAAAAAATTATTTTTGTGATCTGAATTTTTCTTAAAGCAAAAAATATTAAAAAAAAAAATTATTAAATTAAAAGCAATTCTTGGACTTCCCCGAATTAGACAACATGCGAAAAAAAAGGCAAACGGTACTTGGAAAGCGAATAAGTGAGTAACGAATGTAGCCCGTTTACAGGCGGTTTTGGGTACTAGAAAACGGTACACCTGCCATACTAAATCATAACTAAAAGTTTTAAATTCCTTTAGTTGAGCATGCAAAATGTTTGTTTTTCAGTGATAAACTTTTTCAAACGTGTTAATTCTGCAGATGGGAAGACTTGACAAAACAAAAATATTTTTAAAATATCGCATTAAAAAGGAAAAATGCTTAAAACAACTTTAGCTTCTCGATTGGCAAAACACATAAGGAAATTAAGGACAAAGTCCTTAAAAAATCTGGACTAGGAAAGTAAGGCAGTGAGGAATTTTGTAAATGAATATAAACGAGCCCACACATTAACAAGTATTCAACACCCTTCAGGTAATCAATTTATTGATATTTTTTTAATTAAAAGCTATACCAAAGATAATAAATTTTAATATAAATTTATTGTGGTTGGTTACACGGTTGAGTTGTTTCCTACATTTTGTTTTAACCTCTGCAGAAATCTTCACAAATTTACAGGCAATAGATCTTTTTGTTTTGCATCTTGTCGAGCATAATATCAGCCTGCACTGCATTAACTGATTTTGACCTAAAAAAATGTATTAATAATTTTAATATTGTTACGTTTTTCCCTTTTAGATAAAAGTACAGATTTTTTTATCGGAAAAACCACTGTGGCACATTATAAATTTTCTATTTCTGACACTGTGTTTCTGTCTAGCGATACTTATTGCTACGAGGTGTTACGGTGTCGTATTTACCAAACATGTGTTATTAGAAACGCAGCCATCCACGATACAATGTTGTGTTACTCCGGCGGGACATGAACTATAATCGATGCCTTGTTTAGTAACCTAACGGTCCACAGCTCACTTCACTACTTCTTACATCCAAGCCTGTCATCATCTTTAATCCCCCGCAGGGGTACTAAAAGTTTGGCTGTGCTATCTTAGGTTCAGACGTAGTGCTCTCAGGATATAGGGCGAACCACTTCCCCGGTATGCAGGCACCAAATATATATAGACAAGTTGGGAACTTATCTAAAGACTAATAAACGTCCTTAGTTGTACTGGAGCCACGGGAACCGGTTGCCCATACAGAGAGCCACCCATCTCTGTAGCCGGTTGTTGGTAAGGTCCCTTCTGGGTACAGGTCGTGTAAAAGTCTATATCTGCAGGGAAAGAGCGGAATAGACATAAGTTTCCTGTTGCACCTTCAATTGACGGGGTTAGGTAGTCTCCATTGCCCAAGCAAGGGGAAGCTTATGGTCTTAAAAACCATGTTCCTGAAATTGCAACTCTGTTAGCTACGTCAGTAAAGGATGCTAGTCGACGCTTTGTATTTCACTTAGTGGTAAGACCACGGTAATCAATAGCCACAACACACATCTACCGTACTCTGTTGCTATGCTGTTTCCTTGCGCCAACATCTACAGTTCTTTAACTTTTTATTGTAAAGCGCGTCCTGACGATTGTATCGTACTCTTATATTAAATAGGAAATGGCTTCATGCAATAATTTTTTTTCTATTTCTGGGAGGTTTGTACTGCTACTTCTTTATTTTTATTTGCCTTATACAATTTTTATTCTTCCTTTACACGCATATCCCTAAATGTGGGCTTGAACTCACGATCTTCTGTTTTGCTGCACGCGCATTTAGCAGCGCACCCATAGAGGTTGCTCGACTTAAGTGAGCTGATTGTCGTATTCCATACATACCACTAGTGGAAGTTACTTATTTACCTCTGTCTTTTACCACTTACATACGAACAACAACAACAGGGGTTGCCAGACCTTTTTTTTGGAACAACATTTTAATTTAAAAAGATATAAATAATCTATGCAGTTCCCCAGCAAAATCTTAGTGAGATCTACGTGAAAATCACATTCAATATAAGGGAATTTTTGTTTTCATGACAAAATGTTCACGTGAATTATTCACGGTTAACACTTGTGGAAAAAATAGAAGATTTCGAGGGAAAATATATCAGTAAGGGAGAGATAGAAAGATCTTTGGCCTGAAGACGATCCTTGCTTCTCTTGACATACGAAAATCTTGGTCTCTTGCGCAACGAATCAGTATCTGCGTTCTTGTTTCCACGCCAAGTACTAAATCCTTCCTTTCTAAATCTGTCTGCATTTTTCATTAAACTTTTTCCTTAGTAGGGACACCCTAATTCTTTAGCTGTATGAAATATATTTTAGAGCGTAAAGCAAGCCGTTTTGCAGGAGTGTGTCTAGAAACATCCTGACACGAGAGTTTTGTATTTATATTTATCGCCTTAATCATAAGCTTCTAGCTAATGTTTTTAAAAATTTTAAATTGTCGGGTCAGTTAAACCAATAGTTTTTTTTACTAAAAATTACATAGAATAAAGATTAATAAAAACAAATAAAATTTTCTTTTAAGCTTATTTTAATTAAATTTAAGCTTTTTGTACCACTGTGTGATGGATTAACTTAAACTAACGTTAAATCAATTTGTTGATAAATTTTTTGCTTTAATGGAAATTTCTCTTACTGCAATCATTAAAATAATCGAACGATCAATTTCTTTGTTAATAGTGGCCACCAAACATTTAGTCCAAACACTGAAAATCAATCGAAAAAATGTCATTTAAATTAATAATAATAAAAATAAAACAATAGAAATAATATCACCCAAAAGTAACCTACACAACTGGAAACAAAACTTATTTATAACAAATCAACGATAAGACACATTTCTTTTCATTGATTTACCGGCTTTTACACTTTGTTTTTTTTTTTTTTTGTTTCTTTTTGTTTAACAAAAGATGAAGAAAGAAAATGGGAGGTGAAAAACACTTAAAAATTGTGGCGGCGATTGTAATCAAATAATTTGTCACAAATTGATAATGATGGAGAAAGAAATTAAAAACATTTTCTAGTTTCTTCTACTGTTTTACTAATGTTTGTCGTTTTTTTTTTTTTTTTTTTTTTTTTTTTTTTTTTGTTAATTCCTTTCAATTAGAAAAGATAAAAGGTTTTTTTATTCAGGCTACTTAAATGAAATGCGATTGTTTGATTGTGTTTGAAAGAGTGTGTGGGGTCATTGGTTGTCTGCAGTTGTGTTTTATTGGGTTTGTGGCTTTAAAGCCCAACATTGTTGTGATAATCTTATTTTTTCAGTCGATAGAAAAACGTTTTAAACGAAATATTTATTCTTAATTTTTTGTTTCTGTATCTAACAGCGGCTATCTATTGTCGTTTTTCAAACTTGTTATAATTATAGTTAGTTGTTGTTGTTTTTTACATTATAAAAATCCCGTCTTTACTCGTTCTGCTGTTATTCATATTTTTGTGGGTTTGATACCAACTTTATAATCAGTTCGATTATAATTTTGTTTGGGGTACGTGGGAGATGGTCTGTATTCTTTGATATTTACCGCCGTTTTTTAATTTTCTTTTTCTTAATTGGTTTCATTTTACATCTGAGTTATGGCATAACAAAGTCACACCTGGGGAAAATTTGGTTTTATTAGTTTTGATTTATTATAAAATATATTTTTTAGTTTTTCGTAGAGTTCTTATCTTCTAAAGTTTTTTAAATTTAAAATAACTTACAAACAACGTGAATATATTTTTCTTGACACTATAAAAATACAGACTCAAAATTCTATACCCAAATGGCTTTAGCATCAAAGCTGGTCTTCTGTTGCGTTCCGACCACACGATGTATAAACAAGGCCGAAAAATGAAAGCAGAGTTATTGTTTAAAATAAAACCAAGTAACAGAGTCTCCAAATGGATTGCAGAGTTTCTACTCTTTTAGACTTTTAAAAGCTAAAATTTTCCGACAAAATATTTTTATATCTTTCATCTTTTGTTTCGTGTAAATTTAATTCATTTCATCCTTGTAAAATGTGTACAATAAAAGCATCCCAAAACAACAGTAGTAGAGGACTTTAATAACGTCATACAATCAATAACAATTTAATATAAATTGTTTAATTACCGTGTGCTAAAACAAAAGGTCATTATTCAAAACAATGTACATGTATTAATTGGACAGGAAACGAAAAAACATGTGAAGCAGAGCTCTTGGTGAAACAATTGTTAAATACTTTAAGAAGTCTTGAGAAATTGTATAACGATTAAGAAACCCAGTAAGAAATACAAAAAAAAAAAAGTCTAAAGAAAAAATTATGATGGCAAAAAACAAAAATGTTCACATTTTAAACAAATCATACAAACACACATTAATTAATGTACAAAACAATACAAATTATTGGTGGTAGACCGAACGCTTTGATGATGATAATAATGTACAGTGGGAAATATAAAGTTACTTCAAACGGATGTAAACATACACAACCATACAAGTAGATTTTAATATAATGTGAACAAACAAACATACTCCTGGTAGAAATGTATGTAATTTTTAATAATAAAAAAGCGTTGGCAATTAATATAAGAATAAATATAAAACATCGCTAAATACCAAAGTCATTAATAGCAAGTTCAGTGGCATAAATTGTAACTCAACAAGTCTTTTCAAATCTAAACATAAAACGAAAGAAAAAAAAATTACTAATTATATTTAACACTTGAACCAGGAATCAACTTCGTTTGATTTTATAATTTAAGAAACTCTCAGGAACTCTAGGTAAAACCCGGTGGATGACATGATGGCAATGCTTTTACTTTTAAAAAGCAATTGCTGTACAAAAACAAAAAAATTAAATGGGATAAAACTTGAAAATGAAATTCCTGACATCAGAACCTATCTTTCATGTCCGCCTCCGGTCAGCACAGCCTTTCACTTCCTTGGTCTGCAGCGGATGTTCTGCTGCTTGGCCAGCCTATTCTTTTCCTTTTTTTATCTTGTTAGTGTATCGTCCTCATTGCACGAAGGTGTTAAAATTAAACACCATCGACGGAAGTAGTGGTTGATCGTATAGTCCTGTGGTTCTTCAAATTGTTTCCAAGAATCATTTAAGTCTTATGCGGTAAGCAAACTAAACAAATTATGGATCTCGCAGAAACAGATCCCAGCCAGAGCTCAATCCAAAGCCTGCATGCGTTAAGTCAAAAACTCCAATTTTAAACACTATAGATCTCGCCGGGCCTAAATTCTTCTTATTTTAATAGGCCCTGTCCATGTCGTCTTAGGACAAATGGGTAAGCTGCCAACAACCTCCTCTCAACGGATCAAGTACTCTGGCATAACAACAATTCCTTAGGGAAACAACTTGTACTTTTCTTTTATAATTTTTCTTTTCTTGGTAAAAACTAACTTTATAATCTTTTGAATTTTTTCCTTATTTTAAGTCCATATTTTCTTTGTTAAGTTTAACACCCGATTTCGATACCTACAACTTATAGGTCTTTTATAATCAAAAGAAATTCAGTCAAATGAAACAGATGCAGAACACACAAGAAGATATCACCGCTTTATGGCTTAAATTAAATATTAATTTTATCCTCCTCCTTTTCAAAGAAGAAGTGATAAAAGCTTTAAATTATTGAGGCAAAGATGGAAAACTTAATCAAATAGTAATCTCCGAACATGCTTATGACTCATAAGACAAGCTGGTACTACGGCGAAGTTTCTTGTTTGAAAAATTTCATTAGAAAAGAACGCTACCTTTTTTAATCCTTTGCCAATCTCCTTAGGTCACTAAGAAATAAGCCAGTAATCTTCCTTCTTCAAAAATATTTACGGCTCATCACCAAGTTCCACGCCACTCAATTTGTTTATTGCTCTAGAGTCTAGATTAGTTAATTACCTAGACTATTTAGTTATCTACTAAGACCGATCGACTTCTTTTCATCAAAGTCCTGAGAAATTACTAGTATTTGCTTTAGATTGAGGACCTTTGTGCTACTGGCCATAATCGTCCCTGTAATGCCAACAAGTGCTGGAATTTCGCGAACGATACGTCTTGTTGTCTTACGTTAACATCTACACTGGATTGCACATATGGTAAAAGTAGGAGTCATGATCTCTCCCTTGGTAAGGCAGGAAGGCTATCTAAAATTCTTTTCAATCTATGGGTCATGTAAAATGCAGTTCCACATTGAGCTTGCGGTTAACCTACAATTTGGGTCTCAACCCCATACATCTCAGAGCTACAAAGGTAAAATCGAAGTTCATGACACTTCAAAAAAAAGTCTCTGATCAGGTCAGTCTGTATACCGGTGGCTTACATTCATACACGATGTTCGATATCATTTCAACCCATTACATTTGTGTACTCTTCGACTCTGCCTACATGCGTTGTCTGCCGGCAACTTTTTAGAGTTATAGAATCCAAAAATTATGAGACTCCTAGAAGACATTGTAGAACAGTTTGTTGCTCTCTGATTACCCTGCCTTATGGTTGCCTGTCAGATTACAAGGGAAAATATCCAACTACACTACCGCTTCCGTAACTCAACCGGATTCGAATTCTCAGATTTGTTCAAATTTTCAATTTTCTTGGAGTTTGACAGATCTTAAGTTTAGATTGTAATTACTTTATTATAAAAAAACATTATCTTTTTTCTTCTTTAATTAAATATATGAGAGTCCATTGCTTTTTAATTAAAACAGTATTTATTTTTTGAATATAGACGCATATACAAAGGATTCAATAGAAACTTTATTAAATTCAAAAAGTATATGTATAAGTATATGCTTCAAAAGTATATGTCTTATATGGAGACATCCTTTAATCTTTAATTTTATTATTATACCCTTCTCCACAGGTGGAAAAAGGATATATTTAAGTTTGTCATTCCGTTTGTTATTTCTACAATATTCATTTTGGAACCCATAAAGTTATTATACTCTGAGTTCTTATGCATAGCGAAGTCGATTGATTGATGTCCGTCTGTCCATCAGTGTTGGTGTTAAAATCAACTGTGCCAAGGCACTGAATGAGCTAAAGAAAACTTAAATACGCCAATCGATCAGATATAGTTTCGAATATTTTGCTATTGAAAATCAGCAAAATCGGTCCATGTCCTTTGAGGCAGCGGGCAAAACACTAAGCCTGACTCTTATTTTTTCACATCATTTGGAACAATAAAGTAATTCCAATTAACAAAAATAAAAAATAAAAAAACAAACAAATATATGAGGCTATAGAGAATAAAAATATAAAAAAAACATCAAGTGAGAAGATTTGTGCTGGTCCATATTTTCCGAGTTATGGTTCTCTGAACTTTTCATATAAAAGTACGATTGTGCATCATATTCTTTTAAATGTCAATATGGATATCATTTTAAAGCTTTTGAAAAAATATTTTAGAAAATACTACAATTTTTTAAATATGCTTAACCCATTAACCGCTGACGACATTTTTATGTAATATTAATTAAAATACTTTTTTCTTTTATTTTTATAAAATAAGGAGTTTAACTGTGGATGTCAATGAATTTTTTTTTTTTGGCTTAAGTTCATTGTTTAATTTCTAAAAAACTTTTTTGTTTAGAAAAAAAAATTCTGCTGGTGTTCAATTTTTCTTGTTTTCTTTGGAAAACCTCCGCATACATTTGTAAAATAATTTTTCTTTCTTAAAAAAGAGTTTTTTAGAAATTGAATAATGAACTTAAGCCAAAAAAAAAAATTTAATTCATTTACATCCACAGTTCAACTCCAAATTTAATAAAAATAAAATTAACAAACGCAAGGCACAGCGCATGTGCATCCATGCTTAACTCATAACAATCAATATGATTCTGAAACAGCATCTATAATGTCGTGAGTAAACAAGTAAGACTGATTAAAAATAAAAAATTTCATTTGTGATCAACCGATGGTTGGTAGAAGCAAAAACAAATGGTCAAGACAAGTAACAAAGAGAACAGTGTTTGTGTGTCGACTTCGTCTGATCAAATTAATATTGATATGAATACTCCTCATATTCTTATTTACAAAATTAGTTGGTTAAATAGGGGATGTGTACAATGTATACAACCTGAGGTTGATAGATGCGAAGAATGCTGATGAAGGATGTAGCGGTCCATAAAGTGCAGCATTTCATTTTGATGGTGTTTAATTTTTCTTCTTTTCTTTCAAAACCATCTGCATACATTTGTAAAATAAATATTCTTTCTAAAAAAATTTTTTAGAAATAAAAAAAAATTAACTTAAACCAAAAATAAATTTTTATTTTTACTTTTTTTTCTTATTTTAAAATGCTCTGTCACCCCAATATTAATTTTTTTTGTTTTATTTGATTGGGTTACTTTACTAAACATAAATGGTTAAGAGTATATAAGATTCGGCATAGCCGAATAAAGCACTATTACTTGTTTACTAATTGATTTATTTTATTGACCTTTTTTAATTTTTTTAATTATTTTAGTTTTTAAGTCGATGCCTTTTATGTAAAAATTATCAATTTCTTTATCTTCAATATTTCCTTACAGCATTGTGTAGTATCATCAGGAAACAGGAAACAAAAATACTTATTATTATCTTTATTTCCTGATGATGCAAAATATCGAAAATAAAAATAATAATTAAAATAAAATAATATTATTAAATTTAATTTTTTGTTTCTTTCTTGTTACAAAAGGGCAAACCTCTCAAAAACGGTCTTCTGGGATAACGTCAATATCCCTTTAAATATAAAAATTTTTGAGAAAATAAGATTGAAGAGTTATCCCTTTTAGTAGGAAAAATATAACGGCTTTTAATAAAAAACATCAGGGCTCTACCTATTGCAGTTTCCAAGTCATATCATACATTTACTTTTTATTAGAGGTATTCCAGCCACTGTTATAATCCAGCCAATTTATAATCAAGTATATAGAGCGATACTCACTCAGAACTTCAACACTTTACCTATTATGTTCTTTCTCTAAGCAATTTCTAGGTTGCAGATATCGATTAAGATAAGAATTTCTTAAACGCTGATGATAAAGTGAAAAATGATGTTGTATCACTTCGATAATGGGCATTAAAGTCCAGGCTTTAAATAACAGTGCGACTATTAATTTTCAATACATTTAAAAAAGACAACTCAAACATTTGTTCGTTTATTCAGTCAGTTCGATCATTAGTCATACTGTTTGTTAAACACCAAATGACTCGTAGAACAAACAAAAAATAAAATCAAACAAAGAAAACGTTCAGCTTAATAACGTGTTATTGAGAGAGAGAGTTGCGTGTAGAATAGAGAACAAGCTAAAGAGTACTTGTTTAGGCTCTTTGTATTGTGGAATAGAGATATAAATGTTAAATTGGTAACTCATTCTTAATTTGTTGGCGGCACCTTTGAACATGCTTCCAATTAGCTTATAACCGACACCTTCAGGCTTAACTCTTTTGTTGCAATGATTCTGTGGATAAGTTTGCGTTTGGAGAGGTGCGTTTGTCGTTGTGTGTGTGTGTGTGTAATGTTGCTGCAACAATGCTACAATAACCATAATTATGAGACGCATTTTAAATAGAGGTTTTTCTCAAGTCGTTTTATACTTTCCTCTTCTCTTCGTTTAACATAATTTTTTTTTTTTTTTGAAACAAGAAAATTCCTTTATCGACATTTGGCATCATTTGTTCTATTGTTTGTGTTGAACTCTCTTTAGACTTAGAATTGTTGTTGCTTTGTTGTTAACAATTTTCTGGTGCTGTCTCGTTGTCAGTGTTGCAAGCGATTTTTGTGCGGCAGCTCTATAAAAGTACCCAGTTTTTGCATGTTTAGGAAAAACTTTACCAATAAAATGTACATTTTTCCCTTCAACGTTTTCTAAACAACACCCATCTAAAATAAGTCTTTATGTAGTTGCAGGTTTATATTTCTGTATTTGCTTCACTCTTAAACCAGGAAACCAGCACAAAGAAGGCAAGCAACTCTAAAGAGCAAAGTTATGAAGAAAAAAAAAAAAGCAACAAACATTTGATGCCTGGTGTTGATCATCATGAATTAAGTAAATGATGTAGTTTATTCAGTTTTTGCATTTTGTGTGTGTAATGTGACTTGGACCACACCGGACTATAATGCCTGCAACTCACACGTTGATGATGATAGACTTCTTAGTTATGACAAGAAACTCATAAGTATTTTTTGCTTATTTTTTTCGCTTCAAAAGAGGAGCGGTAAAAATATAATTTTTTTGCGATCTTCATGTTTATTGTTATTGTAATCATTTGTGTGTTGTAGTTTGCATTCAATATTTAACTGAGGCAATGCAGGTCTCTATTAACATGCAAGTTTGTAGACACATTAGTAAATGACCATGATTATGCGAATAATGCCACAAATAATAAGGGTCACAAAAACTCACTATTACTTCCTTTCAAATCTATTTTAAGATTACCAGCACTTCAGTTAAAGACATACATACAAATACACGTATGCAGCCGTTATTAATGTATGATCATCAGTTGTATTGTAAAAGAAGTGGACCTATTTTGTTAAGTTTTTGTTGTAACGCAGCCAATTTTTTTTTGTGCAATAATGATTAGCATACGACTGACGTGTTAGTGTCAGATATTAAGTTCTAATTTTATACATTAAGTTGACGCAATTAAATAAATTGTTAAGAAGGAATAGTGTAGATACATTGTTGCATGAGAATGTGAAAGGGAAATAAAACCTTTCTTGAAAACCAATACTTTTTTTAAAAGACATTTTGCTAATAACCCACACCGATCTGTAATAAAAATGCAATTAAGTTGTTTTTTGGAAAAGCTGGTATTTATACGTATTTCACTAGCTTAAGCCAGTTCATCAGACAACCTTCCGAAAAGCTCTTTAACTTCATCAACAACATGAGAATTTGTTTCATTCATCTAGTGCCTTGTCAAAGTTGATTTTAACCCAAACACGAACAGGTAGATGGACAGACGGACATTGCCCAATCGATAGATTTCAGGGTATCAGAAATGGATATTGTAGAAATTACAAACGGAATGACCAACTTAAATATAGCTGTGGTAAAGGGTAAAAAAACCTTACTGGGTTTTATCAGCTTAAAATCAAATTATTTTAATCAAATACTTTCTTAACTCTTCAATTTTACTTTAAGAATAACCTCCTCACATTCAATGACATTTTCTCTAAGCATGTAATCATTAACCCCAAACTATTTATTATTTTTCTCCGCTAGCCAAAGTAACTGCTTTTTATTTTGTTGCACAAAAACGTCTAGCAATTATGCTGCTAAACACACATTAATCAAATGCAGAAGATGAACAACCAGACAAAGTGGCAACAATTCTATTCATAATTTTTTAGCATTTTTCTTACATTTATCTTTGAACACAACAAACTAGAAATATTTTTGCTCACCGTATAAATGTGATTGGCATTAGAAGAAAATGTTGAGCACTGTCAACATGTCATTGAATTCAAGATTCATAAACATAAATTACTGCCTCGCAGCAAATTAGCAACCAGATTAAAAAACTGGGTAAAGACACTTTTGCAAAAAAAAAAAAAAAAAAAAAAAAAGCAAAATACCACACACAAAATAAATGCAACCAAAGACAAGACTAAAAGGCCTCAAGGTACTAGAAATGGGGTAGAAAAAAAATTTAAATAGAAACTGAAGAAAAATATAAAAGACTACTGGTCATTTATTTAAGGTGAACAATGAAATATAAAACGAATAAAGACCTAAAAGACAATTATTATTTCAGTTAGCTGGTGAAAGAAAAAATGGGCTGAGGATATTTTAGGTGGCACTAATGAAGCCAAGCTGTTAGGTCTCTTAAAAGAGATCGTCATGCCAAAAATCGTAGAAATAATATATCGGCTGATTTTAAACGACCAACGCACAGAGGGGTATTTTGACAATCTAAAACAAAATTAAATTGGGGCCAAAATTA
Organism: Cistogaster globosa; assembly: GCA_937654795.1. Classification (NCBI taxonomy): domain Eukaryota; kingdom Metazoa; phylum Arthropoda; class Insecta; order Diptera; family Tachinidae; genus Cistogaster; species Cistogaster globosa. The sequence goes on from OW569403.1 coordinate 7,093,688, forward strand.
TATTTAGGGAATGGAATACATATGCAGCTAGACAGACTGCATCGTTTATTAAATTTTCAGGGCTTTTGCTCTAGATTTGTTGTTTCGGTACACTGTTTGAGTCAAAGAAGTTGGGTAAATTGCATACGTTTTTACTGACCTTTTACGGTTTTGAGAGTTTTGCAACATATTTTTGGGGCTAATGGAATAAAGATTTTTTAATTATTTTGATAATGATTTTATTATTAATTTTTAGAAAAATTTTTTATTAAATTTTAATGATAAAAAATTCCTTCGAAAATTGAAAAAAAATTAATTTTTTCGTTCTATGTTTTGTAAAAAAAATTATGAAAAGGTCTTTAAGAGTGAAGGCAGTCCCGATCCTAATTTGATATTTCTACTTTTATACTGTTAAATGACATTTTGTGCCATTTTTTTTTATTTTAATTTTTTTTAATTTCACTTTTTTTCTATTTTTGCTCATCTTGCATTATTAGTTACGAGTAAAAATCCTTTTATCAGTCATAAAATATGTACCGAAACTGGACTTGGAAACACCAACGACAAAAATCAAAAATAAATTAGCTGCAGAAATAACTGGAATTGAATTTATGTATCGAATCAAAGTTATTATTGGAGTAATATCAGGGTCACAAAATCCATTTGCAGGAGTTTGCAGATTATTGCTTGCTTTATGAGTAGCATTCTATGACACCTAAAGTGCACAAGATTTAAATATATGACATTGGGCTGTTACCAAAAGAAATAACTCAGATTTAGAAAAGGTCTTTAAAGAAACAATAGAAGAACAATGTCACTCATCGTCATTATAATCTAAATCAGTTATTATTATGAGTAAATTAATTGTTTTTTAATGAAAAAAGTTTTATAAAAAAAATTATTTGTTTACTTTTGCCTTGTGAAATCGGTTAGTCATTGGGAAGATACCTCAATGCCAACATAACAGCTTAAAAATAAATATTTTTCGGAAATAACATAAAAATTAAAAATTTATAGGGATATTTTGGGGGTTGGAATACCATGATAAATAAAAAATTTAATTTTAACGGTATTATTTATTTTGTATTACATTTCTTTTAAAACTTACATATATTTTTAATTTTATTTTCAATTTTAGAGACTCTTTTGAACTTTCGTTGACCTTAAAAGTTGCATTTCCTAAACAAAAGTATGGAAAACTTCAGTGGTAGGATTTGTTCTTCTAAAAGGGATTTTTTCTTCTTAGTCCGATTTTATTTTATTATCAAGCTTTTTTAGCATTTGACTATAAGATATATTTCTGTGAATCTTATGTTATCAATAATTTTTGACAGCCAATATACACGCAACATTCAAATAAAATTCGGCTAGATTGCTAAAATACTCATATGTGCAGCGATTAAAAGTGAGTGCGGTGGCTCATAAAATACGCAAAATGTCTATCCAAGCTATGGCGAGCCTCTTAGTCAACAAGGTCATGGCGGCAGATTTTTGAAAAAGAAAACGATAAATCACTTGTATAAAAGAGATCGACATCGTTTTGAAGCAAAAATGACTAAATTGGTAAAGACTTCTAACTCATTCAAAGTATTCTTCAGATAAAGTCTCTGCGGCTATAATAAATATTTTTTCTTAAATAAAAAACAAGCAGAGAATTTCACACGAATTCAAAAAAAAAAAAGCTACATTAACTTCAGCCAAAGATCTTTTTGTGGTCCCTTTCAAGACATAATCAATTTGTTGCATTTAATTTTTAAACATTCGTATGTAAATTAAGCTAAAGTGGTGTCATTTTAAAGTCACTATTTCGATTAAAGTCTTACTCCAGAATCGTGGTAGGATGCGTCAGAGTTGTTAACTTTGTTGATCGTGTTTTTACTTGAACTACTTGAGCGAACTTCTTATGTAAAGTTAAAGCAAATTTTGCACAAGCAATTTGAAAGAGATAATGCAAAGTTAAATGATAACTCGATTCCATTCACCTAAATCCGTTTACGATATTCTATTCACAGCCCCGTACTATAGTTGTATTAGTTGTATTATTGTACTTAAATACAATATTGAAAACTTGCTGTTGGTAAATAATCGTTGATATATAATTATTTCTTCGAACATGTTGTTGATATGTTGTATTGAACTCACACCTGGGGGTAACTTAATTCTAACGCTCCTTATGCAGGCTTTTTTAAAACTTTACTATTTTCGGACGTTTAGTAATACAACTATACAACTGTTGCAAAAAATTATAAAATTAACAATTGCTTACGCTCTAGAGTCAAAGGCATATTTACCTTGTTTATCTAATTTACAATAACTGTTGATCGATATGCATAACATATTAGATTAACTGAATTTTTTAACCCAAAAGTTTCTTTTTTAATAAAAATATTTTTCAAACATTTTTTTTCCCTTGATAATTCCAAAATATTAAATCCCCATTAAATTTTTTTGGTATGGCTCCTATCAACCAACAACAACTAAAGTATTTTAAATGTAAATGTCCATAATTATTTACCTGTATATTTCTTTTCAGTTACAGGTGCGTGTTGGGCGTAAAAGCGCTTATCTTTTGCACAGTTAATATTTAGTTGGTAAAACTTAACACCACATTAATGCAAAAGAAGATAAAAAAAAATATATAAAAAACGAACTCAAATTGTAAGGATCACTCACAACAATCCATCAGTTAATGATCAACTTATTCTTATAGTTTTGTTCGTTAAAACTTCACACGATAAGTGTGAGAGTGATGAAGATCATGATCGTTTGTTTGTGATAACAACAAATTGTTTTAACACAATACAGTTTTGACCAGTGTTGAATTTCAAACATAAAAGCCCAATTTGTTACACTTACAAGGCAGCTGAAGGATATTTTCTTGGTGTTTCTTTCCTTTGGATTTTTTTTAATATGTTTGAAGTGTCTGCAGAAAATGTTATTAAAAGTGAATGCATCTTCAAAAAAAGAAAAAAACACATTTACACATTTCGTTACACATCATATTGAATACAATCATGATCTTAATTACAGCAAAAACCGCAAGTTGGCTGCAAGTCGATGTTTACTTGAACAGGGGTAAGAAGAGTGTTTTAGGAAAAAAATTATTTATATTTTAGATAAGTTTCTTTTATATTTCTAACTGTTGTGCGATATGAAAACTATCATTTTTAGTAAAATTTTGCTAATTAAACGAACAGCAAAGCCATGCGAGTGTCTCTTAAAAGAGTTAATCTTGTTAAGAATTTTGTATGTTTTAGACCAAATAAACGAAAATGATATACATATTCACCACAAAGAGACACTTTCTAATATTTTAAAATAGCTTTTTTCCTTCGATAATACGACAATAAGTTTGTCATAGAAAGTAATTTAGTATTTAAAAAAAATGCAATTTAGGAGGCATTTCCTATCATCAAAATGAAGTAAATCTCAGTTAAAGATCTCAGGCAGAAAACATTTTTTTGTCTTGTCATGTCATGCGATTTAAATAGAAAGACTTCTGAAGCGATGTCACAATATCAAGCAAACGTAACATTCAGTAGTTTTTAAGAAATTAAAATTCAATTATGGTTCCAGGCCAATATTTACAGTGCAACATGTAAGTTAGGTTAGGTTAGACAGGCAGCTGTGTTGCCACTGCCCACTTAAGATCATTGACTGGTCCCTTTTCGTTACCTGCCAAGAAAGCAGAAACAGATATAGAAAAGAAAATCAAAGCGTAAAAAAAGAAATGCGATGAAGAGAACAGAGAAAGAACAAGGAAAGAAAGAATTGACGTAAGAATACAGGGAAAACCACACTAGAGGTGAGCTCAATCTACTGACTGATTCACAATGTCCGACTGTGGGCCCGTGAACCATGCACTGCACCTTAAAAAGAAACTAAGTATACCTGGCCCCAGTGATGATATGCCAAATAGGCTCCCGAAGCACCGTTGCCAGAGGTTTCTCAGTCATTTATACACCAGCGCGGGGCGCAGACCGATGAGGTTTTCCATCGTCTCCTCCTATTTCTTATCTTCATAACCTCTACAGAAATCATTAAATAAGAGACCGATTCCTCTAACCACCAAACTAGGCATTTGACTCCTAGCTAGCTGTAGCAGTTCAGCCTTCCTGCCCGGATCCAAAGAGGGCCACACTGCTCTAGCGATTAACCATGACGACTCGTTAGACCATCTGACTTGAACCAGATCGTATAGAGCAGCACTAATACGCTGTGCGAAAGCAGAGAGGGGTATGCCACAAAAGATGTCAATGGCTTCCTCCTTAAGCTTTGTCCCCTTCTTTGCCAGGTTGCCCAAGTTGGTCTCATATAAATTCTTTAATCCCAGAATACCTTAACTTTGATGATTCACAATGTCATGCGTATAGAAATAAGCTTCACTGCTTTAGAAGATTTTGCTTGAAAAAATGACTGCAGGATTTTTGTAACTTTTAGAAATTTAGGTCAATATTTAAAACGCTTGGTATCCCTAAACATAAACTATCTATTTAAACTGACTTTAACAAGGCACATGCAAAATTATCATGAATGTAGTGTTGCCAGATGATATTAATATTGCCCGATGTACGAAAGTTTTTAGTAATCCCTAAAAATCAAGAAAAAATTGTTTTATATTCAAATTTTTACAACCAAAAACTCTAAACAAAACTTGTCACGTAAATAATAGAAATCGATTAAAAATTGTGATGACCAAAAACATAAATTTTTTTAAATGTATGAAAATTTTTTTAATTAAACATATTGAAAGGATTATTTTTGCATTAGAGCAAATTTTATCATCTGATTATTATTTTTTTTTTTTAAATTTATTTAAATGTTTTTTTTTAAATCTCGTAAAAAACAAATGAACATTTCATTGATATAATGTAAAAGATCAAATGTTGTCTTTTAGTGTATTTATTGAAAATATGTCAACACTTTATATTTCCCTAACAATTTTGTTTTAATCAAAAGTGTTTTTGATGAATGACAAGTATTTTAAAAACCCTAGATTAAGGGTTGCCAGCACTTGAATACAGAAATGCCAGTAAATCCAGCAGTATTACCATCGAAAATCTAAATTTTAATGAGCGCTCGATTGCATCTTCTTAAACTGATATCAGCTTCTATTTACTTTGCCCGGACGACTAGAAAAAGTATTTCCCAAGGAATAACCATTTTAGCTTGTACCAATTGGAAATTGACTTCGTTACTTTTTATTTAGGTAGAAAAGACAATATTTTTTAACAATAACATTTAACAGTCTTAGAGAAAATTCTCTCCGTGTTGCCACCAAATTTGTATTCAATTCTGGACTACAGAATTATCCAAAACACTTTAATTACAGTAATAAAAATTAAAAAAAAAATGAATCGCACAATCACAACTGTCAGTTAATTACCTTTGTAAAATATCAGTTTAATAAAAATAAAAAAAAACAACAACAAACACTAACTAATTTTGTAAAATTTTATGTTCAACTCAATTGAAAACTAATCGAAAAACTATTGCCGGCTAAAAACAGGCTGTGGAAAACTGTTGAAATAAAATACACAATAAACAAAAAAAAAAACCCTGAGGGGCGTGACAAATTTGTTTGATAAGCAATACATGACTTTATTAAGTGTCAACTTATTCTTGACAATACAACCTCATAATATCAACCCTGATATTTTCTTGCTCTTTGTTTAATTTACAGGCGTCAGCAGCAACCACAAAACTCAACAGCCACCAGGGTTTTTTTTTGAATTGTTGCATGTGCCATTTGCTGTTAAAAGCCAGCTGTAAACGACTCTTAAATGTTTTCAATATTTATGACAATTTAATGAAGTACTCGTAGTTCCTTTGACACTTTGTTTCTCTATCACACTCCCTGGTGTATTGTCATCTTTACAATATGAACTGTCAACTGATGAGTGTTTGTGTTCGTTTTCATGTTTATGGAGAGATATTTTACATGAGTAATGAATTTGAATTTGATTGTTGAAAAAATGTTCGGCATTTATGAAAAAACAACAACAACAACAAATAATAATGATCTTGCGAAATTGTAAATGATACAAGGGAAAGGAAATGTTAATGGCATCACTAATTGAAACAGGATTTTTTTTTTTTTTGTATTTCAAAGAAAAAAGTTAATTAAGATTGACAACAGTATCGGGGTTTGATGGAATTAACTAAAGAGTTTTGTAAGCAAAAATTTATTGAACATTAACAATTTATTAATAAAATAAATAATTCATTTCATGTGTCATGAAAATAATCAGAATTTTTAAACTTGCAAAATTAAGTTGCGAAAAGTAGTCTGGAGTTCTGTGGCAGCTTCGAAGAAAAAATATTTAAACTGATATTTTTTTATTACCACTTAAATGAATCAATCACTAAAAACAAAATATCGAAGACTTGAAAATCCAGTAAAAATTCAATCATTGAATCTATTTTAATTTCTGGCAATCTTAAGCCCTTTCTAATTTATTTTCTCTTACATTCTTTCTTAATACACAATAACCATGAATGGCTACAATTTTTCAATTAAAAAAAAATAAAAATATATCAGTTACATTTCTGCTACAACTATTCAAACAAGCAAAATTATTTTCCTATTATTTTAAAATTATTTATAAAAACTGTTAATTACACTGTATTCAAAATAATCTTGTTCAAATATAATTATTATTTAGAATAGAACGATAACAAACAACAACTAACTTAAATGCCAAACATGACATTTCACTTAAATGAGAAAATTTTACGTTTTTATTGCAATTTTAAATATCTAAGAGCTAGACAGACGGCGAGGCGGGACATTATTTGAACATGAAATTGTCATTATTCTTTAAACAAAAAGTAGCAAATATTTACTAACAAAATGAGATAAAAACGACACGAGCTTGCAACATTGTAACAAAAGGCATTTTAATAATCAATTACCCTGTTAAAAGTTGTCAAAATGGTAGAAACTATAAAAAAATGTAAATAATTTCCAAACGAAGTTGTCAAGGTTTAAATGAGAAATTTTTATTTGGAATAACTTTTTTAAAATTTTTAGTAAAAATTATTTGCTCAAAATGAATCAAGACAACGAGGTTGTGATGACCAACAGAACAGTATGTTAAATTATTTTTATTTAACTCTTGTAATATTTATGTACAAATTTAAGTTTCTAGATTCCAAGCTTGGAATGTCGTCTTTGCCATTGAAATAAAAAAAACTTTACTGCGCTTTAATGCTAATTATTTCATTTCAATTGTAATTGTTTTAAATAATGGTTATAAGATTTTAATGAAAGTGTTTAACTATGGAAACTAATTATAATGCTAAAAAAGCCATTAGCATTATTTATCATTCAATGCTAAGGGAATTGACAATTAATTGGTCCATCTAACTATTTACTCCCATGCATGCTAAATTCAGAATTATCGCACTTTAATCTTATATCTTAAAAATATGGTAAAAAAAAATTGCGGAGTTAAAAAATAAGCAAGAAAAAAACCTTATTAATATATATAATTTTACATAAAACACTTATCGGCTCTTAATGGGTTAACTATTTAAAAAAAATTTTTGCATTTCCTAAAAGTGCCTAAGTTTTCTGAAACGGTGTAAGAAATAACTAACTCCATCCGGTATCCTTGCTTACTACGTCACCTTTATCAGACCGAAAACAGAATACGTCTCTCATGTATGGACCGGTGCTTGAAACACTATTTTGTAGTTAATCGACCGCGTGCAAGAAGAGCGAAAAAGCTCATCGGTGATAGAAGGGTATCCAGCTCTATTGATTCAGTGGAGCATTAACAAAATGTGGGGTTTGTTTCACTGTTTTATTGTTACTACAACGAAATGTGCTCTTATGAAATCAGGGAACTTGTTCCTAAAAACCATAATATCTTACGCGCAAGGCGCTCTGCATTAAGAGGGCATTTCTTTGTCGTCGATTGGCCAGTGAATCGCATTATGCACTACAAAGATAATTCGCTGAACAGTTCTCATGTGGAATCATCTTCCTGTAGAGGTCTTTTCTGTCAAATCAAATGTCCACAAGAACTACTGCCTTTATCCCCTTTCACTCTACCTAATTTCTTGTTTCTGGAACAATGCATTGCATAAGTAGGGGTCATCCCCTGAATGCTGATCTTATAAAAAAAAAAGATCTCTTGAAGAGCTTTAAAGTAATGCCCATATTAATGTTTCAAAAATTTGAAACTTTAGAGACACGTAACTCGGAAAACATGGGGAGCGCCAATTTTTTCACTTGATGTTTTTTTTCTTATTTTTTAATTTTAAGTCGCCCCATATATTCGTTTTTTTTTATTTTTTTTATTGGACTTACTTCATGATGTGAAAAAAGAAATAGGCGTGGTGTGGTGTTTACCCGCTGGCTCGAAGGATATGGACCGACCTTGTTGATTTTAAATAGTATTTCTTTCGACACCATGTCTGATCGTTTGACGTATTTAAATTTTTTCTAGCTGATCTAATGCCTCGGCAAACTTGATATCAACACAAACACGGACAGACAGGCGGACGGATATAGCTCAATCGAATTTACTATGCATTAGAAGTCAGAATATATATTCTTAATGGGTTTGGAAACGGATATTGTAGAAATTACAAACGGAATGACAAAATTGTTCCACTTTTTGTGGTGAAGGGTATAAAAAGAGAAACACGTAAAGCAAGTGCAGAAACTAGAAGTGTGAAGGTTGGTAAAAATACATGAGTACTTAATATGATTTGTCTAGATTGCTTAAGTTTAGCTGCCAGAATATCCTCTTTCTTAAGCAAGATAACTTAATTCAGAAAATTAATTAAATATTTTGATTGATTTTATACTGATACGCTTCAAGTAACATACTTTAAGCGGGTCAAGTCACAAGCACACCGAATATAAGATGTTAAACAATACTTATGCATATACAACAATTCCTTGACTTGTATGTTTGTATTTTTTCATTAAAAATACATTAATTTTTAAATTTTGCATAAATAATTTTCTTTTTCAAGGCTTGTTTAATAATTTGTAGAGCCTCGAATTGTTAATCAAAATCTTTTAAAAAAAGCAAATATTTTATGAGTTTATAATTAGCGGTAAGAAACAATATAAAAATAATTTTGTAAACATGACACCAAAAACCGAATCCAGCTCTGATGAAAAATTTATGATTTTAAAACTAATTAATTAGTTTGAAAAGAAAAACACAAGTAAATATTTTAAAACATGTTAAAATATTTAATTTACCTCAATAGATTTGTTACTGAAATAGATTTAGAAGAAGAAGAGAGGAAGAAAAAGCAAGAACAGAACTGATCATATTGGATTTAATTTTAAAGAAACGAACCGTACGAATATAAGAGGTCAACATATTGATTTTCATTAACATTTTGGCTTAACAAATGATTTTAGCGACTGATGTGGGGACATAGAAAATGTATAACATTCGTACAGTGACAAATAGTGATTTCAATATTTCTTTATTATTAAAACAGAGTCAAGATTTGAACTGAACAGAAACGCATATAATTGTATAACGTACACTTCATCGGGAACGAGTGTAACCTATGCACTCCTCTGTCGATAATTATCATGTTAAATTTAAGTATTCTTCCGAAAATGAGCTCTGTGCACACAATCAAAAGCCGCATTGGCTTCGTTATTTAAAGTGTCAAATTGTTGTGAAAAAGAATATCACATGTCATGAGTTCAAATCCCATCAGCACCATGAAAATATAAAAAAATAAATTTGATTGAATTTTAGCGATCTTTAAGTTATTTTAAAGACGAATAAATGGCAAACAGCAGTTAAAACCTCCTGGGATTTCGAAGAAAAACAATTCTTTTGCAGCCACGATAAATGAGTAAGTGAAGGCGCCTGTAAAGTAAAGCCACAAAATCGTAGTGCAAGCCTTAACCTATCACTGGTAAGTGAGGAAAGTAAAAAGATAACACTGTGTGGCAGTCGTGAATCGGTTAGTAACAAGCGTCTGGTTGGAGTTTCCGACTGGATTTGATCGTTTCTTATGCGGCGTCAGTCAAAATCCTGCTACAGTCTGTTCAAACGGCAATCTTCAGGCACTTTTTTTAAAAATGCTTGCTGTGAGTATGTTCCGTTCTTAATACAACGATGTATAGTTTATTGAGGAAACACTAAATGAATAACTTTTTTCAGATGTCTACTTACAGACTGCATATTTTAATACCACAGGGTGGACCCCTCATCAATGTTATATGCTGAGTCTGGGTGTGTAAACCAGCATTATTAAAACTCTACTAAATTATTTGAGTGAAGTGAGCTGCCATAATAATAAACCAATCAATATATGCGTCGTATAGGCTGCTGATATCTTAGCAAATCCTGTATAATATTGGATAATGTTTGGAAACAATGTTTAACCCAACAAAGAAAGCAAGAAAAAATCCATTTAAGTTCATTATTTGACTCAACCGCCATCTTTAAATAGAACTATCAGAATAAGAGACGATGTGAATACAACTGCTACAAATATTTTTGTATAAAGCGACTAAACATCTTTCATTTAGTTGTATTTTAAATAGTTCAACTTATGTAATTTTTTGCTAAAATATTAATTGAAAAATGAACTTTTGAAAAAAATTTTCAACTGACAGAGAGAAAAATTTCATTTCTCACAAAAAAAAAAAATTTATATTTATTTTCAAAGTTAATTCTAAAATTATCGAGTGATTCCAGTTAGACTCGTTTAGTTTCGTTCTTTATTTTCTTTCTGTGTTTTTTAACTATCGTCCCATTACATAATTCCTATTTCAGCGAATTTCCATTTAATTGTTTGAGTAAAACATGCCACACGTAAAATCAAGTGAAGGAGGTGTGTAGTGTTTGTATGCGAGTGTGTCTCAGCCAGTTAGTTGGAAAATTAAAATGATATTTGCATGTTATGCACCCATACACTTGCACACTTGCTATTTGCTTAAATATTTATTTCTTTAAACAAAATAAAAATAGACTAAAAAACTTCCAAATGATGTCTTTAAATATGCGCGATTTAAAAAGACGTAGCAGCAGCTGACAAGAAATGGGGTACTACACAAATAGTGAGTCTAGTCTAGTTTGTGAATTTAGATTGCTAAGCTTACAGAGAAACAATCGTCAATGCGACAAACTTCTAACCCATTCTATTCTTTCACAGATGAAAGTAGGGTATGACATTCATTTTCATTTTGCAATAGGCCAAGCCTACTGGAAATTGGGGCTATGCGAAAGCGCATGGGCGATACCCTTGCGGACAGGTTTCAATTTAACGCTCTTAAAACACAGTGCTGTATTCTTTTGCACAGGCTTATTGCTGAACATGCTACCTCATCTGTAACTATGGGTGATAAAGACATTAAGGAATCAAAAGCTCTCGATGTTCTTGACATGAAGACTCAATGCGATGTTCGATAAAACAAACATGTTTTTCATGTCCCAAAAAAGCATTTAAGCGCTTAGTTTTTCTGAAACGATGTAAGAAACACTTCACTCCATCTGATCTCCTTCCTTTCCATGTCTGCTTTATCAGACCGAAAATGGAATACAACTCTCATGTATGGATCGGTGCTTGAAACACTATTTTGGAGTTAATCGACCGCGTGCAGGAGAGAGCAAAGAAGCTCATTGTTGACAATAGGGTGCCCAGCTCTAGTGATTCACTGAAGCATCGACGCAATGTCGGGTGTGTTTCACTGTTTTCTCGTTACTACAACGAAATGTGCTCTTATGAAATCAGAGAACTCGTTCCAGAAAACAGTAATTTTGTACGCACAACGCGCTCTGCATCAAGAGCGCATTCCTTTGTGGGTAATTGGCCAGTGAATTACATTACGCATTACAGAGAAAATCCGTTTTTTAGCCGTGCAGTTCGTATGTGGAAGAAACTCCCTGCAGAGGTCTTTCCTGTCACTTTTAATGTGCAAAAAATCAAATCAAATGTCCACAAGCACTACTCCCTCTTACCCCCTTCCCACTACATAATTTCCTAGTTCTGGCACAATGCATTGCATAAGTAGGCGTCATCCCCTAAATGCTGGTCCTAATAAAAATATAGTTATGTCGGACCTTGGTTTACGCAAGGCAGGCTCGCTCCACCTTTTTTCCATCTTCGTATCTCGGTTTCAATAGGGATGTGGCTGGAATTGTTCTGAGGTTATAATGAACTGCATTCATGATTCGCATCCGTACAAGACTTCACACAACTACTGAAAGTGACTAGTTTAAAGCGCCGCGAGATTTACTGAGTAGAACACAGTGGGCGTAGTTGTCAACAGAGTTGTCGTGGTTTATTAATGCGATTTACAGAAAACTGGAAAAGTGAATTCCTTTTTTATTGCAATTGTGCATTCCAGGTAGCAAAATGACTGGTCCTTTTCAATCTGCAGTTGTTTCCGAGTTAAAGTATTCAAGTGTATTTAATGCACTCTTTATGTCCAACGATCGTTTTCGAAATACGATTTTTTAAGTTTTGGAAAAATATTTAACTTTAAGGTAAAAAAAAAAAACATTTTAAAACTGTTGCTAAAAACACAAGACTACTGTTACTCACTTCTTCAAAAATATTATTTAATCCGTCACTGCATTTTGTTTATTAAATGCGAGGTGTAAGTGTGTTTGTATGTTTGCATTAATGCGGATAAAAAGAAACCGCCTTTGTATTTTTGAATTTAAAGACAAACAGGACCTAATACTAAGCAACAACAGGAGGGAGTGTTGTTGTTATTATAAGTATGCTAATATTATGCATGCTAAAAAGAAACAATAGCAACAACAATAGCACAATTCATATAGCTATCAAATTGTATTAACATGAATAACGACTTGTGAACGCTTGACTTCAAAAAGATTATTTAAACAAATGTGATTTACTGCAATCAATTTCAAAACTTTGCCAACACACTCTCATTTCTATAGCAAAAAAAAAAAAAAAAAAGCAAAACACCAGCAACAATAAATTCCCCAAATCACAAAAATAGTCTTGATGGGTATAAACGAGTAGGACACACAAAGTAAACACTGTTAATAGATTTGGGAGTTTGGAGTGTGCAGGAGGAATACAATTGTTTAAGAGAGTGTGTATGAGAATTAGTGAAGGCATTTGTATAACGACACCATTTGGAATTAAACACTTTTGTAAATTGCGGCAGTCAGCAAATACATCAAGACACAAATAGCCGACAAAGCAGGCAGCCAGTCAGCCAGCCAGCACCAACATTAGCAACAATAACAACAACAAAACTAGACATCGTTACTAGTGACAATTGAACAACGTCAACTTATTCTCTCAACACCAGCACGCACACACTCTCACATATAAATACACACGTACAGATGTTCTCTTTTGGTTAAGGAATCTTACAATTCGGCGACAAGGATGGCATTAGTTTTTATGTTAAAACCGAATGAGATGGAGAACCTTGATGAGGTGGTAAAATTTAAGGGGGTAAAAAATCTCAACAGCAAAAGTCAAAGAAGCATATAAGCGACGGCGGCACAATTACGACAATTAACGTAAGCAACCAAGTGAAACGGAAAAGAATTTAATATATTACACATGTAAAGACAGACGATAAACACCAACAGCAACAACAACACAACCAGCAAAAGCAACTATGACACAGAACCCAAAACTTAACAACACGATGAAGATGATGAAAAAAAAAATGCAGCAAAAGATGCCAAAGTATAAAAGTTGTAGGATAAAAAAAAATAAAACGTCAAATTGTTAAAATTGATGACGTTTTTGTTGACAGCTTTAACCAACAACATGAAATGCACACAAGCACACACAGGCAAAAGCATGCACACAAACAAAAAATATTTACAAGGCAACATTTACAAGAAACAGAAAAAAATTGTTCTCTATATAAAACTAAAAACATAAATTTACTTCAATATGATTGGTGGTTACATATGGTTGCCTCTTTCTTTTATATACAACAACCCGTTATAAAGTCTCCTCTGTTGGGTAGTGAGGCGTTGCCAAACTTAATTCCAATTAGGACTGTTTTTCTTATTTAACACAACTGAAATGACGTCACTTATTGATGGAGAATAAATATTTCAGAGCCCAAATTCTATTGAGAGAACCAATAGACTAAATTTATTTATTTTGTGAGAGTAAAAACTCGTTTTGTATCGTTGGCTAACCAAGTGCAAGCAAACACAAATTGTTAAGGAACAGTGTTACCAGTTAATTGGCATTTTACGTTTACATTTACAGTTGCTCGCTCTCTTGCATGATTCACGGCCGCCACGAGCCTTTTTTTGCGTGTATTTGTTTGAACGTTTTGTAGTTTAAAAGTGCGGAAACATTTTGCCGACGCAATATCCACAAAAAAGTGAAAAAACGAGTTTAAAAAAAAAATATTATTACAAAATTTTTTTTGCATTTTATCTTCCGAATAACCATGAAATAAAATAAATAACTTAATAACTTAAAATATTTACAGTGAAATATGAAAAATAATTTTTAAATAATATAAAAATTGTTAAAGAAAATCGTATATACAACAAAAAAATAAATAATGATGTTACGTTCGAATAGTCCTGCCATGTCTGAAATATCAGTAGGTTCACCCAGTCCCCCACCCTTCCATTCAACATCAGCAACCACAAATAATTTAAATGTTGTCAATCTGAAAAGACTTAGAACGAGTTCGGAAATTATGACACCACAAACGCACCATTTTTCACCGCCCCTCGCTACGCCTCAGCGTAGAAAATCTACAGCAGAGCGGGTTAAAAGTTTCTCGATAGCTGATATTTTAGGCAAAAAGGAACAAGATGAAAAGGTGCCATTGACAGAAAGCAAAAGATCTTCAACGCCACCTCAACCAAAGGTTTTAGCACCATCAACATTACTTGCCAGCATTCCTATTAATCACAGTGTTTCTCACAATGTATTGGCTGAGCGTTTACAACATCCGCCCCTTTTAACTGCACCAGCACCTTTGCTGATGTTAGATTTGCCAACTTTGCATAAAGTAATTCCTACATCTTGGGATCCTGCCAATACAAATAATATATCTCCACCATCTCTACCCATACAACATTTCTTTCCTCCCGCTCTTCTACACTATGAACAACGTTTAGCCTGGGATTATCAAAGACAATTGCAGGAACATTTCCAGGCACAAGCCCAACTTTTAAGGCAAATGAGTATGGACCCCAATATTATACCCTCCGAAGATGGTTCTGAACGTTCTCGCTCTAGTTCTGCTGGCAGTCAATGCTATTCCCCAGAAGTCAATGTGGCCGGTGATGATGACAATGAAGAGGATGAGGGTGAAGATGAACGCTTGAGGTCTAATAAGGGAAACAGTTCAAAGGCTGAGGAGGGAAAAACAAAAAAGAGTTCAAATGATACACCTTTGGATGCTCTGTTTCAGCTGTCAACCAAAAACTTTGATGAAGATCAAGGTAAGTTTGAAATTTTTCGAAATTTCTTAGAATTTTTTTAAGGCTTCCAGTTTTATATTGAAAATATAATCGAAATTATTTTCATGCAAAAAAGAAGTTATTTTTTTTTTTGTTAAAGAAATTTGTAATTAGAAGTGAAATTTCTAAAAGATTTCGCAAAGCTTATTTCTGATAATTATGTAGCGTTCTGGACTTATGTTTTGAAATGACATGATTAGAGAGAACTTAATGCTACAACTAAATTGTTACAGGAGCTGTAAGTCAGTGTAGTTCTATCTTATTTAAATAACTAGTCTTCTATGTCAGAGTAATTTATTTAAAAGCCAAAACTAAATCAAGCTTTTTGGAGCTGTCAAAAACTTACCTGTTGATACAAAATGTTTGAGGAAAACTTTTATAGCGCTTCGTTAACACTTTGTAAATGGAAAAGTCGAATTCGATAGCGATTTAGATTGTGAATTTGGTTGCTAAAAAAATTGTGATTTCTTTTGATTTTTTGTCAAAGTCTAGATGATTTTATCTCCATTTAGTGGATTTAATTAAAAAAATACAAGTTTTTATAACTGTTGATCACAAAAAGTCGACGCTCTCATTGAAGTATGTTCATGCCATTTTTTGATTCAATTTTTTTCTTATTCAATTTTTTTTCAGTTCTTTTTTTTAAGTTGAAGCGGCATGCGTTAATTAAAAAATAAAAAAAAACATAAGCAACGATAACATCCCCTTACCACCAAACAAAAATTTCATGGTAGTTTCATGAAAAATTTCAAAGTGTAAAATGACTCCATCATTTCAACGTTAAAGTTAGGCGAAAGACAACGTATCGCTTTTTGCGCTGATTTAAATCCGTCCGTAATGCGGGTGAAAAACGCTCAAAAGCTGCTGGTTAAATTGAGAGGTCGGCTTTGTTGCGTTATTAAGCACGAACAATTTGGTTTTCATCAATGAATTTTAGAATCGCATAATCTATATTCATATTTATAAAAATTAAATATTAGAACAAAATTTTAAGATTTGTGTCTGCTGTCCAATTTGAAGAAAGCAAAAATTAAATATGATTTAAAATTTTTATAAATATAAAAAAATTTCTCCGTATGGGTAATTTGTCAACTAAAATCAATCTGCAATATCTTGAAGAAGAAAGTCCCACTATTTCCAAAATAAGAACCAAAACTCCCGAAATTGGAATTTTTTGCTCTTTTGCCCATAAAGCCCCCATATGGACTATGGCTCATGTAGGACTTCCAGCAACATTTCGAAATATATGTAGCTTTTTTAAGAAAGTCTTCTTTTTTCGATCCCAGCTTTGAAATTTTTGAACATGTAGTGTAAAATTAAAATTGCGGTGTAAAATAGGTCAAATTGAAAGACCTACATCTTCTGAAAGATTATCAAATTTAATCGTAATTTGGTTTAACAGTACACACATATATAATTCGCTTAAATAAAAATGAAAGCATTTTATATACATTTCTTAAGAATATTTCTTTATTAAAAAAAACAAAAAAGATTGATGGCCGTTTTCGGCTAAAATAAAATGTTGCTCGTTAACCACAAACAAAAAAAATTCTGAAAACTGTAGCCATTATCTTGAAAAAAAAGCTGCAACAGGGTATAGAAGTATCAAAAATTTTAATGTAAAAATGCTTATCACTCGATCATTTCGTCATGCAGATTACAGCATCATTTTGTAGGCATTGACTAGACCTTTAACTCGTATAAAATATTAAAAAACACATAAATATTTAAGAAATGCCAACCATTAAAAAATTTGCGAGACCTTGAGACCACATAGAGTCGCCCCTAAAAAGTAATTGCTACTCAGCTTCAAAATGCAAGCTAGATACTCCTCTGTTAAGGTTCCACTGTGCACTGTTAATAAAAAAAAACCCTAAAACGCTCATCTGCTAGCTGAAGAATCAGTATTATTTTAAATTAAATTTTAAATTGTGAATTATTTAATAGACATTTTAAATAAAATAATTTTTTTTGCGTAAAATTTTAAACAGCTATAATCGCATTGAATATCTGACTGTTATTGTTATTAATACTTTTTTTTAATAATTGTACTAAAAAAAAAAAATAAATAAATAAAATGTGATACATATTTTGTACAGCCAGAGATGGGAGTTATAAAATCTAAAATACTGTTGGGTATCGTGTTAAAGAAATATCAACCAATAATTTTGGATTAAGTTGAAGTTTGAGATAATAATTAAATTAAATAAAAAAAAATAAAAAGGTGTATTAAATTGTTTTTTACAATATTTTATTAAATAGCAAAAAAAATTTTAATTGTGTAATTCTTCTTCTGTTAATTATTAGAATTTTTTTATTGATACACTGAAGTATGTTGATGATTTATATATTTCCTTAAATTTATTTTGTGATTTAGACGGAAAATAAATCAATGAATAATGAATAATTATTATTATGTATAATTATTTTATTATTATTTTATTATTATTATAATTATTATTATGAATAATTATTTATATTATTTATACAAAACGTTAAGACAATATACGAAAAAATAAATATTTTTTTATTTACATTAAATTAAATAAAAAATTTTATTTAATTAAAATTTTTTTTATATTTTAAAGTACTTTTTTATAAAAATAATTAATATTTACCTGTAACATTTTGCCACACTTTTTGGTGGCATCTACAAAAAAAATTAAAAATAAAAATAAATTATGTTTATAAAAAAACCTTGTGCTTAAAATAGATTAAGTAACTCCAGACTTTATTTAACAAAAACGATTTATTTGGAAACTAATAGATTCTTCCCCGATTGATGCTGTGTGACTGAACATCATCATTCGTAAGAAAAAATTTTCAAACGTGTTGTAAATTTTTTTATAGAAACAAACTAAGGCCGTGATAACAAGTCCCGCCATAGCTATCGAATACTGTGATGTAGATGCCTGGGTCAGTTATACGAGGGCTGCTCTATATATTTCTGGTCTAATAGTGAAAATGCAAATATTTATAATCAAAAATAGTTTTATTATTTTTTTTTTTTTCAAAATATTCTCCAGCATGATTTGTACACTTTTGCATGCGCTCAAACCAGTTGTCGAAGCACTTTTTCCACTCCGATTGAGACACCTCTAAAACATGGTTTTTGAACACTTCAACAGCTTCTTCCGGTGACGAAAATCGTTGACCACGCATTTTTTTCTTGATATGCGGAAACAAGAAGAAGTCATTAGGTGCCAAGTCAGGGCAGTACGGTGCGGATGACCCATTAATTCGATGTTTTGGCCGGTCAAAAACGCTCTGGATTGAGCCGATGTGTGAGAGCTCGCATTGTCATGGTGAACAATGATTCGTCTTCTCTTGTTGGTTTTTTGAATTTCTCCGATGACTTCAGGCAAACAAATTGTAGTGTACCACTTAGAAGTGACCGTCCTACGTTGCTCAAGCGGAACAGTTGCAACATGACCAGTTTTGCCGAAGAAACAGGCGACCATTTGCTTCAAAGTGCTTCTTCCACGAACAACTTTCGTTGGATTTTGCTCGTCTTTGAAGACCCACACGGTCGATTGTTGTTTCGTTTCAGGCTCATAGGCATAGATCCATGATTTGTCACCTGTGACGATCTTATAAACGTCTTTTGGAGCACCGCAATCGTATTTTTGCAACATTTCTTTGCACCAATCGGCACGAGCCTTTTTTTGAGCGACTTTCAAATTGTGCGGGATCCAACGAGAACAAACCTTTTTTACGGCCAGCTGTTCATGCAGTATCGAATGTATGCTGGTGGAAGAAATGTCCAAGGATGTCTCTATCTCTCGGTATGTCGCATGTCGATCTTGCATTATGAGTTCACGCACGGCATCAATGTTCTCTGGCACAACAGCCGTTTTTGGACGACCTTCACGGAATTCGTCTTTGAGCGAGCTTCGGCCACGATTGAATTCATTATACCAATTTTTCACAGTGCTATAGGATGGTGCTTCATCGCCATACAAAGATTTAAGTTCATCAATGCACTCTTGTCGTGATAATCCACGTCGAAAGTTGTGAAAAATGATGGCAGGAAAAAGTTCACGAGTTAATTCCATTTTTTTCTATTATAATTTTTTCAAGTCACTGTAAACAACACAAATAATGGTCGTACGTCAAAATGATTTGAGAACTATTATGCTTAAAAATGACAAACTTTCCAATGGAAATGTCAGATTGCACTTGGCAGCACTCAGTGTTGCCAGGCCAGAAATATATATAGCAGCCCTCGTAAAAGCATATGTTTCCAGCCGCAGAAGTAAAAAATGTGTCTCAAAAGAGAAAAAAAAAATTTAGCTGCCGCCACTCCCACGTTTGAAAAAATTAAAAAGTAAAGGTGTTTTAAATTATTCCTTAATATTTCTTTTTTAATTGAAATTGTGATAAAAATGAACTGGCTTAACGTTTATTGGATGTTTAAAAGATTTTATAACTTTTGCAAAAACAAGTTTTGAAAAAGCTACTCTGCCAGTACGTAAGAGATTTAATGATATCGAACAGTCAAATCTTAGTGAGTCCCTTATTACAACTAAAAAATAAACGAGAGGGCTAACCTCTTATAATCTCTACAATTTCTAAATATGTTAATTCCAGCTTTACACTATGCAATTACTTGGGGCAATTTTTTTTTAAATTTTCTATTTATGTTGCAGTGATTTGCGTTATTTATAAAAAAAAACATAAGCAACAGTAACAATCCCTCGAAATTCCAGCAATACTATATTGCTTATCCCTTTTGCTTTCCAAACAAACAAAAATTTCATGCTAGTTTCATGAAAAATTGCATAGTGTAAATGGCGTATAAGTTTAATTCTAACTAAGTTGAAATAGTGGCCCATATAAAGTGTATTGTTAGAGTTACAATTTTAATTTTAAATCATTGAAATCAATTAATTTTTTCCTAGAAGTTCATTCATTTTATCTCATGTTATTCTACCAACTTTTGTTTATTTGCGGCCTAATACGCCACTGTGCAACAAACGATTAAATGTTGAGAATGTCGGTAAATTTACTTTGATCAATTGTTAATTAACCACAAAACAAGTTGTAAATTAGGCTCATATTTATTCATTTACTTCACTCAATGTAATATTAATGTTAATGCTGTCGATGTTTAATAGTTTGTTGCTGTTCTTCAAGATTATTGGCAATATTGTTGTTAATATTATTGTTTGTTATTCATAACTTACTAAGTTATTATTATTATTTGTGCTGACTTGCTGGCTGGCTTCCTTATGAGCTGGTTGGCATGTATGAAAAATGCAAATGATAAATACTACTGAACAACAAATAATTCATAATGCTTTTAATCATGTTGCATGTTAAAGTTTAAGTGCATCCACACTAAAAAAAAATATGCCAGGCAACCAAACAACACTGCAACAAACAAACAAACAAACTTCAAACTTTTTCCATTACATATTTTAAAGCTCTTTTTCTCATATTCATTTAAAGACGTTGAAAGTAGTTAAAGAAATTCTATTAAAGAAAGAAGAAGGAAATTATTATTAACCATGAAATATGATTATAATTTCAATGGATTTTAATTTTCAAAAAATAAATTATTATTTGATATTTTTTTCAAATTAATTTTATTTTTAAGTGATTTACACTCCATTCCGTAGCAGTTTAAATGTTAAATGGGTATTTTTTTATTATTGTAAAATTAATAAAACTTAATGTGGTAACAACCAAAAAACAGTATAAGAAATTTTGCCAATTTATTTTTATTTATTAATAACAATTTATTTGAAACTAAAATTGAGGTCAAACTGATTCGAGTTTATTTATTATGAAAAAATAGTTAAATTAATATTCAGTTAATTTTATTAAATGGTGCTTAGACATTTTTGCAGAATAAAAGCTTTTGAAACAGGTTTTTAAGAAATTTGACTTAAAACCAAGAAAAAATTTTTTAAAGTGACCCAGGACTATGCGTACAATATTCCTTTTTTTTGAACATTAATTTTCTTACATCAAATATAAAAAAAATATTAAATAATAAAAATCATCAAATAGCTCCAAGAATGTGTTAAATCATTTAAAATAAAAAAAAAACGTGAGCTTCCTTGGGTATCTGCATTTAATAGGCTTAACGCTGCGCAATGGCAGACTTGGTAAAATATAAAAAGGAATTACTTCTCCAGTTTCTAAACGGCTTTTTCAATTATATGGAAAATTAACACGGCTCTAGCAAAGATTCAATGGTATTTAAGTTTTTTATAATGCTTGGGAAACTGGTGCCTCGAACCTGTTTAATACATTTCCTGCAGCTACACTGTTAAACATGCTTGGAGACAGAATTTTTCGATTTTTCTGTAAGTTTTTTTAAACAAAGAATATTATTTTATATGTATTGGAATACAAGCAATAATTTATAACTTTTTATAAATATTAATAATATAATAATGAATGCTTTTAAGGCTGCCTTACTAATACCACAATCTCTATAAGCAGTGCACCTGTTCTCTAACTAAATTGAAAAATTTAACGAAATTTTTCTTTAGCCTTTATAACAATTTTTATGAAAAACTCTGGTCAGGATAAAAAATGAAAATATAAACTTATGCTTTTTATTTTAAAGTAAAACAAGTAAGAGTACTATATTTGAATATGGCAAATCGTATATACCCTTCACTAGGTATGTGAATCTAGTTTAGTGAAGTAACTGCCATCAAAATATCAAAAAATAAAGTTAAAAAAAAAATTAAAAAATGAAAGATAAAAAATTAACCAAAAAGGCCATCAGCTTTTAATGGTCTAAGCATTTTTAAAAATTTGTAGTATTTTCTGAAACATCCCTTCCAAATATTTTAAAAGATACCCATATTGACAATCGAACTTTTTTATGAAAATCTCAGAGGCCTGTAACTCGGAAAATATGGACGACACCCAATTTTTTTACTTGATGTTGTTTTCTTAATTTTTAATTCTCCAACGCTCCGTATATTTTTTTTTTTTGTGATTGGAGTTAATTCATTGCTGCAAATTATATGGAAAAACTAAAGGCAGGTGTGGAGTTTTGCCCAATACCTCGAAGGACATAGACCGATCTTACTGATTTTCAATAGCAACTCTTTCGAAACTATGTCTGATCGACTGGCGTATTTAAGTTTCTCTAACACATCTAGTGCCTTGGCAAAGTTTTTTTCAACACTAGCGCGGACGGGCATAGCTTAATCGACTTCCCTATGCCTAAGAACTCAGAGTATACATACTTTACGGGGGGGGGGGAGGGGGGGGGTTAGGTCTTGTGGGCGAAAAAGATACTGTAAAAATTATTTTATTTATTATTTCAGAAGGCATCACATAATATTTCCTCTTTTCAAAATATATAAGCATTTTATGATTTTGGTTATACATTTATGCTTACTAGCAACAAAAACAAAAAAAACTTTTCTCGCTAAAAAATGACAAGAAATGTTTTTTATATTTTTAAATTTTATTTTTCATCTAAAAAAGAATTTTTAACTAAATAAAATTAATTTATAATCTTTCGGCTCTGCTAGAAGCAAAAAACTAAAAGATAAAGTTTTCAGTTGTTTCAATTCCGCAAATCGCTTATTCAGAAACTAAAAACGAAAATTTCTTTCGGAATGAAACCACTTTCAAAGTGGAATTTAGTTTCCTTGAAGTTTTCTTATTTGTTTACTTTGCTGTGCAAAATATTTCCGCACTTAAATAAAAATAGTAGAGATTCAATATTTTTTAGAAATAAACAAAATCTATTGTAATCAGAAGAAAATAAAACAAAATCGATCGAAATTGTCAATACGAAATTAAAACCATCCTGATCGGAATGTGTAACATGCCTGAATATTTTAAATTTAAATACTGAATATCTTCTTAACTAAAATATAATATTTTTATGTCTTTACGGCTTGTCAAGAAATAGAGCCAAAATTTAAACTTTTCAGTGGAAAATGAAAATTTTGCAACGGTTTTAATTTTTCATACACTCGAGCTGCGATTTTTTAAACAATGCATCTCCGGCTCTTTAGGTAGTGTTATGTCCAGATTTTAAAATAAAACTCCACTACACCTTTACTTAGTGCGTTACTATAGTGTTGTAAAGTTTTAATACAATCGGGTTAATCGTTTAGTAATTACAATATTATTTGCCTGTTTACCAAATTCCCTCACTGTTCACTTAGTGGCATCACACGCAGAGACAACAACAGGGTTGAAGAAAACCATCTTATATTTTCTGAAATAATCTATAGTTGTGGTAGTCATATTATAGTTGTATTCTACAATATTCTAGTCATGATAAACAAGTTTTTGTTAACCTTTGGTCATTACAAAAGCAACGCGGTTGATTTAAATTAAATAATTTTTATCAAAATTCTTGGTAAAGTTCTATTTTTATAACTATTACAAAATAACAAAGTATTTATAACTATAATATATTATTAACAAACATAATATATTTGAATTACTAAAATAAGATTAAAAGGGAATAAATAATGTTTGGTTTAACAATTGTTTTAGTATCGCTACTTATCAAATGCTCTTTTATAGAAATGCTTGCAAAATCAGGAGTCTTAAAACCTAAATTCTTTGTTTTTAATAGGCTGCTTGTTGCTACAATAGGTGCCCCAGTTTAAAGATTTTCTCTTACTGAAGACAAGAAATACAAAAAATTAGTAACTTTCTTTTCTTTTACTGTCATATAATTAAAATAACAGTCGTCACTGTTAAAAAAAAGAAATATTACACACATTGATCAATTGTTTTTATACAATTGTTGCACGCTGTTTCATAAAGTCATTTTTTTCAACCCATATGCTGATGAGTTTCTGCTTAAAGCGTAAGAGAAGTAGTCGAAAGGTCAGTTCAAGTAACTGATCGATAGACGTTCTCGTATTATTATGCCAATACTAATTTTAAGAAAATACAAAAAGATGTCTTCAATAATCATGTCGTTTAAAAGAAATTAATGAAATCTGCTTATGACTGACTGATACATCAGTCAGCCAATCTGTCTTTTGTAAAAATAATTTCTCAATTGTTTTGCATACGATCATTTGTACTTGTGGCGTGGCAAAAACAAAATTGTGACATGATCACCCCAGTTTGCATGAATGCGAATGAATCAACTAACGAACGGTTAATATATTTTTTTTTGTTCCAAGATAATCCGATTCAAAGATACGAGGGTGGCAAAGAAGCAAAAAAAAACATATAAATTTATATTTAATGTTTTAATTAAGTTTTAAAAGTTCCTTAAGTAACATTTCGATCAATTGGGAATTTGTCTGCTTTTAATCGACCGATTTCGACCTTTTTCCTTTTTTTTTTGTTTGTGCCTGCAGAACTCAGTCATTTCTGAACTGATTTTGAATTTTTTTTGTTATTTGATAGATTATGCTTACAAATTGGTCCCGTTTTAAAAACAGTTTAAAATCTTAAAAATTATAGGGTGTCCCCACGCAACACACTTGTTTTTTAACAGAATTATCAACCGTAAAGCGCACTTCATCCAATTTAAAAAAAAGCGTATTACTATACCTCCTAATAGCAAAAAGTAATACAAAAATAAATCCAAATATTAAAGGGTGTGCGCATAGGGGACGTAAATTGACTTATATGCGCCTATCTTTTGAACCGTTACATAAAAACGATGAAAATTGGACAGGATGTCGATTACTATGACCGTCATAACAAAAAGCTTAAACATTTAAAATAATAAACTAAAGGGCGTCCCAATAGTTAATGTAATTTTATATATATGGCTAAGCTTTTAAACTATTATAGCCAGAGGGTTGAAATTTACGAAGAACCTGTATTGCTAATTCCGCTTTAAAATAAATATAAAATTTGTATTGGGATATTAAAGGGTGTCCTAATAGTTGATGTAAGTAGATGTATTTGGCCAAACTTTTGAACCGTTATAGACAAATAGCTGAAAATTTAAAAAGAACCTGTATTGCTAAGTCCCTTATAACAACAAGTATAAAATTTGATATTAGAGATTAAAAGGTGTTCCCATATTTGAAGTAAATTGACCTATATGACCCTATCTTTTGAACCGTTTTATACAAACACCTTAAAAATAAGCAGAATCTCCACTACTTTTTCTGGTAAAAAATTAAAAATATTTAAAATTATAAATTAGAGGGTTTTACAATAGTTACTGTTATTTGATGTATATGACCAAACTCTTGATCAGTTGTAGACAGTTGATTGAAATTTACACAGAACCTTCATTGATTAGTCTGCTTTAACAAGTTGCGAACTTGAAATTAGAAATTAAAGGGTGTCCCTATAACTCATGTTATTTGACCTATATGGCCCTATCTTTGAAACCGTTGCAGACAAACTCTTGAAACAAACTCAGAATGTCCATTACTGTATCAAGTATAATAACAGGTTTAAATATTTAAAATTATAAATTAAAGGGTGCCCTAATGTTTGTAATTTGATGTATATGGCCAATCTTTTCAACAGTTATAGACTAACGCTTAGAATTTCAACAAATTTTGTTATACTGTGTCAGCAATAAAAAGTGTAAAAATAAAGGGTGACCACATAACTGCCGAATTTTTTTGTTAAATCTGCATTGATATTTCGTTCTAAGACATAAAAAAATTCTGGCGCTATCTTTCTTAAATGTATAATTACCGTCCTAAGGAAATATGATTTTAAGTTTGTCTGTGTTGAAGTCGGTTCATTTTTTGCAAGAATTATTTCTGTTGTTTTGTGTGTGTAAAATTTTTTATTTTTCCAAGGCTTGAACTTTTCAATGAAATCTTCTATTTTTACGAAGCTTAATTTTGTTGATGAAATTAAATTTTTTTTAATGTAAATTTGAATTTTTTCTGTGTATTTTTACTTTGCAATTTTCATGCAATTATCTTGCAAGTCTTTGACATTTCTTCTTTAATTTAAAACACTGTATGAAAGATTTGTGAAACAAGTGTTAAAAAATGTATAAGAACTTTCGAATCCCTTGCAGCTGATTGAGTAAAATGTTTTACTGTTTAAATTAGGGGTAAGACTTTTCTGAAATTTGTATATTTTAATACTTGTGTTTGAGCGGAATCTTGGGATTTTTAGAGAAATATCGGTTGTTTTGTTTAAATCTGCATTTAATGGGCAATTTTTTGTACATTTTTTTTTTATGAATTATTTTGTGTTCAAATAATATTTTTTTAATTATGAAAAATTATGTTTTGTTTTTTCGTAGCCAAATCAAGATTTTTCTTATGTTTAGTTTTGTTAGATAGAAATCCTCTCATTTTTTTTTTTTTATAAAGGTTCATCCAAAAAGCGCGCCTACATGTTTCTCTGAAATAAAACGCAAACTATTTGCAATTTTTTCAAGCTGTTTTTTTTTTTTATTAAAAGTATGATCCATTACAATTATAAGTGGAATAGAATATCATTCAAATGTCAACCATGACTGCGTCTGCAGACATCAATCCGAATATCGAAATTTTCAATGACTTTCCGACATGTTGCTGGTGTTATTTCACGAATTGCAACTTGAATGTTGTTCTTTAGATCATTAATTGTTTGTGGCTTGTTAGCATACACTCGACTTTTCAAAAAACCCCACAAAAAAAAAATATAATGGTGCTAGATCACATGACCTTGGAGGCCAATTAAAATCTGCATTTCGTGAAATTACACGTTGAGGAAATTTTGATCGCAAAAGCGTAATGTTTTCTCGAGTTGTGTGACATGTAGCACCGTCTTGCTGGAAATAGACATCAGGCACATCAATATGATTCAACTGTGTCCATAAAAAGTCTCTCAACATTGATTGGTAGCGCTCAGCATTCACAGTAACAGCATTTCCAGCATCATCTTCGAAGAAAAATGGCCCAATGATTCCATTTGCCCAAAATGCTCACCAAACAGTAACTTTTTGTGGGTGAAGTGATTTTTCATGAATAACACGAGGATTTTCATCACCCCAGATACGAGAATTTTGCTTATTGACGAATCTATCCATTCTGAAATGAGCTTCGTCACTAAACAAAATTATGCGATGGGTATTTTTCAAAGAACGCCCATTTTCATATAACTTTGAATGATGTAAACGCGTTGTTGCAATGTGTACCTGTCCATGGTTAAAACTGTACTACCTTCTAATAAAACAACATGGCTTATAACATTTGAAAATATGTCACGTGTAAAAATTATCTAGGCGTCCCATCTGGATGACCCTTTATATATTTTTGTGACTTTTTTACGCTTGGTTGAAGCAAAAGTAAAATTTAAAAAATCTTTAAAAAATAATGGTAGCATTTAAATGGGACATTTCTGAAGATCCCATAGGTTTATTAACTATGAATTCCCATAAAGTATCTGGGGTCTTTTAAAATTTTTTTGTAACTTGTATCTCGTCTCTGTAGTTATAGTGAAAAATTTCTCACATGAAAATATTTAAGGTAATTTATTTTATACAGGGTGACCCAGAGTTAATACGTAACTATAAAATATAAAACAAAAATTATTGAATTACGCTACTTTATGCAATGTAAAACAAGATAACTACAATAATTTCATAAGAGAGATTTCTCACTTATATTATAGAAATGAGGTACTGAATAAGAAAATAGCAAATGTGCAAAGATGGTCGTGTCCATCTCCTACCTTACAACAAGTAATCAGAGTTATTTCATATAACTTAGAGGGTCACATATATGTATGTGTTTTAAAAGACAAGTCCAAAATTGGTGATGGAAATACAATTTTACAAGTGCTTAGAGATTCAATGTTACCTTCTGGTTATTTAAAAAATTAAATTTTATTTATTTTGCCCAATTAATGTACAGTTTTTGTAATACAAGCGATCAACTAGTCTGAAAATTTTATATGAAAAGCACTTAGTTTTTGTGTTATCTCTACACAAATTTTTCAAACGAGTTGACCGCTTGTGATACAGAAACATCACATAAGATTTGAGTAAGTAATACTTTTTTTACATTTCAGTATTTAAATTAATTTTTTTCAAAAACCCTTTTGCATGTAGTAAATGTGACAGCAGTGCTCTGTTTAATTTAACTAAAATCTAATGAAAATCTTTATCGAAAAACTAAACAATAAGTGAAATAGTCGTTTCAACAAAGTTTTAATG
Organism: Cistogaster globosa; assembly: GCA_937654795.1. Classification (NCBI taxonomy): domain Eukaryota; kingdom Metazoa; phylum Arthropoda; class Insecta; order Diptera; family Tachinidae; genus Cistogaster; species Cistogaster globosa. The sequence continues at coordinate 7,122,185 of OW569403.1, forward strand.
TTTTAGTTTAAGGTCACTTGATTAATAAAAATTAACAACCCTCGTATATAAACTTATTATACGCTGACTTTAACTATTGTTGAGGAAAACTGTTTTAATACAAAAACATTAGCAGCAAAAGAAAAAAACAAAACGTGAGCTTTAACTAAGACATCAATTGCTTAAAAAATATGACGATTATGTTGGCTGTACGTTGATGACGATGATTGAGTCTGTGATTGCAAAATGTGTGTGACTGTGACTGCGTGCTGATTAAGTCCACTACTTGAGCAGTTTCAATTTACTACTTTTGATGTTTTATTTTTTGTGTTCCCCATTTGTAAAACTATAATGAGCTCTACATCTTGTTAAGCTTTTTGCATTTGCTTGAGACCTTTTTGAACTCAATGACGTTTGTTGGCAAAAATCACACAAACACATTCACATTCATCAGCACTCGTTTTACCTACTTATTTAGTTTGTTTGGCTACTGGTTTCTTCGGCAAGTATAATTTTCACATCAACTGGGACGTTTTCATTTAACTTATTGGATGACGGAAGATTTAAAAAAAGATTTCTTTTTCAATTGAAGCTTTCAAGAGATTTGTGTCGATTGACGGTGATTATGATGATAGTGAAGAAGAATAAATTCAATTTATATGAAGCACGTACGTGTAATTCGGTTTTTAAGTATTAATCTATAAAAAAAAATCCTTCAAGGTTGCAACAATTTCATTGAATACTTACGTACATCATACGAAAACCTAAAGATAATTCAACAAACATGTTTCAATACACATTGAACGTTTCATTTTTAGCGGTAAGAAATTGTTATTTTTTGTGTTGCATTTTGTGTCTGGTCCATCTGTGCCAGAAAGTAATTGATAATCTCGCTAGTTAATAATGATATTTTTTAAAAATAAAATTAAAACTGCTACTGGGATTTAATCAGATTACGGTCATCAGTTTAGTTGTTGTGATATTTTTTTTATTTACAGTATAAATCTTGGTTTTGAGGTTTTGAAATAAATAAAGTCATTGTTACGTTTAAAAAAACGGATTATAAATAAATAAATAAAATTTAAAATTTTTGTTAATATTTCAAATTCTTGGGAGATATTTTAAATTGTAAGTGAATATTTTCTGTCTTTACGGACTAATTTTTCTTTATTTTACGAAGCAAAAAAGCTTCCAAGTTGTAACTCAAATAATAGAAATATTAATATCAGAAGATTTTGTTAAGCGATTTGTTTTCATTAATTTTTCTTTGTTTTATACAGTATTTTGGATCGTACCATCGATAATTCCTATTTTGCGTTCTCATCAACTTATAACTTTTTCTAAATTTTTAAAAAATTTAAACAATTTTGATTCCTTCTTTTTGCTATTCACCTACTTTAAACTGCCATGGAGTCCACCTTTGATTTGTATACAGTACAGGGACCAGCCGCCAGATTTAGGTAGCTAATTTTAACTTAAATTAAATACCCGAGTAAATTAGTTTATTAAGGTAGCACTGTTTATTTTTATTGATTAAATTATACTCTACATAAAAGCGTAGACAGCCGAAAGAGTTAATTTGAATTAAAAGCCAACTAATGAGAACTACAATTTCACTTTGACAGACAACAGCTCTGGTATTTAGTAATCATTTACTTTACGATCAAATAGTTAGAAGACAGAAAGAACGGTTAGCATAACGTACCTTTTTTGCCTTTGAATCCATTCAAATTTTCAAAAGTAAACAATTTGACAACTGCTTGTTGATTATCGACGGTGTTGCCATTATTGAAATATCTAAATTCAGTATAAACTTATTTTCATTTAGTGCATTAACTATAAATCTAAGTCACATTACTGTGGGGATAATTCAAAAGTTAATGTAAATTAAGACTGCTAATGCAAATGAACGCTGTGGTTGGTTAACGATATAAAGCAAATAAAATTTTGCAGACGGCTAACAACCTGCGTTACCTTTGTTGTTACAAATGTGACGTCTTCCCTACAGGAAATACACCGGGCTAAAAATCAACATCTTTCAATATCTTTCACAAGATGTTCCTATCTCATTTCGTCTCACTCAACATTTTTCCAGAATTTTAGTGGAATCACTAGAAAAGTGACATGAAAACAAACAAAAATGAAAAATCTAAATGTCAAAAAGTACAACTACAGAGCAGACAACTGCATCTTGTATAGTCGAATATTGTAGCTCTTACTTTTCAATATCTTCATCCTCTAGCGTAACTTCTGCATAATGCAATAATAATTGTTTTTGTTCTTCAATAGCAATAATTAACCCAATTAATTATTTATTATTTATCATAAAATTAAATTTTAATTAAAAATTATGAATTAATAGGATTTTGGAAATAGTAATAGACTTTTCTAGATTTATTTTATTATATTCCTTAATTTCTTAATATACGAGTAACAACATTTTTGCCTTTTTTTATTTTCAACATCTTTCACGCGTTCCTCATAGATGTATGCAAGTGTAAGAAGCCTATATCAGAAAAAAACTACCGCTAGTTCTATCGATTTTTTTTGAAGCTGTAGAGCACAAAAAAGAGATTAGTACTATTGTCATACCTTTCGCTGAAAACCGTTAATACTGGCTGGTACGTTTGGCCGCGTTTTGACAGGTACTGAAGAGATAGTGTTAGGTACTTGTTCTATAAAGTGTGGTGGGTTGAGGTAATGTTGTCCGTCAGAATAGTGTCTATATAAATGGCGTCATACAGGTAGATTGCTTCATATATGTCATGTTTATAAAAGAAATATAATTTTAATACTTCAGTCTTTTATTTTTGGACAGGTAATTGTGACCATCTGCGGGTGTTTTTCTTTTGTAAGAGTGTTTTAATAGTTTTAGTGGTGTAAAAATTGTGTCAGAAGTTGTATTTCTCTGGTCTCCGTTAGTAATTCGTGTTTCGTATATTTTCATGTTTGCAAGAGCATTCAGTCTTTGTCCTTTTTTACTAGAATGCTGCAATGTCATACATTCATCTATTGTCCTTGGCTCGTGTTAAGGTGTCTTGCGAAATTCGAGTCTTCTCTTTTCCGCTAAATGATGATATGTGTTCTCTAAACCTTGTTTTTAATGTTCATTCAGTTTGTCTTATGTCTGTAAGGTTTCAGGTTCAATTAAGTCTGTATACTTTGCTGCTATTAAATTTATCGGTTGTTTCTGTTGATGTCCTGAGGTTGTTTCGTAGAGTGTTGCTCGTTTTTAGTGTTGTCTGTAAACCTTCTTTCTAAATTTTTTTTAAGAGAAGTAGCACTTCGGGCAATAATGCCTATTTAGTTATTTTCGTAACCGTGCTACATTCTTTAGGAAAGGGATAGATGATAGGTAAGACAGGTGGTGAAAGGAGAAAGATAGATATAGCTATTTCATTAGTTATTTAACTTCGCCGGCGAATATGCTATTAAGAAGTACCGACGAAGGAGGCTGCATGTTTAATGTTAATTCTGAATATGTATTTATACCATTGAACAGGGGTTGAACCCTGGTCAGCCAGGTTTCTAGCAACGTGTTTACCACTTTGACTACAGCAGCCTCAATACAAATGCGACTATATATTTTTGGTCCTGTATAAGGCAAAACATGTCGTCGTGTTGTATGGATTGTCTCTGTTTTCTTTCTTCTTGTTTTTGGTGTTGTATTTTCTAAGTAGTTTGTCGATAGTACACTGTGTAAGTAAACTGTGTCGAGTTCTTTGTTATGTTTATCTGGAGCAAGTGGAAATGTCTTAAGTCTTTGAATCATATGTCTAAATGCTGTGAGCTTATATTAGGGAGGATGGATTCAGGAACTGTGGATAGCTGTGTCTGTCGTGATTGGTTTTCTATAAATGTCAAAGTTTAAGGAGTCAACTTCTAGTACATCAAGTCTTACTGTCCATCATATTTTTATGTGGAATATTGCTGAGCTTAGCGTCAAATAAAGTACCCAGATCAAAGAAATTATTATCAAATTCCACATATTGTCAGCCCATACAGAAGGCGATATTAATTAATGACGTTGAAAAGAGTGTATGGAGAGGTCACTGCCAAACCAATTTAGAAGAATTTTTTTCCTTTTGGATTAATCATCATATGGAGTTTTTTTAAATAAAATTTCCTATAAATGACTCAAAATTTTCCTTAAATCATAAAAAATAGAAAACAATTGTCAACAATAAAAACTGAAATCAGTAACTTAAAACCATTTGGAAAACCTTGGCGGCCTTAGCTCTCTAGAAGAGAGGCTATTATTGCTCTTGAATAAGAGAGGACAATATATTAAAATAAATTGTTCCCAATTCCATTAAATTTATATATTATTTTTTTATTAATAATTTTTTCTGGAATAAAAAAATCTGCATATTAAATTTTAAGTAGCGGCTTCCATAAAAAACCATTAATAAAAAAAGGCGTAACTCTTTGCATGAAATATGTTTTTAAACAGTCAATAAAAATTAGTACCCGTTCATAATTAACGCATGTTATTGACAACAATTTTTAAAATGCTCTACCAGCACACAATGTCTTTGTTTCGCAGACACAATAAAATATACGAGGGTCAATTGGGAATGTGACAAAAAAAAAAATAGTAACTAAATACAAAAAGAATTTATTTTGCATGAAGAAGACAGGCTTAGAAAATTTTATTAATTAACATTTTAAATATTAAAATTATATTGAGAACATTCCTAAATTCCTAAACAATTTCCTCAAGTTTTAACAGAGTTTTAAGCTTAAAGTATTTAAGAAAGTCTTTTACTTAAACAATCAGTTACGATGATTGATTCCCAATTTTGTATCAATTTGTACATCAATAATTCAAATTTATTAACTTGAAACCAAAATTTTTAATTTACCCTCGTTTATATTGCTGTACAACGTATTGTAGAGTTGGAATAAATGTACAACATTTTATGTTTATTAAATTATTAATTTTTTTCCACAGTTGTGCAAAACTTTGTGAGTTTCTCAACATCTATAAATTTTAAATTGCCAACACGAGACAATATTTTTCAATTTTATTATTTCTTTTTTTTTTTTTTGCTTTAAATTTATTTTAAAGAAATAAAAAAAATCGAACGTTACAAATTTGCCAAACGCCTTATAAAACTAAAAATTTATGTGTGTGAGTAGAAATTAAGATTTTATTTATTAATAATTGTGTTTTTATAGCTCAAACATTGGTAAGATTTTTTATAATACAAGAAAATATTTTTAATAATAAATGAAAAATAAAGAGAAAAACTAACATTAAATGTATTTTGTTAAATTACGAAAGTTAAATTAAAATTTTAGAGAATAAAAAATATTTGATTTATGAAACAAGAAAATAAATCAGCGTAATTTACACAACAACTTTTAAAACTTGTTTTTATAGTTTGAATGTCTATCTAACAGTTTTTGCTGTTAACCCAAAATGCTTGAACTTTTATGATAATATTACGATTGGATAACTTAAGAAGGTTGCAAGTTGCAAATCCAAAGGAAGAAAATCTAGTAATAATGGCAACCATTTATTAGATGTGTTAAGGTTGTGAATGTGCATTGCTTTTTCAACTGACTTCAAAAACAGAAGGAGGCTTCATAATTTTAAATTTTAGAGGGTGTCCCCGTAATGGGGACTAATTTAAAATTAAATAAAACTGCGTGTCCCCATAGCTCTCAATGGCAAAAAGTAATACAAAAATAAATTTAAAAATTAAAGGGTGTCTCTATATGTGACATAAACTTACCTATAAGGGCCTATTTTTGAATCGTTACTATCAAACCCTTGAAAATAAGACAGAATGTCGTTTACTATAACCGTCATAATAACCAGTATAAATATTCAAAATTTAAATTATAGGGTGTCCCAATAGTTCATTTAATTTGATGTGCATTTAAACCGTTGTAAAAAGACAGCTTAAATTTAAAAAGAATCTGTATTGCTTAGTGCACTATAAGAACTTGAAAAATAAAGGGTGTCCCAATGGTTAATGTAATTTGACCCATATGGTTATATTATTAGAACCGTTATATACAAGCACTTGAAAATTAGACAGAATGTCCACTACTTTATCTGGTATTATAAAAGCTAGAAATTATTTAAAATTATAAAGGGTGTTACAATAGTTGATTTTATTTAATGTTCATGACCAAACTGTTCAATAGGCAGACAGTTAAAATTAACAAAGAACCTGTATTGCTAAATTCGCTACAACAACAAGTATAAAATATGAAAATTTATATTAAAGGGTGTCCCAATAGTTGATTCGTACGTTTTGTCGGTTTTGGTTTTTTTTCCAAAAATTATTGATTATTGTGTCCAATGCTTTGACTTCAACTTGCTGTGTCGTAAACTACTGAGTTTAACAAAAAATACACTGAACAAAATTTCAGCGAAAAAAACTTAGCAAAACATATTGAGGCAAAACTGGTTAATTTGACAAAAAAAGTTAAAAGAGATGAAGAAAAATTAAATTCTTAAAATTTTGGCTAAAACAATCGTAACACATTGTAGCAAAACAGCACATTAGAAATTAGTTAACTTACATTCTAAATGTAAGTTAAAGTTTATGCATTGATTAAACTAAATTTACCTTTTTTAATAGTTTTTATTTTTATTTTATTGAAGGCAAGCAGACTTGAAAAAATTTTGTAAAATTTAAATAATTTTGTTTAGTAAAATTAATTATGATTTTTTTAAATACTGAATGCAGAAAAGTAGATTAAAGATACTGTAAAGTAGAAAAAATTGTGTTTAATTTAAATTTTTTACTTTAAAAAAATAATTCAAGGACGCATGTAGAACAAAAAAATTATAGTTTTAAAAAAATTAAATATTTTTGTGGTTATTTTTAGTTCATTTTTCCGAAAAAAAATTTAAACCATTAAAAACAGGAATTGAACCAATGGCAGAAAATCATGCAAAACATCTTCCTAAAACCGGCAAGTTGAATTTTGAGGCAATAATGCCTGTTTTTCAGATTTAGTTGAAGCTTTTTATCTTCTAAAAATATGTTTCATTTCGATACATATGTTACATGATTTAAAAAAAGGTATAATTATAAAATTAATATATAATTTAATTATTTGTTTTACTCTAGTTTATTTAATTTTCTTCATATTAAGAACAGTTATGCATCAATATAAATAATTTCAAAAATGTTTTTTTTTAACAACATATGTTCCCAAAATAAACTTGCACCTGTTCAATTCTACACCACATTTTATCATAGTTATCTAACTATTTCAGTGTAGAGTGATATATTTGAAAATTTTAGAATTTTGTTGTTTCATATTTGACTAACTTTCAGTTTGTTTTTTTCAACGAAGCGTGGACTATACAGTGTGGACACAAAGCGTAAGAGGAAATCGCAAGCAGCGATTTAAAATGCTTTAAAAGGAGCAAAAATTTACATCCAATTGGAAGATGGTCAATTACAAATGCAATAGAACACAATTTACTTTATGACATGCACGACATGCGCAACTTTGTTATAAGAATTAACAACACATTATTTTATTGTCTAATTTATAATGCACAGTTGTGTGCAATAAAAAATTGCTCATAAATGAAGATTTTTTTATATTTTTAGTGAATTTTTCCAGCTTCCGATTTTATTGCGATTTTTTCAATTAGTTAATTATTTAAATTTTTAATTTGAAATTAATGGTGAAATTAATCTTTGTAAAATCACCTTTTTTGTTGTTGTTTTTTTTTTGTTTTCTTTTAATACGTATTTTCAATTAAAGTTCATATCTTTCTCTGTAGAATTCGTAGATATATCCAAAAGCTTTTAATTGATATCCATATTGTCCATACTGACAACTGAACTTTTTATAAAAATTTCAGAGGCCTATAACTCGGAAAATATGGGTGAAAGCCAATTCTTTCATTTGATGTTATTTTCTTACCTTTTATTTCTCTATCGTTCCAAATATTTGTTTTTTATTGAAGTTACTTTATTTTTTCAACTTATATGGAAAAATTAGAGGCAGACGTAATGTTAAGCCCACTGCCTCGGGGGACATGTACCGATATTACTGATTTTCCATAGCAAAATTTTCGAAACTAATTCTGATCGATTGGTGAGATTTAATCTTCTTTAGATCATCTAGTGCCTTAGCAAAGTTTATTTCAATACTAACACGAACGGTCAGAAGGATGTAGTTCAATCGACTTCGCTATACAGTATCGGACAAAACTAAAGCACAATCTCCTACTTACCAAGTTAGCAATATTTTAATTAATTAAATAAAATTATTTAATGATATTTTGAAATAAAGCAAAAATAACATTAGTCCTTTATGTAAAAACATTTCATGTCTAAGAAAAACGGTAAATGGAATTATTTTAAGGTGACACAACTAAAGCACATGGTCAACACTGGTTGAGTAAGTAACAAAAAGACTCAATATTTTGTGGCGTATCAATTATTTTTTTAAAACTGCAGCACATCTTCGATGCATAGAAGCAATTAAATTCGTTAACACCTCTGAAGAAATTCCATTCCAGGCAGTTTTCACGTTTTTGAAGAGCTCATCCATACTTCTACAGTTATCGCGGTCTATTTTTCGATCTACAATTTCCCATAGATTTTCTATGAAATTGAGATCCAGTGACTGTGCTGGCCATTTTAAAACATTAATTTTGTTAATTACGAGCCATTCTTTCACACATTTAGATGTGTGTTTGGGGTCGTTATCATGCTGGTACCTCCACTTAATAGGCATTTCTTCATCTGCATGTGGAAGCATTACATTCTGGAGGATGTCTTTATAAGCGAAACGATTTATTATTCCATGAATTTTATGAATCGGACCTATCCCATATCCTGAAAAAAATCCCCAGACCATAACACTACCTCTTTCGTGTTTCACAGTGCCTTTAGAGTACCGTGGATTCATTCGTTGTCCTTTTGGTCTTCTAACTAACCTTAATCCATCGGAACCTTTCAAATTAAACTTCGACTCATCAAAGAAAAGTACAGTTTTCTATTGCGTGGTAGTCCAATTAATGTGTTCCTTTGCAAATTCAATCCTGGCCAGTCTATTTTTTTGTGAGATAAAAAGTTTTTTGGCACTTTTGTAAGATTTTAAACCACCTTCTACAGCCCGTCTTCGGATGGTTCTGGGAGTCACGTCTAGCGATAATTGTGAAGCAATGAAACTTGCTGATACAAAAGGATCCTTTTTTATCATACGCAATATTGCCTGATCATCCCGTTTGCTGGTTTTACGTGGGCGTCCACCTTTATGTACTGCAGTCAACGAGCCAGAAGAACGAAAACGGCTTATAATTCTGGATATAATGCTGTGATGAATACCTAGTTTTGTTGCAATGAACGTCACGGATTCACCATTATTATAATCAACAATAATTTTTCTCTGAATGTTGGGTTAATTTATTTTTTGGACAATCTTAAGTCTGTTGTTGTTGTTTTTTTTTTTTTTTTTTGATTTTTTTCATGAATGAAGTGTTTTCCGCAAATTTAGATTTCTTGAATGTGGAAAAAAAAGTTCTCTTTTAAAAAAAACTTAAACAATGAATTGATAGTGAAAAGCCGTGTAAAAATTGGAAACCTATAAATGAAAATATTAAGTTTGGATATTTTTTTGATTAAAACTAACTAAAAACAAGCTCACATTGTTCGTAATTCCATTCAAATATTTCTCTTCTCTTACATATAAAGAATGTGAAATAACTTTACTATTTTACAAATGATTTATTTATCTACTAAAACAACGTTTAGTCTGGTGTTTATACACCTATGAAAATAAATTAAAATAAAAGGCACTTTTCTTGAAAGGCTTATTGCATTAAAATTATAGATATTTTCATAATTCTCAATTTAAAAACATAAAGTTTAAAAATACATTTAAACGACATTAATATTTGTAAAACTGAAAATTATTAGTTAATTTCTTAAATATTTAAACACTTTGAGTATTTTCTTGGTTGGCTGGCTCTCTGAGTGACTTGGCTTCTTTCTTGACATTAATTGAGTTTAAGTAGTATTTAACATAAATAATTTTTAATTTTTATTGTGTTAAACTTAAACATTTCATTATTAAAAAAATAAATAAATAAAGGAAAAAATTCATAACATGAATTTACCATTTTTTAACATTCGTTGCGTTTCGTTAAATATTTTAGATCAAAATTCTTTTTTATTTTATTTCTTGCTGTAAATGCCGCCAAAAGTTAAAATAACATGTTTTAAGACTCTGTAAATAAATTCAAAAAGCGTAGCCTAAATAGACATTTACACGCAAAATAATAAAAATAAAAATAAAATGAAATGGCTGCAAGAAAAATGGAAACATCAAGTACCCTTTGTGTGTCATAAAAACTACGATGGTTGAACTAATTGGCGACTCGCGATCATAAAATAAGAATGGCAGGGATCTTAATGATAAGACAATAAAATGAAACTGAAAATATTGCACAAACGAATATTTGGACTATTTAATTTGTAATAAAAAAATAAATAAAATATCAAAGTATTAATATGAAATTCAAAGTTCTTTTACACGTTTTTTTTATTGTACATTAGGGGTATGCACTTAGTACCAAATAGGTAGTAAAAAATCAGGATAAAACTAAAAGCTTGCAAATAATTCAATTGAAAATTAACTTAACTTTTCTTTTAATGTTATAAAGTTATTATACTCTTAATCCTTCTAAAATTGAAGGTTCCGTTCTTTCACCTAAGCTATTTCTTATTTTTCTTAAGGACCTTCTACATCAGACTTCTAACCCCATCTATTCTTTTGCAGATGGCAGTAGCATATGCCATACATTTTCGATTCGCAATAGACCAAGCCTTCGGGACATTGGGGCTATGAGAAAGCACATGCACGCTTAATCGCGGCCTTTTGGTAATTTCCGAATGGGACCTGGCGAACAGGGTTCAGTTTAACGCTCATAAAACTCAGTGCTGTGTACTTTCGCATAGGCGTACTGCTGAACATCCTACCTCATCTGTAATTATGGGTGATGTATATATATTAAGGAATCAAAAGCTGTCGATGTTCTTGGCATGAAAATTCAATGCGATGTTCGTTGGAACAAGCATATTTTTTACGTTGCAAAAGAAGCATTCAAGTGCCTAGGTTTTCTGAAACGGTGTGGGAAATACTTCGCTCCATCTGATCACCTTGCTATCTATGTCACCTTTATCAGACCGATAATGGAATACAACTCTCATGTATGGACCGTTGCTTGAAACGCTATTTTGGAGTTACTCTACCGCGTATAGGAGAGAGCGAAGAAGCTCATCGGTGACAGTAGGGTATCCAGATTTATTGACTCACTGGAGCATCGACGCAATGTGGGCTGGGTTTTACTGTTTTATCGTTACTACAACGGAATGCGCTCTTTTGAAATCAGGGAACTCGTTCCTGAAAACCGTAATTTTATACGCGCAATGCGCTCTGCATCAAGAGTGCATTCCTTTGTAGTCGATTGTCCAGTGAATCGCACAACGCATTATAAAGAAAATTCGTTTTTTTAGCCGAACAGTTCGTATGTGGAATAAATTCCCTGCAGAGGTCTTTCCTGCCAGTTTCAATGTGCAAAGATTTAAATCAAATATCCACAAGCACTACTTCCTCTATCCCCCTTTCCACAACCTAATTTCCTAGTTCTGGCTTAATGCATTGCATAAGTAGGGGTCATCCCCTGAGTGCTGGTCTTAATGTTGTTGTTGTTGTTGTTCATTTGGTATTAACTAAAATAGTTCGTTTTAATTAATTTTTATTTAATTTATTATTTTGTTTATTTTTTTTAATTTTTATTATTTAAAGAAGTAACAATTGTAATGTCTTTAAGATGTCAAAATTCGTCAAATCATTAAAATACCATATTTAGCGCTTACAATCGCCAAAAATCGTTAAGTCTGGCAACTATGAATACAGCTGTATTTATTTAAGACACAAAATTTTTCACAATGTGTGATGTTCAGTGCATTCTTATTAGTGTTCGTTAGTTATCAATATTGAATGACTAAGTGAGAATTATATTCTGTAAAAAAAAAAATTTAATAAATAATTCTTGAAAAAAAAACTGATTTCAAAACAGATTTCATCTGCATGTCTACAACAATTTAAAAGTATTGCCACATACACAAATTACATTAACTATTGGGGCACCCTTTTATTCCATCTGCAAACTTTATACTTGTTAGTGGACTTAGCACTACAGCTTCTTGTTTCTTGTTTCAACCTTCTGTCTTTAACGTTTTAATAGTTTGGCCATATACATCAAATTACGTCAACTATTGTAAGACCCTTTAATTTATAATTTTAAATATTAATAATTTTTCTTATAACAAACAAAGTAGTGGACATGCTGTCTAATTTTCAACGTTTTAAATGATGCGGCCATAAAGGTCAAATTATAAAAATTCGGGGAACACCCTTTAATTTTTATAATTCAAATTGCATATTTGTTGTTGTAGCGGACTTAGCAATACAGGTGCCTTGTAAGTTTCAGCTGACTGTCTTTAATGGTTTAAAGGAATGTACATCAAACTACATCAACTATTGGAACACCCTTTAATTGCCAAATCTAAATTTTATACTTGTTATTGTAGCGGAGTTTGCAATAAAGCTGTTTTGTAAGTTTCAATAGTCTATCTAAAACTGTTCAAAAGCATGGTGATATATATCAAATTAAATGAACTATTGGGGCACTCTTTATATAATAATTTTGAATACTAATAATTGTTACTACAATGATCATAGTAATCGACATTCTGTCCAATTTTCAAGTGCTTGTCGGTAACAGTTCAAAAGATAGTTTTATATAGGACAATTTATGTCACTTATGGGGACACCTTTTAATTTTAAAATTTATGTTTATGTAGCGCAGTTGTTTTAGTTTTAAAGTGGGGCCTTTACGGCTTATTACAAACTTAAGGAACATGTATGTTGTAGTGGGGCACCCTGTAAGATTATGAACTGTTTTTAAAATGGAACCAATCTGTAGGCATCACCTTTCAAATAAAAAAAATTTTATTAGTTTAAAAATGACTGAGTTATGCGGGCACAACATTTAAAAAAAGTAACATCCAGAAGAATTGATATTCTCCTTCGTTTTTTTTTTCTTTTTGTAAGTCGTTTCAAAGAAAAAAAGAGTACGTGTTTCTACTGAAAGTCTTAAAACGTGCCGATATTAATATAGCAAAAATTTTTATATGATTGTCTGCCCGTCCGTCGCAGTCCTCTATCTACAGCTAGGCATTTGCCATTTTCATATTTGCTGAAACTGCAAATAACAATATTAAGTTTGAAATCAAAGGGGGCCCCGTCAGAAATATGAAATGAATAAACCATTTTATAAAGTTAAAAGGTGTCTTCATAAAGAAAACCTGATCTTAATATGTATCAAGTTGTTCAACCGCAATAGGTAGATACTTTATACTTTCAACAACAAATAATAAAAATATAAAATAAAAATCTATAGGGTGGCCCTTACATGGTATCAAACCCGTTTCGTGTAAATCTAACTAGCAAAGTTTGTTTTATTTTAAAGTTTTTATTAGAAACCATGAAAAAAGGAAATTTAAGTTATTTGTTAGGAGTAGGGTTGCCAGATGGCCTTGACTTTCCTTGATGCAAATCGGTAAAATCAAAAAAAAAAATTATTAAGATTTTTCATAGCGCAACAAAAACTCAAAACAAATTTATTATTTTTTACAAAATTTTTAAAGTTGTCTTAAGCAAAGTCTGGTAAAAAGTAAATGGACGTTACATTAAAAGTGTTTTATTATAATCAAACTTTTATTTATTATAAGTAAATTATTATTAAAGTCAATTGGTTTGAAGATTCCTCAAATCTCTCCAGTAATTTTTTTAATCAAAAATTTTTTTATAAATATTAAACATTTTTAAAATTTTAATCTGGCAACTTTAAAGGGGAGTCAGATTTATCAAATCTTATTTTTGAAAAAAACCCAAAAACTCTTCCGCATTGCAAAATGAACATTGCAAAACACTTTCAAAAACTTTATTCTTCTTTATATTTAAGTGTCATAAACAGATTGTTGAAACAAAGTTATTTAACGACTTTTTGGCCAACTGGATTAATCTACAATTATTGTCATTTGTTTGTCTGTTTATATTCCTATCTTTTCTCGTTTCATTTCCGTTTGTCTGTTTTTATTTCATTTGCAGTGTAGAACGCTTAATATAAATTCAAATGCTGACGCTTTATTTGTAAAATACATGGAAACAGTGAAAATTATATTGCCACATTAATTTTGTTGGCTGGTTGATTCGCTGATTTAGGCTGGTAAAAACCGAAAACGATAATTATTTCCTTGGTTTTTATGTTTTCAAATTATCAAGCAGTAAAATTGATTGCTAATTAGTTTGAGGCCGTTGGAGTTTTAATGAGGACAAAACATGCCTGTTTATTTGTTTGATAACAGCTGTAAGAGATAAAAGAAAACGTTGCAACACGTTGTTGCAAACATAAAATTGAAACATAAAGTTTTTTTTCAAAAATTAAATAATCGTGGATCTCAATATAATATTTATAATTCATTTTTTGAAGCTTTACTTCATTTTGTTTAGAACTGAAATAATTTATTTGCTTCATTTAGAACGTAACAGGGTGAAGACGAGGACGCAAAAATTTTAATAAATCTATAATATCTGGCTATGGGGAAAATTTAGTCAAGACGAAAATTTAAATTGAGCTTTTATAGTCTTAGGAAAATAAGCTTCGGGTCATATAAAAAGATTTGATTTTTAATTTTTTTAGCGTTTTACATGCTTGAGAACAATTTAGGTGGCAGCATTGGCTGCCGGGGTTATTTTAATTTTTGTTTTTTTTTTTTAAACAATTTTATTTTCGATGTTATTTAAAATGGCGATCATTTTATGCTGTGCTTTTTTCCACCTGTTTTTCACAGATGGACAAAATGCCTTCTGCGGCCAAAAATGAATTTTGGTGAACTTTGATTATTGTGTTCTTAATTTTCCCACTTATTAATATTCCAATTTTGACCATGATTCAGCAGTTACGCCCATGAGTGAAGAGCTTAGAAAATATTTTAAAACTTACAAAACTAAAAACAAACGTAAAAGACACGTTACAAAGAGAACAGTTAAAAAATACTTTAGGTTGTGTGTCGACTTCGTTTAACCAAATTAATATTGAAGTGAATACTCCTCGTATTCTTATTTACAAAATTAGTTTGTTAAATAGATGATGTTCACAACCATCAACCTGAGATAGATAAAAGCAAAGAATGCTGATAAAGGATGTAGTGGTCCAAAAAATTTAGCATTATATTCTGCTGGTGTCCAATTTTTCCTGTTTTTTTTTTTTTTTTGGGAAACGTCCGCATATGTTTGTAAATAACTTTTCTTTCTAAAGATTCTTAGACATTAAACTAATAAATGAACCTAAGCCAAAAAAAATAATTTTTTTTTTATCATTTAAAATATTTTAAAACTTCATCTCTAAGGATATTTTGTCTTATGGAATTTCTAGTACATGCCACATATTTCGTCTTTGTTTAGGGCTATCTGTTAGAATCGGCATATAACATCTAATTTTTTTTTATTTTGTTCATGACCCCTACACTTTGTTAAAGCCTGGCATCTGTCTATTGTTTTAAGTAGTTGTATATTTTCATCTTATAGGAATTAAAATAGGCCTCTTCATTAAAGGCCAATAGATAATTACAGTTAAATATTCTAGTAACGCTAATGGTCGCAGCAGTTTTTAGTTTTTTATTTTATTTATTTTGCCAACTGACCCAAAAATTTTTTATTATTGAAAATAAATGCTTAAAAGCTAAAATTATTAACAGTCGTCATAAATCCACAAAATCAATTAACAATATCAAATTAAAAATTCTTTACACCTAGAATTCATATGTTAACAAAAACGTTTAAAATAATTTGTGATTTCTAAACGTTTTCAAATTGTAACTTAAGAACAGTAGCTTTTAAAAAGACACTAACACACACATCAAAGTAATCAAAATCAAATAACCTGCAGAAGATTTAACTCTTTAAAGATTTGGTTTCGAGAGTAATAAAATTTAATACCCAATTAAAAATTGATACTCAAGTAGCAGATGCAATAAGCAGGGATTAGATTACATTTAACAATTTCCTTAAACCACCATTTAATACATGTTGTTTTGTGAGTTGTTAGTTCATACTCGTACATTTTTCTTTTTTTTTATCTGCTTGATAGAATCATTGGCAAACATCTGCAATTTTGCCAAAAATTTCTTCAACTCAATGAGAGTAATGAACCGCTATAAACAAAAATCTGCTATTCTGTTTCGTTTGCAATAAGCCATCAAACTAAAAACCTGTAGTCGCGTTATGCCACTTTTCATTTATCATGTCATTTGGACAACGATTTTTTTTTTTTTTTTTGTTATCTGCTTAGCAATTTTAGTTTTGAACATTTCAAATATTGTGCTTTAATTATAGACTGCAATGAATATAAATATATTTATTTTATGGCTGTACAATGCAAATATTGTTAACAAATAAATTTTTCACTAACAATATTTATTAAAAAATTAGAAAAAAAACCCAAAAAAAAAAATAAAATGTTGAGGTAAATGTGGCGTGACTAATTAAAATCAAATACATGTAAAATAAAGTGAGGCTGAATAGAAAATTGTTTTTAAATGACTGCGGAGTTGTTTGCATGGTTTCCTACACTCGTAACAAGAAATATAAACTGTTTTTCTAATCAGCATTGTGTTTTTTGTTTTTTTCTAACAAATATTATTGTTATTTTCATAATTATTACTTGTTAGTCTTAGTTGTACAAGTAAATTGACTTTAAAGGGGACGTATTTACGAGTAAACATTTTTTAATTATTTATTTATGAAAAAAGTTGTTGTAAATGCATGGAACGTAACAAAATTTTTTTTTGTTGTGGGTGACAAATTGCAATACAAAATTAGTAAATATATTTTAACATTTTTTTTTTATTTTAAAATAAGGACAAGGATGTGTTTCAAATCGATTTAAAAATTTTGAAAATCTTTAGATCACATTTAGGGCTAGAGACGATTTATTTTCCACAGAAAAATTATTTTATATATTTTTCTAATTTTTTCCCAATCAGGATTTGAACCATGGATATTTTAAATACATTAAAGTTTAAAAGAATTCTGCTAGTGCATAAATTTTCTTGTTTTCTTTGGAAAATGTCTATATACATTTGTAAATAATTCTTCTTTCTAAAAATTTTTAGAAATTATATTAATAAATGGACCTAAGCCGAAAAAATTAAATTTTTATTCATTGTAAATATTTATATTAATGCTTTGCCTAAAATGGTTTAAATGATAATTTTTTGTTAATTTTTGTGTCTTAATTCTAAATTTTTTTTTCATACTCTCACAGTCTTTTCTAACCCTCAAAACTTTTTTATATAATACCTTTCCGATAAAAGCTTTTGTGAGGCCTCTAATTTATTCGACTGGATTCGTTTCATAGCACATGCGACATGAAAACTACAATCGAATTTTTTTACTTCTCAACATTATATTTAATCGAGTATTTTTCTCTCACAGCACTAATTTTAAGTGATTGAAAAGTTAAATAAAATAATTTTAAGACCCAATAGAAAATAAAAGTAATTAATCGAGTGTTATCTGTTTGGTGTTAATCGAATAACTTTCACTTTAACAAAATTTCTAAAAGAAATTAAATATAATTTTATACAGGATTTTATTTTTTAACACATAAAAAAATTTTATTCGCATGATAAATCATATATCGGATTTTTAAGATTATTCCATGATATTGTTTAATAAATTTACGCGAAACGAAAAACATTTAATTAAATGAGTGAATACATTGTTAAATTATTCACTTGCCTAAGTAATCGATTATCTTTAAAAGAAAAGTTTGGTTTTCAAAATTCAGAATATTTTTTATTTATTCATTTATTATTTTATTTAGTTAAAAAATTTATATAGTTAAACTTCTTTCATTTTTTAATGTCATTTAGTAAAACAACTATAAATAATAATCAAATAATAGTAATCGAATAATTTTTTATTCTTCGTATTTTTTGTTATTAAGGACAGATCGCTTGATATTTTTTCGAATGATTTTTTTCAATAAATGGTAATAGAAGCATTAATATATAATGAAAAAACAAAATGAGAAATGCATGAAATATAGAAAATTATTTTTTATTCGAATAATTTGTAAGGACAAAATCTTAATTTGGAAAAATTAATTAAATGACTTTTATTTATACATCGAAATATATGTATATAATCCGAATTAAATAATTCTCATGACAATTTTTATTCATTTAAATTTACTCCTTTTAGGAAAATTGCAAAATGCAGCTAAACACGTTATTCGATTATTTGCTGTCTATATTAAAAAAAATGCAAAATTTTAGAATATGTTAACTCGTTATATATATATTATAATCCTTAAAGAATTATTAAAATAAACAGTTTGATGTTATTGGTATACGAATAATCGAATAATTTTTATTCACTCTAAAATTAATTTTCAATAATATACCTAAATTAGTTAAATAGTAAAAAACAAACACAGTAAAGAATAATCAAATTACTTTATATATATAAAAAATTCGGTTAATTATTTTTATTCGATTAATCGAATAATTTTTATTCGCCTAAAAAACTAAAATTTAACGCTTTATTATAATAAAATATTATAACTTAAAATAAAAAACATTAATAAGTTAAATAATTCAAAATATTAAAAAACTTAAAGACTTTGAAACACTTTAAAATTCACCAGCAACATTTAACCTTCAAGACAAATCAATATTTGTACTTCGTTTAAAAACAAAACCCACGTTGTGGCACTTTATGAACATTCGCATTTTAAAAACGCATTTAAAGCCAAAATAGCAACCTGGAGGCGTTGGTCAATTAACAAAATTTAAACAAAAAATAAACGAAAAACTAAATGCAGAAACAGTCCAAGATAATTGGCAATTGAGACGTGAGTGTTTATGTCTAATAATGTTTGTCAGTGGAAATACTCAAAAACAAGCACTTATACTGCTGTCACTGCCTGGATATTTAAAACGCTTGCAGCAAACATTCGGAACGGTGCGAATTTCAAGGAAACACATTTTGATAATGACTTTATTATAATGATGAGCAACTTGGGGGGCCCTTGGCAAAATTAGCAACAAAAAATAAAAATAAAAAAATAAAGCAATTGCTAAAGAATATGCACATGCAGGTCATAATGTTGTTGGCAAAATCTAAATAAGCAAGCAACCTGACCATTTAACATTTTTGCGTTTACGAGTCACATTAATCACACACAATAGAAAACGCACTTAAATGGTAAAAATATTCGAAATCAAGACCAACGTAATAAAATAAATACAAAGAAAAAAAAAAAAGTAAATACACTTACAAAAAATAGTTCTTACAAAAGTGGTTAATCGATTAAATTTATTCGGATAATTTTATTCGAAAAACCGAGTAATCGAATTGATTTTGTGGAGCCATTTTTACTTAAAAGTTAAATTCTTTAAAGTACTTATGAAAACTTTATAAAAATAGGAACGAATTGTGTAACAGTAACTTCGGTTTAAAAACGATATAATAAAAAATGGAAATTTTGAAACCATAACTAAAAAAATCCAAAGCCCATGCCGATAACTTTTTTGTACCTAATAATTAAGTTTAAATTACAAAAATGTGTGATGTCTCCTTGGTCTCGAATAGTTTGAGCACTTTATTACATTACAATAATTCGTTTGCTAATTTACAATAGCGCTGCCTTGATCGATTAGTTTCTTATGACGATTAGTTTATGCCTACTTGAAAGTATAAAAAAGTTTTTTTTTTGTTCCCATCCGAACATATAAGAATTTATTTTAAGTTAAATTAAATTGTGCGTATGAAATGAAATTATTTTATGCATTGAAAATAAAAAATTTCTTTTTGAAATGTAACACTTTGTCTACCTTTACACTATGCCATTTTTGATGCATTTTTTTTTTCAATGCTCCTTTTAAGTTGTAGCAATATTCGTTATTTTAAACAAAATATAACCAACAAAAACATTCCGTTAAAATTTAAGCAATACTTTATTGTTTATCCCTCTTGCCATACCAACAAACAAAACAAAAGTTTCATGCGCGTTTCATGAAAAATTGCATAGTGTAAATGCCGTATTTATTATCAGAGACAACAAGGTTGTATTTTGCACTAATTTTTTGAACAAAAAGTAAAAATTAGATTGTTTTATATATCGTACAGTATTGAAAATTACAATAGAAAAAATAACAAAAAAATAGTTTAAAAAATTTGTTAATTTTTTATTGCTAGTTTTTCAACATGGTGGCCCTTTTTGTTAAGGATAAACTGTACAACTGTGTAAGTACTCAAAAACTTGTTTTGTGGACAATCAGTTTTTTTAGCATGATGAGAGTGTGTTGCCTTGACCTTCTCTAGCAACAGACAAAATAATGTTGAGTCACATTTTCCAAGAAATTATCTGACTGCCACTTTCTGGTGGACTCATATTTAAAAAACGGCAATTCGACTTCATTTTCAGTGAATTTGTGTCATCATCCACAGTTACCGACATTTCATATTAAAATTACGCACTACAAGCTAAAAAAATCTATTAAAACAAACAAAACGGGTTTTCCCTCCAGCGACCGACTTTTCATAATAATTTAACTTGGATTCCACCATTAAGAAATTTTTAATCTTTATTAGAGAAAATTTCTTTAAAAATAACTTTAAAAAAAGTTTAATTAATTTAAAAAACCTTTAAAATACCAAAAGTAGCCGAAAAATTTAAGTTTAATTATAAAATATATTTTTTTTTTCAATTTCCCAAATTTATTTTTTTCACCCAAATCTAATAATCTAAAAAACTTGTGAAAATTTACATTTGAAGAAAAATTAACACCTTCTGATATCATTTATTGCATTTAAAATTAAACAAATATTTCATCAACACTTCGCTATTAAGGGAAGGAAGTTTTATTTTAATTACAAAATCATTAACATGATGATTTTACATTTAAAAATCAAATCAAAATTTACAATAAACAATGGAATGAAGTCAAAATATTAATTAATCTTGTCAACAAGCAACAACAATAAAATTTAAAGACAGATAAAAGAAGAATATCAGCCATGAACAAACAGATGGTTGAATGGCAGACAGAGCAACCGACCACCTAAGAAAATCAATGGTTGACTGACTGTAATCCCCCTCCTGCTTTACATTTGCATACAACTCACGAAATGGTAGTGGGAAGTGAATACGAGCATAAATAAACAAAATTAAACTTAGCAAAACATACAAAAGTATTTTTTTTTATTTTCTCCAAATTTGTTCACACTTTCAAAAACATAAATAAATGAAACAAGAAACAGGAATTTCTGAAAAACATGAGGACTAACAACTTGAATTAAACTATAATTTTTACTACTTAAGGTGTGAAATGAATTCTTGACAGGGGTGCTAAACAACATCTTTGTTTTAATAGAAAAAAAAAAAAAAATGAAAAATTCACAAGAACAAATTTTGTTACTAAAAGTCTTCATTTGAGATTATAAACATTTTAAATTGTTTTTCTTCTGAGGAATTTTTTGAAAAAAAGACTTTTTAATGAAAAATGTTTAAATGGAAAACAATAATAATAATTCTTATAATAATTAATTTTTAAAAGTAAATTTTTCTGCTAATATTTTGGTTTTTGCTTAAATTCAAGTTTTCTAAAAAAAACATCAAGTTTTGCTAAAAAATGTTTGCTGGGTATTCTATTTTTTATGAAAAGCTTTATATTATTTTGTAGCAAATTTGTGTTTTTTATAAAACATGGTTTTTTCTCGAATATCCTTGTTTGGCAAATTATAATTTTTTACTTCATTTATTTATTTATTTTTTTTTTTTTTTTGAGATTTTTAATTTTTGTTGAAATTTCGAAATATTGCAAAATTATGATTTTATCTAAAATGAAAGCATTTTTTCAATTCTGGCACTTCTGGTTAAATTAACCCTATTTTTTTTTTCTTTTTTGTGAAACTGAGTTTTAGTTTCATAGGGAAATTACATAGTTTCGAAATTTTGCTATTGAAAATCAGCAAGATCGGTCCATGCCACGAAGGACAGGACAGCAGGCAAAACACCAGGCTTGGTTCAAATTAGTTTTCTATCATTTGGAATAATAAAGTAACTTAATTCAAATATATGAGGCGATAGAGAGAAAGAAAATAAGAAAAAAAAATTGCGCTCGCCCACATTTTTGGAACTCGGAATTTTTCAAAGAAAGGTCCCATAGTGGGTCATATTCTTAAAGATATCAATATGGACAGTATTTAAAAGCCCTTTTAGAAAATCTTTCAGAAAATACTAAAATTTTTTGAAAATGCTTAACCCATTAGGAGTCGATGACATTTTTATGTATTTTTTTTTTTTTTTTTATTCTTTATCACTTCAATACTTGTTTCTTTTAATTGGAGTTACTTCACTAAACTAGATTTACATACATGGTGAAGGGTATATAAGATTTGACATAGCTGAATATAGCACTCTTACTTTTTTTCACTAAGAAATCTGAAGTTTGGCGGGTTTGTGTTTTTATAAATTTAAAAAGTTTAAAATTTTTTAATTCCTTTTTTTTTGTGGTAAAAATTCATTGGCGGAGATATGCCTGTCTGAAAAATGACTAAGCCATTTTCATAACAAATCTAGTCCAGCAATTTTTTCCATTTTATGAAATGTTTAGTACATGAAATATTTTATTGCTCCCCCTCTAGAAATAAATTTCTAAATTTTTAATAATATCTCATTTAAAGATATAATTTTGTTCTTTGTAAAATTTTTTGTGTATAAAAAAAATCCAATACATAAAATAACAAGTGAAAAGCATAGAAATGAAGAAACCTTTTCTTTTTGTTTGCATCCACAATATTTGTTTATTGATTTTCCTGGTTTAAAATACAACAATTTTAGAACTGGCAGATTGATCTTTTTTATTAAAAAATATTTTTATTCCAAATTGTCTTTCCTAACTGTAAGTTTCCAGCATGATTCATAACGAATTTATCTACAACCAATTTTGTACATAAATCCGCAACAACTATTTAGCAACCAAAAGAATATTTATATTTTTCTTTGGAGTTTATGGTCTCATTCATTACACATGAAACATAAGAATTTTTTAAGGGAATTAAATACTCTCCCTAGTTCCTTTCAGTAAGAATTTCATCAGAAAAAAAGCAATCACCAACTCAATATTAAATTTGGACACTTCTGCTAGAATTTTGTAAAGATATCATGAGTGTTGTTGCTGTTGCAAATTAATATTAAAATTTTGTACAACAAATAATATAAAACAATTAAGGGTGGCTTATAAAAAATTATCTTCAGAAATGACAGAAAAAGTACAAAGCCAACAACAACAACTAAAAGAAAATTTGTTAAAAATGTAGTGAAATCTGTTTTTCGAATCAGTGATTTTAAAGTTATTTTTCTGCATTAACAAAAACTTTATATTCAATACATCAAACTAAAATAAATTTTGAAAAATAAAAATGAATTTGTAACACTCTTTCAATAATTAATTTTCTTTTCATTAATGTCATTCCCAGAAGTATGTTATAACCGATAGATGAACACCATTAACAAAAAAAAAAAAAACATAAGAAACTTGCATAAGTTTTTGAGTTTCGAGTTCTCTCTCTTTATGATTCTTTGATTTTTCTAGGAGTATTTTAGTTGTATTTTTAAACTTCTAGTATTTCAACGCTATTTTATATCTGGTATATTACTTGCTGTGGAGGATGTTTAAAGAATGGTCTGTCCAAAAAATTACCTATATTTTCATTAAGAAAAGAATATAAATAAAAAAAAAAAATTTTACTTTGACTATTTGGGATTTTGGTCTGGTGCAGTTAAAGAAGCATAAGCTTGATTTAATATGGAACATTTTATAAATTCTCATAAAATTCTTTTACAAAACTACAATAAACAAAATAAAGAATTTATGTACAAAATTGTACTTGTTGTTTTTGTATTTACTGTTAGACAATAAATAAATTTTGCTTAAGTAATTAAACTTTATTTAGTGTTGCAAAATGTTTTAAGTCCGTTTGGGTATATTTGATTATAAATGGCCATTTAGTGCAAAGACTAATAGCAGCTGTAATTAAATGTCACTACTTAAAAACAAATACCGTTAAAAAATAACAGATGCAGAACTCCAAAAATTCTAAAAGAAACAAATTAACAAATAATATTATTCTATTCAAGCAAAAAAAAGTTTCAAATTTAACCACGGGAATACTAAAGTCAATTAATTAATTAAAAAAAAAATATCGTGCTATTTTTTATCCCGATTAAATATTTGTGAGAATTTTCCTAAAGAGCTAAGTAAGCGGTAGCCAAATGGCCATCGAGATGTGCTTTCACCCTCAGTAATCAATATCGCTGCTGTAGTCAAAGTAAACACGTTGGCTACAAACCTGGTTGACCAGGGTTCAACCCCTGCGGCAACCAAAAATAAAAAATGTTTTTTCTGTTTAATGGTATAAATACATAATCAGAATTAACATTAAACATGCAGCCTTCTTCGTCGGTACTTCTTCATAGCATATTCGCCGGCGAAGTAAAATAACTAATAAAATGGCTATATTTATCTTTCTCTTTTTACCACCTGTCTTATCTCTCATCTATCCCTTTCCTAAAAGTAGCACGGTTAAGAAAATAACTAAATAGGCATTATTGCCTGAAGGTCTACCTCTCTTTATAAAAAAAAAAACATATCGCTGATTTATCAATTTAATCGGGATCTAAAATAGCACGAAATTCTTTTAAAATTTATTAAAAATTTTTTATTGAAAAACGTTTCTTTTTGTATGCGCAACATATTCATCGGACACATTATTTTTACACCCTTCACCACAGCTGTGCACTGGTGGAAAAAGGGTATATCTATTTCCGACCTTATAAAGTATAAATATTCTTAGGTTTAGTGCATAGCGAAGTCTATTAAGCGATGTCCGCTCGTGTTCGTGTTGAAGTCAACTTACCAAGGTTGTAGCCGAGCTAGAGAAAATTTAAATACGCCAATCGATCAGATATGGTTTCAAAACTTTTGCTATTGAATATCAGCAACTTCTATACCTTTAATTTTTCCATATCATTTGTAACACATTTAGTTTAGTGAAGTAACTCACATAAAAAAATAATAAAATAAAAATGAGGCAATAGAGAATTAAAAAATGAGAAAAAAAAATCAAGTGGAGACATTGGTGCCCCCATATTTTTCGAGTTATGGGCCTCTGAAATTTTCAAAATTTTTAAAATATCTTTATGGGTATCCTTTTTAAGATTTTGAAGAGGTGTTTAAGGAAACATTTAATTTTTTTAAAATTTCTTAACCCATTAAGAGCCAATGACATTTTTATGTAAAATATTATGAAGTACTTGATTTTTTTTTTCTTATTTTTTGATGCTCTGTCACCCCAATATTTGTTTTTTTAATTGGAGTTACTTCACTAAACCAGATTTATATTCGTGGTGAAGGATGTATAAGATTTGGCATAGCCGAATATAGCACTTTTACTTGTTTTTATAATTATTTTTAACTTTTTAGCATTTGGCAACATTGTCTGTTATTAAACTCATTAAAGAAAAACCATTAAACACATTAATTCTCAAGTGTAAAAATCTATTGTCAACCAACCACATAAATGGAAGATATAAGAATAAATTCATAAAAAAAATTTAATAAGTCGCAACCCTATTAATGTGCAAACAGATTAAAATTATTTTTCACAATATTTTTTGTTTAATAACAACAAATATTATGAGGGTTATTACAAGCTTTAACAGCTTTTATTGGCAATTATTGGTCGACCAATAACTTCATAACTATTTACAATGAAAAATATTTGCATTTATGACAAAAACATTCATATGATCACATAGTTACGACAATTTTTATGTTATCATGACTATAAAATTTATTTGTTGTTAAGTACTTTGACTCGAAATTTAATTATTAGAGGCGGCAAGACAAACGATAGACAAAGTATTATTTGTTAAGAAGCGAAAGTTGTTCTTATTTACTGACCGATTATGAAAATAAAATCAGGTGAAGCGATTTTTACCAAGAAAAAATATTTAAAAAAGAGTTTCAGTCAGTCAGTATATTCTACGGCTCTTATAAAAAGCAATAAAATTGTAAAATATTTTAATGAAGAAAGTTTTATTCTTTTACTAATTTAGGCGACAGGTTTCATGAATTACGAATTATCAAAACTTGAAATTCTCATAAATGAGCACTTGCGTGAAAAAAAATATTTTCTCATTTTTTCACTTTTGAATAGAAAGAAAAAAATAAATGAATCATACCTCTGATGAATCAAAAAACCAAAATATATTCTAGCCGCTCACTCATTTATGAAAAGAAGCAACAAAAACTAAACTGTCTTACTGTTCTCTCATGTGCGAGAAGTGAGAGAGCATTTCGGTACTCTGGGCTTGTCCGATTGTGTTGGCTCACAATCGCGAATAAATACAGTCGTGTAATAAAAATGACTGGGCTTAGCTTCCCGCCCCAAGGAAAGTACAGACAGTGAATTCTGCTGGTAAATTAATGCCACGATATTAAAGATGTCCATTTACATCATTTAACGTTAAATAAAAAGAATACTGGCTGCAATTACTTGAGCCGGTTAGCAAAGCTTCATATTAATAACGACCTATTTAACCCATTAAGCGAACATAATGCTAGGGTGAGCCCTTGTATAATTTAAAATTCAAAACTTATTTTAGTTTTGATTTCTAGTGGCAAATTTAGGACACAGCCACTTTTTCACACCTGAAAAAAATGGCTCGTCAGTCTTGAACGTTTTTACAAAATATTTGATTTAATCTTGGTTACGAGTCTAGGACTTCAAGAATTTTCAGGAGCAGTGTATCATGACCGCAAAATTGGTTATCTCAACCATGTAAATTTTTTAAAGATCTGATATTTTTTTTTTGTTTTTCAAAAGAATTAAATTAATTTTATCGCTCATAGTTAACGCTAATTTTAGTAAATCTTTTCGATCCTGTATTTTTAAAAGATAGAAAATTGTCCCACTGTGCAGCGCAAATTTTATTGTTTACGTCTTAATCTTTGCCAGATTTAAGTATCTTTTTAATTATAATATTTTAACGATTTAAATGACAACAAACTACAAACTTGCAAAGTTAACGACTTTTGACACCAAAAAAAAAAAAAACATCCTCAAAACAAATGTCTTAATAAACTCACATTTCGAGCCGTACAAAAAAAATAACTAAAGAAAATCAAGTGCGTATTTTTTGTTGTACTTAAAGTTATTTAGCCGTAAAATTGTTGTTGAAAAAAACGCATAAAGAAGATCATAAAATCGTGTAACTGAAAGACAATTCATAATCTATTTAAATGCAAAATTTTTACTTAAAAAAAAATGAACAATTAAGAGCTAAAACAGCTTTCTCTTTAAAGTGTCTTTTATTTGTGTGTAATTTTTCATTTTATGAATTATAAACGTGGGCCTTAAATGCCAAGTCAATGAGTTTGTTTTATCTGATAATCAGCTAAACAAACGCCATATTTAATATTTCCCATCCACATAAATACTCTTTTAATTGCTGTTTGTTGAGTTATCATCGTGTGTAATTTAGAATTGTTTAAAACATAAAACAATTGAATTTCATGTTTAAATTTGAATTTAGAAAATTGTTATCTCCACTGGCAAACAGTGCGAGTACGCAGGGCATTTGTTGTTTGGTGGTAATGGAGCAGTAATTAGCCCAACCTCTGTTATGGTTGTACGTAATTATATTTACTGATTTCAAAATGTTTTTTTTTTCTTATTTCATTTAATAAGAGTTTGTAGTAAAAGTCATAAATGTTTGTGTAAATACACCAGATAACAGATTATTTAATAGTATTTAATGTTTTCTTTTTTTTTCGGTAGTGGTTTCTCTTTAAAAAAGTTGCCAGATTGTAGGTACAGGAATTTGAGCAATATTTTACAGCTTTCCACTTTTTGTTGTTGTTGTTGTTTTTCTGTTTATATTATTTAGTATTTTACATACAAATAAATAAAATAATAAGTTAATGACTGCACATCATAAAAAAATATTCTCGAAATCCGGAAAGATCTTTCTGGCATGAGAATTCAAGGTAAACAATTTCGGAACTCGAAATCGCTGTGGTTCTGATCACAGTTGAGACTGGCATTCTCTATTCTTTAATAAAACCATAAATATTTTTAAATTTGCTGCATTCTAACATTCTCTTTTCGTCCATAAGGAAAATCATACGAATTTTTAGACAAAAAAAACCAAAATGGAAAAAGAAATAAAAAGGGATTTTAAACGGATCATTTTAAGAAAATAAAAAAAATTTCAATAAAATGAAAATCTTCCACTGAAAATAAAGACAGAGTAAAGAGAAAAAGCGCCACTTAATTCTCTAAACGTTCAAAATTAAATACAAAACAAAAAAAAAAAATTTTTTTTAAGTGATTAAATCATACAAAATGAGAAGTGACGTTCAAAAACACATACCTTCGTTACTTTTCATATTATATATATATTATATATATATTCTAAGTCCTTATAAATAGCAAAGTTGATTGAGCGAAAGAGTTGCTATTAAAGATCAGCAACATCGGTCCATGTTCCTCGAGGCAGCCGGCAAAACACCATGCCTGCCTCTAATTTTTTCATATCATTTGGAACAAAAAAGTAACGCCAATTCAGAAACATATATATAAAGCAATGGAAAATTAAAAAACACGAAAGAAAACATTAGGTGAAAAAATTTGCGCTCGCCTATAGTATCCGCAGGATGGACCTCTGAAATTTTCATAAAAAAATTTGCTTGTCAATATGGTCATTATGGGTATCATTTAAAAGCTTTTGAGGAGATCTTTCAGGATATACTAAAGTTTTTAAAAAATGCTTAACCCATTAAAAGCCGATGATATTTTTATGTACTTAATTTTCTTTTCTTACTTTTAAATTCTTTGTCAGCGGAATATTTGCTTTTTTTGTTGTTATTGGAGTTACTTGACTAAACTAGATTTACATACATGGTGAAGGATATAAAAGATTCGGCATAGCACTTTTACTTTTTTATTATTATTATTTTTATTTTTTAATATACGAGTACTTAATTATTAATTAAATTTTTTATAGTCAGTCATTAACATTCAAAGCCTTGTATTAGGGCCTTTTGGGTCTTTTAAATATTACAAATATTTTATTTACGCTAAACCGATCCAAAACTATAATTAATTTTACTGTAATAAGGGTATCAAGGGCAAAAAATACCTAACTCACAATTACCCACTTAAGGCTCTAAAGAACCCAAGCCTTTGGAAAACTGTAAAAAAGATAAAAATAAAATCTAGATTATAAATAATCGCTAAAACTTGAAAAAATCGTTGAAATAAAAAATGCGACAATGAAGTAGTAAAAATTTTAAAAATATTTGTTTTAGTTATTTGCAATATTTTGTATTTATTTTTAAATAAAATAGAAAAAATTAGTCACAATCAGTATGTGATGGATCGCTTCATCGCATTTTGCAGGTTGTGTATACGCATTGGAAAACTTGTTTAGGGGGACTTAGTCTTCCTCAGAATGCATTAAGTCTCCTATCAATCTTCCTCTAACCACGCTAATTAAGATTAGTGTAATATATAAAATCCAAGAACCCTAAGAAGCGGTCAGATTAGTCAAATATTTGACCGTAAAAGCGTAATCAATATTTTTACAAATGTTTATTCAATCATCCCTAACACGCAACACTACGAATGATGATTTATAATATAATAATCATAATTATCTTACCGTATACATTTCGTAGGATCTAAAATTCCTAAATAAGTATTTAAGAAGGACAAAAATTGTATTCCTTAATATAGTGGTTACGTCTTTTTGGTCAAATATTTGACTAAACTGACCGGAGCTTAAGAAACCTCAAGCTAATGCAAAAAACCCCACAAAAAATTAACAGCAATTTTTATAAAATTAAGCTGCAGAATTAAATACAATCGGTTTGCTAACAAACCTTGGTAATTTCTTTTCCAAGTCTTAAAGATTGAGCTTTCTTGCGATAACACATAATTAAAAATGGTTAAAATTAATAAAATTTTATTACTAATAATAATAGCATCAATCTGGCTAACCTTAGGCACATATTCTATGTAGACAGCTGTAGTCAAATAATAATAAAAAAAAAAATAAAAATAAAAACAATTACTCAAGTGGCATGTTATTTGTGGATGATGTGCCTGCCTATGGCTCTACAGCTTGTTTAGAGTTTTCTACGTCTCCTCTAATTACCACAATTATTTAACAATATAAATTTATTCAATATATATTTTTTTATTACTTGTACCAGAAAATGCCACAAGTAGTTGACTACTGGTTCTTTAATACACAACAACAACAGCAAGGAACAATAATTACAGCAATATCCATGATTTGTGCTGGTTGAAATAAGAAAAAGTCAAGTATTAAAACAATTAAAGGCATGAACAAGACTGTGTTTTCTTATACAACCAACAACAGCCAACCAAACATCCATCCATCCATCCATCCATCATGGCACAAGTACTATTTTACTACTATTAATGCGCTCGTATGTATGTATGTTTGTATGTACATTAAGAGACGCCAAATTCAAGTGGTTTGTTGTCGTTTGTTCAAATTAGGAAACATTAAGCTGATAAAATTATTTACATGAATAATTATTTAATAAATTATTTAATGAAAAAATATGGTAAGGAACATAATTAATGTTTATTTAATTTTATTTACCAACTACATAATTTTACTTAACGTCTTAAGTGTTTTTTGGAGACAAAATATTTATGCTGAAATTTGTAAGACACTTGACAAAAGGATGTGGAAGCGACTACTTAATATCAGGACATACGGATATAAGTAGTAGTATTTTCAAGCACTTTAAAAGTCTTAATTTTAACAAATTAAATATTTAAACGTATAAACAAAGGCTTCAGACAAAAGGCAGATTTAAAAATAAGGACACAGATATGGAGCCACTTATGATACTCTCTGTGAATAGAAATTAAACACAATTAACAAAGTCGATATTTTTATGGTAAAATAGCTACAAAAATTAATATTTAAAGTGAATAACAACAATATTGAACTAAAAAAAGGAGTAATTACACTCAGGAATAACGGCTACTAACCAACTGTGCTACCTTCTTTGGAAAGGGATTCAGTAGAGAAAAAATGATCAAAAAAACTACAGTATAAAAACGCTAGTTTTGCACGTTATGTTTTAGATTTAAAAACAATGATGCAGCGCCTCCAGTATTAAGCAGCTGCTTTAGATCTTTTAAACTGTAACAGCCTATTTTTAATTTTTTCCTGGTCGACAAATTAAAGCTGTAGACTAAAAACAGATCGCTGTGTTATAAAAAAATCCTAATTCACTTTAAATAATTTTCATTATCAAATTATCAGAGGCTGGGACACGAACCCAAATCAACAAACTAGCTACAGCTTGGAAGTCGTTGGCTAAAATCATTTAAGTAACAACAACCTCAAAATATAAAATTTTACGTTAGTTTGGTTTTCAATCAACAGCACTGAAAGAAAAAACGGGTTAACAAAAATTCTCTCACAGCATTCAAAAAACGCAATATATGCAGATCAGAATAATTTCTTGAATGGGAAAAGACGATACCTCAGCCCAAACCTTGAGTGAGTGTTAAAGTATTTAACAATCTTTCAGCCAGCAATCCTAACGTAAAATATTATTTGCGTAGAAGCAGTAGAGTTTTAAAATTATATCTGATAACTGGCTGCACCGAAGGTCCCGACCCATTAAACTTAAAGGCTGGGATGGCCATGACGCAATAGGAAATTTTAACTGAATTTAGACAGTCAAACCAATTTAGTGAGCGGTTAAGGCAGGTGCACATAGAATTCGTCATACGTCAAACTTTGACGTCTTCATCTAAAGTCAAATTATTGACGGATGAGGCTGGCACACTGAGTACTTTGCTGACGGATATTAAATCAAAGTTTGCTATCTATTTTTATTCACTTTTAAATTTAATTTGAATTTGATTCACTTGTTAATTTAATTTAGTTTGTATTTTATTGTTTGCCACCAAAATTGTTTTATTAAAATCACAAAACACAATTGAAGCACAGCAAGAGTTAAAATAAAACAAAGAAGAAGATGCAGTTTATAGTTGTCAAAGTATTCAACATACGACAAAAGTTAAAAGTTGACCCACTTTTGTACTTTGCGTTGACGGACACCTATTGATTGTGACAACGCTCATAAGAAAACATGTATTTTAACTGACTTGTCAGTTGAATTTGTCAAAGTTTAACGTATGACGGATTCTTTGTGCCCCGGCCCAAGGTACATTTATTTTACTAGGTAATAGCGTCTCTACAACAAATACAACATTTGCAAAAACAACATGGCATTTTATTATTGCTTTGTGAGTGGAAATGTCAAAAATACAAAGAGAAAATAAAAGATAATTGCTCTAAAAACAAATGCTCTCTTTGTTCTGCATATGGTTGTTGTTGGTGTTTCTCGAAATTGGTAAACAAAAGTTGTAAAATATAAACAACTTTTGACATGTCCAACTACAAACCAGCTGGGCGGACGACACTACCTAGTAAAATAAATGTACCTTGCTCCGGCCTTAACACTTCAAGTTCCTGCAAAGATGAGATCGAGTTGTGGACCTCAGAATATTTGCTTTGCATTTGCTATAGTTTGAGGTATCACAGAATTGAAAACGGTAGACAATAAGTTTTGATTCCTAAAAATCAAGATAGAAAGCAGAGAGACTTTGCCAGGGATCCATATAGGTCGCACAATTCTATTCCATTTGGAAGTAAATGCTTGAAGAGGAAGTATCAAACAAGATTTTCCATTAAAAGGTTGGTCCTGGACACTAGAATAGATGTACAATAAATTTTATTTAAATAAACTTTGATCTCTTTCAATATTTCAATGTAAAAGGGTTTGATGACAGCAATAAATACTACTTTGCCATTTTCCCCCATAATAAAAAAAATATTTAAAGCAATCGATTGATAAAAAATGAAGAAACTGAAAAAATAATTTGTTTGAAAGGAATCAGATGCCATATAAAGCTTTTAAGTTTAAGGAAATAATTTTTTTAGAGCATAGTGACTTAACCACACATCCAATGTAGATACTAATTGTAGACATTTTTAAAACTCACTTTAGCCAAAGTGTAAAATGTAAATAAGATAGCAAAATTTTTTTGCGAAAATGAATTAAAATTGTTATTTACTTTTCATTTACTAAAAAAAAAGCATAGGATTATTGCTGTAAATAAATTTAAAAAATTGGAGTCCACACTGTGTATTACAACCATCTTCATTTTAACACATTAATCTGTGAATACCCTAAATGTTTTCAACACTTCTTTATGTTTGCATAAACATAATTTATTTTTTTATCTTAATACTCATCTTAACAATGTATGAATGCTTTAGTTTCTTTTTATTTTCCTTTCATTAAACAAGAGTTTAAATATTAACAGTCACACACACGCACGCATACACACACACGTATATTCACTAATTCCCGCTATTAAATTATATTTTAAATATAAACGTGAGTATGTTTTTTTTTAACGATCTTTGACATTTTTGTTAACAATGTTTAACTAAAGAGTCGAGTCAAAAGACACTTAAACTTGGCAACAATTGTTTCATCTTGTTGAGAGCCACATAAACAAACCAATTCGTTGCGGTTTAAAGTCCTATTCAGATAACAAAAAAAAAATTTAATAGGAAAACAAAAATCCCACACACTAATAATAACAATAATAATACAAACGAGATGGAAAAGTAAGACAACAAACAAGTCAGAAAATAGATTAAATATTACATTAACAAAATGTAATTTTATACAACGTACACGCCAGGTTAACTTGCAGGGCATTACAATATTAAATGATCTTTTGTCACTTAAGATGAGCGCCTTGCATTCAAAAGCAAACAAAAACCTTTGTTGCACTAGAGACAGGTAACAAAGAAAGGAAAAAATAAAAGAAACTGTTATTAACTTCTAGGGACAAGGTTAAAAAAATTAGAAACTTTTTTGAAGTTTTAGCTAAAAACTTTTTTCTTTTTTTTTGGCAATATTATTTTTTTCCAAACTTTATACACATTCTAGGACTATTTAGCTTTAAATACTCGAATATATTCAAATATATCTTTATTTTTTATATATAAAGATAAACATATTTATATTATGTCCACCCAAGTATTTTTTGAAAGTAAACGGAAATCAACAGTACGAGAAATAACAAGACCACAAACAAGATCATTAAAGACAACAAATATTTAATGCTGTATCTACAGAATCGTTATATAAAAAACACGAGTATGGGCAATTTAATTGAATTTACGGCCAGCAGCTTAAGAAGTTGTCGTAGAAGCGTGAGCCGTACAACCCATAAGTCAGGCATTTTAATTTGTAATCATGTGCCGCCTTGTTATAAAAACGTAAGTTTTATAGTTTTTCATCGGGGATAAAACGAATCCCCGGTAGTTCCAACACAACGGGACAACATAATAAGATTATGAGAGTCTGTTTGTTTGTAGCAGTTAGCAGTCCCAGACCAACATGTCGAACAACATATAAAACACTGCAAATACAAAACTTACTTGCATTGAAATGTTTACGTATTAAAACACAACGTGGGTAGATTGAAAAGTTGTAAATTTAGTGAAGTCGATTGAGCGATGTCCATCTGTACGTCCGTGTAAAAATTATGTTTGTCAAGGCACTAGATCAGCTGGAGAAAATTTAAATAAGCCAACCGCTCAGACATAGTTTCGAAAATTTTGCTATTGAAGATCAGCAAGATGGGTCCATGCGTTTTAAGGGAGCGGGTTTAATACGCCTGCCTTTAGTTTTTTCATATCATTTGAAACAAATCTAGTTTAGTGAAGTAATTCCAATCAAAAAACAAACAAAAAAAAAAAAACAAGGCGATGGAGAATAAAAATAAAAGAAAAAAACAAGTGAAAAAAATGGCTCGTCCATATTTTCCTTGTTATGGTCCTTTGAACTTTTCGTAAAAAAGTACAATTGTGCGTCATATTTTTTAAAATATCAATTATGGGTATCATTTTAAAGCTTTTGAAAAGGTCTTTTAGAAAACACCAAAAAAATTTTTAAAATGCTTAACCCATTAAGAACCGATAACATTATGAAAAATTATATAAAGAACATTTTTTTATTCTCTTTATTTATTTATTATTTTATTCTCTGGGGTGACAACATTTGTTTTTTTTTTTTGTTTCTTGTTTTTTTTTTTTTTGATTGGAGTTACTTACTCTTCACTAAATTAGATTTACATACGTGGTAAAGGTGATATAAAATTCGGCATTGTCGGATATTCACTCTTCTTTGTTTGCATTATCTTTTAAAGTAAAAGTTTTTAAATTTTTTTCTTTCTTTCTGTGTCTAGAGAAGCCAAAACCACTTACGATTTTTCTCAAATAAATTTTGTGATTTAATAAAAACTTTATAGTACCGAGGAAAACCCAATCGTTAACAGATCTTTTTTACATCAAAATTATATAAAAATCAATTTAAAAATTTTTAAAAAGTTTGAAATTATTTAGGGAAGAAGTTGAGCGGTTTTTTATGAGTTTTTCACAAAGTGTTAACTAAAATTATAAAGCGTTTTTACGGCCCTAAAACCTATTTTTATAAAAAATATTAAAAAAATAAAAATATTAATACAATAATTTCTCGATCCATAACTTTCCGAATTGAACCAATTTTTTGTTAAAAATCAAATATAAAGCAAATTTTTTCTAGGTTAAATATACATTTTCTTACCATTCAATAGAAGTTCGTTTTATGTCATATAAAACCTAAAAAATTAAAATCCCATTTTTGGGAATTTTTAAAACTTTTTTGGGAATTGTGGGATTTACATTTTTCAGTTTCAATATTCTTTTATTTGTTTGTTTAATGCATAGATTTCTATAAAAGTGCAAAAAAAGCTGACAAGAAGTATTATAGAATTAAAATGAAATTTAATTCACGCAAAACTTAACCCACAACATTTCTTCTCCATTTTGAATTAAATTTTTGATTTTTAAAATAAAAAAAGAAGAAATTCTTCACAAACATTGATATATCATATATCAACCTTACCTATTTTAAAACTCAAATTAATGTATCAAAATTATTAACATCTTGTATTTAAATTGTGCAAAATTATTAACGAAATGTGTCTAAAGTAGATTTCCTATTTTATTTTAAATAAAGACTTTTTTTCATTTTTGTGACCAAATTCCTCATTGTGCTGCGTCTAAATAAGAAAATAAAACAACCAACAGAAAGTGAGCCTCGCCCACGAAGGGTCTTGAGCTTATATTCTCTATTCATTTTACAGGTCTGCTGCCTCTTGAAGTTCAAAAGGTCTACACGAGTGAATCACGTCCTGTTGTTTTTAAGTTTTTTTTATACTTGTCATATTATCGCTTATCTAGTGCAGTTTTCAATTGTTTGATAATTGATTTTTTAATAATTAACAATTGACCTGCGTAACTAAACACAACTTGATATTATTCGCCATTCCATTTAGTCCTCTTGATTTTTAATATTAAAATCATTGACGATTGGTTGTTTAATGATCCTTATCTCAGCATTTTTTTCAACATAATTTGATTGTGTCAGGTGCTGGGTCTTTTACATCTTTCATCTTTATTTTGTTTTTGTTTTTTGCAGCCCCCCTCCATTAGTTGCAACTTAACTTGTTTAAAGTGGTAATATTTTGTTCTTGCAACCACATCAACATCAGCAGGATATTTAAGTCATATGCAAATACAATCGTTATACAAGATCACATTATCATTTGGGTATCAAACTAATCTTCTCGAATAAGATATGATCGTCCGAGGCATGTAAATTTTTGTCATATTTGGCGGCATAAAGACAAAATCTATAGAATATTAATGTACGTTAATATTTGTTTAAACAATTTATGTTTATCGATATTAAAGTCAATGATAAGCGCAGTCAAAACGAAAACGAAGTTCTCATCAGTTTCTCATCAAAACCAGCAAAAAAGCGAAAGAAAATGAAAAATATTAAGGAAAGAGAATAAAATAGATTAATAAAAAATCCTGGTAATTGACAAGCTGAAACTGCTTGAGATTGTAATTATTTCAAGCTGTGCTGATTAAATTTTGTTGTTTGTATATCTTTTTTACAAATTCATACTAAAACCTAAAATTATAAATTAAAAACATTGGCGCTTTTATTCACAAATATATATATATATGTGTGTGTGTGTGTGTTTTCTTCTTGTAAGGTTTTGAGCAAAAAAATTTAAATTGAAAGTCATTTTAGGTGGCTTTGCATTAAAATAACAATTTATGGTAAAATATCACTGCGACAAAAACATTTGGTTAATCTTAAATAGTGGACATTTAAGAAAAGACGCACCAGAGCAGCCTTCGTGTTTATTTCTCTAGACTGTAAAATGCAATTTTACAAATTTTATTCTTGTTAATTTTTAAAGTTGCGTTATTCTAATGCTTTTCTTTTTTGTAACTATTTCTTATGTCGCATTAGCTTTTGAAATGCTTGTTTTCGTCACTAATGCTATAATTTACGAGACCTGCACTCATTCATTTAATTTAAAATACAGATTTGCATGCCACATGATATTTTGCAGTTGGCTTTAATTTTCATGTTAAACATTTTTTAACCACAAAAAATACAAAAAATGAAAAGGCTTGCTAATATTTTCAAACCCAACAAACGTTTGGGTAAGATTTTGTTTAATGAGAAACTTACTCAAAAGTGCAAAAATGTTTAAAACGGCAAAATACTTTAAATTTAAACTCAAGTCCAATTTTAAATGTTCCAACGTCTACACATTAAAATTAAATAAATCAAATTTTTCCAAAAAGCAAGAGGAATTACAATAAATAAAAATACTAAAGCAGCCATTATTTACTGAAGCTAATAAAAACCTCTTAAGACCATAAATATGAAAATCAAGTAACCAGAAAACAATTAAATTTCCTTAAAAACTCTATTCAAGATATAAGTTTTTTTTTGGTCATAAATAAACAAAATTATGTATAAAGCAATAGTTTTTTGTAACAAAAACAAAAAAAAAGAACAAGTGCTATATTCTGCTAAGCCGAATCGTATATACCCTTCGCCATATGTGTCAATACAATTTAGTAAAATAATTCCAATTAAAAAAAAAAAATTTGAGTTGACAGAGATTTAAAAAATAAGAAAAAAATTTCATCAGCTCGTAATGGGTTAAGCCTTTTTTTAAATTTAAGTATTTCAAGAAAGATCTCTTCAAATGCTTTTCAGTGATACCCATAATGATATCTTTAAAATTATGGTTCACAATCGTACTTTTTTATGAAAAATTCAGAGGCCCTTAACTCTGAAACTATAGGTGAGAGTAAATTTTTTCACATGATTTTTTCTTATTTTTTAATTCTCTATCGCCTTATATATTTCTTTTTTTTGATTGGAAATACTTCACTAAACTGGATTTGTTCCAAATGATATGGAAAAATTAAAGGCAGGCGTGATATTTTAACTGCTTTCTCAAAGTGCATGGACTGATCTTGCGGATTTTAAATAGCAAAATTTTCGAAACTATTTCTGAATGATTGGCGTATTTATAATTTCTCAGACAAATCTAGTATCATGTGCGAAAAAGAAAAAATAATATTTAGTTTCTGGAGTACATACAAACAAAACTTGGAGAAAACAATTGCTACATCTCACAGCTTGAACAACTTAAATATGCGATTGCATTCACTTTGGGCTCTGTAAACAAGAACTTAGCTATGACCAGCTGTACCAAATATAAAAAAATTTACTTGACTTTTTTAATCACTAACACAAACACACTTAAGTGCATCTTTAGTAAGTGTAAGAAGTAACAATTTAATTTTAAATTTATTATCACATTGAAAATGGAATGACCAGTATGTTCTTCATTAATTTTCTATAATTTTGCTGAACATGTTAAAGTTGCATGCTGCGGCAAGTTTAACGTAAGATTACAAAAACTATTGTTGTATGTAAATTATGAATTTGATTTAAACTAAATACTTTAGATTCGAATTCAAAACCAGTAATTGTAATGTTATTTTAAATGTAATAAATTTATAAATTTATGTGTGTAAAACCAAATTAAAAAATAAACACTCATGTATAAATAGACACACACACACACACATGCAGAGACAAATACCGGTTGCTTATTATCTACATTGATTATTTTTGCTATATTCGATTAAACTGCATGTGCTCAGCGAATTTTAATAATTTTTAAAATAAAAATTATAATTAAAGTCAAAAGTTTTATTATTATTTTTAGCAAAAATTCTAAATTATTGCTCGTATGCGTATAAAACTTTAATTTTACTTGCGATAATTTTTAAAAAATTATTAAATAATTCGCTTTACTTTAAGCAAATATCAAGTTTTTTTTTTGTTTGTTTCAAGATTGAAGTTGCGAAAAGTCTACTTTAATTTTAAAAGAAATAATGCAGGGATGGGTAAATATGTTGAGGGAATTGAAAGGATGGGTCTAACTTGTGGAAGGCATATGACATCGCATAATATTCCACATGCTCAGGACGCATGTCTCGCTCTCTTTGAATTTCGTTTATTTATTTGTTTTATTTTTTTTTTTCTTGGAACAGCACTAAGGGGATGACTCCTACTCAAGCAAGGCCTTGTGGCAGAACTAAAAAATTAGTTTATAGGAAGAAGGATCGAGGGAGTTGCTTATTGACATTCGATTTAAATTTCCTTCATTGAAAGTAACGGAAAAAGGAAGATGATTCCACAAACGAACTGTTCCGCTAAAAAACGATTTCTTTCTATAATGCAAAGAGCAATTAACTGGCCAGTCTACTAAAAATGGATGAGCTCTTAACGAAAAGCCTATTGTGTGTGCTTAAGTAGGCATTAATATGTGACTTGAGCCAAATTTACAAATAATAAATAAAAAGAGTTAAATCATTAAATGTTCAGAGCCGCTCTGTGTAAGAAAAAATGCCCTCAAATAGCTAAAGAAATTACTTGAGTCGTTTTAATATTCTTTAAAAATTATTCAAGTTTAAAATTAATTGATTATTCAAATATAAGTTATTTTATTTTTTGTTTTTTGTTGTTAGTAGCAGGTCTTCGATTATTTGAACGAATCAAGAATTTAAAATATTATTCGAATAATCGAATAAAAAAAATAGATGAAAGAAAATTTCTACAAATCTTTATTATTTTCAAAACGAAAGAAAATAAAACATTTATTAAAGCCACACTTTAATTTAAAAATGTAGGTTTGGGTAAAATTTAAAAAATTTTTATGTTGCGAGATGAAAATATTTTATATTAAAAAATATATAAAATTACTTGATAAAATAAAAAAATTTTTCTGAATAAATAATTTTTTTAATAGACCAATAATTTTTATGCGTAAAAAACACTCACTCCACAAATTCTTTCAATTTCGAAATCAACAAATATTTAGTTGTTTGTAAATTAATACATAAAATTTATTCGATTAAAAACCTTTATTTTTATTTTTATTCCTATTTTGCTTTTGTTATTCCTAGGCGAAAGAATATTGATATAAATTTTTTTCATTTTGAAATCAAATTAATTATTTATTCGAATAAAACTTCGGTTTGTCGATTATTCGAATAATTTTCGCACAACTTTGTTTCGAAAGATTCTACTTTGCGATTGTTTTTTGTAGTAAAATCAGTCATTTTTATTCTTAATTACAATTTTTCGCCAACCGAATAGAAGAATGGTGACATTTTTGTTATTAAAAAAAATATTTCCAAAAAATGGAAACTAATTTTAAAATACAAATTTTCATTTCTTTTATTTGCATTATGTAAATATAAGTAAATAAAAAATAATACTTTTTTAAAACCAAAATTTCCATACGATTGTTATTAGTTTGTCAATTATTCCAGTTTTTTTATGTCTCTCCTTAAACCACAAAACAGCCATCATTTTCAAAGTTAATTTATAATTGGACGGTATGTGGTAAAGTAAAGCAAGTGCTAAAATTCAAACAAAAAGCATGAGAATCATAAAGTATTAACAAAGTAACGACTACAAAAGCAACAACAATTAGATTAATAAAAGCATGCAATCACGCTCTAAATAGACGACAGCAATAACAGCAACAATGTAAATAAATAAAGCAAAAATAGAGGAAAAAGCTTGTTTCAGCAAAAATTTGTGACAAACGAAAAGCAGTCGTAAAAAAAATTACAAAATTAATGAAAATGAAATGTTAAGGCAAGAGAGAAATAAAAACTTTTTGATTAATAAGTTGTAATCATGGCAAAAATACAACAATAAAAGATCTAAAAACTGATATAAACGTTATTATGACAACATGTCAGAATTTATAAAATATAATTAAAAAAAATTGAGGAAATAGCAAACGACAAAAACTTTGATCATTTAATAAAACATTTACACTAAACCCTAAAACAATGTGAATGAAGCCTTGACTTTAACATAAAATATTATTTAAAGACCTTTGAAAGAATTCTTTTTAAATGGGCAGCGAAAAAAAGGCATTATGAATGACTCCAGAGTTACAGAAATATTCTCTTTAATGCCTCCGTGCTGACAAAAATTTTAGCGACAAAATGTTGCAGGAACGTTCTAACGTTCGGTCATGCAGGAACCTCATATTTTCGTCATTAGAGTTTCTTGTCTTTTTATGGCTTTTTACCAGGTTTTTATGGATAAAATAAATTATTATTTTAATTTTTTTGTAAAAGATTCCAAAACCTTTTCCTATTTCTATCATCCATGTTCTGACAAACGTGTTTTGCTTAAAACTTTTGAATACGTCTTGAAGTGAAAAAGTAGGGGTCTGTTAATCAAGATCTCTGGAAATCTGGCGACTTCAAGCTGCAAGTATGAATTAAAATGAACTGATAAAACTTGTTAAAATTAAGCTTTAAAACAAAAATCCTCAAGAACATGCTTAACCACGTTTACCGCTTTGAGCTTGTGTCAGAACATGGATTAATATCTCACTATTTTAGGAAGAAAAGAATGAATGGCCCCTATTATAAATTTTTGTAAAAATAATGGAAACAGAACGTTATATGTGCTGAAGACAGTGCGAATCAAATGGCACGAAGACCACAACACTTCTGCAATATACAACAAATAGTTTAGGTTACTGCACTATTCAACGCATAGTACACACTGACCTCGTTTAAAAAATCGAGTCTTTCTCCCACACGTTCTCTCCCCTTGCAGTTGTATGCCAACATTCATTTAATAATGATTTTAGAGATAACACGATTTGAAAGTAATTTTCTTTTATTAATGTTTTTCTTTTTTAATCCAAAATATAATGTGAATTAAAAAATAAATAAATAAATACAGTACAAGCTGATCAGAAGCAGAACAAAAAAAACGATGCAGGTGCCTGCTACCAAGATAGAATAAAAGTGGAAATATGAATGAAAATATTTTAAGGAGAATGTAATTTTCAAATTTTCTATTAGTACGTAGAACAGCACACACATATTAAACTTAGAGAACCCATCCAGATGTTCTTAACCAGAAAAAGCTGGGGTTTTACAATCCAAACTTAAAACAAAACAAAAATTAAATAAATTATTAAAAAAAAAATATTAATTTAATTTGATATACCCGTGGCTTAATTTAATTTAATAATTTGCGAGTGCCTGCGCGTTAAACGAAGATAAATTGTCGTAGTGTTGTTGTGATATTTTTTTGCCTTTACTTTATTGTTTGGAAAAAAATCTTTAGTTTATTTAAAGTATTTGTGAGAAGCTTTTTGATATGACTTTAATAAAGGATGGAAATTATTCTGAGCAATAATATTGAAAGCAAAACATTAGCAGAGCACACCTTTGCAGACAGCACAATTAAATGGTACACGAATGGATCCAAAATGTTAAAAAGATGAGGTTCGGAAATAGTAGAACCGAGAATGTACTACTATGAGCTTATGAAAACAAGACACACCATCTTTTAAGTGGAATTTTGTGCTACTGAATGATTTAAAATCATCTCTAAGGGTCAAGACGCCATTAAGGAACTTGGCCTTGGAATGCCGAAGGGTGACTCTCTACTGAGTTACTGGATACGCTGCGGTGGAAGGCAATAAAAAGGTAAATAGTTTGGATAGAAGGGAGCAAGAGCACTTAAAGTTGAGTTGAACCCTTTTTGAAAATCAGAGAAGAAATCTGAAGGGAGATTAAACACAGCAGGAATCGTCAGTGCCTCAGAATTTGTCTGTGATTTGTATAACCACAATCGCTTTAAAACTCACATGCCTCTAAGTAAAGTTAATCTATGAATATATTGTCTTCCTCACAGGCCACTTTAGACTACCGAAGCACCTCAGCAGGTTGGATATTAAGAGCAATAGCCAATTATTAGGAAAAAGAAACTCCAGAGCATTTTTGAAAGAATTAAAAAATTTTGTGTCACACAAGTTGTATATCAGCTGAGCAAGCATGCCCTGGGAAATGGGGACATGCTAACACTAGAACCAACTACAATTGTTCGTAGTATCATATTTCTGACCTCGTTTTTCTATTCTATTTTGCGTCAAATAACTTTTTTCGAATGAACTCAAATGTTCATCTGATCTCTGAGCCACATATCATGATCATGCTAAAGAACCCAATCAAAAATAATTTGAGTGGGTCGATTAAGCCAAATTTCGATAATTTTACTTAGTTATCAGAGGTTTAGCATACTGCACCACCTGCCACTTACATAGAACACTTTTATTCGCCATCAACGTTTCGGAACCTCTGCCTTTAAACCTGTTAATAAAAATTAACAAACTAAAACAACAACAACAACAAACATATTAAACTATTGAATAACCGAGAACATTATTGTTGCATAGAAACCTTTTTTAATCTAAACTAAAGCCAACCAACACTGCAATACAGGTATTAATGCGATCAGTTTAGATCGTTCGTCATTTGCCACCGCATTCACTTACCTTCTTTTACACCTTAAAAGATACAAGATCAAAGTCTAATGTGCCGACCTAATAATATTAATTAAATTGATCTTTGGGTGTGTGTATAGTTCAAACAGCAAACACACACACACACACTCACAAACAGCCACAGACACCTAAATATGCAACAGAAAAATATTTGAAAATAAAATGAAAAAAAAAACGTACAAAGCAGACGTTAAAACGTTAGTGTTCATTTTTTCTAAAAATAAAATGATTTAATTCTAAATATTTATATGATCCCACGCCACGGCAACCTCAACAGCGATTGTGATGAAAAATTTTAATAAGATTTTTATTGCCAAGACAATTGAATATTGAAAATGCCACTGTTTTGTGTTTTCAGAAAAATACATTAAAAATTTTGTAACAAATAAAAATAATTCGTTAAATTCTCATTATAGCAGAAAGAAACTTTTGTGATATTCTTTACTCGTTTAAATACTTTTATACGCTGCAGTGAATCATTTAAAAGCATTTAATTAGATTTGATTTCATTTTAATAAGCGCGGTGTGCTGTGAGATAATGTGTACGGTGATTATGAGGAGCTTCTTATAAAAACCCAACAACAATACACTACAATAAGAGATCAAAAGAAATAGTTCCGATTAATCTCGTTTATTTCAACTTCGAGATT
Organism: Cistogaster globosa; assembly: GCA_937654795.1. Lineage (NCBI taxonomy): Eukaryota > Metazoa > Arthropoda > Insecta > Diptera > Tachinidae > Cistogaster > Cistogaster globosa. The sequence continues at coordinate 7,166,917 of OW569403.1, forward strand.
TAGAGAGACAGATAGAGGTAAAACCAAGTCAGTAGAAGTTGTTGTAATAAACTCAACTTATTATTAAACGTGTTTTAAGTAGCGGCTTCGTGTTATTATCTCTTAAAGTCAATCAAAATTACAATGTGATGGTTTAAGTAGTAGAAATTTTATTAAAATAATTTTATAAATAATTAAACAAAAGAGAGAGTTTGTTATTTTGAAATGAGAAAAGTGGATTTCTTAACAAAAGAGCTTTTTTTTTGCCTTTAACTCTGAAACTGTTGAACTTTTGAAATCAGAAAAGAATACAGACAACTAGACTGAAGGCATTTTAGCCAAGACAGCTGTTCAAACCTCTTAGAATCTCAATTAAAAAAACCAATTGCTGTGTTGCCGCGGTAGATAAATTGGTAAAGAAGTTTAAATATTTGATCTGCAAATGGAATAGTTAAGTAGTATACACCCTTAACCAACGAAATCATAAACCAAGCCAACTCCTAGAAAGGAAAATAACAATATAAAACCGAGTTCACACACGTCAATTTTTCTTGGAGCGATTCTAAATTTTATTGATGAGAAAAAGAGAAATAACAAGATTTTGTACTCCTTTCTCTTTCACAAAATTCAGAATTGTTGCAAGAAAAACTGACGTGTATGTGAACTCGGTAGAACAGTGTGTACGCTGACCTGGTTGCTAAAACAGCAGATCGTGAGTTAGAGTTTCGAAGTAGCAGGAGTAGCTTGTGTGGCTGTACAGATTTTAGGGACATATTTGCTAAACAAAACTTCAAATAGTCTGAGTTTTGTCGCCGTCACAGATTGTGGTGTTGAGGGTCAAAACTTCTGTTTAAAAAGCATGATATCAGAAGTACAAACCCCAAGTCACAGATTTAGAAACACACGGCTAGAAGCAGAAGACTAAATATTTTCATGCTGATATTTACGCTCAAGGCAAGTCCTTTGTTTAATAAAAAAAAGCTTCAAAATACTTTACGTTTCAATATAGATTTTGCAAGTTTGCTCGGACTTAAAAATGCTTCTATGCATTTCGTTCATTGGCCTGTGAAAAACCTCTACATCTTTTCAGCGAAAAACAGCATTTCCCACATTTAATTTAATACGAAAAATTTTCAGTTTCAGATAATTTTCTTACAATTTTCTACTCATAATAATACAAAATACTCAATTAGCATCACCTAGGGGGACACCCTTTAATTTATAATTTTAAATATTTACACTTGTTGTCCGCTAAAATGGACATTAAAGTTCATATTCTGGGTAATTTTTAAGAAATAGAGCCATTTAAGTAAAATTTCTTCAACTATGGGGGCACCCTTTAATTTCCAAATGTATACTTAATATAGCAACCAGAAGCTTATATTCGGTGTTTAGCTATAACAGTGGAATAAATAGAACCATATTATTTAAATAATGTCACCCAAGGGCGCACCCTTTAATATTTATGTTAATTTTTTTTTAATAACTTTTTGTTATTGGGATCTACTGTAAGACCAACTTTGTATCCGTTACGTTCAATAGACATGTAAAAATCATGTGTGTTTTATGGGGATACCCTTTAAATTTTACATTAAAGAACTTTTTGTAGGCATCGCCTTTCAAATAAAAAAAATTTCAAACTCGATTCAGAAATGATAAAATTCTGCAGGCGAAAATATAAAATAAAATAAAAATACAAACGAATTTAAAAATTTGTTCTTTTTAAAACTAATTTATTGTCACAGACATAAGTGTTTTACTTGTTTAAAAATAATTTATTATTATAGATTTCAAAGTGAATATGATCTTTAAGATCTCTTTAAACGATATACATTTTACAAAAAAATTCAAAAATATTTAAAAATAAAGGTCATACCATTCCAGCGATCCTTAAGAACGACAAAAGACATAAAAAGGAAGTCTCACAATGTGGCTGCCGTAAAAGCGGCAAAAATGTTTTTCTTTTTTTTCAAGATTTCTAAAAGCTTTTGTCCATTGTTGCAACAACAATACAAAACGAAAATTGCAACGCTTTGTAATTTTTATGACATTTCTACTTGTATCCTACAAAAGACTTAAATATTCGGTTCAATACTGTTGTTAAGCATGCTTAACGCGCTTTAACTAACTACCATTCATTCATTGATTCATTCTTGTACAGGCGTCAGCATGCATCAACAATGCAAAAAAGATAATACAGAGTTGGCATAGAATGGAATGTTGAATAATGAAATTGCAAAATATTTTCATTTTAAAAAAGCCCATAATGCAACAGATTGTTGTTTTGTCAAAATGCAACAAAGTATTTTCAATAAAAATTTCATTTAGATCTAATGGAACTATTCAATTTTTATTCAAGTGGTGATTATGAAATGACGTAATGTATTTATTCCAGCTGTAAAATATTTATATTTATTAGGGATAGAAAGCGGATACACAAGATCCTTGTTTGTTTGGCATTCTAATGACATTTAAGCTCCTTAATTAATAAACCACTCTTTACGTCATGACAGTTTTAATATTTTAAAAATTTCATCAAAAGTCGTAACTAGAGCCTTCATGACGTAAAGGAAGTTTTTTCTATGTTCACGGCTAAACGGCTAAAGCGATTGCAATGAAGTTTGAAATGTACAGAGATTCTTAGAACTAGAAGCTCTGATAGGCTTTGTGAGCTCTTATGGTTCGGTCTAGAGGGAAGTAAAGGAAGGAAAAACTCCCCTTTTAATGCGGATCAGAGTTTTTAAATCAATTTGAAGTGCAGCTAAATCCAAAATTTTAAGGTGGATAATGCTACGTGTGATTTCCAAGTCCAGACCGAGTGGAAAGATTTCAAAACCCTTACCGAGTGGGAAAAGAAGGTGAAAAGAGGGGCAATTGAACTGATTTTTCGACATTTTATACATCTATAGATCGTTATTTAGAGAACGTAATATTCCGACTCTCTTTTAAAATTTATAACCAGAGAGGGAGAATGGTTTTTATTTAAATTTAAAACAAATTATCTCGAAACTGGAATATGAAAGTGGAAGAAATTTAGTTGATTTTTTAAGTGCTACTGTATTCTTGCATGTTTAATCCTAATTTGATCATTAGATTTCAATTAAAATTTTTTTATTTACTCTTAGTCCGAGACTTGCTAGATTAAATCCGATAGGTGGCGCTGTTGTTTATATCTAAAACAAATTTTACATCTTCGAAATTACTCTTTCGATTTTAAAAATTACTTTTGCTGTGTTTCGATAGCAGCTGAGGGATGGACAAATGCTGTAAAGGGTCATAAATTCCACCAGTGGAAAATAAAATTTGTTTTACAAGAAAAAGATTCTACATCAGTAGATTATAGTTACTTAAAAATCAAAACACTTGATTAAAATATTGCCTTCGATATTTGGATTAATATATCATTCCTACTACCGACATTCGGTTCAAGGCAGCCTGTTGTAATGCAACTCTACATTGCATCTACGCTTTCTCTGTGATTTGAATGTAAAAACATGTGATCGCCGATTCTTTAAAAGCCTTAGAAAAAGCAGAAGCTCCTAGAGTACCTGACATTAACAAAAATCTTTCACTTGCTTAAGAATGATAAGTATTACCTTATATGGTCCCAAGGACGAGCTAACAGAATGTTCAATGGCAATCTTTTGAGTATTTTAAAACTCAATAGAAATCTTAATTAAAGGTTTGATCACATTAACGAAATTTATGCTTTTTGTCTAACTGCGTTAACGCTTTTAAATATTCACATAATTCATAATGAGCACCTTTTCCAAAAAAGAAACAAAAACGAACACACCTAAAACACAAAAAAGGGACAGACATGTCATTTTTAAAAATAAAAAGGACATATTTAGCATTTGTAAGTCCTATGAGCTAAATAAATGAAAAGACTCAATTAGTTTTAGAAATATAAGATAATACAACACACACATGTATATGTATGTATGTATGTACATAACTTCCATACATTTTACATGATTTCACTCATGTAAAATGTATGAAAATACAAATATAAAAGAAAAGTTTTTACAAAAGGAACGCTTTAACCAAACAAGGTTTTCTTCATTAAAAATAAATTATATTTAAACAAACTCCATTAACGTCATTTATTCTATTCTATTCTATTTTATTCTATTCTATTCTATTCTATTCTATTCTATTCTATTCTATTCTATTCTATTCTATTCTATTCTATTCTATTCTGTTCCATTCTATTCTATTTGCTCTTTTCTATTTTGTTAAATAGAATGGAATAATGTTGCATGTAAAACAACTTCCCGTCTTTCTCCGTTGTATCATCACTGACATCGTTTCGGTCATTGTAAAACAGCATGAATAAACAGTGTTGTCAACAGATGAATGACAAAATATATTGCGGGTGCTTGGCTTTTTCTCTCTCTGTTTTTTTTATTTTTGCATAATTACAATTAGTTATGCTGATGATGACATTCGGCTTGATGATGCCAGTTTGGCTGCTTCCAGCAAAATCACATCAATTTTTAGAATGGATTAAATACTTCCCAAATAAAACATTTTTAATGTCTATTTTGATTAATATTTTAGAAGCCCTCATGATGGATAATAATAGTACTAAGATATCGGAATGTCATAATATATTAAAATTGAGTTAAAGTGCGATTCTATAAGAACTGTGATGGCCTTTTGGTATGTCGCAGTGTATTATTCCTTTTATAGTTCTTTCATTGTTTAACTTTATTGCTAAGAAATTAGGAAGGGTTTTCTTGAAAGCAGAAATTCTTAATCACTTATCGAAAGAATTGAAATATAAATTAAAGTTCCTTAGAGATTCCATTCTTCAGTTGTGGAATTATTGTCTGTTACTTTCAATAAACTCAAATTCCTTTCAAGAACTAGAATAAAAGACAAAAAAGACAATCTCTTCTTTGATAAATGAAACTATTCTTTTAGTTAAACAAAGCAAAAAGATAAAGCAACTTTATTCCGTAAAAAACAAATTAATACTCGTGCTTTTACTACTCGGCTCTACGTTGCCCTCTTGTGCATTTATTTGCAAGTGTTTAAAATTAAAGGATGTTTAAGTACATTTTGTTGCATGATGCCTGGCTATTTAATCTGCTTGTCTGCCTCACTTTATTATATGCGTTTGAATGTCTATAAAAAGATGTGTGGCAAAATGTATGGAGCCGCCATAAGAATACAAACAAAAAAAAAAAAAAAAGGAAAAGAATTTCAAAAAAACACCAAACTACAAACTTAATGTTGTTTGTCTATATTTAAAGCTTCGATGGTGAGCGCCATCTCGTTTAATCTACCTTTTAAGAGGCGTGGCTATAGTATTTTATATGCGATGATCAAAGGATACCGACACTTTGTTCCCAAGCCGCATATACGGCTGCAATGCTTTAATGTTTCTACATGTTAAGAGATCCTTCTACCGACGCTGATCATCACGATGATGCAGAAAATGACGATGATGCTTTTTAGAAATGAAGATGAATATATTCTTAATTATAATGATCATTAAGATATGGTTGCTTTAAAAATAAATTCCCTTTGCCACTAACAATGTGAGGTGTTCCTTTTAAGTGTGAATAAGTTTGAGACTTAAAAAACCACGCCAAACCAAACCAAACCAAATGCCCTTAACGAAAATTAAAAAAGTCGTCTTGACTCACATGTTTTTATATGTCTTTTTAAAATATAAAAATCTCGCATTGTTGGGTTTTGCGCTTTGCAAAGCACAATGGGAAGGAATACAAAATATTTTAGTAATTCTCTTCAGCGAGTTTATATAAACCTTCATTGCTAAAACAGTCTTTTAGGTGATTATAACTTTAAAAATTTTACTGCTTCTTTAAAGTCAAATAAATAAAATAAAGGGAGGCACATTAAAAATAAGAAATTAAGTAGAATTTACAAGCCTGTTCAACCCTTCGGGAGATATATTTCCAACCGATATTATAAAAATTCGAGGCCGCGTTGAGAAAGCACAATTGCTTACGGCTTGTAGCTTAAAAGTCTCCCTAAGCTTCTCTTAATCTCAAGCAAATACCGTCTTTATATCCCAATAAAAATTTAGACAGAAAAAATTCTTATCTTTCAGTTTGTGGTGACTTTTTTGTTAACATTTTCTTTTTGTAATGATTTTAGCCAAACTGAAAATTTTTATGCAAAAATCCAATTTTTCGTAATGAGGATTTTTAGCAAATCTTTGATATTTTTGATGAATTTTAAATTTGGAATTTTTTCGGGATTTTTTTTTTTTTTTTTTTTTTTTTTGAAAAAACTCAATTTTTTCGTAATTAAGATTTTACGAAAATCTTTGATATTTTTAATGAATTTTAAATTTTTTTTCAAGATATCGATATTTTGGTAAAAAAAAAATATTACAAAGAGAAAAATAGCAAGATTATTGTTGGACTATTTTATAATAAATTAATTTTATTTGAACAGGTTTGTGAAAGGACTTCTAAAGAAGTCGGATGGTCTCAGAGTTAATTTACAATGTTCAATTTTCTTTAGAAACAAAGTATCACAAAAAGGGAAATCTAATTATTATTTTAATTATCTCGAATATATATAATTAATTAAAAATAAATACAAAACTTTCAAATTAAATAATTAATTGTATTAAATATATTTTAAATCAAATCTTCCGTTTTGAATTTTCTAATTAAATAAATATTTAAATCAATTAAAAATTTAATCAAATATATATCTGAAAACAAACAAAACTTTAATAGCTGTCCAGACCGTAATATCCAAAAAACACCTAAAGCAAATTAAAACAAGAATAAAGAACGACATTTTCTTAACAAAAACAAAATTAATAAAAATAATAATTTTTAAAATTGTTAATTTAAATATTTAACATTTCAAACAATGTTTGTTTGTTACAATGTTATGAATTTTTCTTAAAATTAAATACCAGTCCCATGGTGAATTAATTTTTGCAAATCTTGAGCAAAACGAAACTCTAACTCATCCATCTACAAATCGACTTGTTAACTAAAATCCAGTGTAAAAATACTGTTTTATTCTTTTCTTTCTATTCAATCAACATTGATCTTTTCATGCCTTGAAATATTTTACAATCATCCATAAACATCATAATAATGATCAACTATAACAACAACAACGACAACATGTTGTTTAATATTGATAGTTGCCTTAAAGGTTGATATCGTTCGTCCACGTCCTCGTCAATGTCATTATTTGTGTTGTGCTGTTGTGTGGCATGACACTGCAACCAACAAGAACAACAAGCACAACAGCAACACTTGAGGCAATTGATTTAAAAAACATCATAAAATTAACTTAATTATCTTTTGTTAAAGAACAAACAAAACAAAAACTAAAATAAAATAAAATTAAAAAAAAAGTATGTTGATTTGTTCTTATTACACAATTTAATTGTCGGACTTCAACAAACAATTGTTGCCGCATTTATTGTACAAAAATACAAAGTGAAAATATTTTTTTTTCTTTTTTGTTTTTTTTTTTTTTTGTTATTTAATTCAAACCTGCTTTTTCCTTGTTTCTTGTGTTTTTATTATTTCTTTCAATTTTCCTTATTATAAAACCCTTAAGCTTTAATTTTAGTTTAATAACGTTTGATTAAAATTTTTTTTTTTGATTATACACACTGCAACCGAACACATTTATTCAGCCCTCCATTTATATTTATTTAATTCATGTGAATGTCTTCTGTTTATCCATTCATTTATTCATTCACTCATTCACTTACTCGTTCATTGCATTATGATGTTTTTCAAAATGCTTAAAGCTGTATTGCTTATTCGTAGCTGACATGAATGCGCATGTTTCCAACACTAAATTTATCCAGCCTGAGGTCAAACCTTCTCATCTTTTTAGTGACAACACTTGTTATTATATTTCCTAAATTTCAATTCCATTTGCATTAACATTAAATTAACTTTGCCGTTTGGCCGGTTAGTCAGTCAGTCGATCAAACAATTGACTTTGTTTTCTTAGCGACGACCCTCTTGGTATTTTAAAAGGTGAATTTGTTTTTTTATTATAATCTTGATAACGTTTATCGTTATTATTGCTATATTTTGACTAAGGCAGCCAAATACCGGTATGACACACTCGTAGAGATGTGTTGCCCATTAACTTGTTGAACAAATTTTATATGTGGCAGCAGCAACATGAAATTTACATGGTTTACAAGTTGTTTTATCTTGTTAACTGTCACCTTTAAGCATCAATTAAATATTTATTAACACAATCCTTTTCGCCGCAAGTAGTTGTAATATGGCAACATTAAATACACTTAAAGAAATTTAGGGTGAGATTTGAGGGATTTTACAATTCCTTATGGGCTTTTTCTCGATACGTATAAAAAATTTGTTTAACAAAAATGAATTAATTCAAATTTCATAATTTGGAGGAAACTTTGAACATTCCAGGATGTCGCTGGATTAGAATTATTTGAATTATTTGAAGAGCTCGTACGTGCATTGCTTATGTGGAATGAACTTCAGTAAAACAAAATGAGAATTATTAAACACTATTGAAACTAACAATTTAGAGAAACTTAGTTTACTTTTATTGTCTATGATTAAGTTAAGATAGAACAACTCGCTCTCGTTTATAAATTAAAACCAGCTTCATTGCTTAAGTTCTTTCATCACTTCTTAATGTTTGCATTTTTCTCCATGTAGAAGTCTACTGTAACTCACCTCTACCCGCTTATCAAGTGTTAAATATCAGTTTTAAAACATGATTGTTAATAACCGTTTTTTCAGATGTTTTCTTTTTATAACAAAAGGACGGCAAGAAGAAGTGCCAAAAAAACATAACAGTTAATAGCTGACACAAAAGACTGTAAATTATTTGAATAATGTGCCACCAACCAACCAACAAAAAACTTGACAAGACAATGGAACGCAAGCAAGGCAATGACTGCACTGCTTAAGCTCATCAAAACCAAAAGAAATGATAAATTAAATGTGAATAAAACTCTGAGAAGTAAATGGAAAGATGGATGGATGGATGGCTGAGCATTTTAGCAAAAAAAAAAAAAAAAAAAATAATCAGCCGCAATAAAAACTAAAACCATAAATATATTTATGATAAACAACAGCACAAACAGTAATAAATTCAAAAACACTTATTTAAAAAACAGAAGAAAAAAGGATGTGTGTGAGATATACGGAAATGTTGCTACGAACACCTTTATTTTTCCGAGCAAATTTTAAATGATGTTTTGCATCTTCCTTTATTTCAAATTAATGAACATAAAACACATTAACAGGATCTACAGCATCTAGAACAGTGTCTTTTAAGATCTTTAAAACAAAATTAAAGGCAGCATATAGTCATCAAATGCACGCATGCCTGTCAATGTCCGTTGCTTAAATTGTGAATAATAAATTAATATGAAACGCTTAGTCTTATACCTTTCAAGACATTTATGAGTTTCTAAAACATAAAAATATTTTTGGCTTTAATTCCATCAAATATTCATTGCTTTTTAAAAAACAAAACCCCCCACCCAAAAAAAGCAAAAAAAAAAAAAAACAGAAGTCAACACTGATGGTTGGTGGTCTACTTCAAACTTAAATAAATGTTCCAGCAGAGAATGTCGATGTCGATGTCGATGACGATGATCTTCATTTTTATTATTGTCGGTCAAATACTTTAATTTATAACCTTCTAATTAAAATTTAAGCGACAAAACAACAACATCAATAACAAGCGACACCAGCCTGAAAAACCGAAAAACAAAACAAAGCAAAAAGCAGCTTAGAAATTAAGGATTCCATTCAGAAATTATACTTCAAAAGATCATATTTAAAACGAAACTTATAAAGTTTATAATTTCTGCCTCATTTGCTTATTGATATGCGGCCGCGTTTTTATTTGTGTGTTATGCGGTTAACTGCGTTTAATAAGCGGAAAAATGAAAGGAAAGATTCCCAATAAGAAATACACAATTTAACGAATGTGAAGGATTTTAATATTTCTACAAAGTCAAATGCCAAAAAAAAATCAGGGCAGGGGCCAAACTATGGCGTACGATCTCGAAAGAAATCTCAAGTTAAATTCTATTGAAATTTCGATATCGAATGCCGTTATTTGGCCCCAGTTTAAAACAAAAGCAGGAAAGCAAGACAAAGACAAGACCAGAACAGAAACAAAACCAAGACAAGACTAAGTCAAGCAAATGCAAGACCAAAACTTAATCTCAGCAAAGACCAAACTGACATCATTAAGAACAAGACTTGACAAAAACCAAAGTAGAAATAGATCGGAAAAAAATGGTAACAGCAAGACGGGAGAAAGACAAGACTAGAGCAAGTCCAGACAAGAAAAACATAAGAACAAAAGATCAGAATAGCAAGAAGAATTAAAGGCCTATGACAACCCAAAAAAAAAACAGAACCCTGATAGGACAAGGTAAGTATCCAATACATAAAACCAATAACACGTACACAAAACCAAAACAACAACTAAGAGGGCAACTCTATCGTAAAATGAGACAAAACCAAAACTGAGCCCCGTACTAGATTAAAGCAATGCCAAAATAAAACCAAGAAAAAAAAATAAAATTAATATCAAGACAAAATCCGGACATATTGAGAAAAGTCAAAACAAGATTGAGACAAAACCGTAGCGAGTCTAAAAAAAGAACAATAGAATAGATTAAAAATCAAAAGACTTAGATAGTTAGTTAGAAGTGGCACCTCTCACGACGAAGCTCACTTGAGCACAATTGTATGGCCCGTTGTGATACCACAAGGAAGGTGGCTCGACTCTTCCTACCCAATTGAGAACCATCAAGATTCCCGGATGAACTTTGCTATGTCCCCTATAGAATGAGATGATAGCTCCGTAAGAGTCCTGAAGAAAGACTTAGATAAGAACAGTACAAGTCTAAATTGAGACTAAGAAAAAATCAAAACGATGTAACGAAAAAACTAAGATGATAAAAAGACAGAGGAAACTTAAAAAAGGACAAGAACAAGTCAGTTACAAGACAAGAACATGCAAACTACACGATGACAACAAGAACGGGACAAAAAAGGAAATGACAAAACAGCAAAGAAGATAAAGCAAGACGAAACCAAGTACCAAGATAAGACCAAAGCAACACAAAGACAAAATCAAGATAACATGAAGATGAGACTTAAACAATACCAAAACTAGTAACACTAACATAAGACTCGACCATACCAAGGCAAGAAAAATAGAAGAAGAATAAAAAGACGTGATAAGAAGTGAAAAAGACTAAAAACAGAGCAAGATAAAAATAAATTATTAAAGAGACGTAAACAAAACAAGACTAAACGCCGGGGCACATAGAATCCGTCATACGTTGTACATTGACAAATTCAACGTAAGTCAAAGTAACGACGGATGAGGTTGGCACAATGAATACTTTGCTAACGGATGTTAAATCAAAGTTTGCTCTCTATTTTTATTCACTTTTAAATTTAATTTGTATTTTATTCACTTGTTAATTTAATTAAATTTGTATTGTATTGTTTGCCACCAAAATTGTTTTATTAAAATCACAAAACACAATTGAAATACAGCAAGAGTTAAAAGAGAACAAAGAAGAAGAAGCAGTTGATAGTTGTCAAAGTATTCAACATACGTCAAAAGTTAAAAGTTGACAAACTTTCGTAATTTGCGTTGACGGACACGTATTGATTGTGACAGCGCTCATAAGAAAATAGGTATTTCAACTGACATGTCAGTTGAATTTGTCAAAGTTTAACGTGTGACGGATTCTATGTGCCCCGGCCTTAAGGCGAACTAATACACGACGAAGAAAAGATCACTACAAATCTCGGAACAAAAACACAACAGTAGCAGAGACATATAAAGACCAAGACAAAATTCAAACCAAGACCGTGTGTAACATAAAATAAGGCAGAAAATAGACCTTCACAGGACCCCAAAACAAAGATAAAATGAAAACCAACCAGAACTAAAATCCAAAGAAGACCTTGATAAGACCAGTACAAGAACGAAACAGGATAATGACAAGCAAATGACAAGACGAACACAAAACCAATTTATAAATACAAACAAGAAAAGATAAGGGCAAGCTGAAACTAAAAGAGGAAGAAAACTAGATTAGAATAACACCAATGTAAAACGCGACTAGAATAAGATAAAGAAAAAGAAACGAATAAAATATAAGCAAAACATGATCAATCTATGATCAGTACAATATTGAAGACCAGGACAAGATCAAGATCAAGCAAGACCAGGGCTAAAAAAATACCACATTCTTATAGAAGCCCACAGTCTAAACCGTCACCGTCACTCAATAGTCAGAGTTCCCTTAGAGATACTATAAGTCTGGCCTAGCTAAGGTTCAGACATAGTGCACTCTGGATAGACAAGTTGGGTACTTGTCGAAGGGCTGACCAGTGCTCTTAAAGAGACTGAAGCCACGGGAATAGGTAGCCCATATAGAGAGCCGCTCATCTCTGTAGCTGGTTATTAGTACCTTTGGGGTACATGGTGGCTCTTGGTAAAAATCAGAGTCCGCAGGAAGGATGCGGTGCCGTGTCTACTGTGTTGTTGCATTTAACAGACGGAGTAGGATAGTCTTCAACCCTCAAGCAAGGGGAATAACATGGTCTTGCAAGCCATGTTTTTGAAGTTGCAACTCTGTTGGCTACGCCTGCAGGAGCCGCTAGTCGACGCTTTAAATTTCAGTCAGTGGTAAGACCAGCATCAGGTTAGGCCATCATAGCAGGTACGGAATTAAATCTTGATCACGCAACAGCCAGAGATAACAAGAACAAGGAAAATTAAGGCTGGCATAATACCATTCTAACATTAAACAAGACGACCGGTAATTTATTCTTCTTCTTGCGCAGTAAATATCATAGTTTTTTTAGCAGTTTTGGCAAATCTCGCTTTAAATTTTATTGTTATGCGCCAAGTGTTCAGGTTTAAACAAAAGCAATTTTTACTCTGAGAATTAGAAAATTTTATTTATTTTGTGTTTGAACTTAAAAGAGCCACGACATTATTCAAGTTATCTTTTCGGTACTTTTTGTCCCCTAAAGTGTTTTTGTGTGAATGTTGCTGGAAAGTAGAACCAGTAATATTCTTTATAGTATTTTCAAGACCTGCTTAATGAAGCAAAGGCTTAAATATCTTAAAATAATATATATAATGATTCAAGTTATATGTGTCCGTTTCAGTGTGAAACCGAAGCATTAATCCAGAGCCAAGAGTCTAAAATTGAAAGCAATATAGTTAAAGTGTCTGTATATATTTCCAATTTTCTTTAATCAATTAATATTTACGCTCAAATTTATAAAATGTTTCGAATTTAGTTTTAAAGTTCAAAATATTAATAATTACGTTTTATAAACCATTCTTAATATTTGTATTTATAAACACACAATAGCAGCTTAGTAGCTAATCCACACTTTAAGCAATTTTACTTTTTAACCTGGCAGCTCCTTAAAAAAAAATTTTTAATTAACAAAAAATGTGTTCTTCTAAATAATAACGGTGCTTTTGTATAAAAGATTTTAAAATTTTAATTTTCTCTTTGCTTTATTGAGTCAATGGAGTTCCCATTTAATCCATATGATTTTTAATACAAGATTCACAAAGTTTGGTTAGAATCCATTGGTGAGCTGTATGACCAGTCCATATGGATATGCTTTCACCACAGAATATATTTCATTTTGTAGTTTTTAATCAAGTACAATTAAGGCAGATTAATATAAAGGAGATTACAAATAATAAATTTTCATTATTTTTTTTTATTATTTTAACGGTAAATAAAATAAAAATTATTTAAATAATAAGTTCTACAATGAGCTGTTTACGTTTTATATACTTTTCACTAATCAAATGAATTTGTTTTTATTAATTCTAATTTTCATAAGAAAAGTTGTAATAAATCCTGCGAAATTTTATATTTTCAGTTTTATGGACTCCTAAAGTATAAACATAATATTTGAAATATTAAAAAAAAAATATCATTAAGTCAAACGTATGGTGCTTCATAGGAATTTCAATAAAATCTCCTTTGATTTTTATATTGTCCCATTTTGTCAGAAATGTAAATGCCGTATGCATTTACACTGTGCAATTTTTCATGAAACAGGCATGAAATTATTGTTTGTTGGTACAGCAAATGGGGTAAGCAAAATGGTATCACTTAAATTATGAAGGGATGTTACTGTCGCTTATTATTATTTTTTTTTTTTTTTTTGTAAAAAGCATATCGCTGCAACCTTATTAGAGAGTTGAAAAAAATGTCTTAAAAATTGCATAGTGTAAGTCTGGACAAAGTGTTTGTGATATCACAAAATATTTATAAGCACTTTGGGGATACGTTATTATGAAAATATGGATTACCGGTGATTTTGTCTAACCCAGAACAACCTTTAATTCTTAAAGAAAATATCTTAATAAAGAAATTAGTTTTTTTTAAGTAAGGCAAAGGCTAAAATAAACAGCTTGTTCTTATTAAAGGTTTACAAAATGTTTAGTAGACTATTAAACGTTTATAAATACTCTTTTGTCTACTTTTGCTTATTAAAAACGTATAAAACGCTTAAAGTACTCTTTTGGATTAGAGTGTTATTACTCAAGAAAGTTTAAATAAAAATAAAATTTAAATTTAAATTTAAAATCACACAATTTTAAAAACTATTAAATTATATGAAACTTAAAGTTATACTTCCTTGCTATTTCCTCTGCTCCACGATTAAAACAAAAATATCCTTAAAACTCATCTGACTAAACCGTTCAGTCAAACCTCAAACTAAATTTGTGGTTAATGTGTTTGAGGTTTCTGTTTTTTTTTTTTTTTTTTTTTTGTTATAAAGTCAATTTAGAATAAATTACGTTGTTCATTTATAAAGAACTACCGCTAAAAACAAAAATAAAAAAAATTAATCTCAGCCACAAAAACTGAAACTTTGTTTTGGTTTTTATTGTCCAGTTTTATTATGACAAAAACAAAACAAAAACAAAAAAGGTTCCATTTAAATCCCAGTTCGTATAAAAAGGATTAAACAAAAGTTAAAATTTAACTTGGCGACTTTAAAAACCCTCCTGCTGGAGGTTTTACTGGGGTTTTTTTTTTTTGCTTTGTTGTTCATGATGATCATTCAACGTTTGCTGCCACTAGCAACAGGATTAAAATTAGTTTTTGATTATGCTTTCGAGCTTCTGGAAAACGCAATTTGTATATGAAACATCATCTTCAGCGTTGATGTGGTTGCCTGCTTTAATTTTTATCATTTTTTTATTTTTAAATTTGCTAATGTCGTTGTTATTGTTGTTGTTGCTATTCGTGCGTTCTAAGGTATTTACGTTTAGTTGCCGCTTTTTATTAAAGCCTTCAGATGTTTTTTTTTTTCGGGAGTCTTCAAAATATTCATTCTTAATACTCAGGTTTCATAAAGTGTTTGCAAATGCCATAAATGAGTGTGTGCGTGAGAACTTAATGTGAGTGTTTGCAAATATGTAAGATTTTGTATTTTAATATTTAAGGAAATCCATGCGGCACCCTCTTTTAAGCGGCAAGTAATTAACCCTTTTAGTAAAAATTTTATTATGCAGCTAAGTTTCGCTTTAGGCTAAGCATTCGGTCACCATATTAATCTTTCTGCACACACATTGGCACACATTTTTAAAACATTATTAATGAAGGTATTTTGAAGGAAATAATTTGTTAATTAAAGTCACAAAGCAAAATGCAAAGCAGTGAACAATGTTAGTCGAAATAAATTTTTAGTGTGACAAAACTGTTTTGGTGGGGGAATTTTTGATGACAAATTATGTTTATTTTTACAGTGTTAATTTAAAAATTGTTGCTGGTAAAATGTTTTTGGATTTTTGCTAAATAATGTTGTAGGCAGTTTGCAATTGTTATTGATGTTTTTGGTAGCAAAATTTTTTAAAAAGCCTTTCTTCTTATGCCAAGTTATTAAGAAGCAAGATATTAAGTTGCGCTATCCCTTGTCAATTTCTTAATGGATTAACCAAATACTCATTGACGTATTCAAATTATTCGAATAATCGGCAAACCGAATTTTTATTCGAATGCATAAAACATTTGATGAAAATGAAAAAATTTATATCAATATTCTTTCGCCTAGAAATGAGTAAAGCAAAATAAGAATAAGAATATAGTTTTTTAATCGAGTTATTTTTGTTTACTAATTTACAATCAACTAAATATTTGACGATTTAGAAATTGAAAGCATTTGTGGAGTGAGGTTTTTTTACGCATAATACTTATTGGACTAATAAAAAAAAATTTTATACTGGAAAAATATTTTAATATCAAATAAATTTATATATAATTTTAATATTAATTCTGTATTTTACACTCGCATCACATTTTTTTTTTTTAATTTTCCAAATCTACATTTTTAAATTATACTGTGGATTTAATAAATATTTTAATACAGATATGTAGAAATTTTCTTTCATCTTTTTTTTTATTCGATTATTCGAATAATATTATAAATTCTATATTCGTTCAAATAATCCAAAGAAAAAATAAATGAAATAACGAATATTAATTTTTAATCGATTAAATTAAAACTCGAATAATTTTCTACGAGTATGAAAACTACTCAAATAGTTTCATCAGCAGGAGAGGGTAAGGTTATTTAAGGTTTTTTTTTTTTTTTGTAAACTCGGCTTAAGTCACATATCTGTGCCTACTTAGGCATATACAACACGCTTTTCATTAAGAGCTCATCCATTTGTAGTGGACTGCCCACTTAATCGCACTTTGCATTATAGAAAGAAATCGTTTTTTAGCCTAACTGTTCTTGTGTGAAATCATAATCCTGCAGAGCTCTTTTCCATTACGTTCTTTGAAAAAATATTTAATCGAATGTCCACAAACACTACTCTCTCTATCCTCCTTCCCATAAACAAATTCCTTAGTTTTGGCAAAAAGCATTGCTTGAGTAGGGGTCATCCCCTAAGTGCTGTTCCAAGAAAAAATTAAAATAAAACAAATACATAAATGCAATTCATATTGAGCGAGATATGCGCCTTGAGCATGTGGAATATTATGCGATGTCATATGCCTTCCATAAGTTAGACCCATCCGTTCTATTCCCTCCACATATTTACCCATCCCTGCAATTGTTTATTTTTAAATTAAAGTTGATTTTTTGCGTCTTCAATATTTAAACAAAAACTTGATATTTGCTTAAAGTAAAGCGAATTATTTAATAATTTTTTAAAAATTATCGCAAGTAAAATTAAAGTTTTATACGCATATGAGCAATAATTTAGAGTTTTAACTAAAAATAATAATAAAACTTTTGACTTTAATTATAATATTTATTTTAAAAGATTATTTAAATTCGCTGAGCACATGCAGTTTAATCGAATATGGCAAAAATAATCGATGTAGATAATAAGCAACCGGTATTTGTCTCTGCATGTGTGTGTGTGTCTATTTATATATGAGTGTTTTTTTTTAATTTGGTTTTACACACATAAAGTTATAAATTTATTATTTAATATAACATTACAATAACTAGTTTTGTATTCGAATCTAAAGTATTTAGTTTAAATCAAATTCAGATTTTTACATACAACAATAGTTTTTGTAATTTTATATTGAACTTGCCGCAGCATGCAACTTTAACATGACCAACGAAATTATAGAAAATTAATGAAAAACATGCTGGTCATTCCATTTTCAATTTGATAATAAATTTCAAATTAAATTGTTACTTCTTACAGTTACTAAAGATGCACTTAAGTGTGTTTGTGTTAGTGATTAAAAAAGGGCAAGTAAATTTTTTTTAATATTTGGTACAGCTGGTCATAGCTAAGTTCTTGTTTACAGAACCCAAAGTGAATGCAATCGCATATATAAGTTGTTCAAGCTGTGATATGTAGCAATTATTTTCTCCAAGTTTTGTTTGTATTCCAGAAATAAATTATTTATTGCATGGAAACTCAACTGCACTTTACACCATTCCGGTGTATTTTCAAAATTTTGAAAGGTTGTTCTACAGTAACTCCATTACTTTTGTGAATTATTGAAGACAAACAGTATAAAACACTCATAATGCACTTCTGTTAAATTATTGCTGGAGTTAGCTTCTCTCTTAAGGGAGAATGAACTTTCCGAAGAAACACATTTTACGAGTTGCTACAAATCCAAAGAATATAACGAATTCGACGTTGATTTTAGAAATACAGCAACACTTTTTTTCTTCTATTTTATGATTTTTTTATTTTTTTAATTTTTTTAATTCTCCTACTGTCAAACATCCAATGTTAAAGACTTGGTACAAGAGTGACTGTCTTTTTTTTTAAATTCTGAATAAAATCGCTCTAATAGATTTATAGACATACGAGTGAACTGCCTTTGCTTCACTACATTTCTTAAGTTTCAAAAGAGACTGGTTTTTTAAACACAGAAAAAAATTTTGCGCCTATTAAAAGTTTTGCTTGATTTAATATTTAAAGTTAACTAATTGTTTAATTGATATAATTATAATTGAAATTGTTTTCCTTTTTAATTAAATAATTAATTGATTTTATTATTTGTTTAATTATAACATTTTTTATTTCTTTTTTAATTAAATTAAAAGTAGAAATGAATCATTTAAAAATTTAATTGAATATCTACATAGAATGAAAATCTTTAATAGATGCAACAAATTTTCTGTGAACTGTTAAAGACCTACTTCACAACATTGTTGCTTTTTATATCAGCCGCTGCTCTTAAGACTATTTTAGTCACACACTAGACCGCATGCAGGAAATCGCAAAAGAGTTATCGGTAACACAAAAATATATTAACATAATTAGCACACTAAAACGATTTACATTAATGTAAAATCTGTTTTGCTGTATTATAGTTACTAAAAAATCAAAACACTTGATTAAAATATTTCCTTCGATATTTGGTTTAATATATCATCCCTTCTACCGATATTTGGTTCAAGGCAGCCAGTTGTAATGCAACTCTACATTGAATTTATGCTTCCCCTGTGATTTAGATGTAAAAATATGTGATCGCCGATCATTTGAAAGCCTTAGCAAAAACAGAAGCTCCTAGAGTACCTGACATCAACAAAAATCTTCCGCTTGCTTAAGAATGATAAGTATTAACTCATATGGTCCCAAGGACGAGCAAAGAGATACTTCAGCGGCAATCTTTTGAGTATCTTTAAACTCAATAGAAATCTTATTTAAAGGTTTGATCACATTGACGAAATTTATGCCTTTGTACTAAAACAGTCCTTAACTTGTCGAAATACGTTAACGCTTTCAAATAATCATAAAATTTATATGGAGCACGTTTTCCAAAAAAGAAACAAAAGCGAACGCACCTTAAACACAAAAAAGGGACAGACAAGTCATTTAAAAAAAAAGGACATATTTAGCATTTGTAAGTCCTATGAGCTAAATAAATGAAAAGACTCAATTAGTTTTAGAAATATAAGATAATACAACACACACATTAATATGTATGTGTGTATAACTTCAATACATTTTACATGATTACACTCATATAAAATGTATGAAAATACAAATATAAAAGAAAAGTTTTTACAAAAGAAACGCTTTAACCAAACAAGGTTTTCTTCATTAATAATAAATTATATTTAAACAAACTCCATTAACGTCACATATTCTATTCTATTCTATTCTATTTGCTCTTTACTATTTTGTTAAATAGAATGGAATAATGTTGTATGTAAAACAACTTCCTTTCTTTCCCCGTTGTATCGTCACTGACATCGTTTCGGTCATTGTACAACAGTATGAATAAACAGTGTTGTCAACAGATGACAAAATATATTGCGGGTGCTTTTTTTTTCTTTTTCTTTTTTTTTTTTTTTTTTTTTTTTTGCATAATTACAATTAGTTATGCTGATGATGACATTCGTTTTTTAATGAGAGTTTTAAGAATTGTGTTCTGAAAAAGTAGTGGCAGAAGAAGATCTTTTGTTAGTTAATAGATTTCTTGAATTTGCATGTGTTTAATGCGTGCGTGCGTTTTTTAGTTTAATTTTAAGAGTGTGAAAAATTAACTAAACAGATGTCATTTAAATTATGACATTAAACAGTGACACATGACACATTAAACAAAACATTTATGACTTTGAAAAAAAGTATTTAGTTGCCAGTCATTAGTGTTAGAAAGTTTCATTTTATAAACAAAAATGTTCAACATTCAAAGAAAGAGGTAAGAGAAAAGTTGTTATGGATAAGAAATCATAGCAGACCGAAAATATAACTGATTTGAAAAGCAAAAAGATTAATAATTAAGTATTAAGGAAGCTTGGGTTTACAGTGCTTATTCCCTTTAAGGGCAACATATCGATTGGCCAGTGAATCGCACTACGCATTACAGAGAAAATTTTTTTTTTAGCCAAACAGTTCGTATGTGGAATAAACTACCTGCAGAGGTCTTTTCCGGTCACTTTTAATGTACAAAAATTTAAATCAAATGTCCACAAGCATTACTTCCTTCATCCCCATTCACACAACTTAGTTTCCTACTTCTGGCACAATTTATTGCATAAGTAGGGGTCATCTCCTGATTGTTGGTCCTAAAAAAAATTAACAAAATCGAATAAAAAGTTTTTAAGGTTAAACCAAAAGTGTGACATCATAAAAATGTAATTTTCACGTTAATGGTCTTAAATTTGAATTATCACAGTTTATGTAGTACCAAAAATTAAAGTGTTTTCCAAAGACAACGTGACTTTTAAGTACGGCCGCTTATCTTTTGAACCGCTACAGGCAGAGATTTTAAATCTAAACAACAATTATAAAACAACCAAACGCATTATCTTCTGGACCGTTATGGACAGAAAAAAATAATGGGGTAAGCCATACATGAACGAAAACTTTTTTGTTTGAGCACAACTCACATTGGGTGGACTTATTTTACGTTGGAAATCAAACAATTTTTCCAAAACTGTAAGTCTTTTTTTTCAAACCTTAAAGGCCGGGGTACATAGAATCAGTCACGCGTTAAACTTTGACGTATTCACGTAATCAACACATGTCCGTCAACGCAAAGTACGAAAGTTATTCAACTTGACAGCTTTGAATTTCTTCTTCTTCTTTTTTGCTTTCCTTTAACTCTTGCTGTGTTTCAATTGTACTCTGTGATTTTAGTAAAATAATTTTGGTGGCAAAAAATAAAATTCAAATTGAATTAAATTAAATTAACAAGAAATAAAATACAAATTAAATTTTAAAGTAAATAAAACAAGAAAGCAAACTTTTATGTAATATCCGTCAGCAAGGCACTCATTGTGCCAACCTTATCCGTTACCTTGACTTAAATTGAATACGCCAAAAAACAATGTGTGACGGATTCTATTCTGCCCTGGCCTTAAGATTGAAAAATACTCCTATTAAACCATAAACTGTGTTTATTTTAGCAAAATTCTAAATTCATTGTTGCGGCCAGAGAATTTTCCTAGAGGGGGCTAAAGACTCTTAACCAGGAGAAAAATTATGTCATGAGTTAAAAATTTATAAAACGGAAAAGAATTTTAGAATGGCTACATTTATTCTAAGAGTGGCTTAGCCGCCTGGAGACGGCCCAATCAATGCCAATAAATATATTATAAAATTAATATTAAAATTGAAAAGAAGGATAAAGTGCTGTAGAGCCAGGCTCTGAGTACATGTAAAGCTCAGTAATGATTGCCACACGCGAAGGAATGAAATTTCTAATTATTTTCAATCAAGTTTAGTTTCAGTCTCAACATTAAATATAAAAAATCTTTATCTCAGTAAATTCTATTTTTAGAACAATTTACATCTCAATAATGAAGAGTCAATCAGAAATCAATAATTGATCATCTTTTTACAAAATCGCGTTTTGAAAAAACGTTTAACTTTAAAAACAACCATCATGAGTCGTCATGCAAACGATCCTCTGGAAAATTGAATAATAATTTTCTCTTCGTTTCAAAATTTTTACAACAATAACTTGCCTTCACAAACATTAAATTGATACGTGAATAACAATAAGCAGAAGTCA
Source organism: Cistogaster globosa (assembly GCA_937654795.1). Lineage (NCBI taxonomy): Eukaryota > Metazoa > Arthropoda > Insecta > Diptera > Tachinidae > Cistogaster > Cistogaster globosa. The sequence goes on from OW569403.1 coordinate 7,188,896, forward strand.
ATTATAAATAATTAAGATGAGTGATCACTGATCACTTAAAAAAAATCTCAATGAATTAATGAATGGTTGAGTAGAGTAAAATTTATGATGGAAGACAATAATGAGGCCATTTAAAATATAAAAACGATTCAATTAAAGCACAAGCGACCAAACAAACAATCATTCGATAATGAAATAATGGCTACTGGTTTATTAAAACAACAAGAACAACAACAACAAATATTGCTTTAAACAACAGCAACAATAAAAAATTCTTAAATTCAATTTTAAATCATTTCGATTTTTTATCAAGAAGGAAGCGTCAAAATACAAATCACTAAACAACCAGATCGCATGTTCGCTGTTTTTTTTTTTTTTTTTGTCATTTAAAGCAAAGAAAACGAGTTGCAAGAAAGAATATATTTTTTTTGTCACTATTGATTAATTGATAAAGTATAAAAATCAAATTTGTTGCCAATCAATACTTTTCATCGGTTGGCCTTTTGTTTGAGCTGCTTTAAAGTAAATTTTTTGAAATTTTGTTTGACGTCTCTTTTGTCGGGATTTTTATTTTGTGAGTTTCTTAACAAGATATTCGTTTAAAGTGGTTGATTTATAGAGAGTCTTTGTGAAATTTATTCCTTTTATTCTATTCAAAGTTTTATGGTGTTTTTTCAGGTATTAAGAACACATTTTTTGGTGAGACTTGCTATTTCTTTGAATAATTTCATTAAAAAAATTTACTTTTAAATGCTTCGTAATCCTATTTGACGTTTAATGAATTTCTCGTATTCTAGAACTAATTCTCTAACTAAAGATTGCGTTGTTAGAATATTAAATATGGAATAAAATTATTTTGGAGCAGCATTAAATTTTTCATTTTTAAAATTTGTTGAAAAACATTAAAGTTACGCAATGAAACTGCCAAACTAACGTCCGATCCGGCATCTCTAAAATCATATGTTGAAAAGCATTAAAGCTACGCAATGAAACTGCCAAACTAACGTCCGATCCGGCATCTCTTAATTCATACGTTGAAAAAGATTAAAGGCCGGGGCACATAGAATCCGTCATACGGTGTACTTTGAAGTATTCAACTGAAATCAAAGTAACGACGGATGAGCTTAGCATCATGAATACTTTGCGGACGGATGTTAAATCAATGTTTGCTTTCTTTTTTTATTCACTTTTAAATTTAATTTGTATTTTATTCACTTGTTAATTTAATTAAATTTGTATTTTATTGTTTGCCACAAAAATTCTTTTATTAAAATCACAAAACAAAATTTAAACACAGCAAGAGTTAAAAGAAAACAAAGAAGAAGAAGCAGTTGATAGTTGTCAAAGTATTCAACATACGTCAAAAGTTAAAAGTACCAACTTTCGCACTTTGCGTTGACGGACACGTATTGATTGTGGCAACGCTCATAAGAAAATATATATTTTAACTGACTTGTCAGTTGAATTTGTCAAAGTTTAACGTGTGACGAATTCTATGTGCCCCAGCCTTAAAGCTACGTAGCTGCTAAGCTAGCGTTCAATCCGGCAACTCTAAAAATAATCTGCATCCAATTTGTTGTGGCATTTCCAGCATTTCGTACACATTTATTTATTTTCAATATTGTGGCCTAACTATTAAGTTATAGGAGGCACTGAGCGTATAATTGAGGAGTAACTAACTAGAGCCGATCTAATTCACCATCTTTAAAAGCTTTAAAGCGCTATATTCTGCTTAGTCAACGGCTTCTTTTGTGGCTCAACCGCAGGTTAAATAAGCAAATTTAACGTAAGGAAAATCTAGAAAAAATTCTTAGTCTCCTTGATAGATCAGATCTTAAGACCAAACCAGACTGTTGCTGAAAGACTTAAGAAGTTGCAAGAAAAAAAATCGAGGTAACTTTATTAAAAATTTTTAAAAGAGTCATGAAGACGCAGAGTAGTCAGTTCTATTTACATACAGGCAAAGAAGTTTAAGGGTTAAAAAATATGTTAATTCTTAGCCTGGCCAAACGTAAAAGTGAATATTGAAATACCAAATGATTTGAAAGGCGCAAAGATCTTGCAATGATGGGAGTTAATGAACCTAATCAAATGACAGATGCAAACATGAAAGGTACTCAAGAAACAGAAAATTATCTTTAAATAAATTAGAATACTGTTGGCTGTATGACTACGCTGGTTGTAGGTCAAGTTCGATTTGAACTCCATTTAAACACAATGAAGATTATATTTGTCAGTTGTGTTTTAAAACGGTTGAGATGGTGGCACAAGTTGTGTTTGAATTCCCAGCGTTGGCATGTGTTTAACTGATGTCCTAATAAGAGACTAAATAAGAAATACAAGATCAGGGACTTATAACTAATAAATATGCAGATGCAGTTAGTTCCACTAAATTCTTGCACGGAAATCAGTGAGGAGTTAAAGATTTCGAAATATTTCAGATTTACACAGTGAAATTTTTTTAGGCATTTTTTTTAATGTTCTATTTAAGCTGCAACAATATGCGTTATTTAGAAATAAACATAAGCAACAGTAACATCTCCTTAAAATTCAAGCAATACTATATTGCTTACCCTCAAGCTTCACCAATAAACAAAAATTTCATGCTAGTTTTATGAAAAATTGCATAGTGTAAATGCCGTAATAGTCAAACTGCTTATTTATAAATAAACAATAAAAGAGAACGAAAAAGTATGATGAACAGCCATGCTTTACTTTAATTTTAGAAATATTTACGACAACGTGAACCATAGTGATGACACCAGAAAATCAAAAGATCGTTAACTGAGACTGAAAAAGGACTCAAAGTAGCAGTGGAAAACTGCATTACAGCCGACTCCTCACTCAACTAATTTTTTTGAAAATTTTAAATTAAATTTGCATTTTTTCGAATTGTTTCTTGGGATGCCTTCTTTATGAAGATCAATAATTTTAGTTTGAAATAATTATTTCTAGATTTTGTTTCACAACCACGTGTGTGTTTTCTGAAACTATTTTAGAATAAAATTTCTTTTATTAAAATCTGAGTTTAGGGAAGTTTACAAAAATAAAAATTAATCAAAAATTTAAACAACATAAAGCCACTTAGAAAATTTATGACTAAAAATGGACTCACATAAAATAATCTCAGTTATTTGTTTTTACAAAATTAATTTTATACCACTGTGGCATGTTATACATATGTGAGAGTGATAACAAAGTCGATTACTCACTCTGTGGGTTCCTTTTCGATCCTTTTACTGACTCAATGGCTTGCGGCATTTGAATGGTTCTTCACGATAACCTTACATTCATTTAGTCTCGTACTGTCTTTACTGCCTTTACTCTAGACTGTACTAGTTTCAGACTATCGACTGATAATTATTTCCATCTTCTTTCTAAGGACCGATTCAGTCTCTATCAATTGCCGGCAGTTATTCAAGCTTAAGGTTCTCCATTTTTATGCCGCCTAGTGAAGGACATTCATACACAATGTGAATTAAAGTCTCAGCCTATTTTGAGCACAGTTTATAAGTTTCATATACCTTATCATGACAAAATAAAACTTGAAGTGCCCAAGGCCTGTCACTTAAACAGTTATCCAGCTTAAGGCACGCCGATTACATTTCAAAACCTTTCTGGCCGAGGGGCTTTTCCATTGCCAATATGATGTTAAACTAAACCGTAATTAATATTAATTATAAAATTATTTTAAAATAAATATTTGGCAAAAATTATGAGATCACAATTACAATTTATTGTGAAAAAACTCTAATTACAAAAGTTTTATCACTAAACTGGATCAAAACAATTGACAGCTTTAACAAATTGTTTTCAAATAACTTAAATTTTAAGCACAGTGTAACAGTTTATTAGTTAATTGTATCAAATATGACTGCTACTTTATGATTTTATTGCGACGAAAAATTTGTGATATCAAAAAAAAAAAAAAATACAAATCATTTTAAAGAATTTGTGTTAACAAGTTGTTTTCAAAATAGAAGTTTGTCGGGCCTTCTTAAACATTAAAATTAATTTGATCATCAAGGTGTGATTTTTTTGTGTCTGTTTTTATTTAAAAAAACAAACTGCTAAAGAACAGCCTACACAGTTTATTTAGAATTATTGAAATATTTGAAATAAATTTAATGAATTGATTAAATGTTTTAAATGAATTTATTGTTTAAATTTCAAATTTATTTCCTAATATTTTTATGATATTTAAAAGAAACCATCAGAATAAATACAGATTTAATATTAAAAATCTTTGTTGTTGTCTAATTAAAACACTTTTTAAGAATTTATTACAATTTTATGATTTAAGTGTTTGAAAGAGAGATTAAAACTTTATTTATAATTTTTTATTTTTATTTCAAGCTGTTTTTAGTGGATTTTGAATTGTTATCGTTTTATAATTATGTGAAATTTAGAAAATTTAGAAAACAAGTCACAACATCAAAAGCAAAATATTTGATAATAAATTTGTTAAGAAATCGATTTTATAGTTGTGTGATTTCTTTGTAAATTTTATTATTTAACGTTTAATAGTTTTAATGTGTTTGAAACAACAAGCGCTTGTTTATAATCCCAAACATGAATCATTTAAGTTGTTCACATTTGTTAGAATTATAATTTGTTTAAAAAATTCTAATGGTTAAATGCTTATTTTTATATTTTATATCTGTATTTAAATGGTCGTTTTTTTTTTAGAAATATGATTTTCACTTGATTCAAATTTTTTTATTTTTGCACATAAGTTTCTTTATTTCGCTTAATATTTTTACATACCCTGTTGTGATAATGGTAACTGCCTGTAATTATAGAAGTTGAAGTGATGGCTTAGTACCCTACATGAATATCACTATTAAATCAGCTGGTGAATTATGGAATGTGCTACATTATAATAGTAAAAAAATAAGAAAGAGACTATTAAAATCTCCAAAAAAACATACTCGGAAAAATCATCAAAACGCCAAAAAATCGCTTAAAAATTTAAAAAATTGCTAGTAACTAGAAAACACAATTCTGAATAGATTTCCATTAAAAACTCTAAAGTATCTTGCTGTAATGAAAGAATTTTATTAAATAACTAGAAGTGCCTCTGACTTCGTCTGCGTGTCATTTATAATTTTCTTATAATTCAAATTTAGAAAAATGTATTTTCAAATATTAAATACAGAGTTATGTAAACAATGTTAAAAATTTTCTATCTGCAAAAATAAAATCTGCTAACAACTGTTTTAGTACCATTATACCAGTTAAATTGGGTGCTTTCATACTTGTCTCCTCCCTATTTTCTTTACGAAATGACATATTTACGAATAAAAAGTATTCTATATCTGAACCAAGGTTTTTAGGAATCTCCTTACAGAATTTTATTCAAATCCATTTAGCAGTTTTTGTGCGATGCGACCACAAACAAACACACAGACAAATAAAAATTTCAATATTCCTCATCATCAAGATTTTCAAAAAATATTTCATGTATAGAAATGAACCCGTTATTATTTTTATATGTATAAATTGATCATTATGTATCTGTATGTAATTTTTCTCTTTAATTGCAAATGAAACTATTTCACTTTTTTGACCTCGATTTTATTTTTTTATATATTTTTTATTTATTTATTTATTTATTTTTTTTTTTTTTTTTGCTTTCTTCTGGTTATACTCTTTTTTGATAAACGAAGTAGTGAATTTAGACAAAAGTAATATCAAATTTAGGTAGGGTATTTAGTATTCGTAGCGTTCTCGTATGAAGCGTATATCTCTCTGGCTTGTGTTTAACCTATTTACTCTAAAAGGCTGATTGATAGGTCGCAGATTTGATTTCTGATATTAAAAATTATAACTACAAATTTATTTACACTTATGATTTAATGTCATGACTCTATATGTTACAACTAAATTAACTTAAATAGTAAAACTTCTTAATAAAAAACTTTTACTCACGCACATTTTACAACTTAAATCGTCTAACAAACAAAACAAAATAGCAAAAAATAAACAAAAGCAACTTAGAGTTAATAATTCCTTGTAAAACAAAAAAAAAATAGATTTATTTCTTAAGAATCGCATTCACACAACAACCCACAAACAAGAAACGATTTCATCAAAATGCCGCAAAATAAATAAAATTTAGAAGATTTTGTTAGAATTTTTTATAGATGATTTTGATTAGAGAGATTATTTTTTTCCACCGATTTTATTAGTTTTTGGGGCTAAATGAACATTTAACTTAAAAAAAAAAAAAATAGCAACAAAAACAGCGATTTTTATGAGTTTTTCTTTGTAAAACGACACAGACACAAACCAAACAGTTGCTGTTCGCCGTTTGAAATGATTTTTCTGCTTAAATAATTTGTTTTTTTTTCGGCATTTTTTGTTTTTCAACAAAAAACATATTTGTTTTTAGCACATTAAATAGTGATTTTTATTGGTTCCTTTTATTATTAATTAAATAATAATAAAATACATTAACAAACATAAGCAATTCACAACAAAAGATTAATATTTTATTAAAAAAAAACACGGAAATTTGTTTTATCCAAAAATTTAATTTTTAAAGCCTTCACTACAGGTGAAAAAAGGGTATAACTTAGTTTGTCATTCTGTTTGTAATTTACAAAATATCCATTTCCGACTCCAAAAAGTATATACATTCTGAGCATAGTCGATTGTGAGATGTCCGTTTATTCGCCGTTTTATTGTTGAAATCAACTTTGCCAAGATGATAAATGATTCAGAGAGAACTTAAACACCCCAATTGATCAAACATAGTTTCGCAATTTTTGCTATTGAAAATCGGGAAGATCGAACCATGTCTCTTGAATCAGTGGGCTAAACACTACGCCTGCCTCCAATTTTTCCATATCATTTGGAACATCGAAGTAACTCCAATCAACAAACACAAAAAGCAAAAAAAAAAACAAATATATTGAGCGATAGAGAATTAAAAAATAAGAAAAGAACATCCAGTTAAAAAATTTCAGCTGGCCCACATTTTTCGAGGTATGGGCTTCTGAAATTTTCGTTTAAAAGTTTGATTGTCAATATGGTCAATAAAGGTATCATTAACATTAGATTTACATAGATGGTTAAGGGTATATAAGATTCGGCATAGCCGAATATATAGCTCTTATTTTGTATAAAAATTTTTTTTCTGTTTTCAGTTGAACATTTAATTAAAATTTTAATTGTTACAATTATTTATTTAATTAAAAATTGTTTATTTTTTCTTCTTCTTAATTAAATATATATTTGATATATTTATTTAATTAGAAAGTTTTTTAATTGTTCCCAATTAATTATATAATTGAATCAATTAAATATTTGATCAAATTGCAAACTAAAAACTGAAAAAAAATAAAAGAATTAAAAGGTGCAAATTATTTTCTCTGCGTTAAGACTTATTAAACATACAATAAATTGTGTTTTAATTACTCTCCCTCCTAAAAAAAGAATTCGCAATTGATAATCCATCCTGAATACTTAATATGTTGTATAACATTTATCATTCTTCATATCATGGGTTTCCTAAATGTTTTTGTTTTTTTTTTTTTTGTGTTATTTATTTGTATTTTTTCACAATATGCCACGAATAAAATTTATGTTATGGCATAATTTGTCATTAAAATGTAAAAATGAACATTTAAAGAGTTTTATTCTTAACCCTCGTTGAATATGTTTTCCGTCAGACCACTGGCTTCTTAGTATTAGAATAAATTTATATGATTTTAGGGTGCATGTTTGGTTTAAATAAATTTTAATTAATTGAATACTTTTGTTTTATATTAAAATTAACATAAAGTTTGCATTTCGTGTCCTTTTTTCTCTTTTTAATAAACTTAATAAGCTTATGAATTTATTCATAAGCTTAATGCATGAAAAAAAATAAATTAAAGAAATTGATAATTTCTCCGCAAAATTGGAACAGTATTAAATTTTATAAACTTAAGTAGAATTAGTTTTTAATTTTCTTAAATTATTAAACGAACTATTTTAGTATGATAACTCAAAGTAATATTATAATTCGGCTTAAGTTTGCTTATAATTTAAAGTCTTAATTTAAAAAATAATTATTAAGAAACTTTTGTGTTAATACTTAAAGAAAACTGGAAAAGTAACAAAGCTACATCCGTCATTATAACTGACAACCGTAGCTACATCCGACTTTTTGTTAAGGTCATACTGGACATTCTTCATCAGTGGTCTGAGCACTGTCACCAACAAAATGGAATTCAGTGATCCGTAGCGTTACCGTTTTCGATTATCTAAAGCCAACTAGCAATTTTTAGATTGTGCAATTTTTTATTGCAGAATTTCCGCCGATGCTCTACTTGAGAAAAAAATTACATTTTTTTATAAATAAAGGTTTCTTGTCATTCATTCTATGAATTGCTTTCGTTAGTGTGACTATCAATTACGTAGGATGATAAAATCTTCTTTTGCTTTTTTGTCGTAAATTGCTGGTCTCTCTTGGACAGCCTTGGTCAATTTTTTTCCAATCCTCTATATTCACTAAATTAAGAATTGGTTTAATTATAACTTATTTCAATTACTTACAGATTTACAAGCTCATTTTTAACTTTTTTAATTCAAACACTTTTGTGCTTATTTTTCAAACCCAATTAAAAATTGCAAAAATTGCACTATACAAATTCTGTATCAATTTAAAAAACATTAAAATTCATAAATAAAAAATCGGCCTCTAGTTAAAAGAAAAATTTTTTTTTCATCAAATGATCATATTCACAAACCTAATTTAGTTATGAGATCCATTTAACATTGTAATGTTCAGCGAGATCAATAAAATATGTAAATACAATAATAAAATTTATGTTCAATTTTTCTTTTCATTTTAATTCTTTAAAAAAATGGCTTCTTTTGAATTTCACCACAAAACAACACAAATTTATGTCAAAAGAAACCCTTAAGTTCTTTTTATGTTTTTTAAATGTTCAACAACCTTTCATTATTATTACTTTTTTTTGGAAGACCCCTATATGAAAGTAGTTAAAAATTGTTTTAAATAAAAACATTGAAAAAACAACAACAAAAAGTTATAATCAGTCATTTTGCCGCGGTGTCATCATTAATGAACATAAAAAGGGAAGACAACAAATAAAATTCATCAAAATCAACAAAAAGAAAACCAAAAAAAAAAAAAAACAAAAGCGCGTTAAGAGAAATTATATTTCATGAAGCCAAAAAATAAAACAATAACTAGTTATCATTCATTACAGTAATTTGTAAATTTTGTAATACATTTAAACTTATCAGGTATGGGAAACTTGTATGCAAAATTTTTTTTTAAATAATTTGTTTTTCTTATATAAAAGAAAGAAACAGACAGTAGGATAAAGAATCTTTTAACAACAAACGAAACAAGTGATAGTACTGCATTCGGCTATGCCAAATCTTATATACCCTTCACCATTCAAATAAATCTTGTTTAGTGAAGTATGTCCAATCAAAAAAAAAAAAAAAAAAAAAAAACCAATATTGGGGTGACAGGGAATTAAAAAGTAAAAAAAAAATTACTTAAAATTGTCATTAACTCTTAATTGGCTAAGCATTTATAAAAAAATTTTAGTATTTCCTGAAATATCTCTTCAAAAGCTTTTAAATGATGCCCATATTGACCATATTGACAATCGAATTTTTTTTATGGAAATTTTTAAGGGCCCATAACTCGAAAAATATGGGCGAGCGCCAATTTTTTCACTAAATATTTTTTTCTTATTTTTTAATTCTCTATCGCCTCCTAATTTTTTTTTTTTTTTTTTTATTGGTGTTACTTCATTGTTCCAAATTATATGGACAAAATAGAAGCCGCTGCTTAGAAGAACACGGACCGATCTTTCTGATTTTTAAAAGCAAACTATGTCTGATCGATTGGCTTATTTGAATTTTCTCTACGTGATCTAGAGTCTTGGCAGACGGACATAACTCAATCGATTTCGCCATACATAAGGACTCGGAATATTTATCTTTATGGGCTCAGAAATGGATATTTTAAAAATTATAAACGGAAAGACAATCTTAAATTTACCCTTTTCCATCTGTAGTGAAGGGTATAAAAACCCAGTAATTTTTGTTTTAATTCTCAAAAGCGTGAAGCGTTAGATTCATCTTTTTCCGGTGTTGACGTGACTTTAAATCAAGTCAAACGCATATCTGACAGAACTATGACTTGGCATAGCGCTTGTCATGTTAGAATGCAGAAAGGTTTTTCGCGGTTCACAAAAGTTTTTGTCATTTTTATATGTTGTAGCGAGCTACATCCCTAAAGCTTCTGGCACTCATTACGAGCAACTTTAAACAGCTTAGAGAATGGCCACCTTGGCATTTTTAAAAGTTTTTCTGATTTTTTTTTTAATAAGTCGTGTTAAAAATCCTCTCAAAACAAAGGAACATAGACAGACAAATATAACAAAAAGTTTTGTTTTTAATTCTTAATCGATGTCTGTCTACACCACAGTCTTATTAAACAATACAGATGTATTTCTTAGTATTAACTTCAAAACAAAAAGCTGTATTTCTTATTTTCAATAGGTTTTAAAAAATGTACAATAGTACTAAACTCCCCATCCCTGATACTTACACATGTACTTAGAAAGCAGGACATTTAAGACCAGTTAATAGTGGCTGTGTACGCAAGTAATGAATACAACAAATAATTACCCAAAAAAAAATAAAAACAAACAAAGAGGCAGGCAGCTGTTTGTAAAACCAAACAAAACATTTACACAAACACGTATTCACACTCCCAACAATAACAGCAAACAAACAAAATTAAAACAACAAAATTACGCACGCCATTATTGTCCAAAGGCATCCAAGCAAGTAATGTTATCATTAAAAAATAAAATATAAATGTGTGTCTGTTTGTACAGTTTTACACACAGATGCCACACAATATTAAAACCAACAACAAACATTGATATTAAAAGAACAGCCGAAAACATAGGGAAACCAACGGCATTAATGTTTACCTACGAGCGAAAACAAGCCCACCAGCACACACAATCAAACACATTAAATCGATTTGCTAAAATAAATGAATTGTGTGGAAGGGGCAAGGAAGAAAATAAATTAAAACAACCAAATGAAAATAAAACAAATATGACTTGACGAAGTGACTGGATTTATTGCAGAATTAAAAAAAAAAACTTAATTATTATTAAAATAACAAGTTTGTGACAATTCTTCTGTGTTTTTACATTGATTAGATTGACCAGAGCAAGGATGTCCTAAAATAGAAAACACAATTTTTTTAATATTCAGACATTTTTGGAATCATGCAGCCATGACGCCTTCTTCAATAGTGACACGGTTTAAGGGTCAATTCCGGTCACCGTGACAAATAAGTTCAAGACCGGTATAACATTACATGCAGTAATTGAAATAATACTTTTACGTCAATACTATTTACTTAAAGTAGAGAGAACCGATAATCATGCCACAATCTCGAATATAACAAACATTCATTTCTCGATCAACCTCATTTTCAAAGGCCGTACTAAACAGTAACGGGATCATTTCTGTACATGAAATGTTTTTTGGATATTTTGTTGTTAGTGTAAAAAGCAATCGATATGGAATTCAAGAATCCTATTTTTGAAAATTTTATCTGTGTGTTTGTGTTCGCATCACGTAAAAACTGCTGGATGGATTTGAATTAAATTTTATGAGGGGCTCCCTTAAGACCTTGGTTAAGATATAGAATACTTCGCTATGTAAAAAAAAGTCATTTGTTATAGAAAATGGAGATATAAGTGGGAAAGCACCCAATTTCACGGCTATAAGGTTACTAAAACAGCTTTTAGTATATTTTATTTTTGTCGATGGAAATTTTTTAACACAGTTTACAGAATTCTACAATAAATATTTTAAAATGATAATCGAACGTAGTCGTAGGAACTGCAAATCTATAATAAAATTGTTTTTTAATATTTGCAACCTGTTCCCTCTGAAATATCCGAAATCTAAATACCACATTTTTACATTGTGATTCCCTGTCATTTTTTATAGAATTTGAAACGAATAAGATTTTTCGTTTTCGTGTGACATTATTATTTATTAGAGTTTTTATTTATTCGAAGTTATAATCGTTTCAACAAAAAAGATTGCAATTATTTATACAAATTTGAAATAGATGCTTTTAACGTTTAACTCAAAATATAATTAAAAAAACGCAAGTTAAAATAAAATTATAAATTTAAAAATTGCTGTCATCAATAATAAACTTTTTTCTAGCGTTTGTTTAAGTACAAATTATTGTAGCAAGAAGTTCTTTCAAACTTATTCGAATATTCGATTAAACGAAAAAGTTTATGACATTACTTTTTATTCTTATTTTGAAAAATGTTATTCATTATTATATGAATATTCGAGTATTCGAATATTCGAATAAAAATATTTGTATATTCGAGTATTCGAATATTCGAGTATTTTTTTTTTCGAACAACAACATAAATTTTTACTTATCCTAAACCATTGATTATTAATATTTTTAGGACAGCCAACGATTAAAAAATATTTTCTATAATTAAAATAATTTCCTCTATCGAGCCCCTGTTGCAAAAGAGTCATAAGTCAAAATTTTAAATTTTCTTTTACTTTGCAAAAAAAAATTACTTAAGATTTAAACTTGTGAATTCTTTTTTTTATAATTGTTTAGCTAAAAACTAATAAAAAAATATAAAAATTAACATCTCTTCCAGATCCTGCCACATTAAATATTTTTGCCACGCGCCCTAATCCAAAGAAAAAGCGCAAAAGTCGTACAGCCTTTACGAATCACCAAATATTTGAGTTGGAAAAGCGATTTCTTTATCAAAAGTATTTGTCGCCGGCAGATAGAGATGAAATTGCAGCCGGTTTGGGACTTTCGAATGCGCAGGTAAGTAGAATCAACTGATATAATGTTAAACGTTGCTATTGTTGTTGTTGTTGGTTAAGACAACACAAAATGAAAAAACTAAAATATTTTCTTAATTTTATGCACACATGACATGATAATGAATATTTGTCCAGGTGATAACATGGTTCCAGAACAGACGTGCCAAACTAAAGCGAGACATGGAGGAGCTCAAAAAGGATGTTGAAAGTGTGAAACAATTGTCAGCTCATAAAAGTTTTTTAGAAAATGTTAATGATTTAAGTATTTTAAAGACACGACCAGTCAGCCGACATCAGCAGCCGTCAACAGCCCCACAACAATCCCTTGCGGAAGTCCATACAGCAGCGTTTACACATGGCAACCATACTACGGGAGTCTACAGCACAACATTTACAGGAAGACTACCATTACATCTGTCAACAGCAACAGCAGCAGCAGCACCACCACCAGCAGCAGCAACAGCAACAGGGAACATCAACTCAACAGTACAGCTGGCACAACATCAGTCACAGCAACAGCAACAACAACAACAACAACAACTCAATATTACAACAGGCCCCACAAACACGTGCAATGAAAGAAGAAGCGAAAGCAGTCATTCAAGCAGAAGTTACGAGGACTCTTTACAAACTCAACAACAAAATGCACAACAACACCAGCAACAACCACAGCAATCTCGTAACCTACAAATCAACCACAGTCGAGGATAAAAAGGATATAAAATTATTAAAAATGTGTACATTGATTCATTACTCCCAAGAAAAGCAAAGGAATTTCAATTTGTAAAGAATTTCAATTTGTTTCTCTTTTTTTTTTTTGTAATTTGAAACTCTAAAATTTAAAGAAAAATTTTCTTCCTGCCATTTTAATAAATATGAAAATCATTATTTAAAATAATTTGCAATATTTGCCAAGAAAAAAAAAGAATTAAACTTTACAGATAAAAAACGCATATGAAATATTTTCCATCTTCTATTATTTAACTGTAATGTCGGTGGTCTTATGGCATGTGTGTGCGTGTGTGAATGTGCTTGTACACGTATTGTGTTCCTAATGATGTTTGAAATATTATATTTCCTTATTAGATTTTAAATTAATTAAAATATGAAAAAAAAAACATTTTCTAAGTTCACATGTGATGATTTTTATTTACATTTTTCTTATAATTTTTTACATTTACATTTCGGTTTAAGATTTTTTTCTTCTACATTTTTATAATAATTATCCTTTTGTAAATGATAATCCCTTGTAATCTAAGAAGTATTATAATTATTTATTTATTCATTAAGTCAAATAGTCAAATAAAAATTTTAAAGCTGTAAACAGAATGTTAAGGCTTTTTTATAAAGAACATCTATGAATTGTAGATTGGGTGTTTTTTAAAATTATTGATGGATGTTTGTGTTTGAATTATAAATGCATTTTTGGCAGAATTTATTTTTTTAAACTACGAGACAAAAATTGACTAATTGAGGAGTAAAATGAATTAAAAATTCTTAAGGTACCTTTAGACGAAACGTTTCTTACACATGACTTGTGGGTTTAAAAATCCGCATGAAATTCCTTATGTATAAAGAAGGCGTCATTTTGCATATGGCTTAAAATTTTGCGTTTAAAAGTACATGTAAATTATATTTGACATAACCTGTAAAGTAAATCATTGTGTACAACATATGACAGACAAGTCGTATGTAAAAAAACATTTCGTCTAAAGGCACCTTTAATGAAACGTAGAGACTTATTCGTTTAACTTACTTTTATCCAAGACCTTACAAACTAAAGTTCAGTTCAGAATACAAAATAAAGAACCTTCTAATAAATATTGTTGACTACAAATTTACACAGGAAGAAAAAGTTAATTAGAAATTGAAGTAAAATATTTTTGCTTTTATTAATACTTTTTAAAAGAAACAAATCATTTAAAACAAGTAAGACTGCTATATTCGGCAATGCCGATTCTTATATATTCTTTACTTAACATATAAATCTAGTTTCGTGAAATGACTCCTACTAAATAAACAAATATTGGGGCGACAGAGAATTAAAAAATAATAAAAGAAAAATGTTAATTACCATAAATACTTTTACAATAAAAATGTCACTGGTTCTTAATGGGCTAAGCATTTAAAAAAAAAATTTTTAATATTATCTGAAAGGGGTCTTCAAAAGCTATTAAATGATACCCATATTGATATCTTAAAAAATATGGTGCATAATAGTACTTTTCCATAAAAAGTTCAGAGGCCCATAACTTGAAATTTTTACACTTGATATTTTTTTACTTTTAATTCTCTATTGCCCCATATATTTGTTATTGGTTGGAGTTACTTCACCAAGCTAGGTTTGTTTTAAATGATATGGAAAAATTAGAGGCAAGAGTGGTGTTTTACCCGCTGTCTCAAAAGTTATGGATCGATCTTGCTGCTTTTCAACAGCAAAATCTTCGAGACTAATTGAGTGGCGTATTTAAAATTTGTCTTTTATATTTCCTTGGAAAAGTTGATTTCAACCTGAACACGGATGGACAGACGGACATGACTCAATCGTCTTTACTATGCATAAGAATTCAGAAATGGATATTGTAGAAACTACAAACGGAGTGACACATTGATATTTTCCACGTGTAGTGAAGATATAATAATCGGAAATACGATATTGGCAAAATCTAAAAGCTGCATTATTTCAGACTAAAAAAATTCCTTTAAGACCTTTCTGGGCCTGCGATCGTTTTTCATGTTAATCTGTTAAAATGTACCCTTTAATTCAAAAAAAATTTTTGGTGTATTTAAAATGACAAATGACTTTTTGATTTAGTAATTGATTTATAGTTTTAAAATAGGCAGACTATCTACCTTGCGAAGAAAGCTGGTGAAAGATGTAGCAGTCCAGAATATACATCATTACATTCTGCCGGCGTCTAATTGTTCTTGTTTTCTTTGAAAAACGTCCGCATACATTTGTAAATAATTTTTCTTTCTAAGAATGTTTAGAAATGAAATTAAAAAATGAACCTAAGCCGAAAAATTAATTTAAATTCATTAATAATAAACAAAGAGAAAGAATATTGTTATTATAATAAAATTTAGATTTTTACGAACTATTAAATTATTTTTAGATTTTTTGTGAATTTTCGTTTTTTTTTTTAATTGCAACTACAATTTTTTTGTAAAAAATTTTATAATTTTTTGTTGTTGAAATAATGGCATAAATATGATAATTGCGAGAAATTATAACCATTTAGTGGAATTCCGATTGTGATGGTAATCTTATTTTTTTTTATTAGTACCAGCACCAAGGATAACCCGAACTTATGCAATAAATTGTGTCAGAACTAGGAAACTAAGTTGTGTAAAAGGGGATGAAGGGAGTAGTGCTTGTGGACATTTGATTTTAAAAAGTGGCAGGAATGACCTCTGCAGAAAGTTATTTTTACCTACGAACTTCGGCTAAAATACGAATTTTCTCTGTAATGCGTAGTGCGATTCATTGGCCAATCGATCACAAAGGAATGCGCTCTTGATGCAGTGCGCGTTGCGCGTATGAACTTACTGTTTTCAGGAACAAGTTTCCTAATTTCATTGGAGCACATTCCGTTGTAGAAAAGATAAAAGAGTAGAACACCCCCCACATTGCGTTGATGCTCCAGTGAGTTAATAACGCTGGATACTCTACGATGAACTTCTTCGCTCTCTCCTGCACGCGGTCGAGTGTCTCTAAAATAGATTTTGGAGCACCAGTCCATACATGAGAGTTGTATTCCATTTTCGGTCTGATAAAGGTGACATAAAAGCAAGGAGACCATATGGAATGAAGTATTTCTTACACCGTTGTTATTTCATACAACAAAGCAAAAAAACAAAAAACAACAGAACAACAAACAAACATTCATGGACCGTTATTGGTGAATTTAACAGCTGGGTTCCACAAAAAATTGATTCTAACCCAATGACCGATACATAAGAATCCAAAAAATATGAACATTGAATATTGTAGAAATAAAAAACAAAATGACAAACTCACACACAATTTCTCCTTGTAGTGAAGGACTTAAAAATATGTTTTAGGTTTTATTGATGAATTAGAGGAAGAACCTATTGACGTATTATTTATATATTGAGTGAAAAACCTATTTCAAGTTGTAAGTTCTAGCACATTTAGTAACGTGTTGCTCTTTTTGTATCAAGATCTATGTCATTAGCATAACGAGAACTTTTAAAAGGTTTTTAAAAATCTTAAACGTGTTTTAGTGCCAGTATCAAAGTAATCTCCAATCACCTGCTTTCTGTTTTCAATTTGTATTTGTCGATACTATACGCTTAAAAGACTTTGTAATTTTTTTCTTTTTTTTTTTCAAAATCAAAACACATTATTTTTCTTATTTTTATATTAAACAACGGGAATTTTTTATTAAATTAATTAACTTTAAAAAATCATTTTTGTACTATTTTATATTATCCCGATTTTATAATCAAATCACCGACATTGGTTGTTGAGGGTGAAAGCACGTCTCGATGGCCATTTCGCTACCGCTTACTTAGCTCTTTAGCAAACTTCTTACAAGCATTTTAAATAAATTAAAGATTTTTGTCTAAGAAATGAATTTAAGACAAAAATCAAAATTTAAGCAAAAACAACAATAATCAACAATATTTTTCTTTCTCAACATTTTTTTCAGTAATAGGATTCATCGAAGCAACAAAGGTTTTTGTTTTTGTCCCATAAAAATAAGTTCATAACTTTCTTTGGGTCTTTCTTAAGTATTAAGTATTTTCCGAATGACTAGGAAAAAGTTACTAGATGCCACTTAAGGCACCCATAGTTCCAGATATAGAGGTTTGTTAAGTCATTGTTAGTCATTGAAAAAATACAATACCTCGCTGCTCAAATCTATTTCCTTTCATAACGATTTTATTTTCTTAGCAGGCCTTAAAAGTCATTTTTACAGCTACTTAAAAACAAATCCAAGGCGAATAAATTACCAGGTGGCAGCGTAGGCAAATTTAGTATTTTTTGCTGGTATACACGACTGTGAAACTCCACATTTAAAAAATTTGTGTCAAACTCCATATATAAAAAATATACACAAATTTTTTATATATGGAGTTTGACAGTGGTGTACGCCAGCAAAAAATACTGAATTCGCCTACGCTGCCACCTGGTAATCGATTCGCCTTGAACAAATCAGTAAATTTTAAATTTTTTCTTATAACTTTCCCCTTTTTCTATTATTTACCAACAGCAACCGCGTAAATACTCTTTCAATTCTCCAGAACTGTTTTTACTTTTTAACATTTGCTTATTTTATTCTCATTTTTTTAATTAATACCAAATATTTTTTTATAAAATGTGTAGTGTCGCCATCTACTGCTAAACTATGCAAACTATTAAATGTGGGTTGAAACATTCACTAAATTTAACATAAAAACGTTCGTTATAAAAATTTATTTAACTTCACTAATATCGATTTCCGATAACTAATTTGAATGTTATTCGCAAGGTTTGTGTCTTTACTAAACAAATTAAAATAAGATTACTCTTTGGAAACTCTACATTACATTGAATAAATTTATATAAAAGTATGTGAAATTGTTTTTGGTTTTTGAGTTAATTGAATGATGGAGATTTCAAAGGAAGCATCTACGACATGGTTGGGAGGGCAAATGAGACAACCATCTGTCTCAAAATTCTTTGTGTGGTATACTGTGTGTGTAGTTCAGTCAGTTTTGTGTTTTTGTTCAATTTTAAGTGTTCGGATACGCGGCTGATGAGAAGGGTTGGAACCGCCTGAGAGGAGAAAACAAAGAGCTAGGCCGAAACCTCGCCAGTCCAACCGGCTCGTAACAATTTTTTCAAATACCAAATACTCAGTGGTACCTCTTTATGTTGTCCTTTTCTTATACGTAATTAAGTTGACTTTGTAAAAAATCTTTCTATTGTAAAACACAACCATGGATATTTTAAAAATAATAATAGAGCTGACAGCCTTTTTATACCCTTCACAACAGAAAGTGAAAAAAGGATAAAGCCAACTTTGTAATTTCTACAATAATCATTTCTGAGTCCTTTTACATAGCAAAGTCGTTGGACGATGTCTATATGTCTGTCCGTCCGCGTTCAAATCAACTTTGTCAAGGCATTAAATGAGCTAGAGAAAATTTAAAAACGCCAATCGATCAGACATTGTAGTTTCAAATCAGCAAGATCTGTCCATGTCTTTTGAAGCACCGGGCAAAACACCACGCCTGCCTCTAATTTACCATGTAATTTTGAACAAGTCTAGCTTAGCAAAGTAATTCCAAAAAAAAAATAAAATAAAACATATATATCAGGCGATAGAGAATTAAAAAAAGAATTCATCAAGTGAAAAAATTGGCGCTCGCCCATATTTTTCTAGTTGTGGACCTCTGAACTTTTCATAGAGAAGTCCGATTTATTAAGATATCAATATGGGTATCATTTAAAAGCTTTTGAAAAGATCTTTAAGGAAATACTTTAATTTTTTAAAAATGCTTAACCCATAAAAAGCCTCGGACATTTTTATGGATAATTATTTAAAAAACTTTTTTTATCTTGAATTCTCTTCATTTATAGAGGCATTCATGCGCCGATCTTGCTGATTTGGCATATTTCAATCTTCACTAGCTCATTTAGTGCATATAACCAAAATTTAAAACATAAACTTTAATTTCTGTGTGTTAATTCCCTCCATCGAAACTTCCATTATTAAGAATTTAGCAAATTGAATATCATCCACTAAATCATTTCAAATATTTATAAATGATTTGTCAGTGTGTATTTTAAAATGATCATTTCGGTTGCTAAAAAGCAACAAACAAAAAGTTGATTATTTTCAAAAGATCAACACATTCTGGCAACAATAAATATTTTTAAAATGATAATTTACTTGTACGAGTTTATAATCCAAAACCATTTAAAATGTTGATGATTTAGTACAGGAATAATATTCAACGAAAAACATTTAATGAAAATATTTATTTGGTTTAGAACAGAATTTCGACAGATTTTCAAAATCACAACTAAATCAATAAACTAAAGCAATCAATTAATTGGAAATTTTTACCAGGAAAAAAAAACATAATACAAATTTTGAATAATTGAATAATTATCATTAAAATTCAATGTGTCTATTAAAATTTAACAACAAAAAAAAAATATTATTGAAAATTTCTGAAGAATAAGAGAAAATATTTTTAAATAAAAATTTATTTTACAGAATTTATCATCTTTATTACTCCATCAGTTCCCATGATGTCATTAGATCAATGAAGTGTTTAAAAGGTCTTTAACCTTTTTTCAAATCTTAAAAAAATGAATTCAAAGATCACTTACATTGAAGTTCTGGTAGCCAGACAGTTTTAAGTTTTAAACTTCATAAGTGTTTTTTATCCGCGTTTTCGTTTAATCTCCCAAACAAAAAAATCACTTTTCTTGAAATTCATTGACAAGATTTTATTGTAGAATAATGACTCAATTAAGATTTAATTAACAGTATGATT
Source organism: Cistogaster globosa (assembly GCA_937654795.1). NCBI lineage: Eukaryota > Metazoa > Arthropoda > Insecta > Diptera > Tachinidae > Cistogaster > Cistogaster globosa. Next base: position 7,209,278 of record OW569403.1, read on the forward strand.
GTGTTATTACAAGAATTGTATTTGACAATGAAAATGTTTCAATACAATACTTGAGTAATCAATACTGCGGCGTGTAAGGAAATACAAAAAAGTCTTTATTATTTAAATGTGAACAACAATTTGTGAAAAGAATAATTTCCCACCAGGACTTATCACGTACACTAACGAGGAGTGAATGAAGGAAAATTGTAAAAATAGTATTTTTTATAAAACATTAATATTTAATTTACAATTGCTAAAATCTTATTTTAATGTAAATTCTATATGAAGTTGATTATTAAATGTCAGAGTTAAAAACACGTCTAAGTTTTTCAGTTTTTTTAGAAAACATCCGCATACATTTTTAAATAATTTTTTTTTTTTTAATTTCTAGAAATTTAATTAAAAAATGAAATGATGTCGAAGGATGAGCTTAAGTTAACAAGAGCAACTTAAAACCCACCAATAATCTGAAAATTTCCTGCAAGTAACTTAAATACAAGTGATTGTGCTGCATTAGGATATGCCGAATCTTATATACCCTGTACCATGTTTGTGAATCTAAAGTAACTCAAATCAAAAAACAAATATTGGGGTGAGAGGGAATTAAAAAACAAAAAGAAGAAAAATTAAGTACTAAATATAATTTTCCATACTATTGTCACCGGCTCTTATTGGCTTAAGCATTTTTTTTAAATTTTTGCATTTCCTGAAAGATCTCTTTAAAAGCTTTTAAATGATACCCATATTGGCAATCGAACTTTTTTATGAAAATTTCATAGGCCCATAACTCGGAAAATAGGGGCGAGCGTTTATTTTTTCACTTGAAATTTTTTTAATTCTCTATCGCGCCATATATTTGTTTTTAGTTTTCATTAAAGTTACTTCCAGAGAAACAAGTCGTGCGGCTCAAAGACGGCTGAAAGCCGCCGCCGAGTGGTGCAGCTTGGCACGACTCAAAAATATTAGCCGACAATTTACATACTTTAAATTTTGTATATTTACATTACTTTCAGTCAAGAAATATAAATTTAGATTTGAAGCTGTTCTTTTAAATTGATTGTTAATAGAAATATATTTCTAGAGAAAACAATGCATAACTTATTAAATGTATGTAAATAAAATAATTTAATTAATTTTTAAAATCTTGCATCTTTTATTGTAGCAATAACTTTTTCTAAAGCTTGTTTATTTTTGTTGTTCTTCTTCTTCCTAACACAATACACAAGAACTCTCTGATAATCGGTTTTAGCCGACTTACAGCCGTCGCCGACAATCTTTTGCTCAGCCACCGCCGCCGAGTTTTTATCACGACTTGTTTCTCTGGTTTCTTCTTTGTTTAAAATGATATGGAAAATTATAGGCAGGCGTAGTGTTTTGCCCGCTGCTTCGAAAAAGATTTTAGTGATTTACAGTCGAAAAATTTTCGATACAATATCTGATCGACTGGCGTATATAAATTTTCTCTAGCTTATCTAGTGCCTTGGCAAAGTTGATTGGAACTCGGAAATGGATATTGTAAAAATTACAAACGGAATAACAAACTTAAATATACCCATTTTCCACTTTTTGTGGTGGAGGTTATACTAAAAACGCGGTTTGTTCAATAGTTATTTAAGTTAAAACTTTAACATTTTGTGTCGTCTTCAAAAACAATTACAATTATGTTGTTAATGAAATTTTTCTAAATAAAAAAATAATATTTTTCGCTACTTGGAGAATGTGCACAAAGGCTTCCTTATGCTTAAGCCAGCTTAAGCAAACAGAAATACCAGCTTTGCAAAGCCACTAAAAAATTGTTATAGGAAAAATGAATTAAATATAGCAATGTTTTTTTGCGTGTTTTTAATCAATAAAAAGTCATATTTTGATTTTGCTTACTTTTTTCGTCTTGAATTTGCTTTTTTTTCTTCTGTGAGCCTGAAGAAGAATTTAGTCATTTCAAAATCGATTTTACAATATTTTTTACTTAACAGGTTATGCTTACAGATTGGTCCCGCTTTATAAACAGCTCATAATTTTAAAAATTAAAGGGTGTCCCGACACAACATCAAATTTTTTTACGGGTACTACAAACCGTAAAAGACGCTATCTTAAAATTAAAAAAAATTGCATTTTACTTATCTACCAATAGCACAGTGTTATACAAAAATAAATCTTAAAACTAAAGGGTGTCGTTATGAATGATGTAAATATGGGCCTATTTTTAGAACCTTTATAGACAAACGCTTGTAAATTAGACAGAATATCGATTACTTTGATAACAAGTATGAATATTCAAAATTTTTAAATTAAAGGGTACCCCTATAGTTCATTTAATTTAATGCGTATGGCCATACTATTCAACGGTTGTAAACATACGGTTAAAATTTACAAAGAACCTGTATTTTTCCGCTATAACAGCAGTCATAAAATTTGATATGAAAATTAAAGGGTGTCCCATTAGTTAACCTAATTTGATGTACGTGGCCAAACTTTTCAACCTTTCTAAACAAATATCTAAAATCTGTTTCGAAGTTGGTTTTTTCTTTGACCAACCGCAAAGTAGTTCAATATTTGGAACTAAGACTTCCTAAAATATATTTTATAGCGAAAATATTAAGCGCCTCATTATAAAAAAAATTGAAATGACTTATAACTTCATATCAACCCTCGTTAGATTATTAACAAGTTTAAGTAAATTCTTTTGCACACTTTGGCTAAACTTTGTTTCTAGATTAACTTTATTTTCCATTCCTCGCGGTAACTTCATAAATCAATGTTTAAAAATGAAAATCTTTGCTGGTACTCGTTAAATTATTAACACACGAGTGCCCTTGAAGAGGTGATCATTAGGATTTTAGCAGCGGTAATTACAAACAAACTTTTCTCCCCTTTCGAAAATGGAAAATCCATTCATTCGTTCGTTATTATTATTTCATTTATATCAAACGTAAACCAATAAAGAGAATTTTTTTTATTGCATTGTATACATTGTCAGCACACCACAAGAACAATAAAATAACCATTTACATAATAAACCATCCATCTACCCATTCATTCGTTTATTTCTTCATTTATTTATTCATTCATTCACATGTTCTTTAATATTTTTTAGATTTTGGAGTAAATTAACAGAGAGTACTACTGCTGGTGCTAGACTTTGTGGTGGAGAAGATGTTTCTTATGTTTATGTTTAGAGGAACTTCTGTGTGTTTTTCATCGTTATGAGCCACCCACATTGTGAATTAATTGCCAGTCCTAACTGTAAATAATGGCAAACCACATACACCTGATCAACTGTAGACTAAATGTTGTGATGAGCCCGAAAATGATGAATTAAGAAGACAGCGAAATAAGTAAATGTTGAAAATAACAAAAGATTTTGTTCATTAAACATAAAATAAAACAACATTAAAATTTCGGCAGCATAATTATGTTCAGTGGAATCAAAATGTATCACTGAAATGTTTACAATAAAATTTTAAATGTCTGGTTTAATTATTTGTTTGGAATTCGTTCGTTAAAGGACACATGTTTGTTGGTTGGATGGATGGGTGATTGGTTCATTGTGTGAGTGTGAAGTGCAGTGTTGTCAATACTTTAATTATAGTTTTTTTTTATGTTTAAAAAATCACTTTTTTTGACAATTAGCGAGCAAAATGATTGTTGTTATTATAAGAATGATAAAAATATTAGGTCTGTTCGTATACATAGTTTTAATTGAGTATGTTAAATACAAACACGAAGCTGAGTAAATATGTCAAACCTGTATTTACATATTATTTCTATCCAGAAACTCAATTCGCAAATTCTGGTGAGCCCGAAAGCTAGGCGTCGAAATTTTTTAATACATAAATTCTGTGAGAAAAAAATTTCATTTGTTTTTTTTTATAAATATAAAAATCATTCTTAAAACACAAAGAATTTTTTGTAAAAATGGATTTTGTGTATTTAATATCGGTTTGTGCAAGCCACAGTTTTGGGCGCTTCCCTTAATATCTGAACGCTATATTAAAGGACATTTTCATAAATTACATAACAATTGACTTAGCAAACTCATGCCATCCCAAACAACGTTTCAATTTAAGTGTTTTTTCCCCTTTTTGTTGTAAATAGCCGGTCTCTCCGGGACAGCTTCGATCTTTTCTTTACTTACCAATGCTCCGTATTCACTAAATTCGTAATTATTTTTTCGCACGAAAGACAAATAAATACTGAAAAATTTACGCGCTTATTTTTTTACTACAATTTTAATTTTAATTCAAAAATTTCTTTTTTTTATATATAAAATGAATTGTATTGAAACAAAAGTAAAACAAGGAATTGCAAAATATCCGCATTGAAAACATCTGTGTCAATTTTAAAATTTTAAATTGCATAAATGAAAAATTGCATGTTACCCCATGCACGAACTTGTGCTGTAGAGTTGAGCAATAAAAAATTGCGTTGAAAAAAATTACTAGTAAGCGCCTAGCCAAAGCTAACCAAAAGATTAAAATGCACAATTTTTCTATTCTCATTTAAAGTTTAATCTTTTCTTTCAGTGTACAGTCGCTTCTTAGGTCTTAAGTACAAGATCTTTTCTATAACCGCTAACAAGACCAAAGAAATGTTTTTAATAGAAAAAAACTGCTTTAATAAATAAAGGAAACCCAATCATTATTCCAAGCTCGTGACCTAAAAATTTTAGAAAGTTTTTCATAAATTCCACAAACAACAACATACACAAACGCTACTAATTTGTTGAATAATAATTTTAAAATATTTAGTCCTTCAGTGTTTAACAAACAAACATACAAATATTCTCAGGTTTCCATACACATAGTGACGACATTGTCAAGTATTTGTGGGTGACTGTGAGAAAATATTTTGATTTAAAAATAAAACAGAAGAAACACATTAAGGATCAGCACACGATTTATGCTTGGTGACAACAAATTAAAAACAGTCTTGAATTCTAATGTCAATTGCCGAAGTTAGTAAATGTCTTTAAATATTTGTTTATAAAATAAATAAACAAATAAATATTTGTCACAGTAGTTAAAAAGGGCACACGCAAATTACGTGTCATTTCAAATTATCTGCATTGAAAAAAAAACTCCACTTCAAGTGGTCAGGGGCGTCACCTCAAGTAGCTAAATGCGACAAATATAGAATCATATTTCCACAAACTGATCAGTGGCTAAACGGTGGACCTCCCAAATCTAAACAAATCATTGAAATGGTAGCAATTTTAAAGGATTCAATTACATTTTAGTTAATGTACAGTAGTGGACGGAAACATGCTCTTAGTATTTACTGTCTAGCCAACATACATCGACAGTTTAAAATATTCCGTGAATAACAACACTCTCAAGTTTTCTGGTGATAATTTATTTGTTTAAAGTGTCAATGAGTTGGGCATGTAAACAAATGATTTACTTTTTTATAATCCTTTTACAACAACTGAGTAAACATTTGAAATTCTAATTATAAAGTTTGTTATTTTGCTATTTTTATGCATTGGAAGACAAGAGACGAGTAAAGACCATCATGCAGTGATTTGAAAGAATAATTTCTTTTTTGTCTAAATTTTTTTTACGATGTTCTCAGGCTTTTCTAAGGTTTTTTGACTAACTTTTAAAATTTAGTCATTAAAACTCAATCCAATAACCGATATGATTTTGAATGGATCATGCTTTAATTAGAAAAAACTTTCAAGATTTTAATTTTACGAATCAGTGTTTTTTTTAAGAGTTTTTAATAACATTTTCGATTTTTAAAGCACTGCTGTAGAAATTGTGTTACAATTCTAGCATTTTTTTTTGCATTTCAAACAAACAGCAAGTAATCCAAATAATAGGCTCTGGTCTAATAAGAGCAAGTTTGTAGTCAGAAGTTTGACTTACACCACCTCACGGTGCCGACCTCTTGATACCTGTCGACCATAACACAAACTTACCTGCGCATTAGGAGCTTTGCTCCATTACTGGAATTCATAAATTCTAATTTTGGAAAAGTCAAACATGGCCTCTTGAAACCGACAGGAATTGACCAAGAAGCATCGCAAAGGATAAAGAAGTTTTTTTCTAAAAGAACTCCGGTTTTTACTGGAAAATGGATAAAGAATATATTGATTTAATCTCTTACACTGCAATAGCTCTTTGGCAGTGTTACAACAACAACAACAATTTTATTAGAAATACAGTATGGCAACTCTTTCTTAACACAGAAAATGATTCGTATTTAAAAGGCAGGAAGAGACATAGAGAGAAGTGAACACTGTGCGCGAATGCTTGGTTTTTAATAGAATTAAGGTTAAGGATTATAAACACACACACATATAATATGTGGGCTTTTTCATAAGAAAACAGATAGACAGGTATAGTATAGACGACAGCGTGAATTTGCATTAGCAGTTTTAATTCAAATTAAATTTGAAATTATCTCCATTCAAATGTGTATTACCCTAAATAATACCCTAAATGCTCTTAATCAAAATGAATTTATACTGAATTTAGCTATTTCAATCTGGCAGCACAGTCGATAATCAAACAGCTGTTATCAGATTGCAAGGCGAATTAATTTTACCAGGTGGCATCGCTGCGGCAGCTGACAATTTTTTGCTTAATTTTCTAACGTGTAAAATAGCTGTCAAAGATTAATCATTTTATATAACAAAATTTATTTTTTTATTCTTCTTTAAAAAAGAATTATAAAAAGAGTTTTTAATCAATTTAAAAAACGAACCTTAGAAAAAATGCTATTAAAAAGGGTAAGAAAAACATGCAATAATTAATTGTGTTCTAAAGTTTACCATACACTTAAGTGCCTATTTTTCTTTTTATTGTTGTATTGTTGTAGCGGAGCTGCCACCTTATGTGAATTCGCCTTGATCAAATTGTCTACTTTTAAGAAATTAAAATATATTCAAAATACGTTATTTTATTTGTTTTTAATAAAATAAAAAATAAATATTGAAAGCAATCGGTTTTTTTTCAATTCAAGTTTTATTGGAGCTGTGGGCGGAACGTGCTAACGATTTGCGTTGTGCAAAAAGGAATGGACACATTTAAAAAGATATTCCAGTACAAATGAACAACAACAAATTTAGTTTAGAAGTGCACGTAAATATTAGAAATTTAGAGTGGGATTAGTGCCCAACCTCTCAATATTTTTAATTTCTTACACACAGATTCTGGAAAGCCTTCCTTGTGCGTCCTTAAATATGCTTTACATAAATTGTATACACCATTCAAAGATAATATTAAACTTACAAATTTCCACAGTTGCCTTTGTTTTACTTCAGAGTGCCCTACTGAGATCCCAACTTGTAGCAACACGATCTGATTTATGGTTGCTAGTGCATTTAGAGTTTTCATATTGTAGAGCAAAATAAACTCCACTTTCTTTCAAGCAAATACTCACTTTTCGTTAACAGCATAACTGCTAATCGTACTTTCTGCCTTCTATCCATTTGATCTTAAAAAACATTTATTAAATTCAACAGCTGTTATCTGTCAGGGTAAAATTTTAATTCACATTAGCGAGCTTTTAAATAAAATTAATTCTATCGTCTGTCTGCGCTTTTATTAGTCGATAGTCTGAAATCAATAAAGTCAATAGTAAGGGATAGCAGCAGTACGGCACTCAATGCAATTAAGGAAAACATAAGTCACTAGTGTAAAGGAATTCAAAAGATACCGTCATGCATGATGTTGAAACAAGTCAGTGTATATTTCCCGATATTACTATTCTCCCTCATGGTAAGCAAAAGTTCAAAAAAAAAATGTTTTAATAACTGTAAGATACTAAAATAGCCTCTTTCTGAAGTGGATAGTACATTTAGCTTAAAAGCTTATAAGGCGACTGCAATACTCAAATATAATAAATCTGAAGATTGGACTATTCCCTTCGAGGCAGGGGGCAAAACACTACACCTGCCTCTAATTTTTCCATATCATATGGTCAAAGAAGTAACTAAAATAAAAAAAATAAATAAATGGAGCAATAGAGTATTAAAAATAAGAAAAAAACATTTAGTGAAAAAATTGGCGACCGCCCATATTTTCCGAGTTAGGGGCCTCTGAAATTTTTTAATTTTTTATACTGTCAATATGGGTATCATTTTAAAGCTTTTGAAGAGTTCTTTAAGGAAATACGAAAATTTTTAAAAAATGCTTAACCCCTTAAGAGCCGATGGCATTTTTATGTAAAATTATATGTAAGTAGAACTTAAAATTTTTGTCTTATTTTTTTAATTCTGTCACCGCAATATTTGCACTTTTGATTAGAGTTACTTCACTAAACTAGATTTACATAGATGGTGAAGGGTACATAAGATTCGGCTTAGTTGAATCAGGTTTTCTATGGTGACACTCTTTAAGTTTTAATTTATTTTTTATATGCATCTTGTTAAAGCGGGCAAAGTTTATCGTGTTTGTTTGAAGCCATTCACATGAAATTAACGCCTCTATTGAGACACCTTTCCATTTATTTATTTGTTCTTGTAGCGGCCACAATTAAACACATTCTGTAAAAATTTCAAATTTTACTATTTTGGTTCTAGATACAGAGGATAACGGAAAAAAGGCATTCTTACCGTTGACATCGAAGCCCCAGCGATACAAAGCGAACTCATTTACTAAATCATCACCATTTTATATCACAAATCTTGAACGTAAAAAAAATAAGCGAAAGTTCAATATTCAAACTTCATTTGTAACAAATAAACTCAGATTCAATAAAGATCATCTTTGAAAAGAATTTTTATTAATAGTTGCCGCATCTGTTGCACACTAGCGGCCACCCAAGTACTTTTCAATTTTAAATAATTTAACACTTCAACTAATCAAGAAATCAAAAAGCATATTAAATAATGCATAAAGTAAGAAAACATTCTGTAACTCAATACTAAAATAGCATCCACACGTCAAAGAAAAAAGAAGAGAATAAAATTATTTTTAAAATATCCACAAGCACATCTTGTTAAAGAAAAAGGAATCCAGAAGCCAGGAAAATAGATTGCAAAAAAAAAAAAAATAAGAGATGCCGCTTGGCATCAAAAGTAATCAAAAACAGATAAAATTCCTCTTATGGAAACCAACAACAAACTCAACTCCTTCCATTCAACGACTTTCTTAATTTAATCGTTTAAAGAAGCAACTTTGCTGCACGCTGAGCATAAACAAACACAAAACAAGAACAATAAGATGAAGATTAGATAAACAAAAAAAAAGGATCATCTAACCATTGATGCCTCCCTCATTCATTCATACAGAAATATGCTTGCTTGTGCCTTAAAATAATTTTATGGCTCCTTTTATTTAAGACCAGAAAAGTACTAAAATTTCCTTCCTTTTGGCTTTATAAACACATTCCCCAATAAAAGTGTGATCTTATTTTACTACTGCTGATCTTGTTAGTGATATTAAATTTAATTTGTTATTGTTTTTGTTGTTCAATTCTAATTTTAACCCTTTTTTCTTGCAGTCATAAAAACAACAGCAGACTTTCTTGGAGTTTGTATGTCAGTGTTTATTTTGTTTAAATTATTTTGTTATTTTTCCTTTAAATGATTTTAAATTAATTTTTGTTTAGTTTAACCTTTGTGACAATTATTTGTTTGTTAGATCTTGTTTTATAAAATAATTTTAAAAGTCAATTGCTTATACACAGACGCCCTTCTAATTTCTTAAAAATAAATTAAAATTAAAACGCTAACTGCCATATTTATAAAAAATAAAATAAGTTTGAAATGTGTTTTATGACAAAATTTCCATACAATTTTGTGCTAAAATACATTTCACATCTATTTTATTATTTTATTAATACGGCAGTGAAACTATATTTTTTAAAAATTAATCATTTCGTTATTTATTTTAGTTTAATTTCGAATTTTCGAAATTAAAGCTTTTCGAATTTGAAACTTATTTGTTAGTAAAATGCGATTTAAATTTTTTTTTAAATTTTAACTTTAAATTAATTATGGAAAACGTAACTTTGGTCTTGATATGCTATGTTTACGCTGTCGTTGTTTCGAACGGTTTCTATCAGTCTGACCTATACGTTTTTCCTTTGTTTAATTCCGCAGCTCTTCAATTTCTGCTTTTAAAATTAAATCTTGTTGAACTGTGGCTATAGTTCAATAATTTGGGACTTCTATTAATTTATCCGCTTGTAAAGGCATTTGCATAGAACTGCCATCAACGATAGTAATAACAGGACGAAACGAAACTAGCAAACGTTCAATCCATAACGATTTTACCACGTCATCAGATATTTTGTTGCCAGCTAAGTTCTTTAATCGTTTAAGAAGCTGGGAGGGCTTAAGATCACCCAATTCAATTTATTTGAAAAACTTCCTTAATTTCCGATGATCTGAGCCGGTTTACTCAGCAATTAATGATTTTTTACAGCATCATATTTTCCTTCTTGCGGTTAGTTACGTATAATATTTGCTATTTGAGGAACTGAGGTTCCAGCGACGAAATTACATGGTGGTACATTGTCTCATCAGCTTTAATGTCAGGTTCTGCAAACTGTGATTCCATCTGGATAAAATATATGTTGCTTTCTGCAAAATGTCGGTGGCTTGATGCCAACTATTAAATATTTTCGAAAATCATTTTCACTCCATTTCGTGCTACTGAAAGGTGTTAAGAATTCCTCTTCATCAGATGTTGCTTTATTACCTTTATTTTTCATTTTAGTATTTAGTGGGGTCACCAATTTGATTGTTTCCTTTTAGGTTTAACCAACAAAGCAAATGCTTTTATAAATTTTGATTTTTATTACAAAGATAAAATAAACAATTTTATTTAAACGAATATAACAATTGGAATCATAATTTTATAATTTTGTATATTTTCAAAAAATGAAAAGCAAACTAGATTAAAATTATTAAAGAATAAATAACAGCGGTTGTTTTTGTGCAAAGTTGTTGCCAGAAACTGTTTTCGATAGCAGAAGAGAAATTTATAAACTTGTAAAAAGCTAAACAGACAGCCTTAAAATCGTCAATCGGCTGACTTGGGTTCGCTTGGCGATCTCTTTGTGTTGCATGCAGAAAGGAAAAAAAGATAAAGAAGAAATGAGATGCGAATAGAACTAAGAAAGATAAGTTATAAAAGACAGGTAAGTGAAGCAGAGGTTATCTCGTGGTCTGGCTGGGCCCTGCAAAAGATATCTAGTGTATCACCCACCCATCTCTCCATATAAATCAACTTATCCTATCGAGCTACCTCTTTCAAATTTCTGACATATTAATGAGATACCTGTTTCCAAAGAATTTTAGAGGCCAGCCAGCCAGCATAAGACAGGCATAAAAGATGAGTTATCATTTCCTACTTATCCTAGCAAGGGAGCTCCATTCTTCCGGCATGTGCTCCGAATTTTTAATTTCCTGCTACCACAGCCCCTAGATTATTTAGTAATATTGTTCTTGCACGATCCAACCTCGGCCGTATAATCCTAGCAAAATGGCTCCAAGCTCTTGCCTTTTCCAAGGGTGCTTGTCAACATATTTTATGCAGATGAAGAGAGAAATTTCACAGAGGGTATAAAAGGCTAAATTTTGCAGCATATTTTTTTATCTCGGATTAGCGTTCAGGGAATGACCCCTACTTAAACTAGGAAATTAGGTTATGGGAAGAATAATGGAGGGAGTAGTGTTTGTGAACATTCGATTTGAACTTTCCAACATTGAAAGTGACAGGAAAGACCTCTACAGAATAATGATTCCACATACGAACAAACAGTTAATTTGCCACACAATCAACTTTTTTATTGCTAAAAATACTCCCATATTAAAGCACCCAAAAGAGAGTAACCATTGAATATTCCCCCACCCCAGTTAAGGTTGGCATTTGTGATAGCAGAAATCTCTTTCTACGTTCATCATAAATTGCTCAGACTTTGAACGAAACTGTTCTATGTAGACACCAAGTACAGTGCCTATAACTGCTTATAACTATTCTTGTGTTTAAAGGGTATTTCGGCTGAGGAGGTTGGAAGTTAAGGCTCTTCATTAAAATGAGTTTGGGAGGGTAATTCAAGGTAAGGGTGTATTATTTGAATATAAATCTGTTATCGCTAAATGTCTCGAATAAAACTTTCCAGAATAGATTATAAGCAAAGGGACTTGTAAGTTAATATAATAATAATAAAAGACATAAGGATTTTATTGTCATTTCTGAACGACAACTATAATTTATATAACTTTTGGAGATTTAAATGTATTTGCTATTTACTGCAGTTATCCAAACGTTATTAGCTGACAGTAACATGATTCTGTTGGAAATACAATCTATATCTTATTATAACAGTGATGCGCTCATGTTATTTCTCTCCCTTCGCTGCAGTATAACATACTAAACGAGACAAACAGTAAATGCTGCAGGAGTGGTGGCCACAGTCTCAGAGATAACCAAAATAATAAAAAGGATTTGAGTATTAGAGAAATAATGGAATCTGGCTGGGAAGGTGTGAAGATTATTGTTCTTGAAGCGGAAAACCTTACGAGAATTAAAGAGACACGACACAAAAGGTGAGAGGATCGCAAAAGAGATTTAAGTGTTAAAATTTCAAAATAGAATGAAATTCGCATATACTAGAGAAAACCGAATCGAACGTACCTAAGTATCTATCAGGATAGAATATCTAAGGGAACACCAGTAGAAATAGATTGGTTGAAGCACGTCTGGAACGAATTTTAGTGAAAATTTTTACACGGAAATAACTAAGAAAGTGGGACTATTGTGAGAGATGTCTTTAAAATCTTTTAATGACGTTATGGCAACATGTCTTTCGTTAAAATACGATAGATTGACACGAGACAGCTTATCTGGACATCATAACTTCAAACTTCATCAAAGCGAATTGAAGAAGGAAGACTGCTGCTGCTGCAAAATTGTTTGTATTAGTTAAGCTGTCTTTAGATGAGAATCACTAGCAGGCAGCAGATAAATTTCATTGAAGGTCTTACTTTAAAGAAAAGTATCAGTACTGAACCAGTAACCACTGAGGAAGGGAACGGAAAAAACAACGTAAAGTAACCACCATAATTTTTCCCTATTTCACTTCACGGAATAGCCAATGATAGGTCAATTTTGGATACATGAATTTGAACAAGTTCAAAAGGAAAAAAATCTCTTGTTGATGAAGTAAAGTCATTTGAGGACATATTTGTGCGGTTGTTTTCAAATAAAAAAATTTGTTTAAAACTTAATTGTGCTGCCTTAAATTATTCTTAAGACTAGAAAGGACGAACTGGTAAACCATTTTGTTTTTGGCTTTAACAGGATGGATTTGAAAATATGTGCTGTCTTCTCTGTGCAAATTCAAAATCGAATTTTTTTTTTTTTTATTTGTTACTAGAAAAAATAATTTTTATATATTTTTGAAGCGATCACAGATTTCTTTATTTAAGCTCTGGGATCCTTAGTTTACGAACAAATCAAGTTTTAAAGTTTGTAGTAGAAAAAAATCATTTTTTTGGGGTCAAAATCGAATTTTTATTTTAAAATTTTTATTACAAAAATTAATTTTTATATGTTTTATACGTTATTGCAGGTTTTTATTATTTAAGTTCTTGGACGATTATTTTACGTATTAAAATCTAACAAAAAAATCTTAAAAAAAATTTCACTTCTCTTTGAAACCTAAAAGAATTTTGTTTGTTTGTTTTAACTACTTAACGACACAAGTTTCCAAACATTGGCACCTTAAAACAACACTTGATGACATTTAAGGTCTAGACACTTATTGGTGGTCGACACTTCACTTGACCACAGGAGCCACTTTGAATTTGCAGCAAAAATGTCTTTTTGATCAAGTGGCATGTTTTGATTTAAATTAAAACAATTGTCGCCTGTAATGGGCACTCACTCATCTAAAACAAAAGACCACACACACACGCCATATTTCAAAAAACATATTTTTATTTTGGCCAATTTCAACATTCTCCTATATGTCGTAGTTATTCAAAAGAGAGTCTAATGATGTTGAAATCATGAGGTTATTGATGTGGCATAAAAAAATACAAAGAAAAAAAACGCACATTCACTCACTAAAAACATGCTTTTGTTTCTTCGCTTAATTTTGAGAAGAATAAACAAAATAAAAATTAATATTTATTTTTTTAACAAAATTTTTTACTACTTTGGAGCAAGAAAATATTTTTCTTTTCTATTTTTTTGTTTTTTATTGTGTGTTTTTTCAGCACATTGATTGGATAGCTGGAGTACTAGGAGTACCAAATTACTTAAGAACTCACATAAATATAAATGTACGAATTTACGAATACTATGTATCATTTGTACCCGCCCTGATTGGTTTGTATTCGTTTACCCTTCCAACAGCTTATGCAAGCATGTATCATCATCAGATTCATCAATAATTTCATCATTCTTCGGTTTTTTAAACATTTTCATATGAGGTGGTTAACTTTTTCTCCGCAATCAGTTCAATTGTTGGCAGTGAGGTTTAAGGAAGGGAGGCAAAAAATACAAATTTGGCCACCCACCGTACAATGTTTAATTAAATGGTTTTATATGCTTCCATTATAGAGCTTTAAAAAAAACATTATCATGAACATCTTTGTTCTTAAAAAACAAACAAAACCAAAAAAAAAAAAAACAAAACAAAAAAAACGCAATAAAATCCACAAAACAATAAATGAAATATAAGAATTCATTTTTGGTTTAAAAAAATAACAACAACAGCAATAAAAACAAAACCATTTTGAATGAAATGAAAATATTTCGCTGACCGAGTGATTATTTTCTTTAAATACAACAACAAAATATAACAGCAGTTTATGTTAATGATTTATCAAATAAAAATTTTAAGTCTGATGTATTCCGGAGCACTATTTTTTTATTTTTAATTTTTAAAAAATAAAATTTTTTATCATATGAGTCACCCTTTATTAAATAAAGCTTAAAGAGTATCCCATAAAATTTCTACTTGAAGTTACTGACGTTATTCATGAATAGGATCAATAAATATGGAAGTTCAAGAAATTATTTTTATGGGTTAAATACTGAAAGGGCAGGGGGAGCTTTCTTCATATGTAGACAGGCTCGAATGATGTACGCTCGAAAATCCAGTTAAATGCCTTTATTTCCTCGGAGTATTATAAGCTGGGTGATTGCGTTAGATGATAACTTTAAGTTCGAAATAAGCCTGCAAGAGGCTGAGCTGGGGCGGACTCGATACCAGCAGCAAAGTTATTATGTTTGTTGACTTCTCACCTTACGTGACGATTTTCAAACACATTTGGCGACCTAATTTTTTATTTAGCAACGTAGAGATTATTTGGCGACTTATAAAATATTAAAAGATTTTTCTGGCGATTTTTTCATGTCTTGATGAGCGTTGAATTTGTTTTGACAAACGTTGGTATGAAACAATTGGGTAAAGAAAACAGCGGAAACCCTTTACGATGAACTGTGTGATAAAAAAAAACAATTTTTTTTGGTATTTTTAAGTCCTAAAGTTTTTGAAATCTTTTATTTTCCTCAAAAATGTTAGACTTCAGATTTAAATGTTATACACAATTGTGAACATTTTTGGGGTCTCATATAATTTCAGAATTCGAACAAAAACTAGATGCTCTTATATTTAGAATATCTTAGTAAATCTGTTCTGCGTGAAGAAAATTACAGCAATTTAAAGCTCTACAGAGCACTACACAGTAATAGTATTATAATTTTTATTTATTTTTCTGTTTTGGTGTAACAACATTGTGTAATTTAAAAGAATTTCTGGGATGGAGATTACGCCTACGCGCTTATCTACTCCAATTTAAAACAGAATTACGAATGATGTTATTTTTAATAGAATTGGCATAATAACAATTTATTTTAGGAACAACGTAAAAGTTTCTTTCATTTCACTAGGTTTGTTAATTTTTAATTTAACTTCACTTTAAGCAGGAATAAAAATTTTAAGTTTCTAAGGTGTTGCGACTTTAATAAAAAGGAGTATTATTTTTTATAATATAAGCTGAACGATTAGCATAGATAATAACATATATTCTCTTTATACCCTTCATCATTAAAATCAAAAAAAAAAAAAAAATTAATAATAATAAATATATGGGATGGAAAATTAAATGGATAGAAAATTAAAAACAAGAAAAAATTTCAAATGAAAAAATTGGCGCTCGTCTATATAGTGCGAGTTTTGGGACTTTAAACTTTTCATAGAAAAGCACGATTTCGCATTATATATTTAAGATTAAAATGTAGATATCATTAGAAAGCTTTTGAAGAGATCTTTCAGAAAATACTAAATTTTCTTCTTTCTCTTTTTTTAGTTTTTGAATTCTCTCACGCCGCAATTTGTTTTTTTTTTTTTTTTTTTTTTTGATTGGAGGAACTTCACTAAACTGGCTTTGCACACATGGTAAACGGTATATAAGATTCGGCATAGCACTCCTACCTGTTTTATATAAAATCAGTCCTAAAATTTGTTCCTGATTCAATTATTTATTTAATAACAATATTATTTTCTTTCTTTTAATTAAATATTTAATTGATTTAATTAATTAGAAAATTTTGGATTCATTCTTTTTAATAATATAATCAATTAAAAATTTAATAAAATTTCAGTCAAAAAAAATAAAATAGAGGTTGATTCTATGCAATATTAAGCTTAAAATGCTGTTTTGTTACCCTCTGAGTTATTATAAATCAATTATAATTTTAAATATTTGAAGTATGAAAAGCTGTACAAGAATCATTTACCCTAAACTGTGGAATAATCACAAAATTATTTTTTTTTTGATTAAATGTTTCTAAACGCCTAACAAATCACATACAAATTCCACCCACTTCTACAGCTTATTTACTTTAAGAAAATATTTTTATTTTTCAAACTTGTAAATATTTTATTATTTTCTTGTTAATTCTTTTACTATTTTTCATCATTTTATATGGAAAAAACTATCATTAAAATGATTTAGATTTAATGTTTTGTAAAACAATTATGTCTTGCTGTATTCTGACACGTAAAATTCTTGCTATTAAAATAAATAAAAAAAACGAAAATAAATTTTAAAAAAATTCTTCATCAATAGCGATGTGCGAGTATTATTTAATTAATTAAATATAACAATTAAATTTGTTTAGATTAAAAAAACACCGCAAACAATATTCCCCATCAATAAAGACATGTGTTTTTTAAACGAAATTTAACTCAAGAGAGAAATCTTGATTTAAAAATTATTTACCCCAAGAAAATATATATTTAGTTTAAAAAATTTAAATTTATAATTTATAACAAAATAAGATTTTAAATCACAAATCTGTTATAAATTTCCTCTTAATTTTCCTCTTAAAATTCTTTAAAAATCAGGAATGAATTTTGAATTTAATTTTAATTTATTATTGAAGTTCATTTTATTAACTTTTAGAAAAACTTAAGCATTTTTTATTATCCGGCTTTTATTTTTTAAATAAAAAATTTTCTATTAAATTTCCACTTTGAAAAAATACTCTTTTGAAAGCTTTAGCTGCCTGTAAGGATATTAACATCTGTTTGCCTTGTCATACCACAAGAAATTTTTAGAATGTCTCCTTCTTCAAAAATTTTATTCAGAAAAGAATGCCAGCTCTGTTATATTCTTAAATAAAACCATCCCTGAATTTGCTGCACATACTTGTGTTAATCATTTCCGTTCATAGAATTTTAGCATCCGCTAAATATTAATAAATAAATGATTTAAGCAAAAAAAAAATATGTTTAATGATTTTTATTTAAAACCAAACAAAATTAAAAAAAAATCCAATTTACTGTAAACTAAACCATTCTAAAGTAGAAAACAAAAAAAAAAATATTTCAAAACACTCACTTTACTACTCACTGTATCCTCTGCTTTTAAATGTTGTTTGACATTAACGGCATATTAGCAATTTCCGCTGTCATTTACAGTTAAACCGAAATCAAATGTAAACATTGCAAAAATATTTAATGCCAAACAAACAAACAAACAAAAAAAAAGCGGAAGACCATCCGCGCAATTGTTGGCGCAATCAGAGCTATTAAACAGTCATTGAAACATTGAGAGTGCACTAATGGTGCATGTTGTTGTTGTTGTTTGCAGCACTCAAAAAGTGCAATTGCTACAACTGTCAGCTTTTCAAAATGTTTAAAGTATAAACAAATGAAAAATTTTAAAACAAAAAAATAAAAACACTAAATGAACATAAAATTATTAAAGTTTTATACAGAAACTGTTGTTGTTTTTAACCCAAAATAGGAGAAAAAAAAATAATTTAAATATATTTTCCTATTAACTAAAATTTTTTTGTTTATTTAACGAAAACATAAATGTTTTAGTTGCTGCTACTGTTGTTGTTCTTGTTAAAAACGACACAAATTGCCTTTTAAATAAATAAAAAAAATTCTTCGTAAGAAAAAAATACTCTTGTGCCAGATTCACTCAACCTACCACTCGTTCACTCACTCGCTGGTGTGAGCATTTAAACTAAAAATATAAAAAAAAATAATTTAAAAAAATACAAACTTAAAATCTGTTGACCATATGTTTTTGTAATGATTTTAAATTGCTCTTAAATTGTGTAAAAAGAACAATAAAAATCAAAGAATAATAGAAAAGTTCACGTACAAATTTTCGTTGAAATTTTCTTAAAGAGTTAAATTTCACTACAATAACGCGTTTTGTCTTCTTAATCTCCTTTGAGAAAATCACAATGATTTAGAGATTTAAAGGAGTAAATTTGTTTTCAGGTTTCATATTCTGTAAAGGTTGTGGAATGAGGCAGTTTTACCAGTGAGTTATTTACGGGAGATAAATGCATTTAAGTTGGATACAATCTAAAGTCCTCCATAATTTTGACAGCATATTAGTTGCGTTACACTGAAAGAGACTCCTTAATAACCGGAGCACAAAAACCAATGAGCTGCCAATTCTCTGGCATAAGCATAACCAGAGAGTTTTCAAGAGAGGGCTAGAGTATTTTGACAAAAAGAAAATTTATGTTAAGTATTAAAAATTCCGTAAGCAGAAAAAAATAATTTTAGGGCTGTATTGAGAGAGTTCTTAGTGTCAGGTCATCGAACGTAAAGGAGCCAGGGCCTCTAACACAAACTCGACCTCCAAAGAGACAGTGTTGACAGGGAGGCAAAAAGCATTACATAATTTTATATTCTGCTAATTAAATGATTTAAGCTAATTAATTGTAAATGGTAGCGCCTTTGATAAAGAAAAGTGTGAGAATTTTTAAAATGACTTTTTTTTATTTTTTCTCTTACTACATTCATGTACAAATAAGTAATTCAGATATTCATTTTGTCCTCAGCGCCATATGGGCATTATTGAGAAAAGTTGGCAAATAATTTAACATGTACAAGCATAATTTATTATTAAAGTATTAAAATATTAACATTGTAAAAAGGGAAAAAAGGAAAAAAATTAAAATTAAAATAAAATTAAATTAAAAAAATTTACTTTAAACATCGTACATTTTTATTACATAAGAAGCGTATCAAGGTTTTGATATACATAAATATTCTTTTAGATCCGTTTGGAACCGTGATACTCTATTCTAGATGTTTTATAAAAGTAGGTAGATCATTATATTTTGAACTTCCAATACATTCCATAAGTTGTTTGGTAGTTTCTAGCCTGCATCTTGCAACTCTAAGATTCAGGTGGTTTCTAGGGTTAACCATTGTTTGATTCGGCACAAAATTAATGGTGTGATAAGTGAACAATCCGTGAATCGGCATTACCGATTTACAGACATCAGCATAAAGAGACAAGGTGGAATGCGTAAGTGGTAAATTGTATATAACTTTTAGTGTTTTATTTTGCAGACATTAAAGCGTTTTTTAAATATTTGTGTTTTTCCATCCATATACCTAACCATATAGCTCAAATGGCTTTGAATTAATGCATGATACAACAATAGTTTAGTTTTAAGGTTTAATTTGTTTCTTAGTTTATATAGGATACCTATTGCCGGTGCTGTTTTACTTCTGAGAGCACTTATATGCATATTTCACGATAAGTTACTTTGCAATTTTATTCCCAAATATTTAACCGAGTCCGTTTCGTGTAATAAATCTCCGTCAACATAAATACTAAAATGGTTGTGAGTTGCATGGTTCTGCGGTCTAAAGCGAACTAGTTTGGTTTTGTTGGCATTTATTACCAGTTTATTTATTCGTGCAAATTCAAAAAATTGAAAATACGTCTCGTTCCATGACCGTTTTTAGTACCAGATCATATTTATAAGGATAAAATAGGCATATAATATCGGCAAACATATATAATTGCCCAGTGAGATCTAAATTACCCAAATCATTGCTATATATCAAAAACAATACAGGTCCCAAGCAACTGCCTTGTTGGACTCCATACTTAGTATCCATCATATCACTTTTTTACGTTTTTAACCTGTACATACTGTTGACGATTTGTAAGGTAGCTTTCAAAAATGTTCCACTCTCTACCAACTAGGCCATAATACTTTAGTTTCTGTAGCATAATATTACGATCAACTAGATCGAAGGCTTTTGTTAAGTCAAGAAATAAACCAACAACTCCATTTGACCCCTGATCCAAACCGTGACATATGTAATTTAAAACATTCAGTACTGCTTCTTCGGTACCACAAACTTTTTTAAATCCAAATTGATATTTGTACATTATCTTGTTGAGGTCAAAGTATTGTAACAGTTTTTGGTGAACAATTTTTTCAAAAAAGTGCAGCTGGACGATAATGACTTAGATCACTCGAGTTGGTAACTTTAGGGATACGGACCACTTTGCTCACTTTAAGACAATCAGGATTATATCCTTTTGCAACAATTTTATTAAAAATTTCCATTAATACACAATACCCTTACAAATAACAAGTGACTTTGCTATTACGTTATCGTAATCCTGTGATTTTTTTGTATTCAAATTTCCTATAATCAAATTTATATCATCCAAAGTAACAAATTAAAGCGAAAAGCGAGGCAAAATTTGGCACAGAGTCCGGAACTGATTACAGTGATCTCCAGGAAAAAATTCTATTTGTTGTTATAAATTACAAAGTGACTCAATAAAAAATTGATTTAGTGAATTGGCTTTAAGGTTGTCATCAGAAATGATTACACCTGTTGATGTTACAAGGCTTATACTCCTTGTTGGTACTCTTCCAAGTACGTTATTTAAAAAGTTCCACGTCTTCTTTGGGTCTCCATTAAATTTGTTGATAGTATCGTGATAGAAATCATTTCTTGATGCTTTACAGGCCGTTTTTATAACTTTACTAATTCTCTTTAAGTTTTTTAATGGCGCTTATTCTTTATAGTAAAAAAAAAGGTTTGTCAGATTTATCATTAATTTACCTAAAAGGGTTCCCTGTAAAGTTAAGCAATCCACGAAAATGCAACAGAAACTAGCTGTTCCACCAATAATAAATTTCAGCAAATGTAATTTAAAGATTTTGTTTTAAGAGCGGTAGACAGCTCCTGATTCCTAAATTAGTTTATTTATTGATAACCTACGTTTCACGCTTCTGAGCGTAAGGGAAATTAAACACATTTCAAAGTGTCTGTTATTGTCCTGAAAAAAAAAATACATAAGAACTTTATTTGATGTTTCAAGAATTAATTCTTTTAAGATTCCTGTTAAATCCTTAAAATGCACAATCAATTTATATGACCCCAATTTATAAATGCTCGAAATGTGTATGTATGTGTGAAATACAATAACCCACTTGACCATTAAAAACCTCTTCTTTTCAAATTAATTTTGTGGAACTAAGATTCTTATTTTTTTTTTTTTTTTTGCCTTTTAATATGTTGTTTATCACAAGTTATATTAGAATTTAAATTTAAAGAAATAATGTCTTGATGCAGAGCGCGTTGTGCGTACGTAATTACGGTTTTAAGGAACAAGTTTCCTGATTTTATAGGAGGACATTCCGTTGTAGTAACGATAAAACATTGAAACAAACCCCACATTGCGTCGATGCTCCAGTGAATCAATAGGGCTCGCTGTCACCGATGAGCGTCTTTACTTTAACCTGCATGCGGTTGAGTAACTCTAAAATAGACTTTAGAAAACGGGCCCATAATATTTTACAGTTTCATTTTACTATTTCGCTTTATTTAAAAAAGAACTTTAAACAGGGATTTTCTTTAAAACCTATTTATTGCTGATTTTTTAAAGTAGTTCCTTTTAAACTTCATTTCAGTAAAAGTATTTCATAAAAACATAAAACTAATTTTTAATTTTATTTATTTAATAGATATTTTTATTATAAAACTATTTTTGTTACAATAGTTTTTTCTGCTGTAAACGTACTTTTTTTAAAAAGATAATTTAATAAAAATTATATTTTGTTAAAACCAAAAAAATTATTTTGGGTAAAGAGGTACCTTTTAAAAAAAGTACTTTTGTTAAAATAGTACTTTTATTAAAAGGGTACTTTTATTAATAACTTTTTTTGTTTTTTTATGAATTTTTATAAAAAAAAATATTGCAAAAAAATTTATTGCTCCTAGTAGGTACTTTTGTCGTTTAAGTACTTTTATTAAAATCCCCTACTTAGATGATTTAAGTGTAGCAGTTCTTTTGTTAAAGTACTCTTAGGGTAAAAAACAACTTTAAGCTACTTGTATTTAGTACATTTTTAATATTCTTAGAATTATAATATTTTTGTTTCCAGTAGATACCGAAATTCGCCCAGAGAATGAAAATTTAAATAGTTGGCCACATGGGAGATTGAAAAATCAATGACGTGATGGGTTTTTATTTTAATGGCAGTGAAATGCGTTAAAAATTCTTTTGTATATTTATTTAACAATTAAGAAATATCGAGTATTCGACCAAAAACAGGAATAAGAGTAAAGAAGAAGAACAGTTTCATGTGACCCAATCTTAATGTAAACAAATTATAAAATTCCTTAAATTCAATTTAAACAAAATAAAATTTAAGCAATTTATATTTTCTTTCTCTTTAAGAAAATGAAAATTATTCGTTTTTATTTTTGTTTATTATTGAAAGACTTTCTGACTAATTGTTTAGGTGCCACATTTTCTCTTTAAATCGAACAACTAAAAATCTGTTGGTTTTATTTTTTTTCTTTAGTTTGTTTGAAAAAAAAAAATTAATTAATATTGTGTTTGTTTAAACGAAAAGATGTATAAATTGCATCGTTGTAGGTAAAGAAAATAATATTTGTAAAAGTCAAATTAAATAAACAATTTCGTAAAGTAGGTGTTTTGTTTTTTTCTATTTGTTTATTGTTAAAACTAAAAATTTTAGTTATTGAAGAAAAAGCTTTTAACTTTTCTTCTTTCATTTTTAAATTTTCATTTTTAATATTTCTTAATGGTAAATATTGTTGAAATGTAGTTTTATTTTATAATTTAGGAACTAATTGTTAAGATTTTAATTCAATAGTAAACACAAAAACAAATCCCTTTTTAAGTTGATGTATTTAAGCAAACATTTTTATTTAAAACTTACTTTAAGTTTTACAACTGTTTTGATTGACTTTATTAATGTTTTTTTACAACTTTCCATTGGTTTAATAATATTTAAAAATTTATGTATTTTTTTTTAATAATTCTTGCATAAGCCCAGCCTTCAAAACAGATTTCAGCTATCTTTCTATAACGGTTAAAAAGTATGGCCACACAAATCAAATTGTATTAACTATTGTTACACTCTTTACTCCATCTCCAAATTGTATACTTGTTATAGCGGACTTAGCACTACAGTTCCTTATTCAACAGTCTTTTAATAGTTTGGAAATTTTCATCAAATTGCATCAAATATAGGGGCACCCTTTAATTACCAAAATAAACTTTTTACAGATGCCGTTAGCAATCTGGTTCTCTATAAGTTTCAACCGTCCGTCTATAATGTTTTAATAGTTTGGCCATATTTATCAAATTACATCAATTATTGTAACACCCTTTAATTTATTATTTAAACCAGAAAAATTAGCGGTTATTCTGTGTAATTTTCAAGTGTTTGTATATAACAGTTCATATGATAGGACCGTATTGGTCAAAAAACTTTAACTAAGGGAACACCCTTTAATTTCTAAATACAACCATTAATTTTAATTTTATTTTAGACTTTAGCAGACAGAAGTTTTCATTCTATGTTTTGCTATAATGGATCAATAGATAGACTCACATAAGTAAAGTTATGTTAGCTATGGAGACACCCTTTAATATTTATGTTTAGTTTTTAATAATTTCTTGTTACTCGTTAAAATTTTATGGTTCAATAGACATGTAAAAATAATAAGTGTTTTATGGGAACAACTTTTAATTTTAAATATTACGATTTTTTTTTTTAATACAAAGAAAAAATTTTCAAAAATGGTCTAGAGATGACTGAGTTTGGCGGGCACAAATAAAAAATCCCATCAAGTGATAAACTTCTTATTTTTTTTAAATGGTTTCAAATATATTAAAATTGTAATTTTTCTTTATTTTGGGTAATTGAAGCATTAAATATTTAATTCATTAACACAAGTGATAATTTGTACTTTTTCTTTAGCCACTAGAAAATTACACACAATCACACTCTTCCTACAGGATGATAAAATGAAACGACTTAAAGAAAAATTCGTCTTCTGTTTTACAAATTGCAGTTATTCTTAACAATCTTATGGCAATTCACAATTTAGCACATTTTTTTATTTTTTTATTTTTTTTTTTTTTTTTTTGTTACCTGAAATAAAAATTCCACCTACTTTTTTTCTTATTTCTCTCATCGTTATAATGACTTTCGTTCTTTTTTTTCTTTTTTCTATAATAACTTAACAAGTGTAATCATTTCTCCACCCTTTTTCTTTCTGAGCAATTTTTTCATACTTTTGTACGTTTAACAGCAATTTCCAATTTCCTTTTTGATGAAGCACATTGCAAGAGCAAATTACATGTCTTCAAATAAAAAAAAAACATAAGAAAAAAAAGGGAGTGTAAGAAAAAACGTAAGAAGAATTGTGTTGATTGGCCTTTCTTTCATTGAAGAAAAACTTTCTTTTCTTAAAATTTTTTCTGTTTTTTTTTTCTTGTCCTTTTAAACTTTTCACATATTTTTCTTGATAAAAGACACAAGGACACAATTTACCGATTACTTATTATTACTCGTTTATTGTGCTTAGGAACGTTATAATTTGTTAGCAGCAGATTAAGTAAAGAAAAGTACGACAATAAAGAGAACTTTTATTTAATGGCTTTTTGTTAAAAAAAATAAATGAATTCTTTAGAAAATGTTTAGAATTCATAATGAGTTCTATTTATTTTTTTTTTACTTTAAGTAAAAAGTAAAATCTTCTTTAAAATTTCTTAAAGTTAGTTACTTTGTTTAAAAAATAATTGTAATTAAATTTTGTCTTTAAATTAATCAAGTGTTATTGAATTTTACTTCCTCTTGTTCTTTATTTAGTACTTTCCGAAAATCAACACTTTATTTATAATTAAAAGAATGAAAAAGGAAAAAAAAGATGTTTAAATTAAACATTATTTCAATTGCTAATTTAGCTTAATGAGCTCCCCAGGAGAAATTTTATATCTTCTCATAAAAATTCTTTAAAAATAGTCTCGATATTTGTTTATTTTATCCAGCCCATAAACAAAATATTTTTTTTTCTTTGGAATTTTATTTGATTGCAGTGCAGACAGCTCTATAGACATGACATCGCTGCTTTGAGCAGCAGGTTAAAAACAAACAAACAGTAAACTAAGATAGCAATAAAGCTAAAGGGTTGCCATGTGAATGCAGTAAAAATTAGCAAGAAAATAAAAAAATTGTTATTTTTTGGGTTATTAACCGAACGCTGTTTGGTCTTTAGCACGGAACTCTGAATGCCTGATAACTGTATATAGAATTTTCTGCGTAATTAGAACTTTTCAAAGGTGGGCATTTCGTCTCTAATGTTTGTGTGAAAAAAATAACAATTAATTCACACAAAAGGGTGACGACGGGTGTGCATTAAAGTATATGGAAAACGTTACTATGCAACAGTTCGCACTGGTCCAGAGAGCTTTTGAAGAAATGCTGGAGCTGCTAATTTGTGGTGTAGAATATTCTGCTCCACCAGCAGAAACTTTAAATGGTACCTTCGTTGTCGACATAAATTAAGAGCTAAACGCGTATGCAGAGCTGAAAGCCGGAATGAAAGAGGCACCAATAGAAAAGTAGCCGATGACACAGTTCCAAAAGTAAGCGTCCCCGATTTAAATTCAATCAAATTATGGAGAGATAGCGAAACATGGAATCCACCATGAATCAGCAGGCAAAACAGTGAAGACAAGTTAACATTATATGGAGACCACTGGTAGCCATGAGGGACCTCACTCTGCAGTAAATACTGCGAATTGAAAGGGACTCGGCGGAAAAAGAGGCCAGTCGATGGCCAGAAAACATTACACAAAAATGAACATTGCTGAGGTACCGTGGATTTTGTGATGAACCATCTCAACACTAATGAATGTTAGGCGGTTAAAAAGGTCTCAAGAGAGTAACACACTGCATAAATATTCCTTCCGTTATGCGATATTAGTTCATGTGTTTACGTGTTTTAAGAACCGTAAAACGCGTCACTTTAAAATTTTAAGAACTGCGTATCACTTTAGCTTTCAATAGCACAAATTAATACGAAAATAAATCTAAAAATTAAAGGGTGTACCCATAGGTGATGTAAATTGACTTTTATGGGTCTATTTTTTGAATCATTCTAGACAAACGCTTGAAAATTAGACAGAATATCGATTATTTTAAATCATTTTTATAAAAAGTATAAATATTCAAAATTATAAATTAAAGAGTTCCCCAATAGTTCATTTAGTTTGATATCTATGACCAAACTGTTGAAAAGTTGTAGATTTACAGTTCAAATTTACAAAGACACAGTATTGTTAAGCCCGCTCTAACAACAAGTACAAAAATTTTGGATTTAAATATTAAAGAGTGCCCCAATAGTTAATGTTATTTCATGTATGTGGATAAAAATTTAAACCGCTATACACAGACAGCTAAAATAATAAGGAACCTCTATTGTTAAGTCCGCTATAAAAACCAGCATTTGAATTTATAAATTAAAGAGTGTTCCCATAGTTGATGTAATTAGATCCATACGGTGCAACACTTGAAAATTAGACAGAGTGTCCACTTTTTGTGTGTTATAATAAAATGTATAAATATTTATAATTGAAAATTAAAGGGTATCCCAATAGTTGATGTAATTTGATGTTTTTGGCCGTTATAGACAGAGAGTTAACATTTAAATGAAACTGTATTGCTAAATCCTCTATAGCAACAAGAATATAATTGGGATTTGGAATTTAAAGGGTGCCCCTATAGTTGATGTTTTTTAATGCCTATGGCCATACTATTAAACAGTTGTAGACAGACGGTTGACATTTACAAAGAAACTGTATTTCTTAGTCCGCTATAACAACCAGTTAAATTTTTTTTTAATCAAAGGATGTCCCAATAGTTATACTAATTTGATTTATGTGGGCAAAAATTAGGTGACCCGTAAGCTGAAACAAAGAGATTTTGAAAAACATTCCGCTGGATAGTTCTGAATACTTAATTCAATTTCGAAAGACATATTTGCATTCCCTTGTGATTTAGAATCCACAATGAATTGAGAGCAGAATTTAAAAAATAATAAAAAAATTAAGGTAAAAGTTTGGCAATGTTTTCTGTTGTTTTCAGTTAAAATTCCCCTAGAGAAATAGTATCTCCGGACATCCTTTTCAAAAATCAGAAGGCAAATGAGTTCTCTGGACGCATGTAGCATTTCTAGAATGATGTCGCCTTATTTTAATAAAAAAAGCGATGTCCATATACGAAATATGCACTGTGATCGGAATATTTCGAAATTAGTGGAAATATTCACGGGTCACTGGACGCTTAATAAGCATTGTTACCAACTCGAACTTTATTTCAGCAGTCTTTGTGAAAATTTGAAAAACACGGACTCACCCCCTTTTAAAGACCGTCCCCATTTATCAGGAGACATCGACTCCTGGGGAATTTAATACTTGTTGATCTTTTAACTCGTGATGATGACTCATACATCAGTTTAAATTTTTTCTGCTTTTGTTCTACCATGATAAATTTTTCCGCATCAAAAACATCTTTGTACTTCAAAATTAAAATAAAAACCCCAAATGGTAACCCGTTCCTTCAGAGTAAAAATTTGTTTAAGTAGCTTCAAATAAAAAGTAAATTACCAGTTACATACACATATATTTATTTACATGTAAAGCAATAACAATGCACACACATGAACAAACATTTATTCGTTATTTCCTTTAACCCGACATCATCACAATTACGAATATCACAGTTTTTGTTTATAAAAAACTCACCGTTGTATTGTAATCATATCATATCACTCACACAAACACAAAATATCCTTTCATTAGCTACAACAACAACAGCAAGCATTTACCATATGTATATATGTATGCATGTTTGTGTGTTTGTTATGTTTAAAATCAAATTTGAATATAAAGTTTGTTCATTTATTCTCTTTGAGTACCCGGTGCAATTTCCTTTTCGTATCAAAATCTGCAGGGCCAAACAGTAAAGAAACAGTTTCAAGAGTTTTAAAAAAGTCATACGTGCATGCATCATCATAATAAGTGATTGTTTATACGAAAGTAAAAATCAGTGTGATTGGGGGTACTTCAAATGAGAAGGCAGTTGAAGGTTGAACAAAACTTCGGAGTAGGGAGAGTTAATTCTAAGAGTGCTTCATTCATTTAAATGTTGCAAGGGCTCTTGTTATGTGTTGCTAAAGTGTTAAAAATATATTTTGTTTAGAAAACCTGGGACAATTTTATAATTTGTTTTTCATTTAAGCGCCTGTGTTTTTTTTAGATTTTTGTAAACAAATTTATACAAAAAATTGTTAAATTTTGTTTAGATAGAAAAAGTAGTTTTTGTTATTACAAACAAATAAAACGATTAAATTTAGGAGATAAAAATTAATTGCACAAAAAATCTACTAATAAAATCCCAAAAAACAAGACATTACATTCTCAGTGTTTCCAAAGTATCGATAACCTGGATTTTGTAAGCAACAGTCAAGGACAAAAGATTTAAAGAAAAATAATTTTTAGCGAGGTGAACTTTTAGTTGAATTCCTATTAAAATAAAATAAAACTTTTGTATCTGAAAAGATAATAACCCTTTTAGAACTCATTAGGTAGCAATGCTGCTACGAAATGTTTTAGTTTGGTATTAATTTTTGTTTGTAATTTTTGTTTTTCGAAAAAGGTGTTGGTAAAATCAGGCGTCAGTTACATCTATGAGGGCTATATAAATCTCTCGTTAAAATAATGTGTATCGATACTTAGATTATGGGTTTTGATCACAGTGAAGTTCGGGCCGGCGGTCTAATAGAACTACGGCAGTTTAATTAGTTATTAGACAGACAGTTAAAATCTGTTATGAAGTAGTTTTTTTTTTTGGTAAAAATTATGTTATTGATTAATATTGCTCAACAATTTTCACAACAGCATTTAAATAGATATTTTCAGAAGTCTAAAATAAATAAATTAGTTTTCACGAAATTTTTCCTATTTGGCGATTAATATTTTATTTTAAAAATATTTCTATCTAAATTTTCCTTCATTTAAAATTCTATTTTTTTTAAGACAAATATACTTGCAAATAGTTTTTTTGTCACCTTAAATTTTCTTGTTTTAAAACAAACACAAAATTAACACCAAAGACTGCTTATTCACAGCACTGCAACTACTGGCACTTAAAGAAAATATGTTGTTGTCACCAAACTCCCGCTGTTAGTTAAAGGACTTGAACGTAATTCGAGTGCAGCTAAATTATCAAGAGCGCTTTTACGAAATCATGTGTGAGTGTTTGGGAAAATCATTCAATAAGGCTGTGTAATATTTCTACAAATTTTGATTGACTTTAGAGAAATACAATTACAGACTGATTTGACACATTGAAGTGTCATTAGGCAGACATTAAGTGTTGCTGGACACAAGTTAAATACTCCGTAAAATGGTGCAATGGGTGGTCTTTTTTTTTTGAAGAAGAAAAAATTTTCTAAAATTTCATTCATTCAAAATCATTCACGTAAATCCGACAAAATTTACTTTTTTGATGCATGAAAAACCTTAGTTAAACCAGTTATTTCAAGTTTTAGTGTCTATTAAAGTGCCTGAACACCCACAAGTGCTACACTTGAAAATTACACATATTATGTACCTTTATAACGAATTTTCTGCTTTTTGATACAATTTTATTAATTCCATTCTTATAACCTTGACCACAAAAAGTGAAAAAAAGGATATATTGTAATGATCGGAGTGATGCCACTCGTATGCGTCCTGGCAACACCCCCGAACTGCAGCCAACTTAATAGCGTTAACCGCAGCTAACTTAAGTATGTATGTACATTTCCGTTCATTGATATTAATAAAGAACTCGTGGATGCATTACAAATTCAGGTGTGGGGTGCAACTGCGATACCATTAATTAAAAGGAAATATAATTCGCAGAATTTTATTGTGGAAATATTTTATAAGATAAAAGCCATGGATTTACGCCCATCTCGCAGTGCGTTAATAGCTGCATTGACTGCTGCCCAGGTGGTTTATCCTGAGACAGCTTCCTTAAGTCAATTGAAGGCTTTGTACGAGTTGCACAACAAGGATGAAGCTAAATCGCTGGAATTTCGGGACGAACCAGAAACAAAAGTGGAATGTTCCTCAAAAAGAATAATCAATGCTGGCGCCATATTAGATGCCGTGGTTGAAAATCCCGAAGCGGCAAATCTGTCATATAACGCCGACCCAAATAACGCCGCCGGTGCTTTTGAGGTTGCCGTCGATACTGTTAATGTGGACGCCACAGTTGTTGAGGCCGCCGAAACCGATGATGATATGTCTCGTGTAAATTTTAATAATACCGCCGCTGCTGTAAAAAATACTGATGCTGCTGCCAGTGACACTGCTGCCGCTGTTATTAATACTGCTGCCGCTGTTATTAATACTACTGCCGCTGTTAATAATACCGCTGCCGCCGTTAATAATACCGCTGTTTCAGCTGGTACAGCGGGTGCTCCCAAATTTCAAAGTGCAAATCAGTATGCAGCGAATAGTAACACCGCTGTACATCCAGCCTATATTTCTTCCTCAGGCGAACCTACCGCAATTTTATCAAAAAATATTAACCTTGAAGAAGAGCTAAGAAGTTTAAAACTGCGCATGGAAGTTTTAAAATTGCAACAAGAAATTAAAGCAATGGAAGAAAATGAACATCGCGTGGCGAATGTATACCGGATAGATTTGTCGGAGCTTGATGCCGCCGTACCAACATTCACTGGGGACGACCACTATGACATAGTTAAGTGGTTCGTACAATTTGAAGATTACGCCGATGCGTGCAAATATTCGAACAAGGAGAAGTGCATTGGTGTCCGCCGCAAACTAGGGGGTACGGCAAAGAAATACGTCGTGAATATAGGTCTACTGGAATACGATCAGCTAAAACTACGCTTGATTAAAATGTTTAAGCGCAGTATTTCACGGCAGGATGTCTACCGACAGCTACGCACACGCATTTTACAGCCTAATGAGTCCTGTTTAAGCTATGTGGTGGAAATGAAAGCTATAGCTTCACAGTCCGACATTGAAGAACGGGAGCTCGTCGATATCATAGTAGATGGAATGCCAGAAGATAACCTAGCCACAACATACCTATACAGTGCTGACTCCATCGATGAGTTAGTGAAGCGCATGGACCGCTACGAGCACCGGCGTCATCAGACACGAAACAAACCCAACAGGCCAAACAACGTTATAACAGCGAATAAATCCAAGGTAGCAACAATCAGAAGTGGAGATTCCAAAACATCCGATGCTGAGGTGAGATGCTACAACTGCTCACAGTTCGGTCATTATCAGCACCTCTGCCCTAAGCCAAAGCGGCCACCGAACTCGTGTTTCATTTGTGCTGAAATAGGACATTTCCACCAGAACTGCCCGAAAAAGAAAAAGGTTGCTGCCACAGTAGTTGATGAATCTGACGGGGCCCTAGGAGCATACCAAATGGTAAGTGTTGCCTTCTTTGATAAATATAAGCGCACTGAAGTAACTGATATTTATTCCCTTTTTGATACCGGTAGCCCTATTAGCTTCATAAAAAAGTCCGTTATACCATATTTCACCGAAGAGTCAAGAAAATTGTCATCTTATCGCGGAGTCGGAAATTATAAATTAAGTACACTTGGGTTAATTAAATGTGAAGTTATCTTCGGCAAAATAAAATTAATTCATAATTTTTCCATTTTACCTGACGAGGAATCAGTGGTACCGCTCCTAATAGGGCGAGACCTATTAAGGAAAATGAATATCAGTTTATATCAAAAGAAAAAATGTTTAAGTTATAATAAAAAGTCTTTGCTAAACATGAATTCCAATTTAAATAAAAGCCTAAATAAAAATGTTATAAGTGCGCTTGTATTTTTTGAATTATATAGAGACCCGAAAGATTTGTTCAGAGCTCCGGCTACCACCAATAGTTATATGGTATCAAATATTTTGGTAACCGGGAATAAAGTAAATGATTTTGTAAAAAAAGAAGAGAAAATGGTAATTGAGGATAAGCAAGATAATTATGTAAACGGTTGTGGTCTGTGTGCGTTCGAGGCGGATTTGCCCATTCATAATGACGCGTCACTATTAGAAGTAGTTGAAGAAAATGTAGGGTGCGCAGAATCTATGCAATTCATTTGCGCCATGGGGGGTGATAAAGGGATGGATATAAATAGTGGGTTAAACAGAAAAGATTTAGAGTTGCTGAAATCAACTATAAATGCGAATTATTTTTGTAATACTAGTGATTCTGGTATACCGACGGATTTTAATATGAAGATTAGATTGACGAGTGACGTACCTATATACTGCGGCCCGAGGAGACTTTCTTATCGTGAACGAGGTGAGGTAGAAATAAAATTAAGGGAACTTTTAAATAAGGGAATAATCAGACCCAGTGATTCGCCTTATGCTTCCCCAATCGTATTGGTTAGAAGGAAAAACGGTGGATTAAGAATGTGTATAGATTATCGCGCGTTGAATAGAATTACTGTAAAGGATAACTATCCCCTACCGCTAATAGAAGACTGTTTGGATTACCTTGGTAATAAGACGTATTTTTCTACATTGGACTTGGAGAACAGTTTTCACCAAGTACCAATGCACGAAGAATCAATTCAATATACTGCATTTGTGACACCTTTAGGCCAATTTGAATACCGCTATATGCCATTCGGCTTGAAAAATGCAGGATCTGTATTTCAGCGGTTTATAACTAAAATTTTAAAAAAATTTTTAGATTCGGGAAAGATTGTAGTTTATTTAGATGACATAAGTATAGCCACTGAGACGTTTGAAGAACACCTGACTATCCTCGGAGATGTATTGCGTACTTTAAAAGAAAACGGCCTGAAATTAAATCTGGAAAAATGTAAAATAGCATATTACGAATTAGATTATTTGGGATATCGAGTAAATAGTAATGGTATACGACCAAGTAACGAGCATATTAAGACAATCCAAGAGTACCCTATGCCCACTGATTTTGAGGAACTGCAGCGTTGTATGGGACTTTTCTCCTTTTTTAGACGTTTTGTAGAAAATTTTTCAAGGATTTCAAAACCGTTGTGCAATTTAAAAAAGACAAAGTTCGACTGGACAGAAGAGTGTACACAAGCATTTCTGACTCTAAAGGAAAAGCTAATCAATTCACCAGTTCTCGCAGTATATAACCCGACAAGTGAGACAGAACTTCACACGGATGCAAGCATAAGGGGCTATGGTTCAGTTCTCTTACAGAAACAGAAGGATGGAAAATTTCACCCGATAGCGTATTATTCGAAATGCACAACAGCTGCGGAATCAAAATACCACAGTTTTGAACTGGAAACCCTCGCTATAATATACGCTCTAAGAAGATTTCGAGTGTATTTGGAGGGAATCTCATTTACGGTAGTAACAGACTGTAACTCTTTGGCCTTAACGTTAGGTAAGCGATTAATAAACCCAAGAATAGCTCGGTGGACATTAGAACTGGAAAACTTTGAATACAAAGTGAGACATCGGAAGGGCGAGTTAATGGCTCATGTCGATGCACTGAGTCGCATCCCTGCTGTAGCAGCTATTGAACAGAATGAGGTGGACATAAACATACAAATAACTCAATCGAGAGACAGTAGGATTAGCGATATTCGAAATAGGCTTGAGGTGGGACATGTAGAAGGATACAGTTTGGAAAATGGTTTAGTTTTCAGATGTGGAATACACGCACAGAAACAGTTGTACGTGCCAATGGAATTGGAGGAGAACATTATGCGTCTTTTTCACGAGAAATATGGTCACGTAGGTGTAGAAAAATGCATATATCAGATACAAAGGAACTATTGGTTTCCAAATATGAGGGACAAATTACAAAAGTTTATCAGGAACTGTTTGAAATGCATATACTACTCGACACCTCGAGGGAAAAGTGAGAGAAACCTATATAATATAGAGAAGAAACCGATCCCATTTGATACATTACATGTTGACCACTACGGACCTTTACCTGCTGTAAGGTCCAAGAGAAAGTATGTTTTAGTAGTCGTTGATGCCTTTACAAAATTTACAAAATTGTACGCTGTAAATTCACCAGGAACAAAAGAAGTATGCTGTGCCCTCCGTAAATATTTTGAATATTATAGCAGACCGAGACGAATAATTAGTGATAGGGGTGCATGTTTTACATCAAACGAGTTTGCGGAGTTCATATCTAAATACAACATGGTACATGTGAAGGTTTCAGTAGGTTCCCCGCAGTCGAACGGTCAGGTAGAGAGAACCAACCGGGATTTGAGAGCAATGCTATCCAAACTGACTGAACCTATTGAGCACAGTGATTGGGTGGAAAAATTGTCACTTGTGGAGTTTACGATTAATAACACAGTACATTGCACCACAAAGCAGTTACCTAGCATAATGCTGTTCGGCACAGAACAGAAGGGGGAAATCGTAGATGAGTTGTCTGAATACCTACAGGAAAGATATCAAAGCGAACCAGTAGATATAGATTCTGTTAGAGAAACTGCAGCTGAAGCCATTAGGAAGTCACAAGCGTACAACTTGGACTACTTC
The DNA here is from genome assembly GCA_937654795.1 of Cistogaster globosa. NCBI lineage: Eukaryota > Metazoa > Arthropoda > Insecta > Diptera > Tachinidae > Cistogaster > Cistogaster globosa. Next base: position 7,244,406 of record OW569403.1, read on the forward strand.
AATAAACATCATAGACCGGCTAGGGTGTTTCAAGTAGGGGACTTCGTAGTATTGAAGAATATTGACACAACTGCAGGGGTAAACAAGAAATTTATACCGAAATATCGTGGGCCATACATTATTCGAAAGCAGCTAGGCAATGACCGTTACGAAATTTCTGATGTTGAGAATTATCAAATCACTCAAATACCATATGTCGGAATTGTTGATGCTAGTAAGTTGAGGAAGTGGCTGGAGCCAATGCATGATTCGGTAGAACAACTTTCGGGCTCTGAAGGCAACACTTCAGACTACGAAGATTATGAATTTTTAGATGATGATTTATTAGAATCACAATAGTATCAAATGAATTTGTAAAAGTGGATGACAATCGGGGTCGATTGTGTTGTCAGGTCGGCCGAGATTGTAATGATCGGAGTGATGCCACTCGTATGCGTCCTGGCAACACCCCCGAACTGCAGCCAACTTAATAGCGTTAACCGCAGCTAACTTAAGTATGTATGTACATTTCCGTTCATTGATATTAATAAAGAACTCGTGGATGCATTACAATATTAAAATTTTTTATTCCATTTGAAATTTCTACAATATCCATTTTCGATCCCATAAAGTATATATTCTGAGTCATCATGCATGGCGAAGAAGGTTAAGCGAGATATCCGTCTGTCCGTCCCTGTAAGTGTTGAATCCAACTTTTCGAAAGTAATAGATGAGCTAAATAAAATTTAAATACGCCAATCCAACAAACATATTTTCAAAAATTAAAAATTTTGCATTGAAAATCAGCAAAATCGTTCTATGTCTACCGAGGCAGCGGACAAAAGCGGGCCTGCCTCTAATATCTCCATATTATTTGGATTAATGAAGTAACTTTAATAATAAAAAAAAACGAATATCCACACATATATAAATTTAAATTTCGTCCGTAGCTCGATGCTGATTTTGTTCAACGCTGGAAGTCACCGGTGATGAAAAAATGTTTGATTATATTTAGTCTAAGTTTAATTTTTTATATACTTTTGATTTATATTTTATTTATTTTATATTATAAAAAAAGTTTTAGTAAAAATTCACTAGTAAAAAAATGTATTTCCTTTTACCTTCTTAACAATTAGTTACACTTGTAGAGTATTTGTTTTTTGTGTTCCTTTAGAATTTGAACCTTTTGTTTTTTTTTTTCTGTTCTATTATCACAAACCTCGATCACACCATCTAGCCGGAATATTAAAAACATGTTCTATCCCCAACAAAAAAAATTAGTTGGAAAGCAAACAGGTCTGTCTCCTCCCTCCATTATAAAGATCCTTTTCAACCATTGAATTATCTACTTTACTCCTATTTTTTTATGTCATGCTTCTTCTTTAAATTATTCATCTGGCCTTAACAGTTGTGGGATAAAATTGATTGCACTGTTTTATCCTGTTACAGGGTGCACACGACAACACCTAAATGTAATTATTGTAGTTTATTGACTTTTTTATTATTTAATAATTCTGTTTCTTAGGCCGAAGTCTTTTGTATAAAAATTACTAATTTTTTTTACCTGCAATACTTAGCCACACCATTCTGTGACACCATCGGAAAACTGGAACTGAAAAAAAAAAGTTTTTATTTACTTTATATTCCAAATAACTATTTAACTGACTTCAAAAAAGAAGGAGGTTATCAATTCGACTGAATGTTGCTTTTTTATGTTTCTGCCGGCAGAACTCAGTTATTTCTAAACCGATTTTGAAAATTTATTGTAATTTGATAGATTATGCTTACAAATCAGTTCTGTTTTAAAAACAATTAAAAATCTTTTAAATTATAGGGTGTCCCCATACAACGTACATGTTTTTTAAGTGAATTATGAACCGTAAAGAGCAATTCCTTAAAATTTAAAAAAATGTGTATCACTATAGCTTTCAATAGCAAAAAGTAATATAAAAATATATCTAAAAATTAAAGGGTGTGCCAATAGGTGACGTAAAATAACTTATATGCGCCTGTCTTTTAAACCTTTACAGAAAAACCTTTGGAAATTGGACAGGATGTCGATTAATATGACCGTTTTAATAACATATTTAACATTCAAAATAAAAAAATAAAGGGTGTCCCAGTACTTAATGTAATTTGATCCATTTGGCTAAACTTTTAAACTGCTATAGCCAGATAGTTGAAATTTACAAAGAAACTTTATTGCTAAGCCGCTATAATAACAAGTATAAAATTTGCATCCAGATATTAAAGGGTGACCCAATAGTTGATGTATATGGCCACACTTTCAAACCGTTATAAACATACAGCTGAAATTTACAAAGAACCTGTATTGCCGAATCCACTATAACATCAACTAATAAAATTTGAATTTAAAAATTAAAGGGTGTTCCCATATTTGAAGTAAATTGGCCTATCTTTCGAACCGTTATGGGTAAACGCTTGAAAATTAAACAGAATGCCGATTACTATAATCGTGTATTAACAAGTATAAATATTCGTAATTATAAATTAAAGAGTGCCCCAATAGTGCATTTAATTTGATGTATATGACTATATTTTTGAACAGTTGTAATAGGATGGATGAAATTTACAAAAACCCTGTATTGCTAAGTCTACCACAACAGCAAGTATAAGATATTAATTTGGAAATTAAAGGGTGTCCCAATAGTTAATGTTATTTGAATTATGTGGCCATACTTTTGAACCGTTACAGTAAGACGGTTAAAATTAACAAAGATACTGTAATGCTAAGTGCGCTACAACAGCAGTTATAAAATTCAAAGTTGGAAATTAAAGGGTGTTCCCTGCATTGTTTAGGAATAAATAATTTTTATACAAAAGACATAGGATTATTAAAATCCATAGGATTAAATAAATCCTAATGTCTATTAGATTAACACTTTTATATTTCACAAATTTACGAAAAGTTTATTTTCCCTAAAGCCTGGTACTCTGTTCAGCTTTTCAGGCGGAAGTAGTAGTCTGTTTTGCCGTGGAGCAACCTTTGAAATGCTTTTAGCAACATTTTATCACAGCTGTGAAATAAAGCAAATAGGAATTATTTCATGCAGAATTTTTTAAACAACAGCTGATCACATTTCTTTTGCTTACACTTTCAGAATCGCGAGATAGACAAATTTTTCACATTAAATAATCAACCAAGCTCAACAAACGAAAAGATTGATGGTGGAGCCTTAAAATAAATTTTGCAGAGTCTTTAATAAATACTTTAGTTTCAAGGAAATTTTTCTCTTTTGGCAAATAATATTTTATCTTAAAAAAAGTTCTAACTATTTTTTCCTTCATTTATTATTCTATTTTTTTTAAGAAAAATATACTTGCAAATATTTTTTGGTCACATTAAATTTTCTTGTTTTAAAACACAAAAATTTAACACCAAAGACTGCTTGTTCACAGGACTGCAACAACTACTGGCACTTTAAGAAAATATGTTGTTGTCACCAAGCTCCTGCTGTTAGTTAAAGGACTTGAACGTAATTCGAGTGCAGCTAAATTATCCAGAGCGCTTTTACGAAAAAGTGAATGTGTGTGTGTGTGTGTGTGTGTGTGTGGGAAAATCATTCAATAAGGTTGTGCAATATTTCTACAAATTTTGATTGACTTTAGAGAAATACAATTACAGACTGATTTGACAGATTGAAGTGTCATTAGGCAGACATTAAGTGTTGCTGGACACAAGTTAAATGCCCAGTACAAAAGTGCAATGGGTGGTCCCTTTTTTAAAGAAGAAAAAATTTTTTTAAATTTATTATTAAAATATTTTTTAAAATAATCTTTAAAATATTCAAACGGACATATTTTTTTGTTAAGTGCTAATAGAAATTACGCATTTCAATATGTTATTTATTATAATTGCAATTTTAGTTGCCTGTTTTTCTTTTGAAAATTATAGTTAAAAGAGTTTTTTTTTTTTAATTTCCACCAGCACAATACTCTTATAATTTGCAATTACAAATAATGAAAATTTTAAGAAAATTTAATTTTTTTTCTTTTAATTTTCAATTAATTGCGAGTACAAGTACTAAAAAGTTTTTTAAACACTTGTATTGTATGATGTTTGTTGTTGTTTGTACAATCAATTGAATTATTATTATTTTGTACTTGTGTCTACTATTAGCCAAGTATTATGAAGCAATCGAAATAATAAATATGTGTATTATGTTTTTATTTATATAAAAGAATATTAAATAAAAAATTAAGAAGAAATAACAATCTCAGACCAGACCTCATGCGAAATAGGAATTAGTCTTCTATTCATATAAGGAAAAGCAAAAACGTAGATAAATTGTACTTAAAAAGGGTAAAAAACGTATCGAACCTTTAGTTCAAAAGAAATTGTTAAGATATAGTCGAAATAAATATGGTTAAAAAAAACAACAATCTAAGTACAACATTTTATTTAAGTAAAAAAATAATAATAAGATTTTTTTATTAAAATCATGCTGTTTTTTACCAAAACAATCATAATTATGTTTAACGCCTAAACACATTATAATATTTTTAAATGTGATAAAAATTATTTCAATTTGTTTGGGGTTGATTTGCTAACTTTTTTTGGTTCCGGATTTAATTGGTTGGCACGAACCTAACTGATTTCGCTGCAATCTATGTCCGTCTATCGCAAAACACTATCACTTGAACCGTAAAAGACTATTGAAATTTTCACATAAGATGGTGGGCGCCTTAAATTTTTAATAAATAATAATAATAAATAAGAAACCGATAAAGCCATAAACCAAAAAATTAAAAAGAAACTTATTTTCGATTTCATAGAGAGCGTGATTTTGACGGTATGACAGATGGTAGACGCTTTTATAAATTATGTACTGCTATGTCCGCTATAAGAACAAAAAAATTATAATAAAATAAAATAAAGGGTGTCCCGATAGTTAAGTAAAGGGGCTAAATTTACACAAAGCATGTAATACCTGTTCGCTGTAAAAGCAACTAAAAAAATTTAAGAGACGGCCCAACAGTTACCTTATTTTGACAAGACTTTATTTGGTGTGTGAGTTCAACTTGTACTGGGCGGAATTATTATTTTTTTTTTTTTTTTTTTGTATCAATAGTTTTTGATTTAACACTTTGAATTAAACCAATAATTGATGATAACAATTAACTGAACTGAACTGATAAAAAAAGCATTCATACACACGAACCATGTTGGCCTCAATGGCTTCACTTGTTGTTGCTTTATCAGATCAAGCAGTAGAAAATAATCGATAGGTGTTTTATCACACGATCTTAAAAGCCAATTGACAGCTCCCTTGCTCAAAATTAATTTATCTTTAATTTCATATTTTAATAAATTGATGGCTGCAGCGGCCATCCTGTGTTAATCATATTTTTTATAAAAGAAATAATTGTTAATGATGCAGTAACGACTTCATTCGAGCGTAACGCGACCTCCAGCTTCTATTTTTAAGAAATAAATTTCAAAGATGGCATATAAACTCCAACAAATTATGCTTTTTTTGTGAATGGAGTCCTTAAATTGTTAACATTGTTCACGGTTAGTCAATTCATTGTAATTTGCCAGAGTACTCAGCCCACAAATGTCCAAAAATGAGCGCTTTATGACAGTTCTTTTGACGGTTCTTAATTTTGTTCTATCGGGCCTCAAAAGCATGACATTACGATATTTATATCTCTAGATTATTTAATATTTGTTTATAAAAAATTTGGCAGTGGTTAGAAAATTTACCAAATTTTTTATGTTAACAAAAACATGTTTGTCGTGACTAAAGTATTGTTTGTTGCAACTATAATTTGTTTGCCTTAACCAAAATTATTTCCAGAAAAGACATTATGGTTCTTGTGACCATAACTCTAATATGGCTTTTCTATTAGTTTACAGGCATATTGGCAGCATTTATACGGAGCAGGGTGACAAAAACTATGTAGCATTAAAATATGTAAATAAAACTTACACATAAAACTGACATTAAAAACTGTTCGTGCTCACTTGTGACTACCAGTCATTTTTTATGTTTTATTGTAGGACCTACGAATAAGAGAGTTAATTCATAAAAGAATCGGAAAAATTTTAATTATTCTTATGCATGAAGAAGGCTTGCTGTATGCCGGACACATTGTGGCAAAGATACTTTTACCGAAACGACTTCTTTGGCAGTGAGCCCATAACTAAATTTTCCACTTTATCAAATGCCTCCTGGACTTTTGCTAAAATCCCCAATTTATAAAAATAAAGTTACGTGAGACGTTTTTATGATTATAAATCAAACGATTTAGAAAAATTCTCAAGCTACACAAATCGCATGTAAGAATATAAAATAACATGCAGCAGGTTCGATTGGAAAATTTTGACGATATTTACACGAGGAAAGAGAGAGAGAGAGAGAAGAGAAAAGGATGGGTAGTGAAAGTAAAGCCATTTTATTCATTATTTAACTTCGCTGGTGAATGTTCTATGTAGAAATACCGATGAAGGAGGCTGCTGTTAAATTCTCATACCATTAAACAAAAAAAACATTTTTTTTAATTTTTTTTAATTTTTGATTGCCGCAGGGGTTGAACCCTGGCCAACCAGATTTGTAGTCAAGACGATGACTACAACAGCCTGAAACAATTTTGAATTTTTTGTTTCTTAATTTGAAAGGTGATGCTTACAGATAAGTCCCGTTTTAAAAATAGTTCATTATCTTAAAAATTAAAGGGTGTCCCCATGCGTACATATATTATGACCTGCAAAGGCACCGCTTTAAAACTAAAAAACTGGGTATCATTATTGCTCCTAATGGCAACAGCTTATACAAAAATAAATCAAAAAATTAAAGGGTGTGCCCATAGTTGACGTTAATTTACCTATATAGGCCCACCTTTTAAACCATTATAGACAAACGCTTGAAAATTAAACAAACTACCCGCAACTATGACCGTTACAATAACCAGTATAAATATTTAAAAGATATAATTTACAGGGTGTCCCAAAAGTTCATTTAATTTTATGTATGTGGCCAAACTTTTTAAGAATTTTACTGTACTGTTAATTACGCTGCAACAACAGGTAAAAATTTTGGATTTGAAAATTAAATGGTGTTCCAAAAGTTGATGTAATTTAATGTAGGTTTCCAAGCTGTTGAACAGCTGTAGACAGACGGTTGAAATTAACAAGGAGCTGTAGTGGTAAGTCCGCTATGACAGGTATTAAGTTTGGAGATGGAATATAAGTGTCCCAATAGTTAATGTAATTTGTTGTATGTGGCCATACTTTTTAACCGTTATAGACAGACAAAAGAAATCTGATTTTTTTTTTTGTACAAATAATTTATAGACCAACGGTGTTGAGAAACAAGGGGATAAGAAATAAGACATAATTATGAACTTTAAAAAATCGTGCTGATTATCCCGACCGAATTATTAAAATCACCGATATTGACTACTGAAAGTGAAGGCACGTTTCGAAGGCCATTTCGCACGAAATTTTAAAGTTTAAAATTAAATTAATAAATATTCCTGTGATTAAAAAACTTTAAGACACAATTATGTTTTAAATTTTTTTTTATAATTTATTTTGTTAAAAGAATTTACAGTTTGCATGTCATAATAAATAAAAGAAAATTTCAGTGCATAAATGAAGATGACTACAAAAAGAAATTCAATATTTGAAGGATAATTCTCACTTAAGTTGCTTTCGTTGAAGAAAACAATTGTGAAATTTTTAACCAAAAAAATGTCTTAAAATCTATAACAGATCTACGCCTCTGTTATTTGTACAATTTTAATGTAAAATTTAATTAGAACAAAACACTTTAAACAATGGCCTATCTACAGAACTTAAACAAGTGAACAATGTGCAAAATTACAAAAGCTTTACACAATACAGTGGCAGAGTTGATTTCATTAAAACAATTTACAAAAAAAGCTGATTGTTTGAAATCAAAAATCTAATAAATTTTGAGATTTTCAATAAAAAGATTTCTTTCTAATGGACAACAAAAATAATGTTAGAAATAAATGAAATAAATGGAAACTAAAATTCCGAAACAAATGCAAATTACAGATGTCTTGAAGTGATTACATGAAATTAAAACTTCACACAGAAGTAAAAACGTTTGGAGTGATTTATAATTGTCCAGAATAAGATCATCAGAGGCAGTGGTACCAGCAGCAGCAACCCACAATGATGGTTAATTATTTTAAGAAAGAAACTTAAGTAGCTTTTTAGTTGATTTGAAGTGTTTCTTTTGTTGTATGTTTTCTTATTTTTTAATGATGATGAGTTTTGCTCACTGCTGCCTTAAGACTGGTTGCTGGTTGGGTCAAGGCTGTATTTCTATACTTATGAATATACAAACATACATTAATATTATTATATATACACATGCATTCTTGTCTGTATTAAAATACACTTTATTAAAAGTTTATAAATAAATTTAAATTAAATTAAAAAAAACACTTTAATTATGCTTAAGTGAAGGACTTAAGTGGATTTTTCCGTTCACATAAGAGCTATTGCAAAAATCTTTAATAAATCTTAAGTACTTTTTCATTTAAATATATTTCATAACATATTTTTTTTATAGAATTGAAATTATTTGCAAGATTATTTAGGGAAAATTTTATAAGATTTAAAATGGCATCATTTTGTTTACGCTGGTTATTTATAAATTTCTAATAAGACCAGTGTCGCAGCCTGGACTTGCTTAAAAAATACGAAAAATCCAGTTTTAATTATTTAGCTTTAAATTTACGCTGATTTGAAAACAAAATTATTTTTACAACAATATTTTTTAAATTTGATTTGTAAATAACTCAACATAAATAAAAAAAGAAGTAAGAATGCTTTATTCGGCTATGCCGAATCTTATATACCCTTCACCATATGTAAATCTGGTTGATTGAAGTAACTCTAATAAAAAAAAAAATATGGCGGTGAAAGAGAATTAATAAATGGAAAAAAATTACATAAGAATGCCATCGGCTCTTAATAGGTTAAGCATGTTTAACAAATTTTAGTATTCCCTTAAAGATCTCTTTAAAAGCTTTAAAATGATACCAATTTTGAAATATTAATAACTTTTAAAATTTCAGAGGCCCATAACTCAGAATTTAAGGGCGAGCGCTAATTTTTTTACCGGATGTTTTTCCCTTATTTTTTAATTCTGTAAATTTTTTTATTGGAGGTACTAAGAGAGGCAGGCGTAGTGTTAGCCCACTGCCTTGAGAAACATGGGACGGACATGGACGGACAGATGGACATAGCTCAATCGGCTTCACTTAGTCCTTATCTCAGAATATATGTACGTTATGGCGTCGGAAATAGATATTGTAAAAATTACTAACGGAATGACAAACTTAGGTATACCCTTCTTCCACTTTTTGTGGTGTAGGGTATAAAAACAAGATTCTGGTGATTTAGGACTTTGTCTTACCATTTATTTAATAGTGATTGATTACACTGCTCTGCAAAAAATTACTTTTTGGCTCTTTTTTAAGTTAAACTTTGTGAATTATATGGTTTTTGATGTGCTGAACTCAAATCCGTTTTCGAGTTTTCTTCATCACGTAGGGTTTCTTTTGGATGGGCGTGTTAAAATTGGAGTTTTTCATCGTAATTTGAAAAATATTTAATTAATGTATAACTCCCAATCAGTTGGAAAATTTGATCAATTACTCTATCGCCATATGTAAGGTTGACTGCACATATATTCTTTCAATATTGGGCACCTGCGGTAAATTGAGAATCAAATCCCCAGTTGTTAATCGATTTTCACATGGCGAAATCATGTACCAGGTAGTAGCAGTGGCAAATTCATTCGTTTTCTGCAACGGTCACTCCTACATAATTTGTCCATGGATTTTCACGATTTATAATTAATTTTATTATTTATGCTTTTTCTTTTTTTATTGCATTTTTAAACTGAAAAAATAAAGGAATTTTGTAAGAAAAAAACATGTTTTACACTCTTCAATTTTTTAATAATTACAACAAAAAAAAAATTATGTAGAAGTAATTTAAATATAATTTTGTTACGCATCTTTTGGTGTTTTGTTTACTAAAACCGGACGATTTGTTCTCGAGTTAGGCTGAAATATGTCTGCGCACCTGACCAAATTTAAGGGAAAATTTTGCCACGCCCATCGAAAAAAACCCTACGTGATAGAGAAAAACCGGAAACGGATTTAATTTCAGCACATCAAAAACCATATAATCACAAGGTTTAATTTAAAGGAGGATTTTGCTGCTGAGCAGTATTATGACAAGAGGTCGTCATCTAGAAAACGTGCTTTTTACACCGAAAAAAAAATTATGTGTTATAATAAAAAAAAATTTATAAGATTAAATTTTTATATTGTTTTACATTAACAAATGCATATTTAAATGCGTATTTTAATGATTATTAGAGTTAAGAACATCAATAAATATTAACAAATATTTGCAGATGGTTTTAGAATATTTAAAATGAACTTATTTCTTAGAAAATACATTTTTGTTGGGAGTTAGCATGTGGGTTATATACGTGAATCCACGTGGATCTGGTTGGCGATCATCTATCATTTCCTGCATTCTAATTTTTTTAAAAAGTTAAAGATATTTTCTTTGTAAATAAGCACATTAGAATATTTATAAAATAAAGACAGATTAAAACTATACGATTAATTTATAATTAGTTTTTAAATATAAAAAAACAATTAAAAACCTAAAATTATCTGTAACAACAAAAATTAAATCTAAAGTAGTTTTTATCTGTTAAAAATGCTTTCATCGCTAACAAGTGATGTGTGTGCACAGTGAATGTTATAAAAGCAAAAGTTGGCTAACAAGAACACATCGGCTGCAGGAATCGGCTTGCTTGTTAAACAGGTAACCATAAGTTTAAGTCCCAGCAGGGCTTTTAAAGCATAAAGATAATAATCGTTGTTAAATAGCCATGGCGGATGAATAAATTATATAATGACGATTAAATGCTAAATAATAGTTTAAACCTTAAAGAAGTCTTAAGTAGAAAAGGAAAGCAGTTCTGGTTTAGACGAGGTAAATGATTTCAAGAAGATGAAATTGGTAATGCGTGGTTCAATCTCAGCAAATCCTTGGCTAAAGAGGAAATAAAAACAGTCTGTGGTAGCCGTTGCTGATTGGTTAAAGAGCCTGTTCGATTAAACAAGAGTTTGTGGATTCAAAACTTGGCGAAGGCCACAGAAAATTGTTGTCTTTATGACGGCACAAATGATTAGTTGGCTACAGCCACTGAAAGGGCATGTTCACTAAAAACCTTATCATTTGAATCTTGCCTGAATCACTGCCTATTGTGGTATTATTATCTGTGTATTATTGAGTAAGAAAAAATGCAAGCGAGTTTTAAACCTTCACGTTTTTAAGTGGTTGAAAAACAGCTTTTATTTTAGGGTTAATTTGTTTTCGGATTAATTTCTTAATAAATTTTTAATAGCATCAGTTAATTATTTAATTAGAAAGTTACTGTCTTTTTTTAATTATTTATATAATTAAATCAATTAAATTTTCAATTAGAAAATTTTTGTCATAATTTTTTCAATTAAACATATAATTGAGATAATTAAAAATTATTTTCTTTTTAAAATGAGGTTTCTATATTAAAAACTTTTTTGAATAACTTCTATACAAAAAAAAAAAAATACACGAGTTGATCGATTAAAAAATAGAAACAGCAAACGCTATTAAATAAACTCAAAGTTATTTTAAGTCTAAGAATTGCTTAAAAATATAATAAAAAATAAATAAGGAAAAAATATTATAAAATATTTTTCTCATATTGAGAACTATTCGAGTTAAAAACAAATTAATATTAAATAACAAAAAAAACATATTTTATCAAATATTATTTAGTAAAACGCTTTCCACTCTCTGTTTTATTAGTCGTTTAAATTTTGCCTATAAAATCTTTACACTTCTGAATATTTATAACTGCAAATTTTGAATACTTTTTTATTTTCTTTGACCAGATAAATATTTAATCAAACATAAACAATTTAAGATCATCATTTTCATTTTCTTGCACACAAAACAAAACAATTCTTCGAAATAATAAATCAATTTTTTCTAACTTTTTATTGGGCCTTAACAACGACTCATAGAAAATCGTTTATAAAAAATCACAAATTGTTAATAATTAATTTTTAAAAGTTTATTCGAGGAAATTCCATAAAGCAAGAAGCTGTTTGCAGTATCAGAAAAAAACAATGGTTGATCGTTAATATGTCGTCATTAAAAATACGAAATTCAATTTTAATTGTCCCCATTAAAATGTGTGTAAATATTGGGATTTTTTTTTTTGCAGTCGTGTATGTTGGTCATTAAAGCGCAAACTTTGTATGCAAAGAAATTTAGAATATTTAAAAACAATTTTTTTTGTTGATTTAAAACATTTAACCACTGCAATTTAAAATTTACATTAAATAATTAAATAATATAATTAAATAATAATAAAAGTGTCTTAATTCCCAATTAAATAGTTAAATATTCGCCGATATTGATTGTAGCAGATAAAAGCACACTAAGATTGCCATTTCACTAACGCTTACTTAACTCTACAAGAATCTTTTCAAAAACATTTAGTTTAACTGAAGGAAGTATTTGAAACTTCTCCATACGAACTTTATCTTGACTATGCCTCTTCCAAACCCATTTGTAAACCATCCATTTCAGTAAGATTTCCTACCAAATCCCCCATAGTGCGTCTGTTACTGTATCGTTAGCACAACATGAAAGGCCGTTCACAACGAGTTGCGTAATGTGACGCGTAAGACAATTTCCTGTCTTTATATTATTTCAATCATAGTTGGGGTTTTTTCATTACCATTTAAATTTCATTATCATCGTTTGAAATAAAAACTTTATAATACAGATTTTTTTTTTAATTTTTGCCACTTATGATCAGTAGTTAGTTAGGAGTGGCAGCCTCTCCCGACGAAGCTCACTTGAGCACAATTGTATGGCCCGTTGTGACACCACAAGAAAGGCAGTGCGACTCTTCCTACTCAATTGAGAACTATGAAGATTCCTGGATGAACTTCGCTATGTCCCCTATAGAGTGAGATGATAGATCCGTAAGAGTCTTGTAGAAAGGAGAGCCCAGAATTCTAAATCTTCTTTGAGCCAGGGATGGGCAACGGCACAGGATGTGCATTACGGTCTCTTCCTCATCCTCCCAGCCACAGCTGCGACAGAAATCATTAGAGGGCAAATCTATTCTTTCAGCATACCTTCCTATTAGACAGTGACCAGTAAGTACCGAGACCTATATATTTATGGATTTCCTGTCCAGTCCGAGCAGCTGCCTGGTTCTCCTGACCTGTGACCAGGGACCCAAATCAGGTCAATCTGTGATCGCTCCGATAGTGTGTTTAGTGAGGAGCGACATATCAGGACCAGCTTAGATGTATAATATGCACCAGCAAGTGCCCTGGTTGCCACCTGACTGTTCGAAAAGATGCGAATGCCAAAGCCGAAGTATTCGCCCCCAAGCACTATTTCGGATGTTTTCAGAATAGCCATTACTCGGCTTGGATAACGCTGCAGTAGTCACGGAGTCTACGGGAGAGTCTCAGACCAAGTTTATTGAAGAAGATTCCGCAACCGACCCTGCCGTTCAGTTTGGAGCCATCCGTGTAGATGTCAACAGTATTGCTCACAACCCCTTCGTTACAGACCCATTCCTCTCTACTGGGAATGTGAATCTGAAACACGTAGTCCAGAGCAGGTGTAGAAGAGATGTACTCCATCATTGATGGTATGGACACATCCCGAACGATAATTTTGGAGTGACCCATATCCGGCCTAAGCCAGCGTGAGAGGGCATTAAATCTGGCTGCACAGCACTTAGCCTGTTGCAACACCAGGAGTTTGGTAGGTAGCCAGTGGAGAAGGGCATACAGAGCCTTTGTCGAGGTAGTTCGGAGAGCCCTAATCATCAAAATGGCGGCTTTTCGCCTGACTTTATCAAGAGACTTTTGGTTTACCCCTTCCTCGAAAGCGAGCTCTATGGAAAATATTGATGAATAAACTTTGAAAATTAGTCATAAATTCGAGCAGTTTAATCCCACAGACTGCATTTCATTCAGAAATATACACCTTTTGTTGTGGCTTACACACCGATGGCATAGTTGAATCTATTTCTTCAAATGCACTTCGTCAAGGACAGCCGCGGTGTCCATATGACCCAAAAATTTTTTCAAATATTAATGCCATGTGTTGGTCTGTCGAAAAACAGTTCTTAAAACCCTTAACCACAGGGGAAAAATATCAATTTCCGACCCCATAAAGTATCTATATTCTGAGTTATTACGCATGTCGAAGTCGATTAAGCGATATCTGTCTCTCCGTCCGTGTTCGGTTTAAAATCAACTTTGCCAAGGCTCTAGATAAACTAGAGAAATTTTAAATATGCCCATCGATCAGACATAGTTTCGAAAGTTTTGCTATTGAAAATCAGCAAGATCGGTTCATGTCCTTCGAGAGAGCGGATAAAACACAACAATAAATTAACTTTAATCAAAAAAAAATATATTGGGGCGATAGAAAATTAAAAAGTAAGAAACAAAAATCAAGTGAAAAAATAGGAGCTCGCTCATATTTTACGAGTTATGGGCCTCTGAAATTTTCAATGAGGGTGTCATTCAAGAAGCTATTGAAGAGACCTTTTTTAAAATTGCTTATTCAATTATGACATTTTTATGTTAAAATTTTCTTTTCTTTTTTTTAAATTTTATGTCACCTTAATATTTGTTTATTTGATTGGCGTTTCTTCAATAAACTATATTTAAATTTAAGTTTAAATTTAAATTTCGGCATTGCCGAATGTAGCACACTTTCTTGTTTTAATATAAATTTATTAGTGATATTTTCGTTAGTTTCTTAGGGATTAAGAAAACACCCTTGATATAGTTGCAAATAGTTGTAAAACTGTTGTCAGCTGCAGTGTTAATTTGAATAGAGTTGGTCTTTACATTCCTTTACGATTCGTGTCGCAATACTTTTTTATTTAAAATGTTTTTTACATCGTTTTGTTGCTGTTGCTATTATTTTTTTTACATTACTTTTCCTAATTTTTGTTTAATTTGATTTTAAATATGATTTGATTTCTTTATCGTGTTTAGAATCTTGCGCCATTTTTTTTCATCCCATTATTTTCATAACAAAATTTTTTATTTTTGTTGTTGTTGCTTGAGTTTTGTTTATTGATCTTTTTGGATTTTTCCTAATCATTCATACATCAACTTTCATATTATTGTTGGTTTAGTTTTGTTTATTATTATTTTTTATTTACTCGTTTTGCCATTTTCTTTTCTTTTTGCTAAATATCTCATGTCAATTTGTAAGCATGTGTTTGTTCTTGCAACTGTTTTATTGTTGCTGTGTTCTTAAGAAAATAAATTAAAGTGCTGGAAATTTTACTTATTTCCATGGCTTTAAATTATTTACATTTATTTGCTTGCGTTTTATTGTTTTTGCAGGGGAAGAAAAGAAAATTGTAAAAAAAATTATTTTGATAAAAGTGCAACAATGAATGCACTGTTATTAACAGGATAATATTTTATAAATTAAGTTAAAACATTTTTATAAATGAATTTTTTGTATAAAACAATCTAATTTTTGAATTTATATAACAAAATATGTTCTATTCAAACAACGAATAATTTGAGCATGTTTTTGACACGATTTTTTTTGAAACGATTTATTTTGGGCATAATTCTGTAACTCATGAACCACTAAAGATAACTTAATAAAATTTAACAGAGGCAAAGCAAAGGCGGTTCTGAGTAGAGCTGCGAAAGGTGAGTTAATGTCTAGGCCCCCAAATTTGGTATATATATTTTTGGAAATGTCATAAATAGTTTATTTTTAACTCAAGTGTTAAGTCTGTTAAATAGCTGTTAAATTTTATTAAGATATTTTCAGTGGTTCATGCGACACAGAATTATGTTTAAAATAGGTATATCGTTTTCAAGCCACTGTGCGCTGAATCAAAACCATTTGAAGAACAGATAATTGTTGATGACTCTACTTTGTGAACCACCGAGCATAATCTTCATTAAATAAACTGGTTTCTGAGCATGTTTTAGGAAAAAAAATTAATTTGAGCATAAGACTCGAAAAGAATCTAGAACACCTGTTGCAAGACACATCAGCTTCGCGTAAAGACTTTAAAACATACTTTGCTGATACGATGAAATATTTTAACACTTATTAAAAGAAAAATGGATATGCCAAATCTTATATACCCTTGACCATCTATGAAAATATATTTTAATAACAAGTATTGGAGTGACATAGAATTGAAAAATAAGAAAAAAAAATAATAAAGTACGATAAATAATTTTGCACAAAAATGCCACCAGCTCTTAATGGGTTAAGCATTTTTTTTAATTTTAGTTTTACCCTAAAGATCTCTTTAAAAGCTTTAAAATGAAACCCATATTGATATTTTAAAAAATTTGAAAATTTCAGAGGGCCGTAACTCGGAAAATATCTACGAGCGCCAATTTTTTCACTTGATATTTTTTCTTATTTTTTAATTCTCTATCGCCCCATATATATATATATTTTTTTTTAATTAGAGGTACTTTATTGTTTCAAATGATATGGAAAAATTAGGCGTGGTGTTTTGCTCGCTGTGTCGAAGGACATGGACCGATCTTGCTGATTTCAAGTTGCTGATAGCACCTCTTTCGACACTTTGTTTAATCGATTGGCGTATTTAAATTTTCTTTAGCTCATCTAGTGACTTGGCAAAGTTGATTTCAACACTAACACGGACGGTCTGACGGACATCGCTCAACCGATATTCGTTTTCCACTTTTAAAACAAAAATTCAAAATTTCTGGTTTTCTAAAAGAGCATTTAAAAAAAATAGTTTTCTGCAATTTTGATGAAAAATATCCATCGGAGAGAAAAAAAAACGATACAAAAACCGACCCAGTTACTCTAATGTTCATAATAGAAATATGTCTTGAATATAAACTGAACAAATTTTAAATCGGTTAATAAATATTCCCGTGATGTTTTAATTGTAGAAAATATGACAAGCTTTTTCTTAAGAACTTCATCTCTACTCCTTTTCTAAAGGCTTTTGTAGTTTCAAGGAAATCAGACAATTCATTTAGTACCGTTTTTCTACCAAATCCCTCATACTGCGTCTTTTACTATATCGTTAGCAGAATATAAAAGGCCGTTCGGCGTGAATTAAATAATGGTGATGCGTTGTTTACTTCAATTTTCAGTACAAAAAATTTCCAAGAATTACATGCTTTTTTATGTTATTTAAATCATAACCATAAAACTCATTGGCAATTTTTAAAGTAAAAACTTGTTGCTGCTAAATTTTTTTGGCAAAAAATTATTGTTTTAAAGGAACATAAATTTAGCAGTAGCTTTAAAAAAACTATGTGAAAAATACTGGCTGGAATGGTTAATTATCAGTATCGGGAATGACGTTTATCAATGGTAATGCTATGAAACCATTTTATTATTACCTAATGATAATGATGTTTTTTTCAACCAATTAATTTTTTTTATTTAATTAATTAGTGCTAATGAAAGCTTTTTATTTAAAAGCATTAGTATTACTGAAAATAATGCCAATGCTTACAGAAGCTGACATCATCAAATAGAAAGCATTTTATAAAATAGAATATTTTTATATGAAATGCTTTAATTTCTACAACATAAATTTCCGAGCCCTATAAAGTATTCTGAGTTCTTATGCATAGCGAACTTGACTGAGAATTGTCCGTCTATACGTCCGTGTTTGGATTAAAATCAACTTTGCCAAGGCACTACATCAACAAGAGAAAATTTAAATATGCCAATTGATCAGAGAAAGCTTCGAAAATTTAAAATTTTTTAAAAGTCACCAATATCGGTTCGTGTAATTTGAAGCAGCGGGTAAAACACCACGCCGGCTTAAAAAGAAAAAAACAAATATATAGAGCGGTAAAGATTTAAAAAGTAAGAAAAAAAAATCAAGTAAAAAAATTGGCGCTCGTTCCTATTTTCCGAGTTATTGACCTCTGACTTTTCACAGAAAAGTACGATTATGCACCATACTTTTGAAGATATCAGGTCAACAAGGCTATCATTTGAAAGATTTTGAAGAGATCTTTATTCTTTTCTACTCTTTTAATTTTTTTAACTCATTTCAATCTATCGACAGTGAAGTAAAATTGATTTGACAATTGACAACCCCCGGATTTTTTCACCGTTTTTAGTCAGGATAGGAACTTTCACTATAAACAGATTTGAAAAATATTCAATGTAACTGACATGTATTTCACTGAAAATATTTAGAAAATAACCAACCACATTTTTTTTAATCACTCTACCTAAATTTTCAATTATTTCTTAGACACAATTTTTCCAATTTAAGAGCAAAAGAGCTTTCTAATTTTTTTTTTTTGCAAAAAAATATTAATTTTTTTATTTTTTATTTTATATATTTTCTTTTTAATTTCTTTAGTATATTTTCAAGTACTTTTTCTTAATACAATTAAATTTGAACATTAATTTTTACAATTCTTAACCGACAACAAAAATCCTATTTGTTAAACTTAAAATAAAATTCAACTAAATTTAAAACTTGAAAAATAAAAAAAAACTTAAATTTCTAATCTTTGGGTGTTTAGCTGTAGTATGATTTATCCTGTTAATGAAGGATATCAATAACATTTAAAAGAGAAATTAGCACTAGTAAAACATTTTCTAATTTCAATTATATCACAAGTCACATTAAGGGAAATTTTTCAAAATCACTAAAATCAATTCTTAATCAATTTCTACATTTTCTTCAAAGTCTTCGATTTCTGAATGTGATTGTTCACTTCCTCTTTCCATCACCTGTAGGTTATGCTTCTCTATACAGCTGGCAGAGTTTGAGTTTTTGATAACGGGGGCATTACTATTGGCTCTTATAATGGGACTTGCACTTGGAGTGCAATTATTTAAATGGATGGGTGAAGATGAAGCTGATGAAGTGTTGAGGTAATGAGAGGGCAATGCCGTTTTAGCGTTAATGTCAGCGGTGGCGGTTAAAAGACTTGGTGGCGGTATGGGCTGGGGAATTTTGCCATTTGCCGACGACGCATGAGCATAAGGAAAGTAGGGCAAAGGTACTTGAGGTAGGGGAACTCCAACACCATAAGCCATTTGCAATTGATGACGATAGAAGCTTATAAGAGCTGGATCCAAACCATTAGCGTATGTTGCGGCGGTATGAGGAAACATGTGGGCATAGGTGGTGGTGCCATCTTCTCTAACCAGCACTTGGACAGGTACACGTTTGCTGGCAGCAGCATTCATTAAAGCAGCCTCATGCTGTTGAATTTGCTTGCGTTTGGTCTTATAGCGACGGTTTTGAAACCAAATTTTCACTTGCGTTTCAGTTAATCTTAAAGATTTGGCCAATTCTGCACGTTCGGGTCCACTCAGGTAGCGTTGTTGGGCAAATCTTCTCTCCAACTCAAAAACTTGGGCATGACTAAAGGCAGCTCTAGAACGCTTTTTGCGATTTAAACTACCAATCTGCAAATCATCTTGCAGGGGAGATAAAGAGTCATCATTGGTGGGCGAGGTGTATAAACCAGAAGAATTGCCAGAAGGCGGCGGGGAATCACAATCTAAAATTTAATTTTAAAAAACTTTATAATAAGTCAACTTGTAACAAAGCAATTTAAGAATGAAATGCAGTTGTTGTAAAGTAAACAATTCAAGACACTTACCAGAATCATTGCTGGTACATCTTCTCATATCAATGGGACAGTCAGAGCGACTGCTAGCCAACGCAGCTGCAGCGGCGGCAGCACTAAAATAACCCATTTTTTGGGCCATATAATCAGCATGATTATTGTTGTTATTATTTTCATTCAAGGCATAAAGCGAGGGACGAAATTCAATAGATCTGATGACTTGTTCCGAAGGACGGGCTTCGGATATTTTGTCATTGGACGTACGTTGACATTTATAATTCATAAAATTTTTTAAATTCTGTTCTTCCGCCCGCATACTAACGGCCGCTAATTCCATTTCTGATTCCGTGCGTGATAAGCGACGTTCTGTATTATTACGCGTTAAAATGTCGTTGATTGAAAATGGAGTAGTGAGCACTTTACCGATACCGGATAAACCACTGTTAGCACTTTCCATATTTGTTAGCATTTTTTTATTTTTTTATTTTTATTTATTTATTTATTTATTTATTTTATTTATTTATTTATTTATTTTTTTAATTTCTCTTAAGTTTTTTTTGTTTGTAATTTTTTGTATTGTTTTTTTTATTTTATTAAAAAAATTTTTTAATATTAAAAACTGTGCGTCTTCACTGTCTAAATGTTGCTTTAAATTTGTTTTTGATTCTCCATCATCCTCTGATTTAAATACTGATCTTGCTCTGGCCCACAAACATTAAAATCCACTCAAAAACTTTTTCAAACAACTCTTTTTTTCGTTTAACTCATTAAGAAATTTAAATGTTTATTTTCTCTATGGTCTTCTCATTCAAAGAGGTTGTTCTATTTTTAAATTGTTGAAAGATTTTCATCATAAAGCAACCACCACCAGCACCAACCTCCTCATTAAAAAAATGAAAAAATAATAAAAACACATGTGCGCAATGTGCAGCAATTTTATTTTCTCTTTGAGTGGTTTTTGCTTACATTTCCACTGTTTACTGGTTGGTTGTTTAAACAAGTGATTTCCTTGTTTATTCTCTTGGTTTTGTGGCACAACAAGTGCCTCTTTCCATCTTTAAATGCACCAGCTTCTTCGTATTGAAGTGTTTATGTTGTCTTAAAGACTCTCTTGGAGCAGAAAAAATTAAACTGGTAGTGTTTGTCATTACCTTCCAATTTGATGATTATAATGCTTTAATAAGATTCTTTTTTATTTATTTATTTTAAGCAGTGAATTATTTGTTTACTTTCGCTTGAAAGTTGCCTTTCAAAAAATAGTAAATTTGGTACAGTTTTTTATTTAACGAAAATTTTCGTTGCTATTTGACCATACTGGCAATTGAAAAGTTATAGTAAAATTACACAGGCCCATAACTCGGAAAATATGGGCGAGCACCAATTTATTCTAAACTTGATGCTTTTTATTATTTTTTAATTTTCTATCGTTCCATATAATTGTTTTTTTAAATGAAGTTACTCCATTATTCCAAATGATATACCTAGAAAAATTTGAGTCAGGCGTGGGGTTCTGCCCGCTGCCTCCAAGGCCATTGACTGATCCTGCTATTTTTCAATAAAAAAATTTCGAAACTATGTCTGATCGATTGGCGTATTTAAATGTTCTCTGCTTATCTAGTGCTTTTGCAAAATTAATTTCAACACTAACACGGAGGGACAGACGGATATCGCTCAATCGACTTCGTTATTTCCACCTGTGCTAAAAAAAGTAAAGTACATCTCCATAAATATGTGAGTGAAACGTTTGTGGCCTTATCTTCTAACCCGCCTACCTTTAATAACAACGATAAGTATAAAAAATAAAATTTCAAAAATATAAGATTTTTATATTCTATCAGAACAATAATAAAAAAATGCACGCTCTCAAGAAAAAATTTTTCCCGTGCACAGTCTTAATTAAACTATAAAAAAAATCTTTCAGTGCACTAAGGGACTGAACTGCGCTTAATGAGCATTTTTTTAATGTTTTGCTTATCATCATAAATTTACTTAAGATTCTCTATTTATTTAAGCGGACACTACTGCACAAAAAATACAGAGTTGTATAACAACTCTACACGTTTTATAAAAGCGTTGCCACTTGTTGTGTACAATTAGAATAAGTGAAGGAGCACAACATACGACCGTAACGATATTTTCATACAAATTTGACATAAGTTATCGTTTAACGACAAAACCGCTGGGACAAAATTTCTTTTATTTTCTTGTCACATTAAGTCTCTCAATATCCCAACAATATTGTCATATATTGCCAGAAATAATTGTTTTTTTATAAGCATTTAAATTCACAATAATAGCAAAAGCACATTATTTAAATAAAAAATAGAACAAAATGTCAGAAATAAAAATGACTAAAAAAACTGATTATTGTAAGTTAAAAAACAAACAAAAAATATTGAAATGGTAAAATATATGAAAATGAAATAAAATTTTTATGATTGAAAAAATAATTAAAAAGATAAAAGTTATGAGTTCATGTAAAATTTAAAATTAGCTTACATTTATTCCTTGTCCCTATCTTCAATCTGTATGATAGTTTTAAAAAGTTCCATTGAGTCCCTTACATCTTCTTTTACAATAGATTCTGTCATGTAAATGTTATATGTAATTAATATCGCTTTCATTTCATCGATTTCTTTAATAGAATAAATTTATTTCATTTAAATGTTTATTACAAAAACAAAATATTTTTGATAACAATTACAAAACTGTTATGAAAATAAATATAATAATGCCGTCAGAGAATCGTCTTTTTTTTCTTCACTAACTCTCAGTAACGATAAATCGTTGCATTATCGTCGTCTGTTGTGTTTCTACACTAAATAAATTTTTGTGCAATTATATTCAAAAGTTGTTTAATAGTCAACTGTTAAGAAGTATTTTAAGCTGCAATTTTGTCAACTAAATAATTGTTTTCGTTAAAATTAATTATTTTTTTTTCTACGAGAGAGACTCGGGGCTTAGTAAAATAATGTCACACTTTTAAAATTGTTTTTAAGTCACGTAAGCAAATTAAGAAAGACGTAAAACAAACATTCAAAAATTTTTTATGCCCGTATTCATGCATGCTTTTGTCATTGATATAAAAAATTAATTACGATAACGCACAAGTCACGCTATAAAGGCCGGGGCACATAGAATCCGTCATACGTCAAACTTTGACGTCTTCAATTAAAGTCAAAGTATTGACGGATGAGGTTGGCGCAATGAGTACTTTGCTGACGGATATTAAATCAAAGTTTGCTCTCTACTTTTATTCACTTGTTAATTTAATGAAATTTGTATTTTATTGTTTGAAACCTAAATTGTTTTATTAAAATCACAAAACACAGCAAAGTTAAAAGAAAACAAAGAAGAAGAAGCAATTGATAGTTGTCAAAGTATTCACCATACGTCACAAGTTAAAAATTGACCAACTTTTGTACTTTGCGTTGACGGACACGCATTGATTATGACAACGCTCATAAGAAAACATGCATTTTAACTGACTTGTCAGTTGAATTTGTTAAAGTTTAATGTCTGACGGATTCTATGTGCCCCGTCCATAAGGGCCTTTAAATTTTTAACAACAAAAACATAAAATTTAAAGTTACATCTAACTAAGCCTTTGGTTTGTGAGTCTGTTTTACAATTGACTAAAACGGACTCTTAAGAAAGTTTTATTTTAGAAAAATGCTCTAATCAATCTTAATTTATAAAGACGTTTAAAATAAACTGTAATTTATTCAAAATTGTCTGTATGTTAGTTAATTTTGCGAAAGAACGTAGATATCTATTTTCTTAATCTCAGTCTCAGTTTTTTATAATCCAAAACTTTTTTTGTAAAAGTCATAAGTTTAAATAAAAATTCCTTTTTAACAAAATTTTAACCAAATTACCATTTAAAAACACCACCATAAATAAATACTTGTTTATATTACCACACAGAAACAAACTTATAAGCCAGACAACAACAAGTTCAGACATTTCAAAATGAGTGGAATATTGAATTAAAACGATTGGTTTAAAGAGTACGAGAATAACAAAAACGAAGATGATTGGGTGAGGGAAGTCACAAAAAATTAAAAATGGTTGCTTTAGAAACAATAATGACTGATACACTTTTTAGTAAGAAAAGAAGAAAAATTAATTAAATTTCTTACTAAAAGAAGAAGCATTTACAGGCACTCATAAAAATGGCACTTTATTATGCTCTCAATATTTGAGTGAGTAATTTCCCCGTTAAGCCACAAGAGAAAGTAGTCATCAATTAAAAATTGTTTTTTGTGCCCCACAAATTATCGTTACAAAGTGTAATCAAAGAGAGCACAATGGGTGATTAAAAATAAAAAATTTTGCATTTTGCAGTTATGAAAGGGTGTGCATGTGTGGTGTGTGTGTGTTGTGCTTTATTTCCTTTTGTTGTTGACACTGTTACTTTCAAACTAAACAAGCTTTTTATTGTCATTTGAATGGCTTTTATTACTTTTATTTTTTTTCTTTTTTTATTTTTTATTGCTGTTGTAAAATAAGAGCAGCATTTTGGTTGCTTGAGGGCAAAAATATTCATTGAGTTGTAGTTAAACTCACAGCAAGCAGTTGATTCTGTGGCTGCTTGGTATAAAAGTGGTTGCTTGTTATTTTTTGTGGTCACCTTTTTTATCGCTGGAAAAGTGAAAATGTGTAGTAAAATTTTTTTGAAATGATAAATAACTAAAGTGACAATAAATATTGAAACTTTGTTTTGATTAGAATTAAAGCGATTTTTGAAATATTTCAGATACATCACGAGACTCTGATTTTGGTAAACAGTTTTAAGAGTTCGTACTGAAATAATAGAATCGTAACACTATCACTTCAATGTATATCTAACATTAGAGGCCTCATCTCTAGAACCGTAATAGCTAGACCCTTTAAAATGTCACTGAAGTTGTATTGTTGCGGCAGCTGAAAAAAAAAATTGAAGGTCTCGCGATTGGGACGTTATTTTTGTGTAGGTTTCCTTATCCTTTAAACCGTAATAGGCAGACACTTTAAATTTACACAGTGTGCTTACTGCTACGACTAATAAGCGAAAAAAAAAATAATGAAATAAAATTTAAAGGGTGTTCCCATAGAGAACCTATATAGATTTTTGTTTTTTGCCGTTATATGTAAACACATTTGTTTATTTTTATTTTTTTTTAAGAATTAAAAGGTGTTCCTTGAATTAATTTTCATGGTAATTTTCATAATTTTTGAACCCAACTCGCAGCTGGCTGTTTTATCTTACCTTAACAAAGGTATTGTCAAATGAGATTGACTTAATATTTTAAGGAGATGCAGATTTATTATTTAAAAAGATATATTCACTTCAAAATGTTATTTTTGATAGATGTAAAAATATTTTTTTTTAATTTTTTATATTGATCTCTGGAAGTAATTATGATGATCTTTCATCGAAATTTTTATTTAAAATTTAACAAAAAAAAATTTAAAGAGAAGAAATTTTTTGCACTTTTAAAGAATTTAATTAAAGAAGAAAGTTTTTGCACTTTATAATGAATTTAATTGATTTGACATTACTATTTAACAATGTGATTAATTAATTCAATTATTTTTTTATTTATTCAATTAGAAAGGTAATTTCAAATTTTTAAATGAAATACATAATTAATTTAAACACTTTCATATATTTCAATTAAATATATATTTGAATCAATTAAAAATGTAATCGAATTCAATAAAAATTTGAATAGGCTTAAAATTTTTTCTTTTTATACAGTTCATTGCAAAAAGTGGAAAAAGGGTATAACTTAGTTTGTCATTCATGTTTGTAATTTTCACAATATCCATTTTCAACCCTATAAATTATATACCTGTATTCTGACTTCTTATGCATAGCGAAGTCCGTCTGTCCGTCCATGTTAGTGTTGAAATCAAGTTTGCCAAGGCACTAGATCAGCTAGAATAAATTTAAATATGCCAATCGATCAGCCATAGTGTCGAAAGAGTTACTATTGGATATCAGCAAGATCCATGTCCATGTCCTTTGACGCAGCGGGCAAAACACCACGCCTACCTCTAATTTTTCTATATCATTTGGAACAATGAAGTAACTCAAATAAATAAAAACAAATATTTGGGGCGATAGAGAATTAAAAAATAAGAAAAAAATTAAGCGAAAAAATTGGCGCTCGCCTATTTTTTCCGGGTTGCGGTCCTCTGAATTTTTAAAATTTTTTAAAATATCAATATGGGTATCATTTTAAAGCTTTTGAAGAGATCTTTAAGGAAATACAATTTTTTTCCTTAACCCATTAAGAGCAGTTGACAATTGTATGTAAAATTTTTACCACAAAAAATACATGGTGAAGGGTATAAGGATTCGGCAAAGAGTTTAATTTATTAAATACTAAACAAATATGTCTAGAAATTATATTAAGATAAAGTAACTTAAGGACTTATTAACTTCTTGTGATACCACAAGTTTTTTTTATTTTTGTCTCAGTTTTGTAAAAAGTAAATAAATTTTTGTATTTTTTTTTTTTTTTAATTCTTGCAAGTCCCGAAAATTTACGCAGTAAATCTTTTAGTTATACGACATCTGATATACTGAAATGAACTTTCTTCAATTATTCGTTTCTTTCGCAATAGAATGTAGTCCGATTTTGTTATTCCTATATTTTCAATCAAGTGAAACTCTCAAAAAGTCGCTAATTCCTTTCATTTGTATTTAAATAACTCACATTTTTGACTGCTTGAAGGTAAACTGAATGCGAAGGTCCACAGTGTCACAACAATTTAATCAAATCTCATTTATTCTCGCACAATCATTTTTATCAATTAGTTAAAACATTAACTTCTTTTAAAGGCTTTACAGTCTTTTTTTTCAAGTTCCTAATTTAAACACAGGTGTCACGTTTTACAACAGTGACAGCCAACTTTTATTTTCATATTTTGAATTTTCTTTTTTTTAATTAATAAAATAAACAAATAACAAATAAACATTAAAGCACTCAAATAAAAATGCAGTCTGTCGCTTTCATTGTATTCATAAAAAAATATTTTTACAAGGGGTTGTTTGTTTGCTACGATGAATGATTTTCGATGATGTTGACTTTTTTTCATTCCATTATATGGAGACGGATATTTAATGGTAATTGTTATAATACTTGTACATACTTGTTAATTATATTTCAATTCAGTGATTTTCAATAATACTTGAATAATTAGGATATGATTATTTTTGTCACAATCTGCAACACAGTTGCGACCACGATATTTGCTTGATGGAAACATAAGGCATAAAGGAACTGTGTGTTATTGTGTGGTGGCTCTTAAATTAAGTTAAACAGGAAGTTTAACGTGTGTATTATAGACGTTAGAACAAAATAGGATTACTTGCACACAAATGCGATTTTTGAAGTCTATTTTTTTAATGACGCGTGTCTGAAGTAATACCTTGGTATTATGACAAGTATGACAAAACAAAATACAACTAATTCTTGACACTTGAATTAGTGTTAATAATTCTTTGATAAAAAAGACAATTTTTTTTTAATTTTATTATAAATGTCGCCTTTCAATAATCTATTATCATTTTCAATTTAATGCTTCTTGAAAATCTTTGTTGTGTAAATATTTACAATGTTTAAACATTAAACAATTGTTCCCTCAGTTAATGTGGTCCTTTGTTTTCTCTTTTGTGGCGTTTACTGCTTGTTGGTACTAAAACCACTTAATCGAAGTTAAGAAATTGTGTTTGTCATTTACGTTTATTTAGTATTTTGCTGAAATGATATTTAATATCTAAATAAAAATTATGTTTGTTAAGCAAATAAATCATCAATTTTAGCAAGTGTCCCTTTAGCTTCTTAAGTTAACACAGTTGATTAGTATTAAATTTTAAAATTTAATGATACAAAAATGTAGAAATAAAATTTACTTTAACAAAAGCACTGAACTCTAAGTCGAGCTGTAAACAGTATTGAACATATAAAGCTTTATTTAGAAAGGGTATTTAGTAACCTGAATTGAAAAATATCATTATTACTATTTTAATCATAAAAAATAGCCACCTGAAAGTTTAAATAAAAAGAAGCGAAAAATTAGAGGCAGGCTGCCTCTAACGACATAGACCGATCATGCTGATTTTCAATAGCAAAATGTTTAGAACTGTGTCTAATCGATTGATGTATTTAAATTTTCTCTAGCTTATTTAGTGCCTTGACAAATTTAATTTCTATCCGAACACGGAAGGATATACAGACATTGCTCGATAGACTTTGCTTTGCATAAGGACTCGGAATATATACTTTATGGGGTCGGAAACTGCTATTGTCGAAATTACAAATGGAATGACAAACTGAGATGTACCACCCTTTTTCGAGAAGAATATAAAAAGGGACCATGTTTGATTAATTAAATAAAATAAAATTATTAAAAAGGTCAAATAAAATAACATTAAAACGAACAATAGTGTTATATTCGGCTACGCAAAACCTTATATACCCTTCCCAATCAAAAAAAAAACAAATATTGAGGTGACAGAGAATTAAAAAATAAAAATTTCGTTGGCGCTGAATGGGTAAGGCATTTTTTAAAAAAATTAGTATTTCAATGAAAATCTCGTAAAAAGCTTTAAAATGATACCCATGTTGATATTTAAAAAAATATGATGCACAAACGTACTTTTCTATGAAAAGTTCAGAGGCCCAGAGTTTGAAAAATATGAGTGATGTTTTTTCTTATTTTTTTATTCTCTATTGACTTATATAATTGTTTTTTTTTTTTTAATTGGAGTTACTTCGTAGCTCCAAATGATGTGGAAAAAATTAGAGAAAGGCGTGGTGTTTTGCCTACTGCCCCAAAGTCCATGGACCGATCTTGCTGATTTTCAATAAAAAAAATTTCGAAACTGTGTCTGATCGACTGACTTATTTAGATTTGCTCTAGCTTATCAAGGCAAAGTTGATTTCAACCCGAATACGAACGGACAGGCGGACTGCGCTGTTCATAAGGACTCAGTATATTGTAGATATTACAAATGAAATGACAAACTTAGATATATTTTTTTCCTTTTTTGTAGTGGGTAAAGGGTATAAAAATATACCTTTTAAATTTTTCTAAGGAATCGGAATTGACTGAAATTGGCTTATGGTCGCTATTTGACTACACAGATTAGGAACGTAATAGTGAGGTGGTAAGTCAGCCCTACTTTAGAAATATCACTTAGATCGGAAAAGGCGTGAAATTCGCACAGTAGGAGGAGCTCTGATTCCCTTTTTTCTGTCTTCTCACTAACAACAATAAACATTTAAATAAAGTCTGAGCCGACTTACCCCGTGACTTGTCAGTACTATCAGCAACCTAGAAAATTCCTTCCAAACATGCATGCTACGTTCTTCAAAAAAAGTTGGCCAACACTACATACTTCCAGATGACACAAAATTTTGTTTGGCCTTTTTATGAAAGTGTCTAAGGAAACTGCACTTAATAGTATCCAATGGAATTGCAACCTCAATGCTCAGTCATGTTTTCAAAATCCCAAAAGCGGTGGTAAGAAGTTCTGGCGGTGGTGGGAAACAAACTTTCCTACGCCCTTTATCACATTGGCTGACTAGCACGGACCGAGAGACAGAAGCATTGCGTGAATAATCTGAGTTTTTTTGGCCTTTCAGGAGCGAGGCAATAGGTGAAAATAAGATACCTTCGATGTGCAAGTTTTTGTGAGAATTTTAATAAGGCCAGATATTTTTTTATCAAATATAACTTTGGATAAAAAATTTAGTAAAAACTAAAGAATAAAAATAAGTTTTTATTACAGCGAGCTTGTAATATATTTTTAACTTTTATTTAAATTTTAAAATTTTTAATACAAAATATTAAGTATGATTTTTTCAATACTTTTGAAATCCACACAAAGTTTATTTATTTTTTTTTTAATTTTTCCAATTTATTTTAGTAATAGGTGAAATTAATACAATTTAAAAAAAAAATTATTATATCAGTTGACATGTATTAAAAAAAAATATCATTTCATGTGAAAGTTATTTTTCTCTTACAAATTTTTAAACTCCTCTATTTTCTGTCTTCAAAAAACTAGGCAAATTACAGCAATCGATATCGATCGAAATTTTAATCAAATTTAAATGTAAATTACGACAAATGTTAACCATTTTTAACCTTTTCAATTTAAAATCCAATTTAATTCTTTAATTTTTTTATTAAAATCTTCAACTTAACGAAATATATATTTGAAACACCCAGTAATTAAAACACAAAATTTATATGGTGTAAAACTCTACTAATTTGTTGTTTAAAACTTTTAGTTGTCTATAACCTAAAAATAAATATATTTATAACTATAATAAATAAAACTGAAAAAATCTAATGGAATGTTAGATATCTGCTTTAATATTTTTCTTACATAAATTCCAACTGGGAGTGCTTTTTAAATTTTTAGCTAATCTACTGGCCGCATGATGGCACTATAGCATTTATATGAGGTTCAAGAATTAAATAATTGGTTTATACTTTTACTATACAACCCAACGTGCACTTTAGAAGTGTTTCGTAATGAATTGATTACTTGAAAAGGAATATTCAAAACTACATCAATTCGGTTTTTGGACAATTACTTGTGATTATAAAATAAAACTTTTATTTTTGAAAGATAATCTATTATTTTTAATTATATGTTCCTAATTTTAATTATAACCTCCGCCACAAATAGTTGAAACAGTTGTCATTCTGTTTGTAATTTCAACAAAATTTATTATTTACATACATTCTGAGTCCTTCTGCATTGCGAAGTCGATTAAGCGATGTCCGTCTGTCCGTGCGTGTTAGTGTTGAAATCAACTCTTCCAAGGCACTAGACGAACTAGAGAAAATTTTAGTTTCGAAAGTCTTGCTATTGATCGGTCCATGTCCTTCAAGGGAGAGGACAAAACACGACCTGCCTCTGAATTTTCCATATTATTTGGAAAATTTAAGTAACTCCGATCAAAAAACTAAATAAAAGGGGCAAAAGAAAATGAAAAATAAGAAAAAAAAATCAAGCGAAAAAATTGGCGCTCGCCCATATTTTCCGAGTTGTGGGCCTCTGAAAAGCGCGACTGTGCACTATATTTTTTAAGATATCAATATGGGTATCATTTAAAAGCTTTTAAAGAGATCTTTCAGAAAATGTTAAAAATTTTTAAACCATTAAGAGCCGGTTACATTTTTATGTAAACTCTTATATAGAACTTATTTTTTTATATTTTAATTCTCTGTCGTCCCAATATTTGTTTTTCTTTAATTTGAGTTACTTCACCAAACTAGATATCCATACATGATAAATGGTATTTTTTTTAGAACCAGCACTCAGAGGATGAACCCTACTTATCCAATGTTTTGTGCCAGAACTAGGAAGATATGTTGTGGAAGGGGCAATAGGGAGAGTAGTGCTTGAGGACATTCAACTTTAACTTTGCAACATTGAAATTGACAGGAAAAACCTCTGCAGGGAGCTTATTCCACATACGAACTGTTAGGCTAAAAAACGAACTCTAGTGATGTTCACTGGCCAAGCGACCACAATTAGATGAGCTCTTAATGAAGAGCGTGTTAAACGCAAAAACAAGCAGATATCGGAAACGAATTTCCTTATCTCATTGGAAGACCTTCTATCGTTGTATTGATAAAACAGCAAAACACAACCAACACTGCGTCGATGATCAAGAGAGTCAATAGAGTTGGATACCCTACTGTCACTTAAGATCATCTTCGCCCTCTCCTGTACCCGGTACAAAACAGACTTTGAAGCAACGGCCCATACACGAGAGTTGTATTCAATTCCCGGCCGGATGCAGGTGGTATAAATAATAAGGAGATCAGATAAAGTGAAAAAATCAAGACACTTGAAAGCTTCTTTTGAAGGTTGAGAAATGTAGGTAATAAAATCAGATTTTTTAATATGTTATTGTCTGATGACGACACCCTGTTTATTCTAATTAAAATGTGAATTCTTATCGATTCATGGTTTCACAGGACGCTTAATACCAGGACCTATTACTGTCGCAAAGACTGCCGTGTTGTCATCAAAGTTTTGATTTTTATATAAAAAAATTCAATCTGTGATTTTCTAGTCTTAAGGTGTGCTGTTGGCGGTCAAAAGAAGCTCATCAAGGCTCTGTAGCTGTGGGAGAAGTCATGTTTTTCTACACGAACGCGTCATCGAAAATACTTAAACAAATTTAAAAAAAAAAATATTTTTTTTTATTTGATGTCGTTGTGTGCAAATGAAACAAAATTAATATTTTTTATTTATTATTTAAATTTGTGTTACAATAATTCATCCAGAGCTTCTTTTTCTACAAAATCAAAATGTAGATGGTGTTTGACATGTTTATTTCCACGTCTCTGATAAGCGACAAGCATGGAATATCTGCAGGTTTCTCAATTCTCCGTGAGTCCGATTCGCAGTCGGACTTTTTTTTAAATATTGATACCTGTTAATTTTTAAAATCATGGAAAAAATCATCATGTAAATGCCGATAGGGGTGCATTTAGACAGGGAAAGTTTACTTTTCAAGGTCCTGAATTTTAAAGAGAGAACGGAAAGGAGAGAGTAAATAAATGAGACGAAAATCTCATTAGACCCGGTTAGATATTGTCAAATCGGCAACAGCGTTTTGATCAGGAAGAATTTTATTGGAGAAAAAACTTTATTAATTACAGATCAAAACCATTAGCGGCAATCAAACCCACAATCTGAAGTTAATACTGTGACAAACTCTTCTTGTAACAAAAATATGATGAGTACAGAGAAGTTTTTTGTGTTTCGAATGAAATGGCATTTTCGTATTTTTACCCGACTTAAAAAATGGAGGTTATCGTCTGAAGGTTGCTTTTTTAATGTTTGTGCCTGCATAACTCAGTCATTTCTGATCCGACTTTTTTTGTATGAAAGTTTATGCTCAATTTTAAAAATTATAGGGTCTCCCCATACAACATACATGTTTTACGTGTGTTAGAAACCGTAGAGGGCTCCCATTATAAAAAAATTATTCAAAAATAAATCTAAAAATTAAAGGGTTTTTCCAAGAATTATCTTAAGCTGCTAGAAATTTGCAATTTTTACGAAGATTAAAAGTTAAAAGTTAAAGGATGTTCCCATAGAGGCGTTTTATTTTTCTACGAATGTGGCCGTTGAAGGCAAACACTAAAAATAAAGTAAGATTGAAAATTAAAGGGTGTCCCTATATAAACAATTTTTTTTACATATATGGACATTCTTTAAATCTTTGCAGGCAGTCACTTAAATTTTGCACCAAATATGTTCGCTATAATAAAAAGCATTAAATATCAAGTTAGATACTATAGGGTGTTGCCATGAAGCCATGATATTCACATAAATGGGCTTTTGTTTTAAACGATTTTAAATTCATTTATTTGGTTACCCATTTAAGACACTATCAGAACAGATTTAAAAATTAAAATTTTAAATGAAAAAGTATTCTTTTATATTCCTGTTCCTATCATGTCTTATCTTTTGAACTGTAAATAAAAGAGTCTGCCTAAATTTTCTTCAACATATAAAATAAATCAAAAGTTTGCCGTTCGTGTATGAGTCCGCACTTGACTGATTTGTTTTTTTTTTATCACAAATAAAATGCGGTCACATTAATATCTTTACCATAACTCGAGAAGGTTTTAACCGATTTGGGGAAGTAAAACACCAGAAAATGCAGAATAAAATTACCTTGAATACATATTTTTTTTATCTGCTCAACGAGCAACGGTTTTAAAATTATTCTAAACAAAAGCAAGAAATTTCACGTAAAACTCGAGTCACTATTCATAGACTCGTATTTTAATAAAATTTTGTGCACCAATTTGATCGTAATCACAAGTAATGTAAGACTCCTAATTATTTCGCCGCTAGTTTCAGAAGCGAATAACTTGAAACTAATTTTTATAAACTATTCTTCAGTTAAGGCGAAGTATATAAATGTGATAATCTTATTAATTGCCACGCCCTTAAAAATCTTTACGTGTGCTGCTGTTTTTTTAAAGAGGGATTTTTTTTGCAGAACAATGTTATTTGTCTACCTGGCGGAAATATGATATCAACCGGCTGGGTTTAACTTAGGAAATCGCCTTCTTTTAGTATAAACTAACGATTAACTAAATACGTTTTTAGCACATTTTGCTACAATTACATTTGTTTATATATAATTTTAAAAACATATGAGTCGTTTATTTTGAAAGCGGCATAAGTCACTTTTTCACTTTTTCAAAAAAAAAAAAATTAAATGTTAAGAGCTGCTACGATTATATGTTGATCGAAGTTTTTCTTGGGGAAAAAATTAGCATCCTGAGATAATAAGTGCGATTGAGCGATGTCCGTCTGTGTCCCCCCAAGGGTACTACAAGAAGTCTGGCTGATTCTAACCTAGTCGCAGACATGGTACAGTCGGGGTATAGGGGGAACCAGTCCCCTGGTGTGCAGGCACTGAATCTGAATAGACTAGACGTGGGTTATTGTCGAAGGGCTTACCAGTGTCCTTAAAATACTGGCGCCACGGAAACCGGGGCCCATACAGAGAGCCGCCTATCTCTGTAGCCGGTTATTAGTGAGGTCCCTTCAGGGTACACGAGGTGACTGTTGGTTAAAGTTTAGTGTCCGCAGGGAAGGTGCGGTGCTAAACGCATGTGCTGTTGCATATTCAACCAGAGAGTTGGAAAGTCTCTAACCCTTAAACAAAGGGAGGGGCATAGTCCAGCAAGCCATGTTTTTGAAATTGCAACTTTGTTGGCTACGCCTAGAAGGGGAAGCTAGTCGACGCTTTGTATTTCACTCAGTGGTAAGACCAAAGTCAGGTTAGAGCCTCCGGCCAAGTACTGACTTAAATCTTGATCACATCACATCTGTCCGTCTGTGTTCGGGTTGAATTCAACTTTGCCAAGGCTCTAGAGAAACTACAGAAAATACACCAATTGATCAAACATAGTTTTAAAAGAGTAACTATTGCTAAATCAGCAAGATCGGTCCATCTCCATAGAGGCAGTGGGCAAAACACTACGACTGCCTCTAATTTGTTCATTACATTTAAAAAGAAAAAGAAAAAAAAACAAATATATGAAAGTGAAAAAATTTTCGCTCGCCATATTTTCAGAGTTATGGGTCTCTGAACTTTTAGTAAAAAAAAAACAAGATTGTGCACATTATTTTTTGAGATATCAGTATGGGTATTGAAGAAACTAAATTTTTTTTTAAGTGCTTAACGCATTAAGAACCGATGACATTTTTATATAAAACTGTACTTAGTACCTTTTTTATTTTATTTTATTTTTTTATTATTTTTCAATTCTCTGTCACCTTAATATTTGCTTTTTGATTGGAATTACTTCCCTAAATTAGATTTACAAATTATGGTAAAGGGTATATAGGTTTCGGCATAGCCGAATATAGAACTCTTAGCTGTTTGTAATTAATGAAGTAACTTCAAGACCTAGAATCAAACAAATATGTAATTTATTCAAACGAAATTTTAATTGATTTTTTTATTAAAACATATAAAAAATTTAATTGTATTAATAAAAAAATTAATAAGTCTAAATATAAATCAGCATTAATTTTTTAATTGAATTAATTAACACATACATGTGATTAGATATTTTTAATAAACAGAATTATTGTTTTAATTCGCTCAAATAAACATAAAGAAACCTCAAATTTACAAATATATTAATTAATATGATTAATTTGTTTGCAGGCAGAATTTTAGCAGCTTTGACTAAATTAAAATTGCTTATTGTCCTAAAATGGACAGATTGTAAATAAAAAATTATGTTGTTAAAAAAACAATATGTTGCAGCATTGTAAAAGCATTTAAAATTTAACGTAATTAACATCAATATTTCCACATTAAAACATTTAAAATTTGGCAATTTATCTTAGAGTTCAAGCAATTTTCTCGTTTGCCAGTCTATCACATTAAATAATTGTTAAAAACAAAAAAGAAAACGAAAACTATTTCATGTGTAGTTTGTGTGTGGTTGTGTGTGTGTGTGTATTCTTTATTAATTCTTAAATCATCAGTTGCAAGTTCATCAGTTGGAAAGTAATTTAGTGTGCAGATAGTGCCATCAAAATGCCAGATTCCATTAGTTCAGTTTCACTATCTGTTGTGGTGTCTGCTACTGTTCGTTCGTTCATTCGTTTTCTCATTGTTTTGTATTGAATTGTATAGCAAATGAATGGATGATTTCGTTTGAATGCCTGCTTCCCCGTACATGCGAGTACATCTGCGGCAATTTAATTTTTATTAAAATTTTTTTTTTTCTACGAGCAGAGTATGAAATTGTACATGTTTTTTATTATTTTTATATTTTTATTTTGGTTTGTGGTTGTTTCAATTATAAATCAATATAATCAAAAGAAACGATCTCATTTTAATTTTTTAGGAAATATTTCCTGGTTTTTTTCTTACCGTGAATGCGTCCGTAAACATCTTTGGCTGGGGTGAAATGTTTTAGTTTTGTTTTTTTGTTAATTGGTGATACTGCTAGTTGTTGCTGCAGAACCCATTCAACAACAACAAAGGTTGCATGCACTTTATTGTTGCATTTAATAAATGAGTCGTCTTTCTTTCTATTCTAAACCAACTAATTTTATAAAGATAAAGTGTTTTAAATGTTTTTTTTAGTTTTGTTGTTGTTTTTTGGATTTTTATCTTTAAAAATAAAAATACTCTTGTGTTTTTTTACATTGTTTTTTTTTTGGCAAAAAGCGTTTCCCCGTTTCGTTTTAATTCTTTTGTTTCGACAGAAAGGTTAACTCATGAATTAAAAGTCGTTGTTTGTTTTTAATGTGAATTAAAAAATATCTCGTGACCACCACAAGAAAATGCTTAGAAAAGGCACTTTAAAATTCGCGCAAAGTTTGAGATTTTGGCCATTGACGAAATACTGGCTTGATATCTGGTAGGGAGGTTACAAAAATCTTGCATTTAGAGATGACAGAGAGAAAAATTGAACAAAAATGGTTATGGATTTGTCTGTACACTCAGTTTGTTTTGTTATCTGAATCAGTGATGCCATACATTTGAAACTTTTTCTTTTTTAAGATTTTTTTTTTTTGTGATGTCGAAAATTTTTTAACTTTAGTTTTCTTAGTTTTTATCAAAGAAAATTGCTATCGTTTTTTTCCCGCAGCACGGTCAATATTAAGCCGAGCACATCTTTCAATTACACGAATCTCCGCTTTTAATATTGTGATAATTTTTCCTATAGACTTATAATAGCTTCTTCGCGGTTTTTCTATACCCTCGCTGGATCCTTACAAGGTTTTTTGATCCATCTGTTTGCTACTAAATAAATACCAAAAGAAATTTATTAATGAAAATTAAAGCAAAATACAGTGTCATTGATTTTGGGTTAGAAAGTGAAAAAAAAAAACATCCTCCTGACCAGCAGTCGGGGGATGATGTATTTGGGCTCCGTATCCACAAGAAAACGTTAAAAAAATCTCTTTAAAATACATACTGCGGTGATACGATCAAAAATGGTTGTACCTGTAATGGACGTATTACACAGAAAAAATTAATGGTTTAAAAAGCGAAATGCATGAGGAGGGTTTATTGACAAAGAATTAAAACTATTTTTATTAAAAATAAACTGGTTAAAAAAAAAGCACAAAAGCAGGATCGTGAGAATCCTATAGGGAAGAACATGGGAACCTCCAAAGATACGGAGAGGTTTTTATCTGAAGAAACTCCGTTTTTTATTAAAGTTAAACAGGAATATCTTTTAAAAGATGAACGGGTTAATATCTAATTTCGGGAACTTGCTAAAAAAAATGATGTAACTGAAGCTAGATGCGGTAGTGACAATTGAACTTCTCGTGCCACTCAAGCAAGATAGCGCTCACTGTGTACGGATGTGCAGCAAGTACTAGCGCACATCACATAAAAGATGTCTGTAAATCGCAATCGTTGAAAATCTGAAGGTTTCATAGAGCTGGTAGGTAATGAGAAGAACTGATAGAATTGTCATTATGATTAAAATTTAAAGCGAAAATCTTCGAGAATATACTCAAATAATAATAAATTTGATAGCGCGCGTTTCTCAATACCTGGACAATAAAATGTAGTAGATGATCTTAATCTTATATAAATGCTAAAAGAAATAGAAAGAAGATCGCCAGTTACAGGTAGACATAGGTTAAGTTAGGATCAAAAAGAGAAATCCCCACTCGAAGACCCAGAGGCTCCAATGTGATTTCTTTCATATATCTAAACCAAGAGTTACTAACCGAAGATATCCTCCAGATTACACTGAGCGATATCTGTAGCGTATCGTGAAATCTGTGGCCTTGTTACCTAAGCTTGCGGCCTTCCAATACCGGACAGGGTTACATAAATTGCTCAATAGATATACCGCTTCTTCCCAATAGCTTTAAACACCTATGAAAACCCTATGTGCTGTTGACCCATCTACTCGCTCTTGCGCTAATTAGGAAATGATCAGTGATCACACCTAAAACTACCTTTAAGACTTCCCTGTCCACACCTAAAAGCAGTTTGGATTTTGCCATTTCCAGTATTGGCCAAATAGCCCGTAGGACCTTATAATCCTTCCAAGCCTCCCAAGTAAGATAAGCTCTACTTACTATCAAGGAAGCCTATCATCGGTCACAAATTGATAACTCTTAACTCGCAATAAAATCGTATCGGGTTTTTATTTATTTAACATTTTTTTAATTAAAAATAATTTCAATAGCTTTGTTTTCTTTACATCATCCTACAATAAACATCGCCTTCTATTTTTTTTCATTTACTTCTAACACGGTTTAGTAACGAAATAATAATGATTTTATTTTACTCTTCTGAAAAGTACAAAAAACAGATCAGCCTTCTACGCTCAATGCTATATAATGACGGAAGATGTTGCTACAGCTTTAATAAAAACCAAACAGGAAAAACTGACTTTAAAACCGTTGATAAAACGGAAATACGCTCTAAAAATAAGTAGAGTATTAAAGGAAAAGCAACTGTATAAAAATCTATTACAACAAAATTATCTTTTATCAAAAACAAAAAAAAATTACAAAAAGTAAATATTTCCATTTAAATGAAGATCCGACATTTTGACATTTATGACAGCTTCTACTACCAAAAAGGTCCTCTGATGGAGTACAAGGAATATGAAATAAATATTATTAGTTATTGTTGCTCTTTTTTCTTTTTTTTTTTTACTACTCTGATGTTGAATTATTTGAGGGGCGAGAGTGAGAGTGTTTAAAGTGAAAAGAATTTTATGTGGAGTATGACCGAGTGGCATATCATTTACTGTATAAACACAACCATAAAACTGATTGACTGACTGAATGTCAGCGTATATTTTTTTATATTTTCTTTTATGGGGGGAACAGTTAGGCAAACCATCACATCACAATGCAATCAGGCGGTTGGAAATTGTTGATGCACTTGTTTGATTTGTTTTTATTTGTGGGTTTTAAATTCCATACAGCTGATTACACTTTAACCCAAGTTAAACAATTTTAAGAGTAAAATGAATTATTAAACATTAAAATTACTTGTGTTAGGGGTTAAAATCGAAAGTAAAATATTTTTTAACTCCAAAAAAATAAATAAAAAAAATATGTGAATATAATCTCCATTGACTTTGTAACAATTTAAATTGTTTAAAAGGTCAATCAGACATTAATTTTAACAAATTTGAAATCTACGCCTTCTAAGAGACATCATGTCAAAATTAAATAAAACGCCTTTAAAATCGTATTGTCGTCATACACATATACTTTCCCTCCCACTGACATCGTTAGGCTTGTATCCTTGAAATTATGCATTCTCTAACTGATTATCCCTAGTTTTTTTGTTTGTTGTTGTTATTTTTTTTTAATATTTCATTGAGACTTTTGTCGCATGTTGTTTAATTGTTTTTGGGATTGTCATGTGTGTTGTATTAAAACACATATGGAATGCAACCCACATTGTAGCAGACCGCATTGTTGTTGTTAGTCTGGGCTTCAGATTACATGTCGTCAATACGTGTTGCTTGAACGGCGAACAACGACTACATCCTTCTTCCTTTTTTACTTGAATAACACGGACTCACACGCTGTTTTTAAACGAAATACGTATTTTGTGAGTCTTTTTAGAAAATTTTGTCTTGGTTTTTAAAGTCTTTAGTCTAGACATTAAAGCATTAAATATTTATTTATTATTTAAAATATTGCACATAAAAATTCCGTTACTTTCTGTTTCTTTGGGCCACTTTAATTTGGCGTCTGACTATCGGGCTCTGCAAAAGAATTTTTTTGTACCTAAACTTTTTAAACAGTTACGTTTTTTATATCTTTTTTAATTGTAACCCTCACCGCAGGTATAAAGGGCTTTCATATGTATACATGTATATTCTGGACTTAACATAGTCCGTCTGTTCGTAGTCAGGTTGAAATCAATTTTTTCAAGGCCCCAGAAACGTTACAGAAAATTTAATTTCACCAATCTGTCAGGCATAGTTTCGAAACAAGTGCTTTTGAAATTGCGATCCATAAATTGTGAAAATATTATCAAACAAGTGGAGAGCCTTATGTTTTTTAGATAATATTTTTTTATTATAATTTTTTTTTTGCGTTGAAAACCAAAATTTCAGAAAAAAAGTCCAGAATACTAAAGTGTGTCGAAATTTCAGTTTCTTTGAAAAAAAATTTAAATTGCATCAAAAAAGAAAAACACTCAATATTTTAAAAATTCTCAAAAAAGTTATAGATCGGAATTACGCCAAAATTTTACAAAAAATATTTTTTACATTAAAAAATATATTTTATGAAAACATTTTTCTCATAATAAAAAAATTAAAATTTTAATAAAACAAAAAATTCTGAAAACTGAATTTGTGATTCCCAGTTTTCAGAATTTTTGGTTTTATTAAAATTTTAATTTTTTTATTATGAGAAAAATGTTTTCGTAAAATATATTTTTTAATATAATAACTATTTGTATTCAAAATATAAAATTCTTGATTCAAAAATAGTTTGATTAATAAAGGATTAAATCAGCTAAAATGGAATTCTAATTAAAAAATAATTTATTGGATAAAAAATATTAAGTTTTTGCAGTTAAAATTAATCCCTTTGTTGCCGTTACTATGCTTAAGTTCATTAAAGGAACTTTATCACAGCATTTACTAAAAAAAAACTAGTTTTAGAAAACCTCGCAGCCTGTCGAATCTAAAGTTGCACAGGATGCCATGTACCTTCTCTTATAGGAATGGAACCTCGACCATCTGTGTGAACATTTTATGGGTAATTCTTTGTTATTAATTAAAAATAAATTTATATTTAATATTTCTTAATCATTGCAAAATATCGTATTACGATCGACGTTTTAAAAATGCTCAAATCAAGTCTGTTGATGGCCTTCTAATAGATAATATGGCAACAATCGAATTTAAATTAAAAAACAAGGAAACGAATTTCTTTTATTTAACACTTTTATTGTAAAAATTAAGTTATAATCTATCAAATTTTTTCTAATATTTCTATATGTAATTGCAAAACAAATTGACAAACGGCATGAAATTTTTTTCGTCAGTATGACAAAAACCTTTTTTGTAGTCAAATAAAATTTTTATCCTTTTCTGTGCACAATTTAATATAAATTTCACTAATCAAACGAAATTTTAACAAAAATGAAGACTTGATATCAAAAATATATACAGCCGAAAAATTTATATTCTAAGGAAATCAAAATACAATTCCTCTGGTAAAGGGCATATAAGTTTCGGCACAATCGAGAGAGGTTTAAAATGAAATTATTTGCTTTTTTTTGCACAAAATAAAATTAAAAAAAATTTTTTTTGGAAGTCTTAATTTTCTCGAATTTTGGAAACATTTTTGGTGCTTTCAATTTTAATAAATTTGCTATAATAAAGTATCATTGTTGATGTCACGCTTTTCTATAACGGTCACCGGCTGAGGGGCAGGTTCAATTCAGCAAAAATTCTAATTGAGATGAACAATCAGTTTGAGGTTGAGAAAAGGGAAAGTAAATTCAATATGGACGATAGGATGTGCCCTAAAGCCCAACATATCTGTTTCTATAAACAAGATAGCATTGATCTGCCTTAGAGGACACCACTACATGGTAGGAAACGAAGCAGCGGATATTCTTGTGTAAAAAGAATCAGCTTCCAAGCTCGAACTCAAGCTAAGGTCTTATAATGTATGGACTCTTTTTGTCTGGGAAAATGGCAGCAGACAACTACATACATTCAGGTAGGCTCGAATGCTGCCTTAAACGTACGCAATTGTTCAATAAGCCATTAGTAAATGTAATGTCACTTATCGTCTGTCAGAAGTCATAGGTCCACAAAAAAAAAGGTATGATAATCGAGAGACTGTGTTAGAAACTACTATTCGTAGTGTGTCTGGCCCATCACTGAGGAAGCAAACAAAGAAAGCCTGCTTCAATATTCATATAAAGTTAAAGTCCTCTAGAAACTATTACCCGGCAGTAAAATTTTTGGATCAAATAAAAAGGTCATGAGAACCTTAAAACCCGTGTATAATGATGCCTTTTTTACCCTCGTATCTTCTTTTTATTTAATTCATTATTTTATTCATTTATGTACGATTTTTGGCCACGTTTCATTATCATGATAACGTCTGAATTTTTTTTTTTTTCCTTGAAAAAATACATGTCTTGAAGTTAATGACTTTACAACTAAAAATAAATAGAGTACAAGCCGATTTTAAAAGTACACTTTCTTAATTAATATTTTAAAGCAATAAAAAATGATAGTATGTCATAGTGCCCAAGAACACAATGTCCATGGACTTTATGTCGCACTCAAAAGGATGGACGTTATATCGCTTTGAAAAACATCAAAGTGTCCATGGACATTGTGTCGTTTTTAGTATGGTCATAGTGTCACTTTTAAAAGTGTCACTTACCAAAGATTTCCTGCATAGCCGGCCTTCGGCTGAGCCTAAAGTTTTTCTCTTCTAAGGTAGAACCAACACTGCCTTCGTCGACCAAAGATTTTCTGCAAGCCACAAAATTTAGCTAAAATATCCATGGACGTTATGTATCTACGTTGGTGGCCATAATGTCGCATTATAGTACTTGGACATTATGTCACTTTCTGGTGCGACTTAATATCAGTGAACGTTATGAAATGCCACCTAAAAAATCAACCAAGAAATTGTTGTATTTAATTGTTATTAAAATAAAATTTTGAATTTTATTTGGTGGCACGTCACAATGTCCACGGATATAATTTCCATGGACTTTATATCGCACCCAAAAGTCAAATAATGTCCATGGACATTATGCCGCATTAAAGAACGACATATTGTCACTTGTGAAAGTGTCATAATATCCGCACTTAACACAATAATGGCTTTGCTTACCAAAGATTTCCTGCATAGCCGGTCTTCGGCAGGGCGCAAGGGTTTTCTATTCATCAACGATTTTCTGCAAGCCCATTATAACCGTGGACGTTATGACATGCCACCTTTTAATTATAAATTAATTTAATGAAATCTTACTAAAAATTAAATATTCAACTAAATTTGTAAATATTTTTAAATTAATTAAAGTCTTCTTAATACTTCCGCCTTAATTTATTTACTTTAAATTAGATTTATTACAATATTTAAAAAAACATTGCTAAGTTGTTGTATTATTTCGAAATAATAAACAAAATTCAAAATCACAAGTGTCGTAAAATTAATAATTTTTTAATTGTCGCAAACATTGGATGGCCACTTGAAATCTTAAACAAGTGAATAAATAAAACATTGAAATAAAACAGAATATAATGATACGAAAACTTCACGATTTAAGAAAAATTCCCACATCAAAATCAAATCAAAAATTTAATCAATTTAACACAAATAATGAAAAACTTACAACAAAACAAAAATAAATAAAATAAAAAATACTAAATGTCAGCAGAGATCAATAAAATTAAATTAGAACAAAAAAAAATTTGAAAGCACTTGACATGTCACCATT
Organism: Cistogaster globosa; assembly: GCA_937654795.1. Lineage (NCBI taxonomy): Eukaryota > Metazoa > Arthropoda > Insecta > Diptera > Tachinidae > Cistogaster > Cistogaster globosa. The sequence continues at coordinate 7,288,094 of OW569403.1, forward strand.
AAAATATTTATTTGTAACGAAATCAACAAAAGTCCCGCCCTTTTTGAAAAAAGAGACCATAAATTATTTAACCCACAGAAGAAAAAAAGAAACGGAAGAACCGTCTAATTTAAGCGAGCCAGCGAACGGCCATAAAAGTCAAAAATTATGATTTAAAGATTTTGTCAATGAAATTTAAAAGTAAATAAATAAATAAAATGAAATTGTTAAATTATAAACAAATTGTTTCTTGTTTAATACAAAGAATATTTATAAATTAAACATTTTTATTCTACATTAAGATAAATTGAAATCCCTTATTTTGACTTTGGCGCTTTACACCCGTTGCACATTTGTCAATAGAGGAAACGTTTAATGGAGGCATTGAAAGTAAAAGGATTAACTTCAATACAACAAATAAGACTACGGCTTCTGTTTCTTTGATCCCTTATCGCAGTAATAATAATTGTATGTTTGTGTTTTCCTAACAGGAATCTGATAAATACGACTTTTAAAATAAAAAAGTAGACAATTTAAAACCTCCACATTCATATTGAATCCTGATTTGTAAATACATAAATAGTTGATACAACAACAACTTGCAAGGGGTAGTTAAATTTGAGCGCCATGTAATAAGATTAAAAAATTGGTTTTCTTGAGACAACCTCATATTTATGTACGAGGACTGTTGCATAAATTAATGGTAACCTTAAGAAATACTTATTTTTATAATTGACATCGCAACTCATATTAATTTAAAATATATTTATATGTATCGCCATGCAATCAGTTACTCGACTGCTTTATATTCAAAGGGATAAAGAAATTTTTCATTGTCAGTGATAATAAAAATCGAAAGAAAATCTACAAAATGTAAAAGCGATGATAGGGTTCGTAGTTATTTAGTTTCTTTTTAGCATTCAGAAAAATTTTGAATCGAATATGTTATTTAATCGATTAAATGTAGACCGATTAATAGAATAATTTTATTCGATTAAATTTCAAATTTAAATTTAAATTTTTTCTTAAAACTCTTAAAATTCTTTTGTTTCACCTTTCGGTAAAGACCACGCATGTTCACTGGCTATTTGTTAAGAACGTTTGGTCAGCTTTCTCATATATTGGCGGGAAAAAATCCAATTAAATTAATAATAAAATATCGCTTCATTTGCTATAGATCTTTCCGATCTTTCCTTAATCGCTTCAAACCAATCGAAAAAAATAATTAAATTTTTTTCTTAATTTTATTTTAAAAATTATAATATTTAATAGAGCAAATAGAGCATAATAATTTAATTATTAGTTTTGCATTTTGTTGATTCAATATCCAGTTAGTTGATTGATATTTTTTAAAGTTAAAAAAATTTTATTTATTTTTAAGAAATATTAAAATTATGTAAAATTTTTCAACCCACTTCGTTTATAGATTTCTTATCACTGACATGCATTTTAAAACAGTTGCATGACATTTAAGAGTGGAATGACAAAACCAAAACAAAAACTTAAAGAAATTCAAAACGTTATTACAGCGACTGCAGATAACAGCACTTGAAGAGGTTTTCTCTTCTTCACCAGTAACATTTTGTGGCAATTTGTTTGTTTTTATTTTGAAAATGTATAACAATAAATAAAAATAGTGAGAGTTTATTTAAATTGAGACTGTTGCTGCATTGATATTGAAAACAATCCGACGGGAAGTAATTGACTGTTTAAATGCTTTTTTTTTCTTGTTTTGTTAAAAAATCCTAAGCGTTAACTATTTCTTAAAATGAACTCATGCACAATAACTTTGATTTTTTCAAGCTCTTGACGGCTTCTGCTTGGGACTCTTGCTTCTTGGTCTTATTTACTGGACACTTATTAAAATATAAATAAATTGTTGGACTTTAAAATCAAAATTGAATTCGGAGCATATTTTGGCTTCATCTACCGACGAAAAAACTGGTAATAAAAATAGAACTTCTAAGCTACCTGCGAAACTAGCTTAGGTTCGTAGACGAGTACTTAGGCTGGCTAACTGTTGTAACTTGCAACACCATGCTACAATGGACATTAGGGTGACCATACTCGTATGTAAAATATAACTAATGTTGATAAAATTAATAGATGGATAAATCCTGTATTGCGGATGTAACTTTCTGAAGCATATACTTATTATTTTTTATTAATTCCGTTGGCATTCTGAACAAGATGTTTACATAGAATCCTTAGCAAAAAATAGTTTTTAAGAAGCACTTCCATATCGCATATATTTTCTCAACTTCTTTTAAAAAAAAGTGCCATTGCGGTCATTACAAAAAACGGAAGTCAGTTCAAATGACACTGTTTGTACAGTTAAAAAAAAATCAAAGCAAACAAAGGAAAGAAAAAATTTGCTAATAATAAAATATCTCAAATGAGAACTATTGATTTCTATGTTCCTCCATAATCTTGAAATTCTTTTGTTGCGGATTTAACGTTGCGTTTGTTTTTCCTACAAACTTGGACCAGATTTGTACGATACCATTTTTCATGCAATTTATTTTTTATACCCTTCACCACAAGTGGAAAAAGGGTGTATCTAAGTTTGCTATTCCGTTTGTAATTTCTACATTATCCGACCCCATAAAGTATACTTTCCTTATGTATGACGAAGGTGGCAGGAGAACAGCCGCCGTTTTGATTACTGGAGCTCTCCAAACTAACTCGACAAAGGCTTTGTATGCCCTTCTCCACTAGTTACCTACAAAACTCCTGGTGCTGCAACAGGCCAAGTGTTGTGCAGCCAGACTTAATGCCCTCTCACGCTGGCTTGGGCCGGATATGGGTCACTCCAAAATTATCGTTTGGGGTGTGTCCTACCATTAATGGTGGACTACATCTCTTCTACACCTGCTCTGGAGAAGGGGTTTCAGATCCACATTCCCAGTAGGGAGGAATGGGTCTGTAACGAAGTAGTTGTGAGTAATACTGTTGATATCTACACGGATGGCTCCAAACTGAATGGCAGGATCGGTTGCGGAATCTTCTTCAATAACCTTGGACTGAGACTCTCCTTTAGACTCCGTGAGTACTGCAGCGTCATCCAAGCCGAGTAATGGCTATTCTGAAAACATCCGAAATAGTGCTTGGGGGCGATTACTTCGGCCTTGGCATTCGCATCTTTTCGAACAGTCAGGTGGCAATCAGGGCACTTGCTGGTACATATTGTACATCTAAGCTGGTCCTAAAATATCGCTCCTCACTAAACACTGGCAACGGTTAAACTGGCCATAAAGAACCACTACCTCAATTTGGCACGCAAATTATGAGTGGAGGAAAGTACCTGTTGTATCTTCAGACAACTGTGGACTACACTGGACCTCAGGCGAACCAAGCAAATGCTGGACAGGAAATCCATATATATTACGGTCTCGGTACTTACTGGTCACTGTCTAATAGGGCGATAAAGAATTAAAAAATAAGAAAAAAACATGAAGCAAAAAAATTTGCGCTCGCCCATATTTTCCGAGTTATGGGCCTCTGAACTTTTCATAGAAGATTACGATTATAAGTCATATTGCTTAAGACATCAATATGGGTATCATTTAAAAGCTTTTGAAGAGATCTTTCAGAAAATTTTAAAGTTTTCTAAAAATATTTAACCGATTAAGAGCCGGTGACATTTTTTGTTGTTATATTTTATATAATTCTTAATTTTTTTCTTATACATGGTGAAGGGTGTATAAGATTCGGTATAGCTGAATGAATATAGCACTCTTACTTGTTTTTTAATTTCATTTAAAATTATTGCGAGTTTCGTAGTGCATTTAAACGATGAAATTTTCGAAGCTACCGGCATTTTGAAATTTTACTTTCAAGTTGATATTCGTGATTTTATTGTTAAAATTTTTATTTTGCTTCAACTCTTTTTTAAACTCTGCGGATTTTACCTTTTGGAAGATAAAGTAATGGTTTTTCGCATAATTAACTCGGATATTGAAAAATTTGTGTTATGACGCTGACGCTGTGTTATGCAGAAAAGGATCTATACAGGACTGATTTTATCAATTTTTCAACATCATTTTTTTAGAAAAAAATATACCAGGTAATTGTTGGTATAGCTGCTTGCAATTTATAAAGGAAACGTCGAAAAACTGTATATTTTACATAAATTGAGGTTAAATATTTAACCCATTCTTTCATTAAACGTGGTATTGACAACTTTAATATTCTGCTCTTGGTATCCAATCTTCTTCTGATTTGCCCATAACAACTTCTGTCCTAAATTTTTTCGGTTTTTATCAAAAAAAGACTTTAAAATAAAAGCTTTGATAAGCAGTCTAAAAAATTATGCTTTTACACTGGCAGCAAAGCCTAAGATACACTGTTTTTATATCCTCCCTCTATCTAAAGAAATTAGATAAATCAGTCCAACCGTTGTTACATATTTTTTCTGTAATGTAAAGAATAAATTAGATATTTTTTTGGGAACAAAAAACCTTTTATCTCAAGTTGGTCAGTTAGACTGAAGATTTAAAAAAGATTAAATTAAATATAAAAAACACACATTAACTTGTGTAGAAGGAATAAAATATAGAGTACAAATTGTTTTTGGGACACTTCTTTATTTAAGCAGTGAAATATTTTAGTATTAAAAAACTATTTTATGAATGAAAAAAAGTAAAATTTTGTACACAGATTAACGATAACAACAGACAGAAGGACGGACAAACATACAACACTCTTCAATATTGTTACGAATTACACAAATCATTACAATCTTTGCACTTATTATTCACAAATGAAAATAAGTCCAGAGCAGCTGTTTACCAACAGCAAAAACAAAAACAAAAAAAGCACCAATGTCGACGAGCATCATCCTTTAATTGTTATTTTTATTTTATTTTATCTTTGTATTTTAGTTTAATTCTATTTTATTGCTGGTAATTGTTTGCCAATAACAAATTTCATATAAAACAGACAAATTTAAATGTAAACATACCTAAAATCTCAAGTGGTTTTTCAAAACTGTATTTGAAATCGAAAATAAAAAATACGTTACTTTTTTTGTTGTTGTTGTTCTTATTTATGATCTCTGTTCTTTTCTTTTTTATTTTACTTCATTTTTTTTATTAAATGGCTGACTGATGATGCGTTTTATTTACAATAACAAATTAAATTTATATGAGAATTTAAAAAAAAGAGTTACAAATTGCATTGGAAATATTTATGAATTTTTAAATATTTTTTATTTAGCAAATACTCGTATGACTAATATTTAGGCACATTATTTTTGTTGTTATTTAATTTTATTTTAATATATTAATTTTTTTTCTCTTTAACTTTTATAAATTAAAACTATTTAAGGTACGATTTTTTTAATAAAAAATATAATAAAAATTATTTTGCTTTTTATTCATCTACATACAAAAACGATTATTTTAATTAACTACAAAATCAAGCAAAAATAACGGGTTTACACATGTCAAATTATCTTGCAGCAGACCTGAGTTTTGTGAAAGAGAAAAAAGAGAAAAAAAACTTACTGTGCACTCCTTTCTCTTTCACCAAAATCAGAGTAGTTGTTGTGTGTAAACCCATTTAAATTAATAAATATTAAAATATTCCTAAACTTATTTAAAATAAAAGAAGTTGATAAAAAAAAATCTTATTAAAAATAATACTTGAATATCCTTTTACAATTGCTGTTGGGCAGCCATATGATGGCCAAGATGTTGTTGTTGATGATGATGGGTTTGCATTAGGTGACTCTGGGCCGAGTGAGTTGCTGAGCTGACTGTCTGGTGCCACATTGAAATATTTTGTGGCACTAATTCAGTTTTTACTTTTAGAGCTGCCGGTCCTTCTCCTTCGATTTCTCCCCGCTTCGATTTGTAGCGTCTATTTTGAAACCAAATTTTTACCTGTGTTGGTGAGAGATTTAATTTTTGAGCTATAACTTCACGTTCGGCACCCGTTAAATATTTTTTTAAGCGAAATCTACACTCAAGTTCTAAAACTTGAGCTTGAGAAAATAGAACGCGTGGTTTACGTTTCGATCGGGGTTTCCCATTTTTGCGTAGTTCTGATTTGGAAGATGTTACCAGCGTTGTGTCTTCTAAAAAAATAAAAAAATAAAGTTAAGTAAAGGCCCGGTTAAATTTTTATTTAATTTTTATTTTATTTTATAGAATTTCAAGGCAATAAAAATTTTTTAAGCAATTTTAAAAATGGCAAATTAAGTGTTTTTTAGCATTACTGTTTCACAAATGTCATAATGCAATTTTGAGAAAAAAATATGATTTTCAGCGCTAAAATTATAAAATTTAGATTAATAAAAAAGTTATAACTTTCTTAAAATTAATTAATTAATGATGATCACCGGTTCAACTCCTGGCTGGGACTAAAATTAAAAAAATAATGTTATAACTTTCTTTCAAAACTTCTTTAACACTTTTTTTTTAATTTTTAAAAATTAATTTTTCCAAGCCAGTCCAATTTTTCAATTAGGCATGTAATTAAATTATATAAACCTTCTAATTTAACAGAATTGGGATAAGCGATCCCGTGATTTTTAAGGATCATCGTTACCAGTGAACGTGATTTTCAAATCACCGGTCTTTTTTGTAGGAACCGTGATCACTGTTTGCAGTTTTTTTTTTTATTTAAGATACATGTTTATATAGAAAGTATATTGTACTTATATTAAATAATATATTATGAATTTATTATGCAAAGACCACCATAATGGTAAGTTGATTTATACATTCAAAGCAGCTGTAATTAATTTTTGCCAGTAACATAAAATTCGGTAACACCGAAGGTTCGAAGTTTGCTTTTTTTTGTTTTTGTTACATAGGTATGTATGTGTGGAGTTTGAAAAAAGAATAGCTGTTGTTAATAAGAAGAAGCAAGAAAAAAGTACAAAGCAATGAAGCCACTTTGACATATGAAAGAATAAAAGGGTCAAAGTACTAATATTTCTCTCCACAAAGTAAGATGAAATGTAAGTTTGTATGTGTGCAAATGTAGAAGATCGTTTTTTCGTGGAACTGTTACTTGACTATTTTAGTCAATGTAGTGACCAGTAACTTTTTAATCACAGTGATTAGATCACAGGTATTGAAATATCGCTCATCTCTACTGTAGATTGTATTTGAAAGTGTTTTAAAATATCAGTCTTTTCATCTTTAAATATCCAATTTGACAGATATAACGATTTTTTTCTGTTTGCATATTATGTTTATTTTTAAAGCACTGTTTCAACGCTTTCAATATTATTATTTTTTTTACTTAATGCAGATAAGTAATACTACCGATAATAGATATCTACTTTCTAGTTATCTTGGCTACAACACCCTCGTGCTTAAAATTGTTTCAACAATTAAAGCTTTAATTTGGACGATTTTTAACTATAATGGGTCTACAGCACTGCAAATTTTACCAGGCAGAAAAGCGCAGCAGCATTTACTATTACAAATAATAACGGCAAGAATTAAAATAAAAAACTACATCAAATTTAATTTAAGCAAATGTAGAAAAATAATGATTAAATCATTTCGTAAATTATTCTTTATGTTACTATTAATTTAATGTAACAGAACACAGATCCTTTTTGTATAGTTTTCAATATTTCGCTACTTCTTTTTTTAGCATCAAATAGAAAGAAATATTAAAATAAAAAGAGATATATAGGTCTGTTCAGTATTTTTATTAGCAAAAACTAGCAACTAGAAAGTAAAACAAATATTTTTAAAATTATTCTCTCAAATGTAAAGAAAATTCTGAACAATAAATTTTTATATTGATGTATTTGGCTGTGCTCATTACTTGTTTGTAAAAATGTTTACAATTTTTACATATAATATTTCAAATACATTGACTGGTTTCCAATGGCAACTCTTGTGTGGAGAAATTAAAGAAAAAACAAATAAGAGTACCATATTCGGCTATGAAGAATCTAATAATACCCTTCACCATATATTTCTAGTTTAGTGAAGTAATTAAAAAAAAAAACAAATATTAAGGTGACAGAGAATTAAAAAAATAAGAAAAAAAATTAAATACTATATTAAATTTAAAAAATTTCACCGTCTCATAATGGGTTAATCATTTTTAAAATTTTAGTATTTCCTGAAAGATCTCGTCAAAATCTTTTAAACGATGCCCATATTGACCATATCGACAATCCAACTTTTTTATGAAAATTTCGGGGGCTTATAGCTCGGAAAATATGGGCGAGCGCCAATTTTTTACTTGATTTTCTTTTTTTAATTCTCTAACGCCCCTTATACTTATTATTTTGATTAGAGCTACTTTATTGTTCCAAATGGTAAGGAGGCAGTACCTTTTTCTTTACGTTAAATTACACGCCAAATTAAAAGTGCTTAAAAAGTTTGGTTTATTTTGTTTTTCGTCTGGTAACTCCCTGAGTTAAAAAATCACACCGAGTGCATTAAGAACGTTGTTTATTATAAAATAGAGTTCCCCCCTTGTAAAAACCAACAACCAATTAAGACGAAGGATTTTATTTGGCGATTTAATATTTACTTTTAAGTTTTCTGGAAAACGAACCGTGAAAAGATGCTTGAAAAGAAAAAAGAAAAGCAGGAATCAGAGAGTTTAAAGGGATTTTTAAAATTTTACACTTTTACTCTTAGGACAGTTAAAGAAAGGAACAGAAAAAAATCATGTTAATAACCAACAAATTAGGTAGCAAATATTAAAATATAATTTAAAAACATTTGAAGAAAACCCCTTTTTGTTTATATTATCTTTTGCTCTTTGGCCTCGGATTTTGTGTGTGATTGTAGAAGAGCATGCGGAATAGAAAAAGCCTTAGAAAAAAGACAAAAAGGGCCATAAATATTAAAAAAAAAAATTTATAAATGCAAAAATTCGATTCATTATCTTGAGAACTGTAAGAGCTTGAAAAGAAAATTCCTTGTGCTGTTATAAATTTACACTTACTTTTCTTATTGTTATCCTGTTGTCTTGACAACAAAGATCCTTGTTCATACAGTTGGGCAGTCAAACCTGTTGAAATATTTCTTAACGAGTTGGAATTGTTGGCAGTCTCCATTAAACTGTGCATGGTAGTTTGCGTACTTAAAGGTGATTTCTTTTGAGCCGAGGAGGGCGCGTTGTGAACATCCACCTCTGTTGAACTATTTAGATCCAAAGTGGGCGAAGGTGTAACATAGGGTGTGGGTACATATTCATTCTTAACACTCGACTGCGTCAAATCGATGTGAGTTGTAGCAGCAATGGAGGGGTGTGTCAGTGATACACATTGTTGGGCTGGATTCGTGTTGTAGGCATCAGTAGCGTTATAACCAGCGTAATTGTAAAGAGTTTGTGGAGGAGGAGGAGCAGTTTGCGTTGCATAACTATGTGGTTGATATGTAGCAGCCGGTGGCATAAAAAACTGATGACTGGCATTGTAGCCTTGAAAGGATTGATGTGTAGGTGGTGTTGCGTAATGATGATGATGAGGAGGAGGTGGTGGTGGTGGTGGCGCATGTGTGTGTAAAGGAGCTGTACAATCCTGATAAGCTGGATAGAATTGAGAGGCTGATGCGACAGGGGGTAGATGATGTCCATGTGTTACCATACTGGCCAATGAATTTTGAGCTTCATAAGCACGTGCATCATACTCTGCAGCATATGATGAGGATAGTGTTTGAGTGGGACTGAAAAAAATAAAATAGAAAATGATAGTTTTTAGTTAAATAAACCTCCTACGAAATCTATTTATGTAGATCGACAAAATGTATTTCCTTGGCTTCCTACTGGGCGGTCACGCTTTACACTAAACACTTTCACATGTCTGTACATGTTACATAAGCGCCCACACATACATATTTATTTGCTACGACTCTTTAAGAAAATCTTGCAATGTTTTTCAGAGAAAAAAAACTCTTTGTCTCTTACTGTGACATCATTTTATGGTTCATCACCATGTCATTATTTTATTTAAATTAAATTAAAGCGAATTTAAAGCAGACACATTTTACCATCAGTCGCACATATTGGTTTTTAAAACTGAAACGTAACTTTCTTATGACCATCAAATTGAACGGACAGACAGACAGATAAATACTTTTTACACACATGTTAAACAGTTGATAAACAGCAACATGCTACAGAATGAGTATTCAAAAAAAAACTGGTCATCTTTTTCTTAATTTTTTTATTATTATTATTTTTTTTTAATATTGTGTGTGTGTTTGACAGACTACCTTGGGCGCCCAATGTTATTTTAATTTAAGCAGTCAGGGGCATATGTTTAAGTGATTATTTTATATGGTATGTGATCGAAATCGATCGATTTTTAAACAATAACATTTAATCGTAGACTATATTTTTTATCAACAGCGTTTTTCCACATCGCGTTACTGCCTTAAAAGAAAAAAATTAAGCCCGGGTTCGTGTAAGAAATTTATTTTAAGATCATATGCTTTTATTTAGAGATGATATTTTTGATGACTTTTTCCTCAGGACATTCACGACCATTCTATCACTCTTACGTGAGTGTAAAACAAATTACTCACGATCACTTAAATTTTTTTTTTTTTTTTTTTTTTTTTAAAGAGAAGTAGCACTTCAGGCATTAATACCTACTAAGTTATTTTGGTAACCGTGCTACATTCTTTAGGAAAGGGATAGATAAGAGATAAGACAGGTGGTGAAAGAGAGAGATAGAGAGTTAGTTATTTTACTTCGCCGGTCAGTATGCTATGAAAGAAGTACTGTAAATTCTGAATATGTATTTATACCATTAAACAGAAAAAAACATTCTTAATTTTTGATTGCCGCAGGGGTCGAACCCTGGACAACCAAGTTTGTAGTCAACGTGTTAACCACTTCGACTACAGCAACATTGCCAAAACCAATGTTTATTGAAATACGTGGCAGCACTAATTTCATGTCCGAAACAGTCAACAAGAAACTGTAGACATGGATTCTTCATCATCTTGTCTGGTAGATCAAATACAAAGTAAAGTCCAAAAATGAACCCTGTATACTTAAAAGCATGAACTAGTTTACTCAGGTCAATCGATAGAATCGTTTAAATGAACTAGTTCGTTTATGAACTACGCAACTCTAGCAAGCAGTAAAAGGAACTAATAACGAACCAATCTCACTCGTCTATACTCACGATGATTTTTTTTAATGATCACGTTCATACACGCCTACGTGAGCAAAGAATTAAATACGACAATGTGTGATTAGGCGTGATTCATACCAATCTCGTGAGCGACGGCCATCCCTACTTTTGTTCGATAGTTCCATCAGTAATTACAGCCGTAAATATATTAGTGTTAGTGCTGAAATCAAGTTTGCCGAGGCTTTAGATTAGCTAGAAAAAATCTCCAGGTCCATGTCCTTCCACGCAGCGGACCTCTTATTTTTTTATATCATTTGGAACAATGAAGTACTCCAATTAAAAATAATTATATGGGGATAGAGAATTTAAAAATAAGATTAAAAAAACAGCAAGTGAAAATATTGGCACTCGCCCATATTTTCCGAGTTACGGGCTTCTAATATTTAAAAAAAATTTTAAATATCAATATGGTTATTACTTTAAAGCTTTTGAAGAGGTCTTTAAGAAAATACTAATTTTTTTTAATGCTTAACCCATTAAGAGCCGATGGTATTTTTATGTAATTATTTTTTTTTAATTTTCTGTCACCTCTACATCATGAATAACATTGTCATTGTTTTTTTTTTTTTTTTTTTTGTTTAACAAAAGATTTCTTGCCCTTAAACTAATAGTCAACAGTGTATTTTCTTATTTTTTGGTAATGTTTATCTAATGCTTCGTTTTTTTTTTTTCTTTATTTAAAGATCATGAAATTATAATTCTCTCATAATGATTTGACAAAAATATTTAAAATAAACAAAATTTAACCAAAAGTAAAATCCACGTTTATAAATAAATGAATTGAATATTGAATTGTGTGGTGTGTGAGATGTATTTAATTTTTGTCTTTTTTTTTTTTTTTTTTTGTTAACTGACATCCTTTCTCCTTTATATATACTTACATGCTTTCAAACAGTTGCGAGCAAAATTATGTTTTTTGATTGTATCGAAAAAAATTTTCTATTAAATTCAAATACACAAAGTTAAACGGTTTTTAATATAAAATTAACAAATAAATTAATTTAAATGAGTTATTTACTTTCGAACTGAGATTTTATAAATAAACTGCTGATTTTTAATTTTATATTAAAAGCATGAAAGTAAAGGAAATTTGACCGATTCTTATGTAAATTTGTTCCTCTTAATTCTATAAGGAGATTAGGCCAGCGATCATTAGTGGCAATAAAATCATTGAGTGTCATACTACAATCCAATAGCGCTTGAAAATGTACCTCAAATTTTGTTAAAACCGACTAACGAAACACTTTCTGGGAAGAATTTTTTTCTTATGGATTTTTTTATACCCTGTGCAAAAAACAAGCAATACGTTCAAAATGGTATGTTCAGATGTAGATCCTGTATTTGTAGCTACATTTTCCCGTAATGAAGTCTGTTTTTCGAAGTAATAAAATATTGTAAAATGCCTAAAAGTTACCCTGTTAGAATACGCAACATTAAACTGTTTCAAGCAATCAATTCGCTTAGTTCGTAGCAAGACGAAGTCATCGCAGGAACCTTTTACAAAATCCCATTCAATAGTTAAAATCTTCTAATACAAGAAGAAGCAATTTTGAAATTTGCAAATAAAAAAATCATCCGCATGCGCTTTTGCATTCACCTGTTATGAAATAAATTTTTTTAAACTTGCCAAATCCTCGTCCACATTGTGCAACTTTTGTTGCCTGGCTTTTGTGTTTGTCAGTGAGAAAGACGAAAGACCATGTCAAGTATTTGAATTTATATTTTATTTTACCATTTATAAATCTAAGCAATCAAGCTGGAATTACTGAATAAAAACATTTCAAAGTGTGGATACGAATGCAGTTTTAAAAGAAAATTAATTTAAATTGTAGAAACCAAAATTGTATGTATTCACGGGGTTATTCCATTTATCAGAAAAAAATTATAACCTTGTAAACTAAAGAATTAAAATCATTTTTTACAAGACTACCTCGTTTCTGTTACCAAGGTGAGAAATTTCTCACATAAAATTATGTATTATAGTCATCTTAATTTGCACATAATAAGCTAGAGTAGATCATTAATGTTTTATATTTAGTAATGAAAAACATCATGTTTTACTCTGGCTTACTCTATGTAAAAAAAGTTAACTACAATAGTTTCATTTGAAAAATTTCTCACCTTAGTTATAGAAACGAGAAACAGAAAGGAAAAACAGTTGTTTGTAGTTATTTAATATGACTTCGAAGCAAGCTTTTGTATGATACTGATATCTAAGCAATAAATCATTAGCATTAAGCACAAGTGTAACAAATAATTATATTCTTTAAGTAGTTGCATTTGTGAACTCTCACGTTACCCATCGATATTTTATTAAAAAACAAAGATTTCTTTTAAATTAATTGGACATCATTATTATAAACAGTCCTCGTCCGATTTTTTTTGTTTTTTTTTTTTTTTTTGCTCGCAACTGTACATAAACATATTTTACATACAAACTGGAACACGTGAGGAGAGTGTCTAGGTACGAGATTTTGTCTCTGAAATGATGTGTTAGTTTGCCTGTCATCATGTTTTTATAGGATTTCATATTTTTATTTTTTTTTTTTTTTTTTTTGTTATTTTTGAATACTTATTAAATTTCTTTTATTTTTTCTTAACTTTTATTTAAGCAAATAATATTATTCTTTGGAATTTTGTGTCTCTTTTTAATGCCTTTTGTAAAAATATAAAATGTCAGTCTGTTGAATGTTATTTTTTTAGGTTGTGTTAATTTGATGTTTCATTGTCTTTAAACATTTCGGAAAAGGCGTTATTATACATTACTAAATAAGAAAATAACTGGATCATATGGGTTTAAAATAAAAAAAAAAAAAAACAAAACAAAAAAGACAAAAAAGACGAAAAGAAAAATAATTATTAGTATTTATGCAGTTGTAAAGATCTACTGGCTTAGCATTAGATAAATATTAACTTTTTGAGAAGATTTGTTAGGAAAAACAATGATATTTTATTAACTTTTGTAATACCTCCCAGTTGAAGGATGAGAATTGCATTTTATAATTTTTAATGGAATATACATACACACATGTTTAGATACAACCAAATTAAAGAAAGCCCTTCCTAAGTACTTTGGTTACAGTTTAATATAAATTTCCACCAGTTAACATAAAAAATCCGAAAGTGTTCTTTTAACCCAATGTAAATATAGTTTTCAAACATGGCTCTTTTCAAAGTGTTTTCGTTTTACTATAAAAAAATAACAGTGCCATTTTTTGCTATGCCAATTCGTATATACCCTTAACCATGTATGTAGGTCTAGTTTAGTAAAATAACTCGAATCAAAAAAAATAAATTTTAAGGTGAGAGAGAATTAAAAATTAAAAAAAATTACATAAAAATGCCATTAACTCTTAATGGGTTAAGCATTTGAAAGAAAAATTTATTATTTCCTTAAAGATCCCTTCAAAAGCTTTTAAATGATACCCATATTGATATTTTAAAAAAATTTTAAAAAATCAGATGCCCGTTACTCGGAAAGTATGGGCAAGCGCCAATTTTTTTACCAAATGTTTTTTTCTGTTTTTTTTTTTGTTTTTTAATTAGGGTTACTTCATTGTTCAAAATGATTAGAAAAATTAGAGGTAGGCGTGGTGTTTTGCCCGTTGTGTCGAAGAACAAGGACCAATCTTGCTGATTTCTAATAACACCTCTTTCGACACTATGTCTATATCGGCTATAAGACGGTCAAACATTGCATGTGAGAGCGGTTTGATGAGAAAGGATTTCAATATTAAAATTTTTTGAAAACCATCCAACCAAGTTGACAAACACATCACACCATGTTCACATACCAAGTTTGACCATCTAATAGCCGCTCAATCGATTGGAGTTTTAAACTTTTTCTAGCTGATCTAGTTTATTTCAACGCTAACACGGATGGACAGATGGACATCCCTCAATCGACTTCGCTATGCATAAGATTTTAGAATATATATACTTTATGGGTTCTGAAATGGATATTCTAGAAATTACAAACGAAATGACAAATTTAGTTGCACCCTTTTTTACTTTTTGTGGTGAATGGTATAAAAATCTGTGTAAAGTTTTCAAGTTTTCACTAAATTTCTTTGTGTGGTGTCATGCATTATCTAAATTTCATCCTCTTTTCAAAACATGGATCGCATCTTTCAGAAAAAAACTTAATTTTTAGCAGAAAAAAGTTTGCTGTTGAGAAAAACGAGCCATTTATAAAAACATAGTTAAGAGTTGCCACACAGGTCCGTTTGTTTCCCAAATGTTGCAAAGCCGCAACTTGGGTAGGTTTTAAACGGCTTCAACTAAGCCGCCGGTAAAACCATATTACTTCTATCCTTTGGTTGTGTTAACAATAATATGTTGTAAAAGGTAAATGGTTTTGCATAAGAGGAAGCAATTTTATTCATGTACTCAACCTACCTTCATTCTACATTACAAATATCATTTTTATAAGACCTGTAACAATAGTTTTAATAATCAACAGGATAATGTAACTCATATTTTACCCTAAAATCTTAATGTTACACTACTGTTAACATTTAACAAAAAATGAAATGGGCAAGTAATGAGAGAGAGAGTGGAAGTAACGTTTATCGATAATAACGCAAAGGAAAAAATATTTAAATTGCAATTAAATTTAACAATTTTCTAGAGAAAAAAATATGATAAATTAAATATTTCTTAACGATTAGAAAGTGTGGCCCGAGAAATATTATTTACATCATCTATACAAATAAATACGGGCAGACTAATAAAGATAATACTTGTTTTAATTATCTTCTATAATCTGTGGCTGCTTTTAAGGAATAGAAAAAATTAAAAACTGCATAGAAGAAACCACTCTCTCATGAATTAGCAGCTATAGACGACATCACTTTGGTATGATTTTGCTCTCAGACTCGATAGATTTCAAGATAAGTTTAGTGTAGAACCATCTGGTGGACAAAGGCTATTAAGCAATTTCTATTTTGCTTCTGACTAGAAAAATTCCTAAAGCAGAAATTTTAGCAAACTGCGATGTCACGTCTCCTTTATGTATTTTTATTAATTTAAAGAACACATTTTTGGAATCGTAAGGCTTAACTGGGGCTCAAAGTTCAAAGAATAATATCGTTAGAAGTTAAATCGGTTTTTAACAGAACATATTCCCAGAACCACAGTCTTGGGAAACGAAAAATAACTACACGGAAGTAGGTATGTTAAAGAGTTATAATGTATAAAGCGCTGTAAGTGGAACACTGAAATTTAGGTTTAGGATGATAAAGCGCATCATGGGTGTTTATTTTTTACCTTAAAATGCTTCAAAGCGATTTAGCTGGTCAGGCCGAAATTTTTTTTATTAAAAAACTGTCAGATCTGCCAAACGTTGAGTGCACTAAAATAACGTAAACCATATGTTTCTTACAGTACGTAGATGAATCTTAGTATAAAATATTATCGAAGACGTTACGTTATTTAGGTGAGGTAAAATTGCCCCTTGAGGTGAGTCACCCTTAATATTTAGGAGTATAAAAAATAGATGTTGACCGATTCTCGAACTTTTATTTCTGCATTTGCTGGACTATAAATTGTGTACAATTTGAAGAAAAATACTAAAAACTATACCGATTCAAGTACATAATAAATAATAAATAATTTTATTTATAGATAATTATTTTATGTGAACATTTTAAGAAGATCGCTCCAGCAGTTTGGCCTACTTAAGGGGGCGTCAAAAAAGACGTGGCGTTAAGGGGAAGGTAAAATAGATGTTGAACGATTCTCAGACATACCTGATATGCTTTTAAGAGAATCAATTTGAAAATTAAGCTTGATTGGGCATTTGACATACTTTGGACTGATTTCACCTACTTTACATTAAATACAAGCACATATTTGGGTCTGAAGATGTTACTCTACTAATGAACGTTTCTTTTTTAAAAATTATTTGTAATTTACAATTTCATTACATGTTTTTGATTATAAAGAAAATTTACATACCTTTCTAGAGTGCCGTATTCATAACCTTCGTTTTGATTGACCATATTTAAAATATCCTTTACAGAGAATGGTGTAGTGTTTAACGAATCCGTATTAGTTATACTACCAGGACTAGGTTGGTTATAATCATAATAACCTTGAGACACTTGTGATGATTGTTGTTGATGTTGTAACATATTATTTCTAACTTATTATTTGTATTTATTTTATTACTTGATTGTTATTCAAAACGAAAACTATCAATCTAACTGAAGGTAGGTATTTGTATTGCAGCCGCACTTGAAATCCACTCAACATTTAGTTAAACAAAAACCATAACTAAACCGCCAAAAATGCACTTGAGAAAAAAAACAAATTGTTTTCACTTGCAATTTTAGTTCTGAGGATCTTTTGTTAACATGAGTGCCAATTAAATTAAATCAATGTATTTTTTTGTCCTTTAAGTACTTAATTCAAAACACCTTAAAAATAACACAATGGAATAAAAAAAAAAACCAAAGAAAGAACTCTTCAAAAAGTAAATACAATAACGACGCGTGCGTACGTATACAATTTGTCAGCACATTCAAACAACTGATTTAGAAATTCCTAAACAGAAGAAAAATGAATGGCTGATAATTAAAAGCAACTGTAAAAGGCTGAACCAACAAGTAAACACCAATTAAAAAAACACATACCAAACAACCCCAAAACACGCACATACACACACAACAATAAAACCTACTTAACATCTCTTCTTTTAACAAATAAAACAACAAAAAGAAAAAGCTATAAGCAGTGAGTACACACCTACTCTTGTTGATATAATAACCAATGAATAGCAAGAGAAACCCGTTATGTTGTGTGGAATTGCATGTGTATAGTCTTTGGCATTTATGCCAGGGCTGGATAGACATGCTATTTATTATATTTGATATTGCAAATAAATGCAATCAAGAAAATAAGGAAAAATAATCTATGGAGATTTGAATTTTTAATATTTTAAAATTATCACATTTTAAGGAAGCATTATTGATTAAAGAAATTTCAGCTGCTGTGATTTAAAAAATATTTGTTTACTAGAAACAAGCTTTAAATTTTAATAAAATTTAAAAGCCTTTAAACTATGTGATTTTTAATTTCGCGTAAGTTTGCAGTTTTATTTATCTCTTATTTTAAAAATTATTAACTTTGTTAAAATTTAATAAACGAATTTCATATTATTAATTACTTATAGGTACCTATTGTATTATAATCCAATTTATAATATTGTATTATAACTCATTAGAAACTGTTTTTTTAAGTTCCATTTCAAAATATTATAGCATGAAATTTAGTCAATATCGGTGATTTTAATAATTCGGTCGAAGTAATTAGCAGGATATTTTAAACTTTAATTAATATTCCTGTGATTTAAATTTTAAATATTAAATTCCAAGTGCCAGTGCCAGTGCCAGTGCAAAAAAACAAAAATAAATTATTATCGCGTTTTGTGATATTTTATTGTTGTTTTTATTTAATTTTTTAACATCTTTTAACTGTTTAAAAGAGCATAAAAAAGTCAGCCGTGTACAGTCGATAAAAAAAAATGAAATCATTGTAGATTATTGTTGCTTTTTGCTTGTACTCTTAATAAATAATATCAGTGATTTTAATAATCTGTTAAGGATAATTAGCACGATATTTTTAAAAATTAATTAATTTAGTTTAAAATTTCCGTGGTTTAATTTTAATTATTTATTATCGTAGTGTTTTGTGATATTTTATTTGTTGTTTCTATTTCATTTGTTCATATTATTTACCTATTATATACATACACTGTAACTACTCTTACACCTAATTGCGAATTTGTATTTTACTTCCACCATCACCAAAATTATAGAAATTTAGAACTCAAGCCAAATTAAATAAATGCTCACTTGAAGAAACGAACACTTTAAATTAGTTGATTAAATTAGTGATATATTTAATTTTAATATTTGTTTTAAAATTTTACTACAATTCAGTTAAAATTTTTTTAACAGCAATTTATCTTTTGGTTAAAAATATTTATTATTAAAATTTATTTGGTTCTTTTGTGCATTATTTTTTCTTGAGTATTCTTAGAACAATAAATTTATTTTATAGGTTTTTAATTCTTTATATCTCAGTCATCCATAAAGTTTCCATACATTAAATATTATTAGCTTACTTTACATTAAAGATATTGTTTTTTTAATTTCATTGAATTTAATTAGTTTAATATAACTAATGGCTTTTGAAGACAATGACTGAAAAAAAAACGCAAAAATAGTCTTCTGTAAATTTAAAGAAATTTGTCTTAAGTTTGAAAATTATTGCTTCAAATCTTTTTAATGTTAATTTAGTTTAATTGTTGAATTAATTGATTCCTTTAAATATAAATATTTCATGCTATTCTCATGATAAGTTCAAATTTGTCTTAAGTTTTATTTTAAAAACAAGACAAATGTTTTTTTGTAGGCAGATCTAATAAGTAAATCCCACAGTCTATCATGTATTGAAATACGTTTTAGAAACTTATTTTATACCTAAATTAAATTGCTAAAAATTATTGGAAACCACAGATGAGTTCTTCTGCAAACTTTTCTGCTTAACACATAATTTTTTTTATTCAAAATTAAACAATTAAAAATACAGCTTAAATTTATACTGCAAAATGGTTAAAGTGATTAAAAATATTCGTTAACGCATGTAGTGTCATAAAGTATGGGATAATAATCGAAAACTGACATACACTACTGTATGAATGGTTCTCTTGACTGCCAACAGCCAATCAAAAGTTCGTAATGATTCACATAATTAAAAATGGCTGCTTTTTATTTAACGGCTTTTCACTCAACTGCATGTGTGTAAATATGTCTTTCTCTGCTTAACACAGTGGCTACAACTGACATATATTTTGAAATAATATGGGAGAAATTGCCTCCAGAATTACGGAAATGATTCGTTGAAGCTAAACTCAGTTCACATTCTTGTAATAATTTTATGATATCTTATAATTATCTGTGTGTCGTACAATAATTTTCTTTGGTTTCTGTTGTTGTGAATTTTCATAAAATAAATTTTCTTTCAATTCAATTTTTATATAAAATTTTTCAGATCTTTTATACTTTGAAAAGCAAAAAAAAAATTCTACCTATAGCGTTTTTTTGAAATTGTGTGCGTTTAATTAACAATTGATTTCATGATATTGTCTTGATAAATCTGTTTTAAAAATGCTGTCATCATAAATATCATGGCATTGCAATAGGCAAAAAATATATATCTGATATTGAATTTAAAGTTTGTAAGAAAAATATCCCAGATCTTATCCCAAGTGTGATATCACAAATTCTGTGTAGCGGAATGGAACAATTTAAGTATCATAGGAGAACTTATCAAAATTCCTATGAGGCGTCATAATTATAGACCACAACAACGTTCATATATCAGAGCTGTAAATGAAACATTAGTTTTTTTTAATAAATTCTCGCATCATTAATGCACTAAATTAGCAAATTTTTCATTAATTTCTTTCACACGAAAATCTGAATTGAATGAAATATGAGTCAATTCAAATCAATTTGGTAAAAATTAATTGAAAATCGTTTCCTATTTAAATAAATTGCAATTCGTTTCTAATTCAAATGATTTCAAATAAATAGTAAACAAATGCCAAATATTATATATCCTTCACCATAAATGAATATATAAATCGATTTAAGAAATTCTTCTCTACCATTAAGTTTTTCTGTACAAAAAAGCTTTTCAGATAAATTTTATGTCATAAGCAACAATCAGCTTGATAAGTACTACCAAGTTTTCTTAAAAAATAACCAAATCAGTAATAAAGTGACAGTTGAAAAAAAGATATGGAACGATTAGAGGCAGGCGTAGTTCGCTCGCTGCCTTGACAGTAATAGCATTTGCCAGGTAAAAAATAATTGCATAAAACTTTTATTAGCTCTTTTACTGTAACAAATTAGACAAAAATTGCTTAATATCTATTGAAATATTTAAAGCTTAACAAGAACTTTTAATTGCAAGATATTTAAATTTTAAAACTTTTTTATTTGTGCGCGAATATTTGACAAAATTTTTATTTCGGTTCATTAAAACATCAAAGTATTGTGTTACAGAGTTGAGTAGCAGTTATTTCTTAAGTCCCCCTCATCCATAAACTGCAATTTTTATTGCGCAACTTTTAAGTTTAAAATTTCATTTTAAATACAGGTTTGCTTCATGCCATTTTTTCTATTCTCTTTTAAAGTTTCACCAAGTTTCATCGCAGTTGCTTGTGTCATTTCAAAAAACACACAAACAACAAAACTTACAAAAAGCAAGCGTAAAAACATCCGCTAAAAATTTGCTTACTTTTTGCTTACTTCGCTTGCGTAACTACACCTCTTGCAAACAAACGAAAATTTCATGAAACTTTAATTATTTATTTATTTAAAGTTGCCACATTATTAAAGCGGTCAATGCACTATCAAAATGCTGGATGTCAAAGTTATGTACGTTTGCTGGACGCTTGCTGGATGTACACATGCTGTTAACTAGGGAAAAAAGTACAAAAAAAAGTAAAAAATAAAAGACGTCTTAACGACGTTTTAACTCTCTATTAAAATTCGTATACAGTAAATTTATGGTTGTTTTTTAATCTGCCTTTCTTACGTAGATTTGTTTTTCTTCTTTCGACATTTTTGACAACCGCACAACTCGAAACCTCACCTTAAATAAAATAAAATTGGTACTTGCCTGAAAAACGAGCATAATACACACATCAAAATGTGATAAAGAGCGTGTCAAAATCCAAATTCGTCTGTGAAACGTATACTAAAATGTTTTCAGAAATACTATCATAATGTTGGTCGTGATGTAATTCATTAGTTCCCTGATGAAATTTGTATCAAATTGAAAAGTTTGGTTAAAAAAATATTAACACACACAAAGCTATGTGTACGTATACAATTTCACAAAGATTTCTTAAATGGATAGTGCAGTTTAAGAACAAGGTAATACAGTTACTTCGTTAAAGTTATGCAGTTGAGGTACTAAAATTACAGCTCTGTAAAGGGAATTTTTTTTACAAAACACAACCTTGCTAACAATACAACTCTAATCGAAGTAGCCAATCAGAAGCTAGCTTCTAAAAATTTTGCTTACGGATACACACATTTTCTACGAATATCGAAAATTTTAGGCATCGTCTCATTTGTGAATAGTTAACGGATTTGTCAGGTCGTGCGTCATTAAACAGCGGATAGTGTTTAGTATTTTGTGAAAAAAATAAAAATAGTTAAAAGCTTAAATTCATCAAAGATATATCTTATTTCAAAGTGAAAAAATGTAAGTTTTGTATACTATTGTGTTAAATGTTATGCGATTGTATTAAATAACTGACTTGTGTGTAAAAAGATATTTTTCCCATTATATATTTTGTTAATTTTTTTTTATTACCAAAGTCCTAATTTTTTCAAGTTCTAAATTTACTTTACATAGTATTTTGTTATAAAATAATATAATTTCGTTCTATATTTTTTTAATTCCAGCAGCAACTATTTTGCATACATCAAATTGTATTGATTTTTACCGAGTGTTGTTTCTTTAATGTCAAACGAATAAGGTACGCTACTGTGAATAGTGCTACCACTCAATATGGCGGACGACGAGCAATTCTCGTTGTGCTGGAATAATTTTAATAGTAACTTGTCAGCTGGCTTCCACGAGTCACTATGCCGTGGTGATCTTGTGGATGTGACGCTGGCGGCAGAGGGACAATTTGTCAAGGCTCATCGTCTTGTTCTGTCTGTCTGTTCGCCTTATTTTCGTAAAATGTTCACTCAAATGCCAGCCAATCAACATGCCTTTGGTAAGTTTTAAAATTTTTTAACTTTGAAAAAAAAAAATTAATAAATATCTTTAATTCTAGTATTTCTCAAGGACGTTAGCCATACGGCCTTAAAGGATCTCATCCAATTTATGTATTGTGGTGAGGTAAATGTCAAACAGGAGGCCCTACCAGCGTTTATTAGTACTGCAGAGGCTTTACAAATTAAAGGCTTAACCGATGTAAGTATTAAGTTTTTATTTGCATAAAAATTTGCCGCCCTTTTCCATTATGTATTTTTAACCACCACTCATTTATCTTTTGTGTGTTTGTTTTGCCGTTTATACAAACTGTACTTGTGTTTATATTCGTTACTTCTTAATACAACCGTGAAAATAGTAGCTTTAGGAAAGGTTTCTGTTAGTACAGAACAAAAATTCAGATGTTCGAACTGTCATTGCGAATTTTGTGTTTTATTAAATTTTTACATTTTGTGTGGTTTCTTCTTTCCGTGGAAAACAAAGTAAAACATCGATTTTTTTAAAGATTTAAAAATTACCATGTTAAATATTAAAAAAAAAATTTCGGTGATTTTCTTGTTGTAACAGCTTAGTATCGTGAGTTTTTAGTGGATTTTTTTTTTTTTTTAGTTTTGTAGCATATAAAATCCAGTGCTAAAGCGGTGATAATAATAGAATAAGTTAAATCCTTCGACTTGTATATTTTTAGTATAATTAAGATATTATATAAGTAAGCTTTTATTGGGCCTTTTTTGTGTTTTTAAAATCTCACATTTTGTTGACAAACTTTAAATTTACTATTTATTGTTATTTTCTGTTTACAGAGTGATCCGCCACAATCTCAAACACCACCTGAACCCTCAACACCAACGCCACAAATACAACAATTACAAACTTCACCTCGAGTACGGCAACGTACATCGACTGCTCGCTCATATAAGATAGAAACGGTAGAAGATTCCGGCGATGATGCAAAACAAACTACACAAATAGTCATACAAACTACGGCGCCCACACACCCACCCCAAGCTACAATTACCACCCAGCCTCAGCAGCAACACCAACCACAGCAGCAACATCATCAGCCTCAACATTTAGCGCAACAAACTCTGCACACGCAATCACATCAGCTTACCAGCGTTAGTGTGCCGGCGGCCACAACCACAACAGTAGTGACCCAAAAACGACCCGCCCAACGCACTAGTATAGGTAGCGTACCGCATATTAAACGTTCAAAAAGTACAGTTGATCCTTTAGAAGCTACAGATGCCACTACTGCAACGCATCAAATTAATGTACAAACATCTGTTGTAACTGATGCTAAATCTCACCACCATCAGCAGCAGCAACAGCATCATCACCAGCAACAACAAGCGCCACAACAAACAAATGAACCTGAATATATTGACTTGCCTATAGATTTACCAACGAAATCAGAACCAGATTATGCTGAAGATGCGGGCGAAGTCGATCAGGCCGAACAAGATGGCACATATGTTGAAGACGAATCCTATGGTGATATGCGTTACGACGAAAGTTACTTTACAGAAAATGAAGATGCTGCAGCGACGGGTGGTAATACAACGGCGACATCAACGCAAAATCAAAGTGCAACAACAGCCACTACTTCAAAAGCAGTTGTGAAACAACAACAAAATCTTTCTGACTCGTCATACATGGATACATCAGTGGACCCAGCGAATAATGAAGCACAAGGTTGGTTGACACTTTTTATGCACACAAAACAATTTTCGTATTCCATAGCAAATTTCTAGGCGCTAGACGCCAGTATCTTGATTTGGAATTCAAATTGTTTTGTGAATCTTTTTATTTAAATTAAAATATTCTTAGATTTAAATTGAATTGGTGGAGATTTGTAGTAAATCCAAGCGATAAATAGTGCACACATTACATACATTATATTATGTAAAAAAATCCATGTGATAACTAAGTAAAACGTTTGTTTTTATATACAACATGTAATTTCAGTTAATTTTTACTTCTTAGAAAATTAAATATCGCTTTGGTTTTCTAACTCTCCTTCCATGTTTTTTCAAAAACCTGTTTCAATCAAGGGGAATTCTCCATGAATTGTCAGGTTTTTGAAAATTAAACAAAAATTAGTTTTTACACAATCTTGCGTTACGAAAAAAACAAAAAGAAAAGTAAACGTGCGGGTAGTTAAATACTTTTCTAACTTAAAAAATCTTTGCTGCAAATGTAAAAAAGAAAATATGCTTAAACGTTTTATTCAAAATTCTTGTTTATTTTGTTTAAAATTAATTTGTAAAACTTTCCTTTTTTATTTAAACTTTTACACATTTTTTGAATAATCATTTAGTTATATTATTTGCAGCAAAGATTTTTCGGAATTCTTTTCATTTAACAACTGATTCTAGAAATCGATGAGCTGGTTAACACGTCGTATTTAAAGATGTCTGCAAGTTACACTTTTTTTTAACAAGTTCGTCAAAATGGACCTTTTTGTTCGTATTTGTTTAAAAAAAGTACTTGTAAAAGCAATATTTTTCAAATAATTACAAACGACAAAAACATGCCCTTCGATTTGCTTAAGGAATTGTGGTTAAATTTAAGAACATGTTTGTCATAAAGTAAAAAAGCCCACATTTCGTAAATAACGAACGGTGGCAAGTTTTTTAAGTGTTAATTAAATGAAAAAAAAAAAAATGATAAATTTAAATAAAAATACGAGAGGGGTAAGTATAAAATACAGCATTAGTAAGTAGCAAAATTTGATATCTTATTTTAAAGAAGCTATAAAATTTACACAAAACTATTTTAGAAGAACTTTTTAATGTGAAATGAGTTTTTGTGAACCAATTATTAATAATAATAATAAAATTAATCAATACTCAAGATTTTATCTTGCGATTAAATAAATATTGGCAATATTTTTTTCAATTAGTTGGCTTGTTAAATTAGAAAATCATTTCATTTATATTTTGATAAATATGCTTTTACCTTCTGTTACGTAACAGCGATGTTCTAAATTCTACATAAAATGTTAATGCCTTCAAAATATGTAAGGAAAAAAAAATTAATAGAAAACTCATAACATGTCGGGTTTTAAAGATTTTATAGAAACAGTTGCAATTATTTTTACGCTTACATTTCAGCTGAAAAAGAACGACGTTTGATTTATTTCCCGTAATAGATAATCTTTTTGAAAGATGCGTGTACTTTACAGGTATGATATTTATTGTAATAATTTTCGTTAACAGAAAGTTTAGTACATTTTACATCGTAATGATGATAGTTTCAATCGTAAATATAATAACCTGGTGTATGTTAATTTAGATACAACCTACGGTCAATAAGTACAAGTAAATATTTTTTATATTGCTTTTTTAGTTAAAAAAAAAAACTGTATTTTTAATATAAAAGTGTCATCGATTCTTAACGTGTAAAACATTTAAAAAAAATTTTTTGTATTTCCAAAAAGATCTTTTCAAAAGTTTTCTGCTTAAGTAAAAACTCAATTCAAATACTTTTTATTTTTCTTGTTTAATTAGATAACCGCTCAAATTACATTTCCAATGATACCTATATTGTCCCATTCTGCCATCAAATACTCGATTTATGCCATCTTAAACATAAAAACTTCGTAGGTCCTTAACTCCGGAACTAAGGGTTGGCGCCAAATTTTACATTTTTTGCTTAGAATTGAATTTTACACCCCGTAGGCAACTTTTTTCTTTTGGAACTGGAAACTGGACTTAAACCAAAAGTTAAATATTTCCCAGAAGAATTCTTAAAAATTTTTCTAATTTTCTGTCAATATATTTTTTCATTAGAGTTTCCGAATAGATTTGTCCCAAATAGTATGGAAAAAAAATTGATCTTGTGTACCCTTGTTTCGAAAGGCTCTAACCCGATCTTGCTGATTTTCAATAGCATAATTTTCGAAACTGTTATTGGTGTATTTAAATTTTTCATCTAGTGCCTTTGCAAAATTAACTAAACGCGGACGAACGTCACTAAATTGGCTTTGTTATGCATAAAAGCCCAGAGTATGGGGTCGAAAATGGATATTGTACCAATTGAGGCAGAATGAAACTTATAAATAGACGCAATGGTAAAGTCTATAAAAGCAAATAAATTTTCTGTGATTTTACCCAGCGCTCCCTAGAAGTGAATTTCAATGACGAAAGTTTATTACCTAAACTATATACAGTGGAAGAAAATATCGATAACTGATTCGACAGTTAAAAATATATCAGAAAGGTGTTAATAGCTATTGTTGTAAAGGATATCCATTATCTCCTGTAAAAGCTTTAAATATTTTTGCAAAACTTGCTTGTTAATAATTGTACTTACCCGACACGAGGTAATTTTTTGCATATTTTACTCACAGCCCAATTCTTAATATTCCCAGGGAATTAATTTCAAATGTACTTAAAGGGTTAATAGCAGTTGTTGTAAATGATATCCGTTATCTCCTGTAAAAGTTTTTAAACACTTTTTACAAAACTTTCTTGTCATTTGGCGTTATACTTGCCTAACACGAAGCGATTTTTTTTTTTGGTATATTTTACTCAGTCCCATAATTTTACTTTTTTTAACATCTGATGTATAATCTACTAAAGGCACGTTAAAATTAGGCTGACTTCCAAAATGTTAATTGCTTTGCATTCGAACAAAGTATACTGTTTCATAAAGCCGCTGTACAAAATGGCTGACTTCCAAAATGTATGCATACAAAGTTTGTATACAGTTTTACTGCGACATCTAAACTTTTTTCATATGCAAAGTTCCGATACAACGCAACTTTATGCTTTGCTTAAATTTTCATTATGAAACAAGAATGTTGCAATGCACCATTTTTATTATTGACAAACACGAAAATGGATAGGTCGAGTGTAAAATTTTTATTTGGTAATTTTTTCAAACTATCAGAAAATTCGAGTGGAAAGAAACTCTGCACAAAATTTCCTCGCTGTAATAAAATCTATTAAAAGAAAAAGGAATGTTTTACTGAAGCCAAAACACAGCGCAGAAAAATACAAAAAATTGTTAATTTTTGAGAAGTTATTGCAAAAATGCCGGATGCCAAGATGCGGCTGCTTCTCCAGAAGTGTTGTTGCGCTTTTATTAGTCTTTTATAAGTCCCACAGAATTCTAAAAATTTTTTGGTGACATCATTCCTTCGAGAAGGGAAAGGTCTCATCCACATCCTTAATTTCTCTCAAGACTTTCCCACAAAACGGTGCGCTTCTTGCGCTTTGCGCAAAAATCAGGTTTATTTCGCAACCTTGTTATTAGAAGCAATTTTTTTTTTGCTCATGTTAAAAATAAATTTTTGCTATTTATATATATATTAATTATTAAAAACAAATTAACTTACTAATGTAAGTTGGTCATTATTTATAGTTTATGTTTTTTTCTTTGCCAACAAAAACGTTTTGTGGTTGTTTTTTTATTTTTTATGAGTAAACAAACGAATACCAAACAAAACATCAACTAAAAAAGGCTGACTTCCAAAATGTCAGTTGCTTTGTATTCGAACAATGTATTGTGTTTCATAATGCCGTGGTACTAAATGTTTACATTGCATACTATTCCAAAATGCCTCAGACAAGTATTAGAAACGTTTCAACTGAGCAACAAGCGCATCAGTTTCTGAATTGATGCTTTGTTTCGAAACTTTGTGTATATACAAGATCTAAATACCGCAGCAAAACTGTATACAAACTTTGTATTAATACATTTTGGAAGTCAGCCAAACTGATGCCTGGTTGCTTCTTTACTGCCTTAAAAATACTCATTGTTGACGTTTTGAAATCGTATACATTGTAAATATTTTGTACAGCGGCTTTATGAAACAGTATACTTTGTTCGAATGCAAAGCAATTAACATTTTGGAAGTCAGCCAATATTTACAATGTATACGATTTCAAAACGTCAACAATGAGTATTTTTAAGGCAGTAAAAAAGGAACCAGGCATCAGTTTTTAAGTTGATGCTTTGTTTGGTATTCGTTT
The DNA here is from genome assembly GCA_937654795.1 of Cistogaster globosa. Taxonomy (NCBI): domain Eukaryota; kingdom Metazoa; phylum Arthropoda; class Insecta; order Diptera; family Tachinidae; genus Cistogaster; species Cistogaster globosa. The sequence continues at coordinate 7,316,993 of OW569403.1, forward strand.
GTTTACTCATAAAAAAACAACCACAAAACGTTTTTGTTGGCAAAGAAAAAAACATAAACTATAAATAATGATCGACTTACATAAGTAAGTTAATTTGTTTTTAATAATTAATATATATAAATAGCAAAAATTTATTTATAACATATTGCAGCGAAAAAATGAAATCATGAGCAAAAAAAATTGCTTCTAATAACAAGGTTTCGAAATAAAACTGATTTTTGCGCAAAGCGCAAGAAGCGCACCGTTTTGTGGGAAAGTCTTGAGAGAAATTAAGGATGTGGATGAGACCTTTCCCTTCTCGAGGGATGATGTCACCAGAAAGTTTTTAAAACTCTGTGGGACTTATAAAAGAATTAAGAAGCGCAACAACACTTCTGGAGAAGCAGCCACATCTTGGCATCCGGCATTTTTGCAATAACTTCTCAAAAATTAACAATTTTTTGTATTTTTCTGCACTGTGTTTTGGCTTCAGTAAAACATTCCTTTTTCTTTTAATAGATTTTATTACAACGAGGAAATTTTGTGCAGAGTTTCCACTCTAATTTTTTGATGGTTTAAAAAAATTACCAAATAAAAATTTTACTCCCGACCTTTCCATTTTCGTGTTTGTCAGTAATAAAAATGGTGCATTGCAACATTCCTGTTTCATAATGAAAATTTAAACAAAGCATAAAGTTGCGTTGTGTCGGAACTTTGCATATGAAAAAAAGTTTAAATACCGCAGTATAACTGTATACAAACTTTGTATTCATACATTTTGGAAGTCAGCCATAGTCAAATATTTGACCAAATAAACGTGACCACTAAATTGCCGAAAAAATTTGTTTTTCTCAAATACTTATTCACACCTATCGCGAATTATTTTCCACATAATTTTTTTTTTTTACATTTCACTGAAAACCAAATTAACCTTATGAATGTTTTATTTTTGAGTGAGATGTGGAATTTTTCTCATTGTTTAGGGTAAAATCGGTAAATAAATTTCAAAGTGACTTTCTTAACAAGATGCAGCGTAACAGGTTAATTGCATCGATATATGCCATATACAGCTTTGGAGGTCTATAAGGTCGAACCTAAGGGTCAGTCTAAAATTCACTTCACTTACATTTTTTTTGCTTAAATTTGTATTTTATACCACGTAAACAACTTTTTTTTTCTTAAATCTAGTTTACGGACGCAGTTAAAAATCAAAAAAAAAAAAAAAAACGTCTACAGTAAAGTTAATTTTAAGCAAAAAATGTGAAATGGAAAATTTAAGGCTGACTCTTAGTTTCAGAGTTAGGGATCCGCCAAAGTTTGTACGGTATGGCATATATCGAATATTTTGTGGTGTAGTGAGGCAATATGGGTATCATTGATAAGGTAATTTTAATATCTATTCAATTGAAAAGGAAAATATTTAACAGAAAAAAAACAACGACCGAAAAAAGCTTTTTTTTAATACAAACATAATTCCCAAGGTATATTTTACTAGGTAATAGCGGCTCTACAACATGGCATTTTATTGTTTCTTTGTGAGTGGAAATGTCAAAAATAGAAAGACAAAAACGATAATTGCTCTAAAAACAAGCGCTCTCTTTGTTCTGCATATGCTTGTTGTTAGTGTATTTTGAAATTCGTAAACAAAAAATGTAAGCAACTTGACATGTCCTATTACAAACCAGATGGGCGGACGATACTACCTAGTAAAATAAATGTACCTTGATAATTCCTATATCAAATAAAATAAGTTTATTGACAATGTTATACGAAAACAGATTTAGCAGAAAATCTTTATTAAGCGAAGCCGGTGTTGGTCATACTAAAGAGGAAAACACGCTTTCGCTACGCAAAAAATCTTTAGTAAGCGAAGCCGGAGTTGGTCATACTTTGCTTAAAATTAAACTGTAGACAACTTTTTTTTAAGCTGCGTCCGTAAACTAGAATTGTTCCTTTTTTTCATTTTTACAAATGCAATATTCAAGTTTTGGAGAAAATTGTTCACGTGAAATTCCCGATACCAATTTTCAGTTCCGGTACAACAAAAATTCACTTTTTATTCGCGATAGAGCTGATTATAAATCGTCATTCGTAGTGTTGTGTTTCAGGAAAATTTGTAAAAAAACGGGTTCCTTTAAATTTAAAAATAAAGATGTTAAATCGATTTTGCGAAAATTTTATTTCGTAGCAATAAATAATTGTAATTTGTATATCTGTCGACAGTTTTTCCCTTCTGTGCGGATCTAAAAATGCCGAACGCACACTTTCAAATTGATAAATGAACAAAAGATCCGTATGGATTCGTCTTGGTGTGTGGGGTAAAAGTTGATCGATTTAAAAATGATGATTTTTGATTCTTTTTTTTTTGTTTTTGTCTGAAAAGAAAGTAGTTTAAACTGGTATTGCATCTGTAGCACCTTGTGCTTGAAAAAAAAATCACTTAACTAATGCCCAGTTTTTATGCGTACGTAAGTATTTTCAGAAGTTGTTGGATGTTGCTTCGATTGATTAGCAACGGCATTTATTGCCGAGTCCTAAAATTCGTAAGACTTACAAAATTTACTAATACAAAATTTTGCTGTGGTTTTTAGATCATGTACAAAGTTGCAGAACGGCATCAATTTAGAAACTGATGCGCTAACTGCTCGGTTGCAACGTTTCTGACGCTTGTCTGACATTTTGGAATTTTATGCATTTACCCTTATCGTGGTTGGCGTTTTCGTAGCAAAAACAGCGTTTTTAAGTTTAGTGATAGATTAAAGATAGCTCGTAACAGTTGAAATATGTCTACGCTGAATACGATAGGAGTGAATATCAACACCAGTTTCGGTTGAAGATCATTTCGAAATCGTTTTCCATCACATAGCTGAACGTATTGCGACTTCCACACTTTTGTAATAGATTAATGATAACTGTTACGAGCTTTCATCTATTACAAAACTTTAAAAACGACTAACTCGCAACAAAACCGCCAACCACGACAAGGGTAAATGTTCGAATGCAAGGTAAGTGACGTTTTGGAAGTCTCCCTTTGTCTGGAAGTCCTGGAGTTTTTCTGCCGTGTAGATTAACCGACTACGACAATTTTGTAATAGATTAATGCTGTTACGAACTCTGCTACGAAAACGCCATCCGGGATGTGGGTGAATATATTAACCGAAAGGCAAACACGATGTGTGAAATTTTCCTGTAAACGTTAGGGCATATTCTGAAATGCAATATATTTTGTGCAGGCAAAAAGTAAGCACCCTTATCGTGATTGGCGTTTTTGTGCCCACAGTCGTTTGTAAAAAGTTTTGTAATAGATTAAAGGCAGCTCGTAACAATTATCATTAATCTATTAAAAAATTATCGTAATCGAAATATGCTTACGCAAAACACGATACTAGGGGTGAAGGTTTTTAAGTAAAATGGACTTTATTGCCTGCGTTGTGAGAATTCGTATATTGAGTTTCATATTAGTGCAAACTTCAGGGACCTAACCACCGTATACGATATGTTTCGAATCGTAATTTTTAAAAAAGTTTCAAGACGAATCGATTATAATGATTATTTCGTCATGGAAAGTGTTGAAGGTTTATAACATTTTTAATATTAACCAATGTTAATAGTAAATGCAGAAAATTCTTATAATTGCAAAAATGAAAACTTGATTCCTTGGTACCAAATGATATCAGCTCAAATTACGATAGTTTTTACTCGGTAACATGAGAGATTCTACTCCACATCGAATACCCCAGGGGGCTGCTCTAATGCAATTCAGAAGCAATTTCGATACGAAAGATAAATGCAATATAAGAGCAATTTGGTACTCTATTGCTTGCAAACTCCCAATAGAATGTACGTAAACAAAAACTTTACAAGTTCTTAATACAAAATAAAAGTGGTGGATTCCATAGCGTTATGATTTGAAGATGAAAACGATCGTGTGGAAAGTATATTAAGAAATAGGCCCGATATACTCTCCTTGATTGATTAAGCAAGAAAAATATTCACCCTTATCGTGGTTGGCGTTTTTGTGGCGAAAGTTAGTCGTTTTTAAAAAGTTTTGTAATAGATTAAAGATAGCTCGTAACAGTTATCCTTAATCTATTACAAAATTGTCGTAGTCGAAATACGCCTACGCCAAATACGATAGAGGTGATGATTATGGATTTTTTTCATTTCCAGATTGCTTAGTATTGACTGCAAACGCCCCTTCACCAATTTGCTATGTTGCACTATAAAATCTACAAAAACTGTTTTTGTTTTGTTTGTAATTTTCTGTCTGATAAAATTGCGAATAGAAAAAAAGGAGATGCGAAAAAGCTTTAAATAGTACAAATCGCCATTTTCGTACTATTTTTCATTCGCAATCTCTCAGGGAATGGAAATTATAATAAGTAATTCTAGTTGTGTTTTATTAATATCAAAATTAGGTTCTGTTGAAGCCTACTATCAGCTTTCGGCATTTTTTTTTAAGTAAGTCCTCGTCCACACTTTCCAACTTTTGTTGCACAATTCTTGAGTTTGATGGGGAGAGAAAAAAGACTAGTATATACGGGTTTACTCATGGCGAAAAAATACTGGGTGGTCTCGACAGCGAATTCATTTATTTTCGCAGAAACGTTAAGAGACAAACACCATATAAAAAATATTGTTTGTTTGAAAGTTTAATAAAGAATGAAAAATTTTATTTTTTCAGTAATAACATAAAATACAAATTATATAAAACAATATATACAAAGTATATAATAATGGTGTTCACTCTTATTCTTCAACAAAAAATTATACATATTTTTATATATGGAGTTTGACATTTCAGGTTTTGGCGAAAATTATTGAATTCGCTATTGCAACACATAGTATCGATTCGCTGGGGTACACTGTTTCAATCAAGGCGAATCAATACCAGGTGGTCGCAATGGCGAATTCATTAATTTTGCTCAAAACTTGAAATGTCAAACTCCATATATAAAAAATTTAGTATAATTTTTTTTATATGGTGTCTGACCAAGGCGAATCGATTACCAGGTGGCAGCGTAGGCGAATTCAGAATTTTTTGCTGGCATACACCACTGTCAAACTCCATATATAAAAAATTTGTGTATACTTCTTATATATGGAGTTTTACAGTCGTGTATACCAGCAAAAAAATACTGAATTCGCCTACGCTGCCACCTGGTAATTTATTCGTCTTGGTGTCTGACACTTAACGTTTCGGCGAAAATCAATGAATTCGCTATCGAGACGACCTGGTATTATTTCGCCATGGTTTTAATCAAGCCCGAAATTGAAATGAAATTTTAATGTGTTGCCACGAATGCAATTTTATAATAGAATTAAAAAAATGGCATGTGTAGACGGGGACTAAATAAAAAATTTATAATGTAGGAGAAAATAGAGTACTAGGTAAAGTTTTTAACAATTGCAAAAAAAGTTTTTTGAAAAAAAAATAAAACAAATTTCATGTGGATTTATGTATTCATTTATTTAACCCTGTCATGTTAACAATAGAAAAATTAAAACAAACTACATAATTAGTGCATCACAAATATATTTTATATAAAAAAATATTTTTTGAAATAATAGTGCTATTTTATCACCGCTGCTCTGTTATTTACTTAATACCTTATCCAACACTGTATTTTTAGTGCAGAAATTATTTGTACAGAAGTTATTGACAGTCAATGTGAAAATATAAATTGTTTGTATATTTAACAAAAAAATGTGCATTTTGGTAAAATATCATATTATTTAAAAATTAATAAGTATTTCAATTGATAAAAAATGTTTTCGTAAATAGTGTTTAGTGCTTTGTTAAAATAAATAGCATTGGTAAGTTTTTGGTAAATTGACAAGTTCATGGGCCCAAATAAATATGTGTGTATAATATATTGTAATATATTTTGTATATATTTAAAATTAAAATATTTAAACAAATTTTTGTATTTTCAGTTAAGCGTGAATTTAAAGTAAATAAATATATTTTAATAATATTCAATAAAAAACAAAAAATAAATTTTCGGCTGTTGTTTCATTTCTAAAATATTTAATTAACTTAAGAGATGTTTATTTTATATGCTATAAAAATAAATTGCAAAATAATTTTCATTTACCTTTTAGGACAAGTAAAATTCATACGCAGCCAGAAGAAAAATGCTCAACTAGTGTTTAATGGTTTTATTTACAATAAAAAACTAACACAAGCCAATGGTCATACTACATGGCGTTGCATTGACGTACTGAAAATGCGTTGTAAGGCTGTAGTCATTACAAAGAAAAATGTACTGGTAACAGCAAGAAGGGAACACAATCACGAGGATCATACGCAAAGAATTAACCAGCGGCCTCTTTACACCGAGGAAGTAGATTTGGACGATTACATTGAATTGAAACCTGATAGTACATCTATTACTGATTTTATATCAATGAACAATATTGACATTATAACACAAAAGAGTGGCAAGGAATATAAATTATATGTACCGACTGCTTGCGCTGGTTTAGACATGAAAACACAATCCATGTTGAAAAGAGACCCAATATAATAAATTTATATTCATAGTCATAATATATAAAAAAAAAAACTTTTCTTAGTTCTTTAAGTTAAAAATTTCTATAATATTTTTTTAATTTCAACCAATTCAAACGAATTGTGAACGAGTGTTTATTTGAATGTAGTGTGCTAAACTATCAGTCTGGGAGTTGCGGGTTCAAATCCAGCAAACTACACTACTCGATGAATTAAATTAAAATATGTAAAATTTATTTAAAAAAACCAAAATAATTTGTATTGTAAATGTAAAATTTATATAGAGAATAGGGATTTTGACATCTATTGTATTTTTAATTTAGTAAAATTATTTTGACGATAAATAAAATCTTAAATATTAAAACTTCTTAAACTTTTTAAATGCAAACAAATTAATATATTGAAATTTTTTAAATTATTTTTGTAAGTCGTGCTCAATTAGAAAAGTAAAAAATTAAATTAAGCACGATCACCTTAAATAATTTCAAATAATGAGTACAATTTTTAAACTAAATTTTGTATTAAAATTTCCACTAATTTATGTATTAAATTTTGTTTTATCTTCCCTTAGATTCTAAGCTATTATTTATCGAAAGCCCTTGGGCTACTCCCTGTCTTATATTGAATAATTTCATGTATAATTGCCATAGTCGAAAAAGTAATAAGGAATATTGGCGTTGTCATAACTATTCCAAAAAATTACAACAAGAGCGTTGTCGTTCTCGATGTGTTTTAGAAAATGGAAAACTTAAAGGTCTTTCCGGCGGACCTCACAATCACCCACCACATACGGATAAAATTGCTAAAATGATTGTAAGAAATCGAATGACTGGTCAAAACGCTGGCACATTACTGCAGCGTGTCAAAGTTGGAAGATCTCATTCAGACTGCACAGGTATACCAACACAACGCCACACACAACAATATCATATAACACAACAGTCACAAGAAGAAACAGAAGCTATCATTTCGAACAATCCAGAAGAAGATCAACTACTTACCCATTCAACGATAATGTTGATACAAAAATGATCAAAACTCGTAAGGTGCTTAAATTCATAAATAGTTTTTTAAGTATTTAGATAAGAAATTTTATCCGTAATTTTAATATGTAAATGTTTCTTTAAAATTAAACTTGAAAAAGAAAGAAAACATGTTTTTTTCTGTTACCATATTGGATTTTGCGCCATAATTGTAAAAAAATAATTTTGGTAATTATACTTAGTAAAATATTGATAATGAATTTATTTAAAAACTAATTAAAAAATTTTTTTGTAAATTTTTTAGGCAGTGGTTTGGCTGAAAAACCTGTTACGGATCAAAATCGTGTCAAATACCGTAATAGTTTAAAAGGTTCCTACCAATTGGTTTTAGATGGTTTTCCTTATACCCGACATCGTGTTAGAGGAGGTACTATTTACTGGCGTTGTGTACAATTTCGACCTTTAAAGTAAGTAGCAAAATTTTGATTTAATTTACAACTAATACTTTGCTTCTATATTTATTATGACATTTTTAAGACCACAAAAATTATTTTAAATTGTGAAATTAAATCTGGACTTACTGCAATAATTTATATCAAATCAAAAAACTTGTAAGCTAAAAAAAATGAAAATCGTTTTGATAGCTCTGTTAATAAAACAAAACTTGGTAATCTTTCTTAAAATATTAATTCCAGAATAAAGAATAAGTAAGAGTGCTATATTCAACTATGCCAAATCTAATATACCCTTCACCATGTATGTAAATCAAATTTAGTAAAGTAACTTCAATAAAAAAAAAAAAAAAATAATAATAAATAAAATGTCATTAGCTCTTAATGGGTTAAGGATTTAAAAAAAAAAATTAGTATTTTCAAATGATACCCATATTGATATCTTAAAAAAAATATGACGCGCAATCATACTTTTCTTTGAAAAATTCAGAGGCTAATAACTCGAAAAATATGAGCGAGCGCAAATTTTTTTACTTGACTTTTTTCTTCTTATTTTTTAATCTCTATCGCTGTATATGTCTGTTTTTTATTTTTTATTGTTCCAAATTAAAGGCTAGAATAATTGGTAAAATAAATTAGAACTAAAGGCAGGCGTGGTGTTTTGCCTCGAAGGACATGGACCGATCTTGCTGATTTTCAATAGCAAAATTTTCGAAACTGTGTCTGATTGATTAATGTATTTAAATTTTCTCTCTCTCTCTCTCTCTCTCTTGTGCAAAATAGCTGCATTTTAAATTTAAACTTCTTATGTATAAATAATACAGCTTTTTATTATTCCAGTTGTAAGGCTCGTGTTAGAACAAATCCGTCTGGTGATCGTGTGTCTATAGTCGATGAAAATCATAATCACGGTATTCTTAAAGAGAGACGCAAAAAAGGATCACTTAAAGTTGTTTATGAGCAACGTAAACTGGCGAAGGAAAGAAAATCTTAACTTTTTTATGCATTTAAAAGAAAATAAATAAATAGTTTTAATAAAAATTACAATTTTCTTTGTCATTTTTAATCATTTTTTTTAATTTGTAGCAATTTTTTTGTTGTAAAACGCTTAATGTTAACATTTGTATTTTTTTATTCTCTTTAGCAACCTTTTTATTTACCTACAATTATCTTGGACATTTAGTTTATAATGATTATGCCTATTATTTTCATAACAAAACAACAGCATCGTGTGTTGTTCATTGGCGTTGCACTAGCTATAATAAAACAAAATGTCCGGCTGTATTGACTACAAAAGGCAAAAATTTATTAAACATAAGAAATCAACATAATCACCAGTCGAAAAAACAAACAACTTTTATACCGCAAATTTATCGTTAATAAAAAACGTTTGAATAATAAAATAAATATATTTTAAAATTAAATCATTCCACATGTACGAATTTTATTTATTTAAATTAATTATAAAGCTTTTCGTTCTTTTATTCATCTATCTTAAGAATAATAATTTTATTTTATTAATTAATATTATTAACTTTTAGGTGCTACCCAACAAAGACCCACATCGCATGTAATTAATAAAATGGCAAACTATGTGCGCAAACCCACAATGAAGTATGTTGCTAAAACCATAAAAGCCGAACCAACTGATGCATATACGAATTTACTGGATAAAACCATAATAGAACCAGTTGATAAGCAGGTGGTACAGAATCAATTAACCAGTCCGAAAACAGTTATAAAAAGAGCCAAAAATGATCATACATTAAATGTTGTTAATCGTAAACGTGTATTGGGTCTGTGTGTCTACTGTTTGAAAAATCCCAAGAACGATAAAAAGAAATTGCCCAAAATAACATCATTTTGTCCTAAGTGTCCAGAGGGCTGTTGGATGTGTGAAGCGTGTTTTGATGAAATACACAAGATATATGAATAAATTCCTTTTAAATGTATGTACCCACTTCTTAGTTTGTTGTAGCATTAAACAGTGAATAACGATCATAATAAGTCATATGCTGGAATTTTTACAATCTTCAAATCGTTTGCAAAATGCATAAATAAATAAAATTCACTAATAACAGTTTTTTTTTAATTATTTATAATTTTTTATTTAAAATGAATTAAAATTTACTTTTTTCGGTTTAGGTTCATTTTTTTAATTCTTTAATTTAAAAAGAAAATTTATTTACAAGTGTATGCAGAATGTAATGCCGCATTTTCTGGATCGCTACATCCTTCATCAGCATTCTTTGCATCATCTACCTTAGGTTGTGTACATTGTAAATATCATCTATTTAACCAACTACTCAATATTAATTCGGTTAGACAAAGTCCACACAAAACTCAAAGCAATTTTTCGTTGCTTTCTCTGCAAATTGTCTTATACATTTTTTTTTGCTTCGTACCAACCTTCGGTATGGCCACGAAAAAAAGTAAATTTTAATTCATTTATAATATTCGCGGCTCAAATCCTAATTAAAAAATTAATAATAGTTTTTTGTTGAAGTTTTGTAAAATATTGTACTTTTTTGTAGCAAATGCGCAGGAAACAACTTGAATTTAAATTTTGCATATTTTTCTTTTTTTTTTTTTTTTTGGAAATGTACAAATTTACTCAGGGCTTGCGATTTAAAATCTCGGAAAAATTATTGCGATTGCGATTATTAAAACGCAATTTTAGCAATTTAAATTGTAATCGCCATTTTTTTTTTGCACTTTGCGATTTCCCGCAATTTTTTTTAACAATTAAACTAATTAAATATGTAAAACTTACGAATAAATATTAAGGGATTATTGAAAACTTCCTGAAAATTAATTAAAACTAAATAAATTTGCAGAACATATTAACAATAAAATGTGTAGATATCTGATTTTAAAATGAATCCAAGGCTATAATAATAAAATACATAAAATCATTTAAATAAATGGATACAAAACGTCTCTAAAAATGGGGTTAAAAGAAATGAATCTTTGAAAACAAACTTTAGTTTGCTGTAATTATAAATTTAAAATAAATATATCATTAAAACATAAAGCAAAAAAAAAAAATAAATAATTTTGTTTTCCTATTTAATTACGAAATTAATTTCATTTATCTTCTTTACTGCGTCTTTTATTGTCACCAGTATGTTCTACTTTTAATTTTTGCTTTGGCATACGCTGTTTAACGAGACCATGATTATGATCAGATCGTAATACTTCTAGTTTGGAGTCTTTGGTGGTACGTACACGTGCACGACATTTTGTAGAGGAGCGTGTTGCACATATCCATTTGGTGCCACGAGAATTTTCCATGTATTTAACAAAATGATAACCTTCATAAACCAGTTTTATCGAAGAACGTTGACCAGTTGTAAAGTAAAATTTTTTAAAGTTGAACTCTGAAAAAGAAAAATTAAAAAGTTTGGAAAAAAAATACCGAAACAGCATTAGTTAGAATATGAAATTTTAAAGAAATAAATGTGTCGTGGAACTTTAGCTGAGCTGCATGTGTAAAAGAAAAAATAAATATGCAGATTTGTTTAATTATTTTTTTTTTATTTTAGTTTTTTATTTTATTAATAAAATTAAAACAAAAATTTTTTGAAGAAAAAAAGAATGTTAGATTCATAGTTAGATACATTGCATTCATTACATTTTAATTTTTAATATTTTACAACTTAATTTTATTTCTTATTTATGCCAATCGGAAAGGGTTCGACAATTTGTGTAACATCGGCAACAATTTCTTCGTATTTTAAATGCATGCCAAGGGAGCTGACATCAATACTACTACTGCCAGCTTCGGTTGGCGCAGAATAGGTAGCACGTGCATGTGTGTCAGCTTTTATGAGCGCTTTATCGCCTGTTGTATTCTTACTTACACGTTTCTTGCGCCTAACAATTTCCTCATGAGTATGATATCGATTTAGGGGTATAACCATATCACTAATAGTGCAAACACGAGAACGACATTTTTGATTCCACCATTGATTACAACGCCAATATTTCTTTTCTTCGTTGGTGGAAAGCTTAATTTTCTTTTCAAATATAAATGGTTGTCCGCCATATATTAATTGTATGCGTCCCCTAGATGTAGCCGAATAAACAGCTGGTGTAGCCTCTTTAAATAGGAAGAAAAATATAAAAAAAATAAAATTTATTAGTTAAATCAAGAATTTTAAAATATTTTGTTTTCTTATTAGAAACTCTAATTTTATAAAATAAAACAAACATGACTGGTGTTCATGTATATGGCTTAATTCTTTATTAATTTATTTTATTTGTTAATAAATCTTTGGCCTCAATTCCTTTCACACTAATTTGTTTTTGTTCTTTTTTAAACAATCTCGTTGAAGGCGGATGACTATGTTCCGGTTTGGTTAGAAAAACATTGTAAAGCCCATTGGGCCTTAAAAATGTTGTAATTCGAGCATTACATGGTTTACCGTTTTTCACAATTCGACATTTCCAATAGGTGGTGCTGCCAGTTCCATTATTTTTCGAGTATGTATAATTTTGATAGAATAGCAAATTTTTGCCACGCTGTCCAGGTATAAAAACTAAGTCCCGATTTGTGTGCATTGCTGCTGCAAGAGAAGTTTTTGTTTCAATATTAACAAATGGTAGATGATCTTTATTCATTCTACGTTGTTCATTTCTAATGCCGCGTTTAAGGTCTAAATGCAACAGACCCTTTAGATCTGCAAATAACAAAGAAATAAAAACAACATGAAAAAAATTATCTTCATATTAACTTAACTATTCATTAAAAGTGTGTTCGGTGTTAAACTTTAATTTGTTACAAGAAATTTATTTAAATGCACTTAATAGGAAATACAAAATTTTTTTTATTATAAAATACTGCTTGCTAATTTTTCACAAATTTGCATAAAATGTCGACAAATTTAGTTAAAATAAAAAAAAAATCATTTTTATAATTTCAATTTGTTTGAAGGCAAATAAAAAAGTTTTGCTCAATCCACTTAACTTTTTAAGATTTAATTTGTTAATTGTTTCTGCTTCAAATTGGCACTTATAAGTATAGAGTTTTCAAATATAAAAAAAGTATGTAAATAATAAAAAAAAGTTATGAAAAATTGTTAAGTATTATGAGGCCGAAAAGATTTTTCTTACAATAATACATTTCTTATATTTAAGCAAACAAAAAATATATGGAGATCATTATTAACTATAAAAGAAAACATAAAACTAAATAATTTTTATTTATAAATTACCAGAGGATAATTTGAATTTAGTCTTATACTTTAAATACAAAAAATATGACACCACTTGTAGCTTATTGTAAATAAATAACTCACTGTATTATAAAATGCTGTTATATTGGTGGAAACATGGGCTCATGAGTGTGAACAGATGATGTTACATGTATTAATTCACCGGCTGATGTATGTTTTGTCACTAATCTAGCTTTGCATTTGGCCTTGTGATACATAGAACACTTCCAGTCGCGACTACGAGATTCAGGTTTCAATTTCGAATTTGGCGTATAGGTATTGTATTTATATAATACCAATTGAGTTCCACGCCTGGAGATCATATAACGTATGCGGTTAGAATTCATAAGATCTAAAAATTCAAATATATTATTAGAATTATGGTTATAATAAAATACTTCAATTAGTTTTCTACATACAAATATTCAGTTGTTGTTGTTGTGTTAAAAAAAAAAAAAACTTAGTTCTTTATTAAGGCTTTAAAATTAATTTTAAAAAATCATTACTAATTATCTCTTTTGCAAGTATTTATATATTTTATGTTCATATTGTCACTTTTCTTCTTTATAAAAGTCATCACCGTCGTCATCATCATCATTATCATGGCCGTGGTGAAGAAGTTCTCGCTTTATTTGTACAGTTTTAGATAATAAATGTTTGGGATGATTATGGTTATTATCTCTGATAAGTATTTTCATTGAATCTTTACGTATTATAGCTCGGGCACGACATGATTTGCGAAAATTGGCACATTTTAAATAGTACGCATTCGATGATTGAGAACTTATAACGAAACGATAATTATTTATTACAGTGTAATTTTTGGGTCTTCTACGTTTAGCAACTGCAATAAAAGTAATAAATACAAACTACATTATTAAAATATGTACAATTGATGGTAAATATGACAGTAAAAATAATAGAATATATTTTTATTTTAATACAAAAAGAATATTAAAAATTTTGTTTAAAGAAACATATCATTTAATACATAATATTTACATTTAAAACTATTTAAATTAATTTTATTATATCACTCTTTAGGTATAAATGTTGATACCGCTTCATGATTATGTTGTCTGCGGCCAAATTTTATGGCATTTTCTTCAGCAGTTACACATCGTGCTGGACATTTTAAAGTAGCATTGCTGTTTTTATTGCAAATCCAATTAATAGTTGAATTATATTTACGCTCGGCTGTATAAAGAAAACCTTTGCATATCAAATTCAAGCCACCTCGACGATTTCTGACAAATGTGTATTTATCTTTCAGCCATACACCAGATCGGGATATATGTTCATTATTTTCTAAAAATATTTCAATAAAATACAAGTCACATATTGTGTGAGACTTAGTAGCTAAATTATGATTTAAGTTTAATTTATGTAAATAGATATATTGATTTTTTTTAATAACTAAGTTGAAATAACTAAATTGTACTTGAGTGTGAATTTTATTTTAAATTTCTTATAATTTAATTGTGGTTATGTTGCCCTCTTAAGGATGCAATACGGTTATATTTTGTAATAACTCGAGCTGAGCATTTCGTATACTTGCAACGAACTTTAACACACTCCCAATAGCAGGCATCTTTAATGCGTCGATTTAAGGTATAATTTTTACCATTTATGGTAAGTAAGTTATTCCCACGTACACTACGTGTAAAACTAACATTAAGATTGTCATAACATGATTTCTTTTGTTCCAATTTAACTTGTTGCGAGGAGGAATATGTCGCTGCAATACAGAGAAGAAAACTAATCAGGAAAGTTATAAAAAATGTATTATATTTCAAAAAAGAGACTTAATTTGGTTTCATGGATGCATAAAAAACTTTATTCAATTTAAAAAAAAAATATTTCACAATCGCTGGATTTTATATTTTAAGTTAATAATCTTAAAATTAATATGGTAAAGGCTTCTTATGCTGACTTACAAACCTGTGTGTAGTCGTAGTTCTTGTAAAAAAAAAAGTTATTACGAAGCCATAACCCAAATTTTGTTGCAACTAATAGGGACTTAACTTAGGTTTTTTGATTCGCATATTTAATTATAATATTTAAAAATTTATTGTTTGTTTACAAAAGTTTTATTCTTTTTTTTTAATGACCATAGAAACCAAATTCAAACATACATACATATACATAAGTAGGTACATAAAACTAGAAAAAAATTATAATTTTTAATTAAAACTCAATTATTAATAGTATGTTTAATTTATTTTTAATAAGTAAAATTTACATAGAAACAAATGTTTTGATATCGATTATCCTAAATAACTATATGATTATATGATTTTAACACTCGTTTTTTGTTTAATGATCTTTAAATAATTTGGCCGTCTTACGTTTTCTTTATGTTTTACATACATACATTCGTATATTTACTTTGAATAGTTTACTTCAACACAAATGTTTTTTGCACTTGTTTTATTAAAACAATCGTATTTACATTATTCCCTTATTTTGTTATTTGATAAAATTGTTTTAAAAATATGTTTTATTTTATCATGTAATAAATAACACAAAACACTTGAAAAAATCACAAAGCTATTAGTAGAAGGTAAAATGCAAACCACAAGAAAAAAATTGACAACCAACAAGGCGTCGGAATAATTTGTACAGTGTTGTCAAACGTTAAAATATGAGTATTACTTGTTAGTAAAAAAAATCAATACACAAATAAAAAGATTTTAAATAAATATATTAGTTTATTTATTTTAATATGATAAACTAAAATGTAAAAAATATTTTTTATTATTTTGTATGCAAGCCTCTTTGTTTGTTAATATTTTTGAGGTGTTAAAGATTTTTCAACAATACACTTTGTTGCAACACTGTACTTAAAGCTGTCACAAAAATGTCAATTTGCCATAAGCGTCCGATTGTTGTGATGTTTGGAAAAAAGAAAAATTGATAGTGAATTTTGGAATAGTTTTATTAAGTTTTGTAAAAAATGTAACTAAAATTGAATCCAATATTTTAAAGACTTATGTTACATTTTTATGTTTTTCAAATATTTTTAATAAGAGCGAACTATTGTGTTTGCAAGCTGTGTTTATAGTTATAACATTAACAAACTCATTGTTTAGTTTTACTTCAAATCCTGAAAATCTGCGAATAAATATAATTTTTGTATAAATTTGTGTTTTATTTTACTCTTCTAAGAACGATCATAAAAAACATTTGTTTAGAACATGTAATAATTTTAATTTTTTACATATATTTTAGCTCCTTTGGCTAGAACGTCTACGAAAATTGATCCTGGTAAGATTCCGTTGTGTCCAGGAAGTAGAGTTTACGTCGCTAAAAATGAATTAATGAAGATATTTATACCGAATGCTTGCATTTATACATCTCGTTTAAGTGAAATGGTATTTGGAGTTGAAAATTTAGAAAAAGTGGCAAAGTCAGGAGCGAAAGAATGTTTGCAGCTATTAAACGAAGATTTATTAAATTCAATAATAAGTAAGTAAGATTTGTAACATATGTATAAATAATATGAAAGGAGATTTATTGTTCTACCTACTATTTATTCTTTTAGTAAATTATGTATATATTTATATATATTCAGAGTTCTTATACGTAGCGAAGTCGATTGAGAGATGTCCGTCCATGTTAGGGTTGAAAAATTTAATTAGGTAGTTTTGAAAATTTGGCGACTAAAGATCAGCAAGTGCGCGAAACACCACGCCTGCCTCTAAATTTTCCATATCATTTAGAATAAATCTATTTTAGTGAAGTAACCCCAATAAAAAAATAATTATGGGGCGATAGAGAATTAAAAAATAAAAAAAAACCTGAAGTGAAAAAATTGACGCTCGTCCATATTTTTCGATTAATGTGCCTCTTAACTTTTTATTTAAATAACGATTTGCACCATATTTTTTAAACATCATTTAAAAGTTTTTAAAGAGATCTTTAAGGAATACTTAAAAAAAAGCTTAACCCATTAGAGCCGATGATATTTTTATGTAAACAATTTTTTTAAATTTTGTCAGCCCCTTATAAATATGCAAAAATGTTTTAAATTAATATTAAAATAATACCTATTTAAAGGAAATATTTAATCTATAGAAAAAATTCATTCTGTAATATTAAGCCAAACACATTACTTTTTTTAATTATTATTTTTTTATTTATATGTAAATGAAATATAATTATAATTTCTCTTTTCTATTTTATTTTTAGCTCACGTTGTACAAGTTTTCAAGTTGCGTGGCGAAACAATTGATAATAACATAGTTAAACATTTTATAGAGCAAAAAATTGCTAACATGTCTAAAGGAACACTATCTGCATAGCTGCGGCTAAAAAACATTAAACAGCTTTTAAAATAATGTATTTTTATTTTTTATTTTTATACTTACTTTTTATATTTGTAAAATAAGCCCTTAAAGATTTATAAATATTAAAAACATTTTCCTATTTAAGATTATAAATATAAAAATCTAAAGACTACAATTTCTGCATTCTTTTCTAATTTATATTTGTTTCAATAACAAAAACTCGTAAAATTAATGAAACAGTATTTTTTAATAAATTATCATTGATTTTCGTTTCAGATATAAAATATATATTCGAGGATAAAAATGCCACCACATATATACAATATTCAACTACCCAAAGAGGTCGTGTTATGCTGATCTATAATGGCTATCGATATGTTGAAAATCGTCAAAGTCACAAAAATATATTTTGGCGTTGTTCACGCTATGTAAAATATGGCTGTCGTGCAACCGTAGTCACTTCAAAAGTCAACGATGATGTTTCAATACGTGTAGCTGGGTCACCACATACACATGAGCCAGAAATTAAAACAGACTCCTTAGTGGAAATGACACCAGATTTTGGTTTAGAAGAATCGAAAATTGGTTTAATGCGTTCTATGGTTAGCTTATTGAGCGAATAATATTACGACATTAGATATAGAGTTAATTTAATGATGTACAAAACTAATTTTATTAATTAATAATAAATTAAATTTCTGACTACATATTGTGTAATAAAAAAAAAAATCTTGTTTTTTGTTTATGTTTTTGTTTTTTTTTTTTTAAAGATGTTATTCTAATTTCTTTTGCTAATTCTTATTTTCTTGCACTTTACTTTCAGCAATAAAAACAAAATCCTCAACTGGTAACAGTGATGAATTCCGTAGACCTTTAAACCTGCCCAAAATTTTGGATGGCAAGTTTTACAGTAACATCCAGCCGCATCCTAAAACGCCGGGTGGTATACAAGCCACTTGTACCACTTGTTTTGGTATTATTTCTGGTACACCAAGATCAACTGGAAATTTTCTAAGTCACATAAAGAGACGTCACAAAGATATTTTACCATCGTGCCAACTTTACTGTTCTGCCAAAAACTTAAGTTGTTTCAATCAATCCGATTTAAAGTTTCCTGGTAATTTCCCTTTAACTTTAACCACAAATTCATCGGTACCTATAATGCTGGCATACACACCACCCGGCGGTGGCAAGGAGACAAAGGCTCCAGATCAGTTGAATCCGGTAATTATGGCTGGCACTTCGACAACACCAAACTCAAACATGATGCCTACATTTTTACGTACTGATTCTTCTTCATCGAGCAATACACATAATGTAGGACATACCAGCAATCCTGCAAATGGTGTTTTTAAACAGTCTCCGGCACCTCACATTTAAAAGGACAAACAGGAATTTGGAATATTAATTAATAATTAAATTAATTTAATTCTTTTTTTTTTTCTAATTAACGCTTTTAAGCATAAACTGATTTTAACATTTATAACTTGATAAAATAATGCTAAAAAGCATTAAAGTGATGACAAATTTTATGTTTTAGTTTTATTTTCTTCGTTTTGTTTTGTATCAAAATGGTCAAAATTTTTTTTTATTTATTAAGTACAAAATTGTAATTATTTATGGCCATAAAACTGAATACGTTAAGTTATAGTTTTAAAGATTTTTATTTTTCAAAAATACTACATTTATTTTTTTACTTTATATAAATATAAAATTTTATCTAACTTTTTTATTACAATTTCAAAAAGATTTTAATATGTTTTACATTTTCAAGTATTTCTAAGCTTTTTGTACAGTTCATAGAATTTTAATAAAAAAAATGTTTTTTAAAGCTACAAACAATTTATATATCTAGTTTCCGACGTAATTGGAATATATATTTACCCTTAATTAATTTTATTAATTAATTCACTTTTTACCTTTTCGTATTTACTTTATTTTTAGAAAAACTGGAAAACAAAACATTAAACTGCCATTCAGCTGATACTTTGTCGGAAAATTTCCAGTTGTGCGCAAATTTTGGATTATCGAAAAAATCTCGTCCCATTTTGTTAATAGAAAATTATTCGTTTGTATGTGATACTAAACCTAAAAACAAACCTGCTTATGTTTCCAGTTGGCGATGTTCCATGTATGTAAAATACTTATGTAAAGCACGAGCCTGTACCAAACAAATTGGTGGTGATATTCGTTATAGAATAACACATCCTTTTCATACACATTAAAAGTAAATACTCATTCCTATTATTAATATAAGTTCGAGCCTAAACATGAATAACATTATTATTAGGAAATATTAAAGTTATGAGAATTTTTATATGTTCAGATTTTGCTTCATTTTATTTTGTATCAAAATGTTTAGATTTTTATTAAGTAAAACATTGTAATTATTTATGGCCGTACAGCTGAAGGTTTTTACTTTTAGAAAAATTCTGTATATTTTTATTTTATATAAATTATTATCTTTTTATTTATTAATGCAATTTTATCTTAAATTTTTTATACATGACATCAAATTTTAATAAAAAGTTTTTATTTTTTTTTTAATTAATAAACAGTATATAGAGAATACATATATTATTTATAAGTAAATTAACTTATTTTTAGCTTAGAGAGTCCTTTTTTATTTTATAGAAATTGCAAATATTTTTTTATTTATTTTTCAATATTTCGGTACTCCTTTGTGTACCATCTTCAGGAATTAAATTGTTTTTTTTTTTTTTTGCAATTTCTATAAAATAAAAAAGGACTCTGTAAGCTAAAAATAAGTTAATTTATTAATAAAAAAAGAGTCAAAAAAATTGTTACTATTATTTATAAGTTTTTGACTTTATCGAATAACAATAAATAATTACAATTTAGTTTTTTTAATAATATCGTTTTTACTTTCAAGGACATTTGAAAAAAAAAACAAACTTTAAATCACGTGAATGTCTTGTCGTCTCATTTTATTAATAGAAAATTATTCGTTTATGCATATGTAATACTAAACGAAATATTATATATTCTTCTATGTAAATCTAATTTAGTGAAGTAACTCCAATCAAAAAAAAAAAAAAAAAAAAAAATATTGGGATTACAGAGAATTAAAAAATAGGAAAAAAATTAGTACTAAATATACATACATTTTATATAAAAATGCCATCGGCTCTTAACGGGTTAAACATTTTTCATACTTCTTTAAAGATCCATTTAAATGCTTGAAAATGATATCCATATTAATATTTTAAAAATTTCAGAGGCCCGTAACTCGGAAAATATAGGCGACCGCAAATTATATCATTTGATTTTTTTTCTTACTTTTTAATCTGTATCGCCCCATATATTACTTTTTTTCTCATAAGAGCCATCGCCAAAGCCTTGGTTTCCTTTGATTAATATGAAATATATTCTTCGTGCTCTAGTTTTCAATACAGATCTAAGAAATGTATCAGATTACAAAAAAAAAAAAAAAATCTTCCGCGCAAGGAAATAAAGAAACAAGAAATCACGATTTGAATTTAAATTAAATGGGTTTAAATAACGTACCTGCTTCTAAGTTTGATAGAATGCTTATGAAATATTCAATTTTCTCTTAAGCAGCTAATAATAAAAAAAAAAAAAAAAAAAAAATAACGACGCTCGACGCATTTCACCACAACAAAGTATTAAGAAATAGAAATCGATCGTTTTTAAAGGATGTGATAACTTTCGATTGATTTAAAAAAAAAAAAAACAATTTTTTAAAGAGGTTTGAAACTGTGTGATAGATTTTCAATGATTTTAAGAATCACTATTTTTTAATCTATCTAAAGTTAGAATAGTTAAGCGCACGCAATATGGTAAAGTTTAAACAATATAAAAGAAATTAGACAAAGTTTATTAAGAATCAATGAAAATTTATTAAAAACGAATTCTAGATAAGGCATAAAATATAAGGAATGAGTTTGTTACACATTTTTTCTAGGCCTTACCATTTTAAAAACTGATTTCCAACAAATGCCAAAATAATATTTCTGATATTTTAAGAAAATAAACTAACTAAAAAAGGCTCTTTTCGCACATTCTTTATTAATTCCTTTATCTTGAAGTTCTATAGGAGGGCATCCTACTATATATGTACATATATAAATTGCAAACATCTAATAATTTTCTAATCTGCAATATAACCAACATGTATTTTTATTATTATTATCTTTTTTCAATAAATTAGTACCTATATCTTTCAACTATTTACTAACAAAATTTTAACGTGAAGTACATTTGAATGCACATAATACTCATTGAAACGATAGTTTATTAGGTATTTGACCTATCGCACTAAATTTTTTGTAGATTAACATACCAGATTTTCGAGCCAATTCAATACGCTGTCCGTCACCGGAATGATTGTGTATATCTAAAAAACACTAAACATTTAAATGTTATTTTGCTGGTTGGTGAAGAAAAAAATTACCATTTGTCACATACAGATCATCACCAATAGTTTTTAAGCGACTGCGACATTTTTTTGATCGATTATGTATGCATTCCCAGTACACCTTGTCACTCAACGGTCCAAACCTTTTTAAATTTGATCTATAAATAAAATCATTAATGGCCAGTAACGTGCCCCCTTTGCGGCTGATGATGAACAGTTGGGGACCACAATTACGGACGTGTTGCATAACTGTAAAGTAAGAATAAATAAATAAAGAAGTAAGACATATATAGATGTTGCTTAAATTACAAACAAGCTGATTTTTTTTTATTAAAACTATTTAAGACAAATTTATTAGTTTTAGAAAAGTTTATTTATTTTATTCAAATGAAAAAAATACTTAAATCTATTAGATTTAAAATAATTTTGATATAAATTTTTTTTATATAGTCATCAGATGGTAAATAATTAAAACGGTTGTTGCTTAAATCGATTTCACCTATAAAAAATATTTAAAATCGATAAAATTTGAATGCGATTGTTTTTACAAAAATCTGTTGAAAATCTTGAATTAAAAGCATTAAAAAAATAAAAGATATTGATCTTATATTCAAAAGAAGCAATCAATTTCTATCACACACCTGAATAATGTCATTATAGCAAATTTTTAGTTAAAAAAAAAAGTTTAGAAAATAAATTTTTTAGTACGATATTTAAAATAGTTCTTGGAGTTTCGTAAAACACGAAGTAAATATTTTCAATAAAAAAACACGTATTTAAAGAGACTGACATGAAACCTGCTTTATAATGAGAGGTACTACTCAAACAGAAACATATTGCGTCGATATTTTAGAATGTATTTGTTTACTGCTTCTTTTTACCCAACAGTGCCTTTTGTAAACGTTTTTTAATTTTCTCACGAAACTCTTCTGAAGACTCTGCTTCTTTTGATTTATCTTCAGCAGATTTTTCGTTTGTCGACTCGGCAGTAAACTCTAACGAATCCTGTGCCGGAAAATTCTCAACCTTAACATTAGCTTTGATGGGTTCTGGTGCCAATTCTTTGACATTAGGTGTTACATCTTCTTGTTGTGGCTGAGCATGTTCCACGTTTTGCACTTCTGTTATAGTAACAAATTCAGAGTCAGGTTCTTCACCGGGTGTGAATTTAACTGACGTTACACTTTTATCGGTGGCCTGTACGAAATGTATGTGCTCGCCATCCAGAGGATAAACAAGCTTTTGATCGGTCACAACACGTACTAAGCATTCTTCTTTATTTTCTTTGTAACAGCACTGGAATATAGTATATTTACCCTTGCGGAAAGAGTAGCGGAAGTGATGACCATCTACTATTAATTTCATGGTGCCTTTTGTAGTAGAAGCGTACAAGATAGGCTGGCCAGGACGGTTATTAATGGCTTCTAAAATTTTATGTACCAACCTCTGAGTAGTTTTTGGGTGTTCTTTACGTGGTCTACCTCTTTTGGCAGGTGCATGATTTGTCGGTAATTCCTTGAGCAAATCTGAAGTATCTTAACAAAAATAGAAATATGAATCAGTAAAATACAAAATGTAACTTAAATCTTAAGAATAAAATAAAACAAGAAATTAAAAAGGGGTAAATAAATTCTTTATTAGTATATATAAAACACAAAGTATAATATAAAATGAAAAATATAAATGATTATTAAATCACACGCGTCACTACTTTTTGTACTAAACATACACAGTTGGAATTAAAGTACTCATTCATAATACCAACAATGTCGTGATAGTTACTGCTCTAGGCGGTTCAATAACAAGTGAATTCAGGGTACTGCTCAAGGCAAATCGATAATGGGCGAATTACTTTCAAAGTTTTTTTTTTTAAGTATAACTGCTATTTAGGCGAATCAATAAGCATAATGGAAAGGTTTTTTAATCCCTATATTTAAAGCAGCTGTAATTAAATTTTGCAAGATATATAAAATATAGGTTGAAATAATAATGCCATTTGTGTATTTTTTTGTCTAAAGCTTGAAAAACTTGTAGCTGTTATAAGTAGAACCAAGAAGAAGCTACACACCAATAAAGCTGCTTTGATTTATGACATAATGAAAGGGTCAGAGATACTAATAATTATTTTCACAATGTAAAATCTTATTAAGTTTGTAAATGTAGAAATATGAAAAAAAGTTCTTACACGGAACTGTTACTTGATAAACTCAGTCACCAGACCATTAGTTTTTTGTTCACAGGTACTGAACCAACGCTCATCCAATTGGAACTATGATTAATTTTGTCACTAAGTCCTCGATCAGACATGCAATTTCCTTAAATTCACTTTTAAAATTGCATTCGTGTCCACTTATTCAAATATTTTTCTGCAATTTCGGCAGTTACGGCAAACAATAAGAGTTGCGCAACAAAAGTTTCAAAGTGTGTGAATGTTCTTTAATTTGATACGATACTTAATTGGACTTTCTGACACAAGTGTCTCTTTGGTAATTTCAGAGTAAAAATACAATGACGGTAATCTTCTTTAATATAAGTGTTTATCTTAAATTTTCAACAGTAAGTGCTTGCCATCGCAATGATAATTCTTACTGGTCATAACTTCTTCCTAATTTGGAAACAACACCGGTTATATCTTTTGGTCTCGGAGCAGAAATAGAAGCCAACCAATGCTACCATTCATTGATTCCTTTATTGTGGAGGCTTACGAAATAGGATTTCCTAACTGTTTTTAATCATATGTTTTCTAGCTTTAAATTCATCTTCAAATATGAAATTTTCAAAATATTTCAACAAAGATAAGTACAAACATTACTTTTCCCTAATGCTGTAATACCGCCAGAATACAGTAATCATGATTTTATACATAAACAGAACGATTATTTTAACTTGGTTTTCATTTCATTCACTTCTTAGTTAATGGAAGTACATGAAATAAATTTTTTAAGTTATTTCTTTGTTGCAATACAAAAATTTGAAAATAAAACTTTTACAAAGCAAAATAAGATTAATAAGCAGAACAGTTGGCAAACCTAAAGTTTAAACATCTCTGCATTAGTACGTCTTACGCCATTTTGTATCATCTATTACATTTTTATAATAGTTATTAAATTTCGCCGTGATGTGTTGTGCTGCATATTCTCTGAAAGAGTAAAAAAATGTGGAAAATGTGTGTTTTAGTCATGAAATTAATTAATTATTTTTATAATTTTGGTGTTATTTAGAAGTGGTAAATAAAATTTATAAAAAAAGAATAAAAATAAAGGCTTTAAAGTGGATAGAAAAAGGAAAAGTTGGCCATTGCAAGTCGCCTTTAAGAAAAGCAAGCTATAAGTGAAAAAATCGCAAAACATGAACATTTTTATCGTCAACATTAGTTAAAAGAAGTATTTAAAGTGATTTATTACCTATGTTTGATCTTTATTTATGTTTTATAAAATAAGAATAGATTACTAAATATCTAAGATTAAATTTTTAGTGCCGAGGCGAAATTTTTAAGCGCTTTTGTTTTGTTTTGCTCCGTAGTACAGATGCGTTAAAAGACAGCAACGAAAACTACTTTTGCCCAAATAAAAACTAATAATCATGTTTTAAATGAATTATAGTATGTTATTATATCCGTACTAACACGACTTTATCCTAGAAGTGCGAATAATTTTTTTTTCGAGAAGTGCGTCTTTTTTACATTTTTGTTACATTTAGAAAACAAAGCCGCCGGTGAAAATATAAGCAAAAACGGGTTGTAAGCCGCCGTCAAAATTATTTCGCTTATTTGCAACCGCCAAAATTTTTGAACATTAAAGTCGTAAATGTGAAAGGTCTAATTGGCGTTTAACAGGTAAGTTTAAATGTAAGTTAATATCGTAATAACAATAAAGGTGTTACTTTTGAACTAACTTATTTATTATTATTGTTATTTAGCACCTATCTATTGCTATTATTCAAAATTCTAGCAAAATTAAAATATAGCTGTTTATTTTCCGTTAAATATAAAAAAGTTGTTCTCCTTTCAAGTTCCAAGACCCTTGGAAAATAGAAATATTTGACTAACGTTTTTTTGGAGAGATTATAAGCCATTTACAAAATATTGGCTTAAGTAGACTGTCATAACTGCATTATTATTTTAAATATAAAATGTAACGTGTTTGTTTGTGTATAGACAATCGTTTCTGTATAGAAATCTATAAGAAATCTGAATTGATTAGATCGGATCTTATATGTCAGGAGATATCTACATATATTTAAAATATCTTTAGAATCTGATTTTGTTAAGACTAACAGTATAGCGTATTTGTCCTCTCCCCCACTCTCTCATTTTTTTTAGATAAACAGAATTTTCTACCCTTTACCTAAGCATGTAACTATGTTTAAAATCTTCTTGTTTGTTTTAAATTATTTTTTTCTCAATTAGCTGCATACATAAGATTACTTTTAATTTTTTAATTTTTTTAATTAACAAATAAAGCTTAAGTTTTGAGACTGAGCCTTTTAGACCTTTCAGGAGCGTCGCAAATAAGGCTCCAAAGTAAAACACAATGGACATCTACATAATTAAGCAACTTGATTTTTTGTTTTGTTTTTGTTTTTTTTTATCAAATTTAAAATGTAAAGTTTCAATTGAAAACCTTAAAATTAGGCTTGAGCCGCATAATTTTTATTATAGTTAATCAGTTAAAGGTATTCACGACACAAATTTTCCCTGACGAAATTGCGAAAGAACAAAATTTTAATCAACTATAACAACAACCACAGTGAAAATTTTGCACTAACTCTTGCATTTCGCACCAAAGTTAAAAACGAGAGTGCAATTGCATTGCCAACAGTACAAAAATTACTTTTACTTAAAAAGGTAACAAATTGAGCAACTATTTATATAACAGTCAACAAACCAAAATTAAACGGGAATTTATTTTTTATTTATCTTTATTCAATACATAGGAAGCCTATAAGGCCAATTTTATATGTATTTTTATTACAATTCAAATAATTCATATACATGCATAGTTTCTTGCTACGATTTCCCAGTAAATCAGCTACAATTCTCTTTAAATTTTTTTTTTTTTTATTTATTAAAAGAATAAGTAATGAAAAATATGTATATTGCCCCTGCCAGAATTATTTATTTTATTTTTGTTATTAAAGTAATATAAAATTTTTTTCTGTAAGTGGCCACTGAGTCTGAGAAAAATTTAATTTCTGAAGGTAATCCATTCCAAGATCTAGTCACTCTTACCACAAATGAGTTTGTAAAAAATTCATAGTTAATACGAGGTATATAAATTTGTATATTACGTGGTGAATGAAAAATATTGAAACTTTCACACAAATCTAGAAGAACACCAAAGCTTTGAAGAAACACAAAGTACGTAAAGGAGCAAAATTTTGAAAGTTGCAGCCCAGCAAATCAAATGCAAAACTGAAACATGGTCAAGACGTACCTTTAGACAATATATAAATCTTAAAATCCTATTAAATAATACACAGAGCCTCGCGGCCAATGCAAAGTATTATTAATTACATAAAATATTTAATGCAGATAACAAAAAAAATAAAGATCTTTGATAAATAAAATATTATAAGTGTAATTTACATGAGGTTCCCCAACAAACAATTTTTCTCAATTTATTTAAATAAAAAGTGTTGAAATACAAAAACATCGAAATAAAGTGTCCCTAGTAGAGATTGAAGTACATTAACATTTTTTTTCTTGAAAACAGAAACGGTATCAGAGAAACATCTTAGTTCAAGAGGCAAGTTATTCCATACTCTCGCAACTCTGATAAGAAAAGACTGCGAGAAAATATCATAACGAATTATTATACAAATCAATAGGAACACCATACTTAAGAGTTTTGAAAAAACACAATAGAGTACGCAAAAGAACATAATTATCAAAAGTGCAACCAATGAAGTCAACCGCAAAAGTCTTAACATGATCACGTATCCTTAGACTCTAAACAATTTTCAAAAATCGATTGCAGATTCTCTTTAATTTATCCATAGTACCAATAGATGAGCCAGAAATAACTTCAAACAGTAGTTTATATTAGACATCAACAATGCGTATGCTACACATCTTTTAATATGTACAGGCATATACGAAGTAAGGGAATATAATCTTCTTAACATCAAAAAAAAAAACTTTGCTAGAAATGTGGGTGGCTATCATGTCGCTCAAAACATAAATACTGATCTAAATAAACATCTCGACATTTCCAATGATCAACAAACTGAATAACCTCACTCAATATATAAAGAACAGGACTTTGAATTATTTAACGACGCAAAGCAAATTGAATGGCTACAGTTTTTGTTGGGTTTATAGATAATTTATATTCGATATAAGAAGTGCATGACAAGGCATATATGAACTAACTGCGTATAATCTTCTCAAAATAAAAAAATTTCTTAGAAACAAAGCTAACATGTCTTTCGAAAGAGAGATGTTGATCTTTATATTTGCACTGCAAAGATTAAAATATTAAATGAAGTAGGTAGAAAAGAAAAAGTAGATATAAAACAAAAAAATTTTTTTTTGTTTTTTATTAGTTAGTAAAATTTTAATAAGTTGATATCTAACTTAAATAAAATGGCCTATGTTTTTTTTTCATTGTTATAAGCGTTATTTTTCCAAAATAATTCCACATGCTTTCTATTTTCGCAAATAGTGACGTGAATAAATACCTTAAATATGCCTTAGAGGAACTAAAAATCTAAAGAATTTTCTTTTCTAATTTATTAAGCACTGGGTCAGGGTTTAAAATAAAAATATTGTTTTTTAATTTATTTAGTTTATTTATTTTCATTTAGAACCTGACCTAGTGCTTAATAAATAAGAAAAGAATATTAATTATAAAATTAAAAAAAAAACATTTAAATTTAAAAATCTAAATTTTTTAAGACCTGAGTTCACTTATTTAAAAATCCTTATTTTTATTTAGTTATAGATTTTAATGATTTTTTATGTAATTTTTTATAGAAATATATATGAGATAAAAGAAAAAAAAAATTGAAAGTCTCGCCACACGTACCAAATAAACAGCCAGTGACGACGGTCTCCATCGAGAGATATGACATCAGTTTGATCACCTAGTATTATTTCGCCATGCAAATATTTGTAGTGATAAAATGAGATATTTTCCACAAAACGCAATTCATTTCATTTCAATTTTTTTTAATTTTTTATATTAAAAGTTAAAAAAAAACACAAAAAGTACTTTATTTCACTGAACAAAAAGTGTGTCAATACTTTATTAAAAACTAAAACAAAAATCCTATATTTAGTTCCTAATCCTTTCTGTTTTATAACCGCCTCCAGTGGATTTAGTACAGAATTCACCAATTTTTTAGTGACGCTTTCTTTCTTTGCAGATTCAGTGACAGAGACAGCGTTTCCATAGTAGTGGAGACGGGATCGAAGGTGTCTGGGTGGTCCCCAGTTATACGGCCCATGATCATGGAAATTCGCCAGAGGATAACGACTGTCAAATGCCGGTCATCATTGGAGCCGATGCTAACGCTCATCACCATATGTGGGGCAGCACGGATGTCAATGAACGGGGTGAGTCTCTTTTTGATTTTATATTATTGTATGACTTAAGTATTGTCAATAGGGAAAGCGAGCCTACCTTCGTCACTTCGAGTAGAAGGGAGGTTCTCGATCTTACCCTGACAGGTGGTGGCTGGTCTGATATTGTCAGAAATTGGAGTGTCTCTCAAGAGTGCTCAATTTCTGACCATAGGTATTTATCTTATAACTTATATCTGGAATCAGTAGGTTCCGGAGTGTCCCACTCCTACATGAATAGGAAACAAACGGACTGGAATAAATTTCGGTCCATTTTAGAGCTTGGCCTAAGGCCTGCTCCCTTCAAGATTAATGACCACTGCGATATTGATTGGTGGAATACGGAAATTGCAGAGTTACGTAGGGAATGTAGAAGAATCTATAATAGGGCCAAAAATGGTGGAAACTGGCTGCCCTATAAGGATAAACAAAGGGAGTTTAAGTATGCCATACGAAGATCCAAAAGAGCCTCGTGGAAAACTTTCTGTGGCAACATAGAAAGCTCGTTCGAAACCAGCAGGCTACGCAGGATTCTTATCACGTCCCCGAGAGTTATTGAGAGTATTCAAAAGCCGGACGGTCAATGGACGGACTCTGTAATCGATACCTTGGAGACGCTGCTCGATACTCACTTCCCTGGTAGTGAAGGGATTGACGAAGCGATGGGGACTGTAAATTCTGCGTCTGTTTGTCCACCCACTTTCCGGGGGACCAATGCTCACATAGAGTGGGCTATCATGTCTTTTAATGCCTTTAAGTCTCCTGGAATTGACAATATCATTCCAGGGGACTTGCAACATGGCATGGACCTCATAAAACCATGGCTATTGCGAATCTCTAATGCTTGCCTGGAAAATACTTACATGCCGATAGGTTGGCGTGTAGCCCGAGTTGTTTTCATCCCTAAAACGGGAAAGACATCTCATATTAAACCCAAAGACTTTAGGCCCATAAGCCTGTCGTCCTTCTTACTCAAAACGCTGGAGAGGATTCTTGATCTTCAGATCAGGAACTTCATGAATCCCGCTCGCAGCACGCCTACACGAAAGGGAAATCTGTGGAAACAGCGCTGCACGTGTTAATATCCGAAGTTGAAAAGTCCCTTTCAAATAAGGAATTTACGCTTGCAGTGTTTCTTGACATAGAAGGAGCTTTCAATAACGTCTGCCCCAATGCCGTTATAAAGGCCCTCTTAGATCTCGATCTTGATGCAAATCTGGTGGGATTCATTGCGCAACTACTGAAGACACGTATCATCACGTCCACTTTGGGAAATGATCACGTTGAAAGGGTAGTGAAAAGAGGCACTCCACGGAGGCATGGAGATACAAGATCCCGATTTTAACTGCACTTAGGCTGAACGGCATTGTGCTCAGTGTAAGTAAAAGTGTGAAATACCTTGGGGTGATACTTGACCCCAAACTTCCACATTGCCGAAAGAGCTCGGAAGGTGACTTGTGCGCTCTATCTCTGTCAGAGAGTTCTAGGAACAAGATGGGGCCTTCAGCCTCGGATCATCTCCTGGCTCTATAAGGCAGTTATAGAGCCAAATATTCTCTATGGTGCTGTTTTTTGGTGGCCCGCTCTCGAGAAAACGGTCAACCAAAAGCCTCTTGATAAAGTCAGGAGAACAACCGCCATTTTGATTACTGGGGCTCTCCGAACTACTTCGACAAAGGCTCTGTATGCTCTTCTTCACTGGTTACCCACCAAACTTCTGGTATTACAACAGGCTAAACGACTTAATGCCCTCTCACGCTGGCTCAGGCTGGATATAGCTCACGCTAAGATTATCGATCGGAGTGTGCCACTGCCATCAATGGTTGACTACATCTCTTCTACTCCCGCTCTGGACCACGGGTTTCAGATCCATATTCCGAGTAGGGAGATATGGGTTGTGGGTGGTACTGTTGACATCTACACCGATGGCTCGAAAATGGACGACAGAGTCGGTTGCGGAACCTTAGACTTCCTGACTACTGCAGTGTCTTCCAAGCCAAGGTAATGGCCAATTTGAAAACATCCGAAATAGCGCTTAGGGACGATCTTTCTGGCCTTGCCATTCGAATATTTTCGGACAGTCTGGCGGCAATAAGGCGCTTGCTGGTGCATACAGTACATCAAAGCTAGTCCTGAGTTGTCGCTTATTACTGAACACTCTATCGGAGCGATCACAGATTGACCTGTTTTGGGTCCCTGGTCACAGGAATATCCAGGGTAACTGTGAGGCCGATGATCTTGCTAAACGGGCACATTGCTTCCTAACCACTCCTCGCTACCAGACGTTGGAATTCCTCTGGCAACGTTGAAAATGGCCATAAAGAACCACTACCTCAATTTGGCTCGAAAATTATGGGTAGAGGAAAGTTCCTGCTGTATCTCCAAACAACTGTGGACTACACTGGACCTCAAGCGGACCAGGCAGCTGCTCAGACTGGTCAGAAAATCCATAAGTATCACGGTCTCGGTACTTACTGGACACTGTCTAATCGGCAGGCATGCTGAAAGACTCGGTCTGCCCTTTAATGATTTCTTCGCAGCTGTGGCTCGTAGGATGAGGAAGAGACTTTACTGCACCTCCTGTGCCACTGCTCATCCCTGGCTGAAGAAGACTAAAAATTCTGGGCTCTTCTTTCTTTGGAACTCTTACGGAGCTATCATCTCACTCTATAGGGGACATAGCGAAGTTCATCCGTGAATCCTCATGGTTCTCGGCTAGGTAAGGGGAGTCGCGCCGCCTTCCTTGTGGTATCACAACGGGCCATTCGATTGTGCTCAATAGATCTTCGTCGCGAGAGGCTGCCACTCCTAACTAACTAGTGACATCTGTGCCAATATTTTTCCATTCTTCGACCAGTGCCTGCTTCAGCTCATCCTTGTTCGTAATTGCCCCCTTTTTCACACTCCTATCCAGCTCTTCCCATAATTGTTCTATCAGATTAAGGTGTGGGGATTGCGACGGATGTGGTAGAACATGCGAAGCATTGTATGCAATCCACATACACACAACATGAGCCGAATGCTTCGGGTCATTATCGTGTTGGAAAGTGAACGGTTATGGTAAATTCAACTTTTCAGCACTCTTTTTCAAGTTTTTTTATTAGAATATTCATTTATTTTATTTTGTTTATGATACCGTCAATGAATACCAACGCAATCACACCTCCACCCAAATGTTTTACGGTTGGAACAAGGTTTCGTTTTTCAAGCTCTGTGTTGGGCTTTCTCCACACCGTTTGGCGTCCATCAAAACGAAATATATTAAATTTACTTTCATTCGAAAATAACACTTGGTTCCAAAAATCATTTGGCTTACGCAAATACTCCTTGGCATATGCCAAACGCTTCTTTTGGTTAACTAATGAAATTAAAGGTTTACGTCTAGCTACACCGCGTTAATTGTTCACCTCATGTAATACTCTTCGGACCGTAATGGTATAAACATCTTTTCCAAACTCCTGTTAAATCTCCGCAGTGATCTGTGTTGAGGATATTTTAGGATTTACTTTTACCTTTTTGACTATCTGGCTGCATTCACGGCTGCTTAAAGCCTTAGGCCGCCCTGAATGGTTGGCACTCTCAAACGTTGATGCTCCTTCGATACGCTGCACGATGCTCCGAATGGTATAACGACTTCTTTCCATTATTTCTTCAATCTCAGCATCAGATTTGCCTTCATTGTTTAAATATAGAATAGTTTTGCGCTAAAATTCTGTTTGTTCGCATTTTAAATAAAATTATTTATTTTTTTTCTTTAATTCAAGGCATACTACACTTTAATAAGTGAATACTTTCAAATTTAAAAAGTAAAATCAACGGCGAATAATCACAAAAAAGTGATCAGATCGAAAAAAATTCAAGTACTTAGTAAGTGTGCCAATAATTTTGGACAGCAAAACTTGGTATTTTTTTGTTTCCTTTTTTTTTTTTGATAGGTCATGTAATCAAAAATTTTAAAAGAAACAAAGTGAATTTTGTAGAAACTTTATCATTTTATCTAGTAAAAATATTTGCTTATTAAAAACCGTTTTATTAAGGCTATTCAATCCATGATGAAGTTAAAAGCGCTTTCTGTGTCAATAATGTAGTTTGTCACTGTATATTAATTTCATCTTTATAAATAATATTTTGTAAATTTCATTCTTCGATTTAAAATATATTAACAATCCACGCGGCGTACCTTTTGTCATTTATGATATTTTTTTATATTTATTAAAGATCTTTCGAATGGCATGGACTTTTAATATCATTGTTTTTAACAATATTCTATTCTAGTTTGATGCAGTAATTCAATTAAAAAAAAAAACACAATTATGGAAATGATAGACAATTAAAAAAATTAATGAAAATGTGTTAATGTGTTAAGCAGTTGTAAATTTTTTTATTTTCTGAAAGATCTCTTCTCTTGCCCATATCTTGCGAGTTATGGGCCTTAGAAATCTTCAAACTTTTTTAAATATCATAAGGAAATACTAAGAGTCGATAGCATTTTTATGTTAATTTTTTTTTTTTTTAATTTTTTAATTCCGTCACCTCTATATTTGTTTTTTTTATAGGAGTTATTTCAATAAAATAGATTTAGATAAATAGTGAAGGGTATATAAGATTTTGCATAGCCGAATATACTTGTTTTTGATTGGATTCCTGAAAGATCTATTCGAAAGCTTTTAAATGATATTCATATTAACAATCGAACTTTTTTATAAAAATTTCATAAAAGAAAGAAAGAATTAAAAAAAAAAAGAAAAAAATTCAAGTAAAAAATTTTATTTTATTTTTCAAGTTATGGGGCTCTAAGCTTTTCATAGGAAAGATCGACTGTGCACCATATTTCTTAAGATCTTTCAGGAAATATTTAAATTTTATTAAAATGTTTAAGCCATTAAAATCCGATGATATTTTAAGTTCAGAAGCCCATAACACAAAAAATATGGGCGAACGCCAATTTTTTCACTTGATGTTTTGTCTTTAATTGGAGTTACATTTTAGATTAAAAAAAATTTATACTTACACTGTTGCTTGGTTTTTATTTTAGAAGCTGATAACACTGATAACACTGCTGCCAACGGCATTCGTAATTATGTAGTTGCCGTTTTCTTTGTGTCTAAAGCATGCCTCTTATGCTCTGAACACATTCGCCACAGCAGGCTACACGAACACACGGCAGCAAATGCTGCTAGCTACATTTACTGCCATATAGCCAGCTACAAAATTATTTTGAACGCAGCAGCTACATAATAAAAATATGATTATAGTGTATTGCAGTGATGTCACTTTAATATTTTTTTAGCGTTTTTTAAAAGAATCAGTTCTGGTATTTGATTAAAAAAATATTTAGATTATTGTGTAAGAGGCTATTAGAAGACTAAAACAATATTTTTTAAGAGTGCGTCGATTCTTCGTTTCGCTTGTCTTCAAAATTAATAATATATTGAACTATTTCCCTTAAATGCAAACGAAGTTACTAGTCTACAGCAATAAAAAAATGCTCGAAACAACAAAATGTTGAAAGCTATACAATATCGTGATATCTACCAAAAACACAATTGTGTTAAAAACTAACAGGTTTCCCATACAAGAAATCATCTACTAATAAAGATAGACAAATTGAAACTATCGTAATAAAAAAGTAAATATACAGTGAAGGACTTAAGTATAGGCACAAGCTGCAAAATGAAACAAAATATGTTTTTTTCACATTTGTAAGTATCAAATATTTATTTAAAGAACATATAATAATTATAACAGTAATTCATATTAAAAATAACCAAAAAAGTCGAACAGATTTTATTCGGTGGTAGAAAAATAACGAAAAGGTTTAAAAAACTTGATTTTCTGTGGGACAAAAGTACAGGCACATTCTTTGTTAACGGAATCAAAACTAGTCAGAAACTCAAATTAGTATTTTGTTGGCAGTCCATTCTGCTTAATAACGTCTTTAAGTCTTTTAGGCATAGAGTGTACTAATTTGTTTGTAAAATTTTTATCAATTTTAAGCCATTCTTCGGTTAACGCTGTTTTTAGCTCACATTTGTTTAAAATATTGCGTTTCCGAATTCTTCGGTCTAGCTTCTCCCACAAATGCTCAATGGGATTTAGGTCTGGGGACTGCGGAGGATGTGGCAATACATGTGCGGTGTTATATGCAAGCCACATCTTGACGTCGTGAGCAGAATGTTTGGGGTCATTGTCATGCTGGAATGTAAATGACTATCACAAACCCAATTTAATGGCGCTTAACATTTTCCTTCAAAATATTTAAGTAAACAGTCTTGTTCATTATTTCATCAATGAAGACTAGTTCTCCGACACCCGCTGCAGACATACAGCCCCAGACCATAACTCCTCCGCCACCATACTTTACTGTTGGTGTAAGATTTTTCGTCATATGCAGTATTACGTTTTCGCCATACTCGTGAATGTCCATCAGGCTTAAAAATATTAAATTTGCTTTCGTCTGAGAAGAGAACCTGTTCCCAGAAACTGCATGGCTGATTTTCAAATTGTTTTGCATAATCCATACATCTTTTTTTATTAACTGCAGATATAAATGGTTTTCGTCTAGCAACACGTGATTTATAACCGGCTTCATGTAGTAATCTCTAAACAGTTTTAGAGTGCACGTCCTTACCGAAATTTTCCTTGACGTCCGCTGCCAGCTGTGTAGATGTTGTTTTCGGATCAATTTTAACTTTCCGTATTATTTGGGCACGTTCTCTTTCAGTTGATTTTCTGGGACGACCACAGCGTTTAGCACTTTCAAAGTTAGTTTTACCTTTAAAACGATTAATTATTGTCCGAATAGTAAAACGGCTTCGATCCATTAATTCGCCAATCTCAGCAAAAGATTTGCCTTGGTTATGCAGATGGAGAATTATTTTTCGCTGTGATTCTGTAGTTTCACTCAATTAAGGACACATTTTTTAGAAAACGACAAAGAAATTATTATTTTTAACAAATTTTTCTTACTTTTCACCAACTGAAACAAATTGAAAATAATAACGGAACATTCTATTCTGTCAAAAAATACAGTATTGCCAGATTGGCGAATTTAAATTCGTCTTTTATATCCGTTAACAATGAATGTGCCTATACTTTTGTCCCATAAAAAATCGATATTTTAAAATTTTTTTTTGTTATTATTCTATCGGCGAATGAAATCTGTTCAAATTTTTTGATTACTTCTTATATGAAGCTTTGTAAGAACCATTTTACGTTCTAAAAATAAACATTTGATGATAATCAATATCAAAAAAATTACTGTTTGCTTCATTTTGCACCTTGTGCCTATACTTAAGTCCATCACTGTATATCGAGCTGAATGTTTTCCACACAAAAAGAAATTGTAATTTGATATACACTCGAAAACATTCCTTTAAAATATTTCGAGTTATTCTTCGTATATTTTCGCCACCACGATTGAAGTACTTTTTATAAAAAAAATACTTGAAAATACATAATAAATCTCTTTAAATATATAACTAGTACTGACATCACTCAACTGTCTATTGTCGTCTACAAAAATAGAAATTAGTTTAATTGGACTGCACGGCAAAATCAGTTTAGACAACAACCTTTCGCCATACTGCCTTGCTGTCTTCAAAATAATCATTTTCGTGTGCACACATGTTTTCTATTTTAGAAATTTTGCAGTCGGTAGTTGCTGTGGTGAATGTGTTTACAGCTTCAACTTTTAACCTAAAATTAAA
This sequence comes from Cistogaster globosa, assembly GCA_937654795.1. Taxonomy (NCBI): domain Eukaryota; kingdom Metazoa; phylum Arthropoda; class Insecta; order Diptera; family Tachinidae; genus Cistogaster; species Cistogaster globosa. The sequence continues at coordinate 7,354,098 of OW569403.1, forward strand.
CTTAAAATTTAATATTTATGCCAATTTTAGATTAACATCTTTCTATCATTTGCAAGCTTAATTATTTATTTTTTTAATATAATTTTTATATGCCGAAATGAAAATTGTTTAATTTTAGGTTTAGTGGAATATATTTATAGCCGAGGTGGAGGAAAAGTACGCTGTAAGGCTCATTTATTATTTTTAATTTACGAGTTTGTAAAAGCTTTTGGTCAAGATGATCATGAGGAAGATATCGAGAGAACACAATTAGGACGTCAAGCAATTAAGGCCATACTAAAACAAAAGCAACAGCAGCAACACCACATTTACAGCCAACGAATACAACCATGATTAAAACCTTAAAACAAATAAAAAAAGAAGTATTAGACATAAATGATTTTTAATTAAAAAATAAATAAATAATTAAATCAACTGGAAAAGTAAGATTTTTAATAGAGAAACTTTAAAAATAAAATTATTTAAAAAATATTTTTAATTTTACAATGTGTTTTCTTTCTTAAGCAAATATTACAAAAAATTAAAACTGTTTAATATTTTAACTAATTTCATAACTGAAATTTTTACAGCAGCCCCAGCTTCGACAAAAAAAGACATCTTCATGCTACCCTTGCCTATTGGCGTGTGGCTGGAAAATGAAACTTATTATTATATGCCCAATCAGAAACAGGGCTTAAATCTAATATTTCGCGGTTATATGTACAAAAAAGAAGCCAGTTTTCGTTCGACGGTCAATTGGATATGTTCCAGCGGCAATGGGAAACGTGTATCAGAAAACAAATGTACAGCACGTTGTATAACAAAATTAGACGGTGGCTTGAAATTGGGGAAAAATCCTCATAATCATCCACCAAAATTTAACGATGATTCAATGCCAAATAATCTTATCAAGGGTGATGGAGTTTTGCCACAACGTTTAAAATTATTTTAAAACATTGCCACACCTTATAAACAAATTTCAATTCAATATTAATTTATATTAAATTATACAAAAGTATAAGTTAAAAATTAAGTGAAAATAAGTTTAAAAAAAATAATTATTGAAATATAAGAAAAAGAATAAAATTTTATTTTAATTTAATTGCTTTTGATTTATTTAAATTAAATGTATTGATATGTTTTGCTTAAGCTTAGCTTAAAACTTTATGTTTTTGGTTTTTGTGTCTTAAAAGCGGTTAAAATTCAAAGCAATCGATTTCCGTTACAAAAATAATTTCATAACTTTTGTAGAGTAATAAACAAATTTAAAAATTAAAATATAAAAACTTTCATTTCTTATAACCCATTTCTTCCAAATAGTAATTGAAATTAACTGCCAGTTTCTCTACATGCGAACGAACACTTCTTTCGCTTACCTGTATTGAAAACAAAAACAAAATATAAAAAAATTGTTTTTGTTTTCAATACAAAATTACGAAAGAAATGTTGGTTGGCATGTAAAGAAACCGAAAAAAAATATTACAATTGAAAACTAATTTGCAGGTAGATACGAAAAATGCTGACGAGGTTGTAGCGAAGAAGAACATACATTTCATTCTGCTGGTATCTTTACTTTTAATCATATTAAATAACAAACCTAAGCCTAACTAAAGAATAATCAGGTATGTGATAGAAATCTGGCGATCTAAATACAACGGTTTTATTGAACTTTTTTTCTCTTTAAAAAATTGTGTGATGGAATTCATTAAAAATTTTTTAAATTTACATTTTCAAATCGATCGATCGATTTCTATTACATATTCTTTATATAATTTATTTATAAATAACAGTTCAAATAAAATACATTAACAAAAACAAAACGCACAAAGTCATTATTAAAGAGATATTTAACAGGTCTGCAAAAACATATTCAAAATTCTGTACTCTTCCTAGTTACACAGTCTTGTTAAATACACTTTTTCCTCAGTGATTTAAGAATTTTTATATTATTTATTTCCTGTTTGGTTATTATAATATTTAAGATAATTATTTATTATTGATTGTTTTACCTTTTTTACAAAAAATTTTAGAAATTCAAATAACTAAATGTGGCAATGTGGAATATATCGATTTTAATGGCAAAAGATATCAAAAGACCCGTTCTACAGCTTATCGCAGTTACTGGGCTTGTTTAACACTTCAGTGTCCTGCCTATTTAATATTAAGTGATCTAAAGGGTGGACAGCTGATCAAATGTAAAACCCATTTGAAGGAATGCTTAATAAATGATGGAAATTTCTAATAAAAATAAATCAAAAAAATCTAAAGGATTTTTATCTAAATAAAAACAAACAAAAAAATGTGTTTCATTTGTATAAAGCCATTCTCATTATTTTGCTAAAAACAAATATTTCCTTTTAATTTTTATTTGTTGTCTTCTTTATTTATTAAATGTTTCTTTTAGAAAATGCCTACATTCGTCAGGTTGTTGTACAGGCTCAAGTTCAAGTCCAAGATGAAATGGTAGCTATGGAGACAGGAACTTCAACATCATGCTTTCAACGACTTTCAACATCCACGTTGCGCAACAGTAACCACGGACCTGTGTTTGTGGTTAGTAAATATGGCACAAAACAATTGTTGTTAAAGCAACACACCTTTAATCGTCATGTTACCCGTGAAGATGTTACCTATTGGCGTTGCAGTCAATTTGCCGTTTTACGTTGTCGGGCTCGCATTAAAACCAAAGGGAATATTCTAACGGTTTTAAATAGTGAACATAATCATGAGGTTATTACTCAGGCAAGAAAATATGGTTCTTTAAAATCTCTTAAAGCTGAACAAAATGCTAAGAAAAATTCCAAAGAAAAGAATCATTGCAAAGATGCATTTAAACGTTCAGAACAATTACAGGTTTAGTAAGAGTAACCTAATTAAGCTAAATTTAGTTTTAATTAATTAATAAAAAATTGAAAAAAAATATTATTAAATAAGTTAATTTATTTTAATTAAAAATAAATAAGAAAATATTCGTTTAATTAGCATTTAACAAAATAATATATTTTATTTGTAATTCCTTCAAATTTAAATTTAAGTTTTTATGTTTAAAATTAATCAAAAAAAAGAGTAAAAAATAAAGAAACTAAAGTAAGATTATATTTTAACATATAAATTTAATCGTTATCTTACTTATTTTTTTATATATTAAATTTTATTTAATTGTAATTATTTCTACTTTAAATTTTAAAATTCATAATTTGTTTTACTAATCATTTTTTTTCGCACAAATTTCTTTAATTTTTCTAATAGTTGGCAACTTTTTCATCACTTATATAACCGGCTTTCGTGGCAGTCGTAAGCTTAAGGTTGGTGACTATACATTTACACGCAATAAGGCATCGGGCAATAAAACCTATTGGTCTTGTGCCCGTGCTGGTATTCACAAATGCAAGGCTCGTGCTGTTACTATAGATGAAGATTTTCGTCAGGATGTGGTGTTAAAATGTGGCAAACATAATCATCCACCATTTTAATGAGGCTCACAGCAAAACGGCAATCATCATAACGTTTCTTAAGTTATAATTATTTCAACAATCAAATACAAACACAGCATACAAAATGGCCATCAAACATTTTGCAGTATGTTTTGTGTCATCATATTCTTTTTTCTTAAAGTTTCGTGTTTATTTTTAAAATGTTAGAAGAAAAAAGTTTTTTGAAAACTGTTGGTTCTTTAACTTCAAAGTTTTATAATAAACCATAAAATGTTAATAATTCATTGTAAAATGTTAAGAAAACAAATCTTCAATCATTTTTAAGGGTCTGGTTTTTGGGAGCTTAAATTAATTATTTGTTTTACAACGTTATTTTTTTTGTTCTTGTTGTTATTGCTTTTTTTTAATATATAAATTTTTTTTATTTTGCAGGCGATTTAAAGGAGGAAAATTGTAATTTCTCTTACATATTGGGTCAACGAGGTTGCACACTTTTGGAGTACAAAGGCTATAGATTTGTTAAAAATCGTAAAAGTGGCGTGAAAACCTACTGGATTTGCGCCAAAAAGGTAATTAATAATGAATTATTATTATTAAATAAAATAATTATTAAGTTCTTATCTTAAATGACTGCTAGATGTTGGAATTTAATTTTTGTGTTATTGTGTGCGTTTGTTTACGTTACAGAATTGCAAGCAAATTATTAGATTATGTATTCCATACGGTTTAGTTTTAAATCTGGCAAGAATTTCTAGGATTATTGAAAATTCTCAATCAGTCTTATAAAGCAATTTAATTTAGTGAAACGTTTAAATATTTAAAAAAAAATTTTCCTAATCCGGGATTGAACCGTGGAAATTTTTTTTAGCTTTCAATTTTTATTTTTTCTCCAGTAACAAAACAAAGATTTTTATATTTTTTAATATTTATTTTGAGTTATGAAATAAGATTTAACAATTTAACTTAAAGTTATATATTCAAACATCTTTATTGAAGCTTGTACTTTCCAATTCTAAACTGGATTTTTATGGTCCTTCTTGTGTATTTTAGGGCAGCTTAAAATGTAATGCCCGCATTGTGACTGATGTTGTAAATGGCAATACACAGATTGTTTTGGAATCATACCATCATAACCATTCACAGTTGGTGACGCGTAAAAAACGTAAATCTACAGCAATTGCTTTAACTGAGGCTCTTCTAAGTGAAAACACAAAAGCTGTACAAGAAATAAGTAATAAGATAAAAAATTCATCCTGATATCAAAAGCAACAGAGAAAACTACTGATGGATACTTAAAACAATATAATTTTGGGAAGCTGTAGACACGCTTATGGATCTTTCGAAATACTAAAAGCTCAAATAAGCAACACTTGATACAAAATAAAATTTGAACATAAAGAAAATAAAAAATTTAAATGTTTTTTTTTTCAATTATGATAAATTATATTTTAAGCATTTAACGTTTCTAATTATTTTTGTTCATTATTTTATAATTTTACAGATATTCCAGTTTTTGTTACTGGTAAAGGAGGAAGCAAGATTTTGTTGCTTAAAAATGAACATTATGTAAGGAATAGTAAATCGGATACGCGCACATATTGGCTTTGTTCAAGAAAGGTGAGTTTAAAAAAACATTATCCCAATTCACAATCTTGTACAAATGGTCTTGCATCATAGCATTTGCAAAATTGTGTAGCATATTTTACTCATTACTTAATGTTTTGTTGGTTTAGACAAAAAATATGCTACACAATTTTGCAAATGCTATGATGCAAGACCATTTGCACAAGATTGTGAATTGGACTATTGTTTTATTTTATTATAAAATTTATATATCCAACCCAATATACTTAATTTTGTTAACATTTGAATAGTTTTCTTGTCGCAATGCTGATTTTGTTTCTGCGTATGTAGACTTGTCTATAAATATAAAAAATATAAAATCTAAATATCTAATAGACTAATTGTCAATTGGTTAATAATGCTAATGTCTATTAGCATTACTATTATTTTCCGAAATCGCCATGCTTTTAACGAAAATGATTCATTGAAAATTAAATAAAAAACAAAAGCATTGTCATCAACTAATGAATAAATGGTTTTAAAGCATTATAAATAATAACCATCATTTCTTGTCTTTGTACACTTAATAACCGCCCTAAATGTCATTCTTATAAAGGGTCCGCCACCTAACGTTTTTTTTTCAACTAGTGCTTATTTCGTGAATGGTAACACTTAGCTCATGTCTGATTTAACAGATAATTAGTTTTATTCTTCCGCTGAACGAATATGATTGTGTATACTTTTGAACAACGGTGGGAAATATTGCGACATTACCTTGACAATCATGATAATGTTGCAGAATGTGTGCGGATTTTGGAAGAAGAGAAGCACCGTCAGCTCCGTATGTTTGTTATCTTGTGGAAAAAAGTGAAAGCAACTGGCATCCTCATCAATAAACCAAAGCGTGAAAAGCCAAAAACAGTGAGTACACCCACCCGAAAATATTGCTGCTGTGGCAGAAAGTGTACGTGAAGCGCCATCAACATCAATTCACCGTCGTTCTCAACAATTGAACATTTCAGAGACATCATTGAGACGAATTTTGCATAAACACCTTGGTATGAAGTCATACAAAGTCCAATTGGTTCAGGAGTTGAAGCCAACTGACCATAAAAATTCGTTTTCGCTTCGCTAAGTGGGCTTGAGATCGACTTACAGAAGATGCCGATTTTTCCACAAAAAAAAAATCATCTGTTCCGATGAAGTTCATTTTGATCTTGGCAGGTATGTAAACAAGCAAAATTGTCGCATTTGAGGCACAGAAAGCCCGCACGCATACATTGAAAAACCGGTGCACCCAAAACGAGTCACTGTTTGGTGCGGATTTTGGTCCAGAGACATAATTGGGCCATTTTTCTTTGAAAATGAGCAAGGAGTGGCTTTTACAGTCAATGGCGATCGTTATCGAGCCATGTTGAACGAATTTTTGTTCACAAAAATTGAAGAGGAGGATATTGGCAACATTTGGTTTCAACAGAACGGCGCTACGTGCCACACAGCCGAAGCTACACTCGACGTTTTGCGCCCTGTTTTTGAAGATCGCATTATCAGCCGCAGAGCTGATGTCGTTTCGTCACCTCGAAGCTGCCTTTTGCAACCGTTGGACTATTATTTTTGGGGTGCCGTTAAAAAAAAAAAAATTGAACAGATCGTGTAGGCTACTGCATGGCCAGCCGAGGCAGCCATTTGAATGAAATTATTTTCCTTTATTAACTGGAAGGAAATTTGAGAAAATATTCAGTAGTTTTTTTATAGCATTTTCAAAAAAAAAAAAAAAAAAAAAATAATAATAATAATAATAATAAAACGTTATTTGGCGGACCCTTTAACATAAATTCAGTGAATAAGTGTCTCAACATTCTCAGAAAAAATGAGACAATAAAAGAAAATTTTTGTTTGTTTTTTATATTGTTTAAAATAGAATTCTAACAAGTTTTAAATCACTTTAAAAAACAAATTTTGCTAATAATAATAAATAGATGCGATGGCGAATTCATGTTTTCATGTTTTCAGTCACTAAGTTTTTGCTATGTAACTTGCAACCATTTATACTGTTTTTGAATAAAAATTGATTGATAAAAAATAAAGGAAACAAATCTTGACATGATGAATAGTTTTTTTTAAGTTTTTGAAATTATAAAATTTGTATTTCGTATAAGCATATATTTTTTTTAATTATTAAATTTGCCAATGAAATTTTTTTCGTAATGGAAAATTGCCAAGTATGCATTTGATGAATTTGGTGCATTTTTTTTGCAAGATTAACATTTCACACTGATACTTTTTAATTTTTTCATTTTTATTAAATATTTACAATTTTAGAACTCAACATTTTGTAAAGCACGTATTGTTACTGGTTTCGATGAAGCCGGCAGAGAACGAATATTCCAATACAACTGTCCACACGATCATACACCCAAAGCTCGTAAATGTCAAAACATAAAAAAGGATAATAAGAAGAAGATCAAATTGAAGACTGCTTTGTTAAATAAACAAAAAAGAAAAAAGATAAAATTTAAAATAAAAGTTTCAAAAGCAACCAGCAATAAATAACTAATACGGATAAATATGAAATATAATAAAACAACAATCAATTCAATCATAAGAATATTTGTGATAAGCATTTATTTACAAAACATTTTAAATAAATTTTGTTAATTTTTATGTATTAAATATTTTTTCTTTTAATCTAAATAAATAAGTTTTAAATAAACATAAAGATTTGTAAAGATTTCACTAATGATGTTAATTAATCTTTACAGAACTTGCAGTTTTAGCTACCGGTCGAAGAGGTTGCACGGTGTTACTTTACAACGATGAAAAATTTGTTAAAAATCGTAAATCAACCACACGCACATATTGGATTTGTTCAAAGAAGGTAAGTTTGTAAATAAAATATATACAAATCAGATTTATTATTCCGCTTAATTTGTTAGCGTGTAGAATTGAATAGATAGAATGACAAAATGCTGAATGAAACGTCAGATAAACTTTGAAGCAACATGTTAAGTCACCGTTGCAACTAACTAGGGATGCAACCGATACCGATACCGATATATCGGCGATACTTCTGGTTTTCCAATATATCGAAGAAAAATATATGAAGTTTCGGCGTATCGACAGTGAAATATTGCCGACACTTCATATATTTTTCTTTAGAGTTTTTTGAACAAAATATTAAATTTTCAAATCTTTTTTTTTTTTTTTTCATGACAACTATGAGAAAAAACATATTAAAAGTAGAACATAAAATTCGATGAATTCTGCCGCATCTGAGAGACTATTTTCTACTGCAGGTCTGCTTCAAACGGATTTGAGAAATCGTCTATCCCCGCTAAATTTGAAAACATTTTGTTTTTTTTAAACAAAAATCTTTTTAATATCAATTTTAAATATTAATCTTTTGTAATGTTGTCTTTATAATTTAAATTTAATTTTAACATGATCTCAAATTCAATTCGTTGTATTTTAAATTTTATTAAAATGAATTTTAAATCTTGAGCCAATCTAAACTGAATGCCATCGTTTATTTTGTAAAATCATAAATATTGCAGACGCTTTGTAGTTTAAAAATTTGAATTTTAGAAAATGAAACGTATTGAAAATTTTGATGATTTGAATGGCTCAGTAACAAACACTGTTATTTTGTATAATGCTTGAGTTTTGTTAATTTTTACTTGAGCTCAATTTCAATATGCGTATCGGTATCGGCGATATTTATTTTTGAGTATCGGTATCGGTTCAGCGAAATGGCGTATCGTTACATCCCTACTTTATACAGTTGCCTGATTTTTTCAATATATTTTAATACTTCCGGGCAATGGTTGCGGCTACACGCAAAGCACAGTGGGGTAATGAAAAAAAAAAAAAATAATCTTATTTTTTTCAAAATGTCGATTATCCCCGCCGTTATACGCAAATTATATAATTTGAAAACTTAACTAGTTTCTTTTATCTTTATTATAATTAAAGCGATTAAACAAGTTTTTTATCTACAATGCAAAATATAGCTTAATTCCAAGTCCTTTAAAAGCCATTTAAGTATTTCATTTTTATAGGAATATGTGTTTTGTTTTTCAATTTTTGGCTTAATTGTGATAAATTGAAAGAGACCAGTACCAGAAAGTGTATTTTATTCTGCTGGTATCTAAATTTTTCTGTTCTTTTTTAATTTATCACAGTTAATAACGAACTTAGTCATAAATTGAAGAAACAATAATTCATGGCGAAATAATTTACCAGGTGGTTTTAATAGACCAGGTGTTTTTATTTTGTTTATGTTCGAAGCTGTTGTCAAAATTTTAAAATAAATTCAAAAATAAAAAAATTTCCAAATAATTTGAAAATGTAAAAAATGAACGTTTTATAAAATTAAATTTTGAAACCAAAAAATGAAATGTGAGGTATTGCTGTATATACAAGATAAAGAAACTAACTGGGTATAACTTCATTTAAAATACCAAATAATGATAGAGGGATAAATTAAATTCGACTTCCTTTTGCCTACTCAGCTATTTTTGACATCAACGTGGTGCTCTACAACGGCGAAAATGAACGAATTCGCCATTGAGACCACCTAGTAATTACTTCCATGCAATAATTGATCTACAAAAAAAAAAAAAAAAATTATAAAATAAAAAACAATATGTAAATTTATTTATTTTTATTTTCAAGATTTTTTAATATAATTTTTGGTTTTAAAATTGCGAAAAAATTTTAGTCTTAGTTTCCTTAAGAAATGTTGATAGAACGCAGAGAATAATTTTTTTTTTTCCTCAAAAACCTTTTTGCTACATTTGCTTATTGGTTTGTTCGATGGTGCTAGGTTCTCGTCAAAAATCAAACTGGAGGTGATTCGTTCAAAAATGCCTGAAACTTAATTACTTAAAGTTTTTTAAAAAGGAGTGGGCGTATCAATTACCAGGTGGTAGCGATGGCGAATTCATTAATTTTTTCCGAAACCCTAAATGTCAAGCACCATATAAAAAAAATTATAGATAACGAAGTTTAATTACGGCATTCGATATTGATCGAAATTGACATTCAAATTTTATTAAAATTTCGATCGATAATTTACACCAGTTTCCACACGTTTGATAATGATATTTAGCTTTGTCTTTGTTAATCTGTTTCATAAATGAAATTTGTATTAGAAACAGTTTATTCTTCACTAATAAAAATCTTTTTAAAACTTGATAAAATAATATTTCTTAAATTAATTTCACATTTATAATTTTTGCTATTTAAGAGTTGTAATTTTCTTCATATTTACAATTTTAGAATACAACAGTTTGTCGTGCACGTATTGTAACTGGTTTCGATGCACTTGGAATGGAACGAATACTCCAATACAATTGCGAACACAATCATAAACTCAAAACTTCTTATTATAAACGTCGAAACATAAAAAAGGAAAAAGTACAGTTTTTCATATCAAACGTTGTTTCATTAAATAAAAATAAAAGAAGAAAGGAAAAATCAAAGAAAATTTCAGTGGCATAACATTTCCTGACACGAATTCTGCAAAAAATAGGGTTTCCTTCCCAAGTAATAAGTAAAACAATAAATTAATTATTATAAGAAATAGTATTAAGTAAAATAAGACAAGCAATTTAATTTTTAAAATATTTTTGATAAAATCATTTATTTACACACATTTTTAAATAAATTTTGTTTATGTATAAAATATTTTTCTCATTTCTAATTCAAATGTAGACAGTGTTACCAACAACAACAAAAAAACAACATTTTGTTAATTAAAGTCTTACTAATGATGTTAATTAATCTTTACAGAACTTGCAGTTTTAGCTACCGGTCAAAGAGGTTGTACAGTGTTACTTTACAACAATGAAAAATTTGTTAAAAATCGTAAATCAACTACACGCACATATTGGATTTGTTCAAAGAAGGTAAGTTTGCAAATAAAATAAAATAATTCTTAAAAATAAAAGATCTGTTCCCTTCGTCTTGTAAGCGTCATAGAATAGTGAAAATGATTGCAATGAACATATACGAAGTAATCGTTATAGTAACGTGTTAAGTTACTTTACTTTACTTGCTACCGTTGTAATGGAATAAATTTTTAGTTTCTTACTTAATTGTTCGATTGATATCAATAGGTGCGTTCTCGTACTCAATTTTGGGATCCCGCGGGATCCCAATGTTACCGAAAACTGTTCCCGTACTACAAGTTTGGGTAGAAGAGGGAGCACGAAACAGCCCACACTTTTTCTTTGGGTAAGTTTGTGTAAACTAAAAAACAATCAGCTGATTGAAAAGTAAACAGTAGCAAATACAAAAATTCTATGTTTCATACACACAAATGTTTCGCAAAACTGTTATTTGTAAGTTTTAATCCTATAAATATTAAAATAAATTCAAGAACATACAAAATATTTGTGTTCTTATGTTTAATATAAACAACTGCATGTATTTGCTTGGGATAGAAATTTGGTTTTTTGTGTTCCCGTACTTTCGGGCATTTTTCTCTTTATTTGAGAATAATTTATGTTTTCTCTCATTTTACCGAACTTTACCCAAAAAGTACGGGAACGGAGCTAATATAATTTCAAGCAACTCTTTTTAAAGAGCTTAAGTCAATCAAAATTATTGAATGCATTTTCTTTGGCTTCAAGTAGGGCATGACAGATAGATGCGTATAAATAGATAATTTTCCAATTTCTATAAAATTACCAGATAGTCTTTGATCTCATTTATCTCTTATAAAAAAATTCTGTAATATTTTTAAACTTTTAAATCTTTATAGCAACCTTAATTTTACCTCAGCTAAAATGCATAAATATCTAAAAAAAATTTATGATGGGGTGTTTTGCTGATCATTCGCTTTGTTTAATATAGTAAAACTTCGACAGTCCGGACATGTACCACTCATGGGTCACTCAAATAATTCGGATGCTTCCACATATTGGACAATTTAAAATTTTTACCTCTTCAATCCAGACAAATTTTTTTCATGCAAGAATAAATATTGAATTTTGGGGTTTTCCCGTTTTTTACTTGCTTATTTTGTTATTCATATTTTGATTCACATTTTATATATAACCGAAATACATTTTGCAAGGATTGCATTTCTTTAAATTTTTCATTAAATTATTAAAGGGATTTCTGTTGATCCATTTTGATGACTGTTTCTTTAACTATTACGGTCCGTGCCACCAGAGAGAATTTTGTGTAAACACTTGAGGCTTAAGGCCTTGTATTCCAAAATCAGCTGAATTTTCACAGAAGTCTTACGATTTTTGTGGAAAATACCACCAGTGAATCATCTAAACAAAATGTTTAATGAAACTGCACAAATTGAGAGAGAGAAAATTTGACAGACGTATGGCTCTCTTTGTTTTTTGGAAATTATAAAAAAAGACTATAACGAATCATTAGATCAGAAATGCAATGTAAACGCAAAAAGGTCTAACGTAAGATTTTTACTCTCACTTTTAAAATAGAATTTTATATTATTTTCTCTTGGACTTTGCGGGAGTAAAGGCGTACCGTCTAAACCGCCCTTTAACGGAAGACGACTTTTAGATTATTTCAATATTTTCATTTACTATAGTCCGGAAACCTCGTTAATCCGACCGACCCTAAAACTATATGTGAAAGATTGTCGAAGTTAAACTGTACTTGCTGAGTGCAAACGCCATTTTCTTTTTTGCCTTTTAAAGCTAAAGCGTTTCAAGTGCTTAATTTAATTTAAGTGTTTAATTTAATTTAATTTAATTTTAATTCTAAGTTGATTGACATTTTTCGATAATCAAAATGGGCTTGTTGTTATAACAGAACCGCCACACAACTGATGCCACGATTGCAATAAAAACATAGCTTCAAAATTGCAAGCAATTCGAACAAAAAAAAAAAAAATATATATAGTTTTTAATCTTTAAATAAAATAAATAAATTCCATGTTGTGAATGCAGTAATTTATATTTTTTCAGGCGTTGTAAATTATATATTTTTTTACTTTAATAAAAAAATTTTTTCATTATTTGTTGTCTACTTTTCTTCTGCTTTTAGGATATAACTTTATGTCGAGCACGCATTGTCACAGGTCGTGATGAAAATGGGTTTGAACGTATACTGCAGAATACCTTTGGACACAATCATACAAGAAAATATCCCGATCGTAAATCTTACAAGGATAAAAATCATTTAATCATATCAAAAGTTTTATCATTAAATAGAAATAACAATAGCCAAGAGAACTTAAAAGTTCAAAAAACTGAAGAGTTTTAAAGTTGTATTATAATTAAGTTTTAAAGTAAATAATTATAGTTTTAAAATAAAGTACGTCTACTGTTAAAAAAATAAGTAAAATTTTATTAGAATTTTAAACTTGATATTTAGTTTTTATTTTGAAAAAGTTCATAAATAAAAACCTCCATTTTTCTTGCGTTTATTTTGTTTGCAGACTCTGCACGTACCTTTCAATATAGTGTGGCAAATGTTAAATTGGAAATAACTGAGGATAATGAATCATTTCTACGCAATTCCTTTTTAAAGTGCAGCAGCAATGGTGAAGTTGTTGGTGGTGGTGGTGGCAGTAGGGGTAATGAAGGCCGCGGTATTGGTACTGTGATTAAGACAGGCATATCAAAGCGCAAGCCAACATTCTTAAAATCTCGTACCTTAGATGATTGGGGTAACATTAAGTACACTGATACGGCCCGAGGAAATAAACTGTTGTATTTTGAAGGCCATCGTTTTATTAAGAATAATATTTACAACTCAAATATTTATTGGAAATGTTCAAAATGGCATAACAATTGTAAAGCCAGAGCTATAACATCCTTAGAAGTTCCCTCAAAATGTATTATTAGAGGATGTCATAATCATCCTTTAACAAATGAAGACTAAATATATACAATTAGCCAACAATAACAACAAAAACAACAGTAATAATGGCAACAACTAAACATTTAAAAACACAACAAACTTAAATTCTGAATAAATATCAAACAAATATTAAAAAATGTAAATTATATGAAAGCAATTAAAGAACTTAATTTAATTTATTTTTCCTTTTTCTATTTCGTAAAAAAAGAGATTTAAATTTTTTATATTGTTAACATTCGTTGTTTTTTAATTAATAATTATTTGTTGTACTTTTTATATATCATTCTAGCGTTTCGCATTGATTTTATTGACTCGAAGAAAAATGGTGGCAAATTGTTGGTGATTAACGGTTTTCGTTTCTTTCGCAATAAAAAACATGGTTCTCGCCAGTACTGGAAATGTAGTAATTATTATAAGGAAAAGTGTCCAGCCATAGCTATTTATGATGAAAATACATTAAATTTGCGTCTATGCCATCAACATCGTCATGTATCTAGTAATGATATTGAAGTTAAACCCTTTTTAACCAAAGAACATAATATGATGGGTGAAGCAGCTTTAGCGGCATTTAAAAACTGATTAAAATCTAAATTTTTTTATATGTGAAAATAAAAGTCTAAGGGTTTACGATTTTTAATCTCCCCAGGAAAACAAACACAATACACACACACACGCAAGTTTAAAACTTGAATAATGCCAAGTTCTATTCAAGTAAGCTTTACAATTAAAAAAAAAATCGAAATACTTTTTATTAGTTGTAATTAGTGTAAATTTATTATTGTTATTTAAATTTAAAAAAAATAATAATTTTTATTGAAAAAGAACAAAATATTTCAACACATTTAGGTTATCAAATTATAAACATTCAATTAATTAGGAAAAAATAATTTTATTACCCATTTTTTTAAATCAAAAATTTTAGCAAAATTGAAAGAAATAAAAAAAATATAAAAAATCCTTGGCAAATGTTATGAGGTGCAACACTACATTTCCCTGCAAATAAAATAAAATTATTTTTTATAATCTAATCGGAACAAAACCTATGAGTCCAGATTAAATTCTGTAAAAAAATTAATGTCACAAGAGAATTTTTTAAGAGCTTCGTAACCTATCAGCTCTTTCTTAGGATAATATGGCAATAGTAATGCAGATTTTTGGTGTCACGAAATAGAGTCACCAATCGGTTCTAGTATTTATTGTGTAAAGATCGAAAATGTAGAAATCATATTAAACGGTACAAAAAAAAAAAAAAAAAAAAAAACCGAAAAACTTTGCTCCTTTGAGCTTTAACATAATATTTTAAAATTTTATTTTGTGACAAATTTTTGTTTGCAATTTGGTCTTAAATTAAGATAAAACTAAAAAGAATATAAATAGTTAATTTAAGTTAATAAAGTCTGACATCTTTTTTGTTAAATGATTTAAATTTAAAACATTTTTTTGTAGAATTTTGTAATTTTTGAAGCACTTTATAAAATGTATCTGTTGTTTGTGTGTGCAGGTATTGCAACAAGTTTCTCGTCTTCCACCTCCCTAAAACCCTTTGAAGGAGTAATAAATATAAAAAAATATATATTCGCGCCGTAAACGCTGTACGGAAACCAGCAAATCAAATGTAATGCTGCTTATATAGCCGTTAAGGGTTTAGTTAGTTGGCTCCTTAAAGGTAAAAGTCAAGCAATATTTCTATAAAAAGATAAACATTTAAAAATATTGGTTTTAAATTTCGAAACGTAATTTATGAAAATTTAATTTTGAATATTTTTATTTAAGAGAAAATATTCTTTTTTTGTCTGTTTCTCAATGACAAAAACGCCTTACAACTTTAATACTTTTATGACTTAATAAGTTGTGTTTTAATATTTTTTTTAATTTCAAATATTACTTTTCGTTATTGAATTTGTGTCTTAAGGACTTTTGACATTATCTCTGAATTGTTTCTTTAAGGTTTATAATTAAAATTAATTTTGTAAATATAGTAAAAGCAAAGTATTTTAAAATATAATTTTTTTATCAAAATCTGTAAAAAAATTAGGCTAAAAAATTAAATATAAATTTTAAGAAGTTTTAATTACCAAAAGTAACAAGCAAAAAATGTAACATCCTGCAGTCTTATTCTATAATTCTTGTAGCTAAATCTAAATCTCGATCGCTAAAATGCTATAAAAAATTACGACAAAAAGTGTTACAAAATAGCATTTAAAGCCAAAAATCGCTAAAAAGAATTTTTTAACGCTTTAGCAATGGAGACTTATATTTATTGATTTATCTAAATAATTTTTTTTAGAAACTTTTATAAAACTAATTTTAAAATTTTTTAAAATCAAAATTTGTTTTTCTTTTGATAAAACATTTTGTTAAATTGAAAAGTATTTATTATTTTTTACTAATATTTTTTACATTTTCTTTTCTTTCAAGAATCCTCTCAACATGGTCAGTACAAAGGCAAACATCCTAAAATACAATTTTCTGTATCAAAACGAGGCGGTCAACTGTTATGGCTGGATGGTTTAAAATACTTTCGCAATAATGAAAATCGTACAAATTTCTTTTGGCGCTGTCACTGGTACTATCGTCGCATACGTTGTCCCGTATTAATATGTATGAATAAATTTGACATTAATGATTTTCGGCAAATACACAAACACTGTCATGTTAAGTCGACAGCAAAAAATCAAGCTAAAATTAAATAGTATGACAAATATTTTGGGAAATGTCAACAAAAAACAAATGAGGAAGATGTTGGTGTAGTAGACGTGACGACAGGCCAAAAAGAATCTAAAGAATTGCTATCTGAAGACAGACAGCAACAAGAATAATAAAAATGATAATAAAAGAAATAAAATTACGAAAAACCTTTTCATTGTTTTAATTTTTTTTTAATTTTTTAATAGACAAATAAAAAAAAAAATAGAGAATAAAAAAAGCGAATAAACAAAAAAATAATGTTATTTATTTCTTCTTATTTTTAAGTAACAAATTATTTTTATTTTTTACTAATTTATTTTTTGTTTTTTTCTTTCTCTTTTCACATTTTAGTGGTCTTAGCCAATGAAGTGGTGCCCAATCCGGAAGACTTTTTAATATATTTCAGCCAGTCGTTGAGAGGTCGTCCCGCCATTATGGCCAACGGTGTTCGATTTTTGATAATGAGCGAAAATAAAAAGAAAATATTATGGCGTTGCTCTTCAATGGCTACAAAGAAAATTAAATGTCCAGCCCGTATCACGATGTTAAAAGAATCACCGCCCAAATTTATTATCAATAAAGCCGAACATGTTCATGCTCAATTGAAACGCAACAAATATGGTTCAAGCAAACATCAGGCGTTTAATGCATCGAAATTTAAAAGCGAAGTTGTGGAATTTGATTCGAGCATTAGTTATCATGTAATTAATGCCCCTGAAACCACGGAATGATTTTTTTAGGGTTTAAGGGGAGCAGCGTTAAATACATTTTAAACTGCAAGTAACAAACAGTAAGATGAAAATTCAACAAACAATTTTTAAACATTTAAAATCATTTTATTTAATAACATTCTTATTTTTTTATAGGTGCTTTTCATTGTCATAAATTTGGCGGCAGTGTGCTCAACCCTTAAACGTTTCATTTAAACTTGCTTTTTTTTACTTTATTTACCAAACAACTTATAACAACTTTAGCTTCAAATATGTTTTTGTTTTTATTTTTTTTATTAATAAGTAACATTTAAGTTATCGCAGCTTGCTCAAAATGAAGTTTTCTCCCACTTTTATTTCTTTAATTTTATTGAATTATAATATGCTCTTTTGACACTTGACAAGTCACCTTTGCGGTACTGGATATGAATAAAATATTTTATTAAATTTAGAAGTTAGAAAAAGGTGGTAACACTCAGGTTTTAAAATCTGTTCCTATTGCCCATGGCGAAATCATACACCAGGTGGTGGCAGTGGCGAATTCATTAATTTTCGCCGTTGCAGAAAATGTCAAACTTCATATAAAAAAAATTTCGCTGATTTTTTATGTATGGAGTTTGACATTTTCTGCAACGACGAAAATGAATGAACTCGCCACTACAACCACCTGGTACATGATTTCGCAATGCTATTGCCCAAGCAATATTAAATGCAAGGCGATTTTTTTTTTGTTTTGACTGAGTGTTTCAAAAAGAGCTGACTAAAATAAAAAGAATCTTTTATTAACTCCTACCAATTCTTTAAAAAAATATATATATTAATTTTTAACATTTGCAGATGAAAATAAACTAAATTGTCATTTTTTTTATATCTGTCATGAACTCGCCATGCTTTGAAATTAAAGTTTAACATCTTTTAAAAAGACTTTTAACAAATAATATCTATAAATTAATTTTGAAATTTATACCAGTTAGATTATCGTACCTAATTAACATTATAAAATATTCTATATGTGAGACGAGTTAATACAGGTGAGTGCATGGCCACAAAAAAGAACGGTACACATTTTGTTTTTGCAGGAATTATGTATGTCTGTTGTCAACACTACCAACTCTCATATCTTATTAAATTTTTCTTCATCCAATAATTTTCAAAATTGTTTAAGAATTGTTCAATAATTATTTCAAATTTTTATATTATTTACAGCGGCACTTTTAATAAAAATTCTCTCAATAATTAATATGACACATATCAATTTTTTTTTAATGTTCGCAACAAATAATTTATTTTTAAATCCTTTTGTTAACAAATTCGATTCTTTTTGACACTGAAATATTATACAGTTGATGAGCATACTTGCCAGTGCACTTACCTACATAAATTCACCTTGGCTCACTTAATACCACGTTTATCCTTTTTTTTTTGTTTCCACAATTATTATGAAAATTCCACAATTTTTAATTTTTTTAGAATTAATATGTAAAATAAAATCGATATCGAATGAAGTAATTTGCCCCTTTTGCTCATGGTAATTGAAAATACAGCTGCGCGTGAAAAACTTAACATTGGTGAAGTTTTGTCGAAAATTTTTAAGCAAAACTTATTTGAGTTAACGGTATTCCTGTTAAAAAAAACTAAATTTATACTCTTGACTTGACAAAACTTTCTGTTTTTTTTACCAAAAAATTGCAACAAATTTTTAAAATACAGTTACACCTTAATTAGTTGAACAAAAAAAAAAAAAAAAAAAAGTAAATAAATAAACAAATAAATAAATAATACGTCATTTACACTATGCAATTTTTTATAAAAATAGCATAGAGCTTTTGTTTGTTAGTTAAGCAAGAGGGGTAAGCAATATGGTATTGCTTGCATTTTGAGGGGATGTTACTGTTGCTTATGTTTATTTTTAAAAAACGCATATCACTGCAACTTAAGAAGAGAATTAAAAAATCCCTCGAAAAATTGCATGGTGTAAAAAAAAAAAAAAAAAAAAAAACAAAAAACAAAAAATAAATAAATAAATAAATAAATAAATAAAAAAAATTATAAAAAAATATAAAATAAAAAAATTTTAAAATAAAATAAAAAAAATTTTAAATAAAATAAAAAAATTTTTAAAATAAAATAAAAAAATTTTTAAATAAAATAAAAAAATAAACTAATAAAAAAAGTAATCAAATAAAAAAATATGTACATCAATGAATAAAAAAATAAATAATAATAATTAAATTCGTGTCAAATGTTACTTACAAAAAATGTTGGTCAGTTTTTTTTTATCAAAACAAAAGAGTCTAACAAATTAAAAAAAGAAAACCTAAACAAAAAAGATTAAAGTTAAAACAATTACTTTAACTTAATAATAAAGTTATTTAAATTTTTTCATGTTTCATGCACCAATATCAGATAGACTTTTTTAACGCATGATAGACAATTTTGAAAGTAATTTTCACCAAAATATTTAATAGAACTCAGAGCATTAATTATGTTCATTAGCATCTTTCAGTGTTACTAATAATTTAACTCTTTTGTATTTAAATTAATTGCCAAAATCCATTTACGTTTTTTCCAGTTTTGAGTTTTCAGAGAAACTAATAATTTCTGAGTGTAATTATTTTCCTTTAATTTAAAATTAAATTAACTTTATAAAAATTTTCAGCAATTAATTTAAATTTTTATAACCGAGTCGTTTTTTTATATTTAACGATTTTAGAAATTTCAAATCTTATTTTCGTAAGTTTTTTTCTTTGTGTATTTCTTTTAATCAGAATCGAAAATAATTTATTCTCTATATAAATTACACGAAAAATTGCTTTTCGAAAAAAAAAAATTTTGAATCGAAAAATGCTTTTGGCGAAATTAATGTTTAAAATTCTTAATTCATTGTTTATCCTGTTTCCTAGTCAGTTTTTTTTTCATTCGGTTCGTTACAAATTTTGCAAAGGATTTTTTAGCTTAATTTTTGGTAATAATTTTACTTATTCGAAAATAAGTTAATAATTTTAAATTGTTTAAAATAAATTGCAAAAAGTTAACAAAAAACATCTAACTGAACTGAATGAACTAAAATTTTCTTGACATTTGCTGAAAATTTTTAAGAAAAAAAAAAAACAAAAGTAAACGTAAACGTAAAACAAATTTGTCAAGGGAACTGAATTGGTTTAAGTCTTATAGAAGTTAAAATTTCAATCTTTTTTAATTGTTCTTTTTATGACTTAACTATTGGTAACTTCTAAGAATTTTAAAATTAATTTTTTATTTCCTTTTTAATTTTTGTAAAAAACAATTTAAAAATTAATTGCCTTTGTAAACAAAAACAGAAATTTAAATGTTAAAAAAGGATTCTGTATTTTGTTATTTAAAAACTAGAAGCAGTAGACGAAGAATTAAAATTTAAAACAGCATGTGTTTAAATGTATAACTTTCATTATAAAATATATTTTTTTCATTCAGCGTAATTAATTGAAACTGAAATTGATTGAAAACAATAAAATTTGATGAATTTCCGATTATTTCATTTTGTCTAATTAAAGTAATAAAAATATTAATATTAATAAAAAATATAAAAATAAAACCTAAGTGTTATAACCAAGAAGTAATAATTTTTGATAATTTTAAAATAGCACATGTTTTCTGTATTTCATAACTTTATTAAAACTTTTTCCACAAAATAAACTTCTTTACAGTTTTCAGAAACGTTTTCCTATAACTTTAATACATTTTTGTTAACTTAAAAAACAATTCTAGAAACAAATAAAAAATATTTTTAAGATTTATTATAAAATAATAACAAAAAATAATTAAATATAAAGTTTTTGTAAGACAGTTTATATTTAATTTTTTTGTATATCCAAATGTTAAAAAAAATATTAAATCTTAGAATTTAAAATTTGAATAAATAATAAAAAAAAACTTGCATTAATAAAGACATATTAAACAGCAAGGCGAATTCATTCATTGATTAAAATATAATAACGTAATCGGTGAAATTATTTTTTAATAAATTTTAAATATAAATATATTTAAATATTTCTAACCAATTCCTTTTATTTAAAAAAATTAAAAATTTGTTTGTTTGTTTCATTTTCAAGTTTTGATTTTTTCAACTCAAAAACAAACTAAATTGCAGTTATTGTAGAAGTTACACCTGCTATAAATTCGCCTTGGTTTTAATAAACATTACAATTTAATTTTACAAAGTTATATAGAAAAAATATTCCAGAAGAACTTTAAAATATATCATTTTGTAAATTAAAAAAGTAATATTTTTTAATAATAATAAATAAATATAATAATTATCAAATATATCTAATAACATTTATAACAAGATGTACATTTTAAAATGTTAAATATTTACCGCCATATTCAAGGAAAATTTTATATAAAAAAGATTTATAAACAAACTATCTGTAATGTTGTGCTAACACATCCTTAATTTTTGTTCAATTCAATTACTAAAATGTTCTAAAATAATTAATTTTATTTCAATAATATTTCTTTTTTATACAATAGTTTATGTTTATAAAAATAGATGGAAATCAATTAAAAGAAATTTGAATAATATAATTTTTGAAAATTGTGTTTGTAAATCTTTAGAAATACGATATGTATGATAATAAATAAATGTTAAATAATTCTGGATTTTTTTTATTAATTTATATAAGTATTACAGCGTTATAAAAAGCAATGCAAAATTATGTACCAGGTGAATACAGCCAAAAGTGAATGGATTTATTCGCCTTAAGTAAAAAGAGAAAACTTTTGATAATTATTTTTTATAGAATTGAACAGTTTAAAACGCCAAACTGTCAAACTGCCTATAAAAATTTAAGACATTTAAAGTTTTCTTTGAATTTTCGATGTTTTGTTAAATACGCTTTGCTTTAAGGCGAATTGAATTTACAAGTTGGCAGCACTACAAAAATAAAACATATGAAATACATACAAAGTGTAACATAATTCACAGGTTAAACAATAATAAAAAAAAAATAATAATAATTAGCTTATGGCACGCCTCCTTGTAATGAATTCGCCTTGGCCTTATTTACTAATTAGATATGTTTGCTACATTGTATGTTTGTTCTTTAACTTGAAAAATAATATTTCCAATTTGCTTTTTGTTTTAGATATCAATCCTGATATTTGTATTTCATCTTCAAATAACTTAGATGGCATTCATTATATAACCTCACAAAAGGGACGCATTCAATTAGTTCACAAGGGCTTGTATTATGTGCGTGAGAAGAAGGTACGCAACAAAGTATATTGGCGCTGTACCCAATACACAACATGGTTTCGCTGTCATGGACGTTTACATACCGAAGAAGGTCGTATTGTGCACAGTAGCTCACATAATCATGGCAAAACTGAAACGGGCGAAAAACTTAATATGAGAAAACTAAAAAAATTTGAATTATTTAAGAATCAAGAAACTGATCCAACTTTGTTACCACCTTTAGCACTAACAATGGAACGCTAAAACAAAAGTGTTTATTAATTTAATAGAAAATAAAATTTTGATTTTTTTAAATATTGTAAACAATGATTTTTAGCTTGTCTTTTATTAGAACTAGTTTTATAAATGAATTTTTTTTTTTGTATTTGCCAAAATTATAAAAAAAAATAATTCACTTCTAACCAATAATTAATTTTAATTTAAAACATTTTTATATTTTACATTTTTATATTTATTGTATTGTTTTTATTTTATATTCTTGCAAAATTGTATCGAAAAACTTTTACTAATATTTGATTTCTATTTCTTGTCTTTTTTTTGTTCTACTTGCCAGATAAAAAACTCAACATTGCCGTCTTTAGCAACACGAAGAAGAAAAATCGTAAATTGTTGATACGCGGCTTTGAATTTGTGGTGGATCGTCAACTAAAACAAAGCACAAATTGGCGTTGTTCTCGTTATAAAAGTGCCCACTGTAAGGCACGTGCAACAACTCGCGTTAATATCAATGGAGTTGAACATTTCTTTCTACGTAATCCCCACCACACGCACGGTTGCCCAGATAATAAAAAAGGACAATTATTTTGCTAAAAGTGTTAAGTAGATGGCCTTAATTTTCAATTATTTAATTTAATTTAATTTAATTTTGAGATTTTTTTATACATAATTTATTTATGTCAATGATGTGAAAAGGAGTTGTGTTTTTAGTGTTAAGTTTGTTGTTTATTAACTGTCAGACCCACTCTTTCTCTTCGTACATTTTAACATTTATAACACAAACAACAAATCGAAAGTATCTGAAGGAAGTTTACTTTAGAAATAGGGGGCCCTGTAGTTCCACTTTTTTTTTTTTTTGTTAAGAAATAAGGATAGACATGTTGAACAGTGGTTAAGTTTGATCAAACAGTTTACTTGTTGTATAAGAAAACCTTATAATGTTAACATTTATGCTATTTTGTGCAGGGAAAATTTTTTTCACTAATTTTTAATTAAATTATCTTTTAACTTTTATACAGTGGAATAGAAATAGAGTGAACTAATTCATGCAAAGACTGTTCACTTCATTAAAAAAGAGAGTTATAAAATTATTTTTCTTATAAAAAAAACTCACAAATTAATATAATGTAAGACAAGTGAGAGTAATCTTATATACCCTTCACCATCTATGTAAATCTGGTTTAGTAAAGTAACTTCAATCAAAAAACAAATAAGAAAAAAATTTTTAGTAGTGCAGATATATATAATTTGACATAAAAATGCCATCAGCTCTTAATGGGTTAAGCATTTTTTTTAAATTTTAGTAGTTCCTTACAAATCTCTTCAAAAGCTTGAAAATAAAACCCATATTGAAATTTTAAAAATTTTGAAAATTGCAGAGGCCCGTAACTCGGAAAGTATGGGCGAGCGCCAATTTTTTCACTTGATGTTTTTTTTTCTTATTTTTTAATTCTCTATCACGCCATATATTTGTTTTTTTTTAATTGAAGTTACTTCATTGTTCCAAATAATATAGAAAAATTAGAGATAGGCGTGGAGTTTTGCCCGCTGCCTCGAAGGATATTGACTGATCTTGCTGATTTCCAAAAGCACCTCTTTCGACACTATGTCTGATCGATTGGCGTATTTATTTTTCTTTTCTAGCTGATCTAGTGCCCCAACACTAACACGGACGGACAGACGGATATTGCTCAATAGACTTCGCTTTGCATAAGAAGTCAGAATATACTTATAGTATATACTTCGAGGCACCACGCCCGCCTCTAATTTTTCCATATCAATTGGAAGAAATCTAGTCTTGTAAAGTAACTTCATAACTCCGACAGAAAATGAAAAAAATAAGAAAAAAAAAAATTCAAGTGAAAAAAATTGTGCTCGCCCATAATTTCCGAGTTATAGGTCTCTGGAATTTTCAAAATTTTTAAAATATCAATATGGGTATCATTTTGAAGCTTTTGAAGAGATCTTAAAGAAAATACTAAAATTAAAAAAAAAATATCTTAACCCATTAAGAGCCGATGGCATTTTTATGTATTTTTTTATTTTAATTTTTTTTAATTTTTTATTTTTCCGTCACTTCAATATTTGTTTTTTTTTCATTCACTAAATTAGATTTAAATACATGGTGAAGGGTATATAAGATTTGATATAGCCGAATATAGCACTCTTACTTGTTTTTGTTTAAAAAAATAGTTCATCCTATAAAAGCTACCACTTACTTACTGTCCGCTGTAACTAATTTTAACACTTTGCCTGGGTATTTCCTTTTGTTTAATTTAATGTTTAGAATTAACCAAAGTAATTATAAAGTTAAAGGACGCGAAATAATTACAATTTAATTCTAAAACCGAGAAAGTGGCAAGAAACTTTGTGAATTCGAATCTCAAGTCATTATCAAAGTAAACGCTAAGTGAATATGTAAATTTTCGAAAAACTTTTTTTTAGAAAGAAACTTTAGAAACTTTATTTTAGAAATTAAAAAATGAACTTAAGCCAGAAATAAATTTATATCTACAGTTAAACTCCTAATTTACAAAAAAATAAATCTTGTAAATTTCCTTCAGATAGAATTTCTAACAGTTATGTTAGTTAGTCAAAAGAAAGATTTTGGTTTCATTAGAATTTTATGCTTTTCCCCTTTTGGTAGCTTGAGACTGAATCGAACTGTTAACAATAAAACGAAGTATTAATAGCACAAACAGAATTAATAAATTTATGATTTCATAATTCTTAAGACGCATATTCTTGTAGCTTAATTAAAATTTGCATTAAGGGACACCGTGAGTGTAAATATTTTTCATAACGTCGTTTTTTTTTACTTTAAAATTTTTAAGCAACTAGAAGTTATGGAAAATCGTTTATTTAACTGTAAAACCAAAGCCCTAATTGTTTGGCTTCCACCTATTTTTGTAACATTATTGACAAAATAAAAAATAAACATAATTTTTTTTCTCCAAAAAATTATTAATATTTTTGTTTAAAAAAATAAATTTTATTTAATTGATTTAATATTACTAAGCTGATTCCTGATGTTTTATTATTTAAAAAAATTTTTTAATTTTATAACTTGTTAACATTGACGCCAAATTAGTCAACCGCTGGCCACTCTAGTACTCGTAATATTAAAAATTCAAAAATTACTTCAAAATCTATGAAATTTTTTTTCTTTTTAAGGGCCGATCAAAATTTTGTTAATTATAAACAATTTTTAGTAATAATAAAAACTAAGAAAACAAGTATTTTATTTTTAATACAAAATGTAAATCTATTTTTATAAAGCTTCATTCAAGGCGAATTAATTTTACCAGGTGGCATCGTTGCAGTAGCTGACAATTTTTTGCTTAATTTTGTAATGTGTAGAATAGCTGTTCAAAGTGAATAATTTTATATTACAAAATTTGTTTTTTTTTATTATTCTTTAAAAAAAAAGAATTGTAAGAAAAGTTTTAAATCAATTTAGAAAACGAATCTTACTAAAAACGTTATTAAAAAGGGTAAGAAAAAAGTGCAGTAATTAATTGTGTTCCAATGCTTACCATA
This sequence comes from Cistogaster globosa, assembly GCA_937654795.1. NCBI lineage: Eukaryota > Metazoa > Arthropoda > Insecta > Diptera > Tachinidae > Cistogaster > Cistogaster globosa. The sequence continues at coordinate 7,380,314 of OW569403.1, forward strand.
CACTAAAGTGCCGTTTTTCTTTTTATTGTTGTATTGTTGTAGCGGCGCTGCCACCTTATATGAATTTGCCTTGACTTCTTTGTTTCTTTATTCTTAATAAATATAATTGTACATCGAATATAAATAAATAAAAAAATATTAATATTAATAAATAAAAATATTAAACTGTATTAACTAAGAACATAAATTGTTTTGTAAAACGAAAAAAATGTGGATTTAAAAAAAAATATTAAAATGTTTTTTTTTTTTTTACCACTAGAATATTTTTTTTATAAAAAGAAGCTGTTTAATATTATTTCTTGAAGGCTCTCGATGTAAAACCCTTTTTTTGAAGACATTTTTTAGCTTCGTTAATCTTTTAATCAAATAATTTTGTTCGATTAATTTAAAATTAATTTCTTTAAAGTTGATACGGGTGGCAACTTGCTACGCTTAGCAAAATTGATCGATTCCTTTAAGGCAATTTACAAATCAACTATTTAATTGCTACCGGTTAACCCATTATTTGGTAATCAAACCTTTAAAATATAAATAATGAATAATTTAACACCGAATAGAAGCCGATGATAACTTGAATAACTTTAGTTTAGAAATACAACCGAATACCGCTTTTGAAAGAAAAGACGTTTGTATTTAAAATTAACAAATAGTTTTTAGTTAATTTTTCTATTCTTTTTTTCATATAAAATTATCTTGCCTTTATTTTTAAAAATAAATAACTATTTTGAAAATAAAATTGCTTTTAAAAACATTAATTAAAAAATAAAAATTCAAGATTTTTATTACCAACAAACTTGAAAATGGTGGCAATATGGTACAAAAGCGACAATTGAAAAGTTAAAGTGCGAGAGAAAACGTAGAAGAATTAAAACAGCTTATAATTTTTTTCCGGATTTTTTGAGTGTTGTTACGTAAGTTACAGCAGCTATCAAAAGTGATATTATGTCTCAGTGGCAAAGGTAATATGTCGTCGGGCCACTAATTTTGTTATTTTCCCTGGAACCAGAATAAAATTATATGTTACACTCTTGTTGTTTTATTTATATATTTTAACTCCATTTTCTGTTAACACTTATTTATTTCAAAATTCTCTTTTTTTAAATTCCAGATTCAATTTATTTTATAACGGGTCAACGTGGCAACACCAAAATGGTGGTAAATGGTTATTCGTTTATTAAAAATAAAACTACAATTGATCGTTTATATTGGATTTGTGCCCATACGAAAACGAAAAAATGTCGGGCGCGTCTTGTAACATCTAGAAATGAAAACTTTCAAAATTTAAAATTAAATAATGTTGGACATACGCATGAACGTGATATTTCATAGATATTGTTGAATACTATCTACTTCCAATAAAGGTTTTATTATAAAAAAAGCTTTAATAAAAATAAAAATAATATTTTAGTTTAAAAAAATGATTTTAAATTTAGTCATAAAGGAAATTCGCCTCTTGTTTTAAAAATTTCATTAAAATCTAAAACAGCCAAAACATAAAATAATAATAACAAAAAATTATATATTCCTTAGTTTAGTTGCTTTAAAAAAAGTTTTACTAATTTTTTGTATTTTTTTTTTCAGACATAGAACATTTGGCCCGCAAATCTGGAATTACTTTAACAAGAGGTAGCAAGGGTAAACCAAAATTAATGCTTGCTGGTTATGCATATTTTCGTAATAATGTCAAGGGCACAAAAACCTATTGGTTGTGTGCCAAAAATCGCTGTAACCGTTGTAAGGCAAGAATAATCACTTGTTCAGCAAGTGGTGAGCTGGTAATTAAAAATCAGGAACACAATCATTTGCCAAACTTAAGAAAAGAACTAGAATTTGAAATAGATTAAGTAGGTTGACTTAAGAAACTTATGTTTTAAGGCAGTTGCAAATTTTATATTTGTATCGTTGGTATTTTGACTTAAGTAAAAAAAAAAAAAAATTAAAAATGCTAGAAAATTAAAAATGCTAAAAAATATTAGAATAATAGATTTTTATTAATGTTTTGTAATTTTGTTTTTTAATTTTCTTACATTTTATTTATTTTTAGTAAAAAAAATTAAAAGAATATTTTTCAAAACTCCACTGATACGATCCATGTATGCATGTCTGCACCTATGAGCCGTTTATTTTGAAAGTGGCATAAGTCAATTTGCTTTTAAGCTGATACTTATATTAAAAGGATTGTGTTTCAAAGGTGTAAAAAGTTTTTAAGGCTAAATCTCGAGAAGACTTTCTTGCATTTCTATGTCAGGCTACTTATTCCCCAATAAAAACTTCGATCAACATAAAATCGTAGCAGATTTTAGTATTTGAATTTCTTTCTCTTAATATTGTGAAAATTGACTTATGTCACTTTGAAAATAAACGGTTCATATGTAAGACTTTAGTATGTAATTTATGTAATTTATTTAATTATTTATTTTAATTGTCTATTTTATATTAATTTTAAAAATATAACTTAAACTTAAGATATGATTTTGTTCCACTTTGATATTTTTGAGATTTTCTACAAATAGTTTAAAATTCTCGATTACGAAACCTAATCAACAAGAAATGCTTTTGTCATACCTTTCAGTGAAGACCGTCGTGTCTGGCATTATTCATTAATTTAATCGCAACCAAAACAAAAACGGTCTAAAATAACGATAAAAAGCTTTAATGAAGTTTTTTCTTCATTTGTTTTGCTTATTCGTTTTCAAATCCCTTAATATATTACATAATTCGCACATTGGGGATGATTGCAAAAATGTTATTAAAAATTACCTTTAGAACTGCTTAGTTAGTGTATATGTAGTGTAATGTTATAACGCGAATTGTCTACACTTTTATTAGAAACTAGCAGTACTCACGATTTCGTCCGTGTATCATTTCTAATTATCTTGAAACTAAAATTTAGAAAAATATGTTTTTAAACATTTGTTTTAGAGTTCTGTAAAAAGTCTTTAAAACTTTCCATCTACAAAAATAAAATGTACTGGCAACTGTTCAAGTACCATTCACCATTAAAATTGGGTGTTTTCATATTTGTATCTCTTTTTTCTCTACAAATTGACATATTTTTATGAAAAAAAGTATTTTATATTTGAACCAAGGTTCTAAGGGACCTCCCCCTCGAACACAGACAGACAAAAATTCAAAAAATAGGTGTTTTGTATTCCATATCGATTACTATCTACACTAACATAAATATTTTCTAAAAATATGTCATGTGCAGAAATGTCCCCATTACTATTTTATTATATGTATAGATTAAAAAACAAACAAAAAAAAAAAAAAAAGAAACAAGCTCTGCTTTGGTATTAAGTCGAAAAAAATATATTAGCGAAATGATCACTCCCCAAGTTAATGCACATTTGTTTTCGTTTACGGGCATTTTGAATTCTTGCTCGTAAAATCTTTGGGTCCAAAGTGGTAATTATAATTAAAAAATTAGCTTTTACGAATTGCAAGACTTGTAGATTTGTTCTGGTTAATGCTAGATTTCAAAAAAGTTCCAAAGAAAGCAGGCCTGTCTATTAACACTTTAGAGGTCAAAGCACATTTGATGTAATTTTGAAAACATAAAGAAACTTTCGCATGTATATCAAATTGCGTTAATTATTGTAATACCCTTTAATTTTTAATTTAAAATACTTATATTTTTTATTATACCAAAGAAAGTAGTGGACATTCTGTCTAATTTCTAAGTGTTTTTATACAACGATTCAAAAGATACGGCCATATAGGTTAAATTACATTAATGTTGGGAACAACCTTTCATTTCTAAATTCAAATTGTATACTTGTTATTATAGCAGATTTGGCTGTCTATCTGTGATGGTTCAAAAGTTTGACCGCATACATCAAATTACATCACCTATCGGGACACCCTTTAATTTCCCAATTTTGTACTTGATATAGCAGAGTTAGCAAAACAGCTTTTTTGTAAATTTAAACCGCCTATCTACAACTGTTTAAAAGTATGGCCATATTCATAAAATTAAATGAACTATTGGGGCACCTTTTCATTTGTAATTTTAAATATTTTTACTTCTTATTATACCAAACTGTGGACATTTCGTCTTATTTCAAATGTTTGTATATAGCGGTTCAAAAGATACGGCCCTATAGGTAAAATTACATTAATTTCGGAGACACCCTTTAATTTCTAAATTTAAATTATATACTTGTTGTTATAGCGGACCTAGCAATACAGGTTCCTTGTAAGTTTCAGTTGTCTGTATGAAACTGCTCAAAAGTATAGCCAAATTCACCAAAATAAAAGAACTATTGGGAAACTCTTTAGTTTATAATTTCGAATATTAACACTTGTTATTATAACGGTCATAGTAATCGACATTTTGTCCAATTATTAATCATTAGTCTATAAAGGTTCAAAAGATAGGCTCGTATCATGTCACCCATGGGGACGCCCTTTAATTCTTAGATTTATTTTTAAGCTATAATGATACTCAGATTTTTAATTTTAAAGTGGTGCCCTTTACGTTTTATAATACACCCAAAAACATTTATGTTGTGTGTGGACACCCTTTAATTTTTCAGATTATGCAGTGTTTTTAAAACGGCACCAATCTGTAAGAAAAAATTTAAAAATCGGTTCAGAAATGAATAAGTTCTGCGGGCACAAACATAAAAAGGCAACATTCACACGAATTGATAACCTTCTATTTTTGAAGTCAGTTAAAAATGAATTAGATACAGAAATGTATCCACATAAATCACAACAAATGCTGCCTGAGCAATATTCAGCCTTTTCTAAACATAACGGTAAGAAAGTTTACTGTTTTTAAATTAACATTTTGAAAAAAATTCTTTCACACAAAGTTTAATACCTTTTTTTAAATTATTGATGCAGAGCGCTTTGCACGTGCGAAATTTCAGTTATCGGGATCAAGGAGATTTCATAAGAGCAAATTCCGTTGTAGTAACGATAAAACACTGAAACATATCCCACATTGGCCTCCTAGATACCGACTATAATATTCTCAGTGTTATGTTTAAAATCAAATCATTGATTATATTTCCTGTATTTTCAGCTGCCTTCTCGTTTTGTTTATTTAAATAAATAATTGCAGCAAAAATAAACTGAGAAATATTTAAAGACAAGCACTTAAGACGCTGTGCTCATAAGTGTCTAATTGGCAGCGTCGTGTTCTTATTGGATTGGCCATCATAATTTTCTATTCAAAAAGAAAAGTAATTGGTGGATTGGAAACAAATGATATATTTGTCGCAACTACTTGTTCAAACTTCATCATTAGTTCATTTAAAATTAAATTTTTCGCTTTTTCGGAATTATACGAATTTTAAGTAGAAACAATTTTTGTTTATTACTAAAATTTGTTTATTACGATTGTAAAGAATCGATATTACCAAAGAGAAAAAATACATTTGTTCTTTCTTTTTACCATATTTACCCCGCAACAATCAGTATGATACTGGAGGAGCATCTGATGCTGCGGAGAGAAGAAAATCTATTTTAGTAAAGCAACTTCAATCAAAAAAGAAAATATTAGGGTAATAGAGAGTTAAAAAATAAGCAAAAATTAAATATTTTATATAATTTTTCATAAAAAAGTCACCGGCTCTTAATGGGTTAAGCATTAAAAAATTGAGTTCCCTGAAAGATCTCTTTAAAAGCTTTTAAATGATACCCATATTGATATCTTGAAAAATATGGTGCACAATCGTTCGTTTCTATAAAAAGTTTATAGGCCCATAACTCGGAAAATATGGTCGATTACCGATTTTTTCACATATATATATATATATGTATACATGTATGTTTTTTGATTCTAAACTAGATTCGTTCCAAATCATATCGAAAATTTGAGAAGCAGGTGAGGTGGTGTTTTGCTCGCTGCCTCGAAGAACATGCATTTTCAAAAACAAAATTTTTGAAACTATATCTAACCGATTGGCGTATTTGAATTTTCTTTAGCTTATCTAGTGCTTTAGAAAAGTTGATTTCAATTCCAATACTGATGGACAGATAGGCATCGCTTAATTGACTTCGCTATGCATAAGAAGTCAGAATATTTATACTTTATGGGGTCGGAAATGGATATTGTAGAAATTACAAACAGAATGACAAATGTAAATATAAATTGCCCTCGTTTCTAGCCGTCGGTTGATTTCAAGCAAGAACAAATTTATGTTACGATAAGTAAATTGGTTTGAAATAAATAATTTTACAAATTAGGGTAAATAGGTACGAAGAATGCCGAATTAATAATTGTTCATTTGGTCATAATTACTAATTTAAAATATAAAAAGGAAGGCACTGCGTATTAATAGTTTCTCCACATCAGTATGATACTTAAACAGCATTAATTGTGATGAATACTTTTTTCTCATCACAACATCTATACATTTAATAAACAGTAACGGGGTAATTTCTGTACATGAAATATTTTTTGAAATTTTTGATGATGGAATACAAAACACCTATTTTCGAAATATTTGTCTGTCTGCTTGTCTGTTTTCGCATCACGTAAAAACTGCTGGATGAATTTGAATAAAATTTTGTGAGGAGTTCCCTTAGAACCTTCGTTCAAATATAGAATACTTTTTTGTAAGTGAAAAATTAGTCATTTCATAGAGAAACTAGAGATAAAGCACCCAATTTTTCCGGTAAAACGGTACTAGAACAGTTATCAGTACAATTTATTTTTGTAGATGGAAAGTTTTAAACACTGTTTACAGAACTCTACAATAAATGTTTAAAAATTTATTTTTCTAAATTTTAATTTTAAGAAAATTAGAAATGATACGCGGACGAAGTCGTGGGCTCCGCTAGTAATAAATAAAATTTAGCTGTGAGTGGACTTCCATCTATATTAATTGATTGATTGATTATAAATATTTTAATTAATTAAGTTAGTTAATTTAATATATAATGTTTAAAACGTTCACAACCTACAGTGGGTGGGTGCGAAGAATACTAATGACGGATGCAGCGTTCCAGAAAACGCTGCATTACATTCTGCTAGCAACACAAAATTTTTATAAAAAATTAATTTATATATTTGCATATAAACATAACGTGAACAAATAAACGCACATGTATTTTTGCCTAGGGAATACGATCGATGTTCAAAATCTTTCTGAATATAATTATTTTGTATGAACAGTGGAGTAAATTTTTGGTCAAACAAGTGTTCTAACAACTTTGTTTGAACATGAAAATAAAAACAATGGTCGTCAAGAGTCAAATTAAAGTGTTAACTACAAACAATTCACAACCTGTTGTAAATTGTTTGTTGTATAAAATTCAACCAGAGTCGTTGTAATTTTTAAAAAAGTTGATGGTTTAAAAATTAAATAAAAAAATTACAAAAAAAATGGAAACATATTAAATATATTTTTTACCCAAATACGATAATTTCAGCTTCCTTCTACAACATTCCATAAACAAATAAAAAAAATATTTTAAGTGTTTTAGCAAATATTTACATAAAAATTACCAACAACATTTGTAAAACCATTATGGAGCCTGACAAGTTAGAACACTTACAACAGGTTTTGAATTGAACAATTGTTGTAATTTTTTGTTATAAACATTTTACTTTTGCAAAAGTAAATCACTTTTCGTTTCCCTGAAATTGTTTATACTCAAGTCACTGTCCAACATGCAACAGCATTTGAAAAGAATTATCAGTATCAGTATTAATGTCAGAAAATTATCGCTATTTGTAGGTAAACTATAGAGAATTAAAAAAATAATAAAAACACTTTTTATCATTCAGTTTGTAAATAAATTTTAGGTTAAATTAGGTTAAATTGTAAAATAAATATTAATTAGTGTATTGATATATATTTTATTAAATTAATAGATTTAAAAATAAAAATTCATGTTCTTGAATGCAAAAAAAAAGTTAAACAAAAAAAAAAAAATAAAAATTAAATAATAAAAAAAAATTAAAAATAAAAAAATTAATAAAAAAAAAAAAATAAAATCTTAAAAAATTTTCTTAACAATTAAAGGAAAAGTAGTTTAATTACACACTAATAAAAAATTAAAAATAAATTTAAAATATTTCCAAACATAAAGTTTTCTTCTTTTTACTTAATTCGCAAATCTAAAGATTAATTATTTTTCTTTTTATCTTTTACATTAAATAATTTTATGGCGTATTTTCTTTTCAATTTTCTTTGCAGAATTTTTTGGTTTAAAATATTTTTTTGAAAAGAATATTATCAATTCCATACAATATGTGAAGGGTCAACGTGGCTCCCGTAAGATGGTTTGTGGTGGTTACTCTTACATTTGCGCTTCAATAAAAAAGGGTCGTAAATATTGGGTTTGTTCAAAACAGCGCAGCCGTAACTGTAAGGCCCGCATAGTGACCGATTTAGATGAACTTGAATTTTATACTCGCAACATAACACACAATCATGATTCGGATGTAGGTAATTCAATTCGTTCTTTAACGATTCCAGTAAAACTTGATGATTGAAAACAAAACAACAAAATAATATTGATTAGTTGCTCAGGTACATGTATGTTTATTTTTTACTACTTAAAACAAATTATTTTTGTATAACTCGATGTATTAATTTGTTATAAAAATGTTTTTAAAAAAGAAAATTGTTGTGTTCACTTTCATGTTTCATAGTTTTTTTTTTTAACTTGTTGACATTAAAATCACAAATAACACGGGTAAATAATTTTGGGTATAGAGTGCCCTGGAAATAGATAAACGTAGTGTGTTTTAAATACACTACACTCTTTAAACTCTAGAATTTGAATGCAATTATTGGGAGGAAGAAACTATTTAAGGCATTCATTTAATTAACGATAATTCTTGTTTAGTTGAAAAATATACGGCCAGGGTAACCACTGCAAAAAAGTGAAAATGTTATAGTGTTACCTTTTAAGCTATAAAAGGTAAAATCCTGAAATTTATGCAGTGTGTATAACTGCTACAATAAACGACATAGAAAACTTTTTTGAAAAAAACTAGGAATTATTGTCTGTCAGTTGCAACACTGCTTGCTGCACAGTATTTAATTACTAAATTTATAAACTCAAGCAAGGCGAATCCGTATAAGGTGGCAGCAGCGCTACAACAATACAACAATTTAAACAAAAAAAGGTAAACTTTGGAATATAATTAATTACTGCACTTTTTTCTTACCCTTTTTTTAAAACGTTTTTACTAAGATTCGTTTTCTAAATTGATTTAAAACTTTTCTTACAATTCTTTTTTTAAAGAATAATAAAAAAAAAAAACAAATTTTGTGATATAAAATTATTCACTTTGAAAAGTTATTCTACACGTTATAAAATTAAGCCAAAAATTGTCAGCTGTCGCAACGATGCCACCTGGTAAAATTAATTCGCCTTGAACTCAACTATATTTTATGTTACAATGGGCCTATCACGCAACTTGTAAAATTAAATTTACAAAATCATAAAAAAGTATAGAAATTTTAATAGTAAATACAAAATAATATAAAAACCTTAATAAAAATAAAAACCTTAACTTTATCTTAAATGATCGACACAGACTTTGTAGGGTTGTAGCGCACACTTTGACATCCGCCTAAGGAAAATAAAAACCCGAATTTATTTGCGTTTATGACTCTTCTTTTCTCGTTTTGAAATTCTTTCGAATATCTGTTCGATATTTAGTGAAATTAATAAAAATTAACAACATTTATTAATTAAAAATTTTTAGTTATTCCACGGACCGCTAATATAATGAATTAAATTATTATTTTTTTTTTATTCTGAAGAGTATATTTTGGGCTATTTTGGGTCAGATTTTTTATTGATGCAAATAATAAATTTACTTCATCTTTATTCCCACGTTTCGTCAGCTTTTTTCCGACTTCTTTTGGGGAGGTTTTTTATTATTAGTTATTATTTTGTTTTTAATTTATATCATTTAATAAATAAATAATAGTTTTATTGTTAAATAATATTGTATAATAAAAAATGTAAATTAAGGAAAAATATCACAGAAATTTTTTTTAAATAACAAAAATATCACAGAACTTTATTTTTAAAATAATTTTTTTTGATTTTAAATAACTGTTCGGAAAATAAAAGTTTTATTTTAAACTTCATTTGTATTTTTCACAATATCCATTTAGTCCTTATGCATAGCGAAGTCCATTAACTGATGTCCGTCTGTCCGTCTGTCCGTCCGTGGTAATCGATCAGACATAGTTTCGAAAATTTTGCTATTGAAAATCAGGAACATCAGTCCATACCCTTCAAGGCAGCGGGCAAAACACCACGACTGCCTCTAATTTTTTCTTATCGTTTGAAACAATGAAGTAATTCCAATCAAAAACACAAATATACATAGCGATAGGGAATTAAAAAATAAGAAAAAAGACATTACGTGAAAAAATTGGCGCTCGTCCATATTTTCTTAGTTATGGGCCTCTAAACTTCTCATAGAAAAGTACGATTGTGCGATATATTTTTTTAAATAACAATATGGGTATCATTAAAAGCTTTTAAAGAAATTTTTTAGAAAATACTAAAATTAAAAAAAATTACTTAACCCATTAAGGACCGATGACATTTTTATGTATTTTTTTTTTTTTTAATTTTGAATTCTCTGTGGCCTCAATATTTGTTTGTTTTTTATTTGTAGACATGGTAAAGGGTATATAAGATTTGGCATAGCCAAATATAGCATTCTTGTTTTTTTTTCATGGAGTTACCTCAACTTTCGTTTGTATTCCTGCAGGTGAATGTTGTGAATGTTGAAAAATTTGTGAGCTTTCCCTTGATACAGCAAACTTTTCAATTATTAAGTTGGGTCAACAACCCTAAGCAAAACTTACAATTTTCGAAAAAAAAATTATGGTAGACGATTATTATTTAAACTATTCAATGGGAAATCTGCAGTATAGTACATGTGGTTATGCCTTCATATGTGGTGAAGGCTTTGCCGAATATAGCGCTCTTACTTAAAAAGTTTAAGTTTTTTCCATAAAATACCTATATTTTATTTAATTTTCCTTTGTGGAAATAGTTTTAAATTTTTATTTATTGCTGAGAAAGCGCAAGTATTTTTTTTGTTTTTTATTTAAAAAAACTTTTTTTTTTTGGAATTTTTTTCTCAATCAGGATTTGAACTGTGGATATTATAAACGAATTAAAATTTATTTTTTCGACTTTAGGTTCATTTATTAATTAAATTTCTAAAAATTTTAAGAAAATAAAATTTGCTTTGTGTGTGGACTTCGTCTAACCAAATTAATACTGATTAAGTTGGTTTAATGAATGAAGTTTACAATGCACAATCTAAGGTAAATTGATGCGAAGAATGCTGATGAAGGATGTAGCGATCCAGAAAATGCAGCATTACATTTTGCTGGCGTCTAATATTTCTTGTTTTCTTTGGAAAACTTCCGCATACATTTGTAAATAATTTTTCTTTCTAAAAATTTCTAGAAATTTAATTAATAAACGAAAAAAAAAACTTTATATAATTTTAGAGTTTTATAAAAAAACTTGTATAAATTAGAGTGAATGTCGTTAGTGGAAACTGATTACTACTTCCAATGATTGCAGCATTTTTCTTTTAGTAGGTCATTTTCTTAAGTTTAAATTAAAAAAAAAACCGTTATTGCTATGCCTTAATTTTTTTCTTAATAATTCAAATTCTTATTTTAGTTTTTGTTTGTTTTTACTTTCTAAATTGATGCTTCAATATATTTTCGGTCAGATTATCAATAGGCAGTTTTTTTGTTGTTGTTACTATTTTTAAAGGTCATAAAACTAAAACAAAAAACTTATTTTCAGTTTTTGCGCTTAATTCGTGTATTTAATATTAATAACAATTTTAAGTTGTGTATGTATGTTCATTGTATGTTTAAAGTTCCACTGTAGTTTCATTGTGTTACTGTTTTCTCATTAAAATAAATATTAAACGAAATTAAGTGCAAATATAACTAAATATAACCTCAATATGATGATAATGGTTCTCACCCATTATCTATTACTACACTAACTCAAATAAATACAAATACATATGCACTTGTGTTTTTCACAAGTTACCAAAGCCAATTCTTTGAACTTTAGTTATAAAATTGACAGACAGACGGACAAACATGGTAAAGACAGAAAAACTGCTTAACAGTCACATTAACTGCCGGTAGCAGTAGTCTAAAAACAACAAAAAGAAAAAAAAAATAAAAAAACGAAAACAGTTACACCAAAGATTAGTTTTACTAAATAAACAGTAATAAAATTCCAATATTCATGAGTAATGATGATAATGATGATGATGATGATGAAGATGATGGCGAAGGTGGTTGGTATCATGACGGGTGTGTGAATTGAAAACATACGGTGAACGGACGAAATAAGGGATTCCATGTCGATGTTAATTTTGCTAAAAACGATGACAGATTTTATACGACAAAAAAGAAAAAAAAAATTAAACAAAAAAGAAAAATAAAACCTGAGTCAGAGTAAAATAAATATAAATAAATAATAAAACAGAATGAATACATTCAGGCAGTCATTATTTCTTTTGGGTTTCAAGAAATTAGCCAACTAAAATAAAACAAAACTCATGAGTAAGCATTGATAAAGCTCATAACTGTGACAGTGACATTCATATGTGTGCACTCACTTCTACAGTGAGATAAAGAAAATTAGCAATAAAACAAAAACCTACAGACAAATATTGCACCATCATTCTCAAATTTTAAGTTAAAAATTAAAATTGTAAGTTTTTTTGTTATTGAACGTGAATCTTAATGACTTTAATTAGACATTCATACATCAGTACGAGGGCTGCTCTATATATTTCTGGCCTAATAGTGAAAATGCGAATATTTATAATCAAAAATGGTTTAATTGTTTTTCAAAGTATTCTCCAGCATGATCTATACACTTTTGCATGCGCTCAAACCAGTTGTCGAAGCACTTTTTCCACTCCGATTGAGACACCTCTAAAACATGGTTTTTGAACACTTCAACAGCTTCTTCTGGCGACGAAATTCGTTGACAACGCATTTTTTTCTTGATGTGCGGAAACAAGAAGAAGTCATTAGGTGCCAAATCAGGGCTGTACGACGGATGACCCATTAATTCGACGTTTTGGCCGGTCAAAAACGCTCTGGTTTGAGCCGATGTGTGAGAGCTCGCAATGTCATGGTGAACAATGATTCGTCTTCTCTTGTTGGTTTTTCGAATTTCTCTGATGACTTCAGGCAAACAAATTGTAGTGTACCACTCAGAAGTGACCGTTGCTCAAGCGAAACAGTCGCCACATGACCAGTTTTGCCGAAGAAACAGGCGACCATTTGCTTCGAAGTGCTTCTTCCACGAACAACTTTCGTTGGATTTTGCTAGTCTTTGAAGACCCACACGGTCGATTGTTTTTTCGTTTCGGGCTCATACGCATAGATCCATGATTCGTCACCTGTGACGATCTTATAAACGTCTTTTGAAGCACCGCAATCGTATTTTTGGAACATTTCTTTGCAGCAATCGACACGAGCCTTTTTTTGAGCGACTTTCAAATTGTGCGGGATCCAACGAGAACAAACCTTTTTACGGCCAGGTGTTCATGCAGTATCGAATGTATGTGGGTGGAAGAAATGTCCAAGGATGTCTCTATCTCTCGGTATGTCGCATGTTGATCTTGCATTATGAGTTCACGCACGGCATCAATGTTCTCTGGCACAACAGCCGTTTTTGGATGACCTTCGTCTTTGAGCGAGCTTCGGCCACGATTAAATTCATTATACCAAATTTTCACAGTGCTATAGGATTGTGCTTCATCGCCATACAAAGATTTAAGTTCATCAATGCACTCTTGTCGTGATAATCCACGTCGAAAATTGTGAAAAATGATGGCACGAAAATGTTCACGAGGTAATTCCATTCTTTTCTATATTAATTTTTTCAAGTCACTGTAAACAACACAAATAATGGTCGTACGTTAAAACGTTTTGAGTACGATTATGCTTAAAAATGACAAACTTTCCAATGGAAATGTCAGATTGCACTTGGCAGCACTCAGTGTTGCCAGGCCAGAAAAATATATAGCAGCCCTCGTATTCCTTTAAGACGTCAATTATACATCCATAATATTCGAAGAAGATTGCCTCAGGATTTTTTATAAATCGTAGAACAAATTATGAATAAAGATTAAACAAGAAAATTTAGCAGTTATGTGGTCACCCTTTATTTTATATACTTTTTATTGCTGACACAGTAAAACAAAATTTGTTTAAATTCTAAGCTTTAGTCTATAACTGTTCAAAAGATTGGTGCCAAATACATCAAATTACAACCATTAGGGCACCCTTTTATTTCTAATTTTAAAAATTTATACTTGTTATTATATTTGATATAGTAATGGACATTCTGTCTAATTTTCAAGAGTTTGTCTGGACACTCTTTAGTTTCTAATTTCAAGTTTGCTACTTGTAATAGCGGAGTTAGTAATAAAAGTTCTGTGCAAATTTCAATCAACTGTCTACAACTGGTTAACAGTTTAAATATGCATCAAATAACAGCAACTATTGTAATACCCTTTAATTTATAATTTTAAATATTTATACTTCTTAATATTCCAGACAAAAGTAGTGAAAATTCTGTTTAATTTTCAAGTGTTTGTATATAACGGTTTAAACGATAGGGCCATATAAGTCAATTTGATTCAAATATAGGAACACCCTTTAATTTCTAAATTTAAATTTTATATTTGTTGTTATAGGGGACTTAGCAATAAAGGTTCTTTGTAAATTTTAGCTGTCTGTCTATAACGATTTTAAAATTTGGCCAAATACGTTAACATACATTAACTATTGGGTCACTCTTTAATTTCCAACGACTAATTTTATATTTCATTATAGCGGACTTAGCAATAAAGTTTTTTTTAAATATCAACTATCTGGCTATAACAGTTAAAAAGTTTGGCAACATACATCAAGTCACAGTAACTATTGGGACACCCTTTAATTTAGAGCTTTTAATATTTATACTTGTTATTAAAACGATTATAGTAATCGACATCCTATCCAATTTTTAAGCGTTTTTCTATAGTAGTTCGAAAGATGGGTGCATATTTACGTTGCCTATGAGGACACCCTTTAATTCCTAGATTTATTTTTGTGTTACTTTTTCCTATTGGGACCTAAAGTAATACGCATTTTTCTTAGTTTTAAAGAAATGAGCTTTAGGGTTCGTAATACCCTTAAAAAATATGTATGTTGTATGGGGACACCCTTTAATTTTCAAGATTATAAAACGGGACCAATCTGTAAGCATGATCTATCAAATCATAAGAAAAAGTTAAATTAATTTTTTAAAATTTTTAACGTAAAAATTTAAAAAATATAAAAGCATTCAGTCGAATTGATAACCTCCTTTTTTTTTAGTCGATTAAAAACTAAAAAACAAATATCGATAAAGACAACTGTGATGCCACATTGTCGTATTTATTTCGTTGTCAAACTACAACGCCAATGGGAATAGGGCAGAATATTTGTCAATTAAGGTTAGTTTTTCAAACGCCAAAGAAAGTTTGCGTGACTTAATTGTGTCCTCACTAAAATCTAATTAACTTATTTAACACATTAATACAAGTATTGATCCTTAATGAAAAGTAAAAGTTGTGAAAACCTACCTAAAACATGTTGTTAAAAAGGTGATTTCAAAATTATTTACTTATTTTTGGCAGTGCCGAATCTTATATACGCTCCACCAAGCGATCTGTGTTATTCAATTTTTAAACTCTTTGTTTTTTTGCCGGAATATATCATTAATAAAATAATGATGTTTTTAGTAATATTTAGTACTGGGATTGTTTATTTTTCGTTTTGAAGTCTGTCCCAACAAAATAAATAAAAAAATTGCCACTAAAAGGTCTTCTCATACTTCTATCAAAACTCCATGTTTGATAAAGATTTTTGGTTGATAATTTGAATGCTTTGTTCTTGTCGAAACACAGACGGATCTTAAGTAAAATTTTGAATTATCGATAGTTTTCAGTTTTTTGCACATTTTCAGTTTTTATTGAAATTTTAATTTTTTTAAATTAAATTTTATTTTGTAAGCTTGAAACTTTTCTTGTTTTTTTTTTTTTTTATGTGAATTTTAATGGCTGGGGTAGATAACCATAGTGCCAGGGCATCCCACAAGTTTTTAGTTATAAGTAAATTCTCTCTAGGAACTGCACATCGACCTATACCTTCGTATAGGAAAAGAGAAATCCTGAACAGGGGGCAAATTACGGCACTCGATATTGATCGAAATTTCTATAGAATTTAAATGTAAATTTCGATCCATATCGAATCCAGTAATTTGCCTCCATGATATTGAAGTAAAGACAATTATCTTAATTTGTAATTTGATAAAACGGTGGATGCTTTCAAGTACCAGTTGAAAGACGTGCGAGTTGCGTTTTTGATATAACCTTACTTTTTTTAAAGAAAGAAAGAAGAAAATCTACTTGCACACAGATGTCCCTATTCGATATGAAGTAGTAAACAGATTTTTTTTTTGTGAAAATGTATAATTATTAAGTGTAGTTCCGATTTTCTAATAGTTAAAAGCTTTTTTTTAATATTTGTTTTTTTTTATGTCTCGAATCTCTACTCAAGCAGTGCTTTGTATCAGAACTAAGAAATTATGTTGTGGGAAGGAGGATAGTGAGAATAGTGTTTGTAGACAATCGCTTTGAATTTTCCTACATGGAAAGTGACAGGAAAGACCTCTGCAAGAAGATGGCAATTTTTGGAGTACCCCGAATTAGACAAAATTCAAAAAAAAAAGTTAAACGGTATTTGGAAAGCGAATGAGTGACGAAACTAGCCCGTCTACAGACGATTTTGCGTACTAGAGGGTTAAAAAACGACTAACTTTCGCCACAAAAACGCCAACCACGATAAGGGTGATTAACTTTTAATGGATCGATTGTACTGATTGGAAAAAGAAAAATTTACAAAACTATGTCTGACAGATTGGCCGGCTTAAATTTTCTGTAGCTCTTCTGGTGTCTTAGGAATGTTGGCTTTAACACGAACACGGACAGGTGGACACTGCTAAATCGGGATATTAAGTCCAAAATATATATATATTTTGTGGTTAAAATTTTTCCAGGAACCTTTTTGGGATTGAAATATTTTTTTCAAATAGTCACGAGTACCATATTCATTTATTTCTTACTACCGAATTTCAAATAATACGCATAACCGACAAAATTCGGTTGTTACAACGAATTGCTTTTTCCAGTTTACTTATTTTGCATGAAGTCAAAGCAACGACGGATTAGGTTGGCACAATGAGTACTTGGCTGACGGGTATTAAATTAAAGTTTTCTCTCTATTTTTATTCACTTTTAAGTTTAGTTTGTATTTTATTCACTTGTTAATTTAATTTCTATTAGACTTGCGTAGTTCATAAACGAACTAGTTCATTTAGACGATTCCATCCAGTCAACTAGTTCATACTTCATTTTTGTACTATACTTTGTTTTTGAACTTCCAGACAAGATGAACTAGAATCCATGTCTATGTTTCCTTGTTACCTATATCCGACGTGAAATTAGCTCTGCCATGCATTTTATTTAACATTCGTTATGGCAATGATACGGTGTTGTTGTCATCATATTTTGAAAAGAACATTTGAATTAAAAGAGCTTTTGAACTAAAGAAAGCATTTGAACTAAAAGCTAAAAACTACGAACAATACGTCAACATTTGAACTAAGGAGAGCCTTTAAACAAAAATTTGAACTAGTTCATTTTCAACCTTTGAATTAAAAATAGCGATCACTAAATTTAACTAAAAGTCTAATTTGTATTTTATTTTTTGCCAACAAAATTAATTTATTAAAATCACAGAATACAATACAGCAAGTGTTAAAAGAAAACAGAGAAGACGAAAAAGCAATAAATGGCTGTCAAAGTATTCTACGTACGTCAAAAATTAAAGGTTGACCAACTTTCATACTTTGACGTTGACGGACACGTAATTATTGGGACATCGCTCATAAGAAAAATGTATTTTAACTGATTTGTCAGTTGAATATATCAAAGTTTGACGTACGACGGATTATATGTGCCCCGGCCTTTACTCTTTTAATAATGAATTAAATTTGTTTTCTTAATTTTGAAATTTGGATAAATGACTTACATGTTGTGCTAATTTTTGAATCTCAACTGTAAAGCAGTATGCACTTGCCAAAAAAAAAAAATTAACATACACATACAAATGCATTATTCATTGTTTGTTTTCGATTGTTATTACTTTTACTGTTGTTGTTGCTGCTGATATTGTCTTACTGGTCTTGCATACATTATGTGCAGTGTAGATGTTGTTGCTATTGCTTTCGTTACTGTTTTCGAATGATGTCAACCAACAACAAGCAACAAATCAATAAACAATAAATTCTGTTGTTTTTGTTGTTTTATCCGAAATCAAAGATGCTGGATTATTGTTGTCGTCGTTGTTCAAGAAGATTTAATTTCTCTACTGGATTGTGGTGTGATATGAGCGAGCAGGGAGATCTTTTGACTTTAAGACCTGTTAAGCCAACATGATTAAAACAACAAAACACAAACAACAAACGAGAAAACAAAAAGAAAAAACCTGAATTGACAGAAATAAAGTAAAAGGAATAATAAAAAGTAAAAAGAAACAAAATGAAATAAAAACGTAAGAAATTAAAACTTAATAAGGGGCAGCTAAATGCCAAAGACTATTTAGACTGTTTATATATTTTCACGTTGCGTGTGTATGTATGTATGTTAGTCGGGCGGTTTAATATCTTTTATTTGTTGTACGATGGTATGTTTTTGTAAATATTTATATTTCTACTATTATTTGTTGCTGGTGCTGGCGCTGTTGCTGCTACTAAATACGAAGTCAAGCTGAAAGACCCTTTTGTAAATGTAGAAAATGCGTTGTTTTAGATATCATTTAGCTTAAGAAATGGTTAAGTCAAATTACTCTTCAAAGGTCACCACTTAACGTGGCTAATTAAAATAAAAAAATAGAAAACACAATGTCGAAAACGAATTGTAAAAAATTTGTTTTTTTATTGCTTAGAAGTCAACTTTCTTGAGCGCTTTAAAAGGAGATTTGTTAAGAGAACTATTTTTTTTTACATTGTACATATGTTCCTTAAGCATATCGCACACTTAGTTCAAAAGTGACTTAACTCACAATTTTAACCTTTTAGAAATCGAAAAAAAACTGTTTTTGACCTGAATAAAAATGGATAAAAACAAAAACTTTTGGACACTGATATTTTTCTTATATATAAACAAGTGTATTGTTTATATTTTAAACATATAAACCAGAAAATTTAAAATGTTGAGTTCAGTCACTTTTAAATTATGTGAGCGATCTGATTGATTAAAGCCTGGTTTTAAATCTCAGCTTTCGACAACATAAAAAAGTTTCCACTTGTATAATACATCACTGTGCCCCTCTTGACACCTACTACTTTGAATTCCTTTTCAACCTACTTCGTTTCCTAGCAATTTAAGAAATTTTACCCCACTTTGTGATAATTATTAACCCTCCAGTACCCAAAACCGCCTGTAGACGTGCTAGATTCGTTACTTATTCGCTTTCCAATACACCTGTGTAGTTCATAAACGAACTAGTTTCTTTAAACGATTCCATCGATTGAACTAAGTAAACTAGTTCATACTTTTAAGTACACCTAGTTCATTTTTGAACTATACTTTGTATTTGAACTACCAGACAAGATAAACTAGAATCCATGTCTTTTTTTCTTGTTGACTATTTCCGACATGAAATTAGTGCTGCCACGGATTTTATTTAACATTCGTTATGGCAATGCTACAGTATTGTTGCCATAATATTTTAAAAAGAACATTTTAACTAAAAGAGCTTTGAACTAAGAGAGATTTTGAACTAAAGAGAGCCTTTGAACTAAATTTTGAACTAGTTCATTTTCAAACTTTGAACTAAAAAGAGCGATCACTAAATTAAACTATATGGCACAAGTCTACTTTCCAAACACCGTTTTACTTTTTTTTTGCATGTTGTCTAATTCGGGGTACTCAAAAAATTGCTTTTAATTTAATAAATTTTTTTTTATATTTTATACTTTAAGAAAAGTTCAGATCACAAAAATAAATTTTTATCCAGAAACAAATTTGGGTACTAGAACACGGCTGAGACGAATTATCTTTTTCTTTGGCTACAAATGGGTGAACATTTTTTAAATTTTTTAATTGTGATTTGAAATTGTCTGCGAAATCACTACCCAATACTGTAATAAAAAAATTGCTCTTGTTGTATTGCATTACCTAAACTATAAATAAATAAATAAAATAAAAATAAAAACTGGTAACTGTCGATCGTCTTACTCACCGAGTCTCTTGTAATTGCTAATAGTTGTCGCATGCTGAGGACATTTACAGCATTCAAATTTAGTATGCGTCTTCCTTCTGCTAGCCAGTGCTAAACGCTTAAACATGATTTGTGTTACTATTTCAGTCTCTTTCTGGCACAGTCTGCTAATATATACAGTTAGTCACAGTCAAATTGATACACCTGCTATAAAATGAATTAGGATGTAAAAAAGTTAATAAAATCAATTGGACCAAAAATTTTTTTAAATAAATTTAGTTATTTTATTTTGTTTAATAAAAAATTCATAAAAAAACTTAATAAATGTATAACATTTTGGACATAAATAAATAATAAACAATGTTAGTATAAAATTAAGGTCACAGTGAAAATGGTCCACACGGTAAAACATATATAAATAACGGTAGATTTTCATTTTCTTGTTTTGCTTTATTTCTTTTTCTGTTGCTTACACTCATTTATTGAACTAACAAAGTTTAAAACGATTTTTTCAATTGGTTATTTAAAATTTTTAAGATGGGTCGCCACACAACGATTGAGCTTCGAAATTAATTTATAAAAGTGGAAAAAGTCAAAGACAAATTGCTTGAAGACAATCGCTCAAATTGTTAAAATCATCCACCGTTTTAAGAACAAAGGTCAAGTTATAAATATGCCAAAAATTAGCTCAAAAAAGATATTGGGCAAACGTTATGAAAGGTGGATAGTCAGTTAAATAAAATTCAATCCAAGACTGAGTGCTCCGAAACTACGGGATATGGTTGAAAAACGCTTCAGTTTTAGCTGTTACGCCGAAACGATTTGAAGAGTTTTGTATAAGAATGGTTTAAATGACCGAATAGCGCGTAAGAAGCCTTTTTAAGGTCGAAGAATAAAAAAATTCGATTGCAATTTTCTCATAGCTATGCTGGGAAAGATTTTTCATTCTAGCAGAATGTCTTATTTACGGATGAGAGCAAATATAACCTTTTTGGGTCAGACGGAAGAGTAAACGTTTGGAGAAAACCCAATCAAGATATGAGCCGAAAGAATCTGCGCCCAAAAGTTAAACTTAGCGGTGGTCATGTGGAACTTTGTTAAAGGGAATATGAAAAAAAAAAACAATATTTAAACATTTTAAAACCAAAAAAAAAGTGCGGAAAAACTAAGAAAAGGTGACACCTTTAATTTTTATCAGGATAATGATCCGAAACACACAGCCGGATTTGTTTAATAATTGTCCCAGAGTAATCAAAACGCCTCCGCAATCACCGGACCTTAATGTTATTGAAAATTTGTGCCAGAAACTCGAAGTTGAGATCCGACAACATGGAATTTCGAACAAAAATGACTTAAAAGCTGCCCTATAGAGGAGTGGAATAAAATTAATGCGGAATATAGAAGAAAACTAGTGGAATCTATTGCAAATCGTCTGAAGCCGACAATTCTTTAAAAAGGATATCTTATAAAATATTAAAAATCGGTTTTCAGTTGAATTTTTTAACTTAAACTTAAGTGGACCATTTTCAGTGTGATATGAAATTTTCTCTCTTTCCGCTTAAACTTAGTTCTTATTTCAAATATAAATGAATTAACTAATTTTTTTATTTATTTATGTTTTATTAAAATAAATTAAACCAACTAATAAAATATTTTTTTCTTTGACCTTGCATTTATTTGTTGTAGTTATTACAAGTTAAAGTAAATGACTTTAATTGGACCAATTTGACTGTGACTAACTGTATATTTTTTTCGTTTTTATTTTGTCTAGATGATACTTGAACCTGATCTATGAACTGTCTCTAATATAATTAAGCATCTTGATTATATTCAAGAAATTATTTAGGCTTCCTGCCGAGGGGCTATTGACTTTTGAGATGAAATACATCCACACATATGGAGGTATTCTTTCCGATTAGGGAAGAAAAGATGTGCAAGACGTTCTTGTTTTAATAAAAATGCTTTTTCCTGACAAATTTGACATATAAAACAGAATACTTTTTTTAACCCGAACTTCCCGGTTTTAGGATTTCAAAATCTAGTTTTATTCTTTTAAGATAAAAACTGCTTTATAAATTGACTTTTAGAACGGCTTTTCTGAAATTCTTTTCTAATTGTCCGTACGTATGTATGTACGTGTTTAATTGATGCACACAGTGCAAATTTAAAGCCTTGTGTCAAATTGTCTGAATTGAAATGAATAAAATATTTAACAGAACAACAACAACAGCAACAAAAAGGAGATTAAGGAAAAAAAATTCTAAAATGAACAAAAAAAAAAAAAAATAATATAAAAAAGGCAACCAGAAGTCAGACAAAAGGGCGTAAAGCTTTGTGGTTTTTCTTTTTGCCTGGTGTATGATGTTAAATAAATATAAACAGACATACATATACACACCCACACACATGCATTCACATAAACAAATGACATGCGACATGATGCTTTTTTTTTATTTATTTTTTTTTTTGAAGGATGATGAAATGGATGTCGTTGTTTTCATCTTCGTCGACATCGTCATCATTTAATATTTTTTAGTTCACTTCAATTCCTTGTAAGAAAGATTTTTTGTGTGTTTTTGTTGCTTTTGCTTCTGCAGTAGTAATCTTCTGAGAAATTAAAACAATAGCAACATTTTTAACACAACAACAACAGCAACAAGAACAACAATAGCGGCAATAAAACTTGAACAACTTTAACAACCTTAAGGAAATTGTGTGAACTAAAACGAATTAAAAGAACAATTTTATTTATTTATTTCTTTTTTTTTGGTTTTTTTTTGTAGTCTCTTTTTTTTTTAATGATTGTGATGAATGTGGATCATCAGCATTTTTCTCTTGTTGCTGCTATCTATCACTCTTGTTGTTGTTGTAATGTTTAGTTAAAAGTTGACTTGACTGACCGCCGTTTTTTTTAAGCAACAAAAACATTTTCCATTCTAGGTGTATGTGCTTGTATGTGTGTGTGTGTGTACGATTAAAATATTTTGTTGAACCTATTAAACACAAACTAGAGTTGGAAAGTTTTTTAAATTTTCTTGAATTTGAAAATAAGCGTTTCATTTTAAAACAAACAGAAATTTGAGTTCGTTTGGTCGTTGACTGGATCAGTGTTTTAATCATAAATGCGTTTTTGTTTCCTTAATTGTTTATTTGTTTTTTTTTTTTTGTTTGTTTGCTCTTCCCATTCATCCCGTCTACCCGTTTGTCGGTTCATTTATTTCATTTCATTTATTAATTTGACTGTGTACATTTAGTTGTGTTCGGTTTCTTTGCCGCTTCTTTGTGTGTTTTAAGACGACCATTAACTCGCCTAAAGGCCGAATGAATCTGTGTTGGGCCACTTTTGTAGATTTTTAACTCTTCCCCTTGATTAGTGTTATGATTCAGTTTGAAATCATTGTGCTTTTAGTAGAACGAAAAGACAGTAGTCAAATCCACAATTAATATCTGTTCAAATGTACACTGATGGTCAAAAATATTCAAGAGGTTTACGCTGCGACTTCATTTAACGTACTTTTTCCATCCATCACGAATTATTTACGAAATGATTGTAAACTTTTAATTACAATTTGTAATCCGAATTAGGTCATAACTAGTTGTATGATTCGTTCACAAGAAATGCTAAGAAATCATGAGAAAACGTGTGTTTAAGATGTCACACTACTCGTATTAAACACAAAAGATGTAAAGAATCTATTGCTTTATAAAGTTTTTTTTTTTTAAAGATCAGAAAATCAGACAGATCTGTCAAAAAAATCTGTTGCACATTTTGCTTAAATACACACTATCCTGCTTCAATGATCGTAAACATAACGTTGCCGATGTAGAGGATTGTTGAGGACACAACCGAAACTTTTAAACTTCATTATCTCGAAAACTATGCATCCTAGAACTTAAATAAAAAAATCTGTCATCACATCTTAAATGTATTAAGGTCAGTTTATATATAAACAAAAACAAAAAAAATAATAAAAAATAAAAAAAAAAAATAATTTTTGACCCCAAAAATTAATTTTTTTTGAAAACCTTAAAACTTAATTATCTCGTAAACTATGCATCCTAGAGCTTAAATAAAAAATCTGTGATCACCTATTAAATGTATTACAGTCAGTTTTTATATTAAAAAAAGAAAAAAAAAATAATAAAAAAAAAATAATTTTTGACCCCAAAAAACGAAATTTTTTATTCAAAACTTTAAATTTTAATTGTCTCGTAAACTATGCGTCCTAGAGCGTAAATAAAAAAATCTGTGATCAGCTATTAAATGTATTAAAGTCATTTTGTATAGTAAAAAAATAAAAAATAAAAAAAAATTCATTTTTGACCCTAAAAAACGAATTTTTAATAGAAAACTTTAAAACTTAATTATCTCGTAAACTATGCGTCCTAGAGCCTAAATAAAAAAATCTGTGTTATCTGATTAATTTATTTAAATCAGTTTGTATAATAAAAAAAGAAAAAAAAAATAAAAAAAATCTTTTTTTTTTATTGAAAACTTTAAAACTTTTTTATCTTGTAAACTATGCGTCCTAGAGCTTTTGTTTTGTAACTAAAGTAAGAGATCACTCACATGAAATTACTATAGTCCTCTTGTTTTACACAGGGTGGGTAAACGTCAACCATGAACTTTGCAATATAGACTAAAGAAAGAGATCATGATTAGCTTAAACTCACCCTGTTTAAAACAAGAGGACTATAGTAATTTAATGTGAGAAATTTCTAACTTGAAATACAAAACAGAGGCGCAGAATATGTCTCATGAAGTAACTGCTTTACAAACCTTCGTAAAAATATGTTACGAAAATACCTTCAGTTAAATGTCTTCAACAGTGACTCATTGTAGATGCTTTTGTTTAAAGACATCTCTATGTGGGCACTCTGAACCCCAAACTCGGCAATTTTAACGAATCACATTAGTTGTAAATTTTATTAAGAAGAAACTTTTAATGTTATAGACAGTTCTAGAGAAAATGGGTTATTTTCTTATTATTGAGGAAGAACTTGGACTTCGATGACAGATCTTTTAACGGTGGCATCCCTATCAATAAAAACTAAAAGGTTAATGAATGAACTTCAGAATTTAAAAATCAATATTTTTCTTCATACTTCGGCAAATCCAGCTGAAAATCCCGAAAATTTCGTCATCTAAAAAAATTAAAAAAAAATAACAAATCAATTAAATTGTTTGACATTCAAATGCTATAATTTCGAACGCCATTGTAACGCACTGTTCTTGGGAAAAATCAATATTGGAATTGACAAAGTTCAGAAGACAATAAAAATGAAAAGAAGAGTATAAAAACAAACCAGTTAGTAACTAACTCTCAACTCTCTGCCTTTAACATTTGCTCTCACAAAAAAATAATATTGGAAGTAAATGTATTTAATAGATACAGTTGGCTTTGTTACCCACCAATTTGAATCTATAAGATACAAAACAAACGTGTTTGAATTGCAAAGATTACAGAGCAATATATTCCATTGAGAGAGTATCAAAGAGAGAAATAGAGAGAGAGTCATTTTCCAAGCTGACTAACTGGAAATTTGTATGGATGGAAAGCTTGCTGGCTGGCTGGCTGCTTAACGAGTAAGTAAATTGTAATTTCTTGCAGTCGTCAGATAGGTAGTAGACATTGAACTTAGGCTGCCGTAACAACATTCTATAAATAATTTTTATTAAAAATAAAAACTCTACTAAAACAAGAACCTACAGAAAAAAAAGTTTTTTATTAAAAAAAATCATCATCATACTTTTGCTTCTACTAAAAATAATTTATAAAAACCAGTTAATGAAAATATTTAAATGAAATATTAAAGCGTTAAGAAACTTTGCTGAAACTGACAGATAAGAATTTATTTAAAAAAAATATTAAATAAATCTAAAGTTAAACGAAAAAAAAAATTAAATAAAAAGGTTACAAAAGAAAAAAATTATTTAAGAAAACAAAAGCAAAAATTATTTAAAGTTATAAAATTTGTTGCTTAAATAAAAATGTTAAATTAAAAATTTTCCTTTTTCGTGAGAAGTGTATGTGAAAAGAAAAAAAAAACACACAAATGCAAAATTTTGTGTACCCTTAAAAAACCCCTGGTGCGCGCTGCCCTCCCTATACGACACAGCATTTAAAACAACAATACATACATGCATTTGTATATAACATTACAACAACATCTGCAAGGATTTAGCTTTTGTTTTTTAATAAATGCATAAAAATAATTAAAAAAGAATTTTTTTGTTGAAATAAATTTATTTCTTGCAAGTAGAAAAAAAGTGCAAAAGTTTTGTTTTTTTTTTTTGTTTTGTTTGAAAAAAGTGAATAAGAAAAAAGAAATTGTTTGGATATCTTTGAATTGTATCTAAACCCATTTTACTACTCTTACAAATGAAATAATTCTCATGTCACGGTTTAATTGGATTCAAGTTGAATTGAGAGCAACATAACAAACGCGCGACGTTTCAAGTATTCCTGTGGTTTTCATATCCACAACAAAAACAACACAGATCAAAAACAAAAAAAAATTCTTAAATTTTGTTCAACTCTCCCCAAAAAATTAACAAAAAGCGAGAGAGAGTGAGTGAGAGAGAGAGAGAGTGAAAGAAACTGTGTGATAGAGCATAACAACTTTCCCATAGAGAGCTAAAGGAGAGCTTAAAGAGAATACTTTGAAAACTGGTGGAAAAAGTTTAAAGGAAAAAATATTAAAAGAGTCGCGTGCGTATTTTCATCATCAACATCATCGTTAAACATTTCAACAACCAAAACCATAAAAAGCAGCAGCAGCTTTATAACTACACCGCGTTAAGGAAACACCTTGCTTTTTGGAAACCAATACTAAAACACATGCAAATCTACATTAACATAAACACACACACAGACACTCACTCACTCATACTCACACTCAATTGAAGTGAAGTGAAAAAGTTTTTAAGTCAGCCAGCAGCCAGTTACTTGAAAAATTTCTAAATTTTCTTGTCAGTCTTTTAGAATATCGGAGGAAGGAAAACAAAAAACTTTCCATGTGGAAACTTCAAACGTTAGAAGTGGTCAAACATTCAAATTTTTGTATTAATTCTATCACCTTCAATAGTTAACTGATCAATTATGAAGCAGCTTTTAAAGGTGAGTTGATACTTTTTTATGTTAGCATTTCTTAAATATGAGTTTTTTCAAATAGCAGTTACTTTTATAAAAAAATTTTCAAATTTAATCGATTAAATCCTTTAGAATACAAAACAAAAAAATCAATTCTTTCTTTTTCTACAATTTGCTTTTTTTCTAAAATTATTGCTTAAAACTCTGGTATTTAAGCACTCAGCCAGCCAGTCAGCCACCTTCGCCTTTTTCCAATTTCAACTCGCACTGGAAGGTTAAAAATTGAGGAAACGTATTTTTTTGTTGAACAATTTTTTTTAGTAGACAAAACATTTTTCTATTTATTTTTATATTTCTAACAATTTCTTAACTTTTTTAAAAATAAATAAAATTTTCAATTCCAAAAATTTATTTTAACAAAAACAATGAAAATTCACACAAATATCCTTTGTATCATCCATGACCTTAGAATTGATTTTAAACTGAAGAGCACCACTTGATATTAAATTTTAGAACAACTTGAAATAAAAGTCCTTGTGTACTTTTGTTTGTTGTTTTACAAATAGTTTAAAAAAATAAAATAATAAAATAAATATCCTTGGGTTTGTATTTGAAAACAGATTCTAAGGGTAAAACTAATAAAAATAAAATAAATAATTTTTGCAAAAAAAAAAAAAAAAAACGACTTCAAAACAAACTAAAAAAATATTTCTTTAGGACGGTAATTCAACATTAATTATTTTATATTACATTCGAGAAAGATTGCGTCAGGATTTTTTATAAATCATAGAACAAAATATGAATGCAGATTAAACAAGAAAACTCATCTGTTATATGGTCACCCTTTATTTTTATACTTTTTATTGCTGACACACTAAAAAAAAATTTGTTTAAATTCTAAGCGTTAGTCGGTAACTGTCAAAAGATTGGGGCCATATACATCAAATTCAACCATTAGGGCACCCTTTAATTTCTAATTTTAAATATTTATACTTGTTATTATATTGGATATAGTCATGGACATTCTGTCTAATTTTTGTCTGTAATGGTTTCAAAGATAGGGCCATATAGGTCAAATCACATCACTTATGGGGACACCCTTTAATTTCTAATTTTAAGTTTGCTAGTTGTAATAGCGGACTTAGCAATAAAAGTTTTGTATAAATTTTAATTAACCGTCTACAACTGTTTAACAGTTTAGTCATATACTACATCAAATAACAGCAACTATCGTAACACCCTTTATTTTATAATATTAAATATTTACACTTCTTAATATACCAGACAAAGAAGTAGACATTCTGTTTAATTTTCAAGTGTTTCTATATAACGGTTCAAACAAAAGGGCCATATAGTCAATTTACTTTAAATATAGGAACACCCTTTAATTTTTATATTTAAATTTTATAATTGTTAGTATAGCGGACTTAGCAATACAGGTTCTTTGTAAATTTCAACTATCTGGCGAAATCAGTTCAACTCTGACTTGTATGTAGAACTTTAAAAATGCTTGTTAACGTTAAGGAACGTTTGTAAGCTGTGGAACTCTTATGAATGAATTGAGTTTAACTTTTTGATCTCTTCATGAAAAAAAATATATTCATAGTAAAATTTTATTTGAATAAAATGATACTGAAGCACTTTTTCACGCACCTCAAAAACATAAATCCTTTTTTAGACATCTGCAAAGGATTTAACCCTCCAGCTATTTTTCAGACGAAGAAAAGCTTTTATTCAAATAACACAAAAGTCTATGTACAAAAAAAAAGATAACGGAACATAGGTAACAAGCAGGAAAAAGATCACACAGAGGGCATGACACAATACTTTATGCGTCACTTGTAAATATAGCAACAGTAATTGTAATAAAATTTTTAAAATAGTTTTTGGCACATTATATGCGCCATTGAACCCAGTAAGTAAAAGTATCATGTCGCCTATACGGCGCCCATGGTCCGTTAAGAGTTAATAATCTAAATAAATCGGAAATAGCAAAAAGACAAGTGAAATAATATGTTTTTTAAAGAAAAAACTTGTTCGTATCTTGAGGTTCGAATTTGCATCTCTCTTTCACTTTTGACGGTTGATATACTTGTCTGAATACCAGTTGGAGTTCTTTTTCCAAAAAAGCGTTTAAAAATTATTCAGGAAAAGTCTATAGACAACAAGTAAGAGTGCTATACTCAGCTATGACGAATCTTATGCACCATTCACCCTATGTATAAATCTAGTTTAGTAAAGTAACTCCAAATAAAAAAAAACAGATATTGAGGTGACAGAGATTTAAAAAGTAAGAAAAAAAATTTTAGTACAATATATAATTTTACATAAAAATGTCATCGGCCCTTAATGGGTTAAGCATTTTTTTAAAAAAATTTAGTATTTCCTGAAAGATCTCTTCAAAAGCTTTTAAATGTTACACATGAATGAACATATTGACAATCGAACTTTTTTATACAAATTTAAGACCCGCTCGCCGATATTTTCCGCGTTATTGGCGAGCGCCAATTTTTTTACTTAATGTTTTTTTTTCTTATTTTTTATTTTCTATCGTACCATATATTTGTCTTATTAATTGGAGTTACTTCATTGCTCAAAATGATATGGCAAAATTAGAGGATGACGTGATGCCTCGAGGGACATGGATCTGGCTAATTTCGATAACAACTTCTTCGAAACTATGTCTGATCGATTGGCGTATTTAAATTTTCTATAGCTTATCTAGTACCTTGATAATTTAATTTTAACACAAACAAGGACGGACAAACGGACGGACGACTTCGCTTTTCCTAAGGACTTAGAATATATGCGTACATTTTATAGGGCCGGAAATGGATATTGTAGCATTACAAACGGAATGACAAACTAAGTTGTACCCGTTTTTCCACTTTTTGTGGTGAAGGGTATAAAAATAAAATGACAGCCATGCTACCGACTGTACCAAAAAAAATTTTGTAGCCTTCTTACATTATCCTGGAGGATAAACAAACCCAACATACAGCATTTTATATTAAATGCCTTTTTATATTATCTACGATGGTTGTTCGCAACCGTTTGTAACACCATGGCTTGAGAATGAATGGTCTCATTGACTAACATTTTTTAAATATTTTCTATAACTCGAGAAGGGGCCTTGTTGACAAAAAAAAAAAAAAATTAAAAATGCTTATTAATATTTATTTAAAAAGTATGACAGCTACGGTCCTAATATTTAGTTTCAAGTAATTCTTTATAAATTCTCAAAGTAGTCGCTCATAAATAAATTAAATATTTGTTTGGACATATTTACAGACAGTTTACAGCTTAAATCTTTAACGTTGTAAAGGCTTTTTTAATTTAACGTTTAGACCTGATAGGTGGCGCTTTAATATTTCATCTTCTAAATGACTAAGTTTGCTGTTTTTTTTGTTGTTGTGAAGTCACAGGACGAGCAAAGACCATAAAAGCCTTCAAATTTTCAACGTTTAGGAAGATGTAGGCAACCCTGGATATAAGAAGCTGGCTCTTAATTAAAACAAGAGAATAATTATTATTATGGAGAACAGTCAATTCTCATGCTTTCCTTACACAGTAAATCTAAAAATTATTACGAAGTTCATGTTACGAACAAAGTGTAAATAAAAATGATATGGCTGGTTAATTTTAAGGGTTCTCTGCACAAAGTGTAGAAACGTCGGTCATTCTGTCACAGCTTTCTATCTATGGAACTGTAAAAATTATAGGGTGTTCCGAAAGACACAAGAAATTTATAAAACTATTGTTAATTTTTTTTTAACTGTAACATTTAGACACGTCAAGTATGTACAGTGTGTGTAAAACTAACACGCTATAGCAGCAAGTAGAAAAGTAAAACTATAATTAAAAGATTGTCCTAATAATGGCGTGATTTTCACGTACGTGGCCTTGCTTTTGAATCGCAACTGACAGACGTTCTAAGTTGAAGTATTTCTATACGATGTAAGAACAAGTTAAAAAAGAATACAATTAAAAATAAAAATGTAAAGGGTGTCTCTACGATGATGTAATTTTAACGTACATGTCTTCAGTTTTTCAACCGCAATAGGCAGACATTTCGAATTTATACAGAGTACAAATGTGCAAATATGTATGAACAATAAATTTAAAAATTAAAGGGAGCTTTATTGAGGCCGCAATATGGACGAATATGGCAGCTAACAGTTAAAAAAAAATAAAATAAAATGAAGGGTATCTCGATAGTAGTTTTTAGAAAATAAAATGAAGGGTGTTCCGATAGTTGTGTAATTTTCACATATATGGCCTTATTTTTAGAAATAAAAACGGCTGAGACTGTAAATTTACGCGGAGTGCGCATTAGTAGGTTTTTTTTAAAGAGAGGTAGCACTATTTAATTAGGAAAAGGATAGAGGAGAGAAAGAACAGTCGGTGAAGGAATAGTAACAGCCGGCGAATGTGCTATGCAGAAGTACCGACGAAGAAGACTGCGTACTGTATTGTTGAATTCAGGCACAGAAAAAAACACAGTTTTACTTTTTTTGAGTACTGCAGGGGTCGAACTTTGGCCAACCTGATTTGTAGACAACGTGCTTCTACCATGACTACAGCAGCCTTAAGTTTCAGTTTAAATAAAAAAAAATACCGTTAACATCACAAGGCTTCATTTTTAAGTTTTACAATTAATGCATTTCTTTCTTACTGTAACAAGTTTAAAAAACAAAATTAAAGGACGACCCATACATGCGGAATCATTCGTATGTGATTCCAACTTTTTTTGTTAATGCAAAAGAAATAAATAATAAGTTAATGGTGTTTGTTGCGTCAGTAATGGTGTCACAAAAAAAGTAAAATTATTGTATCCGTTTAAAAATAAAAATCATTTCAGACATAAAGATTTTTAGTTCTTCGTTTCAAGTTGTTTTTAAGATATTGTAACGAAATTAAGATTTTTTTTCTTAGATGAACACAGTTGAATAAATTATTTATTTCTACCACTAACAAGTGTGGTGAAATGAAGGAATTAGCTTATTTTTTAAACAAAAGGTCATGAGTTCAAATCCAAACAGAGCTTTGAGTATAAAGAAATGTATTTGCTGTTGATAAGCTACAATTGTGATCGAGAATGTCTCCCGAGCTACTAAGTATTGTGGTGTAGAATTATTAAAAAGTCAAGTTAAATAAACAAGCGATTGTGAGTTCCAATTGAGCCAGGACCACAGATGGCTGCACAGGTTAAAGGTACGAGTTTACTAAAAAAAAGACATCGAGTAGCTCGAGTCATTCAGGAGTCAAAGATTAATTTTTTTAGTGAGTACAAATATGGCCAGATCCGCAAAGTAAAAAACAAAAGAAGATATAAAAAATAAATAGACGCGTTTGTATTTGATATCAAAGAAATTCGTGTTTCGCCCTCAAAGATAATGACGCTAATATTTTCATGCGTTTGTTTTATAACCCATTTTGATAATTTTGTTGTTGTTATTTTTAGTAATGCTCATATTTTTTACTTGCTAAAAAAATCCATTAACTGTCAAAATTTAATTTCCCCTATTGAAACTCCCTTTAAATAACTTTAATTTTTCCAGTAAATAAAAGCACATACGGGTGTCCACAGAAAAATATTTTAAAAATCATTTAAACAAATAACACGTACAGAGCCGAAAGCAAATAATTCATTCAATTAAAAATTATAAAAAACATGAAAAAGAAATAAAAACACAATAAAATCATCAATTACAATAGTTTTTACACAAATTATATGCCATAATTATTCAAAATATTCATTGTGCACTTCACGTAATTGTAGTCGCACTCTTCGTTGTTACCGTCATCATTTTCATTACTATTGTTGTTGTTGTTGTAGTTGCCGTTTACTTGTACAGCACAACCCTTTTTATTCATTAATAAAAGATTTCAATTAATTGATATTGAACGGAAAGGAAAGAAATACAACACCAACTGAGACCAACAGCTACCAACACAGAAATAAAGTTTATTTTATATGAATGGAAACTCTGAGTTGTAATGTGGTGCTGTGTGTTGTGTGCTGTGTGTTGTTATGGGAAAACGAAGGGCAGAAATAGGGAAATCATCTTCATATTTATCTGATAGAAAAATCATCATAAAAGACAAAACTTTACTATTTGTCTATAAAAATACTACTGTGACAGCTAAAATATTGTTTAAACAAAAGAGTTACGAGAAAATATGGAAACTCTGCGTTTTATTTTCAATGCCATTTAGAAAATCAATTAAATTATTGAACTTTGTGTGATAAAATTTAGTTACTAAGAGATGTTCACTACTGTTCATATGAAGTCTAGATGCATTTTGCATATTTTTTATTAAAAATGTAATAAGCAATTTGTTATGATTTAAATAATAATAAATTATGAAGGCTTAAGAAGTTGCAACTAAGATTCTTGGCTTTGGAAATTTATACGCAGATGCTCATGTTCAAATTCGATGATGTGTGAAGAGTTTTTTGTTCGCAGTTCAAATACTATTTCGATATTTTATGCGGACACTTAGTGAAGATTAAAAAATAGTGAACACATGTGAATAGAGTAAAAGGATAGATGCTGGTTTTGGACAACTTACAACTGCCTAATATTTTGGAAAAGATTTCATTTTTGTCTAAAAAGCGTTCTGTTCACCGACATAGTTTTCTTTGAGCTCAAAAAAGCGTGATTTCCTATCGATTTTTTTTGCTTTTCTAAAAATTCATGCCAATCAATTCATTTCAACCAGCGAAATGTGTATAGATACCAGCTTTTTCAACAGTTTTTTTTTAATCTCGGACCAGCACTCCCCTGAATGACTCCCTAATCAAGCAATGCTTTGTGGCAGAACAAGGAAATTATGCTATGGGAAGAAGGATAGAGGGAGTAATTTCTGTGGACATTCGATATGAACTTTCCAACATTGAAAGTGACAGGAAAGACCTTTACAGGAAGATAATTCCATAAACAAACTGTTCGGCTAAAAAAACAAATCCTCTCTGTAATGCGTAGTGCCAGTCGATAATGGATGAGCTCTTAATGGAGAGCGTGTTGTACGCAAAAACGTGGGGATATCGGGAATAAGTTCCCTAATCTCATTAGAACACATTCTATTGTTGTATCGATAAAACAGCGAAACACAAGTCACATTTCGTCAATGTTGAAGAGATTCAATAGAGTTGAATACTTACTGCAACCTATGAGCCTCCTGGCCATCTCCTGCTCGTGGTCGAGTAACTCTAAAACAGACTTTGAAGTACCGGCCCATGCATGAGGATTTTATTACATTTTCGGTCGGATGTAGATGATATAAATAGTAAGAAGATCAGATGGAGTGAAATATCTTTTATACCGTTTCAAAACCCCGATCTTGTTTTGAGACTGGAAAAATGTGTTCAGTCCATCACATCACACTGAACTTTCATGCCAAGAAATTCAGAAGCTTCTGATTAGTTATTTATTATACCACCCATACAAACAAATGAAACAGTATTTAAAAAATAAACCTTATTGTTAGGCAGGAATTTTTGCGTCAGATTCTCACACATGAATGCAATTGGATTTCCATTAGAAAATACCTTCGCTCTTGCTTCACACATTGTCGCCCTGTGGAACACCCAAAAAAGCAAACTTCTTTGACTGTTTTTTTTTAACTCCTTCACCACAAAAAGTAGAAAAAGAGCATATCTAAGTTTGCCATTCTCATATATTCTGAGTTCTTAAGCATAGCGAAGTCGATTGAACGATGTCCATCTGTCCGTCCGTGTTAGTGTTGAAATCAATTTTGTTAAGGCACAAGATGAGCTAGAGAAAATTTAAATACGCCAGTCGATCAGCAAATCGGTCCTTGTCCCTCGACGTAGTGGGTTTAACACCAAGACTGCCTCTAAAAAAAACATCAAGTTAAAAAATTAACGCTCGCCCAAATTTTCCGAGTTATGGACCTCTAAAATTTTCAAAACTTTTAAAATTTCAATATGGGTATAATTTTAAAGCTTTTGAAGAGATCTTTCAGGAAATAATAAAATTTTTAAAAAATGCTTAGCTGTCGCCCGTATTTTCCGAGTTATAAACCTCTGAACTTTTCACATCAATGTGGGTATAATTTAAAAGGTTTTGAAGCGATCTTTTTCAAACTGCTTAACCTATTAACCTATTAAGAGCTGATTACATTTTTATTTAAAATTATTTATAGAACTATTTTTTTTCTAATTGTTTTAATTCCCTGTTACTACAAAATTTGTTTCTTTGATTGGAGTTACTTCACTAAACTAGATTTACATGCAAGATGAAAGGGTATAAAAGATTCGACTTATTAACACATAGTTGAAGAGACGTTCGATTACAATTACAGTGTTGCCAGATGATTTTGATATAAATTTCAATTGTCACCTCAATATTTGTTTGTTTTGATTGGAGTAACTCACTGAACTAGATTTAAATACATGGCCATAGCCAAATATATCACTCTTATTTGTTTTATATTTGGACTAACACTCACGGGACTATCCCCAATGAAATTTGTTGTATTGGTTATTGGTAGGAGAAGATGATATACTGTTTTTAAATATTTTATAAAAAAAGCTTTAAGTCGAATGTAATTCAAGTTAATATTCCCAGAAGAGCGATAATTGCTACGAATAAAATTTATGTACCCGCTTACTTAAGGTGCAGCAGTTAAGGTCGCAGTCAAATACAAAAAAATCTCTCACCTAAATGTATTTTATCACAGAATCATCCTTCACTTGTGGATATAGAGTAGTGATTCAAAAACAGATTATCTTAATTCATGGTAAAAAAAAACAAAAAAAAAAATATTTCTTTCAAGATTTATTTTTTTCTTTTGACTTTAACGTGAGCTTGAGCTTTCAGTACTAAGTTGCCTTGTGCTGACTTCATCATGCATGAGCGTGGTTCACAAAACAAACAAAGGCTGTGTGCCTAAGCTCCTTAACATCGCTTTTATTGTTAAAAGTAAAATTTCCAGTGTATTTTCTAAATAATTCTTAATAAACTCTTTAATTAAGTCACATCATCTTCAAAAGAGAGTTTAAAAAATTTTAAACTTGTTGTACAAAAAATAATCGCTAAATAAGCAAAAAAAAAAAAAAAAAATAACCTAAAGGCAAAAATAACTAATTTATTTAAATACATGTACAAGATTACAAGAGGATTAAAAAGTTTTATGCAAATAAGTCTCTGAGAACAAAAAAAAAAAAAAAACAACCCCTTAAAAAACATCTGCTAACTACTCGAAACGACAATAGCACGATTTTAATAAAAATGTTATTTATTTTTTTAATTTTAGGGGAGAGAATGTCATGGTTACAATTTTTGAAGAGAAGAAAAGTGCAATTCATTTATGTAGACTTTAGCACAATTAAAACTTTCACAGTGTTTTAAAAAGTAAAAAGGAATTTGTAACTTTTGTTTGTTAAACTGTGGTTAAATTTAAACCACGATTGGTAACAGCAGATCATTGCAGTAAACAGTATTTTAGGTTTTGTGCATCTGAAAAGGCTGTTTTGTTTAATTTGAGCGCGAGTGATTCGATCAGGGTTTTCAGTTTTAAAAAAATGGGAAAGTCATGTAGCGCGACACTTACAAACTGCAATGACTTTCAGCTTCAATCAACTAGTCTGTTATAAAATGTCTAAGCAAAAAAAGTCACAACGGTAACAGAGAGCTAAAGACAGAAAAAGGGATAGAGAAAGAGTTACAGAGAAAGAGGATTCAACATCTATTTTAAAAAAAGTACTTATTGTCTTCTTTTTGTAATAAACAACGAGCTGGATTCACCCATTGTTTCCGAACAAAATTTTTGTTCCGGAACATTTTTTTATATGTAGTTTGACGTGTTTCTCTCTCTCTCTCTCTCAAAAAGAAACACGTCAAACTACATATAAAAAAAATGTTTCGGAACAAAAATTTTGATCGGAAACAATGGGTGAATCCAGCTTAACGATTGTACAAAATAGTTTAAGTTAATCTGCTATAAAAATGATGGTATGCAAGGAAGGCGTGGAAATCTTTATTATAAAAATATGTAGTTTGGTTATGGAAATATACAAACTACGGCATTTGAACTGTTTATTGATTAGTTTGTTATAAAATCTCCAGGTTCAAAATTAGCATAATTGGACCAGAGATCGTTAGACCTCTAATGTGAAAAACAAAATGTTTTTTTAGCGATTAAAGAGCATTTGCCCTGATTCGTTCTAAGTTTGATTTTCTCCTTAAAAATAGTTCGGAGAGAAAGAGACAGGTACTTCTCATATAAAAAATGATCATTATCGTTTATTTAGGAAATTGTAATCAGGCCTGCCATATTTGTCGCTTTTTAGCCTCAAAATTATAAAAGTGCCGATTTGTCGATTTTTGCTACAAAAATGCCGATTTTTCGTTAAACTCTTTAACGCGTTAACTTTGTTTAAGTATGATATATAACTTTTAAGTATCACTAGTTACATTAAAATAAGACCTTTGTAAAGCTATAAGTTATTGAAAATCGTCAAATAATATTAAAATAATAGAACACACATTTTTGGTATCTAGTGATTTCTTTCTACCAAACGAACGTGATTTTGAATTGATAGAAATGAAAATGAGAAAACTAGAATTACTTATGTAACCCTAAACATTATTATGAAAGGTTTTAAAAGTGCAGCGAAAGAAATATTTTTATCTTATAACGAATGTCCCGGCAGTATTTTATTCCACTAAAAAAGAGCCAATTACAAAAGGAGTGAAAAATATTAATGGTAAATTTATTTTTTTGGCTCCAAATCCAATTGAAAAGATTCTAAGAAATTAACCTCATAAGATGTTTTATAAAACTGGAAATATTAAATAGACCTATAACGACAACAACTTGCTGAAAAACGGAATTTTTTCATTGATATTGTGTTTTTTTACATGTACTTAATATTTAATATTGACTTGCTCTCCTTTTTTTATTTTTTGTTAATAAAAATAATTTTAATTTTATTTAATAAATAAGGCATTTTTAATTTGCCGATTTACTTAAATAAAATTGCGGATAATGCCGATTTTTTTATTTAAATATTTTGATTTTTTTTATCAAAATCATCTGGCAACACTGTAATTGTAATCGCACGTCTCTCAACTATGTGTTAATAAGTCGAATCTTTTATACCCTTCATCTTGCATGTAAATCTAGTTTAGTGAAGTTACTCCAATCAAAGAAACAAATTTTGTAGTAACAGGGAATTAAAACAATTAGAAAAAAATTAGTTCTATAAATAATTTTACATAAAAATGTTATCAGCTCTTAAAAGGTTAAGCAGCTTGAAAATTTGTTAGCATTTTTCTGAAAGAACTCTTCAAAAGCTTTTAAATGATACCCACATTGATGTGAAAAGAGGCCTATAACGCAGTAAATACGGGCGACAGCTAACTTTTCCACTTGATGTTTTTTCTTTTATTTTTATTTATTTTATTATTTTTTAATCCTCTATCGCCCCATCTGTTTTTTTTTTAATTGGAGTTACTTCATTGTTAAGGAAAAATTAGAATGCAGGCGTGGTGTTTTGACCGCTGAGTGCTATATTTGGCTATGACAAGTCCTATTTACCCATTACCATTTATTTTAATCTAGTGAAGTAACTCTAATAAAAAAAAAAAAAAAAAAAAAAATATAGAGGTGACAAAGAATTAAAAAATTAAAAAAAAAAAATTTACATAAAATTGTTATCGGTTCTTAATGGTTTAAGAATTTTTTAAAAATTTTTATTATTTCCTTAAAGATCTCCTCAAAAGCTTTAAAATTATACCCATATTGATATTTTAAAAAATTTGAAACTTTCAGAGGCCCGTAACTCGAAAGGTATGGGCGAGTGCCAATTTTTTTACTTGATATTTTTTTCTTATTTTTTAGTTCTGTGTCGCCCCATTTATTTCTTTTTCGGTTGGAATTACTTCACTGTTTCAAATGATATAGGAAAATTAGAGGCAGGCGTGGTGTTTTGCCCGCTGCGTCGAAGCACATGGACAGATCACGCTGTTTTTCATCCGAAAAATTTTTATGTCTGATCGATTGGCGTGTTTAAATTTTCTATAGCTCATCTAGTGCTTTGGCAAATTTGATTTTAACACTAACAGGAACGGACAGACGGACATCGCTTAACCGACTTTGCTATGCGTAAGGACTCATTTTATATGGGGTCGGAAATGGACATTGTAGAAATTACAAATGGAATGACAAAATTAGTTACATTCTTTTTCCAATTTTTGTAGTGAATTTAATAAAAATTTCGAAAGTTCCCTTCAAACTGGTCTGCCACTAAATATCTATGCAATAATTTTGAGCTTTTCGTCTTGATCGCTTTTATAAAATTTTTTACACTCTTTTTTTTTGGCAATTGGCAATTATTTTCTTGCTGCTAATTCCATTTATAGCAAATTAGTAAAAAAAACTTGAAATATTTTGCACTTGAAGAAACATGTTGCCAGCAACATTTCGTAACTTTAAACAAAATGAATACAGATCAACTTCGGCAACAATATTTTTACTTTTTATTTCTCACTAATTTTTAATGTGATATTTTTAGCAGAAGAAGACGAGCTTTTAAATCTTTATCAGCTACTTAGCTTTTCAAATATGGTTGACAATAAATTGAAATTCAAACAAACGTTTTTCCTGTAACTTCAACCAATAACCAAACTTGTCTTTTTAAAATGACAGTTGAAAGATAAAGAGTCAATTGCGGCTTTCAAGTGCCTGTCAAATTGGCATAATATCATTACGTACAGTAATTGTTAATAAGCGAACAAATTGTTATTAAATATTTTGCACAATAATTAACTGAAATTGCAAATTGTTGAATACTTTATTAAATTTTCAATAAAAATTATGAATGGTTGGTTTTCACTGACTTGTGTTCACATTGACTTGCAGAAATTGTTGTAGTCATTTATTGATATTTTTTTTATTAAATTTTTAAAAGGCGCGAATTTAATTTCATTAAATGAAAACTGAAAAAAAATGTTTGTGCAAAAGTCTATTATAATTTTCTTTTCTTGTCATGAATGCAAATTATAGTTGTTAAAAATTGAAAAAAAAAAAAAATATTAAGTAGGCATTAGAAAGGGTGTTTCGATCAAGAGTGTTATTAAAGGTGAAGTAAAAGAAATATTACAGCACTATAAGTCTAATAGAGATTAAAATTCAAAATCGCCATAACCAAAACGTTGTCTGCAATCATCGCAAAACTAAGAGCAATCTGCAAGCAGTTTGTTTGGCAATTCGCGTATGAAGTTGATTTAAACCTTAAATGAATTTAAACGTAAAACAAGTAATAAATCTTAGTCAGCTGGTCGAAATGCGGGTTACATCGGATATAATTTTTTTTTTTTTGATTATTTGAGGAGTAAAATTGAAAGAACTGGTCGAGGCCACGGCATATTACAGGTTCGCTAATTTCGATTCAAAATAAAAAAGGGTCATGCAAGATTTATTAATGTCTTTCCTCGCCAAAACATAAATGTTTAAATTGCAAATACTCAACACTAAACGCCTGGTATAAAGCAACACCTTATAAGTCCAAGGCCAAGGTTTCCGAGGATATCCATTAAATTTTCCGTTAAACATTTGAAATAAAAAAGCAAATTTGAAAACAAAAATATTTGTTTTCAGCTTCGATTTATTGCCTCTCTGTTAACCAAATTCGGCTTTTAAAAACGCGATACAAATGTAAAATCAGAAAATTATCTTTACAAGGAAATATTATTTTTATACCCTTCACCACAGGTAGAAAATAGGCAAGTTTGTCATTCCATTTGTTATTTCTACAATATCCATTTCCGACCCCATAAAGCAGGGGTTCTCATCACACTCCTGCTCACGGACCCCTAGTAAACTAATTTTTTTTTCGCGGACCCCTCTAAAGCCCAAGTTTAAAATAAAACTTTTATTATTTTTGAAAACAGTATTTTTTCGGCTCTTCATGCGGACCCCCTGGATGGTTGCTATGGACCCCCAGGGGTCCACGGACCCCCATTTGAGAACCGTTACCATAAAATATATATTCTGGGTTCTTATGCATAGCGATGTCCGTCTATCCGTTCGTGTTAGTGTTGAAAACAACTTTGCCAAGGCACTAGATGAGCAAGAGAAAATTTAAAAACGCCAATCAATTAGAAATATTTTCCAAAGAGTTGCTATTGAAAATCAGCAAGACCGGTCCATGTCCCTGTACGCAGTGGGCTACGCCTGCCTCTAGTTTTTCCATATCGTTTCGAACAATGAAGTAACTCCAATCAAAAATAAATGAATGGGGCGAAAGAAAATTCAAAAATAAGAAAAACAGACATCAAGTGAAGATTTTAGCGGTCGCCCCTATTTTTAGGGATATGGACCTCTGAACTTTCCATAAAAAAGTACTATTTTTTAAGGTATCAATATGAAGAGATCTCTCAGAAAATGCTTAATTTTTCAAAAAGTACTTTTCCAATTATGAACTGGTAAAATTTTGAATTTCTCTGTTGTTTTTTTTTTTCAAAATCCTATTTT
Source organism: Cistogaster globosa (assembly GCA_937654795.1). Taxonomy (NCBI): domain Eukaryota; kingdom Metazoa; phylum Arthropoda; class Insecta; order Diptera; family Tachinidae; genus Cistogaster; species Cistogaster globosa. The sequence continues at coordinate 7,422,228 of OW569403.1, forward strand.
GCGATGGCTTGAAGATTCGCAGTATCGTTGGTGTTAGTTTTGTTTTTGTAAACTGGGTTATGGACTTACCCTCTCATATTGATATTTTTAAGTCCTATAAACAAAAAGCTTTAGCTGGTCGATCTAAAGCACCCAATACTACAAACATCTCTATCTGTCATACACAACATACAGATGCGAATATTCCCCAAAATGTAAAACTAATCTGCTACTTGCGCGTTTACGAACCTTAAAGAAATGACAGTTGGTTGCAATTAGAAGCTTCTTATTTAATTTTTTTTTTTTTAAATAAAACAACTGGGGCGATCCCGGAATTGTCTTCATTACGTGCAGTAATAAAGTGCGTAAGTTAACACACAAGAAAAAAAAACGACAAAAATCCATAAAAATCTATAAAAACGCTAAAAAGTTTTTGGAACTATAATTATTTCTATTAAGAATTGAACCCTTCAAGAACAACAAATTTTAAAATAATGAAATGATTTTTTGTCATTCCTTAAAAAAAGCACCCCTGTTATAATACACTCCTATTTTGGCAACACCCTGTGCAATCATTTTAAGAGTGTGTTTTTGCATCAGAATTTTTTTTTTATGATTATTATTTTAAAAAATGTTTTTATTGCTGTTGTTGCTTTGTTATATTTATAGTGTGTATGTATGTATAACCAAAGTCCATATTTAATATTGTAAAATATTAATTGAATGCACTCGCATGTTGGTTTATTCGACAATGGTTCGTTTACCTTTATTTTATTGTTGTTTCGTCATTGGTAATACTTTTTTTTTAATAGTTGTTTTTGTTGTTAAAATAAATTGTTGTACGAGTAGTTATAGACGCAAAAAAATGTTGTTGGTAGATTAAATATGACAACATACAAACTCCACGAAACGAACCAACATAAAATGACAATAAACGGGTGGAAATGACATAAAAATGAATTATGACAACGATCATAATGAAATGAATATTTAATGCATTTTATTCAAACACTTAAACACACAGGTTAACATACAATTGTAAATATGTAGAAGTGTGCGTGCAATGCATATAAAACTACTTTCAATTGTGAGCAGAAGTATGTGGAATAAAAATCAAGCCGTATAAAATACTGACATTTTATTATTGTTCAATGAGTACTCTTTTTGACCAATGCACAGAGGGGTATTTTGCCCATCTAGCCGGACATTAGGCCAAAAAATGTCATTTAAGAAATAAAAGAATTTAAGTACGCAGCTCCAAAAACTACAATATTCGATATCGTGTAGTGAATTTTCAAAGCTTTTGCTTCAGTTTTGTTGTTTTGTGACATTGATTCAATTAAAGGAGATGATTTAATTGTATAAGTCTTAATTGACTTTTGAGGGTTCCGAGAGGCTTGTAATATATTTTTTTTGTGTCTAAACGAACAAGAAGTTTGTTGGAAGTGGTCTTTGAAGAAACAAAACGAGAAGAACAATTCCACTCATCATCATTGTAGTACAAAAGAGTAGTTGTTAAAAAAAAAAAAAATTGATTGTTACTATTAAAAATCAGTTATTTCTATGAATATTTTTTTTCAAATAAAATTAATGCTGTAAAAAAAATCAATTACAAAAATGTATTTGAATTAGGTTAGGCATTGGGAAGATACTAGAGTATTCATTTACTCGGATTTTTCTTTTATTCGAGTGAACAATTAATCGGTTTTAGGATTTTGATCTTGATCGATTATCCGATTAAGTGTTTTAAATTACTCGAATAACTCACATTAATCGTACAACTTCACCAAATTAAAATTTTCATGTCTAATAAGAAATGACATGCAAAAGGGCTGGATATATTTTATTAATAACAAAACCTTAACACAACCGAGAATTGTTCATATTATGTCTTATTAAAACATTGAATGAGAGCACACTTTATGAGATTTTTTTTTATGTTTCATCATGTCTTTTAAAATAATCTTTTAAAAATAACGTTGAATTAAAATAATGAGCTTTTAACCGATGTTTTTGATTTGTCTTAATGAATTACGACTTTAAAGAAAACTCTCTCATGATGATGGTCCGCTTAAACATTATAAAGACACTTGAAAATTATCCAGTAATTTTTTCTGTTTGATTACTTGGAATATTATTTTTAATTTTCCTTAAATATTATCTCCAAAGCCACAACCTTTTTACATTTGGAAGAATCATTTTGAAAATTTCTGTTTTACTCTCTCGTTGCTAGTTTTTGCTAGTAAAGTTACTAAACAGACCTATAGTTCGATGGCAATTTCTTCTGTTTCAGTTTTAGAACTGTTTAAATGTGATCAATATTGGGAAGGGTCGCCAATTTAAGTTAAAAAAACTAATGTGTTAAGTAATTTTTTTATATCTCAGTTCACCAAGATTTTAAGCAAAAAGTTAAATTTTTTTGAAAAGGAGTAATTTGCCTTTTCTAAATTGTTGAAAAAAAAACTAAATTATGCCTTGGAAATCAATTAATGTTGCGGAATCTTTGCTTAGCCTTTTAACTGTACAAGCGGTCGTAAAGTACCACTTCTTGCTGACAATGCATTTATTTCGATTTCTGTAAAACCTGTCCAAAACTTGACAAAGTATGATTTGCGCATTTATAAATTATTCTTAAACGAACAAGCAAAAGTTAAAAGAGGATCGTTATATAATTTAATTTTAGTCGATTAACTAACATAATTTGTTCGAGTAAATTTTTAATGATTATTTAATGATTAATCGAGCGATGTTTGATGGAGTAGATACTCTAGAAGATACTTTAAACTCGACATATGTAATAGCTTAGAATTAATTGTTTTCGAAAGTTACTAAAAAAAAGAAAAAAATTCACAAGAATAATTTAGGTTGGGAATGACGGTCTCCTCCCCCTGCTCATACAAACTAAAAAATTTATATTTTGTACTTTTAAGGCATGTGTATTCTATTTCATTTAATTCTTAAATTATTTTAAAATTATTATTTTATGTCACAGCCCACAGGAAAGGGAGAGACGAAAGTGCAATTTGAGAGTCTTCATGATTCAAGTTTAGGTTTTTAACTTTCGCTGACCTTAAAGGTTGCATTTGCTGTTTTTTTACATTTGTCCTGTTTTTACTTTCGATACATTTCTGCCAAGTTTCATTATGTTCAATAATTTTTGTGAGCCCTTATAAACAAAAGTGATGTCCGGCTAGATTGTAAAAATACCCTTAATGTGCGTTACAGTGGAGCGTTAATGTGACAAGAAGAATTTTCAGACGCCATTTACAATTGAATAAAAAAGTCTATTGTCTTTAATTTGCCGATTATCAAATAGATTGTATTTGGCTTAGAACTCAAAATTTATGGATCAATTTTCTACCTCTAGTTATACGCTTCAGCACAGGTCATTCACAATATCCATTTTCTACCCCACAAAATATTTATTTTCTGAGTCCTTGTCAATTGTGTGATGTGCTTCTGTCCGTCTGTTCGTTCGTGTTAGTGTTGAAATCTACTTTGCCAAGGCACTAAATGAGCTAAAGAAAATTTAATTATGCCAATTGATCAGACATAGTTTCAAAAATATTGCTATTGAAAATCAGCAAAATCGGTCCATGTCCTTCGAAGCAGTGAGCAAAACACCACGCTTAGCTATAATTTTACCATATCATTTAAAACAAATCTAGTTGAGTGAAGTAACTCGAATAAAAAAAAAAAAATCAAGTGAAAAAATATGCGCTCGCTCATATTTTCAAGTTATGGGCCTTTGAAATTTTTTTTATAGAAAAGTACTATTGCGCACCATATTTTTTAAGACATCAGTATGGGTATTATAAAAAATCTTTTTAAGAGATCTTTTAGGAAATACTTAAGTTTTTAAAAGATGCTTATCCCATTAAGAGCCAGTGATATTTTTATGTAAAAATGTTTTTCTTATTTTTCAATTCTCTGTCACCTCAATATTTGTTTTTTTTATTGGAGTTACTTTACTAAACTAGATTTACATATGTGGTGAAAGATATAAAAGATTCGGCATGGCCATATACAGGACTTTTACTTGTTTTATTTAATCTTCTTATAATTACAGCAGAAATATTGGTGCAGATAAAAGAAATTATAAACTCTATGAATAATATGATTCAAGAAATGCTGAAAATGCAATGTATTGCTTTTATTATCCCACTTTTTAAACCAAGCCGCAACTTTCCTTTATGAAAATATTAGATCACCCCACCCAAGTTTTTGATGCCTCTTTAACCCATGCAGGTATCCATACAACAATGTCTTGTGGACCCGCCGAACTTAATTCGCTTTGCTTTGTTTTACTAACGCGATCGTTCGATCAACTCACCCACGTCTTTTTTGTAGCTGCTGCTGTAGTCAAAGTGGTAAACACGTTGACTACAAATCTGGTTGGCTAGGTTCAATTCCTGCGGGAACCAAAAATAAAAATGTTTTTTCTGTTTAATGGTATAAATACATATTCAGAATTTACATTAAACATGTAGCCCCTTCCTCGGTACTTCTTCATAGCATATTCGGCGAAGTAAAACAACTCTATACCTTTCTCCTTTCACCAATTGTCTTATCTTTCATCTATACCTTTTCTAAAGAATATAGCACGGTTACGAAAATAACTAAATAGGCATTATTGACTAAAGTGCTACTTCTCTTTATGTTTAAGGTCTCTCTACTGGGACTTGAACTTATGATGTCTTGCTTATTAAACAGGCAGTTATTTTCATCAAATGCTAAACATGTGTAAGATCATTTTTCTTTTAAACTTGTGGAAAGTAGCAAAATTTTTAATCCAAGACACAATACTTTTTTATAAACAGCAGCAACCCTAGCTTTAAGTTTTTTTTTTCGTAAATATATTTTTTTATTTTATTATTTAAAACGCTATAACTTCATAACTGATTAATGTGTGTTTTTCATTTTTTTGCTCCCTTTGTCGCGGTTTGTTAAAAGTTTTTAAGAGTACTTTCGGGTACAGTTAAGCTAAGAAATCGTCTTTTGTTAATTTTATTGTAAAAAATATAGTAAATAAATAAATTAAAAAAAAAAAATAAATTAATGGAAAAAAAATTTACACAAAATGTCCCACAGTGTTGTGCGTTACCCCTGATCAAAGTTTTTGTCACGTTAAATTAATGCAATACAAAATATAATAATGAATTAAAAGGTGATTAATATTAAAAAAAATAAAATTTAAATTATAATAAAATTACAGCATCAACAACAACAACATCTTCATATTCTTAATGTATGCAAGTGATGATAAAATCAGCATGAAATTTTCCTTAATAATTTTATTCATGTGCGTATGTTTGTGTAAACGAATGGAAAATTGACATAACACACACTTTATCTTTGACTCTCAGGTGTCAATACGAGCAAATAGGCAACAACAATACAGGTTAAATATATTTATGCAAAATTTAATTGTATCATTATACGAAATATTATACTGCAGACACTCTCCTACTCGGACAAACAACATATTGGCTACAAGTAATTGAGTTTTATTTGTGAATAATGTTGTTTGCATTTAAAATATGTATGTTTTTGAATACAAGTACAAAAACTTTATATTATTTTCATATAAATAAATTATTATTGAATTATAATTTAATAAATAAATTAAAGTTAACAAGTTCAAGTGTATTTTAGCTACAAATAATTACTTTATTTAATAATAAATCTTATCACTTTAATCATTGGAATTTATATTTTACTTTGGCCCAAGATAAAGTATAAAACAGTGGTTAGAAAAAGTTTTCGTACAAATCTTAAATTAGATTGCAATTTTTTTCAAGTTGTATTCCTAAAACTTCCATTTTATTTTTCCTCATTAAACAACTCATTGTGACAAAAAAATAAATAAATAAATAAATAAATGTTTTAATTGAATCAATACTTTATAATTTTTAGAATTTTTCTTAACACATTTTAAATTTGGTTTTGAATGTAATTGAAATAAGACTCTAGTGCCTTTGTTCAACACCAATAAGTTTGTCATTCCGCTTGTAATTTCTACAATATCCATTTCCAACTCCATAAAGTATTTATATTCTGAGTCCTTATGCAAACCGAAGTCGATTGAGCGATGTTCGTCTGTCCGTCCGTTTTAGTGTTGAAATTAACTTTTTTAAGGCACTAGATGAGCTAGAGAAAATTTAAAAATGCCAATCGATCAGACAGTTTCGAAAATTGGGCTATTGAAAATTAGCAAGATTGGCCCATGTCCCTTGAGGTAGTGGTCTTAACACTACATCTGACTCTAATTTTTCCACTCATTAGGAATAATGAAGTATCTTAAGAAGCAAATGTGTGGACCGATAGAGAATTAAGAAATAAAAATAAACATCCAGAAAAAAAATTTGCGCTCTCCCATATTTTTCGAGTTACGGGCCTGTGAAATTTTTATAAAAAAGTTCGATTGTTAATGTGGTCAGTATGGGTATCATTTAAAAGCTAAAAAAAAGATCTTTTAGAAAATACTCAAGTTTTTAAAATGCTTAACCTATTAAGAACCAATGACAATTTTATGTAAAATTATATATCGCACTTAATTTCTTTTTTCTAATTTTTTTTTATTATTTGTCACCCCAACATTTATTTTTTTATTTTTTTTTTTTTTTTTTGATAAAAAATACTTCATATATTTAGATTTACATAGATGATGAAGGGTATATAAGATTCGGCACAGCCGAATATAGTACTCTTACTTGTTAAATCTTAAAGTACATAAAAGGTTTAAAAACTAAAGTTTTTTAATTAAAACAGAAAAATTAATTAAAACGCTAATGAAAGTTTATCCCTGCTTCTTAACACTTACAAATTAAGTTTTATAACAAAAATTGTTAAAACTTTCTTTCACTTTGTTATAAAATACAAAGGGAAAATTTTTGAAAGAAATCCGAAAATAAATGTTACAATTAGTATCTCTAATTAAAGCAAAAGAAATATGGTAAAATAAAATTAATAAAAATATAAACTGTCTTAAAAATCAAAGAAAATGGAAAAAGTAAAAAAAAGTAAATAAATTTATTAGCATAACAAATAAAATTAGGTTTAACAAATGTAAAACAAGGGTAAAATAAAAAGTTTATATTCATTAATTTTTATGCGATTTGATAATTGCTGCTGAATAAATTATTTAAAACAACAACAGTAAAAAATAAAAAAAGCTGTTTCTCAAATGTGAAATTAATAAAAATGTATTGTTGTATATTTGTATATCGTATATTAAAAGTTGTAAGTGTAAGTGTATAACTTTATATATTTTAGCATGGCCTAATTTATGTAGTTCCACATCATTCAATAGCAACATAAAATATTAATCTAACGTCTTTTTTTTTCATACTTTATTCTTCCTTCCTTTCTTTCTTTTGTTTAGTTTTCTATTTTAGCTTTTTTAATGGCGGATATTTTGCTTTTAATTTTGTTGAATAGACCCTTAGGATGTTTAGTAGCCATTAATCTTTAAGATTTGAACAGACATTGTTGTTAGTATTTTATAGCGAAACTAAACTAAAACTAAAACTAAAAACAACTATAACTATGATTACGACTACAATTACAACGAAAAATATATATTCGTATAGATAAATTTCCTCAAACACTTTTGTCAGACAGAGAGTTTGTAAACGCACAGTGAGGTTGTTTAATAAAAAAAAATAAAATTACACGATGTTAAATCTGAATAAAAAACAGTTGGCTCAGAGTGAATTTTAGTTTAAAGCACAAGAGAAAATTTATAGTAACAACAAGAGTGATATGTATGGCATATGCCGAATTTTATATATCCTTCACAATGTAAGTAAATCTGGTTTATTAAAGTAACTCCAATCAAAAAAAAAAAAAAAAAAAAAAAAAAAAAATAAATAAAAATAAAAAACAATTATTGGAGTGGCAGAGAATTAAAAACTAAAAAAAAAATTCAGTACGATATATAATTTTACATAAAAATGTCTTCGGCTCTTAATGGGTTAAGCACTTAAAAAAATTTTAGTATTTTCAAAAAGATCTCTTCAAAAGCTTGTAAATGATATCCACATCGATATCTCAAAAAATATGACGCACAATCGTAATCTATGAAAAGCTCAGAGACCCATAACTCGGAAAATAGGGCGAGCGGAAATTTTTTAACTTGTTGTTTTTTCTTCTTATTTTTTAATTATATATCGTTCCTTACATTTATTTTTTTTAATTAGAGGTACTTCATTGTCCCAATGATATGCAAAAATTAGAGACAGGCGTGGTGATTTGCCGGCTGCCTCGAAGGACATGGAGCACTTTCCGTTGTAGTAGCGATTTTCAATAGCAAAATTTTCGAAACTATTTGTGCTCGATTGACGTATTTAAATTTTTCTAGCTAATCTAGTGTCTTGGCAAAGTTGATTTCAACCCGAATACAGGCGGACATCGCTCAATCTACTTCGCTATGCAAAAGGACTCAGAAATATATACACTTTATGGGGACGGAAATGGATTTTGTAGAGATAACAAACGAAAATTATAAAAATATGAAAAAGTTAAGAATCCAGCAAAAAAGATTTTTTAAACTTACGAAAATTTTGGGAAAATCTTTCCTACCAAATAAAATTATCTTTAACAAATGATCACATAAATTAGGAAAATGGCATTCGGAACTTGCTTATCTCTGCAAGAAACGGTTTTAAAGAACTTTTTATTCATTTTATATTCTTATTGTTCAAGCGTTAGATCAGTTCTTTTTGTAAATAAAAAAATTTCTTGTTCTCTTAGTATTTTTTAATATTTCGCCATACCGTTGGGTGGCATCTTCAGGAAACAAAGTTATTAAAACTTAATTTTTTTTTTTTTAAAACAAAAACTAATTCATGATGACTTGGAAATTAGTAAGACTTTAAACATTTTTTAGCACCAACTTTTGTTATTTTTTTTATAAATTTTTCAAGTTCCCTACGTAAAAACGTAACCTGTAAAACTATCACTGGATGCTCTACTAAAACGCCTTTTGACGTTATTAATTATTTAAGATAAGAATAACTTAGATTTCAAACCTCTTTAACCAAATGAGAATTATACGAAAATTCTAAGCTTTTAATTTTTACGAATTTAAATGAGGATTTAAAGAATATGAATCTTAAAATTTTTATAGAAAGCAGGGCCTTCTAAGTTTCTTACCTTGAGGGCGAAGAAGCATACTTGAGTAAAAATTTGTATGTCCCCACAATTCGGTGTCAATGCTGCAACTAAAAAAATAAAAACGAGCGTTCAAAATTCAATTGCTGTTTTTATTTGTGTTCATTTTCAAGGGACAGACAAAATGTTTTTTTATATGTTAATCTTTATTATCCACAGATGTATCGCCGTCTGAGAGAAGTTTCAGTCTGTTAGTTTAAAATAAAGACATCAAATGGAAAAAAATGTTTAGAAAGTTGATTCTTGCTATTAGTTACACTTCATCTACTCATCACTATTCGAACAAACCCATTAAGAGATTTCCACTTAAAAAATGTATTAGATCTGACTTCATAAAGATAATAATACATCTTGAAATCTACCGAAAAGTTGTGCATTGCGGAATGAAAAGCATTAAAAAAATGTTTGAAAACAGGGTTCCCTACCAAAAGGGTCATAATGTAACTTTTTTTATTTAGCTGTCCGCCTGACACCGGCCGTAATAGCAAAACGCTCAAAATTTTCAAAGAGGGAGCAATCTAAAGCTGCTTCAGCAAGAAATAATAAAAAGTGAATAAAAATTAAAGGATCTCCCCATAGAGTTTTAATTTTCAGGAAAATCCTCTTAATTATTAAACCGTTGTACGCGAACAGGTAACAGGGTGCCCCATACAAAGAATGACTGTTACCTACATCGGCTTTTCTTTTAAAATTTGTATAGAGGGCGTAACAGTGTAAAAAATTAATTTTAAGCTTGAAGAACAGCTCTATCACCCAGTTCAAACACATAAAGTTTTTCTGAATTTTGTGGGCGAGAAAGCGAGAAATAAAATGATTCTGCACTCCTTGCCCTTCCACAAAATTCAGAATTGCTGCAAGAAAACTTGACGTGTGTAAACTGGGTTTATAGAAGTCCTGACTTTGACGTGTGTTAATTGTTTTATCTTTAAAAGACCTTTAAAATTAAAAAAATAATACGAATGTAAAATTTAAAATAACAAGGTGGTCCATATTCAAAGGATGAGATAAATTCGCGCTTGGTGGATTTAAAAGAAACGAGCATAAAATAAAAAAAGGTCTTTCTTTTTAATTAAAAGATTTTTTTCTTTAATCTTCATCAAACTAAATTCTAAATAAACATTTCTTTAGTTGCAGTATAAATTAATTTGAAAAACAAAGAATGATTATAAAAAATTAATCATCACTGTGCAGTGGTCGGTCAATTATAGCATGAGCATAAATAAATATTACAAAGGAATATAAAAGATGATAATAGTTTAAGACAATAATTGCAAATAAGCGACAACAACAAATACAATAATAAAAAGTAATAACAATAAAATGTGCCAGTGTTGCACGTAAAAACATGCAACCTAAAATATATAATGATTCTTTTTTTTTGTTTCTTTATAATAAAATGTTTAAACAAACACTGTAAATGCTTGCACGTGTGTGTGTGTGTGTGAGTGTGTGTAAGGTCCGTTGTAAGTATCCTTTGTAAAAATATCATAAACAAAGAAAATGTGTGGTAAATAAAAATAAAAATAAAATAAAGAAAACAAAAAAAAAATACTTATTTTTCTATTAACAACTTTTACATGTGTCTATAGTTGTTGTAATTGTTGTTGTTAATATTTCACGCTTTGTGTTCTTTATAATTTCGGTTAAATATCCTTTTTTATTAAAGGTAGAAATTAAGTTCTGCTATAAATACGTAGGCTGTTTTAAAAAGCTTCGGCAAAGAAGACAGCTTAACAATCATTTGTTGTAGAACGCTACAAAACGAAAATGAAAACGAAGGTGGCTGCCTGTCTTGACCTCTGTACAATAGTACACACCCACACACACACACACATAAATTCAATTTGATATGTACACATAGAAAAAAGTTGGCTGGCGATTACAAATACTTAATGAAAAAATCTGAATGTTCTTTGTTTTTATAATCAAAGTTTAAGAAAAAAAATGTCATATTTCATGCATGTAAGACAAATTGGCTTTAAAAAAAATAATTAATTAATTAAAAAGAAAAAAAGGTAAATTAATTCAGTATTGCATGTCTTAGCATCAAATATTGGTGAGTGAAATAAAATCACTCATTTATTTTAGTCACCTTTAAAGTTACAATTTTTCTTTGCTCGTCATCTTGGCGATTTATGCAGCCATCGAACAATTAATTGTTTGCACATGAATTTAACTCGACGTCATGTTCATGTTCGTATGCACAATGATGACTGCGTCATTTAATATTCTCTGCTGGGCTAAAAAAAGCGAAACGCTTTAGATCAGATTTGCGCAGTATAATTTTTTTATTCTTCGTACAGATATGCAATTTTTGTTTCTGTAATTTTTTTAAATTTTGTTTAAAAATTGCATTCCTGTCCACACATTCAAATTTTGTTTTTGCAATTTTGGCCTCCATTGCTTAAATTTTTTTTTGCTTAAACTACAAAAAACGAAACGAAAGAGAATTGCAAGTATATGAAAAAGTGTGCTTGTTTCTATTCGTTTTTTATCTTTCACCTACAAACTGAAGAGTTTCGCAACAAAAGTTGCAAAGTGTGGACAGGGAGTTACAATTTTTCTTTTTCAGTTCTATTTTAAAGTTAAAACGTAATTTGCTACGCATTTGCATTTTAAAACTTTGAATGCAATTTTAAATTCTTTATTATTATTTATGCGTTGCTTTCAACCAAATATCAGAATGCAACTCTAAGCATAAAATAAACTTGCATGCAACTAATTGCTTCATGTAAATTATAGAAAATTATGCTTAGACAAACCATGAGAGTTGAGCGCATAGTTTAGGTTAAAGAAAATGAACAAATACATGTTCGTTATGCTTTCAACTATTTCATACGTCGAACACTCGTCAAGATGTAATTTTTAATACTGATTGCCTTAAATGCAAAGAAAACGAAACCTAATGCTAGAAACACAACTAAGACAAACGTCGAATTTTTGATCGCGAATATTCGTTATCAAAAATAAAATAAACATTTGAATATACGAAAATACTTACAATCATGACGTCGGACAAAATACGTCATACGCGGCGAACTTCGCAATAGGTTTATTTCTATTTCTTACACCGGCGAACGACGAACAAATCAGTACAATGTGACCATGTTTGGTTTTAGTTTTCTTGTAATTCAGTAAATAAAGTTATTTTACTTGAATAATTGATTTATTTATATCTAACAGCATTAAATAAATAAAAGTGCACAAATTGGTAGTTAAATATAAAATTAGTTTTTAGTTGTGTTTTTTTGTTATGTTTCATTTTTTAAATATTATTTCTTTATATGGTCACCCTATTAACTCACATAAAGTAAACAAAAGTAAGCAAATTTTGTCGTTGTTATCGTGCTTCATACGACGAACTTACACAACAAAGTTTAAATGACGAATTCGTAGTGTTGGACGAAATTCGTCGTTCGTTCCAATTGTGTTCCTAACATAAAAATAAACCAAATTTAGAATTTTCAAAGTAACTTTAATTAATCACGAGTAAAAGCTTTTGTTTCGAATTTTACATTAAAACGTGCATACGTGGTTTGTCAGTTAAAATTAAAAAAGTTTTTTGTAAGTCGAAAGTATATTTATTAACAATAAAAAAAAAAAAAAAAACAGTAAAGGAATAACCGAATGGGTAACCTCAAATTAAATGGAAACTGATGATATTTTGTAATTAGTTCGAAGTGAACCAGACTTTCCTTGATTATAAACATTGTTAATCAGGTATGTGGGAGAAAACGATCAATTTGGAAACGTAATTTTAAAAAATCTGATGAATTTTTATTGATTTGAATAAAAAAACAAAGATTTTTGAAATTGTTAAAAAATTCTAAATTTAAAAACAAAATTAACGAGTTAGAGTAAAATATGCGGCTATGCCGAACCTTATATACTCCTACACCATTTATCCAAATCTATTTAAGTGAAATAATATAAAAAATAATAAAAAAAAAATTACATAAAAATGTCATTGGCTCCTAAGGGATTAAACATTTTTAAAAAAATTCAGTATTTTCTGAAAGGTCTCTTCAAAAGGTTTTGAATGGTGCTTATATTGATATCTTAAAAAATATGGTGCACAATCGTACTTTACAATGAAAAGTTCAGAGGTCCATAACTCGGAAAATAAAGGCGAGCGCTAATTTTTTTACTTGACGTTTTTTTTCGTGTTTTTTAATTCTCTATTGCCCCATATATTTATTTTTTTGATTGGAGTAACTTTACTAGACTAGATTTGTTTCAAATTATATGGAAAAATTAAAGGCAGGCCCGGTATTTAACCGGCTGCCTATAAGAATATGAACCGATCTTGCTCATTTTCAATTTCACTTTGCCTTGGAAAAGTTGATTGCAACACTAACACGGACGGACAGACGGAAACACGGATCTCGCTCAATCGACTTCGCTATGCATAAGAACTCGGAATATTTATACTTCACGGATTTGGAAATGGATATTGTAGAAATTACAAACGGAATGACAAACTAATATATACCATTTTTCTACTTGAGGTGGAGGGTATAAAAAAATGCTATTTAAATTTATCGTTTCCTGCCACATTTTGGACAAGTAATCTTTCATTTCATAGTTCTTGTGTTGTAGAAAAACTTTAATTAGTTTGTTGCAACAAATATTTTTTCTCTGTGTAGATATTTATGTTTGCATGCATGTATGTATGTATGTGTATATGTTTTTAAACAAGTATTATAAATACAAAGTGTTTGTTTTTTATACCTATTCACTCCTTTATAACACATTTGTAGTAAAATTAAAAAAACCTCAATTTTCCTGTGTATTCTCCCAAGTATTTTTAATGTGTATTTTAACGGGAAACTCTCTCTCACACACACACACGCATATAACGGTATAAAACTCATTTAACCGCTTTGTATTCGTTTCATTTGTAGCACATCATCCTCTTTGCATGAAATAAATTGTAGATAAACATGCAAACATAAATTTTCATCCTGTCAGGTGGTCGTTTGGTCGTTTATGCTCTAAATTGTTTGTTCTCTTTTTTTTTTCTTTGCAATTAAGCCGGTTGTTAGACTGAATGCTTTGGTCATTTTTCAATGCAAATATAATATCTTGATGTACTAAAAGAAGCCTTCGAAAATTGTGCCCATTTTGTCATGGTGTCTAAAACTGTTTTAGCAACTTCCAGTTAATTTTATTCGTAAAATATTTAAGCATCGTCTAAAGTTAATTATAATTATTTATTTACATGTATCTACATATGAATATATGTAGCTGTCTACGTGTTGTTTGGGTATGCGTTTTTATTCTTTTTATTTTCTACTTGTTTATGAGTTTTTCTTTTATTAAATAAAATAAAAAAATACAGGAATAATAATGTCGTTTATAACAATAATTTGAGTATTTTGCAGAGTAACAAAGAAACTGTATATGATTTTAAATCCTTTTTAAATCATTTTTATTTCTTTTTAAAGTCAATTTTCTCCAGCAATATTTTTTTTTACAAAAGGTGATTTGGACTTAACAAATCGCAGCAATTTTTATTCACTTTTTTTCACCCACAAAATTAAGAACTGCTGCAAGAAAAATTGACGCGTGAGAACTGGGTAAAATGTAATAAAAACCAACTAGATTTTCTCGACTACGAATTACAAGGAAAAAGAGAATTGCAAGTTCCATCCACAAACTTAAGAGTTGCGCAACAAATGTTGCAAAGTGTGTACAGGGACTAAGGAATTTGTTTAATGTTTCTTGTTTTTTTCATTACTGCCTATACCCGTTGAGAAAATCTATACACATAATAAAACAGTAACGGGGTTATTTCTCTACATGAGAAATATTTGAAAATTTTGATGTTGGTTTAGATAGTTATCGATATAAAATACAAAACACCTATTTTTTGCATTTTTATCCGTCTGTTTGTGTTCGCATCACATAAAAACTACTGAATGGATTTAAACAAAATTTTGGGAGACACTCCTTTAGAATCTTAGTTCAAATGTAGAATACTTTATTCTTCGTAAAATAAGTCATTTTGTAAAGAAAGTGAAACAATCCAAGTTTACCATTATATCAATGGTGTTAAAACATTTGTCAGAATTTTTTATTTTTAAAGATGGAAAATATTCAACACTGTATGCAGAACTTTTTAATAAATATTTAAAAACATATTTTTTCAACTTTTAATAAAACTATAAATCAGATTCTGACGAAGTCGTGGGTACTGCTAACTTGATAATGTGCGTTGTTTTCTATGAAAACACACTTGCTTAATTGACAAAACCCCTTGTATCCGTGTATACTGTGTATTGTTTAATTAAAATACAATAGTGTATTTTTGTTGTTGGCAATTTTCATATAAAATCTCAATACACTTTTGTTTTGCATGTTTTTGAAAAGTTGTATTGGTAATCGTGTTATCAACTACATGTGAATTCCATATCAACTTACTTGAATCAACCATAAGCATATCAAAAGTATTATTTTCGCATAAAAAATTTAAAATTTTGTTTTTTCAGTCCTATTGTTCATTTTACTTCCTAAAAACCTTCTTCTGAATACTTATTTTCTTCTATTTATTTGCTTTTTGACGTTTAATATACAAAAAAAAAAAAAAAAAAAAATTGATACAATAATCCACTGCGTGTTCACAAGCATATAAACAGAATGTGTATTCAATACAAAATACACCATACAAGATTTTGTGAATTAAGCAACTGTTGTAGTTATAATAAAATTTCTCCATCTTAAATGCAAAGAATTGTTTCGTTTAAAATATCAAGATTTTTAGTAGATTTTACTAGAAACCTTATTTAAAGTACTTTTTTAAATGTACTTTTTTAAAGTGACCTATTTTGGAAAATACATTTCTTCCAATACAATTCCTTAAAGATACTTTTCTGAAGTTATTTATTACAATGCTATTTTTTAAGATAAATTTTAATGTATTATTTCCAAAAGTACTTTTTTGAAGTTATTTTTTACTTGTTTTAGAGACAATTTATAACAAAAAGTACTTGTCGGGTTAGTTTTTGGATGATACTATTGGGTAAGATTTATTTTCTACAAGATACTGTACAAGAAAAAGCTTTAACAGGAGTAGTAATACTGAAGGATGCTCTTAGAAAGTCATATTTTCACTATTATTTATTAAAATAATTTTTATTTACTGCCGGTCCCACGATATCGCAATCAATCGTTCGTTCGCATAATTACATTCAAAACAAAAACAATTTTTAAGAATTTGTTTTTGTTTTGAATGTAATTGTGCCAACGAACGAACGATTGCGACATCGTGGGACTGGCAGTTAAATATATTTTTTAGAAACAAACTTTTTCAAAAGACCCTTTTCCAACATACAAAAGACTTTTTTTTTAAATGCTGTACCAGAAAAGGCCTTAACAAGCGAAATTTTATTGAAGGCTATTTTAGAAAGTTTTAAAGTTATATTTTTATTATTTTTTATTTAGATTATTTTTATTTAAAAATATTTTAAGAAACAAAATTTTTTGAAAGGCCTTTTTTTAAAATTCACCCGTATAAAAGTACTTTATTAAGGGCTGAGTTTTTATACCATAACTTTTTACGGGTATTTTTTTTTAAATTTACTTTTAAAAAATATATTGCATCGAAAATTACTTTTCGTTAACTTCTTTTTCCCAAAGGTACTTCTGATGATATTTAAAAAATATTTTTTAGGTTCTTGGCAAACGAAGTTAAATTAAAATTTTAAAGATACATTAGATATTTTAAAGATACTTTTTTGGAAGTACTTTTTGGGTGATATATTTTAAATGATACTTTCAAAAAAGTACTTTTTAAATATTACTTTTTAAATAATACTTTTTAAATAGTACTTTTTAAATAGTACTTTTTAATAGTACTTTTTAAATAGTACTTTTTAAATAGTACTTCTTAAAAAGAACTTCTGTTAATGAAGAAACTTAAAAAACAGCTTATTAAAAGAAGACTTTAATAGAAAAATTTTAAAGGTACTATTTGAAATATCCCTTTTTAAAGTTATATATTTTTAATAGTTGTCCAGATATAAAGAAAGATTAAACAGAAAAAACAGTTTTTAGTTTTTAAATTGTTATATATGAATTAACATATCGGGCATATGGCTCTTTACATTCTTCATACTCTTGTTAAAATAGATAATTTACTTCTAATTATTTTAAGTAAAAAAAAAACTAGGATCTACGAGTTCAATTCTGAATTGTTTCACTGACTGACTGCATGGCACCTGTCACCATTTTGTTGAAACCGAAAGTTGGTAACATCGATAGCATACAATCTCGGTAGAAAGAACTGTGTCGCGTTATGTTTGACCAGCCTCATTTTCAAAAAAGTATGGTTTAATGATATCTTCATTTCAAAATTCCTAATAAATAGCGACACATTGTGGGCGCATTTGCTATTTGACAATCGCATGTGGTATTGAAATTTTTGCTTGATATTTAATAATTAATATTTTATAATTCATAAAACGAACTCTCTTCGCTGTTCGTAATCCATTTTTACTTACCCTAAACTGTTTGCTGTCTAATTGTTTGTAATTGGAGATTTCTAACAATTTAATTCAAATAAATTAATATTTTAAGCTTTTTTTTAATTTCTGCTCTGGTAAATTTTAATTTTTGAATTTTTAAATTTAAAAATAACAGGCGCAATTTACGTACGCATAAGTAGATGCTAAATATCATTTTTATAAATATTTTTAACAACGTCGCTGTATGCTTCAATTATGTTTGATATGTTAAATAATGACTCTCCATGATAAAGGTGACATTTACACTGTAATGTGGGACTGAACATTAATCACACGCTCACACGAGTATTTACAAGTTTTGCAGATAAATAATCGTTTTAACACAATTGCGTAACAACTGCCAGCCACATTTTCTTTTGTTTTTACATTCAGTCATTTATTCATGGCAGGCACAGTGCTACTCCAGACTCCCCATAAAAAAAGTGTTTATAAAACTATTGACAATTTTTATAAACTCATGGAGGCTTTTGGCATTTTAATTCTTAAAAAAAAAAATTAAAAAAACAATAAAAAATATGAAGTGTGGAAATGCTTGCGAGTGTAAAGAAATAAATAAAAAAATAAAAAAAAATTAAATTCCAATTAATTTAGTAGATTTTCGCTACAATATTTCTAAGAAAATTCAGAAATTTTATTTTCCAAGTTTTTATTTTTTTTTTGTAAAGAGGGGAACAGCGCGTTGCATTTCATTTCATTTCATTTTATCTGTCTGTTTTGTTAATAAATTTGTTATAATATTTTGTTGTTGTTATTATTGTTGTTGTTAGTTTCACTGGCGTTGAAGTTTTGGTTATAAATTCTGTTTTTGATTTATGCACGTCTTAAGCATTTAAAAAAAAAGTATATTTTACTGCATTTTAATGCGTTGAAATTTATACATGTGTCGTTATAATTTTTCATGGAGGCATTATATTTTTGGAAAGGGGAGATCTCAAGTAATTTTATTTTTATTTATAAAATGTTTTATTTTTCTATTTAATCTAAAGGCGTGAAATTGTCACAAATCATCAGTTTGTTTCGTTTGTTTCAGAGTTTATAAAAAAATCTTTGTTGTTGAGTGTCGTTTTTTTTTTTCTTCTTTATAATTAAATTTTTTTCTTTCATCGTAAGTTTTTTGTTTTGAATTGTGATTTTGTTATAGAATTTCGAGTGGTTGGTAATTTAATATTGTTTTTTTTTTCTCTAAAAAGTAATAAAATTTTTAGCTTGAGTAGTATTTGAGTGTTTTAAATGTTTTAGTAATTATGACCTTTTAATAACTGGAAGTTTTTTAAAGTGCGTAAAAAATATAATACATTTTTAAAAACAGTTTCCAATTTGTATTTGTTGTTAAAAATCAATAGACCATAATTTATAGATATTTTATTCGGAGAAATTTAAAACTTAAAAATTTTAAACAAATTTTTAATTTCGAGTGTAGTAATCGGCTGCGATGCCCTGATTTACTTTTAGTAAAAAAATATTGATTGTTTATAAAAGAATCTCAGTTTCACCATTCACAAAATTTTATATTTTTGCATTTCGAAATTAAAAAATGTTTTTCGAGCACTTTTGTAACATCATTTTTAACGTGCAACAGCAACAGCAAGTCGATATATTTTAATAGTATCATCATGTTTGACGCTGGCTCAAGGAGAAAAATTTATACCAAACAAAATGCCTTTATTATGTCAAAAAAGCTGACAAAGACAACAAAGGATTGATCACTTCGAACAAGCCTATCGATAAAAAAAATTTAAACTGGGCAATTAGAAACGAAACGATAAATTTCTACAATGCAAAATGTTTATTTACATGTTGCTGCAACAGTGACGCTTTATAACCCAACCGTTATCTTATCTGACAGCCATTTAGTTCAATAAAAGCAAAACACCCTGATTAAATATCCACCACTTAAATCGAAAAATCTATTTAATTGGTTTAAGGCATCAGAAGAAAAAATGTCATCGAATATTTTTTACCCGACTTCAAAAAAGAGTGGAGGTTATCAATTCGACTGAATGTTGATTTTTTTGTATGTTTGTACTTGCATTACTCATTGGTTTCTGAACCGATTTTTAATTTTTTTCTTTATTTGAAAGGTTATTCTGACAGATTGTTCCCGTTTTAAAAACAGTTCATAATTTTTAAAACTAACTGGGAACACTCTATACAAGATACAAGTTTTTAGTGTATTATGAACCGTATAGGGGCACCACTCTTAAATGAAAAAAAAACTGACGATCAATATAGCTCTAAATAGCAAAAAGCAATAGAAAAATGAATCTAAAAATTAGAAGGGTGTCCCCATAGGTGACATAAATTAACCTATATAGGCCTATCTTTTAAACCGTTATGGAATAACCCTTGATTATTGAACAGAATGCCCATTGCAAAGTTATTGATTAAAGGGTGCTCCAATATTTCATTTTATTTGTTGTATGTTGTCATACTTTTAACCCGTTATAGATAGACAGATAAAATCAGTTTTGAAGTCGGTTTTTTGCAAGAGTTATTATTGAATCAAAACCACATACATACTGACAAAAAACAATGAGAATCTTCTTTCTTATACGAAAAATTATTTGATCATATTTCATATAAATTATTCATTCACTAAAAGAAATGTGTTGTGAAAAAAAAAATACATTTTAAAGGATAAAAGTTTTTTTTATTATAAAACCAAACAATAAATTTTAAATAAAATAAATAGTAAAATTGAATACTGTGGGAAAAATATATCCATAATAATATTTCGCTGATGATTATATAATTCATAAGGGGATTTTGATTGGAATAAAAACTGGAATCTTAAGTTTTAAACTTCATTAATTAAATGAGAATTTTATCTCTGTAAGTTTAAATTCTTGTCAGAAGTTTTGAAGCAAAACACATCAGCTATTAATTCCTAATCCAATTTTCTTTTAAGTAAAAAACACAAAAAATGCCGATGACCATAAAAGTTGTTCAAAAAGAAAAAGAAAAAAGGAGGCGATCATAGAGTATTTTTTCTACTCTAATGTAAAGTCCCCGATTTTTGCAATAATTTTTTCATATTCTTTTTATTACAACAAAAATACATTCTACATATTCGAATACATTATGAGGGTGCAAGATTGCAAAATCTACCTGATAGAAATTTGTACAAAAATTAGAATACAAATAAGTTTTACTCGCCTTTGTAACATCTTGTTTTCTTGTCGAAGGCGAAAAAAATTTTTTTTTTTTTTGGTTAATTAAGATTTTAAAATTATGCTTGTTTTGCTTTTATTTTTAAAAGGATACTACACTTTTGCCTGAATTTTAGATTTGAAATTTTCTATTTAATTTTTTCATCACTTGTTCTTACAACACGGGATATGTGTAAAAAATGCATTCTTATGAACTGCATTCTAGTTTTTAAACTGGAATATTTGCTGGCCATCGAATCTAGCAAGTCATGTTAATGTGGCAGTAGTGTTTTTTTCTGTTGATTGGTATAAATACATTTTTCTCCTTCCTTAGTTCTTCTACATAGTGCATTCGCCGGCGAAGTAAAATAATTTAAAAAATGACCCCTGTCTTCTCTCTCCTCTATTCCTTTCCTAAAGAATGTAGCACGGTTACTTACTTTAATTTAATAAGCTTTATTGCCTGAGGTGTCACTTCTCTTTTATATAAAAATAAAAGTCTAAACAAAAAAATATGGGACGGTCACCTGATCAGATGTTTTTGCTTGCTTTGTTTATGTGTCGGTGAAGAAATTCATATCGATCGAAAAAAAATCTCTACCAGCTACTGAATCTGTCTATGAAGTATAGATTACATAGATTTTTCGATTATTTAAAGGTATATTGAGGAACTTGTCGCTTATTTTCTTAGGAATATTTATTTTTTGTTCACATTTAAATTTATTTATAGAATTGCTAACATTCTTAAATGCTGGTGGTGCACATATTCAAGAGACTTTGCCAAATTCTAATAACATTTCTTTAAATATTCTAAGTTCTTGAATAGATGATAGCAGAATATTATATTACATTCATTTTCCAACTTAAATAGGGAGCTGCTTGAATTTAAAAATGTGTAACTTCCATCGTATATTTAATTGCGTTTGTAATTTATTTAATATTTAATTTAATTAATTCTTTAATAACATTTTTGTTAGATTTTTTTCTTAAGAAAAGATGATAAAACCATCGTCTACATAGAAAAATTGTAATAAAAATTTTCTTAATTGTCACACTGTTGCCAAAGGAAGTTGTAACTCAATTTAAGCCAAGGCGAATTAATAACATGTGGCCTTAACAGCCCAGTTGACTGTGTGATTGTTCCTTCTTTGAAAGTCAAAAGTTGAAATCTCCTATTGTACCTCTCTGTTTTGTTTTCCGGTGAAGACGATTTTTACAAAAACAAAATGTACATATTTCTTTCGCAGTGTAGTATTCAGTGTATTCATTTTCGCCGTGAGTCTATCATCAACTCGCCTTGACTTAAACCAGCTCTATCCCATAGCGAAATCATATAACAGGTGGATGCAGTGGCAAATTTATTAATGTTTGCCGTTGCGGGAAATGTGAAACTGATGTTTTTTTATATGAAGTTTGACATTTCCTGCAACGGCGAAAATCAATGAATTCGCCACTGCCATCACCTGGTGCATGATTTCAACATGCTTTAACCGTATAGAAAGTATCATTTTACATTTGACAGACCTTTCAAAAATCTGTTATACATTTTATTTCAATATGTTATAAAATGGCGAAATCTTGTACCATTTGATAGCAGCGGCAAGGCAAATTCATTTACATTTTTCAAGGCACGAAACGTCAAACTTCATATGTAATAGATCGGTGACAATTAAAATTGTTTAAGTAAAAAATACTTTTTTGAAACTGGGGGAAAATTATGGCAGAGTATTCTACTTCTGTAGAAATTTCGATCTATATCGAATCCTATAATTTTTTCTTTGATATATTTTTTCTTTCAAAAATTTTTAAGCCGAGCACAGAATTTAATAAATTTTCAATGCATTAAATTCATATTTTATAAAATAATTTCTGATAAAAGTTTTACGGTTTAAAGAGGATGGAAGAAATATTGTCAGTTTAATAGTTTGGGTAACAGTTTATTATAAAACAAAATTATTTTCCTACAAATAAAAACAACCCCTGTTTTCAAAAATAATTTCTTAAGCAGATGCAGGAAAACAAAGAAAATAAAAAAACAACAGGGATAAAATTTACGAACACCAATAAAATATTTTTTATACGTTACTAGAAGTTGCAAGTATATTTTACATTTGTCTTAAAAATAAAGAAGAGTTTCTTCGTAAAGTTATTTATATTTAATGTCTTCTTCGTTACTTTGTTTTGTTGGAATTTTTTAACACTCTTTAATAGTGTTTTTTGTTCGTTTTTTTTTTTTTTAGAATTCAAAACACGCCACAACATCTTTTGAAGGAAAGACAGCAACAGCAACGATGACGGCAACACAAATGAGGGCGACATTAATATATTTAGCGCCTTTTTTGCAACCGTGTAAGAATGCTGTCACAGCAACTAGCCCGACTATAACAACAGCAAAGACACGAGCTCAGTCAATGCCACAGCAGTGTTTGGGAAATGCACAAGATATTCCAGCAATAAAAACAACAACAGCAACCGAAGTACTACAGCAACAGACACATGTGGCCCGTAATCGTCTGAATACCAGCAGTCGTAATAATAATCATAATAATGCTATAAATTCGAAAAGCACTATCATTAACAACAACAACAACAACAATGACAGCAGACATTGCTGCAGTAATACTCGCAATACGAATCTGGCTACAACGACTTTGAGTTTTAAAATGGAGTGTGTCTGTGAGACGAATGGTATGGGAAGAAGCAGTAGTTGTAATAGTCATCCTACTAACACTACTATCACAACAAGTAGCAGCTGTTGTCATAATGCTATGCAACAAACACAAAAACAACAACAACAAAAACAAGGAGAATTAAAAACAAGATCTGAATACCAAAAAGAAAAGCAGGTTAAGGAGCAAAATTTAAAACAAAAGGATAAATATGATAAAAATTATAAAATGCCTGCCTTGGAGACCACAACAACGATAAAAACAAAAACAACAACAAAAAGAAATACAACACAAACATTATTATATTCCTCTAACAATGATAATAAAATAAGAAACCCACAAAAACAACAACAGCAAAATCACCTTAAAGAAAACAATTCCTCATCATCATCATCATCCACATCTTCACTATTATCAATTTCATCGTCTTCTTCAACGTTAAGTACTTCATCAACCTCATTTGTTAACTATACGAACAATCGTAGTACAAAATATTTAAGTGAACGTGGTCGCAGTAATATTCTACAAGTCCAACAACAACAACAACAACAAGAACAGGAGCAGACTTTAAAACAACAAAAAACATATGGTTCTCTAATAAAACAGCAACAACAACAGCAACAGCAACTACCACCATCAATTATGCAGCAAACTTTAAGACATGAAAAACAACGAAACCAAACGTATAGTCGTGGCCCTTTTACTGCAAAGGACCATCATCATGGCACCAACATTAACTGTAACAACACGTCAGTGTTGTCAAGATGTCTTTGTTTAAATTTTAATCAACATAATAAAAATAATAATCATAATAACACTAACAAAAACAAAAACAAACAAAAATTTATGCTCAACAATGTCCAAGACATGAAGCAGCAACCGAAACTGGAAAATAATCACATGAAAACTCTCATGTCCTCGATAAACTGTGATGGCCAGCCAGAAGACTTAAATATAGAAAAGACAGTGTATGATAATCACTATGAAGCTGGAAATTTAAAAGAAAATATTTATTTAAGATTAAGAAATAATCAGCAGGACAAAAATAAGGCGATGGAGGAGTGGAAAGAGAAGGAAGAAAAGAAAGAGAAGAAGGAAAAACTTAAGAATTCCTATATTAATTTTAAAGAATTATTATTTTATACAAATACGGAAACAAAAACTTTATATTCTAACTCTCAAACTTCCCCATCACCACCCCAATCAACATTATCTTTAACAGCAACAACAACATCATCATCATTTTTATCATTATTAAATCCTTCGTATACAACGATATTAAATAAAGAATGTAGGTGCTTTAAACAATCTAAACGTGATACAATTGGCAGCGAATGTAATTTAGAACAAAGGAATTTGAAAATAATTGACGAATCTGTTGCAGATGTTGCATCATCATCGTTACCATCATTATTATTGTCAACGTCATCACCCAGTGATAATTATTATATGATAAAATCTACAAAAGTTAATAAAGATGATGTGGCATTTAAGTCTTCGACTTTCAGTGAAAAAATATGGCAACTGTTATGGCCTAAACATTTGTTAATATCATTAATGGTTGGCTATTCGATGTTCAATAAAACGGTTGCGGTTTCAAAATGGTTGTTAATGTGGCTGTTAATTGTAATGCTATCGACATCGGCTCATTGTTGGGCGGGACGAAATGATGGTAAGTATTTTTTGTACTTTTATAAAAAATTAAATGTCATTTTTATAAAGACGAAAAAATCTATTTCGAATCAATTATACGTTAATTATATTATATTTGATAAAGTTTGCGTCAGCACCAAATATGAATAAAGATTAAACAAGACAATTCAGCAGGTGTGTGGTCACCCTTTATTTGTTAAACTTTTTATTGCTGACACAGTAAAAAAAAATTCGTTTTAATTCCAAGCGTCTATATCTGTTTAAAAGACTAAAGCCATACACATCAAATTACAACCATTAGGGCACCCTTTAATTTCTAAATATTTATACTTTTTATTATAAAGGGTCATCCAAAAAACGCGCCTACATGTTTCTTTGAAATAAAACACAAACTATTTGCAATTTTTTTAAGCTGTTTTTTTATTAAAAGTATGATCCATTGCAACTATAAGTGGGATAGAATATCATTCAAATGTCCACCATGACTGCGTCTGCAGACATCAATCCGAATATCGAAATTTTCAATGACTTTCCGACATGTTGCTGGTGTTATTTCGCGAATTGCAACTTGAATGTTGTTCTTTAGATCATTAATTGTTTGTAGCTTGTTAGCATACACTCGACTTTTCAAAAAACCCCACAAAAAAAATCTAATGGTGTTAGATCACATGACCTTGGAGGCCAATTGAAATCTGCATTTCGTGAAATTACACGTTGAGGAAATTTTGATCGCAAAAGTGTAATGTTTTCTCGAGTTGTGTGACATGTAGCACCGTCTTGCCGGAAATAGACGTCAGACACATCAATATGATTCAACTGTGTCCATAAAAAGTCTCTCAACATTGATTGGTATCGCTCAGCATTCACAGTAACTGCATTTCCAGCATCATCTTCGAAGAAAAATGGCCCAATGATTCCATTTGCCCAAAATGCACACCAAACAGTAACTTTTTGTGGGTGTAGAGATTTTTCATGAATAACACGAGAATTTTCATCACCCCAGATACGACAATTTTGCTTATTGACGAATCCATCCATTCTGAAATGAGCTTCGTCACTAAACAAAATTTTGCTTGAAAACAATGGATCTGTGGTTCGTTGTTCAATAATCTAACTAGCGAAATTGCGACGTTGTAAATGGTCTCATTATTTCAATTCCTAGATTAATTGAATTTGATAAGCATGTAAATGCAAATCTTTATGCAAAATCCTCCATAAGGAGCCATAAGTATGCCCAATTCTTGCGAACGACGCGAAATTGATGTTGTCAGTTCATTTTCAACACTTTCACCAACAGCAGCAATATTTTCATTTGTGCGTACAGTTTTTGGTCTTCCACTTTTTGGTTTATCAGTAACACAACCAGTTTCTTCAAATTTTTTCACTAATCTTTGAATTGAAGATTGATTTAGCCGATTATTTACACCAAAAAAAAGTCACGAATTTTGCGATGGGTATTTTTCAAAGAACGCCCATTTTCATAATAACTTTGAATGATGTAAACGCGTTGTGCCAATGTGTACCTGTCCATGGTTAAAACTGTACCACCTTCTAATAAAACAAAATGGCTTATGTCATTTGAAAAGATGTCACGTGTAATAATTATATAGTGCTGACATCTAGGCATCACATTTGGATGACCCTTTACTTGATATAGTAATGGACATTCTGTCTTATTTTCAAGAGTTTGTAACGGTTTCAAATATAGGGCCATAGAGGTCAAATAACGTAAAATATAGGGACACCCTTTAATTTCTAATTTCAAGTTTGCTACTAATTAAAACGGATTTAGCAATAAAAGTTCTGTGCAAATTTCAATCAACTGTCTGCAACTGTTTAACAGTTTGGTCATATACCAAATCAAATAACAGCAACTATTGTAACACCCTATTATTTATTTTAAATATTTATTTCAGATAAAGTAGTGGACATTCTGTTTAATTTTTAAGTGTTTGTACATAACGTTTTAACCGATAGGGCCATATAGGACAATCTACTTCAAATATAGGAACACCCTTTAATTTCTAAATTCAAATTTTATACTTGTTGTTATAGCGGACTCAGCAATACAGGTTCTTTGTAAATTTCAACTTTTTGGCTACAACAGTTCAAAAGTTTGGCTACACATTTCAAGTCACATTAACTATTGGGACACCCTTTGATTTAAAATTTTAAATATTTATACTTGTTATTATAACGATCATAGTAATCGACATCCTGTCCAATTTTCAAGCGTTTGTCTATAAAGATTCAAAAGATAGGCGCACATAAGTAAATTTACTTCACCTATGGGGACACCCTTTAATTTTAAGATTTATTTTTATATTACTTTAAGCTACAGTAATACGGCACCAATCTGTAAGCATAACCTATCATACTATAAAAATTTTTCAAAATCGGTTTAGAAATGACTGAGTTCTGCAGGTACAAACACAAAAAAAGCAACATTAAGTCGAATTGATAACCACCTTCTTTTTTTTAAGTCGCTTAATAAAAGCAAATAAGTACTGTCTTCAAAAAGTAAAATTATTTAAATGGAATTTTTTTAAAGACATTTTTTAAAAAGTAACTATTTCAAAAAAAAAAAAAAGAAAAATAATTAAAAACCCTGTTTTTTTAAACGGAATCTTTATAAACAACTAAGTATTCCCGGTGAGCTATATAGTGGGAATAATAATACCACATCTACTCTTTCAATCCGGTCTGCTTCTTAATTGTTTATTCACCGTAATAAGAATGACAGCAGTCTGCCTATTTTAGTTCTTATGGGAAGTATAACGCCCACGTGAAATATAAAAAAAAATAAGTTCTCTTCTATACCAACCTTACATCTGGTAACAAGCTGTGAAAATTCAAGGAAGATCGGTCCTCTAGTGCAGGCAGCTATAGCTGTTCGACAAACATACAAACAGATTTTGGGCCTAATAAACATTGAAGTTAAATGAAAAATTTAAACTTTTTTTCGAATCGAGTCTTAATCCATTGTCATAGTCAGACAAAAAAAAAAAAAATTGGTTAATACAACTTAAAGGTGTGACACCTCAAATAAAAAAATGATTGCATACAATTGGTTATTAAAT
The DNA here is from genome assembly GCA_937654795.1 of Cistogaster globosa. Taxonomy (NCBI): domain Eukaryota; kingdom Metazoa; phylum Arthropoda; class Insecta; order Diptera; family Tachinidae; genus Cistogaster; species Cistogaster globosa. The sequence goes on from OW569403.1 coordinate 7,450,457, forward strand.
TCAATTAAGTAGTTTATCCATCTCTGATCAGCTGATAATGGTAGTTATTTTTTTTTAAATAACACGAGCAAACAAATAACGGCATTGATTTTAGTTAATAAGAAAAAAAGGCTGAAATGAATTTGTAGAATATTTTAATTAGGATGGCATGTCAAAGTGTCCAAGGACATAATGACCAGACTTTATGTCGCAATTAAAAGTGACAAAATGTCCATGGACATTATGCAGCTTTGAAAAAAGTCATAGTGTTACTTATAAAAGTGTCGTAATGTCTGCACTAGAGTATCCACTCGATCAATTATCGCTTGAATAATCGGAAGATTTTAAACCGATTAACTGTTCGATCTAGAAAATATGTAAATGTTGAATCAAAAACAACTCGAACAGATTATGTTGTTTAATCGACTAAAATTAATTTATATAACGATCCACTTTTAACTTTTTGCTTGTTTGTTTAAGAATTATTTATAAATGCGTGAATCATGCTTTATCAAATTTTGGACTATCAGTTTTTACAGAAATCGAAATAAATGCATTGTCAGCAAGAAGTGGTACTTTACGACCGCTTACTGTGACATTAAGAAGCTAAACAATTTGGAAAAGGTAAATTACTCATTTTCAAAAAAATTAACTGTTTGCTTAAAATCTCGGTTAACTGAGATATAAGAAAAAAATTACTTAACACATTAATTTTATAACTTGGCGACCCTTCCCAATATTGATCACATTTTATAATACAGTTCTAAAGCTAAAACAAAAGAAATTGCTATCGAACTAAGGGTCTGTTTAGTAACTTTACTAGCAAAAACTAGCAACAAGAGAGTAAAACAGAAATTTTCAAAATTATTTCTCCAAATGTAAGAATGTTGTGGCTTTGGAAATAATATTTAAGAAAAAATTAAAAATAATATTCCAAGTAATCAAACAGAAAAAATTTTACACAGAATATTTCACATGTTTTTTAATTACTGGATAATTTTCAAGTGTCTTTATAATGTTTAAGCGGATCATTAACTTTATTTGAGAGAGTTTTCTTTAAAGTCGTAGTTCATTAAAACAAATCAAAAATATCGGTTAAAAGCTCATTATTTTAATTCAACTTAATTTTTTAAAGATAATTTTAAAAGACATGATGAAACATAAAATAAGAAAATATCTCATAAAGCGTGCTCTCTCATTCATTGTTTTAATAAGACATAATATGAATAATTTTTGGTTGTGTTAAATTTTTGTTATTAATAAAATATATCCAGCCCTTTTGCATGTCATTTCTTATTAGACATGAAAATTTTAATTTGGTGAAGTTGTACGATTAATGTGAGTTATTCGAGTAATTTAAAACACTTAATCGGATAATCGATCAAGATTAAAATCCCAAAAGCGATTAATTGTTTACCCTAATAAAATTAAAATTCGACTAAATAGATACTATAGTTTGGACTTAAAACGACAACGACTATTTTTACCAAATATTTTCTGCATAGCCGGCCTTCGGACGGACACAAGAATTTTCTCCCCTATGGTCTGAGAAACAAGTCATGATAAAACCTCGGCGGCGGCGGCTAAGTAAAAAATTGTCGGCGGCGGCTGTAAGTCGGCTAAAGCCGACTATCAAGGAGTTCTTGTGTATTGTGTTAGAAAGAAGAAGAAATACAAAAAATAAACAAACTTTAGATGAAGTAAATGTTACAAATAAAGACGCAAGATTTTAAAAATTATTTAAATTATTTTATTTACATACATTTTATAAGTTATGCATTGTTTTCTTTAAAAATATACTTCTATTTCAATCAATTTAAAATAACGGCTTCAAATTTTAAATTATATTTCTTTACTGAAAGTAATTTAAATATACAAAATTTAAAGAATTAAAATTGCCGGCTAACATTTTTGAGTCGTGACAAGCCGCACTACTCGGCGGCGGCTCGACTATTAAGAAAAAATCGGCGGCGGCTATGAGTCGCACGACTTGTTTCTCTGTCTATGGTATAACTAAAACCGGCTTCGCTCACCCAAGACTTTCTTTACAGCTGGCCTTCTGCCTTGAGGACTTTCTTCTCTATGGTGTAACCAACGCCGTGGACATTAGTTACTTCTTGGTGCGACATAATGTCGCATGTCCTTGGACGTTTTAGCGCTATAGCGTTTTGTAATACCCTTCACCACAAAAAGTTGAAAAAGGGTATAACTAAGTTTGTCATTCCGTTTGTAATTTCTGCAATATCCATTTCCGACTCATTTAAATGTATGTGCTCTTAGTCCTTATGTATAGCGAAATCGATTTGGCAATGACCGCTTTTTTGTCCGTGTTAGTGTTAAAATCAACTTTGCCATGGCATAAGATGAGCTAAAGAAAATTTAAATACGCCAATCGATCAGACATAGTTTCGAAAGAATCAATTGAGGTCTGTCAGCAAGATCGGTTAATGTCCTTTAAAGCAATGGGATAAAGACCACGCCTGCCTCTAATTTTTCCATAACATTAGAAACAACAAAGAACTCCAATAAAAAAAAAAAAAAAAACAAAAAAAAAAACAAGATAACAAATACGTGGGGCGGTAGAAAGTTGAAAAATTAAGAAAAACAAAAAAACATCAAGTGAAAAAATTACTTTCGCTCATATTTTCTGAGCTACGGGCCTCTGAAATTTTCAAAAAAAATGTCGATTGTCAATATGGGAATCATTTAAAAGCTTTTGAAGAGGTCTTTCAAAAACTACTAAAATTTAAAAAAAAAATGCGTAACCCATTAAGAGCCGATGATATTTTTATGTAAAATTATGTATCGTACTTTTTTATTATTTTTTTTTTTTAATTTTAATTCTGCCACCCCAATATTTGCTTTTCTTAGATTTTGATAGGAGCTGCTTCAGTGAACTATTTATAAATCTAGTGATGAAGTATTTAAAAGAGTCGGCATAGCCGAATATAGCATTCTTACTTGTTATCTAATTAAGTTCTTAAGAGCACGGTAAGGGCACGAAATTAAGAACATAGAACTACCACCTAGAATGTAGGCCAAGAGGAGGCTACGCGATATCCAATAGAACTTCTGATTTCGATTTTTTATTGTATTTTAGGAATGTAGACCGCTAAGAGTTGTCTTGTTCTTGTTCTTCATTTAGGGATATCTAGAGCGTTGATATCCTTTTATTTTCTTTAAATTTAATAAGTAGGAGTCGTTTTAAGTACAAATTTAGCAATTGTATGAACTGTCTGTCTATTAACACTTAAAAAAAAGATTTAAAAAATGCTCTTCCAAAAAAAAAAGATACAAAAAATAAAGAAACAAATGACACTTGAATTACACATTAAATTTAAATCTTTTAAATTCAAGCGGCACTTTAAAACTTGAATTCTTAAAACTTTTAAGAATTTATTTTTCTTGAAATAAAATTCCTTGGGAATCCTTACGCTTAACGTAAGTACGTTTTTACAGTTTAAGGGCTTCCTGTCTTTGCCACACACTATTTGTGTAAATGTTTGAGGTTGTGTCATCAGAGCGTCCCAAAATAGTCATGGAAATTTTAAACTTGTGTTTATTTGCGTTTTCAACTTATAACACGGTATGGGGTAGACTTCTTTATTAAATACCATAGAATTAAGTCATTGTTATAGGGATTTTAAGGAAAGGGAATTTTCGGTTAAAGTAATTAATAAAATAAAACCTAAATAAAACCGATAACATCAACATAAAAAAACATGAAGTTAAAAAAGCTGTAGGTTAAATTTCACTATGATAATTAAAGTAATAGGATTAGCAGGAAAAAGTTCTTGTTGGATTGCTAATTAAGGGAAGGGAGCACATGTTTTCTTTAAACATGTTGTGTGACTAAGTTTTGTGGGTCATATTAATGACAAATTGACTAATTCTAAGTTGAAATTTTTGGAACATAGAGAAATGTTCTTAAAACTACATATGTGTGCTAATACAGCACAGTGGGCTTTTTCATATATTTGATTCCAAAATTTCGTGGGTTCATATAAAAAGAGCCCAACTCCAATTTTTGCGAATTTAATTTTTTTCGTGATTCCAATATATTTCATTCAGATACCTTTTGTCACAAAATTTGAATGCAATAGTATCAAAAATAACGATTTTATAAGGATTTCTGTTTCTGTTATATTTTTACCTTCTCCTGTATGATAAATAATTATCCGAGTTAGGGCCTTTCTACATGAAATCAGTGATTTATACCTGTCACTAAATAAGTTTCCTTTAAAAGTAAAATTTGATAATTTCGCTGTTTTGATATTAAATGGATATCAAGCGAGACTGTGAGACTAAATTTCAATACGGAGTACGCCGAAATAGAAACAAAAACTGCAGTAGCTTAAATTATTCCTTACACCCTTTGTCCTGATTAGAAGACATCCTTTAACAGAAGAATACACAATCGCGGTTTGTCAAAACTGGTTCGTTCGCACATTAAAGCCAAAGAATGACAAACCAAAAGCGCATTGAATTTCAATAAATTGAAGTAACTCTGATAAAAAAAAAATTTAAGGTGACAGAGAATGAAAAAAAAAAATGAAAAAAAAAATTTACATAAAAATGTCATCGGCTCTTAACGGGTTAGACATTTTTAAAAAACTTAAGTATTTTCTGAAAGATCTCTTTAAAAGCTTTTAAATGATATCCATATTGATATTTTAAAAATATGGATCGCAGTTTAACTTTTTTATGAAAATTGCAGAGGTTCATAACTCGGAAAATATGGACGAACACCAATGTTTTCCTTTGATGTTTTTTTTCTTATTTTTTGATTCTCTATTATTCCCTACATTTTTTTTTTGATTGGAGTTACTTTACTAAACTAAATTTGCTTCAAATGATATGGAATAATTAGAGGCAGTCGTGGTGTTTTCACCGCTGCCTTCGAGGACATGGACGAATTTTGCCGATTTTCAAAAGCAAAATTTTTGAAACTATGTTTAAAAACAACAACAACAACAACAACAACAGCAACTACCACCATCTATTATGCAGCAAACTTTAAGACATGAAAAACAACGAAAGCAAACGTATAGTCGTGGTGCTTTTACTGCAAAGGACCATCATCATGGCACCAACATTAACTGTAACAACACGTCAGTGTTGTCAAGATGTCATTGTTTAAATTTTAATCAACATAATTAAAATAATAATCATAATAACACTAACAAAAACAAAAACAAACAAAAAATTATGCTCAACAATGTCCAGGACATGAAGCAGCAAACGAAACTAGAAAATAATCAAATGAAACTATGTTTAAAAAATTGGCGTATTTAATTTTTTTTTCAAGTTAATAAAGTACCTTGGCAAAGGGTATTTCAACACGAACAGGGAGGTACACGTCCTTTACATGTCCTTCGTGGCAGCGAGAAAAAATACACCTGCTTTTAATTTTTCCATATCTCTTTTTTCATTTTTCGCTTGTATTGCAACAGAGAAATAAAAAAATTACATTAAAACGTCATCGGCTCTTAACGGGTCAAGCATTTTAAAAAATTTTAGTTTTTTCTGGAAGATCCTTTTAAAAGCTTTTTAATGTTACCCATATAAATATCTTAAAAAATATGTAGCATAATCGTACTTTTCTATAAAAAGTTCAGAGGCCCATAATGCGGAAAATATGGGCGAGCGCAAATTTTTTTACTGGATGTTTTTTTTTTCTTATTTTCTAATTCTGTATCGCTTTATAAATTTGCTTTTTTGATTGGAGCTACTTCATTGTTCCAAATCATATAGAAAAATTAGAGGCAGGCGTGGTGTTTTGCCCGCTGCGTTGAAGGACATGGACCGATCTTGCCGATTTCCAATAGAACCTCTTTTGACACTATGACTGATCGATTGACGTATATAAATTTTTTCTAGCTGATGTAGTGCCTCGGCAAACTTGATTTCAACACTAACACTGACATACAGACGGACATCGGTTCGCTAGGCTTAAGGACTTAGAATAGATATACTTTATGGGATCGGAATTGATATTGTAGAAATTACAAACGGAATGATAAACTTAGTTATACCCTTTTTCCACTTTTTGTTGAGAAAGGTATAATAAAAATTGATAAAATAATTTTCTGATTTATAAAGAGAACACGAAAAATAAAGTTAAATATAAAATTGTTGATAAAAACTTAATATTGGAAATACGAACCTGAGCTTAGATAAGTGATCTTATGCTTTTTTTACTAAAACAAGTAGTACTTAAAATTTTTTTAAAATTATAACTGTTAAAGTAAGAGAAAATATGGACTGAGAAAAATTATAGAGCAGAAACCGTCAACCAAGTTAAAAAAAAAATAAATACACCCTGCTCTCTTACTTTAGTTTAATTAAAGTTGAAAAAATAAAATAAATAAACAGCAAATCCTCCCCTATAGTTTATTTTCATTTGGTCAGCTGGTAAAATTCAATAAAAAAACTAATAAAAATAAATTTAAATACTGACGTCACATTTAATTGTTAAATTTATGACAAATAAAAAAATATATAAAAACGGGCACATGTAAGCAATAGAACCTTCAAATGTTTATATAAATTTACATACATATTTATTTACATAAAACATACTACCCATTTATAAACCAATAATGAATAATAACGATACAAAAAAAATATTTTTTTTAAATGTTATTATTTTCCCACACACTTCAACACTTCTAAAAAGACACCACAAATATGTTACAATTGTAGGAATTATTGTATGAAATAATTCAAGTAAATGACAGAATATTTGTAGATACATTTGTCCTCACATAGTTTTCTAAATTTCAGCGATGGATAACCCAGTTCATTGTCAATTTTTAGATATTCTTTTAGATGATGCAAACTAAGGCCTAAATGAAATAAGTCAATAAACAAAAATGAAATATTTCTACAAAGTGAGGACTTTATAAATAATGATCGATTTAAAGCTTTAAATAAATCCTTAGAAAAGTTAAATAACTTTCCAAAATGTTAATAAACTCAATTGAAATAAATCTCTTAAATTTAGTTAATTATTTATTATTTTACAGTACTAAAGTTAGAAGTTGTAGTTATTTAAACTACTGTCGTGAAAATCAAGCTTTCGTTTGGTAGTTTTTAGAGTATGAGTTCAAGTCCCAAAAGAACCTCGAGCAAAAAGGAAATTAATTGCTGTTAAGTATCAATGCAAGAATAAATAGAAAAATACCAGTTCAAACCTTTCGGAGCTTTGTTTATAAAAGAAACAAGTAAGAGTGTTGTATTCGGCTATGCTGAATCTTATATACCCTTCACCATGTATGTGAATCTAGTTTACTAAAGTAGCTCCTATTAAAAAAAAAAAAAAAAAAAAAAAATACGGTGACAGAGAATTAAAAAATACAAAAAAAATACGATATATAATTTTACATAAGAATGTCATCGGCTCTTAATGGGTTCAGCATTTTTAAAATTTTTTAGTTTTTTCTGAAAGATATCTTCAGAAGCTTTTAAATGATACCCATATTGACCATCGAAATTTTTTTTTATGAAAATTTCAAAGTTCCTTAACTTGGTAAATATGGGCGAGGGCCAATTTTTCATTGCATGTTTTCTTCTTTTTTTTTTTAATTCTCTATCGCTCCATATTTCTTTTTTTAGTTGGAGTAACTTTATTGTTCCAAATGATATGGAAAAATTGGAGGCAGGCGTGATGTTAAGCCCACTGTCTCGAGGGACATTGACGGATCTTGCTGATTTTTAATAACACCTCTTTCGACACTATGTCTGATTGATTGGCGTATTTAAATTTTCTCTAGCTCATCTAATGCCCTGGCAAAGTTGATGTCAACACTAACACGGACGGAGAGACGGACATCGCCCAATCGACTTCGCTATATATAAGGATTCAGAATATATATATACTTTATGGGATCAGAAATGGATATTGTAGAAATTACAAATGGAATGACAAACTTTTTCCACGTTAAATAATTTAGTGAAGGCGGTTATTTCACCCGTAGAGTAAAACAAGAAAATCAGCAATTTTTGACGCGCTGGTTGGTACTGCAATCAAAAGAACTTTAAAAAAACGTTACAATATCTTTAAATTAATATCAAAATATATAATTTGGTTCAGTTCATAAAAACATATATTCATTAATAATTTAGAGCTTTTAATCTTAAAAATGACGATAAAAGTATTTTAAAAAAATTGTAAATTTCCCAAGTCTGGTCTCTGTAAAATAAAATTAAAAAGTAGAGTAAATCGAATACCAAAAACAAATCACCTTATAAATATCCAACAAACGGCACATTCTTGCACACATATAAACACCACAACAAACATATTTTACTTTACTGTCTTTCTTTTTATGGACTTGAATGTGAATGTGATCCCATGAATCAAAAAAATGACTATAAAAGAATGGTGTGAATGTAATGAATGAATGAATATAATGGTTGGTCACCCTCCCTTAGCTTTTGTCAATTAAAATGTTAAGAACTTAATGTTGGTTTTTTGGGTTTCTTTTCATTTTCTTTTTATTCTTTTTTTTATCACAATTGTATTACAATTTTAAACATTCAAACTCTGTTGTGTAGAAAATTTTGTGAAAAAAAAACAAGAATTGACATTTAAATTTTTATTGCTTTTTTCCCTTCCGGTCGCACTTTTTATGAAAGAGTATTCTTTGTAAGAAAATCATGTTGTTAATTTTTTTTTATTTTTTTGTGCTGGAGTTCTTGTGCTTTAGCAGGGTATTTAAAGAATATAATTTGTAAAAAGGAATTTTACTAAATATTAAGGTCAGGGAAGAAATGTTTTTTTGGAGTAACTGCGCAAGAGGTACAAAATGTCACTCACATTCCTGCACCCAACAAAATGTCAGTTTAACATGATGTTATCCAAATGTACTTCCAGGTAGAATCTTGTAAATTAAAGGATACTTAATCTCGTTTTACGTCGTTTGGGTTAGAACTTGTTCTGTTCCAAGAATACCTTTAGACTCGAAAGATCTTTAATAAGCTAAACGAAAAACTTTAATGTAAAAACCTTGAAAATTACCAGATAATAGAATAAAATTTTGCTGTGCGATCCTAGTATGTGAGGTCTCCGAGAATCTTGTTTCCTCTTCACCGGCCAATAATAATAATTTTTTTTATCACTCCCAATTTCATAAGCCAAGGAACTCTTCTTTTTGGAAAGAATTACGAAATAGCCGGAGGATGTAAATACAAGGCGTTTTGAATAAGAAGGAGGAGCAAGTTTATTAAATGGTTCGGATCAAAGAAGCCATGTGGAAAAAAGAAAAATTCGTAAAAATATCCCAATCGACAATAGAATAATACATGACCACGAGGAGATAGGTCGCTAGTAAGAGTTCCTTAGCTATAAATTGATACTTTTTTAAATCAGGTGTAACCAGGGCATTAAGAGCTCTTCAAAGGAAAGTTTACTTTCTTCTCTTATATCGATTAAAGAAATCCTATCGAAATGGAAAATAAAGGTTTGCAAGAAGTGAGGAGATTAAATTTTTAGTGAGGTCTAGTTCCAAAAAGGAATTAAAGATAATAAGAGAGGTTGCCCATAGAGTGTAGGGACTTCAGTTCGTACAGGCAAAACCTTAGGAAAGAAGAGGATCAGAAGAGATCTAACTGTAACTTTATCCTAAGTAGAACGAAAAGGTCATCTAATGGAGTTTCGAAGCATGGGATTATCAATTTTAGCTGAAGGAATATATAAAACTAGACAGCGGCATGATAAAATATCTTTCAATAGTTAAATTTTATAATTTTTAAAGAAAAAAGTGAAGCATTTGATTTAAAAGCGGAAAAGAAATTTTGAAAGTAGTGGGAAAAAGTAAACTTTATATGAAATTCGATATTGGTTAAAATTATGGAAAATGTGGAGGCCCAAGTGGTGCGTTAGTTTCAGTATTTATTGAAACAGTGGAAGTTTCTTTTTAGGTAAATTTCAAATATTTTGGGGATAAAGCAATTTGATTACCATTCCAATTATTAAATTTCTTTACAACAACAAAACGCGGCTTAAGATTGGTTTTTTTTTCTTAATTAGGACCAGCACTCAGAGGATGACCCCTACTTATGCAATACCTTGTGCCAGAACTAGGAAACTAGGTTGTGGGAAGGGGGATGGAGGGAGTAGTGATTGTGAACATTTGATTTGAACCGTTGCACATTGAAAGTATCAGAAGAGACCTCTGCAGGGAGTTTATTCCACATACGAACTGTTCGGCTAAAAAACGAATTTTCTCTGTAATGCGTAGTGCGATGCACTGCCTAATTGACCACAAAGAAATGCGCTCTTGATGCAGAGCGCGTTGTACGTATGAAATTACGGTTTTCAGGAACGAGTTCCCTAACTTCATAAGAGCACATTCCGTTGTAGTAAAGATAAAACAGTGAAACACACCGCACATTGCGTCGTTGCTCCAGTGAGTCAATAGAGCTGGATACCCCACTGTCACCAATGAGCTTCTTCACTCTCTTCTGCACGCGGTCGAGTAACTCCGAAATAGACTTTGAGCACCGGTCCAAACATGAGAGTTGTATTCCATTTTCGGTCTGATAAAGGTGACATAGATAGTAAGGAGATCAGATGGAGTAAAGTATTTCTTACACCGTTTCAGAAAACATAGGCACTTGAATGCTTCTCTTGCAACATGAAAAATATGCTTGTTCCAACGAACATCGCATTGCCAAAAACATCGAGAGCTTCTGATTCCTTAATATATATATCACCCATAATTACAGATGAGGCAGCATCGATTGTATAAATGTTAAGTTTTGCAAACATAATTGTAAATACAAAGCTTGATTCACCATACTTTTCTTTGAATTCAATAGATCAGGGCTTATAATATTAAGGAAGAAATTAAACAAACAGCTTTAGCCTAAAGTTTTGACATTAAGAATAACATTTTCTAATTAATACACACTTTAGAAAATCTTTACCTATAGAAACATGTACCAAAGAATTAATAAAGTTAAAGAAAAGGACAACTTGAAAAGAATTTTGGGTATTAAAAAATTTGATTTCGGGATTCTACACGAAAACAATCTGGTAACTCTCAGTAAAAAGAAGGTTTACAATTTTTAATCGACTTCTGGAAAATAGTTAAATACAAAGTAAACTGTAGCGTTATCTCGAAAGACAGTGAATAATATTATTTTTAAGGAGTTCGATAACTTCTAATCGATATCCAACAATTATTAAGAAGAAGAAAAAGCTAGAAAATAAAACCATTACTTTTACAGGAATTCTTTTTATAACCTTCACCACAAAAAGTGGAAAATGGGGTACATCTAAGTTTGTCATTCCGTTTATAGTTTTTACATTAGAAATTTCTGATCTCATATATTTTGAGTCTTTATGCATAGCGAAGACGATTGAGCGATGTCCGTCCGTGTTCGGGTTGAAATCAACTTTGACAAGGCACTAGATGAGCTGAAGAAAATTAAAACTCTTTAATCGATCAGACATAGTTTTGAAAATTTTGCAATTAATAATCAGCAAGATCAGTCCATGTCCTTCGAGGCCAAAACGCCTGCCTCTAATTTTTCATTATCGTTTGAAACAATGAAGTAACCCCAATCAAATAAAAAAATATGTATATATGGGCCGATAGAGAATTAAAAAAATATCCAGTGAATAAAATTGGCGCTCGCCCATATTTTCCGAGCTAAGGACCTCTTAGAATTAACAATTTTCCAAGATATCAATATGGGTATCACTTAAAAGCTTCTAAGGAGATCTTTCAGAAGATACTAAAATTATTTGAAAATGCTTACTCCATTAAGAGCCGATGACATTTTTAAAAAATTTTTTTTTTTAAATTTTTTAAATTTTTTGATAAGAGTTGCTCCACTAAACTTGAAACACATTTGTTGTGAAGGGTATATAAGATTTGGCATAGCCTAATGTAACATTTTTACTTATTATATCTTAAACTAAGAATGCATCCTTTTAAAGTTCTGGCGACCATATAGAAATTTTGTGCATACAAAAATCACTTGAAGGTCATATTGTTCAAATTTACTTTTCATTTAAAAAATTTGTCAACAGAGAAAGAGCAAGACATTTAATAGTTGATAATGTTGATAACAAGAAAATTAAATTAAAATGCCACAAATCTTAATAATTCTTATTTGAGGAAAAAAAACTGAATTTCAATTGTTATTTTTTTTATTTTTAAACTTAAATTATTGAAGTCATGTTATAAAACTTCTGGTGGTTTTTTTAATGTTTGTAATTCTTTATTCTTTTCTTTATTAAATTTTTAGTGCCCACCAATTGTACATTTCCGGCCCGCTGGGAGGGCTCTTGGTTCCTATCGGGCTATCAACAATCTATACACATTAAAGGCTCCCAATTTAGTTATAGGGGAAGATGTGCTGCTTCGGATGGTAACAAATATTTAATTGTGGACGAGTAAGTTTGATTTTTTCCTTTTTTTTTTGTTATATCTTTTACATTGTTGTATTTGTTAAAAGTTAATTAAATTAAAAACCCAGTTACTAATAACTAACATTCACTACAATTACGATTAAGTATTTTACTTTATTTTAAAATCAAACTACAAATTTTTAAATCTTTGAGGTATTTTAAAATAATATGTGGGTGTTTGAGAAATTATTTTGTTTATAAGAATTTTCGCGCATTTACATGCGTTAATTAAATGTAAAGTCAATTTTAATTTTCAAGGGAAATTTAACGTACATTTTTTTTAAGTCATTCAAACATTTTTTTTATTAGTTCTACTTCTTTAAGATTTTTTTTAATTTGTTATTATTTTATACCTGAAAATACATAATAGTATTTTTTAGTAATGAAGTTTTATAGATTTAAAGGAAAGCTGTTTTTGTAATTATTTAGAGTGTTGCACATATTTTAAGTATAAGCAAACTTTATAGAATACAATGGTGACTTGTTTTTATTTGGTAAAACGAAAAAAAAACAAATATGTAGAAAGATAAAGTCGCCATAAAATGAAACAAAATTATAAAGAAATTAAATAAAACAAGTAAGAGTACTATATTCGGCTATGGCGAATCTTATTTATCCTTCATCATATATGTATGTAAGTCTAGTTTAATGAAGTAACTTCAATCAAAGAAACAAATATTGCCATAAAAGAGAATAATAAAAAATATAATAAATAAAAAATAAAAATAAGTACGATACATAATTTTACATAAAAATGTCATCGGCTCTTAATGGGTTAAGCATTTAAAACAGAAATTTAGTATTTCGTGAAAGACCTCTTCAAAAGCTTTTAAATGATATCCATATTGACAATCGAATATTTTTATGAAAAGTTCAAAGGCCCATAACTCGGAAAATATGGGCCAGCGCCAACTTTTTCACTTCAAGTTCTTATTTCTTTTTTTTTATTTCTCTACCTTCATATATTTGCTTTTTTTTCTGATTGGAGTCACTTCATTGTTCCAAATGATATAAAAAATTACAGTCAGGAATAGTGTTTTACCCGCTTCCCGAAACGACATGACCCGATCTCGTTAATCGGTAAACTTGATTTCAACACTAACACGGACGGACAGACGGACATCGCTCAATCGACTTTGATAGGCATAAGAACTCAGAATAATTATACTTTATGGGGTCGGAAATGGATTTTGTAGAAATTACAAACGGAATGACAAACTTCGATTTACCCTTTTTTCACTTTTTGTGGTGAAAAATAAACATCTGCAGTCCAGGGATGGATGTGTTCCATATTTTATTTTTACAGCACTTGTTAAAATAATTTCGTACATCTTTTTATATACGAAGTGCTCTATGGGCATCTAAGTGCTACTCCGGGACCCCATACACATTCCTTCCAGCATCTAAGGAAGATGCATTTACGTCAAGTTTAGTTTTTAAAAATAAATTTACTTCCCTGAGTCTATAAGTTAAAAAACAGCACTTCAGGCATTAATGCCTATTTAGTTATTTTCGTAATCGTGCTACATTCTTAAGCAAGGGGATAGACAAGAGATAGGACAGGTCGTGAAAGAAGAAAGATAGATGTAGCCATTTTGTAAGTTATTTTACTTCGCCAGCGAATATGCTATGAAGAAGTACCGACGAAGGAGACTGCATGTTTTTAATATTTATTCTGAATATGTAATTATACCATTAAACAGAAAAAACATTTTATTTGTTTTTATTGCCGCAGGGGTTGAATCCTGGCCAGGATTTAAATTCCATAATAAATGAATAATTAAAAAAAATAAAAAACTTTTTTTAAAAAAGAATGATTGCTACAACTCATAAGATTTAAACTGTTACTAGTAAAATCTTTTAACTACTCAAGTGAGTAGAAAATAGCATAAAGTCCATAATAATAACACTTCCCCAAAATGTTTTAATTCACCAAATTGTTACCAAGTGTATGAACAAAACATGAGATCAATATCTGGATATGATTCAAAAAATAGTTGCACAGAGTTTAGTTGAAAGCAAAAACCTACATGTCCATGAGCAGAGAAACAAGTCGTGATAAAAACTCGTCGGCGGCGGCTAAGCAAAAAATTGTCGGCGGCGGCTGTAAGTCGGCTAAAGCCGACTATAGAGGAGTTCTTGTGTATTGTGTTAGGAAGAAGAACAACAACAAAAATAAACAAACTTTAGATGAAGTAAAGGTAACAAATAATGACGCATGATTTTAAAAGTTATTTAAATTATTTTATTTAAATACATTTAATAAGTTATGCATTGTTTTCTGTGGAAATATATTTCTATTTCAATCAATTTAAAATAACATCTTTAAATTTTAAATTGTATTTCTTTACTGAAAGTAATTTAAATATGCAAAATTTAAAGAATTAAAATTGCCGGCTAACATTTTTGAGTCGTGACAAGCCGCACTACTCGGTGGTGGCTCGACTATTAAGAAAAAGTCGGCGGCAGCTTTCAGCCGGCTGTGAGCCGCACGAATTGTTTCTCTGTCCATGAGCTTCTTCGCTGCTGTGTGGTTGTTAAAATGAAGTGAGAGGTTAGAGTTCTTTCCAGATTTAAAATTAATCAATTAAGTGAAGAAACATTTTTCTATTTGGTAAAAAAATTTCTTTATTTCTAAATTCAAAATATTGTTACGAGTTTTGAAGGAACAGTTTAAGCTTTTTATACCCTTCACCACAGACGACACATAAAACGTATATATTCTGAGTTCTTATGCATAGCAAAGTCGATTGAGCGATGTCTGTCTGTCCGTCCGTCTTAGTGCTGAAATCAACTTTGCCAAGGCACTAGATAAGCTACAGAAAATTTAAATGCCCCAATCGATAAGAGATAGTTTCGAGAATTTTGCTAATAAAAAAAGCGGTTCATGTGCTTTCAGGCGGCGGAAAAAACACTACGCCTGCCTGTAATTTTTTCATGTCATTTGGAACAATGAAGTAATTCAAATAAAAGAAAAAAAAAACAAATATATGAGGCGCTAAAGAACTAAAAAATAAGAAAAAAACATCAAGTAAAAAAGTTGGCGCTCGCCCATTTGTTCCGAATTATGGGCCTCTGAAATTTCCAACTTTCTTTAAATATCAATATGGGTATCATTTAAAAGCTTTTGAAGAGATCTTTCAGAAAATGTTAAAATTTTTAAGAAATGCTTAACCCATAAACAGCCGATAAAACTTTTATGTATTTTTTTTATTTTTTAATTCCCTTTCATCCCAATATTTTTTTTTTTGATTGAAGTTGCTTTACTAAATTAAATTTACATGTATGATGAAGGGTATATAAAATAGCTTACAGGATTTTTAGTTGTTTAATTTATACTTTTATATACATATTTTTATAAAGCTACTTCAATTTTGTATTTAATTAAGATTTGGAATTTTTTTTTGACAAAACGTTTCTCTTCACCCACATTTATTTTACAATAAATTTTTTATATTTCCAAGAACATGTAAGTCTCATTAATATTTATAAGTTTTACTTTTAAAATTTGTTTTATTAGTCTTTTTTTGAAACCTGATTTAGAAATCATTGAAAATACATTTTAAGTAAATTGATAGTGAATAATTTACTAAGATAATTACTTAATTACGTACCCAAATAAATCTAGTGTGTTGATATAAACACACAGAAATAGTAAAAAAAAGTTAAGAATATTCCCAAATCAAAAAAAAAAAAATAATAATAAATAAATAAAAAAGGACAGAATAACCTCTTCTTTGAACCGCTTCACTTACCTCAATACAACTACAGACAGTAAATAAACATTGATTCAATTAGAAATTAAAATAAAAGCAAGAGGATTTTAATCTTAAAAAAATTTAATTTCAAATATTTATTTAGTAAAAGATTAAATTGCAAACTAAAAATACAAATAAAAAACGAGAAGCGAGGTAAGCTAATGTTGTATTGGGTAGAAAAAAAATTAACCTGAATAGTAAAAAAAAATTAAGTAAAAAGTGTAATGAATTGAACTGGACAAAAATTCTCCAGAGTGCTATTCCAAATACCTATAAGTTAAAACTCAGTGAAGCTTCAGCCTTAAACTTAAAAAAAAACATACCAATACATGAATATAAATAACAGTTACACAAAAAAGTACACAAACACATTTAACTTTTGTAACTTAAATTGTAATCGAAATCAAAAGAAGAAAAAAATAAAAACTTCGCAAAAACTCATAAAATCATCATACACTACAAGAACGAACGTATGTTTTTTAAACAAACTAAAGAAGGAAGTAACAAATAAATTAAAAATGAAAAAAAAAACATAACAAGAAAAAAACCAACTACCTCCTGTGTAGTTTGTGAAGAGTTTAAGACTTCCCAACCATGAACAATGTATTTAAATATATAAAAATACAACCATGATTGGGCGCAGTCAGCACAACTAAAATATGTATTTTTCTAAGTATTTGGTTTTTATTTAACACATTTTTGCTGTTTGTATTTATTTTATTTAACTTTTTTTAAATATTTTTATTTTATAGGAATTTGAAATACTTAAATATTAACAGGATGAGATTTTTATTTATTTTTTGTTTAATAAGAAATGATTTAATAGGGTTCGGATTATATTTCTACTATTAAGAAGAGTTTTTCAAGCAATAAAATGTTTTCCTTAAGAATAAAAATAAAGACATTTATAATAGTTCTTGCAAACAAAATCGACTTCAAAAAAGAAAAATTTAAAATCATATTTCCTTGGCGTAATAATATACGGCGGGAGCGATGGCGAATTCATTAACTTTCGCCGTTAGCCGAAATGTCAAATCACATTAAAAAAAAATATAGTATACAGATTTTTATATCCCCCCCGGGTCCCCCCGGGGGTACTACAAGAAGTCTGTGCTGATTCTAACCTAGGCACAGACATAGTACACTCGGGGTATAGGGGGAACCAGTCCCCCGGTGTGCAGGCACTGAATCTGGATAGACAAGACGTGGGTCATTGTCGAAGGTATTACCAGTGACCTTAAAATACTGGCACCACGGGAACCGGTAGCCCATGCAGAGAGCCGCCCATCTCTGTAGCCGGTTATTGGTGAGGTCCCTACGGGGTACACGTGGTGGCTGTCGGTTAAAGTTTGGTGTCCGCGGGGAGGGCGCGGTGCTAAACGAATGTGCTGTTGCATATTCAACAGAGGGGTTGGAAAGTCTCCAACCCTCAAGCAAGGGGAAGGACATGGTCCTGCAAGCCATGTTCTTGAAATTGCAACTCTGTTGGCTACGCCTAGCAGGGGGCGCTAGTCGACGCTTTGTATTTCACTCGGTGGTAAGACCACAGTCGGGTTAGGGCCAACACGGCCAGGTACCGACTCAAATCTTGATCACGTAATCCCCCCCGGGTACTACAAGAAGTCTGTGCTGATTCTAACCTAGGCACAGACATAATACACTCGGGGTATAGGGGGAACCAGTCCCCCGGTGTGCAGGCACTGAATCTGGATAGACAAGACGTGGGTCATTGTCGAAGGTCTTACCAGTGTCCTTAAAATACTGGCACCACGGGAACCAGTAGCCCATACAGAGAGCCGCCCATCTCTGTAGCCGGTTATTGGTGAGGTCCCTACGGGGTACACGTGGTGGCTGTCGGTTAAAGTTTAGTGTCCGCGGGGAGGGCGCGGTGCTAAACGAATGTGCTGTTGCATATTCAACAGAGGGGTTGCAAAGTCTCCAACCCTCAAGCAAGGGGAAGGACATGGTCCTGCAAGCCATGTTCTTGAAATTGCAACTCTGTTGGCTACGCCTAGCAGGGGGCGCTAGTCGACGCTTTGTATTTCACTCGGTGGTAAGACCACAGTCAGGTTAGGGCCTACACGGCCAGGTACTGGCTCAAATCTTGATCACGTAATATGGAGTTTGACAGTGAGGCTACCGGCGAAAGTCAATGAATTCGCCATCGCTCCCCCTGTATATTTATTCGCCTTGCATATTTCTTTAGAACGTCAGCATTTTTTATATTTTCTAGAACAAAATATGAATAAAGATTAAACAAGAAAATTTAGCAGTTATGTGGTCACCCTTTATTTTTTAAAATTTTTATTGCTGACACAGTAAAATAAAATTTGTTTAAATTCCAAGCGTTAGTCTATAACTGTTCAAAAGATTGGCCACATACATTAAATTACAACCATTAGGGCACCCTTTAATTTCTAATTTTAAATATTTATACTTGATGTAGTAATGGACATTCTGTCCAATTTTCAATAGTTTGTCTGTAAAGGTTTCAAAGATAGGGCCATATAGGTCAAATTACATCAGTTATAGGGACACCCTTTAACTTATAATTTCAGTTTTGCTGTTTGTTATAGCAGACTCAGCAATAAAAGTGTTGTGTAAGTTTTAATCAACTGTATACAACCGTTTGGTCATATACATTAAATAACAGCAACTATTGTAGCACCCTATAATTTATAGTTTGAAATATTTATACTTTTTAATATACCAGACAAAGTAGCGGACAGTCTGTTCATTTTTTAAGTGTTTGTATATAACGGCTTAAACGATAGCGCCATATAGGTCAATTTACTTTAAATATGGGGGACACCCTTTAATTTCTAAATTCAAATTTTATACTTGTTGTTATAGCGGACTTAGAAATACAGGTTCTTTGTAAATTTCAGCTGTCTGTCTATAACGGTTCAAAAGTTTGGCCAAATACCTCAACTTTCATCAACTATTGGGACACTCTCTAATTTCCAACTACTATTTAATACTTTATTATAGCGGACTTATTAATAAAGGTTCATTGTAAATTTTGACTATCTGGCTATAACAGTAACCGACATCCTGTCCAATTTTTAAGTGCTTTCCTAACGCATATCCGTCAATTTACGTCACCTATGGGGACACCCTTTAATTTTTAGATATATTTTTGTGTTACCCTTTGCTATTGGGAGCTAAATTAATACGCATTTTTTTAAATTAAAAGAAGTGCGCTTTAGGGTTCACAATACACGTAAAAAATATTTAAGTTGCATGGGGACACCATTTAATTTTTAAGATTATGAACTGTTTTTTAAAACGGGACCAATTTGTAAGCATAATTTATCAAATTATAAAAAATTTTAAAATCGGTTTAGAAATGACTAAGTTCTGCAGGCACAAACATAAAAAAGAAACATTCAGTCGAACTGATAACCTTCTTCTTTTTTTAGAAGTCGTTTAAAAATACAAGCTATTCCTTCTGTTAGCCTCTGTTTTAAATTTTAATTAAAATCGGTTTAGTTATTTAGCCATGTAGACCACAGCCAACAAATTACTTCCCAAAGATCCTCACATACAACCTGAAGAGCTATCTTAGTCTCTCCGGTGTACCAGTTACTGTGGGTCCAATACTTGTTCGCTGCTTAGACCTCCGAAATCCTAATCTTCCAGTTTAAGGCCTCGCCACATACTTCAAAAACAATACGTTTATGGAGGTATGATTTTAAAGAGAGAAAAGCTTCCGGAGGGGGAAGGAGGTGGATAAGAAGAGTGTGACATTTGTGGAGCAAATTTTCCTTTTTACATGCCGTAAGAATTCTATTTATTTTACTTTAAAATTCCTGCCAGCGTCTTTATCTACTGGAAGTTCGCTCAGCAAACTTTTCCCACATAGCTCTCCAATAAGAATAATGATACTCACAAATTTTTTTCTTTAAACTTAAAATATTACAGTGCTGCTAATTTGTAATTTTGTACTTAAATGTAGAAAGAAAACAAAAAAAACTAATCACAAATACGAGTGAAGATATTTTACTAACCAACTTCAAAGAAAGAAGGAGGTTATCAATTTGTCTGAATGTTGATTTTTAATGTTTGTGTGCTTGGAACTTAGACATTTATAAACAGTGTATGAAAATTTTTTCTTTATTTAAATGGCGATGCTTACAGATTGGTCCCGTGTTAATAACAGTTCATTATCTTAAAAATTAAAGGGTGTGCCCACACAAAATTTATGTTTTTTACGTGTATTATAAACTGTAAAGGACACCACTTTTACATTAAAAAAAACTGCATATCATTATAGCTCCCAATGGCAAAAAGTAATCCAAAAATAAATCTAAGAATTAAAGAGTGTCCCCATAGGTGATGTAAATTGACCTGTATGCGCTTACCTGTTGAACCGTTATAGAAAAACGATTAAAAATTCTGAAGAATATCGAGTACTGTGACCTTTATAAAAACAAGCATTAATATTAAAATTTTTAAGTTAAATGGTGCCCCAATAGTTCTCTTATTTGAATTTTTTTATTTTGCCATACTTTTGAGTAGTTTTAGACAGACAGCTGAAACTTTTAGGAAACCTGTATTGCTAAGTCCGCTATCACAACAAGTATAAAATTTGAATTTAGAAATTAAAGGGTTTTCCCACATTTGAAGTAAATTGACCAATATGGCCCTATCGTTTAAACCGTTATATACAAACACTTGAAAATTAAACAGAATGTCCGCTACTTTGTTTCGTATATTAAGAAGTATGAAAATTTAAAATTATAAATTAAAGGGTGTGACAAAAGTTGTTGTAGACAGACATTTCAAATTAACAAGGAGCTAGTGCTTATTCCGTTATAACAAGTATTAAGATTGGAGATGAAATTGAAGGGTGTCACAATAGTTAATATAATTTGATGTATGGGGCCATAATTTTTAATCTTTATAAACAGACAGATGATATCTGTTTTGAAGTCGATTTTTTTGCAAAAATTATTTTGCATATTTGTCTTCTTCTTCTTCTTACACTACCTATTTCAGACTTTCAATTTAAGATTAAGCAAAGACAAAAGAGATTGTCATTGCAGTGTAATTTTTTCACAATTTGGCGTATTTTAAAGGATTTCAATTTAAAAATCTCTTCTTTTATCTCTTATTATGGCAAACAAAAATTAAAAAGAAAAAAGAAAATTGCCTTTAGAACTCGTGTGTTCAATAATTGTTATATAACCTCCTTCTTCTTCTTTTTTTTGCTCTGCAATTTACTACTTAATGATCACAGTGTGCTTGATTACACATTTGATTGAGTTTCTTTAAGCAATCTTTACTTTGATTAAACATCAACGGAAACTCTTTAACCACAAATTGTGAAGAGTTTAGCTATAATCCTTACCCTGATTTTAAGTCATTTCCTTTACCTTAAAAATGTGTTTTTTTGTTGTTGTTGTTATTGCTGTTGTTTTCATTATAGTTTTTCCTTTTTATATAAAAAACTTAGTTTAAGTTTTATTTTCTTTTTAATGATGATGACTTTTACCTCCATTAACAACAACAACAACAATATGTATTTAATGATGGTTTATTCACATATAAATTTTAGTTTTAAGTTTTTTGCTCTCTCCCTTTTTTCTTTTTTTATTATTTTTTAAATTCTTTTTTTTATATATTTGTATCCTATTTATGTGTATGTATTTTATAAATATACTATTTTGTTTCAATATTATTAAAGAAACCAGGAAAAAACAAAGAAAAAAAGAGAAGGAAAATTAAAATTCCAAGTAAAAATCTTTAGAGTTTGCGTGTTTCTCTGTGCTTAACTTTTAAAAAAATTAAATTTTTATAGTTTTACTTAATTTTCGTTTCTACTTTTAAATATTCTTATTTAGGTTTATGCATTTGATTTTGTTAATACTTCAATGATTTTTGTAGGTTCTTTTTAAAGTGAAGAAATAAAAAAAAAACGTAATAAAACTTTTTTATTTAGCGTTTTTATAAGTATTTTTTCGTTATACTTTTCTTTTCATTTTCCAACCTCATTTATGTTACATCTTCTTCATGTTTCAATGAATTACCCCACTTAACTTAAATAACTTTTTTTGTTTCTTTTGATATAAAATAAATTTTTTTCTTAAAAAAAAAAAGAAAAAACTAAAAATTATTTTATGTTGTTAAAAAATAAAATGCCATTAAATAAATAGTTTGAAATAAAGTATTTTGATTTTATTTTAAATTTATTTAATGAATGTTTTCTACTAAGTTAAATATGTATTTCTTTTTTAAAGACTCAGCTTTTTAAAAAAAAACCATTTAAATTAAATTTAAGGTTTTTGATTTTTAAAACTTTTTACTTTAAGTTGTAGCTGAAATGTGTTTTTCCTTTTATTTTTAATTTAATCAATTTAATATTTTACTATGTATTCGTTGTATTATAAGAAATAATTTTTTGTGATTTACACAAAAAAAAAAAAAAAATAAAAAATAAAAATAATAATTTTATATTCCCCTTTAGCCCAGTTTTATTTATTATTTAAACCTTTTCTACTCAAATAAAAAAGTTTTTCGATAAACTTTTTATCATCAATTATCTTTTAAATTAGGATTTTTTTATATTTTTTAAGGACTGAATATAAATTTTAAAAATATTCAACACAATTTCTTTTACTTAATTTTATACATCAAATTATAAAAAACAGAAACGTAAGATTTTTGCAAAATATTAAAGTTTAAGTTCTTTTACAAATCATAGAAGCTTTTTTGGAGGAGATTAAGAAAAAGTAAAAAAGCAAAAAAATAAATTAAACAGGGAAGACATATTCTTCAAAGTAGCTGCACTAAGGAAAAAAGAGAAAACTAAATGTATTTTAATACCAAAAAGGAATTTTATTTTAAATAAAGAAACTCCTCTTCTTTTTGTGGTGCAATAACTTTTTAATCATTTTTCGTTATTAGAGTCTGGTCACTGGTGTCGAAAAGTATTTAATGTGAGTTACAGCAGCTGCCATACGACTTTATTTGGGGTTCTAAAATAGGACAGACTTAAGTGCTACCACCTCTTTAAGTACAAAAAAATTAGAAGATGACATGGATTAAGGTTATCAAGCTTTTCTGAAATTTTAGAAGTAATCGCAGTTTTACCAATAGAATCTGCATTTTTTGAATGTGAAGACTTAAAAATTTTACTTTCCCAGATGATCCATAACAAATGCCACTTAGGAACAGAGTGTCCCTGTTAATAATATCTTAATAAAAATTATAAAACAAAAGGGAGTATGAAAGTTTTTTGACTCCCTCCCTTCCACAGTGGTTTTCACGACTTTTAGTCCTTACTTTCCTATGCATCACTAATTCCCACGCTTTCAAAAAAAGGTTTATTCCAACCTTATTGTAAGGTGGCTTTCGTCAAGCAGTTGCCAAACTCCTTTTTTATTACTGAGTCCCTGTTTCATTTTAAGCATTTAATTTTATTATTTTTTTTTTGTTTTTTTTTTTTTTTTTTTGCTGCAAGTTCACTTAGCATGTGTGACTTCCAGAGGCATTTATTCTAATGCCAATCAATAATTAAAACTCACTCACAAAATACAATGCCTTCTAATTATTTTCTAGGCACAGCCTACAAACTTTAATTAAAGAAAAATCCTCATTTCAACAAGTTGATTTTAAAAGTTCACATGTTCGATCCCCAACACATTAACCAGCTTAGGATGATCTGTTTATATCAAAAGCTCTTAAATTATCATTCAGTTTGAATTCATATATTACTTTCAGTCTTGCTAACAATTGAAAGACATTAGTTTTTATTAGATTTCATTAGTTTAACAGTTAACAGCTTAAGAATGCTCTACGGAATGACATTATTCTTTTACGAGATTATTTACGGTCATTAAAATATTAAATGGATTTTTTTGTAGGCAGAGTAGTGAATTCTTGTTTAGGAATTAGTTTTGTCTCCATAAAAAAATCATCAGGAACGCGAGGAAAAGGGTTAAATCCGCTAGTGAGTCTCATTGCCTTTTGAGCGAAATCTACTTTTATGTGACTTAAATATTTTGCAAAAGATCTTCGTTTTAAAAACTAACAAATTAACAAAAAAAAAAAAAAAAGAATTAAAATGATAAACAAAATAAAAAACTAAAAAATAATAATATAAAAATTAAAAAAATTTAATTTAACCCTTTAAATTAACAAGAGAAAATGAATTTTATTATTAACCCCTTAAAAACGTGTATTAAACACAAAATTATTTACAACTTTCTATTTACGACTTTAAACAAATTTTACTTTTCTCCCTTAAAAATTTGTTTTTTTTTTTTATTAAAAACACAATTTAAAAATCCTTAAAAAAATAAACACGATTATTAAAAAAATATTAAAAAAAATAAATTTAAAAACAATAAAAACAAAAAACGAAATTTTAGGAAAGGATGTCATCGGTGCCTGGTCATTTATGAGAAACACAACAATGTGTTGCAGTATAAAGAAAGTGAGTGCGAAGGTGATAGTATGTATATGCATCAAACAAATCCATCTGCAATGGCGATGCGTAGCGTTTTAAATCAAAAAGCCAACAATAATGGTGGTGATCATAGGGGGGGAGCTCATCCCAATTTGAACGGGCATTCAAGACTATCCTCATCGGATCAATATATTATGAGATCCAATGACGATATGAATGATTGTAAGCATTTTATTCCAATTTAAACGAATTCATTTTTTTTCTGAACTAAAATACGAATTTAAAATGAATTTAAGTTTTTTTTTAGTTTTTAAATTCAGTTGTGTTGTGTTTTGTTTATTTTATTTTTTTTTTAATTTTAGTTTCTGTTGTTTTTATTTATTTTTTCGTTTCGTTTGTTTTTTTTTTCTTTTAATTTTTTTAAGGTTTTAACAAAATTAAAGTTTTATTTGAATTTTAATTCATTTTTAAAATAGAAACAAACATAAAAACACGTTCATTAGGTTTGAAAAAATATTTAAAAAATTTATATAATTTTTATTAATTGTTAACAGAAAATCGTCTACAAAATTACACTTTTTACCGATTTTTTTATTTTTAAATTAATTTATTTAAAAAAATATTATTTGAAAATTTTATTAAAAAAGGAATCCAAAATCTTTGTAAATAGCTTTCTTTTTTTTCGAATATTATAATGATAAAAATAATACAAAATATATAAACGAGAAGCGTTTTAGAATCAAAAATTTAATTTCTTTCATTTTCTTTCCTTTGTGAAATTTAATGAAACAAAAGTTCCTGTCTTTTTAAAGGATTTGTTAATTATTTTTCTCAATAACTAAACAGTTTCAGAAAAAATAATTAAAATCTTTTTAGTAGATAAAAAAAAAATTAATATAAAACTTGAGCGTATTAGCGGAATAGCAGATTAACCCGTCCCAACTTTTGTCTTACAATTAAAAAAAAAAAAAACAATAAAATAAAAAATAATTTCCCTTAAAAAATGAAAATAAAATATTTAACGACAAAAAAATATTAAGTTTCATTAGAATGCAAAAAAATAGCAAAAAAAAAATTTTAAGTTTTCACAAAAATATTTCTTTTAAGTTTCTCAAAATATTTTCTTTTAAAAAAAATATTTTTTATTTTCTTCAAATAAATTTTCTGTTTTGAAATAAACATTTTTTCGTTTTTTAACTGTAAATAATTAAAATGATTTTGTAAATATTTATTATGTATAAAATAACTAAAATTTGTTCGTTTATAATATTAATTAAAATTATTATAAATATTTATTTTGTTAATATTTTGATTTATTTGTTCAGTTCTGCAGCTGTAATCACGAAACAAAATAACAATTGGAATCAAAAAAAGAACTTCTTTAAAGCTTTTGTTAACTTAGAAAGTTTCACTCGTTGATTTTGTAGTGCGAAAAGTTAGTAAAAAAAACAAGGCAGCGGTTATCGTTAAAGCTCAAAAGCTTTAATTTTTATTTATTATCTCGCTTTATTGCTAAAAAAAAATGTTAAAGAAAGTAATAAAAGTGTATTTTATTTTAAATATATTTTTTTTTTTTTAAAAAGCTTTAAAGTTTAAGCAATTAACAAAAAAAGCTTAATCATTTTAAATAAAATCTTAGAGCAATTCTTAAGTCTTACAAGCTTAAAATGTCTTCACACATTCGATTTTTCTCTTTTAAATTTTGAACCCAAAAAAGTCAAGACGAGTAGAATTTAGAAAAATAAAGATATTTCAATAACTCCCAGCTCAAGTCTTTGTTTTTTCATACCTGGCTTGTAGGTTCAAAGATTTTATGTGGAGAAGAAAAAGTCTATTCGGTTATGCCAAGCTCGTAGTAAAATATCTTAGGTTGTTGTAAGCTCCTTGAAATAAAGTGCTAAACATGCTGGGCCCATGTCATGACAAAAGCTCCTTTATTTTGACGTCTTGGCTATTATTAAGTTGTAATTATTTGAATAGCATGTTTGAAAGCTTATCTACATTTGTGCCTAAGAGTTTTGCTCAGCGAGGAATATCTCTCTATTTTCGTAAAGCTTTCAGTGCTTATATTAATTTCTGAGGGTATAATAAATGTAGGGGTCTGGTTGTGAGAGACCCCCACTGTTTTGTGATCTACAAATCTTTGCTTGAAACTTTAAAGACTTTATTTTAAAAATTAAGAGAATATAGATTCCAAAGCTATTACAAAAGGCTAAAAGCATAGTTATCAAATTAAAATCATTAAAATAAAGTAAAAGTTTATCAAGCTTTAAAAAAGGTTTTTACGAAAGCAAAATCTAAAGAAAGCAATAAATTGTATGTTTAACTTTCAGGCGTATAAATTATTTAAAGCTTTCCGTTAAACTTTTCAAGCTTCTTATTAAAAATATTGAAAAGATTATGTAGTAGTTCCAAAAAATTTTTTATTTTATTTTAAAAAAATTAATTAATTGAATTATAATGTAATTCATTGATAATAAGATAAGCTCCAGAGCTTTCGTGCTAGATTTATATGTTTCCAAAGCAAAGAAAATAATAAAATTTATTAAAGTAATTTTTAAAACATTTAAAAAATATTAATTGAAAATTATTTCATTAAACTTTTCCTTTTATCAAAAAAAAAAAAAAAAAAAAAGCATAAAGCTTTCTTAAGCTTTTTGACCAAAGTTCTGTATATATTTTAATGCAATGCATTACTGATTTTTTTTATAAAAGACTATTTCAAGCTTCTAAGATACTGAATTAAAATGCTAAAATTTTAGTTCTTTAAGAGCTTTCAAAAAATTATTTTATTATTATTTTAAATTTGTTGTTTAGTTCTAAATTTAACATCGAAAATAAAATACTTTAACGCAGAATTCTAAATTAAATTTAAAGCTTTAAAAAAAGCTTTAAAAATTTTAAATTTTAATTTATTTTATTTTTATAAAAAATTGTACAAATTTTTGAATTTGAATTTTTTTTGTCAGTTTTTTATTTTCATTAAAATTTATTTTTAATATTTCTAGGGTTTTTTTTTCATAAAATAAAACATAACTACTCATCTGTAAATAGCCATTCTATAAAAATATAGATTTATCAATTTTTTCATTTGTTAAAAACAAACCACTTTAAAAAAAATGGAAAATTATGCGGTTAATGAAAGAAGCCGCCCACTTTTCAAAGTTATTTTATTAAACCATTTTTTAATTTAAAACTAAATTTAAAATATTTATTATTCACTGTGATTAAAAAAATTATTTTTTATTATTTTTGTAAATTATAATTTATTTTCGGTTTAATTATTATTCGTTATTTTTAGTAAAAAAAAATTTATTTTTTTTCGTTGGCTTAAAACTTTGTCTTAAAATAATATTTTTATATTTTTTTTAATTATGTTTCATTTCAGTTGTTTATTTGAAATTAAAAAAATTAAAAAAAGTATTATTTTATTTGCACGCCTTGAGCCAACTTTTGTTTAATTGAAAATTGAAAGTTATTTCGTTTTTTTAATTAAAATTTTTTTCAATGACATTTTTATATTTAATGTTTTCATTTTACTGAATTATCGTATATGTCAAGTTTTTTTTTCATTTAATTATGATTTAATATGGTTTTATCCTCATATTTTTATATTAAAAAATATAAATTTAATGTACAAAAAAAAAAGAAAACAAAAATCAACATTAAATTAAATGTGTGTGTCCTTGTGTGTGCTGTTTAACCCAGTCTCTAAATCCCAATTACCCTCATTTTACTATTTATTATTACTTTTTTTTATTATTTTCCTTTCGTTTATTCTTGCGTTTGATTG
Organism: Cistogaster globosa; assembly: GCA_937654795.1. Classification (NCBI taxonomy): domain Eukaryota; kingdom Metazoa; phylum Arthropoda; class Insecta; order Diptera; family Tachinidae; genus Cistogaster; species Cistogaster globosa. Next base: position 7,478,824 of record OW569403.1, read on the forward strand.
TGCATATTTTTCATGGTTTAATTATTATTGAAATGAAAATTTATGTTTCAATATTAAAATAATAAGTTAATTAAAAAAAGTCAAATAACGTGTAGAAAAAATACAATGAATATGTATCTTCAATAAACATAAATTAATTAGTATTTAAAACATTTTTTTGTAATTAAATAGAGCGGGTTATTTTTAATTTAATTTTAAAATTTAATTTTATACATTCATATCGATAGCAAAGATTTTTTATGTCGCATACAATGAAGAGCAAAAATATATATATTATTTTTGTGGTCCTACGAACCGAACAAGTTTGTTCTATTATTTTAAGGTTAAAGCATATATAATGACGAAAGGCCTTATTTTTTGCCAATGTTAAACTAATGTACGAATCAAGGATTTCATTTTACAAGATTACAAAATAAGAACAATTTAACATCCTAGAGAAAAGGGAACTAATGTAAGTGACAAGAAACCTGCTTTTATTCTAACTGCCCCTTTAACATAGGGGCGCCAATAAGAGATTCAACTGGTATAATTTAGTTGATTAATGTTGTGGCCAGCAAAATTAATAGTTTCTGAAGGTGTTCTTACACTTTTTAGTAAAAAAAAAATCGTGTAAACTTGTTTAAGACATAAAATATTTATTTTCCATGTTTATGTCGATTTTTTAATATGACAGACCATTTAAGAACAGCTGTTGGAAAAAGACTAATCATTAAATTGTCCAGTTACCTATATGACAAATACAAACCGTGCAAAGCTATGCTAAACATCTTCTCTATAATATTGTTACGAAAATCAGATCTGGCAACCTTTGTTATTGTTGTCTTTATGTGCGTGGTAGCAAAAAAAGAAGTGAATAAGTAACATTCACTAGTGCATATAATAAAACGACATTTAGCTAACTTAAGTTCAGTAACCTCAATGGCGGTGTTGGTAGAGGTGCGTACTGTAAACCAGAAAATCAAAAGTTCGAGTCTCCGAGGGTGAACAAATAAAAAAAATTAATAATTTTACTAAGCAACTACAAATTTAAGAAACTGGAAAGGAAGGTGTGAAGCCATGGCCAATTAATAAAATAAAGTTGTTAATTTAACACTAGACTTGTGTAGTTCCTAAAAGAAGTAGTTCATTTTAACGATTCCATTAATTAAACTAAATGAACTAGTTCATACTTTTAAATATACCTAGTTCACTTTTTAACCATACTTTTTATTTGAACTACTAGACAAGATGAACTAGGATCTAGTCTGTGTTTCCCTGTTGACTATTTCGGATATAAAATAAGTGCTACACTGCATTTTATTAAACATTCGTTTTGCCAATGTTATGGTGTTATTGCCATCATATGAAAAGAATATTTGAGTTAATGATCCTTTGAACTGAAGAAAGCGTTTGAACTATTAATTAAACAGTACGAACAATGCGCCAAAAAAACATTTGAACTCAGAGAGATTTTGAACTAAGGAGAGCTTTTTAAATAAAATTTGTAGTAGTTCATTTTCAATCTTTGAACTAAAAAGAGGGTTTACTAAATTGAACTATAAGGCACAAGTCTATTTAATACAGAAGTAGGATATAATTGTCAAGCCTCCCTTTACAATAAAAAGAGGAAAATCTCTAGCTGTTAGTGTAAAAGGGAGTGGTTATTGAATTAAAGAGTATGACTGGCTTGAATGTACAGCGTAAGTGGGCTGTGGTTGGTTTAGGTTACTAAGCAAGGCATCGAGTGGTTCATGTATCGCTGAAGTAACACAGTAGCTTAGCGTGAATGGCTGCGTTTATAATAATAACGCATGTTTAGTAAATACGAGACCGTAGGATCGAGAAGTATAGCCAGATAGAGCCACAGAGTTAAGAAATAGAAAATTTATAATGTGCCACAGTGAAATTTGCAATCAAAAAGATTCCCGTACGTTTTTTCTAAAAGGGAAAAACGTAATAATATAATTATGATGATAATTATATAAGAAGAACCAGATTATTGCATAAAGATTTTGTTTTAAACAGACTCTAAAGGAATTACAACTGATGTCCCCTAAGAGATATAAAAGTACACACCTTTTAATTGTTTAACTTTAAGGGGTAATATTTGGTGACAGAAAAACCACCTGTCTTTCAACAAAAATATTTATACAATCGGTTGTGTTTCTGTGTGCAGGCTACTGATTGATTAACATCTTCGCTTGAAACACGCTGCATTTATCAGCAAATCAGTAGGGGATGCTTATTTCAAGATCGTTGCAAAAACACCAAATTATCCACCCCAATATGATCCTACAGGCCTGTAAAAAAAGAGTGCGAAGGACCAAAATTTTTAAACGTTTGAAGGCTTTTGCCATTTTCGGTTACCCTGAATCCACACGATCAAGTTTTCCTTTTAAGTTTTTTACACAGACTGCTTGTTAAATTGCATTTAAATTGAAAGCTGTGACCTCAATATGGCCCTACAGGCCTTTAATTTTTACGCACTTCTTAGGAGTGCAAAGGACCAAAAATTTGTAAACGCTTGAAGGCTTTTTCTTTTTTGGGTTACTCTGAAGCCACACGATCAAGTTTTCCTTTCAAGTGTATTTAAATTGAAAGCTGCGACGTCATTATGGCCCTACAGGCCTTTGATCTTTACTCACTTCTTAGGAGTGCGAAGGACCAAAATTTTTGAACGCTTGAAGGCTTTTTCTTTTTTTAATTACCCCGAATCCGCACGATCAAGTTTTCCTTTCAAGTGTATTTAAATTGAAAGCTGCGACGTCATTATGGCCCTACAGGCCTTTGATCTTTACTCACTTCTTAGGAGTGCGAAGGACCAAAATTTTTAAACGCTTGAAGGCTTTTTCTTTTTTGGGTTACTCTGAAGCCACACGGTCAAGTTTTCCTTTCAAGTTTTTTACACAGACTGCTTGTTAAAGTGTATTTAAATTGAGAGCTGTGACGTAGGCTGTACGCAACTTGAAAGCATTTTATTTTTGACAAGATAGAAAAAAATTATGGTGGCAAAATATTTGTAGAAACAAAAACGAAGAATAGTTCAAGAGAATTGTGATCAGCTGTTTTCTTGAACGTAAATTGAAACACTCAACTTGAAATTTGATTGCATTGGTATTGATCGTATAACCTTTAAGTTAATTTTCATATAAATATTCTTTCGATTCGTTTCATATTAAAAGTATAACGAATCAGATAAAAGTGGAAATATTATAGTTATTTTGAGAAAATAGCGTTAAGGTACGTTCAGATATAAAATAAACGTATTATATTATTAATCGTCATTCGTAATGACTGGTGTCAGAAAAGATTAAACAAACATTTGTAAAAATAGTATTTACGCTTTTTTGGTCAAATATTCGACTAATTTGAGCTCACCTTTGGTTTTTGAAATTTGATCACAAAACAAAAATCCTCATGAATATAAATTTTAATATTTTCTAAAACTTTATAATCATGAAATATAGAATATTAGAGAAATATTAGGAAAAAATTGAAGAAAATTTTTTTTCTATAAAAAAATGTTTACTATTTACAACAACTTTAATTTTCTTAACTTAAGAGAGAAGAAAATATAATAATTCTTGTTGCTTTTTTTAATCAAATGCTAAATAATATTTTAAATAAATAAAAATCCTTTTACGAATATGAGAAATAAGAAGCTGTAGGAAAATTGTTTTCTATTTTTTTTTTAGTCTAAGAAAAACCAAGAAAAAAAATTTGGGCAGGCAACCCATAATCATCCATTCATGAACAAAAAAAGAAAAAAAACCAAATTCTTTGGCATCATGTAAACCAAACAGCAAGAGCCAACAAATATTCAAATATAAACTCAAGCTCAACCTCAACAAAATAATATTTAGATTTCAATTTAAATTTTAGTTTAAGTACAAGTGTTTTTTATGTTTTCATTTATGTAATTTAAAACTTGGAGCAACACTCGTATATTTGTATCTTTAGAATACATTTCATTTAATATATTTAAAATCCAATCAGGAGGAAGGAATGAGAGCTTAAAGAAAAACCCAAATGATAATTGGATGACATGTGAAGTTAATTCTTATTTTTATTTCAGATTATTTAGTTTTACTAATGTTTTCTTTTTTCATTCTCTTTTATTTTTTTAATTTATTTATTTATTTTTTCCTACAAAAACTTATTTTGAACAATTACAGTGTTTTTATTTTATACAAGACTCCTTTGCAGTATTTTCAATTAATGTTAAATCAACATTGACTTGGATGACTTTTAATGAAATGTGTAGAAATATCCCAGCAAAATTATGTATTAAACAAAATCCTTAAAACATTTCTTGAAAGAACTTATCTTTTAAATAGAACCACAATAATTTGTTAAATAAATGAATTACTTTTGTTTCCTTTCAAATTATCTTTTAAAAATGTTCGTTTAAAATCCTGCTTGTATTCGGTACATTTTAAAAATTGCTTTCTTAAAATTATCTTTTACTAAGTTTGTTAAAAAAAGAATCTTTCAAAGTGCCCTTTAAAAAACCCTAAAGGACGTAAAAAAAAGTACCTTTTATCTAATAAAAGAAAAGTCTTTAAAACAATTAAACAATTAAGGGAGTTAAAGTTTTAAAATTAGATATATCTTTACAAAAGGTACCATTTTACTAAAAAGTATCGTTTAACATAAAGTGGCTCTTTAATAAGACGTGCATTTGAACTACAAGTACTTTTTTTACTTAAAAAAATAAATTTAAAAAATTAAAATCCGTATTTAACCGGATTCTTTCTATTCTTTTTAATTATAATTCATTTAAAAAATAATTTAAGCAAAATACAAAATAAAAAGTAACTATTTATAAAAGAAACTCGAATATAAAGTAAGAAATCCCTTTTTAGTAAAAAAGAACTTTTTAATAAAAAAGTGTATTTTATATAAAGTTTACTTTCAATAAATGCAAATAATAAAAGATATTTTTATAAAAAAAATTACCTTTGGCACTACTTTAATAAGAAGTATGTTTGCATTAAAAAATTATTTAAAAAAAAACGTTTTATTAAAATAGCTGAGATAAAAAGTACCAAAATAATGAAATTTTACTTTTAATAAATAAACCTTTGAATAAAATTGGTTATGAATAAAAATCATTTTTTAATAAAAAGTACTTTAAAGAAAGTCAAAAAGGAACTTTTTTAAAAAAAGTACCTTTTTAAAAAAGTACCTTTTTTAAAAAGTACCTTTGTAAGGATAAAAGGTACCTTTTTAACATAAAAGCGCTTCTTAGAAAAGTTGCTTTGTAATACTTTTTAAAGAGAAGGTTTTTCCAAAATGAACAAAAGTACGAACGAAGGTACTAGCAAATTTGAATAAAGAACTTTATATTTAATAAAAAATAAAAAATTTTTTCTTATAAGAATTAATTTTTTTATGAAAAGCTCTTTACAAATGAAGCAAACCTTTTTAATTTAAAATATCTTTACAAACATAATGCTGGGAATTTAGTTTTTGTTTTTTTTTTCTTGCTTCCTTTTATTTTATAGTTTTATGCTCTTAATTTTCATTACGAAAATTGACTGAGACTTAAACAAATTAATAATTGCCCTTAAAATTGCAATTTTATTGAATTAAAAATGACAAGAGTCAATTTTAAATAGAGTTTGTTGAAATATTTTATAGCAATTTAGTTTTATTAATTGGGTCCATTAAAGTACTTTGTAATATTTAATGATACACTCCCTAGTTCTTGAACAGCAAATGCATCATAACTAAGAAGAGATTTGAGTTGTAGTTAAAAAAAAAAAGAAAATAATTACGATTCATTAAATAAACTATTTGCTGGCAATATTAAATCATGACCTGTACAATAAAGAATAATTTGTTTGCTAGATTTTAGCAAATTATTTAAAAACTGATTAAAGTGAAGGGATAGAAATTAATTATGTGTTAAATTGTATAAAAATCGTCAAGTCACGTTTTTTACTCTAAACGAAATTGCCTGTTATTTTATTAATGTCCCTTGTTATCAATTATGTAGAAACGATTTACCTCGATTTACGATTTTTGTACTAAAAACAATTGCTTAATTCACAAAATCTTGTATGGTGTATTTTGTATTGAATACACTTTCTGTTTATATGCTTGAGAACACGCAGTGGATTATTGTATTAATTTATTTTGTATATTAAATATCAAAAAGCAAATAAATAGAAGAAAATAAGTATTCAGAAGAAGGTTTTCAGGAAGTAAAATGGACAATAGGATTGATAAAAGCAAAGTTTTAAATTTTTTATGCGAAAAGTATACTTTTGATATGCTTATGGTTGATTCAAGTAAGTTGATATGGAATTCACATGTAGTTGATAACACGATTACCAATACAACTTTTCAAAAACATGCAAAACAAAAGTGTATTAGTGTATTGAAATTTTATATGAAAATTTCCAACAACAAGCATACACTATTGTATTTTTATTGAACAATACACAGTATACACGGATACAAGGGTTTTGTAAATTAATCAAATAAAACCGTGGCAACATGATGAAAGAAAAAAAAATTAAAAATTGGCAGTTGAACAGAAATCGCATAGAAATTAAAATAGATTCTAATTTCGTGCGGATTCGTTGAGCGTTTTATATTGTCAAAACTTCATATAAAAAAAAACAACCGCATCCGCAACGTTGAGGTTGTATTTATACTCTAAAACGGAATGGGATTTGTTCTTTTCTGTTCTTACTAATTGCAAGTCATTATCTATTCAGGTTTTATGAATAAAAATGTCTCCTTTTAACAATTTCCTTGTTTACAACAATTTAACAAATTACACCTTCATTTCAATAACATCTAATTTTCCTTAATCTCTGATATGGAGGGTAAATCAATTTCAAAATAATACACTTGTAGCTCATAATGACTATTAAGATTGAAATCTTTTATAATCTTGCTGCAGACAAATAACCTAGCAACCACCCTTTATTTTTCCGATATTACTGACACTTTGCAAACACTCTGGCACAAATAAGAAAATGTTAAAAAAAATTTTTTTCTAACAACACTGACTTAATTCTTTGCACTTTCCTTTCTTTGGAAATCTTGTTGTATGTATTTCTTATCTAGTGTTTGTTGTAGTCACTACTGTTGTTCTTAATTAATAAATTAATATACCTACATACAAAATATAAAAAAAAATTGTTATACAAGAGGAACAAGTGTAACATACGTATACTTACATACATACAGATACATACTTACATATATTTAAATAAGCTCTTGAATAATGAATGACTAACTGTTTTTAATCCTTTATCTTTCTTGTTTAGCAGCAAAAAATAACTGTCTTCTAGTCAAGAAGAAAGAACAAGAAAAATGTAAAACAAATCATAAAAACAAACCAACACTTTTACAAACAAAACAAGAAACGTTTGATTGCAAACAAACACAAGAGAACAAACATACTTCTTACTACCCTCCCAAGACGGAAATATAATTGCTGGAATGTTAAAAGGTATTCAAAGAAACCTTCATCATGGAAAACAAAAACAAAGTAAGAACACAGTTTAGTCGGACACGGTTGCCAGACTTAACGTTTTTTTGTTTAGAACATTGTAAACGCCAAAGACTGTCAGTTAGAGTTTTGAAAGGTTTTTGCGCCAAATTCGTCATTTAAGTAAATTTAACTCTTACAAGTTCAATTTTAGAACGATTCGTAAAACAATTTCAGTTAATGAAAGCCATTCACGCAAAACTGTAAATAGGCGAACCTTGAAAGAGTAAAGTTAAAATTTATGAAACGTTGGGAAAAAATGTGATAAAACTTGTTTTTAATTTACATAAAACATTTCAAACCTTACTAGCCGGGAATGCTAAATTATTTACAATTCAATGAGAACTTTATTTGTCCAAAACAACAACAAAATGGAATAATTTCGTAAATAGAAAAGAAAAAGTGCAAATTGATTAAGTATTTGTTAAAGTATCCATTCGATCAACCATCGCTCGAATAATCGGAAGATTTTAAGTCGATTAATTGTTTGAGTAAGAAAAATTGTAAATTTTGAATAAAAAATAACGCGATTAAATTATGTCGGTTGATTGACAAAAATTAATTTATATAACGATCCACTTTTAACTTCTTGCTTGTTCATTTAAGAATAATTTATAAATGCGTGAATCATGCTTTGTCTGATTTTGGGCTACCAGTTTTTACAGCAATCGAAATAAATGCATTGTCATCAAGAAGTGGTACTTTACGAGTGCTTGTTGTGGCAGTTAAAAAGCTAAGCAAAGATTCCGCAACATTAAATGATTATAGAAACATAATTAAGTTTTTATTTCACAATTTAGCAAAAAATTAAACTGTTTGCTTAAAATCTTAGTTAATTGATATATAAAAGAAATCACTTAAAACATTAATTTTATAACTCGGCGACCTTTTACAATAATGATCAGATTTTATAATACAGTTCTAAAGCTAAAACATAAGAAATTGCTTATCGAACTATAGGTCTGTTCAGTAACTTTACTAGCAAAAACTAGCAACGAGAGAGTAAAACAGAACATTTCAAAATTTTTCTTCCAAATGAATATTTAACTAGCAAAAAACATTGTTGTGGCTTTGAAAATAATAATTTCTAAAGATTGGACGGTATAAATAAGCCAATAAACCGATGTTAACCAGAAGCCAAAATTTAAAATTATATTCTAAATAATTAAACTGAAAAAATATTACATAAACTCTTTTACATGTTTTTATTTACTGCGAAATTTTCAAGTGTCTTTACGAAGTTTAAACGGATCATCTACTAAAGAGCTAAAAATTTTTTTGAATAGTTGTTAATAATGAATATTTCATTAGAAAATCAGGAAATGTTAACTTTTAAAAGAAAATTCTTTACATTTAAATGGCGCCTGAACATTGTGTCAAAAGTGCACTTAAAGCTATATAAGAAAACGTCAAAAAAAATTTTCCAACAAGTGAAATTTTTCCTTTAGAATTTGGCGATTTTTTTGTTTGTTGCAAAATTACACATTTTATGCAAGTTACAGATGGCAGCTCTTTGAATGGAGAATAGATAAGACAAGATCTGGGTTTTGTTATTTGTTTAACTTGGCATAATAAACAACTGAATGGTAGAGTGAGTGGGTAAACGATGTAGTCAAGAAGGACAATTACAATAAGACGTCCTTTATTTCTTTTTTGTTTTTTGCTAAAATAAATAGCATTTTGTTGTTGTGAGCTACTTTGTTCAGGTCATAAAGGTACCATCAAGATGTTATTATTTTGTGTAACAGTTATTTTTTTATTTTATTTATTTTTATTTGTTGTTGTAGCAGTGTGTTATGGTATTTTATGTTGATGTTTATTAGAAAAAGAAAATATTTTTAAAAGCACAAAACAAAACATGAAATAATTGCAAACAAGTCAATTATCCCTAATTTCTTTTGAACATGTCACCATTTTCAAGTGACAGGATAACCCTTTTTTATGTCAGTATTATTTAACACTGATTCTTCTTCTTCTTGCTTTTAAAAGAACTGAATATAAAAACAGCTTTTATTAAAACAAGAAAAATTATATAAAATATAATCAAACAAAAATCTTGAAGGACGTTAAGAAAGAAAAAAAAATAAATATTTTATACACAAGAAGCAAGAGAATGCAAAAACAAAGAAGTTTCAAGACATGCACCCTGGGATAGCAGGAATAATTAAAAGTTTACAAAGTGTTAAAGGTATTTTTCAAAATTTTAAACTTTCTAAAATATGAAATTAAAAGTTTTAAAAGAGATGCAGGGTGATAAATATTCCTGCCTGTCCTTTAAATGCATGAAAAAATATTGTTGTTGAAGTGAAAGAATGACTTTAATTTTAAAAACGTGTAGTTTTCAAAAACTTATTATAGAATATCTTAAATTATAAGCGAGATAAATTATAAATAAGATAAAATAAATACGATTTTTTTATACTCTTGATTTATTCAATTTAATTTTTGACAAAAGTATCTCTAATTTTCTTTAAATTTTTTAGCCAATTTTGGTCACCCATGTTTTGTTAGTAAAGTCACGTATCATCCACAATTTATTAAAAAAATTAGAAAAAAATTATGTGTAAGAAGCTTCTAGTTTAAAAGCCACCTCAAACCAAGAAACCAAGGCGAATTGATACCAGGTTACTGCATTAACTTTAACGTAAATTTAACGTAAATTGAGCTGTCAAAAACATTTGGCAATATGTATGAATGTATTTGTAAAATATACATATAATTAAATCATGGCGAGTGGCTTGCGTATTAGCAAAGTTTCATACGATAAGAAAAAAAGCGACAATATTGACAACAAAGGAAAACAGCAAACATATGTTGACTGCTTGAGCTTATGCAGTCACCTGTTTAATTCGCCTTGAGTAAAACGTTGTAAATGCGTTTGCTTCTCAAATTTTGTCAAACAGCGATGCCACTTAATTTTTTTCGAACAATCAGCACTTAAGTTCTTTATCAATTGAACTTTTTAAAACTGAGCGAGTTTATGATTTTAAGATTTTCATTAAATAAAGTTGCTTGACTACGATGCCGCTACAATGTTCCTCAAATTTTATTAAGAAACTAATGCGATACTGTATGCAGGCATGACACAGAACTCAATTCAGATCGAAAATTTGTTCTTCAGAAAATTAAAACCGAAAATTTTTTTTCGGAATGAAAACACTTTTAACACTTTTACTTTGCAGCTTTAAATTTTCTTTTGTTTTGTATCCTTTTTTAGCCTGCTTAATACTTTAGTGTGACCCATGTTGCCATTTTAAATTTAAAAAGTAGATATTCAGCATTTTTTTAAATACAAATTCGATCGGATTCTGAAGAAGGTAACACAAATTCGATTGGAATTGTTAATACGGAATTAAAACTATACCAATTGGAATGTATAACATGCCTGATATTATCGGCTTTATTTCGTCTGGAATTTTTTTTTATTATTTTTTTTTTCATGTTACTTAGTGCTAAATTTTACTAACTCTCAGCTGTTATTATTTTTGACATTTTGCGTAACGACAATGGCGTTTGCATGACAAGTAGCTTGTATTTTGTGTGCATTTTTAGACGCCCTTTATTTATTATTTTTGTAATTTCTTCTAAATCAATTTTTTAAAATAAAGGGCACCTACAGAGTATATTTTATGTCATTATTATAAATTGCATACCATATTAAAATTTGGTACTTTTTAATAAGTACTTTTTAAAATTTAGTAGGAACAAAAAAATGGTACATATATATTTAATTTTTTTGATTGATAAATTTACAAAAATTTAAAGCATTGAGAGACGACAGCGTTATTTCGCAATAGCTATCTTAATTCAAATTAAAGTTTGAATTATTCTCATTCCATTGTGTATTAGGCTTATGCACTGAATCAAAATGAATTTATATTGAATTTTTGTATTTCAATATGGCAACACAGTCGCTAATCAACAGCTGTTTTGAAGTTGTTTACTTTTAAAAAATTATTAAAATGGATTTAAAGTCAGAAAAGGTAACTAATTTTTATTTATTTATTTATTATTTTTTTTTATAAAATGAAAAATAACTTTTAAAGTCGAGTTTTTTTTTTTTAATTATAAAATTATCATGGCAAATAAGAGAAGTGTGTGTTGCGATAAAGAAGCCCAGGTTTTACTAGACCTGTTGGCGAAACGTGCCAACAGCTTGTGACGTGCAAAAAGGAATGGACACATATACAAAGATATTGCAGTACAAATGAAAAACAAATTTAAAATTATTGTGCTATTTTTCCGAACAAATTAGTTTAATCACCAAAATTGATTATTGGAGGTGAAAACACGTTTCGATACCCATTTCGCTACCGCTTAGCTCTTCAGAAAACTTCTCACAATTATTTTAAATGAACTAAAGATTTTTGTTTAAACAATAAAGACAAAAATCAAAGTTCAAGCAAAAACAACAATAATCAACTTTGAATTTACTTTAGTTTTTTTACTTTTATTTAGTCCGGATGAAGTGCACGTCTAATTTAGAAATTTCGAGTGGAATACAACGCCTCATATTGGTGTCCATCCTCTCTACATTTCTAACTTTGTGCGCATTTTGAGCACGTCACTTTCCCAAGAAGTGCTGTTGCGGCCCTTAAAAAATTCCCAACATAAATTATATCCACCATTCAGAGAAACATCTGCATTTTTCATGTTATGAAGTAATTTTATCAAACGTAATTTCAGCTTTCTTTTAAATAAATACTGATTTTTCAGCAGCAGCAGTTAACCGTACATTCTGCCTTCTATCAATTTGATCTTTTAATTAACTTTCGTCTGTCAGAGTAAAATTTTTAATTCACATTAATGAGCCTTTAATTCAAATTAAGTCTGACGTCTTTCTACGCCTTTAAACTTCTTTTATAGGGAATAATTTTTTACCTCCAAAATTTGTTAACAAAAAAAGTACTTTTCAAAAAGTACTTTTTTCCAAAAAAATATATAAATTTAAAAAACAGCGAATTAATTCAATAAACTTTTAAATTTTAATTTTAATTCTTTTTTTTAATAAGTTTGCGTCAAAAATATATTTTCAAGAAAAAGTAACTTAGGCGAATTAATAGAATTTTTAATTAGTCATGCAAGCCAAGCAAACCACTGTGCACATATTTATACATTTAAAACCTCTTAAATATATAATGGATAGATTTATTCATTTACAATTTTTCGCTTTCCAGCTATTATAACCATAACTTTATTTAGTTTATGTTTTTTTTATTTCGTTAAATGAAAAGCATCACATGGAACTTAAATTTTAAGATTTTTATTTCTTTTAACATTTTTTATTAAAAAAAAATAAAATATGTTTTATTATGATGACAGCATAGAAATCGTTTCCATTCACTTCATTTTTTTTTCTTTTTGCGTTCAAAAAAGAAAGTAAAACAATGTAATAATTAATTAAAGAATGATGTTGAAAAAGCAGGGGAACATAAAATATTCACGTTAATGAATGAACAATAAGTTTTTAGAAATAATACAAAAGGATCTCAGTATCCTTTATTCTTGTCATTACTACTCCCTTTCCATTTTAGCTTATTTATATTAATATTTAGGACAAAAGATACTCGTTATTATAAAAATAATAACTTGAATTTTTATGTTTTTCTATTTTAGGAGAAAATATAAATTTGTAAAGAGAAGTTTTTGTTCACAAAATTTCTTTAAAATAATGAGCGAAAAATTTTTTTTTTGTTAGTTTAATTTAGAGATATTTAGTTTTTATTTAAGTTAAACTTTGTTTTAAACTCTTTGGGCGATACATCTGAGGTCTAGTTACTTAACAGTTGCTAAGAGACAGCAGAAAAATCACTTTCACAGAGTTCGCTATTATAATTTTATGGTTGAATTTGAGGCAATTAAACATATTTTTGTTGGGTTAAGTTTTTTAATATTTTGCTAAAACATTAAGTAGAAAAAAAACCGGCCGAAATAAATTTTAAGGAGGAGGGCAAAAATTATATAATTATCAAGATAATTAAAAAATATGGATTTAGGCCTTTTTAGATATTTTATACCAAAAATTAAATTTTAAATATTAAGGCGTGATAGAAATTATTAAATTTAATAAATAAAATATTTAATTAAATTTCATTTAATTTCCTTATATTTAAGTTACTTTTGTTAATTTTTTTTTCCTTTAGTTTTAATCATTTTTTCCGATATTATTTACTATTAAATATTTTAAATAATTTACTTAAGTCTTATCACAAATTGAGACGGGTTAAATTTGCTTCCCTCCTTTTTACTCCTTCTAAAAAAAAAAATAAAAGTTCAATGTATAGAAAATATGTTAATAAAAAGAAAAACATCACAACCCCCACTCAATACACATGCATACAACCTATTTTATGTTTAATATAATTTTCCAATGAAAATATTAAAAATCTGGTATGAAAATCCGTACTTTTGAATAATAATTATAAAAATTACAAAAGCTTAACACGAAAAATTTTTTGTTTTTTTTTTTTAATCATTTTTTTCATTGCCTGCACACAATATGGAACGTAAATAAAAAAACAAAAATTAAGCTAAAATTAATAGTTTAATATTATTTGCCATTAACATAATTTTTGTATGTATTTTAGAAAACTGAAAACATACAAAGATTTCAACTAAAACAAAGTAGAATGCGCGCGCAATTTCACAAATACACAGCTACCTTTAGATGTGTAGGATTTATTCACTCACTCACACACACACACAAGCACACACACACACCAACCACGTAAACTTTTATTAAAATTTATACACTTTTTTTGGGTACGAAATACCAGGAGTTCACTTTACACACCATTCCATTGAAATCCAAAAAAAAAAAAAAAAATAAACTCTTCTCATACTTTTACAGTCAGTGTTTTTGAAACGGAAAAGGATGTAAAAACTAAAAATTCTATGCAAAAATATAAAAAGAAATGAAATAAAAATAATATCATATAAAAAAAACAACGACAAAAGTATTAAAAGCTAAAAATTCATGTTGATGACGACAATTCATGGAGTTTTCAAGCGCAGCAGCTCTTCTCCATAAGAAAAAGCAGAATTCATAAAGAATGTATTCATTTGTTTTTTTTTTTTAGTATTGTAAGAAATTATATTTTTATAAAATATATTTTCTCATTAATTTTTTTTTTAATAAAGAGCGATGGTACTTTTTCTATCACAGAAGATTTTTTCTTTTTTAATTAAAGCGACATTTTTTAAAACATTTTCTTTTTAGGTAAAATTTCTTTTTTGGTTAAAAAAGTACTTTTATTTTATAAAAAAACAACCGATTCATTAGTAATAAGTAATAAAGTTAGATTAAAAAGGGGTACTATTTGTATATTAAAAAACTATTTTTAAAATTTCCGTACTTAAAGGATAAAAACGTAACAACATTAATGTCGTTAGTGCCGTTAAATGACTTGAATTTCATATTTTGTACCGCAATGGTGCTTTTCTGTCATAAAGTTAAAAACTTAAAGAGTGTGACTTTAGAAGACCAGGTTTAGACATACATTGTCTTGCTTTTTTAATTGTAATAGATGGATACTTTAAATATTCAACAACGTGATACGGTACTTTTTATACGTGAATACTACTAAAAAAATTTTAAGGAACTTTTTGATAAAATTAATTTTTTATTGAAATATTTTATTTAGAAAAATTCACTCTTTGGTGCAAAGTTACTTTTAATAAAAAGTTAATTTTGTTGATTAAAAAATATATATTTTTTATTTAGAACAATTGAAAATTTTCTTTTGATTTAAAGTCGTAAAAGCTGATTTAAACCGTCCTTTTTGACTCGGAGATACTTTTTGTTGTTAAAATTAACTTTTTGTAGGAAGTTTTTGAACAAAAAGAAGGATTCTATTATAAGCTTCACTTCGTGTTAATTTTTAACTAAAAAGGTACTTTTTATGAAAAGTCTTTTTTATAAACATTTTTCATTAAGAAAATATAAATTTGTAGAAATAAGTTTTTTATCACAAAATTCTTTTAAGATTTTTTTTTTGGAGATTTGGAAACTTTTAGTAGTTATCTAAGTTTAACTTTGATTTAGGCTATTTGGGCGAAAAATTTTAGATCATTATTTTTCAATAAGGAGCTGTCGATGTTTATAATTCTCCCAGCCCCGCTACCTCATTTGCCTTTTACATCGTTACCTCATTTGCACGAACCTTTAAACGTTTTTTAACGCTGCTTAAGTAAAAGGATCACCTCAACAAAGCTACATTTGCTTCAAAATTTCTTTTATTCAACGCTTGTTTTATTAGGATTTTTTTAATTAAAATTTATTTGTTAATTTTCTTTTTAGAATGGTACGATTCGTTTGGAAAAAATGTCCCAAAATTACTCTTTTACTTTATATAAACAAATATTTCATTTTAATTTTATTAGATCTGTATTTAAACACCACCGAAGTTTTGTTCAACACTTTCCCATAAAGTTTCATTCTTTATTGCATTCATATTTTGCTTCAAAAGTACTTTTATGCAACCAAGTACTTTTTCATGAGACAACAATGTTGTGTTTACACAAATTTTTTTTTAATGTTTGCTCAAAAGTACTTTTTATTATTCGTTCAAGATGGTTAAATTTTTATTTTTATGTTTAAATTGCTAAGCTTAAATAGCTATGATTTCAATCTTTGAAAGCTCTGTGGCTCCGTAAATGTACTAAAATAAAATACTTTATTATTCTACTCCCTAAATTCTACATCTTCCACTTGCAACAAACAGCAAATTTTCATACAATTTATTTACTAAAAAAATTTAAATAAAATACAAATATTGTAGAAAAGAAATAACAACTAAATAAACTTACACTACACCACACTAAAGTGTAATACAATAAAAAGCAATAAAACAAAAGACCCAACTTTAAATTCACATAAAGTTTTAATATTCTTTTTTTGTCTCTTTCCCTCCTGCTGCTTTTCATATACATTTTTCGATGTGTTTTACACTCCTTCACAATAAATAAATAAATAAAAAAAGTGTGGCACATTTAAATTTTATAAATTGTATTATATAAAAGTATGTTGTATAAAATAACACATTTAACACTTTTGAGTTGAATTGAATTGAAGTTTTTGTTAAAAGAGTCCTGTTGTTGTTTGAAGCACACGCATACAATAACAACAATTAATTTCCGTTTTTTATTTTTGAAAAATCTGTGTAAATAAACTCATTTTATACTTAAATAATAAATACATTTTTTTAAATATGTAACGTACATATGTAACGTACATCTGTTTGTTTAATTTTTATAAAATTTTTAAGTGTTTTTTTTTTTTTTTTTTTTTGGAACAATAGTGTCATGCAACAATATTGAGGTTAATAAAGCCTTTGGTTTGAATTTTCCTATGACTGATTTTTATCAAAAACATTTAAACTGTTTTATTATTTGTTTTATATTCGTTAAAGTGTATTTATGATGGTGGCTTCAGAGTTACTTGATTTATAAGGCTTTTGGCTCAAATGAAATACTTCGACTGTTAGTGGTGAATTAGTTTCCCACAACTGTGTGCATAGACTGTGTTTTATACCGTTTACCACAAAAAGTGAAAAAGGCCGTCATTCTGTTTGTAATTTCTACAATCTACATTTCCGACCCCACATACTCTGAGTCCTTATGCTCAGCAAAGTCGATTGAGCGATGTGTTCGTATAAAATATAACTTTAACACTACGTGAGCTAAAGAAAATTTAAATACGCCAATCGATGAGACATAGTTTTGAAAATTTTGCTCTTAAAAATCAGCTAGATCAGTCCATGTTCTTTAAGGCAGCTGCTTCTAATTTTTCCATATCATTTGGAACAATCAAGTAACTCCAATGAGAAAAACAAATATAAAGGGCGATAGAGTAATAAAAAAAGAAGCATCAAGTTCTCAAGTGCTCATATTTCCCCAGTTATGGGCCTCTCATCTCTTCATAGAAAAGTACGATTACGCACCATATTTTTTTAAAATATCAATACCGATATTATTTAAAAGCTTTAAAAGATTTCTTTCAGGAAATGCTAAAATATTTAAAAAATGCTTAACCCATTAAGAGCCAGTGACATTTTAATGTAATTTTTTTTTTACTCTATGTCACCCTAATATTTTTTGTATTAAAGTTACTTCACTAAATGTATGATGAAGGGTGTATAAGATTCGATATAGACGTAAACTTTAGATATTGAAATTAAAAATTACAAGTTTATCTATTTCTGATTTCATAATTGAATCACTTTATTAATTGCCAGGCCTAGACAGTGAGGCTGCTGTAGTCAAGGTAGTAAGCACGTTGAATACAAATCAGGTTGGCCACAGTTCAATCCCTGCGAGAACCACAAAATTAAAATACGCGTTTTTCTGTTTAATGGTAGAAATACATATTCAAAATTTAACAATACAGCACGCAGCCTCCTTCGTCGGTACTTCTACATAGCACCTTCCCTGGCGAAGTAAAATAACTAATAAAATGGATATACTTTCACCAACTGTTCTTTTCTCTCCTCTATCCCTTTCCTAAGGAATGAAGCACAGTTACTCACTAATGAAGTGCTGAAGTGCTACTTCTCTTTATTTATAAAAAAATATATTATTTTTTATTGTTTTTCACCAAGAAATCATTGGAAACTTAGCATGTAGTATGGCGTGTCTTACAAAACTATCAATTTACTGATGCGTTTAACTTTTGGCTTTCAAATTACTTACAACCTGATATAAAAAGCACATTTTGTAAAGCGATCCTTATTTTCTTGTCATATAAATTCTCGCGTATCTCTCTCTTCATCTCTTAAAAATGCAAACATTTTTATACATTTACTTAAGAGCAGTAGCGTGACGATCCCATACGTTCAAACCTAAATTAGCGTCTGAAGCTAGTAACGCCTAGCGCTTAAATTAAATGCTAAAGTGACATACTTAAAATAGAGAGTCATAATTTAAGAAAAATTGCTAAATTGACCTAAAAACCGCAAAAATGTCATTACCCTTTCACAGAAAATAAATTTTTGATAGAAAAACAAAGCTAATGCGGTATTAAAATTTTTCTAATTTTTTTAATTGCGCAGCCGTAATGCTGTAATTTAAATTTTTGTTTGGCTTTTTCAAGTTTTTAAAGATTAGCATATCAAACAAACATGTCAAAAAGTCTCTCTCACTTGTGCACTTTAAATCCGCTTTATCATACCTTTTTAAATCCACATGCAACCTTTGACAGATCTAACGACTAAACTTTATAGTAAATCGCTGCCTTTATTAACCATTTAAATTAAATTTTGAATTTATTTATTTTTTCCTTTCGGCTTTTAGTAATTAAAACTTGTTTCCATATTACGGAAACATGAGCCTTCAAACTGAGGTTTCCGTGCTTTTAAAATTCTTAATTATTTCAGTCACCTCATGTCAGGAATAAGAAACCTTAGGATAGAAACTTTAAGTTTTCTATGAAAAAAGAGTGTTTAAGGCACAACCAACTACGCTGCCACCTGATAATTAATTCGCCTTGGGCACATCTTAAAGCAATTTCTAAAATACGTAAGAAGCTGTCGAAACTTTGCTGCAGTAAATAAAGTTCCATTACGTGATTGTAGGCAGGAAGGTCAAAAATTAAAAACTATTAATAAACATAAGGTCATTCCCAATCATTCACTATGGAAATGACAACCTTTTTCATCTATCAACTCAGTTAGATGATATTGAAAGTTTCCCAGTGCCATTGAAGTAAATGCACAGGCAAGCTGTTTGTCTCTTGGAATTTTGTCACGTTTGTAGATACACATATACGCATATATTTTCTCGCACAAGGCTGGGATTTTCCTACCAACTTCGCAGTTGATCCATCGCTTATCTGATGCTTGTCAAAGTTTTTTTCTCTTACTTTATCTACAACGAAAAATAAAGAAATTGCACCTTCGTACAGCTTCACATAATGTAGTTTTGTATTGAAACTTAAAGTCGGGTGATAGCCAGAGAGCGTACAGTAGCGAATAAGTTTATCTGCAGCACTTCTCTCTGAACGATATACTCTGTTAATATATCTAGTAGAAGCCTACCAAAAGGGGATATAAAAGTCTCAATTTAGACAGTTACCACTGTGACTGTGTACGAGTAGTTGTTAACTGAAATCCCGTTACTTAATCTTCTCTTCCAGAGCAGATTTAGTACGGCATTTAGTTTGGTTGTACTGAATTGGAAAAGAGAAAGAAGCCTGTTTCTGTAATTGTGAGCATTTTGTACCTGGTTAAAAAACTCTAATATTTTTAAACTGTGGCTTGTTTTTACAAATTAAATTTAGTAAATTTCACAAAGTTTCTTACTAAATTATTAATTTTATTTTCTAATTTAACAAGCACTAGGTCAGTTTTAAAATAAAAATATTGTTTATTATTTTTTTATATTTTCTTTCAATATTTCGCAGTTTCAATAAAATTTAATATTTTATAATTTTGTTTCCTATTTCCTGAAGATGCCACCCAACGGTGTGGCAAAATATTGAAAGAAAAAAATAAAAAATAATATTTTTATTTTAAAACTGACCTAGTGCTTGTTAAATTAGAAAATAAAATTAATTTAAAAAAATGTCAAAAAAAAAACATTAACATTTAATTTGTAAAATATTCTTAAATTTAAAAGTACAGTTAAACTTCCAGACAATTTTTATTTCAATGTCAATAAAAAATTAATTTTAAATAAAAGTTATAACAATTTTAATTGTTTAATTTTCTTAATTTTTTCCTAATCAGAAAATAAATTTAAAAATGAACTGAAATGAATGAAAAAGTAAATTTTAATTCATTTTTAATTTTAATTGTTGTTAAATTCTATTACTTTTAACTCAAGCGAAACAACTGATTAACAAACTTTCTTAAATTTGAACATTTGTTCTCTTAACACAATAAAAAAGTCCTTGAAACAACCTCTTTTTTTTTTGTTGAACTTAAAGCTAAATTATGTAAAAAAAATTACCTCCTGCAAAAAACGATGATTATTGCTCTTAATAATTGAAAGTTCAGAAAGAGTTCGAAGTGTGCAAAAGTGTTTTCGGTTTTATTTCGTTTGTATTTTTTATATGTTCAACTGATAAGAGTCTTAATCTTTGCAAGGACCTGAAAACAAAAAACCAAAATACTAAAAAAATACCACCCCATTGTAACCACAAAACAACCCAGTAACCACACAAAGCCATACACACACGCATACACTCGCTTACATATGCTTATTCTTGTTGGCTTAAAATTAGGAAAACAACTAAAAACGTGTGTGCTTTTGCATCAAAAAAAAAAAAAAGTATTGTGGGTGTAAGGACTTGTGTGTTCGTTTGGGAATTGTGGGTGTGTATGTGTGTTCTTTTTTGGAAACATGTCATAAATATTTATTATTGTGATTAAACTTATTTATCAAGTGAGAGAGCAAACTTTTAGGTTTTTATTTTTCTGCAAACACTTACACATTCACACACACATTCATAGTGGTTAACATGTAATCACATGCACACACATACACACACATATACATATAAAACCAAATAAATATTTAAGTAAAACTAACAATCATTTTAACTGCAAACAAACAGACAACAAAAAAATCCAACCAAAAAACAAATTCATAATTTTGGTTTTTGATTTGGTAGCGGTAGAAAGAAAATAAAAGAAAAATGTCAATAAAATATTTATCTCAACAATAATAAAAGTGTAACATATAAATAATTCGAGAATGAGTACAAATAATAATAAAGTTTAAGTTTTTCTATTCGTTTTTTTTTTTTGTTTGTTTTATAGCACTCGTACAAATTTATAAAAAAAAAAGTTATTACGTATGTGTAAATACAGGGTAGCTCAAACGTGGTGTCATAATTGTTTATGGCTTGGTTTTTCTAAATGACACCAACTGTCATTGTACTTTGACATGTAAATAAGTTGTTGACAGGTGCGGAAACAATTTCTCTTATAAGTAGTGGAACACTACACTCATCAGTGGTACGTTTAAATTCTCTATGGACACCCTTGAGACAGTTATGCCGGTGGCAGTCAAGTTAATATACGAGAGCCACTTTAGGTAATAAATAAAGGTACGGGTAGCGTGTAGGCATGTTCGAAAAAATTTTAGGGGGTAAAATATAATACCTCACGTCTAATATTTTAAACCTCTAGGGGCAACTCGTACATATTTGTGAGGCCTTTTGTGAATTTTTACAACTTTAATCCTGACAAGGAGCCCCTATCTTATCTGCCTTATTCTTTACCCCAAGTATTTTTATTCCTCATCTTACAAAAGATGAGGTTTTAGCTTATTAAAGTTAAAAATTCGTACACCATCCCACCTCTAATATGCCTCATCTCGTGAGGTGATCGCTGGACCGTTTAAATTTGTTAAATTTAATGTCATTTCTTTTTTATATTTAACCATCGGTTATTGATTTACATCATGACATTACTTTTGTGCCACCTGTTACATTTATATAATACAGGACAGAACTTTAAAGGTATAAATTCTTTCTTTTTTTCGAAAATATTTTTTTTTCATTTAATTATTTTTCAAAAATTCAAAATTCACACTAATTAGAATAATAAATAATCATTTATTAATTATTTAAAACTGAAAAAAAATTTTAACATTTTTAAAATCCAAGTTATTTTCTAAAATGTTTTCTGAAATTAAATTTTGTTTATTCCTGGAAGTTTATCGAAGATTGATTTTTGAAACGTTTTTAATGTTTTCTATGATTGTTTCATATAAAACAAAACATTCTTTTAATATTTAAAGCATCACTTAAGCCGAGAGATATCATAATTTTCTTATGTTGATGTTGATCGTAGGGTTCGCTTTAATTTAAGGCTCAATCAATCAATTTGTTACGCTTTTCCTTTTTCAAACTTAGCAATTCTCTTGATTGTGTATGTCAGCTCATCAATTTTCTATTTTATTCTTCTGTGGCATTTTATTTTTTTTTTCTCTATTTCTTTCCTCCTCTAACATCATGGATTTTCAAACAGACTACAGCACTATGCTACTTCGATGCGACTTTAACTACTCAATTGCTTTAGTCTACTCAGACACTCTTAACCCCTAATCTCCTGTTTTACTCACTAGTCCCTCTTACTTATTTAGCTCTGTTTTTAACAGGTAAAAAGGTAAAACAAAAGTAAAATGTTGGCAAATCATTGTCGGTAAAAATATTTTAACTAAAACTTTAAACGATGGCATCGAATATTTCAAACTATTTACAAACAGTTTTTAATTTCAAATACTTAAACGAATTTTAAACCGGTTTTTGCTGCATAAGACTTTTTAAGTTCGCATATAATTTGTCATATTTTTTATATTTTTTGAGGCTGCTGTAGTCAAAATGGTAAACATGTTGACTACAAACCTGGTTGGCCGGGGTTCAACCCCTGCCGCAACCAAAACATAAAAATGTTTTTTTCTGTTTAATGGTATAAATCAGGGGTTCTCATCAAATTCCTGCTCACACACCCCTAGTAAACTATTTTTTTTCCACGGACCCCTTTGAAGCCCAAGTTCAAAATAAAGCTTTTATTGTTTTTGAAAACAGTGTTTCTTCGTTTCTTCATGCGGACCCTTTGGATGGTTGGTACGGACCCTTAGGGGTCCACGGACCCCCATTTGAGAACCGTTGGTATAAATACATATTCATGCAGCCCTCTTCGTCGGTAGTTCTTCATAGCGCATATTCGGCGGCGAAGTAAAATAACTAATAAAATGGCCACATCTACTTACTCTTTTTACCACCTTTCATATTTCTCATCTATCCTTTTCCTAAGAAAGGTAGCACTGTTTCAACAATAACTAAATAGGTATTATTGCCAGAAGTGCTACTTCTTTTCAAAAGAAGAATATCCTTTTTTGGAATTTTCAAAATTATTGTTTAAACACAATTTTTTAAAATATTTTTCAACTGATTTAAACTTAATTTTAAAACTTTTGCTACAGTTTTTTATTTTCAAACAAATACCTTTAAACAGCATGCATAAAAATCTTATGAGACTCTAAACATTAACTGCGATATAACAAATGAATACATTCTTTTGATGTTCTGCTTTAAGTTGGCTGGCTCCCTTAAGACAGTGAACAAATCAATAAATATCTAAGAACTGATCGAAGTAATACACTTGATAATAAAAAATATAGTTTTACATATTCATTGTATTAAATTGAACAAAATATCATAAAAATAATATCTATTCAAACATTCTCGCCCTCAAATGCTCTGCTTTATGTATCGGGGTGGTTTAAAAACATTATGGGAGGGTTGACTGCAAACAAATATGAATATGCGAGTTTTTTAAATATTAAAAGGGGAGACCATACATATTCACAACAGTTAATTTAAGTGAAATCAAGTCAAGATTTTAACGTCATAAATTTTAGTTTTTGTATCGTGACTTAATGTGAGAAATCAACACATTCTAGTAAAAATTAGCATAAAAGCGTAATCTTTAAAAAAAGTTAATATAATTTTTTTTATATTTAGCAATAAATATGATAATTCTCTAAAATCATTTTTGCGCCA
The DNA here is from genome assembly GCA_937654795.1 of Cistogaster globosa. Lineage (NCBI taxonomy): Eukaryota > Metazoa > Arthropoda > Insecta > Diptera > Tachinidae > Cistogaster > Cistogaster globosa. The sequence continues at coordinate 7,502,823 of OW569403.1, forward strand.
GAGTAATGAACCGTAACTGCTTGCTAATTGTTGTTTTTGCCTGAAAAAAAAATCGTATTATAAACATGTTTCTCTAAGATTCTAATAAAAAGAACAAAAACTATTAGTGAACCATTTCCTTTTTCTGTTACAAAAACAAAGATGATTAAAAATAATGGATGAAGAAAAGAGCTTAAATTATAATTCATAAAACATCTGATTATTATAAAATTTTTTATAACTAAATTTTTTTGAAGTTTTTCTTTTTAAACACCTTTAAACAAACAAACACTTCACATTAACAAACCATAAAAATAGAAAGAAAAAACACACAAAAAAATGAAAGTTTTAATTAATATTTAATTCACTTTTGAGTTTAAATGAATTAATTATTATTTATGGCCATAAAAATTAAATTAAAAACTTATCATTAAATCAAATGTAAATATTTAATAAAATGAATAAATTATTTAGAAAAAAAATTATTTTTTATAAAAATTTTTATTTGTTAATTTTTTTTTTTTTTATTAATTAAAAATTTTATTTCTTTCACTTTGTAAATAATTGTAATTTTGTGTTTGGTTTTTAATAATTTTTTTATTCTTAAAATTGTTTAAATGTTTTGGTTTTGCAAAGAAACAATTTTTTAACAAAAAAAAAAAAAAAGGAAGAAATATTTTGTACAGTGTTTCTTGTTAAAAGGTGAATAACAAGAACTTTGTAAATACAGCACTGAGGTGAAAGAATATTTTTACATTTTAAGTTAATATTTTCTGTCAGTATACAAAAAAAAATAAAAAAAAACTTTTACTTTACGTTAAAATATTTTATGCTTCATTTCATTACTTTGGAAAATAATTTCATTATTATAATCTCCTTTTGGTTTATGTTCTTTTATTCACTTTATCCATTATCTTTGTTATTATATAATTATGTAATTAATATTACATTACAATTATAATTATTGTTATTGTTACTGTTGGAGTAATGACTGCAATGACTGGTTTTTTTTTTCTTTTCAATTTTAAAATTCATTAATATTTATAAATCTACAGATTTATTAAAGAGAAAATTAAATGAGTAAAAAGATTTTAAGTTTTTTTTTAATAAAAAAAGGAAAAAATAATTAGCATGTTTTCTTAAAACATATTTAGTTGTTTATAACAGGTAATTTTCTCAAAAAATTATTCATATTGCAAAAAGGGATTTTTTTTTAAAAGTACCAAAAATACATAAATTTAAAAAAACGTATTTTTAATTTAAAATAACGCCCTAATATATTTAGAAAAAGTTTCAAATATCCTGAATACAAACTCATCTTAGAACGACTCATTTTTAACTAGATATTACTTTAAAAAAAAGTACTTTTTTAAGAAAGTACTAAAAAACTAAAAAGTAAAAAGTACCTTTCAATAAATTCCAATTATTTAATATAAAGTATAATTAGAACTCACTTTTGAATAAACAACACCTTTGCCAAAAAAAAAAAATATTAAATTATTAAAAAATTTTAATTTTATTATTCTGTACTTTATAATACTTTTTAATTAAACTTTTTTTATATCTTATTTTTTTTAACGAAAAAAAAAATTTTTTATTATGAAGGTTTCACTAAAAAAGAAAAAAAAAATTTTAAGTACCTTTTTCATAGTACTTGTTTTTTATTGAAAAGTACCTTTTGCCAAAAAGTACCTTTTTACATGTCTTATAAAATACTTTTTTGGAATATCGACTTTTCTTTTTATTTAAGAATACTTTCTAAAAATACTTAATAATTTTAAGATTTTTTGACGCATAAATTAGATTTTTAATAAAAAGTACCCTTCCCGAAAAAATATCTGCTTCAGCTATGGAATATTTTTGTATATTCAAGGCAAGATATTTTAATATGAATTACTTTTTTAAGTAAAGCTGTTTTTTTTTTTTTTAACAAATATGATATTTTTGACAAGAATAAAATATTTTTAAAAATGACTTTTCAAAAAAGTATCTTTTCGAAAACAAGAAAAAGTATGCGTTAAATAAAAAGGATTTTTTTAAATTTCTTTATATTTTTTATATCAGTATTTTTTAGCTAAGAATTAAATGTTAAAAGTAAAACTTAAAAAAAAGTACTCAAAAGTACTTTTTATCAAAAATTATTATGTTTCCATTTAAAAAAAGTTTTTTTTTTGTTCCAATACATTAATGGTAGCTTGAGTACTTGTACACAATTTTCTGTGTGAAAATAAATGGATTTTTGTCTTATTAGTCACAGGAAAAAGGGTTATAGGTACTATTTTTGTATGTATAAGTACGTGGTGAATAAAGGTTTTGTCTCACTTGTCAATTTGCTTAATTTATTTAAAATAAACATATGAAAATGTCTACTGTAAACTAAATCAATGATTAAACTGAAAATGAAACTATCATTTTAGTTTATTTCTTATGACAGCACTTTTGTAAGATTTTCATTTTAAACAGCAAATTTCTTTCCACTTTTTACAAAATTAAAAAAAAAACTAGCGATTTAATAAAATTACATAAAATTTTTAGAATTTATTAATTATTTTATTTTTCATTGCAATTTACTCATTTAATTATTCTCCGCTCTAAGACTCACTCACTTGTAAAATATTCAAAGTATTTGTAAAAAAAAAATTATTTGTTTGATTTTTAATTGTAAAATTTTTTATTTATAATTTTTGTAAATATTTTAAAGTTTCTTTTAAAAAAAAATACACTGCAAATTTTTAGCAAATTAAAATGCTTTTTATTTTTGTTTATTGTATATAAATTTATTAAACAAATTTCAATTTTATTATTTTTTCTATGGATTATTAAAAATAATAATTATTTTTATAAATATTTAATAAACTAAATATTAAACTTTAAAAAAAAAATAAATAGAAAAATTTAAAAAAAGAAACCCCAAAGAAGAATAAAAAAAAAACGTTGAAACAAAAAAAAAACGTTTTCTTGCAAGAAAAACAGAAACGAATTAAAATCCAGTTTTTATTCAAGTTTCAATAAATTGATTGAAAAAAAAAAAAAATAAGAACACGAAATGTTGGGATGGGCTGCCCGGTGACCGCTAGTATTGTATAAAATAAAAACCAAAAGAACAAATTTATTCCATTAATTATATTTGTCTGATTTTTGTAACTATTTTAAAATGTATTAAAAACTTTTTTGTTTTTTTTAATTTTTGTTTGTTTCTTTGTTGTGTTGTCTTATTAACATTTTTTGTTTGTTCGTTTGTTTTGTATAAAATATATATTTTTTATTTTTATTATAATTATTATACATTCATGTGTGAAGCAACAATTTCTGTTTTGTTTGTTTTCTCTGTAAAGTTTCCATTTGGATTTAATTTTCTTAATCTTAATCTTCTTCTTATTCTTTGTGTGTAAAATGTAAATAAATTTTGTAGTAGTTACTATTTTGTTAAAGTGTGTTTGTGTTTATTAATAAAATACAAATCTTAATTATTTATATTTAATTTATTTACAATTTTTAATTTAAATTTTTTTTTCAAGTATTTTTTTCCAATTCTTAGTTGAATTGTTTGATCTAAGGAAATCTTTTAAATTAAATGTTGTTGTTATTCTTTCAGTTTTGATTTAAGTTTGTCTCTACTTGTAGTGTATGTAAGTATGTGTGTGTATGTATGTATGTGTGTTTATGTGTCTTTAGTATTAGTAGTGTTTTAATACTTGAAAAAGCTTTCATTTACGATTTCATGTCATCATACTATTTTTCCCCTTCCATTTCAGTTATAATTTATATTTATATTTATTTGTTGTTGTTGTTGCTTTTGTTACCATTGTTGTGGCAATAGTTGCTGTTGTTGTTGTACATTACAACAAAAACCAACAAGTATATTTACATGTACTTCATTTTTGTATTTATTTTCATACATATTTTTTTTCATTCTGATTGAAATGTAGTTTTTATTTATTTCTAAATGTAAAATATAAAATAGAAATCCATTCAAATTAAGTAGAGAAAAACCTTTTTTTTTTAAACAATAACATCTGCAGCAGCAACAACAACACTTTACTATCCAACCTAAACATTTATTCAAGTCCTGCCAACAACCAGACAGCTCAGCCAACCCAACCAAATACGCACACACACAAACACACATCCCTGCATAAAAACTTTAGTCACTCACAAAGCCCCACTTCTCCCACCTTTGTTAAAACACCCATTTAAATCTAAAACTCACTTTGTTATAGAAAGCATCACTATATTTTTTTCTTCATCATCATTTCCCTCATCATCAACATCATCATCATCAATATGCTCGTCGTAGCATTAAACACTATAATAATAGCTTTTCCCTACTTCCCTTGAATACTCTCTTCCTCTTCCCATCCTTCGTTCCATTTACTTAATGTTCATATTTTAGTTGTTTTTTCCTCGGAGTATATTTTTTTGTTTTTCATTTGTTTAGAGATTTTATTTTAATATATTTTTCATTTTATATTTCAACCTGTTTTTTCCGCTTTTTTCTAAAAATGAAAAATATAAACTTTTTTTTATTAATATGGGGTATGCTTCCCCATTAACATCAACTCTGTTTTAATTTCTATTATTTCATAAATATTTTAATAACATTTTAAAAGCAAAAATTTAAAAAGTTTTTTTGTTTCTATTTTATTTGAATTCTGTTAAATTTTAAAAGATTAAACTATTTTCTTTTGGACGGTGTTTGTAGGAAAAAATTTTATCTTAATTTTTTTTTTTAACGAAATAAATGTCGTTTAAAATTGCTCTAATAAAACGTGTGATTAAACTGAACAAAAAATGTAGGACCAGTCATGTTTGATCTCATTCTTGAGCATATTTGTGTGGACCAGAAAATGTAAAAAATTAAGTTTTTATATTTTTAATTCAATTAAATATTTAATTAGAAAGGTGTAGTTTTTAATTATTTATGCAATTGAAGCAATTAAAAAATTAACTAATGTGAGACCAAAAAGAAGAAGATTATAGATATAAAAATATTTCTCTATATGAGCAAATGTAAAAAATATGCATTTCGTCTTAAGGCGCATATTGAAACATCATGAAGTTGTACGTAGGAGCTATTAATGAATCATTCTTTTTTGATTTTAATTCGTTACGAATAAACTGAATTTTGATTTATTTCTTCTTACCACAAAAAAAGAATTGAATGAAATTTGATTCAATTCAGATGAATTAGGAAGAAATGAATTTCAATTCGTTTCCAATTCAAATAAATTTGTAAAAAGAAATTCAATTCTTTTCTAAATCAAATAAATTTGCAAAAGGAATTTCAATTCGCTGCTAATTCAAATGAATTTTCAAAGTGAATTGCAATTCATTTGAATTTAATTAATTTTGAATTATTTCAAATGAACTAGAACAACGAATTGCAATTCAAATAAATGAAATCTAAGATCAGTTCTAATCAATCAAATTCAAGAGCAGATCTAGGGGTATTAAAAAATGGAAATTTCTCCCACTAAACTGAAACTATTTAAATTTCAAAGGTCAAAGAAAATATGGAGATGCTTACTACGTATTAACTTACAAAAGCAGTTCAAATTTCAATCAATGAATTGATAATGAATCGCTAATAGCTTTTTACAATTTATTTGAAATAATTTTAAAACAATTTAATTCAAATGAATAAGAAATGATTTGCAATTCACTGCGACAAATTCATTTGAATTTGAAATTCATTTTCACTTAATTCATGTAAATTAACTCAAATTTCATTCAATTTTTTTTTTTTGTGAAAAGAAATAATTCAAAAATTGCTAATTAAGTGCACGAATGATTAGCGAATTAATAAATATCACGCTTTCTTAGTCTGGCTCTTTTATAAGTGAAGCCTGGTCGCTTAGCTGACTGTACAAAGTGGGATACGTTCGTTGTTGAACAAAATTTAAAGTAACCAGAATCTAAGTTTTGTCAGCGTTCTGCTGTTGTTCAAATTTACCCTTTAGGCGAGATGAATTACGTTTACATAAAAGAAGGCAACGCTAGGGCCTTCACCACACAAACTTATCCTGATTTACATTTAAATGGGCAAAGCTGAATCTTCGGGAGCAGATTCTCTTTTATTTTGTTTTTTTGTACACCTATTTGTAAATAAATTCGAGTTTTAGTGTTAGTATTTAAGAAAAAGGAGCCATTAACTTCTTAAATATCACATCACAAGCAAAAAGCACACATCTATTTAAATGATCTACTCAGAAGTTGAAGGTATAAAAAAGTTTGCAATAATAAATTTAATGGAATTTTGATCACAAGTTAAACTTTAGTTATAATAAATATTTTTTCTTGGGTCTTACATTTAACGCTGTAATTTTTAATTTTTTTCTTAAGAACGCCCTGACTTATTAAGTTCTACCGTCCCTGTACAAAAAGTCTATTCATAAAATCCTTAATGATTTCTAAGAAACTGTTTATTTCTTTTTAATTAAATTTAAATAGAGCACTTATTTTTCTATTTTAAATAATTTTTTTTATGTTTTCTTTGAAACAATCTCAAGCGAAAATTTAATTAATTTCAACATATAAAGAAATTCTTTCTTTCTTTCTAATTGGGTCAATTAACGAGGGTGTTTGAGATTAAAATACATTTCAATAAGATTTTTTTAATTATGAATTTAGAATTTTACACACTCGCTGAGTCTAGAAAAATAATTAAAAATATTTTTAGAGAACTCTACACCATTTCTTTGTATTAAGAAAACCTTTTCTTGTAGGGGCATTTAATTAAATATTAATTTTTCGTCACAAATTCTAAAAATTGTTTTTTATTCTCCTTGAATTTCAAAAGGTAATTGCAGCCAGGTAGACTTAGTCCACTATTTTAGAAGCCCGTAATTATGACAACAAGCTGACTAATGAAGATTCAATAGTAGTGGATACTGTTAACGAAAAAAAAAAATCAAAACGACATTGGGGCGTTAAGCTGTGGTTCGGTTCGCCGTTTTTAAAGCTACCTATACGCGACATATTTATTACATCTGTCATGTCAAATTCCCCACTGTAAAATACATGTGAAAAGTCATCTGAAAAAATTTCATTTAGAATGTGTTCTATTTTAATATGATAAACCATCTGACATCAGCTGTTTTAATGTTTCTAAAAAGTATTGCCAAAAAGCTATGCCGTTTGAAAACAATCAACGGCGGTTGACCATTGGCGGTGGCATTAGCCGACTGTAGATAATATTTGATATGACCAAAATCTGAAATTTCTTTTATCTATTTGATAACAATAATGTAAATTTTGTATCATTATTCAATGCAAACTGATCATCTTAATATTTAGAGTAAATAAAAAATAATAAAAATTGACAAGTTTTAAGTAATTCCGTAGCGCACGCAAAGATATTTTAAGACTTTGAATACGAACCGCTTAGATATCTTTACAGTTCAAAGAGTGAATTAATTAATAAAGGAAATTAAATTTTTTGTTTTTGATTATTTGTTGTTTATTGAAATAATTGAAACAACACTACACAATTCAATTTTTCAAATAATCAAAAAATTTGCAAGCTGATCAGCTGTTGTAAATAAAATAGCAGTTATGTCAGACGTAATTGTTTATTTACGTTTGTGACCAAACATTAAAAGTCTTCGGTAAAATACCAGTTTTGACACACATACAAAATTACATATGACTTACACAGATAAAAAGTCAGATGTAAAAAACATGTCGTATATGAGTAGCTAAAGTGCTTCTTGCTAGCATATCTAATTAGGCCGGCATTTATTAAAATAATAAATCTTGCAAATATTGATAAATAATGTCTTTATTAAAATGAAGTTATAGAAGCATAAAGCTTTTTTAACTAGTTTCCTGTTTGCAAGCACTAAACCTCCTCCTGCTCCTAATTACCAAGAAAATAAACAAATAATTTTACATTTATACCATACCATTTTTTGAAGCAATTTTTTTCAATTCTCTTTTAAAGTTGTTAAAAGCAACATAAGCAACCATAACATTCCCTCGAAATTGAAGCCATGTAATGTTGCTTACTTTTCTTGGTTCACCACCAAACAAAAGTTTCATGCTGGTTTCATGAAAAATTTCATGGTATAAATGACGTAAAAGTAATAAAATTGATTAAAATTTCTTTTTTTCTTAAATTAAAAAATGAACCTTATGTTTTATTTTTAATTCTAAAAATTTTCGAAAAGAAAAATTATTAACAAAAGTATGCGAACGTTTTCCAAAGAAAACTAGAAAAATTAGACACCCGCAGAATGGAATGCTGCATTTTCTGGATCGCTACATCCTTCATTAGCTTTCTTCGCATCTATTTACTTAAGTTTTTATAGATTATAAACATCATATATTTAACGAAATAATCAATATTAATTTGGTCAGACGAAGTCCACACACAACTCAAAAAAATTTCTTCGTTGTTTTCTCTACAACTCCTACGAAATGCAATTTTTTTTAATCATTCCTACTTGTTTCCTTACAACATCCTTACAACATTATATTCATTTATAATATTGCACGGTTTAAATTCCAATTGGGGAAAAAATTAAAAAATGTAACAATAATTGTTTATAAAAAAATAAATTAAAAAAAAAAATAAATGAACTTAAGCCTGACTAAATACAGGTCATTTGATTTCATATTGATTATTTTTTTTAGATTTAACTTTTAAATTATTTCAAGTTGAATATAGAGAAAATAAAACCCAATTCTAGCTGTACCTCAATAAAACTCTGATGATTTTTAAATTTTGAGGTTACGTTATTCTTCAACTAATGGAAGAAGAAAAAACAGCTGATCTAAGTTTTTCTCAGAACAAACTGAAAAAATCAGTGTGGTCAAAAGAACTCCTTTTGCTTTCTATGCGTTTTGCTTTTAACAAATTGCCATGCTAGAGAAAAGGGCAGCGCTTAAGTTTGCAAACGTTACAGAAATGGTCCTCATTTATAAGTGTAGCCTACCTACGCTGGGTAGGGCTAGGACACGCCCAAAAATATTAAACAATACCCCCTCTAAAACTATTTCTTCTTATTGGACTTTTTAAACCTACAACAATCTTCCTTCTCGCTTTAGGACTACAGACCCTCCAGAAAAATTCTCTAGTTATGTTAACGTCCTCGTTCGATGTACAAAAGGGCTAAGACATTACTGATCCTAAAAACTAATTCGATATCGTTTCTAGTTAGTGGAGCACTTAGTGACTGGATGCATTTTACATCTTGTGGAAATCTCTCTTGGTGAATGCTGCAGAAACTGTCCGGTTGTGGAGGCGAGGCAGTCAGTTCATTAATTTTCCTCCGAATGCCCTGCTCATCATAAATATTTGAACTGCAAATGGCAACAATTTAACGGACTGGGAATTCTGGAGCACTATGGGGAACTGTGGGGGAAGATGGTCACACAAGTAAATTCGCTTCATGCAAGCGGCTTTTTTTTAACGATAACTAATCTGACGCAGGTGTTTTAATAAAAATTTAGTTATTTTTTTACTGCCAGCTAAGAAGGAGTGAAAGTCGGTCCGCTTGAATTAAGTTTATGAAAAAATCAGTAGCACAACTCTAAAAGCACCAACAACAATAAAACAACCTAATTATCCTTGACAGTATTAGAAACCTGATTTAATTGCAATTTATCAAAAGAATTAATCGAATTAATCGATTCGAATAATAAAAATTTAATCGAATCGAGTCAATATTTTTTCAAAAACTTAAAATTAAATTAAATGACTAAATTCTGTTGAAATCTGGTTATGTTTTGTGTATTTTTTTATGTTGTTGTTATTATTGTTATTGCTTTTAACCTTTTGACTAACTGCCCTTTAGTTGTTGTTATTGTGGTTATTGTTGCTACATTCCTGTTCCTATGGCCGTTGTTGCTTTAAAAAAATATTTTTATTTTTTTTATTTTATTCTTTTAATTCTTTTTTTTTTTCTTTAATTTATTTTTTCTTTATTCAATTTTTTTTACAAAATTGTTGTTCATCGTCTTTAGCTCTAGTGTTATTGTTGTTCTTTTTTTGTATAGTTCCATTAAACAACAACAGAATCCTTCATCCTTTTTAATATTTTTCATTTAGTTTGTTAAATCACTTTTTTCCTAGTTTTTCTTTATTTTTTTTTTGTATACTCAGCACTATTTTTGCTTTCATGTTGTTTTTATAAGTTTTCTTGTGGAGGGAAGCGTGAGGGTGTGTGGAATGAGCAAAACAAACATACACACACACACACTCAAGTCTGCTCAAACACATGCATAGTCCTTCATAAACAAACATGGGAGTTTATTAATGCTGTTATAATTCTCTATGGCTTTGTTAACGTGTGCGTGCCTGTGTGTGTGTGTGTGTATTTGTTGTCGGTATTGTAAATTCATTGCTTAATTCAGCAGTTACTATTTTATTTGCTTTACTTTTGCATTTATTTCCCTCCGTTCCTCTAACGTTTTTCCTTTCGGCCAAATGTCTGCTTGTATTTGTAAGAAAGTAAATATTTCTTTCTCGTTGTTGCTGCCGTAAATGAAAGAAAATTTTTTCAATTTACAAATGAGCTTTAGCATACCTTCCAGTTTCCGTTTTTTTACTTTCCTTGAGTATTTATATGTGTGTGCGTGTGTGTGTGGGTTTTAGTGTTGTATGTTTTCTTGTAAATTTTTATTAAAAACCTTTTTTTTAAGAAAAAAAAAAAGAAAACACTTATTGTATTTTATTATTTGAAATACACAAATTTTATCATTTAATGTCGTAATTTTTATTTTTATTTGTGTACAAAAATGCTTGCAGTGTTGTGTAATTAAATTCAATGTGTATTTTTGTTTTCTTTTTTTATTTAATGAAATGTAATAAATTTATATCATTAAGAATAAGAATTATTTTTATTAAACAAAAAATTAATTGTTCCACAAAAAAAAAAAAAAAGAAAGGACCTTTTTCTCTTATAAAATATTTGAATTTTATTTCTTTCCTATTTTAATTTTATTATTTTTATTTATAATAAAAAAGGATTTTTTTTATTATTTTTATTACACAAAATAAGTTCATAATATTTGTAGATAAAGAAAAGAAATTTAATTAAAAGAAAGTCTGTTTTAAAAATTTTTCTTAAGTCTTCATCAAATATTCTCTTCTCCATTTAATAATTATTTAAAATTAAAATGATGAGAAAGCTTTTTATGAAAGAAATATAGAAAGACTTTTAAAGTAGGAATGTAACAATACGCAATTTCGCCGATCCGATACCGATACTGATTGCGATACTCAAAAATAAATATCGCCGATAACGATTCCGAGCTTAAGTAAAAATAAACAAAACTCAAGTAGATTAATTCTTCTATTATACAAAATAGAAGTGTTTATTAATGAGCCATTTATATCATCAAAATTTTCAATACATTTCAGTTTCTAAAATTCAAATTTTCAAACTACAAAACATCTGCATTATTTATGATTTTACAAAATAAACAATGGAATTCAGTTTAGATTGGCTCAAGATTTAAAATTGATATTAATAAGATTCAAAACACAAAAATTGAATTTGAGATCATATTAAAATTAAAATTATAAAAACAACATTGCAAAAGATTAATATTTAAAATTGATATTAAAAAGACTTTTGTTTAAAAAACAAAGTGTTCTCGAATTTTGTGGAGCAGACCTACAGTGAAAAATAATCTCTCAGATGCGACAGAACTTATTTGAATTTTGTGTTCTACTTTTAATATGTTTTTCTCATAGTTGTCGTGCAAAAACAAATAGTTGAAAATTGAATGTTTTGTTCAAAAAATATCTAAAAAAAATATAAGAAGTATCGGCGTATCGACAGTAAATTATCGCCGATATCGATATATCGAAAAACCAGAAGTATCCCCGCTATAGCGGTATCGTTTGCATCACTATTTTAAAGTCTTTTAGTCGGTCGTATTATTAACAAAAATTTTGTATGAGGTTGGCATGAGTGGCGAGATCAGGCAGGGCGTTAGCGTATTTTTCCTTAAGTTTTTTAAATAAAAAATCGCTGTAGAATGTTTTCGTGACCCATAACCAAATGCTACAGTTATTTCACGTGTTCAACTGTGTGGATAGGCTTGCCAAGACCCTGTACAATATCTTCCGTCGTACCAACCTCAGGCAGATTTTTATATAAAAATATTAATATCTTCTACTTAACTTTTCAAACAAAATTTTAAATATTTAAAAAAGCTTTAAAACAATTTTAAAATTCATAAAAAGAAGCTTTTAATAATTTTCTAAATCTACAAATATTTTTAATTTTATAATTTTTTTTATATTTTTTACATACCAAAAATTTACATTGCATTTTTAGCTTTAGAATTAAATTAATTAAAAATATTTTGCATAAATAATCAATTAATTGAAAGTTTTTATTTTATGTAATATTTAACACAAAAATCGAAAATAATTAATAAAAAAATTTTGTTTAGAAAATGAACGTGTTTTTTAAGTTGTTTGTTTTTTTTTTTCTTAAATTTAATTTAAAAATTTTATCCCATATTTTTCATTATTCACTTATAAAATACTAACAAAAAATTTATTAAATAAACAATAAAGGAATAAAAAAATAATCCACAGCCAAAAGACCGAAATATTAAAATAAAAATTATTTTGATCATGTGTAAAATAAACTATTGAAATCTTTTTATCATTTTAAATAAAATTTCAGAGGAAAAAAAAATTACTTAAATGTTTAACAGTTTTATTGTGCGAATCGTATTTGTTGTATGTTAAATAATTAAAATGGAAAATAAATCTAAATCAATGAAATAAATTAAGTGCCAATGACATTTGGCGTCAATAGCAGCAAATAACATCAGTTGCACGCACGAATAATAAAACACACTGATAGATATCGATTTATACAATTTGATAAGTTTATTGGATTTTATGTTCAATAATGATTATTTGTTTGAGTTACAAAACATTTGGTCGATCTTTTAAATTTTATTGAAAATTATATTATTTAAGGGAAGTATGCCCAATGAGTGTATGGGAAATTGTTATACGATTTTTATTGCATTTTTAAAAATATCGAACTAACAACAACAAGTATTCAAGTTTTAAATCCCAAAATTATGATTCATTAAGTTTAGCCAGAGCTAGAGAAAATAGTTTAGCTGATCACGTCAGTTAAATATTTGACAAAAAAGACGCACCTGACTTTTACACTTAAAATGTTTTAATAAGTTCACATGCCGGGTCAAATCTGTATCGCACAATATTAAAATTATTTTTTTACAGCTGACATGTTTTACATATAAAATAGCAACAAAAACAGACATGACCAATCTTGCTGATTTTCAATAGCATCACCTTTGCCACTATGTCTAATCGATTGGCCTCGGCAAACTTGATTTCAACACTAAAACGGACGGACAGACGGACATCGCATAATCGATATTTACTTTATGGGCTCGGAAGTGGATATTGTTTAAATTACAAACGGAATGACAAACTTTTTTCTACCCTCTTTCCGAAAAAAAAACAAATGTGATGACAGAAAATTAAAAAATTCCAAAAAAATTTTTTCATAAAAATGTCATTGGATCTTAATTTTTTTAACATTTTTAAAAAATTTTAGTATTTTTTAAAAGATCTCTTCAAAAGCTTTTGAATGATTCCCATATTGATATTTAAAAAAAAAATGAAAAGTTCGGGGGCCCATAACTCGGTAAATATGGGCGAGCGCCTATTTTTTCACTTGATGCTTTTTTCCTATTTTTTAATTTTCCATGGCTCCATATTTTTTTTTTCTTTTTTTTTTTTTTTTTTTTTGGTTGGAGTTACTTCATTGTTTCAAATGATATGGAAAAATTAGAGGCAGGCGTGGTGTTTTGCCCGCTGCCTCTAAGGATATGGACTGACCTTTCGATTTCTTCTAGCGAATCTAGTGCCTTGGCAAACTTAATTTCAACACTAAAACGGACGGAGAGACGGACATCGCTCAATCGACTTTTGCAGCCGCATATATACCACTTTTTAATACCTTCTTATCTGACAATTTCTACATTCCGTCTTTGGCATACCTTCCCTTATTAAAACTTCGTACCCTCCAGTTTATTCTTTTATTGTTGTTTAATAAAAGTTAAATTTTATTTAAACAAATAAAATGTAAAAGTAAAAATATATTTATTTAAAGCATAAATCTTTTGTTGTTGTAAAACGTACAATTTATTTATTCACATATACAACGACACAATTATAAAGTTTAAATATTTCAGTTTTAACTAAAATTCTTTACAGAAAATAATTATAAAACAGAAATTGTTGTCTGATTTTTTTTTCTCTTATTCCATTTTAAAATAATTCTTTTCTCAGTTCTTGTTTATTCTCTTAATTTGTTTGTTTTATTTATTAGTTCTTTATTAATATTTTTCATTTATAAATACAATATTTATGTTGTATTTATGCTACAAAGTAAAAAAAGTTTCTATTTTCCTTTATCTTGATAAAACAAAAATTAAAATAAAAATAAAAAAAAAAAATAATAAAAAATAATAATAATTCCCTTGTGATAAAAGATGAACATAAAAATACCATTTCATTAGAATCAATCAATCAATCAATCTTAACAAAATATTTTAAAAGGAAATATTTGTAAAATTAAAATGATTTTAAATTTACATTAAACATTTTCTATGAGTTAAGGAAACTGAAACTTTAAATCAATTTTAAATATTTTAAAAATAAATGAAAAATATTTTTTTAATTTAATTTGTTCTTTAATATTGAATTTTCTTGTTTTTTACATTTTTTTCTAAATGAAACTTAATTTTGAAAATTGTGCATTAATCTATTTTCATTTATCTCTTCGTATTTGCTTAAAAATCTTTATGTCCCCCAGACTTTTGCAAGGGACGCGAAACGTTACAAAACCTTTGTGATCAAATTCCAGGAGATGCACTGTTGTATTCATTATTTAGGGAAAGTGCTGAACCCGTTAAATGTCCTCTAAAAGGTAGTTATTGATTTATTATTGTTATAATTTTAATAATATTTTTTGTTTTTAATTTTTTATTGTTGTATTTAAAGGTCCCTTTATTTTTACCTACAACCGCGGCAATGGCGAGTGTAAGAGTCCTGTTTCCAATATTGAAAGCTGCACAGAGGACAGTCGTTTGTTATTAAGTTTTCAGGCCTGTCCAGATGTTGTGGGTACAGAAAGTACAGGTAAGATTTTCAATCAATAATCAATTAAATTAAACAATTAATTAGAAATTAAGCTTGTAGACCAGGCCAACATTTCGTCCGCTTCTCTTGAGCTTGATATTCTTAATTCACATACATTTTAAATTAAGTACATCGAGATACCCCCTGTAAAGTAGGAAATAAAAAGGTCCTAAAATAGACTTTCTTTTATGGCAAATTCAACTCCTGACTCTACTTGAATCATTTTTTCCCAAACCATTCAAAATATGAATCCGTGAGCTGTGAGCCAGATATAAAGAAACAACTTTCCAATTAAAACGGGTATATTTTCGGCATTAAAGTAATTACATTAAATACGAGGGCTGCTCTATATATTTCTGGCCTAATAGTAAAAATGCGAATATTTATAGTTAAAAATGGTTTTATTGTTTTTCAAAGTATTCTCCAGCATGATTTATACACTTTTGCATGCGCTCAAACCAGTTGTCGAAGCACTTTTTCCACTCCGATTGAGACACCTCTAAAACATGGTTTTTGAACACTTCAACAGCTTCTTCTGGCGTCAAAAATCGTTGACCACGCATTTTTTTCCTGATGTGCGGAAACAAGAAGAAGTCATTACGTGCCAAGTCAGGGCAGTACGGCGGATGACCCATTAATTCGACGTTTTGGCCGGTCAAAAACGCTCTGGTTTGAGCCGATGTGTGAGACTCCGCATTGTCATGGTGAACAATGATTCGTCTTCTCTTGTTGGTTTTTCGAATTTCTCTGATGATTTCAGGCAAACAAATTGTATTGTATCACTCAGAAGTGACCGTCCTACGTTGCTCAAGCGGAACAGTCGCCACATGACTAGTTTTGCCGAAGAAATATGCGACCATTTGCTTCGAAGTGCTTCTTCCACGAACAACTTTCGTTGGATTTTGCTCGTCTTTGAAGACCCACACGGTCGATTGTTGTTTCGTTTCGGGCTCATACGTATAGATCTATGATTCGTCACCTGTGACGATCTTATAAACGTCTTTTGAAGCACCGCAATCGTATTTTTGCAACATTTCTTTGCACCAATCGACACGAGCCTTTTTTTGAGCGACTTTTAAATTGTGCGGGATCCAACGAGAAAAAACCTTTTTTACGGTCAGGTGTTCATGCAGTATCGAATGTATGCTGGTGGAAAAAATGTCCAAGGATGTCTCTATCTCTCAGCCGTTTTTGGACGACCTTCACGGAATTCGTCTTTGAGCGAACTTCGGCCACGATTAAATTCATTATACCAATTTTTCACAGTGCTATAGGATGGTGCTTCATCGCCATACAAAGATTTAAGTTCATCAATGCACTCTTGTCGTGATAATCCACGTCGAAAATTGTGAAAAATGATGGCACGAAAATGTTCACGAGTTAATTCCATTTTTTTCTATATTAATTTTTTCAAGTCACTGTAAACAACACAAATAATGGTCGTACGTCAAAACGTTTTGAGTACGATTATGCTTAAAAATGACAAACTTTCCAATGGAAATGTCAGATTGCACTTGGCAGCACTCAGTGTTGCCAGGCCAGATATATATATAGCAGCCCTCGTAGGCCTTTTATTATGACCTTTTAATAATAATAAAAATATCTTTTTTGTCTTAAAATTATAAAAAAAAAATAAAACTTTATCATTAAAATTTAAACTGCAACTCAGGGAAATATTTCCAAAATTAAAAAATTACTCAAACACAGGGATGTTATTTCTGACGATTTTACTTCTTTTTGACGATTGTTTTTGCCCTTTTTCAGTTAAATGCACCTTATCCTACGTCTCCACAAGCCATCAACTCGGTGTGAGCACTATGTCGCACATGAATTTGACTAACGTAGACTCCCAATGTTCATGTTTCGTTCATGTGCAACCATCGTTGGCCGAAGATTTGTCTGAGCAATGATGTTCGCCATCAAATATGACTTTAAGTATGTTTTCTCTTTTTCAAATTAATGCCATCTATTGATCAACAGTGCGAGCACTCTCTTTCTTATTAAAAACATTACAACAACCCTGACGACAAACAGAAAAATATGCTCAAACAAAACATAAACATGAACGCATGAACCAATTAATACTGTTATTCAGCCGGCATTATGTTCATGTCTTGTTTAAATTGATGACTAGTGGAGACGTGGGGCTCATAGAATCCATTAAACGTTAAACTTTGACGCATTCAACTGTCAAGTCAGTTAAAATACATGTTTTCTTATACCGAGCTAACACACGTAAATTTTTCTTCCAGCAGCTCTGAATTTTTTGGGTTCGAAAACGAGAAATAAAATAATTCTGCACTCCTTTCTCTTCCACAAAATTTAAAATTACTGCAAGAAAAATTGATGTGTGTGAACTCAGTATTGTGAGCGTTGTCACAATCAGTACGTGTTCATCAACGCAAAGTACGAAAGCTGGGTAACTATTAACTTTTGACGTACGTTGAATACTTTTTCAGCTGTCAATTGCTTCTTCTTCTTTGTTTTCTTTTAATTCTTTTTGTGTTTTAATTGTACTCTGTGATTGTAATAAAATACTTTTGGCGGCAAAAAATAAAACACAAATTTAATTAAATTAACAAGTGAATAAAATACAAATTAAATTTAAAAGTGAATAAAAATAGAGAGAAAACACTAATTTAACATCCGTCAGTAAAGTACTCATCCGTCATGCCAACCGCATACGTCATGCCAACCTCATCCGTCATTACTTTGACTTTAGTTGAATTACAAATTACGGCACTCGATATCGATCGATATTTCAATAGAAGTTAAATGTAAAATTCGATGGATATCGAATGCCATAATTTTCTCCGACTTTTTTTGTAAAAAAAAATCTAATATCCCGAAGTGAGTAAGAAAAACATTGGGACCAGAAATCTGGTATTATTTATATTGCGTATGTAATTTCACTGTCCATAGTGGTTGTTATTCCAATTAGGTGGTGCTGGCGTTAGTAAAAAACTTAGTTGCCTTTTTTGCCAGCTAAAAAAAATCACTCTTTTATTTTAATTTCTTCAGGTAGTTGGCCCAGTGTTTTTGTTTTCTTTAATTACAGCAGGATTTTGATCGAAACCCTGTTCATTAACTGCTGCTATTCTCTATCGATTTGACTTTATATTTTTTATTTTTTTTTTAACAGTGGAAGAGTTAACTTGCTTGGCGACTTGGAAGGATGGCAATTCTCGTTATTTAGTGGGTTTAGTATCACATCATCATGCCATATCAAATGAGGAACGTTATCGTTGTTTTGTGTATGAGAAAATATCTTCATTAATGGGTGAGTGTCCCCTTTTTTTGAACATAAAGATAAATTAAGGAATGAATAACAATTACTTATCCTGTTTACAGATCTGGGCCATTTTGCTGGTCCAAGTATGTCCACCTCAAAAGATGCCGAATACAAGCTGGCACAATCTGGAGATGCTACATGTAATGGTTTGGATAGTGCAGAGGTAAGTCCACACAAGCTTTTAAAAAATTTTTTTAAAATATAAAAAAATTTATATAACAGGTGGGTTCCCGTATAATGTCGTTGCGTAAGCCACCAGTCACCGAAAGATGTGATTTTCCAGTTTGGTTCAAAGGTCCAAGACATTGGCATGTTTTAATGGGAAATGCTGTCTACAATTATCATACAAAGTAAATAATTTCTGTTTTTTTATTTTTTTTATTTAATAATAAAAATATCATTAATTTTTATTCATCAATGACTGACATTTTTTTCTTGTTTTGGAATAGTGATGGTTCCATACACATTATCAAACCTAATGGTTACATGGAGACACGAGCTTTGTGTGAACAAATCAATAAACAAACATCAACGGAAATGATGTCAGTAGTTCATTATACAACAGGATGGTAAGTGTTGCCAACTGTTTAAAAGTTTAAATAACCAAACATTTTCTTTTAAAATTTTTCAGTCAATCGGGTTTTATGTGCATGATGTTTTATCGGCGTGACACTCATGTCATTGAAATACAAACGGGTAAACCCGCTTCAAGATTGGAAGATGCCTGTGCCATTGATCATTTTGATATAAATAAAACTCCCTATATAACGTTACTTGGTAAATTTGTATTTCAAAATTAAATAAGTGAAACATTTGTTTAATGATTTTGATGATTTGTTTACAGCCTCAAATCCCGATCCTCAGATATGTCCTATGGAAGGTTTATACAGCCTGAAGGGTGCTATAGGCCCTCCCTACTTAACCACCAGACACAAACGTAATCATAACAAGGCGCATGGTTTTCATAATCATCACCAGTATAGAGACAATGGGAACAGCAGGGAGTATTTGCATAAAAGGTGCAATTGAAAGCAAAACACTTTTTATTTTTATTTTAATTATTAATTTCTATTTACTTTAGACACCAGTCTTTAAGTTTTCGTAGTTCTCAAACTGATGAAAAGAATGCTTGGCATTCAAATACTCGTGGTCTTCCCATACGTTCACGTCGCGATGCTTCTAGCACCGTTACGCCATTAATCGACCTCATGCCCAATCAAACACATGTCGCCAAGACAACACAATTGATTTTAGTTGTGGATAATACTACGAATAGTGATTCGGGCCAGAATTCTAATAGTGATAATAGATTAAGGAGTAGACGCAATGTTCCTGAATGTGTTACAAATTATAAAGCCCAACGTCAGTTGTGGGTGGGCTGCACGGAGCCGAATGTTATTGATGTTCGGCCGTTGTGTAATGATGAAGGTGATGAAGGTAAGTTTAGTAATGCTTAAGTTCGTTTAAGAGTTCAGGGGGCAAATTCCGGCATTCGATATCGATCGAAATTTACATTTAAATTCAATAGAAATTTCGATCGATATCGAATGCCGTAGTTTGACCCCAGATTTAAAATAAAATTCGTCAAACAACTTTTTTATTAATTTTTTTTAAGTTATAAGATTTAATCTTAAGTAAACCTAAAGGTGCTTGTCCAACAAAAAATGCTTTTAAAAGGTGTCAATATTTTTGGTGCTTTCTTTTGTCTAAAATTAGATGAGAGCTATGTGAACCAAATGGCACCATTCATTAGAACTGCAGGAGATTTTTAAAAGAATCCTCCTTCTGTCCGCCCGTGTTAGTATTAAAATCAGCCGAGACATAAGATGAGCTAAAGAAAATTTAAATATGCCAATAGATCAGACATTTTCTATTGAAAATCAGCAAGAACGGTCCATGTTCTTCGAGGCAGCGGGCAACACAATACGCCTGCCTCCATTTTTTTCATATCATTTAAAACAAAGAAGTAACTCCAATCAAAAATACAAACATATAGAGCGATAGAGAATTAAAAAATAAAAAAGTAAACATTAAGTGAAATAATTGGCTTTCGCCCATATTTTTCGGGTTATGGGCGTCTGAACTTTTTATGGAAAAGTGCGATTGTACACCATGTTTTTTAAGACATCAATATGGACATCATTTAGAAGCTTTTGAAGTGATCTTTTAGGATAATAATTTTTTTTTAAATTCTTAACCCATTAAGAGCTGGTGACTTTTTTATGTAAAAAATTTTTCTGTTCTTAATTCTCTGTTACCCGAAAATTTGTTTTTTTTTTCTTGAAAGGAATCACTTCACTAAACTAGATTTACATACATAGTGAAGGGTATATAAGATTCGGCATAGCATATTTGTCTAAGGCAATCCTGACAAATTTTTGTTTTCGATTTTTCGATTTGGCCTTAAAAAATCTTAACATAAAAAGCTGTTTTTAATTCTTGTAAATCAAGCAAAATCAAAACCATCTATCTGGCAACCCTATGGCAAGTTAACATACATTTCATCTGGTTCTAACCAACCTTTTAGAAGTTATTTCTGCGCTAAAAATTTTGTTTTATCATTTAAAATTTACCACCTCGAGTCTGTGTAAAGCAATTGCGTAACCATTGAAAACACATGACAATAACTGGTCGCTCTTTTCGCAGTCACTTTCTGCATAATTCATACATGTGGTCACAGATTTTTTTATTTAAGCTCTACTCATGGTACGAGATAATTAATTTTTTAAGTTTTTTATAAAAAAAAATAATTCTTTAGTGTCAAAACTTAATTTTATACATTTAATAATGAATTAAATTGAATTTTATAAATTTTTCATTGAATTGTAGTTCATTTTGCTTCTTTAGTAATTTATATAAACAGCAAACTTGTCCGGCATCAGATTTTTAATGATCATTGATTGTTACTTTTTTAATTTTAATTGAAATCAAAAAAAAATAATTTCTTGAAGTTATTTAACAAAAAATTTTTCTTCCCTTTAAAAAAACCCCCCAGAATATTCCTGTCATGGCTCTTGGTCTGAAAATGGCACTGTCTACATAATTGCCAGACATAAAGGTACAAAACATGGAGTTTGCATTAGCTATCGGCCGACAGAGGGCATTGCAGCTAAACTAGTAGTGGGAGATGCCTGCTATCGAGGTAACCAAAAACCACCGGAACATCATTTAGTTGCCAATTTATCAGTATTTGGTAAGATTTCAAACAATCAAAAATTTAAATATTAAAAAACAAAAAATATTACTTTTATATTTATTTTTTTTTTGTCAGGTAAATGTGGCGAAACTGGTTCTACTTCCTCCACCATAACCATCACGAGTTGGCTACAACTACTTACAGCCATTTTATTAATTACACTTTGCGGTCAGTTTGATCTACAAAGATGATTTCCTAACTAGAAATTGCTTTTTAACAAAATCTAGCATTAAGCATTTAACTGAACTACAGACAAAATAACAAAAAAGGGATAAAAGTTTTCATTAAAAAAAATGCAAAAAAATCACATGTTAAAAACACGACTTTAAAAAGAAGACATTTTTTTTCTTAAATTTAAGAACAAAAACAGAAAATGCACCTCCAAAATGTTTTTTTAATGAAAGAAAAGAAAAAAAGACAGACATAAAATAAAAAAATTAATTTAAAAAAAATCTTTAAAGTTGAAAATTTTAAAATGAGACTAAAGTAATTGAAAATTAAAAAACGAAAAAAAGAAAACAAAAAATATAATAAAATCATAATAAATGTAAATATCTAAGAAAATTAAAATTTTGCATTGAAAAAATTTAATTATTAAATTAAAATAAAAAATGTGTTATTTAATTAAAAAATAGAATAAAAAAAAGCTCTGATTTATGTTTTTTTTTATTTTAAAATATATTTTTTTAATATTAAATGTCAATAAATTTAAAAAATAAATATTAATAATGAAATTTATAAAGAAAAACTTAATGTTGTATAATCCTTCTCCCAAAACCCATAAGTGATGATTGTAAATATCAATAAAAAATAATATAAAAATTAAAAAAAAAATAATAATAATTCAGTTATTTTGTAAATAAATTGTGTGTTTTCGTTAAAAAAATAAATTTTGCACAAAAATTTTAAATAAATTTAATTCAAAATTATAAAAAAAAAATAATAAAAACTTTGCCGTTTTTTTTTGTTTTTTTTCTTGTATTTTTTGTTGTAAAATATTTATTTTAAGGAAAATTTTAACAATTTTGTTTGTTTTTATTTTCAATAAATGTTTAAAGTAATAAGTTTTATAAAAATAATTATAAGCTTTATAAATTAAAGAAGAAAATATGCTGATAATATTGTTGTTTAGGACCTGTATCCTCTATAACAAAAGAACACAATTTTTGCTCTTTAAGCAAAAGGCAATAATTAATTTGTGTTTTACTAACTCCAATTGTATGAATGAAAAAATCGCTTGCTCTATTTCAAATGCTGTGCAAAACTAGAAAAGTTTAAATAATAGAAATATTCAAGTTGATTTAAATTCAAGAGACTTAATTTGGAGCAATAGGCTGTAAAACTTTTTTATTTAATTTTTTTTCTTTTAATTTTATACGAAAGTAAAAAAATTATTAAAAATGAAAAAAAAATAAAACATGAAAATAAATTACATTGCATTGTTATACGATTTTTAACAAAAGCTTAAAGCTTAATAACTGCCTATTTAAATTAATATGAAGAGAAAATTTAATTTAATAAATTTGCTTTTAAAATATTCTTTTCTAAGACATTTAAAAAAAAAAAACTTCATTTCCTTTAATCAAACGAATAATTTAATTTCTTTTATAATTTTTATTTATTTTTTTAAGAAAAAAAAAAACAACTTTTTTTACGATTATTCAATTATTCAGTTTATAGAAATCGAATAAATTTTGGTTCTTATTGAAATTATAATTAAACTTTCAATAATTTTCATTTGTAAAACTTTTCCTATTATTTTTATTCGCGTTACAACCCTGATAGATTACAATTTCTTGAATTCTTCTTGTCAATAATTTTTAACCATTCAACAACTACGACCTTACTTACGATTTTGACTTGCGAAGTGCCATATTAATGTTTGACACAAAGTGTTTATTTTTAATTCACAGAAGCACTTCTAGGGAACGCCATCTGTTGTTCAACCGTGCAAATAAATTGTGCTCTGCTAATGACGTTTATATCACCCCTATCATGAATATCTTTTCACTTAAAATATTTTGCCTTTTGCCCAAATTACAACCGTGAATAATTCTTATGAACAATTTTTCACGTAAACACAAAAGTTTTTTTTATCGTGATTAATTTTTTCCCTCGAAATTTTTTCACTTTTCCCTTGGATTTGTTCAATTAGATTTTACTAGGGAACTGCATACATTATGCAAGTTTTTATCACTTTTTATTAGAATATTAAAATTATTAATACATTTTTTAATTCAAAATTATACTCGACAAGATGCAAAACAAAGAATTATACTGCTTTTAAATTTATAAAGATTTTTTTTTATTAAAAATGTCATTAAATAAAAAATGGGGATATAAAAAATTTAACACACATTTTTTTTAATGGGTCAGCAATGTCTCGAGTAACTTCAAGGGGTTATGAGCGTCTTGTACATCACGTTTTTGTAATAAAAATTTTACTTATTTATCCTTGAACTTCAATTTACAAATTTTCACTAAGCTTATTCTTCTTACTTACATTCAATGTGTACTGATAGTTTATTTATTTTGAACAGCCGTTCAAGGAAGCAAACAAATATTTCAATGGAAATGCATGATAGCAATTTTCACTTCGAGAGAAATGAAAATTTCATAGGAACAAATATTTCACTTCTTATTTTCGATAGGGGTGAATAAAATAATAATAACGATCGAAATGATGGCTGAAAGTTATTTGCTGGCACAAAAATCATTTTGAAAAATTTTTAAAACTTCTTGTGTTTAAATATAACCAAAAAATTTTGGCACATGTAATATTATTTAAAATCAAATTATTAATGGAATAAACTTTCGTTTCAAGTAATTTTGTAACAAATTAATATTGATAATATTTATTATATATTATCCAATTAAAATGTGTTCGAAAACACAATTACATAAATGTGTCTTCTTGTCCCCTGCAATTTTTTTTTTTTTTTTTTGATAGATCAGACTACTCGAATTCGGTAATCAAACGTAAGCAGCTGTATGACTGAGTTGAACAACCATTTGCAAATGGCATTTCACAACAAAATTTGTATTTTTATTAAAACAAATATCACTGCCATCCCTAAATTAGCGCGTAAAACGCAAGATATTTGTCAAAATTTCTCATGTACATACAAAATGTATGAAGCATCCCTAAATAGCACGGCGTCAACGCTTAGCAATTGGAAAATCTAATTTTGACAGCGCGTAAGGTAGTGAAGTTGGCTGCAAGCTACTGTTTACATATTTTTTGTAGTATTTAGAAAACGTTGCAAAACTGTAATGACATTTAAGCTTTTTTTGGCCTTATCTAGCATTTTTATCAAAAGAGGAACATCTGTGTGCGAGCAGATTTTCCTTTAAAAAAAAGTAGGGTTATAATCAAAGACGCAATGCAAACGTTTTTCAACTGGCATTTAAAAGTGTCCACCGTTTTAGCAAATTACAAATTAAGATGATTGCCTATACTTTAATATAACCTATACAGGAATAGGTCGAAGTGCAGTTCCTGGAGGGGCGATACATATATCTAAAAACTTGTGGGATACCCTGGTGCTATAGTTATGTACCCCTGCATTTAAAATTAAAATTTAAAAAAAAAAAAAAAAACAATTAATACAAATATTATTTTTGCTAAAATTTGTTTTAAATTTTTATATTTTTTAAACAAAAAAAATAAAATTCTTTTGGTTTATACGAGATTTTCTTATGGTTTCCCTGTGCTTCTATTAGAAATAATACAGAACTTATTTTATCGGGACTACTTTTCAAGTCTTTTAATCTTTAAGTTTCTTAAATTATTTTTTTTCTTACATTTAAACACCCTGTAAGACTAAACTTGTCAAGACGGTTGCACTTAGTATGCAAGAGAACATCGTTTCTTTGATGGGTTTTGTGTCATCCCGCTGAAACCAAAGATTATGCAAATTCATATCTTTTATTTTAGGCTATTAAAAAGCCTTAAGTGTGGCTTTATAGCGCTCACCGTTGATCGCAATAGCGTTTTCACCAACGTCTTCAACGTTTGATTGGGGCTTATTTAATGACCAAACTGAGAAGCCGGTACGAAGTGCAAGTTGTTGAGCTAATGGGACCTTTTAATCAAATAATCCGAGCTCTTTGTGCAAACTGCTTAGAATGCATAGTTATTTAAATGCCAAGATGTTGAGATAGTCAAAGTTGTTTTAGTCAGTTGAGTTGCATACTTTTGGGCACAGCAGCCAGATATACAGCGTGTAATGCAATATTTGTATCAAGTTTTGTACAGCAGTCACGGTGGGTACTTTATTTCACCCAAAAATGTTTTTTTTTTTTTTTTTAATACGTACTGCTTGGGGAATATCTTCCAACGTTATTAGAGAGTATTGCCACTATATTTGGTTTAATCAGGTATGACTTTGAATAAAAGCGTGAAAATAACTTATGATTAAAAAAACATATTTATATATGGACCACTCGCTGTTTCGAAATAGAAATATAAAAATGTCGATATATTAAACACGTTCTGTTCAATTTTTTTTAGAGTTACCACATAAATTTATAGCTACTAGGCGATTTTAAAAGAGCTTAGTTTTTAAAGCTTTCTTGGTCTGAAAACTATAAAACCAAAGTAACAGAGAAAACTCTGTTTTAAAACTTTTCCTACGTTTTTATAAATTGTTCAATTGAAGAGAAATCATATACGAATTCGCCATTGCTACCAATTCAAGTATTTTCGCCGTTTTCGTTAAATATGCAAGTGCATTGAAAAAATGTTGACACTTTTTTTCTTTTTATTTATGTAGTTTGACAAAATTAATTCATTTGCCACTACTATCTCCTGATTGTTAATTCGCTTTGCTCGTAAGTTCTTTTAAAAAGTTTTTATTTATTTTTCTTTAAATCAATTTTAATTGATGTTTGACATTTTCAATAATTTAAAAGCAAAGACAATACAAAAACAAAAATATTATTAAATATTTTTATGATAAAAATAAATGAAAAGTTACTTAAAAATCACAATTGAGTTTCTAATAAATACTAATGAAATAAATTAGTATGCATGCATTAAGTTTAAATAATAAATAATATTTATAACAAAAAACATTTTCTTTTGTATTAACATTTAAGTTGTTTTCTTTTTTAATTTTATTAAAATCTGCACTTTTTTTGTACTAAAGTTAAGAAAAATGAATAAATAGCACGAAAATATTTTATTTTTATTTAACAAAAATATAAAATATGAAAAAAAAAACAACTTTTTTATAATTAAATGTACAAAAATCAAGACAACAAATAAATTTAAATATAAAAAAAGACATAAAATGAATAAATAAAAAATAATTTGCATAGAAAAATTGCATTCATTGGTTTCATATAACAAAAACGACAACAACATTAAAACACACAAAAAAATTAAAACAAACAATTATTTAGTAATTTAATATATTAAGTAAAGAAAAACAAAAATAACTTAAAAAGTAAAAAAAAAAATCATTAAAAGAATATTAATGTAGTTATAATTAATTTAATTAATTATAAAATATAAATGTAATTATAATAATTAAAATGAAAAGAAAAACTAATTAAGTAGCACTTAAATAATAATGATGATGAGAAATAATGAAAAATAATAAAACAACAAAAAGGTATCCTTATAAACATTTTTTTTAATAATATTAAAATGAATTGAAAAAAAATCAGAATAAAAGCGAAAAATATACAACAACTCATAGACATTTTTTTCAATTATCAATAACAAAATTAGAAATTTAAACAAATTAAAGTAAAATATAAAATATAAAACGCCATAGACAGACTAAAAATTAAAAAAGAAAACATTAAGAAAAAGAAATATTTAATTAAAAATCAGAACCAACAAATGTTTTCTCGTTTTAGATTTTTAAAGGCAATTAAGAGGTGATATAGATGTAGAAACAAGTTTAAATTAAATGACAACTTATTTGTTCATGTAATAGTTCAAAAGCACTAACACACACACACACACATAGACATACAGTGACGAACTAAATTATTAGCACAGTAGTCAATTTCAAATTATTCATTAGTTCAAAGCCTTTATTTAAACGATTTTTATTAAAATAAAATACTTAACTTCATTAAAGACTACAAAATATTTGAGATGCCTCCAGTCGCATAAAATTTACCAATATTTTTGTAATTTCAGCTCCAATATAATGCCATTTTTCGACTAGTGCCTGCTTCAGTACTTTCTTATTTGTCATTGCCCGCTTTTTCACGCTTTTATCCAGCTCCTCCCATAAGTGTTCTATCTGGAGATTGAGGTGTGTGCGACGAAACATGCGAAACATTGTGTGCAAGCCACAATAAACGAGGCTGGTAAATTCAACTTTTCGGCACTTTTTGTTTACGTTTTCTTTGAGAATATTCAAATATTTTACTTTGTTCATAATGTCATCAATGAATACCAACTCACCCTCTCCTACAGCGGACATGCATTTCCACACAATCACTCCCCCACCACCATGCTTCACACTTTCAACAAATTTTTTTTTTTTTTAAATTCTGTATTTGGTTTTCTCCACACTGTTTGGCGGCCATCAGAACGAAAAATATTGAATTTGCTTTCATCCGAGAATAGCACATGTGTCCAAAAATTATTTGGCTTGAGTATATATTCCTTGGCATACGCCAAAAGCTTCTTTCAGTTCATGAAGTTACCTTCATGCAGGGCTCTCTGGACGGTGATGGCATGAACATCTTTTCCAAACTTCTCTTTAACCTCAGCCGCTATTTGCGTTGAAGTTATTTTGGAGTTTATTTTGACTTTTCTAATTATCTGATTGCGTTCACGATCACTTCAAGATCTTAGTCGGCCTGAATGCTTAGTACCTTTAACTGTTGAGGCTCCCTTGAAACGTTGAACGATGCTTTGGATAGTGTAACGGCTTCTTTCCATAATTTCCCCAATCTACGCATACGATTTGCCTTGATTGTGCAAATGCAGAATAATTTAACGATGAGATTCTGTGGTTTCCTTTTGTCTTTAACCCATTTTAAACAAAAGCAAAAAATAACAGCTTAAACGTATAAAATAAGAAATGTTGAATTGTCGCTAAAAAGTTGCCAAATCGATTAAATTTTATAAAATTCACTAAGTGTGCCAATAATTTTTTTAGTTACATTGGGTACTTGTTTCCTATATTTGTAAATTATGGATAAATTGATAACATTTTTAATAAAACCAAATGCATTTTGAAGTAAGATTATCAATGCATAGTGTTTAATTCTTAAAAATCGTTTAAAAAATACCATTAAACTAATAATGAAGTTGGAATTGACTCCTGCCAATAATTTAGTTCGGCACTGTATTTCCACTCCTATTTTTATCGTTCTTCTGAAATGAGAAAAAGTCATGATAACACGCTCTTGAATGTTTTGATTTAATTTAAGATTTCATATAACTGTACAGACATAAAAATCTACAATTAAATAAAAAAGGAAAACAGAATAAACTTAAAAAAAAACTATCATCACCTTCATTCTCACTAAAAAATAGCTGAAGAAATTGTTCTTCCTCTTTAATTTTTGCTATTCACATCAAACCATTAACCAATGTCAAATAATGCTTTTTGAGTTGCCAGCTTTTTTTCGAGATTTGTCGCCAAAAGGCTTGTCATATATCGCCAGTATTAAAAATATGTAATATTAGTTATAAAAACTGTGCTTCATAAGCTTCATAACCAAGCACGAAAAAGGATCTTTTAAAATATTCTTAAACTGCAAAAAATTTAAGCTACAGCATTTAAAAACTGAAAATTGACAATAAACTTCAAAAATAGACATGATTTTTGGATGCCGATCAAACATTTATTTTTGCAACTGTTTTAAATATAAAGAACAAAATTCAAAAGCAGTCTTTTTCAATTCAGTTTTCGAAATTTTGTAAATGCATTTCCTATTTCAATTTTTTTTATCAAATAAATGCTTTTTTCTTTATTATTACTTTTCATGTTGTCGATACCATTTCTCATTTAATTTCAATTTTGCATTTCATTGCCTTTTAATATATATTTAGCGGATAAAAGCGTAAGTAAAAAATCAAAACGAATTTGGTTAATTCGTTGACATACATTTTTAGTCAACCTTAAAGGTGAATTTACCTATTTTGTCCGGACAAAATTTTTGTTGCGATAAAAATATATTTACTGAGAGTTTTCTGCAGCACGTTTCACTCATTTCGAAAAATTTTTCCGGACAAACAAAACTGCCATATGAACACATAAGTAAACAAGCCATATTATTTTACAACGTGTTTTCTTGGTGTGAAATTTTATATTTTTACATATAATAAAAGAATATTGCTTTTATTAATAGCTGTTGAAATATAAAAAGTTCTTTTACTTGCAAAATGTATTTTTTTTTTAAAGAAATGCTAAAGTGATATGCAGTAAAGAAAATATTAAAGCAATGAAGAGCAATGGGCTATTATTCTTTATTATGAACACAAACAAAACAAGTGGCACAATTTTATTTTATTTTATTAATGTTAGAATTCAATTTAAAACTATAAACAAAAAATTTTTAGTGGCAACTCAGTTCAATTTTGTCCGCACAAAAATTAAGATTAAACCAAATCAAGCTGTGAGTTGTCTGATCAGAATTAATTTTCTCAATCTCTGAGAGAAATGTTAAGCTACATATAAAAAATGTTATTCAAACAAAAAATTTGTCCGTACAAAATGGTTGAATCCACCTTTATTATATAAAACAAAAATGCTTAGTTATTTTATATTTTTTTAACGCAATGTTATCGTAGAGAAAATCATAAAAAAATAGCCAACAATTTTGCCAAATATTTCAAAAACCAACAGGTATCTCCCCTCTCATTATATTAAAATATTTATCGCCAAAAAGGATTTTTTATCGCCACAACTGACAACACTGGGTATAACACGTTCTTTAAGTTCAAAGAGAGAGATATACAGTTGTTGCACATAAATGTCTAACATTGCTGAGGCTATTAAGGCGTAATTGATTATAGAATTTAATCGCTAGATTTTTCAAAAATTGAAAAAGTTAAGAGTCATAATTTTTTTGTCAGATGTCTCTAATTTGCTTCAAAACAATTAAAAATTAACTGTTTTCGTGATCTTGGGGGTTACTATCTAACGCAATGCGAAAAACATAATACAAAATCCAACGATTTGTACCTTTAAAAGCGTTCTCACAATTATCTCTCGCATATCTTTTTTTTTTGTTTGTTCTATTCGCAAATATGGCAGCACTGTACTGTGACATAGTTTCGAAAATTTTGCTATTGAAAATCAGCAAGATTGATCCATGCCCGTCAAGGCAGCAGCAAAACACCACGCCTGTCTCTAATTTGTCCATATCATTTGGAACAATGAAGAAACTTTAATATAAAAAAACAAATATAGTGGGAGATAGGAAATGAAAAATTAATTAATGAATGAATGAAAAAGTAAAAAAAAAATATCAAGTGAACAAATTGGTGCTCACCCATGTTTTCCGAGCTATGGGCTTCTGGACTTTTCATTAAAAAGTACAATTGTGCAACATATTTTTTTTTAATATCAATATTGACATCGCTTTGAAGAGATCTCTTAGGAAATACTAATATTTATAAAATCATTCTTAACCCATTAAGAGCCAACGACATTTTTATGTAAAAATGAAAATTTATTTCTCTTTTTTAATTCTCAGTCACTTCAATATTTGTTTTTCTGATTAAAGTTACTTCATTTAATTAGATTTACATATATGGTGAAGGGTAAATAAAACTCGGCATAGCCGAATATTTCACTTTTACTTGTTGCATGTGATTTGTGATTTACGCTTTATCTAAAGGCTGACAATATTGAAATTTATTTTTCAGCTAGTTTATTTGAAAAAATTGTCTTTTGCTTTCCATCTGTTTCTGTTTATTTTGAACTGTTTGATATTATTTTCCTTTGTAGTGGAGAAAATATGGCAACTCCAAATAATTAAATTTTAAATTAAAAGTTAAGGATGTGCCTATTTAGCTTAAAATCCTACGGCCATTGGTTTTACACTATCCAGCCTCATCTCTATTTACGTTTCAATAAAAACTTCACATTATTGCCATCGAATTTCTTTTTCATTAATTTCATTATTTTTTTCTTTTCATTGAAATCATGAAATTTATCAGTCGAATTCAAATATTTTGTAAACATCAGACACGTAGAATATAACGAAATAAGCTTTTTGTTTCAATGTTGTATAAATAATTATGAATTAATAAAATTTAAAAAAATTGTGAAATGTATTTGGTTTCTTTTTATTCTTTTTTCATTTAACGATTATTGAGGATAAAATAATTATCCTTTATTAAAGCAAAATCCTGTGGCCAAATTAAGAAATTTCCATTTAAATTCTATTAAAATTGAAATCGATATCGAATGTCATAATTTGGTCACTGTTAAGGTGCTTGATAATTTAAAGCGAGTCAAATGTTTAATTTCGGAATATTGCTTGCTACTGTAGTAGACTTTGCAATCAGGTTCTTTGTAAATTTCAACAGTCTGTCCATAACGTTTTAACAGTTTGGCCACTTATTAAAAAATTACAGCAACTATTGTAACACCCTTTAATTTCTAATTTAAACTATTTATAATTCTTATTATACCAAACGAAGTAGTGGTAAAGCAGTCTAGTTTTCAAAAGATATGGCCATATAGTTCAAATTTCATTAGTTTTGGGGACACCCTTTAATTTTTATATTCAAATAATGTTGTTAGCAATACAGGTCCCTTTTCAATTTCAGCGTTCTGTCTCTAACAGTTCAAAAGTTCGGCCACATACATTAAATTGCATTAACTATCGGGACACTCTTTAATTTCCAAATGAAAATTTTAAACTTGCTATTATAGCGGAGTAAGCAATACAGGTTCGTTGTAAATTTCAAGCATCTGTCTACAACTGTTTAAATTTATGGCCATAAACATCAAATTAAATGAACTATTAGGGCACCCTTTCGTTTATAATTTTAAATTAATACTTATTACTTACTATAAGGGTCGTAACAATCGATATTATGTGTAATTTGCAAGCGTTTATCTATAACGGTTCAAGATAGGCCCATGTAGGTCACTTTACGTCACCATGGGGACACCTTTTAATTTTTAGATTTATTTTTGTACTATTTTCTGCCATTGAGAGGAATAGTGAAACAAAGTTTCCTTTAATTTAAAATTGCTGTTCTTTACCGTTCATAATACACATAAAAATGTATGTTGTATAGGAACACCCTTTAATTTTTAAGATTATCGACTGTTTTAAGAACGGAGCTAATATGAAAATATCACCTTTCGAATAAAAAATATGTAAAAATCGATACCGAAATTACTGACTTATGGAGGCACAAATATAAAAATATCAACAGTCAGTCGAATTGATAACCTTCTTCTTTTTTGAAGTCTTTTAAAAGGAACCAAAAAAATATTAGTTAAAAGGTAAAATAAAAACTATATTGATATTTGTTTTTTTATTTGAAGTTGCCATACTTATAATATAACAATGAAATAACAGCAACAATCTTACATAAACAAATTTAAGCCAATTTAAAAAAAGTACTAATTGCAATTGCAAAATCCGACTTTGATAGTGCGTTACGAGGGCTGCTCTATATATTTCTGGCCTAATAGTGAAAATGCGAATATTTATAATCAAAAATGGTTTTATTGTTTTTCAAAGTATTCTCCAGCATGATTTATAAACTTTTGCATGCGCTGAAACCAGTTGTCGAAGCACTTTTTCCACTCCGATTGAGACACCTCTAAAACATGGTTTTTGAACACTTCAAAAGCTTCTTCTAGCGACGAAATTCGTTGACCACGCATTTTTTTCTTGATGTGCAGGAAAAAGAAGAAGTCATTAGGTGCCAAGTCAGAGCTGTACGGCAGATGACCCATTAATTCGACGTTTTGGCCGGTCAAGAACGCTCTGGTTTGAGCCGATGTGTGAGAGCTCGCATTGTCATGGTGAACAATGATTCGTCTTCTCTTGTTGGTTTTTCGAATTTCTCCGATGACTTCAGGCAAACAAATTGTAGTGTACCACTCAGAAGTGACCGTCCTTCGTTGCTCAAGCGGGACAGTCGCCACGTGACCAGTTTTGCCAAACAAACAGGCGACCATTTGCTTCGAAGTGCTTCTTCCACGAACAACTTTCGGTGGATTTTGCTCGTCTTTGAAGACCCACACGGTCGATTGTTGTTTCGTTTCGGGCTCATACGCATAGATCCATGATTCGTCACCTGTGACGATCTTATAAACGTCTTTTGAAGCACCGCAATCGTATTTTTGCAACATTTCTTTGCACCAATCGACACGAGCCTTTTTTTAACAACTTTCAAATTGTGCGGGATCCAACGAGAACAAACCTTTTTTACGGCCAGATGTTCATGCAGTATCGAATGTATGCTGGTGGAAGAAATATCCAAGGATGTCTCTATTTCTCGGTATGTCGCATGTTGATCTTGCATTATGAGTTCACGCACGGCATCAATGTTCTCTGGCACAACAGCCCTTTTTGGACGACCTTCACGGAATTCGTCTTTGAGCGAGTTTCGGCCACGATTAAATTCATTATACCAATTTTTCACAGTGCTATAGGATGGTGCTTCATAGCCATACAAAGATTTAAGTTCATCAATGCACTCTTGTCTTGATAATCCACGTCGAAAGTTGTGAAAAATGATGGCACGAAAATGCTCACGAGTTAATTCCATTTTTTTCTATATTAATTTTTTCAAGTCCCTGTAAAAAACACAAATAATGGTCGTACCTCAAAACGTTTTGAGTACGATTGTGCTTAAAAATGACAAGCTTTTCAATGGAAATATCAGATTGCACTTTTCAGCACTCAGTGTCGCCAGGCCAGAAATATATATAGCAGCCCTCGTATGTAATAAAGCTGG
The DNA here is from genome assembly GCA_937654795.1 of Cistogaster globosa. Taxonomy (NCBI): domain Eukaryota; kingdom Metazoa; phylum Arthropoda; class Insecta; order Diptera; family Tachinidae; genus Cistogaster; species Cistogaster globosa. Next base: position 7,537,354 of record OW569403.1, read on the forward strand.
GTGCTGGTTTTTTTTGTTTTATTTTTAACTAGCAGTACCCATGACTTTGTCCGTGTATCATTTCTAATTTGCTTAAAATTCAAGTTTAGAAAAATGTGTTTTTAAATATTTGTTGTAGAGATTTGTAAACAGTGTTAAAAATTTTCCATCTACAAAAATAAAATGTACTGACAACTGTTCTAGTGCCATAACAGCAGTAAAATTGGGTCCTTTTACATTTGTATCTCTAGTTTCTCTGCAAAATGACATATTTTTTGAAATAAAAAGTATTCTTTATATGAACCCAGGTTTTATGAGACCTCCACACAAAACTTTAATCAAATCAAAAATTCCAAGAATAGGTGTGTTTTATACCATATCGATTACTATCTAAACCAACATTAAAATTAATAAAATATATCATGTACAGCAATGATCCCGTTACTGTTTTATTACATGTATATATCTGTGGTCCCAAGCAATAACAGCTTAACTCGTTTTTTTGGAAGTTTTCAACAGCATTTTTAATTTTATTATTGTTGTGCTTAAGCAGGAAATAAGGACTTTAGTTGTTTTGATTTGAAGGTAAAAAATACTCAGTTTTTAAGCTGCAAAGATGAAATTTGACTCGCATTAATTATTGGAATGGTAGAAGTACAATATTGGTAACAACTCAATTTGTTCTTAACTCGACTTTAGCTGTTATTGCTTGTGGACACAGATATATACATTTCCTTTATTACTGTTAAAGAGTAATGACAGCTTAGTTATTTTTTTAGGAAAATCTAGCGGTCTTATCTCTTGTTTTTTATGCACCTAAATTTTATTTCCTTTCCCTACTTCCTTTAAGTCTTCACAGTTTTAAAATAAATCTGTGAGTGTTTTAATCTTTTATCACAGAATTTTCAGAGCAAATTCTTCTTTTTACAATTATTTTAAGTGGTGCATTTTCTTAAATATATAATTGTGCTGCTGCTAGTATTTTAAAATCGGACCAAGTAAGAAAAGATTTGTTAGACAATTTCATTTTGGCGTTTTTTTTTCATTTATATTTTACTGACTTTGGGCCATTTATTGTTCTTGTTTTCAAAAAGTGAAAAACTGTCAAATTCTTTTAAAACCAACTGTACAATTACCCAGGCAGGCTTTTAGATTAAATTCGCCAAGTCATTATATATTGTCGACTTCTTTTAAAAAAGTTTTGCGTCTATAAGAACGAAGCCGAAATTTGATAAACAGAAATATTGTTTAAGCCTTTTAAAACGCTAGAGTTCTGAGCACAGCACAAAGCGTTCGAACGAAAGCTTCCTAATTTAACGTACCTATTATCCTCTGTATTCTCTATTTCGAGATTTGTTACTAACGTTTGCTTTGGTTTTAATAAAAATCCTTGAGCCATTTTAAATTAAAGGCTTCTTTACTTTCTTTTGCTGTTCTGTTCCGTGCTGTTTTGCTTTTTTTATTGTAGTTAGTTTTTCTTTAACAACATATCAGCTGTCTACAATAAACAAAAAATTATACACAACACAACAAAAAATAAACTACAATTAGAATGACAAAATAGTTTGTTTACAATTTTGCACCCACACTATCAAACAACTTCCAAGTAACTTAACGTTGAATTCTATTTTCTACTGATTCGAAGGGAACAGAACCTCAAAGTAATAACAAACCACAATTACATATTTTTCATTTAACAGAAATTGATCAGCTGATTCGTCACGGAACGGAAAGTAAAGACAAATTCTGCCTTAAGTTTAACACAAAAAAAAAGAAAAAAATACACTGACTCAGTTTAAAATTAATTATATTACATTTACACAATAAATACAAAACTTCATGAGGTAAGTTGAAAAGATGTTAATCTTTAATTAAAATATTTTCATTTCAAAGAAATTAATTTTAATGTATAATTAAATTAAAATCTACCAACGAAACATTTCAAAAGCTTTAAATCTCTTAAATTCTAAATAAAACAAAGATTCTTTATTTATTAACATTTATTTTTGATTACACATTGTACATAATAAAATGCTATTTAATAATAATAATAATGAATATAAATAAAATATTAATTAAAAAAATCCAAAAATAACATCATGATTTTGCAAAAAATTTAAGCTGACATATTGTTGAAAAAAACCCAATATAAAATGAAAACTCATCAAAAAAGTTTAATAAAAAATCATAATTTATTTATTCATAGTTATAATTACATTTTATTCATTTATGTATATTGCAAAATTATTTATGTGCTAAAACAAAATAAAAACAATATGAATGTATTTTTAATTAAATTAAATGTTTTTTATACAAAAATGATTTTAAACAATCATTATCATCAATCATCTCATCTTATTGCTTTAAATATTTATTTTTTATTATATTGGAAATGTAAAAAACAAACAAGAGAAAAAATCTTAAATATAAATTGATAAAAAAAAATTATAAACCGAAAGACTTTTTTTCTTTCTGCTTTAACTGAAGGTTGCCACCTTAATTTTTCGAAAGGAAAGAAACAAAGCAAAGAGTGCTATATATGCATCTGTTTCTGCTGTGTAATTGCTAATTATATTGTTCTAACATTTGAATCTGTAATGCAAGTCTAATTTCATCTTTGTAGTTTAAGAACTGAATATTTTTACCACCTTCAAATCTAAACAGCTAAAGTCGATATAACCTGATGTAACGCAACAATATTCAAATTAAAAATGCTGTTGAAAACTTTAAAAAACGAGCTATTGCTGGTGGGCTATGCCAAATTTTATGTATGTAAATCTAGTTTAGAGAATTGACTCCAATCAAGAAAAAAAAACTTATCACTGGTTCTTAATGGGTTAAGCATTTAAAAAAAATTAATATTTCCTAAAAGATCTCTTCAAAAGCTTTTAAACGACACCAATATTGATATCTTAAAAACTATGTTACATAACCGTACTTTTCTATAAAAAGTTCAGAGGCCTATAATTCGGAAAATATGGGCGAGCGCAAATTTTTTCACTTGATGTTTTTTCTTATTTTTTAAATCTCTATCTGTTTAAATATTTGTTTGTTATTTTAATGGAATTATTTCATTCTTCCAAATGATATGGAAAAATTAAAGGTAGGCGAAGTGATTTGCCCGCTACTTTGAATAACTGGACTGATCTTGCTGATTTTTAGCATCTCTTTCGACACTATGTCTGATCGATTGGCGTCTTTAACTTTTTTTCTAGCTGATCTAGTGCCTCGGTAAACTTGATTTCAACACGGACGGACGGACAGACGGACATCGCTCAATCGACTTCGCTATGCCTAAGGACTCAGAATATTTATACTTTATGGATTCGAAAATGTTATTGGAAAAATTACAAGCGGAATAACAAACTTAAGGCAGAATTAGTCTTTACTTTCCGTTCCGTGACGAATCAGCTGATAAATTTCTGTTAAATGAAAAATATGTATTTGTGGTTTGTTATTACTTTCACGTTCTGTTCTGTTCGAATCAGTAGAAAATAGAATTCAACGTTAAGTTACTTGGAAGTTGTTTGATAGTGTGGGTGCAAAATTGTAAACAAACCATTTTTGTCATTGTAATTGCAGCTGTTTTTGTTGTGTTTTCTTTGTTTATTATAAACAGCTGATTTGTTGTTACAGAAAAACTAATTATAATAATTTAAAAGAGCAGAACGGCACGGCACAGAACAGCAACAGAAAGTAAAGACTAATGAGCCCTTTAGATATTACCCCTTTCGACAATTTGTATTGAAGGCTATAAAACGGAACGAAGGTACGGGAAGGCATAATTTGAGTTTATTTATATTAAATTGTGATTGAAAAAAAATTTTTTTTCGGCTTAGGTTCATTTTTTATTTTAATTTTTAAAAATTTTTTAGAAAGAATATTTTTTACATATAAATGCGGACGTTTTCCAAAGAAAAACAGAAAAATTAGACACAAGCAGAATGTAAGTTTGCATCCTTCATCAAATGAACCTAAGCCGAAAATTAATTTTAATTCATTTACAATATCCACAGCTCAACTCCCGATTTCTTAAAAAATTTTATTTAAAAAAAAAATTAATTAAAATTTATAAATTTTATTTCTCAGCTGTTTATAGTAAATTAGCCTGTCCGGACTGGTTAAGCCAACCCCAGAACAACTTTAACACCCCGTAAAATATTTTCCTTATAACAAATATTGTTTTAAGCGACAGAATTACCCACCACTTCGTTAAAAGTGTATCACGCTCTCCACAAATATTCTGGGGCGGCATTATAAAATAAGGAGAAGAGTCTTTGTACCGCTTCATAAAAAGAAAACTAGATTAGAGCTTATCCAAGGATAAAACAACTTATTTAAAATCAAAATATTTTGAAAACCGTAAGGCATCTAGAAAAATCCAAATAAGTCAAAAATTAAAAAAGTCGCAGCGAGAAAAGTAAAAACTGTAAAAATTAACATGAACATAATTTGTGAATTAGATAACAAAATACAAATCACGTGATTAGTTCACAGAAACGGCAGCATTTTTAGAGTAAAGAAACAAAACTTATTCGAAAGTATTTATATTGAGTAACAGAAGGCAAATTAATTACTCAATATTCAGCTTTTCTCAATAAAAGCCATTATTGAGCTCAATATTCCGTACAAAACCTCAAATATGTATTGCGCAATAAGTACGAAATTTTTATAATATTGAGCAGAAACTAAAATACAACACTGTTCAGAAGTTGTGTGTGAAGCCTAATTTCGATATTTAAAGCTCAGACATAAACCAATTGGGTGTAAGCCAAACGAATTTGATCAGTACACAGAATATTGACTCAATAAAAAAGCATGAATTAAGAACACTTTATAAAAAATACTGAAAATTTTTAATTTTGTTTAGAAGTATCCGGAGTACATAATTTTCGAGGATTAAATACACTGCGTGCTATTTGAATAAGGTATCATATTTTTTCTTTAAGTTTTATTAACAGTCCAATCATAAACAAAAATTCCGTGCGAGTTTTCACACTTTTCCCTTTTCTCCTATTATAAATTTATTCCCTTCTTTATAGATTGCGTAAAGTGAAAAGAATTCGAGAGAAATAAATAGGTATTATGAATTATTAAAGAGAAACTTAATGTAAATAAACAAATATTCTCCCTTTAAACTACGGTGATGCCACTTTTTTATTTCTTTGTTCCCCCGGAATAAATAATTGGAGAAATCTTTTCTCGAGAAAATTATTTCTGTTAAAAAAAAAATTCGTGGAAATATTCATGATTGGGCTGTAAATATGGCTGACTTCTGTATTGTATTAATACAAAGTTTGTATACACTTTTGCCTCTGTATTTAGATCTTGTACAAATCATCAATTTAGAAACTGATGTGCTAGTTGCTCGGTTGCAACGTTTCTAATACTTGTCTACGGCATTTTGGAATGATATGCATTGTAAACATCTAGTACCACGGCATTATGAAACACAATACATTGTTCGAATACAAAGCAACTGACATTTTGGAAGTCAGCCTATATCTCCTAAAAAATAATTTTTTGCACAATCATATTTCAAGGTGTTGTCTTTAGTTTCCTGAAGAAATATAAAATATAAATATTTTTATTGAACTAAAATTATGCATTTATTCAAACACATAAGGAATACGAATAAGAAATTCTTTTATTATTTATCAGAAAGGCTATGATTTGAATTTCTTTCAATATAAAAAACTAGAGAATTTATAATTTGATATTTTTTAAACAAAACTAGTTTGTCACTTTATCTCGAAGGAGAAACATTTGTGTGCGAGCAGATTTTCTCTGCCATCGTTTCCATCGTTCTGAAATATAAATAAATAAATAATTTTCTACGCAAATATCCTGTTCAGCATTCCTCACTTCCTATACGAAGGTCTAGGTCGATGTGCAGTTCCTGGAGAGAAGTTACATATATCTAAAAACTTGTGGGATACCCTGGCACTGTGGTTATGTACCCCTGCCATTAAAAATTCAGGTTTAAAAAAAAATATTTTTTAAATAGTTTTTATTCAAAATGGGACATGATAAGGCTCCAATTAACTATAAAAAAGAAAAAATTCTGATTTTAAAATCTCAGGGTCAGAATCCGGTTCAAATAGCCAAAATCATTAATAGAGGAGAGACAGTTGTGTACAATTATTTAAATAACAAGAAATAATAAAAATGGGTGGAAGAAAATGGTATCAACTCTAAAAGAAATGCGGGAAATTCTTAAAATCGTATCAAATCCTGATATGTCAGTAACAAAAGTACATAAAAAAGTGGAGTCAGTGCCAGTCTAAGAACAGTGCACCGTATTTTAAAGTCGTGTCCATACATAGTCCAACAAAAATTGTTATAAAAACAAATAACCATTTTGCAAAACGCAAATTCTAGAGTTTTCCAAAAATACAATGACATGGTCCGACAAATGGTTTAAAGTTGTATTTTCCAATGAAAAAGTTTAATATTGATGGTCCCAAAGGCTATAACTACTATAACTTCCATGACCCAAATAAGAAGGAATTATTTTTGAGCCGCAGACACAGCCCATTGAATTGTTTTTTTATCCCACAAAATGACTGCCACAACTTACAAAAACATTCTGGAGAAAGTATTTCCAAAATTTAATGATTTCTTTGGACCCATTCCTTGGACGTACCAATACGGCAAACGTTCCGATTCATACTGCCAGAACAGCAAAACAATGCATTAATCAACAAGGTGTTCAACTGGATTGGACACCATATTCACCAGACCTAGGGTGGAATCGTTACATTCGTGAACATACAACACGTATCGTGAAGAAGGTAATTAGTGCTGGAGGCTGATTGAAAATTTCAAACGAACTTTTTTTTTTAATTTTGAAAAAACAGACTAGAGGAGGCCCTTATGAAAAAAGGCTGTTGATGACCAGTGAAGAACTGTTAGTTGAAGCAGTTGTCCCTGAATAAAGCGTAACATGCAAAAAATCGGTCTTGACTTTTGGAAACAAAGAAATTTGAATACTCAAGCTCTAGTTCTAGAACTTTTTTAATTTCATTCAGTTACACGATTTACGTTTCAAGAATTTTTTTCGTACGATTGTCGATACGATCACGAATGTAACGATTTCAACTCTGATTCTAATAGAAAATGTCTGGAGTTGGCTTGCAATAAAAATTTATGAAGGAGGGGAACAATTTGAAACGATTGAATATTTAAAGGATGTTTTAACGGAAGCGTGGAGTTCAATTTCGCTAAATTACTTACCAAGTCAAGTCGATGTCAAATGGAATTTTTAAAGTTATAACGTTAATGTTATATTCGGCTATGCCCTTCATCATCTATGTAAATCTAGTTAAGTGAAGTAACTCTGATCAAAAAAGTAAATATTGGGATGGCAGAAAAATAAAAAAATTAACATATAAATGCTATCGCCTCTTAATGGGTTAAGCATTTCTAAAAAAAAATTAACATTTCTTAAAAGGATGTCAGCAAAAGCTTTAAATGACACCCATATTGATATTTTAAAAAATTTCTGAGGCCCGTAACTCGAGTGCCAATTTTTGCACTTGATGTTTTTCGCTTATTTTTTAAATCACTATCGCCCTATATATTTCTTTTTTTGATTGGTTCGTTGTTCCAGAATATATAGAAATATTAGGGTAGGCGTGGTGTTTTGCCTGCTACGTTGAAGGACATAAACCGATCTTGCTAATTTTCAATAGCACCTCTTTCGACACTAAGTCTGATCGATTGGCGTATTTAGCGTACTTTTCTAGCTGATCTAGTACCTCGTCAAACTTGATTTTAACACTAACACGGACGGACTTCGCTATGGATAAGAAGTAAGAATATGGGGTCGAAAATGGATATTGTAGTTATTACAAACGAAATGACAAAATTAGATTCTCTTTTTCCACTTTTTGTGGTGAAGGGTATAAAAATGGCATGAAATAATCGCACGTGTTAATCCGGACTAAGTGTATTAATGCCCAGAAATGACGTTACAAAATATTGACGTTTACAAACACTAAACGTTGTCAAGATTGCTATTCCTTGTTCCTTGACCGCTCATCGTGCAATGCGCACGCAGTTTGCCAAAATACTTAATTAAAAACTCGGTTATTGTTTGTCAAGTGATTTAAATGATCTTATTTTGCCTACTAAATGTGACATTTTAAAATATTACATTTTTTAAGTGATCGTGCTAAATTTGGAAACAAAATGTTCTCGTATAAAACTTTTACTTCTCACATAACAGATAAATTGGTCTGAATTTGGTGTAAATTAATTATTGAAATCATTAATAGAAAGAGTGTCTCAAAAGATTACCTGATGAATTAATTGATAATGATGAGCCACCACTGGCTGATCCACAAATACCAATGCACATAAAAGGAACAGAAAGACACATAAAATTATTAACGAATGTTTCAAAACGAGTTATAGAAAAGAATCGTCAAGGAGTTATGTCAGTGACATTAGAAAGTCGTAAGAAAACTCCTCGAATAGAAAGTAAAAAGGACCTTAAAAATAATATTACCACGTTAAAACATTAAATTGCAGGTCGAGAATAATCAGCTCTATTGCGAAAGACGTCGTCGACGCCGTTGTCAATTTTTAGTCGCAGTCAAATTTGGTCGACGCAGACGTCAACTCGACACACAGTTGGTATTAATTTGCGTGCATGTGTTGACGTCGACACGTTATCGATAAAAATTGAAGAAAAAATATCATCTCCATTTATTTTGGCAGTTAGTAAACTTAATTTTTTAAATTTTGTTAAAAAAATGTTGTTTATATCTGAATCAAGTGGAAGCAGTGATAAAGAAAATAAAGAAATGCCTAGGGTTCGGAGAAAAGTGGTGAGACAAAGATCAAACATTTTTATTTTTCCGGACATCACGTAAGTAAGTGCAGTTTTGTTGAATATTATTGACTGAAAAATCAGCATTTAAATTAAGAAAAATGAGCCTTTAATGAGAAGCGCCATTCGTTCAACATCAATTTCCAACACGTTAAAGTTAACAACAACATTGCGGTTCTCGGCTCAAGGCTCATACCAATCGAGTGTTGATTTTAGTCTTGATTTATCGCAACCAACTGTATCCTTAATTTTGGAAAAAATGCTTGATGTTTTGGAAAGAGTCATCTACACCCTTTTTATTATATTTGAAATGGCCGAGAAAGAGAAGGTTGAATGGAAGTAGTATTTCTTTGAGAAGACGGGATAGACTGCTAGACGGCAAAATTTAAGCTTCTAAGAAAGATGATCAAAATATGTACTACATTAGAAAGGTTTTTTTTAGTTTAAGTGCACCGCTTGTAAGAAAAAAAATTTCACTATGTCGACGCTAAAAACTTTGTTGACAAAAACAAAGTCAATTCCAGTCAACGTCGACGTAATATTGACTTCTTTAATACAAATTTGCCGCCGATAACTCTCAACTACTCTCAATGTTGACGACGACAATACAGTGAGTGTGCTGTCGACGGACGATTCGTAATAAGGGTGAATATTTAAAAATTAATTGAAATGAAAAATGTAAAAATAGTGTTTTTTATTGAAACCTTAAAAATGTTATTTTTTTCCGATTGTTTTTTCTACATAAAGGAGTTCGAAACCAAAAAAAATGGATCGTAATAAAAGTTATGGGAAATTACCTAAACTTTGAAAATCTAGTTTTCGACAAAAAATTCCTAATATCTCTACTAAAAATAATAATAGAGATTCTGGAAGGTGATAAAAAATACCTTTCAAACAAGCTCAGATTGAGAAATATACTATAATTCTATCCGATTTTATAACGTATTTAATTAAATTATTCTATGTATAATTGAAAAATATCTATTTTGAAATTTTGGAGGGCTCCAAATCCGATTTAGAGCTATTGTCTCTTGAGCAAAATTTCTCAGATTCACCTAAAGATTATGTTTTTGCTAAACGCTTCATCAAAAAAAAAAAAAAAAAAAAAAATGAACACTCAGTATACAAATTGTACTTTAACTCTGGCAACTCATGTGAATTGCTGTAATCCTCCAAAATTATTCTTACCTATTTTAAGCGTTCTTCATCTAAAGCAAATACGAAACAGAAACATTTTATTTATTTTAATTGGTTTGTATTCCTTTTATTAGTGTAAAAAAAAAACAGCAGTTATTTATTTTTAAAAACAATTTTCAAAAAAGTAAGTATGTGTAAATATGTAACTATAAAAATTTAAACAGCTGATTATAATCTCAGATTTATTTGTATTCAAAAATTTGAAGATTTGATTTACAAAACCGGCTTCGACTCTTCAGCACCCTCCACACATGCAGGGTTACCCAATTAACGTGGCTGTTATTTAGTAAATAACGCAGCATAAAAAAGATCACTGGGGATTTGGAAGGCCAGCACGTCGTCCAAATCAATAAGCATTCCATTGAATTATTATTGTCTCTGTTAGATATCTGGTTCCGGACTTAATTGACCTTCGGGCGATGGATATAGAACCCATTTCACAAACTTACACTTGATCTACAAAGTAGTAGGGTCTTGACAGAGCGAGTTCCTTTTGCTTTTTCTTTACTGTCTGCAATGCCATTAACCGATTACATTGAGTCTTTAAAACTGTGAAAAATTTATATTTCAGATGATTCAATAAATTCTGAAAGGAAACACATTAAAAAATAGATAACATTAGTATAATCGGTCAGCCAGCAGGTGGGCCAACAACCTTGGTTCAATCTTTTGACATTCTGAAACGGAAAAATGGATTTAAAGCTCAATTTTTACTTAAAAAAAAGAACAAAATTTTAAGCTGACAAAATTTTGATCCGTTATCTTCGTGATCTTAAAATCCTGGCGAGGTTGGACTTTATTTGTTTTCGAAAACGTATCACAAGTTGGAGTGAACATCAACCACCGGAAAGCAATAAACACGCAATGAAATCTGTAGATAATTCTTTCTGCTGTATTCCGTTGTCAAATAAGGCTTGATAGTCATTTGTTGAAGAAATAAGCTGGAGAGTCCTCTCTTTGAAGTCACTATCACATCTTTTTCTCATTTTCGTGTAAAGATGCCATATAGAAGCGGCAGAATGCATCCCATATATCGTAACAAGTTGCAGAAATTGGCTATAGAAATGATGAGAGAAGGGGATGGAGACAGACTGGAACACTTTGTGAGCAATGTTGACACTCTGCGAGACGAACGAATAGAAGTAGAAGATTTAATCCCAGGTATCATAATAGGAGAAAATGGAGAAATGGGATAGTATTGTGATGAGGGAAAGGCAGGCACAGACGGCTACACATTAGGGCCAATGGGGAAACACTCGTGAGACGACCACAGAAGCTAAATAAAAGTAGCAGAGTCCGTTACAGGTATCGTAACGGAAAAAACTGAAGAATGGAATAAGAGTGTGAGGAGGGAAAAGTGGGAGCATATTGGAACTCCGCGAGAAGATTAGGGAAGCTGAATTTACCCCAGGCATTGCAGTAAGACAATCTGCAGAAATAGTGTAGATGTGTGATAAACGACAAATGGGGACACATTGGTACGAATGCAAACCCACTGCGAGAAGAACACGAAAGCTACATAGAAGTGGCAGAGTCCCTTCCAGGCAACGTAACACGAGAAACTTCAGAAATGTAATAAAATCGAGATGAGGGAAGGGCAGGGACAGAAGGGCATTATTATTTTAAATTTATTTAATCCAACAACTGAGACCCTGAACTGGCATCGATTCAGTTTCGTCTTGGTTAAATCCGGAATGCGGTATAGTAACTGTTGCTTCCTAGTTAACCCTGCGTTCTAGATTTCTGACTGTACGGCCATTAATAATATGACTACACTTCCCTTCCGTAATAGGATCGGCTTCGAGCTTCCAGACTTAGTACAAAGTCCTTACTAGTCCGCTTACTTCAGAAGTTGTGTCACCGATACGTCTTGTCTTGGTTGATACCCATGTCATTTCGCACAGCAGTGGCTGTTGCCCTAGAAACCTCATGTTATGGGTGTCTGCCAGTCGGCTCGGCCAGTAAAACGATTAAACTTTCCCTTCTATAATCTGGCCAGAGCCGAGTGTATCCAAAGTAAGAGCCTTAAACTTCTTCACCGGTCTCCTCACTTCAAGGGTAGCATTCACTCTTTTGTTTTAGCATAACAGCAGCAACAACAATAATTAGCTCACTTCAATCATAATCATTTTTTAACCGAGGAAGAAGAAGTTTATCAATTCTACTAAATGTTGCTTATGTTTGTGCCTGCAGAACTCAGTCATTTCTGAACCGGTTTGAAAATTTTTGTAATTTGATAGACTATGCTTACAGATTGGTCCCGTTTTAAAAAAGAGTTCGTAATCTTAAAAATTAAAGGATGTTTCTATACAACATACATGTTTTAGAAGTGTAAAGCGCACTTCTTTAAAATTTAAAAAATGCGTATAACTTAAGCTAACAATGGCAAAAAGGAGTACAAAAATAAAACTAAAAAATAAAGGGTGCACACATAACTGCCGTAAATTGACTTATTTATGCCTATCTTTTGAACCGTTATAGACAAAGCTTTAAAATTTGAAAGGACGTTGTTTGCTATGACAAGAATAAACATTAAAAATTATGAATCAAAGGGTGTCCTAATAGTTAATGCAATTTAGTGTATGTGGCTAAACTTTTGAACCGTTATAGACAAACAGCTAAAATTAACAAAGAACCTGTATTGCTAAGTCCGCTATAATAACTGGTATAAAATTTGAGTTTAGGAATTAAAGGGTGTTCCTCCATTTGAAGTAAATTGACCTATATGACCCTATCATTTGAAGCGTTATATACAAATACAGAATGTTCATTACTTTGTCTGGTATATTAAGAAGCAGAAATATTTAAAATTATAAATTAAAGGGTGTTACAATAGTTGCTGTTATTTGATGTACATGAACAAACTGTTGAACAGCTGATTGAAATTTGCACAGAGTCTAAGATTGCTAATACAGAAGCAAAGTTGAAATTAGAAATTAAAGGGTGTCCCTATAGGTGATGTAAATAGACCTAATGGCCCTTTTTTTAAAATAGTTACAAACAAACTCTTAAAAATTAGCAGAATGTCTATTACTAAATCAAGTATAAATACTTAAAATTAGAAATTAAAGGGTGCCCTAATGGTTGAAATTTGATGCATATGGCCACAAAATTTTGAATAGTTATAGACTAACGCTTAGAATTTAAACAAATTTGTTACCGTATCAACAATAAAATTTGTAAAAAATAAAGGATGACCACATAACTGCTGAAGTTTCTTGTTTAATCTGCATTCATATTTTGTTCTACGATACATAAAAAATCCTGACGCGATCTTTTTTTTTTAGAATATAATTAATGTACAATCACCGCCCTAGGTTAGGCAGGCAGCCGTTTTGCCACAGTCCACCTGAGTCCATTAATTGATCCCTTTGTGTTACCTGCTGTCAGAAGGTAGGGAGAGAAAATGAAATGGAGATAAGGTATGGAAAATGCAGAGAAGATCCAAAAAAATTATTTTAAGTTTGTCCGTTTAGAAGTCGGTTTTTTTTTTTGCAGGTTTAAAATATTTAGGCTTTGATGTTTTTTAAAATGAACTTTTTTAAAACAGGCAAATTTAACTTCCTTAAGAAAATGTGGGTAAAAAAGGTTGTCTGAAAAAGGAACAAACTTGACAATCAATCTTAAGGAGAGGATTGTTGAAAACTAATGTCGGTTATTAGGATTAAAAGCAAGTATCTGCAGAAAAGAAGTAGCATCGCTGCTTTTTAATTGGTGAAGCGTTTAAGAGTCGTACAATGTTTGTTTCGAAAGAAAGAAAAATTTAGCACTCACTTGAATTAAATAAAATAATTATTTTACTTAGAAATTCCTTACCTTAAATTCCTAGTTGTTATTCATTGGCACATCATGTCCTGTGTTTTTCTTTGCTTAAGAGCTGTTTTCACCTCTGACGTTGTTTCCCCAACCAAGATCACAGGTTGTTTACTTTCCGCTTCGTGTGGTTTTTTCTTTTTTTGTTGACCTTTCTCCAGGCTCCAGACTCTTAAATGTGTATGTTCATTTATGTAACTGCTGATCATGATGCTCATTAATTTTTTTTTTAGTTTGAAAAAACATCGATTGCTTGCTATGAGAAGAATAAACATTAAAAATTATGAATCAAAGGGTGTCCCAATAGTTAATGCAATTTGGTGTATGTGGCCAAACTTTTGAACCGTTATAGACAAACAGCTAAAATTTACAAAGAATCTGTATTGCTAAGTCCGCTATAATAACAGGTATAAAATTTGAATTTAGAAATTAAAGGGTGTTCCTATATTTGAAGTAAATTGACCTATATGACCCTGTCATTTGAATAGTTATCTACAAACACTTGGAAATTAAACAGAATGTCCATTACTTTGTCTGGTATATTAAGAAGCAGAAATATTTAAAATTATAAATTAAAGGGTGTTACAATAGTTGCTGTTATTTGATGTACATGAACAAACTGTTGAACAGCTGATTGAAATTTGCACAGAGTCTAAGATTGCTAATACAGAAGCAAAGTTGAAATTAGAAATAAAAGGGTGTCCCTATAGGTGGTAAGTTGACCTATATCGCCCTTTCTTTAAAACCGTTATAGACAAACTCTTAAAATTAGTAGAAAGTCCGTTACTAAATCAAGTATAAATACTTAAAATTAGAAATTAAAGGGTGCCCTAATGTATGTGGCCAATCTTTTACACAGTTATAGACTTACGCTTAGAATTTAAACAAAGTTGTTACTGTATCGTCAATAAAAATTGTAAAAAATAAAGGGTGACCTCATAACTGCTGAATTTTCTTGTTTAATCTGCATTCATATTTCGTTCTACGACAAAAAAAATCCTGACGCAATCTTTTTTTTCTTCTTTTGGAATATAATTAATGTATAATTACCGTCCTCGGTTAGGCAGGGCGCCGTGTTGTCACAGCCCACTTGGGTCTATTAATTGGTTCCTTTGTGTTACCTGCTGTCAAACGGGAGCGAGAAAAAGAAATGAAAACTAATGTCGGTTATTAGGATTAAAAGCAAATATCTGCAGAAAAGAAGTAGCATCGCTGCTTTTTAATTGGTGAAGCGTTTAAGAGTCGTACAATGTTTCTTGTTTCGAAAGAAAGAAAAATTTAGCACTCACTTGAATTAAATAAAATAATTATTTTACTTAGAAATTCCTTACCTTAAATCCATAGTTGTTATTCATTGGCACATCATGTCTTGTGTTTTTCTTTGCTGAAGAGCTGTTTTCACCTCCGACGTTGTTTCCCCAATCAAGATCACAGGTTGTTTACTTTTCGCTTCGTGTGGTTTTTTCTTTTTTTGTTAACCTTTCTCCAGGCTCCAGACTCTGCTTAAATGTGTATGTGCATTTATGTAACTGCTGAGCATGATGCTCATTGATTTTTTTTAGTTTGAAAAAATATCGATCTCTTTTTGAAAATATTTGGCGGGTGAGGTTTTTTTAATTGGTTTTAAATACCAAATTTTATTTAAATTTTTATATTTTTTAAGCCTACAAACAACAAAAGCCAAACCTCACCCTTGAAATGTTAAAGTTTAATGCATTAAACATAAAAATTGTAAATGGAAATGGGGTCAGAAAATATCAATTCTCAATACAGATTGTTAGAGAAAAAGTTATTCTAAATCTTAAAATGAAAAGTAGGGCTTTAACGCTAAGGCACATGAAGGATTTAAAGTATTTTAGATTTATAAAAAATAAAAACGATTTTATTAAAAAGAATACTGTGGGATAATAAATAAGATCAAAACTAATTAAAAAAAAATTGGGATTAAAAAAATAATAATATATTTTAGTTTAAAGAAAATATTATTACGTGCTCTTTTACGAACTTGTTAACATGCTGGCATACAAACATTTTTTGTAATGTTTTTGTTTATTTAAAAAATTAAATTATTTTAGCCATTAAAGAAGGCGCTATTTTATGTAATTTATTTATTTAATCAACAAAACGTAAGCCCAACACCAAAATCATAAAAAATTAAATAAAAAATATTATATTAATGTTAAAATAAAACCGTATTTATGTTTTAACTTGGAAATACTTTCCATCTAATTTTTATTATTGTTTCTTCAAGTAGTGGGCGGCTTTATAAATTGTTTCTGGCAAATAGACCTTAGAAGTTTATTGTCGTTTTCTATATGAATTTTTCTTTTTAGTTATAATTGTATGTAATTTTTACATTTTATATACATTTATTTGATCCTTTTTAATTTTTATTTTTTGTGTTGCAAATATTTTTAACGCAGACTTGCAGTTCTAAGAACTTGAATAAAATTCTAATTTAATTCGTTTATTTTTTTTTTTTCTTTAATTTAAAATAAAATCAGACGTGTGCGCATAATAACTTTTATTTTTGTTATTTTTTAATTAGTATTTTCATAGTTAATTTGAATTATAAATTTGGAGTTAAAAAATATGATTTATATTTTTAATACGTTTTTCGTCATTATTATTATTTATAACTGAAAATATTTCTTTTTTAGCTTGCTTTCATTTTTTTCTTCATACATAAAGAACGCATTTAATTAAACTAATTAACTTCTATAACCTTTTTTTAACGCAGACTTGCAGTTCTAGAACTTTAATAAAATTCTAATTCAATTCGTTTCGTTCTTTAAAATAAAATCAGACGTGTTTTAAAGTGCGCAAAACTTTTATTTTGCTATTTTTTTAATTAGTATTTTCATACATAATTATGTTGAATTATATTTAATTTGAATTATAAAAACAATGAAATATTTTTACGTTTTTTATGTGTCATTATTTATTTATAACTAAATATATCTTTTTTAGCTTGCTTTTATTTTTAATTAGTTTATTTATTTTTTTGTTTTTGTAACATTTCTATATTTTAAAAATTTTATTTTTCGATATGCAGCGCTATGTAATTTTTGCCTTTTGAACTTTATTTATCATGTTATAAAGAAATATTTTGTTATAAATTTTTAATATCGAGACATTTTTCTTCTCCCAATAGCTTCTATAATTTACATTTTATTGAGTTCTTAAGACTTCTATCATTATAACGTGTTAATTAGCTTTTGAAGACCTCTTTTTCATTAGAAAAAAATTTTAACTCGTTAAACCTTTTTTTCGCAAAAGATTTTTAATTATATAAAAATACGCTCTTAAAAATTGTAAAAACTTACGCACCGCAACGCCTTTAGTTTTTTTTATTAAAAACCTTTTCTAATCGATTGGAACTTGTTTTTTGTTGTAAAAAATTTTTATCATGCAAAAATACGCTCTTGAAACTGTTTGTTTAAAAAAAATTACTCACTTTTATTGAGTTTTTTTTTCTCTTTTTTATTTAAAAGCCTTTTCTAACCCATTTGAACTTATTTTTCTACATATTGGAAGTTTTCATTAAAAAAAGGAGAAGATTTTCCTAACTCGTTGATTTTGTTTCTTTTCGCAAATGATTTTTAATTATTCAAAAAATACGCTCTCAAAATTGTTTAAAAAATACGCACCACCTCGATTTAGTTTATTTATGAAAAACCTTTTTCTAATCGACTGAGACTTTTTTCGTAACTCGTTAAATCTCTTATTTTCGCAAATGATATTTAATCATACAAAAAAATACGCTCTCAAAATTGTTTGAAATAATATACGCACCTCTTATATAGATTAAAATTCTACATATTGCGAGTTTAACCATTTTTCTTTACCTTTAAAATTCAATTGAAAAATGATTATCTAATGTTTTTGTACGTCGAACGTTTAAATGTTGGGTTTCGTTTATTTTTCGTTTTATGCTTACAAATACAATTCTCGCCTGATGGCACTGAGCCATCTACTCTATATGAGCCTAAGACTCTATGTAACTGCGCTACAAGATATTTTTCATCCTCAAAGCCTTGTCTTTCGACTTAAAAGTAGTTAAATTTTTATATTAGAATTATGTGTAATTTTAGAATTTTTAATTTACATTCATGGTCCTTCGAGCCATAATTTGTTTTTGATTATGTTTTGTCGTTAGATAATACGTTGAGATTTTTATTATATAAAATTATTTTCTTTTTCAAATTATCGGTTGACATTAAATAAAAATTTATTATTTATAATAGTAACTTGTACTTTCAAATTAAAAATATTTAGGTTGTGCTAATTTAAGTTTAATTTCGTCTTTTTGAAACTTGTATTTTCAAAAATATAAATTTTGTTTTAAATTTTAAGGTCAAGATAAATTCAATTTTGGCTCGTTCGTCTGTCTACCCATTTACTTTCATTATTATTATTTACTTTTATTATTGTTGTTATTTAATTAAATATTTTTGTTGTTAAACAATGCATTTATTCAATAATCTCCGGTATTTTTCGTCTTTTAGTTTATTCATTGAAAAGGAGATACGACTTGAACCTACGTAGGAATTTATTTAGGTCTTAAAATAATGTGGTAGTTTAAATTTAAAATCGACATTAATTTTCTAGTTCAAAAATTTGTTACAATGGATTATACCTTTAACCTAAATAGTATTTTATTTATGTCTTGAAATTATATATTTTTTTAAATTTTTTTAGTCTAAATTTCAATTGACATTGAACTGGGAAGTTTATTGGTGTAATTCAAGTATAATTTTTAACTTTAAAAATTTGTTATAATTTTTATTATGGGTACACGACACCCTTTTGTTAAGTATTGATGTGTGATTGTGTGTTTCGTTTCCCAGGTTTTGTAAATTGTGGTTATAAAAAAATGTAAAATTTTGTAGTAATTTTTATTTATAGAGGTTGCAACAGTTGAGTAGATTTTTTATTGTTATAATATTCTCTTCTTTATTTTTGAGTTGGTTTAGACGCTTGTCAAAAATTACGACGAAATATCGATTTTTTTTATTTAAATAAATCATTGGGTATTTTCCTGAGTTTTCTTGTGTTGAATTTTTAATGAATGATTACTTTTTTGTTTTTAAATTCGTGTTTTTTAACTCTTTTTGTTTTTTAAAAATTATAGATTTATTTATGTTTAGCTGATTTAAATTAAATTTTATAATTGAAAAAGTAGTATTTTTGTTAATTATAAAATTAAAAGTATTGGATGTTAGAAGTATTTAAATTTGATTTATAATGCGGGAACAAGTTATTTTGAGGGTGTAGAATGGCTCAGACTTTGGTTTGTGTCACAAATTTTTTTCAATTTATTCAGTTGTAATTTCAACTGATATTGAACTGTGAATTTTATTGGTGTAAAGTACAATTTTTAGCTTGAAAAATTTGTTATAATTTTAATTATTGGTACACGACGCCTTTCTCTTAAGTATTGATGTGTGTGTGTTTCAATTTTTATTAAGAGTTAAAAGAGTTTCGCAGGTTTTGTTAAGTGTGGGTATACAAATTTGGTTTAAAATTTTGTTATAATTCCCATTTATAAGGGTTGAAAAAAGTGGTAGTAGTCGGTTTTTTTTATTCCTAATATTTACCTCTAACATTGAGTTGGTTTAGACGCTTCTCATAAATTTCGATTAAATATCGTTTTTTTTTAGAATTTTTGTTGTGTTTGATATTGATAACAATATTTAATTTTTGTTAAATGATTTATGTGCATTGAATTTGTGTTTAATTTTTTGTTTCTTTTAAATAAGTTAAAGAATTAAGAAGTAGTATTTTTATAAATCATTATAATTATTTCCTGGTTTTCAATTCTTTTTTTAATTTTTGGTTTCTTTAAAATTATAGAGTGGATTTATTGAAGCTTAGCCGATTTTAATTATAATAAGTTAAAGAATTAAAAAGTAGTATTTTTATAAATTATAAAATTAAAGTATTTATGTTAGAAGTATTTAGAATTTCCGATTTAGAAATGCGGAAACATTACAGTTATTTTGAGGGTGTAGAATGGCTTCGACTTCGGTTTGTGTCACTACTTTTTTTAAATTTCCTTGGTTTCAATTTCAATTGATATTGAACTGTGTGAATTTTATTGGTGTAATTCAAGTATAATTTCAACTTGAAAAATTTGTTATAATTTTAAATATTGGTATTAAGAATTAAAAAGTAGTATTTTTATAAATTATAAAATTAAAGTATTGATATGTTAGAAGTATTTAAAATTTCTGATTTATTTTAAGGGTATCGGATGGGTTCGACTTTAGTTCGTCTCATACTTCATGACGAATGCTTTGGTTTTATGATAAATTAAACGAATTTAGTGCGTCATTGTAAGATAAGTGAACATTTTCGTAATTTAAATTATGTTTTAGAAGTTGACGAAGAGATTTCAGAAATTTTGATATTTTTCAGATGTTCTCGGTTATATAAAATTTTAATTTTTGCAAGTTTTTGCTCCATAATTACTAATTTTTCTATTTAGAAGTCCTCCTTAATTAAAATGTTATACAAAAAATGGTGTAGAATATATTTGTTGGGGATTCTTGTGTCAATACATTGATGTTTTTGGTGATCTTTTGGAAGATTTTAGAGTCTTAAAACGCATAAAGTAATTATTTTTAAAGTGATCATATTTTATAAAGTGTTCTAAACGTGTTTTTGTTTTAAATTCATCTTGTGATCCATTTTCATTCCTGAAATTTTCAGACTATTTGAGAATTTTAAGAATAAAATTATACTTTTAATAAAGTTGTGAGTGATTAATAAATACAGATGAAGCAAGTTCCGTTGATTTACTTAATGTTGAATTGTGAATGTTGAAAAGTGAATTTGCACTTTAGTTGAAGTCAGGTGTAAAAGAAAAACTTTCTGAACAATATTTCGTCTAGAAATAATTTTAATAAATTTATAACGTATTCGTTGAAATCGTAAAAATTATAGATTTATAATTACAATTTTCTTTCAAAGAATTTTTAAATGCGATTGGAGATTTTTTGAATATCTTAAAGAGTAAATTTTTCTTATTTTTTATACACCTAAAAGTAGATGGAATTTTCTGGAACTAATTAAACAAAAATGACATGTCTTTCGCCTGCAAATAAAATGGTGAACGTTTAAAGTTACAATCAGTTGACAATGTGTTAAGTGAGTATAGACCTCACACCTCAGTGAATGGCTGTTAAATTAATGTTGCTAAAGGCAGTAAAAACGCGATGATACCTCTTCTTACAGTTTTAAAATTTGTCTCCTAGAATGGTTAAAATTTGTTGATTGATGAATTGAAAATTACTCTGCTTTTTGGAATCTCCATTAATCCAATTGTATGTTGAAATGTTGCTTTTTTAAATAGCTGGATCATCTCTTATTGAATGTGTTGCAGGTTTTATATTTTGTTTTTATTACTTTCTTGAGCGCAGTTTATGTTCCCTTTTATAAATTTTAATATCTTTAGATTAAAATTTTGTTAGAATAATTGTTTTATATTAGGTCAAATTAATTTAATTTTTCATATTAGAGCATAAAAAACATTTAAAAATCATTTTTAAAATGAAATTTTTTACGACACTTTTAAAGACTTTCTTTGGAAATTTTACTTGGACTCTTGTGCAAAATTAAAGGACACATTTGAACATTTTTAATTAAACTCTTTTTTAATAAAAGGACGACAAATACTACGTAAACTTCTGCACTTTTATCAAGTTACTTTAAATTTGAAATAAAATATTTCTTTCACTTTTTTATCACTTAGGATTTTTTATTTGACAAAAAAATATTTTTGGACTCTTTATTCAAGGAAATTAGGAAAATATCCTTGGAACAATGTTAATTACCTTGAGGTTTAATTTAGAATACAATTTTCTGCAATGGAACTTTTTCACTGGATTATGTTTAATTAAAAAAAAAAAAAAAACACATTTCTTTTGATTTTTATGAATTTACAGAAACAGATTCAATTTAAGGAACATTTAAGGATTTATATTCATATTTGGAATACTTTTATCGATTGAAATTTCTTTTAAATTTTTTATTTTAAAGACACTTGATAGCAGCACTAGACTTGGAAGAAGCTTTTGAAATTTTTATCAAATCACTTTTTAATTTAAAATGCAATATGAAAAGGGACTTTTATCACAAAATTGATATTTTTTAGATTGTTTATGAACCATTTTCTTTGAAAATTTTTTAGCATTTTTGGAATCTAAAAACATCATAACTTTTTTCACACAACAAATTTTGTAAATTTTAACACATTCATCAGGACAGTGGATAGTTATGTGATGTGTACGACTTCAATATTTAATGCTAAATAACTTTTCAATTTCAGCAATTTGTTAGATTATTTATTTTTTTTTTTTTTTGGATTTCATAATGGCGTATTTCATATTTCTTTAATAATTTATATTTCTCATAAATAAACATTTCTATATTTTTAAGGAACATTTGTGAAAATTTGTAGCGCACTTTCACTATGAACTACTCATATATTCAAGGCTTTCGAAAGCTTTTGCATTTTCCGCTTAGGACACTTTAAATTTGAAATTCAATATGGTAATGGATGGAACATTTTTACTACACTATTGATATTTTTTCAGAAACTTTTTCATTATAATTTTGAAATAATTTCCGTATTATAAAAATATTATTTGAGGATATTAAATTTTTTTGGACACTAAGCATCAATTAGGTTAAAGGGATACTTACTTGTATTTTATACGATACCACTGAATTAGCACTCATGCTTAGAATAACTTATTTTATAATTTTAATTATAGATTTATATATTATGATTTTGAAAAATTTAGTAGAGATTCTAGCAAGATTTTTTCTTACCATTGAATTTAAAAATGAAATATTTTTTTTAACTTCATTTTTTTATGCCGCATTTAATATGGGCTGATATTTTCTTGTAAATTTTAGATTTAACTTTTTATAACATTTGCTGCTTGATTCTACAAATTAGATTAAAATTTATTTTAAGGATTTTTTATTTTAAATTATTTTTCTTTTAAACATATTTCATTTTTATTTAGGGTAACTATTTTTTTTTTTTATCAAACTTATTAAATCAATAAGAATTTCTAAAAATTATACGAAAAGGTTTGTAGCCTTGAGCAATTTGTTAAATATATAATTTAAAGTATAAGAAATGTAGAGTAAAACAAAGAATAAATTTATTTTAAAACCACACTACTAAATATTAAATTTTTTTATCTTGTTGTTGATATGTTGAGTGATATTTAAAATGGTTGGATGGATGTAGGGCTTGAAGCAATCGCTTTTAAAATCTGCCCTAAAAACTTTGCTAAAGAAAAATTATAAAAAAAAATTTAGGAACGCAAAAATGTTCAAGGTTTCATCTAAAAGATTAATTTCATTTAGTTACGATTTTATATTTTGAAAAATTTGCTGTATAATGTGGCGCGAGCGCTCATGTTAAAGGAGACAAATTGGTCTTCTAACCATTTGTTGCATTGATTGGTGTTTGCGAGTCATGATAATCCTTATTGAAAGACTTGAGAATTAGCGGTGAGATTTATGTTGATGCGTGAAACGATAAAAGAATAGAATAATGTTGAAATTCGAAGATTGTTGTTTGTGATGTTGTATGTGAAATTTTTGAAGAGAAGATAACATCATAACGCTGATTATGAAGGCTGTACGGAAATACTTAATTATTTTAAATAAGTTTTTGTTTTTTACGAATAGTGTTGTCTTGTTTGAAGTTGGTTATTGTATTATTAACTGTAAAATGGAACTGAGGATTGAAATAAATTATAATTTGTAATACTTCTTGAATATATTTTTTTCCATGATGTAATAAATTGTTGAAATATTGCGAATTCCTATATTTTTCTTATATTGTAGAAACGTAAATATCAATTAATCGTTTAATTTTTATTTTCTTTTAGATAATCTTTAATAACGCAATTATGACGAGAAAAGATTAAATGTCCTTTGGATAATTTCATATTTAATATAATTGAAGAGGCAGGCGTAAAGTTAAAATAGGATAATTCTGATATTTTTTTTAATCTTAAAAAATATAGAGTGATGATATATTCTCATCACTGACTGAAACGTGTTTGAATACAAAAAAACACTTCAGGGATGTAAAAGATTCGAATGAGTACATGAATGGACACACCTTTTTAGCCTTGAGGAAAATCTGAAGCATTGGACTCTTTGTAAAAGCATGTATTTGGATGGCAATCATAATTCTTGTGATCATTTGATAAATTTGTATAATATAACGTTTTATTTTTTCCATTAAATTCCACAAAAAATATAAACTTATTCATAATAGCAAAAATGCGGGTTCTTGTTAGAGATTTACGACGTCAAGCTAAAAATCGATATTTACTGCGAATGGATCTTACACAGTTGAATGTTAAACTGTGAGATCATTTCTAGTAATAATTTCTTCAAGATTGAGCTATAAATAAATGAAGATGTTTAAAAATGTTTACAATAACTCGATTGTTTTTATTTGTTTAAATATATATTAGATTTGAAAAAGATAATTTTTGTATTCCTGTGATATCATTTTTCTTTTAATCCGATACTGGGTCTGCAAAGTTGTTTTGATTGAAAATGTGTTGTTTCGAAGGTTCATTTTAAAGCTATAAATTTTTTATAATAAAATTAACAAGCGCAGTTGTCGAAGTATAAAAAGGCTTACACAATTATATACCATGACCTCTTTTAGGGGGTTAAGATGATAGTTTTTTAACCTGTTTGTTTAAATCTGGTTGTAAGGACAAGTCACGAGCCTGTTGCGCCATAACAAGTGAAAATTTCATAGTTTTGTTCGTTTTATTAAATTAAAATGACAACAGCAGTCCGAGTTATTTTGTATCATTGCATAAAATATTAAGATAACTGATCTTTCAATTTCAATTTATGCAAATTTCCATATTACAAGAATTACAAATTCATTTTAGTCAACATAATAATTTAGCGAAAATTAGGCCGCGAGACATATGAGGCTGTAATTAATTATTTTAAATAAGTTTTCATGTTGATTAAAGGTGTCATATCTCTGATCAATTTGTTGGAAGTCTAGAAAAAAAAACGTGAAATTAAATTATGTACACCCCTCTACAAAAATCTCGTCAGTCAATTTCTGTAAATGCAGCCGAGAATGAGTAAAATTACAATTTGTAATACTGGTTGAAAATGTAATAAATTAGTTTTAAAGTGTTTAAACATTAAGAATTCTTATAACTTTTATTTTGGTGCTTGTTCAAATTTGTTGATAAAGTGCTGTGTTGTTTGTTTTTAGATCTTTTATAACGCAGTTATGATGGAAGTTGAGATGATATCGAGCGAAGATTAAAAGTTTCTTTGGACAATTGATAATTGGCAAAGTGATAAAATCAAATTATTTGAAAATTAATAAATATCATACGAATGAGTAAATGGACACATTTCTTGTGTAGACTTGAAAACAATCCTAGGTAAGCAGCAGTGGACTCTTAGATTAAAGAATGTGGTGGCAGAAATCATAATATAATTCTTGTGATCATTTGATATTTTCGCATCATATAAAGTTGTATTTTTTGAAGATTAGTGATGTAATTTTTTCAATAAAAATGTTGGTTTCAGGTTTTAAAGGGTTTGATACAATTAATATTATTTCTTCGAATAGTTATTGAATTTCTTGATTAATATAATTTATGTTTTGCCGTCATATAATTCTTTTTAATTTTTCGATCTGTTACCGCAAATCTTGAAATGTGAACTTTTAATAAATATCGGGAGGTTTATTATATTAATAATAATAGAATAGAATTGGTAAGAAGTGCAGTTGACGATGTTCGACGTATGTGGATGTCGATTTAAATCTGGTTGTCAGAAGTCACAGGTCTATCCCATTATAACAAGTGAAATTTTTTATAGTTTTGAGTTATTAAATAAGTCTGAGTTACTTTGAAGCATTGAATAGAATATTTAAATTGACGTTATTGATTTTAATTTCCTTTATACATTTGACAATAAGAATGCAAGGCCGATTAAGGTATTAATGAAGTATTAATACTCAGCTCAATATAAAGTTACTTTGAATAATTATATTTGTCTTTGTTTATCAAATCATGTTTTATATATTTTTTATATATTAATGATTATTTAGAGTATTCTTATATTTATTCCAAGCTTGAAATGTGAACTTGTAGACTGACTTTAGTTATACAATTTTTAAATTCGTATTTTCATATTAGACGAATTCAAAATTTATTTTAATCAACATAATTATTTAACGAAAATTGGGTTTGCAGACAAATGAGACAGTGATATGTTCAAAAATGTGAGTGAGAGTATTCCTGCTTATTATTTGTAGACTCACATTTTTATATCCTTTTTAGAATTAAACTTCGATCATTTTGAACGAAACGTAATCAGCGAAACGATTTCTTGGTACTTTTTTAAAATATCGATCGAGAATTATTTGTTTAGGTAACGAGTATTTTAAAAATTATTTCTGTTTTCTGCTAATATTCGGATGTTTCGAATAGAATTAGTGAAATTTCGTTTCCTTCTTCTTTGTACGTTTAACAACTTTGCTTTTGGAAATTAGATTGAAAGTGAAAGCAATCTTAAATATAATATTTTCGATACATTCAAAAGCTTAACTTTTAATTAATTCAAATGTGATTTTGTATATTTCGTTAGACATTTTATTTTCGTTGTTTAGTTTAAGATCTCATTTTCGTTTTTAGGCTGTAAATGCTTTTCAAAATATTTCAATTATGTTAAAGCATAAAATCTAAAATATTTTAGATGAAATTTATCTATAATTTTAGAATTATCTTATTATTTTAATTTTAAGTTTTGCATATTAATGATTTGACGAAAAATTGAAGAAGTGTTGATATTTTGTCATTCTGGCAATAATATTTTACGATAATTTTAGTTGGGGGATGTTGCATTTCATACTTTTGGGTGAGTAAAATTGTGCATGAGTAATTTTTGCTTCAAAATTGCAAAGCGTGGGCGTCAACGATAGTAAATGTTGCGTGTTGTTAATACTGTCCATCAACATCTTTAGATATTTTTGCTACACTTATATTTATTATTAATTTTATATGTTGATCAATTGCTTCATTCTCCGATTTTATTAAGACTATAATAATGGCTGCGTTGTTTTTTATTTATCAGGGTTTGAAATAAGCTGGGCTTAAGTTAGAAATTAGAATTTTAAATATCTAACACTTCGAGGTAGAAGTCGTGTGAGTTTCTTCGATTTTCATGTTTCTTAGATTTTCATGTTGTAAAAGATGTTTGCTAAATCGCGAAGACAAGAATTTACTAAAATCTTGATTTATCTCCTCAGAGTACTGTAGAATAAAAAAATTTAAAGTTTCACGAGAGGAGTATGTAGGTGTAGGTGTATTAAAAAACTTCTAGAATTTTCAATAGGGAGTATGTGAGCTTTTATTTTGAAGACTTTTGCTATTGATGTGGCGTTAGAGATTCCATATTAAGCAAATGTGAAGAAATTTATAAGATTTAAATGTTTGAAACATTAGTTGAATGTGGGTTGTTGGAGAGAGCGTGAAGATCCTTTACTGAAGTGTTTGGTTTTATGACAAATAAAAAGGTTTCATAAGGTTTGTTGACGTGAGGTTTTGCTTGAAGATTGTTATTATGTTGCTTTTAAGCAGCAGCTCTTGAAATTAAAGGATTGTTGTTTGTAATGTTGATGTGTTAAGATTTTTGAAGAGACAAAAATATGACATTGACGAAGAGTTAACCGATTTTTTTTGTTGAGGTGCTAAGAGAATTTAATTTGTAGATTGAAAAGTTGTTGTCAAGATGCTGTTGAAATGTGATTATTGTTTGTTTGTTATGTTGAAGTGTTTGAAGAGAAGTAAATATAAGCGAATGTTAAGGATCAACATATGTGAGTACAGTGCAGCACAACAGTGGGAATATAGTGCACGATTATAATTAAAAATACATAAACAAAAAATATCTAGTTATCTTTGGACATATTTGTGCTATAACCCAGAATATCTAGACAGATTAGCGTCGTCAAGCTATAATAGAATATCTTCTGTTAATTCTTTTAAAATATAGAAATGCGTCTTTTTTTCTGGCTGAAATGTCAAATCCAGAATTGTATTGATTTAGATGTTTTAAATTATGATGATTTTAATTATTTAGGATTAAAAAAGAATGTTATGTATTAGTCAAGTGACATCTGGGTTCCATTTTGTATCAAGATAAATTCTTGCAGCATTAATAATTTTATTCGCTATGTATTCATTGATTTGGTTGCAAATGTGTTAATATTTTTCAAATAACATGTTAATTGCAGCATTCATTTTATATTATTCGTATTATTCATTTGATATCATTTGTATCATGTGATCTTGTAAATTTTAAAGAATAATTGTGTTTTTTTCCGCAACGATTTGAAATTTATTTAAACGCTATAATTAATGTTAGAAAGTAATTGATTTATAAGGGCAAGCAAATTACTAACATACGATTCCCTTGGTAGGTAGTTGTAGTTTTTAAAAGGTTGACTCAAGTCTGGGGTTGTAAAAGCAACTAGGTCTGTTGCAGGGAAGTGATGTAAAGGAATGAATTGAGATTTTCGACGTCAAGCTAAAATAAAATATTTGCTGTTGATATTAATTGAGATCGTAGAAAATGAAGAGATCGGTTTATTGTGGAGTAATGATAATTTAATTAAATATAAAAAATAAATAAAATATTTAAATTTCAATTACTGTTAGTATTCATTTTTTTTAACGATTTGATACAAAAAATCATATTTTAATTGTTTCGAGATTAATTTCAATATTTTGTGCATCATTTGATAATGCCTGCTTTGATTCAAGATTAGTGATCTTTTTAAAAATTAAATAAATTTTATCAAGATTTTTATTTATTCTGCTCGATTATGTTTAGAAAAGAAGTTTTTTTCGTAATATTAAAGGAAATTCAAATTAATTTGTATAGCTATTTTGGCCGAAATTGTTTTAGGAATATTTAAACTTTTAAACTTTCTAATTAGTAATTTTTTGATGTTTTATATCGCGCTATTCTTACTATTTAAGATATCATTTTGTTTTTAAGTTAAATTGTTATATGTTTTAGATGATTTTATTTTACTTAAATCTTTACAACCTGTTAAATGAGGATTTGATTTCGGTTGGTTAGCAATCATTAGATTTATTATTCATTATTTTGCAATTTTAATTGAAATTGTGAATAGTTTTTACTTTAATTTATTTCGTTGCGGCAATGGATATTCTTGTGATTGATTATTTGCTATATTCGTATCATATAAAATTTTATTTTTTCGAATTAAAATTAAATCATTAATTTTTCCAATAAAGATTAAAGTTTCAGATTTTAAGAACGTAAAGTATAATTCTATTAATTTTATTTATTCGAATAAATATTGGATTTTCTTTTTATTTTTTATTTATTTCATTTTTTATATTTTATTTTTATTTTTTTAATTATTTTTTTTATTTTTTTTTTAATTATATTTTTTTAATTTAATTTTTTTTATTTTATTTTCTTTTATTTTATTTTTTTTATAATTTTTTTTTTTATTAAATAAAGGATTTTGTGATAAAGGTAATTTTTATTTTGCAGTTATATATTTCTCTTTTCTTATGTTTCTTGTTTGTTAGAACAGTTTAAAATACAGAACTAAGTCTGTTGCAGGGTAGTGATGTAATTGGAATAAAATTAAGATTTTCGATGTCAAGCTAAAATAGAATATTTGGTTTTGATATTAATTAAAATTGTAGAAAATAAAGAGATCTGTTTATTTTTGATTAATAATATTATTTGATAAAATATAAAAAAGAAAATTGAGATTTCTTGAAATATTTTTGTGTATTATTAGTTCTATCGCTAAAATTAATTTTATAGAGGTTTTTAAATGATTAATCGATTTTTATTAAAAAGTCAGTTTCTTTAATTTTTACAGCAAGTTTGGCCGTAATTGATTTGAAAATATTTGTACTTTCTATTTGATAATTATTTTTAATATTTAATATCTACATACTCGTAGTATTATTTAAGGTATTATTTTGTTTTAAAATATTTTTACTAAAATTTGACAACCTGTTGAATGCATATTGATTTTGGTAATCAGTGAAGTGTTTAATATCATTAGTTTTATTTATTTATATGTATTAATAAACTTGAATTAATAAGATTTAGGTTTCAGATTTTAAAGGGGTTAAAAATATAATTCAATTAATATTATTTCTTCGAATAAATAATTATTGATTTTCTTGATTAAGATAATTTTTGTTTAACCGCAATATAATTTTTTTTCTTTTTAAGAGTTTTGATCTGTTACTGAGTTTGCAAATTTAGTTTAATTTTAAATCTTGTTATTTATAAAAATAAAAATATTTTAGGTTTATTATATAACGCTAAAAAAATTATATTTTTTACATTTTTTTATTTATATTTTTCTTGATCGTAGTATTTTTGGAATTTGATAAAAAATATTTTCGAATCAGCGTATTTTATTAATTGTAAAATAATATTTTATTTTAATTATAATAAAGAAAAAAGTGAATTCATTGGTCTGTAACATTGACAGGTAGACAGACATATTCATGGAATTAAAATAAATGATCAACATTTTTTTTCTTAAATCAAAATTTATAGAGTATTATTTTGTTTATATTTTTAAATATTTTTTTGTAACTATTTAGATTAATTATGATGGTCGCATAATTTATTTGCAATTTGATTGAGAAAATCAATGTGAAAACGTTGAAAGAAGAAATGTTGAAAGTTGATTTGTGCAACAGTTGGTGACGCATCTCTGCGTGCAGAAAATTTTTTATTTTTATCTGGGTATTAGGATTAAATTAACCGCAAAATCTTCACTTGTAATGTTGTATAAATTAAAAAAAAAAAATTATAATTATATTTTATAAAGTTCAGCCTACAGAAAGGTAAGCTATTTGCTTAACACATTATTAGCAGGGTACAATTATAAATAATTTGAGAATGAAATTTAATAAGACAAATGTTTTTATTTCTCATAATGTTTTAGGTCATCGTTGTTGTGTTTTAGATTCCTTGTTATTTTTATTTTCTATTAAAAAAAAAATCATTGCTTTCATCAGTTATTTTCAAATTTTTTATGAATTGGGTATTTCTGGTTATATATTATTTATTTTCTAATTTAATTTCTAAGCATCTATTATCTGTATAGATCAATATATTTTAAGTTTTAAAACGGTTATAGAATATTTCGATTTTAGTAGGTTGCAAAAATTATAGGGGACATTTTCTTTTAAATTATGTTTTTTTATCTAGTAAATTGGGTTTTATGAGAAGTTATAATCTTCATTATTAACAATTAGTTGTTAAGTATTACGAAACAATTCTGTACGCATTTGTTCAGTAATTTGTATTTTGTAATGTTTTTTTGTCGTCTTAATTTAAAAATTATTTATTAATTTTTATTATTTTTTTTTAATATTTATAAAAAAAAATTATTGCTTTTATCGAAGTTATTTTCAAATTTTTTATGAATGGGGTATTTCTGGATATTTTTTATTTTTTAATTTAATTTCTAAGCATCTAATATTTGTATAGATCTATTTATTTTTTCAAGTTTTAAAGCCGTTATAGAACAATTCGATTTTAGTAAGTTGCAAAAATTATAGGGGACATTTTTCTTTTAAATTATGTTTTTTAAACTAATAAATTGTGCTTTATGAGAAGTTATACTCTTTATTATTTACAATTATTTGTTAAGAATTACGATACGATTCTGTACGCATTTGTTCGAGAATTTGTATTTTGTAACGTGTTTTTGTTGCGTTAATTTATAAATTATTATTTTAGTATTATTCGAATAACATTGTATTTGATTTTTGCTTTAGTTATTATAGTTTACACGCATTGTGTTGTTCGTTATATTTATGAATATATCTTCATGTTGTTTAAATTAGAAAGTTATTTAATACGTCTGCATATACTTTTTCGCATATTTGAATTATATTGCTTTTTAATTTATAAATTATTTTTTTTTATATTTGGAACGCATAAAAGAAATTAATTCGAAAAGCCTGCCCTAATATAAAATTTGTTCAAAATATAAATAAAAATTCTTAACGCTTTTAACACCCTTCTTTTAATAGTGAGTTACGCTTTTACTCTGTTTACCAACAAAATAGTGTATAGAAAATTCTTAGGTCGTTAGAAATTTATTTTCAATTTTGCGAGTCTGCCGCTTAGCATATTCTATAGTTTATCGAAATGAAACGCTGTTTGATGGTTTTATAAAGACAAGTTCGAAAATACATATGTACTGATGTCTTTTTAACCATATGGTCGGTAGTAATTTTTAAATTCTTGTTATATTTTATATTCTTAAATAATGTTGTGCTGGTTGTCGAGATATAAAGAAATACTTTCAGGGAATATTATTTTACAAATAGATGTCATTATCAGAGGACTTTATAGTTCATAGTTGATTTCCTTTTTTTTGAATTAAGAGATTAAAAACGCAGAATTCGCACTTTTTAAAACAAAATGGGCAACGCAATCCACAGAAAAGAGGATAGTAGAGTTTAGGTCTCGTTTGTCGAATACTTTTAAATTAAAACCAAAATAATTTTATTTTAAAATAGTTTTCCTTATTAAATGCGTTTTCATAAATTCATATCTGTTGTTAATGTTTCAATAAAAACTATTAAAATTTGTTTAAAAAATATAAATAAAAAAAAAAATTCGAGGATATTATTATATTTAATAAAAATTATGTCTAGAATTATTGAAGTTACTAAGTGGTTTATAAAAAAAAATTAACAAAGCTGAGTAAATTGGTAACAATATTAAAAAATTGAAAGAAAATTGTGAGAGAATTTAAACACTTTTTTCGTCTAGGGGACACGTTTTTGGAAATAAATATTTTTTATTTTTAAGTATAAAATTTGGGACTATTTTGAGACTATTTTTTGTTTAAATTCCATGGTGATAGTGGATGTTTTGCAATAATAAATAAATAAAGTAAATATACGTACGACTTTTACTCTTATTTTTAATATTATTTTTATATCAAAATCTTTTTTAAATGTTCGTTGCATTTGTTATTAACAAATAAGTTCATAATAAATAATTAATTTACAAAATTCTTATTTCTGGAATCGTTAATATATTAAATATTTTTTTATATTATGAAGTTTGTATGTAAACACATCATTTAAATTTTGAGCCATTCGGAGCTTTTACACGATTGTGTTTGTCAAATTTAAGAAGACATTACGGCCAACACAAGAGTCATCAAAATTATATTTTCATTTTGGTATCAGGTTTTTTTCTTTAAATGCTTAAAAACTGTTAATTTCACAACTCGAGAATTATAGGTGGAGATCGGAATATATTTCCTTGATTACACTCTTGAGTGATTTACTGATTTACATTGTTTAATGTTAAATATAAAAAAAAAAAAATTTCAACATGGGAAATTTTGAAAATGAGGTGGTCACGTAAAAATATTAGAAGACTTAATTCAGATTTATTTTTTTTTAATTAGATTTAATTTAATTTTGAAACATATTATTACGTTTATATTTAAGCTTTTTTATTACTCAATTTGTGTTGTGTAGCAATTACGCAATTTAATGCTTTCAATTGTAAAAGTTGTTTAAATGGGTAGCGCAGTTAGACAAGAATTTTATGCTTTTAGAATTTTATTTTAGATGCTGTAACCATTTTCGTGTGCTGAGGGCTAATGAATTCAATTAAAAATGCATATAAATTTGAAAATTTACCTTACAGCTGTACATTTGTGCTTAAAAGATTGGGATGTTTTTGGGAATTTTTTTTTTTTTTTTTTTGAAGTTTGTTAAAATTCTTTTTAAAGCTCATGTTGTTTTACAATTTGTGCAACAATTTTAAGTGCTTTTTTTTTCTTTGATATTTTATGTCATTTTTATATTTTTAAAGTTATAAATACTTTTTTATACGTTTAAGTGCGGTTGGGAAAAATCCCATATACATATTTGAAATAAATTACTTAATATTCTACTTGTTATACAATCAAAGATACTGGTTTTCTTCTTGAGATTTAAAATATTGTTAACATTCGGTATTTTCGAATATGCATTAAAAATAACTTAATTTTGAATTTTAGGGTTAAATATGCTAAATAAAAAATATTTACATAAGAAACATGCTACATTCAAAAGGGGACGACGACAAAATGCCACCTTTTATACTTCAAGAACATACATCACATTATAATGACCATTTTGAAACATACTTTTTTCGTATCATTTTTTCGTGAACGTTTTCAATATTTAACTGGTTTAAGTTAAGACGTATTACAGAGTTCTTAAACTTATTATTAGTAAAACTAATGAAAATATTATTTTAGTTTAAATTAATTAAAAAAGAAATTATGTCCATGATAAATCATAATCAGAATTATTTTAAAATATTTTATATCGAATAATATATGAAAGGTACCATATATTTCTAAAATTCTCGTAACACATAAAAAGCGGGCATTAATTTTTTAAAGGCCTTTTGAATCATTAAAACAGGACAATAGCCCATCATGTTCTTTAAATATAATCTTTTTGTTAGGAACAAACATATTTAACAATAATTAGTTTAATATTTAAAGGTTGGTTGTGGCGTTTAATAACAATAATAAATTTAAAATACAATCTTTAAAAAAATATTTCAAATATAATAAAAATAGTAAATGAACACAAAGACGTCGTATATGAAGTAAGATAAATTATTATAAATTTGTTTTGTTATAATAAATTACAAGAACTTTTATAAAATGTAACTATAAATAATTTTACAACTTTCTAATGACCATGGTGACCACGACTTGGACGAACAGAATCTCTCGTATTCATTAAATAAGTATTTGAAAAATAATTTTACAACTTTCTAATGACCATGGTGACCACGACTTGACGAACAGAATCTGTCGTATTCATTAAATAAGTATTTGAAAAATAAGCATGTGCTACCACTGTTCATAACTGCCGATTTTTGCCGTTTAGACAGGTGTGAAGGAAGGAATAAACAATTAGAGACTACTTCGGCAGATTTGCGCAAAATCAATGTTTTGGTCATTTTTAAACGTGAAATTAAATTTGTGTAATAAATTAATTCAAAACTAAATTTTAAGAAAAAGCAACATTTTAAAAAGCTCAATACATTTTAAAAAGATTTGTTTAAGCGAGCGGAGTTAAATGCTTTATAAATAAATATTTTTTATAAGAAAATTTTACGGTGTTGCCAGATTTTGAATATGTTTTAGTATACACATGTATATTTAAATAAAGAATTAATAAATACTGAATTTTATTTATAAAAATTATGTAAGTAAATAAAATTTATTAAGATTTCTTTAATTTTTAAACTACTAAAATATTCAAGCGATTTTTATATTAAATAAATATTAAATAAATGAAATATAAATTATATAAAATTTGTAACAATATTTAAATATTAAAATATAAAACATGTCAGGTTCGACACTCGTGGCGAGAGCATTGTTCGGTTTTTAATTTTATTGGATACGCTGGAGTTTAGCTAAACATTAGCAGAATAAAACGAATCTTCTGACCCGCTACAAATATTTTTTTTAGAAAACATTCACACCAGGAAGTTTTTTTACACATGGATTGTTGTTTAGTACTTAGAGGAATAATTATTTGAATGGTGTTGAGTATGAAAAATTACTAAAATCTACAAAATTTGTGTAGTAGTAAATTAAGTATTTTGAATATTATGGATACAAATATTTTAACATGTGAAATTTGTTTAATATAAAATAAGTTCATTGTTAAGAATTTTCAAAGATACTAGAGCTACGAGTGTTAAAAAATATAAAAATAATTTTTTAAAAAGCCTTGGGCTTTTTAAACCTAAATAGACATCAATACATATAACAAACATTGATTTTCTTAAGGCCAAAAATGCCACAAATTTAAAGTTTTACAAAAGGGACCAACCGATAATGTTTTTGGTACATTCTACAGCTACACATAAAGACAAAGTTGTTAATAATTTATTACAATTATGGTATCAATATAAATTGACACAAGTATAGTAATCAAAGAGTGCGTATATAACAGTTTGTGAAGTGTTATATTCGGAATATTGTTACTGTTATTTATATTTACCATTATTTGCGTTACATTAAATTCGTAAATATTTTGTATTAAATGTTGGTTAAAATTTTGAAATTGTTGTTTTCATGCAACGATTTGAAAATATTTTTTTTTACATTTTATATTATACTTTAAATATTGATTAGTTAAAATTAATTTAGTTCTAATAAAGAAAATGTTTGAATTTTTTTTAAATAAAAATGATTTGATCACCATTTTCAGAAAATTTTTACAAAAATATAAACTGAAATAGTTTTTAAATACGTAAATTTATTGTTAAATTTGGAATGATATTTAAGCACAACTAAAGTAAATAAACATTAATTTGTTTTTTTTTTTTATAAAATTTAAATAAAAATATTATAAAATAATCCATTTTATCCACCAATCAATCACAATTGTTTTCTTAACAAATATTTTTAAATTATAAAAAACGGAGAACACAAATCCAAAACAATATTAAAATAATTATTCCTTATATATGAAAATGTCTAGAAAGAAACAAGTGTAAAAATTTAATAAACAAATCATTCGATTCTATATGCAGATCAACGAGACAAGTGAAAGAAAGCTTTCGTTCTTGATTTAATCAAAATGTAACGTTTAAATTGCAGATTGAATTAAAAAACGCATACAAAAAGCTATAAAAGGGCTGTGGCTTATAAAAACATTCAATATATAACGTAGATATATAAAAATAGTGATATTGTTCGATCTATTTTAACATTTAAGCTCAACTATAAATAAAACGTCGACGCTATTTACATAATACAGCTTTTTGCAGAGCTTGTAAAATTATACAGATATTTATTTTTTACAGCATAATTTTGTGATCAGCATAAATATTTCGTTTTTATTTTTAATAGTTTTGTTAAATCAATTTTGCTTTAATAAAAATTAATTTGATTTATCGTTATGAAAATTTGGTTTCAGAAATTTGAAGCTTTTAACACACGTTTGTTTTTAATAGACCGCACTGAATTTTTTAATATTTTACAGTTTAGTTTATTTTAAATATTCAATTTTGAAAAGTAATGTCCCTTTTGTTATAAATTTAAATTAACCAAAATTTTATCTTTAACTCATAATATCGCTTATTGGCGTTTTTTTTTTTTTCAAAAAAATGGCATGAATTCAATTATATAAGTTATAAACGAGAAACCTACAAAATCAAAATTTATTTATAATATAAATGACCTTCAAACCCGCCACATTTAACAGCTTTAATATTATTTATACAA
This sequence comes from Cistogaster globosa, assembly GCA_937654795.1. NCBI lineage: Eukaryota > Metazoa > Arthropoda > Insecta > Diptera > Tachinidae > Cistogaster > Cistogaster globosa. The sequence goes on from OW569403.1 coordinate 7,574,568, forward strand.
ATACAACAATCGATTTAAAAAAGTTGTGGCTTCTTAATATTTTTATATTTATTTATTTATTTCAAGCCCAAAGATCCTAATTGGCCTAATTTTTACCAGTTATATTAACGCAAAATTTCGTTTTATTCGAAAAACACCTTTGAAAGTTATAAAAATAAGCCAGCCCACTTCCGAATTACGTTAGTTCTTCTCTCAAAATAATTATAAAATATTTTTCAAAGCCAATAGAAGCCGCAAATATTTTAGTTTACGCAAATTAATATAAATGAAAAAATGTATCAATTTATAAAGCTCTGCGAATTTAAAAGCATTTTCAAATACGTTAAGTCTTTATTTTAAAATTATTTGAATTTTCGAAGCTCTTAAAAAGCATAATTTCGCTTCTACAGATATTAAAAACGCCGAATATTTATTTTGTTTAATATTTTTTAGCATTTTCAACAATTTTTCTTAAGCTTGTAATATTTTTAAATCATTTTATTAACAAGTCCCACAGCTTTAATGGAAAGACAGACGTCTTAGATTCATTTTATTTATGTATTTCAATAAGATGTTATTTGCTTAGTTTTAAGTTTCTTATCGAACGTATTTTGTTACTTTCGTTTATAGCTTTGAAGCAATTATACATTATTTGATTTACGTAATTTTATTACTCATTTTTAATCTGTTACGTTTTTTTTCCATTTTTTTGCATTGAAGTCATAAAGCTTTTTAAGCCAAGAATATAAAAATAAAACACGCAGTACTTTCTAATAATTATTTAAATTATATAAATATCAATAAACCAAAGATTAATAATTGATTGGTCGGGGATTCGTTAAAAAAAATTTTACAATAGAGATTGATTTTTTATGTCTATGTAGTACAATAGACTGAAATATTTAGAATTCTTAATAACCGCATCTAACTTGACAGTGTTCGATATTCAGTGTTTGTTTTTTAGACATATTTAGAATCTTGTTTTTTTTTTTTATAATTGCAAAGTGTTCAAACAATAATTTGTGTCAGTATGTTAAAATTAAATTTGAATGTATTCATCGTGAGTTAATAGCATTTTATTGAATACCAAATTAAAAAATAACTTGAGAAGTAATAACATCGACTTAATCGTTCAAAATTGCCAATGCATTTTATCCAGCTTTATAATTTGTGTTTCAGCAAATCTTAATCTTATGTTAAATTTTTAGAAGGAATGCAGTTTTTGATGAAATAAAAATTCAATATTTTCATTTTTTACAACCGTAATTTTTTTCAAGTTGATACATTTTCTTTTTGTTGCTTTAATAATCTGTATTCGCGTTATTCTTTTTTTTTCCTTTGAAATTAAAATTAAAATTTAAACAAAAAATTTTCGAAAGCAGCGATATTTTCAATAATTTCAACAGAAACGTCTTACCGCGCAACTGGTAGGCCGTGACCAAGTTCCATCAATTAAATTCATTGGTACAAACACGAATTGTGCGTAACACCCAAAATTCGAATAACAAAATATAGAAATAAAATAAAAAACGGTAATTATGCACATCTGTAACAAATTATAAAATCATTCAAATCATTTCATATAATTCCAACTGGTATAAAAGCTATCAATTAAAATGTTTAATAAACTTTAATAAAATACCAAAATATGTATAAAAATAAGTTAAACGCATATAATAAAATTATTAATAATTTAAACAAGACAAACGTAACGACGGCTGATTCAAGGTTTAGTTCGCTGTTATTTATTTAATAATGTTCACAGAATAAAACTAATGAATAAATTATATAAATAACGCAAAATATATTTTCAATAATTCATGCCAATGCAAAACATTCGTGTTTCAAAAATTTGCGTAACTGTTTATAATCTAAATTATAAAAAGAAAACCCCACCTCCCTCCCACCACTGTGATTTACTTTCAGAATAATAAATTTCTGTTGTTGCTTGAAAAATTAAACGAATATTTATGAATTAATTTATAACATTTTAAAATTGCAGTTGCTAGAAACAATGATAATTTTGCACATATTATTTCGTTAAACACATGTGATTAATAAAATAATGCAAATAACCGTTTATAATTTATTGGGAAGACTTTATTTTTAGGTTCATTTTATTGATTTCAGTAAGATCTTATTCGATTAAGTAAGTTTCTGCTTGAAGTTAATATTTTACTCTTTCCTAGCTCTTAAGCCGTTATTATTTATTATTATCATTATATAACTCAGGAAAAAAATTATATCCCGCATTTTTGTTGTGTTACGTTACGTATTTTAAATTTGTTACTTTTTTGCGCCGAAGAATAAAGATGTAAAGAACAAAACATCCATAATACCTTTGAAGTAATAACTCAAATCATACAAATATGAATAAACCAAACGATTAATTTCTTGGTCTTCATAGCTCGTTTTGTAAAAAATAACTCAAATATAATTTTCAAGCCTTCTTAGTGCAATGGATTGAAATCTTTAAAACTCTTAATAGCCGCATCTAATTTAAGGGTCCCTCAGACATATTTAGAAACTTGAATATAAATTTCTTTAGAATTGCCAAGTGTTCAAACAATTTATTGTTAGTGTATTAAAATTAAATTTGAATTCAGTCATCGTGAGCTAATAGCTTTTTAAGTTGCTTTAATAATCAAACGCAAATTTATAAATTAATTTAACATTTTAAAATATAATTGTGCATTCGTGTCTATTCTTTATTTCATTTGAAATTATTGCTGAAGGTATGATTCACAATATTTTACATTTCCAATGAATGTAGTTGCTAAAAAAATATATTGCAGTTAAAAGATTCTGGAATGCATTTTTTAATTTCTAAGCGCTAAAAAATTGCGATACTTTTATTTATATTTTATTAATATTAATTTAATAATTTTCCAAATATCATTTTTGAAACGCATGCGAAGAAAATAATGCAAATAGCCGTTTATAGTTTGATATATTAGCAGAAACGCCATACCGTGCAATTTCATTTCGTAACCGATAAAAATCGTCAATTATATCGTTCGCCGTTACGTTTTTTTTTTTAATTTAATTCATTAATTCACATCGCAGAACACCAAAAATTTAAATAACAAAATATAAAACGCAATTTATAACACTGGAACATAAACTTGATGCTAATTAAATTTGTTAACACAACAGCTGTTGCCATTGAAAATTTACTTCAAATACAAACAGGACGATTTACTAACGTCTGCTATTTAAACTACGGTTGGTTGTCATTTAAAATCATTTTAAAAATATTAAAATCAATTTTTATACAACAAATACTAGAGCAAATATTTAAAATTTTTTTGCATCATTAAATAGTTTGTGGCTATAACTACATACGACTCTTCCAAATTCCACTGTTTACTGTTAACGCAATGTTATTAAAATATTTTATGTTTTAAAAACTGAGATTCAAATAATGTGTTCGATACAACTTTAATAAAAAAAAATACCAAAATATGTATAGAAATAAAATTAATAAACGCAAATACATAATAAAAATTAAGACATTTTGTAAACGTAACAGCTTGTTCGAAGTTTACTTCGCTGTTTATTTTGTTTTAAAATTTTTTTTAGAGATCAAGATTAACGAATAAATTAAATAAATAACGCAAATTATATATTTTTTATAACTCATGCCAGTGCAAATCATTAGTGTTTCGAAAATATTTGAATATCTTTTTACAATTCGTTATAAATTGTTAAATAAATAACCCAACCCTCCTCCCATGTGATTTACTTTCAGAAAAATGATTTTCTTTTGTTGCTTAAAAAATTGCTTCGTAAACTGTGTTAATTATAAAACCCACCCTACCCTCCCACCGCTGTGTTATACTTTCTCAGCGCTTATATTCATTCTCATTAAGTTTAGAAACGTATTTTTATTTGAATAACTTTCTTTCTTGCTTAAACGAATTTTAACATCTTTAACATTGTCATCTTCAAACTTCAAATGGATAAATACGTGACCAATATCAATATCGTGTTAAGCTTTTTAGTACAATTTATTTACAATCCTCCGATGATGATTTAGTAAATAAAAAGATTAAAATAAAAACTGTATTCATTTAACCGTAAACTTCAAATCGATTAATACGTGACGTCAATATAGTGTTAATTTTAGATAAAAAATTAAGCTTTTTTTTATTTACAACACTTCCGACGATGCTTTTAAATTGGATTCGCATTGTAAAAAATGAATAAAAAATAAAATGTGGACTTATAAAAGTTAACAACCGCATTTTAGTAAATAAGAGTTAGAAAATGTCTTCATAAAAACGCAATAAATTTTTTAATTTCATATCGCAGTTAATTTTAAAAGTTACGTTTTCTTTTAGTTTAAAAGTAGTGGATGTTTTCGATTAATTTTTGAATTCATTTTTAAACGCCGAAAATTGCAATAACTCATGTAATACCAATTTTTCGAAATATATTATCGTTTCCTTAAACCAACGAGATAAAATGCCATCTTTAGTGCAAATTATTAAGATACAGTAGTCTACCTTCAAATTTAATTACATGGGAGAATAATTCATCAGCCCATAAACAGATTCGAGTAATGTGGCAACGAAAAAGACGCAAATTTATTTATTTCAACTTCAGTTGGGAATTCTTAAAATTAATATAAATTTATAAATAAATATAACGCAAAGCAATTTATGTTTCCAGTTTTTCATTATTTTATTATGAATATTTGTTTAAAAAAAATAAACAGCAGAGATTTTCGTTCAATTGTTATTTAAAATTCACTTTCGAATTCGTTTTTATACTTTAAAATGAGATGTTTTTGTTATTAAATAATAAAAACTTTCATTAAGCCCTTGCGCATAATTTGAAAAGGAGCAAAGACTGTGAATGACCTTTACAACCGCCAACGCAATTACTCTTCTGTAAAAATAAAAAAAAAAATAAATTAACGCTAATTATCGCAAATTATATGTTGAAAAATAACCAAAGTAAATTTTGTAAACGTAACGCAACTTATTCGAAGTTTACTTTACAGTTTATACGTTAAATCATTTTTTTTTAATAACTCAACCCAATGCAGATCATTGTAATTAGAAAATATGAAACAAAGAATCGCCCGCTATGATTTAGTTTGTTCCTTTAATCAAAGCTTGTTCATTCACTCGTTAATTTTTTCGTTTCTTATTTAACTTTTTTATATTTTTTTATGCTGGGATCTTATTAAATTTTGAAATCTACATTTTAATATTTTATTATTGTTGTAATAAATTTTCGTAAATTATTTCATACTAAAGGATCTGTAATTTTATTTTAATTTATTTAACCAAAAGTGTGGCAAGGTGAACGTAGTTTTGTAGCTGATTCCATGTTTATTTTAGAGTTTATACGTTAAAACATTTTTTTTTTTTAACTCAACCCAATGCAAATCATTGTAATCAAAATATGTAAAACATTAAAAGACCCACCCTCCCGCCACTATTATTTCCTTTTTCCATTTAATTTTATTCATTTATTAGCAAATTTTTTCATTTCGAATTAAACTTTCTTTTTTTTTTTCTGAAATTTTTTTAGTTTCAAAATTAATATTTAAATATTTTCTTATTGTTGTAATAATTCTTCGTAAATTATTTTATATTAAATTATGTTTAATTATATTCTCATTTATTTAACTAAAAGTGTTGCAAGTGCAAGGTAAACGTGCTATTCTCAAAAAACTTATTTAGCAATTTTTCTTTTATTTGAATTTTTGTTTCCATTTTGCTTTTTCATTGTAATCAATCTCTACAAACCTAATCAACATTAAACTGACTTAATTTAAATTTAACATTTTCCTCAGTTCAAAGCAAATTATTTAGGATTTTTCATTCAGTCAAATAAATTTTTTCGTTCCAATTCAACTTTTTCAATTTGTTTTTATATGCTGGGGTATTTTTTTAATGTTCGAAGTCTTCATTTGCATATATTTTTATTGTTGTAATAATTATTTGTAAATTTATATTAAAGCGTGTTTTAACAATATTCGCATTTACTTGATTGAAAGTATTGCAAGATTTTAGCGATTTTCGAAAAACTGGTTATATTTTCATTGTTTCTATTTTACTGTTTTCATTACAATTTAATAAAAATTCGATAATTGTAACTCGGCACACAGCTTTCGTCATTAACAACTGAGATCGCAAAATTATTTTCTTCATGGATCATTATTTGTATTACATTTGAATTTTAAATAATTTTCATAATTTTTCGTACATCAATTTAAATTAAATTATTTTGGGTTTTTAAGAGTTGCAACTTATAGATCATGTTACTATTTTCGGTTATTTAGAACGTATGTTTTTTCATATCAGTCTACGGATTACGATTTCTATATCCGGTCATATATATCAAATATAAGAACTGTATGATTTTACTACGTCGATGAAGGTTTATAACACTAAACGTCATTCTCAAGTGATTTTTCTATTACTTTTAATTTTTGTTTTAAGAGTATTTGTATACCTAGATTTCAAATATAACTTCTTAACGATAATGGAAGGATATCGCATTTCATATAACTCTTTACCATAATTTATTTTAATTTTCTAGACATTTTCGATTGTATAATAACACATCTCAAGTATATGGAGAAGAGCTCAACACGATCGCATGTTTTCATATGTATAATTTTTAATACCTCTTACATTTCGTCACCATAACTATCCAAATACGATTTAGTTTATTTAATTCGCAGTTTCATTTTAAAAAATACGCAAACAAGCAATTTTCGTTCTTTAATTTGCGGTCGCATTTTAAAAAATTCGCAAGTCTTCGCCTCAATTTATTTAAATTATCGATTTACGATTTTGCACTCAGACGCTAGTTTTTCTCTCTACACACTTAATATTAAATGCTTTAGGGTGGAAAGTTTTTTTTTGCAAAGAAATTTCTTATTTCACTTGTTCTCTCTAAAGATGCTCATGCAATGCATTTAAATATTCTAAACATTCTTACACATTACAAAATAAACAGGTTTTTCAAATATTCATTTTTTCAAAAATGTTTTGGCTTGTAAAGCCAATTTTGGAATATATTATTTCTTTTCGAAAATTTTCGTACTTAAATTCCATGAAGTCAAAAGCAAACGATTCGTTTCGCTTAAAATTTTTCGGCCATTTTTAGATCTTTAATTTTTTATGGCTTATGTATGATGCCTTTGTTATATTATTGTTTTATGTCTTTCGCATATTAAGTATATATTTGGGAATTAGAAGCCTACATCCTGCTACACGACGCAAGTTTTTTAATGTATTTTTATTTTTATATTTATTTTATTTTTATATTTATTTTATTTTCTAGCGGCATATAAAACCCGCATTAACTATACTTGCTTCACAATTTTTTATTTCGAAGTGAAGTTTCTTTCAAAGCTTTGCAAAACACTAAATTATAATAGATTTTACGTTTAATAAAAATATTCTTTGTCAAATTAACATTGAAGATTCTTCAGAATTATTTGCTTTAAAATTTAAACGCTTTCATATTTCTCTCGTATTGCATTAATTCTTATATTGAAGTTGAATTTCAAGGTAATTCGAAATTTAATACGCAATTTTTATCAGGATTTTTCTTCTAATCTTTATTTAAATTTTAATTACGCAAGGCACTCATGCATTTTAATTCATTTTAATCATACGATAATCATTCATTTCAACGACATTCAAAATTTATCTCATATGCAATAGAATATAATTCGCACTTTCATGAATACGCTCTCTCCCACGCAAATTTGATCTCATACACAAAGCCATTTCAAGTTTTTCACACTGTCGCAACAAATTCACATTCTTGCCTTATGAATTCACACAGTTTGCACCCACCAACTATCACACGTCACTTTTTATCATTCTAAATTATTCTCACTCATGTCATCTACATTCTTCAATTTAAAGATGTCGAGAATTTTTGCAATACCGAAAGAAGAAAAGTTAAAGGAAGGAATTTTCTGAAAATTCATTAAAAACAAGTGAAAAGAAATGAAAATTTAATTTTCAAAAACAATTTTATCTTCACACAGAGCAAACAGAGTTTTAATTCATTGTTCAGTTTGAAAGAAAGAAATTGTTTTCAGCAAATTTTTAATTTTATGATAATTGTACTGCAAGCTAATCTGTTGATTATTTATGAATCGCCCTGCTTTCCTCAGTTTCTCATACTACAAACATACTTGGCTCCCTTTTTGGCAATACACTCTTTATCACAATCACTAACATTGTAGGATCTCATGCTTTTATTCTACATTTTTATAGCAGTCAGAAATGTTTCACACTTATGGCAGGCGTATACTCTATTATTTCTACATTCTTTCAACATAATTCTCTACACATACTCATCTAATCACACTTCTCTTTCATTTTCAAACGATGACTTTTTTTTAATGTAATTTCATATATCAGACATTCATAATACATTTCAAAGATTGTATTACACACATATTAACATTCGATGACAGCAGAGATGTGAAATATTGAAAACTACGATCTGCTTTAAGTTGATTGAAATAGCTTTCGTTATAAAATTTTAATGCCTCTTGATATATTTTTTGTTTTTCTAATCAGATTAATGGAATTGATTCTTGGCGAAAAAAATTTAAGCTTTCATAACGTTTGTGTGTCAAGTATATTAATTGCAGTATTCGATTTTGTATACTAAAATATACATATTTTCGAACAATTTAACGTATTTAAAATTGTAAGAATTATCAATACAACAAGCTTTAACTAGAAGTTCTTTGAATGCTGTCTTTCATATTCCATACCACACTCGAGAATATGGATGACAGGCTTGAGCGATTTAAATTTTGCGAGAGGATGTTTACTTCTGAATTATATTTTGCTGTTCTGGCCTTAAACCATTTATAAATTTCTTCGCACTTTTAAGGGTTGATTTTTTTTTTAAACAATGTTCTTAAATTTGTGAATTATCTAATCACTAAAGGATTTTAATGTCACTTGATATTTTGTGAATTATTACTCTCAGAATACAAAATTTTATTGATTTTTCTGCTTTAAGTTAACCCGTCTCTGACAATATTAATTACTTTGGTTCCCATTGTAGTAACATTTGCAATAAAAAAATTTTACTTCGTACGCATGCAAACAAGAGAAAATTTTAATATGATTTGACATTCGTTTCATTAAAATCTTGATTCGCTTTATAATTTTGATCAAGTATTCATTAATCGTTAAGCTGATTATTAGCTAATAACTCTCAAACGCTTTCAACAAAATGTTCTTTGAAAAAGTTGACTATCTAAAACAAATATATATATATATATATATATATATATATATATATATATACGATGTGCAACCCTCCCTCTCTCTTGTGATTTCAACCTTTTATACTTTCATTCTTTTAGATCATTTCAGTTCAATCATTCTCATTTTTTCCGCATTTTACATAATCCTCGAAATCTTATTTTAATTCCTGGAATTTTGGAAGCTATTCGTAAATTATTTCCGTTATACTATTAGAATTCATGCTAAATTTATTTATAATTAATTGTCCCACCACCCTCCACTACTACTACTTAAATTAACAATTTTTAATATTTATAGCAGCAGTTTATATTAAAAGGCAGTTTGTATTAATTTATAGTAAATAAAACTTAGTTTATACCAAAACGTAGTTTATATATAAACGTATTTTAACGCAGATTATATTTTAACGTAGCTTGTATTTAAACGTATATTGTATTTAAACATAGTTTATAATTAAATCTAGTTTATATTGGAAACTTTTATGTGATTCTTCTTGAAATTTTTGATCGCTTGTATTTAAAAATTTATAGACAGTCTTTATTTTATAATCTTATACGTAAAACATTATTTTTGTTATAATTTTTATATCACATATAATTACATTCAGGTAAAATCGATAATTCTCATATTCCTTAAAAATGTCATTATTTATTTGGAGCTTTCTTCTGCATTTTATGCTCTTGTTTCTATTTGCATTTCCTTAATCAAATTCGACAGTTGTTTTAATTCCTTGTTTGGATAATTTATGTTCATACGCTATTAACTTTTATACGAATTATTAATTTTTTAACACAGGAGAACTTGTAATTTAGTTATATAAAAGCAAAAGTGTCGTAAATATATTTTTCTTCCTTTGAATTTTCTTTCGCGCCTTGTATACGAATATTCATAATTTAGTATTTATGTACGACTCAAAAATTATTTATATTGAAACACTGTTTGCAAGCACTTGCCATGGCTTATGTTTAAACGCATTACGCCTTCATTCAATTGTGGTTCATATTAAAACGTAAACAAAAAGTAGTATATAAAACCATATTTTTAGTAAAATGTAACGTAGGATCTTAAAAACAAAATTTTATACCACAACGTTTTTCTATCAAAATGGAAAATAAAATTATAATGTGGTTTATAAAAACGTAGTTTATAGCAAAACATTTATTAATAATAAACCAGACTTTATAATAGAACGTAGCTTTTAATAGACGTACCTTTAAAATAACGTAATTTATATCAAATTTCAGTTTATGATAAAACGTAGTTTATAAAAAAAACGTAATTTAGGAATAATGTTATTAATAGCAAAATGTAGTTTAAAGTAAAAAATTAATTATATAACCCACTTTATAATATAACGTGATTGTAATAGAATTTAGTTTTTATTAAAACCCTTTTTATAATATAAATGCAGTTTATAGGAAACGTAGTTCATATTAAAACGTAGTTTATGATGAAACGCAGTTTTACAAATAAAACGTTACTTATAGCAAAGTATGTTTTTAACAAAACATAGTTCTTTTATCGTAGTCTACACTAAAACGCATGTTATATAACTAATTGGCCCGCCACCCACCACTTCTTATTTATTTACCAAACGAAAAAATTTGAACATATTCTCATCTCACCCTTGTGTGGACTCAAACCTCTTTAAAAAAAATCAAAATCAATTTTTCTTCTTTTTTTGGTTCCATTTACAAACCCTTTAAAAAAAACGTAGTTTTTATAATAAAACGTAGTTCATAATTAAAGTTAGTTTATAATTAAACGTAGTTTATAATTAAACGTAGTTTATAATAAAACGTAGTTTTTATAATAAAACTTAGTTTTTATAATAAAACTTAGTTTTTATAATAAAAAGTAGTTTTTATAATAAAACGTAGTTTATAATTAAACGTAGTTTATAATTAAACGTAGTTTATAATTAAACGCAGTTTATAATTAAACGTAGTTTATAATTAAACGTAGTTTATAATTAAACGTAGTTTATAATTAAACGTAGTTTATAATTAAATCCTGTTTATATAAAACGAAGTTATTGTTTACTTAGTTTATGAATAAAAGTAATTTATAGCAAAACTTAGCTTTTGATAATAAAAGGTATAGCATAACGTAGTTTGTGCGAAAGATGTTTTGTAATAAACATTGATTTTTCTGAAAACGTAATTTATAATAAGATGTAGTTTATAATAAAACATACGTTTATATTTTTAAAATAAACTTTAGTTTGGAATAAAACTGTATTTATTATAATAAAAGTTAGTCGATGTTAGAACTAAACTAGAAAATAGACTTTCAAGAAGTGGTCTAAAATGAAGCGCAGTGTACATTGATATGTAAAAAGTTTAATATAGAGACGGTTGTCCACCTTATTTTTGTGGGAAGTTTAAATTGAAGTCCTATAAGTAGTTAGAACATGCGTTATTTCTGATATTTAATCCTACGTAAAGAGTTTTATAACGTAATGTAGTTTTAAACGTAGTCGTTATATAAAATTATATTGGAAGAATTGCGTTTGTTTTGAAACAATTCATATTGAAAGTTTACTTAATTTTATTATTAAACGAAGGTATGAAATGATAGTTTATATTCTAATATTGGGGAAAAATAAATTGTTCAAAATAGTTATTAAAAAACTTTTTGTATTAACGTAGTTTAGTTTAGTTGGTTAGTGAAATGCTATTTAATATAATAATCTAACTGGGTTTTGATCGCAGGTTTATTAATATTTCTTTAAAATTGAAACGTGGTTTTTGTTAAAATGTTATCTTTATTGAAAAACCTGATCTCGTTTTAAAGTATCGCAAACTAATTTGAAATCTTTATTTTAAATACTATTTTATATTATCATTACCACACCTACTTATTTTAAAACCAAATTTTAATTCTATTTAATATAAAACCTACTTTATATGAAATCTCTTCATTGAAACCTATTTTACATTAACTCGTAGTTCATATTCAAAGGCAGGTAAGAAAATATTCAGAAGTAGTTTATAACGTATTTTGAATGTAAATTATTTTCAAACGTAGTCTATTTTGAAATGATATCTTGAAATGTGGTCTATATTAACACGTAGTTTCCAACATATTGTAGTTAATCTTTCATCTTAAAAAGTGCTAATAAATCGTAGTTTATAATAAAACGTACTTTATAATAAAACGTACTTTACAATAAAACGTACTTTACAATAAAACGTACTTTACAATAAAACGTACTTTACAATAAAACGTACTTTACAATAAAACGTACTTTACAATAAAACGTACTTTACAATAAAACGTACTTTACAATAAAACGTACTTATAATAAAACGTACTTTATAATAAATCGTACTTTATAATGAAACGTAGTTTATAATAAATCGTAGTTTATAATAAAACGTACTTTATAATAAATCGTACTTTATAATAAAACTTACTTTATAATAATTCGTAGTTTGTAATAAAACGTGCTTATAATAAAACGTACTTTCTTAATAAAACGTAGTTAACGTAGTTAATAATTAAACGTAGTTAATAATTAAATAAAAGAAAACAATTTATATTTAAACGCAGTTTATAATTAAGCCCTATTTATATAACGTGCTTTAACAGATTTTATATTTATAATATAAACCTTAGTTTGGAATTAAACTGTGTTATAGTCTTTCAAGAAATGGTCTAAAATCAGGCGCAGTGTACATTGATATGCAAAAAGTTTAATACGGAGCCGTTGTCCACCTTTTGTGCGAAGTTTACATTGAAATCCTATAAGTAGTTAACACGCGATATTTTGAATATTTTACCCTACGTTAAAAGTTTTGAAACGTGATTGTTATTTAATCCTACGTAGAGTTTTATACCGTAATGTAGTTTTAAACGTAGTTGTTATATCAAATAATATTGAAAGAAGCGTATTTGTTTTGAAACAACTCATATTGAAAGTTTATTTTATTATTAAACGAAGATATGAAAATATGAAATTGTAGTTTATACTGTAATATTGAAGAAAAAATTTTTATTAAAAAAGCTTTTTGCATTAACGTAGTTAAGTTTTGTTAGTGAAATGCTAATTAATATAACAATCTAACTGGGTTTTGATCGCAGGTTTATTAATATTTCATTGAAATTGAAACGTGGTTTTTGTTGAAATGTAATCTTTATTGAAACTTGATCTCGTTTTAAAGTTTTGCAAACTAATTTGAAATCTTCATTTTAAATACTATTTTATATTATCATTACCACACCTACTTTATTTTAAAGCCAAAAAACTATTCAAATTCTACTTAATATAATACTTTATATGAAATTTTCTCTTCATTGAAACCTATTTTACATTTACTCGTAGTTCATATCCAAACGCAGGTAAGAAAATATTCAGAAGTAGTTTATAACGTATTTCGAATGTAAATTATTTTCAAAGTCTATTTTGAAATATCTTGAAACATGGTTTATATTGAAACGTAGTTTCCAACATATTGTAGTTAATCTTTCATCTTAAAAAATGCTTATAATAAAACGTAGTTTACATTAAAATTCAGTTTATAATAAAACGTAGTTTATAATAAAACGTAGTTTGTAATAAATCGTAGTCTGTAATAAAACGTAGTTTATAATGAAACATAGTTTATAATAAAATGTACTTTATAATAAAATGTACTTTATAATAAAATGTACTTTATAATAAAATGTACTTTATAATAAAACGTAGTTTGTAATAAATCGTACTTTATAATAAACCGTACTTTATAATAAATCGTAGTTTGTAATAAAACGTAGTTTGTAATAAATCGTAGTCTGTAATAAAACGTAGTTTATAATGAAACGTACTTTATAATAAAATGTACTTTATAATAAAACGTAGTTTGTGATAAATCGTACTTTAAAATAAATCGTACTTTATAATAAATCGTAGTTTGTAATAAAACGTAGTTTATAATGAAACGTACTTTGTAATAAAATGTACTTTATAATAAAATGTACTTTATAATAAAATGTACTTTATAATAAATCGTAGTTTGAAATAAAACGTAGTTTATAATGAAACGTAGTTTATAATGAAACGTACTTTGTAATAAAACGTACTTTATAATAAAACGTACTTTATAATAAATCGTACTTTGTAATACAACGTACTTTGTAATAAAACTTACTTTATAATAAAACGTACTTTATAATAAAACGTACTTTATAATAAAACGTAGTTTGTAATAAATCGTACTTTATAATAAATCGTACTTTATAATAAATCGTAGTTTGTAATAAAACGTAGTTTATAATAAAACGTACTTTATAAAAAAACGTAGATTATAATAAAACGTACTTTATAATGAAACGTAGTTTGTAATAAATCGTACTTTATAATGAAACGTAGTTTGTAATAAATCGTACTTTATAATAAAACGTACTTTATAATAAAACGTTCTTTATAATAAAACGTAGTTTATAACAAATTGTAGTTTATAACAAAACGTAGTTTGCAATAAATCGTAGTTTGTAATAAATCGTAGTTTATAATAAAACGTACTTTAATAATAAAAAGTACTTTAATAATGAAACGTACTTTAAAACGTAGTTTATAATAAAACGTACTTTATAATGAAACGTAGTTTGTAATAAATCGTACTTTATAATAAATCGTACTTTAAAATGAAATGTACTTTATAATAAAACGTACTTTATAATAAATCGTGCTTTATAATGAAACGTAGTTTAAAATAAAACGTACTTTATAATAAATCGTACTTTATAATAAAACGTTCTTTATAATAAAACGTAGTTTATAACAAATTGTGGTTTATAACAAAACGTAGTTTGTAATAAATCGTACTTTATAATGAAACGTAGTTTGTAAAAAATCGTACTTTGTA
Organism: Cistogaster globosa; assembly: GCA_937654795.1. Classification (NCBI taxonomy): domain Eukaryota; kingdom Metazoa; phylum Arthropoda; class Insecta; order Diptera; family Tachinidae; genus Cistogaster; species Cistogaster globosa. The sequence continues at coordinate 7,589,668 of OW569403.1, forward strand.
ATAAATCGTACTTTATAATAAATCGTACTTTATAATAAATCGTACTTTATAATGAAATGTACTTTATAATAAAACGTACTTTATAATAAAACGTACTTTGTAATAAAACGTAGTTTATAAAAAATCGTAGTTTATAACAAAAGGTAGTTTATAATAAAACGTAGTTTATAACAAATTGTGGTTTATAACAAAACGTAGTTTGTAATAAATCGTACTTTATAATAAATCGTAGTTTGTAATAAAACGTAGTTTATAATAAAACGTACTTTATAATGAAACGTAGTTTGCAATAAATCGTAGTTTGTAATAAATCGTAGTTTATAATAAAACGTACTTTAATAATAAAAAGTACTTTAATAATGAAACGTACTTTAAAACGTAGTTTATAATAAATCGTACTTTGTAATACAACGTACTTTGTAATAAAACGTACTTTATAATAAAACGTAGTTTATAACAAATTGTGGTTTATAACAAAACGTAGTTTGTAATAAATCGTACTTTATAATGAAACGTAGTTTGTAAAAAATCGTACTTTGTAATAAAACGTAGTTTATAATAAATCGTACTTTATAATAAATCGTACTTTATAATGAAATGTACTTTATAATAAAACGTACTTTATAATAAAACGTACTTTGTAATAAAACGTAGTTTATAAAAAATCGTAGTTTATAACAAAAGGTAGTTTATAATAAAACGTAGTTTATAACAAATTGTGGTTTATAACAAAACGTAGTTTGTAATAAATCGTACTTTATAATAAATCGTAGTTTGTAATAAAACGTAGTTTATAATAAAACGTACTTTATAATGAAACGTAGTTCGTAATAAATCGTTCTTTATAATAAATCGTACTTTATAATGAAATGTACTTTATAATAAAACGTACTTTATAATAAAACGTACTTTATAATAAAACGTACTTTATAATAAAACGTACTTTATAATAAAACGTACTTTGTAATAAAACGTAGTTTATAAAAAATCGTAGTTTATAATAAAACGTAGTTTATAATAAAACGTAGTTTATAATAAAACGTATTTTGTAATAAAACGTAGTTTATAATAAAACGTATTTTGTAATAAAACGTACTTCGTAATAAAACTTAGTTTATAACAAATCGTACTTTATAATAAAACGTAGTTTATAATAAAACGTACTTTATAATGAAACGTAGTTCGTAATAAATCGTTCTTTATAATAAATCGTACTTTATAATGAAATGTACTTTATAATAAAACGTACTTTATAATAAAACGTACTTTGTAATAAAACGTAGTTTATAAAAAATCGTAGTTTATAATAAAACGTAGTTTATAATAAAACGTAGTTTATAATAAAACGTATTTTGTAATAAAACGTACTTCGTAATAAAACTTAGTTTATAACAAATCGTACTTTATAATAAAACGTAGTTTATAACAAATTGTGGTTTATAACAAAACGTAGTTTGTAATAAATCGTACTTTATAATGAAACGTAGTTTGTAATAAATCGTACTTTTTAATAAATCGTACTTTATAATAAATCGTAGTTTGTAATAAAACGTAGTTTATAATAAAACGTACTTTATAATGAAACGTAGTTTGTAATAAATCGTACTTTATAATAAATCGTACTTTATAATGAAATGTACTTTATAATAAAACGTACTTTATAATAAAACGTACTTTGTAATAAAACGTAGTTTATAAAAAATCGTAGTTTATAACAAAAGGTAGTTTATAATAAAACGTAGTTTATAATAAAACGTATTTTGTAATAAAACGTACTTCGTAATAAAACTTAGTTTATAACAAATCGTACTTTATAATAAAACGTAGTTTATAACAAATTGTAGTTTATAACAAAACGTAGTTTAACGTAGTTTGCAATAAATCGTAGTTTGTAATAAATCGTAGTTTATAATAAAACGTACTTTATAAAAAAACGTAGATTATAATAAAACGTACTTTATAATGAAACGTAGTTTGTAATAAATCGTACTTTATAATGAAACGTACTTTATAATAAAACGTACTTTATAATAAAACGTAGTTTATAAAAAATCGTAGTTTATAATAAAACGTACTTTGTAATAAAACGTAGTTTATAAAAAATCGTAGTTTATAATAAAACGTATTTTGTAATAAAACGTACTTCGTAATAAAACTTAGTTTATAACAAATCGTACTTTATAATAAAACGTAGTTTATAATAAAACGTACTTTATAATAAATCGTACTTTATAATAAAACGTTCTTTATAATAAAACGTAGTTTATAACAAATTGTGGTTTATAACAAAACGTAGTTTGTAATAAATCGTACTTTATAATGAAACGTAGTTTGTAATAAATCGTACGTTATAATAAATCGTACTTTATAATAAATCGTACTTTATAATAAATCGTAGTTTGTAATAAAACGTAGTTTATAATAAAACGTACTTTATAATAAAACGTACTTTATAATGAAACGTAGTTTGTAATAAATCGTACTTTATAATAAATCGTACTTTATAATGAAATGTACTTTATAATAAAACGTACTTTATAATAAAACGTACTTTGTAATAAAACGTAGTTTATAAAAAATCGTAGTTTATAACAAAAGGTAGTTTATAATAAAACGTACTTTATAATGAAACGTAGTTTGTAATAAATCGTACTTTATAATAAATCGTACTTTATAATAAATCGTACTTTATAATAAATCGTACTTTATAATAAATCGTAGTTTGTAATAAATCGTACTTTATAATAAATCGTACTTTATAATAAATCGTAGTTTGTAATAAATCGTACTTTATAATAAATCGTAGTTTGTAATAAAACGTAGTTTATAATAAAACGCACTTTATAATGAAACGTAGTTTGTAATAAATCGTACTTTATAATAAATCGTACTTTATAATGAAACGTAGTTTGTAATAAATCGTACTTTATAATAAATCGTACTTTAAAATGAAATGTACTTTATAATAAAACGTACTTTATAATAAATCGTGCTTTATAATGAAACGTAGTTTAAAATAAAACGTACTTTATAATAAATCGTACTTTATAATAAAACGTTCTTTATAATAAAACGTAGTTTATAACAAATTGTGGTTTATAACAAAACGTAGTTTGTAATAAATCGTACTTTATAATGAAACGTAGTTTGTAAAAAATCGTACTTTGTAATAAATCGTACTTTATAATAAATCGTACTTTATAATAAATCGTAGTTTGTAATAAAACGTAGTTTATAATAAATCGTACTTTATAATAAATCGTAGTTTGTAATAAAACGTAGTTTATAATAAAACGTACTTTATAATAAAACGTACTTTATAATGAAACGTAGTTTGTAATAAATCGTACTTTATAATAAATCGTACTTTATAATGAAATGTACTTTATAATGAAATGTACTTTATAATAAAACGTACTTTATAATAAAACGTACTTTGTAATAAAACGTAGTTTATAAAAAATCGTAGTTTATAACAAAAGGTAGTTTATAATAAAACGTAGTTTATAACAAATTGTGGTTTATAACAAAACGTAGTTTGTAATAAATCGTACTTTATAATGAAACGTAGTTTGTAATAAATCGTACGTTATAATAAATCGTACTTTATAATAAATCGTACTTTATAATAAATCGTAGTTTGTAATAAAACGTAGTTTATAATAAAACGTACTTTATAATAAAACGTACTTTATAATGAAACGTAGTTTGTAATAAATCGTACTTTATAATAAATCGTACTTTATAATGAAATGTACTTTATAATAAAACGTACTTTATAATAAAACGTACTTTGTAATAAAACGTAGTTTATAAAAAATCGTAGTTTATAACAAAAGGTAGTTTATAATAAAACGTACTTTATAATGAAACGTAGTTTGTAATAAATCGTACTTTATAATAAATCGTACTTTATAATAAATCGTACTTTATAATAAATCGTACTTTATAATAAATCGTAGTTTGTAATAAATCGTACTTTATAATAAATCGTACTTTATAATAAATCGTAGTTTGTAATAAATCGTACTTTATAATAAATCGTAGTTTGTAATAAAACGTAGTTTATAATAAAACGCACTTTATAATGAAACGTAGTTTGTAATAAATCGTACTTTATAATAAATCGTACTTTATAATGAAACGTAGTTTGTAATAAATCGTACTTTATAATAAATCGTACTTTATAATGAAATGTACTTTATAATAAAACGTACTTTATAATAAAACGTACTTTGTAATAAAACGTAGTTTATAAAAAATCGTAGTTTATAACAAAAGGTAGTTTATAATAAAACGTACTTTATAATGAAACGTAGTTTGTAATAAATCGTACTTTATAATAAATCGTACTTTATAATAAATCGTACTTTATAATAAATCGTAGTTTGTAATAAATCGTACTTTATAATAAATCGTACTTTATAATAAATCGTAGTTTGTAATAAATCGTACTTTATAATAAATCGTACTTTATAATAAATCGTAGTTTGTAATAAATCGTACTTTATAATAAATCGTAGTTTGTAATAAAACGTAGTTTATAATAAAACGCACTTTATAATGAAACGTAGTTTGTAATAAATCGTACTTTATAATAAATCGTACTTTATAATGAAACGTAGTTTGTAATAAATCGTACTTTATAATAAATCGTACTTTATAATGAAATGTACTTTATAATAAAACGTACTTTATAATAAAACGTACTTTGTAATAAAACGTAGTTTATAAAAAATCGTAGTTTATAACAAAAGGTAGTTTATAATAAAACGTACTTTATAATGAAACGTAGTTTGTAATAAATCGTACTTTATAATAAATCGTACTTTATAATAAATCGTACTTTATAATAAATCGTACTTTATAATAAATCGTAGTTTGTAATAAATCGTACTTTATAATAAATCGTACTTTATAATAAAACGTTCTTTATAATAAAACGTAGTTTATAACAAATTGTGGTTTATAACAAAACGTAGTTTGTAATAAATCGTACTTTATAATGAAACGTAGTTTGTAATAAATCGTACTTTATAATAAATCGTACTTTATAATAAATCGTACTTTATAATAAATCGTAGTTTGTAATAAATCGTACTTTATAATAAATCGTACTTTATAATAAATCGTAGTTTGTAATAAATCGTACTTTATAATAAATCGTAGTTTGTAATAAAACGTAGTTTATAATAAAACGCACTTTATAATGAAACGTAGTTTGTAATAAATCGTACTTTATAATAAATCGTACTTTATAATGAAACGTAGTTTGTAATAAATCGTACTTTATAATAAATCGTGCTTTATAATAAATCGTAGTTTGTAATAAAACGTAGTTTATAATAAAACGCACTTTATAATGAAACGTACTTTATAATAAATCGTACTTTACTTAGTTCATTTTCAAACGCAAGTACGAAAATATTTAGATGTCGTTTAAAACGGATTTTGAATGAAAATTATTTTAAAACAGTCTATTTTAAAATGAAATCTTGAAACGAAGTTTTATTATAATTTTCATTACTTTATATTAAAATTAACCTTAGTTTGGATTAAAACTACTCTTCATAATTAAAGTTGGTTGATAAAGTAGTCGATATTAAAACGTGTATATAATTTGTAATTTAAAACGTGCATTGATAAAATCATATTGAATGAGACGTGTTTATTTTGAAACAATCCATATTAAAAATTTGATTTGAAACTTAAACTTATTACTGAAATACAAATTATCAATTACAGATTTTTCTTGAAAGATTTTATGTTTTGAATTAAGGTCTGAATTTAAAATCGTTTTGAATCATTTTTTTTTAATCAGTCTCTCGATACCCATTGGTAAAATATGCGCATTAATCCTTTAATACAATTAGATATTTTGTGTGTAATTCAATTATAATTGAATAATTTAACCCACCACCCACCCTTCTAATTTATTAAACAAACGGAAAATTAAACAGAAATTTAAGAAAATTAAACTAAGACATTATTTAAGACATTCAAATTTTTTTATAAACTTAAACGAACCAAATCGAGTATTTTTCCAAGAATGGATTTGAATTTAATATTATATTGTGTGCCCTCTCTTCTGGTGATTAATTTTAAATGAATTTTTTTTTATCTTTCGTAAGTATTTTGATAGTATTTTTAAAATTCCGAAGTTTTGTTATTCAATTTTTGCTTTTTTATTAACACATTTTTTTTTTTTGCTTTTTCAGGACTTTTTTTTTTGAAAGTCTTTGTATTCTAAAAATTCATTTCCGTATGTTATTTTACGTAATATTCGTTTTTATTAGATATTATATCGTATTTTTATTATTATTTTACGCTTTATTATTTTAATATTTTTTTTTCAAACTCTGCTTCATTAATGTAGAGCAATTAGAGATGAAAGTCAAGTCCTGCACGAATGCGGTCAATAATTAACAAAGAATATCAAATTAGAAATCTTTAAAGTTTGAAATGACACCATTCAGTTCTTACGCATAATATTTAAAGCTAATTTCGCATATTTTACCCTGATTAATTTGAAAAAAAATTTTAATTGTCATTGTTCGTTTTTTATTTAAATTTATGTTCATAATTAAAACTTCATTCTTACAGCGAAACTTTTTATATAATTAAAATACGCTTTTGGCTCTTTAGGTTTTCGTTTTCTTTATATTTAAAAATTGCTATCGTATAGATGCTTCACATTGAATAGATTGTACAAATTTTGTTGCTCAAATCGAATTCAGTTTCTCTGGCATGTTCACGCTGTGGCTCACTTTATTTTAGTTTTACCATTAACATACAAATGTAAAGGCGGCCATTTTGAACCTTAAAATTTTTTATCTTTTTATACTTCAACCCAAAAAGTCTCTTGGATACAAATAATAAACGTTAAATTTTTATGATCAAATTTTACATCAATGATCAAGCTTTTTCTCTTGGAATTTTCAATCGCAGGCATTTAAATCTATCATCTTTTATTATTTTAATCTTAAACTAAAAACGAAACATTTGTTTTTAGATCGCATATGATTAGAATTTAGTAAAACATGTTTTGTTTTAAATTATTGGAGCTCTAATTTTTGTTACACAACTTGCATTACTTTTAAAATTTTATTTTGTATACTGCCCTTAGATTTGATCGCTTTGCTTTAATGTTTAGCAATGAAATAGAAATTCACATAATAATCGGCTGTTTCCTTTACATAAATATTTGATACCCTTAATTTCCTTCATACGCTACGCTTTTAAACGTATTATTATTTAGAAATAAAGGTTTACGATGGGAAGACCTGTAATTTATTCAGGTATGTGATGGAAATCGATTTCGAAATCAAGACGACTTAAAACCGTAAATGGTTGCGATATCCTTACTATTTTCATTTTTTTAATACCTTCAATATATATTTCAATAACTCTCCATTCAGTTTCTACGATTACTTTTGAGTAACTTCTTTAATTTTGTTTAAAATTTATCTCAAAACGAATCGTCTTCAAATTGATCGATTTCCATCACATACCTGATAGTGTCTCAATTTCTTTCTCGTCTATTCATTAATTTTTAATTTTCTTTAGAAATTAACAAGTTTTTATATTTATAGCAGTTTATAATAAAACGTAGTTTATAAAAAAATTATAGAAAAATGAAATATGAAATTTTATAGAACCGCAAACTATACTGAAAGGAAGGTTTTATTTAAAATTTTAATGTAAAGACTATTAAACATTAAACCCTGTTTTTAAGACGTAGTATCATTTACAAGACCTACTTTATTTTGAAACCTAGATTATATTCGAATATAAAAACTATAAAATCTTATTTTCATTGATACCTATTTTACATTAAAAAGTAGTTAATATTCGAAAGCAGATGTTTATGTACTTATAATTCACGGATATTATGCTTTAACGTACTTAGAACATAATTTGTTTTGAAACATAGTTAATTGTAATCTATCTTGAAACGTAGTTTATTTTGTTGCGTAATTTTTCTGATATCGTAGTCTATTATATAACGTAGTTTATTTTCAAACATATTTTATTTTCATACATAGCTTATTTTCAAACGTAGTTTATTTTAAAACGTAGTTTTTAAAACGTAGTTTTTAAAACGTAGTTTTTAAAACGTAGTTTATCTTAAAACGTAGTTTATAATATAAAGCCGTTTGTAATTATACCCAGTTTATAATAACGCTTTTTATAATATAACACATCGATGGTCGTTCTTAAGTTTTCTTTTATAAACTTCTACGTCATTCTCCTTGGAATTTTTGATCGCATGTATTCTAAAATTTATATTCCTTTTATACACAGACACTGTTATAATCCTATACTAAAAACATTTTTGTTATAATTTCAAATTTCGGGTAAAGTAGATGATTCTCTTTTTCCTTTAAAAATGTCTATTAATTTGGGACTTTCATTCGCATTTTATGTTTTTTTCATTTGTTTGCATCTCCTTTACACTCAAATTTGGCACTTATTTGCATCATTTTCTTTCATATGCTATAAATTTTGATTTGATTTATATTATATAAGAACCTCAAGTTAATAACTTTTATGTTTTGTTTGCAGTCTTGCAATTAGTTACATATGTTAGTCAGTTTTAATTCTATTGTAGTTTATATTTAAACGTAAATAATAGTAAAATCTTTAATAAAAATAAAATGTTGTGTTTGCAAACACGTAGCGTGCGTCCAGGCGTACTTTGCAACGAAATTTGGTTTAAATAGAACTTGGTCTCTAATAGAACGCAACTTCGGATACAATAGAATTTATAACAAAACTCTACAATAAAACGCTATTGTAACTAAAGATTATATGAAAGTAACTGCTAAATAAAGCTAAAATCTACCCTAAACATTGTTTTTGTCAGTTTTGCATGTATTAATTCATCACGTAGTGAAGTCAATTCAATTCGGAGTGTGCAAGACGTAGAGTTCGTGAATACGAAGTTCATATCAAATCGTAGTTTATATTAAACGTAACTTATATTAAACGACATATTTTATTATTTTAAACGACGTAAATTATTTTAAACGACGTAATTTATATTAAACGCAGTTTATATCCAAACATGAAAATAGGATTTATAGGTTTTTATATAAAATACGTAGTTTATATCAAAACATTTTGTATCTAGGCGCAGTTTAAAAAAAGACTTAGTTTAAATCGAAACGTAGTAAACGCTATTTATGGAAATACATATAGTTTATATTTCAAAACGTAATTTATATATCAAGCAACGTAATTTTTAGATCAAACATAACGAAGTTTATATTAACACAACGTAATTTCAAAACGTGATTTATATTCATCTTATTCTAGTTTATAGGACGTAGTATGAATAAAACATTGCTTGTAATATAATGCAAGATTACGAAGCGGTATGCATATTGTAGTGCATCGCAATTCTAAATGAAAGTTAAATGAAGTAAGGATCGACCTAAACATTTTTTTTTTTTTGCGATAATTCGAACTGTCAACATTAAGTTAACACGCAGCGTACGTAGATTATATTTAAACGCAGTTTACATTTAAACGCATTTTATATTTAAACGCATTTTATATTTAAACGCAGTTTATATTTAAACGTTGATATTTTAACGTAGTTTATATTTTTTAAACGTAGTTTATATTTTTTAAACGTAGTTTATATTTTTTTAACGTAGTTTATATTTTGTAATAGTTCATTTCAAATCGCAGTAAATTGAAATTGTAAAAAAGTTTAATATGGAGACGTTGTCCTTATTTTTATGCGAAGTTTACATTAAAATCCTTTAAGTAGTTATAACATGCGTTATTGTTAATATTTAATCCTACGTAGTTTTAAGACGTAATTTAGTTTCAAACGTAGTTGTTATATTAAATCATATTGAAAGACGTGTATATTTTGAAACAATTCATATTGAAAGTTTGTTTAATTTTATAGTTTAACGAAGATATGGAATTATAGTTGGTATTGAAAAATTTTAAGATAGTTATAGTCATAGTTTGTATTAAGGTAGCTTAAATTTAATGAAATAAGTTAAACGTTGCCGTTGTTGAAAACGTAGAATATTTTAAAAACGAAGACTATATTGAGAAAACGTAGTCTATACTAAAATGTAATCTATATTGAAACCTGATCTAATTTTAGATTATCCCAAGCTATTTTGAAACGAAGGGTTTTCGTTAAATTTTTACAAACATCATTTTGAAGACTATTGTAAATTAAATCTTACTTTACATTAAACTACTTTAAAAAAAAACGTATCTATTACTACACTTGATTTATTTTAAATGTTATTTTGAAACCTATTTTTTATATTTAAAAAAATCTACGTCGCAAAATAAAAACGTAGTGAAGAATGAAACGTAGTAGTTCTCGAAACATATCAAAACGTAGTTTCATGCAAATTAGAACAATTATGCGAACAATTATGCAATTTATAATAATTTATAGTATTATATTGAAACGCAATTTGAAGTATTAAAATGAAACAATTTTATATGAAAATTATGTGTAAACACGTAGTTTTTATTAAAAATTAGTTAATGTCAAACAGTACTTTATAAAAAAATTAATACGTAATTTATTTGAACATGCAGTTTATATCTAGACGTTGGTTATACCTAAACGCAGTTTGTATCTAAACTCATTTTGTACCTGAACTCAGTTTACATTAAAATGTAGCTTCTAATAGAAAGTTTTTTGTTATATAAAATATAGTGTAATAAAAATATAATTTGTATCGAAGAACAGTTTAAAAAGACGTAGTTAATAAATCAAATCGTAGTTTATTATATCTTAAGGCATTTTATATCAAGACGCATGTAAACTTGTATATTAAAACGTAAACTCTTATATCAAAACATAGTTTATATCAAACTGTAGTTTATATCAAAACGTAGATTATATAAAAACGTAGTTTGCATAAACGTAGTTTACTTTATCGAAACATTTTATATCGGAATGCAGTTTAAATACATTTTAAATCAATACGTAATTTATTTATTTATATATTAAAACGTTATTTATATATCAAAACGTTATTTATAGATCAAAACGTTATTTATAGATCAAAACGTTATTTATAGATCAAAACGTTATTTATAGATCAAAACGTTATTTATAGATCAAAACGTTATTTATATACCAAAACGTTATTTATATATCAAAACGTTATTTATATATCAAAACGTTATTTATATATCAAAACGTTATTTATAGATCAAAACGTTATTTATATATTTAAACGTTATTTATAGATCAAAACGTTATTTATATATCAAAACGTTATTTATATATCAAAACGTTATTCATATATCAAAACGTGATTTATATATCAAAACGTTATTTATATATCAAAACGTTATTTATAGATCAAAACGTTATTTATATATCAAAACGATATTTATATATCAAAACGTAAACTTGTATATCAAAACTTAAACTTGTATATCAAAACGTAGTTTATATCAAAACGTGGTTTGTATAAACGTAGTTTTATCGAAACATTTTATATCAGAACGCAGTTTAAAATCAATACGTAATTTATTTATTTATATATTAAAACGTTATTTATATATCAAAACGTTATTTATAGATCAAAACGTTATTTATATACCAAAACGTTATTTATATATCAAAACGTTATTTATATATCAAAACGTTATTTATAGATCAAAACGTTATTTATATATTTAAACGTTATTTATAGATCAAAACGTTATTTATATATCAAAACGTTATTTATATATCAAAACGTTATTCATATATCAAAACGTGATTTATATATCAAAACGTTATTTATATATCAAAACGTTATTTATAGATCAAAACGTTATTTATATATCAAAACGTTATTCATATATCAAAACGTGATTTATATATCAAAACGTTATTTATATATCAAAACGTTATTTATATATCAAAACGATATTTATATATCAAAACGTAAACTTGTATATCAAAACTTAAACTTGTATATCAAAACGTAGTTTATATCAAAACGTGGTTTGTATAAACGTAGTTTTATCGAAACATTTTATATCAGAACGCAGTTTAAAATCAATACGTAATTTATTTATTTATATATTAAAACGTTATTTATATATCAAAACGTTATTTATATATCAAAACGTTATTTATATATCAAAACGTTATTTATGTATCAAAACGTTATTTATAGATCAAAACGTTATTTATAGATCAAAATGTTATTTATATATCAAAACGATATTTATATATCAAAACGATATTTATATATCAAAACGTAAACTTGTATATCAAAACTTAAACTTGTATATCAAAACGTAGTTTATATCAAAACGTGGTTTGTATAAACGTAGTTTTATCGAAACATTTTATATCAGAACGCAGTTTAAAATCAATACGTAATTTATATCTAAACGCTATCCAAGTTCAACGTAGTTAATATATCAAAACGTTATTTATATATCAAAACGTTATAGATATATCAAAACGTAGTTTGTATATCAAAAACGTACTTTGTATATCAAAACGTATTTTGTATATCAAAACGTTAGTTCAAAACGATGCGTTGCTTATAGAACGTAAAATTTAACGGAACTTAATATGTAATATCATGAAATTTTATAACGAAACGCAATTTGTATTTTAGTGAATCGCATTCTAACTCTTGTGTTAGTTCGAACTATCAACGTAAGTATACAATACGTAGGCGTACTTAAATACTCTTTATATCAAAACGTAGTTTATATAAAAGCGTAGTTTATATCTAATTTAAATTAAGTTCATATTTAGTTAAATCAAAACGCAGTTAGAAAATTTATTTAAACTCAAATTATATTTCAGCAAAAATCTTAACGCACTATACATCAAATTTATAAGAAACTCAATTCATGTGATTTATAAATGTAATTAATAAACGTAAGTTGTACGTAGTAACTGAATAAAGTTAAAATCTACCTACCAACCATTGTTTTCGTCAAAGTCTAATGTGAATTCATACATGTCGTTACGTAGTGTACGTAAAACATAGTGTTCGCAAACACGTAGTGTACCTGAATACGTAGCGTACGTCAATAAGTAGTGTTCACAAATACGTAGCGTGCGTCCAGTCGTACTTCATAACGAAACTTGGTTTAAATAGAACTTGGTCTCTAATAGAACGCAACTTCGGATACAATAGAATTTATAACAAAACTCTACAATAAAACGCTATTGTAACTAAAGATTATATGAAAGTAACTGCTAAATAAAGCTAAAATCTACCCTAAACATTGTTTTTGTCAGTTTTGCATGTATTAATTCATCACGTAGTGAAGTCAATTCAATTCGGAGTGTGCAAGACGTAGAGTTCGTGAATACGAAGTTCATATCAAATCGTAGTTTATATTAAACGTAACTTATATTAAACGACATATTTTATTATTTTAAACGACGTAAATTATTTTAAACGACGTAATTTATATTAAACGCAGTTTATATCCAAACATGAAAATAGGATTTATAGGTTTTTATATAAAATACGTAGTTTATATCAAAACATTTTGTATCTAGGCGCAGTTTAAAAAAAGACTTAGTTTAAATCGAAACGTAGTAAACGCTATTTATGGAAATACATATAGTTTATATTTCAAAACGTAATTTATATATCAAGCAACGTAATTTTTAGATCAAACATAACGAAGTTTATATTAACACAACGTAATTTCAAAACGTGATTTATATTCATCTTATTCTAGTTTATAGGACGTAGTATGAATAAAACATTGCTTGTAATATAATGCAAGATTACGAAGCGGTATGCATATTGTAGTGCATCGCAATTCTAAATGAAAGTTAAATGAAGTAAGGATCGACCTAAACATTTTTTTTTTTTTGCGATAATTCGAACTGTCAACATTAAGTTAACACGCAGCGTACGTAGATTATATTTAAACGCAGTTTACATTTAAACGCATTTTATATTTAAACGCATTTTATATTTAAACGCATTTTATATTTAAACGCAGTTTATATTTAAACGTTGATATTTTAACGTAGTTTATATTTTTTAAACGTAGTTTATATTTTTTAAACGTAGTTTATATTTTTTTAACGTAGTTTATATTTTGTAATAGTTCATTTCAAATCGCAGTAAATTGAAATTGTAAAAAAGTTTAATATGGAGACGTTGTCCTTATTTTTATGCGAAGTTTACATTAAAATCCTTTAAGTAGTTATAACATGCGTTATTGTTAATATTTAATCCTACGTAGTTTTAAGACGTAATTTAGTTTCAAACGTAGTTGTTATATTAAATCATATTGAAAGACGTGTATATTTTGAAACAATTCATATTGAAAGTTTGTTTAATTTTATAGTTTAACGAAGATATGGAATTATAGTTGGTATTGAAAAATTTTAAGATAGTTATAGTCATAGTTTGTATTAAGGTAGCTTAAATTTAATGAAATAAGTTAAACGTTGCCGTTGTTGAAAACGTAGAATATTTTAAAAACGAAGACTATATTGAGAAAACGTAGTCTATACTAAAATGTAATCTATATTGAAACCTGATCTAATTTTAGATTATCCCAAGCTATTTTGAAACGAAGGGTTTTCGTTAAATTTTTACAAACATCATTTTGAAGACTATTGTAAATTAAATCTTACTTTACATTAAACTACTTTAAAAAAAAACGTATCTATTACTACACTTGATTTATTTTAAATGTTATTTTGAAACCTATTTTTTATATTTAAAAAAATCTACGTCGCAAAATAAAAACGTAGTGAAGAATGAAACGTAGTAGTTCTCGAAACATATCAAAACGTAGTTTCATGCAAATTAGAACAATTATGCGAACAATTATGCAATTTATAATAATTTATAGTATTATATTGAAACGCAATTTGAAGTATTAAAATGAAACAATTTTATATGAAAATTATGTGTAAACACGTAGTTTTTATTAAAAATTAGTTAATGTCAAACAGTACTTTATAAAAAAATTAATACGTAATTTATTTGAACATGCAGTTTATATCTAGACGTTGGTTATACCTAAACGCAGTTTGTATCTAAACTCATTTTGTACCTGAACTCAGTTTACATTAAAATGTAGCTTCTAATAGAAAGTTTTTTGTTATATAAAATATAGTGTAATAAAAATATAATTTGTATCGAAGAACAGTTTAAAAAGACGTAGTTAATAAATCAAATCGTAGTTTATTATATCTTAAGGCATTTTATATCAAGACGCATGTAAACTTGTATATTAAAACGTAAACTCTTATATCAAAACATAGTTTATATCAAACTGTAGTTTATATCAAAACGTAGATTATATAAAAACGTAGTTTGCATAAACGTAGTTTACTTTATCGAAACATTTTATATCGGAATGCAGTTTAAATACATTTTAAATCAATACGTAATTTATTTATTTATATATTAAAACGTTATTTATATATCAAAACGTTATTTATAGATCAAAACGTTATTTATAGATCAAAACGTTATTTATAGATCAAAACGTTATTTATAGATCAAAACGTTATTTATAGATCAAAACGTTATTTATATACCAAAACGTTATTTATATATCAAAACGTTATTTATATATCAAAACGTTATTTATATATCAAAACGTTATTTATAGATCAAAACGTTATTTATATATTTAAACGTTATTTATAGATCAAAACGTTATTTATATATCAAAACGTTATTTATATATCAAAACGTTATTCATATATCAAAACGTGATTTATATATCAAAACGTTATTTATATATCAAAACGTTATTTATAGATCAAAACGTTATTTATATATCAAAACGATATTTATATATCAAAACGTAAACTTGTATATCAAAACTTAAACTTGTATATCAAAACGTAGTTTATATCAAAACGTGGTTTGTATAAACGTAGTTTTATCGAAACATTTTATATCAGAACGCAGTTTAAAATCAATACGTAATTTATTTATTTATATATTAAAACGTTATTTATATATCAAAACGTTATTTATAGATCAAAACGTTATTTATATACCAAAACGTTATTTATATATCAAAACGTTATTTATATATCAAAACGTTATTTATAGATCAAAACGTTATTTATATATTTAAACGTTATTTATAGATCAAAACGTTATTTATATATCAAAACGTTATTTATATATCAAAACGTTATTCATATATCAAAACGTGATTTATATATCAAAACGTTATTTATATATCAAAACGTTATTTATAGATCAAAACGTTATTTATATATCAAAACGTTATTCATATATCAAAACGTGATTTATATATCAAAACGTTATTTATATATCAAAACGTTATTTATATATCAAAACGATATTTATATATCAAAACGTAAACTTGTATATCAAAACTTAAACTTGTATATCAAAACGTAGTTTATATCAAAACGTGGTTTGTATAAACGTAGTTTTATCGAAACATTTTATATCAGAACGCAGTTTAAAATCAATACGTAATTTATTTATTTATATATTAAAACGTTATTTATATATCAAAACGTTATTTATATATCAAAACGTTATTTATATATCAAAACGTTATTTATGTATCAAAACGTTATTTATAGATCAAAACGTTATTTATAGATCAAAATGTTATTTATATATCAAAACGATATTTATATATCAAAACGATATTTATATATCAAAACGTAAACTTGTATATCAAAACTTAAACTTGTATATCAAAACGTAGTTTATATCAAAACGTGGTTTGTATAAACGTAGTTTTATCGAAACATTTTATATCAGAACGCAGTTTAAAATCAATACGTAATTTATATCTAAACGCTATCCAAGTTCAACGTAGTTAATATATCAAAACGTTATTTATATATCAAAACGTTATAGATATATCAAAACGTAGTTTGTATATCAAAAACGTACTTTGTATATCAAAACGTATTTTGTATATCAAAACGTTAGTTCAAAACGATGCGTTGCTTATAGAACGTAAAATTTAACGGAACTTAATATGTAATATCATGAAATTTTATAACGAAACGCAATTTGTATTTTAGTGAATCGCATTCTAACTCTTGTGTTAGTTCGAACTATCAACGTAAGTATACAATACGTAGGCGTACTTAAATACTCTTTATATCAAAACGTAGTTTATATAAAAGCGTAGTTTATATCTAATTTAAATTAAGTTCATATTTAGTTAAATCAAAACGCAGTTAGAAAATTTATTTAAACTCAAATTATATTTCAGCAAAAATCTTAACGCACTATACATCAAATTTATAAGAAACTCAATTCATGTGATTTATAAATGTAATTAATAAACGTAAGTTGTACGTAGTAACTGAATAAAGTTAAAATCTACCTACCAACCATTGTTTTCGTCAAAGTCTAATGTGAATTCATACATGTCGTTACGTAGTGTACGTAAAACATAGTGTTCGCAAACACGTAGTGTACCTGAATACGTAGCGTACGTCAATAAGTAGTGTTCACAAATACGTAGCGTGCGTCCAGTCGTACTTCATAACGAAACTTGGTTTAAATAGAACTTGGTCTCTAATAGAACGCAACTTCGGATACAATAGAATTTATAACAAAACTCTACAATAAAACGCTATTGTAACTAAAGATTATATGAAAGTAACTGCTAAATAAAGCTAAAATCTACCCTAAACATTGTTTTTGTCAGTTTTGCATGTATTAATTCATCACGTAGTGAAGTCAATTCAATTCGGAGTGTGCAAGACGTAGAGTTCGTGAATACGAAGTTCATATCAAATCGTAGTTTATATTAAACGTATTAATTTATATTAAACGACGTAATTTATATTAAATGACAGAATTTACATTAAACGTACTTTATATTAAACGTACTTTATATTAAACGTACTTTATATTAACCGTAGTTTATATTAAACGTAGTTTATATTAAACGTACTTTATATTAAACATCCTTTATAATAAACGTACTTTGTATTAAACGTACTTTGTATTAAACGTAATTTATATTAAACGCAGTTTATATCCAAACATAACTTATATATAAAAATACGCTTTATAGGTTTTTATATAAAATACGTAATTTATATTAAAACATTTTGTATCTAAGCGCAGTTAAAGTGAAGACTTTATTAGTTTAAATCAAAATATACAGGTATGTGAGAAATCGATTTCAAAACCGAAATTATTTTAAACCAAAAATGGTGCTGATATTATCACACCATATATAGTTTTCAATACCTTTTCATTCAATTCCTACAATTACTTTTTACTTTATTCTATAAAATAAATCCCAAAACGACTCGTTTTCAAATCGATCGCTTTTAATCATCCACCTCATAGTTTATATTTTAGAACGTAATTTATATATCAAACAACGTAACTCATAGATCACACGTAACTTCAGAACGTGATTTATATTAATTTTGTATTAGTTTATAGGACGTAGTATCTAATAAAACATTTCTTGTAATATAATGCAATAAGATTACGAAACAGTACGCATATTATTATAGTGCATCGCAATTCTAAATGAAAGTTAAATGAAGAAAGGATCGACCTAAACATTTTTTTTGCGTTAAATCGAACTGTCAACATTGAGTTTACAACACGCAGCGTACGTCAATACTCACTTTATATAATAGCGTATTTTATATCTGAACGTAATTTATATTTAAACACAATTTATATTTTAACGTAGTTTATATTTAATCATAATTTATATTTAATCGTAATTTATACTTGATCGTAGTTTATATTTAAACGTTGTTTATATTTAAACGTAATTTATATTTGAACATAGTTTATATTTGAATGTAGCTTATATTTTTTAAACGTAGTTAATTTAAAATCGCAGTAGTGTAAATATTAATTTAAAAGTTTAATATGGAAACGTTGTCGACCTTATTTTTGTGCGAAGTTTACATCGGAATCCCTTGTAAGTAGTTATAACGCTTGTTATTTTTAATATTCTTACGTTGAGTTTCGAAACAACGTAATGTAGTTTTCAAACGTAGCTGTTTTTAAATTGAATGATGTTGAAAGAAATGTGTTTATTTTGAAAAAAAATCATATTGAAAATTTGTTTTAAAACGTAGTTTAATTTTGTTTAACAAAAAAATTTTAAATTGTAATAAAATTATAGTTTGTATTAACGGAGCTTAAATTTAGTCTCGTTGGTTAAACGTCGCCTTTGTTGTTAAAAATTTACTCTATACAGAAATGTAATCTATAATGAAATCTGACCTTATTTTAGATTATCGCAAGCTATTTTGAAACGAATGGTTTTACTTTAAACTTTAAGAAACATTATTTTGAGGACTATTTTGAATTAAATCTTACTTTACATTAAACTACTTTTAAAAAACGTATCTCTCAAGTATCTATTAAAACCAAGATACTTTTCAAATTCAAATTTTTAAACGTAGTTTATATTTAAACGTAGTTTATATTTGAACATAGTTTATATTTGAACATAGTTTATATTTGAACATAGTTTATATTTGAACAGTTTATATTTGAACATAGTTTATATTTAAACGTAGTTTATATTTAAACGTAGTTTATATTTGAACGTAGTTTATATTTCATCGTACTTTATACTTGATCGTAGTTTATATTTGAACATAGTTTATATTTGAACAGTTTATATTTAAACGTAGTTTATATTTAAACGTAGTTTATATTTGAACGTAGTTTATATTTGAACATAGTTTATATTTGAACATAGTTTATATTTGAACATAGTTTATATTTAAACGTAGTTTATATTTAATCGTAATTTATATTTAATCGTAATTTATACTTGATCGTAGTTTATATTTAAACGTAATTTATACTTGATCGTAGTTTATATTCAAACGTAATTTATATTTAAACAGTTCATTTCAAATCGCATTAGTGTAAATATCAATTGTAAAAAGTGCAAAGAGTGCATTGCAAACCTAAAAGACGTTATAAAACGCGTTATTTTTAATTTTTAATCCTAGGTAAAGAGTTTCGAAACAACGTAATGTAGCTTAAAGCATAGCTGTTGTTAAATTAAATCATGTTGAATGAAACCTGTTTATTTTCAAAAAAAAAAAAAAAAAATCATATGGAAAGTTTGTTTTTAAACGTAGTTTAAGTTTGTTAAACGAAGATATGAAATTATAGTTTATATTGAAAAATGTTAAAATAGTTATAAAATCATAGTTTGTATGAACGTAGCTTTAATTTTATCTTGTTGGTTAAACGTTGCCTTTGTTGAAAACAGACTATTATATCGAAAACGTAGTCTACACTGAAATGTAATCTATATTAAAACCTGAACTAATTTTAGATTATCGTAAAGCTATTTTGAAACGAAGGGTTTTTTTACGTTAAATTTGAACAAAAAACATTTTTAAATAAATCCTACTTTACATTAAACTATGTTTGCTATTCAAATTTTATTTAATATAAAAATTTTACTTTAAATGAAATCTTGTCTTCATTGAAACCTATTGACTTTAACACGTAGTTCGTATTTAAACGCAGGTAAGAAAATATTCAGATGTAGTTTATGACTTTTTTCGAACTCAAATTATTCTCAGTCTATTCAAATGATATCTTGAAACATGGTGTCTATATTGAAACGCAGTTTAAAATGCAGTTTATAATTAAACTTGGTTTATAATAAAACTTGGTTTATAATAAAACTTGGTTTATATTAAAACGTTTACATTAAATTTAGTTCGGATAAGGACGTAGTTTGCTATATAACGCAGTTTATAATAAAACTTTGCTTCGAAAAAAAGTACTTTCAGATCAAACTTGTATAACTTATTTTTATATTCAAACCTGGTTTAATTTATAGACAAATATAATTTAGAGCAAAACATATTTTATATACAGTAGTTTATTGTAAAGCGCAGTTCATATTTAAACGTATTTAAACGCAGATTATATTTTACCGTAGTTTGTGTATAAAATCTTAGCTTATATTGGAAGTTCTTGTTTAGAAAGGAATAAACTTGTAAAAAATAGAAAAAGTATTTTAAAGTTAACGAAGTTAGTGATAGTAAAATATAGTGTTTCGTTTAAATGTGATGTTGAAAATATAAGATTATATTAAAAACGTAATCTATATGGCGTTATATCTATATCAAAACATGATCTTTACCGGAGCGTTATCTATGAAACTTAATAAATCTTAGAGAACCGCAAAAAATATTGAAAGGAAGGTTTAATTTAAAATTTAAACGTAAGATATAAAACTTTTAGCATTAAAGCCTTTTTTTTTAAACGTAGCTATCACTACAAGACCTACTTTATTTTGAAATCTTAGATATTCTATTTATTTGTAAAACCCATTAATATCTTCGAAACCTATTTTACATTAAAACTTAGTTCATACATAACCACAGGTATTTATATTACACAATTATTATATTTTAACGTAGTTAGAATGTATTTCGAATGTTAACTTATTTTGAAACGTAATCTACTACTGTTACTAGTTCTGTGGAAACTTTTATACTGAAAGGTGGTTTAAACTATAACGCAAGTTCTAATGAAACTTGATTTATAAGACTTAATTTATAATAAAACTTAGTTTATAATAACACGAACTTAGTTTATGTCAAAACGTAATTTATATCAAACATTTTTATATCATTACGTAGTTTACATCGAAACGCAGTTTATAATTAAACACAGTTTATAACTATACTGAAATGTGGATTACATTGAAACGTAGTGTGTAGGTTTATATTTACATTACTTCGATATGAATTTCAAAATGAAGATTTAAAGTAATTAGTATCTAGAATTTTGGGCTACGCGTTTGCTAAAAGTAAAGTTAACTTCATTGTACGCAACTGCAACATAAGTTAATTGGATTTTATTGTACTATCAATTGTGTTTTTATACTAATGGTATCCGATTTCATACTTTAGAAAATAGTTATTGAAGCGAAATTTCCAATAAAACGAAGTGCTTTATTTTCGCAGTTTATTTGTGCAAGCAGAATGAATTTCTTTTGACGAAAATTGTTTCAGTTCTTATTATACGCAACGGTTTAAAACATGCAATATTAAAGTTTTTCATCTTTATTTGATAAATTATTTATGATCATGTTCTTTATCGATAGTTCTGACTAGAAAAGTAAGTAGTTTCAAGGCAAAGTTTAAGTACTTTTTACCAAATATGTATATGAAAACTTTTGCGAACGTTTTTTTACTATAAAAATATGTATATAATAGGCCCACCTCCCGCCACTCAATAATATTTATTGAATTACACAAATTCTCACCACTATTCAACCATTATTAAATCGTCCTTAAGCACTTCAAAATTTATTTACTCACTTTATATAAGATCGTAGTTCATATCAAAGCGAAGTTTATATATCTAAACGTAGTTTAAAGCTCAGTGTAACGACGTAATATGTACCAAACTATTTTATATCAAAACATAGTTTATACTTAAACGTAATTTTCATTTAGACGAAGTTACCTAGTTTATATTTAAACGTACTTCAAACGTACTTTATATTTAAACGTACTTTATATTCAAACTTACTTTATATTCAAACGTACTTTATATTCAAACGTACTTTATATTAAAACGTACTTTATATTAAAACGCAGTTTATATTTAAACGCAGTTTATATTTAAACGCAGTTTATATTTAAACGCAGTTTATATTTAAACGCAGTTTATATTTAAACGCAGTTTATATTTAAACGCAGTTTATATTTAAACGCAGTTTATATTTAAACGCAGTTTATTATTACGAGTTTATAATGTAACAAATGTTATAGGAACGTTGTTTATTATGTAACGCAATTTAAGTGATTATTAAAACTTAAATTTTATTACAGCGTAGTTTATAATAAATCGTTAGTTATAAGAAAACATTGATTGTATTTATAAAATGAACCTTTATTTGAAATAAAACTGTTGGAACTAAACTAGAAAATAGTCTTTCAAGAAGTGGTATATTGAAACGGTGTAAATTGAAAATGTAAAAAGTTTAATATGGGGACTCAGTTTTGTGCGCAGCTTACATTGAAATCCTGTAGTTATAACACGCGTTATTTTTAATATTTAATTCTACGTAGAGTTTCGAAACATAATTTAGTTTTAAACGTAATTTAGTTTTAAACGTAATTTAGTTTTAAACGTAATTTAGTTTTAAACGTAACTATTGTTAAATTAAATCATGTTAAATGAAACCTGTTTATTTTGAAAAAAATCGTATAGAAAGTTTGTTTTAAAACGTAGTTAAAGTTTGTTAAACGAAGATATGAAATTATAGTTTGAAAATTAAAATAGTTATGAAATCATAGTTTGTATGAAGGTAGCTTTAATTTAATCTCGTAGGTTAAACGTTGCCTTTGTTGAAAACAGACTATTATATCGAAAACGTAGTCTATACTAAAATGTAATCTATATTGAAACCTGATCTAATTTTAGATTATCCTAAGCTATTTTGAAACGAGGAGTTTTCGTTAAATTTTAACAAACATCATTTTGAAGACTATTTTAAATTAAATCCTACTTTAATTAAACTACTTTAAAAAAACGTATCTATTACTACGTCTGATTTATTTTAAAACCATGATACTATTCAAATTTTATTTTATATAAAAATTCTACTTTAAACGAAATTCTCTTCATTGTTTTTTACATTAAAACTTAGTTCATATTTAAACGCAGGCAAGAAAATATTCAGTAGTTTATAACGTATTTCGAACGTAAATTATTTTCGAAGTCTATTTTGAAAAAATATCTTGAAACGTGGTCTATATTAACACGTAGTTTCCAATATATAATAAAACGTAGTCTAAAATAAAACGTAGTTTTATAATAAAACATAGTTAATAAAAAACGTAGTTTATAAAAAAACGTAGTTTATAATAAAACATAGTTTATAATGAAACGTAGTTTATAATATAACATACTTTGTAATAAAACGTAACTTTTTTTCTGAATCAAGTATATATCAAAGCATAGTTTGTATTTATACGCAGTTTTTATCAAAACTTAGTTTATGTTCAAACGCATTGTACTTTTTAGCGCAGTTTATTATCGAAATATGAATTATATCTAAATGCAGATTAATCAAACGTACTTTGTATCTTAACGCTGATTATATTGGAACGCATTTTAATTCTAAATGCAAATTGACGTAATTTAAAATAAAATGTAACGAAGTTTAGAATAGAACTTAGTTTATGGCAAAACGAAGTAATTATTATTAATTTTTTTATTACAGCGTTATTTATAATATAACGTGATTTACAATAAAATAAAAGTAATTAGTCGTTGTTGGAACTAAACTAGAAAATAGTCTTTCAAGAAATGGTCTACATTGAAACGTAGTGCAATTTAATAATTGTAAGAGTTTAAAGTGAAGACGTAGTCAATCTTATTTTAGTGCAGTCTGCAGTGCAAACCTAAAAATATTTATAAAACGATTTTTTTTTAATATTTATTCCTACGTCGTAATGAGTTTTAAAACGTAATGTAATTTTAAACGTAGTTGTTATATTAAATCATATTGAAAGAAACGTGATTATTATTAAACAATTCATATTGACAGTTTGCTTTATTATAAAACGAAGATATGAAATTATAGTTTATATCGAAATATTGGGAAACAATAAATTAATTAATAAATATTTATTAATAAAAACTTTGTTTTAACGTAGTTTAATCTAGTTAGTGAAATGCTAAGTAATATTAGAATCTAGCTGGGATTTTGAACCTAGTTTTATTAATATTTCGTTGAAACGTGGTCTTTGTTGAAATATAATCTATATTGAAACCTGATCTAATTTTCGAGTATCGCAAACGAATTTGAAATCTTTTAAATACAATTATATTAAATTCTACTTTACATTAAACATTGTTTAAGAAAAAACCTACTTTACTTTAGATCCAAAAAACTATTCAAATTCTATTTAGTATAAAAATTTTTCTTTATAGGAAATACTCTTCATTTTACATTAAAACTTAGTTCATATTCCAACGCAGGTAAGAAAAATTTTCAGATGTAGTTTATAACGTATTTCGAAAGTAAATTATTATTTTGAAATTTTATCTTGAAACATGGTCTATATTAAAGCGAAGTTTTAAACATATTGTAGTTTATCTTTCATCTTAAAAAATGCTCATAATAAAACGTAGTTTACATTAAAATTCAGTGTATAATGAAACGTAGTTTATAATGAAACGTAGTTTATAATAAAACGTAGTTTATAATAAAACGTAGTTTATAATAAAACGTAGTTTATAATAAAACGTAGTTTATAATAAAACGTAGTTTATAATAAAACGTAGTTTATAATAAAACGTAGTTTATAATAAAACGTAGTTTATAATAAAACGTAGTTTATAATAAAACGTAGTTTATAATAAAACGTAGTTTATAATAAAACGTAGTTTAATTAAAAATGCAGTTTATAAATATAAGGCTTTTTTTTAGAAACTTGTTAATAACGTAATTAATATAACGTAATAATAAATATACCTTAGTAAATAATATACTCTAGTAAATAAGATACTCTAGTAAATAATAACGTAGTAAATAATAACGTAGTAAATAATAACGTACTGAATAATAACGTAGTGAATAACGTAGTGAATATTTCGTAGTTTATGTTACGTATTCATGAACGAAACGTAGTTCCAGTTTACCTAAAGAGTATTTCATTCTAAATTCGCGATTTATATTTAGGGGAAACCAACTTTTTTTAAACGTAGCTACCTAAGATTATTATTCTATTAAATCTTATTTCAGTGAGAACTACTACTTTTCATTAGAACGTTGTTAATTTGGAATCAACTGTGTGCGCAGCGTCATAACTTAGCGTAATTCAAAATGTTTTGTGAACATAATTTTGAAACGTAGCGTACGTTGAAATGTGTATTACATTGAAACGAAGTGTTATGTTTATATTCAACATTACATTAGTTCGACATTAATTTTGGGCTACGTGTTTGATGAAATTAAATTTATATTTCGTTTTACGCAACCGCAACATAGATTTTGATTGTTTGTAATCTCTACCAATTTCAAATGTTTTATTAAGTGTTGGTATCAGATTATATACTTTAAATAAAAAATAGTTATTGGAATAAAAATATTAAACGAAGTTTATAACGAAGTTGTTTTATCTTTGCAAGCAGAATGAATTTTTTTGACAAAGCTTTTTGTCGCTCTAAATAGAATTAGTATCAGCTATATTCGGAATATCAAAGTTTAAGATCTCTGACCTCTTTACATTAAAAATATGTAATTCATTAAAACCTGTGTGTGATATTTTATTCATCAATTGTTATTAGCTAAAGTTCTGACTGAAAATGTAAAATGTTTCAGGTTAATCTTTCTTCAATAGCACGTTTCTCATCTACAAAAGAAATATTTATGTAATAAGCCCACCTCCCACCACTTTTTATAATATTTATTGGATTTACACCAGTTTTCCATGATTGCAATCATTTCTAAAACGTTCTTAAAACGCTTAAAAATTTATTTCAATATTTCAAACCGTTAAAATAAAATTGTTAATACTAGAGCTTTAATAGTAATTTTTCTGTAAATTAAAACTTTGTGCAATGTACGTAATTAATATGGGTTACATTTTAACGTATGATTCACTTTGATAACGTTTTAATAAACTTCTTTATAAATTTATATCAAAAGCGGTTCGTAGCAGTTTCTTGAAACCAACCTTAAATCTCTTTATTTGCTTTGCAGTCTTAAAGATTTTGATTTTTTTTAATCTTTAATTTAGAACGGCTTTGTAGCAACACAATTTACTTAACTTTATCATAAAAAACTAATTTTATACCCTTCTGGTTTAATTTGGTTTTTATATATCTCTTTAAATTCTTCGTGTTCTCAAATTTAAAATTAGTACGATTGTATTTTTACTGATTTATAAAAGGTGAATTGTGTTCTTGTTTGTTAAAGTTAATGTTGTTAAAATTGTATGTATGTAAGTTGTAAAGGATCTTACGCTCTCGTTTTTCTGTTCTCTTGACAATTTCATAACGCAGTTTTTATATTCTAATGTAACTATTAAGAAACTTTGAAGAAACGTGATAAAATAGCAATTGGTGCAACTAGCGCACGTAAAAGGATTTTAGTTAAGTGCTGTTTTAACAGTAATTTATTTCAAAATTTTCTGTTTGCTAAAACGAGTATTTTATTTAAACGAGTTTTATCTTGAAAGTGTAAGTTGTACTGAGATCGAATTTATGCTTCGAATTTATGAGTCGAATTTATGCTGACATTTACATAAGCTAAGATTAAAACGTAGAATATTTAATAGTAGTATTTCTAAAACGTAGCCATATCTAATTGAAGTGTGAATTAAAATTTATTGTTAATAGTTTTTCGAAACTTAGTATTGATTTGAAACGTGATTTACATCGAAACGTAATTTACATCGAAACGTAGTTTATATAAAAAACTAATTTATATTACGTTATTTATAATACGTAGTCTATAACAAAAGGTAATTTATTTTAAAACGTTATTTAAGAGAGTAGTTTATAATAAAACTCAGTTTAGTTTAAAATGTGATGTATATTTAAAATAGTGTTACTAGGAAACGTAGTTTATATTGAAAGGTAGTTATTAATAAAACATAACTACTAATAGAAGGTAATCTCTAAATGAAACGTAATTTATAATAATACATACTTTATATTACAAAACGTTGTTAATTTATAATAAACGGAGTCTATATGATTTATATTGGCTGACTTCCAAAATGTTAATTGCTTTGCATTCGAACAAAGTATATTGTTTCATAAAGCCGCTGTACAAAATATTTACAATGTATACTATTTCAAAACGTCAACAATTAGTATTTTTAATGCAGTAAAAAAGCAACCAGGCATCAGTTTTTTAGTTGATGTTTTGTTTGGTATTAAAAAACAATCACAAAACGTGTTTGTTCGCAAAGAAAAAAAAAAAAAAACACCGTTTGTGGGAAAAGGTCTTGAGAGAAATTAAGGAGGTGGATAAGACATTTCCCTTCTACAGGGATGATGACACCAGAAAGTTTTAAAACTTTTGTGTGACTTATAAAAGAATTAAAAAGTGCAACAACACTTCTGGAGAAGCAGCCACATCTTGGCATCCGGCATTTTTGCAATAACTTCCCTAAAATTAACAATTTTTGATATTTTTCTGCGCTGTGTTTTGGCTTCAGTAAAACATTCCTTTTTCTTTTAATAGATTTTATTACAGCGAGGAAATTTTGTGCAGAGTTTCCACTCGAATTTTCTGGTAATTTAAAAAAATTATCAAATAAAAATTTTCCCGACGTTTCCATTTTCGTGTTTGTCAATAATAAAAATGGTGCATTGCAACATTCCTGTTTCATAGTGAAAATGTGAACAAAGAATATAGTTGCGTTGTATCGGAACTTTATATATGAAAAAAGTTTAAATGCCGCTGTAAAACTGTATACAAACTTTGTATTCATACATTTTGGAAGTCAGCCATTCTATGATTCATAATTGAACAGTTTATAATAGTGTCTGATTAAGTAACGTAGTGTATTTTGTAACGTAGTTGAATACTGATATTTTAACGTAATAATAATGTATTGGATTACTTTTAAACCTAGTTCTAGTGTATACTAAAAAGTAGCTGCTACTAAAATTGAGACTTACACTGGAAAGCATTTTATATCCAAACTTAGTATGTAATGCGTTTAATTAGGTTTTACTGGATACTGAGGTGACAGGTTAACGTAAAATGTTTTTTATTAAAAGGTTTGTATCAAATAATGGTTTATATTTTTGAGCAAGTTTTTTTCTGTGCGTTCACTACACGAATAAATTTCCATGTGAATACTGACAATAATTGAATTTATTTAAACCTTGCTTGAATGTTAATTTAAATCATACAAAAGAACACTGAACTGATGAATTCTGAAGCGCAATCGTAAGGAATAAGAATGAAACATAAATAAAGCGTATCAAATGACAAAAAGAAGTTCTATAACTAAAAATGTTATTTTAAAACGTATTTTTTATATTTGAAAAAACCTACTTCGCAAAATAAAAACGTAGTGAAGAATGAAACGTAGTAGTTCTCGAAACATATCAAAACGTAGTTTCATGCAAAACGTTATATCTAACAAAACGTAGTCAAATGCAAATTAGAACAATTATGCAATTTATAATAATTTATAGTATTACATTGAAACGCAGTTTGAATTATTAAAATGAAACAATTTTATATGAAAATAATGTTTAGTTTTAATTAAAAATTAGTTAATGTCAAACAGTACTTCATAAGAAAAATTATTAAAACGTAATTTATATGAACATGCAGTTTATATATAGACGTAGGTTATACCTAAACGCAGTATATATCTAAACTAATTTTGTACCTGAACTCATATATCAAAACCTAGTTTATATCAATAAAATGTAGTCCCTAATAGAAAGTTTTTTTTTTTTGCTTATTTATTCTTTGAGTATACGTCGGAACGCAGTTTATATCAACACGCATTTATATAAGCTATTTATAAGCTATTTTGAAACGAAGGGTTTTCGTTAAATTTTAACAAACATCATTTCGAAGACTATTTTAAATTAAATCTTACTTTACATTAAACTACTTAAAAAACGTATCTATTACTATACCTGATTTATTTTAAAACCAAAATACTACTCAAATTCTATTTAATATAAAAATTCTACTTTATATGAAGTAGTACATTAAAACTTGGTTCATATTTAAACGCAGGCAAGAAAATATTCAGATGTAGTTTATGACGTATTTCGAACGTAAATTATTTCCAAACGTAATCTATTTTGAAAAGATATCTTGAAACGTGGTCTATATTAACACGTAGTTTCCAATATATAATAAAACGTAGTTTAAAATAAAACGTAGTTTATAAAAAACGTAGTTTATAAAAAACGTAGTTTATAATAAAACGTAGTTTATAATAAAACGTAGTTTACAAAAAAACGTAGTTTATAATGAAACGTACTTTATAATAAATCGTACTTTATAATAAATCGTAGTTTGTAATAAAACGTACTTTGTAATAAAACGTAGTTTATAATAAATCGTAGATTATAATAAATCGTAGATTATAATAAAACGTACTTTATAATATAACATACTTTGTAATAAAACGTAGCTTTTTTTCTGAATCAAGTATATATCAAAGCATAGTTTGTATTTATACGCAGTTTTTATCAAAACTTAGTTTATGTTCAAACGCATTGTACTTTTTGGCGTAGTTTATTATCGAAATGTGGATTATATCTAAATGCAGATTATATCAAACGTGCTTTGTATCTTAACGCTGATTATATCGGAACGCATTTTAATTCTAAATACAAATAAACGTAATTTAAAGTAAAATGTAACGAAGTTTAGAATAGAACTTAGTTTAATTTAATAAAACGTTGTTTACATCTTAACACAAGTTAATGTAGAACGCAGTTTATAGTAAAACGAAGTAATTATTATTAAATTTTTTTTTATTACAGCGTTATTTATAACGTGATTTACAATAAAATAAAATTAGTCGATGTTGGAACTAAACTAGAAAATATTCTTTCAAGAAATGGTCTACATTGAAACGTAGTGTAATTCAATAATTGTAAAAATGTTTAACGTGAAGACGTAGTCAATCTTATTTTAGTGCAAAGTCTGAAGTGCAAACCTAAAAGTATTTATAAAACCAATTTTTTTTTTTAATATTTATTCCTACGTCGTAATGAGTTTTAAAACGTAATGTAGTTTTAAACGTAGTTGTTATATTAAATCATATTGAAAGAAACGTGATTATTATTAAACAATTCATATTGACAGTTTGCTTTATTATAAAACGAAGATATGAAATTATAGTTTATATCGAAATATTGGGGAACAATAAATTAATTAATAAATATTTATTAATAAAAACTTTGTTTTAACGTAGTTTAATCTAGTTAGTGAAATGCTAAGTAATATTAGATTCTAGCTGGGATTTTGAACCTAGTTTTATTAATATTTCGTTGAAACGTGGTCTTTGTTGAAATATAATCTATATTGAAACCTGATCTAATTTTCGAGTATCGCAAACGAATTTGAAATCTTATTTTAAATACAATTATATTAAATTCTACTTTACATTAAACATTGTTTAAGAAAAAACCTACTTTACTTTAGATCCAAAAAAACTATTCAAATTCTATTTAGTATAAAAATTTTTCTTTATAGGAAATTTTCTCTTCATAGAAACCTATTTTACATTAAAACGTAGTTCATATTCAAACGCAGTTAAGAAAAATTTTCAGATGTAGTTTATAACGTATTTCAAATGTAAATTATTTTTGAAGTCTATTTTGAAATGTATCTTGAAACATGGTCTATATTAAAGCGAAGTTTCAAACATATTGTAGTTCATTGCTCATAATAAAACGTAGTTGACATTAAAATTTATGTATAATGAAACGTAGTTTATAATGAAACGTACTTTATAATAATTCTTAGTTTGTAATAAAACGTAGATTATAATAAAACGTAGTTTATAATAAAACGTAGTTAATAATAATACGTACTTTATAAAAAAACGTACTTTACAATAAAACGTAGTTTATAATTAAACGTATTTTATAATAAAACGTAGTTTACTTAAAAATGCAGTTTATAAATATAAGGCTTTTTTTTAGAAACTTGTTAATAACGTAATTAATATAACTTAATAATAAATATACCTTAGTAAATAATATACTGCAGTAAATAATAACGTAGTAAATAATAACGTAGTAAACAAAAACGTAGTGAATAATAACGTACTGAATAATTACGTAGTGAATAATAACGTAGTGAATATTTCGTAGTTTATAATGTTACGTATTCATGAACGAAACGTAGTTCCAGTTTACCTTAAGAGTATTTCATTCTAAATTCGCGATTTATATTTAGGGGAAACCAACTTTTTTTAAACGTAGCTACCTAAGATTATTATTCTATTAAATCTTGTTTTCAGTGAGAACTACTACTTTTCATTAGAACGTTGTTAATTTGGAATCAACTGTGTGCGCAGCGTCATAACTTAGCGTAATTCAAAATGTTTTGTGAACATAATTTTGAAACGTAGCGTACGTTGAAATGTGTATTACATTGAAACGAAGTGTTATGTTTATATTCAACATTACATTAGTTCGACATTAATTTTGGGCTACGTGTTTGATGAAATTAAATTTATATTTCGTTTTACGCAACCGCAACATAGATTTTGATTGTTTGTAATCTCTACCAATTTCAAATGTTTTATTAAGTGTTGGTATCAGATTATATACTTTAAATAAAAAATAGTTATTGGAATAAAAATATTAAACGAAGTTTATAACGAAGTTGTTTTATCTTTGCAAGCAGAATGAATTTTTTTGACAAAGCTTTTTGTCGCTCTAAATAGAATTAGTATCAGCTATATTCGAAATATCAAAGTTTAAGATCTCTGACCTCTTTACATTAAAAATATGTAATTCATTAAAACCTGTGTGTGATATTTTATTCATCAATTGTTTATTAGCTAAAGTTCTGACTGAAAATGTTAAATGTTTTAGGTTAATTTTTGTTTAATAGCACGTTTCTCATTTACAAAACAAATATTTATATGTAATAAGCCCACCTCCCACCACTTTTATTGGATTTACACCAGTTTTCCATAATTGCAATCATTTCTAAAACGTTCTTTCGATTGTATGTATTCTGCATTACGATCGGAGCTCCGTTTTTCTCAGTTGTTTTTTTGTTAACGGAGGAGTTTTCCTTATTTGTGTTTTTTAGTTAAAAATGTAAGTAGAAAATGAGATAAATTGTTCAGAAACGGTTTAAAAACCCTTAAAATGATTTTTAACTAATTTATTTATTTAATTAAATTTCTTTTGTTTTAAATTGTTAATTTTTGTACTTGAATCTGATTTGTTTTTTATGTATTACCGGTCAAAAACAACAACACCAGAGCAGTATGAAAAACTGCCAAATTTAATGGTATCTAAAGCAGATTTTACATGTGGATACCACCAGCGATCAAAGGAAGAAGTAGCAGCGTTTTGAGAGGAAGTTGCAGGAATCCTCAATGCACTAGGTCCTCCAACAAAAATGCCAGCACAAAAATTAGTTGCCATGAATAACTAATTTTTATTTTTATATATTTTTTTAATTTTATTTAACAATTGTTTTTATTGAACTTCATCAGGAATTTATTTTTTATTATTTATTTATACAAATTTTTTGTATTAAATTTGACATTTATTAATGAAAATGATAACAAACTTGTTTATTTTGCTATTTCATTTCCTCATTCCATAGTGATGCTATTAATTTTGTAAACATTGTTGTCTTCCTCTTTTTTTTTCGATTCCGTTTTTCTTCAGAATACCAATTTTCGATCGCAACGTAACTGAATGCGGAGACTTAATCGAAACGCAGAATAGGGGTGAATAATTGAATTTATTTAAACCTTGCTTGAATGTTAATTTAAATCATACAGATTTCGAAATATAATAAAGAGAACACTGAACTGATGAATGTTGAAGCGCAATTGTAAGGAATAAGATTGAAACATAAATAAAACGTATCAAATGACAAAAAGTTCTATAACTAAAAATGTTATTTTGAAACCTATTTTTTATATTTAAAAAAATCTACTTCGCAAAATAAAAACGTAGTGAAGAATGAAACGCAGTAGTCATCGAAACTTATCAGAGCATAGTTTCATGCAGAACGTTATATCTAACAAAACGTAGTCAAATGCAAATTAGAACAATTATGCAATTTATAATAATTTATAGTATTATATTGAAACGCAGTTTGAATTATTAAAATGAAACAATTTTATATGAAAATAATGTTTAGTTTTAATTAAAAATTAGTTAATGTCAAACAGTACTTTATAAAATTATTAAAACGTAAATTACATGAACATGCAGTTTATATATAGACGTAGGTTATTCCTAAACGCAGTATATATCTAAACTAATTTTTTACCTGAACTCATATATCAAAACCTAGTTTATATCAATAAAATTTAGTCCCTAATAGAAAGTTTTTTTGCTTATTTATTCTTTGAGTATACGTCGGAACGCAGTTTATATCAACACGCATTTATATCAAAAAGTAGTTTAACTTACAAAAACGTATATTTTATATATTTTTAAATGTTATTTTTAGATCTAAACGCAATTTTTAAACAAAATGCAATTTATAATAACGCAATTTATAGTATAAGGCATTTTTACAAAGCAATACTGAAGATTCTAACTGAAAGAATACATAAAAGTACCTGCGCTAAATAAATTTAAAATCTAGACTTTTTTTGCTAAAAAAAATATATAAACGTAGTTTATATCTCTATGCAGTTAATACATAACACATTTTAGATCTGAACAGTTCTTAGATTAATTAAAAACGCAGTTTTATATCTAATCGCAGTTTAAATCAAAATATAGTTTCATTTACACGAAGCTCATATCTAAACGGAACCTATAATAAAACGTAGTTTTCATTAATAAATTTAATTTAATATTAAAACAAAATTTACTTTGACCAAATTCTGATTCGTAGTTTGCATCGAAAGCTATGAAATTCTTATTGAAGTATAGATTTATCTAAATAAAGTTTTTACTGAATCTTAATTCATTTCAAAACGCAGACATTTCAAATAGTTATTTTACTATAATTTAACGTAGTTTATATGTAAGCGCAAATCATATATAAAAAGTGCTCAATATGTATTTTATATAAAATACGTAGTTTAATCAAAATTTGTATCGAAGAACAGTTTATATATCAAATAGTAGTTTATAAC
Source organism: Cistogaster globosa (assembly GCA_937654795.1). Taxonomy (NCBI): domain Eukaryota; kingdom Metazoa; phylum Arthropoda; class Insecta; order Diptera; family Tachinidae; genus Cistogaster; species Cistogaster globosa. The sequence goes on from OW569403.1 coordinate 7,624,448, forward strand.
TTAAGGCATTTTATATCAATTATATGCTATCAAAACACATCTTTATATCAAAAACGTAGTTTATATCAAAACGTAGCTTGTATAAACGTAGTTTACTTTATCGACACATTTTATATCGAAATGCAGTTCAAATACAGACTTGGTTTAAATCAATACGTAGTTTATATCTAACTGGTATCCAAGTTTAACGTAGTTTATTTATCATTTATTTATCAAAACGCTATTTATTTATCAAAACGTTATTTATTTATCAAAACGTTATTTATATATCAAAACGTTATTTATTTATCAAAACGTTATTTATTTATCAAAACGTTATTTATTTATCAAAACGTTATTTATTTATCAAAACGTTATTTATATATCTAAACGCTATTTATTTATTTATCAAAACGCTATTTATTTATCAAAACGTTATTTATTTATCAAAACGTTATTTATTTATCAAAACGTTATTTATATATCTAAACGCTATTTATTTATTTATCAAAACGCTATTTATTTATCAAAACGCTATTTATTTATCAAAACGCTATGTATTTATCAAAACGTTATTTATCAAAACGCTATTTATTTATTAAAAGGTTATTTATTTATCAAAACGCTATTTTCTTTATCAACACGTTATTTATTTATCAAAACGTTATTTATTTATCAAAACGTTATTTATTTATCAAAACGTTATTTATTTATCAAAACGTTATTTATTTATCAAAACGTTATTTATTTATCAAAACGTTATTTATATATCTAAACGCTATTTATTTATTTATCAAAACGCTATTTATCAAAACGTTAGTTATCAAAAAGTTATTTATTTATCAAAACGCTATTTTTTAATCAAAACGCTATTTTTTATCAAAACGTTATTTTTTTATCAAAACGCTATTTATTTATCAAAACGCTATTTATTTGCCAAAACGTTATTTATTTATCAAAACGTTATTTATTTATCAAAACGCTATTTATTTATCAAAACGCAATTTATCAAAACGTTAGTTTAAAACGATGCGTAGTTTATTGAACGTAAAGTTTAACAGAACGTTTGTAATGTCATGCAGTTTTGTAACAAAACGCAATTTATATCGTAGTGAATCGCATTCTAATTTTTGTGTTAGTTCGAACTATCAACGTAAGTGTACAATACGTAGCGTACGACGTATGCAGTTTGCATCTGAACGCAGTTTATATTAACACGCATATTATACTTAAACTCATATCTTAACGCGCTTTATACCAAATTTATAAAAAAAAATCAATATCATTATATACATACAAATGCAATTAATAAACATTGGTTGTAAGTAACTAAAGTTACTTAATGTCAAAGTCTAATGCTAATTCGTACATGTCGTCGCTTAGTGTACGTCAATGTTGTGTTCGCAAATACGTAGCGTACGTCAATATGTATTGTTCGCAAATACGACGTAGCGTGCATCTAGACGTACTTTATAACGAAACTTGGTCTCTAATAGAACCCAATTCCTGAACAATGCAATTTAAAAGAAAACTATAAAAAACACAACTTATTATTATAGGGAATTGCTATTGTAACTAAAGTTTTATTCTAAATAAAGCTAAAATCTACCCTATACATCGTTCTTGTCAGTTTTGCTTGTGTTAATTTATCACGTAGTACATCTAAAATCCTAGTTAAAGTCAATAAAGAGTAATTCAATTCGGAGTGTACAAGACGTAGTGTTCGTAAATACGAAGTTCATAACAAATCGTAGTTTATATTAAACGTACTTTATATTAAACATCCTTTATAATAAACGTACTTTGTATTAAACGTACTTTGTATTAAACGTACTTTATATTAAACGCAGTTTATATCCAAACATAATTTATATATAAAAATAGGCTTTATAGATTTTTATATAAAATACGTAGTTTATATTAAAACATTTTGTATCTAATCGCAGTTTAAATAATGACTTAGTTTAAATCAAAACGTAGGTCTTTATCAAACAACGTAATTCATATATCAAACAACGTAATTCATATATCAAACAACGTGATTCATATATCAAACAACGTAATTCATATATCAAACAACGTAATTCATAGATCAAACAACGTAATTCATATATCAAACAACGTAATTCATAGATCAAACATAACGAAGTTTATGTTAATAAAACGTAATTTAAGAACGTTGATTTTGTATTAGTTTATAGGACGTAGTATCTAATAAAACATTGTTTGTAATATAATGCAAGATTACAAAACGCAACACGCAGCGTACGGCAATACTCACTTTATATCAAAACGTAATTTATATTTAAACGCAATTTATATTTAAGCGCAGTTTATATTTTTTAAGCGCAGTTTATAATTTTTAAACGCAGTTTATAATTTTTAAACGTAGTTTATAATTTTTAAACGCAGTTTATAATTTTTAAACGCAGTTTATAATTTTTAAACGCAGTTTACAATTTTTAAACGTAGTTTATAATTTTTAAACGTAGTTTATATTTTTAAACGTAGTTTATAATTTTCAAATTGCAGTTCATTTCAAATCGCAAAATCTAAATTTTATTAAAACTTGTCTTTTTATCAAAACGTAAATTTAGTTTATTTGAAACGTAGTTTATATTAAACGTAAATTTAGTTTATTTGAATCGTAGTTTATATTAAACGTAATTCAATTTAAACGTAATTCAATTTAAACGTAATTCAATTTAAACGTAATTCAATTTAAACGTAATTCATAATAAACGTAATTCATATCAAATCGTAGCTTATATCAAATCGTAGTTTATATCAAATTGTAGTTTATATCAAATCGTAGCTTATATCAAATCGTAGCTTATATCAAATCGTAGCTTATATCAAGCATAGTTTATATTAAGCATAGTTTATATTAAGCATAGTTTATATTAAGCATAGTTTATATTAAGCATAGTTTATATTAAGCATAGTTTATATTAAGCATAGTTTATATTAAGCATAGTTTATATTAAACGTAGTTTATATTAAACGTAGTTTATATTAAACGTAGTTTATATTAAACGTAGTTTATATTAAACGTAGTTTATATTAAACGTAGTTTATATTAAACGTAGTTTATATTAAACGTAGTTTATATTAAACGTAGTTTATATTAAACGTAGTTTATATTAAACGTAGTTTATATTAAACGTAGTTTATATTAAACGTAGTTTATATTAAACGTAGTTTATATTAAACGTAGTTTATATTAAACGTAGTTTATATTAAACGTAGTTTATATTAAACGTAGTTTATATTAAACGTAGTTTTTATTAAACGTAGTTTATATTAAACGTAGTTTATATTAAACGTAGTTTATATTAAACGTAGTTTATATTAAACGTAGTTTATATTAAACGTAGTTTATATTAAACGTAGTTTATATTAAACGCAGTTAACGCAGTTTATATTAAACGCAGTTTATATTTAAACGAAGTTTATATTTAAACGCAGTTTATATTTAAACGCAGTTTATATTTAAACGCAATTTATATTTTTCAAACGCACTTTATATTTTTTTAAACGCAGTAAATTTTTTTTTTTACGTAGCTTATAATTTGTAAACGTAGTTTATAATTTCTAAACATAGTTATGATGTTCAAACATAGTTTATAATTTTCAAATTGCAGTTCATTTCAAATCGCAAATACTAAATATTATTATTATTATTATTGTCGTCTTTTTATCAAAACGTAAATTTAGTTTAAAAGTTGTCTCGATTTTTTGTTTTGAATAATGTCGTATTACTTTTTATATTGATACAGTTTTGTTAACAAAGCGAACTTTCACAACTTTTATAATTTCTTTTAAATATTTTTTACTTTGTGCGATTAAAAGTAAGCTAAACGAAGTAAAATTTATAAAAATATGTATTTGTTTGATGATTTAAGTCAATTGCAATTGTAATGAGCAAACGACGTTTACAAACGTTAATAATACTAAAGGCGGCGAGCTAAGAGATTTTTTTATGAAATAAAGTGGGTTAATAAATCCTTGCGTGAATTTGTTTTAAAATTGTAACGATTTATGTAATAAATCAAATTTAAACCATTTTAAAACGTCTTAGTATAAACATAGGGAAAATGACTACACTCCAGTTCTATTACATAAAGCGTTAATTGATAACGAATAAATAAATATTAAGTTCGTAATTCTAAGTAACTCTTTTTTTGTGTGGTTAATTTGGCCCAACAGGGTTTTTAATATTTTTAACGCTAATGTGATCATCGTTTGTAATTATGAATCGCTTATTTTCAAATTTTAGCATAAAAATCGAACTTGAAATTTTTAACATCATTTTTTTCTCAAATATAAAAATTGACTTCATTGATATGACGTAGCAGCATTTTTACGCATAATTTATTGAATCATTTAGGGAATAAAATAGACTAAAAGCGTAGTTTTGCATCTTTTTTACTTTTTCAATTGAATTCAACGCTAAGAAATTTTTTAAGGTTTGAAATATTTTTTCTTGTACGCAACGCCGATAAAATAATTTTGACAAATACTTGTTTAATTGAATTTTTATTTTTATTCAATCAAGTTCAATTTTGCTTCTACACATAAATAACAGGCTCCTACAAAAAATTTCTTTAAAAAAAAGGGAGGAAAAACATTATACGTATCGCAAGTACTACACTACACTTTTATAATCTACTATATAAAGGTCTATATAGATATACATATATCTTATTTATATATCGGATCTTATATATAATATATAATCTTAATTTTGGCTGCTTTTCATTAACGTATTTTTGTTAAATCTAAGTGATTTATAAATGAAATTAACATTTAAACTAAATCACACGTTGTATGTTGAATTATCCTGTTGTAACGTTAATAATTTATCTATTTTTAAAATTATCGGCCGATATGAAATGTTGTTCCGCGTAGATCATGGTTACGATTTGTCAGTATTATAAAAGTGGAACTGTATTTTTAAGAAGTTTTATCAAAAGCTTTAACTTTTTAAAGAACGTAGTAGTTTTTATATTTTTACATCAGTTTATTCTAAATTAGATATTTTTCTCACAAAACATTTTTGAAGGTGTTGTGTTATTTACAGTCTGCAAACGTTTCGTTTTAATTTTTATATTTAATATTACGATTAAGTTTTTTTTTACTTTGTAACGCAGTATCTCCGAAGTTTGATTTAAAATTTTCATACCACAAGTTTTAATCTTTTTCATAACGTTTTAATGAATAATTTCTCAGATTTGAAATTTATCATATTCCGTGTAGAAAAAAAACTGCATTGTAATGAGATGAGAAAGACATTTCTCGAAAAATACTTTATGTACGTGTTCAAGGCGTGTTTGCCCAACTGATTTTTTTAATCAATTTAAGAAATTAATATGGATAACATTAATTTAGAACTTGTACGTACGTAATTAAACGTAAAAAATTTAAAAATTAATTATTTAAAATTTAAAATGCAAAGTAACGTAACGTGTTATTGGTTCATTACTGCTGAAGCAGTCATAATCTGATAAAACATTTAAGAATAAAAATGTTGTGTCTTGTTAACGAAAAACTGAATTTGTTTGGGATGAGTGAAAGGGTAATTAACGTAACATTAAAATACCCAGTTGTAATATTAATGTTAATTCAAAATAATCTGCACTAAAAATTCGTATGTTTAAAAGCTTTAAGGAGTTATTGGTTTATATTTGTTTCAAAGTCTCGTCAAATGTTTGTTATACATTTTATTTCATAGTCTCCGGATTAGCAAGCGCAACGTTATCTCTTGGTCAATTGCATTGTTTTAGAACGGTAGCGATTTTCAAAAATCAAAGTTAAACCTTTCAAAACAATTAATTTATATTGTCAAGTTTACCTATTGGGGCTGAGGCTGTTTTCCTACTTTTAGCAAGTTTTAAACTTAAATAGATACAAATAGTTTTACAAGTTTTTTTTTTAATCAAGATGTAAAAAATTTAGATTGTTGGGTTGAAAAGATAAAATATTTTAATGAACCGATTTTTTGCGGAGAACTTTGAATTCTTTGCAACACCGTTTTTTCTAAAAGCCAATTTAACAGTTCTGTAGCGTTTTTAGTCTTTTTTTTCGTTTGGCAATTCATCATCAAAACATCTCATATTGTAAAGCATAGGGTAAGTCATAATCCATAGTGCGTGTGGGTTTATCATCGTTATGTCCATTTTCGGGTAATTCATTTTTGGTTCCATCATGTGTATAATTCATAATGAGCGATTACAAAGCCATTGGAAAGTCATTATGCATTTACACTCACTCATCCACAATTTGAAATTTATTTAAATTTCTCTCTTCGTTAACCTTTATATATTTAAATAGCACTGGCCAGTTTTCTGCAATTTTTAGTTTAGTCACCTTTGATCCTCATTTCAATGTCTAACAAAGTTAATACTTTCAATGAACGGCACATTCCATAGGCATATTGAAATTGTCCTTTTTATCCAGCTACCAGTAGTTTCGTTACCCACGATTAAAAGCCATTAAGATCAAGTTTTCTGCGGTAATCTCAAAACTGGCAATATTTAATTTATTTAATAGCCCGGAAATAAATCGATCTTCTCATGAATCTAAATCTCCTCCATATTAAGCAGACTCCTAGAAATCCTTCAACAGCCTGCCTCTGGTGTCAAAATAAGCTTTTAAAAATCGACATCAAACACGATATTGCTTTTCAAATTCAAAGTTCTACTAACACAAAAACGGTATCTTGCTAGGAATTTACAATTTCAACTATAAATTTACGATAAAAAGTAGCGAACCTCTCAAAACAGATTCGACTTTAAAAAATGTGATATTAAAAAATTTAATATTTTGTAGGTGCCTGCCTCCCACTTTTCACCTAATTTAATTCTATAAGTTTTAGTTGCTTTTAGCCTAATTCTACTTTTTTATAGTCTACCTAAAGCACGCGTTACATAACTCTTAGTAGGGCTTCTCGTTAACTCGATCTGTGATTTGATCTTATAAAATTTTGGCGGTGTGAGCAATTTTTTCTATTATAACGTTAATCACTTTGCATTACATGAAACCTTAATTTTTTGTAGTTTTATACTTTTGTTATGGTTCTACACTTGTCTTATTTACGTTTCTTGTTTATGATTTTCTAATGTTTTATATACTTTTTTTCTAATGATTTTAAGATTCTACGGTTTTCGCTTTTCTCTTGGTTTTACGTCTTACAGTTTAACGCTTTTTCCTACGGCTTAACGCATTTCTTATTTAGTTTAATGGCGATGATTGATGCATGGAAGCTTGGGCTTAATTTTTCCAATGGATTTAAACATTCTTAGTTTTACGTTCGTTGTTTTTATGCTTTCCATGTATAGTTTTACACTTTTCTTATAGCTTTTTGTTTATGCTTTCTAATCGTTTAATCGTCTAATTGTTTTTCCTGAGTTCGACGCCTTTCCTATAGTTCTTTGCTCTCCTTAGTTTTATTTATATTATTTATTTTGATATTTTAAAGGAATTTATTTTATACCATTGGACAACCCGGTTGGAATGCTCTTAATTATTTATTCGCACGCTAATAATGCATTTTCGTTACAACTTTCTATTATTACTAAATTTTACTTTTGCAGTTTAATACTTTTTTTTAATTCTCTTGGTTATAGTACAACTTGCTGCGGAAACATTTTTACAGAAATTCTCTTTTTTAAAGCACTTATGTATTATAAAAAAAAAGTGTTATTCCCCCATGTTTTGTAAACAAAGTGTTTTTATTTAAACAAAATCGATTTTAATTTGATGCTCTGCAAATCTTTAGTTAGAAATTTTCTTGGACTAGAAGTAAATAATTGACAGCCATAGAACAAAATATAAAAAGGCACACCAAAAAAAAATTGGGTAGACGAGAAAAATTTATTTAACAACTTTTTCGAGAAGTCTACTTCACACAAAGGAGTGGTGAGTGAATGAAGAGCTGATAGCCCGAACTTATTTTGTAATTTGACGGGAGTCAAATAACCTATTAGTATTTCAAATTATGTTTTATTTTAAACGTTGTTTTCACACTTGAATGTCAACTAAAAATGACGGAATTTTAATGGAAATTTTTTTCTTATAACTGACAGACGTTTCTTTGCTTGTGCAAGATACCTTTAGAAATTATAATTTTAATAAAAAAAAAAATACATAAAAAAAAAAAAAAAAAAAAGATTTAGAAAACACCAAATTAGGTAAATTCGATTTAAAAACTAAAAATTATTTGATCTACAAAACAGGCGGGAATGAACTGGTTATTTTGGAAACTATGATTTACTTGCTACTAAATGTCTTATGTATGAAGAACCTATTTGTAATTTCGCATTAAAAATTTTATATATAAAACGTAGTACCCTAACATGGTTTTTTTCAATTTAGATAACGGCGGCAACTTTAATTCTTTCGAAGCTTTAAAAATTCTATTTCAATTTTAGTATTTTATTTTCTTTGCTGTATTTTACTTTTTACCATGTATAATTTTTAATTTGTTTTTGAGTCTCTTCGAGAATTTTCATTTTTTTTTTTTTTTGTGAATTTGCTTTTTGCTTCTTCTAATTTTTTATATTTTCATATCAACCATTCTTAACTATATAATCGCTCTGCTATATATAATTCTCTTACAAAATATATTGAAATTATCTTTTATCTTTTATATTTTATATTTTGTATGATTTCTCAAATAAAATAACGCTTGTGTTTTAGTCTATTTGAAATTCGTAACTTTCAACTTAATATTGCTGTAACTTTCGATTTTTGTATTTTTCGTTTTAAGTTTTAAATCTGAAGAATTTTTCGTTTTAAGTTTTAAATCTGAATTTTTTTTTACTTTTAAATCTAAAGAATCGTTTTTTTTACTTTTAAATATGCGGAATTGTTTAGTTTTCATGTAGAAACACAATTGTCTCTTTTAAGCTTATCTTAAAGGTGTTGACGATTACATTAATAACGCTTTGGTTGTGCACATCATTTCTTTTTTTATAGTTCTAATGATTTTTCGAAAATTGTCAAATATGAATTAGCGATGGGATAGATTTTAATTTTTGCATAAAATATACTTTTCATTGTTTGTCTTTTCAATTTAAAATTTTGATAATGAAACGCTACACACTTCTTTCGTTCTTTGTTTTTTAAAACCTCTTGGTTTTAGTTCTAGAATTGAAACTAATAATGGGCTTGTTCGGAAATCTCATCACTCCGCTGCATCTAATGTCATTATCGATTAGAGATGCTGAGAATATTTGTGGCTCTGAGGTTGGCCCAAAATTTTGGAACATCAAATTGTTATAGGCTTAACGATAAATTAAAAATACAAACTAGGTAGATTAAAATGTGAATACAATTAGCAAATATGTAGTATGAAAAATTGAAGAGAGGAAAAATTAGAAAAATGTTTCAAACGTTAAAGTGCCAGACGTTCCAGAAATTTAAACCACACTACTTTTTTCAATGAAATTCTTATTTTTCATGACGAATCAATGATGAAGACTGCTTGGGTTGCGTACTCTGCACTTATCACACCGACTTGTTGGAAATTTAAGAAGTGATGATGCTTTTACGAAAATGAACATTTAAAACAGCCAATTTAGGCCATGTATGGTTAAAATTAAACAAAACATATGAAAAAGGAATGAAATATTTGAAGGAAACTTCCGATGATAAGTAACAACAGTAGATACAACAGTACGGCGACAAATTTCCGAACAAGCAAAGCAAGTTTTTCGAGATTAGTCTATTTAACCTTTCGAGATGAATTGTATTACTTTAATCGTTAGGCGTTTTCGTACAATTTAGAATCACGTAGCAAGTGTGGCTTATTAGAACCAAAATATTAAAGCTGTCGAAAATTATTCTACCTTTATGATTTTGGAACACCTTAGATATAACTACACCGTTCAAACACAATTTTAATTTGATAAAATTCTGTTATTTCACATATTGTTTCTTATCTTAAATACCGGAGACTTATTTCTCATTGAAGTTCATTTTAATATTTTGTTTTTTTGTTTTATCGGCCGCAGATTTTAAGTTTAAATAAATGATCATTAAAAAAAACGCATTTACTAGCTTTTCAAAATAAAGTTTTATCAAATTTGCGAATCGCTGAGTTTTCGTTTTACAACAAATTCTTGCTTAACCGGTTAAAAATTTCTATATTGCGCTTGCGCTTGCATTTGGTTTCTGTTTTAAGGTTAGGCAACTATGAACTCCTTTTTGAAGTTCCTTTTAAATACGTAAATTTGCTGTTGTGTAAGGGGTATTATTATTATTGGTTAATTAGTACTGAAAACAAGGTTTTTAATATCGGATTATGTGTGACCTCAATTACTCTTTAGTCTTAACTAAAATTATTTAAAAAAAAATTGTATTGTAAAAGTAAAGAAAATACATAAAAAATAAGTCTACTCACTTTGTATTTTGCGATATTAATGGTTACGAAAACCGCTGTAAATAAAAAATTTTGCTGCCTCTTGCGTGCTTTAGACGCAAGAAAATCTGGCCAATTTAATTTTTTGTTAATTTAAGAAAAAACGTTTGCAGGTTATATAACGGATTTTTTTTTTTAATTTTTATTGCAAATTTAAAAGTTGCTGTTATTTTTTCTTTTGTTTGCTTGGATCTTCTTTAAATTTTTTTTCTCAATTTTTTTTTTTCAAGCAAATTCGTAATTTGGAAATCAGTAGTTTCTCTTTTTTACAGGTAATAAAAAATGCTTACAAATTAATAAAACAAAAATTTTACAAACTCTACAGAAAAAACTTAGAATAATGTGACTTTTGGTAGTTAAATCATGGAATGGTTTAAAAACCTTACAACTTAGTTATTTTTCTCTACGCTTTTTCAAGAAACATTCTTTTAATTGTACGATTTCTAGAGTTAGATTGTATAATGATAACAAAATACATGACACTGACTCATAATATCGTAGTAGTATTGCATTTACATATGTAATCAATATAAATATGAAAAAAAAAAAAATAAAATTCGTGTTATTAAAGATGTTTGTGTGCGTGAGTTTTTTTTTTTTTTTTTTTAATTTATAAAAACCACTTTGGTCACTTATTAATTTGATTTTTAAAATATAAATCTGTACATTTTGGCCGCTGTTTTATGATCGAGGAAAGCAGTAGTCTTCTCTTTCGCAATTGTCACCGTATATGACTGTTTTACTGTACGTACAAACACGAACTTTTTACATACTTTCGCCTGATTTTCTCTTACAAACATTTTATTACTTTATGCCGACCTGCCTGCCTGTCATGTCTCCTCGTTCCGTTTACTTTTTTTTATTTTTTATTAAGCCTTCTCTTGTAACGAATTTCTTATGATCGATCGCTTTTTTCGTTGAAAATGTCTTACTTAAAATGCATTTTTCTATCTTAACGCTTTCTCTAAACATTTTCGCTTAAATTTCTTTCAGGTTTCATTTCTTGTTGCAATTTTTATAATACGATTAGTTTTATATTTTTCAGTTGTATAGTAGTTGTTGTAATTTTTGTTGCTGGTTTTTATTGTATTAAACGAGATACGAGAGACGTGGACGAGACTGACTGACTTAGCAAAATCAATTAATGTTTTACGAGAAAAGGCCGCCGCCCATATACATAAATTGCTAAATAAATTGAAATAAGAAAGTTTGGTGTTAAGTTTTTTAAAAGGGTTGACGTTTCTTATATATAATTTATAGTATTTGTAATAAAAAAATCTTAAAACTAAATTTTGTAAGTAAAAATTGTAGGAAAAAAATAAAGGACTTTTGCAAACAAGACTTGCGTTATTTTATTAAATTATAAAAATTGAACGGCGAAGAAAAGCCTAGAATATTTTACTTTTCCATTGCAGTTATGACTTTTACACGAATTGTAAAGGTTTGAGATTGACTTTGATTTGATTAGTTTTTATTTTCTAATAGGTTCTTTTTTAATCATTAATATTTAACATAAAATACGTTTTTTATATGAAAAAGACAGATGAAGTTATTTCTCAAAGATGAAATTATAAAATTGCGAAATTCACACGTATACGAAGACCTTGTACGGTAAAAAAATATATATATTGCTCAAGAAGCAAGTAAAAATCTGAGCATAGAAAAACTAAATTGGCTAATTTTATATTAAAATAAAAACTATGACTAACGAAAAGTTGAACATGAAATTTCTAGAAATTTTCTTCTAAACCTTACGATAAAAATTGTGTATACGTGTTTCAACACATCAACATGTGCGGGAAAGAGACAAAAGTATAGTTGTGTAAAACCATAGATACAGAAATTTTTCAAAAGGTGAGTCACCAAAATTTTTTTTTTTAAATTACGCAGTTTGATGTGCAAAAGAAATATAACGAAGTATACGTAAAAACTTATCAACTAAAAATGCTTACGCGTTTGAAAACCGTTGACAATTTACCTAGAATGTCCAAGGGTTCCCAAGTACTCTTAACTTTTATGTGTATCAATCTTCTCAGAACACATATTAAAGACCTTCGGGGTCCACCAAGCTTTGATATAAAGAAACCATATATTTTCTAGTCCGCAACCTTATTCTGAACTTTTAAGTCAAATATTCCTTCCGGCAGCATAAATTTCAAACCAAATGCTTTGACTGCATTTCCCAACCATTAAAATTATTTCAGCCGACTATTAGAACAGCAGCATCGCTTATTCGCAAACAATATCCAACGCAACGCCATTTAATAATATATTAGGTATTTGGACCACACAATTTTTATGAACACCAAACACAATTTTAATTTTCTACTCAAAATATTTATAACTTTTACCACACTTCACTTTTAAAGAAACACACCAAATAAAATTCCATTTACGAATGGCTTGCTGCCAGGCAAACGGTCGTATTTATACCCGTGGCGTACGTGATTAAGTATACAGAGAATATTCCGGAATTTTCCACTGCCCCTTTCTGACATTATTGATTTTCCCTTGCCAAGACAATTTTTTTCATTATATAGAACTTGTTGTCTCTGTCTATACCTTAAAAAGTGTTATACGTTGTGTTGAAGGATGCCAGACCGTTAATGTAGTAAAAATATGTGGTTGCGTATAAAAAAATCAATAAAATGCTTCTGTTATGTCCGTGGTTTTCATACATCTTTTACTTTTATTAAATATTGTGCAACTTTTAGTTATTATTACAAACAACACAATTTAGAATATCTAATAAAAAGTGAAACAGTTTAATTTTACATTAGTTTAGTGGTAAAAATCCAATTTAACTTATACCTAGTTCACACACGTCAAGTTTTCTTGCAGCAATTCTTAATTTTGTGAAAGAAAAAGGAGTGCAGAATCATTTTATTACTCGTTTTCTCACCCACAAAATTCAGAATTGTTGCAAGAAACTTGACGTGTGTAAACTGGGTACTACAAGGCAAAAACTATAGTCCATATTTTTACAGAGAAAGCAAATATTGAGTAAAATATATTAAAAGACCATAAACTTAGGTTTGTTGTTTTTATTTTTTGGAAGTATACATATCTAAATCAAAGAGTGGGATTTATATGGAACTATGTATGCATTTTATAATTTAATTTCTTTATAAAACAATTTTAATGTTCGTTATATTGCTAAACTTTTATGAAATCTTTTATTATAAGACCTTTATATTTTATACAACACGCAAAGAAAGTGAGAAACATTTTATTTTATTCCTTAAGTTTTTTTTAAGAAAAAAATATATTTGCAAATGTATGCTGACGTGTGCCAAAGAAACCAGAAAAAAGTAGACACCAGCATAATACAATACAGCATTTTACAGCATTTTTGCCTTCTATTTATCTTAAGTTGTGTAATACACACTGTGTACATTGTAAAAATCATATTTTTAACCAAGTAGTTTTGTATTACAAGATACGAGGAAGTACACACATAACCCAAAGCTATTTTTCCTTTATCCTTCTTGCCAAACGTCGATATAGCCAATAATACACTTTTTCTAAACAACTTTGTAGTTGTTCAGTACAGTATGTACTCTTTGTTATAAATAAAGTATGAATTGTCCCTTGCCTGTTATTTTTTTTATTAGTAGTTGAACTTTTTAGTGTTAGTAACAATGAATTAACTAATTTGGCTTTAGTTTATATTTATTTTAATTCTTAAATTTTTTCTTTCTGCTGGTGTCTAACTCTAGATTTACGCTACGCAATTTTTTGAGGTATTTTTTTTCAAATCTCTATTTAAGTTGCAGCTATATGCTTTATTTAAAAATAGACAAAGGCAACAGTGATATTCCCTCAAAATTTAAGTAATACCATGCTGCTTGCTCCTCTTGCTTCACCAACAAAGAAAAATTTCATGCTAGTATCATGTAAAATTGCGTTAGTGTAAATGTCGTATAAGTTAACTGTTTTCTTTCGAAAATGTTCGCAAGCATTTGTAATATTTTTTTTTTTTAATTTAACGAAAAAAAATGAAAATAAAAATGACCTTAAGGTACCCATACACTTCCAATATAATTGTGCAATACTTGATACTTTATAATATAATTGCAAATGTGCATATTATATTAGTACTTTGCACAATATATTGAACAAAATCATAAGTCTTTTGATTTAAATTAGGCAAAAAAAAAATTTTTTTGTAATGTGTGGACAGCATTGTAATGTGGAAATTAATGTTTCCACCAAAAAACGAGAGAACAGGCCTTAAAATAAAATAAATATTTTTGAAAAGGCTGAAAAATTAAAGCCACCTCTTTATCACTAAAGTCATTAAACATTATTTAAATTTTTTAATGCCGAATTGTTCAATAATTTTAATGAAAAATAATTTTACAACTTGAAATAATATAAATTTGTGTGAATGGTTTTGTTTACTTTTCCTACATGCATATAAAAATTCCAAAAAAAAAAAAAATGCGCCATTTTTGCTTAAAAGTATTGATATGCTTATTGAGTAGTGTGATTTAAGACGACAATAGTTAAAGCAATAAAATACTCATGATAAATGCGCCGATATTATTAATTCATTGTTGTAATTATTATTGGAGAAAAAATTGTATTGCAAAATACTCGAATGTTTATAATTGACACTTTTTTTTGTAACAGTGTAGAAAATACACTTTTTACTCTGGCATCTCTCTGATATTTCAAGGTGCTGTTGTATAACAGTTTTAATCACTTTTTTCATTATAGAATTTAGGCAGATGTTTTTTTTTAGGGTGGGAAATACAATATTAAATCTTCTAGAACGTTCTTTTATTATGTATCTGCAACCTAATTTTAAACAAGGCAACCCCTAAATTTTTGTATCTATGTATGTATGTACATATGTAGATAAATCTAGAAAATTCCAAATAATTAATTCTTGTTTTATAAATATTTTTTCAGAAATTTTTTGTATTCTTTTGCATACATTTGTATGCACATACTGTATCTGTATACATATAAGTATGTATGTATGTAAGTATATGTAGATATTTAGTTTATGTGTACACATAATATTAAAACAAATACCTACTGCCTGATTATAGTTTTAAAATATTAAGTAAAATAAAATTTGGATAAAAGTTTCCTGATGAGCTGGCTGAAGTAACCGGAGAAATACGTATAGATACCTGCTTTTCCAACCAAAAAATAAATTGCATTTTAAATAATGTTAAATGAAATATTTACTGCCATATTCATTAAAATTAAAATAAATTTGTACCTAATGTGTTTTATGAAACAAATTTGTTCCAAAACATATTTTAAATCCATTTTAATCTTTAATAAATACGGCAGTTAATATTTGCGTAAATAATGCCCATTTTTCTTAAGGTTTCAAAAAGGCCAAAGTAATTCCAATCTACAAAGACTAAGTCGAAATGGATAAAGTGCTTAAAAAATCATTCACAAAAGAATAGTAAACGTTTTCAAATTTAAACAACATTATTGACCAACAGTTTGGATTCTGTAACTAACTACTAACTAAATTCATGCCTTCAATTAAATTTTTTCAGACAAAACAATGAATTGAATAAAATTTTCGTCAACTAAAATGGATTTTGCAAAAATGAATTGCTAATTATTTTCAATTTAAAAGAATTTGTCAAAGTGATTTACAATTCATTTCCAATACATTTGCATTAAACTGATTTTGAATTCTTTGAAATAAATTGCAGAAAATAATTAGCATTGCAATACTAACTAATTTTAATGGAATTAATTCCAATTTAAATTGATTTTGTAAATAAATAAGGCTTTGCAATTTTTTACTGAATATTTTAATTTTGTTAGAAGTTACCATTTCTTGTTCCCCCAAGATCTGCTCTTGAATTTGATTGATTGTAACTCTTTTTTAATTTTTTAATTTGAATTGCAATTCATTTTTCAATTTCCTTTAAATAAATTCAAAATTTATTTAATTGAAACGAATTGGGAATAAATTGTATTCCACTTAAAAAATTCATTAAAATTTAAAACAAATGGAAATTAATTTCTGTTTAATTCGTTTGAATTGATATTAATGTTACCCTTGGTGTATTTGCTTTAAATTATAAGCTCGTAAGACCAATAAAAATGCAGTTTTTTATTATATATTTCTCCCAACGTTTTGCGTATTTTTTGTTCACTTCTCCAGGGGATTCGCCTATTTACGTAAATAAAACATCAACAGTACATTAAAATAAATAACAATTTAAAATAAACATTTACTTTGACTTACAATATTGTAAATGTTAACAAAACAAATTTATCTTATTTTTTTACTATTCAGTTCTATTTTGCTATGAAGTTTAGCTAATTCGTAACAAATTTAAATTAAGCAAGTAAGATAGCTATAGCCGGCTATGCCGAATCTTATATACCCTTTACCATGTATGTAAATCTAGTTTAGTGAAGTAACTTCAATAAAAAAAATATTATAAAAATATTATAAAAAATATTTTTACATAAAAATGACACAGATTTTAAATGGCCTAAAAATTTTAGCATTTCCCGAAAGATCTCTTGAAAAAAATTTAAATGATAACCATATTGATGTCTTTAAAAATATAGTGCACAATTGCACTTTTCTATAAAAAGTTCAGAGCCTCACAATGAAGAAAATGTGGGCGAGCGCCAATTTTTTCATTTGAGATTTTTTTCAAATTCACTGTCGCCCCATGTATTTGTTTTTTTTTGGACTTACTTCATTGTTCAAAATCACATGGATCGATCTTTTGATTTTCAGTAGCGAAATTTTCGCAACTATTTCTAATAGATTGGCGTATTAAAATTTTCTCTACCTGATCTAGTGCCTTGGCAAAGTTGATTTAATCCCGAACTCGGTCGGACAGACCAACAGACGTATAGACGGACATCGCTCAATCGACTTTGCTATGCATAAGGACTAAGAATATACATATATACTTTATTGAGATGGAAATGGATATTGTACAAATTACAAACGGAATGGCAGACATGATATACCCTTTTTCCACCTGTGCTGAAGGGTATAAAAGGAATGATTCATTTACAACTTTTTCTACAATCAAAACTGAAAAGAATTCCATTAAGAAATTTCAATAAATGAACGCAATTAATAGCCTGGTCACACATTACTCCATATTCAGCTTTTCTCAATAAAAGCCATTATTGAGCTCAATATTCCATACAAAATTTCAATAATTTATTGCGCAATAAGCACGAATTTTTTCAGGAACCTCGAACACAAACTAAATGCCTCTTAACTAAGCAAAGTTTTGAAATTTAAACATCAGACACAAACCAGTTGCATCTAAACCAAACTTATTTTGTCAATACACAGAATATTGACTCAATAAAACGTGTATGTATGAATATACTATAATATACTATAAAACGTGGATTTGGCGATATGTAATTTTTGTCATACCCTGCTACTTAATAAGTGTATTAGTTAATTCAACAACCGAGGCCTTAAAGACCTTATGAATCAGTATGTTCTGTTTACATAAATTTATATTATAAAAGTTTAACAGTAGCAAAAAGGGCGGCAGGTATTAAATACTTTATGAGTCAGTCTGTTCTATTTACATAAGTTGAAATTATAACAGTTTAACAAAAGCAAAAGGGTGGCAGATTGTAAAGACTTTATGAGTCAGCCTACTCTATTTACATAAATTTATATTATAAAAGTTTAACAGTACCTAACATGGCGGCAGGTATTAAATACTTTATGAGTCACTCTGTTCTATTTACATAAGTTGAGATAATAACAGTTTAACTGTACCAAAAATGGTGGCAAGTCTTAAAAATTTAATGGGTCAGTCTGTTCTATTAACTAAAATTTGTTTTATAAAAGTGCGGCAGTGTGTTTAGTCAGTGGTAAAAATATTAAAACTTTAATAAAATAAGCGTTTTTATTTTACTTATGTAAAAATAGGCAAATACAAATGCTATAAATTGTAGTATTTATAAAAGTGAGCCGTTGCTACACGTAGCCACTGCTACCTAGGGCCAGAAAACAACAAAACATGATATAAACATTATTCTCGTTTTGTTTATCGCATAGTAAAGACACCATATTTTCTTTGATTTGACGCGGATCCAGAATAAGGCTTTGCAATTTTTAACTGAATATTTTAATTTTGTTAGAAGTTATCATTTTTCATTCCATCAAGATCTGCTCTTTAATTTGATTAATTGTAACTCTTTTTTGATTTTATTCGTTTGAATTGCCAATCATTTTTCAACTTTCTTTGAATGAATTCAAAATTTATTTTATTGAAACGAATTGGAAATTAATTGTATGCCATTAAAAAATTCATTAAAATTGGAAACGAATGGAAATTTTTTTGTGTTTAATTCGTTTGAATTGATTTAAATTTTATTCAATTATTTTTTGCTGTGAAATTTAGCTAATTCGTAACAAATTTAAATCAAGCAAGTAAGATTGCTATATTCGGCAATGCTGAATCTTATGAAGTAACTTCAATTAAAAAAACAAATATTGGGGTGTCATAGAATTAAAATATAAGAAAAAATTGGGTAATATATATATTTTTTACCGGTTTTAATGGGTTAATGATTTTTAAGAAATTTTCGAAACTATGTCTGATAGATTGGCGTTACAAACGGAATGGCAAACTTATACATAGCCTTTTTCCACCTGTGCTAAACGGTATAAAAGAAATAACTCATTTACAGCTTTTTCTACAACCAAATAAAAATGAAGAGAATTCCATCAAGAAATTTTAATAAATAAACGCAAATAAAACATAAACTTGGCAATATGTAATTTTTGTCACACCCTGCAACTTGAAAACATTATTAGTTAATTCAACAACCGAGGCCTAAAAGACTATATGAATCAGTCTGTTTCATTTACATAGATTAATATTTTAAAAGTTTTACATACCAAAAAGGGCGGGTTTTTTTTAAGACTATGAGTCCATCTGTTCTATTTATATACATTGAAATTATAACAATTTAACAGTGCTAAAAAGGGCGGTAGGTCTTAAAGACCTTATGAGTCAGTCTGTTCTATTAACATAAATTCAATTTTTGAATGGATTTTTTATTTTGCTTATTTAAAAATAGCCAAATTCAAATTCTATAAATTGTATAATTATAACAGTGAGCCGTTGCTACACATAACCACTGCTACTTAGGGCTAGAAAACAAAAAAACATGGTATTAAAAAATCTAGAAAGCAAAAAAATGTTTTTTAAAAATTAAATGTAATTAGCAGCAAAACTTATAAATTTAAGATTGTGCGGTTTCTTTTATTTAAAAACGTTAATTATTTAACACAATTTTTAGTTTCCAAACTACGGTTTTCCGACCATAGATACCTTTCTATAGTCTAGGTCACATATTATAATTTAATTTTATCAAAGTTTATTTTATTGAAAAGTACAAATTCCAGAAGTGTAGCAAAATTAGATTTAAAGAAATAACAAAGTATTTAAATTAATTGTTCTTGTGAACACTGGAACCTTCCAATTTTTTTTAAATAATAGTGCGTTTCCATTTAGGAGATTTTATCTAAAACACTTGATTTATTTCAAATCATGTCGAAAATTTATTTTTTCGAACTGATTTTGTCTTTGCAACACTGTGTTGTGTCTGGGATATTCAAGTTTAGCTCCGTGTTATCTATTCAGATTGGATGTTTTTATCGAAAAAGTGACATTTAATTTTATGTTAAAAAAAATAAACTTTTAGGTATACAAATTGTGTTTAAAAGAATATATAATTAAATATGTGTAAAAGCAAAAACAAACAGAAGCACAAACTCGATTTTTAACAAAAATGAAATTGGGGATGTTTTTCATTAACGGAGAAAAGTGTCAGTGTTACCTCATAAATACGAATATACAAAACAGTTTTGTTCAATGGAAACACTTCGAAGTGTTTTCCTCAAAAACTAGTTGATTTCAATCGAAACATAGAACTATGCCGCAATTTCTATGTGAAAATTGTAAGTTATTTTCGAGGAGGTAGCTAAGTGCGTTCTTTAATAAAAAAATACTACTTTTCCACGCACCTTCGAACGGGTAGAAATCCATATTGCAGGGCTTTTTCCAGCCTATGATGCTGGGAAGCGTTTACCTTTCTAATAATTAAAAATACTTAACTTTTTTTTAATCTACCAATGTATTAATTTTTGTATTAAATAGCCAAGATCAGCAAATTAACGCGCGCAATTTCTAGAAAGTCCGGTAAAATTCGCATCTAAAAAAGAGAGATTTATACCATGATAGTTTTTTATGCCATTTTTCAATTCTCCTTTAAAGTTGCAACAAGTTTCATCGTTCGCTTTAACAATGAAATTTGTAATTCCATCAGGGTTTATTGTTTGTGTTCTTTCTAATAAAACACCAATAACAAACACTAAACGAACGTACACAAAACAAGTGTTAAAACAGCTCTCTCTCTCTCTCTCTCTCTCTCTTTTCAACATTTTTTTTAGAAATATATCAGAAATAATCATATTGATTTTATAAATTATAATACAAATTTTTCTCAGTGTACAATTGCATGTATAGCAAAATGGGGTATTTGAACTTTGGTCGCATTTTAACTTTCACACTTGCATACAAATACACACACACATATACACACGCATACAAGTATTCACAGTTCAGTATTTAAGAGAAGCAATAAAATAAAATTGTACAGAAAATTCTCTGCAAAAACAAGGATACAAATTAAAGAAAAGAGAAACTGTGTTGCCTGCTTGTTTGTAATTAAAACGGAAAAAATATTGTGAAAGTGCAGACAAGAGAAAAAAGGAAACTACATATAAATTTGAATTAAAATGTAGATGTGTGTGTGTGTGTGTGTGTGTGTTAGTAAAACAAGTAAAATAGAAACCAGCAAATGTTTATAAGTTTTCCTTTAAAATAATATTAAACGCTTTGGGTCGTTTCGGTGTCTGTCAGAGCCTTTTAATCTGTGTCATTGCAAATGTGTTGTATTTCAGGAAGCATACATAAGACTTTTATTCATTAAAGGATGTACGACAATCTTGTCGCTAGATCAAAAGGAAATTAATGGAAATTAAAAATACAATAACAATTTGCCAAAGCTAAACGCAAAACAATAATTATTAAGTTTTGTTTCCTTTTTCTTTAATGAAATCCTTGATAAATTGTTAAGGAAAAACATATAGAAGGACGAATAATAAAAGAAAACTGGACAATAATAATGAGAATATTGGGATATATTAAAATGTACTGTTCACATTATAATTTTCTTTAAGGATCATTGAAATGCAAATGAAGTATTTTAACTAATGCCAAAGTTAAGTAACAAGCTTTTTTTGTTTTTGTATAAATACGAAATTAGAATAAATATTCAACCACATTAACGCTCTTAGCCGAACCCATAAAGACTTTAATTGATTTTATTTAAATTTCTTTTAATAATTTGCGAGGGCAAAAACTAATTTTTCTTAAATTATTTATTTTAATTAGATTTTTTATTATTAGTTATGGCTGGATTTATATAACAATTTTTTTCCAGCCGAAATTTTCTTTAACGAAGGTGTTAATTTTTTTCCTGGTGATATATCAATAAGAACAATTTTTATACCTCTGCTATCTGAAAATGGCAAGAGTGTGACCCAAGCAAGACCACTTATTCTTTATTTAAAATCTAAGAAACAACATTCCTCATTATTTTCCTATAACTTTTTGGAACATGTTATGGAATTTAAATAGGCCATTTTGACTATTAATTGCTTTTCACTACGCCTCTTTTAAAGTGCTACGCTAGGCATAAAATACCGAATGACTCAGAAAGTAAGTTATTTAACAAATTCAAGGTTAAATGCAAAAAAAAACTGAAATGTAAAGTGTGACTTATAAAACACCTTGTGATGGTCATGTTAAAAGTTTTGTGTTTTATGCTGCCGTACAGCTCGCAACTGCTAGAGGTAAGTGAAAAGCTTAAGATTCTTTTATTATGGAAAGATCTGGCAAATTTTATTTGAATTTTTTTTGTTTTTTTTTTTTGTTTCAGATTTGTAAAGGTATTAAATCTAATTTTGTAATAACATTGTTATTATTATTATTCTCCTAAACTAAAGGATTATCAAAATGGTTTTTTATGTTCAATTAGACGTGCCATACCATAGCCGTAACCATGATCATTAACCTAATTATATTTACTGCCAGTGAATAGTGGTGCCATAGCCCTTAGATATTCTCATTTGCGTTGCCGTTGTTTGAAAAAAAGTGAAAGGAAAAATTAAAAAAAATTAAACTCACCAATACAAACCAGGGGAAGTGAACAATAAAAAAATTAAAAAAAACAAACAATTAATATCTAAATTCAATAGTTACCCAGTAAAAGCAGTGAGGAAAAAAATTGTAATGAAAACGCTGCATTTACAACTAACGAAGTGGTGCAAATTCTGGCAAAAAAACCTATAAATTTTACATATCGCATATTGTTGTTTTTTAACGGCATTGAACTACTTCTTATGTATATTAGCTTTTTTGGATGTAAATAAGATGCCCTTCTCTAAGAATGACATACATTATTTTTTACTATTAAAAAATCAAAATTTATTCGATATCTATGGTTACGGTTACGGTTATGGCTATCACATTATAACATGTGACCAATAATAAAATACAGTGTTGCTAATTAAACCTTAAGTTAAATTTTTTTATTTATTCTGTTTTATTCTGTCTTTGCTTTGTATTTTGTGTTAATTCCTGCTAATACATAATATCCAATGATATCTTACTTAACTCCCCGTCTATATTAGAAATAAATTTGTTAGCAATAAGGCAATAACGTCGGCAGAGTAATATGTCAAAATTGTTTATTGCTTTGGGTATGGGAACACGTATTTATGATAACTCATAATTTCAAAATAATCAAGTGCAAAGGTTGTAAGCAAAGAGCATAATTGTAAAGAAAACAAATTTTATTAGAATTCTTATCAGTATATTTCTATTATTTTAAAAACTTCCTCTATACTCTAATCCTTGTTTTACGATAGAAAATCTTAAAACACAGCAAATTTTGTATAATTAATCATTCAATTTTATGTTCGCGCTTTTACTTGTAAATCAAAACACAAATGACAACTGTATTTGACGTTTTATGTTTGCAATAATTGTCAACGAAAATTAGCTGACAATTATTGCTGTCAATAAATATGTACAAAAAAGCGATGTCTACATTAGAGATAACATAATTTTGACATTTGCTGCAATATATGTTAACATAATTATTGCTAATCTAGACGGGGGTATGAATTTTACATTGCTAATCACGGCGAATTGATAACAGGTGGGGTGATAGGTAAAGTGCGTGTGATTAATAAAAATTTACACAACAACTTAATAAAAATAAAATGTATACCTGTACATATGTATGTATGTATGTATGTAGCTGTAACTATACTTATATTCACAAATTAGCTGTTTATAAATTTGAGCGCCTATAACATTTTCAAGGAATTGTTGTAGCACTGCATTTTCTTATCTCTATATCCAGTTTTACAAATTCTTAAAATTAAATTTTTTCCTTTAAATTCTTCTGCCATGTTAAGATTAGCACTTACTTTCTCTTTTTCTAAGACAGTATTTCTATTTGAGACTTTAAAGGACACGTATATTTGACACTTTAAAATACACGAGTTTAATACCTTCTCTTGACTTACTGTCAAATACAAGCCCACGATTAAATCGCACAAAAATCTGATAGAATTCTGTCCTATTTTAAAAATCGTTCAAAATGGCGTCGCAGGTATTACATTATTACACACAAAAAAAATGCAAAAAACATGTGGTTTTAATCACCCTTGTTCTCTTTGGCGTCGTCAACACAAGACGACGTCGTTCTTCTTCGTTTGTTGTAAATCGGTATTCCCTTTGTCAATATTGTCATTTTGGTATTCCATAAAAACAATTGATGTTGCCGTTTAATTTGTCGTCGCCATTTTTGGTGTTGTGTTGTGTCGTTTGCTAAAGAAAACTGCAAAAAGAATAGAAGGCGTACGGCGATATTGAAAAAGCAAAGTAAAAAACATATAAATAACATAAAGGAAATGTGAAACACTAAAATTATTTACCCCTGTCAATTTGAAAAATTAATGGAATAGTTGGAAAAAGTCTATTCCTTGCTAGAGAATTTTGCAGGGGCATTATTACAACTTGTCGGACTGATAAATGGATTTGCATATTAAAAACTTCACTTATTTTTTTATCCATCAAATAATAACTTAAAAAATTGAAAGTTTTATTAATGCAAAGCTCTTTATCAAGCAGCTAAAATCATACCTTTAACTAACGGCAAGTTGCAATAATGGCCCTTAGACTATTTAATTTAATTGTTTTTTTTTTTAATTTTTATTAATTTATTTTAGAAAACTTAAACTTTCCACAACACTTTCTTAACATAATAGAAAACAAATTGAATATCATCTGTCACAAATATTAGATATGTGTGTTTTACTTATTTATGTTATCGATAAACAGTCAACGCCATCATTAAGCTGTTAGGGAATACCAAATTAGTATTGATGTTGTGTTTATTTGATGTTGTCTTAAAATTGACGACGATGTTGACAACGCCAAACAGAATAAGGGTGATTATTTTTATTTCATGAGAATATCATGAAATATTTGCATTTGAAGAAATCAAGCACAATTAAAGTTAATTAATATAAAAAAGATTCCAAATAATAAATTTTCTTATTTTATGAATTATTTCATAAAATTATAGAATCGTAGAGATCTGTCAAAAAGTCTGTCATTCACATACATTTTCAATCCACACTATAATACTCTTTGAGAACACATGAAATTTTTGACAGATTGTACGACTGAGTATGATAGTGAATCATGGCCTTCAGGGATGCTTAATGCTTAATAGTTTCCCGTTAGTTGTATAACCTTAGTTAGACGTTTCTTTTCACTAGAGATACTAATTGGAAGTAACGAGATAGTGACTTTTGATCGAAAATGCTTGCGAGGAAAGGCCGTGTTGCTGAATTAAGAGTTTGAACAAAGCAGAGCCTTGAGTGTAAAGAATTTTAACTGCTATTGGAGTAACCGGGTTAAATAAGTTGTTGGTTGTTTGGGTTCGACTTAAGTGCTAAAATTAATTTAAAACATTTCAATTAATTTTCAGACGACTACAAATAATTTTATGAAAAACAAATAAAAATGGTTTTTTCTAGTGCTGACGAAAATTTAAATAGTGCCAAAATATTTGAAAACGGCACTTATCCAAATATTAAGGGTACAAGTTTTAAGAAACTAATTGTTTAGTAACTTAAGCAGATCCTTTGGTTTCGCCAGCAAAAGATATTTTGTTTGACAATAATTTTTTAATTCCTTCTTTTTTTTTAAGAGAAGTAGCACTTCAGGCAATAATGCCTATTTAGTTATTTTCGATACCGTGCTACATTCCTTGAAAAGGGATAGATGAGAGATAAGACAGGTGGTGAAAAGAGCAAGATAGATGTAACCATTTCTTATTAGTTATTTTACTTCGCTGGCGAATATGCTATGAAGAAGTACCGACGAAGGAGGCTGCATGTTTAATGTTAGTTCTGAGTATGTATTTATACCATTAAACAGAAGAAAAAATTTTTATTTTTGATTGCCGCAGGGGTTGAACCCTGGTCAACCAGGTTTGTAGCCAACGTGTTTACTATTTCGACTATAGCAGCCTCTTTAGAATAACACAGTGTTGTTGTGACATTTTCAAAAGTAATGTTGCCATTTTTTTTCTGTTCAAACTAGCGCTCAAAAATATCCACCTTAATTAATATTGGATTAAGTTAAGTGCCGGTTAAGCTAATTAAAAAATAAAGTTAAGTTTAAACTCAAACCTAAAGAGCTGCCTTAAAAAAGGCGAATAAATAGAGAATAATAGTTTAAACCAAACATCGAGTAGTTCGAGTCTTGCAGAAGCCACAGAATGGAATGGATAGCCTCGTAAGTTTATTTAAGCGCTTGTTAAGTAAACGAAAGGCCATGAGTGTAAAACCTGTCTCAACTACAGACTAAAAACTGTTCAAGTGTTGTTTCAAAATTGTTAATAGAAAAATTTTTAAATAAAATGTATTTGAAATAATTTTTCAAACTACTTTACATTATATTTACTGTCTGTCCCAAACGAAAGAATTTTTTTTTCGCAAAATTACATTTCTACTTTAAACGAAATTCTACTTCGTGGAAATGGCAGTAAATGTTTATTTTTAAAGGAATTAGGCTTAATTTGCATTAAAAAAATTATTACAATTCAAAGGAAAACTGAAAAAAAAAAATAGATAGCAGATACCACTTTATTGTTTAAAGAATTTTTTTTTTATATTAAATTAAAATTTTGTTTTTTCGTACCTTTGTGAGAGTAGTTTTTTTTTCTTCTTCTTTAACCCAACTTTACGTAAAAAGTACGGAAATAGAGTTGATGTGTTTGTGCATTCGACTTAAAATATTTTTGTCTGGAATCTGCTGCTTGCGAAAAAGGTTGTGGCAAATGTGTATCCAAAAGCACCTAAATGTCTGTGGCACGTGTTGATTTTACTCTTGATATTTTTTAGTTTAAGAACTCTTGTGACTGCTTATTTGAGATGTGGTGAAATTTTATTTTTAAATGACTTAAAAAAAGGAGGTTATCAATTCGTGTGAATGTTACTTTTTTATGTTTGTGCCTGCAGAACTCAGTCACTTCTAAATAGATTTGGAAAATTTTTTGTTATTTGATAGATTATGCTTAAAGATTGGTCCCGTTTTAAGTAGAGTGCACAATCTTAATAATTAAAGGGTGTCCCCATACAACATACCTGTTTTCTAAGTGTATTATGAACCGTTAAGCGCACTTCTTTAAAATAAAACAAATGCGTATAACTATAACTCCCAATAGCACAGAGAAATACAAAAATAATTATAAAAATTAAAGGGTGTCCCGATTAATAACGTAAATTGACCTATATGGGCCTATCTTTTCCAACCAACATAGAAAGGGGAATTTATTAAGCTTTTCTTAAAATAAAAAAAAAATATTTTTTTAATATCTTGAGTGGACACTACTTTAGCTCGAAATGATTTTACGCATCTGTGCTCTGTATGGTTTAAGAGAGATTTCGAGAGATGCTCATTTAACAGGAATAACTTTCAGAAGAGGATGAAAGCGCGCAAAGAAAACAAAAATTAAACCGAACTAAGCAACTGACAAAATGCCGCTTATAATTATGAAAAAAAATCATAATTAACATTATTTTATAAAAATAAAGTTGCACAAAAAGTCGTTTGGTTGACATTAATGTATCACCGCTAAATTTAAAATTAATGCTAAAATTTTTAAAATTAAATTTTTTATGTCAATGTTGCAAAAAAAAAAAAAAATATATAAGGAAGTTATCAAATGAAAAATGAATCTTAAAAAAAAATAATAAGGAAATTTGTAATGCGTTGAAAACAAGATTTGTTTTTGTGAAAGACAAAAAAGGTGCGAGCACTCAGGACACCTGGCAATAGATCTTTATGGAGAGTGATAGAGATGCATGAATTTTCTCAATTTAGTTTTTTTCCTACACAATTGTCCGATTCATTTAAAAGAAAATTTAATGGAATGCTGTTGTACTTCGAAAAATCACAAAAAAAAAGCGTGTCAGGGTGCTACACTGTCACATAAGAAAGATTCAAATCAAAATGCAACTCTGATTGTACACTAGTCTTACGACCTGTCAATTATTGTATGTGCGTTGAAAAATAACGTAGTGTGTGTATGGTTATGACAGGCTTTTTGACAGATCTATACCATTTTTTAATCTTATAAAATAGTTTATAAATTTTTTTTCCATTCGATCAGAGTTAATTTTTTTAAGGATAAGGAAAAAAAACAAAATAAAAAAGTCATGAGTTTTTGCATCTTTTTTGTAAAATAGTTTTAATAGAAATTCTTCGTTTTGAAAGAGCGAAAATTCAACGAGCAACCACGATTGAAAGTTTAAGCATTACAGGCTTAGATTTGCCACATTTGTCCTTGGGGTCATCAAATAAATTTAAAAATAAATCAAAATTTTTGATTTTCAAATGCAAATAATTGGTAAACGGTTGTCTAAAAATATTTAGTTTATGGATGTTTTTAAGGGAATAACTAAAAATTGCGGGCCTTACAATAATTCACTTACCATGCGCCGCTTCTTAAGCTCTTAGAAGCCTAAACTTAATGCTTTGATACTTTGTGATTAAAATTTAAATTTTTAGGTCCAGCTGTTTATAAATTTCTGATATATTTTTTTGCTCCACTGTGCAATATTGACAACTTTAAATATGTATAACAGGCAAAAAAATCGGTGTAGGTACATCTAAAATCACAGCCAAATCCATGCTGAATGCTAATTGTTCATCATTTTGAGAACAAAGGGTTTGGCAAAAGTAATCATAAATAATTTACTACAATATCACTACCCACACGTTCACATTATTAAATGCATATTTATGGTTATCTTCTTCTTCCTTTTCTTAAACAACCATTCAATTTCCACAAATCAATTTTCTTAATCGTTAATCTCTAACCAAAACAAAATCAAAATTTCTTTATACTTTCAAAGAAATTTTGTTATAACATAATTCATTTTTATATTTTTTATTATATAATGGATAATTTGTGAAGAGTTGTAATTTATTTTCAACTTTGTTTAAAATGCAACAACGACGACAACAATAATGGTGATGATTATGATGATAAGAAGGAAATGTTCATTGTTTCAGTTACTTTGAAGGCCTCCAGTAACATTTCGTTGTTTTTGTTTTGCTTCTTATATTCTACATCAACTACAAAATTAAAGTTTATTTTATGCTTTAACCCACCAGCCGACATATATTTTGTGTGTAAATGTGTGTGTGCGTGTGATTTTTTCATAAATATAAGGAGCAAGGACAACAGCCGTGGTCGTGTTAATTCGTACAATTCTTATATTTTTTATGATATAGAAACACACACACTCACACACACACGTATATACACCTTATAAAAAGACCAACTTACGCCTCCTGAGAAAACTCAACAATAGACACTCACACTGTTGAATAAAATTTTCTTTTCAATATGTGAACCAACAAAATTAAAGAGAGTGTGTAATCGAATGTATTTGTTGTTTAAGGCAATGAAAGAGAGCACTAGCGAAGGACCTACATTTGCCATAATAAAATAAAAACGGCGAGAAACGAAAGTAAAAATATATATCAAGGATGCCAAAAGGAAATGCCAAACAGTACTAAAGTTAATGAAATGTTAGATTTTTTTGTTGTTGTTGCTCAAATTGTACCAAAATGAAATTTGGTTAAAATACGCACGGAAAAAGGAAAAACCCATAAATTATTTTTATAAACAATAAACAAAAAAATTAATTTTAATAAAATTCATAATTAAGAGGGGACTCAAACTCATGATGTCCATATAGAAAACATGCGGTATTTATCCAGTGTAATTATGTAATACACAATACTGTGTGACTGCTTTGATATACAAAGTCAGGATTTTCTGCTTCTGGGCCAATTTCGGTACCTTCACTAACTTTATTTGCCGCCCCCATATAAAAATTGTTTTTCTTCACAGTTCAAAGCACCTTGAAGCGCTTGAACCGCTTTTCTACACCGGCTACTCAACCACTATTACATTTCTTTATATTAAAGGCTCTGTTCGCAAGCAAGCAAAAACTTCTGCCTATTGACGTAGATAAGCCTGCTTGGGGAAGACTTAGTAGTCATCAGAATTTATTCTTTCTTAGGACATAATTTTTCTCTTTTTTAAAGAGCATTAGAATTCCCAAAAAAAACTCTCTACCTGGAAATTTTAATTTTTTTTAATCTGAATTTTTAATGGCAGGGGTACAAGACCACAACGCCAGGGTATCCCACAAGTTTTTAGATATATGTAACTTCTCTCCAGGAACTGCACGTCGACCTATACCTTCGTATAGAAAGTGAGGAATCCTGAACAGGATATTTGTATAGAAAATTATTTATTTATATTTCAGAACGTTGGACACTATTAAGTGCCAGTTGAAAAACACGTGCGCGTTGCGTCTTTAATTATAACCTTACTTTTTTAAAGAAGGAAAATCTGCTCGCACACAGATGTTCCTCCTTCGAGATAAAGTAGCAAAAAGCTGGAAATTTTTATTTACTTTCTTTTTATTTTACTACACATGAACTTCGCATTTGGTAGTGGCGAAAAGTAACATCTTATGCAACTCTGTTGATCTAAGACACGAACCAACAGTATTAGTAGACAACAACTTTAGCTTTTAGCCGTAAATTGTTATCGAGATGTAAAGGATTTCAAATCTTTTAAGTGACTGAAAATTAGCCATTCCCTTAAAAAACAAATTAATAAAAATTAAAGGTGCGGTTAGATTAAGTAAATAATTGACAAAAAAGCCTTTGAATGATCTTCTATGTTGAGAAGGACCTCATACTTCTTAATAAATATTTGAGAAGGACAAAAACTTTTTCCAAAATTTAGTGGTAACGTCTTTTTGGTCAAATGTTTATTTAATCTGACTGTTCCTTTAAGACCTCATCACCTTAACTTACAGCTTAAAAGTTTATTAAAGAAAATTTTATTGAAGTCAAAAGTCAAGACGACTCAGTCACCAGTTGGTAGCGATAATGAATTTATTGATTTTCGCCTTTAACGTGAATGTTAAATTACATAAAAAAATTTTATACGGATTATTTACATGGCGAAATCATGTACCAGGTGGTGGCAGTGGCAAATTCGTTCATTTTCGCCGTTGCAGAAAATGTCAAACTCCATATATAAAAAATCGGCGAAATTTTTTTTTATATGAAGTTTGACATTTTCTGCAACGGCGAAAGTTAGTGAAATTCGCCACTGCCACCACCTGGTGGAGTTTGACACAAGGCGAATCAATACTAGGTGGTCGCCATGGCGAATTCAATAATTTCGCCTAAACCTGAAATGTCAAATTCCATGTTTGAAAAATGTATATATTTTTTATATGGTATTTGATACTTAACGTTTCGGCGAAAATCAATGAATTTGCTATCGAGACCAACTAGTATTATTTCGCCATGATTTGACAGGCGAAAATTAATAATTTCGCCTTAGCTAACAACAGTTGACTGATTTGCCTTGACCCTTGTCTTGTTGCACAGAATCTCACAGGGGAAAGAAATCTTTTTTTTTTAAATACTCAAATCGAACAATTGAGTAGTTCAAAATTGGTGTTTGTTTGCTTGCACATAAGTACCAACTGAAAGAAAGTACCAACTTTTTTTTATCCCTGTTAGCCGAACACAATGTAACATACAATTAAGTAAAGTATCGTGCATTAGCCTTAAACTAAAGCAATTTAACATTTGCTCCAGTATTGCTTGGCACGCGGAACCGTTCAGTACAATTTCGTTAAAAGAGTTCGAAAAAGAAAACTATTGAACTTTTAAGAAGTGAAGGAAATATAATGTAACGGTTATTTTTAATTTGAATTAAGTTAAAACAAAACTTAAAAAAAGAAACATTCTAATAAAAAATTATTTATTTTATATCTAAAAATTTTCGTGTCAAGGTGTGTGTGTGTAAAGTTGTAACTAAAAATTTTTATTTTTTTGTAATAAAACTAAAATTAAATCAGCAAAATAAAAAAAAGGATTTAATATTTAAATTAACTTTAAAAGAAATAAAACTTTTATTCATTCATTTTATGTTTTGGTACAAAATAGTAATAAAAGAAATCATAATAATTGTTATTTTACATGTCACGAGATGTTATAAAAATTTAAAATGTTTTCATTTCATCGCCATTAACTCGATAATGGCACGGACAGACGTTACTAATTTGTAGCGTTACACCATTTTCATTAGGGATTTGTCTTGTGAATTTTTTTTAATAGAAAATAAAAATGTAAAAGTGCATGTGTGTGCGTATGTGTGTGTAAGAAAATTTGTTTTCTTTTGGTTTAATTGATTCAATTGTGTTGCAATTTTTGTGGTCACATTCAGTGCAACTTGTGTAAACATAAAAATACCACATACGAGGATTTTGAAATTTAATTAAATTGTAGCAATTGGTTACTTGATGGTAATAAATACGTGTTAGAAATCAGAAAAAAAAATAATTTTGTTTGAAGATGGAAATAATTGGTATTTTTCTGCTATTTGAGTCTAAAACTAAACAAAGTTTTATTTTCCTAATTAAAAAAATGTATAAAATCGTCACATGGATTTTAATAACATTCTCAGAAAATGTGGGTTTTAGGCATCGTCAGACTCAATTGTGTTGACAATAAAGAGATTTCTGCCTGATCTAATTTGACTTAGCTTAGTTTAGCTCATGTTATAAGTATAATGGCAGTTTTAAGACCACTATTCTTCTTAGACTTATTTTAGAAAATTTAATGGTCTAAATTTAAATAAAAGAAATTAGCAGTTCGTTGCATATGAAAACGCAGTTCTTTTTCATTTATAATCAAATAAATCTGTTGCAAGTTTTCTTATACGAATTTGTATTAAATCAGCCAATAGCTAGTTGGGCTTATACACGAAGGTTTTCGTACAACTTATGGATCACCCTTTAATTTGTATATCGTATTTTTTATTATTAACTAATAAAAATTTTAGGTGTCTTCTAATAAGATTCAATATTTAAGACATTATACATCAAAATTATGTGTTGTATGGGGCACCCTTTAGATTTAAATTTTTTTTCTAATTTGTTTTTGCAGACATACAGACATAAGCTCTGTAAAAATTGTCAACTGTTTAAAAGAAAAAATCACTTTTCTCCAGGGACACCCTTTAGTTTTTAATTTTTTTTTTTTTTCAAACTTGGCGCTGTTCTGAATATAGTTCTAAATACTGTGTGAATATATCTCAAAGAACTCGTCGCAGAGGTTTAACTGGAGACCGCATCTCTATGGGGTCACCCTTTAATTTTTAACTCCATTTTATTTTTTATAGTTATCGCATTTGAGAGAAGACGGCTTGAAATAAGACAAATAGATAAATAGTTTTACTCTTTTGATGCGAAACATTTAAAAGCCACATGGTATTTTTTGAAATGAGTCCTGCTTTAAAAACAACTTATTTTTGTTTTCGCAAATCATTTTGCATTTTTTCTCTTTAGTTAAAGTTAATTGTTTTTGCAATGATGTTGCTTATGGCTCATTTTACAAGTCATTGGTTCAAATGCCAGACCATATTATTATATCTGAAACTAGCAGCAAATTACATAGCAAAAAAAATGTAGAAAAAACACGTAACACACAAAAAAAAATAATAAATACTTTTTGTGTGTTAATCAAATGGGTTTGTTTCATGATGGTTTTTTGTGTGTTTTTTAATGTTGTTAATTTATAGAGTGCAACTCCAGGTACACGACAGCTATTTACGTATTTAAATCATATTCTCTTAAATTGTATTTATATAACATTTAATCTCGATTCCAGAAAGAGTATATGTTTTGGATCCTTAAAAAAGGGGGTCGTTAAAGTTAGCATAATTCAAAGTAAGTCAATTTGAATCGTTATTTCACCAAAAATCAAACTTTCTGGAAAAAATATTAGTTTTCAATTTTTTAATTATTAAATTAAAAAGTTATATTATGACAAATAAATTAATTAATACGACTCAAGTTCATTCATAGAATTAAAAAAAGAAAAATTATTTAAATGTTTGCGGACATTTCAAAAAAAAAGAAAAGAAATAGACACTAGCAGAATGTAATGCAGCATTTACTGGTTCGCTACATCCGTCCTCAACATTATTTACCTAAATAACTAATTTTGTAACTAAGAATACGAAGAATATTCATAATCAAAAATCATAAATTTGGTTAGACAAAGTCCATATACAATCCAAAGCTTTCCTTCGTTGATCTCTCTACAAATCGTCATTTACCTTTATTCTTGCTTTTCTGCCAACCGTCAGTATAGCACTCTACATCCTGGAAAACGACAGAAATATTAAAAAAAATTTTTCCTTTTTTTGAACATTTAAGAAATTAAAAAAAAATTAACTTAAGACAACTTAATTAATTCAGTTGAAAAATCTTAATTTTACAAAAAATCTAAATATCATAAAAAAGGTACAATTAATGAAAGACTACGATTCGAGAAAAAATGGAGATGTTTACAAAAATTTTGAATTTATTTAAATATCTGTTTTTTAATAAAAAAATTATTATTAAAAAAAGTTTCTTAAAACCCTAAAATCTTGCAAAAAAATCGCTATTTAAAAGAAATAAATGAAAAAAAAGAATTTGTTCAGCAACCGATAACGATATGTAGGTGATACTGTGTGTTTTCCGATATATCGGTATCTACGATATTTTTTTTTTGTCAGCACAAAAATTCTTTACGAATTTTAAAAGTTTTTCTTTAAAAATAAACGCTTACAATTTAGTTCAAAAATATTCTTTCGATATTCTCAAAATTCTTTTCTGGTTTGAAAAAGAAAACTAAGAAAACGAATATATACAATTTTAGAATAAGGAAAAGAGAAAAAAAATTGTTTAAACTTTACTCACGAGCCCTTCAATTTGTACATTTTTTCGCAGACACTGTTGGGACTTAACCGGTAGCAGTCAATGTTATACACATTAAGGCGTTTGCTACAATAACGAGTGTTAGTAAAAGTTAGTCTACCTCACATAAAAAGCAAAATTGTACATACAACTGAAGAATGGTTAAGTGCACAGTGGGGCAGAAGCAAAATATTTTGGAAATGACTCGGCCATTTGTAAACCATTCAGCCGATACATAGTTTTGCACGTAAAAATGATACTGAGATGAATCTCTTTTTCTTTGATATAAAATTGCGTCATCCGTATTCATTAATAAAAAAGGATAAATTTTTAATTTTTGGTCTCCCGAAATTTTGATAAATTATGGCAAAAATGTTCCCAGTTGAGGAAAGTAAAAATATTCAATAAGCAATGAAATTATTAAAAATTAAGCAAGACAAAACTAATTTTCTGTGCTTGTGTCAACTAAATTAAATAGCAAAAATTCTGCAACATTTAAAAAGGAAATCCCACAATTCTTAAAATGATTACTAAAAATCCCAAAATTTGATAATTTTCTTTTTTTACTCAAGATATCTAAAAATCAAAATTTATAATTTTCAAAAATTCAGAATAAGGCACCATTTTGTAGGTAGTGACTATGCCTTTAAGACAAAATATAATTTTTAAAAATCAGACAAAAATTGAAGAACTTCCAAGCATTGGAAAAATTTCCAGGTGCGAGGTACTCATTTTAAAGACCTTATAGCTCCATCCTTGTGGAAAGTGGATGTTAAGCAGCTTCAAAACTTAAGCTCTAATGCTCTTTTGTTATTTTCGTGTAAATTTTTAGATCAATCGGCTAAGCCGTTTACAAATGGCTAAGTTATTTTTAAAATATTTAAAATTATTTTTTAAACATTTTAAATTTTTAAAATATGATACATTTGTCGACACAGGAGGTGAAAAGATTGACATCGACATATTTTCGGGTGACTTAATATTGGCTGGCGTTTTATCAATAACAAAATTTTTTTTAAAGGAAAAAAAAAAAAAAATAAAAATTTAAGTTTCAAATTAATATAACATCTAAAACATTAAGATTTCATGAAAATATCAGAATTTCATCAAAACATTAAAACACATTTTTTTAAAACGAATATTCGCTTAGTATTATTTTTTACAAAACAGAGCTTTTCTATATTATCAAAGTTTTACCTAAAGATCGAGATTTCACTAAAGCTTCGGATGTTTCTTTTTATAGTTTTAGTCAAAATATTATTTTTAATCAGACAATTTAAAATCAAAATTTTTAATGCACAGCCCACTTAACAATAAGCTGGATTCACCCATTTTGTCCGAACAAAATTTTTGTTGAGACAAACATTTTTTACTGAGAGTTATCTGCAGCACGATTTACCCATCTTGAAAAATTTGTCTGGACAAGCAAAGCTGCCATATGAATACATAAGTAAACAAGTCATATTATTTTACAATGTGTTTTCTTGCTGTGAAATAATAAAAGAAAACTGCTACTTTTAATGGCCGTTGAAATACGAAAAGGTCTTTTAATTGAAAAATATATTTTTAAAAAGAAAATGCTAAAGAGATATGCAGTAAAAAAAATTTAAACCAAAGAAGAGCAATGAGCTATTTTCACGCATTAGTTCCTGATATACGCTCAAATGATGTGAAATCCTTTGTTAATTTTCATCGCATGGACCCCACTACGTTGGATAATATTCTCCGTATTTTAGGACCTACTTTGCAAGGTACACTTATCCGTAAGCAAGAGCACATTACGGCAGCGGAAAAGTTGTCTTCCCGTCATTTTCATTTCCATACTAAGCTTTAGAGCAACTGCTTCATTGCACTCTATTTTGTAAAAAAAATTTTATTGAAAAATTATTCTTTATTATGAACACAAACAAAACAAATGCCACTATTTTATTTTGTTTTATTAATATGAGAATTCAATTTAAAAAAATAAAAAAAAATTTTAATGGCAACACAGTTCAATTTTGTCACAACAAAAATTAAAATTAAACCAAATCAAGCTGAGAGTTGTCTGAACAAAATCAATTTTCTCATTCTCTGAGAGAAATGTCAAACTACATATAAAAAATGTTGCCCGGACAAAATGGATGAATCCACTTTCAGAGTAAATTTTTTCATGGCGTTAATTTAATATTCGTTATTGTAGTTGTTTGTATTATTTCAAATAAGTGAACGTACACAAAACAGGTATAAAAAACACCCTCAAAATTTAAGTCATGCGATTTCTCTTACCCCGTTTGCCTACAAACAAAAATTTCATGAAACCAGTTTGAAAAATCGTGGTGTAAATTGGCTCTTACGATTTAAGATTTTTATAACTTTAAATTTTTCTGAGGGAATTAGCATATTTAGAAAGCTTGATTGTCTAAGCGTGTCTTAACTAGAAAATTTATCTCAAAACAAATAAAATTAACAAATAGTAAAACCTATTAGTACAAAAGAGAAAATTCTAAAATTGTGGTTCATTGCAAATTTTATAGTTTACCAGAAAAGTGAAATGCAGCTGAAGTTTCGCTGGAAATTCGAAATTTATTAGAATGTTCAATAAGAAGCGAGAAATAAAAAACAAGTAAAAAAAGGTTTTTAGAAAAAAATATATATTTTTCAAAATTAATTAAAGTTTAAGTTAAAAATTGAAATATTACTAAAAAAATTAAAGCTTTTCAAAAAAGACTTAGGAACAAGTACTTTCAATAAATCTCGATTCAGTTTAGATTAATGGAATGATTTCATTTCTACAGGATGTACCGCCACAGCAAGCATTTGAAATGATTTCAAAGTCTGACATCATCAACTTTAATAAGGACTTTCTAATACGTATTATGTCCAAAAAAGCTTTATAAGCTTTAAGTTACATATAAAAAACTTTTTCATTATTGCGGTAGCTTATCTTTCAAAAAGTTTCTTTTTTTATTGAAACATGGTCTTTAGATGAAGAAACATCTTTATTTCTAATAAAAAAAAAATATTAAAATTTTTTATTTAGAAAACAGATCGCTACTGATTATTTTTAGAAATTTTTTTCAGGCGAAAATACCTCAGTTGCAACTCAGCTCAAAAATGTTGGGAAAAGTGAAGGCATTAAAAACTTCAATTAAAGCACATCCTGGTCCTTCAGTTGAAAAAATTAGTGAAGTGCATAAAAAAGCAATAATCAGTTATAAAAAGTATGCTAAAACTAAAATCGATTATAGTTGAACCTTTTACAGAGTTGCATTAAAATTTTCTCTAAAATATATTTCATTAAAAATTTATTTCTTATCTAGAATATAGATTTCTTTAAATTCTTAAAAAAATTTCAAGCTTCTTTAAATATATTTCGGTCACTTAAATCTCAAAAATGCTTGTTTATATATGAAAAATAATATTTATGTGATGTTCTTATTTCTTACAGTGTCTGCAATAAGTTTCTCTCACTTCTATAAAATAGAATTTTTAATAAAGATTGTATGAGAAATAACTTATCCCTGGCATAAAGTTAAATAAAATGAAAAAATATATTTTTAATCACGTATGAATAAATATTGTTAACTTTGTGTGTATAAAATTCCCTTTTCATTTATTTTAAACAAATATCAGCATTGTGTTGAAACGGAGACGTGATATTTACACTTGAACGCACTTTTCATTACTAATTATGGTGTCATCTGAAACGAAAATAAATTAACGAATGGATTAAAAGATTTAAAAAAATATATTCGAATAATATTTGATAAATAAACAAGTAAGCTTTTAAAATTAAACATTTTTATAATCTTCAACACAAAAAGCGGAAAAAGGGTGAATCCGTCATTCTGTTTGTAATTTTCACA
The DNA here is from genome assembly GCA_937654795.1 of Cistogaster globosa. Taxonomy (NCBI): domain Eukaryota; kingdom Metazoa; phylum Arthropoda; class Insecta; order Diptera; family Tachinidae; genus Cistogaster; species Cistogaster globosa. The sequence goes on from OW569403.1 coordinate 7,663,197, forward strand.
ATATCTATTTCCGACCCCATACATATTCTTAAGTATAACGAAGTCCGTCCGTGTTAGTGTTGAAATCAACTTTGTCAAGGCTCTAATTGAGCTAGAAAAATTTAAATACGCCAATCGATCAGACATAGTTTTGCAAATTTTTCTATTGAAAATCAGCAAGAGCGGTCCATGTCCTTCGGGGCAGCGGGCACAACACCACGCCTGCCTCTAAATTGTCCATATTATTTGGAGCAATGAAGTAACTTCAATTACAAATCATATATATATGGGGCGTTAGAAAATTAAAAAATAAGGATTAAAATCAAGAAGTGTAAAACTTGGCACTCACCTACATTTTTCGAGTTATGGGCCTTTAAAATTTTCATAAAAAAGTTCGATTGTCAATATGGTCGATATATGTATCATTAAAAAGCTTTTGAATAGATCTTTCAGAAAATACTAAATTTTTTAAAGATGCTTAACCCATTAAGAGCCGATTACATTTTTTGTATTTTTTTTTTTCAATTCTCTGTCACCTCAATATTGTTTTTTTTTTTGATTGGAGTTACTTCACTAAACTTGATTTACATACATCATGGTGAAGGGTGTATAAGATTAGACATAGCCGAATATAGCACTCTTACTTGATTTAAAAAAAAAAATGATAACTTTTTTCAAGACAACTTTTTGGGGTAAAAAACTTATAACAAGTTTACGGAAGTGCTAAGTAAAAGAGAGAGAGAGAGAGAGAGAGAGAGAGAGAGAGAGTAAGCTAGTGGAGGTGTCTTATTGTTGTAAATCAGAAGTTTAAGGTTCAAATCCCGCCTACAACTAAAAGGTAGAAAAAAATTAATGAAAAAAAATGTTCAAACCGCCCAAAGTCTCGATTAAAAAACACTTGTTGTATAGCCGCCGTATTTAAGTTGTTGGACGCAACAACAGTGTGTCGAAGCTGGGAGAGATAAAATGACTGCTTGATAAAACATGACTCTACAAGAAAAAAGACCATCACTTGATCCATCAAATGATAATTGCTGATGATGGAAATATCCATCACTGCGTAGAACAAAGTTTCTATCACATTCTTAATAGAAAAATGAAAAAAATGATGTAAACATTTGTGTATATGTGAAAAAATATAATGCAAATTTTGCCCGATCTTTGGAAATTATTTTAATGCAAAACAAATGAAAACTTAGATTTAATAAACAAACAAAAAAAAAAAATCATTTAAATTTAATACCAAAAGCATTACAACGTCACCCTTCTAGTATAAAATAGTTGCAAATGTGTTGGTATATAATTGTGTATTTATAAGTTTCGGCCACTCATTTCTTGATGGGGAGATCGTGAAAACAAATTTCATACAAAATAAACCATCTAATTATTTCGACGATTAGTTATATGATGCACTTATATTAACCAAAAAGTGTTAATGTGTCGTGTCCTATAATATCCAATCTTTAGCTGTTGGTAAGATAAATAACGATTATAAAGTTAAAAACTAGTAAAAAATTTACCACTTTTTCTCTTGGTCTTAATCCTAAAAAATTTTAATTTCAATTAAGGTATGAGTGCACTTTCATTAATGCCTCAGAGCAACAGTCACAGAACTGTCAGATACATTTTGTTTTATTTTCAAGTTTAATAAATTTTCCAGAAAATACCTTTTCAACAGAAAGTGTTTATTTTTGTCTTATTTATTTCACGTTACACATATCACAGGTTTAAATGGCAGATTGTGTAAGAAATATCAGTAACGGGAAATAAAAAAAAAAAAAAAAGATAAGCATTGGTGTTTGTTTAGGCTGTTGATTTTTGCTCTAAAATAAATGTTAAATGGCTTGTTAAGCCAAAATATTCTTATTATGAGAAAACATAAATGTTAAACACGTTCATATGTAGATACGCATACATAAAGATATACATGTATATGGACGAATGTAGTATGTGAACATTCTTGTTATATGCAAATGTTGTTTTAAGTGCTGCCACTTGGTATTGTTTTTAAATAAAAAGACTGCAACCTGCAAATAATTCTTGAGGAAGAGTATCGTCACTAGCAAACGAAAATTTCCCTTTTAAGCTGAATTCACCCATTTTGTCCAGACAATATTTTTGTTGAGACAAAAATTGTTTACTGACTTTTCTGCAGCACGAAAAATTTGCCCGGGTAAACAAAGCTGCCATACGAATACATAAGTAAACAAGTCATAATTATTTTACCACGTGGCAACATAGCGGCAAGTTATTAAAAATAAATTGGCAGCGATTGGCATTCGCTTCCTTCAATAAATATAACACAATTTCATAAATAAGACTGGAAGCCGTCAGTAATAGTTACATACTTTCAATTCCAATGGCGTTAGCTATTGTTGTACATGAGCTATTTTTCACGTCGTACATGCATTCATTTCCATTATAAGCTTGAGCCTTCAACTGCTTCATTGAATTCAATTTTTTTTAAAAATATTTTGTTGAAAAATTATTCTATATTGATTCTCAACACAAACAAAACAATGCAAACACTATATGATATGGCAACTCAATTTAGCTTTTTTTGGAAAACAATTTTTTTAGTAGCAACACAGTTCAATTTTGTGCGGACAGAAATTAAAATAAATCATATCAAGCTGAGACTTGTCTGAACGAAATCACTTCTCTAACTCTCTGAGAGAAATGTCAAACTATATAAAAAAATGTTGTCGAGACAAAATTTTTGTGGGGTAAACCCAGCATTATGCTTTCTTTAAAAAAGTGTTGTTAACATATATATTTTTTTTAAAGTACAGGCGATAAAAAATATTTTCAGTGAAAAGTGTTACTACATGTAAATCTTTATATTAAGAAGTATAACCACTTGCAATTTTTTCTATAGAAATGTGTTGCCACTAACAAATCAAGAGTTGCCGCTTGTAATTTTTTTTTTAAAAGGCGTAACAACTTATTAATGAGTTTTTTAGAAAAGTGCTGCTCCTTATAAATACTTCTTCTGTTTAAAAAGTTTCCAAATGGAAAATTTTTATACTAGCAAACATATAAATATAACTTTCCAATTTCACTGAAAATCAACCAAATTTGAGACAAATAAATTCTGGTGTAGCTCAAGGCTCAGGCCTTTGATTATTGCTATTCTCAATGTACATGAACGATTTACTTTGCTTACGTGAATTGGAATCGTTTAAAGCTTTTGCTTTTGCATTTAACATACTTTGAACCAGGGGTTATCAAACTCCTGCTCGAGGACTCCTAGTAAACAATTTTTTTTTCGCGGACCCCTCTGAAGCCCAAGTTCAAAATAAAACTTTTATTATTTTTGAAAACACTGTTTTTTCGGCTTTTCAAGCAGACCCCTTGGATGGTTGCTACGGAACCCCATTTGAGAACCGTTGCTTTAAACAGTAACCAATGATACTTTAGATGCAGTAGAAAGTTGGATGATGTCAAATAGTCTTTCAATAAATTCGTCAAAGACAGAGTTCATGAAATTTGGTCGATTGGCTCTTTAAGATTTTCCGGTACATCTTAATGGTGAGCGCATTAAATGTGTTGATTAAATAAGAGTCTTAGGTGTAATAAGTGATGTTTAACATAGTAAAATTCTTGATATAAACAAAATTTATTCAAGTATTCATTTTACACTCCGATGTTTATATTCCCTAAACGTATATTTTCTATACCATAAGCTGGCGCATGCTTTATTGACGTCTCAGTTGTCATATTGTTTGGCAGTTTTTTTCGTGTACATCTTATGTCAATATAAAAAGGATTGAAATCATAACAAACAAAATTGTTGTTCACACAGAACGTTCATGGAATAGATTACCAATCCACATATTTTTCTTTACACCTATCTGGCTATTTACTTGATCCTACCGATCTTTAGGATCCTAAGGTCTCGTTTTTACTAAATATGCGTTATTACAAATGCAGCTATCCATGCTACACTAACTGTGTTACTCCGGCGAGACATGATGTACTCGGTGAATTTCTTTGTAACCTAAACTACCAGCAGATCTCTCCAACCTCGCTTTTCAACCAAGCAAGTCAATCCCCTTTTAAGTGAAATAGCCACAACTTGCATCTGCCATATTCTGTAATCACGTTGTGAACTTCCTCCCGCTAACAGCTAGAAGGGAGTCCTGACAATTATTTGTTATTTTCATTTTAAACAGACGTCTCACTTAATTTATCTAGCCATAGGTTCACACAATTATTGTCCTCCTCTTTCCGGGAGGCTTCTTGATTTTAAATTGCCTTAAACAATTATTATCCTTCCTTTGTAAGTATGTTGGAAGGTGGACTCGAATACTCACGATCTTCTGTTTTGCAGCACTCACCTCTACCAACGCAGCCATTGAGGTTGCTTAACTTGTGATTTACCGAATTCACACACGTCAATTTTTCTTGCAGCAATTCTGAATTTAGTGAAAGAGAAAGAAGTGCAGAATCATTTTGTTTCTCGTTTTCTCATCCACAAAATTCTCGGTATAAGGTAATTGTCGTAATGGTAGTGGAAGTAAATTATTCACCTCTGCTTTTACCACGCACATACGGGGCTGCCAGATTTTATGTTCGTAACACTACAATATAAAGCTACCTGAGTGCCTATCCTAATAAATTTTAAGTTAAACTTAGGGTTATTTTTTATATTAGATAACAGCTTTAATTACAGAATTTAAACTAAACAAAAAATATTTTCGCAGAAAACAGATACTCATAAATTTTTTCAGAAATGGTTCCCACTTATAACTAATTTTAAAGAACAATGCTACCATTAGTTAAGGTTTTAAAAACAGCTTGTTATTTTAATAAAAAGCTGTAGTTGCAAATATTTGCCACGTTTCTTTAAAAAGTATCACCACTTTCAAATTACTATACAGCAAAAGGTGGTTACTAACAAAGTTTTATATAGAGATTTAAGTTCACAGGAAAATATGTATATCCATCAGAAAACTTTTTCTGCATTAAAGTTTTTATAACAAAGTGTTTTCATAGAAAAGCGATGCCAGTTATAAATTGTTACTTATTTTTTGTTGTTTCAATAGAAGTTACATTTTGCTGGAATTTTTTTTATAGAAAACTTAAGGTGCCATTAGACGAAATGTTTTTTACATATGACTTGTCAGTTTGAAAATCCACATGTAATTCCTTATGTATGTCAAAGTAGTCATATTTACATATGGCTTTAAATTTCGCGTTTAAAAGTACATGCAAATTACTTCTGACATAACCTACAAAGTAAATCATTGTTTACAACAGTTGTTTAGTGAGCAGCTCTGTAAACGCTTATAAAGATGTCCACTCCATTCTGCTTTCAACGATTTTAGTGCTTTTTGCACTTTTTGATAATTTAAAAACGGTATAAGTGAAGAAAAAAAGGTTGCACCACTGGAAGTCATATGCTTTGTCATATAAAAATAGAACGCACTCTAAATGAAAAGTTGTCATATGACTTTTAGATATGTATTTAACATAAGAAATGTTTTAAACCGTTTACACGATACACATACATATTGTTATGGAAAATCTGACAAGTCATGTGTAAAAAACATTTCGTCTAAAGGCACCTTTATTAAATTTTCTATAAAAAGTGTTGCCAATTCTAAATAAGCTAAAATTTTTTTTTGCCATATTGTAATTTTTCTATTTTGAAGTTTTTTTACGTCATATTCACCCCTATTCTGCGTTTCGATTAAGTCTCCGCATTCAGTTCCGTTGCGATCGTAAATTGGTATTCTGAAGAAAAACTGAATCGAAAGAAAAAGAAGAAGACAACAATGTGTACAAAATTAATAGCATCACTGTGGAAATAGCAAAACAAGCAAGTTTGTTATCATTTTCATAATCAAATGTCAAATTTAATACAAAAAGTTGTATGTATAAATAATTAAAAATAAATTCTTGATGAAGTTCAATAAAAAAATTGTTAAATAAAATGATAAAAATATTAAAATAAAAATTAGTTATTCATGGCAACTAATTTTTGTGCTGGCATTTTTGTTGGAGGACCTAGTGCATTGAGGATTCCTACTACTTTTTCCTTTGATCGCTGGTGGTATCCACATGTAATGTCTGCTTTAGATGCCATTAAATTTGCCAGTTTTTCATACAGCTCTGGTGTTGTTTTTGACCGGTAATACATAAAAAACACATCAGATTCAAGTCCAAAAATTAACAATTTAAAACAAAAGAAATTTAATTAAATAAATTAGTCAGAACTTATTTTAAGGGTTTTTCAAACCGTTTCTGAACATTTTATCTCATTTTCTACTTACATTTTAACTTTTTAACTAAAAAACACAAATAAGGAAAACTCCTCCGTTAACAAAAAAACAACTGAGAAAAACGGAGCTCCGATCGTAATGCAGAATACATACAATCGAAAGAAACTGAGCGGAATCGAAACGCAGAATACCAAAGTTGTCAGACGGTGAAAATTTCGATTCGAATCGAAACGAAGAATAGGGGTGATTATTTTTGTGTTCACAGGCAAATGATAATAAATAATGCTTAAAATTTTTTATATAAAAGGTGTTGCCATAATTGTTTTCATAAAAAAGTTTTTCTAGTTTTACATGTTCCTTTAATTTTTATGCCATTTTTTATTGTTTTAATATAAAAGTCTAATTAAATATTGTCTTAATTTGGGTTTTCAAAAACTGGCGCCATTTTTAAATGCTTAAAAAAGCGTTGCTGTATGTTTATGTTATTATATATTTTTTTTTTTTTGAAACTGAAGATGTTCGCTAAGTTATTTATTATTTAATCTCTTTTTATACTATAAATATGACGCCTTGGTATTTTTGTGTCCTCTTTTAGGGGGTTAAGATTCAGTATACGTTTATAGTTATCGTAAAAAATGCTACATATTCTATTTTTTATATGCTTTTCCAAAGACAAATATCTGCAGTAAAAAAAAAAACAGTAAATGTTTTCCATCAAATAAATCTGCGTTAAGATGGTTTAGCCAATTTATAAGTAGATGAAATATATTTTACACGCAGCTCTATAAAAATAACTTATAAATATACCATAAAGTAGCTGCTGATGCTTAATAATAATAATATTTTTTTAAGTTATAGTTATAACGTGGTATAATATAATAAAAAATTATATTTAAACCTAATTTATTGAGAACACTACTACTGGTTTAGTAAGACAAATAAGAGATTCTAGCGGGAATACATCAAGCGACTCTCCAAACAATATTTTTCGTACACTTAACAACCAGCTCAGCTAAATATCTATCCTTTTTTATTTAATGTTTTATTTTGTATAAAAAAAAATTGTCACTTGTTAATATTTTTTTACTGCTTAACTTTCTCATCGTTCCAGATTAACAGCATTAAATTTTGACAAACGAAGCAAATTTCTACAGAAATTAAAAGTAATATTTTTTAATTTTGCTTGGGAGATGCATAAAATATTACCACCACAATTATAAAAATGCTATAACAGTAAAATAAAAAGAAACTCCATACGAGGTGTATTCAAAAAAATAGAACTTTAAATTAATTTTTAACAGATATAATTCTTTTTTGGTAGGTATCCTTCTCAATTTCTTAGTTTTTGTAATTCAAGACATCGTCAGAAGTTTTTCAATTGCAGCGCTTTTAAGCTTCTGTATAGTTTTAAAATGCTGGCTCACTTCCTAAAATTGCTTTTCTCAATAAAGGAGAGCAAAAGTTGTTTTTATTTTTCGTTTCTCTTTGCTTTTCAAAGTAGGCTCCATTACGATTACATACGTTGTCCTGACCTTCACAACACTACTTACCACATCTACACATAATAATTGTCTTCCTTTTTTTGTTTAGACTCCGGGAGTTTTATACCGCTGTTTTCAATTTATTCACCTCATTCAACAACAACAATTTTGTTCTGTATTAATGCCTCCGATGGGTGTTGAACTCTTGATTTTTATTTTAACAAGTAGGCAAACACTTCACATATCACGGTTGCTCAACATGTGAAAGTTACTTTTCTTTACATTTTATTCAGTTGTACTACATTCCACCTCTGTTCAATCATGCACAACCAAAACAACGACAAAAAATTCTTGCAAAAAATAAACTAATTCCAGCTATCTGTCTATAAAGTTTAAAAAGTTTAGCCACATACCTAAACTTGCATTAACTATAGGGGAACTCTTTAATTTCCAAATTTAAATTTTATACTTGCTGTTGTAGCGGACTTAGCAAGACAAGTTCTATTAAAATTTCAATCATCTGTCTAGAACTGTTTAACAATTTAGCCATATACATTAAATTACCTCAACTATTGTAACACCCTTTAATTTATAATTTTAATTATTTTTAGTTCTTATTATTCCAGACAAAATAGTGAACATTCTGTCTAAATTTCAAGCGTTTGTATATAACGGTTCAAAAGATACAGCCGTATAGGTCAAATAACATTACTTTTGGGAACACCTTTCAATTCCCAAATTTAAATTTGTATTTGCTACAGCGGACTTAGCTATGCAGGTCCCTTGTAAGTTTCAAATGTTTGTCTATGATGGTTAAAAGGTTTGGCAATATGCATCATATTACATCAACTATTGGCACACCCTTTAATTTCCAAATCCAAATTTAATAGGAATACAGATTCTTTGTAAATTTTTGTTTATCTAAAACTGTTTAAAAGTTTGGCCACATACATCAAATTCCATTAACTATTAGGACACCCTTTATTTAAAATTTAAAATTTATTTCTTACTATAACGATCATAGCAATCAACATTCTGTCCAATTTTAAAGCGTTTGTACATAACAGTTTAAAAGATAGACCAATAAATGTTAATTTCTTTCACCTGTGGGGACACCCTTTAATAATAGAACATTTTTATATTACTTAGTGCTAGTGGATGCTGTAGTGATATGCAGTTTTTTTAAATTTTCAAGTGGCACCCTTCACGGTCCATAATACACGTAAAAAACAGACATGTTTTATTGGGGCACCCTTTAATATTTTAAATTATGAACTGATTTTAAAATGGAGCCAATTTGTAAGCATAACCTTTCAAATAAATTTTTTTTTCAAAATTGGTTTAGAAATGGTGGAGTTGTGCAGGCACAAACATAAAAAAGCAACATTCACACGAATTGATAACCTCCTTCTTAATTTGAAGTCAGTAAAAAAAAATTAGCTTTTGTTGTAACAGATTTCTAAATGTTATTTACGTAACAGCATGGTAACATTGTCAGTGATTTCTGCTGTTGAAAATCTCGATTAAATAATTATTATTGTTTACTGTTTTCCATGTCTAATTTTACTCGTAAATTTTATTTCTTTTCTTTAGTTAAGGTTGTAGCAAATATTTTAATTTACAGCAAAACATTTAATATTCAGGTAAATAAATTGGTTTAAAATGTAATGAATCTCTTTAAATTTAAAATATTAAAACAATAATGGAAAAACGAACTGCAAGTAAATTAGAACAAATCGCACCTCGTATGTTTTTAAACTTCAAGCACACAAGCATAAAGAAGACTAAATTGTGTAATGCTTTCTATTCCATAAGATTTTTTTTTTTATACAATTATATGGGTTGTCGCCATATATGGATGAGAATTTTGAGATTGTAGTTGATTTATACGGGTTGCTGTCCCACTTGGTGCCTAAATGTCTGACTGTTTATATGACACGCACTATTTTGTAAACAAACACTTGAAAATAATCATACGAGCAGACATTTGTTTAAATATTCATACACTTGTATCCCGGTGCTGTTCCTATTAAATGCCCTCACCACTCAAGCAGACAACCCAGCCACAGCCAGTCATCCGGGCAGCCACTTACTTAGACAGTTTCTTTTTTTCTGGCTGACTGAATTCGTGATCCTTTACACTTACAATAAACTCTTATTTAAAGGATGCTTTTACACCCATACTACTACACACACACACAGTAAATATTATCTTCGTTATGAAAATGTATTAAAAGTCATGCTTCCTTTTTTTCACATGGTTTACTTTGCTGTTATTTTCTTTTCTATTGTCTTTAAAAATAGTACGCCGATTACATACATACATATGCTTTTGTTTTATAATTGTTCCTACATGTGAGAGGGTGTGTGTGTTGTAGAGGCGAAAATTAAAGGGAAAAAATTAATGAATTTTTTTGCTGCTTCCGTTTTTAATGCTGTTTGATTGATGGCGTGTAGGTTTAACTTTCTTTATAATTTTAAGCAAATTTTTTTGTATAAAAATGTAAATTATAGGAAAAGAAAGATATGAGAAAATGGTTATCTAACAAATGCAATTGACACTTTTTATGGTTTTACTTATTTATTAACAGGAATTTAATGCATTTGAAGATATTTAAAGGTTCTGTGTGTGTGTGTACAATGGAATGGCAGTTAGTCCTTTTTAAAGCAAAGAGCTTCATATTTTATTGAGTTTCGTGTTTTGTTCTTAAGCATATCCGCTTTAAGCTTGGTACCTTAATACCCTTTATAAAGCGATTCTCAAACTCTGTTTAATTTTTTCACAAATGAAAATTTCGGAAGATCTTAAAACAGGAACGAATTATTTGACTTTAACCTCTTCTCCCTGCATTTTGCTTTCAGTACATTCGAAGCATAACGAAGTGAAAGCATTGTTAATTACATTTATCAGAGCAAAGATGTTTAACCGTTACTTTATAACTGCAAAAAATAGAAGATTCCTTATGCTTTTTTTACACGACATGTTTTTACATCTTCATAATTTTGACAGACATGCGAAATATTATTTGGGTCACAAAACTAAAATATCAAATGTAAAAAACACATGCCGTGTAAAACCGGCTTAACAATGAGTTAGAAGAAAAAAATCAAATGAGTGCAGTACAAATTTTAATAAAATTATTGGCATTTTGAACTGTAAAAAATCAAATAAATAAACATATTTATTATTAAAAGTTAGTCTTTTATTAATGGTTCTTAAAATATTGGCGAAGTCATCTGTTAGTTTGATTAAATCGGAAGCACTTAAAAGAACTAACAAAGAAAAAGAAGAATTTTAGAGAAAAGAATAGGTCAGGCAGGCGGTCGTGTTGCCACAACCCACTTGGGTCCACTGATTGATCCCTTTGTGTTAGGTTAGGTCAGGTCAGGCAGGAGGAAAAAGGATAAGTGGACGTCCAATCGGCTGAAAATACAATTACAGAACTTGCTTAATTAAGTTGAGAGGCTTCATATGTCGGTGTATAGTCAGGTACTTAACTTTTTTGAAGGCGGCGGCTAAGTCATAAACAGCTGATAGGAAGATTGGCGTTGCGTTTTAAGTATTTATGCTTGACGAACAATAATTAAAAAAATATTGCAAAGCTGGTAAAAAAAAATGGAGGAAATTACAAAAATCAACTACTTACCAACTAAAATAAATGCAAGCCAAAATGAAATGAATCAATTGAAACATATTAACAGCTGTTTACTTTAGAAATACATGTGTCAATGTTGCCACATTAACTTTTTTAGCCTTAACGCATAATCACTCATTTAAGAAACTGAAACATAGAAGAAACTAAATATGGCCAAAAAGAAAATCAAATATATACAAATTTTTGTTTGAACAGGTTTGTTTCCTTTTTCCCACCTTTCATGTGGTATTCAGGTAAAAAAACTTGTTTTTAAATGTAAACGAATATAATTCGTGCCATACATTTCAGCTGATTTTTTCTACGCGTTCTTTGTAATTGTCGTTACTAAAAATAGAACAAGGCGAATAAATAAGCAGGTGCCAGCGAATTCAGTATTTTTTGCTGGTATACACCACTGTCAAACTCCATATGTAAAAATATGTGTACATTTTTTATGTATGGAGTTTAACAGTCGTGTATATCAGCAGAAAATACTAAATTGGCCTACGCTGTCACCAGGTAATTGATTCGCCTTGAAATAAAAATTAGTTTAAATTGGCGACAGCGACAATTGTAGTCTAGTAGTCGCGTAGCTGAGATGTCTTCAAAAAAATCGCTTTGTAGTCTGTAGCTCGCTGTGGACTATGTGATTAGTGCGGGGAGGCTTGCCAGATTTGCCGATTTCTCGGCATTTTGCTGATTTTTCGCATCAAAATTATTAAACTGCCGATTTTTTGTTAAACTGTTAAACACGGCAACTTTCTCTGTTTTAGTATAAATATTACTTTTGGGCATAATTTGTTACATTGAAAAAAGGCCTTTAATAAGAATGTTATTCCATGAAAAATTGTATCTTCCATAAAAAAAGTGATAAAAGTCATAATAAAAAAATTAGTTTATCAATTCCTTGAAACCAATAAGCTTAATGTGTTTTGCATTATATCAATAAAAATAATCATCAATTTGAAATTGAGTCAATAAAAATCGTCAAATAATATTAACAAATGAACGTGATTTTGAATAGATAGGAATGCAAATAAGAAAAGTGCAGCAAAGGAAATATTTGTTCGTATAACAACGAGAAGAGTGAATGGAAAACATTCCAGAAAAATGAAGTTGTATTAGAAAACTTCTTTAAGTATCTCTAGTGACCAATAATATATTTAAAAATTGGATTATTTCCACTTTATAGTATACGACCAATAACGAAAATAACTTGTTTGTAAAACAGGTTTGTTTTTTGATTTTGTGTAAACATTATTTAATACTAACTTCCTCTGCTTTGTTATATTTTTGGTATTTAAATAATTTTTATTTTATTTAAAATTAATATTTCTGATTTGCTGATTTTTTTCTCGTTTTTTAAAATTAAATTGCTGATAAAGCCGTTTTTTTCTGTGCAAATTTAGCGATTTCCTATTAAAACTATCTGGCACCCCTGATTTGCTTTTTGACATATCTCAGGAGATTAAAATACGTCTCGTCGTAAAAAAAATGATTTTTTACCCAAATTCGATGTCCCATTAAAGCTTCTGTTGTTAACTCTTTCCTTCAACTGCTTGAGTCAATTGCCCCCTATAAGCGAATCCTTCGTAATTTGTGTGTGAAATTCTGGTCACGATTTGACATGAACTGCACACTTTTTGATTTTGATGGCGAGTCGTCTTTTCTAGATTTAGTTGCACACTTTCCGTGACAGCAGCCACTTTCTTGTCGGTATGTACATACAATACGACGATAGTGATTATGAGCTTTGTCTACTAAAACGTCAGTTTTAGTGATTTTTTTGCACAAACTTCTCATGGTGGGTGCTACATTTCGGCCAAACCTTCTATATCGTAACATTGTCAAAATAAAATATAATTTAAAAAGATATTTCAAAGTACCTGAATTTAAGGCAGAATTAGTCTTTACTTTCCGTTCCGTGACGAATCAGCTGATCAGTTTCTGTTAAATGGAAAATATGTATTTGTGGTTGTATTACTTTGACGTTCTGTTTTGTTCCGTTCGAATCAGTAGAAAATAGAAATCAACGTTAAGTTACTTGGAAGTTTTTTGGTAGTGTGAGTGTAAAATTGTAAACAAACCATCCCAGCAAACATATTGGCAAGCGTTTTGTAAAATAACATTGCAGCAAGTTCGCATAAATAAGACAACAATTTACAAAGAACCTGTATTCCTATAAACTTTGAATTTCGAAATTAAAGGGCGTCCCAATAGTTGATGTAATATGATGCATGTTGACAAATTTTTAAACCGTCATAGACAAACATCTAAAACTTAAAAAATATATGTATTGCTAAGTTCGCTATAACAAGTATATATTTGAATTGGAAAATTAAAGGGTGTTTCCAAAAGTAATGTTATTTGACCTTTACGGCTGTATCTTTTGAACCGTTATATACAAACGCTTGAAAATTAGACAGGATGTTAACTATTTTGTTTGAAATAATGAGAACTATAAATAATGAAAATTATAAATTAAAGGGTGTTACAATAGTTGAGTATTTTATGTATATTGCCAAACTGTTGAACAGTTCTAAACAGTTGGTTGAAATTTAAAAAGAACGTGATTGCTAAGTTTATTACAACACCAAGTATAGAATTTGAATTCGGATGTTGATGAAATATGATTTATATTGAAAAACTGTTGAACAGTTGTGGGCAGACGGTTTAAATTAACAAAGAGCTGCAGTGCTAAGTCCGCTATAACAAGTATAAAATTTGTAGATAGAATATAAAAGTGTCTCAATAGTTGATTTCATTTGCTATATGTGGCCATACTTTTGAACTGTTATAGACAGACAGTGAAATCTGATTTGAAGTCGTTTTTTTTCTTTTTTGCTAGAATTATTAAATAACAAAGTTGTAAGTGAAGATATTACGACTATTCGCTGTTAACCTCTCTTTTTAATTCACTGATTTCACTTCTGATACACCGACATACACCGTGTACAATTCACAACTTCATATGTACGATGGGTTGAAGGTTATAAACTTGAAAAATCTTTCAATTAAGTTGTTTGGAAAAAAAGGCCAAACTGCCAAAAATAATTATCCTCAATGTCATTATTTGCTATTTCATACAGAAACAAAACCGTTAAGCTCTTCGTATGTGTGTATACATGCTCATATATTTGTGACATTTTTGTTGTTGCTGTTTTTATGCAAGTTTTGCACATGTGTTTTTGATAGTGTTTTCATTTAGTTGGTTTTGTTGCATATTTTGTTTGAATGTATGCATTGACCTTAGCTATAATATGTTTTCAAGGTCTTAACGATTCTCTTGTTCATGGACAGACAAAAATTATTATCACTATGTTATTTTTTGGAAAAATAATGTTGACATTTGGTTAAAGAAAACGATAAAAAAGTAAAAAAGAATTTAAGAGTGACTTAAAATACGGGGCGTTTTTAAAGCCTTTTTAACTTCTTAAAAAACCATTTGAAATGGAAAAATATGTGACTTCACTTGTTCTACAATTGTGTTCAAAACATTTTCAACTGTCATTAACTGGTAGTTAATTTAATCAAAAGATTTTAAAAACGTTTTTGTTTCTTTTTACTGAACTTGAACTTGAAATGCCGCATATACAATAGAATTTCTTAGTTTTGAGGCCAAAGAAAAAAGTTTTTAAACAGTTTCCATACAACTGTGGTCTACTGTGGCTTCAGTTGAACGTGCAATGCACTGCATCACTGCTCTTGCTGATCTGTTTAATTTGACATGCCTGTCTTTGCTATATGATTTTTTACTTTCAAGGGTAGACTTGTATACCACAACGGAGTCAGGTCAGTCTAAATCAATTGCAAGTATCCCAATAGTCTTTGAAAACTTTCCCGATTTAACCGACAGTTCTAAAAAATTTTAGATACAAATATATTTTATAAGAGATCCCAGCCCTGGTAATGAAAAATCTGTTCTTTCCAAGAGCAAATATAGAAGTTGTCAGTCAGGCCTAAGTTTGTGTTTAAATTTTTAAGAAAACAAGTTCGCTCCATCCTTTTCTCGTTAGTGTTTGCCATATTCTCATGGGTTAATTGAAAGGTGAGGCCAATAGTGTACTCTACTCGAATTGGATTATTACGAAGAATGTTGAAGACGAAGGAAGCGGTCCAGAAAACCAGAAAATGTTATTTATTATTTTAATACAAGAAGGTTCTTAAAAATAAATCGAATTAAAAATACTAAGTTGAACCTGATTTAATATCCCTCACTTCAGTATATACAGAAGTGGCTATTCGATTAAGAATTACCAAACAAATCAATATATTAAATCCGTAGATGAGAGCTTGACTGCCAAACCGATTAAGTCCATAAAAAATAGTTGATAATGATTCGAAATTTTTAGAATAATTTTTTATACCCTTCACCACAAAAGTGGTAAAAGAATAAATTTCAGTTTTTCAATCCGTCTGTAATTTCTACAATATCCATTTCTGATTCCATAAAGAATATATTCTGAGTTCTTAGGCATAGCAAAGATTGAGCGATGTCCGTCTGTCCATTCTTGTTCCTCTCGGGGGTGCTGAAAGTCTAGCTGATATCTAACCTAGGCACAGACATAGTACATTCGGGGTATAGGGGTCACCAGGCCCCCGGTGTGCAGGCACTAACTCTGGATAGACAGGTCGGGTACTTGTCGAAAAACTGACTAGTGTCCTTAGTTATACTGGCACCACGGGAACCGGTGGCCAATACAGAAAGCCGCCCATCTCTGTAGCCGGTTATTGGTAAGGTCCCTTTCGGGTACACGTGGTGGGTGTCGGTTAAAGTTTGGTGGCGGTGCTTAACAAATGTGCTGTTGCTTTTTTAAAAGACGGGGTTGGGAAAACCATGGTCGTGCAAGCTATGATCTTGAAATTGCAACTCTGTTGGCTACGCCTAGCAGGGGCCACTAGTCGACGATTTATATTTCACTCAGTGGTAAGACCACAATCAAATCTTGATCACATCCGTCCTTCCTTGTTAGTGTTGAAATCAACTTTGATGAGCTAAAGAAAATTTAAATCAGACAGTTTCGAAAATATTGCTATTGACAATTAGCAAGAATGTCAATGTCCTTCGAGGAAGCGGCAATATATTACGCCTGGTTTCGAATTTTTCATATCCCTTGGAATCAAAATCAAAAAATAAGAAAAAAGTTTCAATGGAAAAAATTGGCGCTCGCCGATATATTCCGAGTTATGGGCCTCTGAAAAGTGCGATTATCGATATGATCAATATGGGTATCATTTGAAAGCCTTTGAATAGATTTAGTAGGAAATACGAAAATTTAAAAAAATGCTTTACCCATTAAGATCCGATGACATGTTTGTGTTAAATTGTAGATTGTACTTAATTGCTCTTAATTATTCTAATTTTTTAATTGTCAGTCACCCCAATAGTTGTTTTTTTTTAATTGGACTTACTTCACTTAAATAGATTTAAATAGAATGCCGAATCTTACATACCCTTCACCATGGTATGTAAGATTCGGCATTCTTATTTGTTTTTTTTTTTTTTTTTAATTTAAAAGTAATTTTCATCCCGTTTCGTCTTGTTAATATTGAAACATTTCTTTAACAAGATGCTCATAGAGCTGCCGGTTGTAGTAGTCAAAATAATTATTTTTACTTTTTATGCCGTCCTACATCTTGAGTATTACTCCACTGAATAGAAGCGTTCTTTAAAAGTAATTTTCATCCCGTTTCGACTTGTTAATATTGAAACATTTCTTTAACAAGATGCTCATAGAGCTGCCGGTTGTAGTAGTCAAAATAATTATTTTTACTTTTTATGCCGTACTACATCTTGAGTATTACTCCACTGAATAGAAGCGTTCTTTAGTTTCCATAGACTCTTATAGACTTATATGCCTTTAAATATATTCACACTGTTAGAAAGCCGGCCAATAAAAGCTGGACTTGTAAAAGGTAGTGCCTTGTGATCATCCTATTACTTATTTTATACATCTGATATAGTAACCAGCACCCGTGTTCATCGCCTTTTGCTGTACACATTTCTTTTTTCTCTTTTTGCACGATCACATACCTCATTTGTGGTTAAAGAAATAGTGCAGGAAAGTTTAAAACACATCCCAATCGTCTAGTCCGTCTGTAATGCTGTCAAAAGTCCATTAAAAAATTAGTCCGAAACAAGTAAAAATTAAGTTGACGAAATTGTAATCTGTTTCTTTTGTAAAAAATTGCGACTTTTTGTCGCAACATGTTGAACAGCTGTAAAATGTTGCTGGCAGCATTTTTTCCAATTGTGAAATAATATGAGCTGCTATTATTTTGCGAGGAGTTATAGACAACATCAACCAATGTTTCATACTTAAAGGCGATAAAAACACATTTTTTTCCAAAGCGTAGTATTGGCAGCTATAGCTTATCGTCTAGTTTTTTTTTTAACGAAATAAGTAAAAATTAGTTTAACAATTTTCAAGAGTTTCTTAATGAAACACTAGAGAAATAAATCCGAATGGGAAATAATTTTTTTCTATCACTAGCTGGGCTTGATAAAGCATAATTAATAGATTTAGAATATTTAAAGTTCAATTATATTGAAAGAAATAATATAAATTTGAAAGAAAAAATATGCCATTCACTGTTCCTAATGTTCTGACGATTACTGCAGGTCAACACTTAGAAAACAAAGGTTGACACCAAAATGTTTCAATAAAAATTTGCCCACACTTTTTGGCAGCCAAAGAAATTAATTATACATTCACCACATTAAAGTAAATAAACATTTTTCTTCTTATAAAAAAAATATTTTATTTTAACACTTGACTTATTTAAGCGTTAACAGCCTTTTTTAACAATGAGAAAACAATATTTTTCTTTTTATGTTGCAGACTTAGAAAAAAAGAAAAAAGTAATCTTTTAGACATCAGAAATAACCATTAATAGCCTTTTGAATATAATTTCTTTTGCTTTCAGATTTTTTTGCTTTTTTTTGCTGTTTATATCATTAATTCTGATTTTTTTTCTTTTCTTTAAGTGCATGAGTACGAGTTTATTTATTCACTCTTTTTTTTAAGATTTTTTTTCTTAATTTTAAAATTTGTAATTGAATTTAAAGAAACATTAATCACTTGTAAAACCTGTAAATACTTAAGGATTCTTCTTTCCACCTTAAATTTGTGTGTCAAATACAAAAAGTTATCATCAATAAATCTTTATTTAAATACCATAGAAATGTAATAGAAACGAAATAAAGAACAATCAGCATTAAATTCAAGATGTAATTATTTTTATTAATGGATGTTACTTTTTGCCAGCAAATGATATATTTCATAAGAAAAAAAGTAATAAAAAAAATATTTTGCCATTTAGCTGTTCTTAAACAACTTCATTCGTTTGTGTTTGATGCAAAAAAATAAAATAAAATAAACTTAAAATCTGGTTGCAATTAATTTATTATGAGATCTTTTTAGTACCTTTGAAGGCAATTGTAGTATTTTTTTTAGTTACTTAATCACCAGTTACTTAATTAAGGATTTAAAAGATTAAAAAAGACAAAAAGAGATTATTTCAATAAATATTAAACGTTGTATTTTCTTCAAAGAACGGAATCATCAGCTATCAAATTGTATTGCGGATTAATCAGTGTTGCCAACTTAAATATTTAAATATGAAAAATTCACCTTCTATTATCAGAATTAAAGCTTTAAAAAAATGCTGTCCTGATAGAAGTACCGAAATTGGCCAACTGTTTATACATTTCAACTACTAAAAACAACTTCAGTGTCAAATGTAGTATTTTTCTAAAACAAAAATTCATAAGATCTCCGTAGAAGAACGCCGGCTTCTTTGGTAATACAATTTGACGATATGAAGAGTTTTTAAGAAAATTTTATTGTTTAAGCTACCCATGCACGACATGTTAATAATATCTGACATGTCAAATTACCCACTGTAAAACACATTATTGTGGTGTAGGGATGTTAAAACATTGCTTCTGTAAAATACATGTGAAAAGTCATCTAACAGAATCTAGTTAAGAACGTATTCTATTTTGATCTGACAAACCATCTGACATCAGCTGTTCTTATAATTCTAAAAAAATATTGTCAAAATCCTATGCTGTATGAAAACAATTAGCGGCGGTTGACCATTGGCGGTAGCATTAGCCGACTGAGGATAATATTTTATATGACAAAAATCTGAAATTAATTTTACTATTTGATAACAAATATATAAATTCTGTATTTTAATTTAATGCACTCTAATCTTTTTCATATTTAGAGTAAAAAAAATAATAATTCAAATTGACAAGTCTTCAGTAAAATTCCGTAACGCACACAAAAATATGTTAAGACGGCAACAAGACATTTTGAAACCGAACGGCTTGGATATCTGTTTTTAAAAAAGAAAATTTTATTTTTTGTAGTTTATTATATGTATGTTGTTTATTGAAATAATTGAAATAATAGGTCTGTTTCTTTACTTTTTGGGTAAAGTTCGTTAAAATGAGAGCAAGTTAAATTTTCTCTCATAAAGAGACAAAATTGTATAAAAGTACGGGAACACAAAATTTAAATTTTAAACACAAATTAAAACGTCATAGTGTTTTGACTGTTTCAATAAAAGAATCGATAAAAAAAAAAAAAAAAAGAAAACAAATAGGAACATTTCTTACAAATTTGTTGCGTTTATCAGCTCGCAAAGAAGCATATGTGAGGATTTTGGCAAGTTTTGCAAATAAATTTATATATAACTCTCATATAACTATTTCATTTAAATAATTTGGAATGTTATTCCTCTTTTGGCATTTAAAACTTTCAAAAAGAAACTACAAAACTTATTCTTCTAAGTCGAAATCATGTTCAATAGGGTCTAGGATGTCATCACAGTCACTAGAACCACTTTAACTCTCTCTACCAAGTCTGCAACAATGCTTTTTAACTCGTCTTCATTTGCCATTACGAATTGTCTTTTATATTAGAATTACTATTTTACCCTGTTTTAAATATTGCTAGTGACTTTTTTATTTGTTTTTATTTTGTCTATGTTTTACAGCTGTTTCACAAATAAAAATAACTTGCACGAAGAAAATGTTTTTGGGCTGTTTCGTGCAAAAAGAAGAAGAATTTTATTCTTTATTCTCTCAAAACCGCTCTCATTTACCCAATTTTTAAGTACGGGAACGCTTTTCGTGCAAATTGGGATCCCACGGGATCCCGAAATAGAATAAAGAAACAGACCTAATTTAACATTAGTTTATTGTTTTAGTTTTTGAATCCATTTTTCAAATAATCGTTTTTCACATAAAACAATTTTAATTAAATTTGCGAGCAGATCAGCTGTTGTAAACAAATTATGGTTATGGCAGACGTAAATGATCATTTACGTTTGTGACCAAATATTTAAAGTCTTTTGTAAAATAACAATTTTGACCCACATGCAGACTTACATATGACTTACACAGTTAAAAAGTCAGATGTAAAAAGCATGTCGTGTATATAAAGGTAACTTTAATAAAAAGCTTTTTAAAAAATTTTTTGTCTTCTAACGAAATTTTACTTGTCAAGCAAGTTTAAAGACAATAAAAAAAATTTTTTATGATCTTTGATTTTTTTTTGTGAAAATTTAAAAATTTTGTCAAAATTCATTTTTTAACTTTTATTGTTTAGTTCTTAAAAAATTTATCGGTTTTTATAAAATGATTATTGTATATTTTATTAAAGAGAAGAGTTTTAGATTTTTATTTTACCGATTAGATCATGGTTAAATTTACTAGGTAGTCTCGTTAGCATAACAACTACAACCACATGCGTTTTTTTTTTTTGTGTAAAAAATTTCGATTGTTATAAAAATATACGCAACACATACGCAATTTATATTTTTATTTTACATACACAACTTTTGATTATGTAGCACTTTTTCGCTCCTCTTTAATTTGAAAATTTATAATTAATTTTTTAAGTTTTTTTTTAATTTTTTTTTTACCACATTTTTTGCACTTTTTAAGTTTCAAAATTTAAAAAATGTATTTAAATAAAAAAATTTTCTGTTACTTTTTTATAAACATTAAAAACGAAATAAAATAGCAAAAAGGAAATAAAATTTAAAATGCAAAATTTTAATATCAGACGTAGTATTCGCAACTGTGTTTTCCTTGGATTAGATTTATTGTCAAATGAAAATTTCTAATGTCATATGCTTATTTGCTGTTAATAAGATTCAGATTTTTTTTAATAATTTATTTTGACAGATTTTCATTTACATTTTTGATTTGCGTTCTGAAGAAAAAAATCGATTTTAGTAAATTTTCGCATGCTCTCTTTTTGGTTCTTAGATTCTGCGAAAAATTAAGGTTTTATTGACATTCATTCACTTCGTGTTTTTTAAATTTTCTTGCAACATTTTCTACTTTAAAAACCGCTAAAATCCAAAAAAAAAAATTTATTAAGAAAAAATTTTTTTATAAAAAGGGTTATTTTTGTTATTAAAAAAAATCAAAATAAAGAAAAATTCGAAAGAAATTAAATAAAATCAGTAAAAAACTAATTTTATACAAATTATAACAATGGAACAGAAACCTGAATTTTACCGCAGATCTTTAAAAAAATGCTATTTATCTAAAAATATTATGAAAGTAGAAAACGTGTATTTTATAGCATAAAAAATCGCTAAATTTATAAAAAACGCCTAACTTCATTAAAAACATTCTTTGCATATTAAGGATTTCATCATCACATGCTGTTTATTAGAAGTAACCTTTTTGGAATTATAAATATTTTTTGTAAAAAATGCCATTTTATTTTAAGGAAATCTTTTATTTTTAAAAAAAATTTGCGTTTTTAAAGGTCAAAGTTACAATTAATATGATTTCATTTTATTATCACAAAAGAAAAAATTAACTGTTTACAAATCAGAAAATTATGTAAATTTAAGGTTGCCGCTCAAAAAGTATAAACTTTAGAAATTTTATGTGTGAAAAAAAAGTTTAAAATAATAAAAATTATATTTAAGATGAATATGGCCACAACTACTAATAAAAAAACACCACAAAGAAGACAAACAATAATGCGTTGCCACTTAAATTTAACCAACCACATTTGTGCTAAAGAATAAATGATTCAATGACTTTTTAAATGAAAAAGATATTTAAATAAAACCTTAAGAAAAAAATTATACAAATGGAAAAAATATACAAATAGAAAAGTAAAATAAAATGTTTTAAGCTAAAGAAAGTCTTTAAGAAATGTTAGCATCTCATAACAAACTAAAAAAACAAATCAATAGAAAACAATGGATTATTCTAACACAATTTTGGATTTCAATTTTACCAAAAAGAGCGACAGGGATATTGTTAATAGCAACATCAAAAAACATAGCAATAACAACAAAAGCAGCAGCAGCAACTACAACAACAACAACAATAATACAACATATAATAACATTAATATAATGGACAATTTTAACCAAAATCTATTTGAGTTGCAACCTTTTTTAGCCAACAGCAATGGCATTCATGTGAATAAGGTCAATGATTTTAACGCTACCGTTTCAGTGGATGTTTATGATACAGCATTTAGTCCCACTGTATTTTTAACGGATGCTACAACAGCTGCCGCTACAGCCGCTGTTACAGCGGTCAACAATAATCGTGGTTTACTAATGGATACACTATTGGGTTCCGTTATGACCACAGCCACTGCCACCGTCACTTCGTCATCATCATTAACATCATTGCCATTATCAGCATCTTTATTATCTGCAACAGCGTCTTCATCATTATCGGCAACTTCAACATCACTAACCGGATTACAGGAGAATTTTTATGAAACCACCGTTGTTGCTGTTAACAGTATGAAGACATC
Source organism: Cistogaster globosa (assembly GCA_937654795.1). Classification (NCBI taxonomy): domain Eukaryota; kingdom Metazoa; phylum Arthropoda; class Insecta; order Diptera; family Tachinidae; genus Cistogaster; species Cistogaster globosa. The sequence continues at coordinate 7,686,335 of OW569403.1, forward strand.
AAACAATGAATCGGCTTATTGGGAATTAGAAACGGCTGATTTCGATTTTCTCTACAGACACTCATTGGTAATGACCGTTGTCTATTGCATTGCTTACGTGATTGTATTCCTGGTCGGTCTGGTCGGCAATAGTTTTGTTATTGCTGTTGTGCTGCGCATGAGAAATATGCGAACAGTTACCAATTATTTTATTGTCAACTTGGCCATTGCTGATATTTTGGTAATAGTTTTTTGTTTGCCAGCAACATTGATGAGCAATATTTTTGTGCGTAAGTATGAAAAAAAAACTTAATTTATTTTCTTTTCTCTTCTCTTCTCTTCATTTTATTTTATTTCAGTTTTCAATTTATTACAAAATCATAAAAGAAAAACAAAATGGAAAACAATTTTGTTGAGTCGTAACATTTCTAATTGAAGTGCGTACGAAAAGATTAGTTTTCAAATGGTAATTGGAATTAATAAAGAAATAAAGTGCTCTTATGAAATTGAACAGATTTTTACACAGAAAAAATAAATTGTTGGTTGTGTTGACAGAATTTTTTTTATATGTAAAAATTACAATTTATATTTAAAAACTGTTTTGATGAGAATTAAATCGCAACTTGTTACACATTTTTCTGCACATCAAGTCGAAAAGAGATTAAAATTAATAAATGATAAATCCAAGCATACTTTCAGGCGTAACAAATAAAACTGATTTATTTTAGACAAAGAAAGTGTGTTTCGCAAGGTTTTTAAATTACAGAAGGAATATTTTTTTTTAGTCATTCGTTAGGTTAAACATCCAATCAAACGCATATACTTTCTCATGAAAAAATTTACAGAAATACAGTTGAGACGAAATTCCAGTAAAATGTGTCAAAGTCCAGTTTAACTCCCTAAAAAAAGTCTTGTTACGTATGTAGAACACGACAAATAGATGGCTCCCCATAATTAATTGTTTTTTTTTTTTTTTTAATTCAATTTAATTGATTTAATTAAATAAAACACACGAAGATGCATACAGGAGCCGACTTTAAAAATATTTTAACTTTTCATGTCTGTTTTTATTTTTCAGACAAAAGAGAAAAACAATTTTTTTGTACAAATCCTAAAGCCAAGAATCGAGCATGTCTGTACATGAAAGGTTAGGTTAGGCAGACAGCTTTGTTTCCGCAATCTACTTGCGTCCATTTACTGGTCCCTTTGCGTTACCTGCTTAAAAAAAAGACGCAGACAAAGAAAAGAAAATCGCACCCAAGAAAGAAATCAGAATAAGATGAGGAGTAGAGAAAGATCAGAGGAAGAAAGAGCCGTGGGAGTAAAAATGCTGAGAAAGCACCGCCGTATATGGTCCATCGGCCAAGAAGTGTGCCTAATCCAATGATCGGTTCACAATGTTCGATTGTGGGCCGGTGAACCACACACTGCACCTCAAAAAGAACTAATCCTACCTGGTCGCAGTAACGATATGCCAGATAGGCCCCCGTAGTACCTTTAACCAAGGTATCTAAGTCTTATGTAAACTAACGCGGGGCACAGACAGAGGAGGTGTTCAACCGTCTCCTCCTCCTCTTCTTTTTGAGAACTCCTACAGAAATCGTTAAATGGGAGACACATTCTATTAGCATGGGCTCCAAATAGACAGTAACCAGTAAACACAGCCACTAAGTCGCGTAATCGACTTCTCGGTTACTGTAGTATTACAGCCGCCCAGTCCCGATCCAAAGAGGGTCAGATTGTTCTTGCGATCGAACATGTCGATTTGTTAGACCATCTGACCTGAGCCAGATCGTGTAGAACTGCGTCAATACGCAAGCACAGAGGGGTATGACACAAAATGTGTCAATTGCAACCTCTTCAAGCTTCTTCTCTTCTTTGCCAATTTATCAATAACATTAATGCCCAAGTCGATCACATTTTTCCTCACTCATTTTGGAAACCTCCACCATCCCGCTTAGGTATTCCCGACATTCGGATTCAAGTTCAGATGTGGTAAACATACCTTTAAGGGACATCATCACGGCTTTAGTGTCGGTAAAGAAAAATATATCTTTGTTGGATATGTTATAGTACCTTAACCAGCACGTGGGCAGGTTCCTCAGTATCCGGATCTATATATAGAAAACTTTTGCCAAGGAAACTTCTCATTTTTAAGGTAAAAAATTACGTGGCGAGGCTGCGAGTCAAACACCACAACTGACTCCGATTTTTCCACGTCATTTGAAACAATGAAGTAACTCCAATCAGAAAAATATATGGAGCGATAGAGATTTAAAATTTATGAAAAACATTAAGTGAAAAAATTGGCGCTCGCCTATTTTTTAAAAGTTAAGGGCCTCTGAAATTTTTAACAAAAAACTTGGATTGTCAATCTGGTCAATATGGCCATCATTTAAAAGCTTTTTAAAGAAATCTTTTAGGAAATAATAAAATTAAAAGAAAATGCTTAACCCATTAAGAGTCGATGACATATTTTGTAAAATTATATATTGTTCTTAGTTTTTTTTTTATTTTTTAATTTTCTGTCACTCCAACATTTGTTTTTTTTTTATAGGAGCTACTTTACTTAAATAGATTTACATATATTTTTCAGGCAATTTTTTTAAAAATATATGTAAAGACTATTAAAGTGTTATAAAGACTCCACAAGGGTTCTTCCATAATATTTTTTTAATTTTATTTAAATATCGCTCCAAAATGCTTACATCAGACTTTCTTGCATTATCATTGGTTCTGTTAAGTCATTAACATAGCTCTGTTATCATAAAGGATTGCTGCCAGATTTTATAATTTTTTAACCGCAAAATAAAAATGTTTGTAAAATTCGATCGTAACTTTTTTAAGCCGAGTATATATAAACGAAAAAATCATTTATAGAACCAGGCACTTTAAGGAATAAAACAAACTACGAATCATTACGTTTTATTGTCCTCAACCGCGATAAATTTTGCCTTAGTCAACGAAAGAAAACTTAAATTGTTTTTTAGAAGCAAATGTCTTAAAAACTCTTTTAGTATATTAAAAGTAATATAGGAATTGAGGACTGGGTTATTCATTTGACTAGTGCTTAGAAGAATGTCTCAAAAGACACGGCTGTCCCATACAGAAATTCCTCAAATATGCTCTCAATTCGTAATCAAATTTTTTAAATCGTTTAAATAAAATTTAATAAAATTTGTCATAGATTAAAAATGTCCATATCTGTGCCTTGTCAATTATATTTCGAAAAAAAATATTGAGAAAGAAAATAATATGACAAGATAATACTGTTATGATTTATATTTACTTTTAATGCATCAGCTGCGATAATATTTATTAAATTATCTTAAATTTTAAACTTTTAGGCCTTTTGAATTGTTAACAAATAAACACAAAATAATTCATCAAATCACTGTTTAAATTAAAAAAATAATAATAATAAAATTTGTGGCAAAATTGGAAGATGTCAGTTTCATCTGTCAAAAGTTAAAAAAATATCATAAAATGTATTTATTCATATCTGTTGTTGTATAAATCTTAAAACAGTGCCAAAGTGTTTTTATTATTATTATTATTTTTCTTATAAGGATTTTCAAAAGCCTTTAAGAGCCCTTCAGACTTAAATAAAAATAATGATTTGACATTTTTCCCTTTCACCATTAAGTTTATAAATAGCAGTAGCAGTAACATTTAAACTCACATTCGATTTGTTTGTTATCAGGAGAAAACAAAATAAAAATAAACCAGCAAATATCTATTTAACCTTGTTTGAGGGTTAATCAGCTTAACCAAAAATATAACAACAAAACAAAAAAAGGGAAAACAAAAATAGAATTAGAAATATTCAAATCTAATGTATTCATTTAAACAAATATTAATATGAATCCAAAAGGATCTAAAGTGCGCTAAACACCATAAAAATTCAATTTTATCGGCATAATCCTTTTAAATTAAACTGGATAACAGAAACAAAACAAAATCTTAATAAAGACCTAAAAAAAGGACACTTTCTCATACTGATTGATTGACACGCAACAGAATTTCAAAAACAAAAATAACTTTAGGAAAGTGACAATAACGTCATTTGGCTTTTGTTAATGAAATTCCTTAATGGGAACCTTTTACCATAAAGCAAACAAAAAATAGATGAATACAAACAAAAGGAAAAATAATAGAAATAGAGAAATCTAATTGTAGAACAAATAAAAAAAATGTAAGGCAGGACTTAAGTAATAAAAAAATATAATAAAAATAACACGGTTATCATATAATTATATTTTTATTGTTGTTGTTGTTGTATTTTTTCATTCTTTTCTATGCTAGAAAATTGCCACCCATTTATTAAAAGGCAAAATTCATTCACACAATAACATCAGTGGTACCCTGTTTGTTTTGTTATTACATTGTGCTTTTGCTGCTATTTAACATTTAATCCTGAGTCATTGACAATTTAATTGTTGAGCACACAAAACATAATGAAAACATATGAAATGAGAAAATAAAAATTAATGTTATTTTTAACATTGAATTCGCTCACACTATGTTCACATAGAAAGTACTTTTAAGAGAAAATTTCAAAGGAGGTTGAGTGGGCGTCAAGTTGGTTTTGGTCGAAAACATAAAATGGGTGTTTTGTTGCTTTAATTTATTTATTTTTCTTTCCAAACGTTAACATACAGGTTTTAATAACATTCTGTTATTAAACATCTGTGTTAATAGTTTTTGTAAGTAAAATTGTTGAATGTTATTTCGTTTCGTGTATCCTCATTCTTAGTTAAGCAAAAAAAAAAAAAAAAAAAAAAAACAACAACAACAAAAACAACAAAATTTGTTAATTCCCATTGGAAATTACAAAATATAAATTAAAAAAACCATATGTATATTAATACACACCTATTTTTGGATTCCTTGTCTGTCTGTCCGTTTGATTATAATTATAGATAATTTTTTTTCGTAAAATATTTAAAATATTTAATACAAAACTTAGGATTTGTTAATGGAAATTTGCTTTTTTTTTGTGAAAAGTTTTTAACATAATTTTTAATTTTGAAACTATTTAAAGACCTTCATTTCTAGCTGAGCCGAACAAACGCCATATTTTCAATTTCTCAAGAGATGAACAGGGAAAAGTTGTTGATTCAGGGTTGGAATAGAAACTTAATAATATAAATAATGCCGTCGAAATAGCTAAAGCTTGTTAAAAAAAATAAGTGATAAAGAATTTGGCTGGTTACTGTTATTTTTAGCCCGTATCTAAGCAAACTATAGATTAAATTTGTTAAATTAAAAAAAAAAATTGAAGAAGCTTTATTTTCGAAAAAGGTGTATGTAATTACGAAAATAAAACGATTGCCATGTTCACATAAAAATTTTAAATCGGAGCAGAGAATGAATAAACAGAAATAAATATCTTTCTAAAACGTCAATTGCTTTCTTTATAACAATCAGTATAGCGCTGGAACAGCATCTACTGTAATGTTAAGAAAAAAAGCATGAAAAAAAAACAAAAAAAGCAAAATTACATTCATTGCTAAGCCGATGGTTACCAGAATAATTAGGAGTAGTATGAACTTTGTCTTACTAAATTAGTATTAATTGATTACGAATATTCCTTGTATTTCTATTTATCAAATTAGTTGCTTAAATAGATGATGTTTGCAACGTATACAACAAAAAGTGGATTGAATCTGTAGCTTGCTGATGAAGGATGTAGCGACCTAGAAAATGCTGCATTAAATTCTGTTATTGTGTTATTTTATGCGTTTTCTTTAAAAGTTAACATAAAAATGTGTAAATTATTTTTAATTAATTTACGTGAACTTAAGCCGAATTAGAAAATGATAAAATCAACCAATTAAATCAAATAGCTTTTATTTTAAAGTTTGTGTATGGCTTCGCGGTCAAAATATTTAAATTCGGGTGTGTCAACCAAAAATTTCCTCTGTTATTTTCAAAGTACGAGGGCTGCTTTATATATTTCTGGCCTAATAGTGAAAATGCGAATATTTATACTCAAAAATGGTTTTATTGTTTTTCAAAGTATTCTCCAGCATGATTTATACAGTTTTGCATGCGCTCAAACCAGTTGTCGAAGCACCTTTTCCACTCCGATTGAGACACCTCTAAAACATGGTTTTTGAACACTTCCACAGCTTCTTCTGGCGACGAAAATCGTTGACCACGCATTTTTTCCTTGATGTGCGGAAACAAGAAGAAGTCATTAGGTGCCAAGTCAGGGCTGTACGGCGGATGACCCATTAATTCGACGTTTTGGCCGGTCAAAAACGCTCTGGTTTGAGCCGATGTGTGAGAGCTCGCATTGTCATGGTGAACAATGATTTGTCTTCTCTTGTTGATTTTTCGAATTTCTCCAATGACTTCAGGCAAACAAATTGTAGTGTGCCACTCAGAAGTGACCGTCCTACGTTGCTCAAGCGGAACAGTCGCCACATGACCAGTTTTGCAGAAGAAAAAGGCGACCATTTGCTTCGAAGTGCTTCTTCCACGAACAACTTTCGTTGGATTTTGCTCGTCTTTGAAGACCCACACGGTCGATTGTTGTTTCGTTTCGGGCTCATACGCATAGAGCCATGATTCGTCACCTGTGACGATCTTATAAACGTCTTTAGAAGCACCGCAATCGTATTTTTGCAACATTTCTTTGCACCAATCGACACGAGCCTTTTTTTGAGCGACTTTCAAATTGTGCGGGATCCAACGAGAATAAACCTTTTTTACGGCCAGGTGTTCATGCAGTATCGAATGTATGCTGGTGGAAGAAATGCCCAAGGATGTGTCTATCTCTCGGTATGTCGCATGTCGATCTTGCATTATGAGTTCACGCACGGCATCAATGTTCTGTGGCACAACAGCCGTTTTTGGACGACCTTTACGGAATTCGTCTTTGAGCGAGCTTCGGCCACGATTGAATTCATTATACCAATTTTTCACAGTGCTATAGGATGGTGCTTCATCGCCATACAAAGATTTAAGTTCAGCAATGCACTCTTGTCGTAATAATCCACGTCGAAAGTTGTGGAAATGATGGCACGAAAATGTTCACGAGTTAATTCCATTTTTTTCTATGTTAATTTTTTCAAGTCACTGTAAACAACACAAATAATGGTCGTACGTCAAAACGTTTTGAGTACGGTTATGCTTAAAAATGACAAACTTACCAATGGAAATGTCAGATTACACTTGGCAGCACTTAGTGTTGCCAGGCCAGAAATATATATAGCAGCCCTCGTATACTAAAAAATTTTATTCTTATGAATATTTTGCTTTATTTAAAAATGAAATTATTTTACAAAATGTATTTAAATAATAATGATCCCTGGTAAAGAAAAAAAAACTTGTAAGAAAAGACTGTTTAAATGTCTTTACTTGAAAAGTAAAACGAGTATTAAAAGGTTAAAGCTGTCAAAAAATAATGATTGATGTTAAAATTTCCTAAAATACTTTACGCACACATACATACATACACACGTATATGTAACGTATAAGTAACCTATCAAGAATACCATACGTCTACAACTGGTTCACCACAATTAGGTTTATTTTAAACAATAATAGTTATAAAACAATAATAATTTATTAAAATAATAGCACAGATTTATTTCAAGTTGTTAAATTTTTTCACGACGCTTTTTGTTCGTGTTTTGGTTGAGTTAAACTCACGTAGCAGAACTTAACAGAAAAATCAAATTTAATATTAAAGTAAAAAAAAACCAAACATTTGTGGACTCATTCACAACTTTTTACCTCTTCTTTCTGTTCTGTGTTCTTTTCCTTTTTTTTTAAATAAAAATATAAATTTCCACTCACATTCATATATTCCAATATTCTAACACACGCTCAACAGTGTGTAAATAGAATACAATACAAAATACATTCAATTTTACAGTTATATAAACATACATACGAACATATGTATGTTAAAGTATACGTATATCATATATTAAAATCAAACAACAAGTACAACAACAAAAATTTAATACACGTACTATAGAGTGATGGTGTGTTTGTGTTTGTGTATGATTTTATTGCACACTTTAGTCTAAAGGATCATCGACACAAAACTGACCTAATTTCAATTCTCAGTCAACTTAGGCGCAAGGCTGGCGCAGAAATTATTATTGTTGTTGTTGTTATATTTATATTTGCACAAGAAGTAAAATTTTTTTGTACTTGTTTTTAAAGCTGGTTGTTGTTAAACTGTAAAGCATGAACGAGTGAGTATGAGAAATAATTAAAGAAAGAGAGAGCGAGAAAGGCAACTATGAGAGCCATGCAGAGGTGATACTTTAGTGGGTCAATGGGTGAATTTAAGGTGATTTTATATTAAACAAGAAAACAAAAAAAAAATTAAGTCATGCACTGTGGCACAGCCTTAAAAATACACAATGTGAGGGGAATTGAGGGAGGGGTGCAGAAACGAAATTTCAAATTATTTTAACAAAATTAAAAATTTTTCTTCTTTTTTACATGGTGTCTTACAATTAACGAAAGATATGCAAATTCAAAATTCTTTTTTTAGTTTTAGATAAATGGGGAACGGTTATGAAGGGTGAAGTATATCCTGCGTATAGTTTCTAGGCCTTACAGTCATATGTGCAGTGCACACTTTTTTTCAAATCCTCTATAAACCAATTTACAAGAAACAAGGCGAGGAAATGGGGTCGGAAATGAATAGTGAAATCTATTATTATTATATCTACAATTCTTGACCCTAAATACAAAGCTCGAATATTTTAAAGACAATCGATTTTAATCCTACTGAAAACACGTCTTATTGAGCTGCTTAACATGACTCTACATTCGAAAAGTGTTGAAGACACAGTCCTCCCTACACCTCGCAAAAGTTCTTATAAGTCTACGAAAAGTACTCGCCTTTGAAGAGTATTTGAAAAAATTATAAGAGAATCCGAGGAGGATGAGCCTCTATCCATCATTATATGTGCTTGTGCTAACTAGGAAATTGAGAGATATCTTAGATCTCCTAATATTTCTAGAGACGCAGACCCTCTTGCTTACTGGCGCAATGACATACCCTACCTAAACTTAGAGAAAATAGCGCAAAAATACTTAAATTTTCAAATGAATTCTTTCACATCTGAGAGATTATTTTCCACTACAGGTCTGCTTCAAACGGATTTGAGAAATCGTCTATCTCCGCAAAATTTGAGAACACTTTGTTTTTTTAAACAAAAATCTTATTAATATTAATTTTAAATATTAATCTTTTGCAATGTTTTTTTATAATTTTTTAATTTATGTTTAACATGATCTCAAATTCAATTCGTTGTTTTTTAAATCTTATTAATATCAGTTTGAAATCTTGAGCCAATCTAAACTGAATGCCATCGTTTATTTTGTAAAATCATAAATATTGCAGACGTTTTATAGCTTGAAAATTTAAATTTTAGAAACTGAAATGTATTGAAAATATTGATGATTTGAATCGCTCATTAATAAACACTGCTTTTTTGTATAATAGAAAACTTATTTTACTTGAGTTTTGTTAATTTTTACTTGACCGCAATTTCATAATGCGTGTCGGTATCGGATCGACGAAATTTCGTATCGTTACATCCCTAGTTTTAATTCCGTAGTTTGTCATTTCAAAAGAGTAAAGTTTTGCTACCTTAGATTGATTCTGTTTAAAATTTCATTTAAATGCTTTTATGATAAAAATATGGCAACACAACATTATGTAGCATAATTTTAGGCATTTTTAAGTAATATACTTCTTTATTTTCTGTAGCAAGGCGAATCGATTACCAGGTGGCAGCGTAGGCGAATTCAGTATTTTTTGCTGGCGTACACCACTGTCAAGCTCCCTATATAAAAAATTTGTGTATATATTTTATGTATGGAGCAAAAAATACTGAATTCGCCTACGCTGCCACCTGGTAATTTATTCGCCTTGTTCTGTAGTTTATTCATTTTCTTTACATCCATTATCAAGATTTTGCAAAGTATAACAATTTAAATATATGGCAACGCTAATGTTGCTTTTATCTGTGTAATGAACATTCAACAATTTTTGACTTTGTATTAAAATGTCATTTATCTTTAAGTTCTATTTATATATGAAATTTAGTTTTTCATGACACACTCAAATGCAACTTAAATGACCAAGCAAGCTCAGTTAAGTTTCATTTAAATAATACAGTTTTACCATATGGTTACGGCATTTTTTATTGTTGTTGTGCAAAGCAAAACAAAAGTAAACAAACATTTTAGTTATTGATAGATTAAAACTTCATGTTTTGCATAGGAATGTATGAAAATAGTTGTTGGTTATTAAATATTTAAATATATATAAATTATATATAAATTAAGTTTTGGTAGTGAGTACACGAGTAACAAAGACATTTTTAATTTATTTTTTGTTAGCAGCTGTTTTTCATTAAATATTTTGCCATTTTTTTATCATATGTAGTTATATAAGAACCATCATAGATGAATGAAAAACTGAGATTGTATTTAATAAAACTTCAATTTAATTGCAAAGTAACTTAAGCTGCCCATACGCGTCATGTTTTTTTACATCTGACATGTCAAATTTCCCACTGTAAAACACGTAAATGTCGTGTAGGGCTGTTAAAACATTGATTTTGTAAAATGCATGTGAAAAGTCATCTGACAAAATTTCGTTTAGAACTTGTTCTATTTTAATCTGACAAACCATCTGACATCAGCTGATTTAATAATTTTAAAAAGTATTTGCAAAAACCTATGACGTATAAAAACAACCAACGGCGGTTTACCATTGGCGATCAGCCGGCTGAAGGTAATTTATTATATCACCAAAATCTGAAATTTCTTTTAACTATTTGATAACAGTTCTGTATCATTATTCAGTGCAAACAAAGAGTAAAATAATAAGAATTTAAAATTGACAAATCTTCATTAATGCCGTAATGCACGCAAGCATATTTTAAGACGGACATCTGTAGTTAAAAAAGAAAATTTTATATTTTGTTTTTTATTATATGTAAATTATTGAAATAATTGAAATAACACAACACAATTCAATTGTTTTGGTTTTTGAATCCATTTTTCATATAATCACTTTTCACATAAAACAATTTTAATTAAATTTGGGATCAGATCAGCTGTTGCAAACAAATTATAGTTATGTCAGACGTATGTAAATGTTATTTACGTTTGTGACCAAATATTAAAAGTCTCTTGTAAAATAACAATTTTGACACACCTGCAGAATTACATATGACTCACACAGTTAAAAAGTCAGATATAAAAAACATATTGTATATACGTAGCTTATATGCATATTTAAATATCAAGTCAAAAACTGGCCATAATTATTTAATTGTAAAATAATTTTAAATACATAAATGAAAAACAGAACTCTGGATTTAAATAATTTTTGCACTTTAAAATGCATAAAAATTTGAGTGGTTTGTCAACACTACTACAGAGAACATATGCAAATTTATGTTAACAAGGTAGCCAGATTGTCGAAAATACTAAAAATGTGTAAGGAGTTGGCAACGTTATACATTCGTGAGTTAAGGCCGGGGCACATAGAATCCGTCATACGTTAAACTTTGACAAATTCAACTGACAAGTAAGTTAAAATACATGTTTTCTTATGAGCGTTGTCACAATTAATACGTGTCCGTCAACGCAAAGTACGAAAGTTGGTCAACTTTTAACTTTTGAATACTTTGACAAATAACCTTTCTAAGACGTTCTGTAGGTGTAAATGAAAATATGGTCTCCGAAAGTGCTCCACTGTTACTAATTACAAACTGTAAGCTGCCATTACTTGAGGTGTTCAGTCAATTTTATTTATTATTTGCATGCAAAGCCAATTCTTGTATAAATTTTGGGACAGCCTTTAGACATCCCTTCAATTAAGTTTGAATTAAGTAATAAAAATCTTATGTAGAGACTACATTACACTGCTTTTTAAAATTAAAGCAGACCATGATCCACTTTACCAAATAATTTAAAGGTGTGAGATATTTATAAATAAATAAAACATGAGCCGATTATTTTAAAAATGGCATAAGTCACTTTGCTTTTAAGCTAATTTAAAGAATTATGTTTAAAAGGTTTTAATAATATTGAAGCTGAATCTCGAGAAGATTTACTTGCACTTCTATTTTAGGATACTTATTCCCCAACAAAAACTTAGGTGAATATAAAATCGTAGCAGCTCTTATGACTTATGACACTTTCAAAATAAACGGCTCATATACAAAGTACACATAACGTTTATATAGAAAGGCCCTAATTAACGTTTGCCTTCTTTACAAGAAAAGGAAAAACTTGATAAAAAGTACAGTTTTGTACTTGGAAAATTTTTATAAACGCATTGTGTTATTAAATTCTATAAGAGAATCATTTATTGAAACATGTATAAAACTTAAATTAACAAAAAAAAAACGAGTTAGGGCCTTTTTATATTACGGTAGCGATATATTTTAATTAACAATATTAAAAATTTTTTTAGAATTAAGAAAAATAAAAGCAAGAGACTTGTGAAAAAATACTCAGCCGACAAATATAATTTTCTTTTTTTTTTGCAAGAGCTCACAGCCGTTTGTTTCTCTGTCAAATTTGGGTTCTTTTTTACACCTCCTTTTACTTTTTTTACAAAAGCATGTCGCTTACTTTTATTGAGTTAAGCTCTCTACAAATTTGGTTAACTTTTTTAGCCGATTTCGGTTCTCTCCAGTTTATCTGAGAATTTTCCCCATGCATGGTCGGAACGGATCGGGGTGTTTGAAAAAGGATATTTCAGAAATGTAATTTTCTGCCCCTTTCTAAATAAACTTGTTTTCTTTAAGAACTGCTTTTTTCCCGGGAAATCTCAGGAATGCTATAATTTTTTTCCCGTTTCCCGGGAAATGAAAAATTTCCAAACCCTATTACAATCACAACTACGGTCAGACTTTTGCTATTGATAGTATTGTTATGTTTTATCCCTTAAGGCAAATGTACGGATTTAATTGATTGCAAATATCATTGTGGTCCATAAGAAATTCTAATTCTTCTTCTGTAGCGACATTTGAATCCTATGGTTTCCTCTGTTTACTAAACTTGCATAATTATAAACGCAGCCATCTACGCTACACTGTTGTGTAACTCCGGCAAGACATGAACTATTTCTGAAGATGCCTTGTTTAGAAAGCTTAAAAATCCACAGATTACTTATACGCTGCACAACCATACAAGTACCATACATCAGCCTTCCCTTTTATCTAAAAGCCACAACACACTTAGAGCTCTTTCTTTTTATTTAAAGGGCACCTTGACACTTATCTGGTACTTAAGATATTAAACAGAAGTTTTAAGTAAATTTTTGCTATGGCTTCACACAATAATTGTTCTTTTTCTTTCCGGGAGGCTTGTACTGCTGCTTTTTAGTTTTTTTAATTGCCTTATACAATTATTATGTTTCTTTCGTACGTATGACTGAAGGTGGGCTCGAAATCAAATGATCTTCTGTTTAACAGCACGCAGCTCTACCAACACAGCCGTTGAGTTTGCTAATTGTCGTAATCAGTGTTGCCAGCAAGAGACAGAAAAAAGTAACGCTTTTTCTTCGAAAAAGTTACATTTTGAAAATCTCTTTAAATAAGTAGTAATTTAATGTAATTTATATAAAATATAGTAAAACGTGTTATTCCATATTTCAGGGAAAATAACAAGGAAACAAATTCATCTATTAAAGAAATACAAAATGAAAATAAATAGAAAAACGTATGAAAAAACAATTTTAGCTTGAAGATTTTTATGAGCATTTAAATCAGGTCTCAATTCGCCATTTAATAAAATTAAGTAAGGTACGACTTTTTAATCCGTTTAGCTTTTTTCTTCGATAGAATTTACTATTCAATAATTAAAAAAAACCGTTATTAATTTTAGTCTTATTTGCTTAAAACTTTAATATAAAATGAATAAAATGTCTCCGTAATATAATTAGGCATTTCTTTAAGGAAATTAAAAGACAGCTTTTCTTCTAAGTCAGGGTACGGTATGGTACCACAAGAAAATGGTAAAATTTTTAAAGCGGAATAACTAAGAATGCTAACAATTTTCGCAAGTTTAAACGAAGTAGTTTTTTGCACAAAATTAGTGCTACTCATTTATTTCACAGTTAGGAAAAATTGATGACAGAAAAATTTTGCTGTTTCTAAACATAATAGAATAGAGTAGAATAGAATAGAGTAAGACTTCAGAAACGTTATTTTTGTTTATTTCAGACCAATTTTTTATGTAGGATTTTGGCAGCACTTGCAAGTAGCCTTTGTTATTAAAATTATTAATTAATATGTTAAGAAAGGTGGATATGTCAAGAGAGGTATTTACTTTTAATAATGTAAAAAAGTAATTTTTTAGTGATATAACTTTATTTTGTCTGTATTAAAAGTTACGAAATTTTGGCCAAATATAACGAAATTTTACATGTTAAGTGGAGCCTTTAAAAGTTACAAAAAATTACAAAAAATGTAACCAAACGGCAACACTGGTCACAATGATGTTGGAAGTAACTTATTTATTTCTGTTTTTACCACGCACTTACCGACAGCAACAACAGGGGTTGCCAGATCTTAATTTCGTAACAATATAAATTTAATTTAGTTGTATTTTAATTGGTCCCCATTCAAACAGTGAAATTTTACTTTGACAAAATTTTGTCAATTTTCTTTTAAACTTAGTTTGGTGTTTAGACACCCAAAATTTTCTTTTACAAATTTTGTTTCCTTCTGTGTGATCGTTCTTAATTTTGGGACGTTTTGCATTTGGTGCTTAAACACATATGTATATAAATACAACTGTGTACAAGCAACGATTTCAAATACTTCAATTGCGATACTAATTTATAATTACAATCTTACTAATGATTTGTTTTAATTCTTACATTTTTACATTTAACATTAAATCTAGATAATTTATATTATTTACGCTTAAATAATTTTCTGTTATCATTGAAATTTTTAAAATTGTGTGCCATTTTCAAGTGATAATAAAAAACAACAATTCAACAAATCTTTTTTTTACATTTATTCAATTTGGGAAAAAAAACGAAGAGAAAAAATATATGAGTATAATATGTAAATGGCACCATAATTTCCAGCCCTGTCTCTAAAACAATAATATTTGTTTTTGTTTGTACATATAAAAGGGAATGTAGGTTTTTTAAATATTTATTCTATTCAAATACCCTGCAAGCATTTTCTATGGAAAAGGTCACTACATCGTTACTTTAAGACGTTGAAATGTATCGCAAATAATAACGAATTCTGATCTAATTAGTATCCTCAGTCGGGAAGAAACGTTGCACTACAGTTATACAACTAATGGGTAACTATTTAGCATCTCTAAAAAGAATTAAAATTGAGTATTCTGGTAGTGTCGAATATGTGTCTGTTAAAAGTGTTAGAAGGGTTTCTTTAACAGTATTGAGTATAACATTTTTAAAAGTAACAGAGTTCTGCTGTATCAAAACAGAAAATGTAAATTTTAACATAATAGAAAGGTTTACATATAGAAAGCTCGAGATTAAGAATATTCTGACCTTAAAAATATTTGTTGTTTAAATAAATAATTAATTTGTTAACATAAATTTATTTACAGCTTTATATACCTTTTTATTTATTTTTTTATCAATTAATTTTTTGCAATTTTTCTTAATATTTTTTACACGCTTTTAACATAACCAAACACTGCACAATTCAAACTAAATAACATTAGTATTTTTGTTTATCTGTTACATTAATTAAATCACTTTTAGCAGAGTAGAAGTTGTGACCTATAAGAGATTAATATTCGAAGCCTATGTAAGTTGTTTTTGTAAATTTTAGAGCAATCAACTACTTATCATTTGGTAGTTGAAAAAAAGTTACTCTTGACTTAACAAATTTAAGGGGAAGGATTTTTGTATTATAACGGGTCTTTTTGTTCGATTAACTTCTGGTAGAGACGAAATAGTGATTGTTAGAAGATTTTAATTTGACAATAATATATTTTGTTTTCGTAAAATTGAGTTTTAATTCTAAAAAAAGTAACAAAGAAGTGACTTCTATCTAAAAATATTCTGCCAAATGCTGGCAGGGTATGAACGTATGTTGGTATATATTTATGCATTTACATGATTCACTTTGACTAGGGGTGCTGAGAATGGTGATGCAATGATGGTTTTTGGTATTCTTGCCTAGATTTCCTTGTTTAATGGATTTTGCATGTTTTGTTTGCTTAAGTGTTTGTTTACATTTATTTCTTTAGATGTTTTCTGTAGGTGAGGTTAGTTCGCTTAATTTCTTTGTATTTTTTGTTTTCACCTTTTCATTTTTCTTTAAGGCAGGTGATTTCTTTTTATTTCTTTAAAAAGTTTTTTTTTTTATTTTGATATGCAAAATTAAACAAGAACAACCGAAAATAAATTTCTCTTGGTTTTGTTTTCTTGTTATATTTTTGCTTATATTTGACGCATTCATTCGCTGTTATTAATGGCATGTAGTGTAATGTGAATAGTAGAAAAGAAAATACACACCATTAAATGTGCCTCCGCAGAACAATGATTTTATGCCACTTATACAATTTTATTTTATTTTTTTTTGTCCAAATCCCCTTTGACGCCTTCAATAACACACTCATTTGCAATTTGTTTTATTTTTATTGGCATTTCTTGCTACAGTTGTTGTTGTTTTTGTTGACAGCAACAAAAAAGGACCCTCTTTTACATTTATTTCCAATACATGTCATTAATATATTTGTCTGATATTTAAATGTTTGTACGTATAAGTCATTTTGTTTATGTGTTTGTTATGTCTAATCATGTATGTGAAATTGTGAATGTATATGTGTGTCATTCTTAAGGTTACATAAGGCAAACAGCAAAGGTATTTTGATTTGATTTGTGTGCATTGATTGCTGACAGGGGAAGTATGCCAAATTGTTAATGTGGAAATATTATTCCAATTATTTCTAGATGATTTAATTTGAATAAATTTAGGCAAATATTTTGTTTATGCTGACTGTCAATGATATTTTTTTTTATTAGAAACATAAATGTTATAAAATATTGGATTTATAAAAAAAATTATTAATCTTCTTTGCTCTTAAACTTTTATTCTGTTGTTTATAACCTGAGTTTCTCAAACAATTGTTTAATAATTTATAAAATAGAGAAGTGAAACTAAAGAAGAAAAGAAAATTTTTAAAGTTTTTGGGCTAGATTTTGTTATACGTAATTGACAGTGGGTTTGTTTGCTCGAACGCAATTAATTCTCGTATTCTGTTTTCTTAATTTGTTGGTTAAAAGGATAAAGTTTTCATTAAATTGAAACGATAAATTTTTTGATGAAGGTTGACGCCTTTTTTTCTGCAAGTGTTCTTTATTTGGTTGTTTTTGAACATTTATTTCGTAACTATAACTTTTATATGACTGACAAAAAATATTTTTAATAGAGTGGAAAGAAAGGGTACCCCGGTAACCATAAAAAAATATGTAAGTTTTTTACTTATAAAAAATAATTTTTGTCTAATTTTTCCAATTTTACATAACATTTTCTTTTTTGTTAATAACTATCTGTGCTCACGACTTCGTCAGCGTGTCATTTTGAATTTTATTTAAATTTAAAAAAATTTGTTTTTAAATAATTATTTCGGAGATCTGTAAACAGATTTAAGAATGCTTTTTCACATTTTTATTTCTATTTTCTTTACGAAATGAATTATTTTTACGAAAATAAAGTGTTCTATATTCAAACCAAGGTTCTAAGGAACCTCCTCACAAAATTTTATTCAAATCCATTTAGCAGTTTTTACATGATGCAGACACATACAAACAGACGGAAAGACAGACAAAAAAAATTTCCAAAATCGGTGGTTTGTAATCCATATCGATATTTCATGTACAGAAATGATCCTTTTACAGTTTTATTATATGTAAAAATATTTAATGGTAAAAAAAGACTTTTTATTTATTCGTTGGATTCTTTAAGCTGCCAAATAAAACACATGAATTGTTATTTTAATTGAGGTAAATTTATTAATTCAGCTCTGTATAACTATATTGAAAACTCCTTTAACTGTTTACTACTAAGCATACACAAGCTCTACGTTGGACGTTTCACTTTACACCGTCATGCCCTCCTCCACTGATATTTTTATTTATTGGCGAGTTAAAACGTCTAAATTATTCTTATATGCAATAATCTGGCGGTTTGGTTATATTTATTCTCTTATATTTGTATTTGCGTTAGTGTGAGAAGGAGTATAAGCCATTCAAAATAATTTTGAAATATCAACTTAAACGGATTCTAAGGGACCTCCTTAAAAAATTTTATTCAAATCCTTCCAGCAGTTATTTTCAAAAAATATTTTATGTACAGTTTTATTATAATTTTTAGAAATTCAAAAATATTAAGAATGCTGATGATAAATTTGGCGGTCCTAAAAATCCAGCATTACATTATGCCAGCGTCTAATTTTTCTTGTTTTCTTTGAAAACGTCCGCATACATTTGTAAATAATTTTTCTTTTTAAAGATTTTTAGAAATTAAATTAAAAAATGTACCAAAGCCAGAAAATAATAAATTTTTTATTTACTTAAATATCCACGTTTAAAATCCTGAATGGGAAAAAAACTTAAAAATTAAAAATATTATTTTAATAAAATATTTACATCTTCTGGCAACACTGCTAACTTTAGATTAGTATTAAATAAAAAGCATACGCAACTGTCTCTTTGATTTTTTAGGCTCAAACGATAAGTGTAGCTGCTTGGTACCAAATGTCGATAAACCACGTTTCTTGTACAAGAGCCTTTTTGATTTTTAGTTTTATTATTCTTTTGTAGTTTTGTTGTTAAAGAAGATGTAATAATGAATATGCTGTGATCACGCAAAAAAAAAAAAGATACAGCGCTGTGTCAGACGCACAGTCGAAAGAAGTGACATCGAACAGCACCCTTTAAGCAACAAATTTGTTGTCCCTTTCTTTGCTGATTAAAGGCCTAACTATAATGTGCTTAAAATAGCTTATGCAACAGTGCGATTACACATAATCAAATGTGTATAACTATAATGTACTTAAGCGACTTTTCGTCAATGTTTCGTCAAGTGTGATTTTCTTAAGCAAACAACGAAGCCGACCGTACTTTGCTTAAGAAATCAGATGTCAATTGTTTTATAAATTTAAAAAGCGAACTGCATTAGACGCTAAAAAAGTTTTTTTTCTTGAAAATTTAAATAAAAGTAAAAGATCATCAAATAAAACATCTAATGCAATTTTTAATATATTCAGAGTTTTTAATGTTTTTAACTTTTTCCATTTTATTCTACATTAATAATAAATTTTGAAATATTAACATATCGCTCATTTACTACAAGAACGTCATAACTCAAAAAAATTGATTTCGAGAAAAATGAGTTCAAAGTTTTTAACTCATATGTATGTAGCTCCTATGCCGACATGACAGTATTTTCGTTCACATGTGGAGATTATAAAAGATATTAATCTGAATTTTTTGCACAATATAAATTACGGTATAGCGAATAGTTTTGAATTATTTTTTCAAAAATTGCATTTTTTGAGTTATGACGTTCTTCTAGTAAATGAGCGATATGGTTTTGGAGATGTACACACTGTTGCATTTTTAGTACTTTTTTATTTATCTTATTATTTTCATCATTTCTATTAATAAGTAATTCAAAATGACTTATTGTTGGTAATATATTTTTAAATTGTAGAAATTTAATAACATTTTGGGTAAAAAATCGATACATTAGAAAAGTATAAGATAAAAACAGTTTCTTTTAAAAGACAAATGTTTGCAACTATGGGAAGTAAGTAGGAAGTAGTAGTCTTCAATAAGTTTCTTACGTATTTGACAGACTTTTCGTTGACTTTTTTTTAAGAGAAGTAGCACTTCAGGCAATAATGCCTGTTTAGTTAATTTTGTAACCCTGCTACATACTTTAGGAAAGGGATAGATGAGAGATAAGACAGGTGGTGAAAAGAGGAAGATAGATATAACCATTTTTTATTAGTTATTTTACTTCGCCGGCGAATATGCTATGAAGAAGTACCAACGAATGAGGCAGCATGTTTAATGTTAATTCTGAATATGTATTTATACCATTAAACAGAAAAAAAAAACATTTTTATGTTTTGTTTGACGCAGGGCTTGAACCCTGGCCAACCAGGTTTGTAGTCAGCGTGTTTACCACTTTGACAGTAGCTTAAGGTCGTTTAAGCATTATATAGGTAGCCCTTAACTAATAAACGTATTAAAGGTTATAAAACGACAAATTGAAAGTAGAATGTGCGTTTATGCGTTAATAACGGCTGCACAGATTTTATTGGAATAGAAAATTTTTTGGAGTTGCATTAGGCTATGCTGAGGCTGCTGTAGTCAAAGTGGTAAACACGTTGACTACAAACCTGGTTGTTTCAGGGTTCAAATCCTGTGGCAATCAAAATACAAAAAAATGTTTTTTTCTGTTTAATGGTATAAATACATGTTCAGAACTAACATTAAACATGCAGCCTCCTTCGTCGGTACTTTCTCATAGAAGATTCGCCGGCGAAGTAAAATAAATAACTCTCTCTCCTTTCACCACCTGTCTTATCTCTCATCTATCCCTTTCCTAAAGAATGTAGCACGGTTACGAAAAATAACTAAGTAGGTTTTAATGCCTGAAGTGCTACTTCTCTTTAAAAAAAAAATGCTTGATCTATAGAAAGCTGAAACACAACCAATATATGTCTCTCAATTATGTGTTAATGTATTCTTTCATATTTTCCTCCGCAAATGTACCCTTTGCTCGAAGATTTTATTGATTAAAGCTATTTGGTGGCACTGCTTGTGACACCCCAAATGTTTTATTTCCAAAATCACTCTTTCAATTTAATTGTGGATCATTTTTAACGGTATTCAAGTATCTAATTTATTTATATTTTATAATATTAAATTTAGTTTAAATTAGGTTATGAAAATAAATGAAAAACCATGATACAATTGAAACAAAATTGCCACTGAAAAGACTGATTACAACAGAATAAAATTTTACTCAAATGAAAAATGTAATTTAACACGTACAACTTTGTCTATCTGTCTAAGATTTTCATGTTTATACAAGAAACCTGAAGCAAACCCAAAAACGGTAATGCAAATCCGACTTTTTATCGTGATAGTTAGTTAAGGTGACTGCTTCTCTGGGTTTTTATACCCTTCACCACAATTAAAAAAGGGTATCTAAGTTTAGGTATTTGAAGTTTTTCATTCCATTTGTAAGTTCTACAATATCCATTTTCGACATCATAAAGTATAAACAATCTGAGTCCTTATGCATAGCGAAAATTTAAATACGCTAATAGATCAGACATCAATCGGTCAATAGAAAATCAGCAAGATCGGTCCATGTCCTTCTAGGCACCGGGCAAAATACCACTCCTGCCTCTGAGTAAAGTTAAGCAATAACTCCAATAAAAAAATACCTGGGATGATAGAGATTAAAAAATTAAGAAAAAACTATTAAACGAAAAATTGCAGCTCGCCCATATTTTTTCGAGATATGGGCTTCTGAACTTTTCATAGAAAAATACGATTGTGCTCTAAATTTTTAAAGATATTAATATGGGTATCATTTAAAAGCTTTTGAAGAGATCTTTCAGAAAATACTTAAATTTTTATGAACTGCTTAACCCATTAAGAGCCAATGACATTTTAATGTAATTTTTTTTTCGATTATTTTTTTATTACTTCTCTGTCACTCCAATATTTGTGCTTTTAATTGGAATT
Source organism: Cistogaster globosa (assembly GCA_937654795.1). Lineage (NCBI taxonomy): Eukaryota > Metazoa > Arthropoda > Insecta > Diptera > Tachinidae > Cistogaster > Cistogaster globosa. Next base: position 7,708,089 of record OW569403.1, read on the forward strand.
ACTTCACTAAACTAGATTTACATATGGTAAAAGTTATACAAGATTCGTCATAACTGAATATAACACTCTTAGCGTTTTAAGAATTGTTTTGTTATTATTAAGAATTAATGATCGTTTAGTGATTTTCAAGTCAATCTAACGATTTAATCTCTTCTTTAATTCTGCTTAGTTGCACTTATTTAAGTATGTCATTTTTTGTATACAACTTAGGCGGTAGAAAACGTAAACTTCAACACACTGATTGAGGTTGTTCTGGAGGCTCCATTGTATCCACACACAAGTTTTAGTTGATGTTGCAGAATTATTTTGAATGGTTCATACTCACACATTCGTAAATACAAATGTAAAAGAAACAACACGAAAGAGTTGCCAGATTATTGCATTTTAGAAAAATTTGGGCGTTTTAACTCGCCAATAAATAGAAATATCAGTTGGGGAGGGGTTTGACAGTATAAAACAAAACGTCCAACGGCAGCTTTTGAGTGCTTAAAAAATGGATTTTGTTAAGAAAGTTGCCATAAAGTTATATAGAACTGAGTTAATAAATTTTCTCAAAAGAAAAAATATCATTTTTTTATTAACAGTTGATGTGGTTTATTTGCAGCTAAAAGAATCCAACAAATAAATAAAACGAAACATTATTGATCTTTATTTACTACTCGTATTCTGCACGTACGTTATTAAAATATTTTTACATAAAATAAAACTGTAACAGGATCATTTCTGTACATGAAATATCGATATGGAATACAAACCATCTATTTTTGGAATTCTTGTCTGCCTGTCTTTCGGTCCATCTGTCTGTGTCCTCATCACGTATAAACTGCTGGATGGATGTGAAAAAAATTTTGTGAGGAGGTTCCTTAGAACCTTAGTTCGAATATAGAATACTTTTTATTTCGTAACAATAAGTCATTTCATGCTAAAACAGTTGTCAACACATTTTATTATTATTTTCATTTTTTTTTTTTTTTTTTTTTTTTTTTTTGGATAAATAAATTTTTACTCTGTTAACAAAACTCTGCAATAATTATTAAAAAACACATTTTTCTAAACTTAAATTTTGAGAAAATTTAAAATGACATGCAGACAAAGTCGTGGTTACTGCCAGTTTATTAATATTTTTCAAACCATTTTAAATCATACACAAGCTAAAAACCGCTAATGTGTTGGTCATGCCCAAAAGAAAAAAGGTATGAAAATTTAAGTTATTTTAAACTTTTAAAAAATTCCTGGAAAGCAAAGAAGACAACTTAAATAAACTGCAACATCTGTGGGATTATATTTGGCATTATATTTTCAAAACTTGAACCTTTTTTTTAGAGAAAAGTTTCATTACTCCATTATTTAAAAACTTATTATGCATCATTTTTCCTTTTTCCATTATCATTACATTAAATATTTTTATTATGCGTAAATGTTCTTAAAAAGTTTTCTTTCAATCTTTTCAGTTTCATTGTTAAAAGTGGACAAAATAAAATTATTTTTTTCATAAGTTTTATGATTAAAAAGAAAAGAAAATAAATGATAACAAAAGCAAGTTCATTCTACTAAAAATGTTTGTCCTAGTAAATAATTTGTTGTCAGTTATTGAACTTTCCCCAGCTGTTTATCAGCCAATTTCTAAAAATTTAACAACAAAAAAAAATTTTTTCAACTTTTTTTCGTTTTGTATTCGTATTTAAAACATTTAATTTGTCCTTTGATTGTTGAAGAATAAAACTTTTGTATGTTTGTTTGTGAGTTTGTTCGATTCGATTGCAACTTTAATAAAGTGCAAACATGTTGGCAAATTTTCAAATATCATAATAATGTTCCCTCTTGCATGATGATCATGTTTATAAATAAATGAAAGTTTATTTGTTCGTTTTCATTTCTGGGCGTTTTATTTTATCTTCTTTTTTTTTTTTTTTGGTTTTGATTAGCACTAAATTTGTTAGTTTTTTGTTATTTGTGGGCTGTTTAGAAACTCATTTTTGTTCAAGGATTATGAAAATTTCTATTAAACAACTGTTCGTTTAAAATCTATGAGGTCAAAGTAAAATTTTTATTTTCTATTTTTACATTTTTTAATTTTCTACACCTTTTTGAAGCAATTTTTGATGATCCTCTTTTGAGAACAACTTTTCCTTTACTCTCAGCAACATATTTATTCTACTCTCTTGAACGAACTCAAGCGCTCTTTCTATTTGATTTTAACAATTGTCCAATAATTTAACAACAAAAAATAACTTTTGTGAAAGCTTAGATTTATGGAGGCGATTTAATTTAAGGTCTCTATAAAAGCTTCAGTCAGGGATGGTAAACTTAGTACAATTGTACTTTTTATACCCCTCACCACAAAAAGTGAAAGAATGGTAAATCTAAGCTCGTCATTTCATTTGTAATTTCTCCAATATCCATTTCCGACCTCATAAAATATGTAAATTCTGCACAGCGAAGTCGATTGAGCAATGTCCGTCTGTCCGTCCATGTTAGTTTTTAAATCTATATTGCCAAGGCACTTGATGAGCCAGACATAATTTAAATACGTCAACCAATCAGACGTAGTTTCGAAAATTTAGCTATTGAGAATCAGCCAAATCGGTCCATGTTCTTCGAGTCAGTGGGCTAAAAACCACGCCTGCCTCTATTTTTTCCATATCATGAGCAATGAAGTAACTGCAATAAAAAAATAATTATATGGGGCGACAGATAATTAAAAAATTAGAAAAAACACACTATAGAAAAAAAAATTGGAGCTCGCCCATATTTTCCAAATTATGGGCTTCTGAAATTTTCATAAAAAAGTTGAATTTTCAATATGGTCAATATGGGTATCATTTTGAAGCTTTTGAAGAGATTTTTCAGGAAATGCTAAAATTTTTAAAAATGCTTAACCCATTAAGAGCCGGTGACATATGTAAGTAATTTTTTGTTTGTTTTTTTTTTCTTATTTAATTCTCCGTCGCCTAAATATTTGTTTTTTTTTAATAGAAGTTACTTAACTAAATCAGATTTAAATACAGGGTGAAGAATATATAAGATTTGGCAGAGCCGAATACAGCACTTTTACTAGTTTGGGAACAATTCGATGCTAAAAATTACAATTTCATACCCATGGTGTATTTAGTAACATCTACAATTTCTTTCAGTTTTACGATATAGACAATTTTTTATGCGATTTTTTATTTTTGGTTTATTTTTAAAAATTAAAAATAGTTTAAAAGAAGATCTAGAAAAATTCTCTTTAATTTGCGGTTAAAAATGCTTGACATTACAATAATTTTACAGCATATTTTCAACTGTTATAAAAATTTAATACGCAGAGAGAAACTACTGTTAACGCTACAGTAATTGCTAACATTTCTGTTCATCTGTAACAGACCTGCCATCTGAACAAATAAACGATTGTTATTTTTAACAGCACCAACTTCAAATTTAACAGAGTGAGTGCTTTTTACAGTAAAAATATAGAAAATCTTGCAAAACAGACAGAGGTTTAGAGGTTCATCGAATGTGAAATAAAGATTAATAAGACCGATGATCATATAATGTAAATATTATTAACTATAGGGTAACCCTTTAATTTTAAATTTTATACTCTTAATTTTCTATTTTAACAAAACAGAACGAGTGGCAATATTACAAATCTTTCAAATATTCCAAAAAAAAAAAATTTTATTAAAGACTTCTAAAAGGCGCGGCAGGGCGTAACATTTTTTTTTTTTGCATTTTATTCAGATTAAAACTTAAAATAATAAACCAAGAAGAAGACAAAAACCTAACACTAACTTTTATTGCAAACTGACAGTGGAGCTAAAAAAACATGTGACAGGCGAGGTTTTTATTTAAAAAAAAACTAAAGTTTAAATAATGAAATTAAAACTACAATTTCTGCAAAACAAATGTTTTAAGTTTAAAGAGGCAAGAAGCTTTGGAACAGAATTATATACTAAATCCGCATGTAACTATGTTCCTACATCTTTTCGAATTCAAAGAATCCAGTCCTTATAAAGCCACAACTCTTTACATACCATTTCAAGAATGTTCTGGCAAAATAAAAATCTTTTTATAAATTTAATTTTCAATAGCTGGATAACAACACAATCGCTAAAATCTAGTAGAAAAATGAAAAATAGAAAATTGGTAACCTTGATGCAGTAATAGTAAAGCAAACACATAACCTTTAACAGACAGACAGGCTGATAGACACTTGTAATAAAGTACACACACACATGGACACGGACAGAGCAATAATTTTTTTTTTTTAAATGCAAACCTTCTTAGAATGAAAAAAAAAACAAAATAATCAAAAAAGTATTTGTGTGCATGAGCATGTAAATGCATGTGCGAATATACCTGTGTGTTGGTACAACAATAAAATATAGACAACAAAAAAAGAAGGAAATATGCAAGTAAAGCACACCTTCAGCCTTAAAGTGCACTGGAAGGTTGTTTGTTGTACTCAAGGCTATTTGCGGCTGGATGGATAAAAGTTGACCTAAATATTTTACTCAACGACCTAATCGCCAGGGTTACCAACTATACTTATAAACAGTTGCATACATACATACACACACATACTTGTACATACAGATAGTTTTTTAAGGCACTTGTACAAATGTGTACAAGTTGATTTTACTTCCATTGCCATTGCAACTTTCTTAAGTTTTTACCATTTGAACATTTTCAAAAGTTTTTCTGAATTTAAAAATTTTAATTTTCCATAATTATTTATTTGAATTGATTTGTTAGTTTGTTTACTTAGCGATTTTTTTAATGATTGATTTTATTTTCGCTGGCTGGAGAAGCTCTTTTTTATTATTAAGAGCCATGAGTACTTTTATTAAGACATTGCTTTACATTTTTAAGTGTTAAAAAATGTTTTTTAAGTTTTTAAATAAAATAATAATTTCATTTTTTCTAACTATTGACTTTAGTTCACAAAATTAAAAAAAAAATAATTGGGAAAAAAAAGAGGATAAATTGCTGATATTTCTACAAAGTATAAAAAGGAGGGTCTTGAAATTTACGAAAAATTAAATTTTTTCGCCTTGAGTGCAAACAATTTTTGGCAACCAAAAAAAAAGTCACAATAAACATTTTAGAGAAAGTAAAATTAAGATAATTCGTGACAGCTTCGATCAGGAAAATGTCCCAAGCTCACAGTGTTACCGGATACATTAACTGTTGCTATCAGCGTATAGTAATGACAAATTCAAATGACAAATTTAAAACCATTCACTTAGACATGGCCTCAATAATTATGAGGGAAGCCTACTTAAAACTTCTACCGATCTATGGATCACAACGCCCGAGTTGCGCTTAAGCCACATATGTTCGCACTGTTGCCAGACTGAAGCAAAAATCCTAGGATTCTTAATCGTATTGTAGAGCCACTTACTAAATGTTTTTTTTTTCCAAACGTGTTTGAAAATTTCGGAAAATAATTGTAAGGAAATTAAAAATATTAAATAAAGAATAAAATTTTTAAAATAAAAAAAATTGAATAAAATTTTCTGTGCATGTGTCAACTAAATTAAATAACAAAAATTCTTGAAAATCACACAATTCCCAAAATAAGGCCTAAGAATCCCAAAAGTGGATTTTTATTTATTTTTTTGTTCATAAAATCCACATATCGATGAGGGCCAATGAAATAATTTTAGCAATAACTCTGAGTATATAAAGCTTTTTTATAGCAGTCTTAGTTTTGCGATCTCAGCCTTGGGATCTTAGAAAATATAAAGGTAAGTCAAAATTTCGATGTGAAAAAGGCCAAGTTGAAAAACCTTTTTATCTAAAAGGATGTTCAGTTATTTTAATCAAAATTAATTTTTTTTTAATATTTCTTAAAAAAATTTTTTATAAAAAAAATATGATTGATGGCCACTTTAAGCCTAAAGAAGACGCAATAGTTTTGGTATTTTCAAGTTAAGAATCGTATAATTTTTAAGTCATTTCCAAAATATTATTGATTTTGCTCGCTTACTACGATAAAAATTCCAAAAAAAAAAAATTATTTGAAAATTGTACCCAATATTTTGAAAACCCTGGATTAGGGTACCGAAACATCAATATTTTTTAAAATTCTTATGACTCAATTATTTTAAAACATAAACATGCAGATAAAACCACAATTTTGTAGGTATTGACTAGACCCTTAAGACCATGTAAAATTTTTAAAAATTGGACAAAAAATTGAAGAAATTAAAAAAATTTGCATGTACAAGGTACCCAACCTTGAGACCACATAGCGCCATCCCTGGATAGTGGATTGTACCCAGCTTCAACACTTAAGCTCAAGTAATCCTCTGCTTTGTTTACGTATAATTGGATCAATCAGCCGGTCCGTTTACAAGCGGCCAAGTTATTTCCAAAATATTTAGATTCTGCCCCATTGTGCAGTGATAAGTTTTTAGTTCTTAATTGAACAGAAAATATAGTAAATGTTTCTTCTTCTTTCCAAATACAATACGCGATAAAATGTAATTTTTAATTTTAATTGATTTAAGTGTTGTACAAAATCTTTTTGTTTTTTACATTTTTTTACTTATAAAGAAATTATTTTTTGCAAAAGTACGAATTAAACATAAATGTGCAACTGTGGCCAATTGGCTACTTTCAAAATTAAACGAAATGTCTGTCGAATGCTCAAACAAATGTAAAGAGACTTTCCTAGTCTTTCAATAATATTATTTTTTTATGAATACAGTTTATTTGCCAGAAGCAATAAATATAGAAATCTATTTTTACTTTTTAATTAAAAAAAGATAAGATTGCTATATTCGGCTATTCCGAATCTTATATAGCCTTCACCATATACGTAAATCTAGTTTAGTGAAGTAGCTTCTATCAAAAAGCAAATATTACGGCGACAAAGAAATAAAAAATAAGAAAAAAATAAGTACGATATCAAATTGTACATAAAAATATCGTTGGCTCTTAAGGGTGAAGTATTTTTTTAAATTTTAGTATTTCCTGAAAGATCTCGTCAAAAGCTTCTAAATGATACCCATATTGATCATTTTGACAATGGAAGTTTTTTATGAAAATTTCAGAGGCCCATAACTCGAAAAATATCGGCGAGCGCCAATTTTTTCACGTAATGTTTTTTCTAATTTTTTAATTCTCTATCGCTCCGTCTATTTACTTAATTGATTAGAGTTATATCATTTTTCTAAATGATATAAAAAAATTAGAGGCAGGCTTGGTGTTTAGCCCACTGCCTCCACGTACATGGACCGATATTGCTGATTTTCAATAGCAACTCTTTTGAAACTATGTCTGATCGATTGGCGTATTTAAGTTTTCTTTAGCTCATCTTGTGCCTTGGCAAGGTTGATTTTAACCATAAACACGGACGGACAGACGCTTACCGCTCAATCGACTTCGCTAGGCATAAGAAGTCAGAATAAATATACTTTATGGGGTCGGAAATGGATATTGTAGAAATGACAAACTTAAATTTACCCTTTTTATACTTTTTGTTATGAAGGGCATACAAAAAATCTAATCAAGACTACAATTTTTCATTCTTCAAGTTTTTTAATTGATGGAAAAAATACTAACAAATACAACTGTGTTTTTTATCGAATTACAAAAAAGCTTAAAAATTGTGTAAAATTTAAAAATTAAATTTAAACCAAGGAAGTATTAAATTAAATTAATAAAATTTAATAAAATTGTACTATTATTTCGATCAAAATGATTAAATTCACCGATATTAATTATATAGAGTGAAAGTATGTTCTTGATACTCACCATTTTGCTTGGCTCTCTAGGAATCTTCTCATAAACTACAGATTTGCGTCCAAATAATAAAGTTAAGACAAATGAGATTTGCCGAAAAGTTTTTTTTTTAGCCTCGCACATTTATGCCGGTAGCAATACTGTCAAACTCCATACATAAATTTTTTATACCGATTTTTTTGATATTTGCACAGTTGCTTAAGTTTGCTTAAGTTAGCTTAAGTTAGCACATGCACATTATAGTTGAGTTTAAAATCTTTAATAAATTTTTTATATAATAAATGAATTAAAATTTACATTTTCGGCATATTTTATTTTTTTAATTTAATTTCTAAAAACTTTTGGAAAGAAAAATTATTTACAAATGCATGCAGACGTTTTTCAAAGTAAACAAGAAGAATTAGACTTAAGCAGAATGTAATGCTGCATTTTCTGGATCGCTACATCCTTCATCAGCATCCCGCGCATCTATCTACCTCAGGTTGTGTTTATTATAAACATTATCTTTTTTACCAACTAATTAATATTAATTTGGCTGGACGAAGTTCACACACAACTTAAAGCATTTCTTCGTGTTTCTCTCTGTAACTCATCCGCATACATTTGCAAATAAGTTTTCTTTCTAAAAATTTTTAGAAATTAAATTAAAAAATGAACAAAATCCAAAAAAAAATTTTATTCACGGTTTATTTTGCTACGGCTTTGTGTAGCAATCTTTTTATATGTTAGGAAATAACAAATTTTTTTAATGCTGAGTATTTTTCTTAACCAGTTTTACGACACAAGGAACTCAAATAACTTTGTTATTGAAATAGAACCTATCAAACAATTAGTAAAATTAAATTTACAAGTTCCTAAATTTCTAATTAAACAAAATTTATTTTTATAGTAAAAAGCAAAACGAAATAAAAAAACCTAACAACAACTTTTGTGAAAGCAATTAAAACGGTGATGAAACTTAAAGTTAAGTTCAAACAAATATTTGTTAAAATAAAAGTTATTCATAATTTTTTTATGTGCACCATATTAATTTCAAATTTGAACATTTGATTAAAACTGCATAATTTATCTTCACAAATGAATTTTTTTACCCTTCGTCTGTGCTTTTGTTCGTGCGTAATTATCTTTTTTTTAAATTAGGACCAGCACTTAGGGGATGACCCCTACTTATACAATGCATTGTGCCAGAACTAGGAAATTAGGTTGTGGGAAGGGGGATAGAGGGAGTAGTGCTTGTGGACATTTAATTTGAATCTTTGCACATTGAAAGTGGCAGGACAGACTTTTGCAGGAAGTTTATTCCACATACGAACTCTTCGGCTAAAAAACGAATTTTTTTTTGTAATGCGTTGTGCGATTCACTAGCCAATCGACCACAAAGGAATGCGCTCTTGATGCAGATCGTGTGCGCGTATGAAATGACGGTTTTCAGGAACGAGTTCCCTGATCTTATAAGAGCACACTCCGTTGTAGTAACGATAAAACGGTGAAACACATCCCACATTGCGTCGAAGCTCCAGTGAGTCAATAGAGCTGGATATCCTACTGTCACCGATGAGTTTCTTCGCTCTCTCCTGTACGCGGTCGAGTAACTCCAAAGTAGACTTTGAAGCACCGGCCCATACATGACAGTTGTATTCCATTTTCGGTCTGATAAAGGTGACGTAGATAGTAAGGAGATCAGATGGAGTGAAGTATATCTTATACCGTTTCAGAAAACCTAGGCACTTGAATGCTTCTTTTGCAACATGAAAAATATGCCTGTTCCAACGAAAATCGCATTGAATTTTCATGCCAAGAAAATCGAGAGCTTCTGGTTCCTTAATATGTTAATCACCCATAATTACAGATGAGGTAGCACATCCAGCCGTATGCCTGTTCGAAAGCACACAGCACTGGGTTTTATGAGCGTTACACTGAACCCTGTTCGCCAGGCCCCAATCAGGAATTACCAAAAGGTCGCGATTAAGGGTATTGCCTATGTGCTTTCTCATAGCCTCAATTTAATATTGAAATTAACTTTGCCAAGGCAATAGAAATACTAGAGAAAATTTCAATACGCCAATCAATTGAAAATCAGCTAGATCGGTCCATGACTTTCGAGGCAGTGGGACAAACACCACGCCTGCCTTTAATGTTCCGTAACATTTTAGAACAAATCTAGTTTAGTAAAGTAACGTCAACATATATTAGGCGAAAGATATTTTAAAAAATAATAAAAAAATATCAAGTGAAAAACTTGGCGCTTGCCCGTATTTTCTGAATTATGGGCTTCTGAACTTTTCGTACAAAAAGTACACCATATTTTTAAAGATATCACTATGGGTATCATTTAAAAGCTTTTGAAGAGATCTTTAAGGAAAAAAAAATTTGCTAATACTTAACCCATTAAGAGCCGTTTACATTTTTATGTTAAAAAATTTTCTTTTTTTTAATTCTGTGTGACCCTAATATTTGTTTCTTATTTTATTTTTTTGTATTTTTTTTTTTTTTTTTTTTTTTTTTGATTGGGAGTTACTTACTTAACTAGATTTATAAATTTGGTGAAGGGTATATAAAATTCGGCATAGCTTTAAGCAAATTATTTAGAGATCAATTAGTTTTCACAGAATTTTATTTTCTTGTTATTCCAAAAAATCCATTAAACTATATTTCATAATATTAAAAGACTTGTTATTCTTATTTTTTCTTTTCTTTTTATTGAACAAAGTCTGCAAAAGTTAATAACTTTCATGCCACTCATTACATACAATCGGAGGTGTTTTATAATTTTTGCTTCGAAGCATAATTACTTTGTTCCGTTTAGCAATATTTTATTTTGACGTTTAAATTATGTGGATCCAAGCAAATTGTTAAAATAGTTAATTTACAAAAAATACCATAAATATTCGTAAAACGATACACCCACCATTTAAAAGGAATAAACAAAAATTGTTTTTCTAAATATTTATGTATTATTTACCAAAGCAGCCAAATATTATTCTAATGTTTTCTTTTTTTTTCTGTTTCTAATAATTTCCTAATAAATTCCATAATTTAATGCCGGCTTTATATTCTATTGCAGAATGTTTCACAACAGCAGTTTCAACCACACTTACCCTGCCAGTATTTGTTAGAGTATTTTTAGACAGAAGTCACTTCTTGGTTACTTTTTTAGATTAAAAACTCAATTTTACAAAAACAAAATACATTGTTGTCAAATTAAGATCTTCTAACAATCACTATTTCGTCTCTACTAGAAGTTAATTGGACAAAAAGACCCGTTATAATACAAAAATCCTTCCCCTTAAATTTGTTATGTTAAGAGTAACTTTTTTTCAACTACCAGATGATAAGTAGTTGATTGCTCTGAAATTTACAAAAACAACTTGCATAAGCATCGAATATTACAGTCCACCCTAAATACGAGCGTAAGACGTTATTTAACTGTCAAAAATTCTCATACCCATACAAAATGTATGAGACCAAGCCAAATAGCGCGACGCTAACGTTGGACAATTGAAAAATTCAATTTTGACTGCGCGTAAAAAGTGAAGTTGGCTGCAAAAGAAGTGTTGTTATTGTTTTTTTTTTTTTGTAGTATATACAAAAGTATTTCCAACAGTAATGACATTACAGCTACTTTAAGGTCAATTTCGCGATTTTATCTCTCTTAATTATTTTAATTTTGTGGTTTTTAGCAAATAAGATAAGTAAACAATACTGTTCGTTTCACAACGTTGGCGCTCTTATTTAAGTTACTCATTACAGCGTAAAAACTAGACGCTAAATTACGTCGTGCCTAACGCCCGTATTTAGGGTGGACTGTTAATCTCTTATAGGTCACTACTTCAACTCTACTAACAGTGAAAGAATTAATATTACAGATAAACAAAAACATTAATGTCATTTAGTTTGACTTGTGCAGTGTTCGGTTATGTTAAATGCGTGTGAAAAAGTTAAGAAAAATTGTAAATATTTAATTGATAAAAAAAAATTAAAAAGGTATACGAAGCTGTAGGTAACTTTATGTTAACAAATTAGTTATTTATTTAAACACAAAATATTTTTAAAGTCAGAATTTTCTTATACTCTAGCTTTCTAAATTAAAACCAAGGCGAATTAATACAGGTGATTGCACGGCTACAACAATGCAACAACACAAAAAACAACAGGGAAATTGTTGCTACAAAATCTATGTATGTTGTCAAAAATAATTGTTAAAAAAAAACAAAACATAACAAATTGAAAAAAAAATTAAACAAAAGTTATTTTAATTTTTACTAGAATTAGTCTTCAAAAACTAGAGGAATTTATTGAAGAGCAAGATGAAGTAGTACCCAAAGCAAAAAAGAATCTTAAAAAAACGATTATAAACTTTATGCGATGCTCGCCCACCTACTTGAAAGCCTTACATAGATCTTTATTCTATTTAGATGCGAATAAATGTCAAATGTCTAAAGGAGCTACTGGCATTAATTATGTTTTTATTCGACATTGGTTACAGCCAGAATTCTCTTTACATAGCTAAAAGGTTTTGGGTGTTGTTACAGTTCTACAAAAGAGTTTTTCTCTTTCTATAGCAGCATACGAAACTTGAAAAAGAAACAGAAAACGTTATGAACTTGAAGTCTCCTAAATGATTTTTCCATAAGCAGACATTTACGAGACAAATAGGAAAATAACAAAATGTTCCCCAGCGTATATTGAGCTTGGAAACACGTAAGAATACTAATCTAGTGCCATGTAGCCATTTTTTTGTTGGAGCTGTATTTTGGATTGGTTAGACGAATGCGATGAATGCCCCTTGTGTAGGGGGACAGTAAAAATTCTCAAATTGTGCATAAAATTATTTATGACTAGCAATGCCCACTACTTCATCCGTGTATCATTTCTAATTTTTTTAAAATTAATATTTAGAAAAATGGGTTTTTAAACGTTTGTTGGAGAGTTCTGTAAGCAGTGTTAAAAAATTTCCATCCAAAGTCTATAAAAATATAATGTACCGACAACTGTTATATTACCATTTTACCGGTAAAGTTGGGCCCTTTCTCATTTGTATCTCTATTTTTTCTACGAAACGACGTATTTTTATGAAAAAAAAAATATTCTATATTACAGCCAAGGGTCTACGGAACCTCCTTACAAAATTTTATTCAAATCCATCTAGCAGTTTTTCCGTGATGCAAACACAGAGAGACAGACGGACAGACAAACAAAAATAGGTGTTTTATACTCCATATCGACTACTATCTACACCAACAGCAAAATTCATATCCGAAACATCACAAACGGAGGCCACAAAATCCTGCACAGCACTCACGAAGTTCTTAACAATATTGTCACTTTTTCTATCACATAAGGAATATGTATGTGGCTACGATTCCTTATTGTACAATTTTTTTTTTAGCAATTAAAATATTTTATTTTTTATAAGCAATTAAAACACATAAAATTTTTTAATTTTTTTCAACATATAATGTGTTTTTGACAATTTTCGTAGGCAAGCTCAATTCGCCTTGACAACTACAACGTATACAGCTGATGAGATTTTTCGCCCGTGCGTTCACCTGTATTATTTCGCCATGATTAAAACCTTTCTATCATGTTAAACTCTACATTTTCTGTTTTGATACAACAGAACTCTGTTACTTTTAAAAATGTTATATTCAATACTGTTAAAGAAACCCTTTTAACACTTTTAACAGACACATATTCGACACTACCAGAATACTCAATTTTAATCCTTTTTAGAGATGCTTAATAGTTTCCCGTTAGATGTATAACTGTAGTGCAATGTTTCTTCCCGACTGGGGATACTAATTATATCAGAATTAAATATTATTTGGGATACATTTCAACGCCATGAAGTAACGATGTAGTGACGTTTTCGATAGAAAATGCTTGCAGGGTTAGAATATATACGCGTATGTATTTGAGTGTGTGTGTGTGAGCCCTAAAATAACAGTTCATTACAATAAGTAAAGAAAAATAATCTTTGTTTGTTACGACTTGTTTTACCAGGATGTTGATATTGAACTCTCGAACGATAACAATATCGATAATTTGTTAAAAGCCCTCCATGTAGTCAGTCCGTATAATATTATTTTTTTTTTAGCTATAAAATTTGATTTTTTTTACCATTTTTCCTGCTTAGAATTTTTTTTTCTTGGCGACTGCTACGAGATTTGTTCATGTTTGGTTTTGTTTGTCTGGCAGTTGGTAGAAAATTATTCTGCCGTTATGTATGAAAAAATGTATTAAATAAACATAATTACGTGATCTGCATATAAAAGCAATAATAAAATAATAATGATGTTAATAATGATAATACTGGTACTTCTTATAATAGAAAATATTTAAAAAAATGTATTAATAATATTAATGATATGTTCGCTTTTGTTTGTATACGTTATGTGTATGTGTGCGTGTGTGTTTAAAAGTGAAGCTTTGGTTTATTTTCCTTTGGTCCCAGCTTAAATTATGAATGTATGAGTAAACAAACGCTGCTTGAAAAGTACACACCGTCAGCAATTTGTAATGATTTATTAACCGTTAAAAAACTAAAAAAAAATAATTGAAATAATTTAGCAATAAAATACCACAGATCAGTCAAAATGTCAATCAAAATTGAATGAATTTACGGATGTTTTTGTTGTATGACTGACATTTCGGGCAGTATGGGCGGTTAGATGAAAATTGGCCTAAAAATAAAACACCTTCTCAAGTGTGTGGTTGATACGGAACCACACAAATGAAAAGGTCAGAGAAATTTTAATAAGTTTTGATTAAATTTTATTGTATAAATTTTTTATTTTCACCAACACTTTTTTAAATGATTTATTTAAAGTTTTTTTTTACTTCCTTAAATGACATTTTAAATTTCAAGGCAAATTCAATATTAGGTGGCTGCATGGCTACAAAAACAAAAATTGTTTATAATTTTATTGTTTCAGAGAAACAAGTTGATGTTAAAAATGGTAACTAATTAAAGGAAGCCGATTTTTATTGATCCTTGTATCTTCATTTAATACTTTTAATTAAGTTATATCCACTTGGTTTCTTTTTCCTTTTTATGCAGCGGTACCTCATATTTAGTTTTTTGATTTTGAAATTTAATTTTATAAAATTTACAATTCTTTCCTTTTTTCAAACTATTTGAAAATTTTTTAATTTTTAAAATAATTTTTTAATTTTGACAACAGCTTTGAACATAAACAAAAATCAGCTGGGCTATTAAGACCAGCTGTAAATTAATTTACCTTGCATAATACATACAAATGAAAGGAGAATTAATGTAAAACCAAACAAGAGATTATTTTTTAATTATTAAAAAACGGTTTTTAATTTAAACACTTTATAAATAAAAGAATTATTATTGCAACGTTATTTCTCAATATTGAGGTCATAAATCTGACTTGGGAATTGTTCTTTATATGAAAAACTCTTGCCAACCGTAGCCAGTAAGCAGCCGCAGTTATGCCGCTCTTTAACGGATAAATATTAAGTTCAAAAAAATGTTACCTTTAATATTGTTTGATGGCATATTTAGATGGCCTGTAGTGCTGTTCTAATGGAAAAATATAGTTTAATAAACATCCACAAGCTCATTAAAGGCCGGGGCACATAGAATCTGTCATCCGTTAAACTTTGACGTATTCAACTGACAAGTCAGTTAAAAAACATGTTTTCCTATGAGACTTCTCACAATCAATACGTGTCCGTCAATGCAATGTACAAAAGTTGGTTAACTTTTAACTTTTTACGTACGTTGAATACTTTGACAGCTTGTTGTGTTTCAATTGTATTTTGTGATTTTAATAAAATAATTTTGGTGGCAAACAATAAAATACAAATTTAATTATATTAACAAGTAAATAAAATACAACTTTAAAGTGAAAAAAAAAATAGAGAGCAAACTTTGATTAAACATCTGTCAGCAAAGTATTCATTGTGCCAACCTCATCCGTCGTTATTTTGACTTCAGTTGAATACGCCATAGTACAACGTATGACAGATTCTATGTGTCCCGTCCTTAACAACAGACGATAAGTTGACCTTTTTCTTTGCAAAGACTCATCAAAAAACTTCAAAGAAGACCTACAGTAATTAACATGTCTGGAGAGTTATGTTTTGGTTTTATAATGCGCCTTAACTAAAAGCTTTTGAAAGCTCGAACTAAAGCTTGAAAGCTTCATTGCAATTAGTATTTAAAATTTCAGCCTTGTTGGACCATATGCGCTGCTGTGTTGCAGCCCCTTTGTGCAGCATATTTTTTAGAATATTTTTGTGATTTTAGCGATTTTGTAATTTCTCAGTTTTGCCGTTTTTTTTTTTTTTGCAATTTTTTTTTTATTATTTTAATCTTTTAGGTCTTTTTGAATTTATAAAATTAAAATTTTGCTATTGTTTTAAATTTGCTATTTTCTCATTTTAAACCAATGTTACCAACATTACCGTTTTATTTTTGGCGTTTTTTTTAAATCTAATCCTTTGTTATTGTTTTAAATTTGCTATTTTGTCGTTTAAAACCAATGTTACCAATATTACCGTTTTATTTTTTATTTTTGGCCTTTTTTTTTAATCTAATCTTTTAGTTCTTTTTCGATTAATGCATTTAAAATTATTCTTAAAAATAAATTATTGTTTTAAATTTGCTATTTTGTCATTTTAAAACCAATGTTACCAACATTACCTTTTTATTTTTGGCGTTTTTTTAATCTAATCTTTTAGGTCTTTTTCGATTTATGTATTTAAAATTATACTGAAAATTTTGTAATTATTTAAAATTTTCATTTGAGTTGTTTTAATCCAATGTTACCATTTTATTTTTTTTTTTCTATCACTAACTAAATTTCAAACTTACGAATCTTTAACTTTCTACAAATATTTTATGTTTAACTAAAACTATTAATTACTTTTAAGTATTTAAGACATGTCTTAAATTCCAACCATAAACTTCTTAATTATAGTGTATGAACTTAAATAACACGCTTCATAAAATTAATTATAGAAAGTTCGTCAGCACCTAAAGCTTTGACATTTTATATCGTTAGTCGCGTGCTTAGTTAAACATTCAGATTTATTTACATATTTTTCTCTTTTTTTGCGTAATTAAACTCGTCTGTTATTAATTTATTTAAATATTTGCGTTGTAGTTTTTTTTTTTCTTTTATTTATTTAATTTAGAAACTAAAAGTAAAAAATTACAATTTTAATTAAAGTTATTTAGAATTTTGTTTTGTTTTTTTTTTTTTTTTTTTTTTTTTTGATTAGCAGTTTAGATTAGAAGGTTAGAAGGTAGAAGTGGTGGTAAATAATAAATTATCGCAAAGCAACACTTTTTCAAAAAACAATAACAATTTTGGATTTTTTGAACAGAATTCAATAAACATGATATTTGTGGAAAGAGTTTAGCAAGATTTTGGCAATTAACCTTTATTAAGTAAATATTTTTGAGTTTATCGGCTTTCTATTCCTAACAATTTGTAAATTTATGATCTGGAAGCTGAAGATATGCCAAACCGTCATAAAATTTTGATTTTAAAAAATCCTTCCTAAACTTAACAGTTTGATTGACAACACAGTTGCCATCATCTTCGCCGTGTTGCTAATATTTTGGTCCATAGAGATGCCACCTGCTACAGCTACTTATAATTTATGATATTGACGTATAATCCCACATACAATTTTTCTGACAGCTTCACCTCATATAATCGGTGCTTTAGATACCGAGGTTTGTAAATTGTGTGGAGATAACAGGAGTTCAATATCTTTATCGACTAAAGTAGTTGTTTCCCCAGTGGGTTGAGGACACAAATGTATCCTCTGTCAATTTTTTACTTAAAAAGGCTAGGATCTAGGAAATCTATTGCAGCAAGGTTGGCTTATCCGACTTCTGATTGGTTCAAATACAAATATATTTTTAAATCGCTTGTTATTTTCGTACAATACACTTTTGACTATCAGTCAGGCTCATTTTTCTATGAGCGCGTTTGTTATAAAGAAGTTGTGGGTGAGATAAAACATCCACCGTGAGTGTTGCACATAAGTTTGTAAGACTGGCGTGCTAATCTCCGTCATTACACGGTGCGCGCCGACGAAAATGTGGCTGCTTTGATACAAGAATGCAATCCAACTCAAGAACATCCACTCGCTACCGATCTCAAACACTCACAATTTAACGCACCAGCATAATAAGATTTTTTTTAAAAGGCTTTATAATTATTCGAAAACAAGGTCTAATACAGTCCTTACAATCTAATTTAGTCCTTACAGAAGCTCCAAGTGGATCAAATTTGGTCATAAGATCATATATTCTGACAAGGTTCGTTTTCATCACGGCGTATTTGAATCATAAAGCTCGCACTTTACAAATTAGAAGCCACCGCATCGATAGAGAGTAACAGTTTGGTGGCATATTTTTTTTTTTTCTTCGAAAATTCAGCTGAAAGCGCCATTTCAGTTAACGACAGGCACTGCGGAGGCATATTTACGGGCTTATTATGGCCTTAAATAAAAAATATATGTTTGGATATTTTTAAGTTCATCAGTATGGCGCACTTTACCACACAGCATATTAAACAACCTGTCAAAAGCTTGGAAAATATTTAGTACAAGGTCGGTCACAGAAGTCAAATGCATAAAACTGTGTTTTATAGTCAATGGAAATATTAATTATTTTTAATTATTCCAAAATATGTTAAAGTATATTAATTTAGTTTGATTTATTTAATATTTGCATTTGGTTCAAACACTATTTTTTGAGATGCTCTCTCTCTCTTATTGCTTGCTTTCATTTTAAAGATTTTTTTTAGTAAAAAAAACTGCCGCTAATCACTTAAACAAAACACAGACTTATTTTTAGATGAGAACTGAGAATCTATAAAATAAAGAAAGACAAAATTTAGAACTGCGTTTATAGGAGTGTACACTATTGTATACTTTATACCATCTAGGCTATAAGACTTGGTGTTAGCCTTTTTCATTAATTAAAAAAATTTCGACAATTAATGTTTCATTTTGTTTTTGTGTAAAAATAAATTTAATTTATTTTTTTTTCATTTACTTTTTTATATGATTTTGCCCTAAAAGCAAACTTAAAAAAATTCATATCTTCGATATCGGGCTGAATCCAGACGTAGGTTTTACACCGCTGGAATCTACTAGTCCTAAGCTACTCTCACTAAGCCGGTGATCCGATTTATGTCTTCTCTAAATAACCACCTGGTCTACTTCAAAATATGCTATTTCTTCATATTTTTTTCTCAAAAAACTTAAGGCTTTTATAACGGAGCCAACAATGTTTTTTTTTTGTAAAGTTTTTAATTATTTCTTTCTTTAATAATTTTAATTATTTTTAGTTTTTTTAGTGTACATGTGACTTTATCAGCGCAGTTAGCACTTTGTGAAACGTATTTAACATTTTTGTAGGACGTATTTATCTTCACACCCTTTATATGCAATAAACACAATCATTTCCACCGACCATCGACTACAAGATGTCAAAAATAGAACACATGCGTGCTTATGAGAATAATTCTTTTAGCCGCTACACGACTACCGACTACACGGCTACTTTTGTAGCCCGTAGCTAACTTACAGTCCACCCTAAATACGAGCGTAAGACGTTATTTAACTGTCAAAAATTCTCATGCCCATACAAAATGTATGAGACCAACCCAAATAGCGCGACGCTAACGTTGAACAATTGAAAAATCCAATTTTGACGCGCGTAAAAAGTGAAGTTGGCTGCAAAAGAAGTGTTGTTATTGTTTTTTGTTTTTGTGGTATATACAAAAGTATTTCCAACAGTGATGACATTACAGCTACTTTAAGGTCAATTTCGCGATTTTATCTCTCTTAATTATTTAAATTTTGTGGTTTTTAGCAAATAAGATAAGTAAACAATACTGTTCGTTTCACAACGTTGGCGCTCGTATTTAAGTTACTCATTACAGCGTAAAAACTAGAAGCTAAATTACGTCGTGCCTAACGCCCGTATTTAGGGTGGACTGTTAGGCTAACGTCTATTTTTCTTGACTAAAAAAACAGATTAGTGCTGCCAATACAATAAATGCGTGAAATGGTGGTTTTAAAAACGCAATACATTAAATATCGCTATTAAAAACGCGAAAAACTATTTTAGTGGCACCATTGAAAAATAATAATCATCTGTTCATTTGTTTACAATTTTCATTTACTTTTTATTTGGCGCATTTTTTAGGTTTTTTATGTTGTTTTGCTTAACTTTAATACTTATGTATGTCAAAACAGATGTTTATTTTTTGTAGTTAGCGTTCGGTAGTCGTTAAAAGAATTAAGTAGCTGGCGACTTGGCTATTTTTGTAGCCAGCTACTTTTGTAGTCGGTAGTCGATGGTCGGTAGCCTTGGATTGTGTTTATAGCAATAGCTTTAAAACACTAAAGTCCGGGGCACATAGAATCCGTCATACGTTAAACTTAGGCAAATTCAACTGACAAGTCAGTTAAAATAAATGTTTTCTTAAAAGCGTTGTCACAACCAATACGTATCCGTCAACGCAAAGTACGAAAGTTGGTTAACTTTTAACTTCTGACGTACGTTGAATACTTTAATAGCTATCAATTGCTTCTTTTTCTTTGCTTCCTTCTAACTCTTGCTGAGTTTCAATGGTATTTTGTGATTTTAATAAAATAATTTTGGTGACAAACAATAAAATAAAAATTTAATTAAATCAAAAAGTGAATAAAATACAAATTAAATTTAAAAGTGTATAAAAGTAAAGAGCAAATTTTGATTTAATATCCGTCAGCAAAGTACTCATTGTGCCAACCTCATCCGTCGTTACTTTGATTTCAGTTAAATAATTCAAAGTTGAACGTATGACGGATTCTATGAGCCCCGGCCTTTAAAATTTAAAATAAAACTGTTTTTAAGATTCCCCTAGCGCAAGCGATTTTTGTTTTGTTTTTTTTTTATTTATTTATAATGGCTTTAAAAACGTTTATTTTAATAAAAATTTAACTAATTTGACGATAATTCGATTTCTTATTTCACTATAATTTTTTTTATTCTAAATGATATCATAAAAAAAGAAAAATAAAACAATTCTTAAGCATATTGAACTTTCCCTTTGAACAGCCATTTATAAAGTTGCTCTATTTTCGTAAATATTTAGTATAAAAATTCGACACAGACCATAAAAGAACTTTTTCTATTTCTATTTCCATTTTCATTTTTATTTATTAATTTTGTTTTCAAGTTTGTTAGTTGAAAAATATTAGGCTTGTGAAATGTATTTGTCGCTTCTTTTTCTCTCCTCCCACTTTCAACAGAGGATTAATAAACAGCAGTACAGTCAGTATCTGTGTAGTCAATCAGTATTAAAACTATTAATCAAAATACTTGTACTCGTATGTAACTCTTAAAATTGTGTTTGTATAATTGGTTAAGCAAATGTTTACCACATGTGGTCGTAAGCTAAGAAAAGTTAATGAATGACTTGGAAAACGAAATTAAACTTGTGTTTAACCCTCGTCAGTATATAATTTCCAGTGGCTGGATATAAGTCCTTTATAATGCTAAAATAAATAATAGTTTAACTTTAATAAGCATTAGTTAGTTATTTATTAAGTCAACATTAAATTTCTTTAAGTGGTTTTAAAGAGTAGTTTTTTTATTTTTATCTTAATACTCTCCAGCAAGAGCTTTAATAATTTTCTCTAAAATTCCCAAACAAAAAAACTTTCTCCTGCTCATTTTAATTTAGTTTAATACTTTATATTTCTCTTGTTTTAGTTTTATTACTTTTAATTTATTTTTAATTAATCTTGTTGCTTTTTTCTTTTAAATTTGCCACCGAGTTTATTTTTTTCTTTTTATTTTTTGCAAAAACATTAAGTTTTTTGTTTGGCAAAATTTAAATAAACATTCTTCTACTTCCAAATACTTTTACCTTCTCTCTCTTCATCTCTCTCCTCTTTTGCTCTAATGGCTCTTAACTTTAAAGTGGCAAGAAATAATCATCATTTTTAAAATGTCATGACATGAAAGTAATAAGTTTAAGAAGGATTACAAGCAAAAAAAAAAACGAAATACAAAAAAACAAAAGGAAACGAAAATAATGTAAAATGAAAAGTGTTTGGAGATAAAAAGTTTTTAATTTATTATTTTGGATGTTGAAATTTTAAGCTGTGCGTGAATTTGTTATTGAAAGGATGATGACAAACACAACAGTGTGATGTAATTGTGGGTGCCTAATTTGATTAAAAATTTTAATTTATAATGATTTCGATCAGCTAAAATACTTTTCAGTGAGTTTAATTATTTAAGTGCTGCTTTAATTTTAGTAAAGTCATGGTGTAAATTTTTCAAAAAGTAAATGGTTTTCTTTGCTTTGCCGCAAGGGTGTCATAACATTAAATTTTATATTTGTTATTGTATTAATTTAAAAATACTTTTCAAACATTGGAAGGCGTTGCTTAAAAATAAATTCTGTCTGAGAATGTTAAAATATTAATAAAAAACTGTTGCTCTTTTAAATCAATGATTTAAAATTAATCCTAAAAATTGTATTTAATATTCTTCTAATCAATTTTAATACAAATTTTAACGCAGCTAATTGATTCAGTAATCGAAAAATTAAAAAAAAAATCCTAAATAATTCACGATAAAAACTAAATTTTCATAACTGCAGGTAGACTTAAAATAACTGCTTCAATACACATCAATGCTTTGTTGCTTCAAATTTTGTTTAAATTCTCTAAACGTCACTAAGACATTTTTATTTAAGGAATTTATAAATCTAAGGATACAGTCATGGTTTTACTGCTGAGATAGAGTTTTATTACTGGACGTTATTTCTGCATGCTCCAGTGACAAATTGAATATTTTGTATTATGACCCTCTTGCAGTTAATGCTCGATGTGACTTGCAAAAACTAGCACAACTTCGGCAAAAAAAAAAAAAATAATTTAAAAATTCTTAAATTAAAACAACTAATTTTACAAAAGAGAAAAATTCAACATGTGGTCTCTTACCAACAATTATTTGCTAGGCAAACAAAGAAGAAGAAGAAGAATAAGAAAGCAAACACAGCCTATTATGACTAAGCACTTATGTTCAGATTCCGTATTGCAAACGAGCTACTCGTATAGAAAATTTATATAAAAATCACTCAGAAATATCGAGCGCTTTTTATACAAATTTTCTAGATGTGTTGCTTGCTGTCAGCTGTCAATCATGGGGGAACTATGTCATGGATAAGCTGTCTGTTCAACGCAAAAACCTATTGTTCATATCTTGAATCTCAGTTTAAATGTTATCGTATTTTTTAATAACTTGAGATTAAATACTAGACTTGTGTAGTTCATAAACGAACTAGTTTATTTAAACGATTCCATCGATTGAACTAAGTAAACAAGTTCATACTTTTAAGTACACCTAGTTCATTTTGAACTATACTTTGTATTTGAACTACCAGACAAGATAAACTAGAATCCATGTCTTTTTTTTGTTTTTGACTATTTCCGACATGAAATTAGTGCTGCCACGCATTTAATTTAACATTCGTTATGGCAATGCTACAGTATTGTTGCCATCATATTTTAAAAAGAACATTTGAACTAAAAGAGCTTTGAACTAAAGAAAGGTTTTGAACTAGAAGTTGAAAGTTGAACTAAGAGAGTTTTTGAACTAAAATGAGCCTTTGATCTAAATTTTGAACTAGTTCATTTTTAAACTTTGAACTAAAAAGAGCGATCACTAAATTGAACTATGTGGCACAAGTCTACTAAATACTAGATGTGGAAAAACGATACCATTTTATAATGAAATAAAATTTCCAAATTTTTCGTTTAAGTTGAAGAAATATTCATAAACATATTTTTAAAGCTCTGAGTCCAAATTGGAATTGTAAATTTTTTCAAAAAAACCTAATTAATAAATTCTATAAATTATGTTAGTTCACACTTCTTTTTATACCTCTACACAAAATAGTTCTTGAACCTATTAAAGATTTTATTGTTTTCAATTTTTTCATTTACATGATGATGTGAATTAGACTTGTGCCATATGATTCAATTTAGAGATCGCTCTTTTTAGTTCAAAATTGGAAAATGAACTAGTTCAAATTTTAGTTCAAAGGCTCCCTTTAGTTCAAAATCTCTATTAGTTCAAATGTTCTGTTGACGTATTGTTCGTTCATTTTCAACTTTTAGTTTAGACGCTTTCTTTAGCCCAAATCTTTTTTAGTTTAAATGTTCTTTTTAAAATATGATGACACAACACTACGAATGTTTAATAAATAATAATATAAAATGCGTGGCAGCACTAATTTCATGTTAAAACTAGTCCTCGAGGAAATACCGACATGGATTTTAGATCATCTTGTCTGGTAGTTTAAATACAAAGTATAGTTCAAAAATGAGCTAGGTATACTTAAAAGAATGAACTAGTTCAATTACCTTAATCAATGGAATCGTTAAAATGAACTAGTTCGTTTGTGAACTACATAAGTCTAATGGCAATACTACGCTACAGTTCTTTCCTGCAAATCTTATAGTATGTGTAAAAGGAGGGAAATTTTGTGTTACTCGTTCGGAGCACGTAAGAGCATTTTAACAATCTAGCCGGACATTAATTTTGTTTTTTGTTTATATTGGCTCTAAAAAGTTAATGAATCTATAGATATAATAAAACAGTAGCGGGGTAATTTTTTTACATGAAATATTTTTCGAAAATTTTGTTGTTGGTGTAAATAAAAATCGATATGGATTAAAAAAAACCTATTTTTAGAAATTTTGTCTGTCGGTCTGCGTTTGCATCACGTAAAAACTGCTAAATGGAATTGAATAAAATTTTGTATGGAGGTCCCTTAGAACCTTGGTTCAAATATAGAATACTTTTTATTTCATAAAAATAAGTCATTTCGAAGGGAAAATTTAGTTTCTACAAATGTGAAAGCACCCTATTTTACCGATATTATGGTACTAGAACAGCTATTTTGTAGATAAAAAAATTTTTAAAACTATTTACAGAACTCTAAAACAAATGTTTGAAAACACATTTTTGTAAATTTTAATTTTAAGAAAATTAAAAATGATACGCGGATTAAGTCGTGGGCACTGCTAGTATAAAAAAAATAATATTAACTTGAAAACAAATAAGAGTGCTATATTTGGATATGCCGAATCATAAAAAACCTTCACTATATATGTAAACGTAGTTTACAAATATTGGGGTGAAAAAAGAAGCAGGTTATCAGTTCGAATGAATATTGCCTCCATAACACAGTCATTTCTAGATCGTTTTAAAATTATTTTATTTGAAAAATGATTTTTACATATTGGTCCCGTTTTTAAAACTGTTCTTAATCTTAAAAAATTAAAGGGTATCCTCATATAACATAACTGTTTTTTTACGTGTACTATAAATCGTAACCTCGTAATCGTCATATTAAAAAAAACTCAGTATCACTAGAGCTCCCAATTGCAAAAAGAGTCCAAAATTAAATCTAAAAGTTAAAGAGTGTCCCTATAGGTGACGTTAATTGACCTATACGAGGGCTGCTCTATATATTTCTGGCCTAATATTGAAAATGCGAATATTTATAATCAAAAATGGTTTTATTGTTTTTCAAAGTATTCTCCAGCCATACAAAGGTTTAAGTTCATCAATGCACTCTTGTCGTGATAATCCACGTCGAAAGTTGTGAAAAATGATGGCACGTAAATGTTCACGAGTTAATTCCATTTTTTTCTATATTAATTTTTTCAAGTCACTGTAAACAACACAAATAATGGTCGTACGTTAAAACGTTTTGAGTACGGTTATGCTTAAAAATGACAAACTTTCCAATGGAAATGTCAGATTGCACTTGGCAGCACTCAGTGTTGCCAGGCCAGAAATATATATAGCAGCGCTCGTATGGGCTTATATATTGAACGCTTGCAAATTGGATTGAATGACGATTGCTATGACCGTTATAATAACGAGTATTAATAATCAAAATGTAATTTAAAGGGTGCCCCAGTAGTTCATTTAATTTGATGTAGACAGATGCTTGAAACTTACAAAGAACCTGTGTTGCTAACTCCGCTATAACAACAAGTATACAATATGGATTTAGAAATTAAAGGGTGTCCCAATAGTTAATGCAGTTTTATGTAAGTGATCGAACTTTTTAACCGTTTAGACAGAACGCTGAAACTTGAAAGGTATCTGTATTGCTAAGTCCGCTATAACATCAAGTTTATAATTTAAATTAAGAAATTAAAGGGTGTTCACAAAATTAATATAATTCGACCTATATGGCCGTATCTTTTGAACCGTTATATACAAACACTCGAAAATTAGATAGAATGTCCATTACTTTGTTTGGTATAATAAGAAGTATAAATATTGTAAATTATAAATTAAAGGGTCTTACAAAAGTTGATGTTTATGGCCAAACTGTTGAACCGTTAAAAACAGACGGTTAAAATTTACAAAGAACCTGATTGCTTAGTCTACTACTATAGGAGGTAGAAAATTTGAATTTTTAAATTATAGGGTGCCCCTTCAGTTGCTGTAATATGATGTTTATTAAGAAACTGTTGAACAGTCATAGGCAGACGGCTTAAGTTAACAAGGAGCTGTAGAGCTAAAAATTATGATAGTGTGGATTAAAAGTATATGTGTGTGACAGACTTTTGGAAAGACCTGTGCGATTTTATAATCTTTTGAAATAATTCATAAAATGAATTTTTATATGCGATCAGAGTTTATTTTTTTTTTTTTTTTTTTTTTTTAAGATGAGGAGAAAAAGCAACAAATTATTGGCCTAATGTCTGGCTCGATTGGCAAAATACTCCTCTGTGTGGAGTTCAGTTAAAAAATGGAAAAAATATTATAAGTTTTGTAGCAAATATTTATTTAGAAATTGCACATAACACATTTACAACAGGATGTAAATTGAAGATTTTCTTTTATTAGTTTTATGCGTTATTTTACTATTTTCTTTTTTTTGGCGTTGAAAAAAGTTTTGTGAATATATTATCGTAAAACATACAATAATATTTTTGCAAAAGTTTTGTGTTTGCAATAACAATATTATTTATCTTTTGCAATTTATTATCAATTTTATTGAAGAAATTATTTTAATCGCCAAAAATTATTAATCGATTAATGAATCAATACAGGAATCGAGGTTGAAATAAGTTTAATGGATAAAATTAGTCTTTAAACTATTTTTATTTGTTAAACTATTAAAACGCTCTTTTCTCTAACATAATGCTATAGTTTTACTAACCCTCTTAATGATCAAACAAAACAAGCCGCAACAACAAGCAAAAACGCTGATATATGTACAGAACAAGTATCAGAAACAAAACCAAAAAAAAGAAAAGAAGGATGCAATTAATTAAATGTGACTCAACAAGAAATGGATATATGAAAGTAATTCATACACATTTTTTATGCTAAAACCCTGCCAGCATTTTACGGAGCATTTTTGGATAGAAGTCACTTCTTCGTTACTTTTTTAGATTAAAAACTCAATTTAAATAACACAAAATACATTATTGTCGAATTCAGATCTTCTAACAATCACTATTTCGTCTCTACCAGAAGTTAATTGGCCAAAAAGACCCGTTATAATAATACAAAAATGTTTCTTCCGCTTAGCTTTGTTAAGTCAAGAGTAACTTTTTTTCAACTACCAGATGAAAAGTAGCTGATTACTCTAAAATGTACAAAAACAGCCTTGCATAGACATCGAGTATTAATACTTTATAGGTCACAACTTCGATTCTACTAAGAATGAATTAAATAATGTAATAGATAAACAAAAACATTAATGTCATTTAGTTTGACTTGTGCAGTGTTTGGTTAAGTTAAATGCGTGTGAAAAATGTTAAGAAAAATTGGAAAAAATTAATTGAAAAAAAAAAAAATAAGAAGGTGTATGAAGCTGTAGGTAACTTTATGTTAATAAATTAGTTATTTATTTAAACACAAAATATTTTTAAAGTCAGAATTTTCTTAATCTCAAGCTTTCTTAATTTAAACTTTTCTATTATGTTAAAATTTACATTTTATGTTTTGATACAACAGAACTCTGTTACTTTTAAAAATGTTATACTCAATACTGTTAAAGAAACCCTTTTAACAGACACATATTCGCCACTACCAGAATACTCAATTTCAATCCTTCTTAGAGATGCTAAATAGTGTCCCGTTAGTTGCATAACTGTGGTGGAACGTTTCTTCCCGACAAGGAATACTAATTAGATCAGAATTCGATATTATTTGTGATACATTTCAACGCCATGAAGTAACGATGTAGTGACTTTTTCGATAGAAAATGCTTGCAGGGGTATTCAAACAGAGTTGCTGTTGTAGCACTGTTGGTAATAAATTAGATTGGATAGAACTTTTAGATAGAACTTTTTTCTGCACAATGGCCTTTATTTTGATCAGTAATGGGTATTAACCCAGCAAGAAATGAATGAGGAAACTTATACATACGCAATTATCTACTAATATATTTGTAATAATTTTATACTGAAACGGCGTTGCCGTTGTACGGCTTTTCGTATTGAATTCAACTTGTGTTTTAAGTTGTTTTTATACAAACTTGATTAGCAAAGCTTAAATTACAGCTAATGAAATGTTTTTTAATTTAAACTGTTCCAAAAATTAGACAAAATTTTCATTATATTTTTTTGTAAAAAAAAGTCACTGGCAACGCGGTTTGCTACAGACATTAAACGTTTACAAATGTTACCATAATTTTTTTTATTTTTCCTATTAAGAATGTGATAGAAACTTTGTTCTATGCAGTGATGGATACTTCCATCATCGGTGATTATCACTTGATGGATCAAATAATGGTCACTGTTCTTGTAGGGAAATAATCGATCAAATGACTGTCACTGTAATGATAGGAAGCTTATGTTAAAATGAGAGAACTGAAAAAAAACATCTCAAAATAAAATAGATGTTATCTTACGACTGCTTTTTACAGAGAACTTTTTATGACAAATTTTATAAAAATGATATTTACTGTCAGCTGTCAAGTGAGTCTTAAGTATTAGAAACATTTTAAATAACGGTAAATGAGTGCTAAAATATTAATTATTCCAATATATTTTTCTTTAATTAAAATTAAACAAAATTTTTATAAAATAATTTGCATTAAATAAAACCGCTAGTTGAGCATTACTGCTTTAAACTTCCATACATTTTTGCATTAACAACGACTATAAAAACTTTTTGAATATTTAAAAAAATGATTTGCTAAATTTTTTGTTTTAATTTCAAGTTTTTTCTTCTTTCTTCCTTTACAGCATGGATGCTCGGTTGGCTAATGTGCAAGACGGTTCCCTATATACAGGGTGTATCAGTGGCAGCATCTGTTTACAGTCTTATAGCCGTTTCATTAGACAGGTAATTATTACACTTAAACAACAAAAAATATACAGTTTTTCCTTTTTCTTCACAATGTTCATTTTTATTTAAACAACAAATTTTTGTTCAACATTTTTTTTATAAAGGGAGTTTTACAAAATAAAAGGATATGGCAGGATTAGATAGGGAGGGTTTTTAATTTTTTATTTTAAGCTCAATGATGAGCTATTACAGCCGGATGAGCATGATGGACAGGTACAAGAGGTACCACTGGCTTGACTATTGGTACAACTGGTACTACCGGCTTTACAACGGCTACTGGTACCACAGTTTTAACAGGTGCTGGATGTTGAATGACATGACTAAAAAAATAAAATTAAAATTTTTAATTAGTTTCAATGTAAAATAAATTTTATTAAAGAAACTAACGAATGGACAGCATGAGCACCATGATGATGTATAACTGGACCATGGGCCACAACTGGATGAGCTACAACTGGATGAGCCACTACAGGAGCAGGAGCAACAACAACTCCAGGTTCAGCAACAGCGAAAGCAAATATAGACAAAACCAACAACTATTAAATGGAAAAAATAAAATAAAAATTATTTAAAATTTTTTTAGAGTCATCCTTAGGCGCCAGTTCTCCATTATTATTATTATTTTAACTCACTAGCTTAAACATGATGATGGGGTTTCTTAATGTTATTTTTCAACACAAAAAAAAATCTTAATGATGTAAAAATGTAGATTTTGATTGGCAAATGATTTGCTACTGATGACAAACCCAAAACTTGGCGAAGCTTTTATACTCTTTAAACTGTGAACGACTATTAAATAAATTCTATTCTAAATTGTTGCTGCTGGTAGTTAGTTGCCAGCCTGCAAATAAAAAACAAACACACACCAGACACATGACGCCTGTTTCAACTTAAAAAAAAAAATGTGAACAAAAAAAAAAACACTTGAAATAGTTGAAATTAAAACCAGATGACCGCCGGTTTTACAAATATTTTTTTTTTTTGTTTTTTTATAGAACGAGAACTATTTAATATTCTACTTTACTACCGGCGTGATAGTAGCCTGCCTTAAAATGGAGTTGTAGTTAAGTACGTCCTCCTTTCATTAGACAGTTTACATTTACACCATTTCTAAGGTTATTTTTTGTTTAGTTGTAAACGTTACATTTATTTTCTGTTACAATTTGATACGGCAATAATGATTTTAATTGCATCAGAAAAATTCAAACGTTTAAATATTTTTGACATTTCAATAGTAACTACGGAAAGCAAGAAATGCAAATGAATAAAATGCAACACAAGAAAAAAATTTTTTTTAATAGCAACATTAAAATATCAACATTTTAGAGACTGTTTAAATTGGCGAAAATTGTTTAGCAACTTTCTTTCAACCGATTAAAAAAAAATATTCAGTTCGCCTGAATTTTAGTTCTAACTCGATTTAAATTTTTTATTTTTTACTTAAAAAGATGGTTCTGTTTTTAAAACAGGTTACATTTTTAAATATTAAAGGGTGTCCTCATACATCACACCTGTTTTTTACCTTACCTATTAATAATAAAGGGCACAACCTTAAAACTTAATAAAAACTACATACCACTGTAGCTCCCACTGGCAAAACGTAACTAAAAAATAAATCTCAGAAATAAAGGGCAACCCAATAGGTGACATAAATTTATCAATATGAACTCATCTTTTAGACAGAACTTTGATTACTATAATATGGTTATAATAACAAGAAAAAGAATTCAAAATTAAATATTAAAGGGTGCCCCAATAGTACATTAAATGTTATGTATATTACCACACTTTGTAGACAGACGTTTAAAATCAATAAAAAAAAACCTAAGTCCGCTAAAACAAGTATTAAATTTAGCTTAAGAAATTAAAGGGTGTCCCAATAGTTGATGTAATAAGATGTACATATGTCGCCAAACTTTTAAACCTTTATAGAGAGATAGCTAAAATTTAGACAAAAAACATGCACTTTAATAACAAGTATAAAATTTGAATTTAGGAATTAAAGGGTGGGTGTTCCACAGATGAGGAAATTTGACCTATGTAGGCCCATATTTTGAACCATTGTATACAATCTTAAAATTAAACAGAATATTCACTACTCTGTATGGTATAATAAGAAGTAAAAATATTTAAAATTATAAATTAAAGGGTATTACAATAGATTATATAATTTGATGTTTATGACCAAAGACGGTTAAAATTTACAAAGAATTTGCATTGCTTAAGCGGTTATTGGACGGTCAAACTATGCATGTGAGAGCTGTTTATTATTATGTTTAATATGCTGTTAATAGTCTATATAAAAAAATAGTGCGAATTAAAAAAAACAAGTAAGAGCGGCTATGCCGAATCTTAGATACCCTTCACAATCTATGTAAATCTAATTTAGTGAAGTAACTCCAATCAAAAAAGCAAATATTGGGGTGACAGAGAATTAAAAAAAAGAAAAAAAATTAAGTACTAAAAACATATAATTTTACATAAAAATGCCATCGGCTCTTAATGGTTTAAACATTTTTAAAAATTTTTAATATTTCCCTAAAGATCTTTTCAAAAGCTTTTAAATGATACCCATATTGATATTTTAAAAATTTTGAAAATTTCAGAGGTCTGTAACTCGGAATATATGGGCGAGCGCCAATTTTTTTACTTGATGTTTTTTTTTATTTTTTAATTCTTTCTCTTTTTTTTTTTTTTTTTTTGATTGGAGTTACTTCATTGTTTCAAAAGTTCCGCAAAGTTCCGTCCTTTCCCCTGCCCTATTTTTTATTTTTCTTAATGACCTTCTACTTTAGACTTCCAACCCTATCTATTCTTTTGCAGATGACAGTAGCATATGCCACTTATTTTCGTTTCGCAGTAGACCAAGCCTTCGGGAAATTGAGGCTATGAGAAAGTACATGGACGATACCCTTAATCACGACCTTTTAGTAATTTACGAATGGGGCCTGGCGAACAGGGTTCAGTTTAACGCTCATAAAATGTAGTGCTATGTGCTTTCGAACAGGCGTACGGCTGGATGTGCTACCTCATCTGTAATTATGGGTGACATACATATTAAGGAATCAGAAGCTCTCGATGTTCTTGGCATGAAAATTCAATGCGATGTTCGTTGTAACAAGCATATTTTTCATGTCGCAAAAGAAGCATTCAAGTGCCTAGGTTTTCTAAAACGGTGTAAGAAATACTTCACTCCATCTGATCTCCTCACTATCTATATCACCTTTATCAGACCTGAAATGGAATAAAACTCTAATGTATGGGCCGGTGCTTCAAAGTCTATTTTGGAGTTACTCGACCGCGTACAGGAGAGAGCGAAGAAGCTTATCGCTGAGAGAGGGGTATCCAGCTCTATTGACTCACTGAAGCATCGATGCAATGTGGGGTGTGTTTCACTGTTTTATCGTTACTACAACGGAATGTGCTCTTATGAAATCAGGAAACTCGTTCCTGAAAACCGTGATTTTATACGCGCAATGCGCTCAGCATCAAGAGCGCATTCCTTTGTGGTCGATTGGCCAGTGAATCGCACAACGTATTACACAGAAAATTCGTTTTTTATCATAACAGTTCGTATGTGGAATAAACTCCCTACAGAGGTCTTTGCTGCCACTTTCAATGTGCAAAGATTCAAATCAAATGTCCACAAGTACTACTACCTCTATCCCCCTTCCCACAACATAGGTAGGCATATAGTTTTGTCCACTGCGTCGAAGGACATGGAACGATCTTGCTGATTTCCAATAGCATCTCTTTCGACACTATGTCTGATCGATTGGTGTATTTAAATATCCTCTAGCTTAAATTGACCTTAAATTAACTTTATTTTAAAGACATTCTTGTAGCGTTATAATTTC
The DNA here is from genome assembly GCA_937654795.1 of Cistogaster globosa. NCBI lineage: Eukaryota > Metazoa > Arthropoda > Insecta > Diptera > Tachinidae > Cistogaster > Cistogaster globosa. The sequence goes on from OW569403.1 coordinate 7,741,071, forward strand.
TGGTGTATGAACAACCCGTTTAAATTTTTTCTAACATTTGTGGCCGTATGTCGGCAATAATGCGGCAGATGTTATCCTTTAAGTGGTCAATCGTTTCGGGCTTATCGGCGACTTTACATATTCCCATAAAACATAGTCTAACGGCGTAAAATCGCACGATCTTGTAGACCAATTTAAGGTTCCAAAACATGTGACAATGTAGCACAAGCCGTGTGTAATGTTGCGCCGGCCATCACGGTTGTTTAGTTTATGAACAAAAAAGTCAGCGGTCACTACAGCCCATAAAATATACCAAATAGTCTATTTTTCTTTATGTAGACGGTGCCTCAACATATACTTGAGAATTATTATCACCTCAAATGCAGTTTTGTTTAATGACGTAACCATTCAAGCAAAAGTGAGCTTCATCGCTTAACAAAATTCGCTTATAAAAATCAGGGTCAACATTAATCTTTTTTTGAACCCATTTCCCAAATCTACGTATCGCAAGGTGATTGTGTGGCTTCAATCGTTGCACGAGTTGGAATTTGTAATTACACAAATCAAGAACCATAAAGTAGATGGACACGTATTTAATCGTCTATAGTGTAGATAGAGATCAAATTCAGGCTAGAAAAGAACTATGATTTTTAGCTTCACTTGTACAGTTACAATTTTTAATTTACTTTTGTGTAAAAATAATTAAGTTTTGAATTAAAAAGTTAATCACATAGTAGTCTGGTATCGAACCCGGGCCAAAAGAAAATCATTTCTGTCTTATGGTCTTCGTTTTTATAATCCAATTTTTATCTATTTTTCAGCGAATTCTTGACCGATTTTTATTTTTATTTACTGTATCCTTCACCACCAAAAAGTGGAAAAAAAGGTATAACTAATGTTATCATTCCGTTTGTAATTTCTACAAAATCCATTTCCGACCCCATAAAGTACATGTATTCTGAGTCCTTATGCATAGCGAAGTTGATTGAGCGATATGTTGACGAGGCACTAGATCGGATAGAAAATATTAAAATAAGCCAATTGATTAGACATAGTTTTGAAAGAGATGCTATTGGAAAACAGCAAGATCGGTCCATGTCCTTCGACGCAGCGGGATATACACCACGCCTTCCTCTAATTTGTTGCATACCATTTGAAACAATGAAGTAACCCCAATCTAAAGAACAAATATATGGAGCGACAGAGAATTAAAAAATAAGGAAAACATCACGTGAAAAATTGGCGCTCGCCCATATTTTCCGAGTTACGGGCCTCTGAAATTTTAAAAATTTTTTTAATATAAATATGGGTAACATTTTTAAGCTCTTGAAGAGATCTATAAGAAAATACTTTCTTAAAATGCTTAACCCATTAAGAGCCATTTTGGCATTTTTTTTTTTTTTAATTTTTTCTGCCATCTCTATATTTGTTTTTTTGATTGAAATTACTTCACTAAACTAGATATAGATAAATGGTGAAGGGTATATAAGATTTGGCATAGCCGAATATAGAACTCTTTCTTGTTTTTTATTTATTTATTTATTTATTATTATTTTTTTTGAAGACATTTACTTTTTTTATTGAATATTTTTTATTTGAATTTTTTTTTTTTTTTTTTTGTAAAATTAATTTTTTGTAAAATTTTTATAAAATAAATTGAATAACTTAAACTAAAGCGAATTTTTAGTTTATTGATAGTTAAGTGAAATTTCGATTATTTTCTAATTTAAAAAGATTTTTTTCTTAATTTCGGTCTTAAATGCAACAAAGCAAAATATAAAAATAATACAAAAAACAAAACAAAAATAAATTTACGGGAAACCAGTAAGAAAATAGAGAAAGGAGCCTTCATTGCCTCAGCCACTTATTATCAATAAAAAATTGTGTCTACAGCTCTACTGCGGCCTTGCCAAAAAATTCTCTTACTTTATTTAGAGTTTAGCAAATTTAAAGCAATATCAGCTGTTTTGATTTCCGTTACATTTTGAACAATACGTGTGTTGCCGGCACTGGCAAAAATGCAAATAATCAACCGTCATTAAAAATACAAGGAGTAGAAGCTAGACTTGTGCTATATAGTTTAATTTAGTGATCGCTCTTTCTAGTTCAAAGTTGAAAATTAACTAGTTCAAAACTTAGTTCAAAGGCTCTTTTTAGTTCATAATCTCTCTTAGTTCAAATGTTCTGTTTACTTATTGTTCGTACTTTTAACTTTTAGTTTTAAAGACTTCTTTAGTTCAAAGCTCTTTGAGTTCAAATATTCTTTTCAAAATATGACGGCAACAACGCCGTAGCATTGCCATAACGAATGTTAGCTAAAATACGAGGCAGCACTAATTTCATGCCGGAAATAGTCAACAAAGAAACAAAGACATGGATTCTAGTTCATCTTGTCTGGTAATTCAAATACAAAGTATAGTTGAAAAATGAACTAGGTGTACTCAAAAGTTTGAACTATTTCACTCAGTTCAATCGATGGAATCATTTAAGTGAACTAGTTCGTTTATGAACTACACAAGTATAGTAGACGCCACTTGAGTTGCTAATCGGTTCCATATTTTTTACTTCAAAATGATAACCAGCTTAGCTCGGCGTGGTGTCTCTGTTCAATACTGTCTGCTAAGAAACTCTAGAGGTTTCTAAACCAAAAAGCAATATACATAATTTTATGAAAAGTTTGTGTCTACACAAAAGTTAATAAATTTTTCCTCTTTGAATTGCTTGTATATAAATAATAAATTTCTATAAAAAAGCCAAATTTTAATAAATTTTATTATTTTATAAAAATTAATTCTTCTTGATCAAAATGTCAGTGAAAGTCATTAGTGATGCGGTTTCAACAATTAAAACCATTAAGAATTAAGACCTTGACATTTAGTGAAATGTCACATAAAAATAAACCTTAGTTATCTGTTTTATGTTTTTTTTATTATTAAAACTGTCAAACCGCTGTTGCAGTTTTTGGAAGATTTAGATACTAAAAATTTTCTTATGAAATCACGAAAATAATAAAAATATTTATTGACTTTTAATTAAAAGTTTCCATGGAAATAGTGTAATGACAGCTTGTGTCAAAGTAACAGTTAAATTCATTCACATACACAAAAGGGTATTCAAGGAGACAAGATGACTGTCGTGAAATAATAATTGCACATGCTGATTTAAAAAAACAAATAATGCAAAAAGAGAAGCAATTTTAATAAAATAAACTCTCAACTTTAATGATGACAATTTGTAAATTAAATTGTGACAATTTACACACAATATTACATACATGAATGCTGTCACTTTTTTTTTTTTTTTTTTTTTGTTAAATTTGCTATTTCTTGTAATACAAATCTTACGTTTAATAAAAAACGGAGCGACATAATCATAAAAGCTTTAATCTGTTTTAAACAACATTAGCGGTTTTTATTAATTTTTTTTATAATTTTTTTTTTACGTATTTAAGGTAAACAACGTTATGTTTTTTTAATATTTATAATTCCATACAAATAGCATTACATCATTTGCTTTTGGAATTTAGTTAAGTTTTAGTTGTTTTTCTGAAAACAACTTCTATTGGAGCGACTTCATATGACTGCCGAGACACAACAATGAACTTGATTCCAATTTATGTTTGTTCATTCTAATGAGCATTCATATGTTATGGAATATTTTTTGCTTGTTGTTAAAATTAATATATCCAATTGATTAGTTTTGCTTTAAAAATAAGATCAAGTTCAAAAATTGTTATGTTAAACTCCTTGACCACTTCTTAAATTAAAACAAAGCCCACAAATTTTGTAGAACTGTTTATGCGTGTTAGTTTATATATATTTTCTTGTGAGTACTTAAATGTTTAATTTAAATTTAATAAGAACCTGATTTGAAATACTTATTTTAAAGTTGCAAATATTCTTAATAATAAATTCTTAATCGCTACAACATTATAGATTTAAAAAAGTACTTTTTTAAGTACTTTATAAACTTTCTTAAAAATTTCTTTTAAACTAAACATTCAAAAAAAAATTATTCAATCATGCTTGATTATTTTCTTAAAAAGTACTATATTTTCTTAAGGTACCTTAAAAAGTACTTTAAAAAATTTTGTTAAAAAATGTCTTTTGTACAAAAAGAATAAAAAAGGGTTTTAAAAAAATACCTTATAAATATCTATTAAAAAACAAAATAAATTCCAAAAGGGTACATCCCGAACACTTTCGGTTATGAAAAAGCATGTTAGAAAAAATACTATTAAACTTCTTTAAAAAAAAGTACTTTTAAAGGAAAATATCTACAACTATTAAAAAGTACTGTTTAAGAAAATTCATTAAAAAAATTAGTAATTTTCAGGAAAAATTATTTTTTAAACATGTGACCTCTTTAAAAAAGTCAATTTCAAAAAAACTCCTTAGAAAGGGTACCTTTAAAAGGAGTAATCATTAATAAAAAAAGTATTATTTAAAACCAAGTAGCAGTGATATATTCGCCCGTGCCAAATCTTATATACCCTTCACTATTTATCTAAATCTAGTTTAGTGAATAACTCCACTAAAAAAACAGAATTAAAAAATTAAAAAAAAATACATAAAAATGCCATCGGCTCTTAATGGGTTAAGCATTTTTTAAAAGTTTTAGTATTTGCTTAAAGATCTCTTCAAAAGCTTTAAAATGATATCCATATTGATATTTAAAAATTTTTTTAAATTTTAGAGACCCGTAACTCGGAAAATATGGGCGAGCGCCAATTTTTCACTGGATGTTTTTTTCTTATTTTCTTATATCTCTTTCGCCCCATATATTTGTTTTTTAGACTGGAGTTACTTCTTTGTTCCAAAGTGTAAAGAAAAATTTCCAATAGCACCTCTTTTGACACTTTATCTAAGCGATTGGTGTATTTAAATTTTTTGTAGCTGATATAGTGCTTCAGCAAACTTGACACTAACATGGACGGACAGACGGACTTTGTTCAATCGATGTATCAGAGAAATTCATATTAAAAAGTTTATTTTAAGTTTATTTTCCTTGAAAAGTACCGTCAATTTAAAAAAGAAATTTAATATCTTTTAAACCAACTACCGCTGAACTGTAGTGTCACTTGCGAAAGGTACTTTTTATAATTATAAACAATAATTTCAAAAATGTTTACGTACCTGTACTTTTTATAAAGACTTTTTTTTTGGATATTTGTTGGTAAAAGTACCTTTAAAAGAAAGAAATTTTAAAAAAAAGTTTTGAAGGGCCTCTCGAATAAATACTTTTATTTTAATATTACAAAGATAGAAGAAGCAAGAAGTTTCTTGCAAACAAAAAAATTTTATTTAAAAGTCTGTTTTTTTATTGCTTAGAAAGCCTTTTGTGACTGCAAAAAAAAAACATTTTAATGCTTGTAGTTCTTTCTGATTTAATTTTTGGGTAAACAGTTCATCCTTAACCTTGTAGCTTAGCATCACTAAGTTTAGGGAAAACTATCTTTAAATAATTGAATCCTTCGCTTTCTTTGTCCATAGTTTTAACAAAAAATTTTATTAATCCCAGTTTAATGTGTAACGGAGGTAAGATAACTTTTTTGGGGTCAACTAAAGGCGGATAATTGACACTATTGCTTCCTGGTTGATACGTAACTCTTGCTGGCTAATCTTTCTTATTATAATGATCTTTCGTAGCTCGACTGTCCCACAAGCACAAAACACAACAATATTTTGTAAAGCCACCCTATAATCCAAGGAGGACAGCAATGATTTTGACTTTGACTTAGTTTTACATGTCAAGAGTTATTTTCTGAAAATAAACTCCAGTTTTTATTTATTGCTATTATACGTATAAAAAAAAACACGCATCGCATCACTTGTAATGCGTGGTCTCCACAAATTGCCCAATTGTGTTTTTTTTGTAATTAATTACCTTAAAAATTAAGACCATAGCATAATATGTTTCTTTCATAACCACGGGATGAGCTATTGCAATAGAGAGTTTTTTATTACTGTTATGCAAAGGGACTGCTTTTAAACTGTATTTTGATGAGTCGATAAAAAGGCATCATTCAGATGGATCGTGGCGTATATCCATCTACACTATCACAGCTTGTGCTAAAAGATTTCATTCTTTAGCTAAATCCTTCAGTTCGCACTGCTTTATGGAGTGGAGTGTTACTTTTCCTGAAAGTTTAATTGGTGGATCTTCAAGTATATCTGAAGTAGGCGTATAAGTTTCTTCTGTGTTATGAATTGAAGATGGTGAAGTGGATGATGTACTTGGCACAAAATAGTTTTCTCCGTGGGTGATGGGTCGCTATGCAGATATTTTATTTGGATATTTTATTTTATTTTTATTCTTCTTCGAGTACACGGAGACATTCATCGTGCAAAAATAGCAACCATTTACATGATTCGTAGGCTCTCGCCACAACATAGGAACTGCAAAAGGTATTTTCTTTTCTTTACCTTTCATCCATGAGGTATCGACGACTTTTCGAGATCCACAATCGAAAATATCAAATAACAGCAGTAAGCTGCTTTTATCTCTTTCGTAATTTTTTTTTTTTTGATTTTTCACTACGTAACATCCGCACATGTAACAAAATTTATTTGGTGGTCTTTTACAAGATCTTCTTTGATCACTAACCATATTTTTATACATTAAACGTCTGTATAACTTAACTTGTTGTAATGATAACACAAAAAAAACAAACTTGTTAATTGGAAATATTTTGAATAATCTATTATGAGGATTTGTGTTCGATAGGTAAATTCTAGCGAAATTAGTAAACATTTTAATGACTTGATGTGTGAAAGGTGAGGGTAAAATATATGATTACTGTTCTGGTTGTCAAATCTTTGTTTTCTTGTATTATATTTAAATAAAAACAGGGCCATTTTAGTATAAAAAATTATGTAAAAGTGTATTTGAATAAATAATAATTTAAATATTTTCCTTCCATAAGGACTTTTAACAATCACTTTTTAAAATTTCCAAAATGGTTCATTTAGAAAAATTACCTTTTTCAAAAAAAAACTTTTAAAAAACCTCTTTTAAATAAAGTACCAAAGTTGTAGAAAATTCGTCTTAAAAAAGCATTTTAAAAGGGAATTGATTAAAACAGAACATTAATTAACAATAAAGTACCAAAAAAAAACTTTTAGAATAAACAAAACTATGTTTCAGAAGTCTCTTTCATAAAAGACTCTAAACAAATTGCCTTTTTAAAATTATCCTTAAAAAAGTACGTTTTCACCTTTTCAAGAGATGAAATTGATGAACTTAATTAAAAATCCTTTTAAAAGGGAATTGAATTAACAAGAACATTATAATAACAACAAATTAACAAAGAACTTTTAAAATAAGCAAAACTATGTTTCAAAAGCTCCTTCCACAAGAGACTCTAAACAAAGTGTCTTTTTAAAATTATCCTTTAAAAAGTACGTTTTCACCTTTTCAAAAAATAAAATTGTAAAATTAATGAACCTAATTAAGCTTCCTCAAAAAAGTACCATTACGACGAAGTTCGTAAAGGTTTCAAAAAGATTTGAAAAATTTTTTTTCAAAATACTTTTTTTTTATTTAAAAATAATTTTCTTGATTAACAAATTTATCTTCTCTCAATTAAATATTTAAGCCGAAGATTTTTTTTTAATTTTAAAACGATCTTTCGCTGCTTCTTTGTGTAGCATTTTAAGACGTTCCATGAAAAAAAGTAACAAAAAAAATTTATTTTGAAATTAAAAATTAAAAATAAATTAAAATTAAAAATTTTTCATGTGATTCGTAATTCCGTTTCAGATTTATTGCCATCTGGTGGCCCTTGCGTCAACTCTCGAAAAGTCGTGCCCGTTTTATGATACTTTGCATTTGGATTATTGCCTTTAGTACTACAATTCCATGGGCCTTGTACTTTGATTTAGTACCGGCAGTTGAAGCTTTCCCTTCAGCGCCCGACATGTACTTGTGTCAGGAAGTATGGCCTCCAGGTACAAGCGGAAATTTATATTTTCTATTGGCTCATTTATTGGCCTGTTATGTTTTGCCCATGGTGCTGATAACCTTGTGTTATGTTTTGATATGGATTAAAGTGTCAACGCGCTCTATACCTGGCGATACCAAGGATGCACAAATGGACCGCATGCAACAAAAGTCCAAAGTGAAGGTTATTAAAATGTTGGTTGCTGTGGTTATTTTGTTTGTTTTATCCTGGCTGCCATTGTATGTAATATTTGCACGAATTAAATTTGGTAAGTAGAACAAATTATATATATAGAATTATTTTGTTTTTTATTTCTTTTCTTTATTTTCTATTTTATTTTATTTTATTTATTTTTAAATAAATAAGGCTTTCGATTAAAATGGCAAATGTTGATAGTTCAGTCGATACTTGTTCTTATTTCTTCATTTACATTCGTACGTTGTATATTTTTGTTTTGTCGGTTTTGAAATTGGTTTATTTTCTGGTTGAAGGTTGTTGCTTAAATTGTATATAAATGTGTTTCTATTAAAGACTTACAGCCAAACATTTGTAGTTGTTTACCTTGCACATGTCTTCAACATACTTTCACTATGAATGCAATATTGAGCCTCCCAAATAAAACTCCCACTCTATTTTTTTCTCTTTCTATTACCTTCAAATAGTTTTACGCTCAGAAATTGTTTTCCAGCCTGGAAATAAAGGTGACATAGTTTTTTGTTTGCAAATAATATTGAATCAAGTGCCAGTAATGAATGCAAGGAGAAAAAAAGAATACAAAAGTCCTTAAAATTTTTAAATTGATTGTTTTGGATTTTTTATTTAGCTGCTTGCAAAGTCAGACTTGCTGGTTAAGTTTTTGCTGCAAAGGTGACATTCTCATTCTAACTAAATTCTTTACTGCTGATTTTCCTTTTTTTATTTAAAAGGGAATTGTCTCTGGACGCCGCACATTGGTCAAGGTTCATAGAACGAGCGGCCAAGAATAGAAGAAGTTGTCTAAGACCAATGAAACTTGGCACACAGGCATTTTTATTTGAATCGAGAAAAAAATGAAAAAATTAAAATTATCCGCCCACTTTTACGCCCACCTCTCATACAAAGTGAAATTAAAATTTTGATCTACAGCATTGTTTTTTGGCACATAGTATTTTAAAATACTCAAAATCAATTGTGTAAAATTTTAAAAATATCCGCCCATTTTTACGCCCCTTTCCATACAACTTGTATTGAAAAAGCGGCATAACTTCCCTGATTTTTAATGCATCGTCTCAATTTTTACAAAAAATAAATATTATAATTGTGGATAAGGCTTCTAAAATTTTATACCTGATCCGCCCACTTTAACGCCCACCTGCCATAGAAAAATCAAATAGAAAAAACTTGAATAAGTAATATAAGCATAGTCTTTTAATAATTTTTTAGCATCATAATCGTATATGTTCGTCGCATCTAGAGAATCAGACAAATAAATCAATCAGTTGAAAATTAAATTGTGTTTTTTGATATTAAAAGCATAAATTTGCAGCTGAGAGAATCAAAAATTATTTTTCCGGGATAAATGGGACATCAACTTTTGTTTGTTGTGGCATATTTCTCTTCTATAAGTTTGATAGAGAAGCCAAAACAGTTGAGAATTCTTAATATAGTTAACAAGAAAATTTATTATTTGGAATCTTTATTTATCTTTATTAACTGTGTTTTTGTAATAACTTTTGAGTTTTTTATAGCCTTTTTTTGCCTTATTAACTCAGTGGAGTTCTTATTTAATTAATTTCGCTTTTGGTATAAGACTCTGAGGTTTTCTTTACAAAATTTGGGTAAAGTCCACTGATGAGCTATATACGCACTAGTGAAATAGCCATATGGATATGCTTTCCCCGCAGTAACACATAATTATAATAAATATTTCATGAGAATATCAGGAAATATTTATGTTTGAAGGAATCAAGCACAATTAAAGTAAATTAAGTTAATATAATTAATTATATTAATTATAATAAAATTTAAAATTATATTTATAACTTATTATAATTGTTTTTACATTACAAAATTAAATATAATTATAATAATTACTTATTGTTTATTATTATTATAATTATAAACAAAAATTATAATATTTATAATCAATTATGATTTATTAATTATAATTAATTAATTACAGTTAATTATAATTATTATATGTAATTATAATTATTATAATTAATTATAATAATTATATTTAGTTATAATTATTATAAATAATTATAATTATTATAATTTATTATATTAAATACAATTCAATGTAAGTACTTTAATTAATTACAATTATGATAATTATAATTTATTAAAAGAATTAAGTATATTTAACTATAATTATTGTAATTAATTTAAATAATTATATTTAATAATAATTATTATAATTAATTATAATTATTATATTTAATTATAATTAATATATTTAATTATAATTATAATGAATAATTATTATTATTATTATTATTAATTACAATTATAATAATTATAATTTTTTATAATAATTAAGTAAAATGATAAAAATTAATTATAATAAATATAATGATAATAATTATAATTATTATAATTAAATATTATAATTAATTGTAAATATTATTATTATTGTTTATATTTAAAATAATTATTATTTTTATAAAAATAACAATTATAATCATAACCTTTATTATGATTATAATATAAAATATAATTAGAATTATTTTATATATTATTATGATTAAAAATTATAGTTAAAACTATTATTACAATTAATTTATGTTTATTATAGTTAGGGATGTAACGATACGCTATTTCGCCGATCCGCTACCGATACCGATACTCAAAAATAAATATCGTTGATACCGATTCCGATATCGGTACCCATATTGAAATTGAGCTCAAGTAAAATTTAATAGAACTCAAGTAGTAACAATGTTCAAAGCATCAAAATTTTCAATACATTTCAGTTTCTTAAATTCACATTTTCAAACTGCAATATTTATGATTTTGCAAAATAAACGATGGCATTCAGCTTAGATTGGCTTAAGATTTAAAATTGATATTAATAAGATTTAAAAGACAACAAACTGAATTTGAGATTTTATGTTAAAATTAAATTAAAATTATAAAAACAACATTGCAAAAGATTAATATTTCAAATTAATATTAATAAGATTTTTTTTTAAACAAAGTGTTTTAAAGTTTTGCGGAGATAGACGATTTCTCAAATCCGTTTGAAGCAGACCTGCAGTGGAAAATGGTCTCTCAGATGCTAAAGAACTCATTTGAATTTTATTTTCTGCTTTTAATATGTTATTTCTCATATTTTGTTTAAAAAACTCTAAAGAAGAATAAAAGAAGTATCGGCGTATCAATAGTAAAATATCGCCGATATCGATATATCGGAAAATCAGAAGTATAGCCGACATATCGGTATCGGTATCGATATCGGTTAAATAATAATTGTGAATATATTTGTAACTATAATTTATCGTATTTAAATTTTAATAACAATAATAATAATAATAATAATAATAATAATAATAATATATCCAATTATAATTACGACTTATATTTTATTTATTTAAATATTATATATATAATTATTATTTATATAATTCATTGTCATTATAATTAATTATTATATATTTATAATAAGTATAATTTTATTATAACTATTTTTATAACTAAACAATCAAATAACCAACTTTACCGTGGCCCTAAACATGACAGACTTTAATTTTGAGTTAATCGTCCTTATAATGCAGCTTTTCGTTTTTGTTTTAAAATATTTTTTAGCATAAATTTATACACTTTTAAAACATCTCAATGCAATCGATCTGAAGTGTGTAAACTCCTTGTCTCACAATCACCTTCAAGAAAGCATCACAATATTTAATATTTACTAATGTGTTCTTATGTTTTTATTAATAAAATTTTTTGAGTGTAATACCAACAAACCAATATTTACTATTTTTATATACTCATGTATTATATTTATATTTGTTGTTTTTTTTTTTTTCTCCTACATTTTTCTATTTTCAATGCCAATCGCATAATTTCTTCATAAACATTTGAACATGCCGACCTGCAAAACAAAAACGAAATTACAAAAAAAACTATTTCACAAACACACAAACAACCTTGCATGCATACGGTTTAGGTGGAGAGATATCCATTGAGGAGAGTGAAATCTTAAACAAGGTCACACCATTTGCTCAGTGGCTGGGCTCGTCCAATTCATGCATCAATCCCATATTGTATGCGTTCTTCAATAAGAAATATAGACGAGGTTTTGCCGCCATAATCAAATCACGCTCCTGTTGCGGCCGTTTAAGGTGAGTCTGTGTTTATGTACGTGTAATGTATATTAGCAAATGCATACATACTTACTATAATGATATTTAGATGTGTATGTGTGTATGTATGTGTCTGTATGTGAAAGTGCAAGAGTGCAAGTTGTGTTCAAGTTCATTTAAAACAAATTGCAAGGTTATTTTTGGAGTGTTTTTTAATTTATTTATTTTTTTTTATATTTTATTTTTTTTTCTCAATAGGTACTATGACAATGTTGCCATTGCTTCTTCGACAACCAGTACCAGCCGCCGCAAATCGTCTCATTATCAAAATGGCTCCCGTAAAAGTCCCAGTAGCCCTGGTATACGCAAAACCAATGCGGTGTCTTACATTTACGAGCACAATTCATTGCGCCGTCATAATTTAATGTGCAAACAGGACAGTAATTTGTCACAACAGATGCTTTTGAAACAGGACTCGCATGGTTCACGTCAGTATCTAATCAAACAGGAGAGTGCCTCCAGTGATGGCTCACGACGTTTGTTATGCCAACAGGATAGTAATGGTTCCAAAGTCTCACTATCGAAACAGGATTCTGTTGTTTCATATTATTTAGAAAACAAACGAGCCGGTCACAATCTTCAAGATTCGTTTTCCGCCCAAGATTCCATATCTGTCGACTCACGACGCAATACAATGACCCGCTGCAATGAAAACAGTTCGCCGGTGGTAGGTGGCCCATCATTGTTGGAACACAAGAGGCAAAAATTTGTCAAGCAGGATTCGGTCATATCGTTTGTTGATCAGAGGCCAGGTAAGTAAAGAGAATTTTTCAATTTATAGAAAATAAAAAAAATGTTAAAATGAATAAAAGTTTAAAGTGAGTTGCGTGCAGAAATTGCTTTTGATTGTTAAAATTTTTAATTAAGTTTACATACCAAAACGGGACCTTTTCAGAAAAAAACTGCGTATCACTATAGTTCCCAATAAAAAAAGTAATACAAAAATAAATCTAAAAATTAAAGAGTGTCCCAATAGGTGACGTGAATTCACCTATATGGGCTTATCTTTTGAACGCCTGCAAATTGAACTGAATGACGGTTGCTATGATCGTTATAATAACAAGTATTAATATTCAAAATTATAAATTAAAGGGTGCCCCAATAGTTCATTTAATTTAGTGTCTATGGCCATACTTTTAAACAGTTGTATATAGAGGCTTGAAATTTACTAAGAACCTGTATTGCTAACTCTGCTATAACAACAAGTATAAAATTTGAATTTAGAAGTTAAAGGGTGTCCCAATAGTTGATGCAATTTTATGTAAGTGATCGAACTTTTTAACCGTTTAGACAGAATGATGAAACTTGAAAGGTAAGTCCGCTATAACATCAAGTTTATAATTTAAATTTAGATATTAAAGGGTGTTCCCAAAATTAATGTTAGTTGACCCATATAACTGTATTTTTTGAACCGTTATATAAAAACACTTGAAAATTAGACAGAATGTCCATTACTTTATATGAAATAATAAGAAGCTTAAATATCTTAAATTATAAATTAAAGGGTTTTACAATAGTTGATGTAATCTGAGGTACATGACCAATCTCTTGAACCGTTATAGACATACAGTTAAAATTTACAAAGAATCTAATGGCTAAGTCTACTTCAACAGGAAGTATAAATTAAAATTTGGAAATTGAAGGGTGCCTCTGTAGTTACTGTAATTTGATGTATGTCGCCAAACTGTTGTGCAGTTGTAGACAGGCGATTGAAATCAACAAGGAGCTGTAGTACTAAATCCACCATAACAAGCATAAAGCTTGGAGATAGAATTAAAGGGTGTCCCAAATATTAATAAAATTTTATGTTAAAGACAGACAGATGAAATCTGTTGTCAAATCGGTTGTTTTTTGCAAAAACTATTATACGTCCACTGAGTCAATAATAGCGGCGGCGGTTATTAATCGAAACCAACGGCTCGGTACTGTTACGTCATTTTACCATGTTTTTATAAACAAATCACTCTTTTGTTTAATAACACAACTTTTTGAGCTCTAATTTAATTAAAAAAATTCTTTAAACCTAAATTTTGAACAACCTTTTTTTATTTAAAACAATTTGTTTTTGGTTTTTATATAATTTCTTTCATTTTTAGTTTAATGTTAACGAAGCCTACTTTATATTAAGGCACATTAGCCAAATGGTTTTTTTTTAAAGAATTTTTTAAAATAATTTTATTATTTTTTTTTTTTTTAATTTATTATTTATTGATGAAACTGATGTTTTGCGAACAGTCAACCTAAAAATTAAATTTTGACTAAACGAAAAAAAATTTTTGTGTTAAAATAGTTTATAATTTGAGCATTTAAGCATATTAAAATAGTGTTTCTATGTTAAAATATTTTTTCAAGCTTAAAGGCCTTATTAGTTTTTACTTTCTGTTGCAGTTCTGTTAGGTGTCGCTCTGCTTTTTTTAATTATTGTGATTAGTTTTTCTGTAACAACACAATACAACAAAAAAAAAATATAATTACAATACTAAAAATAGGCTTGTTCCCTACAAGCATTTTCTATCGAAACAGTCACTATTTTAAAAGAATTAACATTAAGTATTATGGTAGTGTCGAATATGCGTCTGTTAGAATTGTTAAAATGGTGTCTTTAACAGTATCGAATATTAAACTGCTAAAAGTAACGAAATTCTGCTTTATCAAAATGCAAAATGTAAATTTCAACATAATAGATGGTGAAATACGATATAAAGATTAAGAAAATTCTGACCTTAAAAATATTTTGTTTTTAAATGTATAAATAACTTATTTTCTAACTTAAATAACTTACAGCTTCATATATATTTTTATTTTATTTTATTTTTATTAATTTTGTTGTTGTAAGTTTTCTTAACATTTTTCACACGCATTTAACATAACCGAACGCTGCACAAGCCAAACTAAGGGCCGGGGAACATAGAATTCGTCATACGTTTAACTTTGACAAATTCAACTAAAGTCAAAGAAACGACGGATGAGGTTGGCACAATGAATACTTTGCTGACGGATGTTGAATCAAAGTTTGCTATCTATTTTTATTCACTTTTAAATTTAATTTGTATTTTATTCACTTGTTAATTTAATTAAATTTGTATTTTATTGCTTGCCACCAAAATTGTTTTATTAAAATCACAAAACATAATTGAAACACAGCAAGAGTTAAAAGAAAACAGAGAGGAAGAAGCAGTTGATAGTTGTCAAAGTAGTCAACATACGTCGAAAGAGAGAAATTGAACAATTTTCATACTTTGCGTTGACGGACACGTATTGATTGTGACAACGCTCATAAGAAAACATGTTTTTTAACTGACTTGTCAGTTGAGTTTGTCAAAGTTTAACGTATGACGGATTCTATGTGCCCCAGTCTTAAAGGCCAGGATTGACTATCATACTCAGTCGCACGATTTGTCAAAAATTGCATGTGTGCTCAAAAAGTATGATAGTGTGGATTAAAAGTGTATGTGTGTGACAGACTTTTTGACAGATCTGTACGATTTTATAACCTTTTTAAAATAATTCATAAAATAATTTTTGCTATGCGATTAGAGTTGAGTTTTTTGAAGATGATGTGAAAGCAACAACAAAATATTAAAAGCATTTGTTTTTTGCATCATTTTTGCATAATAGTGTGGCACCTATGACGGCATTTTGAAACGATTTTTAAAGTACGATAGAATTCTGTCATATTTTTGTGCGATTAAATCGTACGATTGTGTATGATAGTGAATCCTGGCCTTAAATGAGATAAGTGTTTTTGTTTATTTGCTACAAAAATTAATTCACTCTTTTTCTTTTCTAATTTTTTAAGTAATTTTTAAAATAAAAATATTGTTTATTATTTTTTATTTCGTTAATATTTCGCTAGACCATTGGAACCCATCAGGAAATAGGAAACAATATGCGATACCTATGCAATTTTTTGTAAATTTTTGAGCAATCAACTTACTAAGGTGTCAGACGATCAAGTTTTCATTCAAGTTTTAAAATTTCTCTAATTTTTTAACCAATACACTCACACTTTTAAAACTTGCTGAGAATTTGCTTTCAAGTTTTCGTTCAATTAAGTCTTTCAAATTTCATTCAAGAAAACAGCTGATTGAAGTTTTTCCCTCCAAATTTGCATTAAAAATTCTGCTGTCAGTGTTTTCTTGACATCTTGCTTAAAAACTTGCTTTGAAATTGCGTGCAGCCTACGTCACAGCTTTCAATTTTTGTGTATTTTGACAAGCAGCATGTATAAATTTCTTGAAAGAGAATTGAAAAAAAACTTAATCGTGTGACTGCACTGTTATTATCATCTGGTAGTTAAGAAAAAGTTTCTCTTAATATAACGGATTTAAGAAGAAAGATTTTTGCATTATTATAACGGGTCTTTTTGTCCATTTAACTTCTGGTAGAGACGAAATAGTGATTGTTAGAAGATCTTAGTTTTAAGATAATGAATTTTGTTTTTGTAAAATTAAGTGACTTCTATCTAAAAATGCTTTCTAAAATGCTGGCAAGGCTTACAATTTTGCACTCACACTACCAAATAACTTTTAAATAACTTAACTTTGAATTCTATTTTATACTGATTCGAACGGAACAGAACAGAACGTTAAAGTAATAACAGAAGCTGATCAGCTAATTCGTCACGGAACAGAAAGTAAAGACTTATTCTGCCATAAGTCTTTGTCACTTGAATTGTAATTAAAAAAAAATTATTTGTTTTTTTTTTTTCATCTTACAGAACCCCGTCGCCATCAATTAGTTAAGCAAGACTCCGTCATTTCATTTGCCGATCAACGGCGTAGTTTATTAAATAAACAAGATTCCATTGTGGGATGCTCCAGCCGGTCTGGAGATGGCGCTGCTGGTCATCATGTCTCCATCTTAAAGAAAACCGATTCACAATTAAGCAGTGGTAGTTTTACATCACCACGACGTAATATTGAAATTTATGAATAAATTATTTAAGTGATTTAATTCAAATCACTTGCATTTCAAAACAGGAAACATCAAAAATAACATGAATTGAAATGATGGACCTGCTATTATTTGGAAAAGAAAGCACACAGTTATGAAAACACATATCCATAAAAACTTTAGGCAATAAAATCAAAAATCTAAAATAAAAAGAAAAGAAATTTTTTAAAGAGAGAGAGAAAGAATGGAACAGGGGAAAGAAACAAAACAATCAAATTGTAAGTTCTTTTTAAAGTTTTATTTAAAAACAAAAAGTATTTAAATTAGCAAGCAAAAAAATAAAGAAATTTATAAAATTTTAAAGTAAAACAAAATAAATCGTTATAACGTCTAACTTATTTTAAATACTTTTAAAAATTAATTCAAATGAAATACAAAACTAAGTTTTTTTATTTTTATTGTTATGGTTTAAGATATTTTTTTATTTAACAAAAAAAAACTGCAATTGTTAAGAAATTTAGAAATCATTAAATAAATTAAATTAAAGAAAAAAAAATGAAAATAAACTAAAAATTAATTGGTTAAATTATAAGAATTATAAGAATAAAATACATATTAATGTTAACTGTTTGCTAGAATTTTATTATTTATTTTATACCGAAATAACAAATTAAGAAAATTAAATTAAACTAAACTAAACAAATTATTTATAAACAAATAGAAAACAAAAAAACTTATTCAACAGCTTTTGATATAAATAAAAGCAAGGCCTGTCACATTAGATTAAACAAATTTGTAAGGTTTTTTAAAGGCGCCAGAGACCAAAAACTTATAAAGGAAAACACACACACACAAACACAAATATTTCAAAAATTTAAAAAAGAAAACAAAAGATACAAATTAAAGAGTAATTTATAAGAAGAGTTAATTTTGAATAGGTTTTATAAATAAAATAAAAAGGTCCATGAAGGCGCTTACAGTCCAGTATATTTCAGTAAATTTGGATACGCGTGTGAATATTTTGTACAATGAATAGAAAAATGGTTTATTTAACACCGTTTCTAATATAAAGTAATAGATTTAAAAAAATAAAGTACCTTTACTAATTACAAAATAACAAAAAAAAAAAAAAAAGAAGAAAAAAAATTTGAAATGAAACACATTTTTGTATTGAAATAT
Organism: Cistogaster globosa; assembly: GCA_937654795.1. Classification (NCBI taxonomy): domain Eukaryota; kingdom Metazoa; phylum Arthropoda; class Insecta; order Diptera; family Tachinidae; genus Cistogaster; species Cistogaster globosa. The sequence continues at coordinate 7,759,413 of OW569403.1, forward strand.
TTCTAACAATTTATATACCATAAAATTTGTATTGATTTAAAAAAAAAACAAGCAATAATTCTACTTATATACTACTTATATAATTGAATATTATTATATAAACAATAAATTATTTATAAAATAAAATATATATTAAGAATATTATTATAAAACAAAAAAGATAGAAATTACACAAAAAAATTTAATTTAATTAAAAAAAAAAAATATAATGCAGCCTAAACTAAAGTTAACCCCGCCTCTCCCAAAACAAAATAGAAAAGAAAAAAAAACACAAAAGGTTTTTCTTAGTTTTCAATAATATTAAAGTTAAATTTCTTATTCCCAAAATGATACATTTCCGTTTCTTTATATATCCGCTGACCTTGACAAAGCATGACCAGTGTTGCTGAAAAGTTTTATTACTTTTAATATGGGCTTATAGCAAAAAATTCATTTAAAAACAGAAAAATAAACACATAAAAGAAATAATACTATGAAGGTCATGAAAAAAGAGTTTTTTATGAAATATATTTTTTTTTATTTAAAAAGTTTTTTTTTTTAAGTTTTCTTTTAAAAGAAGAATTATTTTCTAAGTACTTAAAGCTATAATTTAGGAGTTGTCAATATAATTATAATATATAAAATTCATTTAAAAACAGAAAAATAAACACATAAAAGAAATAATACTATGAAGGTCATGAAAAAAGAGTTTTTTATGAAATATATTTTTTTTTATTTAAAAAGTTTTTTTTTTAAGTTTTCTTTTAAAAGAAGAATTATTTTCTAAGTACTTAAAGCTATAATTTAGGAGTTGTCAATATAATTATAATAACATAATTAATGTGCAAAATATTTATACTGCTTATTTATTTTAAAAGTTCCCCACTCTCAGAAACTCTTGGCGCTTGTGGCAAAGAGATTTTATTTTGCAAGGTGGCAGCATTACGGCAACATATAAAACAATTTTGACAATTTGCCAACAATAACAAAACACAAAACAAACAAAAGCGATCATTTCAAAGATTAAAGGGCCAACTATAATGTGCATAGAGGCCAGGATTCACTATCATATGATTTAATCACACAAAAATCTGACAGAATATTTTTTATATAAAATCGAACACATCTGTCAAATAGTGTGTCACACATGCTTTTTAAGCATACATGCAATTTTTGACAGATCGTACGACTGATTATGATAGAAAACTTTAGCTAATGTCAAAATTGAATGCAATTCTTAAGTAAGACTTAAAAGACTTTTTGGTGACCATAATGTACTTACCCTTAACCGCAGATGGAAACGTTTGAAATATTCCTAAGTTAGCCCTTAACTATATTATGTTTAAACAAACTTAAAATACTGTCAAAAGTCAACGAAAAGCCTGTTAAATACGTAAGAAACTTTTTGAAGACTTTTTGGTGGCTATATTGTACTTAATGAACTTATCTACTTACTTCACATAGTTGCAAACATTTGTCCTTTGAAAGAAACTTTTTTCTTCTTATACTTTTCTAATGTATCGATTTTTTACCCAAAATGGTATTAAATATCTACAATTTAAAAAAAAAATGAAACAAATAATAACATAAATAAAAAAAGTACTAAAAAATGCAACAGTGTGTACATCCATAAAACCATATGTTAATATTTGAAAATTTATTTTTCATGTAAAATAAAATGTAAAAAAAGTTAAAAACATTAAAGATTCTGAATACATTAAAAATTGCATAAGATGTTTTATTGGATGATCTTTTTATTTATATATAAAAACAAAATCATTTTCAGCGTCTATTGCAGGTTGCATTTTTAAATTTATTAAACAATTGACATCTTTTTTTTAAAAAAGTACGGTCGGCTTCGTTGTTTGCTAAAGAAAATCACACATGACCAAACTTGACGAAAAGTCGCTTAAGTACATCATACTTAAGGCCCAACTATAATGTGCATATACTAGCTTATGCTAACTTATAAAACTGTGCAAATACATATAAATCAAATGTGGTAAATTATAATGTACTTGAGAGAACTTTTCGTCAAGTTTCGTCAAATGTCATTTGCTTAAGGAACGTACGAAACTGATTGCACTTTCCGTACAGAAACAGCTGATTGCCCTTGGTGTATACATACATAAATCGGTTAAGAAAAAATTTCAATGGAAAGCGACAGTGAAAAAGAATTTTTTTTAATTTAATAAAATATATATAAAGGCCCAACTATAATGTGCATAAGCTAGCTTAAGCTTATGTAAAAAGCCCAACGAAAAGCCTGTCAAATGCTTAGGTAATTCTTTAAAGAGTTTTATGTGGCCACAATCTACTTACATAAATTTAAAAACTAATTTCCCACAGTTGCACATTTATGTTTAAATCGCAACTTTCCAAAAAATATATTTTTTTAAATAAATAAAATTTGCAAAGAAAAAGGCATCGAAAAAATAAATTATATATATTTAATAACATTGATTTAAATAAATGTACTTTCTTTTACTAGTTTTCAATTAAATTCGATAAAAAATGGCATATTTTTTATGTATTTTTGGTCAAAAGTACCAAAAGATGCAACGGTGTCACTGATTTAATTTGAAAGCAATTAAAAAAAAATTATAGCGAATTGTTATAACGCATCATTTTCTCTCATATAAGCCCTTCTTTTTTTTAAATTTTCTATTAAATTAAAAAAAAAGTCTTTTTCAATGACGCTCTCCACTGCAATTTTTTCTTTATTGATTTATGTATGTAACCACCAAGCGCAATCAGCTGTTTCTGTAGGGAATGTACGATCAGCTTCGTACATTGCTTAAGGCCCAACTATAATGTGCATATACAAGCTTATGCTAACTTATACAACTGTGCAAATACATATAAATCAAATGTGGTAAACTATAATGTACTTGAGAGAACTTTTCGTCAAGTTTCGTCAAATGTCATTTGCTTAAGCAATGTACGAAGCTGATCGTACATTCCGTACAGAAACAGCTGATTGCGCTTGGTGTATACATACATAAATTGAAAAAATTGCAATGGAGAGCAACAGTGAAAAAGAATTCTTTTAATATAATAGAAGATGTAGAAAAAAACGTTTATATGAAAAAAAGGACGCGTTTTATAATAACAATTCCCTATAAAATTTATTTTTTAATTGCTTTCGAAATAAATCATGCACACCGTTGCATCTTTTGGTACTTTCCGCCAAAAATACATAAACAAAAAGAAAAAAACATGCGATTTTTTATCGAATTTTATTGAAAAGTAGTAAAAGAAAATATATTTATTTAGATCAATGTTATTAAATATAATATATTATTTCGATGCCTTTTTCTTTACAGATTTTATTTAAAAAAAATATATATTTTCAGGAAAGTACGATTTAAACACAAATGTGCAACTGTGGGAAATTAGTTTTTAAATTTATGTAAGTACATTGTAGCCACATAAAATTCTTTAAAGAATTACCGAAGCATTTGACAGGCTTTTCGTTGGGTTTTTGACATAAGCCCAAACTAGCTTATGCACATTATAGTTGGGCCTTTAGGCCTTTATTCACATTATAGTTTGGCCTTTTAAAAGCAATCAACAACTTTTTCGTTGATTTGCCTTGGCTTCTCATATGTGAAAATATTTTTATGTAACACACAACTCTTCTTGTATTTCATAACCTTCATTGTCACGCCCTATTATTGTAACAATTGTATTGTTAAACCTTTAATAAAAGTAAAGAACAGGAAAAGTAAAACTTTTTTAGCAGTTAAGAAAAGTATCTAGTTTTATTTATCAACTTTTCACATTATTTTATCATCATATTTTTTCAAACTTTAATGAAAACTTTAATGGCGACAATAAAATAAATTTTGTGTATTGATGTTGCAAAAAAGGCATTCACTAGACTGCTAGAATAAAATTGATTGGAACAATTAAAAGAGCGCGAATGTTACATTTTTGAATAAAAATTGTCAACAATAAATTAACACCATGGTAATGTTATATAAAATTGTCCAAATACAATGTTACAACAAAATATATAAAAGAATATTAAATTAATAACAATCTTAGTTGTATCGCAGTTTTGCAACAGAAATTTGCAGTTCCTGTCCAAGAGAATTTCCCTAAATATTTTATTTTACTTATTATTATTTTTATTTATTTGCGCTTTGCAAGAAAAATTAATCATATAATTTCATTAAATTAAATTCTTTAAATGTGATTTGTCTTAAAAAAGCTGTTATCATAAATTTCATGAAACAGCAATAACACAAATTTGAGATTAACATGTAACGGAATTAAGTCTTTGGATAAACTTGACGTTTAGTGATGTTAACATCTCAGGTGTAAACATTATGTTAAAATAAGCAGATAAAAGAGACTCTTCTTCTTTATAGTTGTATTGTTTTATCATCTCGCTATTAAAACTCACTGTTGCCAGATAGTTTAGGTGCAAAATCGGCTAATTCAGCAAAAAGCGGTAAAACAATTTTGAAATTACAAAAACCAAAAAAAAAAAAAAGAGAATCAAAAAGGTTGCAAGTTTTTTTTTTTTTTTATTTTAATAAATAGAAAACTACCAAAATGAATTAATAATAATAAAGAATTAAAGTTTTAAAAGAGAAAATTGTAAAACTTGTGTTAATTTTGATATAAAAAAAAACAAAAATATTTGAAACTTTTATGTAATAAATTTCTTGTCTGTAATTTTTTTTTATATCCTTTGCATTTTTTATAGCACAAAAAACGTGTCGTGATTAATTAGGCTTTGTGGAGATATTAAATTAGTTTTATCTTATACTTTATATAATATTTTTATTAAAAGTATTTTAAATTAAAATAAATTATTTTTAGTTAGGGTTAAGTTCGTTATTATAAAGTAAAAGTCTGATACCGTGAATCTATTTTTTTTAAATTTATTTATTTATTTATTATTATATATTTTATAAACTTAAATACCCTCTGCGCAAAAAATGACTTTATTTTAGTATCCTTTCATTCTTCTGAAGTTTTCTTCTTAGAAGAAAAAAATACGATAACTTATTCAAATTTCATAATTCTTTGAAATTTTATTTTAAAACAATCATTTCTTAGCGAAGTCGAGATGAGTATAATAACTGGTTTAAAAAAATTTCAATACCACAATTAATTACATAAGAAAGCGAACTTAAACATAACTGAAAATAGTTTCTTCAGTGTAAAGAAATCATTCGATTGCTCTATTTTCTTTATGCAGATATACATATTTCGATAAAAATTCTTTTCATTGACTTTAATACAAATCATAGTTTTGTTAATAAAAAAAAGGAAACAGCAGCAGTGATTATTACGCCTAATTGTGAAAAAAAGTTTTTTGCTTGTTATCCTGAAAACGGGTTTAAAAATGTAAGAAATAAAACACCTGCACATCCTAAATAAGAAGTTGCCTTAATTGTTTTTTGTGGTATTTCACTTGACACTGTTGCAATTTTCTTTTTTTATCAGCGCTGCCACTCCCTCTCAAACAAATTTATATTTTTTTAAAATCTCAATTTTATTAGAATTGATTTTTTTAATTTAAATTTTATACTATTAGAATTTATATGATAAAAAGAATGAACAAGACATTTATTACGTTATATAATATTTAGAGCTTTAGTGTTAAAACCTCCGTTAAAGCTAATAAATTTGAATAAAGAATTTTATTTTGAAAAAAATTTTTTTCAATTATAGAAAAAATATATAATTATCTCTATCCCATTTTCTTATTAATTTTTATAAGCAAATTATATTTTCATATTATTTCGAGAAATAAATTTTAGTATTTAAGACTTGTTAACATTAAACAAATATTTGACAAAATAAGTGCGATCACGAAAAAAGACATATTTTCAATAAGAGAATTTATTATTTGGAATCTTTTTATGTTTGAAATATTTATAAGCTTTTTTATTGGCTTTTTGCTTATGTAATTAATTTAGTTTTTACACAAAATGTTGGTAGAATCCACTGATGAGCAGTAGCAAAATGTTCTTATGGATATGCTTCCCCCGCAGTAATACATTTCATTTTTAAGTTTTAAATAATAAATTATTAAGCACAATTAAAGTAAATTAACTTATATTTTTCATACAACCAAGTAAATTTCTTTTACATTACAAACTCTAAAACTTGTATTTGCTACAGGAAAAGACGTCGCATATATTAATGAAAATTGTCTAAGAATTTTCAATACTCTTTTTAATTTTTTTTGTAGGTAGTGGTGTTAGATGTTATGACTTTACATCATTTTAAGGTATTTCCTATAAACTTTACGCATTGACGGTTAGCGATTTATGTTTTGAGACTTCTTACATGTTAAAGATTATCTGGCATCACTTATATTTGTTTACCCAAAGGCAAAGGAAAACGAATATGAATATCAGATTAACAATTGTGATGATCCTAGCAAGAAATGAGTGAGGAAAACTAAACATACACAATTACCTACTAACACATTTACAATGATTTTATACTAAAACAGCGTTGCTGTTGTACGTACGGCTTTTCGTATATAATTTAAACAATTTTTTTTTTGTTAGTTACATTTAAGTTTTAATTTGTGTTAATTAGCAAAGTTTAAAATGCAGCTTATAATTATTAATCGTTATTAAATCTGTTCCAAAAATCAGTAAAAATTTTCATTATATTTTTTGAAAAAAAAGTCACTGGCAACGCTGTTGGCTAAAGACATCACACGTATACAAATGTTTACATCATTGTTTTCCATTTACCCTTGAATAATGTGATAGAAACTTTGTTCTACGCAGTGATGGATATTTCCAACATCAGTGATTGTCATTTGATGGATCAAATGATGTTCAATGTTACCACAAAATGAACAGAGTAAAACTTTTGCAAATTTATATTTTTTATTAATTGATTGCGCAAGAAATAAACAGAATATAACGCGTTTTTTCAGACAAAAGCACATCTTAACTACTTTTCTTTAATATTTTCTTAATAAATATACAGTTATGATTATATAATTTTCTTAATATTATAATTATTATTTTTTTCTATTTCTTGTGATGATTTTGAAGATTTGCTGTCGAAATTTTGACGAGTTTTTTTTGTGTTGAATTTTAAACAATTTTTTTATGAAACTAAACACTCCTGCATTTGTTTTATATGTTACTTTAATAAAACTGTCATTATAAGTCATGATCATTAAATCTTTGGTGGGAATTTTATCCAAAATAATTTATAATCATTTTTAATTAAAACTGGCCTTAACTATTAATTGTCGAATTATAGGTAAATAATTTCTTGGGAGCTTTATTTTTAAGTCGTAATCTCCGCACTACAAAATTTGTTTAGTTCGTCAAATATTTGCTAAATTGGACTTAAATATTTTTTAATATCCTCAATTACCAAGAAAATAAATAATAAAACATAATAATATTTTTTATACTTATTAAAAAAATAAAATTTATATTATTCGAAAAATACATAAAAAATAGATTTATAATAAAATAAAAATATATATATATTCATCATCAGGCCTATATTGTATTCAAAAATATTGCTAGACTAAAATAAATAATTTTTATAAATAATTTAACTGTCAGCATACTTTTTGAGTACACTGTTGACATGAGTAATTTGTATACCTATCACTTAAAACAATAATAATTAATTAACAAATAACAAAATAATCATTAATTCATGTTAAATTAAAGATAAAATAAAATAAAATAAAGCACAAAATATCATTAAAGGAAAATCATACGTTAATTGTACTCGTAGTCTTATCATTATTATTTTTTTATTATGAAATCTATTTAAAATATGATACATAAAATATGAGAAAGAACATAAGTTACTTATTTTGTTATCCTTAAAAGAATAAAAATAACTAAAAGTAAAGTTATTTAATACAAATAATTATAATAAGTTGTATTAGTTTCACAAAAGAAAAAAAATTATCAAAGTTATTAATAAACTCCACGAGTTAATTTTAAATGAGCTTAAAGCTCGGTTATGATAAAAGCTTAAAATAACTAACACATATAGCAAACTACAATGAAATGAATCCCTCTTGAGAAAAAAGAATAAAAAAAATATGTCAAACATAAAGTTATCAAAAGTAACATAAAATTGTTTTTAATTTTTAGTAAACTTACTTTGTTAAAAAAAAATATATATAAAAATTAAAAAAATAAGTAAAATTATTTATATAAATATTTAACTTAGATCGCTTCAAGAACCTTAACTGAAAAAGTAATAATTTTAAATTTAAGTAAATTTAAAACATTTGTCTTGAGAAAAGACTTTAGGAAAAACTTCAAGTTACTTAAATAAACTTCTTCTTATCACAAAGTTTAGATCCTTTCACACTTAGTTTTAAGTTTAGTTTTTCAGACATTTAAAGCTTCAAAAAAAACCGATAAAAAAATAAAATTCATTCAAGGTTTTAAATTCAATTCATTAAAAACTTTGATGTAGGATAGCGGCAACTTGATAGTCAATTTGATTTTTAACTTACTGAAAGTGCTGTTAGAAATATATGTTATTTCTCTTTTTAGGAAAAATAAACAGAAAATTGTTTATAATAATTGGGATGATCAGCTGTTGAACTTGACCGTAAACTGTCATCACAGATTTAAAAAAAAGGTGCGATCAAGTCGATGGTCTATTTCTAAAAGTGTGAGTAAGTAAGCATGGAAGTGTGATTGTTTGATATTAATAGTCAAAACTGAAAATATTCTTTCTACTGCAAAACAAACACACAAATATGATATTTTTCTTTTCTTCATAATTTTTGCATACATTTTCAAAATAACGAACTTCTTTATTCACACATTTGGTCATTGAGTGAGTATTACAATCAACTTGTTTACTTTTTACAAGCTCAATTCGAGCTGAACTATAACTATAACTAGGTTATTTATAATGCAAAAGCTATTTGTCTTCCAATACATTCGCCTTTGTTTTCATTTTTTTTTTAGTCTGAAACGACAGAAGATGGTTAATTTCGTTAGATTAATAATCCAGTGTTTTGTTCTTATTCGGGTCTCCCAATATTATTTTTTTCTAAACGTTTCGGTTTTAAATTGCTTTAAGTTTTAAAGCTTAGTGCTCTATTAAAATTTACGAAAAAATTTTACCAACAAATTTATTGATATTTGTAACAGTTCCACGCGAAATAAATGCAGCTCGTACTTATTTATCAAGTTGAAAAAATGTCAACGGAAACATGTTGCAGTTAATAAACATGCTGCCAGAAACATTTACTTCAGCAACATTATTTTTACCATTAAAGCCCGGTACTCTGTTCATATTTATGAAAACTGTTGAGCAACATTGATGATTTCATTTGGAATATTTGACATTTAAAATGTGGTGTCTATCTCGCGATTTGATAGAATTTAACGTTTTATTGTTTTCACGTATACTACATTGTTTTAGAAATGTAAGCAAATAAATATGATGAGCTGTTGTTTGAAAAATTGCGCATGGAATTATGCTTTTTTTTATTTCACAGCTTTGATAAAATGTTGCCAGAAACATTTCATATGTTTTTCTACAGTAAAAACTTCAGCAACTTTTTTTCATGACTTTTTCATAAAAATTTTTTTATGTACCTATGTAGTTTGATAGCATTCGGTATGAAGAACTAAACAGAGTACCAGGCTTAAGTATTCGGCTCGTACGAAATGATGAACAGAGTGTCATGCTTGAGACTTTAATTACCTCTCTAGTACAATTTTTCGACTTAGCTATCAATGGAAGAAAAGTTATTAATTAATGTTTATTTTATTGGGCAAAAATAAAAACTAATTCTTGACAAGAATTCCTAAATAAATTCTCAAATTAATACTTGACTTATTAACTGTCTTTTACAAAATATTTTTCAATTTGTTTACGATTTCCTTAGTTAAATTAGAATTTAAGCATTTTAAGAGGCGATCTAATTAAAAAACAATTTGAATAAATTAATAAAAATAATAAAAAAAATATATTAAAAGTTATTTACATACAAACATACATATATACATAGATATACGTACTTATATGCAAATTCCCGTTAAGCCACTAATTAACAACAACAAAAAATAAAAAGTTTTTAAAAATTTATATCAAAAAATATTTTAAATAAAAAAAATCGAAACTGCTTCAAACCATACAATGCCACTAAGTATAGAAAAAAGCAACTTAAAATACTACAAAAAATATAACTATATTGAGCAAAAATATATATATTATATACAAACATACAAACATATATTTATTGTTTTAATTAAAATAAGAAAACAAACTATAAACTGAGAAAAAAAAACTACCAGCAAACAAATCGTAATGAGTGTTTTTGAAAACGATACCAAAGAAGAAAAATAGAACTAAAATAAACAAGAAATATGAAACATACATACATGCAACAAACTAAAAATACAATTAAAATGAAATTAACTACCTAAAACAATAAAAAAATACAACAATTTAAATCACTATAATAAAAAAAGAGATGAAAAAACCGAGAATAGATTAATTATTGTTAAAAATAAAGAATAAAGAAAAAAAAACTTTTGTGTTTTGTTCCCCTTAAAAAATATGGCGATACAGGACGTATGATTAATCACACAATGATAAGAAATTTAATAATAACAAATAACAGTACCAGGTTGATACTATCAGCATTTAGACATTATTAGAGCTATTTACAATTATAATAAAATAGAATAATACAAAAAGAAATAAGGAGAGGATCGTTAATAATTTTAATGAAGAACATGAATATTTGCGTAACTGAAAAAGAAATGAAGAAGAAACTAAAAATCGCACAAACACATTTTCAACAATTTTATATATTTAACAGCGTTGCAGTTGTAGCGCTTTTAGTATTGACTTACAATAAATTATTATTATTATTTTTTTTTTTTGTAGTTGGGTTTTGGGTTGTGTTAATATTTGTACAGCAAAAATCAAAATGCAGTTTATAGAATGTTTTGCAATTAAATATTATAATAAAATTAGATAAATTGGTTTTTAATTATTTGAAATAACATGAGTTCGAAATTTTTTGTTTTCATTTTGCTTAAAACAATTTGATCGAAAGTATGTTCTATGAGTGACCGGTATTTTGGCCAACAATGATAGTCAAATTACTATAACTAATAGCGAATATTTTTAATGACTGACAGGCAAATAACATTTCTCTACTTTAGCAGTTAAATACCATAATTTTTTAAAATTTTTTATTGTTTTTCCAAGATTTCTTTTTTAGTAAGCAGCACTTCAGTTTCCAACACACCATTAGGTAACTAAATAAGAGTACGGTTGGATTAGTAAATTTTTTGACCAAAAAAAACGTTACCACTAAATTTTGGAAAAAAAATTTTATATTTTTCAAATAACTTATATTAAATATAAGATCCTACTTAATATAAGGCAACTTCAGAAAACGAGCAAAAGAAAATGTTTAAAAATATCCTTGAATATTGAGAGAATGTTCTTACACTTGCTTTGTGTGCGTTTAGTCGTTTATGTATTATTAAAAGTAAAACAAGCAACTACATTAAAGAATATCAAATTTAAAGTTTCGGCGATGAAACTCGCTAAAATTTTAAGAGAGGTTTAACAAAGGTGGCAACGGAATGCTGTAAATGTGGATATAATACTTATTCTTTAGCTAGGAGCTTTGATAATTTAACCCTAATTTTTTATAAAAAATTATTATAATTTTTCACATGTTTAGTAAAAGTTAAAAACTACTTATTTGCATAATTAACAAATAAAAAAAGAAAGCGGTAGCCCTATTTTGTGTAAAAATTTTCCATCACTTAAGTACCAAAAAGAGCAACTATGGATGGTTTTGTTCGTTAACACTGCTGGCAGTCAGTCGTGTGTGTTTTTTCCTAATTTTCTCATAATAATATTTTTGGTTTAGAAATTGGAAGATATTTTTAAAAATAAAATTGTAAATAAAAATTACTTTAGACATAATTATACTTTTCAAATATAATGCCTAAGTAAACGTGCTAAGGAAAATTCAACGAAGGTGCTTTCTTCCTTATGACGACATTGACACATTAATCATCGTACGAAACTATTTTGGTTTTCCTAATTCAATTACTTATAGAAAGAAAACAGCATATTTTGTAGAGCAACTTAAAGCAAAACAAAATTGTATTTCCATAAACAACTACAAAGAAAAATGACCGTCTTCTATACAGCAAATTAATAATTCTTTCGTCATTGCTATTTTCGTCAACTGAAATTCATAAGAAAGCAAAAAAAAAAAAGAATAAACACACCAATTGTAAACTCATTGAGAGTTCATAACATAAGACTGAGCGAAGAGATTGGGATTGATTACGTGCTGTTGAAAAATAACACAACGAAAAACATTTGTACATATATACATACATATATCTATTATTTAATAAACGCAATATAAATTTGCAAATCAAAACAACGAAAGTAAAAGTTTTATAAATTATTCAACCATGGCTCAAGCTACAACTACAAACACGGCTGTGGAAGAAGTGTCATCATCACCATATTCTGGTTTCGATATCAATGATATTAAACATTGTTTTGAAAATTTAATTGTTATTGATGCAGGCGCAAATCTCACTAACAAGAAATATAGTCGTGACCTGGACTCGGTCATCCAAAGAGCAAAAGATGCCGGTAAGTAAACGTGATTAATATTAAAAGAATTTAACAATAATAAGATGTGAGTATCTTCTTCATACTTAAAAACGTAACTTGTCAAGATCAGTGATGATAAGTATAGTGGTACCATTATAAGTACTTTTTTTGACTACAGCGTCAAGTAAAAAAATTTAGGACTCAATGAATTGATTTTGTTATTTAATTTTGAATACTTTTCAAAAATATGATTTTATCCAAAGTTTTATTTTTGTTTCTTAAAGAGCTAACGTGAAATATTAACACTGAAACGAAGGAAATCTCAGTAGCAATTCTAGGACATTAGAAATGACATAATTGAAAAGAAGGCAAATAAAATAATATAAATTTATGTAAAAATTTGGAGTTACGTAATTCTTATAATTATTGATTTTCAACGATTTCTTTACTTTATCTTTTGTTTAAAATAGGCTTCAGTTTAAAATGCGTTTATATTTTTGTTAGCTTAGGTTCAGCATGTAGCGCTCATAACTCAATCAACTTGGTTCCCTTCGTGTTACTAATAAAAATTCTTTATGTTGTTTTATTGGTATTTCTATTTCAAAACGTTAATATGTTATCGTTAGGGAAGCGTTACACTCTGGTACTTGCAAATATTACAAACACTTTATTACATTAAAAGTAAATGTTAATAAATTACGCAACATATTTTTTTTTTCTTGTTATCACTTCCTCTCCCCTAGTACCAATAATGAAGCTTTACAGCCCTTAAATCACGTTTCAAAAAAATACAAACTAAGAAAAATAGTTAAACTATTAAATATTGTTTGAATTTTTTTTAAGTCAGAGACTTTTTACTCAAAATAAGCTTAGGGATAAAACTAGAAAATAAAAAAAGAAAATTATTCTTAAATCACTACAATTGGATTTGAGCTGTCTTTGAATTCTCTTTACTTTTGTCTAATTTTCTTTTTTTAATAAAAGATAACTTGATTTTTTTTAATTAATTATCATTTAGTTACAGAATCAAAAGAAAAACAGTACTAAAAATATTTGACTGATTTTATAGTGAATTCAATTTCATAACTGTGACAAGTTAATCCCATTATGTACCAAATTCCATCTCTTATGATCATATGTGTTTGAGCAAAACAAAAGCCATCGTCTTCTTCAGCTTTTTTTTAATTATTGTATTTTGCATTTAGGGCGTCGTCTTGAATGTGTGTGTGTGTGTGGGCGATGATATGACCTCTTCTGTATGCGTATGTGTTTATCTCTTTATTTATTGATCAAATCATCTGTTGTGTGACTTTTCTTTGTTCATTTGGTATTTTTATTAGTCAACAAGTGAACCGAATAGAATCAAATAAGAGTGATATATTCGGCTATATCGAATCTTATATACCCTTCACCATGTACTTAATTCTAGTTTAGTGAAGTAACTCCAATCAAAAACGTAAATATTGGGGTGACAGAGAATTAAAAAAAAAGCAAAACGATATATAATTTTACATAAAAATACCATCGGCTTTTAATGGGTTAAGCATTTAAAAAAAAAACTTAGTATTTCCTTAAAGAGCTTTTTAAAAGCTTTAAAATGATACCCATATTGATATTTAAAAAAATTTGAAAATTTCAATTGCCTGCAACTCGGCAAATATGGGCGAGCGCCAATTTTTTTATTTGATGTTTCTCTCTTATTTTTTTATTCTCTATCGTCCCATATATATATTTTTTTATTTGAAGTTACTTCATTGTTCCAAATGATGTGAAAAATTAGACGCAGGCGTGGTATTGCCCGCTGCCTCGAAGGACGTAGACCGATCTTGCTGATTTTCAATAGCAAATTTTTCGAAGCTAAAACTGATCGATTGGCGTATTTAAATTTTCTCTTGATCATTAAGTGCATTGGCAAAGTTGATTTCAACACGAAATCGGACAGACAGACGAACATCGCTATGCATAAGAAATCAAAATATATATTCTTTATGGGGAAATGGAAATTATAGAAATTACAAAAGGAATGACAAACTTAGATTTACCTTTTTTACTTATTGTTATGAAGGGCATAAAAATTATTTTTATAATTTTATTATTGTTCACATTTATACGCATTTTTTTTTTTTTTGATTTTTTTAATTTTTTTCTTTTTTAAAATAATTCAATGTTCTCTTTTTCCCTCTGTACAGGTGTTCAAAAACTAATGGTACCCGGCACTTCAGTCAAATCAAGCAAAGAAGCCCTTCGACTTTCTCGCATTTATCCCGATTTTATTTATTCGACTGCTGGCATTCATCCACACGATTCTAAATCAATCATCGAAGATCCAAGTAGTTGGTGTGAGTTCCAAGAAATTGCTGCCTCTCAAGAGTGTGTAGCAATTGGTCCCTGTGGTTTAGATTATCAACGTGACTTTTCTGATCCCGACTCACAAAAAGAAATTTTTGAAAAACAACTACTGTTGGCATGCAATTTGGGAAAATCGGTTTTAATACATGAACGTTCAGCCCAACAAGATGTTCTCGATATATTAGACAAGTATGTAAATATTTCAATGTGAACTGAATTCGTGTCTTTACTTTTAACTTATTTTCTTTGTTCAACCAAAAAAATAATTTTTTTGTGTAGATTCGAGAATTTGCCTCCGGTGATTATTAGAAGTTTCATGGGCACTGCTGAAGAAGCTATCAAATATTTGGATAGAAGATTCTATATCAGTTTAACTGGTTATTTATGCAAGGTAAGCTGTTACTCAATAAATAAAAGACTTTCAAATTTAGATTTGAAATATTTAAACTTATTGCAAGTTTGCAAGGAAAAGTTGTTGAAATTTTATATTTTATATCAAGGCAAATTTATTTACAGGTTTTGTTATAGCCACCCCGCTGATTAATTCGTCTTGTTTTATATACAGTATGTCAATAATGTCCTTACACACTTAAAATTTTTTTAGTTTTTTCATATTTCGTATGAAAAAACACTTTTTATTTTATGAATCATAAAGTTTTTTTTGGTTTTTGATTTATTATAATTATTTACACTATTTGTTAAAGTATAAAACAAAAAATGCAATTTTTACAAAAACAAACACTACTCCATTTTTCTGATGTCAAAAAACTCCTTACACAAAACACATTTCCTTTCTTTTTTGCACTTACTTTACGATCAACTTACGTATCACGATCACGTGCGTTGTTACATTTTTGTAAGATTTGATGTCAGTTGACGATAAACTTTTTCAGGGCTCATGTCATTTTTAAAATTATTGTGAGTAAATAATATCAGGCAAAAGATTGTCGTACGATGCGATTCAACTGATTTACTACAACCACCAATTGGGTGCAAGTGCTCAGAAACTGTCAGAGAGATTTTCGCTAGCACGAAAGACCATATACAATGTGCTTAAACGAGTTGAAAACAAAGGTAGATTGCAGTTAAAGTGTGAAAGTGGCCCTAAGCCTAAAATAAATAAACGAGCAGAGCGCCTAATTATTAGAAAACTTGTACAGAACCCTCAAATTTATACAAGAGCACTTACAAAGGAGCTTGAAGAAACAGCTCTTCGACAGTCTATAATTAAGAACAAATACTCTTTAAGAGTTAAACGTAAACAACCATTACTCTCTTTAAAAAATAAAGAGAAGCGTCTTTTCTTCACCATTACAAATATCTCGCATCCGGCAGACTATTGGGACGATGCCATATTTTGCAGAGATAAAAATGATGGTGTATTACAAGGATGAGTCTAATAGAGTATGGCGAAAGCCCCTATCATCGCTAGAAAACCGCAACATTATTTCTACAGTCAAATTTGGAAAAATGTCTGTGATGATTTGGGGGTGCATATCCAGCAAAGAAGTAGTTGATTTGGCTTTCGTAGAAACAACAATGGATGCGCGACAATATTTAAGCATTTTGCAGACCCATTTGGTTAACAGTTCTAAGAAATTTGGATTTATAAGAGAAAATAATAAGTCACATATGGCACGGAGGTGGTTGCTTTACAATTGCGACAGAGTCATTGATACACCTGCTGAAAGTCTGGATTTAAATCCTATGGAAAAGTTGTGGGTTTATTTACAAAAAAGAGTTGCTAAACGCCAGCCATCTAATTGACTGCTTTAAAAAAAGCAATTTTAGCAGAGTGGCAAAATATACCATCCAACTACGACTTAAAGAAGTTCAGAAATTCTATGAAAAAGATATTGCAATGCGTGATAGATGCAAACGGTAGTCATACAAAATACTAAAATTTTCTAATGTATTTTTTTTTTTTTTTGTAACAAACAAAAATTGTTTAACAATTGCGTTTTTTTATACTTTTACAAATAGCTTAAATAATTATAATAAACAAAAATCCTAATTTTAATAAAATAAAAATCGTTTTTTTTTTTCATACAAAAAACTAGATTTTGTATTGTGTGTAAAGAGATTAATGACATACTGTATGTATTTTCGAAAATTTTTTATTAATTTTATAACATTTGACAACAAGCTGTAGGCTAAAGCACCTTTTCTCAAAATACCACTCCGAGATGGCAGACTTAACTCACAATAATAGAATCTCTTAGAGAACTCATATATCGAAAAATTTTAATTTTTAAATGTTCGCGTCTTGTAAAGAAACAATGAATAAACTTTATTAACAATTTAATAGCGCAAGATATTAGGTTCTCTGGGGTCCAATGGCAATCACTTTTTTATGGAATTGTTTGATCGCTATAATCGATTGTGGATTTACTGGGCAAAAGGCAAACGCTAAGAACGGCAGTTAGACTGGACGTCATAGGTACATGGAACGATAAAACATGGGGTCATGTTAGCATTATACGAATCACGGGTGTTATTCCTGATCTTGTTGATTAACGCAATTCAAAACCCTCCTTCACAAGGAGATACTTCTTCAACCTAACGGAGGGCCACTCTCTGCCGTCTTGAACTCTCTGTATTTACGCGGATGGCTCTAAGAGAGGAAGAAAGTTGGAGGTGGGTCTTACATTCAGGAATTTGGGATAAGAATGAAATTCACACTTCCAGAAAACTGTAGTGTCTTACAGTCAGAAATATTTGCTATAAAAAGGGCGGAGTGCTGGTTAAGATATTATAGCATATCTAATAGGGAGATCTTTTTTTGTACCGACAGCAAAGCGCGATTATGTCTCTCAAAGGTTTGTTTACCACACATAACCTTGTCTCTGAATACCGGGCATCCCTGAAAGCTATGGCGGATGTTTCAACAGGCACCCTTAAATCGGTAAGGGGAAACGGGACCAACCTCGGCAACAATGTTGCTGACGAACTGACAAAGCAGAGGACAGTGCTTGAAGGGGTTGCGATTGATATCTTTTGCGGGCTATCCCTTTCTGCTTGCGGACAGCGTATTGACACTGTTCTTTACAATCTGGTTTAAGCCAGATGGTCTAATGAGTTGACATGCTCGATCGCTAGAACAATCTGGCGCGCTTTAGATCGGAGCAGGGCGGCTGCCCTACTAGGGTTATCTAGAAGTCGATTGAGTGACTTGGTGGCTGTGGTAGCTGGGCACTCCCTGCTTGCGCTTGTCCAGTGTTTTTGGATAAGTTGTCAAGGCGAACTAGAATGCATACGACTAAGATTCCCAGGTCAACGATATTAAGGGGACTTTTCTGATGTATCATCATTGGAACTATGAAGGATCAGTTGCTTCTTGAGGTGTAGTGGGTGGTTCACTGGTTCACACTCGAATATTATAATTGAATCAATGGATTAACCACACTATTTTGCCGGCGAGACTCGTCCAGCAGAATTATCTCTGCATCTATCGTGTCCACGTTTCTCTCTTTTGGTATTCTTTATAACTCATCTTGATGTCTTCCCCTACGTTCAGACTTTCTTCCTGGGTTCTTATTTTAGTTCTCTGATTTTTTTTTTTGTAACGAAGGCAACACAAAGAGACCAGCGAATGAACTCCAGTTGTCTGTGGCAACACGGCTGCCTGTCAAACGTAACCAAACCAAAAATTATCGCGTATTTATCTTCACACGTAGACTAAACTGGAGCTGGGTAAGGCAACGGTTCCTTACCTTGCAAAATATTCAATACAAAAGACTATACTATCGCGACCTTTACGATTTATTGCATAAAAGCCGGAGCACATAGAATCCGTCATACGTTAAACTTTGACATATTCAACTGACAAGTCAGTTAAAATACATGTTTACTTATGAGCGTTGACACTATCAATACGTGTCCGTCAACACAAAGTACGAAAGTTGGCCAACTTTTGTCGTACGTTGAATACTTTGATAGCTATCAATTGCTTCTTTGTTTTCTTTTAACTCTTGCTGTGTTAAAATTGTGTTTTGTGATTTTAATAAAATAATTTTGGTGGCAAAAAAATAAAATTCAAATAAAATTAAATTATCAAGTGAATAAAATACAAATTAAATTTAAAAGTAAAAAAAAAACAGAGAAAGCTTTGACTTAACATCCGTCAGCAAAGTATTCATTGTGCCAACCTCATTCGTCATTACTTTGACTTCAGTTGAATACCTCAAAGTACAACGTATGACGGATTCTATGTGTTAAGGCCGAACTTAAATATCTGATGGTTTATGTTTCTCATTTTAAAATTAATTTCTACGAAAATCATTACCCAAACTAAAGCATTCAAAATATTTCGATAAAAATTTAAGCTAGAAATTAAAAAAACTAATGAATATTATTTCAGGACAAATCAGATACAGGCGTACGTCGCTTACTCGATAATGGAACTTTACCTTTAGATCGTTTATTGGTTGAAACCGATTCACCATTTATGTATCCAAATACAAGAGCTTCCAAGCTACCACAACATGTTAAAACTGGCATTACAGAACGTTCTCTATTGTACTTACACAGGTTGGAATTTTCTCCTTCGATTATCTATTAAAAATATATAAAAATATAATTTTGTTTATTTCTAATTTAGATATTGTACATTTCAACGCAATGAACCTTGTAGTTTACCCGCAATTGTGGAAATGATAGCTGCCTTTATGAAAAAGACCCCAGATGAAGTGGCTTTGGCTACTGCTTTTAATGCTTTAAAACTTTTTGGTCTTTCTTAAATTGAATGCAGTTGCTGTTCATTAAGTTGTTAAAGGTGATGCTAAGTTTTTCATATTTTTTTTTTATTATTGAGTGCCAAACACACACATACACATACACACATCTAGAAAAATGTAACGATAAAACATTTACATAAATTTCACTATAAAATTGAATGCTTCATTTGTTACATCGATTAAGTCTGTGGTAGAACATAAGTTTAAATTAATAAGAAAAAGGTATAGAAGGTTTTTAAAAATATTTTTAAAAATTAATTGAATTAAACAAGAAATTTTGTTTTGCACTAATAAATTTAAAAGTTTTGCAATTTACACTTGCAAACAATAATCAAGTGGCGGTAAAATCAATCGGTTTAACAATTAAAGCATTCTATTAACACTTAATTTTTTATGAAAAAAAACGAATCGCAAATTAACTTGAAACATAAAAAAATATATTTAAAACGAGACTAAACAAGTGCCTTAAACAAAGAAATTTAAAGTTGAAATTTTAAAGTAAATAAATACTAAAACAAACGACGTCTTATTGTATGTGTAAAAAAACAAAAGTATACAACAATAAGGCGATAATAATATAAATGTTAAGAAAACTGGAATAATTAATAACAATAATATTTTTTAATTAAAGCGCAGAATTGGCAGTGAGCAATCTCAAAGAAATTTTTGCTTTTAATTGATAAAAATCAAGGTCTTTAGGGCACATTTTCAAATGCTTGAGTCTACATTTTATTTTGTTTGTAAAAGAGCAAAGCCAGTTACAATTTAGCAATGTTTGGTATAAATACTAAATCATTTTGTTACTGCTTCAAATCATAAAATTTAATGTCTTCCAAAAGTTTTTTTTTTTACATCTGCAAAGCAATATAATCAAATAGAAAACTAAATATAAATCATATCATGTCGAATCAAGAAATAATGTTAACTAGTTTTTAAATTATTTATTAATTTTTGATCAAAATAAACAAAGTCTTCACTGTTCATCTAACTGGAAGTATTTGAAATGGCATTGAAAATGTGCTCCAAAAAAATAAAAAAAATCGAATTTATTGTTTAAAACTTAAGCTTTAGGATAGTAATAAATTAAATACATTTAAAAAAATAAATAATTTCGCCTTTAACAGTTCCTGAGATAAAGTTGGTGTTCTGTTGCTAACAAGCAGCGCGAAATTGTTTATCTTTTTAAAACCTCTATGAAAAGCATCTGCTTTCTTTTATGTTAATTAGCATAAAAATATACTATTTTTTTAACAATGCTGCAGCTTGTTTTTTAATTTGTTTTTATTCATTTTTATTTTTTACTTTTTTTATATGAATTTAGTTATTTAAATTTTATGTAATTATAATAACAACTTCCTTTATACACACGATTATTTTATTTAAATATTTATGTAAATATTCAAATTTTTTTTTAAATATTTTTTTTTTAACAATTATTTTATTCCTTTATTGTTATTGTGTTCTATTTTTTATAAAAATGATTTAAGATATTAAGTGCTTATACTGATAATAAAAACACATTTCTAGTGCTATATATATAAATATTTATATTTTTTATACATTATTATATACATAAAAAAAAAGAAAAAGCAATCTTGAAAAAGATATATTCATATACAAACACATCATTTTAATTTTATAAGTTACTAATAAATATCATGCTTAATGATTGATATTCAAATTGTGATCATGACCTAGAAAAAGCAACCGAATAAATTAAAAAAAAATGATTTTTAATTTAAGTCCTCATTTCATACAAAAATAAATATTATTGAATATTATGATAAACATTTTAAATATATTTCTCCTATTAATATAAGTCTATATTTTGTTTGTTATATTTTTATATTTATTTACCATCATAATCTCTTTAAAATTGATTTTTAAAGAGAAATAATTTCTTTACTTGAATTTGGTTATTTCTATATAATAAAATATATATCAGGATTTTTAATTTGTTACTGTGAATGAAAATTGAAATAAAGAATTGTGTCCTTAACTCTTTAATTTTTTCTCTGAGAAAATTGTTGTTTGATAGAACATTTTGTTGTAGTGAAGATTTTCTTTTTGATAATTTTTACTCAAATCAATTTGATTGCTTTTTTTTAATAATTAATAACAATTAATTTTAAATTAATAGAAAATGAATATCGATAAGAAAAGTTAGCAATTAAATTTCTACAAAAACATTGTTTTGGTTGGTATGACCATCATAAAAACATATATTGTACAATAATGTTTGGATTCTAATCTGGACGTATGAAATTCTGCAAAAATATAAAATCGGAAAACTTTGTTTAATCACTTTTCGTCCCAAACGACCCGAGCAACACTAGGTCAAAGATGCAAAGGCAAAATAAATAAAGACGTTAGGATTGCCATCGTAAGAGATTAAGTACTGTTATATCCACCGTCTCAACTGTAATACCACTGTTAACCATTAAAAGGAATGTTAAGAAAAGCAGAAGTACCTGGCATATCCTCTAAAAAAATATTGAAATTTAAATAAATACAATTTTTGTCGTGTTTCGTTGCTCTTTATTTTATATATTTTCTATTGTTTTGCTCACAGTAATATTAAATTTATTTTTATTTATTCATTCAAACTGTAATATTGAATTTTTTGCTACCATTTTTTACGTCGATTTAGTTAAAAAAATTAAATCCAATTTCCATTTTAATCAATAATTCCTAAAAGTATCTATATCGCTTATCTAATTAGATATTTGAATAATTTAAATAAAAAAATGTACAATAATTAGCTACGCAGCCTTACAAAAATAACAAAAGATTTCGTTATTTATTTATAGAAAACGTTGTATTTCATTGTGCTGTTCAAATTTTTTCAGTTGATGTAAATTGTCCCACCACATAATTAAACGATTTTTTAAAATCAATTCAAACCAAGGTGTCAAGGGGGCATCAAATCTTTGTATCTCTTCATGAATATGTTGACGCTTTAGGTAACGTAATTCGCTTACTTCATTTGTATTTGGTTTCAGATCAATATCTTTTTGTAAGAAAAGAATGTAATCAATCTCATGTTCACCCCAGTTGCCATCTCCTGTATTAGCATAATGTATCCTTGTTAAATAATGAAAATATTCTGGTCTTATTTGGTTAGTAGGTATTCCCAATTCATAGTTAAGGCGACGTTGGGCAGCTTTACGTATACCAAATGCATTTAATTCCTCGCGTTCGACTTCAATTTCATATAGTGGATGACTACAGCAGGCATTTGTATAGGTATCAGGGAATGTAATCTACTTAAGGAGACAAAATATTCTTGATAGCCAGATATTCGCATGTTTAATAAATGTGGACATACCTTATGTTCAGATCTTCTTTGTACTAACATTTCACCTTTCGTATTAAACAGAAAGACTGAAAAGGCCCGGTGTAACTTAACTTCTTTGGTTTGTTCATGTACTCGATGGCAGTCTGCTTTTGTGGTAAATCCAATTGCTTTGTCGTTTTCATCAACCAATATACATTGTTCCTTAAGAGCTTGCTGTTGCAATGTATCGTACTGCTTATGAGATACTTCTGTTTTCTTGACTGAAGCAGAGGTAACACATGTACGAATATATGCTTTATTTATTTGTTGACAAACGATTCTAGTTAGTGCTGTTATCATTTTTTTAGCTTACACTTTTATCAATACAAATCAAAACAGTAATAAGCCAAAAATAGTGTTTTATATACAAAGGAACAACGGGTACTTTTTGGTCACAAAGTATATTGTCCACAAAAAGGGAAAATTTTGGAGTATTGTATAGAAATTACTTTTCAACAGGGTTGTAAAAAAGAGTACTATACACAATTTTATTAACACAAAAAGTATTAAACAACATATATGTCTTAAAAACATGTTTTATAATTTGCAGTGGATTTTGTAAGTGCAGACTTATATCTATTTATTTATTTATATTTTTCTCACATTTTTTGTTCAACAGTTTATTATTATTTTATTATAATGATTATTAATATTAGGTATAAAATTAAAAAAATCTTTATCTTGTTAGTTGATAAACTACGCTATAAATACATGTATTTTTGGCCTTGGAAGCTTTCTATGTATTGCAAATATATAAATAAATAAATAAATATTGTGCCATTTTTATGCCATTTTTTAAATTATATTTTAAAGTGATTGTGTTTGTGTTATTTCAAATAACACTCAAACAACAAAACGTACGTAATGAACATAAAGAAGTCAGGCGTAAAAAATCTTTACTACATCTGTTGCCTACAAAGAAAAATTTAATGAGATTAGATTTATGACAAATTTCGTGGTTTAAGTTGGTCCCAGGTTTACCGGCCCACAACCGGACACCGTAACTCATTCAGGGGATGAGCGCATACTTTGGTCGACTGGACCCACTTAGCGGATTCTTCTCTGCATTCTTCTCTCGGACATTCTCCGTATTCTCGGACCCGCGGTTCTTTCTTCTCTCCTTGCCCCTTTTCAGCTCTTCATCCCTAATTCTTATTTTAATCTTCTCTTTCCCTTCTAACAGCAGGTAACACAAAGAGACCAAGCAATGGACCCAAATGGGCTGTGGCAACAGGGCCGCCTGCCTGACCTAGCCTAATTTGGTTTAAAAAAACAGATCAAATAAGAAATATTGTTATTGTAAAAATTACATTGAACTTTATAACCAATGAAATGAAAAATTTTAGAAAATATCAAGGCTTTAGAAAATGTTACAAAAATTATTTGGTTTTATGGGTTGTCAAATTTCTTTGCGTATTATTTGACATTTGCTATCATTCTTTTTTATAATACTTAGGTTTTTGACAAACCTTACAAGTTTCAAACATTTTCAATATTAATACTTAAGGATAAATGTAAGAGTAAAGTGCTTAAGTAAATTATAATTTTACTAATAGTAATCAAAACAATGATAATAAATATTATTTACTAAACAAATCGCGTTATAATACCTTTTGAGCATCTTTGTAAGATATGAGCAGTAGTAGTACGGAAAACAGCAACTTTGAGAGAGTGGATGAGATTTTTTTTATCAACTTTCTTAAAGAGAGCAAGTTTAGTGCAATTTTTCTATAGCTTGAAATTATAACAAATTTCCTGTCGAGAAATGGTAAAAATACGCCCTATAATATTATTTAACACAATAATTATTTTGAATTTATCATATTTTACTATAGATTCGCTTCATTTTAATACAAAATCGTGCAGGTAAAACCCGTTTGGCCAAATGGTATATGAATTTTGATGACGATGAAAAACAAAAACTTATTGAAGAGGTTCATGCAGTAGTTACTGTGAGGGATGCCAAACATACGAACTTTGTAGAGGTACTTTCAACATAATTTAAAATATTTTTAAGTTTTTAAAATGTATATCACTTTCAGTTCCGTAACTTTAAAATTGTTTATCGACGCTATGCGGGCCTGTACTTTTGTATATGTGTAGATGTTAATGATAACAATCTTTGTTACTTGGAGGCCATACATAATTTCGTAGAAGTTCTTAATGAGTATTTTCATAATGTCTGCGAACTGGATTTGGTATTTAACTTCTACAAAGTATATACTGTGGTCGATGAAATGTTTCTCGCCGGCGAGATACGTGAAACGTCACAAACTAAAGTCTTAAAACAACTATTAACTTTAAATTCTTTAGAGTAGAAAGCATTTTATACATTGCGTAAAAAAGTGGTTCACCATTCCATTGTGAGTGTGTGTATGTGAACGTCATACCCAATTCACTGTTTATTGTTACCTTTAAAGTAGGACCTAATGTCAAATCTAGTTTAATTTTTCTTTCATCCTAAATTTGGACACCAAACACTTAGCAACCCCATATTTCAACTCTGCATTAAAAATGTGCAAAATACGAAATGAAACAGATACTGAAACAAAACAATTCTTTAAAATAATAATATTGTTAACTTATTCAAATGTATGTATTATATATAATAATATTCAATAAAATGTAATATTAAAGTAAACCTTATGTTTTATTGATGTAACTGTTAACGAAAATTTTCGTAACTTTGAAAATTTACCATATTTTATATCAATCAATATTTTTCGATGAGTATAGAAGTAAACGAGCCCTTTTATTATGGATTGTGTGATATATTTGGCATTAAATGAGAAACGATCCCAAAAGCAAGTAAACTTCTGCAAACAAATTTCTTAATTAAAAGTATCAAGAAATAACCCATTAAATAAGTTATTTTACGAGTTTTATGTAGGTATTATTAATATATTTTTAAAAAATCTCCTATGGTAAAATATTTAAACTTCTCTGAACACAAAAAATCGATTAACATATATTTTAAATGTACTATTATTTTGCTCTCACTTGTAACAAAATGTTTGTCCTGTTATCGATTACATGTTCACAAGTACCGACTTCATGTATTCAACTGGTTACTTTTTACTTTAAACACCTCTATTGACGGTGATGTGTAAGTCGTCGCCATCTTTTGTTGAAAAAAATTTTGCTTTCGACAAAAAGTTAACTTTTTTAATAATTACGTTTTAAATAAAAAAGGGAAAAATTTATAAATTATATTAGATATAAATTCAATAACTTGTTAAATTTAAACGCCTTTAAGAATATTCACAAACATTTTCAAACGCAATAAGGAATCAAACACATTGTCCACGTCAAATTGGTGACAAAAAAACCAAGAAAAAATAGTGATTTGCAATACTTGCAAAAAGAAGAAAAAAATACTTTGTGCGAGAACTTTCAGATATAATAAAAGTTATTTATTGTTAAAAAAAGTTGATAGTAAAAATTATATTAAGCAAATCAAGCACTAATAGTGAAAAAGGAGATAATAACCTAAATCAACAACAAAATGTCAGCTATAAATCCGGAATAGTAAGTTGAGACAACAAAAGTCTTACAAAATTAAAAAAAAAAAAAAAACATTGGGGATAGTCGGGGCAAAAAAAAAAAAAAAGCACGAAATAAACTAAAGAAAGGTATTTCGCGACGTCATTTTTTATATTTGTAGTGGTTTTGTGCTGTATGCTGACGGCCCACTCCCTTTTTTAGTATGTGTAATGGAACATAAACGACCCCTACAATATTAAGATAACTACAATAACAACAATAAGAGGTTACCAGTAATTAAACAAAGGGATTGAATTTTGTTTAATAGTGACTTAAAATTCTCTTCCACCCCCTTTTAATATTCTTCGATAACGTGTTAGTTTTTTTTTTTTTTTTTTTTTTTTTTTTTTGTTTAAAGATTCCTTTTATCTAACAAAGAAGTAAACCTTTGTTCCCAATTATTAATTTAGTTTTGTTCTCCTCTTTACAGTGCATTTATGCAAATTGTGCTTATTTGCTAAGCAATGAATCAAATATAGAAAAACTTTAATAAAGGGGCGGATGAGTCACGGCCTTAAGTTTTTTTTTCCTGTGTTTTTGTTTATTTTTCTGAACGCCTGGTAAATGGAGTTGATTTTTGTTTTGTTTTTTCTTCTCTCCACTTTTGTTACATCAACCAACCAGAAGAAGAAACAATATAAAAACAATAAATTGAGTTTAATACGTAATTATTTGGTGATTTCTTTTTGCTTTTTTTGTTTTATTGCAATGCATTTTTTGTAAAGTTGATCAGATATGAATTTTTAATGTTTGTGTTAGTAATCTTCCATATTATTTTCTCGTATGTCGTATTATGGTTGTGTTTGTAGAAAACGTTTAATTGGTATGTCAAAGTTTAAGAACTTCAAAATCAAGGGCAAGTAGCACTCTTTTGTTGATAGAAAATAATAAAGATGGTTTCCATAGAGTAATACTTTGTTCATATTTATATGATAGACGCAGTGGTGGGAGGTTTCGAATCGTGTCTGGCAACTTCATTTATTATTTCTTTCTTTATTCGTTAAGAGTCGTATACCTAATTAAGGTTCAAAATTTAGCGGTCACTCATTGTGAATATCAATGATCTGTGAGTTGCAGTTACAAATGAAATTCGTTAAAGTTTTACATATTTTTTTTATAAATTTCAATATAGCGGAACAGTCTGCTTAAGACGCGTTAAAAAGGCGATGCACATGGAAATCAAGACAGTATGGGGGACTCTCTGTAAATGTAAACTTCAGGTTATGGACAAAATTGTTAGTAATTGCTACGCGAAGTTTTTGGTAACGAGTCTAACAGGTTGCGCTGTAGACTAACATTTATTAGTATGTGATATGCGGTCACGGTAAATCAACTCCGATTGCTTTTATCCCGAGTTTGGAAAACATCCTCACTTTTCATTTACCTTTCGGCGAAGAAATCCAAAAATGTGCAGCTTTAAATTAATTTGTACAATTATTGTTTTACGAATTTAATTTAATTTAATGGAGTTTATACTTGATTTTATTTTTCTTTTGTTCTCAATTTAAAGTAAATTAAATTATGGTGCGTTCAGATTAATCAAACATTTGACCAAAAAGCATAACCACTATTTTTACAATTATTTATTTAGTCCTTACTGACACGTTTCATTTGGAAAATCGATTTAATAAAATTTTTATTTTTAATTTTTAAAATAAGACAAGGGGGGAAATTTACGGAATTCGATATCGATCGAAATTACTATTGAACTTAAATGTAAATTTCGATTGATATCGAATGCCGTAATTTGCCCCCAGTTCCAAACATTTTTCTCTCAACCTGAGAAGTTTAGTTTTTTTCGACTTGTGTAAGCGTTTTTCTCAAATGTTCTTAACACAAAGAAAATTCACGCAGTTAATTTAATTTATACGGATGAGAAGAATATATTTGTTTTGTACTATAAAAAATAAACTTTTTTATTACTGCTTACCCCTGGGATATTTATTTCAACAAATGTCATATTTTCTTATGGAGAGCTTTTTCATGGGAGATCTCATCTAAACAATTTATTAAATGAGCTGTCAATTAAACACACACAATTATAAACAATCGTTATTGAAAATTTTATTTCGTTTTTTAAAGTGCAAAGGTTAGAATCTTATTGCAACAGAAACAAAATAAAATTGAATTAGTTTATCTTACGACTGCCAATAAAATTATGACATTTCATGAAATTATTATGAAGACGTTTTTCCTTGTTTTTGTTTAAGATTAATTTCAAGAAATCGGCTGTTATTTTGCTGGCGTTCTTTTACATATTCCAAAATTTATAACAGTTGTAGACACTGACTGAATGTTCCTAATAAAAAACATTAAACGAAAGCCTCAGTTGATGATGATCAATTTTATTCCTTACGCCTAAAAGTATGCTCGAGTAAAAATTTTACTTACAAAAGTCAACTTTCTGTTAAAGTTAAGAAAAAAAAAATTATTCTTTTTTGAAAATAATCTGAAAATTATTTTTTTTTTTATATCTCGAAAAACATATTTTTTTTCTAAATAAAAAGTGCATTTATGATCCTAACAACTTGTATTCTAAATTTTAAAATGCTTGATCAGAAACAAAAAAAGTGTATTAGGCATGTCACACACTCCGATCGAAATGGTTTTAATTCCGTATTAACAACTCCGATCGATTTTGTTTTACCTTCTTCATATTTCGACCGAATTTTTTTATTCCTGAAAAGTATTGAATCTCCACTATTTAATTTAAATGTGACAATATTTTCCACACCAAAGTAAACAACAAGACTAATCTAAGTAGGACACATCATATTAGTAAATTTAAGAACCTCAAATATCAAAATTAAAAAAAAAAACTTTATTCCACTTTGAAATTTGAAAGTGGTTTCATTCCGAAGAAATTTTTCGTTTTTAGCTTTCTGAAGAAGCAATTTACGGAATTGAAACCACTTTCGATCGGAATTGGGTTCTGTGACATGCCTGATAATGTTGAA
The DNA here is from genome assembly GCA_937654795.1 of Cistogaster globosa. Taxonomy (NCBI): domain Eukaryota; kingdom Metazoa; phylum Arthropoda; class Insecta; order Diptera; family Tachinidae; genus Cistogaster; species Cistogaster globosa. The sequence continues at coordinate 7,788,908 of OW569403.1, forward strand.
AAATTGTTAACCCATTATAAACCAGTTAAATGTTATTTCATTTTTTATTGTTATATTTTCACCTTGTTATACAGATCTGCTCTTTTTTTTCTAAATATAAACGGGATACTTGCAAAAATTAGATTTTAGGTCTAGTTTTTCATTTTTAATGCTTGAGATTCCTATTAGTTGATAACGTATTAAAAATTTGTTTGCGATATTTATGGCGGTTGATAGGAGTTTTAATGAGATCTTCTATGATACCCGTTTTGTCCCATTTCGAAACAAAGCGTTTGAGATATCACAAAATATTTATAAGCCCTTAAGTGATACGTAACTTTGAAAATATGGGTTACCGATGATTTTGTCATTTAACGTTTTCTTTTTAAAACTACTTTTTCTATCGCAGGACAAACTTTTATTTTTTAACAAAGTATCCTAATAACAAAATTCATTTTGTTTTTGTTTAAAAGTGGTTAAGAGACTACAATAAAAACGGACATTTATTAAAGGTTTATTTGTTAACATTTCATTTGTCAAGTTTTGCTCATTAAATAAAGAGTTATAAACTCCTAAAGTATATTTATGAAATAGACTGTAAGTAATAGTTAATAATCGAGCTTTTTAAAATGAAATTGTTATACTAATATAATTCATACTACGCAACTCATTGAATATTTAATATGTGCACATATTATTTGACACATTGAACAAATATATTGAATAAAATACAATGGACGTGTTAACATTTTTAATAAACCTCTCTACAATGTAATTTCTATTCGCTTAATCAAAAGTTTTATTATAATTGTTTTTACAACGCTTACAAACACTCAGTCACTCATATAACTTTTTTTATCTTTTAACAAAACCAGGCGAAGCAGTTTGTCAATTGGTGGCAGTTACAAAACCGTTTTTTCGATTTAACGTAAAAAAATAATAAATTCGAATTTAACTGGAAGAGACTTTAACCAAATTTTTTTAACATAGCTGATTTTGCAGTTAACAGACCACTGTTGATCAGTTAACAGTCGTTAGAATTTTGAACTTTAATAATCAAAATACATATCCCGGAAATTTGGGTCCTGGTCCATGTTTTATACGAAATGGAAAAATTGTGCTAGAGTGCATTTAGTTGAATGTGCAAAATAATTTTCAAAAAACAATAAATACAGAGTTTTTAAACATTGTCATTTTTGAACATTTCTTTAGAAGATTTGTGGTCATTATGGCAAAATGGAGAATGGCTTGTATAAAACACCCTATACAAATGGAGGTCTAAGGACTAGTCTATCGGTCCATATTAGTGGGATATCTGAAATAATCTTAGAAACTAAAACAAATTTGAGTTTTTTAAAATTGTCATTTTTGAACATTTCTTGACCACAAATCTTCTCAAGAAATATTCAAAAATGACAATGTTAAAAAACTCAAATTTGTTTCAGTTTCTAAGAATATTTCAGATATCCCACTAATATGGATCGATAGAGTAGTCCTTGGACCTCCATTTGTATACATTTTTTGTATTTCCTTTAGGAACTTTTTGTGTTTTGTATGTCTTAAATTCCACTTTTTTTAACAAAGCCCTCGGAGCAGCTGACTGATACTGAACACATACATATATTCTTACGAGATCCTTCTTGAATGTTATTTTGCAAAAAAAAAAAAAAAACATTAGTTTGCTATGGTAATTTTACACGTCATACGATGGATGCGTGTGAAGTTAAATTTTAAAATTTATAACCGTGGCCACATTCTGTTAAGATATCAGAGCTCCGTTAATCACTTAACATAACCACTGTTAATCATTTAACATAATTAATGTTAATATTAAAAATTTAATATAAGAGTTTCCGAACGATATTTAAATACAATTTAAAGTAGATAGAAAATAAAAATATTTTGAAAAAAACTCTATAATTTAATATAGATACTACTAAAAATGTTCTACAATAATTTTTTTTCTATCCACTTTAAATTGTATTTAAATATCGTTCGGAAACTCTTATATTAAATTTTTAATATAACATTGGTTATGTAAAGTGATTAACAGAGCTCTGTTATCGTAACAGAATGTGGCTACGTTTATATATTTTAAAACTTAATTTCACACACATAAAAGTTTTAATAATAATAATTAAAACAAGCAATAAAACGATACACAATTTTTTTAATTATAAAAGTTATAACACTTGAAATATTGCCTTTATTTATTTTATCATACGCACTCCGTTTTAAAGCTTTATAAATAATTTTATGAAATCAACTTCTATTTACTTTTTTAACAAATAAAATAAACAAAGTTTAAAATTTGTTTACTTTTAGTGATTATCTGTTCAAATTACTTTTGATTGGTGATTCCGGTGTAGGAAAATCATGTCTTTTATTGAGATTCGCTGACGACACATATACAGAAAGTTATATCAGCACAATTGGTGTGGATTTTGTAAGTTATACTCACATCCTTTCTATTTAAATCTAAAATTATTTATTTAAAAAAATAATTTAACATTTGCAGAAAATTAGAACAATAGAATTAGATGGCAAAACTATAAAGTTGCAAATTGTAAGTTTTTTTGTTTTAACCGTCAAAATTTGGAAACTTGTAATTTAATTCTTTTTTTGTTTTGGGATTTAGTGGGATACTGCTGGTCAAGAGCGTTTCCGTACCATTACATCATCTTATTATAGAGGTGCTCATGGTATTATCGTTGTTTATGATTGTACGGATCAAGAATCATTTAATAATGTTAAGCAATGGCTCGAAGAAATTGAACGATATGCCTGCGAAAATGTCAATAAGTTGTTGGTGGGCAACAAAAGTGATTTAACCACCAAAAAGGTGGTTGATCATACTACAGCTGCGGTAAGTTCTCATTTATTTTGTTATTTCTCACTTTTTAATATTTTATAAACTTGATGCTGCTATATATATTTCTGGCCTGGCAACACTGAGTGCTGCCAAGTGCAATCTGACATTTCCATTGGAAAGTTTGTCATTTTTAAGCATAATCGTACTCAAAACGTTTTGAAGTACGACCTTTATTTGTATTGTTTACAGTGACTTGAAAAAATTAATATAGAAAAAATGGAATTAACTCGTGAACATTTTCGTGCCATCATTTTTCACAACTTTCGACGTGGATTATCACGACAAGAGTGCATTGCTGAACTTAAATCTTTGTATGGCGACGAAGCACCATCCTATAGCACTGTGAAAAATTGGTATAATGAATTTAATCTTGGCCGAAGCTCGCTCAAAGACGAGTTCCGTGAAGGTCGTCCAAAAACGGCTGTTGTGTCAGAGAACATTGATGCCGTGCATGAACTCATAATGCAAGATCGACATGCGACATACCGAGAGATAGAGACATCCTTGGACATTTCTTTCATCAGCATATATTCGATACTGCATGAACACCTGGCCGTAAAAAAGGTTTGTTCTCGTTGGATCTCGCACAATTTGAAAGTCGCTCAAAAAAAGGCTCATGTCGATTGGTGCAAAGAAATGTTGGAAAAATACGATTGCGGTACTTCAAAAGACGTTTATAAGATCGTCACAGGTGACGAATCATGGATCTATGCGTATGAGCCCGAAACGAAACAACAATCGACCGTGTGGGTCTTCAAAGACGAGCAAAATCCAACGAAAGTTGTTCGTGGAAGAAGCACTTCGAAGCAAATGGTCGCCTGTTTCTTCTGCAAAACTGGTCATGTGGCGACTGTTCCGCTTGAGCAACGTAGGACGGTCACTTCTGAGTGGTACACTACAATTTGTTTGCCTGAAGTCAATGGATAAATTCGAAAAATCAATATGAGAAGACAAATAATTGTTCACCATGACAATGCGAGCTCTCACACATCGGCTCAAACCAGAGCGTTTTTGACCGGCCAAAACGTCGAATTAATGGGTCATCCGCCGTACAGCCCTGACTTGGCACCTAATGACTTCTTCTTGTTTCCGCACATCAAGAAAAAATGCGTGGTCAACGATTTTCGTCGCCAGAAAAAGCTATTGAAGTGTTCAAAAACCATGTTTTAGAGGTGTCTCAATCGGAGTAGAAAAATTGCTTCGACAACTGGTTTGAGCGCATGCAAAAGTGTATAAATCATGCTGGAGAATACTTTGAAAAACAATAAAACCATTTTTGATTATAAATACTCGCATTTTCACTATTAGGCCAGAATAATATAGAGCAGCCCTCTTAACTATGCGGCAATGAAGTTTTAATTGGCATTTTTTCCAATTAATTTTATTATAAAAATTTTTATTTTTCTATCCTATAGAAGAATTATTGGATATTAAAATGTAAACGAAATATAAAACTATAGTTTTATAACAAAACTTTAAAATGTTTTTCCTTTGCTATACTATTTGTTTAAGAAAAAACCTACATTTCATATTTAAATATAATAAAATGCATATGAGATAGTTTGCTTTACAAAAGAACTGTCCTTTTCAAAGAAAGCTTGCAACTGCCGCCTAAGTTTCACAGCCAAGTGGAAAAACTTAATAATTTGCATTTTAATAATCATTATAACTGATAAAAATATGTAATAAGTGATGAACGTACTTGTTCATGATGTAACATGATTCGAGAATAAAGATGCGCAAGCACGACATTCTTTTCGTCTTAACTAAAGGTGCGGTCAGATTTCTCAAATATTTGGCCAAAAAAGCGTAACCACTATTTAAAAAAATTTCTATTCAATCTTTCCTGACACGTATAACAAATGTCGATTTATACATAATAAATGTTATATCTTACCTTTTATATTGAATGGGTTCTTATATTTTTTAATAAGTATTTGAGAAGGACAAATATTTGACTGATCTGATCGTTTTGGGCAAATATTTGACTAATCCGACAGTATATTAAGTGAGCAAAACACAATATTTTTTTTCTAGCCACTTTAAATTGTATTTAAATATCGTTCGGAAACTTTTATATTAAATTTTTAATATTAACATTGGTTATGTAAAGTGATTTACAGAGCTCTGTTATCGTAACAGAATGTGGCTACGTTTATACATTTAAAAATTTAACTTCACACACATAAAAGTTTCAATAATAATAATTAAAACAAGCAATGAAACGATACACAATTTTTTAAATTATAAAAGTTATAACACTTGAGGTATTCCCATTATTTTATTTATTTTATCATACAGAATGTGTATGTTAACAGTTAATTAGGATATGCTCAGTGTCATTAATGTCAATAAATATCAATTCCAAAAGTCTATACGTTTAGTTAAAAAATGCTACCATAATCTTTAGTATCTCATATCTGTAACTAAAACGGGAAATTTTTTTTTATTAAAATTTTATTCTCAGCTTGTTTCACGCAGTAAAAGGGAAATTGACACAAAGATCTTTTTTGGAATTTCTTTTTGAAGCTTTTAATGAAAGGCCATCTGCACTTATAGTTACGCAAACAATTTAGCACTGTTCTGCAAATCACGCGAATTTTAGTTAATTGGCGTAATTTTAATTTTTTGAAAACCCGAAAAAAAGCTGGTTTAAAAAATTTCTGTTTGTTCGTGTTATAAGTTTCGTAATTAAAATGTTAATAAAAATTACTTAATTCTTAGTTGTTTATAATAGCGGTATTATCGATTTGTTATTATAGATCTTTAACGTCTTCGAAGTTTATTAAATCTTGTTATATTTAAAATACCACAACAACAAAATGCATACTATATTTGCAACATTAACAATTTTCAAAACTATAGTACTGTTGTAAACGCTTTCATTTACAAGTGTTAAACAGCTGACATATTTGGCGGCATATTGTTTTTTGACGTCGATTTCTTAACGATAAAGAAGAAAAGATCACTCACACTTAAACTTGATTCACCTATTTTGTCCGGACAAAACTTTTGTTGAGACAAAAATTTTTTTACTGATAATTTTCTGCAGCACGATTCACCCATTTTGAATGATTTGCCCGGACAAACAAAGCTGTCATATGAATACATAAACAAGTTAAATTAATTTTACCACGTGGCAACATAGCAGCAAGTCATTAAAAATAAATTGGCTGCGATTGGCATTCGCTTCCTTTAATAAATAAATATAACACAATTTCAGAAATAAGACTGCAAGCAGTCAGTAATAGTTACATACTTTCAATTCCAATGGCGTTAGCTATTATTGTACATGAGCTATTGCTCATGTCGTACATGTATTCTCTTACGAGCTTTTTCATTTCCATTATAAGCTTGAGGGCAACTGCTTCACTGAACTCCATTTTGTCAAAAAAAATATTTTATTGAAAAATTATTCTTTATTGATACTCAGCACACAAAACAAATGAATTTAATACTATGGAAACACTATATGATCAATTTATCAATTTAGCTTATTTTTTTTTTGAAGAATTTTTTTTTAATGACAACACAGTTCAATTTTGTCCAGACAAAAAATAAAATTAAACCAAATCAAGCTGAGAGTTTTCTGAACAAAATCACTCTTTTCACACTTCTCTCACTCTCTAAGAGAAATGTCAAACTACATATAAAAAATGGGTGAGTCCAGCTTTGGAGGTTTTAAAAAGGCATTTAAAATTTGGCGTCAAATAAAAATTTATAAAATTAATGTTAATACAACAAAATTACCAATTTGCAACTGTTTTTAATGATTTCAATATTTTTTTACATCTTTTAAATCTTTTGCGTGATTTGAAATCCCTTTGACAAAAAGTGCTTTGCAGAATAAGACTGTATCTATAAGAATCTTCATGTTCATAAAATACATTTTAATTTGAACAATTTCAGAGGCCTGTAACTCAGAAAATATGCGCGAGCGCCTACTTTTTCACTTGATATTTTTTCCTCATTTTCTAATTATCTATCGTCCCATATTTTTTTTTATTTTTATTGGAGTTACTTCATTGTTCCACATGATATAGAAAAATTAGAGGTAGGCGTGATGTTTTGCCCGCTGCGTCGAAGGACATGGACCGATTTTGCTGATTTTCAATAGCACCTCTTTCGACATTATGTCTGATCGATTGGCGTATTTAAATTTTCTTAAGCTCATCTAAAGCCTTGGCAAAGTTGATTTCAACATTAACACGGACGGACAAACGGACATCGCTCAATCGACTTCGCTATGCATGAAGTCAGAATAAATATACTTTATGGGGGCGGAAATGGATATTGTAGAAATTACAAACGAAATGACAAACTTAGTTATACCCTTTTTCCACTTTTTGTGGTGAAGGGGAAAAAAATAGAAATGTCAACCAATCAACTTAAAAGGGGGCGGTCATAATCAAACGAGTTCAAGGTAAATTCAGGGGTACCGCAAGGTTCCGTCCTTTCCCCTACCCTATTTCTTATTTTTCTTAATGACCTTCTACGTCAGACTTCCAACCCTATCTATTCTTTTGCAGATGACAGTAGCATATGCCACTTATTTTCGTTTCGCAGTAGACCAAACCTTCATGAAATTGAGGCTATGAAAAAGTACACGATACCCTTAATCGCGACCTCTTAGTAATTTCCGAATAAGGCCTGGCAAACGGGGTTCACTTTAACGCTCATAAAATCTGAGTGCTTTCGCACAGGCGTACTGCTGAACCTGCTACGTCATCTGTAATTATGGCTGATAAAGATATTAAATAATCAGAAGCTCTCGATATTCTTGGCATGAAAATTCAATGCGACGTTCGGTGGAACAAACATTTTTTTCATGTTGCAAAAGAAGCATTCAAGTGCCTAGGTTTTCTGAAACGATGTAAGAAATACTTCACTCCATCTGATCTCATCACTATCTATGTCACCTTTATTAGACCGAAAATGGAATACAACTCTCATGTATGGGCCGGTGCTTCAAAGTCTACTTTAGAGTTACTTGACCGCGTACAGGAGAGAGCGAAGAAACTCATCGGTGACAGTAAGGTATTCAGCTCTATTGACTCACTGGAGCATCGACGCAATGTGGGATGTGTTTCACCGGTTTATCGTTACTACAACGGAGTGTGCTCTTATAGGATCAGGGAACTTGTTCCTAAAAACCGTAATTTCATACGCGCAACGCGATCTGCATCAAGAGCGCATACCTTTGTGGTCGATTGGCCAGTGGATCGCACAACGCATTACAGAGAAAATTCGTTTTTTAGCCGAACAGTTCGTATGTGGAAAAAACTTTCTGCAGAGTTCTTTCCTGCCATTTTCAATGTGCAAGGATTCAAATCAAATGTTCACAAGCACTACTCCCTCTATCCCCCATCCCACAACCTAATTTCCTAGTTCTGGCACAATGCATTGCATAAGTAGGGGTCATCTCCTGAGTGCTGGTCCTAATTAGAAAAAAAAGTTTTTGTTTAAATTATTATGAAAAATACACGAATATGCGAAAGAAACGTAGTGAGTGCTATTTAAATGATATTGAATTAGTTAAAGTTTATAAATGAGTAAGTTAGCTTCTTAAATTACGCCTTCAGCTTGGAAGAGCAAACATTTATTAATTCATATTTATTTAAATCTAGATGCTTGAAAGCGAAAAATTGAAACTACAATTTGAACTCTAATTAACTTAAAACTTGATTCCCTAAATAGTGAAAATTTTATAATTTTAGTTATTTTCTTTTTTTCGTTTGGCAATTTTTGTGTTAATATATTATCATATGATAATATATTTGTTGTTGTTTATATATAAATATAAAATTAAATTATGGGCACATAGCAGGTTATCTCACCATAAGTGCATAATTAGACTTTTGAGCTTCCTTTGTATTAATATTAAATAATGCTTTAATCGCATTGTTAAACAAGCGGCGGTATACATATGTATATCTAAAATGCATTCGTGATCTTCCGATGCATGATGCAATCGCAAAAACAAATGTACGGGGACAAATTACAAAGAGATTAGTTAAGAAATACTTTGGTTCGTGTGTCGACTTCGTCTAACCAAATTAATATTATACTCCTCGTATTCTTATTTACAGAATTAACTGGTTAAATAGATGATGTTTACAATGTACACAAACTAAGGTAGATGGATGCTAATACTGCTGATGATGGATTTGGCGGTCCTGAAAATGCGGCATTACATTCTGCCGGCGTCTAATTTTTCTTGTTTTCTTTAGAAAACATCCGCATAAATTTGTAAACCCACCTCATGCGTACAATACATAGCGCATGTATGATTGTACAGACATTTCTAATAGTATTTTAACTCATTGTAAAAATAAATCCCTGAATTACGGATATAACAATCGATATACTTTATATAGCTTGAAAATTGGTCTCATATATCTTTTTTTTAATTTTGTATTTTTTTTCTCTTACAAAATTCTGTAGAGCAAACTCTTTTATTTTCTTTAAGTAATAAATTTAATTATAAATTATGATGGAACCTTTAGCTTGATTGAAAAAAAATTCTTTTAGTCACTTTAATTAAACCTTTTTGTTATAATTTGTGTCGTTGCAGGAATATGCAAACCAATTAGGCATTCCATTTCTTGAAACTTCAGCCAAGAGCGCTACCAATGTGGAGCAGGCCTTTATGACAATGGCGGCTGAGATTAAGAATCGTGTTGGGCCACCATCGAGCGCTACTGAAAATGCAAGCAAAGTTAAAATCGATCCAGGGCGTCCAGTTGAAAATACCAAGTCTGGTTGCTGCTGAATATTTACTCTCCCCAACTTATTGTGAATCATTATTTTATTCTAATATAAACAAAAAAAAAAAAAAAAAACAACCCATAAAAAACAAAAACAACAACAGTACATTTAAATAATAAATCTTAACTTAAAAAAAAACAACAACAAAAAACAAAAGAATAAAAAAATAACGAATGATTATATAAATATGATAAGATGAACAAAACAAAAAATCAACTTAAGAGAAAATTTTTAATGTAATTGTAGTTTTCAATGTCGCACACAGAGACATTTTTTCAGACCGATCGAACTTCTAATAGATGATGAGGCGATGACGATTGACTAACACCTTGATTTGTTTAATCAATCGCTACTATTTGTGGACACAACATATTTTAATATATCTTTATATATATTGAAAAAATAATAATAATAACATCAATAAAACAAGAGTTTTTTTTATTATTAAAGTGTGCAGTAGCTAAATAAAGAAATTATAACAACAAAATAAAAGATTGCGAATTTAACGAAAAAAAAGAAAGAGAAAATACATCCAATCAATCATAAACAGGTTACAATTTTAAAATGTGAAAATTTAGTTGTAAGTTTATTTTAGCTTCTTCTACTTCTTCATGGCTTCTTTATACTCTGTTTGAACTGTGGCCTCTAATTTAACAACATAAAAAAGGCAAACCTTAACTTGCATCAAATGCCACATCTTAACTTTCTTCTTTTTCCACGTCTTACTCACTGTATAGTAGTTGATTGATGATAAAAGGAAAAATATACATTACTTTATGCGAAAAGTTCCATTATTTTGTTTATTTCTTCAACATTTATTTAAAATTTTATTATTCGAAAACCTGTTCTGTTTGTTTTTTTTGCTTGTTATTTTCATTTGATTTCTTATTTATTTGTTCTAATTAATAGTTTGTGATGTGTAACGAGTATTTACAATAAATTCATATTAGTTTTAATTAAATATTTTTTGTTTTCATAAATTCCAGTTTTATTCTTCAGTTTTAAGCACGTTCTAACTTGTATTTAAATTTAAATTCTACAGTTTACTAAATATAGAAATAATAATAAAAAATAAAAAAATAGAAAACAAAAATTAATTAAAACGAAAACTTTTAATAAATTAGGAACATGAATGGAATGAACATAGTTTGCAAAATAAAATTATTTACTTAATATAGATCAAAAATAATTAATTATATAGAAATTATAAAAAGCAAAAACCAACTAGATTTCTTTTGCAATATTCAATAAAATATTTTCTTTAATTTCTTTTTTTCTTTGTCTTCTTAAAAATATAATTTTTATAATTTTATATATTTAATAAGGGTTCAAATAAAATTATATAAAATATTTAATTAAACAAATCTTTTAATTATATTTTTTAAATAAAAATATACGAGAGTTGTAGATGTGATTTTTTTGTTGATTCGATTTCGGCATTATTACAGTTGGTCTACTTTTGACGTACGTTGAATACTTTGATAGCTATCAGTTGCTTCTTCTTCTTTGTTTTCTTTTAACTCTTGATATGTTTCAATTATATTCTGTAATTTTAATAAAATAATTTTGGTGGCAAAAACTAAAATACAAATTTTTATTAAATTAAGAAATTTATTTTAAAAGTGAATAAAAATAGAGAGCAAAATTTGATTTGATTAACATCCGCAAAGTATTCATTGTGCCAACCTCATCCGTCGTTACTTTGACTTTAGTTGAATTTGTCAAAGTACAACGTATGACGGATTCTATGTGCCCCGGGCTTAATAGTTAGCAAATTATTTATTTAAAAAAAAGTTAATTTTAATTTATAAAACTTAAAAATTAATCATACAGACATTTTATGAACTTCACATAAAATTTTCACTTGATATTTTTCAAACCATTCATGCTATTAAACTATTTTTTTACAAACAATTCCTTGTTATACTTTATTCTTTATAACTTCAATTTTACATATTGTGGGTGTAAGTTTTCAAATTGCAAAACGCTAAACTTATTTAAAAGATTGAGAATATTTTCGGCTTGAGTTCAAATCTAACAAGTTGCAGCATTATTTTGTCTCAGTATCGTTGACATCCAAAACGCATTAATACAAAGTTTGCATACAGTTGTGCTGCGATATTTAGATCTTGTACATATACAAAGTTGCGAAACAAAACATAAATTTAGAAACTGATGCGCTAGTTGTTCGGTTGCAACGTTTTTAATACTTGTCTGCGACATTTTGGAATTGTATACATTTAATACCACGAGGTTATTAAACACAATACAATGTTCGAATACAATGCAACTGACGTTTTGGAAATCAGCCTATCTTCATATTTACGAGGCGATTTCACAGCAGGTGACTATATTATCTTTAAAAGCAATTCGCTTTTACAAAATTCGGTTCTGTTGTCTGGTACAACAAAAAACACTAGCCAAAACAATTACTAGGTGGTAGCGTAGGAGAATTCATTATTTTTTATAAGCAATTTCGTTATCAATTCGCCTTGTGTATAAAACTGCACTTTGAAGTCACCAGCAATTGGGATTCAAAGGCATCATTTTTGCATTTAAAATTGTAATCGCTAATTTAAAGTGATATGCGTAGGTAGTTACAAGATTTTACTTTAAATGTCATGTTAATGGGTTATTTTTATAAAATAAATAAAAAATTAAGAGAAAGCATAATAATGAGATAATATGCACGATTTAATAAAATACGTCAAACTTTCGACATTAAAGTTGGCATCCCTGTACCATCTTGTTAATCCGGCACCGTTTCATTTTCAAAGGCAGCTAATAGTGTTGCTGTACGGCCAAAAATAATAACGGATTTTTAAATTTATATGTATTAGCCAAGGTTGCCTGATAAGACCGTTTTTGGATTTTTAAATTGATTTGTTCGCATCATACATTATGAATTTGTCGGCAAAATAAGGAACAAATATTTGCACATGTTTTTCGGTATAAAAAAAAACGTGGCGGTTTATTTGCTCTCAATTTTCTGTTTATCATCAGGGCTGTTTCATTATGCACAATAATAATTAAAAAACAAGTAAGAGTGCTATATTCCGCTATACCGAATCTTATATAGCCTTCACCGTATGTGTGAAAACACATGTATCTTACTGCAGATTTCCCACTGAATAGTTTAAATGAAAATCGTCATAAGAAATTTCGATTCTGTTCGCAAAAAGCTTTTTTTTCTGGAAATTTTAAGTTTTGCTTAGGGTTTGTCCCAGCTTAGTGTGTGAAAAGATTGTTGTATCAGATGAAGGCTTAACAATTTTTTTATCTTTATCCTTAAATCGTTATCATAAACAAGAGCCCCTTGCAGGAATACAAACGAAAAATTTAGTCAGGCGTAGTATGTTGCTCGCTGCCTCAAAGGACTCAATTTTCGAAACTAAGTCTGAAGGCCGGGGCACATAGAATCCGTCATAAGTTGTACTTTGACAAATTCAACTAAAGTCAAAGTAACAACGGATGAGGTTGGCACAATGAATACTTTGCTGAAGGATGTAAAATCAAAGTTTGCTCTCAATTTTTATTCACTTTTGAATTTAATTTTTATTTTATTCACTTGTTAATTTAATTAAATTTGTATTTTATTGTTTGCCACCAAAATTGTTTTATTAAAATCACAAAACACAATTGAAACACAGCAAGTTTTAAAAGAAACAGAGAAGAAGAAGCAGTTGATAGTTGTCAAAGTATTCAACATACGTCAAAAGTTAAAAGTTGATAAACTTTCGTACTTTGCATTGACGGACACGTATTGATTGTGACAACGCTCATAAGAAAACATGTATTTTAACTGACTTGTCAGTTGAATTTGTCAAAGTTTAACATATGACGGATTCTATGTGACCCGGCCTTGAACGATTGGCATATTTACATTTTCTCTAGCTCATCTAGTGTGTTGGCAAAGTTGATTTTAATCCGAGAAAGTACTTAATGGGGTTGAAAATGGATATAGTAGAAATTAAAAACGGAATGATCCTAATAGATCCTTGGGTAACAGTTTTTCATTCATTTTACTTTCGAAAAACGCCAACGAAATTAATTTGAATAACAGTGCAGTCACACGGTCAAGTTTTTGTTCAATTCTCTTTCAAGAAATTTACACATGCTGCTTGTCAAAATTCACAAAAATTGAAAGCTGTGACGTAGGCTGCACGCAATTTCAATTTTAAGCAAGATATCAAGAAAACATTGACAGCAGAGTGTTTAATACAAATTTGGAGGCAAAACGTCAATCAGCTGTTTTCTTGAATGTAATTTGAAAGAATCAATTGAACGAAAATTTGAAAGCAAAATCTCAGTAAGTTTTTAAGGTGTGAGTGTATTGGTTAAAAAATGAGAGAAATTTAAAAACTTGAATGAAAACTTGATCGTCTGACACCCTAGTAAAACAAATTTATTTTTTTTAAATTAATTTTTATTAATTTCGAAAAATTTTTAGAAAGAAAAATTATTTACAAATGTATGCTGACGTTTTCCAAAGAAAATAAGAAAACTTAGACAGTAGCAGAATATAATTTAGCATTTCTGGACCGCTACACCCTTCATTAGTATTCTTCGCATCTAAATTGTAAATAACTAATCAACTAATTTAATTTGGTTAGACGACGTCCATACACAACTCAAAGCATTTACCCAGTTCATGCACGTCAAGTTTTGTTGCAGCAATTCTAAGTTTTGTAGGTGAGAAAACGAGAAATAAAATGACTCTGCACTCCTTTCTCTTCCACAAACTTCAGAATTGCTGCAAGAAAACTTGACGTGTGTGAACTGGGTGATTGTCTCGTTGTTCTCTCTATAACTCGTCTTGTATGTTTGTTTTTGCGTTGTACCAACCATCGGTATGGTCACAAATTCATTTTATAATTTTAATTTTTCATACTTGTTTCCTTAAAATATTATAAGTTCTATTCCAATATCATATTGACTGTTGTTGAGTTAAGTATGAATGCATGTGCGCTGTGCCTTGTGTATTTTTTTTATTTTTTTCCCAACCAGGAGTTGAACCGTGGAAATTATAGATGAAGTAAAATTTACTTTTTCGGCTTAAGGTTAATTTTTTTTAATTAGCCTAATTATAAATATTCCCAGGGAAATTTTTCCCTCCCCAATATTTGTTTGGAAAATTCTCCCTAATATCCCTGGGAATAGCAAAAAAAGGGAGGTAGAAAATAGCAAGCAGCTGTTTTGCTTTTGATATTTTATTTCCTATTTAATAATAAAAAATAAACAAGTTTTTGTGCATAAATAATTTTAGATTTTGTAGTGGATTGTTTTTGGGTCATTTTTATCAACTACTGCTTTTTTTAAATCCTTTAGTATGGCCAGTTCGTCTAATAGAACAGGGACAGCAGGGTCCTTAGCCACACTTTCCTTTGATTTTGGGACCAATTTTGGCATTACATAATCTTTGGTTTGCGACAAACATTCAGCATTCTGTTTTTGTGGAACAAGTACGATTAACATGTCTACATCTGTTTTATGACATGACTCAGGCATTACTAAATTTCTTGGAGGATCCAGGCCGCAGCTGTCTACAGGAACACCTTTAATAGATGTTTTGATTGCTATTAAATCTTATATGCATTGTTCCGTTGCTAAAAACATATAGTTTCTCTTTCGGTCTTCCACTGTTTCCATCTGGTTTTGCAAATTTTGTGCTGCCTTTTGCCGCAAAAAAAACAAAACAAAAAAATTTCAACTTTTTAGTGGATCATAAAAGTAAACCTTTTTCCAATCATTGATACTATTGGTTGGAGGTTCTAGAGCATTTAATTCTCTCTCAGCGTTTTGCAGTTCTTGCTTGTCATCCTTAAAAATCCACAAGCTATTCCGAGATGCTTCTGCAAAAAGCTCAGCAAATGTTGCACCTTTTATCTATTTGTATTTTTTGACTTTCAAAACAAAATGAAATCTTTGTTTTATATTTATAAATTTAATACTCACATTTTTGCACAAACTCCCCTCCCCTTCAATAATATGGGGGAAAAAAATCTCAAAACAGTCAATTCTTTTTCTCCTTTTTAATATTGAAAATACATACTTTTTTCCCTTGGTAATTTTTCCCTTTTTTTGGGAAAGTGTTTATAATAGGAGGAATGGGAAAAAAGAAAATTTTCCCAGGGAATTGTTATTCATAATTGGGCTGAATTTAATTTCTAAAATTTTTTAGAAAAGTAAGTTTTAATTCAATTATACAGGCATGTCACAGAACACAATTCCGATCGAAAGTGGTTTCAATTTCGTAAATTGCTTCTTCAGAAAACTAAAAACGAAAAATTTCTTCGGAATGAAACCACTTTCAAATTTCAAAGTCGAATTTAGTTTCTTTGGAATTTTGTTATTAGCGTTACTTAAATTTTATTTTATGATGTTTCCCACTTAGATTAGCTCTGTTGTTTACTTTGGTGTGCAAAATATTGTCACATTTAAGTTAAATAGTGGAGATTCAATACTTTTCAAGAATAAACAAAATCGATCGAAATCTGAAGAAAGTAAAAAAAAATCGATCGGAATTGCTAATACGGAATTAAAACCATTCCAATCGGAATGTGTGACATGCCTGATAATATCCACGGTTCAAATCATGTTTGAAAAAAAAAAAAATAAAAAATTATTTTGTTCAAAATACTGGTGAAAAGAAAGAAAAAGTGGTTGTGTTAGTGAAAAAGTGTTATTGAGTGCATTTTGTCTTTCAGACTTTTACTATCAGGTGTAAATGGTGGGTGGGTGAATAAAATGTAATTCGATTTTGGACTGATGTTATTTCAGCTGTTGGAAGCGTTTTTAATTTATTTATTTATGATTAATGTTTTACATTTTTATAAATACTTTTCATTAGTCTTCTAAGAAAACAAATTTGTATTTTAATTATGTAATTAAACGTACGTTTGCTTAACTTAACATTTAGTTTTACTTTCATAATCATTTAATTTTTTTTTTTTCATAATTTAAACAATTTGTTTTTTTTTTAATTTTTATTTTAAACATTAATTGAATGAAAGCATATGTGGAACATAAAATTATATTAATTTTCTTATTGTAAAAACACATTTATTGTATTTAATTAAAATACATTGTTGTTAAGGCAGCTGTACTCATGTCGGTTATAGCTGCTGCCAGTGAAAGTGATTCTGGTTGCTTCTTAACACCCGTAACAGAAGTGGAAACACTGCAACTACGCCAGGTGTTTGAAGAACGGTCTGTACCCGACGAAGTCGATAGAGAATTCACCATAAACGTGGCTTCTCTTTTTAAAGGTCGACGTGATCTTAAGGAATTGCTATTTTTCATAATATTCACTTCACGTTTTGTATTGGTGGCGGTGGGATGATGAGCAAAAGCATTTCGTTTGGCCTTACGATGACGGCAACAGGAGACAATCAGGCGCCAAAAACCACTGCGAAATTTGGAAGACATTAAATTATAAAGCATGGGATTCAGGGCCGAGTTGAGATACAACATAATCCGACAGAAATATAGAAGATTATAATAACCCTCTACACCCAAGGAGTTTACATCATTCTGTGGACTGATAATCACCCAAATGGTAAATGCACGAAACGGCAAGAGGCAGAGAAAGAAACTCGATACAACAGCCACCAACATAAATATCACTTGTTTGCGATGCTTTCGCAAATTATTATTTTGGGGATGAGTGTTGACACGATTTCTACGAGCTGCCGTTAATTTCGCTATTAACTCTTTCGAGGGCAAAATGTAACTATTTGTTTCCGTTACTATCTCCATGGCAGTCGCTGTGACAGCCTCATTTACATTGGGTGGTGATGTTGTTGTTTGGAATTGCGTATGTCTTCTTAATAATTTATAAGCAATGGCGGTGTATAGTAAAACCAATATGGCGAACGGTATGAAGAAGAATAACATTATGCTGGCTAGAAAATAAAACGCACTCCAAAATG
Source organism: Cistogaster globosa (assembly GCA_937654795.1). Lineage (NCBI taxonomy): Eukaryota > Metazoa > Arthropoda > Insecta > Diptera > Tachinidae > Cistogaster > Cistogaster globosa. The sequence goes on from OW569403.1 coordinate 7,806,458, forward strand.
TTTCTGCCGAAGTAAAACAAACTGCTTCTATGGTGCCATCGTAATAGGTCTCCAAACGATACGTGGCTATCAAAATTATGGGACTACATTGGCATGAAGAGAGAATAAAAGAGAGAAAATTTTAGTTTTTTAAAGATTAATTCAAGTTTTAATTATTTTTTACTTTATAATTTTTGTATTTCAGATAATAATTATTTTTAAAATTGTGGTAAAATATCTTTTATGAGTCAATTTGCATTTGTCTTTGACATCTGCAATACCATTCTATCATTGTTTTAAAAAATTTCTCAAGCTAAAACATTATAAACAAACAATAAATAATTATCTGTAAAGGTGCAAAAGTTTAGTCTATATACAACAAATTATATGAATTAAGGAGACACTCTTTAATTTCTAATTTTGAAATTTTCTACTTGTTATTAAAATGGGCATAGAAGCACACATCCTGTATAACTCTCAAGTGTTTAAATATAACGATTCAAAGCATATGGCTGTACTAGTCAAATCACGTCCTTTGGGGACACCCTTTAATATATAATTTAATTTTTTGTTATTATGGCGAAATAATATACGGTGGGAGCGATGGCGAATTCGTTAATTTTTACCGTTAGCCTGAATGTCAAAATACATATAAAAGAATAGTTAACAGATTTTTTATATATGGAGTTTGACAGTTAGGCTACCGGCGAAAATTGATGAATACGCCATCGCTCCCACCGTATATTTATTCGCCTTGTTTTATTACTTTCAGCCATACCTAAATTAGCGCGTAAGACGCGACGCAAAATAACGTATGGCTTTTACGCTGAAATGACATACCTCAATAAAAGCGCAACGTTTCGTTGTGAACAGTAATGTAAACTTATTATTTTTAATAAAACTCCATAAAATGAAAGGCAAAACAGTGATAAAATCGCTAGATAAAGCTGAAAAAAGCTAAAATTACATTAATGTTTTGCATATTTTCTAAAAAAATATGTAAACAACAGTAGCTTGCAGCCAACTTCACTACCTTACGCGCTGTCAAAATTGGATTTTCCAATTGCTAAGCGTTGACGCCGTGCTATTTAGGGATGCTTCATACATTTGTATGTACATGAGAAATTTTGACAGATATCTTGCGCTTTAGGCGCTAATTTAGAGATGGCAGTTTCTGTTATTGGAAGCTATAGTGTTACCAACTTTCTTAAAATTTTATATACGTATACGATTCAATAGACAGGTACAATTCATATGTGTTATATGGAGCACCCTTTAATTTTTAAAATGATGAACTTTCTTAAAATGAGACCAATCTGTTAGTATCCCTTTTCATAAAAAATAAATTCAAAATCTGTTCAGAAATTATTAAGTTCTGCGGTGAAAATATAAAAAAACACAATTGCTTTTTACGAATACGAGAGATAATCGAAGAAGTAGCAGTTTCTAATAAATTAAAAAAAAAAGTATCAATTGAAAAGAATGCTTATTGAACATTTCTCTTTCATTCAAATATGGCATTGCACGCTTAAAACTTCAAAAAATGTCAAATATGTGCATAAACTAGCTTAAACTTATGTCAAAAATACAACGAAAATCCTGTCAAATGCTTAGGTTACACCTGGTACTCTTGTCAGTTGCGGAATGCTGTCAAACTCTATACATAAAAAATTTGTATGAAAAAATCATGAAAAAATGTTGCAGAAGTAGTACTCTGTTTTTGCTGTAGAAAAACATATGAAATGTTTCTAGCAACATTTTATCACTGCTGTAAAATAAAGCAAAGAATGCGGAATTTTTCAAACAACAGCTCATCATATTTATTTGCTTACATTTCTAAAATAATGTAATGTGAAAACAATAAAACGCCACCACATTTTAAATGTCATATATTCCACATGAAACAACCAATGTTGCTCAACAATTGTTACAAATTCGAAGAGTGCCAGGCTTAACCCAGTAAAGAATTTTAGGTGACTACAATGTACTTACAGTAACTTAGTAACTAATTCGCCACAGTTGCACATTTATGTTTACTTCGTACTTTTGCAAAAAATAATTTCTTTATAACTAAACAAGATTTAAAAACAAAACAGCATTCAAAAAACATATTTTTTACATTTAATAATATTCACATACATATTCAAATTCTTTGTTCATATTCTAAGAAAAATACAGTAAAAAAATACAAGTTTTGTTTCTGCTTTGGTATTTGTGGCCAACAACACTAAAAAATGCGACACTACATCACTTAAATCATAAACAATTTAAAATTTCATTTTATTGCGTATTGTGTTTGTTAAAAATGGACAAGAAATTAAAAAGTTTTCTTTTTTCTATTAAATTAAAACCTTAAAATTTATCACGATAATTCTGTAATTGCAGTTTTTATTAACGAATGTATAACACAAAGCACAATCAACTGTTTTCATACCGAAAGTGCGATCAGTTTCGTACTTTGCTTAAGCAAATGACATTTGACGAAACTTGACGAAAAGAGAAATAATTTAACTCCATTCAGAAAAATAAAAATATGGAGCGATAGAGTATTAAGAAATAAAAAAAAACATTTAGTGAAAAAATTGGCGCTCGCCATCTCGGCATCTAAACTTTTCAAAATTTTCAAAACATTAATATGGGTATCATTTACAAGCGTTTGGAAATCTTTCAGGAAATACTTATTTAAAAAAAAATGCTTAATCCATTAAGAGCCGATGATTTTTTTATGTAAAATTGTGTATGGAACTTAATTTTTTTCGATTTTTTTTAATTCTCTATCACCGGAAAAACTGTTTTTTTGACAGAAGCTTCTTCACTTAACTAGATTAACATACAGTTGCGGTCAATATAATAGCACCACGCACAAATTTATAATGACTTCGTTTACATCTGTTTAACTGTAAGGCAGATTCAACTTAACTCACAACGAAATAATAAATTCTTTGATGTTAATGGTTTATTATCGAAAGAAAATAATTTGTTTTTTTTTCCAAAAGTTTACTATACGATAATTAATATAAACAAAAAACTTAAAAACTACACACTCAAAATAATAGCACTCCAGTTCATTAAAAAAAAAATTAGTGGTTTCAATACATTGTCGCGTGCCCTTTGTTTGCTATTACCACGGGACAACGTCTTCCCATGGATTCCACCGAAAGTTGGCATCTTTCAACTTTGGTTTAATTGTAGATACACTCTTCTTTATGCCCGACCACTAATATTCGATAGGGTTCAAATCTGACAACTATGCAGGCCACTTCAGTACAATGAAAGACTGAACCATTATTTTTTGTCATTTTGCTGGTGTGTTTAGGGTCATTGTCTTGCAGGAAGACCAACACCAGCGGCATTTCTTAAGAAGCATACGGCAGCATAATGTCATCAAGGATTTTTACGTAAACCGATGAATCCATAACGGTTTTAATCCAATATATAGGACCCACACTTTGATACGAGAAGGAACGCCATACCATAATACTATGACCTCCATGTTTGATAGTTTTTGATGTAAATTGTGGCTTTTGTTCGCTGTTAGGTGGCCTATTGACAAACCATCAGGAAACCTTTCTAACAAAAAGAACAATTCGTCAGTCTATGGCACTTTTCTCCACTTTTCTTTAGCTAAAGATATTCGTTAAGCAACATACTTAGACGAAAGAAGCGGCACTTTTCAAGGACTACAGACATTGAAGCTGTTGTCTTGAAGTCTGCGGCGAATAGTTTTTACGCTTGCCGACACATCCAATGTTTTTTTGAGCTCCGTAGCTGTCATAAAAGCATTTGCTTCAGTCGTCCGTAGTAACCTTTTTACTATTAAGGGTTGCAAAACTCGCTTCCTACCACGGGATTTAACTTTTCGCTCATATCTTAGGGCATTTATTATTATTTTATTGGAACAGTCCAGCAATTACCTTACTAAGGAGCACGATTTACCCTCTAAAGCAAATGATTTTATTAGTTTACGTTTTTCCGGCGAACGATGCCTTCCGCGATCAAATTTACAAGTGTAAATTATTCTGTTTTGAGTTTTTAAAATAATTCTCATTCTGTCCGTAAATACTTTTTAAAATATTTTTCCTTTTGGACGGTGATCTAACTTTAGCAACCAATAAAATACTTTTAGATAAAAGCTTGTCTCTCAAATGTTATTAATATTTCCTTTTGACCCTCTAAACATTAAAGGATTAATCTCTGTGAAGAAAAGCCTGTTTGTTCAGTATTTAAAACAGGATTATGGGCATTCGCAAGAAGTTTGTTTATAATTTTGCAAATTAACTGTTTTTAATGTTGATAACACGCCAATTTCTGCATCGTGATAAATGTTTTTTTTTTTGGTTCATTGACGATGATTTGTTCTTTAAGCTCGTCGCTAACAATCGTTGGTTTCGTAGAATCATTTTATAGTATTGAATAGTATTGAATGTAGCACTGATTTCCGGAGATGAATTTAGCAGCTTGGAGTTTTTTATATTATTGGCGGCTTCGGTTCTTGCTGGAATATTAGATTATGGTGTTTGCAGTCCTATTGATCTTGATGTACAACAGTTTCAGTGGACAAGAGTGATGTAAAATATTGCACCGATATCACTACCTGTTTAGTTCAGGAAGCTGCTGCGCTTCCATTACTCTTTTGTTTTGTCTCCCAATATCAAGTGAGGGCCTAATGACTTCCTGCATTATTAAAAAAGAAAACTGTCATTTGTTATTTGTAATAAATTATTATTGTTTATATTGAATGCAAGTTTAATTATTTAAAACTAAAAACATAATTGCTAAATTCCTTATATTTTTTTTATTCAGTTAAATTCCTTTAACTTGTAATATTTACTTAAATGCTCGAAAGTCTTAATAAAACTGGTAACAACAAAAATATTTCGGTGTCATAAAAAGAAATCAATTTATTCATTGCCTTTTGTTATTTGTATTTAATTAAATGACAGTAATTTTATTGTAAGTTTTCTTTCAAATTAAAGCTGTAGTAAATAAAACAACAACAAAAACTGTTCGTAAATTAACATTTTGTTGTGTTTAAATTGTTAAAATCATAAATTTTTAACACTTAACTTTAACAGTAATTGTTTGCTACACCTTTTTTTTTGAATTATTTAAAAAGGTATTTAGAATTGTAATTTAATTAAATTAATATTCTTTAGTTATAAAAATCTTTGTTTTAAAGGAAATTGATATTTGTAGGTTTTTAAATATTTTAAATCAAACATGAATTTTATTTCTTCCGACAGCTGAAATTATTTTCTTTCTATTCGTAATTTGAAAATTATTTATTTTAATTTTTAATTTAAATTTATTTCATTTTTATTAGCTGAGCTAATTAATTAATTCGGCTTAAGTTCATTTTAATTTCTACATTTTTATTGAGAAAGAAAAATTATTTAAAAAATAATGCGGTCGTTTTCTAAAGTAAACAGGAAAAAGTACAACCTTTATAAGCCGTGTACGTTCCTAACATTGTCTATTTCATCAACTAATTTTGTAACTAAAAATATTAGGGTCATTAATCAATATTAATTTTCGTAAGACCAAGTCCAAATACTGGGTCGTTAGTTTCTCTTTCATTGTCCTCTTCATAAATCTTTTATACTTTTTTCCTCACAACTTTGCGGAAGCTGTTGATGGTTGTAGCGATCCAAAAAACAAAAAAAACTGCTTTACATTATGCTGGTATCTAATTTTGTCTGTTTCCTTTAGAAAACATCTGCATACATTTGTATTAATTTTTATTTCTTGAATTTATATTTAAATATTCAAAGACAGAATAAAATATTTTATAAAAAACCAAGCCGAACCCTAATACGGCGAATTGGTACAACAACGCAAATTTTTTGTTTAAGTTCGTGTCGAAAACAAGTGGTCGAAGCGAAGACAAATTAACTTCACCAAGAGACATCGTTGCGGCCATAACGAAACCATGTACGAGGTGGTAAAAGTGGCGAATTCATTCTTTTCGCCGCTGCAGGAAATATCAAAATTCATATATAAAAAATCAACGTCAAATTTTTTTTATGTGAAGTTTGACATTTTTTGCAACAGCGAAAATGAATGAATTCGCCACTGCCACCACCTAGTTCGTGATTTCGCCATGGTTGCGGCAGCTAATTTCGTTATGTGTAGTAGTAGAGTAGCTATCAAAAGTGTATCATTTTATTTTTTTTAATATTCTTTAAAATAAAATTGTCACAAGAGTTATAATAAATCAATTTTAAAAATAAAGCTTAATAAAAACCGTTATTAAAAAAGTAAGAAAAAGGGCAGTTAATAATTATTTTTTGAAATTTACTTAAGTACCTGTATTTCTTTTTATTGTTGTATTGTTGTAGGGGCGCTGCCACCTCTTATAAATTCGTTTTGACTGAGGCGAATACAATTTTAATTTGCTTTGCAAAATATAAAGCAAACAGTCGAAAATTCAAACAAAAAGATCAAAAATCTCAAAATTTAACAAAACAAAAAAGTTCTTTTATTATATTTTTATCATTTTTAGTAAAAAAAAAAATAAAATAAAAAAATATTTTTGGAATCTTAAGAAAATTCATTTATAATGGTAGTAAAATTTCATTCTCTAGAGTAAGATAAGTCACCATAGTCATGTTTTAAAATGGCAAAACTCTTAAAAATCAAAAAAATTATTGCAAGTCTAGTTCATGAGATAAAAAATAAGACAAACTTATACGATACGACGTCGCGTTAAGGTAAATGCCAGATTTAATGAATACCATGATATAAAACATACAAATAGAATAAAAGCAAGTAAGAGTGCTATATTCGGCTGTGCCAAATCTTATAAACTCTTCACTATTTATCTAAATTTAGTTTTGTGAAGTAACTCCAATAATAAAAAAACAAATATAGTGGTGACAGAGAATTTTTAAAAAAATAGATAAAAATGCGATCGGCCTTTAATAAGTAAAGTATTTTTTAAAAGTTTTAAGATTTTATAAAGTATCTCTTCAAAAGCTTTAAAATATAACCAATATTGATATCTTAAAAAATATGGTTCACAATCGTACTTTTTTACAAAGAGTTTAGGGGCCGATAACTCTTAAAATATAGGCGAGTGCCAATTTTTTCACCTGTCATTTTTTCTTATTTTTTAATTCTCTATCGACCCATATATTTGTGTTTTAATTGGAGTTACCTCTAGATTTGTGAATAAACTAGATTTGCTTCAAAAGATTTGAAAAAACTAAAGGCAGGCGTGGTGTTTTGCCCGCTGCTTCGAAGGAAATGGACCGCTCTTGCTGATTTTTAATAGCAAAATTTGCGAAACTATGTCTGATTGATTGGCGTTTTAAAACTTTTCTCTAGCTCATCTAGCGCCTTGAAAATGTTGAATTCAACACGAACACGGACGGACATAAGAATTCTGAATATATATATTTCATTGGTTCAAAAATGGGTACTTTAGAAATTACAAACGGAATGAAAAACTTAAATATGCCATTTTTCCACCTGTTGTGGAGGGTATAAAAAGAAAAAAATTGTTTTGAAGGTATCAAGATGGTTGAAGGTTTCAAGATGGGCTTGGGCATCAACGTACAAACGTTAAATTTAATTCTGCAGTCAAAGGCAAAATAAAACTCCCTGATCATAATTTTATTATTTACCATAAGGTAGTAAGCACGTTGACTACAAATTCTGTTGGACAGGGTTCAACCCCTGCGACAACCAAAAAATAAAAATGTTTTTTCTGTTTAATGGTATAAATACATATTCAGAATTAACATTAAAACATGCAGCCTCTTTCGTCTATACTTCTTCACAGCATATTTGCCGGCGAAGTAAAATAACTATTGATCTTTCCCCTTTCATCATCTGTTCTTTTCTCTTCTCTTTCCCTTTCCTAAAGAATGTAGCACGGTTACACGCTAATTAAATAGGAATTGTTGCCTGAAGTACTACTTCTCTTAAAAAAAATATTGTCTTTTAATATTTTTAATGTTTGTCGATCTACATAATATTTTAGTATTATAACCAGATGAATAATTTTTATTCGGCTTAAGATCACGTATATTTTAATTTTAAGATTTGTTAAGAAAGGAAAATTATTAGCAAATATTTTGTGTTTTGAAAGAACTCAGAAATTTTTTTTACAGAGAAGTTACAATCAGGCAATGATGCCTTCTTATTAGTTAGTTAGTTAGGAGTGGCAGCCTCTCACGACGAAGCTCACTTGAGCACAATCGAATGGCCCGTTGTGATACTACAAGGAAGGTGGCGCGACTCGCCTTACCCAATTGAGAACTATGAAGATTCCCGGATGGACTTCGCTATGTCCCCTATAAAGTGAGATGACAGCTCCGTAAGAGTCCCGAAGAAAGGAGAGCCCAGAATTCTAAATCTTCTTCGAGCCAGGGATGGGCAGTTGCACAGGAGGTGCAGTACGGTCTCCTCCTCATCCTCCGAGCCACAGCTGTGAGGGTAGACCCAGTCTTTCAGCATGCCTGCCGATTAGACAGTGACCAGATTAGACAGTGACCGAGATCGTGATACTTATGAATTTCCTGTCCAGTCCCAGCAGCTGTCTGATCCGCTTGAGATCCGGTGTAGTGCTCCGATAGTGTGTTTCGTAATGAGCGATATCTCAGGACTAGCTTAGATGTATAGTATGCACCAGCAAGCGGCCTTATTGCCGCCTGACTGTCCGAAAATATCCGAATAGCATGGCCAAAAAGTTCGCCCCTAAGCATATTTTTGGATGTTTTCAGAATGGCCATTTCCCTTGGAGAAGATTCTGCAACCGATCCTGTCGTCCAGTTTCGAGCCATCGGTGTAGATATCAACAGTATTGCTCACAATCACATCGTTGCAGACCCATTCCTTCCTACTTGGAATATGAATCTGAAACCAATGGTCCAGAGTATGGGCACATCCCGAGCGATAATCTTGAAGTGACCCATGTCCGGCCTAAGCCAGCTGAGAGGGCATTAAGTCTGGCTGCACAGCATTTGGCCTGTTGCAACACCAGGAGTTTAGTGGGTAACCAGTGTTGAAGGGCATACAGAGCCTTTGTCGAGTTGCCTTCTTACTAACGTGGTTACTTTTTGAAAAGCGATAGAGAAAAGAATATATATATGACGAAGGAACATTATGTTAAGTTATAGAACAATATTGCAGCGTCTCTGGTGTTAGAAGGTGCATTAAAGAGTTTTTTGTTTATTTTTTTTACCTCCATGACGATTTTCTGTAGAGTAGTACTGGCGAAGAAGGGCGCTGAGTTGCATATATTGGAATTATAAACCTGGGTGGCGGGGTTACGAACCCTGGCCATCAAATCAATTACAGCTTACTAGTCAACGAGCTAACCCTCTAAGTCTAATGCAGCATTTTTTAAATCTCAACATCCGTTCTTAGCATTCTATTTTTTTCTAGTCAAATCTATATTGATTGATTTTTTATATTAGTAGGTTGAAAAACCTTACAACGAAACAACCTGCAGTAGATGGATGTAGCTATCCAAAAAATTCTGCATTACATTATTCTAGTGTTGTTGATTGTATTTCTTTTACCATAAATACAACAGTTCTTAAATACACTTCGTTTGCAAAAATTGTTTTATTAAAAGTGCGTGTAGATCATTGACCTCATTTAAAAGGGCTACAAATAATTTTCAAGTATTTTCACGATTTCCTTTATATTTTAATTTAGAAAAAATAAATGCTTAATCGATTGGCATAAAACAAAGAAAGAAAAAGAAGAAAAGTTTTATATTTCAAGTTTTTCTTTTCAAAGAATTGTTTTTTTCAATAAAATTTGGAGGACAAGAAAATGTTTAAGTGGATTAAGTTATTAAATATGCGTTAATTATGATAAATGAATAATAAAATGTTTGTGACTAAAAACAAAATGAATAGATAGAATAAAAGCTGATAATGACATCATTTATGTAATATTGTGTTTCTAGAAGCTCTTTTTTTTACAACGGCTGTGGTTCTATGGTGAGCGATATTTTTCTATGAATTAATTTATTTTTTTAAGGTTTTTGTAATTTTTCTTTAACCATTTTCTTAAAGTTTCTATTTGGACATTTTGTTTTTCTTTATAAAAATATATATTGAAGTGAAGAGGAGAGGAGAGAACGTGTTCATGTTGTTTATCAATTTATTATTAAAATACATTAAGCTCTTTCGTTTCTTTTTCAATATCCTTCCTGTGTAATATTATTCCTTTTGTGGCAGGGCTTTCTTTTTGTATTTATGCAATCACAATTTTCTTTATAAATGTTTGTTGGTAATTATAAAAAGGCATAAAAAGTATTTATATATTTTTGTTTTTGGTGTGATAGATCTCAAGCATAAAATTACCATAAAATATAAAAAAGAACAATAACAAAAAATAAAATAGATGGACGTAATAAATTTAAGTTGTTGTTTAAGAGATAAACAAAAAGTAGGATTTCATTTGTCTTTTAGGCTTTTAGTAGATTTTGCTGCAAACAATTTAAAAGAGATTCCATATGAATATTTGAACAAAGTAAAAAATTTTGTTATTTTAGGTGTTCATTTGAAGTAGCTGTTGATTTTTTTGTCTTTATTATTTAAGAAATTGTTCTAGTGCTTTTGTTTCTAAACTTTATTTTTATTTACTGAAATTTTTTTGCAAATAGTTAACCTATTTGATTTATTGTTATTCTCACCTAAACAGAAAACTTTTACCTAAACTTTACATAAGTTAGAAAAATATCTCATACATTAAAATTTCTTTGACCTAATGAGAATTAAGTTAAAGAGATTCTAACATTTTCTTTTCTTTACGGGCTTTTATTTTTATACTCTTCACCACAAAAAGTAGAAAAAGGGTATAACTAAGTTTGTCACTCCATTTGTAATTTCGACAATATGCATTTCCGACCCCATAAAGTACATATATTCTGACTTCTTATGCATAACAAAGTCGATTGAGCGATGTCCATCCGTGTTAGTGTTGAAATCAAGTTTGCTGAGGCACTAGAACAGCTAAAAAATATTTAAATACGCTAATTAATCAGACATAGAGTCGAAAAGGGTACTATTGGAAATCAGCATTATCGTTCCATGTCCTTCGAGGTAGCAGGCAAATCACCACGCCTACCTCTAATTTTTTCATAAAGTAACAATAAAATAACTCCAATAAAAAAAGAAACAGATATATGGGACGATGGAGAATTAAAAAATAAGAAAAAAAAAAATCAAGTGAGAAAATTGGCACCCGCAAATAATTTCCAAGTTACGGGCCTCTGAAATTTAAAAAATTTTTGAAGTATCAATATGGGTATAATTTTAGAGCTTTTGAAGAGATCTTTAAGGAAGTACTAAAATTTTTTTTAAAAAGCTTAACCCGTAAGAGCCGATATCATTTTTATGTAATATTATATATCTCAATTTTTTCATATTTTTTAATTCTCTGTTACTCCAATATTTGCTTTTTTGATAGGAGCTATTTCACTAAACTAGATTTACATACATAGTGAAGGATATATAAGATCCGGCAGTAAGAGTAAAGCACTCTTACTTGTTTTTAAATTAATTTTTATACAAGGATTCACGTTTTCCTTGCGGGGACGTCTAGGTACTTTTACGGCTGGTACCGAAAAAAAGCCGGGATTTGGCGTTAGGATATATGTTGGTGAGACGGATGTCAGATTTTATTTTAGGCAGAATTATGAACGATGCAAAAAGCCAGAAATTGCCTTTAGCATTGTAAAAGAGAAAAAAAAAATAAAAAAGAAATATTCGTATACTAACGGTTAGCCAGACTGCAGTCAAGTGCATTATGGGCGTCTTAACCACATCCAATATTAAATAAAAAATTTTTTAGACTAGAAAGGAACGATACGATTTCACTAATTAGTAGATATACTCTAGCTACAAAACCGAATAGCTAGGCCGCTAAGTTAATTGAGCAATGTCAGTCTGTCCGTGTTAGTGTTGAAACAAACTTTGCCAGGGCACTAGATAAGGAAGAGAAAATTTAAATACGCCCATCGATCAGACATAATGTAAAAAGAGGTGCCAATTTTTCCATTTCATTTGGAAAAATTAAGTTACTCCAATCACAAAAAAAAATTGAAGCGATAGAGAATAAAAAATAAATAAATAAATAAAAAACATTAAGTAAAAATCAATCAGATATAGTTTCCAAAGAGGTGCTATTGAAAATCAGCAAGATCGGTCCATCTCTCCTAAGACAGTGGGCTTAACACCACGTCAGCCTCTAATTTTTTCATAGCATTTGGAACAATGAAGTTACTCCAATAAAAAAAAGAAATGTGAAGCAATAGAAAATTAAAAAATAACATCAAATGAAAAAATTGTCCCTCGTCCATATTTACCGAGCCATAGGACTCTGAAATTTTTATAAAATAGTTCGTCAATATGGTCAATATGGGTATCATTTACAAGCTTTTGAAGAGATCTTTTTGAAAATACTAAAATATAAAAAAAATTACTTAACCCATTAACAGCCAGTGACATTTTTGTGTGAAATAATACATCGCACTTAATTTTTTTTTATATTTTAATTCTTTGACATCTCAATATTTGTTTTTTTGGTAGGAGCTACTTCACTAAACTTTATTTTTATACATGGTGAAGGGTATATAAGATTCGGCATAGCCAAATGTAGCACTCTTACTTGTTTAAATTAGAGTCACCTTTGTACGTTTTTGACACTCTGTTCGTTTCGAAACGCCAACAATGAGTTGGAAAAATAAAAAAAGAGAAATACAATTGTTTATTATACAAAATTTATTTATTTTGTTTTTTTATTTTTAAAAGTACGTATAAGAGGAGATTAGTTGTTATTTTTATTTTTATTTATAATTTAATAAATGGAATATTTTTTATATCTTTAATAATTTAAAATAAACTTAAATTTGTAAATAATTATGAACTTAGCAACAGCATAAAAATATAATAAATCTTCAAAATATTCGAGCGAATGCTTGAAACCTCCAAAGGAATTTGTTTTTATTTAAAATATTTTTTAAACTAATTTTTCGTATCTGAGGTTACAGATTAAATTTTAATTTCTTATTTCTATTGTCAGTTAAACATTTTATTTATTTATTTATTTTTTTTGGATAATAAATGTGTTATTTGTTGATGAAAAGATGGCGAAATATTTAAAATAAAAAGTGAATGTGCAAATTATAACCTGAAGCTCGAAATATTTTTTATAAAATTTAAGAACTGGTAAAAGAAAATTAAAATAATTTAAAAAATATATTTTAATACAAATATGGGCATTTTATAATCGAATACTTTACGTAGTTGAATCACTTTAATACAAAGTTCCTGTATTTAGCTTTACATGTCCTTAAATTATTGTTTCTTCTAATTATCTAATTTATATTTTATAACTACAATCACGTCTATTATTGTAGGATTTAAGTTAAAGAAAATTAAAAATGAAATATTTAATAATTTTTAGTTAGGTCAAAGGTCTTGAATTCTCTCATTTGCAATTTTGTTTAGAAAGAAAACAGCAGCTTCTCTCTATGAAGGAAAAACAATAAAAAAAACAAATGTATGGAGCGATAAAGAATTAAAAAGTAAAAAAAAAACATCAAGTGAAAAAATTGGCGATCGCCCATATTTTCCGAGTGTATCATTTTAAAGCTTTTGAAGAGATCTTTAAGAAAGTACTATAATATTAAAAAAATGCCTAACCCATTAAGAGCCAATGGCATTTTAATGTAACTTTTTTTTTATTTATTTAATCTCTGTCACCTCTATATTTGTTTTTTTGATTGGAGTTAATTCAATTTTACTCTCAAAGAGGAATAAATAAAACAATCTGCTTATAAATTTTTATGTGAGCAATTTTTCACCTTGGTCATAGAACAGGGGCGCTGGTATAATAATTCTCTACACTCTATCAAAGTCCGTATAAAAGTGACATACAGTGATCAACACAAGACTTTAAAATTTTAAGAAAATTTCAAAAAATCTCAAGTGCTGTTGTTGATGAATGGCGGACTTTAATTTAAGTGTTTCTAAACACTCTGTGCAGCTAAAAATATTTAATTATTTTTTTTTTTTCACTCAATTTATTCGGTCAAAGCGGAATGTCTAGTTTAAGTAATAGAAACATTATCACAATTGATTGTTATGCTATTAGACAAATGCTGTAATAAAGTAACATAATGCGACATTAGCTAAACATAACTGAACGCAAATTATGATTAGATTACTAATGCATACATTCATATTTCATGGGAAAAAACGAATAGATGTTCATCATGTTTTTTTTATTTTTGATTATTTTTCTTTAGTCAAACACAAGTTTTAGAAATTTTCATGGTAAAAAGTCATTATATGAGTTTGACTGAAGTATTTTTGTTTTTATAAATGCCGGCTTTTTTTTCATCATCAATAACAATAAAACTATTAAAAATAAGAAAATAAATATACAGCCAGCAGCAACCACAATTTAATCATTAAAGAAAAAAATTATCTGATTCTTCCATTTACATCAGGAATGGGAAATTGATATTTTTTCATAATTTTGGAAAGTAATTTCTTTTTTAACAGACAGGTATAATATTAACGGATTTCTATTTCTATTCCTTGTTTCTACATTTATTTCTGTGTTCCATAATCGGGAGAGAGGCTGTTTTTAAAATTAAGCTGTTAACAATTGTTTCAGGGTACGTAAATAAATAAAACGAAACGTTTGTTATATTTGTATATCCACATGTACTACACTCAAGACTTCTCATTGAATAGTTTAAATAAAAATAGGCATAAAACCTTCTTTTGCACCACATAGTTTTTTTGTTGAAAAATCCAAAAAAAAAAAAAGGAAAAATTGAGTTTTGCTTAGAGTTGTTCTCCCAACTTAGTAAATGAAAAGGTTGCTGTATCAGGTGAAAGCTCACAAATTTTTCAATCTAAACAACAACCACCTGCAGGAATATAAACGAAAGTTAAAAAAAATGGGCTTAAATCTAGTTTAGTGAATCGGGTGACAGAGAATTAAAATATAAGAAAAACGAGTAAGAGTGCTATATTCGGCTATGCCAAAGCTGTATACCCTACACCATGTATGTAAATCTAGTATAGTGAAGAAACTCCATTCAAAATACAAACAAAAATTAAAAATTGTTTTATTTTTTAACATAAAAATATCATCAGCTTTTAAAGATCTCTTGAAAAGCTTTTAAATGATACCCATATTGACCACATTGAGAATCAAATTTTTTTATGAAAATTTCAGAGTCGCATAACTCGATAAATATGGGCGACGCCAATTTTTTCACTTGAAGTTTTTTTCTTCTTATTTTTTAACTCTCTATCGCCACATAACTTTTGTTTTATTGAAGTTACTTCACTGAACTAGATTTGATTAAAAGCAGCCGATTTGTTTAGCCTACTGCCAGCAGCAAGCATAAATTTTGGAAAATAGTTTCTGCCCTTTTATAATAAAGTATTACCATAAAGTATTAACAAATTTCTATTTATTTTTTTTTTACGAGGGCTGCTATATATATTTCTGGCCTGGCAACACTGAGGGCTGCCAAGTGCAATCTGATATTTCCAGTGGAAAGTTTGTCATTTTTAAGCATAATCGTACTAAAAACGTTTTGACGTACGACCATTCTTTGTGTTGTTTACAGTGAAAAAATTAATATAGAAAAAAATGGAATTAACTCGTGAACATTTTCGTGCCATCATTTTTCACAATTTTTGACGTGGATTATCACGACAAGAATGCATTGATGAACTTAAATCTTTGTATGGCGATGAAGCATCATCCTATAGCACTGTGCAAAATTGGTATAATAAATTTAATCGTGGCCGAAGCTCGCTTAAAGACGAATTCCGTGAAGGTCGTCCAAAAACGGCTGTTGTGCCAAAAAACATTGATGCCGTGCGTGAACTCATAATGCAAGATCGACATGCGACATACCGAGGGATAGAGACATCCTTGGACATTTCTTTCATCAGCATACATTCGATACTGCATGAACACCTGGCCGTAAAAAAGGTTTGTTCTCGTTGGATCCCGCACAATTTGAAAGTCGCTCAAAAAAAGGCTCATGTCGATTGGTGCAAAGAAATGTTGGAAAAATACGATTGCGGTGCTTTAAAAGACGTTTATAAGATCGTCACAGGTGACGAATCATGGATCTATGCGTATGAACCCGAAACGAAACAACAATCGACCGTGTGGGTCTTCAAAGACGAGCAAAATCCAACGAAAGTTGTTCGTGGAAGAAGCACTTCGAAGCAAATGGTCGCCTGTTTCTTCTGCAAAACTGGTCATGTGGCGACTGTTCCGCTTGAGCAACGTAGGACGGTCACTTTTGAGTGGCACACTACAATTTGTTTGCCTGAAGTCATTGGAGTAATTCGAAAAATCAACAAGAGAAGACAAATAATTGTTCGCCATGACAATGCGAGCTCTCACACATCGGCTCAAACCAGAGCGTTTTTGACCGGCCAAAACGTCGAATTAATGGGTCATCCGCCGTACAGCCCTGACTTGGCACCTAATGACTTCTTCTTGTTTCCGAACATCAAGAAAAAATGCGTGGACAACGATTTTCGTCGCCAGAAGAAGCTGTTGAAGTGTTCAAAAAGCATGTTTTAGAGGTTTCTCAATCGGAGTGGAAAAGGTGCTTCGACAACTGGTTTGAGCGCATGCAAAAGTGTATAAATCATGCTGGAGAATACTTTGAAAAACAATAAAACCATTTTTGATTATAAATATTCGCATTTTCACTATTAGGCCAGAAATATATAGAGCAGCCCTCGTATTTTCTGTGCTCTTTAACCAAGAGAGCAGATGTTTTGTAAAATAAACTGTTTATATTTGTTTCAGGGTACAAAAATACATAAAACGAACTTTTGCTTTTTTTGCAATAGAAAGGAATGTGCTGTTGAGCTGTCAAAGGAGAAAGCAATGACAAAAATTGTTTTAAGAAAAACGAGTCGCAAAAAATTTCTGATTGATTTGCTCGTTATAATGGAGATATAATGCGTTTGTATAATTGTATTGGAGTGTTAAAGCGAAATACCAATTGTTTATTTTGCTTTCTTTGTCATTAAAAAAGGATATGTTTTTGTTTTGCTCATGTACACACGGATTGAAAAAGTTATAAAAAGAGTATGTACTTGCATATAACGTTTGCGATACGTTCTGTTTGTTTTCATACACTGATAAGGATCGTCGGTCTTATATGGTAAATATTATTATGCTCTCAGATAGTGGTAGAAACAAAATCCAAGACAATAATTTTCGGTATTAAAGGCAATTTGTTAAAGAAAATAAACTGAATTCGAGCATAAAGTTATAACATAAGTTTAAATATTTCATCGATTAGACAAGGCTCATGGAGTGCTACCTCTTACGAAATTATGAAAGAAATGCAAGGTATGGAAATAACACCTGCTTTTGCAGAAAGGGACTTTATTGTATTTTAGTATTGGACAGATTAGACGATTTCGTCTATAAAAACTTTATATAGAGACTTAAGGGAAACTTAAGCATAGTCAGCTCGTGGCACCGTTCAGCCATCTTATATTTTTTTTACATATAAAAGGTCTATAGTGTGTTACCCAGCTTACTTTTTTCTTTCGCAGAGTTTTAAATTCTTGCCCATGTGCTCTAATTATTATTCTAATCTTCTAGTAACTGATGTAAAAAAGTGCCACACTATTAAACTTTCCATCCCTGATTTCAATAATATTGTTAAGCTACAAAATTACACATGTTTTATGGTCATGTGTAATAGGACGTGAACGCCTGCTGTCGTTATTACTAAAGTAAAGCTGAAAAATATACGACAACAACAACAACAAACAAAACAAAAATTAACAAACATTTGAAAATACATTTGCTTGCGCATATCCTTTCGTACAAATACACAAACGTAGTTTAACAAATATATTTCGATCTCATATATTATGTTTGCTTCTTTTGTTTTAGTTTTTTTTGGAAACTGTTTGCTCACAGAACTTTACTTATTGTTTTTTTTCTGTATTTTATTAATCATGATGTTGTTGGCTAAATTCTCTTATTAAACATGTTTTTTTTTTTGTTGCTTATTTTGTTACAATCATTTTTCTTTGCTGCAGTTGTGGTAAAAATTATTTTTATTGAATTGAAAATTTATAAAGGCATTGAAATTTTTAAGCAATTCTATAGAAATTAGTTAAAGAATAATGTTACAAAAATGTTTCAAAAAAATGTTGGCAATAAATGTTGCTAAGAATGTTGCAAAAGTCTTTCTTAAACTGTTGTTATAAATGTTGCCTTTACTATGTTCATCTAAAAAATTGATTGTTGCTAAATTGAATGTAATAAAAAAATGGGCAAAAATAAAAATAGAAAACAAAAATAAGCTATTTTAATATAACAATGGCTAAAGCTGCCAGCACAAAAAAAATATATTTTTTTACTTGAAGGACGTTTACAATTATTTTTTCGATTGATTTGTTATACTTCATTTATATCTTAAATAAAAAGGTTTCGAAGAAATATTATAAAATAATAATTCTTATAAGATAATTTTAGCTCATATTCATATATTTTCTTAAGAAGGGATGCTTTATGAATTTTATAAGCTTCCGGTATTTTACTCTGCGAATTTTAGAAAAGAGGAGTTAAACGAATTGTATAGAATTAAAATAAGACATGTTAAAAAATTTAAAAAGTGCCTTATAAATTTTAAAACTTTTTAAAAAAAAATTGTTTTTATTATTAAGGACTACCATGAATGCCAATATATAAATTGAAGAAAATTTTGACATTAAGGTGACTTTCAAGAGCCCCAATTAATTAATTACATGTAAACGTCACATTTTAAATAATTTTGCAACATTTTGTTATTGACATTACAGTAATCCAAAGAAGTCCACATACATCACATAATTCCAGTTTTCAAAACTTGACAAATATGTATGTAGTTGTAGATTTTTCCAAAAATTCTACTTTAGGGGAGTCTACATTCATCATAAAGTTTGGTTACGGTAATAAACAAAGAGTTTCGAGGAAACTTAGTACAGCGATGACTTTGGAATGTGTTTATCAATTTATGAGCACGATGGAGTAGGTAGTGCGTCTTTTTGGCAGCTAAAGTTGATTTTTAATTTTTTTATTTTTATTTAACATAAGTAAAGAAAATTCGCTAATTGTTTTGTAGTTCATTGAAAGAATTTTTCGTAAAAAAATTTTCAAAAGCTTTAGCTTTATTTAAGGTGAAATGCCATATTGAACCATAAATCTTTGTAAAAGATTT
Source organism: Cistogaster globosa (assembly GCA_937654795.1). NCBI lineage: Eukaryota > Metazoa > Arthropoda > Insecta > Diptera > Tachinidae > Cistogaster > Cistogaster globosa. The sequence goes on from OW569403.1 coordinate 7,825,680, forward strand.
TTTTGCAATAAAGTGAAGCCGGTAAAAAAAATAGATTACTCTATTTTCTAGTCTTGTTCTCATTTATTTAAACATTAAACACTCAGACAGATCTTTTCATTGGATTATTTAAAGTCAGGCGTTTATTTCAACAAAACATAAAACTCTTCAAACATTAAAGAAAAAAAAAATTGCAATAAAAAATCGAATTTTGTTTTTTTTTGTCTAGTATAATTTAAAATTTAAAAAAAAAATCAAAAGTTGAACCGTGGATATTTATAAATGAATTGAAATTGATTTTCGGCTCAGGTTCGTTTTTTACTTTAATTTCTAAAGATTATTTTTAGAAAGAATGTTGTTTACAAATGTATGCAAACGTTTTCCAAAGCAAACCGGAAAAATTAGACGCCAGCAAAATCTAATGCTGCTTTTTCTGGATCACTTCGTCCTTCAACAGCATTTTTCGCGGCTATCCATCTTAGATTGTGTACATTGTCAACATCATTTATTTAACCAACTAATTAAATTTTTAATAATATTTTCTTTTTAAAAAAATTTTTAGAAATTAAAGTAAAAAAATTAACCTACGCCGAAAATAAATTTTAATTCATATATCATTAATAATTTTAAAATTATTTTTAAAAAATGAAGTTTCCTTGATTTAATTTTTTAAATAAAGTTTTTTAGTAACTAAACCGCACAATTGGTTGTGAGAAGTTATCCAGCCTTACCTATTTATTGCCCTTGAGTATAGAATTGGATTGTAATTACCAGGGATGTGACCGATACCAAACTCCAAACATGAAATAAGATATTAAACTATACTTTACTTATTTCGAAATAATAACATACAAACGTTAAAAGACTTTTTTATAAAAACGTTAACAATTTAGTTTTAAATTTTTTCACTGCTTTTATGCTTGGCTACAGTTGAGAATAATATGTTTACATACATAGGGTTCCAAGATTTTTCAGGTTCAATTTCTCAGTTGAAAGTTTTGTTTCCACAACTGCAACTTATTTTATTATTTTGTAACTTTGGAAGTCTGCAATAATTCTCATTTTGTTGCTTATTTGACATTATTGTCGAAAAAAGGTATTTTGCACAAGCATTTCTTGTAGCTAATTAAATTAGAGTCAATACCAGTTCTTCTTGGTCTTTAATTGGTTTAAGTCCAGCGGTATCTTACACGGAATTATTTATATGATTTAATAGGAATCGTTTTAACTCAGTTGAAAAGCCTTTTAATTATGTCTTCTTCATTTTTAAGGACAAAGCCAAAACTATTGAATTTTTTACAGAAAAGTGATTTCTTTCTCAATCTAGTTTACCTAAGAAACTTCCTAATTCCCAAGCAAAAGTCTTTATTCCCATTTGGTTAGCAAAAAATCTCCAATTTAGGGATAAATCCGCTAAACTGGCAACACCGTATGTATGTATGTATGCCTTCCAAGTTTTTTTTTTTACTTACACGGCATTTACACTTTGCAAATTTTTCATGAAACTAGCATGAAATTTTTGTTTTTTGGCGAAGCTAGAGGGTTAAGCAATATATTATTGCTTGAATTTTGAGGGGAGGTTACTGTTACTTATGTTTTTTTATATTTAAATAAGGCATAACGCGGCAACTTAAATAGAGAATTGAAAAGAAAATGTCTCAAAAAATTACATAGTGTGAATCTGGACTCAAATAATAAATATTATTTTTCGGTTTAATATTTCTATCAATAAAACACTGCTTTATAGAAGACATTTTTAAAGTTTGTATTGCATTTTACAATGTAAACGTCTTTTTTAAGCTGTTGCACCAAATTAAATTTTTTATGAATTTTTGTGTTTCAATGATTTTCTTTGATTTTTGTAACAAACAACAATAAAAGCAGTGATTATAATTTTTTTAAGACATTACAGACCAATATCCAATAAAAAAATGAAAATGCTTTAATAAAAATGAAAACTTTAGCATTAGTGTCTCGTATTGGTCAAAGGCCCATCAATCCCTAGTAATTTCTAGTAATTACTCAACTTGAGAAAGCTTTTTTCCCAACAAACAAATTGAGCCTTTAGTTAAATATTTTTCTTTTTATGCAGTCAAATTAATAAAAGGAAAAATATTTTTTACTTGACAAAAACATCTGTAAAGAACATTTGCTGCTTCAATACTAAATCAAGCAGGTAAAATTGCTATATTCGGCCATGCCGAATCTTATAAACCCTTCACCGCTTAAGTAAATCTACTTCAGTGAAAAAACTCAAATCAGAAAAAAGAAAACCAATATTGGAATGGTAGAGAATTAAAAAATAAGAAAATAAAATAAAGTACGATATATTATTTTCAGACCTGTAAATGAATCATTCACTTTTGAATTAATTCGCAAATCATTTATGCATTGAATTAGCAATTTTTGAATGAATTCTTTTCACACAAAAAATTAATTAAATGAAATTCGAGTCAATTTAAATGAATTTGGTAAAAATAAATTGCAATTCGTTTCTAATTCAAATAAATTTGTCAAAATGAATTCATTTTTATTTCAATTGAATTGAATTAACTTTGAATTTGAATTAAAATAAATTTTAAAAAGCAATTAGCAATTCATTGCCAACTTATTGGTTAAAATTTGAATTATTTTGTAAATAAATATGCAAAAAGCATTTCAGGTTTAATTTGAACTTTGACCGTTGATCATTGAATATTTTCAGTTAAGTAGAAGTAATTTTCATTTTTCATTACCCCTATATCTGCTTTTGAATTCGATTGATTGCAACTCATTTTATAATTCATTCATTTTGCAATTCCTTGTTCTAACTCATTTGAATGAATTCACTTTGGAAAATCCATTTGAACTGGAAACGAATTGAAATTCATTTCTGCCTAATTCGTTTGGATTGATTCAAATTTCATTTAAGTCTTTTTTGTTGTGAAAAGAATTCACGGAAAAGTTTATATAATTCGTAACGAACTAAAGTCAAAAAAGAATGATTTATTTATAGCTCTAATTATTAAACATAAAAATGCTAACAGCCCTTAATGGGTTAAGTATTTTTTTTTTTAATTTTAATATTTCCTGAAAAATCTCTTCAAAAGCTTTTAAATCATATTGACAACCGAACCTTTTTATGAAAATTTCAGAGGCCCATAAGTCGGAAAATGTGGGCGAGCTCCAATTTGATTTTTTTTTTCTTATTTTTTAATTCACTATCGCCCCATATATTTGTTTTTTTTTATTGGAGTTAATTTGTTCTAAATGATGTGGGAAAATAAGAGGCGGGCGTAGTGTTGTGCCCGCTTCCTCGAAAGACATGGACCGATCTTTTTGATTTGCAATAGTAAATTTTTCAAAACTATGTCTGATCGATTGGCATATAAAAATTTTCTCTAGCTTATCTAGTTCCTTGGCAAAATGGATTTCAACACAAACAAGGACGTACAGATGGACAAATGGACAGACGGCCATAGCTCAAGCGACTTTGCTATGCATAAGGAATCAGAATATAAATACTTTATCGAGTCGGAATTGGATATTGTTCAAATTAGAAATGGAATGTAAAACTTAGATTTACCCTTTTTCCATCTGTGGTGAAGGGTATAAAAACATAATTTTTTAATGGGGTTTTCAAAAGGTACTTTGGGCAACATTTTAATTTTGGTTTAACTTAAATATAAAAATTCTTTTAAAATTAAGGAATTTAAAACATTTGTAAAATAGTTTATTTTTTGGTACAAAAAACTGACTTAAAATAAATACACACATAAACACACATTATTTGCGTATGAGTACTATTGCGTTATAAAGAACTGCTTATCAATATTAATATCGCTCATACGCATGAATGACTCAATTTAAATTAATGGAATAAAATTTTTGTCAAAGAGTTTCTTTGTTACAAAGTGTCAAATAAATAATCAATTTGTTTTATTTTTATTTTATAAAAAATTTATAATAAAAGCAAAGATACAATAAATTGAAGGACAAGCATATGACAAAAACAAAACTAAACATTAATCAGACCATCTGTAGAAACAAGTTTTTTTTTTGTTAAGAAAAAGAAAAGAAAAATATCACCAAAAAACTTAACTGTTAAGAAATGGTAGGTTCTTCTTCAAAACTCAATTGTTTTGTCTTCAGACGACTACAGGCCACAGGATGAGATTGCTGCTGATAATGATGTAAAGGACGATTGCTTGTTTTAACGCTACCACCATATTGATGAGTATACTGATGTTGAGGACGACAACTTGTTGCCAATGTGGCTGAAGTATTAATACTGTGCAGCATGGCAACCATTTCATAATTCTGACCACAGGGCTTTTGTAATTGTACTTGCACCTGCGAACGTTGAGTGGCCTCCTCACTGGAACGTCGATTCGAGCTGCGTGACAAAATACTCGATGATGTATTTGTTGTTGTGTTTGTGTTTGAACTAGTTGTTGTTGTTGTTATGGCGGTGGTAGTGGTAGCTCCAGCATTCATACCTAAGCGTTTACATCCCATTCCATAGCGGCCGCATGTTATTGCAGTAACCAAGCCCGTCCAACTGGTCACAATTAATTTGTAGAATCCTTTGCGAAATTTTGTCGACATTAAATTGTATAAAATGGGATTAACGGCCGAATTCAAATAAAGCATAATGCGGCAAAAATACAAAAGATTGTAATAACGCTCTACGCCAATGTTGTGCAGTGTTTGTTCCTCGCTCAAAATGATGTACAAGGTGAGCAGACGAAATGGCAGTAGGCATAGGAAAAAGGCAATGACCACTGCACCCAACATTAAAACTACCTGTTTGCGAGCTTTTAAACTGAATTCCGGTTTGATGGGACGTATACGCATCATGGGTCCTTTGTTGGAGATTAAATTTTTTGCAATGATGCCATACAGTACGATTAAAATGAGAAGCGGCAGAATGAAAAACATCATTATGATCATCAAATAGAATCCAACAATCCAATCATTTTTAGCTTCAGTCAAACAAACCGCCACTATGGATCCATCAATATAATCAGCCAGCTTGTACTCAGCCACCCATAAGATGGGACTAGAAATTTATTAAAGAAACGAAGTGTGTGAAGAGTCAAGGAAATTTGCAAGAAAGAAAAAATAAGAAAACGAAAAGAAAATGATGTGTAAGCGAAGCTCTTAGTTATATTAGCTTCAGGTTAAACTTTTTATTAAGAGGAGAAATTACACAGTTTTAAGCATTTTTATTATAAAAAAACACACACACGCATACGCAGACACAAGTAGTAGAAAGAAAATGAAATGTTTGTTTGTTTGTTAATTTGTTTACTGTTAATAATGATTTAGAATGAGATTAAGTTGTTAAAGTAAAAATAGAAAACAAAGAAAAAAGTAACAAAGAAGAGAGAGTGTTAATAGTGAAAGAAAAATAAAAGTTTACCAGAGGCAATATTTGAATAATGTTAGAAAATTTAAGTTTATTTATAGCATATGGGTTAATAGCAATGAGAAAGAGAATGATTTATTAAATTTAAAATGGTTCTTAAATTATTTGGCCATTGACCTTTTTATATCATGATAAAAAAATAAAACATTTAAAATGATGTGTTTGCTAAGAAATAAAAATAAAAATGAGTAAAAATAGAAATAGAAATAGCAACTGTTTTCTTTAAATTGAAATAATTATAATTATAATATTTACAACAATAACAGAAAAAAGAAAAGAAGAATTTTTACAGTTTTTTATATTTTCGATAATTTTTTTTTTTAATAAAAAACTCAGCTTAATCAAACCGTCCGTCTCACATTGGGTTGAAATTGCTAAAAACGGCTCTTAACTCAGGCATTAGAAATAGCACTTATTTTTTCGTTTTGTAGTATTAAGTGGGTCATTACTGCTTACAGGGTCTTACAGGATGTTCGTTTGTCAGCTCGTATGAATATTTAAATTGCATTGAAAGCTCCATTTTTAAAGACTTCTTTAGGTTAGTAAGTCAACATACAAAAATTCAACGAAATCGGTAAATGATTTCGTATAGTCCCCATACAAAATTTTCTCGGAAATAGGCCATACCAATCTTTATTTATTAAAAAGTTTTTATTAATATAAATTAACATTTTATTTTCAAAATAATTAGCCTTCATATTCGTTGTCACTTTTCATCGGAATTATTTTTTTTTCACTAGTTTCAGGTAATAATAGAAGGTCTAAACCTGCTGTGGTAACACGCTAATTTTCTTTTTGTAATGTTTGCTCATATTATTCATAATAGGATCAGAGCTTATTAAAAATCTATTGAAAATATCTTCATTGGAGTTTTCACGACTGCATTTTCGTGAAAAATGTTCTCTGTATGATTTAAAATCTTTATTACAGACTTCCTGTGCTTCCTCCGATACCTTACCAATAGGTAAGAGTACATGTTTTAAAAATTTATGTTAAGTGGGAGTTATGTTATAACATGGATATTTTTCAACAAAGTATTTTGCAGTCGATTAAGTTAATTTTCTAAATTTTTCAACATTAATCTGATGATCGCACGATACAGCATTTAAAATAGTTTGTAACTTTTTGCTTAGTTCAACGTCGATTTTTGTAATTTCCGCAGAAACTTTGGGATTTTAAAAAAAAACGTCAACTGTAATCACAGTTTATTCAAATTGAATTTGAGAATTTTTTTATAAGACGCGGAAAATTGACTTAGTGCAATTTTCTCATATACAATGAGTTCTGTGAGATCTCAAATTCAATTTGAATAAACTGTGATCACAGTTTAATAGCTCTATATATGCCCTTGATTTCCCAATAGGTTTGTTTTTCCGAGATGGAAGGGTTTTGTCACTGTAATCGTATTTGTTAAAAAAAAAACACTGAACCATACAATTTGTACTGTATGTAGGGAGGGGGGGGGGGATATTTTTATCGCATGCTACATTCTTTTAAAAACGTATTTAACTTGACTTATATATCTTCACACACATCTAGAAACACGCATTACGAACACGCTACTCAAAATTATGTTAAAAATATAAGTAAGAGCGGACGGACATTCGTGCAGAAAAATTGCACACATGCTCAGTATTTCAAAAACGATTATCGAGAATGCTATTAAATGGAATCCCAAGAATGAAACCCCTGGCAGAAAACCAAAAATTACACAAATTATAAAGAGAAGTGTCAGTCGATGCGTAAAAAAGATCCATTTATCATATATTAACGAATAAAAAATGATTTAAACATTGATGTTCATGCATCAACTATTCGAAAAACGCTGATCGATGAGGAATTTCAAGCCCGTTGCTATAGAAAAGTGCCATTGTTATCCAAAAAAAATGTAAAACAAAGATTATACAGAGAAAATGGCGAAACATTCTGTGGTACGATGAAACAAAAGTAAACTTGTTTTTTTTTTTTTTTTTTGATACAGGTGTAAAAAGGCTTTCCGTCAAAATTCAATCCAAAATATATTTTAAAGGCGGTCAAACATGATGGTGGTAGCATAGCCCCCATAGCAATTTTCTTATGAAGTTGTGAATCCTCTTTATCGTATCCAAAATGTTATGAAATTGGCTGATTACTCTGAAATTTTGAAAAAAAAACAATGCTGCCGTAATCCGAAGAATATATGCCACTCAAATGGGTCTTCCAGAAAAGTACACAAAGAAGTGGTTCCAGGACAAGAAAATCAATGTTTTTGAATGGCCAGCACATTCCCCTGATTTGAACCCAATAGAAAATTTGTGTTACAAAAATAAAAGGGTCCATTAAATTACGACGAGCTTTGGAATCTTATACAGGATGCGTGGTACGCAAAACCGCTACATGTTTGTCAAAATTTGGTCGACTATTGCTGTTCTTTATAACAAAACAAAAATAATAAAAGAATTTTCTATTTTTTTATTCGATTGTAAGTATAATGTAAGTTTTGGCGGGCACTATCCCTAATATTTTTAACATTACTGTATCTATGTACTCATAACAAAAGGTTTTTATTACAAAAGGAGGAAATTTGCTTTAACAAAGTGAAAATATTCGCAAAATTATTAATAAACGGGTTAATTTTTTTTAACACACTTTTGTAAGGACCGTGAAAGTTTATTTTATGATACCCATATTGGACCATTCTGCCAAAAAATATTACATAAAATATATATTTTTTTTAATCCCGGACATAAAATTTAATTCCATTGAATAAAAATAAACTAAAACATATTTATTTAAATAGTGAAGTATATGAAATAAAAACGCTTGGTTATAGAACTCGTTATTCGAATATTTTTTATTTTATCTATGACCAAAATAAACGAAATATAGTTATGTAAATATTTATCACACTATCGTACAACTTTAAGTGACTTAACATTGAATTCGATTTTCTACTGTTTCGAACAGAAAAGAACAGAACGTCAGAGAAAAAACAAACCGCAAATATATATCTTGCATTTAATAAAAACTGATCAGCTGATTCATTACGGAATGGAAAAATAAAATTAATTCTGCCTTAATTGAGGGCATGCAATGCAAATAGGTGTTGCCAGATAAAAATTTTCAATTGCTTAAAGTGTAGATTAGCTATTGAACTGTTTGTAAAACTGTTTGTCTGTTTGTGGAAACAAAATTAAAAAAAAAATATTAAGCGAATTGTGTTTGTTTAATAACTTATTTTAACTGTAAACCTAAAATAAAAACATTTTATGAATTAGACCGTACATATTTACATTTTGTAGATAAATTCAAATAAATATTTAAGTTGGTTACTTTTGGTTTTCATCTCAAAACATTTTTTTAAAAACAGCCCTTTGACAAGCAAAAAATTTATTATTTAAGCTTTTAAAATATGATGTTTAAGCATCTCTTCAAGTGGCAATTTCAAGTTTTAAATTAACATTTCAATTTTTTTGGGCAAAAAAAAAAAATGCTTATAAAAATCAGTTCTTAAGCAAATACAATAATACAAAATTATCTTATTATTCCTAAAACCAAAATATTTAAAAAGTGACTTCAAAACGGGGAAGGTTATCAATTCGTTTTTTTTTTGTTCTTGCCCGCAGATTTTATTATTTTTGTACAGATTGTAAGGTTTTGTTAATTGTATGGTGAGCTTACAGATTGGTTACACTTAAACAAAAGTTTATGATTATAAAAAAGTAGAGGGTGTCCTTATACAACAAACATGATTTTCACATATCTATTTAACCTTAACGGACACCCTCTTAAAAACAGAGCGTAACTAAAAAAATAAAAATATAAAAATTAAAGAGTGTCCCCATATGTGACATAATTTAATGTGTATGGCCTTATCTTTTTAACCGTTGCTATCAAGCACGTGAAAATTATACAGAATGTATATTTTATCATCCGCTACAACAAAAAGTATAAAATTAATAATTAAAGGGTGTCCTTATAAATGGTGTAATTTGATGTATATAGACTTATTTCTTAAACAGTTAAATAAAGAAAGTGGAAATAAAAACTAGGTGCGTGTTACAATTTATTTTTTATATTCGATGATTCTCTGGCCGAATGTCTCTTTTGAAATTGTTTTTTTTTTGCTAGAATTATTTAAAATGTCTTAAAACAATTATGCACGAAGGTGTTATTGAATATTGATTTGTGGATGGCCAGATTTTTAAAAAGTCTAAAGAAATTTGCCGGTTTTTTGAAAGTGGCGTAAGTCCATTTTATGTCATACAGAAATATTTAAGGTTTTGTATCTAAATGATTTATTAAATATTTAATGTTTTTAAAATACTAAATTGATTTCACTGAACAAACTGATTGTTTATTAAGTTATTCATTGAAAGATTTTTATGAATTTTTTTAAAATTATTTTTAATTTTTAGTCCCAGCCAGGGGTTGAACTGGTGATCATCATAAATCAATGAAAATTTAACTTTTTCGGCTTTGGTTCATTTTTAATTTAACTTTTATTAAGAAAAATTATTTTTCAAATGTACGCGGACGTTTTCCGAAGAAAACAAAAAAAAAATGCTTTGAGTTGTGTGTGAATTTCGTCCAACCAAATTAATATTGATTAGTTGGTTAAATGGATGATATTTACAGTATACGCAAATCAAGGTGTTGGATGCAAAGAATGCTGAAGATGGATTTGGCAGTCCTGAAAATGCAGCATTACATTCTGCCAGCGTCTAATTTTTCTTGTTTTCTTTGGAAAACGTCCGCGTACATTTGAAAAATAATTTTTCTTGATAAAAGTTAAATTAAAAATGAACCAAAGCCGAAAAAGTTAAATTTTCATAAATTTTTTTATTCACACATGGAGTTATATCAGTTTAAAATTGATGAAAATTTTAAAAGCAGACACTTTCTAAGAAAATGACTTAAACATTTAGTTTAAAATATGGTTGATATAATTCTAGAAAAATTACGTAGAGTTGTTTTTTTTTCAAACAACTGATTGAGATATATTAAGAAAAAATGACTTTTAAGTTGTCTTCAGGCATTGTAATCGTGAAATTAAAAAAAGGTTAAGAAATAAAATTCAAGTTAAACTTAGTTCCTGACAAGGTTGCAACAACATGGGTAAAGTGTGCTTATACACCGCCAAATAAAACACTTCTTTGGAATCTTGAGTTAAAAATAATCAAACGGCAAAAATTTTACATCAATGATACAATGTAAGAACATTTCAAGAAATGTTAAAAGAAATTAATCCAAACTGAAAAATGATTAATTGCCAAGAACTTTGGAATTACACAAAAAATTATTTTTGGCAATTTTTCAACAACTGGGAAATAGTTATTTATCAGCCGTTAGGACGTCACGTCTATTCAAACATCGAAGCGGATTCATTGTGATTCCTGGCCAATTTAAGTCTCTGGTCAATTGCCAATGCACCTTTTACGAATACGGCAAAAATCTAAATGTCAAAACTATTTTATTATTGGTGTTGCTACAATTAAAAAACAAAGATTTTCTTGAAAAATCCAACATACCAGAGGAGCATCTAAGCTTAGTTTTGTATCTGTTTGCCAACCTCGTTGCAGGGGTGACGCTTTGTGGCCTCAATGTTGGGTACCCCAAACTCTAAAAGCTTTGCAAATGTTTGGCATTTTTAATTATTTTTCTGATTTTTAATTTTAATATCTACAAAATGTTGGTTCAAGCTGCAAATTTTGTTTTAAAATGATCGAGTGATAAGCGTTTTAAAATTAAATTTTGCTCGCCAACTACGATAAAAAATTCCACAAAAATAGCTAAAATTGTGCCCAATATTTTAATAAAACTGGATCATTCGTTGATTTACTTTATTTTACCCAGTGTTCGTTTATAACTCTGCTTAGAACATATTCAATTTAAGATGTAACTTTTTACCCACATTTGTCTTCCAACTATCTGTGATAGCTGCAACTGTCTCGTACAGTTCATCAAATCTTTTCCGTCTTTGACGCCTTAACTTAAAAGTAAATTGAACCGTTAAAATTTGGCTTAGAAAAAAAGTTTTTGCATCTATTAAAGGTTTTACTTATTTTCCAATTAAAGTTTCATTAAATTTTTAATTAATTCAATTATTTATTTAAAGAATTTCTATTAATTGCTTTTTATTGTTAATTAGTTACAAATTAAACTATTTATTTGATGAAAAAATTCTGCTTTTATTTTTTAATTAAACATATAATTGAGCCAATAAAAAATTTAATTAAATTTTTATCTGAAAACAAGCATTTTTTTAATAGAAACGAAAATTTTTCTTTATGTTAGATTACTTTGATTGTAACCATGCCTTCCTGCCTTTATTTATTTAATCCAACTTTTGTAAAGCTCCACACCTTAACATACCGTCTCTGAACCCGTTTTCAGTTCTGATTATTAAATTTTTGTTAGAAAATCCGCCACTTCGTTTTTTTTTTGTGGTGGCGAGATATTTTCCTCATGCATCTTAAGAATTTGTTTAACAATCAGAATATTTTACATTGAATCTGGTCCTTCAGCTGAAATCTATTATGTCACACAAAAGAAACCTAAAGCGTGAAAGTAAATGGAAGTGTAGAAAGTGAATGGAGTAATAATTGATGGTATTGATTTTTGTTTTGTTGTGTTTGTTGTAATATAAAACTAAAATGCTTTTAAGAAATGCTAAAAACAAACACTTTTACATTAAATTTCTTTTCTATTTCATTTGTAGTTCATATCCTTTTATGTGCCGACCCCGAGACAGACACACTTAACTGGCTGTGTTTGTGCGCTGTGGGGTTTCGTTTTCAAAATAATATACGACATTATTTACATTAACGTTGTTGTACCCCATAGGAAAATTTAAGGGATTTTTCTTATTTTAAAAATTATTTTATGATTTTTTTTTTAATAAAATGTGAGATTTTTTCAGTACATGTGCGAATCACAACGAAATGTGATACCGCCTAGACATCTCTACCATGTTTGTGTAAAATAAGTTTAAATAACGGTTTTATTTGTTTGATGTTTGAAAATTTATTAAGTTTTTAATTCATTCAATTATTTATTTAATTCAATATATAATTGATTTAATTAATAATTTAATCAGAAAATTGTTAGTTTATTTTTTAATAAGATGTATAATTAAGACAATTAAAAATTAATTTAATTTAGTCGGAATGAGTAGTGCGATATTTTTAAATTGATTTTGGTTTCCCTTGGCCAAGTAGTTTACAAACGTGACCCACTTTCTTGTTTTAATAAAAAATATTTTTATACTTCAATATCCTTTAAAGATTTTGCTAAAAGTTTTTAATCAAAATATTTTTTCAAAAACAAATGTTATTTGTTTTTCGTTATACTTCGATTACATATGGATAGATTTAAAATTTTTGAACTAGAATGTAGAATTTTAGCAATTTAGTTAATCAGTAATAATGCACTCTTTGAGCGTAATGATCATTTAATGATCAAATGTTAACAAAATCTTGTTCATTGTAACATAAAGTATTGCTTTGATTAACTATAATTTGTTTAGTGCAATCATGTATTGTTAAAAAATATATAATACGGTTTTTAACATCATACAACTACCGTGTTTTTCCTGCGAATATTCTGGATTAACCAGTTAGGTGTGGAATTTAGTTTTAAAAACCCTTCACCGTTTGCGGAATTAAAATCAGGCTATGACGTGTATACACGTCAAACGCAGGGCAAAATGATCCTATTATAAGTTTTATGAAGAGGAAGAACTTTATTTTTATTTTGATAATAACTTTGAAAATACACACTTTTGGATCGAATGCTTTAAACAATTTGTGTTGATACTGTTTCCCGCTAAAAACTGAAGGAAGCTGTTGTCGCAAAACGGGATAGTATGTCACCGGCCTTACAAAGAAGAAGAAAGCATTGAATGCTGTGAAAAATGAAATGATGCTCGTAATGAGGTCTGAATCTCTATCTAAGGTAAAAAAGGCATTGCACAAGACGTCAGAGCTTTCATTTGTATGCGTAATTTCCAGTCTCTAATGCGGAGACCAAACATGTACTAACAATTTATCATCCCACCACCCCCTCTGTATAAAATACTCAGCAGTTCTATTGGTAATATAAAGCAAACATTCCATCAAATAATATTCTTATAGGATTTCTTAAAATTTAGAGATTTTATAGTCGGTGGTAATTTTTTATTTCTCACAACGTGTATACACGTCGAATGCACCGTAATAAAGATTTGGTTTGACGTTTATACACGTCAAACACACTTAACTGGTTAAAGATTGAAGTATATTGTGGATTGAAGATTTTTTTTTACAAAATATTTTTTTTTAATAAAATAAACATTCTCTAATAATCGAAAACATTCTCTCTTATAAATTTCTTTCATTTAAAATGTGTTTTAAAGCAATTAATGTTGTCTTATGATTTCAATTAAAAGTTTTTGGTTTTAAAAAATACTTTAAAAGTCACACAAATTCTAATTTACTGTAAATTTATTATTATTGTTACAAACATAAGATCTGGCAACGCCTGTTGTTGTTGTCCGTATGTGCGTGGTAAAAACAGAAGGTGAATAAGTTATCTCCACCACCATTGAGTGTGTGTACAGAATAATACGAAAAATAGCTAACACAAGTTGAGCAACCTCAATGGCTGCATTGGTAGAGGTGCGTGCTATAAAACAGAAGATCGTGAGTTCGATCACATCTTCGGACATGCATACAAAGGAAGAATAATAAGTGTGGAAAGGCAATTTAATAAAATTAAGACACAGCAGTACAAACCTCCGGGAAAGAAAAAGACAACTATTTGCATAAAGCCACGGCCAAATAAATTAGTGAAGACGTTTATTTAATAAAAAGTTAGTGGTAGATAGTTGTCAAGGCGCCCTTATAAGAAAGAAAAAAGAGTTCTAGCTGTTTAACGGAAGGAAGTAACAAAGTGATTACAGTGTACGGCTATTGGATTAATAATGATGACTGTCTTGGATTTAAAGCAAGGTTGGAGGTTAAGGCTACTAAATAAGGCATCGAGTAGTTCATGTCTCGCCGGAGTCATACAGTAGTGTAGCGTGAATAACTGCATTTGTAATTACGCACTTTATGTAAATACGAGACCATAGGTTCCTTAAGACAGGTAGGATCAAGTATGTAACCAGATAGAGCCATAAGCAGTTAAGAAAATAGCGAATTTATAATGTGCCACAGTGGTGTTTGCAATCAAAAAAATCCGTACGTTTATCCAAAAACGGAAAAACGTAATATTATCATTATTGGCTTTTATAAAAAAAACTTTATAAATAATTATTTATAAATACATAAATATAATACGAAGAGCTGCGTTCAAAAAATCTTAAATTAAATTAAAAAAAATAATTTAATTGAGTCTTTAAAATTTTGCCACATTATTGAGGCTGCTGTAGTCGAAGTGGTAAACACCTTGATTACAAACCTGGTTGGCCAGGGTTCAAACCCTGCGGCAACCAAAAAATAAAAATGTTTTCTTCTGTTTAATGGTATAAATATTCAGAATTAACATTTAACAAGCAGCCTCCTTCGTCGCTACTGCTTCATAGCATATTCGCCGGCGAAGTAAAATAACTAACTCTTTATCTTTCTCCTTTCACCACCTGTCTTATATCTCATCTATCCCTTTCCTAAAGAATCTAGCACGGTTACCAAAAATAACTAAATAGGTAGTAATATGCCTGAAGTGCTACTTTTCTTAAAAAAAAAAAAAACAAAACAAAAGGCTCCATTAAGAACTGTCGGTCTCTAAAAGTCTTTCTACTAGTAATTATTGGTACTCCATGAGTAAATTCACTATATATCGGACATAAATAATGTAGATTTATTTAAAAAGGAAGTGCCATCTGCAAAAACAACATGACTTTTTATTGTTGCCTTAAAGTTGGAAATAATCTCTTATTATATCCTTCACGGCAAAAAGTGGAAAATGGGTATAACTAAGTTTGTCATTCCGTTTGTAATTTTTACAATATCTATTTCCAACCCCAAAAAGTTTATATATTCTGACGTTTTATGTGTAGCGAAGTCGAAGAGCGATGTCCATCTGTCCGTGTTAGTGTTGAAATAAACTTTGTCAGGGTAATAAATGAGCTAGAGAAAATTTAAATACGGCAATCAATCACACATAGTATCAAACTAAGTGCTATTGAAAATCAGCCAGATCGGTCTATATCCCTCGAGGCAGTGGGCCCAACACCACGCCTGCCTCTAATTTTTTTGTATCATTTGGAACAAAACTCCAATAAAAAAAACAAAAATATGGAGCGATAGAGAGTTAAAAATAATAAGAAAAAAACCATCAAGTAGAGAAATTGGCGCTCGCCCATATTTACCGAGTAATGGGCCTCTAAATTTTTCATAAAAAAATTCGATTGTCAATATGGTCAACATGGGTATCATTTAAAAGCTTTTAAAGAGATCTTTCAGGAAATACTAAAACTTTTTAATAATGGTTAACCCATTAAGAGCCCATGACATTTTTGTAGAAAAGTTATATATCGTACTTGATGTTTTTTTTATTATTTTTTTTAATTGTCTGTCTCCGCAGTAGTTTTTTTTTCTGATGGGAGCTACTTCACTAAACTAGACTTACATACATGACACTCTTACTTGTTTTTTTTATTATTTTTGTAATCTGTATTTTATTATATTTGAACAATACACAGAAAAAATGTCTGCACCTATTAACGTTTTTAATTGTTTTCATGTTTAAATTTAATGAAATTTTAAATATTTCTATGATATATTTAATTGCAAGACAAATGCAATATTTGCTAATGACTTAATTTATTGTATTTTATTATTATTATTTAAAACAAATTTCTACTTACTACCATCTACAACTATCAACAAAACAGACACAAGTTGAAGCACAGATTAAAGCACATGAAGCACAACAGACCATGCAGCAACTTAAATTAACAACCACTAGGAAAATACTACGAGGGCTGCTATATATATTTCTGGCCTAGCAACACTGAGTGCTGCCAAGTGCAATCTTACATTTCCATTGGAAAATTTGTCATTTTTAAGCACAATCGTACTCAAAAAGTTTTGACGTACGACTATTATTTGTGTTGTTTACAGTGACTTGAAAAAATTGATATAGAAAAAAATGGAATTAACTTGTGAACATTTTCGGGCCATCATTTTTCACAACTTTCGACGTGGATTATCACGACAAGAGTGCATTGATGAACTTAAATCTTTGTATGGCGATGAAGCACCATCCTATAGCACTGTGAAAAATTGGTATAATGAATTTAATCGTGGCCGAAGCTCGCTCAAAGACGAATTCCGTGAAGGTCGTCCAAAAACGGCTGTTGTGCCAGAGAACATTGATGCCGTGCGTGAACTCATAATGCAAGATCGACATGCGACATACCGAGAGATAGAGACATCCTTGGACATTTCTTCCGCCAGCATATATTCGATACTGCATGAACACCTGGCCGTAAAAAAGGTTTGTTCTCGTTGGATCCCGCACAATTTGAAGGTCGCTCAAAAAAAGGCTCGTGTCGATTGGTGCAAAAAAATGTTGCAAAAATACGATTGCGCTGCTTCAAAAGACGTTTATAAGATCGTCACAGGTGACGAATCATGGATCTGTGTGTGGGTCTTCAAAGATGAGCAAAATCCAACGAAAGTTGTTCGTGGAAGAAGCACTTCGAAGCAAATGGTCGCCTGTTTCTTCGGCAAAACTGGTCATGTAGCGATTGTTCCGCTTGAGCAACGTAGGACGGTCACTTCTGAGTGGTACACTACAATTTGTTTGCCCGAAGTCATCGGAGAAATTCGAATAACCAACAAGAGAAGACGAATCATTGTTCACCATGACAATGCGAGCTCTCACACATCGGCTCAAACCAGAGCGTTTTTGACTGGCCAAAACGTCGAATTAATGGGTCATCCGCCGTACAGCTCTGACTTGGCACCTGATGACTTCTTCTTGTTTCCGCACATCAAGAAAAAAATGCGTGGTCAA
This sequence comes from Cistogaster globosa, assembly GCA_937654795.1. NCBI lineage: Eukaryota > Metazoa > Arthropoda > Insecta > Diptera > Tachinidae > Cistogaster > Cistogaster globosa. The sequence continues at coordinate 7,843,051 of OW569403.1, forward strand.
CGATTTTCGTCGCCAGAAGAAGCTGTTGAAGTGTTCAAAAACCATGTTTTAGAGGTGTCTCAATCGGAGTGGAAAAAGTGCTTCGACAACTGGTTTGAGCGCATGCAAAAGTGTATAAATCATGCTGGAGAATACTTTGAAAAACAATAAAACCATTTTTGATTATAAATATTCGCATCTTCACTATTAGGCCAGAAATATATAGAGCAGCCCTCGTATAGAAGAAATATTCAAGAAAACAAGCCAAGTTTAGTCAAAGCAACTTTTATTTAAAGCAACAAAAAAAAAATTTATAAAATTTATATCGATATAAAAATATATTTCTACTCGTAATTAAAATTAAAATTTATTGTTTATAAATTTTCCATGTCCGTCATTGTTTGCATTATTTGCATTTTTATTTTAATTATTATAATTATTATTGTTATTTTATTTTTAAATGCTCTGCTTGCCTCTTTTAAATATAATTTTAGTTTTAGAGGCAAATGTATATTATCACTGGCATGAAAATAATTTATTCACTTTTGCATTCAATAGTTACGTAGTGGGTTCTTTATATTGTACGAGTATTTTCTTTTAAAGCGAATATTAATATTGAATGTGGAAATTTTCAGCTCTGATACGAAGGGAAGCTAAGAAGTCATTACAAAATAAAAAAAGAGATAAATAATAAAAATATTATTATTATTATTATTATTTAAGGATACAATAAAAATGATACTGATTCTAATAACAATAATGATCAAAATAGAAAAACTTTCCCCTAATTCCAAAAAAAGCGTGCGTTTCCAGGGAATGTATTTTGTTATCTCAAGCTTCTTTAGATTGAAGCGACATTGTTAGCGTACCATGATCAATGGTTTTTTATTGGATAAAATGGATGACATTAATTAGGTCGATATGTAGTTTAAACATAATGGCGTCACGTGATATACGGCAAACGGTACAATGTTTTAAGTTCAAAATTCGCTTTGTCAAGACAGCCACGGTGGGCATATGTCCAAAATCATTTTTAAATGTTAATGTAATTTATTGAACTTTAAAGGATTTTTTATTTAAATTTAATTGGTTCTGTTATTTAATACATTCCATAGATTTAATAAAAACCCTTCTGGCCAATTATCGCGGCCAATGTTGACCTTCAAGACGTCAATTATTGCTGGTTTATCAGCACAAGCCAGTAACTTTACGTGACGCTGAAATAACCGAGAGGTGTCCAATCGGACGGGTATGAATGCCAACTGTCAAGCCCATTGCTTGCAATCAACTTTTAGCCAAATTTTGATTTCAGTAATGCAACGGTCGCCGGTTGTCACGTTGCGACTTCTTATTGAAATCCAATGTCGTCTGGATTAATTTCATTTATAATTTCAATTAAGAAATCAATGCTCATCATACAATAACGAAATCCAAAGACCTTAATGCGCGCTCTGGCTCTATTTTTTAAGAAATAATATCCAGTGATGCCAACATCCTGTAAACCGTAACAGACGATGTCTTTTTCTAGATGTAATGGGGGTTTTAGGGTGTATATGCGTCACTTTTGTTTATGTATAAGACTAAAAAGGCCGCATCATTAAACACAATATTGCGATAAGTATGTCAATCGAATTAATAACTAATTTTAAAAGTAACCTATTGAAGATCATTTGCCAGAGCATGTTAAGCATTCAAATCAAAAAGTATAACAGTTCGTATAACAGCAAGCTTTTTTTTAATATCTATCAGACTTAAAAGACACCCTTCCTATGAAATGGACCACTTTCAGAGGCCTTAAATGACATTTACAAAATAAATTTTCAAGTTCAAGTTGAATAATTGGGCTCGATAATAAATTATATACAATGCATTTTCTAATTAAAGACTCTGGAAAATTTCTTGTAGTAAAATTTATTTTTTTTTTTACAAATTTTTATACAATAAATATTTAAATCAGTTATAAATTAAATATTTAACATTAATTTAATATTTTATATTAATTAACGCAACCAATATGTAACATTTATACTGGATAATAATTATTTAATTAAATTAAAATCTTTTCAAAGATAACATGTTTTCAAATGTTGGAAAAATAATAAAAATGTTAAATAATGATCTCGTTATAGTTAACAATTTTATCTGACGTAAAGGAAAGTTGTAACACAAACTTGTATGAACTTGATATAATAAATAAATTATAATGGCTTATATTTACAAAAAAGGAAATAACGTAAGTAATTTTTAAAGTGCGATTTGCGTAATAAGTTCAAAGTTTGTTAATTGCAGGAAAAAAATCGACAGGCTGCTTAAGATCAATTTAAAATAGTATTTTATTTCCTATTAATAAATAACTCAAACCAACTCAATAAAAAAAACAAAAACCAAAGGTTCCATACTAAATAAGGGCTGTCTTTTTATTTCAAATTTTATTTTATTATTATTACACCCTGCACCACAGATAAAAAGAGGTTATATATAAGTTCGTCATTTCGTTTGTAATTTCATCAATATCCATTTCTAATCTCATAAAGTATTTATATGCTAAGTCGATTGAGCAATGTCTGTCTGTCCGTCCGTGTTAGTGGTAAAATTAAGTTTGCCAAGGCACTAGATGGGCTAGAAAACATCTAAATATGCCAGTCGATCAGACATAGTGTCGGCAAGATCGGTCCATGTTCTTCAACACAGCGAGCACAATATCACACCTTCTTGTAATTTTTCTTTATCATTGTAACAATGAAGTAACTCCAATCAAAAAAACACATATATGTGACGATAGAAATTTAAAAAATAAGAAAAAACATAAAGTGAAAAAATTAGCACTCGCCTATATTTTCCGAGTTACAGGCCTCTGAAATTTTCAAAATATCAATATGGGTATCATTATAAAGATTTTGAGGAGGTCTTAAGGAAATAACTAAACAAGAGCCAATGTAATTTTTATGTAAATTTTCTTTTTAACTTTTTTATTTCGCTGTCACCTTTATATTTGTTTTTTGTTTGTTTTTGATTGAAGTTATTTCACATAACTAGATTAAGATAATTGGCACTCTTACTTAATCAGATATTTTTTTTGTGAACGTTGTGTGTGGCCCACCCTAAATGCAATGCAAGCTTATTAGCAAAATTTTAAGCATGATTTGAATTAAATAGAAAAATCAATCACCAAGTTCAAGGGTTAGGCTTAAGTAGCACGTTGAACTTAAAATTTACCATAAACAGTTTGAAAAAATTTTATAAGACTTCATCTCAAGAGGTAAGTCTGTCGTCAAGCCTTTTACATTAAATATTACGATAAGAAAACAACGGTTTTAAGTCACAGGATTTATGAGACCAGTTGTGATGAAGAAATGCCCAAGGAATTGTATATCCATCAATATCAAAAGAGACCTGAGTTGTTTCACTAAAATAAAAATATGCTTCTTAATATGGCAGCCAAACCAATATTTCTTAACAATGACTATGAATTTTCTGTCGTTTACACCTGATATCATTTTTAATATTTTTTATGCTCTAAATACATAGACCACAGCAGGCTACACCAACACACATAATAAAAATAAAATTTTAGTGTGTTTCAGTGATGTCGCTTTATTATTTTTTTAAACGTCTTTAAAGAAACAGTACTGTTTTTTTATTAAATAAAAATTTAGATTATTGGCTATTAGAAGATTAAAACAATATTTTTTTAAAGTACGTCGATTTTTCGTTCGGATTGTTTTTAAAATTGAAAATATATTGCACTGTTTCCCTTAAATGGAAACAAAGTTACTAGCCACTGCCATCAAAAAATACTAAAAATAACAAAATAGTGAAAGGCATACAATTCTATGATATCGAAAAAAAACACAATCGTGTTAAAGATTAACAGGTGTCCCATACAAGAAACAGCCCAGTCATGAATATTCTCACGGAATTTCTTTGTCATGAAACAAATTTTCTTGTAAAAAAATAAAAAAGTGGCATCATTGTAATTTGAAGAGAGATATGCTTTTTTACATATAATTTCTCTTTCATAATACCTACTTTTTTCCCCCGAATTTTTTTCACTCTCCGCAGGCAATAAAAAGAGAAACAAATTTATAATAGGAGAAAAGGGAAAAGTGAGAAAACTCGCACGGATTTTTTTAGTAATTGGGCTGATAGACAAATTGAAATTAGCATAAGAAAAAACTAAACACATATTTAACAAAATGTTGTCCACACAAAACATTCCTTTGAAATGTTTAGAGTTATTTTTAGCACATTTTCGCCATCAGGATTGAAGTATTTTTTATTAAAAAAAAAAAAAAAAAAAAAAAAAAATACTTAAAAATACAGACATAAAACTATTTTAACTTTAACTAAAAAGTCTTCACTATGGGGCACATTTTTAATTTTAAAGTTTTCGTACAATTATTGCTATAGCGGACACACATTGTACAAATTTAATGTGTCAGCTAAAAAATTTACATTATTTTCAAGTATATTACGCTACTTTCGCGACACCCTTTAATTTTTTGTGCTTTTTTATATACCTTCGGTAAGAATTTCAAATAGGCTTTGTAGAGTAAAAAATAGATTTACGATTTGACTCTTTAGGTACGAAACCCTTAAAACAAACTTGTCTAAATCAATATTTATGGCCCATTTTTTTGTGGATTGTATAATGAATTATAAAAATTTACTTAAAATGCCAATGAATACCAAAGCAGAATGATAAAAAAAAGCAAATTTTATAATGACAACACCAAATGACACACACAGAAAAAAACACACAAAACAAAATAAAAACAAAAACAAACAACCAACAAACATATTTTACCTGGTAAATAATGCGGCAATGCCCCAAGCCAATGAACATATTAATATGGCTCTGGTCTTGGTACAAACGTAACCTGCTTTCAGTGGCTCACAAATGGCGTAATAACGTTCAAAGGATATCGCCAAAATTGTCAAGACACTGGCATGAGCCACAGTTAATTCAACAAATGGAACAGCTTTACCTGAAAAAAAAAATTAAAAAAGTTTTTTTTTTTTTTTAATATTAAAGCGAGAGGTAAAACAATTAAAAGAATTACACTTGACAGAAACAGATGACATTGGTGCAAGAAAAGGTCCTAAAACTTAACAGTTGGTTCTTTAGAATTACTGTGATTGACAGCACATAATGGAAGTGTTTGGAACGGAGAAATAAAATCAACTTCTACGTGTTTTAATGCGAGCTAAGAAACAATTTATGCAGACAGCCTCAAGTCAGACTCAAAAAGTGCTTCGACGAACGAGTGAAGACGGTACTTGGTTAGAGTTGATTTAATCTGAGCTGCATTACTGCTTTGATGGAAGGACAGGGCAGTTTCAAAAGCCATTTTGCCAATTTGAGAATCGTGTGTAGGTTGTGTCCTGAAGAGGCTGAGATGGCAGCGAATGTCACACACTAGTATTAGATTAAATTCGTGAATGCATTGGCAGATCTAAATTACGCGGAGGAAGTCTACAATGATCAGTACACGGCCAAAACTCACTAGACCAAAGTAAAAGGCGGTTGAGTGGCGCAGTTTTTAGCGATGTTTGTAAAGGTTCATATTTCAGTCTCTTCACTTATGAACTGAAGGGTATTAAAAAAGACAGCTGCCTGAATTAGTATTTTAGAGTGAATCACAGAACTCACAAATACATTCATCATCAAACTGATATGAGAAAGAAGGAAAATTATGAATGTATTTTTTGCCTGTGAAAGACGGGTACTTTGTGTTTAAATGTCCAACACTGGCTGACGTTACACTAAGCACCACAAACCAAAACATACAGGATTTGGATGCCATACCAAAACTCAGCTTAAATGCTGCAGTTAAGCGTTTTCGAGAGACAGATTGATCGATTAAGACTGTGCAGGTCTTATAGGACTAAGCAAAATCCTATTACTAAAAAGGAAGGGAGGCATACTGGAATAATAATTATTCCATTAATTATTTCATATGAAAAACTTGAAACCAAACTTCATTTTTAATATAATAGATGTTTATAATTAGATGTTTATAATTAGATGTTTGATATTTAATGGCAGCTCCAAATTAAATTAAACACCAAGAACGCACAAGACACAGGTTATCAGCTCTTGTTTTAAAAATTCGTCCCAAAAATAAACGCTTTGAGAAAATGTTGCCAGAAACATTTCATGTGTTTCTCACAATAAAAACAGAGAGCAACTACTGCAACATTTTTTCAAGCATTTATCATAGTTGTATGACAACATTTCGAAAAACTGAACCGAATGATACAGGGCAAATTACGGCATTCTATATTGAATAAAATTTCTATTTAAATTCTATTGAAATTTCAATCGATATCGACTGCTGTAATTTGGCCTCAGGCTTTATCTATTAATCTAAGGAGAAGTAAAAAATACTTACACATTTCATGACCTAAAATCCAAGTTTCCGGTTTCGTATTCAATTCTACTAAAACCGTTGGCGTACAAACCAATAAAACCAAAAGATCAGCGATACTGAGATTTGTTAAAAAAATGTTTGTTGAATTACGCATGTCTTTCGTTCGAACGATAACAATGGGAACCTGAAAATAAATAAAAGTGATTAATCATAGAATGTAATTTTTTATCATAAGCATCACATAAAAAACATTTCAAAACAACTATTCAAAATCCCTTAAGTCCTTGTACAGACATGCAATTTTTGTTTCTGCAATTTTCTTAAAAGTCTGCTTTAAAATTGCATTCGTGCCCACACATTCAAGATTTGTTTCTGCAATTTTGGATTTGATTGCTTAGATTTGGTTTTTGCTTAAACTACAAATGACGAAACAAAAGAGAATTTCAAGTACAAGAAATAGTGTACCCATTTCTATTCGTTTTTCCTCTCACACCAACAAACTTAAGAGTTGCGCAACAAAAGTTACAAAGTGTTGACAGGGACTAAGGCGTATAGAAAAATTTTTCTGCATCTGTTAAAAGTTTCGTTAGGTCTTAGATTGGAGCTTAATTCAATTTTTAATTGGATCAATTCCAAAAAAGTTTCTTTAATTAAATAATTAACTGAATCAATTATATATTTAAGTAAAAAAAAGAATACAAATTTGTGATTGAAAAAATTGTTGAGTCATTTAAAAATGTGATAAAAAAACCTTTTTCTATGTTTCAAAAACAAATTCGTCAAATTTTGACTTTCATCAAATAAATATATTGAAAAGAGAATAGGATATTTTCGATGAAGTTTATAGCCTGTCTGCTATAGTCTGCAAAACTGGGGTATGGTAATTTATAAGTGATCGTAGTCACTAGTTATGAGCCGCACGCAGAAGTGTAATCTAAGATATAGTTTTCAATGATCGGCCAGCTATGGTGGGTGTAACGGTTGAAACCCACAATGCGGCAGCCATTCAAATGAATGCAATGCTTTTATATGTGTATGCAGTCATACCATGATTTGATTAGTTTGTTAGACCTTATAGCTGGTGTCGAAAAGCGTGATATAAGCGAAGCGAAACTAAAAGCGATAACATGCTATAAACCATTAAATCATTCTCTTTATAGATCAACTCACATATGAACATGAAAACATTGTTTTTTTTGCGCATTATAGAACATTTTAATTTTTTGTTGAAATATTGGCGATACTTACATCAATGAAATATAATAAATATTAATGAAATTTCGATCTTTTATTGAATGTTCAAATCTTTCATTATTTAAGCAGACATTTTATTTGTCTTGCTCAAACTAAAATTTTTAGTTAATTGTTTTTTTTTGTTGAAATTTATTTGAAAATTTCATGTTTTAATGAAAATTTCATATTTTGATTAAAATTTTAATTTTTTAATAAACTTGTGTTTTAGGATTCCGTATCTAAAGGCTCAAGAGGTAATCAATCCTATTAGATTCGCAACAATGCGTCTACACATGTCACAGCCCTCCATTTCTGTAACTCTTATAAGTAGGCTGTTGAAATTTTCACAAAAGTTGGACTAATATTTTTCCTATGACAGCACATACATAAAATTAAAAGGTGCTCCGAAAGTGTCATAATATCCAAAAAATATTGTTGTTTTAATAACTGTAGTAGGCAGACATGTAAAATTTTCAGAGTGTATGTAAAAGCTATGTCCGTTATTTATCAAAGGGTGTTCCAATAATTAAGCAATTTTTATATACGTGGCCTTGTTTTTGAACCGCAATAGACAAACACTCTCAGTTTAAGTAATTTTATGTCTGTTATAAAAAGAAATTTTGAAAAATTAAAAAGAAAAATTTAATATATAAAGGGTGTACCTATAGTGACATAAATTTATCATATCAACCGTAATTGGCTGACATATAGAATTTACACAAAGTATGTATAAATATATCCGCTATAAAAACAAGTCTGAGCAATAAATTTAGAAATTATAGGGTGTTTCTATAGAGGCCATGATGTTGACGAATGTGGTCTTATCTTTTACACCGTTATAGGCAATCGCTTGAAACTTTCAGAGATAAAGGTAGGTACAAAAGTTAAAAATGTACTTAAATAAAGGGTGCCCCGATATTAACATGATATTTAAATAATTTAGACCTAGGCTGAGACAAAAAAATTATGCAGAGTATGTGTTACTAGTAAATCTAGACAAGTGAAGTAACTCCAATCAAAAAAACAAATATTAAGGTGACAGAGAACTAATTAATTAAAAAAAAAATACATAAGAATGTTGAGCATTTAAAAAAATTTAGTTTTTCCTTAAAGATCTCTTCAAAGGCTTTGAAATGAAACCAATATTGATATTTAAAAAATTTAAAAAGTTCGATTCGGAGGCCTGTACGAGGGCTGCTCTATATATTTCTGGCCTAATAGTGAAAATGCGAATATTTATAATCAAAAATGGTTTTATTGTTTTTCAAAGTATTCTCCAGCATGATTTATAAACATTTGCATGCGCTCAAACCAGTTGTCGAAGCACTTTTTCCACTCCTATTGAGACACTTCTAAAAGATGGTTTTTGAACACTTCAACAGCTTCTTCTGGCGACGAAAATCGTTGACCACGCATTTTTTTCTTGATGTGCGGAAACAAGAAGAAGTCATTAGGTGCCAAGTCAGGGTTGTGCGGCGGGTACCCCATTAATTCGACGTTTTAGCCCGCATTGTCATGGTGAACAATGATTCGTCTTCTCTTGTTGGTTTTTCGAATTTCTCCGATGACTTCAGGCAAACAATTGAAGTGACCGTCCTACATGGCTCAAGCGGAACAGTCGCCACAAGAAACAGGCGACCATTTGCTTCGAAGTGCTTCTTTCACGAACAACTTTCGTTGGATTTTGCTCGTCCTTGAAGACCCACACGGTCGATTGTTGTTTCGTTTCGGGCTCATACGCATAGATCCATGATTCGTCACCTGTGACGAACTTATAAACGTCTCTTGAAGCACCGCAATCGTATTTTTGCAACATTTCTTTGCACCAATCGACACGAGCCTTTTTTTGAGCGACTTTGAAATTGTGCGGGATCCAACGAGAACAAACCTTTTTTACGGCCAGGTGTTCATGCAGTACGAATGTATGCTGGTGGAAGAAATGTCCAAGGATGTCTCTATCTCTCGGTATATCGCATGTCGATCTTGCATTATGAGTTCACGCACGGCGTCAATGTTCTCTGGCATAACAGCCGTTTTTGGACGACCTTCACGGAATTCGTCTTTGAGCGAGCTTCGACCACGAACAAATTCACTATACCAATTTTTCACAGTGCTATAGGATGGTGCTTCATCGCCATACAAAGATTTAAGTTCATCAATGCACTCTTGTCGTGATAATCCACGTCGAAAGTTGTGAAAAATGATGGCACGAAAATGTTCACGAGTTAATTCCATTTTTTTTATATTAATTTTTTCAAGTCACTGTAAACAACACAAATAATGGTCGTACCTCAAAACGTTTTGGGTACGATTATGCTTAAAAATGACAAACTTTCCAATGGAAATGTCAGATTGCACTTGGCAGCACTCAGTGTTGCCAGGCCAGAAATATATATAGCAGCCCTCGTAACCCGAAAAAAATGGGCGAGCACCAATTTCTTCATTAAATTTTTTTTCTTATTTTTTAATTCTCTATCATCCCATATATTAGTTTCTTTAATCGCAGTTAGTTCTTTGTTCCAAATGGTATAGAAAAGTGAGAAGTAGGCGTGGTGTTTTGTTCACTGCGTAGAAGAACATGGACCGATCTTGCTGATTTTTAAAAGCCAAATTTTCGAAACTATGTTTGATCGATTGGCGTATTTAAATTTTCGCTAATTTCAACACTAACACGGACGGACAGACGGATATCGCTCAATCGACTTTGCTATGCATAAGAACTCTGAATATTAATATAATTTATAGGGCCGGAAATGGATATTGTAGAAATTACAAACGGAATGACAAACTTAGATACACCCTTTTTCAACTTTTTGTGGTGAAGGGTGGCCTTTATGTGGTTCGAAACCGCACATGGCGGATTTATTTTTCAAACTTTTCAATTTTTATTAATTTTTAAAATCTCTTTGAATGAAAAAGATTTAAATGGCTTAATTTTTTTACATTGTTTTCGTTTCTTTTCCTCTTTAAGTTTTTTTTTTTTAAAACAAAGTCCATAACTAATTAGTGGTTAACACTTGTTTGGCATAAAAAACTTATTGCATTAAAATATAATTCTCTCCTTTATGCATTAAAAGCAATTTATCATTTTGTTTTAACAAATAAAATACTGAATATAGAAACTTACCATTACATTTCCAATGACACCCAGCAACATTATGATGATGCAGAAACACATGGCTGTGGTGCGTATATACGAAGGAATTTGTGGAACTTCATTATCATAAAATTCAGTATCATTGAAGGCAGCATTTAAAAATGTTGATCCATTAAAAATTGAAGTTCTTGTCGAAGTGGCAGAATATGCCGCCGAAGAAGCTGACGAAATGAGAGGAAATATAATTTCATTTTTAATATTTCGCTTTTTTTGTACAGTGATGGCAGCTTCATTTTTCTTATGTCGGATTATTTTTAAAGTTGCCAGTGTTGTAGACAATTTTGATGAATTCGCCGTTAGCCAAGTTGTAGTTGTTGATGATGTTGCAGCATGTGTTTGATTATTGTTAAGGGCTACCGCTGTAACTGTTTGTTCTGGCAATGAAATGACCTTGTTATTTTGGTAATGACCACTTGTGGCTTTGACAGCGAATGTATTTGTAGCAAAAAGGATGTGTAGCAAAAAACAAATGGAAATGATTTTAAATACAATAAATTTGGTTGACTTAAAAGCAGCTTGTGAATGGAATTTTGTATATTTTTTGTTTGTTCTTTGATAGTTTTCATTTTGAGGGCGTTTGATGCGGTGACTACAGACTACAAAAGTCTTGCAGGCGCTCAATGCCGCCTCCTTAAACGCCTGTTTACTATACGTGGTACAGACTCTGGTGGTTACTAAAAGGGCGTTTGTTTTATTTTATTTTCATCAACTTACATCTGCCTTCTTCTTCTTATTATTATTTTTGTTGTTGTTGTTATTGTTGTTGTTTTTGTTGTTAGTGTTGTTAACAACATTATAATCATCATTATAACAGTTGTTTGCTATTGTACAATACTTTAACAATAACAAGTAATCACATCACATCATTTTCACTTATTAGTCACTTTTAAAACTTTTGTAGGCAGGATATCATCCCACTGTTATAATACTGTGTACCCCAGGAAATTTCTCAGCTGGATATTCTTTAATACTTTTACTTTCTTTTTTTTTAAATTATTTTAACATGTTTTATGGAGTTTTATTGTTGTTCTTATCGCTGATGACATTCTCTCCATTTAACAGCTTTGAAAAAATTGTTTTATTTTTCTTCTTCTTCTTAACACATTGTTCCCATCTCAAATAGAATTAATTCCATTTGTGGCAATTTTTCAATTACGTCAAAATTTAATAATAAATAATTGTGTAAATAAAATTTTATCAATTACATCAATAGCCACAGGGCTTAAAATGGCTTTGAAAGCACTAGAAATAAAAGAAGAGAAAGAAAGAATAAAAATATTTAGATCTCATCGATATAAAAATTTAAATGGAAATTTGCAAGATTTTGCCGTAAGTTAATTTTAACATAATTAAGGTTTGATAATACGAGGTCATTCACAAAATTATTCTAAATAGCCGAATCGATATGAAAGGTTTACCAGCGGTATTGTATATTTTATTAAATAAAATTTTAAATGAAAATATTTTTCTTTTTAAAAATTTTGAAATTAAAAGATGAACCTTGAGCCGAAAAAGTTAATTTTATTTTATTTTTAATATCCACGGTTCAAATACTGATTAGAAAAAAAAATAAAAATATTTAAAAATTAAATAAATTTTTGTTTTATTCGTTGAATCGAATAATTTATTTATAGTTCGTTAGTTATAAGGTTTTAAAGCGGTTAACGCCAGGTTTAATTTTGTATTAAATGAATCACAGATTCACGCAAGGAAAAACAAAATGTTACGTACCCATACAGTAAGAAAAATATTGAATTTGAAATAAAATATGCCAAGCACGGTAGTGGAAGTCTAATGGTTTAGGGTTAAATTTCAACAAACACTTTCCAAAATGACTGGACAGAAAATCTGAACAGTAGTGTTGAGTTGCATTTGGCCTCTTTACCTATTAACAAGGTAATGATTAGCGGGCTCGATACTCGGATTCAACCTTATTCAGCATCTATGAACCATTCCTGATGACAAAATTCCAATGAAATCTATAAATATGTATAATAAAACTGTAACGGGGTCATTTCTGTACTTGCAAAATTGTTTGACACTTTAAGTGTTAGTGTAGATGTGGAATAAAAAATATCCGTTTTTTGAATTTTTGTCAGTCTGTTTGTATTCGCATCACGTACCAACTGCTGGATGGAGCTTTCTCAGGGATCGCACTATACGAGTTATTATAGATGGGATCTAATCAAACGAGTGCAAGGTAAATTCCGTAGTACCGCAAGGTTCCGTCCTTTTTCCTACCCTATTTCTTATATTTCGTTACGACTTTCTACGTCAGACTTCCAACCCTATTTATTCTGTCGCAGATATTAGAAGCATTTGCCGGTCATTTTCATTTCGCAATAGGCCAAGTCTTCCGCAAATCGGGGCTATGCTTAAGCACATGGACAATATTCCTAACCGCGATCTTTTGGTAATCTCCGAATGAAGCCTTGCGAACAGGGTTTAATTAAACGCGTACGGCTGAATATGCTCCATCATCTGTAATTATGGGTGATATATTAAAGAATCAGAAGCTCTCGATGAATATTCAATATGATGTTCTGTGAAATAAGTATATTTCTCAGGTCGCAAAAGAAGCATTCAAGTGCCTATGTTTTTTGAAGCGGTGTAAGAAATACTTTACTCCATCTGATCTCCTCGCTATTGTTGTCACTTTTATCAGACCGAAAATGGAATACAGCTCTCATGTATGAGCCGGTGCTTCAAAGCTTATTTTGGAATTACTCGACCGCGTGTAGGGGAGAGTGAAAAATCTCATCGGTTAGAGTAGGGTATCCAGCTTTATTGATTCACTGGAGCATCGACGCAATCTAAGATGTGTTTCAACCTTTTGTCGATACTACAACGGAATGTCCTCTAATAAAATCAGGGAACTTGTTTCTGGAAACCGTTATTCCGTAGGCGCAACGCGCTCCGCATCAAAAGCGCATATCTTTATGGTCGATTGGCCGATTGGCCGATTGAATCGCACTACGAACAAATTGAAGAGAATTATCTTTTTTTAGACGAACACTTCGTATGTGGAATAAACTTAGGGCAGGGGTCTTTCCTCTCTATCCCTCTTCCCACAACCCAATTTTCTATTTCTGGGACAATCCATTGCATTAAAATTGCATTAAATAGGGTCATCTCCTAGGTGCTGGTCCTAATAACAAAAAATTTATATTAATGATTGTAAAGAAATTAAAAATTCAAAATTTAGGCAAGCTTAGATGCCGCTTTAGGAACCAGATTATCAATGTTTAAGATCCTTTAGCTTTATTTAAAATTTAAAAAATACAAGAACCGTATCAAATGAAATTACTCGTTTAGATGAGTTCAATAAGAGTGGAAGTAACATACTTTTTTTACTGATATTGAATTACATATACAAGCTCAACACAAGTTTCTGGCCCACAGAAGAAAGAAACCAAAGACCCTGACCTTACAAATCCAACTCCAGTGCTGGAACTTAAACGAAACGTGATTGATATTTAATACAAAATGAAAGCCGATTCAAAGATGATGGCTTTTTATATTTGAAAGAAAGCATTTTAAAAATGAGAGCTGTATAAATAATGAAGACATATTTGTGGGTTCCTAAATTAGGCAACTGACAGAAAAATAAACATCAGCTTGGAATCCTTTGATTAACGTTTTTTTTATATTTTTTCTTGCAAAACACTGAGCTGTCACGGAGCTGTTATTTGTTGACAACACATTGTATGAAATCTTATTTAGATACCTTTCCTAAAAGCTTGGACCCGGTCAGTGAAAATTAAAATGAAAGATTTCTCGAAGATATATCTATAATAGAACAAGCAAGAGTGTTATCTTATAAACCCTTCACTACGTATGTAAATCTAGTTTAGTGAAGTAAATTTATTCAGAAAAACAAATATTGGGGTAACAGAGAATTAAAAATTATGTGAAATTTTTTACATAAAAATGTCATTGGCTCCTAATGGGTTAAGCATTTTTTTCTTAAATTAGGTATTTCCTGAAAGATCTTTGCAACAGCTTTAAAATGTTATCCATATTGATATTTTAAAAAGTTTTTAAATTTCATAAGCTTGTAACTCCGAAAATATAAGCGAGCGACAATTTTTCTCTATCGCCTTTAATATTTTCTTTTATTGGAGTTACTTCACTGTTTCAAATGATATAGAAAACTTAGAGGCAGGAGTGATGTTTTGCCCACTGCTTAGAAGGACATGGATCAATCTTGCTGATTCTCAATAGGAAAATTTTCGAAACAATATCTGGTCGATTGGCGTACTCAAATTTTCACAAGCTCATCTAGTGCCTTGATTTAGCAATAACACGGAAGGACAGACAAGCTTTGCTCAATCGACTTCGCTATGCATAAGAACTTAGTATATATATACCTTATGGGGTCGGAAATGGATATTGTAAAAATTACAAACAAAATGAAAAACTTAGTTTTACCCTTTTTCCACCTGCGCCGACGGGCTTAAATACGATATCAAGGCAAATGGAGTCGACGTATGAGGTTCGTTTACATTTCAGCGAAACATTCCTGAAGTAAAATACAGAAGAAAATCATAAGTATTCATTGACATTATTATTGCAGCATAACGAAATAACTTTTTGTCTATTTGTATTCAAATTTCTAAAAGTTCATTAAATCACATCCAATTCAAAGAATTTGCTTTGTGTCTATAAATTATTCACACTTAAATACGATCAATTAATGAAACAAAACATTTTTTGGACATTTATTTGCCACTCTGCAGCTATTAAGTCTTTTTTCTATACAAAAACAACAACAAAAAAAGTAGCAAAGTAGCAAAATAGTGGCAATATTTCAAGCATTATTAATTACAGTTATTTACTTATTTATTTATTTATTTGTTTATTTTTTTGTTTTTGTGGTTTGTTTGTTTGCTTTTCTTTTAGCAAATGTCTTATCGTTTAGTGCTTCTGTTCCATTTATTTTGTTATTTGAATGTGTTTTGCTTGCCCAACTTGTAGTCATTTTGATTAATGGAATTAATTCATAATGTGCGCCATATGCACATCAAATTCCAGTGTAAATGTAACAAAATCTTAGGCAGCATCAACAATTTTGCTAGTAAAAAGAATTTTTTTTTGCAATTATCATAATTTTTACAGTGTAAAAGAAAAAAAGGATTAGAAATGAATAAAAATTTTTAATTTTATTTAAATTGAAAATAAATTGTTAAGCCAGGATTTCCCTAAAGCTAAAATTACTGGGAACCTTTACATAATACAAATTTTATTGTAATACTTCACAGCTTGTCTGTGATACCTTCTCCATAATCAAGGCTGTTTGTTTTCACTTTTTAAAAAATAAAACAAAGTTTCTTAAAAAATTCTGTTTTAAAATGGATTTAAAAAATTTTATATTTATAATGTCGCCTTTGCTTTAAAAACTCTCAACACTATTTTTTATGAAGAAACAATTTTTACTAAGTAAACCGTTTTGTGAAAAAGTGCAATTTTCGTAAAAATGATACTTTTTATGTAAATAGGATTTTTTATAAAAAGTGTTTGCTCAGGAAAATGAACGTTTTGTAAAAAAATAAAAAAATTTTTGGTGCAAAAATTACTTATTGTGGAAAAAGTACTTTTTGTGAAAAAAGAACTTTTTGTGAAAAAAGAACTTTTTGTGAAAAAAGAACTTTTTGTGAAAAAAGAACTTTTTGTGAAAAAAGAACTTTTTGTAAACTTTGATTTTTTATGAAAATAAATTTTTTTTAAATAAGACTTTTAACGGCAGGAGACCTTATGTAAAAAAAACAATAAGTAAAATTTTAGATGTGAGCAAATGGAGAGACTGTGAGTGCAAAATTAGTATTTTTGTAAAAAATAGGACTTTTGGCCGAAAAGTCTTTGTTAAGAAAAATTTACTTTTTGTGAAGTAAGATTTCTTATGTTTTTTTTTTTTCTTTTTAAAAAAAAAATAATTTGTGCAGAAAATTTATTGTTTTTGAAAAATTAGACTTTTTAAGAAAAATAGGACTTTTGGTAAAAAAAAGGGATTTTTAACAAACAATTCAAATTTTGCCATCAAATTTTATTTTTGCAAAAATAGCGTTTTTTGGAAACTTCTTTTGTAGAACATTAATTTTTTTTATGGAAAGTAAAGCTCCTTGTGCGAAACGACGATGAAAAAAATAGAAAAAAAGCACTTTGTGAAAAACAAATTGTTTTTGCGAATTTTTGGGTATTTTGCCTTTATGGGAAAACAGAGATAGAGGAAAGGGGAAGCAAAGTACAATTGTCGAGGGTGTGTATATTTTGGGAAAAATAAGACTTTTTGTAAAAAAAGTATTTTTTTCGGACTAAAAAAAAGTACAGTTTTGCTCAATGGACTTTTTGTACAAAGACTGAGTTGATATAAAAATAGCACTTTTTTGTTTTTAAAATTAATTTTTTAAGTTTGTGATTACCTTTTTTTTAGAAAAATTAAACGTTTTAAGAAAAAATAATTTTTGTGAAGAATGATAGTTTTGGTAAAAAAAGTGACTTTTTGTCTTTCATGGGCAAACTACCTGTTGTAAAAAATATGAATAATGGTGTTTGATTTTATTAGTTTACAGTTATCAGCTCTCACCAGGACTTTGTAATTTATATTATTAAATGTCTTTGTTCTGCAGGATTAATTTGTTCGATTAAACAAAAAAATTTTATAATTAATTGAGTGCATGTGGAAACTTGATTGTTTTTAAACATAAAATCAATTTTTGTCAACATTGTTGTAAAGCAATTTGTTGTAAATTAGCTTTAAATCAAACTAAGTCGACATACGCGCTTATTCGTTTAATGTGATTGATTGTAAAAACGGTAACTTTTACAAATGGCGTTTTAAATTCTTTTTCAAAATCTTAAAAATATAATTTTACTCTTCACTATATCAAATTCATTCAATAAATAAATGTGTGTTTAAGTTGAAAAAACATCTATGACTGGAAAAAAAAATCATAGCACAGTTTATGAGTGACCTGGTATTGATAATTTCATTTAGATTTTCAATAAATAATTTTTCCATAAAAGCAAAACACTTTTTAATTTAATTTCTTTCAGCAATTTGGCTAATTGTCAAAAAAAAAAAAAAAAAACATGCGGGCAAAAGTGTACGCAAAATTTCCAGTTGGCTTCTAAAATCAAATAATGAAGATGTTTCATAAAAGATGCGATGCCAATAAATAGGTTAACAAACAATTGTAATATAATTTTTTTTATTTTTTTTTTATTTTAATGATGACCCAAATTTTATTGCCAAATTTTATGCGGCAGAGTGTCTGTCCGTTTATATTCCATATTTTTCATATTGAATTAATATTTTGTAAAGAGCATAAACAACATAAATCTTGCTTTGATTTACAAAAGTTCCTAAATAAAACAACAAAAAGAAAAAGTTTAAAATTTCATTCAATTTTATTTTAAAGAAATTTAAATTTTCAAAACGCTGGACAAACAAATAAATCGGAAACCAGCTATTAAAGTTGATAAATGATCAGCTTTTTTTTTTTTTTTTGTAGTTATACTTTAAGGTCTACTGTCCCAGTGTTTTTAAACGTTTGTTTTGTGAGCCCGTTGTGGTAAAACTATTTGCTAGAAGTGCTCTTTGCCATTTTTTTTCTTGCTGAAGAATTTGTAATTGAATACAGAGAATGTGTCAAGAAGAATTTATCTATAAACTTTGAAGTGGATTGCACAATGGGTTTTTATTAAAAAAATAAAAATAAACAGATTTTTTTATCACAATTTCATCTTGGGGATGACATAAATAAAACATTATTATTTTCACTTCTATAGTGAAAAATATACTTTTAAAAATTATATTTTTTCATGAAATTATTAGTTAAAGTGTTTGATATTATAAAAAAAATAATTAAAACTTATTTTGCGTTAAGTTCATTTTTATTTTAATTTCCAATAATTTTTAAAGAAAAATTAAGAAAAGAAAGAAAGAATGTAGGAAAAATGAGACTACCTGCAAAATGTGATGAAGCATTTTCTAGTTTGCTACATCGTCATCAGTATTTTTCTAAGTTATCTACCGTCGGTTTAGCCAAGAATGTAATTTTTATTAAAAAAAAAATAAAATGATATTAAATACAGCTTAATATAAAACAAATAAGAGCGCTATACTGCTATGCCGAATCTTATCTTATTAAAGTAGCTCCTATTAAAAACACAAATGTTGTGGTGATAGAGAATTAGAAATATAGAATATTAGAAATTATATTATTTTACCCAAAAATGTCACAAACTGTTAATGGGTTAAGTATTTTTGTAAAAATTTTAGTGTTTCCAAAAAGATCTCTTTAAAAGCTTTTAAATGATACCCATATTGACCATATTGACAATCGAACCTTTTATGAAAATTTCAGAGGCCCATAACTCGGAAAATATGGACGAGCTCCAATTTTTTCACTTGATATGTGTTTCTTATTTTTTAATTCTCAATCGCTCCATATATTTGTTTTTTCTTTATTGGAGTTACCTTACTGCTCCAAATGATATGAAAAATTAGAGGCAGGTGTGGTGTTTAGCCCATTACCTCGAGGTTCATAGACCGATCTAGCTGATTTTCAATAGCACTTCTTTTGAAACAATATTCGATCGATTGGCGTATTTAAATTTTTTCTATTTCATCTAATGCCCTGGCAAAATTGGTTTCAACACTAACACAGAAGGGTAGAAGGACAGGCGGACATCGCTTAATCAACTTTGGTATGCTCAAGGACTCAGAAAATATACATTTTATGGGGTCGGTAATGAATATTCTAGAAATTACAAACGGAATGACAAACTTAGATATACACTTTTTCCACTTTCTGTGGTAAAAGGTACAAAAATTAACTGAAATTATTAGTAGAAAGAAAAAAATAAATTCCAATTTTGTTAATTTTTTTCAAGCTCTTAAATATTTAAAATTTTTCTTTAACTAAATGAGAATTTTAACAAATAAATCGGAACATTTGTTACACAAGCTTAGAAAAAAACAAAACAAAAAAAAATAGTGGTTTTATTTTACTTAATTTATTTATTCTCACACAAGTTTTGAAAAGAGTGAAGAAATTTTTGCTTACTTTTTTTACAAAAGTTGTTCGTGAGTTTTAATTTAGAATTTAAAGTTTTAACATTTTGTGTTTTAGATTAATTAGAAAAAATCTTGTGAGCACACAAAAAATTTTAATATTTTGTTCTATTTCTTTAATAATTTTTTTATTAAAATATAAATGAAGATTTTCTTACGAAGTGACTGTAGCATTTAGTGAAATGATAATAGTTTGACTTACTTACCCTACAAGAACAGTGACCATCATTTGATCCATCAAATGACAATCAATGGAAACAATAGAAATATCCATCACTGCATAGAACAAAGTTTTTATCACATTCTTAATGGTAAAATGAAAAAAGTGATGTTAACATCATCAGTGAATTTTTTTGAAATAGATTTAATTACAAAACATATTTTAAGCTATATTTTGAACTTGGCTAATCAAGTTTGAGTAAAAACTTAGATTTAATTAACAAAAAAATTCATTTAAATTTAATACCAAAAGCCGGACAACGGCAACGCTGTTTCCCTTCCCCATTTGGTTTAATAACTCATCATTGGTCAGAACAAAGCTTCTATCATTTTCCTAAAGGCGAAATGAAAAAAGTGATGTAAACTTATGTCTACGTGTGATGCCTGTAGCAAATAGCGTTGCTAATGAATTAAAAAAAATTATCGAAAATTTTGCCTGATCTTTGGAACAGATTTAACTCAAAAGGTTTTTAAGCTGCATTTCGGACTTTATAAATCAAGTATGAATATAAAAAAACTAAAACTTAGCTTTAAACAACAACAACAACGAAATTCATTCCAAATTAATACTAAAAGCAGTACTACAATGGCAACGCTGTTAAGTATATAATTATTGAAGATGTGTTAATAGAAAATTGTGTATGTTTAAGTTTCGCTCACTGATATCTTGCTGGGATATTAAATATAATTAAAAGCAAGTGAGAGTGCTAAATTCGGCTAAGCCGAATCTTATATACCCTTTACCATGTAATCACATGCACATTTAAAACAGCATAAGAAATTCTTTCCTACCATTAAGTTTTTCTGCTCAAAAAAAGCGTCGAAAATTGTTAGTTTTGCCTAGGGTTGTTGTCCCATCAAATTTCGTTTGTATTTATGTAGGTGGTTGTTTTTACTGTTTAGCGCTTAGTAAAAACTATGACCAGCAGGAATAAAAACGAAAGTATTTTTTAAGTACAAAAATATTAAGTACTAAAAATTAAGGTATACAAACGGAAATCGAAATAAAGACATGGAAAATTTAAGGCAGCCATGGTGTTTTGCCCGCTGTCTGGAAGGACATGGATCGCTATCGCTGATTTTCAATAGCAAAAATTTCGGAACTATGTCTGATCGATTGGCGTATAAATTATATTTAAATTTTTTCTAGCTCATCTAGTGCCTTGGCAAAGTTGATTTCAACCCGAAAACAGACGGACAAAGGGACATCGTTCAATCGACTTCGTTATACATAAGAACTCTCCGCCTGCGGTTAAGGGTATAATAAATCATTTTTGTAAATTATTTAACTCAATTTCTAAACTTAAGGTTTCTAAAAGAAGCTTAAGCAAATACTTTACTTTAGGAGTACTCAAAAATTATAATCCCATAGTGCAGAAACTTTATACGTATTCAACAAACATGGTTCCAACACCTTCAACATTTTGTTAGGACTATAAAAATAAAAACAAGTTAATTTTTTTATGTTTTGTTAACAAATGTTTCAATAGATATTTTTCACTTTTCACACTTTTATAGTTTTTTTTTTTATTCTTTTTTAACATTCATTGGATGGTAGCGGCTTTTTAGCTTACAATAGTTCATAGACTAGATATACAACAATTCGAAAATAATAGATAAAAATAATTTATTGCACAATTAAAATCCCATCGCAATGGAAAAAAAGGAATCTAAAACACATTAAAGATTGTGTGAAAATTTATAGTGAAAAATGTAATAAAATTAACATTGTAACAGCAATTTTCAGGCCAAGTCAGCAAAGTATTATTTTCTGCTGTAAAATATTTTCTTTTGTTTTAATTTTTTTTTTTTAACAAACCCATATGTATTTTTTGTTCTGCTCCTAATCCAGTAGCTGTGTCAATACAGTGACAATAATTTACAGAGAAAAAAAAGACAGCCAAACTGGCAGTGTTAGACTAATGCTTTAATACACACATGTTTAGATGAGGTTTTAAGTTTACAAATGTGTGTGTTTGTGTGTGTGTGTGTGTGTTTAAAAGTGTTTAAAAAATCAATCTTTTTATCAGTTAATAATGGCCAAAATAAGGATTTTATTTGCACGATTTTATTTTGTCATACAAAACATGTGTTTGTGTTCAAATGTGTAGACAAGTTTCAGTTTGTTTAATCCTTAAAGTTTTTTATTTAGTTTTTTTTTTTTTTTGTGAACTACAGATATTTTAAAATTTTTACACAGACATTTCTTAAATTGTTTCATGTAAATATTTTCGCATCTGCCCAACAGTTTACTGTACGACAACAATAAAATATTAAATAGTCAAAGAGAAAGAAACATAAAGTTGAAGTGTACAGCGGTGTTTTTTTGATGCGAACGGAGAGCGCAAAAAGCAGATTTTAAGGATAGAAGTGGATACTTTAAAAAAACAACATACAGGCGAAACGCTTGTATTACAGGACTTAATTAAAATTAAGACGTTTATTACACTGGCTAATGACATGCGGTGTATGTCACACATAAGTCCTTTTTAATCGGGCTTTTTTTCACGAATGTTTATTTCCAGCTGCGAATACATTAAGTGCGAGATTTTAAGGTTAGCACTGCAAAAAGATAAGAAACAAAACCAAGCAGGCGCTAGGCTCAAATACTGCAAGGAACCATAAAAACAAACTAAAGCCGGTTTAATAGCCAAAGTTCACCAAGTTTATATTTCCCCAACAGCAAAGTTGCAAAAACAAAATCTCTTGCTTAACTTGGCAAGTGTTATTAAGCGCTACGGGCATTATTTTCCTCTAACAAATAAGGACTGCATATCAGTTTTGCAGCAAAATGCTTGATGCTGCATCAATAATAAATATTCTCATAAAAGATAGAATATCGATTAGAAACTATTGGCCAATTGCTAAACTGAGAACCAAAGCCTGGTTTTGTCAACGATAGCAAAAGAAAATTGGAAAAATAATTATTGTTGCAGATTTAAAACGATTTTATTTGCAAGAGAAAATCTCCTTAAGAGAAAGAAGGCCCATAAATAAATGAATCTTACAACAACAGTGAACATGATTTAATCCATCAAATAACAATCACTGAGGATTGATATATCCATCACTACTTAGAACAAAGTTTTTATCACATTTTTAACGGGAAAACGAAAAGATTTATGTAAGCATTTGTATGCGTTTGATGTCTGTAGCAAACAGCGTTACCAGTGACTTTTTTTTAAAAAATGTAGTTAAAATTTTCCTTTTTTTTGGAACAGATTTTATTACAAAACTTTTTATAAGCTACATTTTGAAATTTGTTAATCAAGTTTGAATAAACACAAGCAAAAACTTAAATTTAATTAAAAAAAAAAATCATTTAAATTGAATACGAAAAGTCGTACAACGCTGGCAACGCTGTTTCAGTAGAAAATTATTACAAATAGGTTAGTAGATAGTTTTGTATGTATAGGCTTTCCTCACTTATTTTTTTCACTTATTTATGCTGTCGCATTATAAATAGAAAAAATTAAAATAAAATATGTGTGCGTTTGATGTCTGTAGCAAACAGCGTTGCCAGCCACTTTTTTCATTACAAATTGTGCCTGATCGTTTGAACTTTGTTATTCAGGCATGTATAAATACAAGCTAAAATTTAGATTTAATAAAAAAAAATATTTCGATTTAATACAAATAGCAGAACAATGGCAACGCCGATTAATAGAAAATTTTGTAAATGTATTTGGAAAATTTTTTAGGAAAGGTACCTAGCAAGATATGATAGAAACTAATACATTAACCCATTTGCAACAATTTGATATTGAACAGTGTTGCCGTTGCAGCATTTTTAGTACTAATTTGGGATGATTTTTTTAGTAAACTTAATCTTATTTTGGGCTTGTTTTTATAGATATTTATTCATCAGAGTTTAAATAATCAGCTCTGTTATATTTTATGCATAAAGTTTAATATCTTTTAGTTGTATCGATATATCAATCAAGTGTGATCAAGACTTCTAAGATGCATGAATAGTAAACTGCAGTAGAATGGGCACTGAAGATATATGTGAGGTATAATGAATAGAAGTTTGAGGGAGTTGCAAAATAAACTGTACATAAAAATTTTCCTTATTTTTTTTATTTTTCCTTTTACAATCTGATAGAGACTCCTTTCTATCAAACGACTGATATTTTTGTAACCGTGCCACATTCTTCAGGAAAGGGATAGATGAGAAATGAGACAGGTGGTGAAAGGAGAAAGATAGATATAGCCATTTTATTAGTTATTTTACTTCGCCGGCGAATATGCTATGAAGAAGTACCGACGAAGGAGGCTGCATGCTTAATGTTAATTCTGAATTTGTGTTAAACCATTCAACAGAAAAAATTTTTATTTTTTGGTTGCCGCAGGAGTTGAACCCTGACCAACCAGGTTTATAGTCAACGTGTTTACCACTTTCACTACAGCAGCCAAATAATCTTTTGAATGACTATCACTGTTCTGATAAGTTATTTTAGTACTATCATTCTATCGTTTACATTTCATCCAAAATAAAAAAAATAAAATCTGCCAACTTTTATTCACGATTCTTATCTAAGAATCCTTATTAAAAATATTTTTTTTTGTTACGCCGCAATAAAAAAATCAGGTATGCGATAGAAATCGATTTCGAAATCGAAACAATTTTTAACCAAAAATGGTGCTGATATTATTACTATTTTCGAGTTCTAACTATCTTCAATATGATTTTTCATACTGTTCCATACAACTCCTACAATTACTTTGGGGTAACTTCTTTATTATTGTTTAAAATATATCCCAAAACGACTAGTTTTCAAATCGATCGATTTCCATCACATACCTAAGTTTAAACATATGATAACGTATAAAATTATATGTAAAAGTGGCAACACTGTTGAAAGGATGGGTGTGTCAAAATAATAGCCTGAGTAGATACGTTGTCAAAATAAATTATATTTCATCACAGGATTACTTTCTGTGACGATTTTTTTTTGGAAGCAGGTTGAAATGCCCGTGGATTTGGATTTTAGCGGATTCGTCAAGTGATCACAGCTGGTGAAAGACTGCTAAGACTGACACTTTATTGGCTTCGTGAATACTTCCGCAGCCAAAAATTGAAAGGCTTTAAATTAAAAATAAATTTAGATGCAAATTCTAATAGATTAAAGGACGATGCTCTTGTTTTACTACACAGCCAAGAACTAAGACAATATCATTGCGATGGCCCGTTTGAAGTAAACAGATACTTAGCAACGTGTTGAAAAATATACAGACGTTAATGAAGGGTACTTTCTGCAACAGTATTTAGGAGTGGTAATCCAGTAAGTGGCACCTTTAACAACCTATTAAGATGATAAGCTTGTGATACTAATTTTAATGAAAAAAGCAGTTTTATAACTTAAAAGCAGTTTTTATAAATTTTCTGCTCAGAAAAGGTCAGCCACAAAGTGCTTCTGAGATAAGATTTTAATTCCAAATCTGTGTTACGCTGGTTTAAAATATATAATTGTAACCTTCATTTTCTTGAACTCTAAACTCTTTATATTGAGGACTAATTGCAATTGGTACAAAAGAAGATGTAAAATGAATTATTTTAACATTTTAAACGATTTATTGGATCAAAAATGGTCATCAAAATGATTTTTCTTCCAATATAAAACAAACAAACAAATTTTTTTTTTGCAAAAGTTGCCTGATACTTTGTTTGATATGACATCTGACGTTAGTTAAAAAAGTCTTATTTGCTTCCTACTGCAAAAATAATCCTTAATAAATGTTTTAAAATAAACCTTCAGCTCACAAGTGCTTTTAACAATTCTTGTTAAAATATCAATGAATTTAATCCTTTGCAAGCTCTTGGCCACTGCTTCATATGAACAATGTTATCATAATCAATTATTCCATATGTCAAATGTAAAGTGGATATAAATGGCTTTTATTTATGTTCACAAGTATTTCCATTAACTGTGTATTTCTATGAATTCGAATGATCCTTTAAGCATAAGTATAACATTATCTTATGACCGTATCCTTCTTTATATTCAATTCAATTCATTGAATATTTATTACTTAATTTAATTTTGAATACTTTTCTAATAAAACCACAAAAGCAAATGTCTTTACATTTCAACATTTAACCCAGCAAACAGTTTTAAGGAAAATATTTAAAAATTCACACTGTTTATATTTATTATAAAAAAAAAAATTAATTTCTTTAATGAATTATTTTTGAAAAAGTTCAATTTTAAAAAGTACTTTTTTAAATAGTACTTTTTTAAATAGTATTTTCGAAAAGTTATATTTTTAAGAGTATTTTATTCCGAATTACTCTTTCAAAATAAATAGTAAATTATATTGTTAAAGATTTTTGATTTTTAAAAGAATTACGAAAAAGTTTATTTTTAAAAAGAAAGACTGAAAACGTAGTCTGTTTTTAAGAAAAGTGCTTTACAGAAAGTACAATCCCATTAAAAAAGCTATTAAAAAATACATTATGTTTTAAAAAAGTACTTCAAAAATATTGTTTTAAGCGTATTTTTATTTATGCAGATCTCAACATAAACAAGACCCCTGGTCCGAATGGAACTCCAGCACTGGTCTTGAAGCAGTGCTCTTTGACGTTAGCGCGTCCATTAGCAAAACTTTTTTGAATTTTGTACCATGTTGAAGAGTGACTGCACATCATGTTGGAAAGGTGCTAATAAAACACCAATCTCGAAAAAGAAAGAGGCTAGCAACCCTGAAAATTACCGCCCAATCGCCTAATTTGGTCTACACTTTCCAAAGTAATGGAAGGTATGTTGTCTTTAATCCTGTGAAATATTTGGAATCAAACAGCTTACGTTGTGACTGGCTGTGCGGGTCCATAGGGGATGCTCTAGGGTGACTTATGACTTTCCTTTTGGAAAAATTGCCTCAATCCATTCACCATTTCGGAGAAAGTAAGGTGGTGGCCTGAGATATTTGCAAGACGTTTGATAAAGTGTGGCTTGGTGCTCTCATATCAAAACTTATTGCTTTTGGTGTCGACGATAGTTTCTCTCGACTTATATCGAGCATTCTCAGGATTTGCACCATATAAGTTGTTATAGATGGGAACTCATCAAACGAGTGCAAGGTAAATTCTGGGGTACCGCCACGTTCTGTCCTTTCTCCTACCCTATTTCTTATTTTTCTTAACGGCCTTCTACGTCAGACCTCCAACTCTATAGATTCTTTCGCAGATGACAGTAGCATTTGCCATTTATACTCATTTCGCAATAGGCTAAGCCTTTCGGAAATTGGGGCTATGCTTAAGCACATGGACGATAACCTTATTAGCGACCTTTTGGCATTCTCCTAATGGGGCCTTGCAAACAAGGTTCAATTTAACGCTCGTAAAACCCAGTGCTGTGTACTTTCGCATAGGCGTACGTCTGAATTGCTACATCATCACTAACTATGGATGATATAGATTTATATATGTTAAGAAATAAAAAGCTCTCGGTATTTTGCACATCGCAAAAGAAGCATTCAAGTGCCTAGGTTTTCTGAAACGGTAAAAGAAATACTTCACTCCATCTGATCTTCTTGCTATCTATGTCACTTTTATCAAACTAATAATCGAATACAACTCTCATGTTTGGGCCGGTGATTCAAGGACTATTTTAAAGTTATTCGACCGCGTGCAGAAGAGAGCGTAGAAGCTCATCGTTGACAGTAGGGTATTCAGCTCTATTGATTCACTAGAGCATCGAACAATTAAGTAGCTTCAATAAAAAAACAAATATATGAAACGGTAGAGAATTAAAAAATATGAAAAAAAACATCAAGTGAAAAAATTGGCGATCACCCATATTTTCCGGGTTATGGACCTCTTAAATTTTCATAAATTGGTTCGAATGTCAATATGGTTAATGTGGGCATCATTGAAAAGCTTCTGAAGAGTTCTTTTTGGAAATATAATTTTTTTTTAAATGCTTGACCCATTAAGAGCCGATAACTATTTTATGTAAAATTATAAATCGAACTTATTTTAATTTTTCTTATTTTTTATTCTCTGTCACCGCAAATTTGTTTTTTTTTTTTTTGGATAGGAGCTAGATTTACATACATGGTTTCAGCATATTCGAATATAGCACTCTTACTTGCTTTTAATTTAAATTGTACGTTTTTTCGAAAAGTACTTTAAAAATAGTTGTTAAAATTCTTAAAAATTTTAAGTAGTTTTGAAGCAAATTTAAAAAAGGACTACTGGAGAAAATAACATTTTCAAAAAAGTACCATTTAAAAAGTACTTTTAAGAAAAAGTACCGGTTAAAAAGAAACAATTTAAAAAGTTTTTTTTTTAAACATTAAGAAATGTCTTTTAAAAAATTAACATATTTTTTAGTAGTTTAAACAAACTTCCGAAATTATTTATGAAAAGTGCTGCTTTTAAAAATTTAAAAACAAAAAGTTCTGTTTCAGTCTGCAAGTACTTTTTAAAAAAAAGAAGAAATGAGTTGTGTAGAAATATATGTCATAAACGGATATTATAGCAATCTTGTGCTTTAAAATTATACATCGTATCGTTCAAATTTAACACCTTCTGTTTTAAATCATTTAACTTTGGTGTCTTTTATTTTAATCAAAAAGTACCTTATGGACATGTGGTTTTAGCAACTAGAATTTAGGGCAACTGTCACTACTTTTGTGACTTAAAAAGTTTGGCATACTTTCCCATACTGTAAGTCTGTGATATTGCAATGATTTATAAACAGTTCCTTCAGAATGTTTTTTTTGCGAAAATGAAATTGATAATATCGCTAAAACGGGTTTTTATAGTCAATAATGGTACTTTAATATTTTTAAAACGTCCAGCGTTTGTTTGGCAAACATGTCGAACATCACACTTTACATTTGATGTCGTAAATGACAACTCCACGGTAAAATAATAACACTTCATAAATTCCATTTAAAAATTATTAAAATATTTTTTAGTGGATATCGAAAGCCATAAATTGAGGCCAGAAGCCCGAAACAGTTCGGATTACTTTTTACTTCTTAAATTTAAAAACTCAAACGAGTATTATTTCTAGTGATAAGAAATGGAAAATATTTCAGAAAATCAGAAAAGTAAATTGATAATTTTTTTTACTGGGTTTTTGTCTTTAAGTAAATTGTCTGCTTAGTTCTGAGAGAAAAAGTCCTTTACTCCTACATGACACACATTACATATTTGATTAGTTGTAATTGGATTTGAGTTTGTGGTTGTCAGTACGTTTGTGTGACACATTGAGTGCCAGCGTGGAAAAACAGATAAATCTCGTTGACTTAAATTTAACCAAAAGATAAAGAATTCACACAAAAACACACACACAGGAAACATATCCATTTCTATTGACACATACTTTCAACTTTTAATTTCCATTAATGAATGTTCAAAAGAACAAAATTAACTTTTTAAAAGCTGTTTTTAAATTTTCATTATAACCTTCAAAAATTTATTAAATAATCTATTTTTAAAATTACTTTCGAGTAAATAGTTTTATTAAAATATCTTTTCACATTTTGGTTTTTGTGGTCAAGGCTTTTAATTTAATTCTTACACACCACACTGTGGTCTGTGCCAACTAATTGATTTTAAACAAAAATATAAAAGAGCAGAGGGAAAAACTTAATTACAGTACACTTGAAAAAATAATTTCAATATTTGAAAAACACAGTAAAAATCATGTTTTGTTTTTGAAATGAATACAAATGTTCAGAGGGTAATACAATTTAAAAAAAAATAAGAGAATTCGCTAAGCGATGAGCGATATAAATTTTAAATATCGATTGAAGCCTTTTCACTTACAAATAAAAACCAAGTAAAAAGAATAGTACTTAAATGGACAACAGTGGAGTTGTGGGTTGTGCCAACTTTGTATTTTTCTCTAGGTTTGGCTATTTTAAGTTTCTAAATTTTAATCTGTTCCCGGTCACACAAATGTATTGTTTCGAAAGAAGATCATATTTAAGCAAAACCCTTTTGCAATTTTAATTTTAGAGCAAAATTAAAAACGTTGGATTAAATCGATCGATTTGATATAATGAAAGAGGTGTCTCTGAGTTCCTCTCTTGTTCAAGGAAATTTTAAAGTTTTAGAAAAAAAATTTTTAGGATTTTTTTTTTTCATAAAGATTTTTTTGTTCAGTGTAATAATGAAAAAAAAACAGAAAAATAAAAGAATAAAAAAAACAATGATTTAGCTGTTAATGGTTAGAATAACAAACAATGAAGAATAATTATTTTAAATCTCAAAATAAAATCTTTTCATGTCAAATGTAGATATCACAAATACAGCGAAGACAAAAGTTATTAAATGAAGGAATTTATTTTATTTTTCTTATCTTTGCTTTTTTTCACAAAAAATGATAAAAATAAACATCATAAATTTTGAAGTGGAAAAAATATCAATGAAAATATTGGGAAAAACTTAAATATTTCCAACACACGCTTAAACCACGTTTATCCTTGTTTGTGCTTTAAGCAAAAAGCCATTGTGAACAGTAACAGCTGTTACACTAACAAAACGAGCACATGATTTTATGACAATTTAATGAGCCATACTTTATAGTTCAGATTTATTACTGTCCTTAATACAAATATTAGATGGAAATAAACTTGAACATGTTTATTTATAAAAAAATTTGATTAAAAGCATGCCTGAAATTAAGGGCACTTCTTGTTGTTAGTTTAACCACAAACAAAAATATTTCCCTTTTTTTTGCCACTTTTTTTTTTGACAAGAAACAAACATTTTATCTGCCATGAACACAACCACTAAAATATGAAAAAAATCAAGGTCAATTTAATTAATTTACTGTTGTGGAAGAGATTAGAAATAAAATATTTTGTCTCAATCTCTGCCATAACGAATTTGTTAGTTTTATAACAAAAGACCAGAGAGTTTTATTAAAGCGTGTTTTCGTGGTGAATTGTAAGTTTTTTTTTTTTTTTTTAATTTAAAATTTATTATTTTTAACAAATTTTTAACAATTTATAATTTATAACAAATTTTAAAGAATTTATTATTTTTAACCACCCAAACAACTCCCTCATTTTATTTCCAAGGGTGACAAACTGGCAGAGAGGGTCATCGTATATGAAATAAAAATTGTAATCAAACTCTGTTTAAATTTTAATTCAACTTTCTCAAAATTGATATCAGAGTGCGTTATGGTTTAACAGATTTATAATAACAATGTGTAATTTATGGGGACAATATTTATTTTTTGAAAAATATATACTTTTACTTTTTAATTAAAAAAAATTCAAAATCGTTTAGGGAATGACTGCGTTCTACGGAAACAAACATAAAAAAAATAAGAAGGAGGTTATCAATTCGTGCCTCCATAAATCAAACATTCAAACATTTCTGGATCGATTTTGAAAATTTTTTTAATGCTTACAGATTGGTTTTGTTTTAAAAAATAGTACTTAAACTTAAAAATTAAAGGGTGTCCCAATACAACTTTTCACCGAAAAATGACACCTCTTTAAAATTAAAAAAAATGTTTGCCACTATAACACATAGTGGCAAAAAGTAATGAAAAAAAAAAGTTAAAGGGTGTCCCAATAGGTAACGTAAGTTGATCTATATGGGCCTATCATTTGAACCGTTATAGATAAACGCTTGCAAATTGAATGGAATGTCAATTGCTATCACCGTTATAGTAACAAATATGAATATTCAAAATTTTAAATTAAAGGGTGCCCCAATATTTTATGTAATTTAATGTATAAGGCCATATTTTTAAACAGTTTTAGACAGAGGCTTACAATTTACAACGAACCTGTATTGCTAACTGCGGTATAACAGCAAGTATAAAATGTATATTGGAATTTAAAGGGTGTCTCAATAATTGATTTAATTTGCTGAATGTGGCCGAACTTTAAAACCGTTATAGGTAGAACGTTGAAACTTAAAAAGGAACCTGTATTGCTAAGTTAGCTATAACAACAGGTTAAAAATTTGAATTTAGAAATCAAAGGGTGTTCCCAAAATTAATGTAATTTGACCTATATGGATCTTTTGAATCGTTATATACAAACACTTGAAAATTAAATAGAATGTCCTATACTTTGTTTAGTATAATAAACAATATAAATATTTTAAATTATAAATTAAAGGGTTTTACAATAGTTGATGTAATCTGATGTATGTGGCCAAACTGTTCAACTGTTATAGACAGACATTTGAAATTAATAAAGAAACTCATTGCTCAGTCTACACTACAACAGCAAGTAAAAAATTTAAATTTATAAATTAAAGGGTAACCATATAGTTACTGTAATTTAATAAATGTTGCCAAATTGTTTTGAAGTCAGTTTTTTTTTGCAAGAATTATTTTTAAGTCGGTTAACAACAGAGAGATAATTTGCCAACAACTCTGTTCTTACAAAACAAAAGTACCAGTACCCAGAGGTGCCAGATAGTTTTGATCAGAAATGGGCATATTTCGCAAGAAAAATCGGCATTATCGGCAGTTTAATTTTAAAAAATCGGCAAATTTTAAAAAAACTTCCCTTTTTATTAAAATTAAAAATATTTTTATTAGCAAAACGAAATGTTCACAATCTAAAAGATAAAATATAAAATAAATAAATAAATAAAAATAACCGGTTTACAAACAAATTACTGCCGTTAGTGGTCTATAAGTCGTTTAAAGTGTAAGTAATCCAATACCTCGTATAGAACTGCTTCGATCAGCACGGTTGCTCTATAGTTCGGTTTTAAAATTACCGAAAAAATTTGTTCTTGGAAATGTTCTAAAAAATAATAAAATTAATTTTTCAAAGTTAGTTTTTATTGTGAAAACATACAATTTTTGGTATTCTTCCTCTATAACGAAAATGTTAATACAAAAACATGCGGCATGCGTCGCTAATGTGTCCGATTCGTTTAACATAGTTTGTAGCTTATGCAGCTAATTAAAGAAAAATTAAAAAAATTTCGTAAATAAGCGGCACTAATATTTTGAGTGATTCCTGTACAAATTTTTAAGACGAGAAGCTCACTTGCAATGCAGAAACTGCACATTAGTTTAGAACAATGTGGTGTTAATTTTTTCTTTTGAATTATATCACTTCCATTACTAAGGACATAATTTTCCAAGGAACAATGAACTTATTAAAGATATTTTTTTTAATGTAACAAGTGATACAGTGATGCCAAAAAGAAATATTTTTTACTTAAACAAACAAACTTGCCGTTTTTTAGAAATTAACAAAAAAATCGGAATTATTGAGCAAAAATCGCCAAATCGGCAAAATGGCGATAAGTCGGCAAAATGTCGATAAGTCGGCTAATATGGCAGGCCTGATAGTACCAAATGCTAAATATACACGAGAGCTACATTTACATACATTTCTCGTGTGTAGAAATGTGTTTTTTTTTATATCCTAGTTGCTCTTGGGATGCTTGAAAAATAAATATTGCTCGTTATTTCCTGTTTACTTGCACTACGTTTCCTCGTCTGTATCGATGTTTACAGTCGTAGTGTTTTATTATTGGTGGAGCTTAAAGAATTCTAAATAAAGTGGCAGCTATATAACTTTGAATTTCTTTCGTCTTATTTTCTTTTAACCATTTTAATGGTCTTTAATCTGAAAATTCTTCGCTTTAAAAAAAAATATTTAACATATTTTTTCTTTTCCGTTAGTTTTATCATGCAATATTTCATCAATAGAAATAAATGCAGATATAATTGTCTGTGCATCATTTTTTTTTTTTATTTTTTTCTTTCAGATACTTAAGATATAAAACACACACAAAACTGATGTTTATTTCAATGATTCTTTTTTGATTGCCTCGTCTGTGCTGAAAAAAGAAATTTGTTTTTTAAGCCATGTTCCATTTAATTGTATTGCTTCGTGTGTATCTAATTTAATATATAGCTGCAAGTTCAAGAAAATCATAAAATTTTTTCTTTTGAATTTGTTTTCATTTTAAAACTTCAATTGAATTTATTAAACCACAAATATAAAATTATATCACAAAAAAGGCACTCGTTCCGGAAGCTTTTTAAATAAACATCCCATAAACAAACAAAAACAAAACAAACATGTTTTAATAATTAAAATCAAATAAATTAGTAATAAAAATAAATGTTTATTGAAGCCATCAAACAAACAAACAACCACCTGTTTATTTGAAAGCCCTGTTTGTTTCGCGTGGCGATAAGTTTGCCAGTAAAAGATTTGTTTGTTTATTTTTAAATTTTAATAAAAAAAATCCTGTTTTCAACCATATAAAAATATTAATTTATTATATTGTTATTAATAAAGATTAATAAAATATTATATCAATTAAACCATTTTATTTATTTTTTAAGAAAAATACTGATTATTGTGGGTGAAAATGTTTAAGTTTTAATTTGAAAAGGAAAAGTTGATTTCAGTTGAAAGCTAAATTACTAGAAAATAATAAAATAATTTAAGTTGTCGGAATATCTTGATATTCGACAGTCAATACTTAAATAAGCCCATTTTCGAAGAAGGTAAAGCTTGGTGTGTGACCAAAGATTCAATTCGAACAGATACACTCTATTCAATGATTTCTTTTTGAATAAATAATGTCGATTATTAAACCCCAATCTGCAAAGTTTTTCAGGTAAAAATGCGCTTAATTATTCAAAAAATAAAAAAAATTTGTTAAAAAATCGGCTACCAAACTTTTTTATTCTTAGAATGTGCATAGAGGCTGCTGTGGTCAAGGTGGTAAGCACGTTGACTACAGGGTTCAACCCCTGCGACAACCAAAAAATAAAAATGTTTTTTTCTGTTTAATGGTATAAATACATATTCAGGATTTACATTAAAACATGCATCCTCCTTCGTCGGTACTTTTTCATAGCATATTCGCTGGCGAAAAAAAAACTATTAAATTGGCTATACTTTCACCGCCTGTTCTTTTCTCTCTTCTATCCCTTTCCTATAGAATGTAGCACGGTTACACACTAATTAAATAGGCATTGTTGCCTGAAGTGCTTCTTCTCTTAAAAAAATTGTTTAGGGTTGCCAATATTACTTTTCACATAGTAGAAGTTTAAGTTTTTTTAAAAAAATAAATACACGTGAAAATGAGCGTTGAATTTTTTCTTATAAAAATATCTTGCAACTTTGCCTATAATAAGAGCGAGTAAATGATAAAATAGATTAAGAATTTTAAGGCTAT
This sequence comes from Cistogaster globosa, assembly GCA_937654795.1. NCBI lineage: Eukaryota > Metazoa > Arthropoda > Insecta > Diptera > Tachinidae > Cistogaster > Cistogaster globosa. Next base: position 7,878,234 of record OW569403.1, read on the forward strand.
TTTTTAGTGTTGCCAATATTACTTTTCACAGCGTAGCAGCTTATCAAAATAATTAAAAAATAAATTCATTAAAAATAAGCTTCCAATTGTTATAAGAAAATCTGGCAACCTTGCTTGTAATAAAAGCGAGTAAATGAGAAAATAGACTAAGAACCTTATGCCCTTTTTTAGCGTTGCCAATGTTACTTTAATATAATGGAAGCCTAACCTTAATTAATTATAAATTAATTTATGTAAAAATATGCATTGAATTTTTTTTGTAAGAAAATCTGGCAACTTTGCCTGTCAAAAAAAAAAACAGATCGAGCCCTTCAAGGCAACTACTTGAACCGTGGTCAAAAACTTCTTTTTAGTGAAAATCTGTTGTTTTTTCTCTGTATCTTTTAATCTCCCTTTTTTGCAGATGCTAAGAGGCAAAAAAAAGGCATTCAATTTCCTTACAGTGTGGTAACATTGTTGAGACAATGAATACTTCAAAATGAAATAAATCCCTTCTTTGATTTCTGCGAAAATCTCTAAACATTAAATTTCATTATTAAGAAAGACTGCCTGCAGTGTTTCGCAAAAAGTAAAGTTTTCAATTTGGGAACTTTTGAAATATAATTTGGCAGATTGTGTCTTTAACCGGTTTAAAAGAAGGAAGCACCAGTTCTTGAAACTGTTGAGAAACGATTTTTAACACTTGTGATTTTAATGTAAAAGTGTCATTCTTTAAATCAGTTCCTTGGCATTTAGTAGCGATGTAAAGCCACCTACGGAAAACTATTTTTACATCGATTGATATTTGAGATTCTCTCAAAAGAATTTACAATTTTCTAATGAAAACTACTTAATAACTTTTCACTTTTAACTTGTTCTAATGCAAAGCAAAAAAAATGATAAGCCTCACAAAAATTTATGCGTCGGAAATGTTCCAGTCTGAAACGGTATTGCAACTCTCAAACTCAAAACTTAATCTCGAATAACTTTTCTATTACGATTACCAGCCAATTAAAAACTTTATATTTTTTTTACGAAAAACTTCTTTGCTACCCCACTGTACAGCACATTATCGCTTTAATATTTTATGTGTTGCCATTTTTTCAATGTTCAAGTTATGAAAAACCATTGAAAAAATCAAAAAGTTTTTATTGCAGATATAAAAGACATGTATTGAAAACTAGAAGACATTTATTTAGTGGCAGACATATCAGCTTAAAGACATTGACCGTAAATATCAAAATGTTTCGCATTTGAGTGGCAAATCAGTGCAAGAGAATTTTTGATTGAATTTATCACTGAAGACAAGTAATAAAAAAAAAATCTATTGACATGTCGTTAAAACGTTTAACGTTTATCTAGTTAAAGCAGTTGTAATATTAAGATTATGACATGTCGTCCATCATTTCGAATTTTTATTGATGAGTATTCAATTTTCAGCCCTCGGCTACAGACCAACAACAATAAATATCATGATGGTTGTCTTGTGTCATTTATGATTGAAAGAAAAGAAAAGCGAAATAAATAAAACATGGCGTAAAATAAGTGTTGAGAAATCAATGTTGTTTGAATTTGTAACCATTAAATGTTTGTTTGTAATAAACAATCAGTTTAATTGATTGAATAAGTGTACTAATTCCTTTTAAAGGAAGAGATTAATAGAAATCAATTATTGTTTTTTTTTCAGTTGTATATAGATTGTAGGGTTTTTTTTTATTGTTGGCTTTAATAATAAAAAGTTTACATTTAGTTAAGCTGAAATAGAAATATTCCTTTAAATAATTTGTTAGATATGTATTTGTTTTCATGTCAAGTGATTAAAAACAATTTTATCTGCTATTCGAAAAAAGTTATTAAAATAAAAATTATTCGAATAAAAATTATTCGAATAAAAATTATTCGAATAAAAATTATTCGAATAAAAATTACTCGAATAAAAGTTATTCAATAAATCGAGAAAAAATTTTATTAAATATTTTCGAGTTAAAGGTATTGAGTTTGTATTCACTTGAAGTTGTTGCTGTTCCTTATTTCATGCCGTAACAAATTCAAAGAACTGGTTTTAAGTAAAAGATTTTCTAAAAGGAAAAACGTAAAATACAATAAAAAAAATCTACACAATTTAAATAAAAGAATTATCTTAAGGCTGTAATTAACATTTTAAAGATATAAAATTTTTATTTTTTGTTTTATTCCACAATCGCTTCAAAGAAACCATTTGCAAACTGATTTTAATACACAGAATTATTATCTTTTTCACAAAGTCTAGACTTCATTATTGTTTATTTAAACAAACGGTCATATTGTTCATTAAACTTGATGTGACTTAAAGAATAATTTATTTAATATAAAATTATCTTAAATCCAAAAGAAAACAAAAAGAAATAAAAGACGTTAAAATACTCTATTAAAGTGGTGGCAAAAGTTAAATCAATAAATAGTATTGAAAACAAATCTCAAATTACTTTTATAACAAATAAATGGCAACTAATAAACAACTTAGAATAAAACAAATAAATTGTTAACTTTTAACATTAAAACTATGAATTGTTAGACAAAATGGAATAAAGCAAACTTTAGCACTAAAATCATGTTCAAAATATTTTATTTCTTTTTGTGTGAGCGTGAATGAAAATGTATTTGTGCGTGTAAAAAAGTCTATTAATGGTTTTAAGGGAATTTCGCAAGATATCATTAAAACATTTAATGGCAAGTCATTTTAATAGTACAAATGACTCGCAACAAGTCAGTATAATTTAAGAACAGTTACCACTTACTTCAACACCAATGAAAATTGTATTTATTTTTAACTTTTATGTGAGCAGAATGGGTACGGATTTGTTTTGTAAATAGAATTTAATTATACAAGCAGAGAAAAAGCATTAGATAATAACCATATTAATCTCTCTGCAAAAATATATGGTTGTGGTAAACAAATTATAGTTATTTAAGACAACAGTTTTGTTACGATAAAAAAGTTTTTGATTGAATATGATCATAAGTTGGTTATTTTGCACAAAACTATTAGAACCAAATTCTTACCATATTAAAATTTTATAAGCATCACAACACACATTTTCATCAAAACAATGCTTTGAAGAATATAAATATTTCGTGTGTAATTCAGAACATTTATGTATATAAAATCTTAAAAGATCCAGCCATATAGATCAATTTTCATTAAATTTGGTAACACCCTTTAATTTCTTAATTTAAATTAAAAACTTGTTGCTATAGCGGACTTAAGTTTTAGTGTTTTGTCTATAACGGTACGAAAGTTCGGCCTCATACATCGAATTACATTAACTATTGGGACACCCTTTAATTTCCAAATGCAAATTTTGCATTTGTTATGGCAGAGTTAGCAGAGTTGACAGGTTCTTTGTTAATTTCAAGGGTCTGTCTAATACATCAAATTAAACGAAATGTTGGGGCACCCTATATTTTATAATTTTAAATATTAATATTTGATGCTATAACGGTCATAGCAATCGACATTCTACTCAATTTGCAAGCGTTTATCTATAACTATTAAAAAATATGCCAATAAAGTTCAATTTATGTCACCTATGGGGACACCCTTTAATTTGTAAATTTATTATTGTATTACTTTTTGCCTTTGGGAGCTAAATAATACGCATTTTTTTATTTTAAAGAAATGCCCTTTATTATTCATAATACACTTAAAAAACATGTATGTTGTATAAGGGACACCCTTTCGTTTTTAAGATTAAAAGCTGTTTTTAAAACGAGACCAGTCAGTAAGCATCATCTTACATATGAAAAAAAAATTTTAAATCAATCCAGAAAGGACTGAGTTATGGAGGCATAAAAAAGCAACATTCAGTCGAGTTGGTAACCTTTTTCTTTTTTTAAAGTCGTTCAAAAATAATAATAAGAATGTAGTTGAATTTAAATTTTTTTAAAATCTCTTATTAGCAGTACTTCTTCAAAAAAAGAGTTTTAAGTTAATAAAAGTTTTAAATAAATATAATTTTATAGTTTTTTGACTTTTTTTATAAATTTTATTTTCTAAGGTCACAAGGTCAGATTTTTTAAATAAAAACATTTCGCCACATCGTTGGGTGGCATCTTCAGAAAAGAGGAAAAATTTTAATTTTTAATAATTTTGTTTCCTGTTTCCTGAAGATGCCATCGACCGGTGTGGCCAAATGTTGGAAAAAACAGAACAAACAATATTTTGAAAATAAAGTTTTAAACAAATATTATATTTGATTAGTTCGAACTAGACTCAAACGGAAAGAGTTCCATACCACTATTTAATTTTTAATTTAACATTTTTATTACTTAAACATTTGTTGTTTGTGTTAACAACTTTCCATCTACAAAAATAAAAAATACTGAAAACTGCTCCAGTACCATGATACCAACAAAATGGCGTATTTTCACATTTCTCTATATGTTCTACGAAATTACATATTTTTTTTATTAAAAAAAAGCATTCTATATTGGAACCAGGGTTCTGAGGGACCTCCTAACAAAATTTTATTCAAATCCATGTAGCAGTTTATACGTGATGCGAACGCAGACCGACAGACAGATAAAAATTTTCAAAAAATATTTCCTATACAGAAATGACCCCGTTTAAAAATGTTTACTTTGGCTTATATGAACGTCGAAATTAATTTTTTTATAGAGACTCCTTGCTGTTATAAAGACTTAGCAATACAAACTTTGTTTCACTTTTAAGGGCCAGCCTCTAATTGACTAAAAGATTTGATTCTATTTGCCAAAATCATGGTCTCTATTGAAACATAATTTTACTTTAAAATTTATTGTTTACACATATTTTTATAGCGGACATACTTGTACATACTTTGTGTTAATTCTAAAAGTCTGTCTGCTACGCTTGAAAAATTAACGTTAAATACTTTTTTATAAAGTCAATACAGGAATAACCTTCATATTAAAATTTTACTATTAACTTTTTGTTTTTTTATTGCGATTAACAAACAAGGCCACGTGTATGGAAATCACTTCACAAGTGGAATACCCTTTAATTTCTTTTTATACACACTGTACAAATTTAATCACGTTAATTTTAGAACACTCTTTTTTTTATTTTGTGTCAACGCCTGTAGTAATATACCTTCTGTAAAATTTAAGAAGTCTGTCTATTATAATTAAAATCAAAAACATTTGTTTAATGTACAACCTTTTAAAAGGAAGTAATTTATATGTAAACATTCGCTTTAACAGCTTCAATAGGTTTTCCACTGTTAATTAAATATCGACAGAGGAAAATAAACTTATTTGGTTAGAAAAAATATTTCCACCTCTCTATTATTCATTAACTGATAACTTGATTTTAAAGTCTAAATTAATTAAAATTGATGACCAATTTTCTAGTCGTAGACTTTAATTTTCGTTATTACAACAACAACGTTGATAGAAATTTAAAGTCAAAAAGCCCGTTAAAACTTAAAATTAAAAAAATAACACAAAAAATAAAATTTTAATCTACGAATTTTTATACTTTAAACGTCATTTAAAATGATTGTGGTCAGCGTGGATGTTTTTGACAATATTGTGACTTCACAGGAAATAATAAAGGCCAATTGATAGGTTCATTTCCTAATTATCATTAAATTTTGATTTGAATAAGTCGATGGTTGCGCTTGCGGTATTGCACGTAGCGGCCATCCTGTTGAAAGCACATCTCATGTGAGTCAATCTCATCCATGTTTGCAAAAAAGAATTTGCTTTCTACGTACGAGTATTGGACAAATAGAACCCCAATTGCTGCTCTAAAAAATTTCTGTTAAAGCTTGAAAATACAAATAAAAAAAAAAATCAGACCAAGGAGAAAAAAGTTTCCCCTATAAGAACTTATCCCAACTATAAAGTTTTTCATACTTTTAGCAAATGTAAATTTTAGGGACAGCGAAATTTCAAAAACATAAGCTGGGACAAAGAAGACTTTAAATTTTTTTTCGACCAGCTCCTTTTGTGCTCGACGGCAAGACATATTAAAAAAAAGTAATGCAAGTATTAAGAGCAATGAAATTTTCACGTCATAATTTCATTCAAATTAAAATTTTTAGTTTTTATGGGCAGGCGGTGGTATCCCTCCAATCCCACCCCCGAAATATCCATGTGATTTTTTGTTAATTTTCGAAAAAAAAAATTTATTTTAAAGATTTTATATCGAGGTTAAGGTATCCTTCCAATGCCTAACCAATACCACCAGCCAAGAATATTATTAAAAATAAATTTTTGTAATTAATTTTTTTTTTATAAAATTTATTTCATTGAAGGCAATTTATTTAAAAACAAAAAAAAAAATAACTGACTTAAAATAGTTACAAACAATTTTATTTAAGACAACTTGTCTTTTGCACTGCAATGATGATGATTGGTATTGTTCTTCTTCTTCTTCAAAATCTAAGTTGCTACTGTTTCTGATAACTGCCCAATGCCATGTATTAAAAACTTGTGCATTGTAGGTGTCATAGGATGCCATTCATATAGAGTAACGTAAAGTTTTTTAGTGTCTAGGCAATAATTTGAAAGCTCGTGTAAATGAATTTTATGACCACTTGATATTAATTTAATACAAATTCTGATTCGCTAGCTTAAATCAATTCCAGTTATTTCTAAGGCTAATCCAGGGTTGGAAAAAAATCTGCTGCCGTGGTGTACCCATTGTTGGTGTTTTACTAATATTAAAGTAAAAATCTTAAACTTTATAGTGATTTAAATTATTTTAATTATCGCGACTGCCTTAAGTCTTAAAAACTTTTTCATGTTTTTTTTTTACAAAAAAGTGAACAAAAAAATTATTTTTTTTTTTAATTTCGTTCGAATTTTTTTATCATTAAAATTTTAAATAAAATTTTTCTAAAGTTAATATAAGTAGGTGTAAATTTAGTTTATCACCGAAAAAGAATTAATACAAAATCTTCATTCGTTTAGCCACAAAATAAAAATATCTTGCAAACCTCTTAAAACCGTAGAAAGTGAAAAAAAACGTACACAATTTACCGAACTTCCCTGACTTTAACAGTGTCCAAAGACATCAAATCTAGAGTAAAAGCCTTGAAAATTCACTAAACGATTTAGAATCTTGCAGCCTGTCGAGCCTGTATTTCTTAAATTTAAGTTTTTGCCTTGTATCCGTCTACATTGGCAAGATACTCCTTTTTGCGACTTCAAATTGATCTTCTTCCAATTTCCCACCCTCTTTACTTCGAACATTCCTTTAACGTGTTGGTGTTGTTGCATTTAGAGAGTATGTTGAGAGTATTTATAAGGGTTTGGCAGAGTATACTGATCATAAATTTAAAAAAGTGAGCATACAATGACAACTCGTTTGACAGTTTATCTATTTTAAGTTCAATCAAAACACCTTGTAACTGTTTCAAATTTTTATATTTCCAGCAAAGTCTTTATTTTACTTCTTAATCTTTTCAATTCTATAATTTTGTAGTCTATTCTATTTTATAGATTAATTCTAAAAATAATTTCAATAAAATGGAATGTGTAGAATATTATTTTTATTATAATAAATAAGATCATTTATTTAAATCTTGCATTAATTTAAGAACACCCTTTAACCACGATGATTTGAAAGAAACCATTTTTTATTATGTGACTTTTTAATATAACTTCTAACGTGACATTTTCTTAGAATTTTAAAATATATTTTATATACGAGGTGTGTTCAAAAATTTTCATAAATATTTTTTTCTGTATAAATGATTTTTGTTACTCATCAATAACAATAGTAATGATATTAATAGAGTAACATTCTTACTCTTTCGATACAGAAGCTTGAAAGTTAAAAATTAAGGCCAAATAACTGTTCTTAGATTTTAAAATTAATGAATCAAAATAAAAGTTTAGATTTTTTTACAATTAAAATAAACATTTTTGAAATATAAATAAAAATAGAAATATTAAATTTCCGTCTTTTTTTAACACACCTCGTACATACGATATCTACGCGTACGCTTTAAATATATCATTGAGTAACAGAGAAATTGAAAGAATGAATGTTACAATTGGCTTCTTTAATTTTCTATTTTACATGTCGCACTTTTCAAACTAATTCGACACTCATCGACCAACAACAATCAACAAGTCATTTCATGAATTTGCAAATAAGAATTTGTGTGTTCGTGTGTGAGTATGAATTTGTGAATGAATGCTTATGTATCGATCTAAATACTTTTTTATTAAATTTCTTTTTCTTACGCATACGCAACATAAAAAATGTTGATTGTTCTTCGCATGAATGTGAGTACGTGAACTGAAAGGCGAATGTCATGTGTGAGTTTGTTGTAAAAGAAACAGGAAGAGTTTCAATGGACGAACAAACATTTAGCAATAATTTTTAATAACATCTGCTTTTTGATGGCTGATAGCCCTGAAGTTTTGAAGATGATAATGCAGTTTTTTCCGAAACTTTACGTCTTACGATATTTTTTGTCATTTGGTCTATTTTCGTATGTTGAAATTTTATTTTCTTTCTCATATCAACTAAAGATACTTGATACACAGCTTGATTGTTCTTTCCTGTGTTTACATCTCAAGTCGATTTGGGTCGAAATTTAAATCGAATATAAATCAGATTTTCTCTCGATACTAAAAGTCGCAATTTTTCGCCCAAACCATTATTCATTATAAGCGAATTTTAAATAATTTTTTAATTTTCTTGTTCTTGCTTTTGTATAAGTTTGTTGCGAAGCCAACAAAATCTAACATCTGTAAGGTTAGTTGCAGGTATTTTAAAAAGTTAAGATGAACAGCTTGAAAAGCAAAGCTTTGCGAAACAAGGATTTCTATAATACAACTGTATTTTAAGTGAACGAAGATCAAACTACTTAAAATCGCTAGTGATTTGGGTTGACAAAAATCTAGAATTTTTCTCATGCCATTGTCTACCCTGGGTTTCTAATAGAATTAAAAAAATCCTCGAATTAAACTTGATTTAAAAGAGTTTTATTTGAGACACTAAATTAATTTCGTGAACTTTACTCGCGAGTTTTGCTTCTTAAACTCGCGACTCAGACGTCTCAGAATCATTTGCTTGAAAGCCTTTAGAGACTAATTTTTATAACTATACCCATCAACACACAAATACGCTAATCGATAAGACATAATTTCGTTATTAGTTATTAGTCGTTCGAGGTAGGGGGCAAACTCCTCTATGTTTTCCATATCATTTGGAACAATGAAGAGTCTTTAATAAAAAATAAAAAAAAAACAAATATACGGGGCAGTACTGATTAAAAAAATACGAAAAAGAAATCCAGTGAAAAAATTTGCGTTCGCCCATATTTTCCCAGTTATGGGCCTCTGAACTTTTCGTATAAAAGTACGATTGTGACTCAAATGTTTAATATGTCAACATGGGTATCATTTTAAAGCTTTTGAAGAGATCTCTCAGGAGATACTAAAAATTTTCAAAAATGATTAACCCTTTAAAAGCCGATGACATTTTACGTATTTTTTTTTTGTATTTTAAATCTCTGTCACCCCAATATTTGTTTTTTCTTTTCTTTTTTTTTTATTGGAGTTTCTTCACTAAACTAAATTTACATTTACGGTGTCACTTATGATTAAGAATACAGACAAATAAAATAATTTCTCAAAAGCGATAGCGAGCCCCCAGACTACAAAAAGAGTGATAGTTTTGAGGTTACAAGTTTGAGTGTGTGTAAGTGCCATCAAAGCTGTTTAATTCTGTATATAACTTAATGTTGTATAGGTTTTTAATGGTTCAATTAATTAATTCAAATCTTTTGGTTTCATTTAGGAAACCCTTTTACTAATCGACTTCCTTTTAATATTTTCTGATTTTCTGATTTTCTTTTTTAATGTTTGTCAGAACTGTGGGGATATTTTCTTAAAACTTCTTGAGAAACCTAATATATACTTCTTCTTTTAAACTTACTTGCACAAACGTACACATGTGTAAACTTTTGTTTTATTTCTCTGTGTACGATGAAGTCGATCTGAAAAAGAATTCTTCCATGTGAAGTTATTTAATCAAAAAAGCTGGCGTAACGTAGAAAAGTTCTAAAGGGTCTCAAAGGCAAAAACCTTCAATAGTTTTATTTTCATGTTATATTTTAGATACTTAAAGTATGATCACAATGGACACATAAACGAAATGCGTACACATATTTCATTCTTTTGAAACAAAAAAAATTTTTTTTGCAAAACTTTCTTTTAAGAAAAAATATATCAGAATTTTTATGAAAAATAACAGATCTTCATTATTTTATGTCAGTAAACTTTAACAAAATTAGTGTTAACATATTTGCGTCAAGTAATGAGTCCAGTGTGATCGTCCCTTTATCGTTTCAAAGAAAAATATAACCGTTTGTAATATCTACCTTAATGCGGTAGCCGTGCCATCGAACTGATCACTAATAAAGAAAAAATCATCTTTTCTGTAAGAATTTGCTTACTTTGGCCGCGCATTTCGAATATGGGCGCTACACAAAAATCCTATCGGCTGTTGAAGAATAAAACAGAACACAAAAAATTAGAATAGAAATATCAAAAATGCTATTCTGCTTTTAAACGAAAATAATTTTTCATGTAAAAAACCACCTGCCTGTCCCACTATTTAAAACAATCGTTTTGAAAATTTACATTTTAAACAAAATTTTGTTCGTTTTGTAGCACAAAGTTAATTTTTAAAACAATTTGTGGAATCTATTGAACAGACATTATTATCTCAAACTCTCTACTTTATTTGTTATCAATTTTAAAGGATTCCTTTCTTGCTCTCGTAGATTGTACTTGTCAAGTCAATGGTTTTATTTTTTTTGCTTCTTCCTTGCAAAAAGTTTAATATATAAAAGTGTGCGTGTTTAAAGGGGCAAAAGTCAAACCAATAACTTTTTCTTTTCAATAAAAAATATTGCTTTCAATTGTGCTTCTAATAGTTATTTCAATTCTTAGAAGGTGTTGAAGATAACAGTGCTACTGGCGATGACATTAGCTGTTAGCTGCTGGAATTAAATTTATTTGCTGGTGCTTAAACAAAGTGATAAGTTGTCAATAGATGCAATAAAAAGAAAAATATGTTTCATTTTTAGTTGATATTAAATTTAGTTATGGGATATTTTATATAATATTTTTTATTAATAAAAAAGAATTATTAACTTATTTTTTATAATGTAAAAATAAGCAAAAAAATTGATTTTCTTGCTTTAGGACCTTCACCAAAGGTTAAAGAATATACGTTTTATTTACATTGCAATCATTGTGAATATTTTAGATGTTTTTTATTTTTATTTAATAAAAAAAATTGTAAACTTTTGTTATAAAATAAAAATAGTTAAGTTATACAATTAAAGTATAAAATATTTCCTATTTGTGCAACAATTGTGTTTTATCTTATATTTTCACTTAAAAAAATTCAACATTTATTATTTTCAACATTTTGTACCATGTTGGTGAGTTCCCATCATGTTGGAAGGTTGCTAATGTTACACCAATTTCCAAAAAGGGAGAGGCTAGCAACCCTGAAAATTACCGCCCAATCGCAATTTGCTCTGCACTTTCCAAAGTAATGGAAAGTATGCTTAATTTTCATATTGTGAAATATCTGGAGTTCAATAGCTTACTTAATGACCGGCAGTACGGCTTCCGTAGGGCACGCTCTACGGGTGACTTATTGGCCTTCCTTTCGGAAAAATGGTGTCAATCCATTCACCATTTCGGCGTAAGTAAGGTAGTGGCTTTAGATATTTCTAAGGCGTTTGATAGAGTGTGGCATGGTGCACTCATATCAAAACTTATTGCTTTTGGTGTCGGTAATAGCTTCACTCGACTTATATCGAGCTTTCTCAGGGATCGCACTATACGAGTTGTTATAGATGGGAACTCATCAAACGAGTTCAAGTTAAATTCAGGGGTAACGCAAGGTTCCGTCCTTTCCCCTACCCTATTTCTTATTTTTCTTAATGACCTTCTATTCTTTTGCAGGTGACAGTAGCATATGCGTCTTATTCTCGTTTCACAGTAGACCAAGCCTTCGGGAAATTGAGGCTTTGAGAAAGTACATTGACGATACCCTTAATCGCGACCTTTTAGTAATTTCCGAATGGGGCCTGGCAGACAGTGTTCAGTTTAACGCTTATAAAACCCAGTGCTGTGTGCTTTCGCACAGGCGTACTGCTGAACGTGCTACGTCATCTGTAATTATGGGTGATATATATATATATTAAGGAATCAGAAGCTCTCGATGTTCTTGGCATGAAAATTCAGTGCGATGTTCGTTGGAACAAGCACATTTTTCATGTTGCAAAAAAAGCATTCAAGTGCCTAGGTTTTCTGAAACGGTGTAAGAAATACTTCACTCCATCTGATTTCCTTGCTGTCTATGTCATCTTTATCAGAACGAAAATGGAATACAACTCTCATGTATGGGCCGGTGCTTCAAAGTCTATTTTGGAGTTACTCGACTGCGTACAGGAGAGAGCGAAGAAGATCATCGGTGACAGTAGGGTATCCAACTCTATTGTCTCACTGGAGCATCGACGCAATGTGGATTGTGTTTCGCTGTTTTATCGTTGCTACAACGGAATGTGCTCTTATGAAATCAGGGAACTTGTTCCTGAAAACCGTAATTTCATACGCGCAACGCTATCTGTATCAAGAGCGCATTCCTTTGTGGTCGATTGGCCAGTGAATCGCACAACGCATTACAGAAAAAATTCGTTTTTTAGCCGAACAGTTCGTATGTGGAAAAAACTCAATGTGCAAAGATTCAAATCAAATGTTCACAAGCACTACTCCCTCTATCTCCCATCCCACAACCTAATTTCCTAGTTCTGGCACAATGCATTGCATAAGTAGGGGTCATCCCCTGAGTGCTGATCCTAATAAAAAAAATAAAAAAAATAAAAATTTATAAAATTTAATAAATTTTTTCTACTTGTTGCAAATAAAGTTCATCATTTAAGCATTCCCTTCCATAAACGTTCAACGTTTAATCAACCAAAGTATTTTTCTTCTGCTTATAATTTCAAAAACGCAAATAATGCATTAAAAATGCTTTTTTTAAATGGGAGAATTCTAATTAAATGCTGCTTTTTAAAAAATTCTTGCAAAAAAAACTGACTTCAAAACAGACTTCATCTGGATGTCTATAACAGTTCAAAAGTATGGCCACACATATAAAATTACATTAAATATTAGGACACAATTAATTCCATCTCCAAATTTTGTGCCTGTTATACCAGACTTGGCACTACAAGCACCTTTTTAACTTCAACCGTCTGACTACAAGGTCAGATCACAGGGGCACTCTTTAATTTCCAAATTCCAATTTTATACCTCTAAGGTTCTTTTTAAATTTCAACTGTCTGTCTGTAACGGTTAAACAGTTTGGCCATAAAAAATAAAATTACATCAACTATTGCCACACCCTTTAATTTATAATTTTAAATATTTATACTTCTTATAATATGAAACAAAGTATTAAACACTCGGTCTGCGTTTGTATATAACGCTTCAAAAGATATGGCCATTTGGGTCAAATTATGTCAGTTAAAGGAACACCCTTTAGTTTTTAAATTTAATGTTGTGAACTTGTTGTTATAGCAGACTTAACAATACACGTTCTTTGTATATTTAAGCTGTGTGTCTAAAACGGTTCAAACGATTGGTCATATACATAAAATTACATCAATTATTGGTACACCCTTTAATGTCTAAATCCAAATTTTATCTTGTTTTTGTAGCGGATTTAACAACACAGATTCTTTGAAAATTTCAAGCGCCTGTTTACAATTGTTTAAAAGTTTGGCCATAAAAATTCAATGAACTATTGGGTCACCCTTTAATTTATAATTTTGCATATTAATACTTGTTAATATAACATTTTTCAAGCATTTGTCTATGATGGTTCAAAGGACCATATAGGACAATTTACGTTATTTAGAGGGACACCCTTTAATTTTTAAATTTATTTTTATATTATTTTTTCGATTAAGAACTATAGTGATACGTACTTTGCGGTTCATAATATAAGTTAAAAACATATATGTTGTAAGGGGACACCCTTTAATTATCAAGTTTAAGAACTGCTTTTAAAATGCGACGAGTCTGTAAGCGAAAAAAATTATAATTCGTTCAAGAAATGACTAAATGGATGCACAAATATAAAAAAGCAACATTCCGTCGAATTGTTAACCTCCTTTTTTTGAAGTCTTTAAAAAAAAGTAGTAAAAACACTTTCTGAGTTTCACAAATGAATGAAATATAGAAATTTAAAATTTATTTGCAAAAAAAATCTTCCTTTTTAACAAAGGAACTTAAATCGTAACTTAAGCCCGAATATTCCTCTGTCACCAGCTTGTGATGAAATTTTGCTTTTACCAGTCCAGCCTTTAAGAAATTCTTACGTTAGTTATTTTATTATTTCCAAACATTTCCTTTTATAAATTTATAAATAAAATAAATTTGTTAAATTATTTCTATTTTATAAATTTAACAAATTTCGTAGTCGTTCTTCAAAGAATTTCCAATTTTAATCTAAATAGGTTAAGATTGTTTTCAAACAAATAAATGTCAGGTTATTAGAATTTATTGCTTTGAAATTTCTTCACTTGTTTGTTTAATTTGGCTTCAATTCAATATTATGAACAATGAAGCCGCTTTTTTATTTATTCAGGTTAAGTTGATTACATAATTATGCAAATACTATGAGCAAAAAAAAAAAAAAACAAATACCGCAAAAATATAACAAAAGAATTTAATTAAAACAATTAAACAACATGACATTTTTTATTTTAAAAAAATGAAAATATCAGAGATCTTTTTTACCACCCGCAATTATTGTCATTGGAATGATTATTTTCGTAATTTATTTCCAAAACAAGGTGACGATTACTTTGTGTTGAAACTTCGCCGATTTTATTAAAAACAAAATTGCAAAATATTATTTTGTTTTTAAAGTTTGTTTTTTTTACCTGCCTATAAAATTGTATAAAATTATTAATAAATTTGTCATTTTTAAACTTCTAATTGTTAAAAGAAAACTTAAGCTTTGGAATTTTTTGCGGGTTGTTCCACCATTTTACCGGACTATTTGAAACCGGACTAATCAAGGCACTTGTTTTACATGTTAAATTTTTTCTTAAATTGGCTGCATAAAAATAAAATATTAAATGTGTCAGATACTTTAGCGAACGCTTGCCGTATATTTTTATATCAAGGTTGTCATAAAAAGAAGAGAAAATACCAAGAATTATGTTTTAATCATTGAGGGAAAATATTGAACATTTTATGTTTTCAAAATAATGTGAAAATACCAAAAAATTTATTTAAAAGAAAAATTATTTTAAAAATTCAATTTAATTATTTTTTCAAAACAATTTTTTTAATTGTTTTTAATTTTTTTTTTAAATCAGGTATTGAACCGTGGATTTTTATTAATCAAGTGAAATTTGCTTTTTTGGCTTTGGTTCATTTGTTAATTTAATTTTTACAAAGAAAAATTACTTATTAATAAATGTATGCGGACGTTTTCCAAAGAAAACAAGAAAAATTAGACGCAGGCTGCATTTTCATTTTTATTTTTATTTTTAGTTTTTTTTTTGTAATTTCAAAACCGTGCTGATCGAAACAGTTCTCTATCTGCACATTAAAATTTGTAAAACAATATTTTATAATTAAAAATTCCTAGAGCAGAGTCCATATGTTTCGTTAACTTATACACTGCATCACATAAATATAATTACACCTAATTTTTTACAACATATTTTTAAGTTGATAAACATTTCAAGTGCATCTAACAATTTTTATGCGGATAAAAACTGTTAACAAACCAGTTTTTATCGCTGCTTTGATTAAAAAGAAAAAAATCTTTGCAATTAATATTAAATCCGTGAAGTGACAAATCGACGCAGGAAACATTCCGTGTAATGTTTTAACCACCCTTTAGTTTTATGTTCTATTATTTGTTTTAAAAAAATTCTGTCTTTTACTATTACAGTATAAAAATAAGAAAACTCATTCAGTTTAATTTATTTGGGGAAACCTTTTAAGTTCTATTTTAGTTTTCAAAGTTCTGCCTGTTACGGATCAACGTATAAACCACGTCTTGTGGGGGCCAACCTTTTATTTTTACTTTCTGCTTTTTTATTTTTCATGCTCTTCATAAACTAGAGTATATTATTTCTTTTTATCTCAGACCAGCACTAAGGTGATGTGCCTGAACTCGGAAATTAGGTTATGGGAAGGAGGATAGAGGAAGTAGTGATTGTGGACATTCGATTTGAACTTTCTTTATACTTGAAAGGGACAGAAAAGATCTCTGCAGGAAGATGATTTCACAAACGAACTGTTCGTTTAAAAAAGGAACTCTCTCTGTAATGCAAAGTGCGGTTCACTGGCCAATCGACCACAAATATATTAGCTCTTAATGAAGAGCGTGTTGAAAGCTGAAACGTGCGGATATCGGTTACAAGTTTGCTAATCTCAAACGATTCTTAAGTAAATGTGTCTAAATTGAGTGTTCACATCGCAGTTAGAGTGTTTTAGTTTCACATTTTGTCAGCTGCTAAACAAACATTTTTAAAACTACAAAGTCATTTATAAAATGAAAAAACATATTTTCTTATGCAAAAAAAAAAAACAGCTTCATGAATGAATTGTTTATTATAATTTATGTTTAAAAATTTTAAATACGCAAAAAAATTAATTTAAAAATCATAATTTTGTTTAATAAACTCCACTGAATAGAAATTAAGAAACAGAGTAAGTTGAAAGATTGATTTGAAAATAACAACTGAATTGCTGGTCCAGTGTGCAGTGACGGTCAAATGGTTGTCACTGTCATTCATTATGGAAGCGAACTTACTGATTGCATATGTAAAAATAAAACTAAAAGAAAAAAAGTTGTAGTAAAGTTATTCAAAAATTTAAATAAAATTAAAAAATAAAAACTTTAACGGGTGCAACAAATCCTTCTGTTCTTTTAGAAGGTATTTTGAGCAGACATGTGGTCAAATACTTACATTTAATTCGGCTTGAAGAGTAGCCAATTTTATAGCAAAATATTTTATATAGCAATACCATTTCTTAGTCTTTCTAAACTCATGGAAGCATGGATTAATGAAGCATCTACCAAATATGAGTCCAGATTAAACCCTTTTTTTAGAAATCAGACATTTGCCAAAAACGGCATAAAAGTTTCTTAAGCAAACAGCTCTCCAATTCATACAAAAAATTAAAAACATATTAAGGCACCATTTTGTGCGTATTTTCTTGGCTTTAAAGTGCATCTATAATTTACTTTAAATCAGATAAAAATTTAAGAAATGCCATCGCGGTAGCCAACTTTGATACCAAGTAGCGCCATCCCTAGAAAATTGATGGTACTCAGCTTAAAAAATTTAAGTTTAAATACTCCTCTGCTTTGTTTATGTAATATTTTGGATCAATCGGCCTAGCCGTTTACAAATAACTAATTTATTTCCAAAA
Source organism: Cistogaster globosa (assembly GCA_937654795.1). NCBI lineage: Eukaryota > Metazoa > Arthropoda > Insecta > Diptera > Tachinidae > Cistogaster > Cistogaster globosa. The sequence goes on from OW569403.1 coordinate 7,895,685, forward strand.
GATTTTGATTTTGCCCCACTGTGCATTGTTGTTAGAAAACCGGTCATTGCGAAGATCAAAGCTTTATCACAGTTTTAATTGCAAAGTGAGAAAATTACCAAAACTTGTGATGTCTATAGTATACAGTGTTGCCACTTAATTTTTTTTGCACATATACCAACATTCCTTTAAACTTATTTTCCTTTTTCCACACACTGAATACAATTTTATACTAATTTCAAGAGATTTATTTCAAGAGATTTATGTACAAAACAATTTGTTGTCTTAAAAAGAAATAATTCGAAACACAAGTGCAACATTAGATTTCAATATAAAACTATTACGAAAAATTAAGTGCGAAATTGTGTAAGTGTTAGTTTCGGATAATTATTTCTTGTTGGGATATTTACCAAACAGTGTCATTGGTTTTTTTTTATTAAAAATTTAATAAAAATATGAAACTGATTTTTGAAAGAGATTTATATACAAAATATTTTATACTTTTTTTGTTTACTTTTGCTTATGAATATTTGTTTAGCAAAGTGAAAAATGCAGCTTACAAAATACAAAAATTCAGTCTCAAACTTTTTAATAAATTTTTTGTAAAAAAAAATGTCTCCGGCAAAACTGTTTGCTACATACATAAGAAAAAAGAATTATTGATTGGCAATAGTTTTATATTGAATGGCGTTGCCGCTGTAGCGTTTTCGGAAATTCATTTAAATTTATTGCCAAAAAACCACAATGGTAACGCCGTTATTTCTTTTCTTTTTGGGAAGTAACTTCTCATATTTTGAAATACTTTAAGTAATGGAAATTTGTTGTCCTTGTCCCATAGTGCTTCACGTTTACTTACCCCAGTTAGAAATACTTTATCGCCCTAAAAGGAGGCATATTTTTTAACGTTGCAAGAAATTTGAAAATTCGTCAGACTCTGTCTGGCTGAAAGCAATCAGCTCGATTTCACTCAGCATGTCATCAAAATTATTTAAAACATTTTTTTAAATTCATATTTGTTCAAAAATATCTATTGACAGCTAACAAATTTGACAAAAAGAATAAAAAGACAATTATGACTGCATGAGCCAGACAAATGGGAAGAAGATCTAACCCCACCTACCTCTGAGAAGGCAGTGGTAAATAGAAGTTTTTAGTTAATAGAAAACAATGAATGGAAGTTGGGTGTGTAATAAGCGGGTGGTTGTGTGTCATTTTTTTTTATTGAAATTTAATTTGTATAATTTTTTGTTTCCATTCATCAAGACAGTTGTATAAAAAATTATTAGCCATTGTAATTTTTTTTTTAAATATTAAGTTAAATTTTTGTGAATGAAAAGTATTGTATGACAATTTACTTTTTTTCTTGTTTGAATTTTTAACAAATTAATAATAAAGCAAAAGTAATAAATACGGGCACTAAAATATACATTAAAATTTTATTTAAAATAGGACAAACAGTCATAAAATTAAAAGCCACAAATTAATTAAATTTGCATTTTGACAATGGAGCAGTCAAAAAAAAAAAAAAAAAAAAAAAAAAATACAGACTCAAACTCTTAAAAATTTTAAGCAAAAATTGTACAGACAGCGGCAACAAAAACTAAAATGTATTTCTTTTAATGACTGTTTTATGAATTGTTTTAAAAAAACGTCATAAAATTTCTTTTAATGAATTTCCTTAAAAAGATTTTCAGTTGCCAGAATAATTTAAAAAAAAAAACACATCGGATGTTGTACTGTGGTATGATGAGGACATTTTCTTAAATAAAATTTACTTTTGATTTTATTTTTAGTTTCTAATGAAATAAATGGAATAGTTTTTTGATATTCGTACAGATCTCAAAGACTGTGATTGTGAAAACTTTTCTAAAAAAAAAAAAATAAAAACTGTAGCAGGGCCTAAAATTTTTTTGTAATCTCCATGACTGAAATTTGAAATTACATTTGCACTATTAACACAGAAGCTTGGGGCTTAGGAGTTGAATTAGAGTACATTTGCTTCCGCTGTAATTATTCTGCCTGCATTTATAAATTTAAATTAAAGCAGTCCTACAGAACAACGAATACGCAACGAGGAACTTAGCGACAGTTTTTGGTCAAATTTAATTACAACCAAACTTTGGAAAATTTGCTTTTAAGTTCCTCAACATTTTTCACACGCTCTTATGCACCTGACGCTGCACCCACATGATAACTTTAGAACTTTCTTCTCAAGACCTTAAAATTTAAATACGATTGTATTAAAAGAGAGAATTTCTTTCGTTAATTTCTTGCCGTATATTACTTTAGTTGATATGGTGGAAGAATATATAACAGTCAATCTAAAAAGTTGCTTAGACAAGAAATGTTGATTTTTGATTTTTGTTCTTTTTTTGTTTGTTTAATGAGTGGCCGAAAAAAAATGACAAAGAATTTTTTTGTTATAATTTATGGAACGAATAAGTTACTTTTTATGTTCTTGATATTTTTAAAGCGAGCGATCCAAACCAATATTTCAAATTTTTTAAAAAATTAATTTCTATATTTTTTAAAATAAAGGATCCGATGAAAGTGTTCTGTTCTGTTTTATGAAAGTGCTTAAATTATTTTATAATTAAGTTGAAGTACTTTTAAATTTTATATAAAATTACAGTACATATGTTGAGATCAACATGTTGCTATTACGAGGGCTGCTATATATATTTCTGGCCTGGCAACACTGAGTGCTGCTAAGTGCAATCTGACATATCCATTGGAAAGTTTGTCATTTTTAAGCATAATCGCACTCAAAACGTTTTGAGGTACGACCATGATTTGTATTGTTTACAGTGACTTGAAAAAATTAATATAGAAAAAAATGGAATTAACTCGTGAACATTATCGTGCCATCATTTTTCACAACTTTCGACGTGGACTATCACGACAAGAGTGCATTGATGAACTTAAATTTTTGTATGGCGATGAAGCACCATCCAATAGCACTGTGAAAAATTGGTATAATGAATTTAATCGTGGCCGAAGCTTGCTCAAAGAGGAATTCCGTGAAGGTCGTCCATAAACGGCTGTTGTGCCAGAGAACATTGATGCCGTGCGTGAACTCATAATGCAAGATCGACATGCGACATACCGAGAGATAGAGACATCCTTGAATATTTCTTTCACCAGCATACATTCGATACTGCATGAACACCTGGCCGTAAAAAAGGTTTGTTCTCGTTGGATCCCGCACAATTTGAAAGTCGCTCAAAAAAAGGCTCGTGCCGATTGGTGCAAAGAAATGTTGCAAAAATACGATTGCGGCGCTACAAAAGATGTTTATAAGATCGTCACAGGTGACGAATCATAGATCTATGCGTATGAGCCCAAAACGAAACAATAATCGACCGTGTGGGTCTTCAAAGACGAGCAAAATCCAACGAAAGTTGTTCGTGGAAGAAGCACTTCGAGGCAAATGGTCGCCTGTTTCTTCGGCAAAACTGGTAATGTGGCGACTGTTTCGCTTGAGCAACGTAGGACGGTCACTTCTGAGTGGTACACTACAATTTGTTTGCCCGAAGTCATCGGAGAAATTCGAAAAACCAACAAGAGAAGACGAATCATTGTTTATCATGACAATGCGAGCTCTCACACATCGGCTCAAACCAGAGCGTTTTTGACCTGCCAAAACGTCGAATTAATGGGTCATCCGCCGTACAGCCCTGACTTGGTACCTAAAAATGCGTGGTCAACGATTTTCGTCGCCAGAAGAAGCTGTTGAAGTGTTCAAAAACCATGTTTTAGAGGTTTCTCAATCGGAGTGGAAAAAGTGCTTCGACAACTGGTTTGAGCGCGTGCAAAAGTGTATAAATCATGCAGAATACTTTGAAAAACAATAAAACCATTTTTGATTATAAATATTCGCATTTTCACTATTAGGCCAGAAATATATAGAGGAGCCCTCGTAAATAGTAGCTTTGTTGCTAATCGAATGTATAGAAACAAATTATGTTGTTATTTGTTATTTATTATGTTTTCTCTGTCGAATAGGATTAGCAAAGTTAGTATTTTTGTTAGTCCATAAAACGAGCCGAATTTGCTTTAGAAAAATGTGCATTAACCTTGATTTTTTTTAACAGTTTCTGATTTTTGGAATTTTGAATTTTTTGTGGAAATGTTGCGTGAAAGGCAATTACATACGTTTTGGTTTTGATTTAACATTCTTATTAATCTTTGACATTTTACTATAATTTCGACAATTTTATTAGAGTTTCCTATTTATACAAATATTGTGAGATTAAGTAACATTATTGAATCATTATTTTAAAATAAAAATTTAATTTTTAAAAGAGCCAAAGGAAAGTGCAAAAACTTCATTAGCAACAAGAGAATTGTTTCGAGGCCAAAACAAAAATGTTAAAGCTTTAACAAAAATTACCAACAAAACACAATTTAATTTTCTCTTATATTTCTTTTTTGTTTTTATATTTTTCGTGTTGTTATCTTCCGATTATCGTAAAAATTTTGAGTGAAACTTCGATTTTAAAATGCAACTTAAACACTTGGAAGAACTTTTAAAACTTAGGCCTGGTATTACAGGTTGCCAATTGGTAAAGTAAGGATTTTTCGGCGCTGATATTTCGTTATCGTGTGCGGTTTGAACTAAAGTTGAGATTATTGGTAACTTTTTTCTCAAAGCAACTCATATTTTTTTTACTTCGATTTTACGGTTAAGTTTAAATTTTTTAGAAAAGTTAAACGATTTTGTGATTATTTTTTTTAAGTCACGAGATGGAGTTTTTAGGCAGAACTGCTTAATTTTGATTTCATATTGAGTCTTAAGAAGACGGAAGTACCCACTACGGTAATTAATTTCAAGGAAATAAAAACCTTAAGATAAAATTTTCTTTTTGTAGAGAAGTTGACAAATATTTTATTTTATTAAATTTTTATTTTATTTAATAAAATAATTATTATAAAACAATTTCACAAATATTTTGCAAATATGTTGAACGTTCTTTGTGCAAATAAAACCTCTTGATTGTGGATTTGTGAACAACAAAAATAAAAAGTTTTGGCATTTGACAAATTTATACTTTTTAATAGATCTGATTAAAGCAAATTATTTATAACAATGGCTGGCAGCAAATTGAAATTTATTTCTTTATTAGTTTTGTAGTATTTTTTGTTTAATCAAAATCAAACAAATTAGTCAATCAAATTAGCATTCGGAATGGTTTTAATTTGCGCCCAAACTTGGTGGCATAAAGTTAATGTTAAACACGGGTTATTTAAGTACACGAAATGAATTTAATATTTCAAACTTAAAAAAGTTTTTAGTATTTGTGCATATAAATCCGCAGGCAGTGTTGTTTTAGAACTGCCTTTCATATAGTGCAAAAAAAACTTACATCAAATTACAGTGCTATTTTTTTATTGTCATTTGTTTCCCAGTTTGGCTGCAATCAATTTTTAAGCATCGTAAACTATAGAAATCGTCTTTATAAGATTTAGCTATGGAACTCCTCATTCAATTAAAATTCGAATATCTTCATCTCCCAAATCGTTTTCAAAACGATACTTTTGACGACAAATCGCTAAATCGAACAACACTGTCCACGGTGCATGTTTGTCTCTATTTATTAATGTTTTTGTATTTATGTTTATTTGTATGTAAATTTATGACCATAAAAGTTTTCATATCAGGAAATTTTTATTTTGAGTATGTGAATTAACTTGCAATTTTTTTTTTAATAGCAAAAATTTTATGTTCTTTTTATAAATTAATTCAGTTACTTTTAAAATAAAAAAAAAACTTAAATTTTAAATAATTAAAAATATTTATTTATTCAATTTCGTTGAAGTCGCAATTCCTTGATTTGCTTTAACGAATAAAAAAATTTTTTAAAAATTTAATATATTTTTTAGGACATATGAAAAGGAAAAAAAAGTAAATAAATAAAAGTAAATGGGAAATCATTAAATACTCACTTCAGCTAATGGTTTTTTTTAATTTTTATTGAATATTTATTGAAAAGCTATCATATTTCTAAGTTTTTAGTTCCTTTATGGACTCTTTTAATTGCAAAATAAAACACGCTTAAAATTATTTTCTTTCTTATTTAGTTTCTGTTTATTTATACTTTTGTGCCTAAAAATTATTTATGCCAGACGATAACCTAAATAGAGACATAACTGCAATTTCTATTTATAGGCGACTTAAAACGTTAAGATTGTTGCAGTATGGAAAAATCTGGCAGCTTACTGTGTTTGTTTTTTTTTTTTTTTTTGTGCATGTATTAATGAACGTACGGATAAACCAATCAACCATAATATTTCATCTTTATCTAAGATTCTATGCATCCATCTATAAATTTATATTTATAAAAATAAATTTGTCTTTTTATGTCTGTTTGTTTGTACATTTTAGAAATCCAAAGTGTGAGGCCTATCGTCTTAAATTTTGAGACCCAACTTACTATAGGCCTGAAAAGGGCCAGAGCAAAGGGTATAACGATACAATGTAATTAATAATTATTTTATATCCAGAGAACTACGTTTATTAACCATTTTCTGTAAATATTTTGGTGGTATAGAACGGGGCACACAGGGAGTAATTACGAGGGCTGCTCTATATATTTCTGACCTAATACTGACAACGCGAATATTTATAATCAAAAATGGTTTTATTGTTTTTAAAAGTATTCTGCAGCATGATTTATACACTTTTGCATGCGCTCAAACCAGTTGACGAAGCACTTTTTCCACTCCGATTGAGACACCTCTAAAACATGGTTTTTGAACATATCAACAGCTTCTTCTGGGGACGAAAACCGTTGACCACGCATTTTTTTCTTGATGTGCGGAAACAAGAAGAAGTCATTAGGTGCCAAGTCAGGGCTGTACGGCGGATGACCCATTATTTAGACGTTTTGGCCGGTAAAAAACGCTCTGGTTTGAGCCGATGTATAAGAGCTCGCATTGTCATGGTGAACAATGATTTGTCTTCTCTTGTTGGTTTTTAGAATTTCTCCGATGACTTCAGGCAAACAAATTGTAGTGCACCACTCAGAAGTGACCGTCCTACGTTGCTAAAGCGGAACAGTCGCCACATGACCAGTTTTGCCGAAGAAACAGACGACCATTTGCTTCGAAGTGCTTTTTCCACGAATAACTTTCGTTAGATTTTGCTCGTCTTTGAAGACCCACACGGTCGGTTGTTGTGTTGTTTCGGGCTCATACGCATAGATCCATGATTCGGCACCTGTGACGATCTTATAAACGTCTTTTGAAGCACCGCAATTGTATTTTTGCAACATTTCTTTGCACCAACCGACATGAGCCTCTTTTTGAGCGACTTTCAAATTGTGCGAGATCCAACGAGAACAAACCTTTTTTACGGCCAGGTGTTCATGCAGTATCGAATGTATGCTGGTGGAAGAAATGTCCAAGGATGTCTCTATCTCTCGGTATGCCGTATGTCGATCTTGCATTATGAGTTCACGCACGGCATCAATGTTTTCTGGCGCAACAGCCGTTTTTGGACGACCTTCAAGGAATTCGTCTTTGAGCGAGCTTCGGCCACGATTAAATTCACTATACCATTTTTTCACAGTGCTATAGGATAGTGCTTCATTGCCATACAAAGATTTAAATTCATCAATGCACTCTTGTCGTGATAATCCACGTCGAAAGTTGTGAAACATGATGGCACGAAAATGTTCACGAGTTAATTCCATTTTTTTTTTATATTAATTTTTTAAAGTCACTGTAAACAACATAAATAATGGTCGTACGTCAAAACGTCTTGAGTACGATTATGCTTAAAAATGACAAACTTTTCAATGGAAATGTCAGATTGCACCTGGCAGCACTCAGTGTTGCTAGGCCAGAAATATATATAGCAGCCCTCGTATTACTCATTTTACTCTATGAATATAGAAAACTCTCGAAATTTGAAGCCACCGAGTATTGTTAAGTACCTTTTATTTTGGTTTTAACCTTTTACTTTATACAATTTGTAAAGATAATAGACTCATTTGTAACTTATTCAATTTCAATAATCATGTAAATTACAATAATCAACGACTTCTTGTACTTTTATTTAAAGTTATCAAACCGATACAAAAGAAAGGAATTCGTATCAAACAACAAAAGGAAAACCGGAGTCAACAATCAAATAAATAAATAATTTATACAAAATTGTAATGTCAATGAGGTTATTGGTCACATTAAAATAGATAAAGAAAACAACGCAAGTTAAGCAACAAATAACAAAAAATAAATGAAAACAACTAGAAAACCGATGAAAAACTATTAAATATAATAAAGAAGAATGTAGCATTTCAATTTCGATTTAATATTCATTTGAGAAAATTATGCATTAAAATTAAATGAGAACTCAATGGACATTTTAATTGACAGGCAAAATGCCTAAGGAAAGCAAAAATAATTTAAATGAGATTTTAATACTCATCCACAACTCCTCTAGTTGTTTTACATATAAAAAGCTTTTGACGTTGCATGACCACTCGGAAGGAAGAGTGGAGCAATAGTTGACCAATTACCAAGATAATTCTCGGAAGCAGAACACTTATTTGATTCATCTATATTTTTCTATAGATTTGAATCCAAATATGGGTAGAGAATTGTGGGCGAACATCAACTGGAGCAACATAATAGTCTGTGAAGTTTTTACCCTTTTGGCTTTGGAATCATATAAAAGAAAAAATGCATGAAATAAAAGCTGCCTGAATTTCCTATTTAAAAAATATTTAACATTATTTTTTCAATTAATGGTCTGAAGCCTCTTAAATTTACTTTCTCAGCTAAAATACAATTTCAAAAAAAGTTTTGGCTGCAAAGCTTTTAAAATGCCCGTGTTTTTCACAAAACCTACTTGTGTCCAAAAAAAATACTGAACCTCAAAAAACAACATTATTTATCGTAATTAACTTGTGACACTTGTTTAAGATTTAATATGTAAAAATTAACGTTTGTTGCTTGTCTTTATATCAGCCTTTTTGTCTATTGTCTATTAAATTGTTGTTATTGTGACTCATGTTAAATGTCGTTGTCTCATAATTTTAATTATTCTGGTAACGTTTTTTGGCAGAAATAAAAATTAAGCTGAAAATAGCAAAAATTACTGTTTGTTGTTAAATATTTTGGTTTAAAAAAAATATAAAATTTTTTATTACACTCACAAAAAAAATTAAAAGATTAAAAGATTAAAGATTAAATTGTAAAAAAAATTGTTAAACGTGGAGAAATTTCACAAAGGGAAGAAAGCTTCATTCAAGCTAAGAGTAACATAACAGTTGTTTTCTATTTGATTACAATTTAAAAGACTTTATTCTTTTTATTTTGCTGGTAGTGGGGAGAATGTTGACCCTTATGGAGTTTTACATGATGCATACTAAAAGGATTAAAAGTTTTTAGATCGGCAGAGTAAAGAAAATTTGATTTGCATAATTTTTGTAAATTTTTCTTTCTTATATTTTTATTTTTTTATTGACTGGAGTTAAAAAAACTTTTATTAATATCTCTTATTGATTATAGCTTCTGTCTCAGATTCAATTATCTGTGTTTTGTCACACTTCTCTTGATAGATGAATTCCAGCCTGCTTTTTTTAAGACATGACCTTAAACGTCGTATCTTCCTAAGATAAATGTTAATAAAAAATGTTACTTTTACAATTAATTACAATTAATCGAAAAATAACAAAATTTTTAACAAAGAATACAAGTTTGTCTGATGTAGAAAGAGCTTTTCTGACACGCAACACGATGTGCTTTTTAATGCCACTTTAAAAAATAAAATTCAAATTTTTTATCGTTAAATTTACAACAGATTATGACTTGAGCGTTTAAGAAATATGACCTATTAACATTTTTTTTATCATGGTTTTGTAACACAGTTTTAGCAAAAAATGTTATATTTTAGTAAATTAATTTTTTGCACAAACTTGGACAAAACATTGTTGAGCTTTTTTTTAAGAAAATTAAAATAAATTTAAATGCAATGATATAAATTTTTTATTATCATATTACAGTAACACAAAAATATAAAAATTTTTGGACTTACTTAAATCCCACGATTCCCAAAAAAAATTTTAAATACCCATAATTAGGAATTTATTTTTTTTTTTTTACCATAAAACGAGCTATGAACATTTTTTTAAATACGTGGTAAGAAAAGAAATGTTGGAGTATTTAAACCAGGTTTTCATTTTTTTAATCTGTTTAATCCAAGAAAAAATCTATTTTAACGTGTTTATTTTAAAGGGTTTTTTTTAAAGAGTTACGATACTAGAATAACTGAAAAATTTTAATTTAGTTTTTTTATAAAATATTTTGTATTAAAACAGCTTGCAAAAGAAATAAATCATTTTAGACTTCTGGACGCAACTTAAAAAAAATTAGCTAAAATCGAACTTTTAAAAATTTTAAAGCATTTTTTTGTTTTACTTTCGACTTGGAAATGTAATAAAAAAAAAATAAATAAATAAATATTTTGAGAATAATGGGAAGGGCTTTGGTTTCGCTAGAAGCAACCACAATGTGTCAATGTGACATTTTTTATTCTAAAAGCCAAATATCTGCTAAATTATTTAAGTTAATTTATATATTTAGAACTTGGCCAAATATTGACAAAATTTAAAATTTTTTTTAAATGAGAGCAAAACTAAGAATTTTTCAACTCTTTTAATTTTTCATACATTTATCATCTCTCTAAGCACTAAAAAAGGGAAAAGCTAAACTACGTCTCTGCTATAGCCGTGTTAAGTTTCCATACAATTATGCTAGCCAATCAAAAACTACAAAAACATTAAATTAATTTTCTCCAAACAGCCCACTGTGCAAAATAGTTTTCAGTCGATTGTAGCACAATATTATCTGACATCAATTTCATTTAGCATTTTTAAAAAACACCAACACTTCAGTGATAATATTCATATGAAAAAAATAACGCTTTTTAACTCACGAAATTTTTTTCTAAATTCGTGAGCTTACAGTAAAAGCCCGATCTACAAAGAATTTTCAAAAATTCACATTGATTTTAGACATTCGATTATTATTTGCGGATCTACCTTGACAGAGGCAGACACTTTTATGATTGAAATGAATGTTTTGTAGAAGAACAGCTTTATAACTTTCACGAAATGAGATAAAGATTCAATCTGTGCAGGATTATTGCTCCTTCACTCAACCTAAGATTTTCTGTTTATTTTTATTTTACAGTGTAGCAAATCAGATTCAAAATAATGTTAACGTACAATGTGCTCTTGAAAAGAGCTTAATAACATTTTACAAACCAGGTTTTCATTTTGCAAATTATTATTAATACCGTTAAATTAAGATAAAAATTTTAATGAAAAGAAATTTCTACAATTTAACTTCATTTTTTTATTTAAGTAAATATTTTTTTAGTTATAAATAATTTGAATCATTTAATTTTTAATTTTTACAAATTATTAATGAAACTATTTGATATTATAACAAATAAATTAACTAGTTTTTATCATTTTTTTTATATAACTTTTTAAAGTTTGCATTCAAATTCGGCTTAAGTTCATTTTTTTTTAATATTTAAAATTTTTTTGAGAAAGAAAATTTTGTAAACAGGAAAATTAGACTCCAGCAGAAATATAACGCAGCATTTACTAGATGGCTACATCCGTCATTGGCAGTCTTCACTTCTATCTACCTGGGGTCTTAATTAAAAAACACTTTGTATTTCATGGTTCTATACCCAAAAGATAAAATCGTCACCCTATTGTTATCGCTACGTTGTCCGTCCGTCTGACCATCCGTCTGACCGTCACTCTCAGTATTCTATCGTTAAAACTGTTACATGTAGACTCGTGAAATTTTTACAGCAGGTAAATAATTATATCCTTTGTAACAGCGAATAATAAAAATTAGAGAGTGTTTCGAAAGTAACGTGAAATTCATAAAAATATTTTTTATTATTTTGTTTGAAATATAAAAGGCAGATACGTCAAATTACAAAAAATTAAATTTTAAAAGTATAAAAAATAAAGGGTGTTCCATATGTAACGTACTTTTCGGTACGTAGCGTTGTTTTGTACCACAATAGGCAGAGAGTTTCAGTTACAGTAATTTTATATTTGCTATAAAAAAAAGGTGAAAGAAAAAACTGAAATACAAAGGGTGCTCCTTTCGAGCCGTGATTTTGACGTATACGACTTTAGTTTTTCAACCGCAAGGGGCAGACATTTCAAATTTATACAGAGTGTGTAAAAATACGTCCCCTATAAAAATAAGTGTGAATAATAAATTTAAAAATTAAAGGGTGGTTCCATAAAGGCCTTGATTATATTTATTAAAAAAGTAAAATTTGCTTAAACAAAAAAAAAAAAAAAAACAATTTAAAGTTAAAGAAAATTCCTATAAAAAAAATTTTGACCCAATTCGCACTTGGGTCTTTTTACTTTTGAAAGAAAAAATATTTTTAATTCAACATTTTTTTAAGGACGCAAGAAATAATAATTTGTTGTCATTTTTTATTTTTCTAAACATATTTTCAATATTACGTCAATGTGTGAGTTTTGAAGTATTAAATAATTTATCATGTTCTTTTATTGACGTCAAGTGTGTAAATGAATGAGAAGACAATAAATAAAATATTACAAGTGTTGTTTAATAGAAGAATCATACTTTTGCAATAATTTATTTTAACTCAAGTGTCAACTAAAAAAAAAAAAAAATTATTTAGGCCTCTCACAACTTTGTTTCTAAACACACCATGTCTTAAGAACATTCTATGAAGAGTCCAAATGTTTATTTTAAATGTTAATGTTTTTAAGTTTAACTGTTTATCACTTTAACGACAACTACAGAAATGTAGCTACTTGTACTAAATAATGTTGCTTGTTGTAAATATTTGTTTAAATAATTATTTTATAATTAATTGCACATTTTTCTACAAGGTTACATTAAGTCAGATACTCACTTACAATCTGCCACTTCTTGTTAGTTAAATAATCTTTAAAATACTGTTTTTTTAACACTTGTTAGTGTCGGCTTCTAAATAAATTATTTATTATTATTATTTACACTAATTGTTATTATTTTAAGTGGGATGAATAAATAATTTACATTTTATTATTCTAGAAATTACTTAACTTTTGTTTTTAGTACCAGCAACGTAACTTTAAAAAAGTGACCAGGCCCTTTTTAAATATTATTTTTATTTTTATAAAAATTAATATTTATTTACATTTATTTACACTGAAATGCATGTTTATATTCAGTTTATTTCAATTAAGTTTCTAGTAAATGAAATGCAAACTCAAAACAAAAATAAAAAGTAAAAAATGTTTTTTAATTAATTCGTTCGTAATTTTGTATTCATATCAGAACTTTGATCCATTCTTTAAGTTATCAAGGCAAGTATTAACATACTTAAGCAATTAATTTGACAAACACGGTTTTATTATAGAATCAAAACTTTAAGCAGTCGAGAATTTTAAAAAGTTGATTGCATTTTTAAATGCAAAGAAAAAAAGTTGATGATTAGTTGCGGCAAAGCTTACTCCCTGCTCACTAAACAGCTTCCACACAATCAAGACTAAAGTCTTAAGCAAACCAAAGACCTTAAAGTAAGCCCCTCTAGGTTTCTGGAAAAATCCCAGTGGCAACAAAAGTGAATGCTAGAATCTGCAAAAAAGGTGCACAAACTTGGAGTCTCAAAACAAAGGACTTTATTTCGAAAGGGGCAGAATGAAAAAAAAATTGAAAAAAAAACAAAATAAATCAAAAATCGCCTTAAAAACAGATGGGTGCACTTTAGGCGGCAACAAGGCCCTTTTGATTAGTTCCCTTGATTAAAAAAGATTTTTCAATCTCTGATATATGGAAAATTGTTCCAGACTTTTTTCCCAGAAAATTTCTTTAGACCGCTAGAACAGCCCCTCTTTCGCATTCTTTTTTTGTGGTATTTAATGATCACCATCATATATTTTTCAAACGAATTTATAAAGCAGAGGGTTCTCAATTTTCCTGCATTGTTTAGGGATTGTTCTTCGCAGCTACGTAATTTCTTAACTGTTTTTAAATTTATTTTTTTTAAACGGTCAGCCATGCTTAAAAATTTTTGCCATTACAAAAGGTTTAAGGAAATAAAAATTAAAAGGGTGGTAGCATAAATGGCAGACTTTCACATTTTTACAGAGTATAATTTGCCAAAATCATCCATTTTGACCCCATTAAACTATTAACGTGAGGATAAAAGAAGTTTTTCAAAAACAGGAATAACCCGGCATTGAAAGACAATATTACAGCCGCCATTAATGAGGTATCGACCGATATGCTGGAAAAAGAAGTACCCTAAAATTGGACAAAGTTTACATGAAATGATCTTTAACAAACAAAAGTGCTATATTCGGCTACGCCGAATCTTATATACCCTTCACCTTATAGGTAAATCTAGTTTAGTGAAGCTACTCCAACCAGAAAAACAAATATTGGGGTGACAGCGAATTAAAAATTAAGAAAAAAATTAAGTACGGCCCTAAATGGGTTAAGCATATTTTAAACATTTTCTTTTTATTTCCTCAAAGATCTCTTCAAAAGCTTTTCATCGATACCCATATTGACCCTATTAACAATCGTATTTTTCTATGAAAAGTTTAAAGGCCTATAACTCGGAAAATATGGGCGAGCGCCAATTTTTTCATTTAATGTCTTTTTCTTATTTTTTTACTCTCTATCGCTCTAAACATTTGTTTTCGCTTTTGGAGTTTTTTTTATTGTTCCAAATGATGTGGAAAATTAGAAGCAATCGTAGAGTTTAGCCCACTGCCTCGAGGGACATGGACCGATTTTGCTTATTTTCAATAGCAAAATTTTTGAAACTATTTTTGATCGTTTGAGGGAACTTAAATTTTCTGTAGCTCATGTAGTGCCTTGGCTAAGTTAATTTTAGCTTTAACACGGATGGAGAGACAGGCATTGCTCGATCGACTTCGCTATTCATAAGGACTCAGAATATAAATACTTTATGGGGTCGGAAATGGATATTGTAGAAATTACAAACGGAATGACAAACTTAGTTATACCCTTTTTTCACTTTTTGTGGTGAAAGTGATAAAAAGTAGAAAGCGATTATTCATTTATTGGCTCTAAGAAATATTTTATTTACTTTTAAAATTTTTTATTTGAATAATTAAAATTCGAACGGTTGAAAAATTTCCTTTTTACACATAAGAGCTCTTTTTTTGGAAACAAATCTGTAAATTGTCAGTTGGTTAGAACGAAGTTCACAAATACGAGAATTTGGTTATAAAAATTTTATACTTAAAAATAATTTATAATAAAAATTTCCCTACATTAATTATGCTTAACAATGATTTGGTAACATCTGTTTAGTTGTTTATAGTTTAAATTATTTTAAGCATATTCGTCTTTTAAGATAATAGAATACCGGATATCATAGGCCATCGAATATTCCAAAATATGAAAAAATTATTTTATTATTGTTTTTCTTTTTTTTAACAAAACACGTTTATTTATTCTTTTAACATAAAATCAGTCTGTTGAAAGATCTCAGCTCCATAATTTTTATGTAATTTTTTTTTTTAAACTGTTAAAAAAATTATAGTAATTTCTAATGAATTCAATCGTTTTTTAAAAGCGGTGTTAGCCGTTTTTTAATTAGTATTTTGTTAAAATAAAACAAGTGAGTGCCATTTTTTTAGCTTAAAGTGTGAACATGTGCTACACAATTATTGACAATTAAAAGCTTTAAAATTATAAAGCAAGATAAATAATTAGTTCGCATAATTGTTCGCACCAAATAAGAATTTATAAAATGTGTTATCATTTTAAAATAACTGCATAAAAAATTAAATAAAACTCGTGGTATTTTTTTAATAAATTAAAAATACAATAAAGTTTGTTAGTAAACCACATTGGAACTCACGAGACAGTTATTATTATTTAAAAGAAATATTTGAAAGAAAAAAAATTGTGGTTGTAAAAGATCAAGAAAATATAGACAGAATTAAAAAAAAAAAAAAAAAAAAAAAAAAAAAAAAACTTTTACATTCGAAATAAATATTTCTTATTTATCCCTTTGTCACAGGTGGAAAAAGGGATATCTTAGTTGTCATTCTTTTCTTTTCTTTTGAATTTCTACAAAGCCAATTTTTGACCCCATAAGTATGATTGAGCGATGTCCGTCTGTCCGTACGTGTTAGTGTTGAAAGCAATTTTGCCAAGGCATGAGATAAGCTAGAGAAAATTTAAATATGCCAGTTTCGAAAATTTTGCTATTGAAAATCGGCAAGATCGGTGCACGTCCTTGGGTTAGCGGGTAAAACACCACGACAGCTTCTAACTTTTCCATATCATTTGGAACAATAAAGTAAATCCAATAAAAAAAAAATGAATGAAAAAAGAGAATTAATAAATAAGAAAAATTGTCGAATGAAAAAATGTGCTGTCGCCCATATTTTCCGAGCTATGGGCATCTGAACTTTTTATAGAAAAGTACGATTGTGCACCATATTTTTTAAGACATCAATGTGGGTATCATTTTAAAGCTACTGAAGAGATATTTTAAAAAAATTTAAATTTTTTTAATGCTTAACCCATTAAGAGCCGATGATATTTTTAAGTAAATTTTTTTTAGCTTTTTAATTTTTTAATTCTGTCAACTCAATATTTGTTTTTTGTTATTTTTTTTTTATTGGAGTTACTTCACTAAACAAAATTTGCATACATGGTGAAGGGTATATAAGATTCGGCATTGCCGAATATAGCACTCTTACTTCCTAATTAATATTTTTAAAAAAAATCATAATACTGTCAGTTAATATACAACATCAGTTTGGTGAAGGGTACATAGAATATGGCACGGCCGAATACAGAATTCTTACCTGCTTTAAAATAAAAACAATTTAATTCAAGCTTTTAAAAATTTTTTTTTTTAAATATGGATAATTAAAAAAAGTATAAATGTATTTAAATTCCATATGATAATTTTTAAGTTATTTTCAAGCAAGCGGAACTTTTAAAAAATTTTATATTGACTTTTGAATAAAATGCTTATTATTTTAAGTAAAATAGATTGTAAATAATTAAACAAAACTAAAAGTATTTTTAAACAAAAGATACAAAATTATTGTTACAAAATTTATTTTATCATTATAGTTAAAAGGTAAATTGTTTTATTTATAATCTTTTGTTTACTTTATTTAGAAGTTACATGATTGCAATAGCAACAAAACAATTAACTACAAGTACTTAAAAATTATCGCTGTTTACATCTTGCTTAAGCAAATATATCCGATATAATTTGTATACAGTAGCTGTCATAAGTTTTCGTAATTTTAATTTAATCATTTGCTCACTGAAAAAATATTTATTATAAAACAAAATTTTTCTTTTTTATTTCTGGAAGCACTTAAAGTATTTTTTCTTCATGAATGGAATCACTTATAATAAGAATTTGATTAATTTATATCAACAACTTAATTAATGGAGATTTTTAAATCGAAAAATAGTAACACAAGAAATCCGCAGTCAGAGCACTACCTGTTCTCATACAGTGCATTATGCTCGAGCTATCAAAATATGTTAAAAATATGACTTAAATATTTCTAAAGTAAACAAGTAAGAGTGCTATATTCGGCTATGACGAATCTTATATACCCTTCACCATGTATATAAATCAAAACAACAAATATTGGGGTGACAAAGAATTGAAAAAAAATTAATTAATAAATAAAACTTTACATAAAAATGTTAACGGCCCGTAAGGGGTTAAGCATTTTTTTTCAATTTTAGCGTTTCTTTAAAGATCTCTTTAAAAGCTTTTAAATGACACCCATATTGATATCTTAAAAAAATATGGTTTACATTTGTACTTTTATATAAAAAGTTCAGAGGCCCTTAACTCAAAAAATATGGGCGATCACCAAATTTTTTCACTTGATGGTTTTTTTTTTTCTTATTTTTTAGTTCTCTATCGCCCCATATATTTTCTTTTTTTATTGGAGTTATTTTACTAAGCTCGAGTTGTTCCGAACGATAAGAAAAAATTAGAGACAGTCGTGGTGTTTTGCCCACTGCCTCCAAGGACATGGACCGACCAATCTTGCTGATTTTTAATGGCAAAATTTTCGAAACTATGTTTGATTGATTAGAGTATTAAAATTTTTTTTTTTTTAATTTTTTCTTGGCAAAGTTGATTTTAACACTAACACGGACGGACAGACAACCTATGAATATTAATAAAATATGAAAACATTTTGTATTTTATTGGAACTTAAATTCATTTCAAAAAATAAGGTCTAAAAACGTCATATATAAATCTATATAATTTTTCCTCCCGTCATGATCATGTGCGAAAACTTATATGAGACACTGTATTAAATTTTAAAATAAACATAAACCGACTTTTTACAAATATTTTTACATAATATTCTTTCAAATAATAAACAAAAGAAACCACGTAAAAATTAACTTAAAGACCTCAATTATGACAACAACAAACACAAACAAAAAAAGACTACAATTTATAAAAAAAAAATATAACAGACATGTCAAACATTACATGGCAAATGCAGACAACTTATACTCACCACATGTAACAAGTGACAGACCATTGGCGATGGCTGAGTGATTGTTAAGGCTTAATTATGTTTTCTTTTTTTCTAAATTTCAAAATTTTACATTTAAAGTCAGAAATTGTATTCAGAAATACTACAACCAACGCTAAATAAATTTTTAATGAAACTAAAATTTTTTTTTCATAAAATGACCCTTTTTCGAATTTAAACAAATAAATTTATTATTATTGTTAAATTTTGCGCAATGTTGCAAATGCAATAATTTTAATTTTTTGTATATCTTTTTTTCTATTTCGCACACTTTACACAAAATGCACGTGTTTTACTTACAATTCAAGCACGGTTTTGCTGTTTTCTTTTAGCTGTTGATTTATTTATTTTTTTTTTTTATTAAAAATACACGTTACACTGTGTGCATTGCATTTAAATTTTGAATATTTTTATGCATTTTATTTGTAGATAATGAAAATTATGGCTGCATTTTATTTTAAAAAAGATTTCATCACTTTACTAGTCAGGCAATTAAAATTTAATTTTCCCACCTGTAACTTGCAAATTTTAATTATTTTCTTTTTAACAATTTAATAAAACAGCATAACATTTTTGAATTATATTTAACATTAAAGATGTTCCTCCGTCTTGTGTTAATCAATTCAACCGCTTAATGTTGCGATTACTATAAGACTGATTATTTTGTCCAAAAAAAAAAAATTACTTGTCTTAAGGGAAAAAATTTGTTTAATGATATTTTTATGTTGCTCAAATATTCATCATGTTTAGCAGACTTTGTATACATGTTGCTAACGCTTTATGACTTAAACATATTAAAGTAAACAATGAGAACTATCAACAAAAGTGAATACAGCAAGCACATTAAAAGCTTTTAAAGCTTTGTTTTAGTTGCTATTACAAAAAATATGGTTTTACGGTTTATTTTGTTAATGGAAGAAATTTAACTAGCAGCTGATGAAAAAAAAGAGCTTTTCAGTGCAACGTTTTGTTTTGCCGGCATTTGTTGACAAACAAAGAAATTTATCTTTTTGCTTGTTTTATTTTTAATCTATTAGATTTATCTAGTTTAATAAATTTTTGTAAATTCTTTTTCTACTCAATAAAGGGTGTGTTTATTTAAATAATAAAAGCAAATAACGACAAAAAGGTTTTACTTATTAAAAAGTAATAAAATCATTTTAGAGTATTTGTTATAACATGTGCAATATTTCTTTCGACGATACCACCTCGTGTTTGCTGTGTATATCGGTGTCGGTGACATTTTATTGTCTGCACAACGAACGTTACTTTAACATTAAACATTCAGCCCAATTAAAAACAGAAATTCCGTGCGAGTTTTCTCACTTTCGCCTTTTTTCCTATTATAAATTTGTTCCCCTCAAATATTGCCTGCGGAAAGTGAAAAAAAATTCGGGGGAAAAAGTAGGTATTATGAATTATGAAAGAGAAATTATATGTAAAAAAGCAAAATAGCTCCCTTCAAATTACAATGATGCCACTTTTTTATTTTTTTGTTCTCACAGAATTCATAATTGAAGGAATCTTTTCTCGAGAAAATTTTTTTCCGTGAAAATAAATTCATAATTGGGCTGACTATAAATTTTTTTATACCCTTCACCACGAAAAGTAGAAAAAGGGAATAACTAATTTCGTCATTCCGTTTGTAATTTCTACAATATACATTTCCGACCCCATAAAGTAGATATATGTTCCGAGTTCTTATGCATAGCGAAGCCGATTGAGCCATGACCGTCTGTCCGTCCGTGTTTGTGTTGGAATCAACTTAGCCAAGGCACTTGAAAATTTAAAATCCCCCAATCGATCAGACATAGTGTCGAAAGAGATGCTGTTGCAAATTAGCAAGATCGGTCCATGTCCTTCGACGCAGGGAGCAAAATACCACGCCTACCTCTAATTCTTTCTATATCTTTTGGATCACTAAAGTAACTGCAACCAAAAAACAAATAAGTGGGGCGATAAGGAATTAAAAAATAAGAAAAAAACATCAAGTGAAATAAATTGACGCTCGCCCATATTTTCCGAGTTACTGAACTCTAAAATTTTCAACATTTTTAAAATATCAATATGGGTATCATTTAAAATATTTTGAAAAGATCCTTAAGGAAATACTCAATTTTTTTAAAACTGCTTAACCTATTAAGAGCCGATGAAATTTTTATTTAATTCTCAGTCAAATCAATATTTTTTTTATTGGAGTCACTTCACTAAACTAGATTTACATACATGGTGACGTATATATAAGATCTGACATAGCCCAATTAAAGCCGTTTACCGATTAAAAATAAACAAACAAAACGCAACATATGTCCTATTTTTTTATTAGTTACAAAAACGGAACCTACCCTACAAGAACAGTGACCATCATTTGATCCATCAAATGACAATCACTGATAATGGAAACATCCATCACTGCGTAGAACAAAGTTTCTATCACATTCTTAAAGGGAAAATGGAAAACTTGATGTGAACATTTGTATACGTGTGATGTCTGTAGCAAACAGCGTTACCAGTGACTTTTTTTCAAAAAAAATAATGAAAATTTTGCTTGATTTTTGAAACAGATTTAATTACAAAACTTTTTATAAGCTACATTTTGAACTTTGCTAATCAAGTTTGAGAAAAAACTTTATTTAACAAACAACAAATTCATTTAAATTTAGTACGAAAAGCCGTACAACGGCAACGCTGTTTCAGTATAAAATTATTGCAAATGTGATAGTAGATAATTGTTTATGTATAAGTTACCATTTTTGCTAAATTTTTTTTTTAAGAGAAAAAGTTTTTTCTTGATTTTTGTTTTTAATTGGTTTTTTTTTCATATTTTTTGTGTTTTCTTTGCTACCCAGCAAATAAAAAGTATTTTTAAAATATTTTTTGGTTAAATTGTAAAAGTTATTCTTATGAGACATCAAAACTAGAGGAGATTATCAATTCGTCTGTATTAATGGCAAAACTCATTGAATACTAAGCCGATTTTGTTTTTTTTTTTTTTTTGTAATGAAAGGTGTTGCTTACAGATCGGTTCGACTTCGGCCGGGGATCATTTCAAATTAAAATTTAGAAAACTGTGTTTTTATTTATTTATTGTAGAGTTCTGTAAATGGTGTTAAGAATTTTCCATCTACAAAAATAAAATGTGCTGAGAACTTTTTTATCGGTTTCTCTACGAAATGATATATTTTTGTGAAACAAAAAGTGTTCTATAGTTGAACCCAGGTTCTCAGGGACCTCCTTACAAAATTTTATTTAAATCCATTCAACAGCTTTTAGAGATGAACAGACAAAAATTCCAAAAATAGGTGTTTTGTATTCCATATCAATAACTGTCTACAGTAACATCAAATTTTTCAAACAATATTTCATGTATAAAAATTACTTTTTTTAATTTCTTTAAACTTGTTTATCCATGTAATTGCTTAAGCTATGAAAATTATTTTATAGGTAACATTTATAATAAAATTAAAAAACGCGGCTTGAAAATGATGTCCTCACATCGAAAGCGCTCGCCAAACGTATCAAATAAACAGCCAGTGACGACGGTCTTCACCGAAACGTATGACAACAAATTTGAAAACCATCAAAGCTCAATGTATTTTCTTTTATTTATGGTAAAGAAGCTTTGTTAGTGTTGTCTTTTTAACTAAATGACAAATAGTAGTTCTTATTTTAGAAATAAATTCATGTTTAGTACCAAAAATTAAGTAAATTTTTTTTTTAAATATTGTAATAATTTCTAAATTTTATTGTAAAATAAAATTGAACGGTAGGTCGCTTAAAGTAATAAATAAAGTCGTTGAGTCAATATTGTTACGTTTATCCCTTTTTAGATACAAACGTACGGATTCTTTTGATTGCAAATACCGCTGTGGCACATTATAAATTTTTTATTTTCTCAACTTCTTATAGCTCTATCTGGCTGCATACTAGATCCTACCCGTCTTTTAAGATCCATCCTATGGTGTCGTATTTACTAAACATGCGTTATTACACGCTACATTACTGTTTTAATCCGGCGAGACATAAACTACTCGATGCCTCGTTTAGTGACCTCAACCATACACAGATCTCTCCAATTTGCTTTGCCACATTTTAACATCTGCCTTACACTGTAATCATTTAGTTACTTCCTTCCGCTATAACTCTTCTCTTTCTTATAAAGGTCGTCTTGACAACTATCTACTACTGCTTTTAATTAATAGACGGCTTCACACAACAGTTATTTTTCTCTTTCCGGGAGGTTTTTACTGCAGTTTCTTAATTTTAAATTGCCTTACACAATTATTATTCTTCCTTTGTAATCATGTCTGAAGATCGTGAGTTCGACCCCAACTCACGATCGACTGTTTTACAGCACGCACCTCTACCAACGCAACCATTGCGGTTGCTCGACGTGTTAGCTTATTGTCGTATTATTCAATACACACACCCAATGGTGGTGGAAGTAACTTTTTCACCTTCTGTTGTTTTTACCACGCACATATGGGCAACAACATCAGGCATTGCCAGATCTTATGTTCGTAATAATATTTTTTTAAGGATGTCGTCGTCATCGTCATCGTTTTAGTATCAATATCACTTCGTATCAATGTCGTCGTCAATTTGATAAATTATGTTCATTCTATAACATCTCTGTGACGACGTCGACGGTTTATCGACTTTTATCAAATGAAAATGCACATCACTAAGTTTTTTTGTTAAATTTTTTTATTTAAAATTTCAAGTACCTTTTCTTCTATCATTTTTTTAAGCCTTTATTTTTATTTTATTCTTTATTTTATTTTATTTTTAATTATATTTATTTTCTTAATTTTTACTCGCTTTCGTGTATCTACTTTTCTCTTTTGTTTCGAGCTCTATCTATCTCTGCTTTCTTTGTCAATAATTTGAGCTTCTTATTTTCAACCTCCATCTTATCAACATCTCTTAGGGTGCCTTTTACTGGGGACATCGAATTTGAAATGTCGGAAAGTAGTTTTGCCTGTTTCTGGCTGTGCTTCTGCAGTAAATTAGTTTGATTATAGCATGGTTTTTTTGCTTTCTGTTTAACTACTTTCAACGGAACAGGCTGAACAGAACTGGTATCATTGGTAGAAGCATTAGACGTGCAAGGATTTTCCCTTAACTGTTGGTTGACTTTCACTGATTCTTTAACGACAATTTTGATTTACGCAGGTTCTATTTCATACGAATCGTTTCCCATGTGAACCATTTGAAGTCTTTGAACTGCTCGTTCAGGACTCAAATGCTTTTGAAGTTTAAAAGGTTTGCCACAGCTTCTTCCAACGGACTGAGTGAAAATTGCTTAAACATTTCGCCACCAGCGGCTTTATACTCCGCTTTATTAGCAACCATCTTTTTTCACTTTGAATTTTAAATCTCGCCATACCTTAAAATTTATTTTTACAAACTCTTTTATAAATTACTATTCGATTCTTTATTTTGTTATTTTTTGCCATCCATCTACTAATCTTCCAGGTGGACCAAGAGACTTTAGTATTTTTTTAATTTCCTCCCATTTTTCTTCTGCAATCAATCCACTAATTTTTCAAATTGATTTGCATTTGAAACCTTCACTTTTTTACTTTTTTTCCATTTTTAATGTTGTTTGGTTTAAATCACTTCCAGTCGTTATGCAAAATGGCGTCGACAAAAAACAGAGTCACGTCAATAAAATATCGCCGTCACATTTGTTATAGAATAAAAAAATTCTTTGAGCAGTAATCGCTAAGTATCAATAACGACAAGTAGAATAATAATTCGAATCCGTCGACACATATCAACATTGAAATGTGACGACGCCGACAACTAGAATAAGGGTGAATATTGAGTTAAAATTTTAGTTTTAATTGTAAATTTGAAAATTTTGGTATATTTATTTGTTTTTTTTTTAATGTTTGTGAAGTTTAATGTGAAATTCTTATTTTTTTGCGGAATTGCGATTATTTTCTCGATTAAAAATTTTTACTATTTTGTTACATACACAAATACACTATAACTACATTAGAAAAAACAATAGCAAAATAAATTAAAGGTCACTTCCTAGCGATAGTAAAATTAAGAAACTATAAATTATACATCGGTCTTATATGCAGACCGTGTAAGTCCTATCCCCAAGCTTCAGAAATTGGTTTTTAATTTAAATCCTAAATATTGTAAATTGTATTTAGACTTAAAAGACAACGTATTCAAAGAGCCTTGTAAAAGTCACACAATGACTTTCTATACGATTCGAAAGACGCAACAATTCAACAAAAGTTATAAATTCCCTATTAGATTTCTCATGATAATTTTTACAACAAAATGACAAATTAGTGTTCATTTATAAAACCGCAATATCTAACTGGAATCCCCAGAAGAAAAAAAAAGAAAAAACAATTTCTTCAAATACAATTAATCTGTTTCACGTTTAATTTTTTTTCTTTTTAATAATTTAAGAGTGACGTTTGTTGTGATAAAATGTTTGTGGCTGGGTGTGAACTTTATTTTTAGAGTAATTTATTTGTATTACTTTTTTTTTATATTTTTATTTCTTTCTTCCGCATAATCAATTTCTTAGAATGATTGTAAAAACAATTTAGATATTAGAAATGTTTAATCACCTGCAATACTACAGACATCAGATTGATGTGAATTTAAAATTGAAATTAAAACTTTTACAAAACAGTTAAGTTTTGCACAGATCAATTGTTTTATTTTTTTTTTTATTGATTTGTATTCTCATTAATTGGATATTATGTTAACAATTATGTATTTGTTGTTTTATTTTGCAATAATTTGTGTTTTTCTGAATAGTTTTTTTCTATAATTGAATAAACAATGAAAACTGTCAACGTGTTCTTTAGATTGATTTTAAAACTTTAAATCAAGTTAACAATCAATAATTGAAAACAGTTAGATATGTACACCATTTCCACTTAAAAACGTTTAAGTTAAACTGCACTTTTATTTAAAAGCTAAAACAAATATGAACTTTTACTCACAACTTAAATATTCAGTAGTTTGTGCTTCGCCTGTTAATAATTCAAGATCTAAAATTTTTCTAAATTTATTATAAAAAACAATTTAACTAACCTGGAAACTACTGTAGAAGTTAACAAATTAACTTGAATCATAGTTATTTTAAAAATATTTTTTTTTCTTTTTGTTAAAGTTTTACAAACAAAAAATCGCATCCCAATTTTATAACAAACAAATCCATAAGTCGAATAAAAATTATTGTCAAATAATTAATAAAATGTTTATGGCACAAACTACGGGTGTTGAATTATTAAAAAAAAAATCAAAATATATTTTCCTTCAAAGAAGCTGTCAAAGTCCTCTATTTTTAACCGACTTCAAAAAAAGAAAGAGGTTCCATTTTTTAATGTTTGTGCCTGCATATCTCAGTCATTTCTAAACTGATTTTGACAACTTGTTTCTTTAATTTAATAATAATGCATGCAGATTGTTTTAGTTTTTAAAACAATTTATAATTTTAAAAATTAAAGGGTGTCTCCTTACAGCATACATATTTTGTACGTGTATTGTGAACCATACAGAGCACCACTTTAAAATTAAAAAAAAAATTACGAAGCACCTATAGCTCCCAGTATCAAAATTTAATACAAAAATAAATGTAAAAATTAAAGGGTGTCCCCATGGGTGATATAAACTGATTTATATAGGCCTGTCTTTTTAACCCTCATAGACAAACGCTTCAAAGTTGGACGGAATGTGTATAAAAGCAAGTATAAATTTTAAAAATTATAAATTAAAGGGTGGCCCAAGAGTTCATTTTATTAACATACTTCAAAACAGTTGTAGACAAAGAATATCTCTTGCTAAATTTGCTATGGCAACAATTAAAAAATTTGTATTTGGAAATTAAAGGGTGTTCCAATAGTTTATATAATTTGATGTATAAAACTAAACTGTTGAACCGTTATGGACAGACGGTTGAAATTTACAAATAACATGTAATGCCAAGTCCGCTGCAACAGCTATTTGCTATTTTGGAAATTAAAGGGTGCCTCTATAGTTAATTTATGGGGCCAAACTATTGAACAGTTGTAGAAAGACGGTTAAAATTTACAAGAAAAAAATACCTGTATTGCTTAATTCACTATAGCAACAGTTAAAAAATTTGGATTTGGAAATTAAAGGGTGTCCCAATAGTTTATATAATTTGATGTACGTAGCTAAACTGGTAAATCCGTTACGAACAGACAGTTGAAATTTACAAAGAACATTTAATGCTAAGTTCGCTAAAACAGCAAGTATAAAATTTGATATGGAAATTAAAGGGTGCCTCATATGTTGATGTCGATGTGGCCAAACTATTGAACAGTTGTAGATAGACGGTTAAAATGTAAAAAGAGTTGTATTGATAAAATTGCTATAACTTTATGTACAAAATTTGGATTTGAAAATTAAAGGGTGAACCTTTATAGACAGATAGCAGAAATCTCTTTTGAAATCGGTTTTTTTGCAGGAATTATTGTAACTTTAATAGCGTTCCATATTTACCGTTTAAAGTTTAACAGTCTGAAAGAAATATAATTCTTCTCCTGTCATGTTGCGCATTGTTTGCATGACCTAAAAAAAACAAAAAAAAATCGGTTTTAATTTATACTGTTTGGATGTTGAGAGAAATTTATTCCCACTGGGCTTTGAGCTGACACCACTAGCAGTTTTAAAACTCTTGTCTCCGAATATTTTGCAACTGGTTCATTAACACTTTCACTCCAGTTATCTTGAGTTTTATAACGTTGAATTTTAAACTTAGCATGAGACAGTTTTGTGCCAAGGTATTTAGCATTTTCTACTTGAAAAATTATTTTAGCATCTGTAACATTGACGAAAACTACCCAATAAGTATAGGATTCCTTATAAGTAGAGGTCGCCATACAGAGAGTATACTTCAAAAAAGGATGGATTGTTGATTTTTGTAACAAATTACTGCCTTCAAATTATTATCACACCTATTTTGCGTTTTCATTATACTTAAAATTTTCTCCGTCTGACAGCTTTGGTATTATGCTTTTCGATTGTATGTATTCTGCATTACGGTCGGAGCTCCGTTTTTCTCAGGTGTTTTTTTGTTAACGGGCGGGTTTTCTTTATTTGTGTTTTTTATTTAAAAATTGAAGAAATGTTAGTAGAAAATGAGATCAAATGTTTAGAAACGATTAAAAAACACTTTAAATTATTTTTTATTAATTTATTTAATTAAATTAATTTTCTTTTGATTTTAATTGATAATTTTTGTACCCGAATCTGATGTGTTTTTTATGTATGAAAAACTGGCAAATTTAATGGCATCTAAAGCAGACATTGCATGCGGATACCACCAGCGATCAAAGGAAGAAGTAGCAGCGTTCTGAGAGAAGTTGCAGGAATCCTCAATGCGCTAGGTCCTCTAACAAAATATGCCAGCCCAAAAATGCCATGAACAACTAATTTTTTTTTTTTGTTTGTTTAATATTTTTTTATTTTAGTTAACAATTTTTTTTATTAAACTTCATCAAGAATTTATTTTTAATTATGAATACAAACAATTTTTTGTATTAAATTTGACATTTGTTTATGAAAATGATAACAAACTATCTTATTTTGCTATTTCATTTCCACATTCCACAGTGATGCTATTAATTTTGTACACATTGTTGTCTTCTTCTTTTGCCTTCGATTTCGTTTTTCTTCAGAATACAAATTTACGATCGCAACCGAATTGAATGCGAAGACTTAATGGAAACGCAGAACAGGGATGAATAATTTATAAGATTAAATTGTCATATTGTTTTATGTTAACAAACACAACAACAATAAATATTTGTGGATTTTTATGATTATTATGCAAGCCATACACTTTGTGACTTGTTGTACAACTTGAGAAGGTTTTACAACAGTTTGCAATGTTTGTAGTGTTGTTGTATGAAGTTGGGTGTTGGTTGTACGAAAGATCAAAAATTTTTAATTTTTTGGCAAGTTATTCAACTCGGTCGCAACGTGAGTGAAAATGTCGCACAACATTATTCTATTTGACCTTTCATTTTTGTTGTTGCAACATAGCAAAACACAGCGCAAAAGTAATCTACGAGGGCTTCTCTAAATATTTCTGGCCTAAGTGCGTGCGCTCAAACCAGTTGTCGAAGCACTTTTTCCACTCCGATTGAGACACCTCTAAAACATGGTTTTTGAACACTTCAACAGCTTCTTCTGGCGACGAAAATCGTTGACCACGCATTTTTTTCTTGATGTGCGGAAACAAGAAAAAGCCATTAGGTGCCAAGTCAGGGCTGTACGGCGGATGATTCATTAATTCGACGTTTTGGCCGGTCAAAAACGCTCTGTTTTGAGCCGATGTATGAGAGCTCGCATTGTCATGGTGAACAATGAACCGTTTTCTCTTGTTGGTTTTTCGCATTTCTCCGATGACTTCAGGCAAACAAATTGTAGTGTACCACTCAGAAGTGACCGTTCTACGTTGCTCAAGCGGAACAGTCGCCACAAGACCAGTTTTGCCGAACAAACAGGCGACCGTTTGCTTCGAAGTGCTTCTTCCACGAACAACTTTCGTTGGATTTTGCTCGTCTTTGAAGACCCACACGGTCGATTGTTGTTTCGTTTCGGGCTCATACGCATAGATCCATGATTCGTCACCTGTGACGATTTTATAAACGTCTTTTAAAGCACCGCAATCGTATTTTTCCAACATTTCTTTGCACCAATCGACATGAGCCTTTTTTGAGCGACTTTCAAATTGTGCGGGATCCAACGAGAACAAACCTTTTTTACGGCCAGGTGTTCATGCAGTATCGAATGTATGCTGATGAAAGAAATGTCCAAGGATGTCTCTATCTCTCGGTATGTCGCATGTCGATCATGCATCGCACGGCATCAATGTTCTCTGGCACAACAGCCGTTTTTGGACGACCTTCACGGAATTCGTCTTTGAGCGAGCTTCGGCCACGATTAAATTCATTATACCAATTTTTCAGAATGCTATAGGATGGTGCTTCATCGCTATACGAAGATTTAAGTTCATCAATGCACTCTTGTCGTGATAATCCACGTCGAAAGTTGTGAAAAATGATGGCACGAAAATGTTCACGAGTTAATTCCATTTTTTTCTATATTATTTTTTTCAAGTCACTGTAAACAACACAAATAATGGTCGTACGTCAAAACGTTTTGAGTACGATTATGCTTAAAAATGACAAACTTTCAAATGGAAATGTCAGATTGCACTTGGCAGCACTCAGTGTTGCCAGGCCAGAAATATATATAGCAGCCTTCGTAAGACAGGTGGTGAAAAGAGAAAGATAGAGAATTAGTTATTTTACTTCGCCGGCGAATATGCTATGAAGAAGAACCGACGAAGGAGGCTGCATGTTTAATGTTAATTCTAAATTTGTATTTATACTATTAAACAGAAAAAAAAAACATTTTTTATTTTTGGTTGCCGCAGGGGTTGAACCCTGGTCGACCAGGTTTGTAGCCAACGTGTTTACCACTTCGACTACAGCAGCCTCATTGTCTGTCATACATATATAATTCTTGTAATCATTTGGTTCACTTTCTTTTAAGGGTTTTAAAAGTTTGTTGTCAGAATATTTTTCATTTTCTATTAAACACTGCTTCGACCAATTTCGGTTCTTTCTTCACTTTTGTTTGCATTCTTTTTCTTCTTGGTCAAACACTTCAACATTATCGGAAAACATCTTTACTGTAATCGCTTCTATATAAAATGAAGTTGTGCTGCGTGATTGTACGCAAGTTGTATAATTTGGAGACAAACACCCAACTCGATTACTAGCAAATTTGTAATTATTGGTCACAGATAGTAACAAATGCACACAGTATTCAAAGTGTGCTTATATCTTTAACAAAAATGCTTTTTTGTTGACAGCCATTATGTGTGTGCGTATGATATGTTTAGCTCTCTTTGTAAGGCGTTTTTTTTTGTGGTTGTATTGTGTACGTAAGCGCGCCTACTTGCTTGGCGATCATTGCTTATAAAATAAATGACACAAATTCCTTTTTTCCTTTTTTATAACTATAATTATATTTTATAATAATTATATTTTAATAAGTTTTCTTAAAAAAATATTATACAGAAAATAAAAATCTCTTACACTTTTTAAAAATTCTTAAATTGGCGTTTAATTTTTATTTCGACTGTCATTAATTTTTTATACACAATTCACATAAATAATTTTAACTAATCATTTATTATTATAATAAGAGACAGACAAACATTCGCTTAAAAATGATATCATAATTAATATAATTTTTTTTTAATATTTCATTGTGAAGTGACATAATTTTAATGTCCCTTTAATACCAACAGTTTGCATTTAAGTTAAAAAATTTTGTGCTTAAGTACTAAAATTAACACTTTAAAAATCTAGTTTAAAATAAATAGCTTCATTAAACTAAAAGTAAATTTTATTTTAAAATTAATATAAAAGAGAATAAATTTTATTCCTTGTGGTTTTATTTTTATTATCAGAAATGTGTTTAAAAAAAATTATTAATGTCATAAAATATTATTTCTAGATAATAAAATTAAAATATTAAAAATAGACAATTAAATGCGATTATGTAGCCATTCTCTTTCGCTATTAAAAAAATTTGTGTAGTTAAATAAATATATGAATGGATAAAATTTTCCCCCAAATTAAATTATTGCGAGAGATATTCTTTAGTTACTTAAATTAAAAATAGTTAAAAGTAATTGAATAACAAGATTAAACGAAATGGTTATTTAAATTTGATTTAAATTTTTATCTCCAGTCTTATTGCACTTTTGAAAATTTTCCCACCAAATTAATTTGAATTGAATATTTAATTAAATTGTAATTTTTTGCTATTTTTTTTAATTCGATTTTTAAAATATAAAAAATTTTGATTTTGAAAACATGTTTCATAATAATTCAATTTTTAATTTTTTTTTCCAAAATCATCTGGTTAGTTTTTCGTGTAAAACTTATAAAACTAAGTAAGCAAGAAACCATCTTTTTAAATTCTTTCTTCTTCAGTTGCAAATTTTTCTCTAGCATGTTTTTTCATTGCTATAAAAAAATTTAAATTTTTTTATTAAAGATTTTGAATTTTTTTAAAGAAATTTAAAGACCAGTAGCTGCTACTGGACTTTGTAACAAAACACATTAAACTTGTCTTAAAATAGAAAAACTATAAAAAAGAATATTTAATTATTATATTTTGCATTTTAAAAGGTTGCTGTTGAAAACAATAAATATTATTTGTGTATAAATTATTAGCAGTTGCTTGAATGAAACGTTAATTACTTTCAAAGCGACAGGTGCAGCAGCACTAAAATATAATTTATTAATGGCTTAATTTTCAGTCCAGAAAATGACTCACAAATAAATCAAATTGAAATGAATTTAAAAACAATCAAGTGTCATTTTTTGGAAAAATTAATCATATTTTGCTTTAATTTAATTAATTAATTTGCTTAAAATTGATTTTGCTTTTTTTTAAAATAATTTTAAAATTAACTTCAGTTCAATACAAACGGTTCAAATGGATTTGTAAAGCATACAAAAATATTTAGATATTATTAAAAAATTTTGTATTGTATGTGGACGAATGTTTCAAGGCTGATGCGTATTTTGGTGTTCAAAAAATTCAAAGTTTTTTATCAAAAATGATGCTCCCAAAAAAACATAGGACACATAATTGAATAATTCTGGCAAAGAAAACCGACTTTAACACAGACAAACTAAAATCACATATTTTTTTAAATCGTAGTTATACATTCAATATTTTATTAGAGGAAGATTGCGTCAGGATTTTCTATATGTCGTAGAACAAAATATGAATGCAAATGAAACAAGAAAATTTAGCAGTTATGTGGACACCCTTTATTTTCTACACTTTTTATTGCTGACACAGTAAAACAAAAGTTGTAGAAATTCTAAGCGTTAGGCTACAACTATTCAACAGCTTGGTCATATACATCAAATAACAGTAACCATTGTAGCACCCTTTAAGTTATAATCTTAAATATTTATACTTCTTAATATACCAGACAAAGTAGTGATCATTCTGTTTAATTTTCAAGTGTTTGCATATAACGGTTCAAACGATAAGGCCATCTGGGTCAATATACTTTAAATATGGGAACACCCTTTAATTTCTAAATTTAAATTTTATTCTTTTTGTTATAGTGAACTGAACCAAGATCGCATACACTTTAATTTGGGAAGACAATTTTTTTTTTATTTTGTGTTTATGTTCAAGCAGAGTTGCCATATCATTTGCTCGCATAACGAGTTTGTAGGTTTAAGAATTTTCTCTCAAATGTCGTGAAATACAAAAGGAAAGTTTAATCTCGTCGGATATCTTACGGC
Organism: Cistogaster globosa; assembly: GCA_937654795.1. Lineage (NCBI taxonomy): Eukaryota > Metazoa > Arthropoda > Insecta > Diptera > Tachinidae > Cistogaster > Cistogaster globosa. The sequence continues at coordinate 7,928,614 of OW569403.1, forward strand.
TAATTCTTTCTGACTGGTCTTTTTCTCATAAGTAAAACTTTTAGCGAATTTTTATTGTATTTTATGAGAATATGGAACAAAAATAAAATAAAAACAAATACGAAGTGACAGTGAATAAAAAAAATATAAAAAAAATTACATAAAAATATCATCGGTTTCTAATGGCCATTTTTAAAAAATTTTTATATTTTCTTAAAAATCTCTTCAGAGGCCCATAACTCGGAAAATATTGGCAAGTGCAAATGTTTTCATTGGATGCTTTTTTTCTTCTTATTATTTAATTCATATGTTTTTTTTCTTGATAAGATTTACTTCATTGTTCCAAATAATATGGAAAAATTAGAGGCAGGATCGCTGCATCAAAGGAAATACACCGATCTTGCTGATTTTCAATATCAAATTTTCGATACTATGTCTGATCGATTGGCTTATTAAATTTTCTTTAGCTCATCTAGTGCCTGGAGAAGTTGATTTCTACACTTACAGGCGAACAGCCGGGCATCGCTCAATCGACTTCGCTTTACATAAGGACTCAGAATATAAATACTTTATGGGGTCGAAAAAGCAAAAATTACGAATGTAATGACAAACTTAGATATATCCTTTTTGCACTTTTTGTGGAGAAGGGTATAAAAGGAAAAACCCTCAGCTGCAATTTTTGGATTGATAGTTTAGTTTTTTAAGAGCCCTCTGAAACAAAAGACGTTAATTAATTTCTTATTGACTTAATCCTTGTGGTCTTACAAAAAAAATTATATTTATTACACTTTCTGATATATAAATGCGAATGTATACAACCAGGAAAAGTTTTATGCGGTTGAATTTTACTTTTTTTTTTTTTTTGATGTCATCAAAGTCATTTAAAAAATCAAACTTCCCTGGCCAGAAGCAAAGATTTACAGATTCTTTTAGGCCATAATCTACACCACGATATAATTTCATTTGTTTATCAAACATCACGTCTAAGTGCTCTGAATTTCAAATTCGAATAAGCTGAAAAATTACTAAAACTGTTATTCTGTTTTTTTTTTTTCTTTACCAAAATTGAACTGGATTGATCGCAAGAAACGTAAGTTTTTTTTAAGCCCCTCCCTAGTTTGTGTTTTTTTTTTGTTTAATTATAAAAAGCGTCGTGATGTAAGAGCTGTGTCGAATTTTTGCGTTTTATTTTAAAATTCATTGTTTTTACTATATTTTTATTTTAAGTTTTTGCCAATTCAAACATTATTTGTAAAAAAAAGTCACTAATACAGAATTTTTTTTTTATTAAAATTAAAACTGACAAATCACAAAATAGAATGTTTTTTACCATTTTTATCCGATTAAAATGTTTTAGCATCTTTAAAAAAAACCGCTTTGTCACGATTTGTACAATACAGCAAAAAAATGTATATATTTTTTTAATTTTGGTTTGTATAACAATAATAATTTGAATTTTATTTCCTGAGTCTTAAGAGAAAAATATCGATTTTTCGCAATCTGTGTTTTACATTTATTTTAACATTTATTTAAACAATAATTTAAAGACAAAAAAGCCTTAAGAAAAGAATCATTCACTACAGGTAGAAAAAGGTTATAACTAAGTTTGTCACCCCCTTTGTAATTTCTACAGTATCCATTTCCGGTCCCATAAAGTATTTATATTCTGAGTTCTAATGCATAGCGAAGTCGACTGAGCAATGTCCATCTGTTCGTCCGTGTTAGTGTTGATATCAATTTTGCCAAAGCATTAGATAAACTAAAAAAAAATTAAAACGCCAATATATCAGACAGAGTTTCGGAAATGTTCATTTTAAAAATTAGCACGCTGCCTCAAAGAACATGAACTTTAAGGCAGCGTGCTAAGCATCACGCCTGCCTCTAATTTTTCCATATCATTTGGAACAATGAAGTAAATTTTATCAAAAATAAAGCGATAAAAAATTAAAAAATAAGAAAAAAAAACATCAAGTGAAAAAATTGCCGCTCGCCCTTATTTTTTGAGTTATAGGCCTCTGAAATTTTCATAAAAACGTTCGATTTTCAATATGGTCAACATGGGTATCATTTAAAATCTTTTGAGAAGGTCTTTCACGAAATACTAAAATTTAAAAAAAAATCTTAAACCATTAAGAGCCTTTTGGCATTTTTATGTATTTTTTTTAATTTTTTTTTAAATTTATTTTTTTTTTTTTTTTGCTTTTTTATTAATTCTCTTTACCCAATATTTGAGATCCGTCACTAAACTAGACTTACATGTATGGTGAAGGGTATATAAGATTCGGCATATCCGATTATAGCACTCTTATTTGTTATTATTTAGATATAACTTAATTTTTGCATTGTAAAAGTTGAGGTATTTTTATATAGTTGAACCGTTTAAAATTAATTTTTTAAAGGGCCAATTTATGGTAAAGAAAAGGCTAAAGTAGTCCAGATGCTCTTAGCTTTTTATTTTCGTGTAAATTTTTTTTTTATTATTATTTATTTTATATTAATTTATTTTAATAAAATTCATTGATATGCCTTTTTGACGACATGACACCCGATACCATTTGTAAATTGAAGTCAGAGAGCACAAAAAATTATTTTTTAAAATTAAAAAATTCTGCAAATTATAATTAAATAAAACGGAAACAAAATTCTTTTATTAAGAAACATTTTGTTTTTATATTTTTTTTTGTTTTCATTATAAAATTTAAATGTTAAATATTTTTCATAATTCGTGCAATAAAAATAATAATATAAAATAAGTAAAAAAAATTATGCTAATAAAATTATTAAACTAAACAATAACATTTATTTTTAAATAAAACAAACTTTTAATGTTAAAGCAAAAATATTAATAAGAAACACCTTTCATTTTCTGGGTAATAAATAAAACTTGGAATAAATAATTAAAAAAAAAAAAAAAAAACTCGAAAAATAACATTTACTTTTTAAAGAAAACTGTTAACCATTCGGGAGAGGGGGTTCTTCATTTCAATTAATGTTAAATAAATAAAACAAAAACGCTTAAGCGCTAGAGACCATTAGAGTTTTAAATTAATATTTATAAGATTATTGCTTAAAAAGCAACGTATTGAAGTTTAAACCAGACTTGCAGTAAGAAATATGTAGTCTTTTATATTAATTGTTCCACAAAAACCCAAAAAATAGATTTATTTTATTAATTTGGGACATCAAGAAGAATGATTCATAAATTTTTTCAGGATGTCGCAGAAACAGAAAACCTTACAGCACAATCATAGCCCACCTAACAGCGCCATTTATTTCGCCTTAACATCTAGCCGCCTTTATTGCAATCAGCTTGAAGCGGCTTTAATTCATTTATCAGATAAAAACTAGAGGAAAATCCACTAAACAAAATACTATTTTCGAAAAATGTATTAGATGCAGGCTTTTTTATATTAAAGGAGAATATGTCACTAAAATTAATTTGTGTTATACATTTTCTCTCATAATCGTGTGTTTGTTTAAATAAAAAATAATTTTCAAATTCTGTTAAAACTATTATTTCACCTTAAAACTTTAGAAGCTTTCATTGTTGTGACAAACTTTACACAAAATACAATTTGTTTTTAGTTGTTCGAAAAAAAAATTTTTTCGACCTTTTAAAATCAAAACAAAAATTTAAATAAAAACTCAATTAAATAAGAAAAAGGGGTTTAAAGTTCTCATTACTTAACAACAACTTATTCAATAATGAGATTAAAATATTCTATCTAATCTAATATCTATTTAATTATAATTTTTTTTAAATTAATAATCAAATATGCATTAATTTTAAACGAAACAAAGATTGTAAAAAGACGGCACTCGCATACATTAATTTCCACCTTTTTCTTTATAAAATTTTCCACAATTAATTTATTGAATAATTTTTTTTATTGTTGTTATTAATAATTATTGTTATCGGCACACTTTTAATATTGAATGGAAATTTTATTTGTACTATGGTGATCTAGCTCATACTTGTAAGTTTATTACTCTGCTGTTTCAAAAAACAGTAAGAGTGTTATATTCGGCTTTCCCGAATCTTATATGTCCTTTACTATGTATGTAAATCTAGTTAAGTGAAGTAGCTCCCATCAAAAAACAAATATTGCGGGGACAGTGAATTAAAAATTAAATAAAAATGCCATCGGTTCTTAATGGGTTAAGCAATTTTTTAAAAATTTTAGTATTTCCTGAAAGATCTCTTTAAAAGCTTTTAATTGATACCCATGTTGACCATATTGACAATCGAACTTTTTTTATAAAAATTTCCGAGGCCAATTTTGTTTACTCGATTTTTTTTTCTTTTTTTAATTCTGTATTGCTCCATATTTTTGATTTTTTTATTGGAGCTACTCCATTGTTCCAAATGATATGGTAAAATTAGAGGATGACGTGGTGTTAAGCCCACTGCCTCGAGGGACATTAACCAATCTTACCACCTCTTTCGACACTATGTCTGACCGATTGGGGTATTAAAATTTTCTCTAACTAATGGCAAGATTGTTTTCAACACTAACAAGAACGTATAGACGGACCGAAAGTTATCACTCAATCGTCTTCGCTAAGCATAATCACTCCGAATATATATGCTTTATGGGGTCGCTAATGAAAATTATAGAAATTTTAAACGGGATGAAATACTTTGGAATACCTTTTTTTTCAGGTGTGGTGAAGGGTATAAAAACGCTTAAAACAAAAAACCGCCAGTAATAAACCAAAGTTCTTAAATTTGACATAGATCAGACATAGCGTCGAAAGAGGTGCTATTAAAAATCAGCAATATGAGACCATGACCTTCGAGCGAAACTCCATGCCTACCACTTAATTTTCTGTATCATTTGGAACAATGAAGTAATTTTAATTAAAAAAAAAAACAAATATATGGAGCGACAGAAAATTAAAAAATAAGAAAAAAAACCTCAAGTAAAAAAATTGGTGCTCGCCCATATTTTCCGAGTTACGGGCCTCTGAACTTAAAATTTTTTTTTAAATATCAATATGGGTATCATTTAAAAGCTTTTGAAGAGATCTTTAAGGAAATACTAAATTTTATTAATGCTTAACCCGTCAAGAGCCGATGACATTTTTTTTTTTAATTTCTTAATTCGCTGTCACTCCAGTATTTGTTTTTTTTTTTTTTTTTTTTTTGATTGGAGTAACTTCACTAAACTAGACTTACATACATTGTTTTATTTAAAATTGAATACACTCAAAGAAAAAATTAATTTAAAAAATTAATTTTTTTTAGGATCTTTCGATTTTATTTTAAAAAATGTTGGTCCATATTTTTTAAGGAATTTTCCACATTTTGATAAACTTTTAACTTTTTAATGTCATTTATTTTTTATGAAACTTGTACTTTTGGCGGTCGGATTAATTTTTTTTTTTTTCATAAATTTAAGCGATATTGTTGTAGATTTTTATGGATTTTTTTTTTTTTTTTTTTTTTAAATCTAAATTTTTTCATGAGTTGCCATTGTTAGCTAAATTATCGGTTTTGTGTGAGTTTTTTTTTCTCGTGTTATTAATTTTTATAAGTATTTTTTCTTCCTATTTATTGTGCTAAAAATTCCATTCCTTTGTTATCCGCTTAAATTTGTATTAATCGATTAAAATTTCGACTTTTTTTTTTAACTGCAATGTATGGTGACATTATATTTTTTAACGAAAATTTTAGTTTTTATTGTGGTTTATCAGCAGATTTCAATATTTTTATATTAAATATTCGATTTAATGGACCTTAAAGCTGATTTTGAATAATTGTTCGTGTAACAACCGGCCACACAAAGTGAAAGTAGTGTAATCGGCAAAAGATTGGTCATAACATTACATAACATCTTCTATAACGGCATCCCCTAAATCTTAAACGTCACCACATATTTCGCATACAAGGCCATTTATTAACTCAAGGCAGACAACAACTGTGCTGACTCACAAGAACTTAACATTTCTTGCTTGACAGCTAAATTACATATAATTTTATATTAAAATTATTTTGATTAGCAATTTAATTAGTGTTAAATAGCTTATTATTTATTCATTATTTGTATCACATCTGTTTCTTTATTTCCACATCTAACATTACGTATTTTTAAATAATAAAAATCCAGAAAAAAATAGAAATCTCTGTAAATGTTTTTCAAAGTTCACAATCAAATGTTAGTAGTAAATAAATAAGGAATGCAATATTTTTATTAACATTTAATTATAATTTATAAAAATAAAATAAAATAGATGGAAATATATGTGTAAACAAACATTTGAGCCGTTTATTTTGAAAGTGGCATAAGTCACTTTGCTTTAAAGCTGATACACCTATCAAAAGAATCGTGTTTTAAGAGCTTTAAAAGTACTGAGGCTAAATTTTGAGAAGACTTACTTTTACTTCTTATCTCATAAAGCTTATTTTTTCCCCAACAAAAAGTTTGAAGAATTTAAAATCGCAGTAGCTCTTAACATTTATTTTTTCTTTTTTTTAAAAGGTAACTTACGCCACTTTCAAAATAAACGGCTAATATGTAAATATTATTGCACTACTATTACAAATAAGAAAGTTTCTATGTTCGGATGTTTGTTACTCAATTAATTCTAAACGGCTCAGCCAGTTTGAAAGAAATTACGATCTTAGATAGGAGCTAGCGAAATGGATTTTTATATAAACAAGTAAGAGCGCTATATTCAGCTATGTTAAATCTTATATAGCCTTCACCATGTATGTAAATGTATTTTAGTGAAATAATTCCAATAAAAAAAAAACAAATATTGAAGAGACAGAGAATTTTAAAATTAAAAATAACAAAAAAAAAGTTTTTACATAAAAATGCCATCGGACTTTAATGAGTTAAGCATTTTTTTTTTTAGCATTTCCTTACAGATCTCTTTAAAAGCTTTTAAATGATACCCATATTGATATTTAAAAATTTTGAAAATTTCAGAGGCCCGTAACTCGGAAAATATGGGCGAGAGCCAATTTTTTCACATGATGTTTTTTTTTCCTATTTTTTAATTCTCTATCGCTTCAATTATTTGTTTTTTTTTTTTTTTTTTTTTTTGGTTGGAGTTACTTCATTGTTCCAAGTAGTATAGAAAAATTAGAGGTAGACGTAGTGTTTTTTCTGCTGCGTCGAAGGACATGGACCGATCTTGCTGAATTAAGGGCTCTGCGAAAGCACATAGGCTATACCCTCAATTTTTATCAATCTCCGACAGAAGCCTTGCGAACAGTATTCAATTTAACGCTCGCAAAACCCAGTGCCGTGTTATTTCGCACAGGCCTACCGCTGTAATTGTAATTTTAGATGATAAAGATATTAAGGAATCAGAAGCTCTGGATGTTCTTTGCATTAAAACTTAATACGATGTTCGGTGGAACAAGCATTTTTCTCAGGTCGCAAAAGAAGAATTTAAGAGCAAAGGTTTTCTGAAACGGTATAAGAAATACTTCATTCCATTTGAGCTCCTTGCTGTCTATGTCATCTTTATCAGAACGAAAATGGAATACAACTCTCATGTATGGGCCGGTGCTTCAAAGTCTATTTTGGAGTTACTCGACCGCAAGCAGGAGAGAGCAAAGAAGCTCATCGGTTACAGTAGGGTTTCCAGCTGCAGCATCGACACAATATGGGCTGCGTTTCACAGTTTTATCGTTACTACAACGGAATGTGCTCTTATGAAATCAGGGAACTTGTTCCCGAAAATCGTAATTTCGTACGCGCAACGCGCTCTGCATCAAGCGCATTCCTTTGTGGTCGATTGGCCAGTGAATGGCACAACGCATTACACAGAAAATTCGTTTTTTATCCGAACAGTTCGTATGTGAAATAAACTCCCTGCAGGAGTTTTTTCTACCACTTTCAATGTGCAAAGATTCAAACCAAATGTTCACAAGCACTACTCTCTCTATCTCCTTCCCTTAGCCTTATTTCCTAGTTCTGGCACAATACATTGCAAAAGTAGGGGTCATCCCCTGAGTGATGTTCCTAATAAAAAAAAAGATTACTTAACATGAATATATTTGTCGCCAAAATTACATTATTCTAATTTTTACATCAGCATTCTGGCCATTGTTAAGACCTGAAGTCGTAAAGCGTGCAACCTGCAAAAACAGATTAATTCAGAGCTTCATTGGAACATACCTGTCAGCTTGTCATATTCTGTTCGAATTTAACTGAATTTCGTATATGCAGTGCAAGATTCCTTTTTACTGCGTGATTCATTATAGAGCCTCTTGGCTCTTCAAATAGTCCCATAAAACCTTTCCAAATATATTAAATGAACCGATGTAGGGAAGGATGCAAGACACAGATGTTCTCCACATGCCGTCCACATCTATATCTCATACAAATCTGTAATCACATTGGGAAATCTTTGCTTCATCAGATTCAGTTTGTAACATGTGTGGCCTGGTCTAATCAATCACGATTCTAGTCCAAAATCCAGCACCGTTGTAGATGCATTTATTTTCGGAAAATTACATGTTACGTCGTCGTCGACGTCGTCGTCGTTTTAGTATCAATGTCACTTCGTATCAATTTCGGCTTCAATGCAATTAAAATTTTGCATTCTATAACACAACTGTGACGACGTCGACGGTTTATCGATTTTTATGAAATAAAAATGAGTGTTTTTTTTTTTTTTTTTTTTTTTTTTTTTTGTTAAATTTTATTTATTTAAAATTACATTTTTTAAAGCCTTTATTTTTATTTTTTCATTTTTTCATCTGTTTTGAGCTTTCTCTATTGCTGCTTTCTCTATCAATAATTTTAGCTTCTTCTCCTCAACCTCCAATAATTTTTTTGTCGCTTGTCAACATCTCTAAGAGTGCGTTTTATTAAGGATATAAAATTTAAAATGTCGGAAGGTAGTTTTGCCTGTTGCTGGCTGTGGTTCTGCAATATATCGGTTTAATTGCATGGTTCTATTTTTGCTTTCTTTTGAATTACTTTCGACGGAACAGGCTGAGCAGAACTGGCATCATTGGTAACAACCGTATTAGACGTGCAAGGTGTTTCCCTTAACTGTTGGTTGACTTCCACTGGTTCTTCAACGACAAATTCGATTTTAGCAAATTCCCATGTCAAATATTTGAACGCTTTGAACTGCTCCTTCAGGATTCAAGTGCTTCTATAAGTTTGAAGGAACTGTGGAGCTTCTTCCAGCAGACTAAGTGAAAATTGTTTAAACATTCTGCCGCCAGTGACTCTCCACTCCGCTTCATTAGTAACCATCTTTTTTTCACTTTAAATTTTATATCTCGTCATATCTTAAAAGTAATTTTTACAAACTTTTTTATAAATCACTATTCGATTCTTTATTTTGTTACCTTCTGCCATCCATCTGCTAATCTTCTAGGTGGACCAAGAAAATTTAGAATTTTTCCAATTTTTTCCCATTTTTCTTTTAAATTACATGGAAAACCCAATGCGAAAACTCAATGCATTTTTTTTCCACTAATTTTTCAAATTAATTTGCTTTTGTCACCTTCAATTTTTCACTTTTTTCCATTTTCAATGTTACGTTTGATTTAAATCCCCTCCATTCGTTATATAAAATGGCGTCGACAAAAGCTAGAGTCACGTCGATACAATATCGTCGTCACATTTGTTGTAGAATACAAAAAATCTTTGAGCAGTAATCGATAAGTGTCAATTACAACGAGTAGAATAATAAATCGAATGCGTCTACACATATCAAGATTGATATATGACGATGCCGATAACTAGAATAAGGGTGATTATGAATTTGTAATATTGTGCTGATATATTTATTATTTGTTTGGACAGACATGCTCGAAGTTCATATATGTTCGCTTGCTTAAAATGGCATGCAAATGTACTATACATTCAATCTTTTGGTACAATCACAGCAAACTTATCATTTGACTTTGTTGTATATTTTCGTAAGTGACTTGAATAAAAAAAATTTTGAAAAAGTGCCATATAAAAATTTTCGTAGAACAAAATATAAACAACATCAAAATTTCAACGTTCATTAAACTTAGTGGACTGCATCTTTTTAGCGCTGTAGAGCGCTGTTTAACGAAAGATGTCAAATTTTTTACTGTTTAAAATTATTACATAATGTGATATACATACTAGTTAATAGCTGAAATTCAGAAGAGATTAAAGTTGACACTAGGCATAAATCTGGTCTTAGTGAAGCAAGATATGGGCACAACAAACGATGGCAATATGGCAAAAAGGTTTTTCGAAAATCCGGCTAAAACTGCAGACGTAATTGGCATAAAAGAAGCGTTAATGCAGCAATCGACACTAACAAATTTTATATATATTGCATGGATACTGCCAAGTTGTTTGTTGATCTCTATGGCTGGTACCACATGCCTGTAACTGTGCATAAGTATCTGGTGCATAATAGCAAAATTATAGCAGAAGCTATTCTGCCAATAGGTATGTCTCTATCTAAAGGCCCTTATTCAATGATTTCATTTTTATTTTTTAAATTTTAATTAAATATTTATATAAGATATGCTGTCCGAGAAAGCAAGGAAGACTATAGATCCTATAGATTACACTATTCGCTAGGAATTGGACATATAGCTAATAATGAAGACTTAATGCATAATCTTTTATTGTCTTCCTTCAGACCCATTTATAAATACATTTCGCTCAGAGCTGCAAATCAAAAAATTGGAGTACGATAATGATGTTAAAAAATTATTAAAAAAAAAACTATTCCTAAATTACTTATTTATGTTTTTGCTATGGGAGATGGGCGTTAAAGTGGGCGTATCAGGTATATATTTTCAAGAGCCCATTCTTCAATTAAAATAATTATTTTTTGTGGAAATTAAGCCGATGCATTAAAAATCAAGGGTGTTATGCCACTTTTTCAATACAAGTTGTATGGGAAGTGGGCGTAAAAGTGGGCGGATGTTTTTCAAATTTCACACAAATGATTATGAGTATTTTAAAACGATATGTGCTAAAAAACAATGCTATAGGTCAAAATTTTAATTTTCACTTTGTATGGGAGGTGGGCGTTAAAGTGCACGGATCATTTTGATTTTTCCATTTTTTTCTTTATCGTTTCATTGTTTTTCGACAATATCTTCTTCTTCTCATTTAGCCGCTCGTTCTATGAACCTCAACCAATGTGAAACGTTGGAAAACAATTTAAAAAGCTCTGTTTTAAATATCTTATAACAATTTAAAATTTATCTTTGGTTTATAGGGAATTTTAATTATACAAATTAAAAACTTTAAAAACTTCAAAAAATTGCTTAATCATAATTTTAACAGCTTGAAATTTAAATTCAAAAATTTAAAAATAATGTCAAAATTTTGTACATTAATATTTTTAGATTTCCCCTTAGAAAAATTTATGGAATATGAGATTTAGTCAGGAAATTCAATGTTTGTTAACCAAAATCATTTTAAATATTCTCTTCCTGTAAAACAAACCATTCACCCTTGAAATCTTAAAGCTGACTTGAGTGGCTATTTTCACAATCAAACTGATGTTAAGATCAAGAAGGTTGATTTTATCTGCCAATAGTGAAGCTTAATCTCAACCAAGAAGGTTATTCTAATGACAAAGCGTTTTGAAGCGATAAAATTTTCTTGGGATGGTGCAGAAGCTTAAGTTCTTGTAAAGGAAACCTTAAATAACTTTAAATGAGTTTAAGGGAGTCCAATTTGTACAATTTTATGTAGTGGTGCTGTGGTAATACAGAAGGTGTATCGATGGTTGCACTCCAAAAGACTGAAAACTAAGCAGGACACTGAGACTAGTTTGCTCGAATATTGGCAAAAGACTTAATTCTAGTCCTTAAGCAAGCTAAATAACAAACCTGGTGTAAGGATATATCACATTCAAAAGAATGAACATTTTCACGAATGTAGTCAGTGCCTGGTACAGGTTACTTTACCTGAAAGCACAGGAATTCTTTCAAACGCAGGCAAATTAGCTGCTGCATGAACTGTAGCCTGTTATAAAACTTTTAAGGAGATTTATGCACTTCTCTTCAAAGGGAAATTAAAAAAAAGAAGCTCATAAGCAGAAGCAAGAACCATAATGTTCCTGCTCATGCAGCTGTATCACTAAAATGCTAACAGGTAAACAAACTTCTAAAACCGGCTCAAATACATTATTTTGCATTTGCATTATTTCGATACCTAGAACAAAATTGCCAGATGTTTTCATATTAGAAGAATTTAGGCGTTATTACTCGTCTAAAAATAAAAAATAGTAAAATGTAAATTTTTAACAGTGTTGCCAGCAAAATAATATTAAAGAGCTAAGAAAATGTAGTGGCATAAAATAAAATATTCGTTGGTGTGTTTTATTTTTTAATCAAAAAGAACTCGACCAGAAAATAGTTAGTCAATGCTATATTTACCAAGATAAAGGTTTTACATTTAAAATTTTATAAATTTATGTGTTTATTTGTGTTCTAAATACTCTTCAGTTTTGTGATTAAAATTTGTCATACCAGTTTGAAAACTTTAATTAACTATTTTCCAAATCAAAACAGAAATCTTTATTCAGAATTACAATATGTTAAAGTACTTCTTTATAAATATGAGTCATAAGCAATTAATAATAACAAATGTCTATTCATTCAAACTTAAAAATTAAAAAAAATCTAAATTATTGACCCCATTTATTAAGTTCATTAAAAAAAAATCACCTTTTTGCGACCTTATTTATATTTTAATTTATTCCTAAACTGTATGCAAAATTGTATCTAAAAATTGAACACTTTGTACAAAATATGTTTACAACAAAATTTGTTTTAACGAAAAAAAACTATTTTGTTTAACAACAATAACATAACTGCAGTAATTATAATTAATTGTTTCATTTGTAATATTTTTAATTGCTCAATAGTAAATATAAACCTCTATAAGGGGCGTTAATAAAGAATTTTCTCCAAGGAAGTGAAAATTTTAATTCAAACAACAAACAATAGAACAAAATCATTTTGAAAAATGAAAAATTAGGTCAAGTTAACAAAAAAAAAAAAAAACCAAAAAAAAAAAATGTCGGGTAATGATGAAATAGTAAAAAATAATTGCAATCAATATTTTAAGCGAATTAAAAAAAAAATTAAATATTTTTTAAATATTATTATTAAAGAATTAAAAAAAAAACTATTGTGTTGAGTGTCAATTTAACACATGTTGTTTTTGTATTTTTTTTTTTTTCGTTTTACTTTATTTGACGTAGAATAATCGACATTGATTTTATAACACTAAAACTGTAACAGACTTTTTCAAAAACTGTTTATTAAAAAAATGTAAATTAGTTCCCATGACGGTGATGACGTTTGATGTGCCTTTTTTTAATTTTCTTTCTCTCTCATTAGTTTTAATTTACAACCATAAAATCTGTAAATATTGTCACAGACATACGTCTGTGTTAAGCTAATTGAAATGAAATCTTTTACTCTTTTATAAATATTTTCAAATACAAATTATAAAACATTTGTATGAGGGCTGCTCTATATATTTCTGGCCTAATAGTGAAAATGCGAATATTTATAATCAAAAATGGTTTTATTATTTTTCAAAGTATTCTCCAGCATGATTTATACACTTTTGCATGCGCTCAAACCAGTTGTCGAAGCACTTTTTCCAATCCGATTGAGACACCTCTAAAACATGGTTTTTAAACACTTCAACAGCTTCCTCTGGCGACGAAAATCGTTGACCACGCATTTGCATATGCGGAAACAAGAAGAAGTCATTAGGTGCCATGTCAGGGCTGTACGGCGGATGACCCATTAATTCGACGTTTTGGCCGGTCAAAAACGCTCTGGTTTGAGCCGATGTGTGAGAGCTCGCATTGTCATGGTGAACAATGATTCGTCTTCTCTTGTTGGTTTTTCGAATTTCTCCGATAACTTCAGGCAAACAAATTGTAGTGTACCGCTCAGAAGTGACCGTCCTACGTTGCTCAAGCGGAACAGTCGTCACATAACCAGTTTTGCCGAAGAAACAGGCGACCATTTGCTTCGAAGTGGTTCTTCCCCGAACAACTTTCGTTGGATTTTGTTCGTCTTTGAAGACCCACACGGTCGATTGTTGTTTTGTTTCGGGCTCATACGCATAGATCCATGATTCGTCACCTGTGACGATCTTATAAACGTCTTTTGAAGCACCGCAATCGTATTTTTGCAACATTTCACGCACGGCACCAATTTTTCACAGTGCTATAGGATGGTGCTTCAACGCCATATAAAGATTTAAGTTCATCAAAGCACTCTTGTCGTGATAATCCACGTCGAAAGTTGTGAAAAATGATGGCACGAAAATGTTCACGAGTTAATTCCATTTTTTTTTTTATATTATTTTTTTCAAGTCACTGTAAACAACACAAATAATGGTCGTACGTCAAAACGTTTTGAGTACGATTGTGCTTAAAAATGACAAACTTTCCAATGGAAATGTCAGATTGCACTTGGCAACACTCAGTGTTGCCAGGCCAGAAATATATATAGCAGCTCTCGTAGTAAATCGACAAGCCTAAGAACAAGTCCACCTAAATATGACTATTTACATTTAAATAAAACATGTAAATGGCCAGATTATTAAACAGTCTTAGACAGACGGTTGAAAAGTTTAAAGAACCTGTATTGCTAAGTCCCCTAGAACAGCAAGTATAAAATTTAAATTTGATGTTATTTGATGTATAAGGCCAAACTTTTGCACCGTTATATACTGACAGCTGAAATCTGTTTTGAAGTCGGTTTTTTTTTTGCAAGAATTATTATAAATCATATTTGGTCGTCTGTCTGCCTTTTACAGTCACAAATTATCAAAATTTAGCTTAAGCTTTACTGATATAATAAATAAAATAAAAAATTGAATTCCTTGCTTTGAGTAAAAAACAATTAAAACCAGTTCAAAAATCTTTAAAATCCCTGTTAATTCAGAACATTCACTGAAACTTCACCTGCACACAGGAAATGGAGAAAATTTAAAATTAAAAAATAATAAGTTTATGTGAATGCATTTGCATAAACAAACACAAACAAATCAATTTACAATGTGTCATCTGACAGGTGCATAAACAAATCGGATGCTGTAATTTTTTATTCAATTTAAATACAGATTAATTTAACTTAAAAACTTGCAGGGACTTTCCCCAAAAAAATAAAATATTTCATTAAGGATTGAACCGAGAATTTCTTATGAAAACAATAATTTTTCTTACTGCAATATTACACACACACACACATCTAAAAAGTACAAACGAAATGTGTAATAACACCATTCAATTAGAATAATACATTTTTTCAGGCTTTTTCTTCATTTAAGTGTTACCACATCATGAAAAGCGATGTAGGAAAATCGTCTAAAAAAAGCCAATGTTCTGCTGATGACTAAAGGAAAACTTAAGTTGCTGTAATCAATGTTTAAAAAAATGAGCTTTTAGAATTTAGCCAAATTTTATATTAGTGATGATTGTTCTTTTTTAAGGTGTACGAAAAAAATTTTAATTTTGTATTTATTGTAAAACTGGTTTCTGGGTAAAAAGCTCATCAACTTTCATCTCGTTGCTTGTTTAAAATTTTGCTTTTTAAATGTTCAAGCTCTGATTTTTTTATAGTGAATTTAATAATAAGATAAATGTTGAAATTTTAGACAAAATAAAAAAAAAAACTTAACCTGACGATTTTCTATTTTTTTAATTTTAGAGAATGTTTGAATTTCGTTAGTTTTAAATCTGGTTTAGATAAAACTATTGTAATGTTTTACCTTTTCGATTTAGAATTTTTTTAAATTCCTTTTTTACGCGAGTCTAAAATTTCCTGAAGATTTTTTTGGGGGTTTTAGCGTGTTCATGGAAGTTTTGAGAAAGTTATACTTTGGGAATATTTTAAAAGAAATATATTTAATTTTGGCGTAATTTGAACTAATTTGTTGATTTTCTGTTAGGCTAAGATTTTAATGTCTATATCGGAATTATAGTTGTTTTTTAATCTTCTAGTTAAATTTTGTAGATTTTGCACTGTTTTTGATACAACAAAACAAATCAATTTTTTTTTTTTTGAATGTGAAGTTTTTTCATCTTTAGGTAAACTTTAAATCTTAGGGCCATTATTTTTTATTTTAAACCAGCACTCGGGATGACCCCTACTAATGCAATGCATTGTGCCAGAACTAGGAAATTAGGTTGTGGGATGGGGGATAGAGGGAGTAGTGCTTGTGAACATTTGATTTGAATCTTTGCACATTGAAAGTGGCAGAAAAGATCTCTGCAGGGAGTTTATTCCACATAAGAACTGTTCGGCTAAAAAACGAATTTTCTCTGTAATGCGTAGTGCGATTTACTGGCCAATCGACCACAAAGAGATGCCCTCTTGATGCAGAGCGCGTTGCGCGTACGAAATTGCCGTTTTCAGGAACAAGTTTCTTGATTTTATAAGAGCACATTCCGTTGTAGTAACGATAAAACAATAAAACACACCCCACATTGCGTCGATGCTCCAGTGAGTCAATAGAGCTGGAAACCCTACTGTCACCGATAAGCTTCTTCGCTCTATCCTGCTCGCGGTCGAATAACTCCAAAATAGACTTTGAAGCATCGGCCCATACATTAGAGTTGTATTCCATTTTAGGTCTGATAAAGGTGACATAGATAATAAGGCGATCAGATGGAGTGAAGTATTTCTTACGCCGTTTCAGAAAACCTAGGCACTTAAATGCTTCTTTTGCGACATTAAAAATAGGCTTGTTTCAACGAACATCGCATTGAATTTTCATGCCAAGAACATCGAGAGCTTCCAATTCCTTAATATATGTATGTATCACCCATAGTTACAGATGAGGTAGCACGTTCAGCAGTACGCCTGTGCGAAAGCACACAGCACTGGGTTTTATTAGCGTTAAACTGAACCCTGCTCGCCAGGCCCCATTCGGAAATTACCAAAAGGTCGCGATTAAGGGTATCGTCCATGTGCTTTCTAATAGCCCCAATTGTCCGAATGCTTAGTCTATTGCGAAACGAAAATGTATGGCATATGCTACTGTCATCGGCAAAAGAATAGATAGGGTTGGAAGTCTGGCGTAGAAGGTCATTAAGAAGAATAGGAAATAGGGTAGGGGAAAGAATGGAACCTTGCGGACCTGAATTTAACTTGAACTCGTTTAATGAGATCCCATCTATAACAACTCGTATAGTATATTTTTCTGTGAAATTTCTTTATTTTAATTACAAAATTCAATAAAATATGTGCATGAAAATTTTTTGATCAATTTTTTATTTCAGTTTCTGCGTGTATCAAATACCATAAACATTTTCTGCAAGTTTCAGTTTAGTTAAAATTACAATAATATATATAAACCTAAAATAATTCTTTTTCCTCAGCGCTAATTTTTGAATTTTTATCGAAAACTAAAAACTTTCCAATTGTATTAAGCCTTAGATTTTGTTCACATCTGGACACGCTCTTTTTGTAAACAGTAAATGAGCAAGAAACGTCACTATAGTAAAGTTAATTTGTATTACAAAACATCTTTCTTTATTATCATCCCATCCCACCAGAGATGGAATTTTTGGTTGTGTGAATATTATTTTTTGAGTATTACTTTTTTTTACAATTTTTTATCTACAATTTTTATAAATTCTCGTTTAAAAATGCATTTATGTCCACACATTCAAAATTTGTTTCTGCAATTCGGGCCTAGATTGCTGAGATTTTGTTTTAGATTAAGCAGCGAATGACAAAACAATAGAGAATTTCAAGTACATGAAACACTGTATCCGTTTCTATTCGTCATGACTAAAATATTGATATAAAAATAGAAGTTAATTCCACCTTCTCTTTTCGTTGCCATATTAACATTCTGACGTTTGCGGGAATTATAAAAATTCGAGCTACCATATCAATTTCTTAAATCCTGTTTTTCTTTTTCGTTTTATATGTAATTTCAAAAGGAAAAATGCATAATTTAAAAGTCAGAAATAATTTACATTTTATCACCAATTTAAAGAACAACAAGGAAACACAAGAATTCAGAAGCAAATAAATCTTTTTAATGAAATAGGATATGAAAACTTTGAATTTTTTCGGAATAAATTATTCAAAAAATGGGGTTGAAGAAAAATATTAAAGTTAAACACACATATGTGAATGTTTTATCTGATGGTGGCCTTTAGAAGCTAAAAAAGAATTAATGAAATAAATTGATAAAAACTAAGACAAACGCTCGTGATTTGCGATTGGCAGAACATGTCTGTTTAAGACAGCAGAGCACAAATAAGCGATGTTGACGTTTTTTTGTATGAGTTTTGAAGCCGATGTATCGCCGATATATCGTCAACCAAAACATCGATGTTAAATCGATGCTTTAAACGATAAATCGAAGTTTTAAAAATATCGATGTATCGTTGTCATCCCTATTTGAAATACAGTTTGAATTATGAACTAATAATTATTAATTAACTACGAGAAAATAAAAATCAACTTCAACTTTAATTAAGTAAGGTAGTTAGTTCGGTAAAATTCTTACTCTAAAATTGTATCTTTAAGTTATTATAATAATCAAATTTTTATTATACTCGTTTATATAAAATGGTTTTTAAGCGTCAAAGGATTTATTTTTGTGAAATTTTATATTTGTAGCAAAATAAATTTGAATTTTATTTATATATAAATTTATAATACAAATTACAAATTTTTTATTAAATATTTCCAAAAATCTTTTTGTTCTAATTTATATCTGTGGCAACACAAATTTACATAATTACAAAAAATATATTTCAAATAATTCCCGCCGACGTCAAAAATTATTAAAGTGAAACTACCTTCTATTTTTGTATCTTGATATTAGTAGTCATGAATTAGTATTCAAATTTTTAAAAGCGAAAAATTTTTTATTTCATTTTTCATAAGACAGTTCTCAAGAAATCATATTTTTGGAATTTTTTTAAATTTATATTTTTTAGTTTTTTTCTAAATTTAAATCATTATTTAAATTATTTTGTTTTCCTTTTTCCAAAATGAGTAATCAAGATCTGTACACAAATGAAGCCTTGCAGGTTGACAACGCCAAGCGTGAGTTAGTTAATGGTATAGAAAAAGATCCCATCTATAAGCTGAGGTTAATGTGTTTTGCAAAAGGTGCCACAGGAATAGTGGATTTAGCAAAGTAAGTAAAAATCTTTTTTATTGAAATAAAACTTTTTTTAAAAATTTTTCGAATTTTTTTAAGATCCCTACGCAGTGTGGAAGAAGATGGCAAAAACTCTTTAAGCTTGACAACGTTTACAGATTGTGTGCTAAAGTCAGGACTCGATTGCACTCAAGATGATATGAAAGCTTTGTTTAAAAATTTTGATGTCGCCGAGAATGGTTGCCTAAATACGGACGAATTTCTAAATAAATTAAGGGTAACTATTATTTTAAATGCAAACAAAATAAAAAAAAATTAAATAAAATTATTTATATAAATTTTTATTAACAGCCCACAATGACACATAATCGCTTGAGTATCATAAATGAGGCCTTTGCAAAGATAGATAAGGATAACGATGGTATCATAACAGCAAAGGAACTAAAAAGTGCCTATTGTGTGGATGATAATCCAAAATATTTATGTGGTGATTTAACTAAGAAAGAAATTCTGGAACAATTTCTTAACAACTTTGTTGGTGGTGTAGCTGGGGAGAAGGCCGAAGCTAAAATAACTAAAGAAGATTACATTAATTATTATGCTTTCATAAGTGCTTCTATTGAGAGTGATGCGTATTTTGATTTGGTTATGAGACGTGCTTTTAAATTGTAAAATTGAAAAAACTTTAAAGGTCTTGAGAGGCATTAAATAAGTTAAAAAATTATTTAAATAAATGTGTCTTGAAAAAACAATTTTAATTAATTCAATCTAAGAAAAAAGTATTAAAGGTTGCCATTCCAGATTTGCCAAGATTACGTTTACATTTGTACACATGAGTTGCAGTTCTTTCTTTCTCTGCATGCATGCTCAAGATGCATCAGCCAGACGTTCACACAGGTGGGTGTTAGTAAATTTTCAACTCTTCTTTTTTACACTTCCCATCAAACATTCGTGACGTATTTGTTAATTGTTTAAACATTCAGGCATGTTCTGACAATCGCAAATCGCCTAAAACTTGCGATGTGAGTTGAAATCACATGAAAGGTGTTCTGTAGTTCACAATCGCAAGAAATTTGGCGACTTGAAATCGCAAGCACCGTCTGAAGTGAAGTCATAAATTTCACTTAAAATAAGCTTTAAAACAACAATAAAACTATACACCAATAAAAATTAATATGTTTTCTTTTATTTTTATCAAAATTTATTTTTATTTTTACACAATTAAAGTGTTAAATAATAAATTTAAAATATGCCCTTTGTTTTATCAATTGTTTGTGTTGGTTTTTTCTTGAGTACTTGCGATTTCATAAAAACAGCTGTTCTTATTGATGTTCGAAAATATATTAGTATTAGTGCGGTTAAATGTGTAGTCGGTAGTCAAATAAAAATGCGGTTATTCACATTTTAAAATCTTAAACAAATATTCAGTGCTTATTGAATTGGCGATTAAAGTGTTAATGTACGTTAATAAATATATCTCAATTATTTTTAGGACGATCTGCGTTTTGAACGTGTATGTTATAAGTAACAAAATAAGCAAAAATAATTTTTAAGTACTGATTACTCACGACCTGAGTAATCTTTTTTTTCAAAGTTGCTAAGTGCAACATCACTAATAGAAATTTCATTTGTCGCCAAATTATTTCTTGCTTTTAAATTAATAAATAATTATTGGATTGGAATATCCAATAGATTTAAATTATCTCTAAGCATCCGTTTTTTTATTTCTTCTTTTTTTAATTTAATGTTTATTTGAAGAAATTAAACTAAGCAAGAAGGCTGCTGCCATTTTTTTTTTTAATTTTCTTTTGATTTTTATGTTTTGCACCGTCAAATCATATGTTTTTGTTTTTCGAACATAAGTTTGAAAAAAAGCAAATCGCAAGCAAAACGCGTGAGTTTCAGAACATGTAAAACAAAAGTTGGCGTTTTTGAAATCACATGCGATTTCAAAAACTTGCGAGTGTCAGAACATGCCTGATTGGCTAATTTTTTCTTTTTGTTTTTATTGCAAACTTGTTTCGTATTAAAAAAAAATCTTTATTGCTGCTGCTACTGTCTTTACTCATTCGTACACTTGACTTAATGCTGCTCGTAATTTGTTCAACTCTCAAATTGTGTTTGTTTTTTCTTTTTTTACTGTATTTGTTTTAAATTGTTTTTTGTTTTGTTTTGTTTTTATACTCAGGTCTCGTGCTGTAGTTACTGCTTGTTTGCTGGCTGGCCAGTTAGTTGATTGCTGTTTTGTTTTAAAATGTTTGTTTCTGTTGCATGCTGTAAACACAATCGTCACATGCACACAAACACACACTCAACATACAAAAGTATCACCAGAGGAATATTATTGTTTTTGAATTTGTTTGAATTTATTTTAGTTTTGAAATTTTTCGCATATAAAAGTAAGTCTTCGCTGAAGGTTCTGATTAGTATTAAAAGCGTCGTTTAGTTTAAAACTGTTGATACTGTTTTGTTAATTTTGTCGTTTGTCGTGTGAATGTGTGCCAGTGTTGAAACAATACAAAAAGGATAACAAGCTTTAAGATATAAAAAAGCATTGATAAAATTTACTTTAAAACGATTAAAAAAAGAAGTTAAAAGAAACTAATTTTTTTTTAAGTGTAGAAAATCAAGATCACAAAGTAAATTCAATTTTTGGAATTTGTTGACAAATCAAATATTTACAGCAGCAAAATTAAATACCCAGAAAAATTTTCAAGGCAAAAGTATGTATAAAATTTAAAGATGTAATAATAAAAATAAATATTTAAAATTAAATAATTTTAATTATTTGAATTGTATTTATGCTTTAAAGAAACAATTAACTGTTCTACATATTTTTGAAATAAAATTTGTTTAATAATTCAATTAAAATTTATAAATAAATGACTTATTAAAAAAGGAAAATGTAAAATTTTTTTTAACAAAAACAATTATAAAAAATATATGCACATTGAAGAGCTTTAATATTTTTAAGATAAACAAGATAATATTTTCTAAGGAAAATATTTTTTTATAATTAATAAAAATTCTTAAAGATATAAAAAGTATAAAAAGGTTTCAGTTTAACTTGAATTTTTTATAAGCAAAATATATTTTTTTAATTAAAAATTATTATTTTTTTTTTAATAAAAATAATTTTTTATATAAAATAAAATTAGTTTTTAAAAAATTAAAATTGCTTACCTTTATTTTAAAAGTTATTATTTATTTAATTACACTTAATATTTTTATATAAAAAATTACTTTATTTATTTTTGATATTTTGCAAAAGTTTTTATATTTCTTATCTTGCTTCCTAAAGAAATATTAAAAATTAAAAATATAAATTAAAAAAAAACGAGTTTAATAAATAGACAAAAACCTAATTATTAAATTAAATTTAACTTATTTAAACGAATAGCTTATACCTGTGTTCCTTTCTATTTGTATTCACTGTTGACTTTTTATTTAGACGTTAACTGCTGATGGTCACTTTACAATTGCAGCAAATTTGTAGTAAAAATAAATTTTTATTAATATGTTCTGTAATTAAAATTTTATTATGAGCATTTTTTTTTTTTTGTCATTACTAAGAAACTCTAAAGTATTCAATCAATTTTTATTAATACTGCAATTCAGTTTTCAATGTCAATATATAAAGCAGTAATCCTTATTTTGTATTTTTTTTTTTTTTTTTTTATTGACGATATTGCAGCAGTCTGTAAAATTTTACTGCTATTGTAATTTTAATTATCAGTAAAAATTTACTGGTTCTTTACTGATTACTGCATGTTTTCCTAATTAGTAAAAATTTTTAAGGCAGTTAGTCCAATATATGCTTAATACCCAGGCTGAGCCTTTATCCAACTTAAAAACGAAAGCTTTCTCTGTTAGTCATTTTCTTTTCTATTAGTTAAGATTTACTACTACTTTATATTTCTGCTAAAAGCAGAAGAAAAAAAATAAATCTTATGAGAATTTTCTTGTGATTGTCAAAAAATACAACGTAACATTACATTTTACTTTTACATTTTTACACTTCAAGTAAAATGAAAATTCCTAGCAAACCAAATGAGTTGGAAAGAAAAAGTCTAAAAAGCAGTCATTTGCCATCCGAAAACCTTCAGAAATTTATGTGTTTTTCGGTTTAACTGGTTCATCTTAATTTATTTTAGAAGACTCTTCTTTAATAGCTGTTTTGCCTCTGAAAGAGCTTTTATATTTATAGCTCCAAATAAAAGTACGCATATTTGAGGGTCATATAGGAGTCATGACTTGAGCCATTTTAAGGCATGCTCAAAGAAAGCTCCTTAGGTAGCAGAGCTCTAACTGAATCATTAATTTTTTAAATAATTCGCGCATCATTAATGCACTGAATTAGCAATTCTTGAATAAATTCTTTTCACACAAAATAATGAATTGAATAAAATTTGTGACAATTCAAATTAATTTGGTAAAAATAAGTTGAAAATTCAAATGAATTTTTCGAAATGAATTGCAATTCATTTTCAATTCAATTGAATTAATTCAAATAAATTATAAAAAGCAATTAGTAATTACCAATTCATTACCACCTCTTTAATTGAAATTTGAATTGATTTTGTAAGAAAATATGCAGTAAGCATTTCCATGTTTTCTTTGACCTTTGATCATTGAATTTTTCGCTTTATTAGGAGAAATTTTCATTTTTTATTACCTCTTAATCTGCTCTTGAATTCGATTGATTGCAATTAATTTTAGAATTCATTCATTTGAATTGCAATTCGTTTGAATGAGTTCAAAATCAATTCAACTCAAATGAATTGCAATTCACTTTGACAAATTTATTTAAATTAAAAACGAATTGCAAAAATTTTTTAAATTCATTTGAATTAAAAACGAATTGAAATTCATTTTTAACTAATTCGTTTGAATTAATTCAAATTTCATTCAATTCTTTTTTGTTGTGAAAAGAATTCACAGAAAAATTTATTTAATTCGTATAATAATAATAATGATTCATTTACAGTTCTATTAGGTGGGCTCATCTAAGAGTCCTTTTTGGAGTGCTCATTTTATGGTTGGCTGGGTTGTGATAAAATGAAAAAGCAAAATGATTAAAAAATTTTTTTTAAATAAATTTGTATTGTGAAATGTCAAATTTCTTTTCGTATTATTTTTCGCAATTAGACTTTTTCCTTATTCTTAAGTTATTGACAAATCCAAGGTACATTTATTTTACTAGGTAGTGTCGTCCGCCCAGCTAATTTGTAGTTGGAGGTGTCAAAAGTTTTTTATTATTTTCCTACCTTTGTTTACGAATTTCAAAAAACACCAGCAACAAGCATATGTTGAACAAAGAGAGCGTTTGTTTTTATACCAATTCTCTTTTATTATCTTTTTCTATTTTTGACATTTCCACTTACAAAGCAACAATAAAATGCCATGTTGTTTTTACAAATGTATTTGTTGTAGAGCCGCTATTACCTAATAAAATAAATGTACCTTGTGACAAATCTTAATAATCAGTATTATAGAAAGAAATGGGCTTAAGCAGGGTAAAAAAGTAAAAAGTTTGGCAATTTATAAAAATACTTCAAACAATATTTACCTCTTCGAAAATTTAGTGCTTGTTGTTTTTTATTTTATTTTTTGTTAATTTTTTATATGAAGAAAAATTAAAAAAAAAACCTGAAAGTTGCATATTTAGTTCTAGAAAAAATTTATGAAATCCTTTTGAACACAAAAATAAAATGGAGTGAGTACTCACTGTCTTAACAGCTTCTGGAATTATGCAGCTAAATAACTAACACAGTTTTATTCAAGTTTTTATGTGTTAAAAAAAAAAACTTTAACAAACCGGTCTTAAAGATTGATTATAATTATTTTATTGAAATAAAACATATCCTTCAAAAGTTGCTTCTTGGCTTAATAAAGTGTCTGTCAGTTTAAACAACTACAAATACTTACAAATAATTAAATATTTTTTTAAATAAATATTAATAGAAATTTTCTGTTTTTAATTCAATTTGTATTTATTTTAATTTAATTAAATAATTCCTTGTAAGGCAAACGATTAAGAAAGTTAAATTATATTTAATAAAAATTATTAAAGGTGGATTAAATAAAGAAAGTTTTACATTAAGAAAAGTTCAAAATAAACGAACTTTCATTTAAGCGGATAATTGTTTTTAAGCCGTTATACTTTTTTTTATAATTTTTAGTATAAAAATGGTTTTTAAAAACTTTATTATTTATTACTCTTTTATAATTAAAAGTTGCTTTTAGCTTAACAAGATCAGGCTTTAAAACTATTACCTTCCATTTTAATTATTATATTGGAATAATTTAGTTAGTTCTTGATTTAGAATTAAAACTTTATTTTTCAAATGTAAGCAGCCGTTTTCCAAAAAAAAAATAAATTAGACGCTGGCAGAGTTTAATGATGCATTGTCCGGATCTCTACATCCTTCATCAGCATTCTTCGCATCTATCTACCTTAAGTTGTGTACATTGTAAATATCATCCATTTAACCAACTAATCAATATTGATTTGATTGGCCGAAAAATTGATTTAATTGATTGATGAAAATCCACGGTTCAACCCATGGCAGAGGAAAACATTAAAAAATATTTTTTTTTATTTTTTTGTAAATAAAATTTTTTCATAAAAAATCTGCCTTTAAAGGATTTTTGACTTAAAGAAACTCTATATAAAACTTGCCTGAAAACATTCGTCACTTTTACAACATGTTTTTACAGCTCTGTCGTAGGGCAAACCTTCTTAGATACATTAAATCTAATGATTTTTAGAATCTGTGCTTTAAAGGTCTGCTCTACAATAAGAACAATGAAGTCCTTTTACCGGCTAAAAATGTGTGGAAAATATGAAATACGATTTTCCATTTCATGTTTTTTATATGGTTTTAGATGTAAATGGAAGCCTGTCCGTAGCAAGTCTTTCTGTGTTCCTGGACACAGCTTGCTAGACATGTCTGTTCGGTGTTAATCTTTAATTGAATTAATTACAAGGATAAAACTCTATTAAATCTAAGGCGCTCAATTTCTAATAAAATATTATACCCTACAAGATTGTGAATGAAAAAGACTACACCTTTGCTGACTACGGCTTTGCTCTGAGCTCCTAAAATAGATTGTAGAGGTTTGATCTCATGCATATTTTATGGACTGTGTGGCTTACGTCACTGTGTGGTTGAAATCTTCATTCAATTTAGTCAGATCAAAAGTCTTCCTCATCTTAGCCATATTAACAAAAAACGCAGAGAGCCTGAAGGTCAAAAGTAATGACTTTTGCAAAACCTACGACGAGACGAGGACGCTATGGAAATGGCAAAACATCTTTATGAGTGCAACATATTTTCCAACTGACGATAGGTCATTTTTACATAAAGCCCGCTGACTTGTATCACATTAAAATTTACAATCTTTTGAGTGTTCTAAAGCAACCCTGTTCGATATAAGGGACTACTAAGCTAGGAAATTCCCACTTTTCTTAGTTCGTTTGGTATTAAAATGGTTTCTTAAGTCTAAATGTGATACACGAACTGTCACTCTTACCTAAGCCAATCAGAATGTGTTTTTTATAGTGACGAAATATCGTCTTCATAAGACTAAAGACCAATGAGATCTTCAAGCTCAATCCCAAACACGAACAATTGTCTTTTGTTTAAGAAATGCGGCAATTTTGATTAGAAAATTAAACAAGACCACAATGTTCTAGAACACTTCTTTTAGTATCAATAACCAACTGGCGCAAACCTTAATTTGTTAATCAATTTTGAATACTCTTCTAATATAAAACAATGTTGCTTCGCTTATTTAATAATTAAAGCCGGCTGAAAAATAGTTGTAGGATGTGAAAGAAAATGTGACAAAAATTATAAAAACTAAAAACAGTTTTTATTAAAATTGTATTTAATTGCAGATTTTTTAACAACAAAGAAAGAATATTTTAAAATATGTAAGCAATTAAATGAAATCCAATTGTATTAAATTAAACTATAATTGCTAAACAGTTGACAAAATAATTGCAAGATACAAATGTTTGTACAATTTCTTAATCAGACATCAAACACAATAAAATAGAGTAAGAAGAAAAAAATAAATTACAACAAAAAACAAACCGATGAATGATTGATTGACTGACTGGCATTATAAAAGGAAAATGAATCATGTACATATTTTAAAAGGTAGACAAACGCGGCAGTTTTAAAGGAACAGCTTTCTTATTTTTCTGCATTAAATTAAGCTCGTTTTTATTTTAAGGAAGTTTTATTAATAATTTTTTTGCAAGAAAAAAAATCTATTGTTTTTGCTAAGAAAAAAATTTTTTAAAACAAAATAATGTGAAACTAAGATTTTTTTGTTGTTGTTCTGTTGTTAATATCTTAAATTAATGTTTGTTGTTAAACAAGTACAGAATGTTGCACTTGCGCAATAATTCGCCAGCGGCAACAAGTAGCACAGTGCTTGTGCACAGCAAATAGCTAAAGTTCATTAACTTTTAAGCAATAACTAAAAATACTTATGCTTTTGTATAATTGCTAACTTTGGCAAAAGCTTAAAATACAGTTTTAAAATTTTAGAAAAAAAAAACTACACAAGTAAAAAGAAGTTGCCATCTTGTTAAAAATTTTTAAATATTTTAATGGATATAAATTTTTTCCTTATGCTTAGATTTAATGCTAAGTATTATCTGAATTTAGCCTAAAGGGCTTTTTACTATTTAAAAAAAATTATTAAAAAAATTTTACACTTTTTGTTTAAAAAAAGGTACTTTATACAAAGGTACTTTTTTAACACTTTATTAAAAAAAAACTTTAAAAATATGTTTTAAGGATATTTAAAAAAAAATGTTTTTCTAATCATTAAACATTATTATTAAGCATAATTAAAATGTTTGTTCTTCTGTAATTAAAAACAGTTTGCAATCTTAATTTTTTTTTTTTTTTGTAAATTTTTTTTTCCAATCAGAATTTGAAACGTGGATATTATAAATAAATTAAGAATAAATTTTTCGGCTTTAGGTTCATTTATTAACTTCTAAAAATTTTTAGAAAGAAAGATTACAGATGTTTGCAGACGTTTTCCAAAGAAAACAAAAAAAAATTTGCCATCTTGTTAGAAATTGAATTTTTTTTGAATAAGGTCCTTTTTACAAAAGTACTTCTACAATGGTACTTTTTGCAATGGTACTTTTTACATAGTACTTTATACAAAATTACTTTTTCAATGGTACTTTTTACAAAAGTACTTTTTACAAAGGTGCTTTTTACAAAAGTACTTTTTACAGAGGTACTTTTTGTAAAGGTTTTATTAACGTACTTAAAAAATGTCCTTTTAAAAGTACTATTAATAGATTTAATTTTCTGATTTTCACCAAAAATAATGGAAAAATAAAGATTTTATTACAAAGCAATTTGTTTGAAAAAGTGAAATTTTTGAGAGTACTTTCTTCAGTAAATGTTTTTTTAAGGAAAATCTTATAAAGCAAGGGACCTTTTTAAAAGTGCCCTTTTAAATGGCTGTATTTATAGAAAGTGGTTTTTCTAGAAAAAGTTTTCAAAAATATTTAGAAAAGAAAAAATAGATTCCTTAAATGAAGTACTTCTCTTAATGTACTTTTTAAAATGTTAACATTAAAGTGGACTACTTTAAATGCCTTTTTTTCTAAAAGATACTTTTTAAAAAAGTCATTGGTTAATAAACTTTTGTAAAACAAAATTATTTAAAAGATAATTCATTATTAAAAATGTATTTTTTGTAAAAGGTACTTTTTTAAATTATTGTTAAATAAACTTTTGTAAAAAAAGTAACTATTTAAAAGATAATTTATTATTGTAAAGGTTATGTTCAAGATGTGGCCTTTTGAGGTCTTCTTTTAATGAATTTAGAAAAAAGCTGCTAGGTTTAAAGAATTGGATTTTTATAAACAGTAAATATTTTAAACAATTTTTATTGAGAGCCAAATCAAAAAAAAATGTAATAAAAAATGTTATTTTGAAGAAGTTTATTTTAAAAATTAAACTAAAGTTACCTTCATAATGAACTTTTTTTCATAAAGTACTTTTTATAAAAGTATTTTTTTAAAGGAACTATTTAAGAAATGACGCTTTTAAGTGATATTATTTAAAACTCAAAAGATGATTGTAAAAATAGTACTAAATATTTTATAATTCTAAGAATGCCACATTTACATATAAAAATAGTACCATATCAAAAAGTACCTTTTGCAAAGAAGTGGTAAAACGCCAAATTTTGCAAATACTTATTGTGTTATAATTTGGTATTAAAGATCTAATTACAAGAAAAAAGATTTAATAAATAATAATTATTTTTAGATTATAAAAAGTACAAAAAAAATATTTGTAAGGAAACGTGTTCGATTAAACAAAATTGGCAATACCCACTTTAATGGGCCGCACCAATCGATAAATATTTTAAAATTTATTTTGATTGCAATTATTAACATTTTATATTCATGAAACATAATCATTGCAATCAATAATCTTAAACAATAGAGCTCTTTTTTAGTTTTAAAATGTTAAATCGTTAAATTGTTATTCAGTTCTTAATTGCATAAAAATTTTATGAATAAAAACCAAATTCTTATATTTAAGTTAATGGTAAAAAATATTTCGTTTTTTTTTTTTTTTGCAAAGAATAAAACCATAAAAATTCAAATTATAGTTGATTTAATGTACCGCAACAAATAAAACGTTTAGAAAATTAAATTTTATTAAATGTTCACCTTCGCTAGTTTGGATGATGAGGTGAAATCTTCAATATTAGTTTTAGTGCTTTTGCTATTGTTGTTAAGTCAAGGTCAACAAATGTTTTTTTGTGCAATTTGCTCTTCAAGAACCCAAACAATTCTAATTTCAAGCATAGAAAATTAGTTGCAACAATATAATTATAGAGTTCTATAATGTTTATTGTTATGTTTGTGTTCCTAATATGTGGTTTTTGTTTTTGTTTTAAATAAAACTTGCATAATTTTTAAATTAGTAAATGTCGCTGCAGTAACTAAAAAAAGCTACCAACGGTGTGGCACAGTAGGTTCTGACGGCGATGGTTGTGACGTTTCGTTAAATGCAAACTATTGGAAAAGGGAAATAGTTGTTTCATTTTTAAAATAACTAAACAAATGATTACTGTAAGTATTTAGGATATTCACAGTTTATTAAACAAGTAGAAATCAGAATAACAGATGACGTCACAGCAAATAAAAACCAGTAGAATGAATTGATTTTAAGAAATCAGTTATGTCTGCAGTAACTTAGTAACTCGGAACAGAAGTAGGGAGCCAAAAATATTGAAGCAAAGCGAATCAATTATAAGGTGACAGCAATGACGAATTCATTGATTTTTCACCGGTAACCTTTGGCATCTGAACTAATGGCGAAAATTAACGAATTCGCTGTCGCTATCTTCGTATGACTGAATCGCCTTGATATTGAGATCCCCTTTTTAAATGGGTACTGGTTTTTAAATTGTTATAAGGACTTTGAAATAAAAAAATTTTCATGCACAAATAAAACATGTTTAAGATATGATCATATTATGTGCTCTATAGCAATGTTTGTTTGCAGTGATCACACTACAGTTGCTGCCACCAGGGCATAAACCACACCAAACGATGCATTTCTCTAGTTGTAATGGAGTCTTTAGAATCTGTTTCGAACTGCTTTCACTCTGTAGGTGCAATATAACAGTTCGTTTGACAGTTAACCATTTCGTAAATTTATTCGGGCTTTAAAAACGACACCCTACAGTTATTTAAGAAAAAATATATAAATAAAAAATTTAAATAAAAAACTTGCTGACCTTGCAGTTAACGCCCTTAAAACCTTCAAAAATCCGAGGGGCTCATAAATTTAAAGAGGCGCCTGACAAAGTTTTACAAGCAGAAAGGACATTATACTATCATCTACATTATTTTTAAAGACTTGTTAAGATACACTCCTACAAAACTGAAATATGAAATTTAAAAAAGTTTGTCGGTTTCTTTGTCAGGGTCTCTTGGTTTTTTTTTTTTTTTTTTTTTTTTTTTTTTTTTTAATTGAGATTCATAAAAACCCAACAACTTTATTAACAATTCAATAAAAAATTATGTAACGTCGTTTATGAATATAAAAATTTCCTTTCTATTTTTTTATTTTGAAAAAAAAATTAATAATTTATGAATTTAAAATTGCAATTAAGTAGCACAATTTAAATAATCACAATTCAATGAATGCTGAGACTCATACAAAAAGCAAAAAATA
Source organism: Cistogaster globosa (assembly GCA_937654795.1). Lineage (NCBI taxonomy): Eukaryota > Metazoa > Arthropoda > Insecta > Diptera > Tachinidae > Cistogaster > Cistogaster globosa. The sequence goes on from OW569403.1 coordinate 7,959,923, forward strand.
TTACAAAACATTTTTTTAATTGTGTTGTTGTTATTATTCTATGCATATTTTTGTTGTTATTATTTCATCAATTTGACGTATGAGTTACTGTTACGACGACATAAAAAAAACTTTAAATTAAACATTTACTTCCGAATAATCAAAAAACAAGAAAAAAAACAATCATAAACAAACCATTATTAATTTTGCTCTTTTTTTGTAGTGATAATTTATTATCATTATTATTTTTTTTTTTTTATTTCTTTATTAGCTCCCATCGTCATTTTGTTATTTGTTATTTTATTTCTTCAGTCACATTTGAGTTTATTAAGTGCTGAAATGCAATTTGTTTTGATTTATTTAATTGAGTCAAACTGTATCTCGCGCTCATTTCTTTTTTAACTCACATGACAAATAGATTTATAAATGCATATGAATTCTTCTTCTTTTTTGTTTTTTTTTTTGTTTTGTGTTGTAATATTTGGTTGTAAGCCGAACAATAAAACACGTTGGTGGTTGAGCTTAGACTAATTTTATTATAAGATAAGTAGTTATAATATTGACAGCTAATAGATTTAGGGTTACCAGACTATATACATATCATTTCCTCCACCTTCTTAGCTTAACTTATACTACTAGTACAATTTAATTCTTATCCATTACGATCTTTAATTCAATTCAATTCTTTTTGTTTTTTTTTTTTTTTTTTTTTTTTTTTTTTTTTACTTTTTAATTAATAATATTTAGTATTAATTATTTAATTATCCTCAATTTTTTTCACATTGTTTTATTATTCTACATCTATGTCTAGTTAAATAAGGACTTCTTTGTATTATTTCGCGTTTTTGTGCTTGTACATTCGGTTTCTTATTTACCATTAGAACATTTTTAAATGTCACTGATTTTTCATTTGATTTTTTGATTTGATTAAAATGTGCATGTTTTTGACTACCATTTACTAAAACAATATATCTCAAATTACTTAATTTCCTGATTATTTTTGCAGGTATCCATTTAACATAATTCGAAAATACATTTCTATACAAAACATTTTCATTTTCTTTATAAATCTTAAGCTCACTATTGTTTCTTTTTTGATCTTGCTTGGCACAAGTTCGATTGTAGTTATTTATTTTCCCATTTTCCTCCTTCTCCTTTTTCGATACCATTACATCTAGCAATGTACGAGGCTTAAATTTAAATAATAGATCTGATGGAGTTTCTTTAGTTACTGTGGAAGGTGTATTTCTGTATTTCAGCAAAAAGTTATACAATTTCAATTCCCATGGTATTTGCTTTGTTCTGAAGTCTATTAAACTTTTTCTTAAGGCCTGTTTTACGGTTTGAACAGCCCTTTCGGCGCTGCCGTTTGATTGTGGATGGTACGAAGGGGACTTCAAAACTATAATTCCGTTACTTTTGCAAAATTTTATAAATACTTCAGAATTAAATGGCGGCCCATTATCGCTTACAATATACTTAGGCAAACCGAAATTTATAAAAAATTTTCGCAATGCTTCACACACATGACCAGCTTCAGTTTTTTTCATTGTAATCGCCTCAATCCATTTTGAATACGTATCAAATATAACCAATAGCGTTTTATCAGCCATTTTGCAAAAATCTATATGAATACGCTCCATAGGGTAACTTGACTTTTTCCATGGTATTAACACTGGCTTATTTCCTTTTTGACATGTTTGACAGGCCTTACAACTATTTACATATGCTTCTATATTTTGATCTATACCTGGCCACCACACGTACGATCTAGCCAATGCTTTCATTCTTACGATTCCTATATGCTCCTCATGTAATATATTTAATACCTGTTCTCTTAATTTTTCCGGAATTACTAGACGATTTCCATAAAACAAACATTTATCTTCTGTGCTCAGAGAATCTCTTTTTACGTAATACGCTTTTAATTCGTTTGTTATTTGTCTTGGCCATTGACTTGAAATACTTTTGTAAACTGTCGAAAGTACTGGTTCCTTTTGCACTTCGTTAGCAATATCATCTAATTTTATAGGAATTGAACTGAAACCTACGTTGTTAATACTATCTAATTCAATATCTGTCGGTTTATTTAAAGGTAATCGTGAAAGACCGTCAGCATGTTTCATTTCCGAAGCTTTTTTATATTTAATTTCAAAGTCATACATGGATAGCAATATAGACCATCTTTGAATTCTACTTGCTGCCACTGCTGAAAGGTCTTTCTTATTATTTAAAATTGCTCGTAATGGTTGGTGATCAGAATGTATTGTAAACTTCAATCCATAAATATATTTATGAAACTTTTTGACGCAAAAAATTATTGCCAACGCCTCTCTATGCAATTGAGAATAATTCCTTTCTGCCTCTGATAAAGTACTCGATACAAACATAACTGGCTTTTCAATTCCCTCAATTAAATGAGATAATACACCTCCTACACCATATGGACTAGCATCACATGAAATTATTATAGGTTTCGTAGGATCATAATGGGTTAAAGTTTTGATGTTAGCTAGCAGTGTTTTTGTTTTCTCGAAACATTGTTTATGCTCATTACTCCAGTGCCACTTAGAGTTTTTGCTATTTAATTTGTATAAACATGAAAGTTCACTTGAGAATTCCGGGATGAATTTGTGATAAAAATTTATCATCCCCAAGTAAGAGGCTAATTGCGCTTTATTTTGAGGTTCTGGTGCATCTAAAATTGCTTCAATTTTCTCTTTACTAGGTTTCGTACCATATTTACTAATATTGTATCCTAAATAAATTAACTCATTCGCGAAAAAAATGCATTTGTCCTTATTTACTTTGACATGATACTCCTTGAGTCTGTCTAAAACACAGTACAAATTCTTTTTGCATTCTGCCATATCGCTACCACCAACTAATATGTCGTCAAAATATACATGAATTTTGTCTAAGCCTTTTAAAATTTCACATACAATGCCATTGAAAATTTGAGGTGCCGTTTTCAGGCCAAAAATCAATCTTGTATACTGAAACAACCCAATATGCGTATTAATCGTTAATAATTCCCTTGAATTTTCGCTTACTTCTACTTGTAAGTACGCTCCCATCAAATCAATTTTGCAAAATATTTTCCAACCGGCCATATTTGCAAAAATATCGTCTATGCGAGGAATTGGAATATGTTCACTCTCAACATATTTATTAATAGTACGTTTGCAATTAACACATAATCTAATTGACCCATTGCCTTTATTTACTATAACTAATGGACTTGCCCATTTACTTCTGGTTACTGGTATTAAAATCCCTTCATCACATAATCGCTTAACTTCTTCTTCTACTTTTGCTTTTAATCCGTAGGGTACAACACTTGGTTTACAAAATATTGGGATTGAGTTTTCTTTTAAAACTATTTCGGCTTTGTAGTCTTTTATAACCGCATTATTTGATTTTGCAAACAATTCCTCATATTTATTATTAACCTCCATCAGACTATGCACCTCATTACTAGACAAATTAGGATTGGAAAAGAAACCTCTCCAAGTTGGAAACAAAATATCTAACCAACTTCTGCCAAGCAAAGGTATAAATTCTTCATATGTATTTAAAACTGTTAATTCTAGGTTATACAATTTATTATATAATAACACATCTACATAAATTTTACCAAAAGTACTTAACGTTTTTCCTGAAATTAATTTCATTTGGCGATTATATGTTATTAAATTACTATGTTTAAAATGTTTTTCAAATATATTCTTATTAATAACACTTTCACAAGCTCCTGTATCAATTTCAAATTCCATTTCTACATTATTTAGTTTCGCTTTTATTCTTTGAGCATTTGACTTATATACCGTACAATTATTAAGAAAACCTAAATCAACATAGTTACCTTCAACTACATTTGTTTGCTTCCTATCCATACTATTAAGTTTGTTTCTTTCTTCTTGGGTTGAACGACAATATCTTTTTATATGACCATATAACCCGCATGCATAGCATATCACATTCTTCTTTCTTTGTTGGTTCTGCTTTTGATTGTTATACAATCTGCTGTTATAACTGTGATTTTGGCTGCGCTGCTTACTTCTGCTTCTCTGCTGCTGCTGTTGTTTATAGCGTGATGCTTGATGATAACTGTTCTTATTTTTGTTGCTTGTTGTTACGGCATTTAAATTAAAGTCACTGTGTTGCATTATTTCCAATTGTTTCCCCGTAATTTCCATCGATGACGCAATAAGCGATGCTTTCTCGAATGATTCTAAATTTGGCTCATTTAGCAAGCGAGCTTGAATTTTCTTGGAATAAATCCCACAAACGAATTGTATCAAAAGCGCTCTGTCCTGGAACAACCCAAATTCACAATCTTGTGACATCTGCTTAAGCTCCACAATATATTCCTGCAGCGACTCGTCATGCCCTTGATTTCTTTTAAAAAATTTAAAGCACTCAGCAATTATGTTTTTCTTTGGCCTTAAATGTGCTGTCAATTTTTCAATTAATTGCTCGTACAGCATACCATCATCAGTTTCTTTCTTTGGCGCAATGATCGAGGTCAATACTTTGTACAATTCAGGACCACCTAAGCTGACCAGAACTGATATTTTGGCGCTGTTAAAAAAGATTTTATTCAACGTCAGTAGGTGATTTAAGCGCCTCGCATATAAAGAAAAATCTTCACCCATCGTATAAGGTTCAATAGAACCTACAAACATTGTTGTCTCCGCAGTCATTTTTACTTCATCAACTGCACTTTCATTTGTCATATTATTTAAATGTCTCTAAGCACTGTTTTTCTATATTTTTCAAATTAAGACACTACCTTTTACCTCGTCGCCAATGTAATATTTGGTTGTAAGCCGAACAATAAAACACGTTGGTGGTTGAGCTTAGACTAATTTTATTATAAAATAAGTAGTTATAATATTGACAGCTAATAGATTTAGGGTTACCAGACTATATACATATCATGTGTTTTTTATTTTTGTTTGTTTTGTTTTCACCTTTGATTAAATTTGAGCACATGGTTGCAAATAGAAATGGAATTGTAAACAAATTTTGACCAGAGTGAGTAAAGATGAATATTAAAAATACCACAGTATAGCATTGCACAGTGGGACAGGTCTTAAACATTTTAAATTTAACAAAAAAATATTTAAATGACGATTCATAACATTGTACGTATGAACTATGATTTCGTGCAATGTTTCATTATTTTGTGGTTGATTTGTAAAAAAGGAAAGTATGACACTAAGCAAAATAGTAAAACATGTCTCTCTTTATCTTAATCTACAAATTATGCACTTGACTTTCTTCTTCTTACATTGGTCATTTCTTTATAAAATATATTACGTTTGTAAAGGGTCGCCTAGACTTTGACCTGTTCCTTAGATTTAGACTTATGGGACATGGCTCTTTCGATGTGTTTTATCATGTGAGAAATGTATTGACGCTGAAGAGAACCGGAGTACTATTTTCAGTTGAAGGACTTATAAAAAGTCTGATGTTGCGAAAAGTGTAGCTCGTGAGGTCGCATGATGCATGATGCTCATTGCATTATTTATAGTCTCAAGCTTTTCAAAGTTCAACTGTTAATAACATCAGTTACATAATTTGATCGAAGACTTTATTCTGGTACAATAGGTGTCAACTGTCTCTGGAACTATTGCGCCAGCCTGGCATTTATGAAGACCTTCAAGAAGCTACAAAATGACTGTGATTTGAAACCAAGCTTAATATTGAGTTTCTCTTCAACTATAAATCACTGTGAGTCTTAGTTAGAGCCTACTTCTAACCAAGAAGGAGGTTTTTGGTTTCAAATTGGTACTCACGTTTATTCGTGAGGGCACTGATAGACGCATTATAATTATTCAACATTAAGAACACTGACTTCACTTGAATCTTGAACACATGTATCCCACTTAGAAATAAAGTATGGCTGCGTTTAAGCATTCCCACAAATGTAACGCTTAATACATCTGCTACTTTCATAATTTTGATTGCCGTCACGGTCTGTTTATGCAGCTTTCCATAATATGCTTGTCAATATATTTACCTGAAAGAAATTAATAGCCTGCACCAGATTTTAAATATAATTTCTTTAGTAAGCTTTTTGAAGATAAAAAGCAATTAGTGCTTTAAACTTTTTTTACCGATTGAAATGTGGTTTTTCAAACTAAAAGAAAATTTTCTCAATTATTTATTAAAGAATAGTACTTGTGTGGTACTTTTGAAGCTTCTATGCGGTTTTACCATTACTCTTCCTTGTAGTTTTAAGCCCTAATGAAATTGCTTGATTTTTTATACCCTTTAGTTTATCATTCCGTTTGTAATGAGCGATGTCTGCCTGCCCGTCCGTGTTCGAGTTGAAATCAACTTTGCCAAGACACTAAATGAGCTAGAGAAAATTTAAATACGCCAATCGATCAGACATAGTTTCGCAAAATTTTGCTATTGAAAATCAGCAAGATCCGTCAATGGCCTTTGAGGCAGCGGGCAAAACATCCCGCCTGCCTTTAATTTTTTTTAAATCTTTTGGAGCAATTTTGTAAGTAAAAAATCTAGAAGTAACTCCAATAAAAATATATATATATGAGGCGGTAGAGAATAAAAAAAATTAGGAAAAACATTAAGTGAAAAAATTGGCACTCGCTTATATTTTCCGAGTAATGGACCTCTGAACTTTTTATAGAAAACAACGATTGTGCGTCATATTTTTCAAAATATCAATATGGGTATCATTTAAAAGCTTTTAAAGAAATCTTTCAGGAAATTTTAAAGTTTTTTAAAAATGCTTAACCCATTAAGAGCCAATAAATTTTTTTTTTAATTTTCTGTCACCCCAATATTTGTTCTTTTGATTGAAGTTCCTTCACCAAGCTAGATTTACATGAATGGTAAAGGGTATATAAGATTCGGCATAACCGAAAATAGCAGTCTTACTTGTTTGTTTCTGATTTATTACTGAACGAATATACGGCATTTGAAAAGTTGAGTGTTTCGAATTTAGTTTTTTCTATAATTGAAAACGTTATTAAGCTTATTTTATTTATTTTATTTTTAGTTGATTTTCTTTTCATTTTTTTTTAATCGGTCAATCAATTAACTACAAACACTTAAACTCACAGTCGATTAGAAAATGTTGTTATTGTTGTTGTTGTCAATCATTGCAGATTGTTAGTGACCATTTGAATGAAATGAGCTTATTAAATAACTGATATCATTAATATTGTACTTACATATATACATCATACTCTTATTCATACATACATACATTGTACATACTTAGATATAACATTTTAATACATCCATATATTGTTCACACATATAAACATATAAATATACTTACATACATACAAACTCATACTAAATTTTAAATAGTCATACTAAATGTAATTACACTATCTCCCTACTAACAGTCAGTTATTGCTAATTGAAATTTATTGTTTAAAAACAGAACGTAAAATTTAGATTAACAAATGTTTGTTTGCATTTAAAAGCACCAAAAAAAGCATTTCAAATGATAAATACTTTACAAATTTGATTAGAAAAAATAAAATTAGCTTTGACTGTGGATGGCCATGCTAAAGAAATAACGATTGAACATTATGTCAATGTCATTTATTTAGTTGAATCCTTCAATTCGGCAAGTCAAGCATTAAGACAACGAACAACGACAACATTAATATTTTCCTAAATCCAGTGATTGAGTTTTCAAATTCTTTAATTAATAATTAAAAATAAATATCTTCTCCTTAAAGAATTTAAATAAATATTTAAGTCTGTATTGTTTGTGTTTTGTCGTTTTTTGTAACGCACATTATTTAAAAAAATTTTTTTTTAAAAAAATAATTTTGGACAGCTAAATTTTATCTGGCCAAATTTGTTTAATTAATCAAATAATACACAATTCTTAATAAATATTTAAAAACATGCATTTTATACATAATGTGTGCTCTCAATTTAATATAATTTTTTTAAAAATTAAAAATTTATTCAAATTAATATTTGCAATAAATCTGTGTTTGAGTCAAAAACATGAATTCAAACTTAAATCCTCCTCCTCCAGTTAATAAAATTGTTACAATTCTTCAATACAAGTTTTAAATTCAACTTATAAAATATAAAAATATACAAAACTTTAATAACTACCAGTAATTGACGGTGGAACAAATCTGTTTTTTTTTTATTCTTTTTATTTTTTTAATTTTAAGACGACTTAAAATTCGTTTCCGATTTTTTTTTGTTGTGTTATTAATGGCAAATTATTAAAATAAAAAACAAGTTTTAACAGAGAATGGTTAATTGGCGTGGAAAGTTTTGCGAACAAAATTTTATTAAAAAAATGAATATTAAATATTTACACTAGGGAGCAAAAGTATACTCACACACCATTTTAACAAATAAAGATGTTAATAAAATTACAAAATATTTCAAAAAGAAGTAGTTTTTCTGCATTTTGGAAGAGTTGCTGACGGTATATCGTTAAAAAAAATGAATTGGTACCATCTGAGTTTAAGACTTGCTTTATATCCGACTTAGCCTCAGAACTAGTTGCTTAGTGCCCAAGCTTCTTTTAAAGCTTGATTCAATCACTTTCGACCGTGGTCTTTTTATAAATGGAAATATACATCTCTGCCATGAAGAATGTTTAAATTTACGGTAGCACCGTTTATTGGGCATCTTTTTACTATGATTTTTCCCACGAAAATTATGATACTCCCAGATTTGCCAGCAATATAAAAAAAAACTAAAAAATCTGCTACCAGAATGTTATTGTTATAACTAATAGGAAAATAAAAAAAAATCAGCAAAAATATACTGTGACCAATATAATTTCCACTTTTTTCTTAACTTCTGAAATCTTAATCACATTTCTTGTGAATGTGAAGTGAAATTTTTGGTCCCATAAAGTTTTAAACCTCCTTGAAGTAAAAATAGGTATCACATATTTTAAGTAAAATATTTGTTGCCTTTATAGAACAGCTGTTAAAGATAACATAAGCTATCAGTGCACACTGAATGTAAATAAGAAAAATAAAACCTGTAAACAATGTTAAAGTCAAGTTTAAAAATAAAATTTAAAAAATTTTAGAAACGAATGAAATACTTTATTACAAGAAGAAGAAACTGGGTAACATTGATTTCTTGATTGGGGTTTGCAAAAGGCAGCTAAAAATAAATTTTTGCATTAGATTTATTAAACAATTTATAAACAAAATATCTGTTTCCATTCATTAAATGACATTTTCTATAAAAAGAAAATACTGTTCAGCTCTTTTCTACACTCTGACAAAAGTTTCCTGTTTTTTTTTTTTTGTTCTACTAACGGAATCTAACGAAATGTAATTCTGTAGTGGTCCTGAATTAAAAAAAGTTTCTTATTAATATGAAAATTCTAATTTAAATAAATAAAAACTCAAATAAAGTTCTTTAGCAAAATTAAAATGAAAGAAATTTCGAAGGAAAAAAATTTTTCATGGAAATTTTTGACGTGAATTTCTTTAGGAAACTTATTCATGATTGAGATCTAAAAGAAAGGGAAACTAATTAATTATTATGCTCTCCACAGGTGGAAAAAAGCTAGTTCAAAGTTTGTCATTCCTTTTGTAATTTGTACAATATCCATTTCCGACTACATAAAGTGAATATATTGTGATTCCTTATGCATAGCGAAGTCGATTAAGCGATATCCGTCTGTCCGTCCGTGTTAGTGTTGAAATTAATTTTGCAAAGGCACTAGATGAGCTGGAAACAATTTAAATGCGCCAATTGATTAGACATAGTTTCCAAAATTTTGCTATTAAAAATCAGCGAAATCGGTCCATGTCCTTCAAGGCACTGGGCAAAATACCACCTTTAAATTTTTCATATCTTTTAGAAAAAATCTAGTTTTGTGAAGTAACTCCAATCAAAAAAAAATATATATTTGGGCAATAGAAAATAAAAATATAAGAAAAAAACAAGTAAAAAAATTTTCACTCGCCCATATTTTCCGATTTATGAGCCTCTAAACTTTTCATGGAAAAAATACGATCTTACACTATATTTGTAATATGGAAATCATTTAAAAGCTGTTAAGAGATCTTTCAGAAATTTTCAATATTTTTTTCAAATTGCTAAACCTATTAAGAGTCCATGATATTTTTTGGTGTGACCTCAAGTGGCTTAGGTTTCCTGGCAGAACATCAGTATGAATACAGAGGACTGGCTGAACTTGTTTAGGGCCTCATCAATTTATTTTAACATTTGTTTTTTTAGTCAGCTGGTATGGTTTTTTTGTAGCTGCTGAGATAACCAGACGTGGTGGCAGGAACCAACCCAAGATGGCGAGCCCTAGCCAGTGCTTAACGCCAGCATACCAGAGCGGCCTGTTTACATTTCCATGCATTTTTAATATTTAAGTGTAAATTTTTTTCTGTAGATTTATTTGCTAATTTGAAGTTGATTTTTTCTTCCGTATTTTTTTTTTTTTTTTTGCTGCTGCTGCGATTATAATACAGCAGCATAATTTAAAAACTTACAAGTCATCACAGCGGATAATAATTAAACTCCTGTCACTGATTCAATTAGTGTAACGGTTCTTTGTTAAATAGCTCTTTGTTTTAAATTGAAATATTTTAATAAAAACTATACTTTTACTGATGTTGTCGATGTTGTTGTTGGTGATTCGTTGACTTGCCTTCTTAAAACAATCACAATTATTAATACTAAAATAAATTTTAGCAAATTGTAATCTATTTATTTATTTATTTATTTTTTTTTTTTACAAATAAACCTGATTCTTTAGTGATCAGTTGACACCACACTGTGAATTTCCCAGCAAAATATTGAGAAGTTTCTTAAAATGACAACATTTGTTTGTTGTATAAAATATTGCTATAAAGCAACATTTAAATAAAATTTATAAATCACAATTCTTCGTCTTCTTTTCTTTAAGGAATTACAGACTTCTCATCTCTTTATTTTAACATTAAAAAAAGTAAATTTTAATTGATTAATGAAAATCCACAGTTCAACCCCTGGATGGGAAAAAAATTAAAAAATAATTTAAAATTTTAAAAGTTTTATTACGTATTTATCACCTGAACACTTATTCTAAAATTATTTGAGGTTTCCATTTTCTTAAATTTTTATCATTTTTTTGCCGGGTTATAAACGCATTAATATTTAATTATTTATAAATGCGACTACTTTTTTGTAAATTGCTTAAGAATAGTTCATAAATTACTAATTTTGGTTATATTTCTTATTACTTGCACAACATTCAAATCCTTAAATAGAAACAGTCTTTTAAAATGTCAGGGACGTATTAAAATCCATAGCTATTGAAGAATTATCTCAAGAATTTACTAAAGCTGTCATTCATGTCAATTGTCATTGTTTAAGGAGAATATATTTACAATGCTATTCTTGAATTCCAGACAATTATCATTTTTTTGCTGTTAAAATGTTTAATATAACAATTCTCATTGTAAAAAGTTTTTATTTGAAATTAAATATGGAAAATTTGTGTGTTTGTAACAAAAGTTTTTATTGTCACTAAAAATATGATAATTATCAAGTTTTTCATTTTTGAAAAGTAGAATACAGCAATTAATTAAATATTTCCCTTCAAACTTTTTATGGAAAAGACCGGCCGCCTGTAGCTAATGAGTTCTTGCTGCCAACTTCACTTACAGAAAACAAGTAAAAATGTTATAAACGACCATGGCCCTAAGAAAAACAGTGTAAAACTAAAAAGTTACCAGATTATAATACTGACATAAAAATTAGTATAGTAAAATATTATTGACATATGATTTTTTCTTATCAAAATTTGTCGAGGCAAATTAAGTGCTTATAAGGACATCTTAAAATCGCCAAATATATTTTAAGTCGCCAAAAGTCGCCAAATCAAAATTAAGGTCGCCAAATGAGTTTGAAAATCGCCACGTTTGGCGAGAAATCACCACATTTGACAACCCTGATAACCTTCACAATTTATCCTAATATTTTTTAGTGCAGTAACTCTAAAAAAAAGAAGTGACAGAGAAGAAAATAAAAACAAACAAAAAATTACATAAAAATGTCATCGGCTCTTATTGGGTTAAGCATTTAAAAAAAATTAATATTTTTTTAAAAATCTATTCAAAAGCTTTTAAATGATACCCATATTGATATTTTTAAAAATTTAAAAAGTTCAGAGGCCCGCAACTCAAGAATTATGGCCGAGCGTCAATTTTTTCACTTGATTTTTTTATAATTTTTTAATTCTCTATCGGCCCATTTATTTGTTAGTCGATTGGAGTTACTTTATTGTTCCAAATGGTATAGAAAAATTAGAGGTAGGCGTGGTGTTTTGCTCGCTGCGTCGAAGCACATGGACCGATCTTGCTGATTTTTAATAGCACCTCTTTCGAAACTATGTCTGATCGATTGGCGTATTTAAGTTTTCTGTAGCTCATCTAGTGCCTTGACAAGGTTGATTTCAACCCTACCACGGACGGATAGACGGACATCGCTCAATCGACTTCGCTATGCATAAGAACTCCGGAACCAACTTGTCCTAACTAGCGTTACCAATCAGGATTGATTTCTAAAAATTCAGGGATTCGGGATTTTTTTTCTGTTTTTTAATTTTAAATCCCAGAAAAAAATATTTATTTTTATAAGTCCCGGGATTCGAAATTTATTAATCCCGAAATATACCGGGTTTCGGATATTCGTATTTTCCGTTTGGCATATCTTGTACTAACAAATCCGTATTAAGAAAAACAAAAACAATCCATGATTTTGATAGCAAGAAAACGAATTTAAAATATCAGTGTTATTTGCATATTTAAAAAAGGGCACGAAAAATTCAAATGGAAGGGACTAAGTATTTTCTTTTTCTAAAGCTTATTCATCATCATAAGAAAGTATTGAAACGTGTCTCCTTCTAAAAACTTCTCTTGTTACGCTTATCAATTCTGTACGTTATGATTTTTCTGATCTTACTACTTTATGCGTAAGTAAATAAACACATACATACATAAGTATGTACATATGAGTACGCAGTTCTGCACGTTCATTTGTGTATGTATATATGTACATACATACATATTTATACCTGTCTATATAATAATTTGATCTTAAACTTTTTTAATACATTTTCTATTTCAACTATGGAAAATTTCAAGTTGTCATTTAAATAAAATATGGCAGTAATATTTAGACTAACATGATACATACATATACGGCTAAAACGTATCAATGGCTAACTAACACACATCAAAGTATTAAAATAAATTATATCAAGTTTTAATAAATAATTAAAAGTTTTAATGTCTTTTAAAATATTTGCGTGATCTTGATTTTAACATAAAATCTTATTTCAACAACAACAACAACAACAACAGAAAAAAAATAAATAAATCAAATTAAACTCAAATTAAAAAGTCTTTACGAACGTCTGCACAAGTTAATCAAAATGACCTTCTTTTAACGCCACGACGGTTTTCTTTTTTATCAAGGTTTTTTTTTTTTGAAACAAATTATTTTTTTACTTGTATTTATTTGCGTGGATGTATATGTATAAATATATGTGAGTATGTGTGTGTAATATTAACGGACATGCAATAAAATGTGACATTCATACACATTCATCTAAAGTTACAGAAATATTTAGACATTTAGACTCTGCTTTTCTGCAAACATAAAATAAATTGGTGGTTCAAAACCTCCTCTTTTATTATTGGCTCTAAATATTAAAAGGGAAACAAAAGTGTACTCGTATACCCTTTACCATCTAATGGTGATTTTAAAATATAAAAATAAAATAAAAACACATACCAACAATTCTCGCTAATAATCAATTTTAAATTTTAATTAAGATTATAAAGTCCAAATAAAATCGATGCTGAACAAAATATTGTAAAATAAACTCATTCTATCAAAAGATGCATAATTTAGAGATAATTTAAAGAAGGAAATAAAATCAAATACAACTGCAACTATTTTACCCACTTTTGTTGTTTTAATGTGTCAGTCATTTCGTTTACTTAAACAATTAAAAAATTTAATGACAAACGTTAAAAAACCATCATTGAATTTGTTACGAAACAGTCGTATATTTAAAAAAAAACATGAATAAATAACTTTTAAAGGGTGATTTTTTAAACGTTTGGCTTTTTTAAATTGAGATGAAACATCAAAAAAGTCTAAAAAGTAAAACTAATTTTTATTAAATTTGTATTTTCCTTTTCAAAGGTTACTAAGTAAAAGTTAACTGCACTTATGTACGTCATAAAAGAAACACACGAAAATTTAATGATTCAAAAATATTTGTTTGGAAAGCAAAAAGCTCGATTAAGCTACCTATACACGACATGTTTTTTACATCTGACTTTTTAGCTGTATGAGTCATATGTAATTCTGCATGTGTATCAAAATTGATGTTTTTCATAAGACTTTTAATATTTGGTCACAAACGTAAATGATTACTTACGTCTGAGATAACTATTATTTCTTTACAACAGCTGATTTGCTCGCAAATTTAATTAAAATTGTTTGTTGTTAAAAGTGATTATTTGTAAAATAAATTCAAAAACTAAAACAATTAAATTGCGTAGTGTTTTTGCAAAAAAAATTAAATTTCCGTTTTTAATTAATTCGCTTTTTTCACTCTAAAGATATCCAAGCCGTTTGGTTTCAAAATGCCTTGTTGTCATCTTAAGATATTTTTGTGTGCGTTACGGAATTACTGAAGACTTGACAAATTTAATTATCTTTTCTTACTCTAAATATGAAGAAGATCAGAGTACATTAAATAATGATACGGAATTTACATAATTGTTATCAAATAGTTAAAAGCAATTTCAGATTTTGGTCAAATAATATATTTTCCTTAGCCGGCTAATACTACCGTCAATGGTCAACCAAATGTTTTCATCAACAAAGGTTTTTGGCAATACTTTTTAGAATTATAAAAACAGCTGATGTCAGATGATTTGTCAGATCAAAACAGAATACGTTCTAGACGAAAATTTTTTAGATGACTTTTCACATGTATTTTCAAGAAGCAATGTTTTAACAGCCCTACAAGACATGAATGTGTTTTACAGTGGGAACTTTGACATGTCAGATGTAAAGCACATGTCGTGTTTATTTAGCTTTATAAAACATTATTTTATTTAAGGCAACAATAAATGGTAGTAACTACTCATGAACGTGTCAAGTTGAACAACAGTAAATAATTCAGTTGGGTTTTATAAACCTGTAGTAATTTCACTGGCCCTTTATGTCTTAAAAACAACACTAAAAATAATCAATATACGGAGCGAGATATTTCTAATAACGTTTTGATTCCTGTCGTTTTTAAAGAAATACAAACCAATGCCTCTAATGTGTGCTAACAATGCAATAAAAAACGCCCTCAATGGACTAGAAGTAGACAAATAAATCGACCTCAACCTTTTTTAAGAATCTTAACAACTAAAATTTGATGCCGGTCCTTTGAATTCAGTTCTTAAACGAGCTCTACGTACTGTCTGGCCACACTGCAAACTTACATACAGCAAAATAAAATTCTAGACTCTTTTTTATGTTTAGTTTTTTACCCAAGTGCAAAAATTCAACCCATGGATTTTGTTTTTTTGTATAATTAACAACAACAAAAAACATGTATTTTCAATAACAAAAAAATAGCGGAATGCTTTTTTGTCTCTTTTAATTTTTAATTCTATACGAATGTTTTTGATGACTTGTCTTTACAACATTATACGAGGGGCGGTGAGAATTTTTTACAAAAGAATAAAAAAGAATATTTTGTCGTCTCTCCTCAGCCCGTAACCCCTCACTGTCATTAAGATTTCTCGCAAAAATATACTTTTTTATTTCTTTAGAAAAGTCTAGTTGCGGAGTTTTATGTCGACAGACAGGCAGTGTTAAAGGTTTTGAACAGTCACAGTGTCAAATCAAAGCTTAGAGATAAGCGCAAGAGGGCTCTTAGTGCAATAATGAACAAATATATTTTTAGATTAGACCGTGATACCGACTCATTACATTGTTGAGAGGAATTAGATCGCAGAGATGTGCTAACAAGGTTTGGATCTGCAATAATCCTGTAGACGAGGAAGATTTTAGTGCAATCATTGAAAGCAGAAAAGTTCTTATTTTGTTTATAGAGATAGTGACAAGTCATTGTTCAGTTATAGGTATAATGTCACACCAGGTTCTTGCCGACTGTGCAATAGTTTCGCAAGCTGTTGATATTTTTATACCTTTTGATTCCTTACAGCATCTGATATCTTAAATAAAAATTACTCTCTCAGTAGAGATAACTGGATATGAAGCACTAATTCTCATTCGGTATCAGAGATTACATAAACAAACTTGGCATCCATTTTTAAAAAGCTTTTCATACCTTTTATTTTCAAAATTGAATCAATTGCATATTCTGCAAGGAAATTTTTGTTATTTATAATTGCAATGTCACGAATAAACTCCTTAATCTTACTGTAAATGTTCTTAAATATTAATGCGTAAGTGCCATAACAAAATTAAAACTCATTTTTTTTCTTTAGGTGCCCTGACTTCCAATTGGAAGTATTTTGGTGACACCATAAAATACATTTTTTCAATTTTTCATCGCAAACGAATGCCAGTCCTTTTTTCAGGAACATGGTTTCTTTCCAATTCCTTCGTCCTCTTTTATGATTTTTTAAAGACTTATTAACCTAGCCTCGTATCATTGAAACTTTATAAAATTATTAATTTTGAAATATCATATCAAAAATATTTACAAATATTTAATTACAATAGACATTTTATAATAGACATTAGATGCTGATTCTTGATATGCGAAACAAATTTTTTATAATCGATTTACAGTAAACTTTTTAGATCTTTGAAACCTGTTTCCGTATTTGGTCTTTGTATTGTTTGTAAAAGTTTGTAATTTAAAACAAAAAATTAAAATACTTATTTTTCCTGTTAAACATAATTGACTGATAGAGTGACTTCTTTCACACTTTTAAAAGGTCAGCTTTAATGCAAAGCGAAAATTCAAAATAAATGAATGCGAAAAGGCCTATGCGAAAATCTATCACAAAACTAAAATTAAAATGGATTGGTTTCCCCTTATTAAAAAATTTAATTTTAATTACTTAAGCTTATGATAGTTTAAAGTTTTAAAGCAAAACATAAATTATTCTCTATTTTATCTAGAAGTTTAAAAAACAACATGGATAAGGTCCAAAATACTTTTAAATAATTTATACATACAAATGGAAAAGGCTGCCAGATCTTTTCAAATTTAAAGAGCTTAGACGATTTAGAACGCCTAAAACTAAAAATCGCAGTTTTGAGCGATTTTTAAATGAACAGAGAAATTACGTGTATATGGTACAAATTTTTCTTTTGGTAACAGTGTTGCCAACGCACAATAAAACGTTACAATATACAGCTCAAGTTGTATAAAAGAAGATGTCTATAATAGTTTAGTGTGAAAAATTTTTCACTTAATATACAGAAATGAGCCACAAAATATAAAAATGGAGTTTAAGTTTTATGAAAAGTTTATTAATTTTAATAAAAAATTTAAAAAGGATTTTTTAAAGCAAAACGCAAAGTAAAAGTAACTTTTATTCCAAAAAAATAAGATAGATGCTTAATTAAGTAGGGTGTCAAGATGCTGTTTGAAAACATTCGTTGATACCTAAGAAAGTTGTGTCGTCGGCAAATGCTTTACAAGCCATGGCGTATCTTATCCAAACAAAATGAATAAAATTATTCCGAAGGCACTTCTTTGGGAGACTACAAAATCAGTTGGCGAGCTTAAAAAAATGTTTTTTTTTAATGTTACCTAAGGATCAGTTGAAAAGCTATCTAATAGCTTACAGAAATTTTTATATAAATCTTGCTTTAACGTCAAAAATTTTATACATTGTCAAATATAAAAATTGCAGAATAATATTTTTTTCTGATAGAATGATGGTTAGGAAAACATTTTTAGAGCTTACAAATCGACTTCAGAGCAGAGAACGAAGTCGATATCAAATTGCAATCGGTGGCGGCTGAGCAAAAGTTTTTCGGCGGCTAAAAGTCAACTGAAGTCGACAATTTCTTGGCGACGGCGGCTCAGTTATTATCAGTTCAGCGGCGGCTCAAAGTCGGCTAAGTTGGCAACTGTAAACAACAAAATTCGATATATATTTTTTCATTTTATTTATTTTAGACAATTTGTTCTTATAAGTATGATCAACAGTAACTTATAATAAATATTTTTGATTCTTAATAAGAAAATAGCAACAACAAGAAAATATCCACACACCATTTTGATCGTATTCAACTATATGTATTTTGCTAAAATTATTTTATTTATTTATTTTTTTTTTTTTTTTTTTTGCAGGAAAAGTTTTAATTTATGATTTTCATTTTAAATGTCGTTAAATGATTTTTTATTTATTTATTTTTTGCCAGAAAACACTGTTTTGATTTTTACTTTTTTGGCAGAAATAATTGTTAAAATAAACTACGGGAATATTGAACTGAATTAAATTATTAAATCACAGTAATTTTTGCAAAAACATTAAACAAATAAAAGAGCAATTATTTTAGCCAAATGAAAATCAGATAACAATAATTTTTTTTAATCGAAATAAAAAATCAGAAAAAACCAATTACTTCTGCCAAAAAAGAATAAAAAACATTAAAAACAATTATTTCTGAGAATAAAAACTGCATTAACTCTTTATCTGAAGGGCTAAGCCGACACAATCGGCTAACATTTTCAGCCGACGTTAACCGCCTACTTCGGTGGCGGCTCAGTTACTTAAGAAAAAATCGGCGAAGGCTATTAGTCGGCTATGAGCCGATCGGTTTCGTTCCCTGTTTCAGAGCTTATTTGAATTTAATATTTTCTCAAAAAGATTTGAGAAGCTTTATTAAAGGCTTCTAAATCTATATAAAAAATCTCCCATGCTCAAGGATAGCAGTCAAGGCACATGATTGCATTGAAAATCAAAAGAATTATTTTGACTGTTATGTGGATAAGCACTAAACTCCTGTTTATAGATACCAGGAACTTTTTTAAATTTTCAGTTGCCTTTTAAGTATTTTGAGAAATAAATCTAAAGGGAACTGTGGATCCAACATAGACAGGTGGCAACTTATCCAAGGCCTACAAATAATCTACTTTTTCGGTATTCTTTTTCCACACAAATTCCTTAGATGGACTTACAAATTTCAAATTTTTCAAGTTATAAACTGCTATTCGAAGTTAAAAGGACCATAACTCCATAAGAAATTATTACAAAATTTAAAAAAAAATATTTTCTTTACACAACCTTTTTTTAAAAATTAAAAACATGCAACTCAAATTTTATATTTTTTACTTTCATAAAAACTATTTTGTGTTAAGACTCGTTTTATCGCACTTTTGTTTGATAAAAAAAGGCAACAATAAAAAATGTAATAATTTTCAAATAAATTCTAAATAAAATGATCTTGTTAACATTGATTAAATTAATATAAAACTTTCAAACGATTAAGCAAACAAATTTCTTATACAAACTAAAACAGTTTAATTTTTATTGCGAGTATTAACGTAATTATTTATGTATTTTATTTTCTTATATAAATTTTTATGTTTGCATTTTAAAAATACTGTTTCTTATAGTTTCAAATTTCAAGTTATTTATTTCTATACATTTGGAAAATAATGCATAATATCGTAATAGCGACATAGCGACATCGAAATCTGAAAAAATTACAAAATCCATCAATTTACTGCTAGCAAAAGGCAAAAGCTATTAATTCATTCATCTAAACAAACGTAACAATGTTTCAACTTTGAAAAATAAAACAAAGTTGCTCCCAACAGTTGAGCTGAATCTTAAAGGTATTTTATTTCAAATAATTTGATGATGAATTATTATAGGAGTAATTTGTTTTAATTAAATTAACAATTTTCTTTGTAACTTAAATTTTTAAAACGTTTGTTTATTGAATAAACAGGTGACGCTGTTTCTTGTTATTTAATTAAACAATTTTAAAAACATTAAACTTGTTGCCTTTTGTTTAAATAGTTTTATTCTTATTTTTATTTATTAAAGTAAACGTTTTAATCATTAGACTTTTTAATTGGCCTAAATAAATTTTTATGCATTTCATGAAATGGCATTGAAATGTATTTATTAAAAAGTCACTTTCATCGCTATTATTTTTCAATATTAAATTTTATATAAATTTTTTTTAATTTCCAATTAATGCTTTTATTTACACTCTCATTTTCATATTTGATGATTTTTCATTAGTCTACTAAAATCATGTTAATTTTAATACATTGGAAAGAATTTGAATAGAAGTATTACTCTCCATCCAAACTCTCTCAGCCCAAATTTTAATTTTAATATGAATAAAAAATTAAACATAAATTAAACCATAATTAAACATCAATTAAGATTTACCTTCTTGCGTCTTAAAAGCAAGAGCGCTCCCTGTGAGAAATGTTTATAACAGTAATTTTTGTAATAGCAAAATGCAATGTGTGAAACTTTTTAAATTTCCTTCTCCAAAAAAAAAAAAAATCCTCTTGAAAAATAAGTTCAATTTTATAAAAGAATATTTTTTTGTTAAAGCAATACCTTAAAAATTAGATTTAGCAACGCGCTATTTAAAAAAGTACTTTTGGACAGTACCATTTCATCTGGTACTTTCTAAATAAAACTTATCTTTAAACATATTTTTCTAACACATAAAGTAGAAAGACTGCTTTACATTTCTTAAGGAACTTTCCCAACAGTTTATGTTATTTTTTATAAATACTTTAAAGAGTAAATTTATTTAATAAATTTATTAAAAGCTTATTAATTAAGCAGCTCCTTTTTGAGGTAATTTTTTGAAATTCACCTTTTTAAAAAGTCCTTTTTTATGGTTCTCTCTTAATGGTTGTACACTTCTAACCTCCTAAAAGGTACTTTTTAAAACTCAAAACTCAAACGACAAGAATTTTTACTGTATTAAAATGATCTTGAAACGTACGCCTGGAATATACTTTTATAGCATAATTTTATCAAAAACTTTTTATAATGTTTTTTTACGAGATCTTTACCAAAGTCCAACTTTTTAATAAAAAACCCTCCAAAGAAATGTTCTCCTTTAAAAAATTTTTTTTTTTAAATGATGTTTTTTTAAAAAGAAGTTATATTAAGATAAATTTTAAAAATTACTTATAAATTTCTAGGCAGGCCTGAGTTCCTTACATGAATGATTATATGTAAAAACAAAAGGAGAGCACAAATAATGACAAACTTAGCAAAAACAAAATAACTAATCCTTTCCTTGTAGTTAAATGTTTTAAATTAATAGAACTGAAAAATAATTTTTAATATTTTAAAGGTACTTTTTTTAAATTCATTCTAAAAAAGCCCCTTTTAAAACATTTTTTTTTTAATTTTTAAAAGTTACTTTTTTAAGACGTTTTTTAGTTCTTGTCAAAGAGGCACTTTTGTAAAATTATTTCATTTAAGGTTAAAAAGTTACCTTATTCTTTAGAAAGTTTGTTGTTCAAAGCTTATTTACAATAAAAAATATTTTTAAGATAAAAGTACTCTCTAAGAAAGTTGTCCTTTAAAATTTTAAAATATTTTAAAAATAAAACTAATCAAACTGAACTTAAAATGGTCTGTTTCAAAAATGTGCATCTCAGTTATTACTCCTTAATTAATTAGTACTTAGTACCTAAAATATAATAATTAGATTGTTTCGCTGAAATATAGTTCTTGAATACTTCATTAGAGCAAAATTTATTTTTGTTAGTTATTGTCAGCCAATTATTTTGCAAGTTTTTTAAATTTTTGAGTTAAATTGACAAATTTTTTTAAATGAATTTATAATTCGTATTTGAAAAAACTTAATTTAAATAACTTTGTTTGTTGTTTCCAGAAGAAACCACCCAACGGTGTGGCGAAAAATTGAAGAAATAAAATTTTTATTTTAAAAACTGATCAAGTGCTTTAAAATTAGAAAAGAAAATTAATTATAAAGGTCAAAGAATAATTGATATTTAAAAAAAAAACTTATTTTTATAAAGTTAGTTTAATCTGGCTTAAGTTCATGCATGTTTTAATTGAGAAATTTTTTAGAAAAGAAATTATTTTTCAACTCACAAAACCTTTTAAAAAATTTTATAAGTATAAAATTTTGATTTATGTGTTTTGAAAATATTGTATCGAGACCTTACCTGGAACTTGCTTATTTATCTGACTAAATTAAAAGCTTAACATTCAAGACAGAATGTTATCTAGTTTTTAGTAAAATTTTATGTTGCCTAAAAATTGATTTTAAATAACTATCAGTTAAAAGTTCCCATGCCTGAGTCATTTTCACATAAATTTTTGACAACTAATAAAATAAAACTGCAGAAGTCTGTTTTGATAAACGATAATAAACGGGAGTTTTGAACTAAGCAATTATTTACAAACAGAAACAAATTCCCAATAACAAAATTTACTGTAGCTTTTGCATGTCATTAGTTCAATTATATGTTTTCGAAGGCAAAATGCTTCAAAAGGATGAACAAGTGCACTCAAGTGGACTTTGGCACAGCCGCCTACTGAGCCTAGGGCGTAAAGATATCAGTTGGCATCACTGTCTATTGCACTAAAGACATAGACCACAGCAAACTACACAGCTTCATGGCTACAAATGCGGTTGACTTTATATGTCGCCGTGTAGTCAGCTACTTAATTTTTTTGAAGGCGACAGTTTGAAACATATTTCTTAGGCACGAAAAAATATTGATATAATTATTCGTTTCGATGTAACGAAATAAGGGTCGTTTATAAAAAATTTTATAGCCACGATGGTATTACTAATTTATAAGGAAGATGGCTTTGATAAATAAAAACTGTTCTATTTTAGTAGAGCGAAAAAAGTTTCATTGCATTCTCGCATATCTAAGCGCTAAAGTAAAGTGTTAAGTAATTTATAAATTATAATTAATAATTACGCTAATATCGTTAAATATTTGCCTACTTAACCATCACATAGAATAATTTTTATAATACTAATGAGTAATAAAAAACTCACAACATAAGATAACACAGTACAACCTGATAATTTGATCATTAAAAGAATATACAACTGTCAAATCGAAGGTGTTACGAAGAACATTGTTAACATAAGAGTTAATTAATTAAACAATCAATATCTGTTAAAAACAAGTAAGAGTGCTATATTCGGCTGTGCCGAATCTTGTATACCCTTCACCATCTATGTAAATCTAGTTTAGTAAAATAACTCTTTGCAGAACAGCAAATAACTGCTGTAGTCGAGATGGTAAGCACATTGACTACAAAGCTGGTTGGCCAGGGTTCAAGCCCTGCGGCAATCAAAAATAAAAATGTTTTTTTTTTCTGTTTAATGGTATAAATACATATTTAGAATAAACATTAAAACGTGCAGCCCCCTTTGTCGGTACTTCTTTAAAGGATATTCGCCGGCGAAGTAAAATAACTAACTCTCTCTCTTTCTCCTATCACCACCTGCCTTATCTCTCATCTATCCCTTTCATAAAGAATGTACCACGATTACGTTAATAACTCAAAAGGTATTAATGCTTGAAGTGCTACTTCTCTTTGTTAAAAAAAATATATTGGGATGACAGAGTATTAAAAATTAGGGGCTAAAATTTTACTTCACTCTTAATGGGTTAAGCCTTTTTTTACAATTTTTGGATTTCCTTGAATATCTCTTCAAAAGCTTTAAAATAATATCCATATTGATTTTTTAAAAAATTTGAAAATTTCAGACCCCGTAACTCGGAAAATATGGACGAGCTCCGATTTTTTCACTTGATGTTTTTTCTTATTTTTAAATTCTCTATCGCTCCATATATTTGTTTTTTTTTTTTTATTGAAGTTACTTCATTGTTCCAAATGATATGAAAAAATAGAAGTAGGCATGGTGTTTTGCTTGATGCCTCAAAGGGCATGAACCGATCGTGCTGGTTTCAGAGGAACTTCACTAAACTTTATTTACATAATTAGTGAACTTCATTCACATACTTAGTAAACGGTATATAAGTTTCGGCATAGTCGAATAAAGCTCTCTAACATGTTTTGTTTGAAATCATTTTAATCCAGTCAGTAATTAAATACTCGCTCACTTTAAGTTTTTTTCAAATATTTAAGAATCAATTATGAGTTAAATTTTAATTAATACATAAATAATAGTTATGAGAACATATTGATGATATTAACATATTTAATAATTTGTTTATTAAATATTTTTTTTAAATCAACACTTTAATCGCAACCGTTAAGATTACATTAAATACGTTACTGAATATTTACATTAACATTAAATCTGTAATGGTTTCGTTAATAGTAAAACAAATGTGTTTGTTTTAATTAACATGACAACATTTTGATTACAAAGCTGTCGATTGTATGAAATATTACCTCAATTAGAAAACTAATGCGAACACTTAACTTTTTTCTTTAATATCGAATACAGGTTACACAGAAATACAATCGATTTTTTTCTTCAATATTATTTAATACTTGTCATATGTATGTGTGAAAAATTAGTAAACCAATCTTGTTAACTCTTCATTTTAAATTTTAAAATTTTTTTACCGAACTACAATTTAAACAATTTTTACTTTAAGAGAACTATTTTAGGTAACTCTAGCAATGCCCACGATTTCGCCTGCATACGAGGGCTGCTCTATATATTTCTGGCCTAATAATGAAAATGCGAATATTTATAATCAAAAATGGTTCTATTGTTTTTCAAAGTATTCTCCAGCATGATTTATACACTTTTGCATGCGCTCAAACCAGTTGTCGAAGCACTTTTTCCACTCCGATTGAGACACCTCTAAAACATGGTTATTGAACACTTCAACAGCTTCTTCTGGCGACGAAAATCGTTGACCACGCATTTTTTTCTTGATGTGCGGAAACTTGAAGAAGTTATTAGGTGCCAAGTCAGGGCTGTACGGCGGGTGACCCATTAATTCGACGTTTTGGCCGGTCAAAAACGCTCTGGTTTGAGCCGATGTGTGAGAGCTCGCATTGTCATGGTGAACAATGATTCGTCTTCTCTTGTTGGTTTTTCGAATTTCTCCGATGACTTCAGGCAAACAAATTGTAGTGTACCACTCAGAAGTGACCGTCCTACGTTGCTCAAGCGGAACAGTCGCCACATGACCAGTTTTGCCGAAGAAACAGGCGACCACTTGCTTCGAAGTGCTTCTTCCACGAACAACTTTCGTTGGATTTTGTTCGTCTTTGAAGACCCACACGGTCGATTGTTGTTTCGTTTTGGGCTCATACGCATAGATCCATGATTCGTCACCTCTGACGATCTTATAAACGTCTTTTGAAGCACCGCAATCGTATTTTTGCAACATTTCTTTGCACCAATCGACACAAGCCGTTTTTTGAGCGACTTTCAAATTGTGCGGGATCCAACGAGAACAAACCTTTTTTACGGCCAGGTGTTCATGCAGTATCGAATGTATGCTGGTGGAAGAAATGTTCAAGGATGTCTCTATCTCTCGGTATGTCGCATGTCGATCTTGCATTATGAGTTCACGCACGGCATTAATGTTCTCTGGCACAACAGCCGTTTTTGGACGACCTTCACGGAATTCGTCTTTGAGCGAGCTTCGGCCACGATTAAATTCATTATACCAATTTTTCACAGTGCTATAGGATGGTGCTTCATCGCCATACAAAGATTTAAGTTCATCAATGCACTCTTGTCGTGATAATCCACGTCGAAAGTTGTGAAAAATTATGGCACGAAAATGTTCACGAGTTAATTCCATTTTTTTTCTATATTAATTTTTTCAAGTCACTGTAAACAACACAAATAATGGTCGTACGTTAAAACGTATTGAGTACAATTATGCTTAAAAATGACAAACTTACCAATGGAAATGTCAGATTGCACTTGGGAGCACTCAGTGTTGCCAGGCCAGAAATATATATAGCAGCCCTCGTATCATTTCTAATTTTCTTAAAACTTAAATTAAAAAAAATTTGTTTTTAAATATTAATTCTGTTCTATAAACAGTGTTAAAAATTGTCCATTTGCAAAAATAAAATGTGTTGACACCTGTTCTGGTACTGTTATATCAATAATATTGGGTGACTTTACATTGGTATCTCTATTATCTCTACTAAATGACATACGATGTGTGTGAGAAAAGTAATAAGATTGGCAACACTGCGGGAGATCTGGAAACGTTGTGTCTAATGGCCGATGATTGTTGATCCCTTCCACTTCTTCAGTCCGAGTTACAACTCCGTACAGTTAACACATTAGTTTTGACAGCGCCATTAGTAAAGTTGTGTTTTCATTGTGCGTCACATAAATGGAGCAATAAAGTTTTGTTTTAAACTTGGTGAATCTGCGAGTGTGACTTTTGAAAAGTTAAAACAGGCCTATGGGAAACAGTGCTTATTAGACTTGTGCCATATAGTTCAATTTAGTGATCGTTCTTTTTAGTTTAAAGTTTGCAAATGAACTAGTTCAAATTATAGTTCAAAGGCTCTCTTTAGTTCAAAATCTCTCTTAGTTCAAATGTTTCTTTCAAAATATGAAGGCAACAACACCGTAGCATTTCCAAAATGAGTGTTTATTAAAAAACGTGGCAGCACTAATTTCTTGTCGAAAAAAGTCAATAAGGAAACACAGACTTGGATCCTAGTTCACCTTGTTTGGTAGTTCAAATATAAAGTAGAGTTTAAAAATGAACTAGGTATACTTATAAGTATGAACTAGTTCACTTAGTTCAATCGATGGAATTGTACGAATGAACTAGTTCATTCATGAACTACACAGGTCTAGTGCTTATCGAGAGCACAAGTTTTCCGCTGACATAAATCATTTTTGGAAGTCCGAGAACACGTTGAAGATGAAGCCCGCTCAGGGAAACCTTCGAAAAACTGACAAAAACATTGATGATGTGAGGGCTCTTGTGAGATCAGACCGTCGTTTAACAATAAGGATGATCAGTGAACAGCTAAATATAAATACTTTCACCGTGCATCAAATTGTGACAGATGATTTGAACATGCGAAAAGACTGTGACCGACCAGTTAAAAGCCATACCAATTGAAGACTTCCAGCGCCGCTACCAAGAATGGGAATGACGACTCCGCCGAGAGAACTTCTTTGAAGGGGAACATCATTTGATGTTCTCACATCGAAAGTGCTCGCCAAACGTACCAAATAAACAGCCAGTGACGACGGTCTTCACCGAAAGGTATGACAACAGGATAACATTGTTGTTTGAAAATTATAAAAACTTTGGTTAGCATGAAATCAGTCTCATTACTTTTCTCACACACCTTGTATTTTTACGGAAAAAAAGTATTCTATATTTAAACCAAACTTCTAAGAGACCTCCTAACAAAATTTTATTTAAATCTATCCAGCAGTTTTTATGTGATGTAAACACAAACAGACAGACAAACAAAATTCCCAAAATTGTTGTTTCGTATTCCATGTCAATGAATATCTAAACCATCACCAAAATTTTCTAAAAATATTTCATGAACAAAAATGACCCCGTTAGATGTACATGAACATTTAATTTAATTAATTTTTTTACCTGTCCTTAGAGCGGATAAAGTATTTTGTACTCTGTGCACATTTAAGTTAAAACCATAATCATCCAAATCACGGCATGTGTGGAAACACCCTTTAACTTCTAAATTTATTGTTAACATTTACTTTTTTGATAAACATATTTGTACATACTCTGTGTAAAAGATAAAGGTCTACCTTCTTTAATTGAAAAACCGTATGTCACTATCGGTACACACTTTATATGTAAGTTCATTTTTTTACTTTTTATTATAGCGGACATAAAACTATACAAACTTTAAGTATCCGCCCATTGTGATTGAAAAACACGGCTACGTACTCTTTAATTAAAAATTTTATTTTTTCTTTTTGTTGTAGCGCAAACACATAGTTTTTCTGATACTGTGCAAATATAACGTGTCCGAATGTTACAGTTCAAAACATAAAATTTTTTTAATGTAAATCAAGTCACTTTCGGCACACCCTTTAATTTTTTACAGTTCCAGCGATAGTGAGCTGTGACAGATGGGCAGAAGGACGGACATTGTAGCGGAAAGAATAAGATTACTTGCTTACCCTTTGGATAAGAAACCCCAAAAAGGGTGTGGTCTTAAAACTAAAACTTTTTTTGCAAATTTTTTTAACAGACTGAAATATTTATAAATGTTTATTTATGTATGTGAATATGTATGAACATACACTCCAGTTCATTAAAATAACAACAGCAAAAAATTTATGTGTTACTGCGAATTTTTGATCAACCAAGAAAACATAAAGGGGGATTTATTTTTTTTAGATATTTTGTTTAATTGTTTATTATTATTATTATTATTATTATTATTATTATTATTATTATTATTATTATTATTATTATTATTATTTTTTATGTTCTTGTAATTTATTTATTAAGTTTTGAAAAAAAATGCTAAAAAATTAAAAAAACATAAAGGTTCATTTGAATAACAACGGCAAAGAACAGTTTGAAAAAGATAAAAATTATTCACAAAATTAAATTTTATTGCAAAAAACTATTTGGTTTCAGTAATGTAGTAGTAGTAATGACTGTTGCCTCCATGATACTTTATAACCTCAAATATGCGATTTAAAATGATATCATAGAGAGTTTTAAGGTAATCTAAGGAAATCTCCCAAGCGGTCTCGATTGTATTAATAAACGATTGAACGTCTTCATATTGTTACGAACATAAGATCTGGCAACGCCTGTTGTTGTTGTCCGTATGTGCGTGGTAAGAAAAACAGAAGGTGAAAATATTACTTCCACCACCATTGGGTGTGTGTATTGAATAATACGACAATTAGCTAACACAAGTTGAGCAACCTCAATGGCTGCGTTGGTAGAGGTGCGTGCTGTAAAGCAGAAGATCGTGAGTTCTCGATCCCATCTTCGAACATGTGTACGAAGAAAGAATAATAAGTGTGAAAGGCAATTTAAAAATTAAGAAACTGTGCAGTACAAGCCCCTCCCGGAAAGGGAAAGACAACTATTGTATGAAGCCATGGCTAGATAAATTAGTGAAGACGTCTATTTAATAAAAGCAGAAGTAGATAGTTGCCAAGAAGATCTTTATAAGAAAGAAAAGGGTTTTAGCTGCTTAGCGGAAGGAAGTAACAAAATGATGACATTGTACGGCAGATGTTAAGTTGTGGCTATTGGATTAATAGCGATGACTGGCTTGGATTTAAAAGCAGGTGGAGAAGAGATCTGTGTTATGGTTGAGGTAACTAAACAAGGCATCGAGTGAGTAGTTCATGGCTCGCCGGAGTAACACATTAGTGTAGTGTGGATGGCTCCGTTTATAATAAAGCATTTTTAGTAAATACGAGACCATAGAATCCTAAAGACGGATAGGATCAAGTATGTAACCAGATAGAGCCATAAGAAGTTAAGAAAATATCGAATTTATAATGTGCCACAGTGGTGTTTGCAATCAAAAGAATTCATCCGTACGTTTCTCCTAAAAAAGGGAAAAACGTAACAATATTGTTTACCTCCTTCATAAACTTTTCGTGAAAGCCAATAGACGTTTTCCACTATGTTTAAGTGTGGTGAGTAAGCTGGGCCAGTCCATCAACGTCAAATTTTGGTCATTTATCCAGGCCTTAAACGCTCTGTCCTTGTGTATCGTAGCGTTTTCCTGTTGAAAAATTAAACACAAAGGTCCGAAAATATTAGTGCATTCCAGAAATGCTCATTCCAGCATGTTTTTGTGTTTTTCTCCGTTCAGTTTTGTCGTTTTAAATTGTAATTTAATCACGCAATAGTATGATAAGGCACTCCATACTATAATTCCATCAATGCGACTGTGTCAACGACTTAATATTACTTCCTTTTTTCTCATGTCATGGTAATAAAAGTTACACCCGTCAGGACCATCCAGGTTAAATTTTTTTTGTTAGAAAAGACATTCGGTATTTCACATCATTTGAACTTCAACAAAATCCAATCGGTTTTCCTTGTGTATGGGTTTTTTTTTTAAGTTTCATTCTCTGGATATGCGGAGCATTTTGGATCGCCGAATGGTCGAAATAGTAGCAGAAACTTCGGCTTTCGTCTTAGTTTTTGATATGGAATCACAGTAATTAAATGCAATTCTTAAAATTGCATGCTTGCCTGTTGGCGATAAGATACTTGCTGGTCTTCATTTCATGTTTTTCCCATAGGAATTCTGATTTTTGATATAATGAAAGACAACACGAGCACTTCTTACGATTTTCTCTTTAATTTTTCTAAAAGGATAACTTTTGTTCAAAATAGGCTTCAATTTTTCCTCTTTCTTCTGATGTTAATGGCTTTTCTCGTTCCATTTTAAAAGAGTTTTTTTATTTTATGAAGAATTTATCAAACTAATTAAGACTGGCAGATTTTAGTCAGTTACACATTCGCATAAAAATATCAAAAACCAGCATGTGTTGTTATTCATATGAACTGTTTTAAAATGACATTTTTGTTTACAAGACTTTTTTAATTCTTTTTTTGCACATTTTCTTTAACCAGCCTGGTCACCTAATAAATATGTCAGCACATTAAATTCGGTTTTTATTGCTTTTCTCAAAATATCAAATTTTAGCACTGTTTTTATTCAAATGAACTACAGTGTATATATTACCTAATGTAAAAATAATAAAAAAAAATAAATTAAATTGAATTTAGTTCAACTAAATGCACGATTAAACAAACACAATAAAAAAAACATTTTGACATAAAAAATATATTTAACGGATTTAAACATTGCACAAGAATAAATTTTTTTTAAAAACAATTGGCTAAATTATCATGATTATAATTTAAGCTCACTTGGTCATAAAAAGAACTACATACTTACATATTTGGCCAACTTGTTCTCATAGTAGCCAAAAAATTGTTAAGTTTTTTAATTTAATAATTATGCCGGGGATAATAAACAAAATTATTTAATTAAATTTTAATATAACGATTATGTTTAAGCAGAAATATTAAATCGAGTAATGTATTTTTTTGATATTTTAAAAGAAAATTCATTTGTGTAATTTATGTACAGTCACACAGATAATAGTTCGTACAGTCTTAAAAATTCTTTAATTTTAAAAAAGTAAATAAACCAAAATTTTTTAAATAAAAACAAATGCTTACTTCATTATTTAAATTTTAAATTAACTGGTAAACAAAAACAACTTTTTACGAAAAAAAAATTCGTTCGCATGTAGTGAAACTGGCAGTAAAAACTTTAATTTTATAAAGAAAAATAAAAAAAAATAAGTAAAAAAAACATTTCACAGCACAGATAATTATACGTTCTCATAAAAAAAATTAATGTAAAAAATTAATTTCAGGTAAATTTTATTTTATAAATATTTTTTGGGCCACCTTTTGCCTCAATTACTGCCCTCAATCGATTAGTCATTGAAAATACCAGTTTTTTTGTGTCAGATGTTATTTCATTCTATTCATTCTATTCGAATGTGAAGTTCCAATTCATCCCCGAAATGCTCTAGGGGGTGCAGGTCTGGTGACTGGGGTGGCGACTGGAGTTGTTTTGGGACTTTATAGAGCAGTCATTATTTGACAACATGTAAAGTAGGGATGGACACGATAAAAAAAACATCAATTTTTTTCGATGCGATGTATCGCAAACATATTCATCGATGTTGCATCGATATTTTATATATTACATCGATGTTTTTTATAAATCGATTGTTTTTCTTTTTTTTAATTATTTATTATTGAAGTTTAAATGTTTTTTTTTTTTTATTTATTATTACTATATTTTCGAAAAATCTTAAGTTTATTTTATATCTCCCACTACTTTTTTTTATACTGTTTAGAAATAAAAGTTTACCAAGTCTTTCACCTCTCAATCTGTTTCTTTGTTCATTCATCACCTGCGCCGCTTGTGAAAATATTCTTTCAGGCGGAACCGATGTTCCCACCATTGTAAAGTATTTAAAAGCGATCTTGTAATGCTTAGGAAACTGCGATTTATAATCTTTCTAAATATCCAACGGACTTTCGTTCAGTCTTCCAACAGAAGTCCTTAAATAAACTGAAAGTTCATCAGGCAATATGTCTTCACTCTTAATGCTTTTCCAATTTCTCTGAACACGTTTATATATCACATTCTGCATACAGTTTGTCATTTCGATGCATCGAAAGATAACATCGATGTTTTCCGATTGCTTAGGAGCAAAAAAAAACATCGGATTATATCGATGTTTCGACACAATACATCGAGTGTTTTTAAAAAATCGATTTTATTTTTTGTCCATCTCTAATGTAAAATGTGCTTTGTGTCGTTATCTTGCTGGATAAACCAAGCGCCACAAAGAGCCAAAACACTTGCGGAAGCTTTCCAACAGATTTTCAAAATGTCTACATAAAGAAATCGGTCCATATTTGTTTCCACAAATGTAGTGTTTCAACTCCATTCACCGACGACTCGCAGCCCCAAACCATGACCAAACCACTATCATGTTTAACTGTCGATATGAGGCATTTCAGTTGCATTGTCTTAATTAGGCTTGCGCCTAATTTTTTGTTTGCCATCACATAAATTGAACTTGCTTTGATCTATTGATTTGTCCACCTACTTAAGTGCAAAGTCGGGTCGTTTTTTTTTTTTGCTTATTTCGCTTATCAAGAGTTTTTTCATGGTATGTGGCTACGAAATCCTCTTTTTCCCAAAACACTGTTTCTGAATGAACATTAATTTTGTGGTTACTTTCCAAAGTGTTTCGAATTTCCACGGCTGTTGTCTTAGGATTTTTACTAACAACACTTTTTATAAACCGCTCAACTCGTGAGGAAATTTTTCGTAGCCGTCCAGTTTTTGGCTTGCTAGAGATCGAGACTCTTAAAAAAATTTTATTGCAGTCTGCACTGTAGACTTTTCGCGCCCAACAATTTTGCCAATTGAACTCAAGGAATTCCTATATTTTCATCAATTTTAAAATATTAGCACGCATATCCATACAAATGTCTTTTGTTTCCTTACCGATTTTAACAAAAATGTGAATATTTTTTTCAAAAAATATTTCAGTATTTTAGAATTTGCTTACAAATGAAGCTTTTAGCACTGACCGTATGTCGTAGGTATAATTATCGGTGATGCAAGATTAATTTTTAAGTTTAAAAGAAGAATTAGAATTAGAAGAAGAAATAGAATTCCAGGGTTATTCTTATGTGCTGTTTCTGTATTACAGGCGATCAACTCGTCTGAAAAATTTGTATGGAAATAACTCGAAAAACTTAGTGCTTTTCATATAAATTTTTCAGACGAGTTGATCGCCTGTAATACAGAAACACCATATTAAACTTAAATTTTAGAGGGAGTAAGTACTATTTTTTTTATTTAAAAAAGAAAATAAATAGAATTTATTAATTATGAAGCATATTTGTCAACTTGACAGTTTTCATTAAAATGTTAATAAATTATTTTTTATCAAACAAATAAAAACCCTACTTAATGTTTATTAAGAATCCTAGCGAAATCTTATTTTAAATTAATTTCTTAAAATTAAATTTGTTACTACAACCATAAATAAACTTGTTTGTAAAAAAAATTAAAAAACATTCAAATAAATGTTTAATTAAAACATTAATTCAATGAAACCCTGGGGTGGGTTTTCTATTAATTGTTAAGTAGGTTGGATTAACGTAAAAAAATTTTTTTTAAATGCAATAAATTAGTTAAAATTGCAAATAAATTTTAATTACTGACACTATAATTGCTGCTGTTTTTTTTTTCATTCATTCATTTACACAGTAACTAGATTTTAAATAATATTTAAAAATATTTTTGCTTTTAAGTTGTAACAAACTATAAAAAATATTTCTTAATTATAAATGATTTTTTTCGATTCTTTAATTAAAAATACAGAGTGGTAGCAATTAATTATTAAATTTCTTAAAAATTAGCTTTAGCCGTTAGTTCGGTTAGAAACGTTTTAAAATAAAATGTTTGACAAGTCTATCCGATTTGATAATTTTTTAATAATTTTCACAAAAAATACCGTTTTTCTGTACGATTAGAGTTTTGCAGTTTTAGTTTAAAATTCATGTATGACTTTAGTAATAAAAGCCCCCCCCCCCCAATTTTTTTAGTTGTGTGTGGCGCTACTTGTTTCGAAATTCGAATAAGGCATCGAATAAGGCCACTAAACACAATTTAAAAACAATTAATCATTTTAAAACTATAATAATTTTTTAATAGGATTTACCGAAACATTTTTATTACATGACAGGTGCATTTGTTAAATATGATTGCATTCAAATAAATTATTTGTTTCAAATATAATTTTTTCTGTTTTAAATCCGATTGTTTCTTTAATATAAAAAACGGCATGACTAATACAAGAATCTGTTTTTCTTTTTTTTTAACAATTAAGAAGTCGTAAATACAAGCTACCACAACAATGGGTACCATTGCCAAATTATCAATTGTTAAAGGTCAACAAAGAGAAATTGTGGCCCGGCCTTTGCATAGAATCTTTGAAGAAAACTTAATACATCATTCATACAAAACGGCGTTAATTTATAATCAAGAAGACAACAACAAATATGATTTGCAAACAACCAGACAAACAACTTATTTGCGTCTGAATCAAAGAGCCAATCAATGTGCCCGCTTATTGATACGTGAAGCTAAACAACGTTTAGCTCAAGCCAATTCGGATGGTGATTTTATTGTGGCTGTTTGTATGCAACCATCAGATGCTTTAGTCACCACACTTTTGGCCATTTGGAAGGCGGGAGCTACATACTTACCCATCGATCCTACCTTTCCTATGAATCGTATTCAACACATTTTGAAGGAATCGTGTCCGTTCATGGTGATACATGACGATGATGTGGATAAGTTACGCTTTGGTGCTGTGCCCACTTTAACTATATCCGAGTTAAGCATGAATTCAACGCGTTTAAGTGATAAGAATCTTGAAAGTGAGGAAATGTTGGACAGCCGTGATACAGATTTGGCAATTGTTTTGTATACTTCGGGAAGCACCGGCATACCAAAGGGTGTCCGCTTACCCCATAAAGTCATATTGAATCGTTTACAATGGCAATGGACCACATTTCCCTACACCGCTCAAGAGACTGTGGGTGTTTTCAAAACGGCCTTAACTTTTGTCGATTCGGTTGCTGAATTGTGGGGGCCGCTATTAAGTGGTAAGTAAAAGAGTCACATGCCAAAGTTCATTTCCCCTCGTAACATGTATTCTTCTTCTTCATCTTCTAACATCACAGGTCTTGCCATACTTGTTGTACCAAAAGCGATTACAAAAGATCCAGAGCGTTTGGTGGAAATATTGGAAAAATATAAAATACGCCGTTTGGTCTTGGTTCCCACATTATTGCGTTCTCTGCTCATGTATCTTAAATTGGATGGTGGCAACAATCATAACTTGGCAACAAACGCAGACAGTAAACTTTTGTACAACTTACAAATTTGGGTTTGTTCCGGTGAACCGTTACCCGTTGCTTTGGCCATGCATTTCTATGATTATTTCGAAGAGGGTACTCACACCCTGTACAATTTCTATGGTTCTACTGAGGTTATGGGTGATGTAACATATTTTACGTGTGAAAGTAAAAAGAAATTGCAACATTTTGAACGAGTCCCGATCGGTATACCGGTGAGCAATACTGTTATTTATCTATTGGATTCAGACTATAGACCTGTAAAGAATGGAGAAATTGGTGAAATATTTGTATCCGGCTTAAATTTAGCCAATGGTTATGTAAATGGACGAGATCCGGAGAAGTTTTTGGAAAATCCCTTGGCGGTTGAATTAAGTAAGTTCTTATGAGTAGCAAAAATAAAATTAATAAAAATTTTTTTAATATAAAATTTTCTTTAGAATATTCCCGGATTTATCGTACTGGCGATTATGGTTGCTTATTCGATGGCTTTATTATGTACGAGGGACGTACTGATTCTCAAATCAAAATACGTGGTCATCGTGTTGATCTCTCTGAAGTTGAGAAAAATGTAGCCGAACTTCCTGAGGTGGAGAAGGCCATTGTTCTTTGTTATCATGCCGGTCTAGTGGATCAGGCCCTATTGGCCTTTGTCAAATTACATGATAACTCTCCGCTTATAACAGAACTGCAATTGGAAGCAAAACTAAAAGATAAATTGGCTGACTATATGATACCCCAGGTGGTTTTAGTCGAACAAGTGCCCTTGTTGGTCAATGGCAAAGTCGATCGTCAGTCGTTGCTAAAACTTTACGAAACGGCCAACAATAATGAAGGAGATTCCAGTATTGTTTTGGACTTTGACTACTCTCAAATACCCGATGAACTGAGAGTAGTAGCTGAGGATTTATTTGAGACTGTAGGAAGTGTGATTGGTCGTTCAACTAGAGCCACTGTGGCTCCCTACAGCAACTTCTATGAACTGGGCGGTAATTCACTAAATTCTATTTACACGGTGACTCTTTTAAGGGAGAAAGGTTACAGTATTGGCATATCGGAATTTATAGCGGCCAAAAATTTAGGAGAAGTATTACAAAGTATGACTAAAGATCGTGAAATCCATATGGTTGAAGATACCGAAGTTTGGATAAGTGCTTGTCCCCATTTGGATTTGGAGGCCAGACCCTTGCAATATTCTCATAAAAATGAGGTTATAGAGTAAGTCCGCTTTAAACCTCATGAAATTAGTAAAAATAAAAACTTAAAATATTTTGTTTTACGTAAATTTACAGAATAATTGTGGACAGCTTTTACGGCAAGGCCGATTTGGAACAGTGGCTTAAACCTGATATCTTGCGCACAGATTATAGTGATTTAATATCGGTGAGTCTTAAAACAAATTAAATATCTATTGCTTCTTTTTTTTAAACCATTTTCTTATCTTTTAGGACATTTGGAATGAATTAGTGGAAAGGGATTTAAGTTTTGTAGTTTATGATAGAAATACAAATAGAATTATTGCTACCGCCTTAAATTTTGATGCCCGCCAAGAGCCTGAAGTTGATGTTAAATCAAAATTAATAATTGTATTTGAGTTTTTGGAATATGTTGAAGGGCCAATCAGGTAAATTAAATTTTATCTAAAAAAAAAAACATTTTCAATTATTAACACACACACACAATCCTATTACATATTACAGAGATAATTATTTACCCAAAGGCTTGAATAAAATATTGCATTCCTTCATGATGGGCACTCATTCGGATTTAAATCCTCAAGAAAATATAGCCTGCATGCATTTTATGGAAAACGAAGTATTAAAATTGGCCAAAGCTAAACAATTTGCTGGTATTTTAACCACCAACACCAGTCCGTTGACACAGGTATGTTGATTATCTTTACTCACATTTCAAGTATTAAAAAAAATTTAATCTTTTTAGCAATTGGGTAATGATGTTTACAATTATAAAACACTGTTGGACTACCAGGTCAATGAATATGTTTATACCGATGGCACACATCCCTTTGGTAAGGCTCCCGATTCTCAACGGGCCATTGTTCATTGGAAGGAAGTGACATCTTAAAAACTTCTTGTGCTTTTGTTAAATTAACGCTGTTCAGTATTTAATTATAAACGAAATGTATCTCTTTAAATGTTTTTTTTTTAACTCATCATAACAAAAGAAAAATAATCTCATTCCAATATTAATAATTATAAACGGAACCAACCTACTATTATCGTAAGCGTAAAAAGTTAAAAAGTTTTTATAGAATCATTTCTTGTTTTCAAACTTTTCTTATATATTTTATCATCTTTTTTTTTTTTTTTTTTTTTTTTTTGTTCTCAAACTTTTCTCATATTTTATTTTATTTTTTCTATTTTTAATTTTTATTTTTCATTGGCATTGACTTTGATGTTAGTTTAAGTTTACAAGTAAATCATACTCAATTTCATGTAGTTTATTAATTTTTAAGTTTAGTTTTAGTTTAATAAATGTAAATACACACATATTTTCAAATAAATTTCATAAAAAGCAAAAAAAAAAAAAAGCTTTGTGTTTGATTTGAATTTGCTTATGTAATCAAAAATACTAAAAATCAAAATTTTTTACCATCAATTAAAAAATAATCTACATCGAAATTATCATCACTTAAGCACGAAAGTTGAGCAAGGGCCAAAAATATAATGGTCTGCTTTTTTCTCCCCTCTACATGATTTACTCAAGTCGTCTAGGTTTTCTGAAACGGTGTAAAAAATCCTTCTCTCCATCTGATCTCCTCGCTATCTACGTTACCTTTAATAGACCGAAAATTGAATACAACTCTCATGTATATGCTGGTATTCCAAAGACTATTTGGGAGATACTCGACCGCGTAGAGTAGAGGGCGAAGAAGCTCTATTGACTTACTACAACGGAATGTGCTTTGATTAAGTCAGAAAACTTGGCCAGTAAATCGCACAAAATTCCGGAATTCACTAACATACACAATCGCACAGATCTGTCAGTAAGTCTCTCACTCACATTCTATCATACCTCTGAAGACACATGCAATTTTTGACAAATCTTACGACTGAGTATCATAATGAATCCTGGCCTAAGCATTATAGAGAATTTTTTTTTTTGCCGAAAAGTTCTTATGTGGAATAAATTCTCTGCAAAAATCTTTCTTCACACTTTTAATGTGCAAAGATTAAAATCACAAAAACTTATTCTTCTATCATATTTCCCACAATTTTATTACCTGGTCGTGGTAGAATCCGTTGCATGATTGATGCTTCTATTACGAAGAAGAAAACACACTTTAAACATTTACAAGTGTTCAAAATAAGGTTATGAATTAAAATGACAACAAGAAGTTAGTTCACCACAAAAAGTGAAAAGAGGGTTTATCTTAGCTTTTCGTTCCGTTTATAATGTCAACGATACTGATTTCTGACCCCACAAAGTCTGAATTCGGAGTTCTATGTATAGCGAAGTTGATTAAGCGATGTCCGTCTATCCGTCCATATTAGTGTTGAAATCAACTTTGCCAAGGCACTAGATTAGCTAGAAAAAATTTCAATACGCTAATCGATCAAACATAGTTTCGAAAATTATGCTATAGAAAATAAGCAAGATCTTTCTAAGCAGCGGCCAAAACACACGCCTGGCTCTAATTTTTTCATATCACTTGGAACAACTCTAGTTTAGTAAAGTAACTTCTATAAAAAATAAAGGGTATTTCGAAAGTTACGGGACTTTTATATGTATGGTCTAATGGTAACGTCAATTTTACTTGGCCTTGTTTTAACTTTACCCAAAGTATGTTTTACTATGTCTGCTGTAACGTGTTAATAAAAATAAAATTAAAGGGAGACATTTACATAATAAGGAAGCCTTAGTCGAATTTATTTTAATTAATTGCAATGAGTTGTGTACAGTATTACAAATGTTCCAATTCAAGGCATTTTGTAATTGATGAATGACTTACAAAACTCTGTTATTAAGTTCAAAAGATTTTACCCATTGTTAATAAAAAAAAACTAACAAAAATCTAAAAATCCAAAAGTAATAGTCATAAATTCATTTTTATTTCTTGAATGATAAAGCTTAGTAATTTAATAGAAAAATAAAAATTCATCTGTTGAATTAGTTTTAAAATAAGCTTACAAAAATAAACTACCCTTTTTAAAATCTCATTTCTAAGAAAAGCACAAACGTCATTCTAAATTGGCGGATAATGGTGTCATAGGCCAAACTGATTTGGGAACAAAATACCATTTCGCAGTACAATTAAATGACTATAGACTGCGACACGACTACAAAAGATAATTTTAATTTAGACCAAATTTTGACATTTTAATTCGTTACTTGTTGTTATTTGATGTATAATTCATTGTGCTTAAAATTTAAAATTCTAGTCCCAAATTATTAAGAAATCTTAAACGCAAAACTTGATATTTTCATTAAGGACCGATAAAAGTTATTTTCGAATTAAAAAAAATTATATTTAAAAAATAATACATTTTTTCAAACCTGCTCTTCTAGCTAAATGTTGATTTTATTTAAATAAAAGAAAAAAAAATACAAAATTCTGTCTCTGTGAATCCAGTATAAAATGGTAGATGTTTGTGTTAATAATGAGATCGGTTTAAATAGTCAGAAATTTTTCTTCCATGTTAAGAAGCCCGCTTGAATTCATTTTTATCTTTATAAATTCGTGTTGCATTACGGTTAATACTAAATTGGTTGATAAGGTGTTTGAACAGTTTAAACAAAAAGAAACTAAAAAAATTTTTTTTTAATATTTTTAAAATAATTAAAACGAACACAAATTCATTTAATTTATTTTTTATTACAATTCATTTTGTTTTTTTAATTTTTATTTTTTTTTTTTTTTTTTTGTACAAAATTAAAAATAAATAAAATAAAATTAATTTTAAAAAATTTTAGTTTTTTTACTAAGTGATAGAATTTACTACTGAGCGCCAGATGGCGACAGGTATATTTAAAAATACAAAATTGTGTGCTATGTACAGGACACTAGATGACACTACGATATTAAAAACAATAAAAAATACGATAAATACGTTTCGTGTTTAAAAACTAAGGCATACTTTCAGGCACCAAAAAACTAATACGAATTTTTTACTTTAACAAACCCTACACTAGGGGACGTTACTCTGAATTTTTATTCGAAAAGAAAATCATTCAAATTCCTATGGCTTGTGTTTCGAAAACCGAAATACAGAGTTACCCCCCAAATATCGTTGACACAGCCTTTGATTAAAACAACTGCTGCATTTTAAAAGTTACATCTAATTAAGCAACAAATAACAAAAAGAATTAAGATCAAATCTAATATGTGCTACAAGTCAGAAAAATAAAATCTTGCATTTTTTCAAAAACCAACATAAAATGAATCCAAAAAATAAAAATCCACACCGCAAGGAGAGGTTAGCGAGAATTGATAGCACCTCAAAAACTATTAGATACATACTCGATTCTTGCTTAGCTTTCGTAAAAAATACAAGCAGTGGCTTATAGCAGAAAATTATTACTCCAAGTATACTCATCTACCGAAAATTTTCTTAAAAACCCTCCAGATCGTTGGCTGGCTAAAAAGTACCTCAGTTGTTATCCTGATAATATGTCGGCGCAAAAGCCATATTGGGAGTAACATACGACTGTCACATTTGCATGGCTCTGGTTTATAACGGGCTGTAGCGACATATTATTATATACACAAATCATTGCTTCTTATTCGTATTGTGACATCAGCCTAGGACATATCGCTGAAAAACAGATTTCCCTCGTAAATAAAGTCGCAATTCGGGGAAAAAGCGCATTCTTAAGATTAGTTTCCATTACCTCGAATAAATAGGTAAAAATTAGCAGCCTTATTTTGTAAATCGCTACAGCTAAAATTTATGGCTAAAAATCTTTTTAGCGATTTTTAACAACAAATGATATTCTGTAATATTTTTCCGTAATTCATTTTAAGTTTTTGAGCGATCGAGATTTAGATGTAGCTTCGAGAATTTCAGACTAAGACTGCAGAGCTTTGGCCTCATTATTTTTAATTTTTCTAAATTTCCTTATATGCATCACTGAAACAGATGTACTCACAACAAATAATTGTAAGGCAGGCGATATAAAAAAATGCTGCTGAAATAAAAGAGCACTTATGGGTTTGCACACAAAATTATATAAAGTCTCATGCAGCGCAATTATGCACGGAATTTAATGCATTTATTTTAATATTTAAACAACTAAAAATTAACAAATGTAAAGACTTCTTTCTCCAAATTGTTGTATGAGGACGAGAGCTTAAATAAAACTTAGTTAAAAAACGAATTAAATTTACTTTTTCGGCTTAAGGTTCATTATTTAATTTCTAAAAAAAAAATGTATGTGGACGATTTCCAAAGAAAACAGAAAACAATTAGACACTAGCAAAATGTAATGCAGCATTTTCTATATCGTTATATCCTTCATCAGCTATCTTCGCATCTATCTACCTTAGGTTGTGTATATTGTGTAAACATTATCTATTTGACACACAACTCAAAGCATTTCTTCGTTGTTCTCCCTGTAATTCGTCTTATAAATTTGTTTCTGCTTCGTATCAACCTCCGGTATGGCCACGAAATGCAATTGTTGTTTTTTAATTATTTACTTACTGTTACCCGGAGTCTATTTTTAAGGTGCAGTATATTTTTTATTGAAAACAAAAATTGACATTAAGCTTCAAAAATTTTTAAATAAAATTTTGATTATTTTTAATAATTGTTTTAACATATAAGCCAAATTATTATTATATTTTATTTATTTTATTATATAGTTTTGTTTACAGTATTATTTTTTCCGTTCTCTCTCTTTGTTGTTGGTGTATAAATTG
This sequence comes from Cistogaster globosa, assembly GCA_937654795.1. NCBI lineage: Eukaryota > Metazoa > Arthropoda > Insecta > Diptera > Tachinidae > Cistogaster > Cistogaster globosa. Next base: position 8,002,240 of record OW569403.1, read on the forward strand.
TTATCATTGATGATATAAGAATTTTATTAACGGGATTTTTTTTGCATTTTTTAAATAAATTTTTTAGGAAGAAATAAATATTTTCTATAATAAGTTTGTTTATTTTAAAATTTTTGAATACACTGAAAATATAGAAACAAAACTTTAAAAGTTTAGCAGCAATTAAAAATAAAAGTAAAAGACCATTACGAATTTGAATGAAAATTAAAAACAGAATTTCATTATAGGAGAGGACATTATGTAGTTAATGTTTTTATATATATTCTGATATCTTATCATTTAATTTATATATAGAGTTTTTAATAATTATATAAATCTAAGCATTTTTAATAAACTACCAGGGTTTAATTTTATAATAATTATTATTATATTATTATTTTAATATTTTTTTTCTTTTGTACAACTAAATTATTAATAAACGTTTTACATTATATTTATTTTAATTTATTTTTTTAATTTCTTTTATTTGTTTTTTAATATAAGAAGAAAATTGAATCTTTAAAAAGTTAAAGTTGAAAAATAATCAAGAATTTGTAAAAGGTTCAAAAAATTTTAAATTATTTTTATTATTCGCATAATTCCTAGTTGATTTAAAAAATATATTTTAACATTTATTTATGAACGCATTTGCATTGATTTGAAAATGAAATTGAAAATTTCTTTAAAAAATATTAAATTTAATTTTAAAAGCATTGTCTTATTCATTGCTACAAAGACAATATAACAATTGGATAAAGATTAAGAGTGAGGTTAGGGGGACATGAAAAAATGTTTGAATGATTTTAAAGTAGAAAGATAATTATTTTAATCATAAAATAAAATAAAAAAAACACTGAAATACAATACACGTGAAAATGTTAAAAATTTACTTACCAAAATTCAAACAAATTTTTAACGACGATTGTGTTTAGTTAAATTGTCTTTGAATTAGGAGAAGATGCTTATAAGTGACGATGAGGACGATGATTAAAATGGGGTAAAGAAATAACAACAATATGCTGCTGCTTTTAAAGCAGCTTGTTGTAATTTGGATTTAAATAAAAACTAATGAAAATAAAAAAAAAATCTGTATGTTCATGTGGGTGTATAAATAATTTACTTTTCAGGCATAAATGTGTTGAAAGTTGTTTCAGCGATTAAATGATTCCAATGATTTATATGCGTTAAGCGCTTTTTCACTAATTTTTCCCTATGATGAGTGTGTTTTTAAATTACAAAAATGTTCATACATATTTTCATTTAAATGATGATTCTTTTGTTTAAAGTAGTTATTGTTTTTATTTCTTTAGATTTTGTTTTGATGTTGATGGGCCCGTTGATGTTGCGGGCCTTATTCATTATATGACCACGGAGTTTTGTGTTTGCATGACATTAGTAGCACCTCCACTACTGCCACTATCGCCAGAACTTTGATTACTTTGATCAAGGCGCCTGTAATTTTGAAATGTTTTCCATTCGCCCGTATTATAGTCCAAACGTATATGAGACTCAACTAAACATAGCGCTGTTTGGCCATCTTCCTGCTGTACTTTTTCCTACAATAAAAGAGATTTGTTTTAAAATAATTGGATTTGATGTAACAACTACAAATTATAAATTTGATAATCGAAGAAGATGTTTTATTGTCAAAAATAAACTCCAGAAATTTACTTCAAATATTTGCAATTAAGTCGTTTAAGTTATTAAATCTTCGCCCGGAAACGAGTCAAACCGGAGTTCAAATTACACATTTACTTAGCGACTACATTTACTGAACCTTCTACCAAACCATCGATGTAAAAGGACAAGGGAATTCAAGGAACATACTTGAATGACAATTTCTTTTGCCACCTTCCACTATTTATGCCTTGTAGGGTGCTAAGCCTTTTAAACAAATTATTCTCAATGTGGCAAAGAATTGTAGGTGTAAAATTAAAAAAAAAATTGACTCATTTTAAACAGTCCCCTTATTTAATGCACAATCGCCCAAATTTCTTCTCGCTTTTTTTTTCTAATGGAACTTTCAAGTCTTTGACACATCATTCAGGCAAAATTATCTCTGAATTACTTTTTAATGAGATTTTTAATGACATGATGCATTTCTTTAAAAATTTAATGCTGATTGTGTTTTCGGTAATAAAGGATCGCTGAGCAGACCCAAGTGAGCCAAATGTCTCCTTTAAGGCTACCTGTTTGAACTAACGACGAAAATCATTTAAGAAGATACAAAAAAAGAGTCGGAAAAGAAATGCATCCTTACTGTAGGCCCAAATCAATTTTAAAACTTGCTTCTGAATAGGAACTGAATTATAAGGTTTCACTGAAAAATTTTCATTTTGCATTTCACCTAGATTTGCTCTTGAATTTGTTTGATTGCAACTTATTTTTTGATATCATTCATTTGAGTTTTAATTCGTTACTTTAAATCGTTTGAATGAGTTCAAAATCAATTAAATTCAAACGAATTGGAAATGAATCGCAATTCATTTTAACACATGTATTTGAATTGAAAACGAATGGAAATTCATTTCTGCCTAAATAGTTTGAAATGATTTAAATTTCATTCAATACTTTTTTTGTGAAAAGAATTAATTCAAATTATAGCTAATATGTACAGAATTAAAATCAAGAAAAATGATTTATTTACACCTCTGGCAGGAATGTTTTCAGTGAAATGAACGTTACAGTGCAATTTGTGCATTGTAAAGTTTTCTTTTGATCAGTTGAAAAACTATAGAGCTATTGGTAACCGAGCAATAATATTCATGTTCGTTAGCCTACTATAGGAAAGAGACACTGGTATCTAGATCATTGCTCTTTTAACCAAGAAAGCTGGATGATTGTTTCCCAACAATTAATATTAATTGGCGAATTTTTTAGGCAGGGTACGGACATAAAAAAGGATCAAAAAGTTTGCTCTCGTTTTGTTTTGTTCTTTGTAGTGGGTAAAACATAAAAACAAAATAAAGAAGCATTATGCCACTTAGTTTTGCTTATTTACTTGCTCGTTTTAGTAGAATATGAATTGGCCTTTAAAAAATGTTTTATAGGATTCGATAAACTAGGAAACATTCATTACTATTTTAACAAAATTCCAGAAGCTCTTACTGCACTATTAGCTGTCATACTTAAACTAGAAAACAATGTTTATGTAAAGCGTTTTCTTGTGTAAAACTTTGGCATAAAATTTTAAATACTTGCGCAGCGAAACAATAATAAAATTTCTTTAATCGTCACTTACCTCCGTTTCTCCCAACTTTATGACAATCACATTTTCAGAATTTGGTCGAGGATTTTCACGCAACCCAGCCATAAAGCTCAAAATTAAAGCCTTATCAGGACGTGAAACACGATTTGCTTTACGAAACATCTCATGGGCCTTATGGACATGTTCATTCTAAAAGAAAATAGGGGGAAAGGTATAAAAAATTATGTTACTTTTGCAATAATTCTCCAACAGTTCATACCGATAATGATAATCCTTTGCGCAGAAGTGCAGCCTGTGTTTGTTGCTGTTGTTGTTGCTGCTGCTGTTGCTGAGGCATTTGTATAATGTGGGTACGCTGCAATTGAATTTGTTGGGTACCTGTTGTGGTCATACCACCAGTTGTTGTTATTAAACGCTGTTGTGTTGCCGGTTTTTGTTGTAATAATATTTGTTGGGGACGCAATTGAGTTTGCTGTTGTATGGCTGGTTGCGTTACAATAGTACGTTGTATTTGAGTTTGCTGTTGTTGCTGCTGCTGCTGCTGCTGCGGAACTGATGTTGTCTGCACTTGTACCAATTGTGGTTGTTGACCAGGCCTTTGAATCAATGTCAAACCACCAGGTAACGTTGTCAGACCACTTTGCACGTTTGTCATTACCGGCCGTATTATGGTTTGTTGTGAAGGTTGCTAAAAAAAAGAAAATAATTTTTAGAATTTAATTTCATAAAATAAAATATTCAAAGTCATCAAGCATACATTCGTTATTATGCTGGTAGCGGCCTGTGGTTGTTGTTGCACTATTAAATGCTGTTGTTGGGGTAATATGGTGGTTAACTGCTTTGATCCCTGTGTGCCCTGTTGTTGCAATGTTATTGTTTGAGTTGGATGTTGTTGCATTGTGGTTGCTGTTGTCGTCTTTACAAGTCCAGGCGGGCCAGCCGCAGTTGTCATAAGTGTAGTAGCGTTTGTGCCAAGGGATTGCAAACCACTTACATTGCTAATGGGAATCTGTTGGTACATATCACCGCCAATGTTACGCAAAATAACACCCTTCTGTGTGAGAATAATGGTTTTATTTTTAACATTGGAATTGCCGCCACCTGACACAGACTGAGCTGAAACTGTGCTTGCATTACCCGATCCTGGTTGCATAAGAACTTGTGTGAGTTTCGGTTGCTGTGTGGCGGTGTTATTCGAGACCAAGGTGTGTTGCTGCTGCTGTTGTTGCTGCTGCAATTGGGCCTGAATGTGTTGCTGTTGGGCAGCTTGAGAAGCAGGTTGTATTGTAACTGGTCGATTGGGTAATTGAACATTTTTGATATTCAAAAGTGTTGGTTGTGTTGTAGTGGTTGAGGAGGATGATGCTATAAGCGGTGGTGGATTACCACCACTTACACTAATCGATTGCTGTTGGGGCTGTTGCTGTTGGCGTATAACTACCGATGAGCTGGGAGAAGTTTTTAACAATATTTTCGTGGGTGTTGGCGTTTGCGCTGCTGACGAGGTTGTTTGGTAGGAGGTTTGATGTTGACGATTTGGTGTAAATGTTGTTAATGTTGGTAGCGTTTGTTGCTGCTGCGGTTGCTGTTGTGTTAATATATATTGTGTAGTTGTCGAAGTAGGCTGCTGCTGTTGTTGCTGCTGTATAATTTGTGTTTTTTGATGTTGGTTTGATGCTTGTTGTTGCTGCTGCTGTTGTTGCTGTGCTCTCTTTGCTGGTTGGATAATGGTCTGTGAGATAATCACCGGCCCGCTATTAGTAGCATTTTTAAGTTGACTCAAAGGCATTGACTTAATAGCCTGCGCAGTTTGTGGGGTGGCGTTTTGTGTTGTAGCCGTGGCCGTTGCCAATTGCTTTTGTCTTAAGGCGGCCGTTTGAGAGGGTGTTGAAGCCAATATCACTGGAGTTGAACTGTTAATCAGAATGGGTTGCTGTTGTTGTGGTTGTTGTTGGGTCACCTTTCCTGTTTTCGTCGAAGTTATTTTAACCGAAATATTATTTGGCAAATTTGCCAATGGATTGGATGAAGTTGAGTTGGTTACAGGTCGCATTGGCTGTTGTTGTGTTATTATTGTACCTGGCTGAGTGGTTGTACGTACCAATGGCTTGATTTCTAATTTTTCCATTTTAATTGGTGTTGTTGGTGTGTTCTGTTGGCGCACAGTCAATGTTTGCTTTTGCTGTTGGGGCGACGTACGTATAATAACATGTTGTGTAGTTTGTTGCTGTTGATGATGCTGCTGTTGTTGTTGTTGTTGTTGTTGCTGCTGAGATGTTGATGTTTGAATTTGATGTAATGTAGGCAGCGCTTGCTGTTGTATAATAACTCTCTGCTGAGTTTGTTGGGAAAATTGTTGTGTTTGCTGTTGTTGTTGCTGTATACGCTGGCTCAAGGTTTGTGTTTGCGTGTGCTGAGTTAAAGTTGGTTGTTCTATCTTTTCCACTTTAATATTGGCTGGCACCAATATTTCTTCACTTTCTATTTTGATTTCTTGCTTAATACGTTTATTTACATGATTTAAATTGTTGTTATTATGTGTATGATGTTGTTGTTTCTGCTGAAGATGTTGCTGTTGGGACTGCAAAGAAATTGTAGATTTCTCAGGAGATTGTGTTGTCATTATGGTCTTAATCAATGTATGTTTGTTAGGCTTTGTGTCTTCTTGTTGTGAGTTAGTCACACTTTCCAATATACCAGCCGGTGTGGTTTGTGTATAACTTAATGACGGTGGAGCATATTCAGGAGTTGAGGATGATTTTTCATCATCCTTAATTGTAGTTGATGTTGTATTAATAACGGGCTTGACGTCTTCCTTGGGGTCCGAAGCATGACCCTCATCGGCACTACTATTTTGACTCTGATTTAGAAGATTTGTTTCAGTTTTAATTTCAAAACTATTATTAGCTGAAGTGGGCGTGGTAGGTGTAATTGCTTCTTTGCCACTATGAGAGGTATTATTTACGGGTGAGGTACTACCAGCTGCACAGGCCGCAGCTGCAGCTGCAGCGGCTGCTTTCTGTTCCTGTTTTCTAGCCTGCTCTTCCAGTTGCTGCTCGCGTTTACGTTTCTTAGCGGCCGCATAGCCTAGAGGTTGTTCCGATAATTCAATGAGTTTAATGCCTCCATCCTTTCGCCCGGCCGGAGTACGACTTAAATTTGGCCGCTGTGCATTTGCCGCATTAATACTGGGACTTCGAAAACCGGAAGTAGGCACTCTTGATGGTATTCCTTTAAGAGGTGTAGTGTCTGTCATTTTTCGTGGCATACCTCGAGATCTTAAGGGTATAGTGGGAGCGGAAGCTTTTTTTAGTGAAGATTGTGCGTCAGCCGATTTGTGTAAAAGCTCTGTACGCAAAGTAGTACTTTTTGGTTTGCGTTTAATGGTAAAATGCTTTACAGCATTTGGTTGTTGACCCACCTGCAAATAAAATACACAAATAAATAAAAAATTGTAAACCTTAGACGTGATCGGTACAACACGAAAAAGAAATTAATCGAATCTTGAATGAACAATGGTGCAAGAATTTCGTGCTACAATTTTAACTCAGGCAAGTAAAGTTTAGCAAGATAATTCCTAAGTTTTATAACGATCTCCGTAATAATTTAATAGGAGGCTAAATTAATTTTGGAATACAGTACTCAACTCACCACAGATATTAAAGCATTTTTATTGAGATATTGACATTCCAAAGGCAACATGCCTATGTCACTGTGTTTCGACACGAGCTTTCTTAAATCGTTGACCATGTCGGTGAATATAGGACGGGTGTCCTCATAATCCGAGATCTCTGTATTGAGCGAGCTAGTCGCTGGAAATGTTTTCATACTTTCGGCCAACATTGAAACCCATAATTCTGAATCTACACCAGCCACTTCGATAACTTCCTCCAATTCGGCTTTCCACTACGAAACATAATTTAAGTTTTAAAACGAGGAAACAAATATTAAAATAAAACAGTTTATATTTATTAAAAGCAGTTTTAAAGTTAAAAACACAAACATACACACACATATTTAGTAACAATAAGAATTTGATTAAATGTAGGTGGTATAGCAGGCAGATCCCCATCAAAATAAATATTATGTGGCGGGAAAAAACAACACAGAATTTATTCGTCAGCAAAATTATCCAACAACAAAACCGAATAACATCTCTTAGAGAACAAGCATTTCATACAATAAATTATTTATGCATTAGAATTCATTGAAGACGTTATTAAATTTAAGAACAATTTTTACGCGCAATCTTAACATTCGCTTGTTTATTTCTTACAAGAAATATAAAAGCAAACAAAAATTTTGTTTGAACACTGACATTTTTATTTATATTTTTTACTCCACCACACATTTTCCTTGCTTTTTTTCAATTATTATTTTCTTTGCTTATTTCACCAACATCTAACGTTTCGTTGTTATTGTATTATATGTTGTTGATTAAATTGGTTTATGCGAATGCATGTGTATGTGTACGTTTGCGTGAGAGTGTTGAAACCGAAACTTGATTTTTTTCACTATTTCACCAACATGAAGAAAAAATTTTTACCTCTTCCACAAGACGACGAGGAATATGAAAAAAACTTAATAATAATTTTAATTTCACTTGCGTCTGAAGATCGGGAAAACAATCCTTTATATTGCGCAACACTTCCTTGTTCAGTTGGGAGCATATTGAACCACTTATCCACGAATCATTTGATGTCCCGAGTTTATTATGCAGCCACAGTGATGTGTCGCTGTCTCGCGTCGTCATTTTTTTCGTTTCTTTTTAGCAATTTTTCCTTTTAAAACAACTTAAATATTGAAATTTATGTAAAAATGGCGTCTAGCGTCACTAAATTTAACTTTGTAATTTTAATTATTTGTAGAAAATTATGTTTTATATTTTCTTCCACTTTTTGTTCGTTGTCTCTCTTTGCATGACGTTTTTTATTTTATTTTTTAGCAAAGATAAGAATACGACATTAATTCAACACACTCGTGAACAGTTGTAAAAAAAAGTACTATGTAATAACATGGAAAAAGTATTTAAGATTTGTCTGCATTGTAGAGATTATAGTACCAAATATATAAAAGGTTTTTAAAATAAGTTTAATTCATTATATATTATTTTATTTAACAATAACATTCTTTAAATCGTAATAAAACTAAATTTTTGGCATTCTTAAATAAGTAACTGCGTGTCGAAAAGTTCAGTTGTACTTCGTTAAGTTAAAATTGATTGCGATTATTAGCCAACTAAGGACGATAAAATCTTGATTCGATAATTTATCGTTAGAGAATTTTTGTTCTTCTTAGATTTAACTTCTCTAAAAACAAAAAGTCTATTAGCCTTAAAAACAGTTTAAACTTTATAATTTTAAGTTAAATTTTAAATGGAGTTTTCCACAACAAACACAAGCTCCAGCCAGTCAAAGACCATATCCAAATCTGGAAAAGTTTTAATTTTTACAACCGGTGGTGTAGGCTTAGGTTTATCCGTTATTTGTTATTCATTTGTAGCTCCAGCTTTCCGTCGTATCTGTCTACCGTATGTTCCTGCCACTACAAATCAAGTCAAAAATGTTCTTCAGTTTTTGCCTCGCAATTCTCAAAAACGCTTGCTCGACATTGGATCAGGAGATGGAAGAATTGTTTTAGGTTTGTTCGAATATACGAATTAGCTGCGTAAACACGGTGTGTAATATTTATATAAGTTAGTTTTTCACATTTATAGCTGCTGCAAAATATGGACTTCAGTCGGATGGAGTTGAATTAAATCCGTGGCTCGTGTGGTGGTCTCGGATAGCAGCATTCCGGGAGGGTGTAAGTTCTAAGACGAAATTTTATCGTAAAAACTTATGGGAATTTGATTTAAAACCCTATGATTACGTAGTAATATTCGGTGTCGAAGAAATGGTGAGTAAAAGACTGTCTATTTTTCATTCATCTATTCAACATTAAAACATTTCTAAACACTTTTTTAAATATAATCTACAATATTTGTACTCAAGAGTATTTTTTTTAACTTTGACCTGAAAATTTTAGTTTTGAATTTTAATTAAGCGCATATTTTTTGTTTTGTTTTTCTTACTTAATTTGATCGTATTTTTTAGATGGATGGTTTGGAAGCAAAACTTATTTCGGAGGCTCCTAATTCTAAAGTTATTGCCTGTCGCTTTCCCTTGCCAAACGTAGAACCTTTAAAAACTATAGACGAAGGAGTCAATACAACTTGGTTCTATGATATCAGTAAAATGTCACAACAACGTAAATAATAAAACGATTCAATGTAAACTTTAAAAAAGTTTTATTTTTTTTTTTTTGTTAAATAAAAAAGTAATTTAAATGCATTTTTTTATTTGTTGGCATTGCTAAAACGTTTTAAATAAATGTTATTAATCATATAAATATATAAAATGTACAAAAATTGTGTCCCAACAAGGAAAATACTACGGTAAAAAAGAAGTGTTTACGAGCTGATGATACGCTTTTTCTAATCTAGCGTAACTAAATTATAGTTAAGCACTACAAAATGAAAATAATGCACAGTTTAGATCAAAATGAAGTAGGTAAAAAGAGAATATTTTAATTGAATTAAGTCTTGAAAAAGCGGAAGGAAACTTTTTAGCAAATTAACCGCCAATGGGTTCTTTAATGCAAGAGATTCGCAAACTGTTTTCAACACATGCAACATAAGTAATTAATTTGTGTGAGTACTAAATATTATTCATATATTTTTAATGCAGACAAATTTACACACAGTTTGTGCTAAAAACGTCTGCCAAAATAAACAATATTTTCAACATTATTGCGATAAATCTCCCCAAAGCCTAATTTCATATAGTACTGCGCCAAGGGTAGACTGTAGTCACTAGCTGACAAGCGCACATGAACGCCAAAGCAACCATTTGCACGCAAAGTGGCAAATAATACGGTAATCAAACGTTTGCAAACACCATAATCAGGTGTTAGCAAATTAAAAAACATTGCTGAAGTAATGGTAGCCGGATAAGAACTTAGTACATCTGCTGGGCATGTCTGTTCCTCACCGTGAAATTCTTTAATTATAGATCTTAGCACATCATTTAATTTTTCACATTTTGTAAATGCTTGCATTTCTTCCACAAGGTTTTTGGGATATTTTTCTTTCATTTCCGGCATCCAGCACATTGCAGTATTACGGGAAAAAGTGTGATAATCGATAGCAGCTGCTGCATAGCCTACAACTTTCCCCGCATTATCTGTAGCAACAATACAGAATTCTGGACTCAGTGTTATGAAGGGTCCCACTAAATAGTCCGCTATAAGATCTCTTACTTTTTCAGATAATTTATATTGGGCTTCGCCGCTATCAATAACGGGAAAGGTTAGCGATAAAAATCCTTCCGTAGATACATGATAAACTGAGGACTCATCCAGCGGAGTAAACGGACGCATTGCATGATATTCGGTGGTTGGTAAATCAGGAAGTTTGTATAAAAATAAATCATTACCTTGATCAACTGGCATGAGACGCTGTAAGTCGGCTATAAGACCTCCGCGAAAGACCCAAGGTTCTTGATCTCCCGACATAAAGGCCTCTTTCCAGCCCTTACTAAACCCTAAAGAAAAAAGAAACAATTTTATGTTCTTAATAAAAGTAACCACGTTTAAAAAACAAATGTACAGCCTACATGTGTATGTGCCCTGTGTATAACTGTAAACATTGGGCGGAAAGTGACCCAAACGTAGCCACTTAACAAATGCATTTAACAAAGATAAGGCTCCGGCTAAATCCCATACGTAGCTAAATAAATCATGGCAAATTTCTTTATTGTCGCACAATGCTATTTTTCGCAGCAACTGTTGCACACAATTGCATAATTTTGCAAAATACTCTGCCCTTTGAATCCATTCGGCCACCTCAGGTTTTGTATCGGATTCTCCAGCTGGTTTTTTATTACACTTACCCTCTTCCAATAGCACATGAGCATTGGCTTTGAGCCAGTTAAACTCATTCAGTAATTTAAAACCACGCGTGCCATGTTCAAAGGGTAAATAGAAAAGATCACATAGTAAAAATAAATCTTCTGGGTTCATTTTACTCGATTCGTTTGATATTCTAAAAACAATTTAATTACAAACAATAAAAAAAAAATAACTCATTAGTTTTGTACATTTTCAATATAAAGAAATGTAAACGTACTTTTCTACCTCCGTCATTTCGGCATTTGAAAGTGGAGAAGATTCTAAACTCTCCACTTGCATTGTGTTCTGTTGAAATTTTTAAAAATCTATAAAATATCAAATAGGAATGTTTTAAAGTTACTTTGGGCTTACATTTATGTCATTAATAGAACTTGTTTCAGCCATGACAATATCGTCGTGAGCACTTGCGGTTAAAACCTTGCCAGCTTCTTCTTTTGGTGAAATTTGCGAAGTCACACTGCTGCTACATTCCATTGGCTCATTTCCAGTACTAAGAGGACTCAAATTGTTATCGTCTACCATGCCGTCTAAAGACAAGCCAGAACTATCTACTTCCGTTGGTTTTTCATCTATTGCTACATCCTCTTCTAATTTTTCTTCAATTTTAGCAGAGTCTATGTTGTCTACCTCTGGCAATAATTCCCCATCATTATTTTCAGACAACGCATTTGTCTCAGATTTCCTTATTGCATCTTCTGTTTTTAAGGGCAACACTTCATTATCAGTATCACGCATATCTTCACTCTCGGTATCAGAAGCCTCCTTGGTGGCCATTATCGGTACTGATACAATGGATATGGGAATCTTTTTAGGAATTTCAATATTTGAGGCAATATTTGAGGATATGGGATTGAGTATGTCTTCGTTGGTCACAACTTTTGTGGGCGATACCAAAGAGTTCATTACGGCATTTGATATAGGATTGACGGATGATGAATTCACAGTACTACACACATCAGCTAATGCTTGCAATTGTGTAGTATTCACCTCCGGTACGGTAACAGTCTTTGAATTGGTAGATGTTGTTGTAGTAGTCGTCAAACTCATACACGTATTTATAGAAGGTATAATTGGTATGATAGGCATTACCACTGCATTAAAAGTAAAAAAAGAAATAAATTAGTTTTTATATTTAAATTTAAAAATCTTACTTGTCACAGCCGGTTGAGGCTTTGTAATGGGACCCCAGGCTTCTTTCTCAATAAAGAACTCGGGCAACCATTCGTTAATAGCATTTCTGAAAGAACAGGAGAATAAAATTTGATATAAACATTTTGCCTTTTTCATCACTATTTGCTTTTTTTTTACTTGAGAGCTATGCGAGGATGATAAATGTTTTTGGATAAACAGCACTCAACTGGTAAGTCGTCAGTGCCGGTATCATCATAATTTTCTGTTTCCAATTTTATGTCCGCTGATATAGAACCTTGAACACGTAAGTTTATTAAAGCTTTTCATCGACTTTATGTAAATAGAAGAAAAAAATACTTACTACTTATTTTGGAGTCCAAACTGCACTTCGACCAATAGGCCAGTGTATGAATTGCTATGGTGTTGGCATGAAATTCACAATTCGGATTCGTCATTACACCCCGTAAATGGGGTATTAATTTAGGTGAACGTCCCGAATAGGGTCCTAAAAATACACGCTTTTGATCGTAGTCATTAGCATGTAAATTATCCCAAATTACTGGTCGACGCCTTAAGACTTCTGTAATCTCTTGTATTGAATCCAAAGTAATTATTTTCGATATAACTTTATTGCCTGTCCACATAATGTCAATTTCATGATTTAGTTTTGAACCTAAAGTACTCAAATATTCCGAATCGTGAACAGAAGGCACAGCACGTGAACCGCAATATTGGGTGGGACAGAAGAGAAATCTTGGATTGCCAAGGTGAGTAAAAATTTCGTTAGTGACAGAAACTTGGGCATTTCCGAAAGTTTGAAACACCTCCTTGTCGGATTTGGACAACTCCGGTTCAATGTCATCGAAAAGTAGGGCGAATGCTTCACAGCCAAACTGACTTACTTGATCTAGTTTGCGTTTAAGAGTTTGCAATTCTTTTTGACTACTATAAGTCATATCTAGACCGGGTGAAAGGGCATAGTAAAAGGTAATATCCTGTTCCTTGGCAGCTGATATCAAACCTGCATATTATACAATGATATAATTTAAAAACAACTTTCTTAAACTATTTCGTTCTTACTAACCCGATAAATGGTCTGCTTCTTCTACAGTGTACAACTCCCGCCAATAGGCACGATGCTTATAGTCATCTTTAGGAGCATAAACATAAGAATCCATGCCCCATTTCTTTAATCTTTAAATTGTTAAAAATATTTGCATAAAAATGTATATTAATTAAAAAAAAAACATCATCTTTTACTTTCTAAATAAGTCTTTTCTTTGCTCTGTTGTCCAGGGACGTCCATAGAAACCTTCAATTACTCCGCATATAAACGATGCTTTTTTCTGGTCATTTTTGTGCAGTTCCTTAGTATTCTTGTTGTTGCTACTGTCTCTACCACTTTCTTGGGCATTCGTTGTCAAAGTTGCCTTGGTTTCATCACACTCCTCCATACTCAATGCTCTTACAGACTCTTGTCTTACTAGGGATTTAAAAAAATGGCAAATTATATCGAAGAACACTTTATTTCAGATAACGCTTTTTGTTGAGTTCAAAGATATTTAATGTTTATTTTAAAAACTTTTATTTAAAATTTTCATTAATAAAATGAATGCATGCAATTTTTTCGGCAAAACAAAACCAGTACTGAACAATGTGAGGTTTACAGAAAACGCTTGTAACAAAAAAAATATAAGATTATAGGAATTGTGGGGATTTTTAACAAACAACAATTATAAATAGTAGGGCAGTTCCAATTAATTACAACGAAGTGCATGTTATTTATATTTTTAAAGCTCACAATGTGATAAATGATGTTAACTACATTTTTATAAATAAGACTATTTAATGCTACTTCAAGTCATTTATTTTCAAACAACAAACAATTTTATGATAACCAAAAATTATTATTTTTATTTATTTATTTACTTTTTTCTGTAATATAATGCCAAATACGGCCAAAATAATAATATGATATAGGAATTAAGCCAGAGATAAAATCCATATTTATACAATATTCAAATAAGTTCAAATTACAATTTCTTATTTTTTTTTTTTTTTTATTTCAGTACCTTTTTAATAAGCAAATTACATACATTGTTTTATTTTCAATAATTAATTTGTTATTTTATATAATATATAATATTATTATACTTCGACGGCCAGTCATAGCCAATAAATATATATATGTGTATAAAATATATATGTGTATAAACTATTCAAAAGCACTACATAAAGATAGTGGATTACCAACAGTAATAACTCTACCAAAAAAAATTAAATTGCAATATTTTATAAATTCTAAAAAAAGACTTTATGATATTCTCGCCAAATATTTTTCATTTATTTCATTTTAATATATGTAATTTGAGAATCGAATCTCATGAGTCATATTATTTAAAGATAAAATATTTAATAGTAAAATTGATAATTCATTAGGTGAGGGCAGTTTAACAACTAATTATATTTTATATAAAGTTTTTTATTTCAGATATTAAACTACATATAAAAATGCAAATAACTACTGCTTGCTATACCCATTTGCGAAAAAATACATTTTTAAATTTCAAGCAACGTAAATTTGGGAAAAAAAACATCTAGATTTGCCTCTAGTTTTTCATTCGTGTTTACCCAGACGAAATATTGTCGGCAACATTCCATTAGTATTGTTTTTGTTCGCAAAGAAAATGTCAACAAAGCGTATTGCCGAGTAACGAACACAAAAACGATGCTCTTTTCCTTACCCGTGATTTGCAACTAAACTATAAATATATCCCTTCCAAATGTTTAGTCGTCTTAGCTGGGACTATCATATAAAAACATATTTGGATAACCATTTCGCCACTGCTTAAAAAAGGTTAATTACCAAAATGTACTTCAATTTCGATTACAAACCGCCTCAAACGAAATTAATTGAATAAAATTATAGAATAGTAGTTTCTGTTGGCTTTCTACTTTATTGATTGTTTATAGTTCTTTTTTTTCATTGATAATTTCTAGACCTCGAGAGAATATAGCACGATTCAGGTAAATTATAATATTCATTGCTTATTTACAGAGAATAATAAGACATTTTCCTCTCAGAAGTAACAAGAAAACACTAGTTAAAAACCGAAATCTAAAATAAAACTAATAAAGTTGGAAAAATATTTTTAATTAGGAATCAATCAGGCATGTTTCTGAAATCGACACGAAATTTTCACTCCATATTTTCCAAAGCAATGTTGCTATAATTTTTTTTTTACACAAACAATGCCATTGAAAAAACTAAAGTGAATTTTAAAGAGCTAAATTGGTAGTTGTTTTAAAAAGTTCTAAACATCCTCTTGACAACATTTACAAACTCTGTGTTGCCAACTTAAATATTTTCATATATTTTTTTGCATATCAAACATATGTAGTTTGTAAACAAAACTATTTGACATTTTTTGCAATTGATTTATATTTTTTAAATCTTTTATAGTAAAAGTTCAATTTTGAAATGTATTTTTAAGTAAATAGCTATTACAAAAGCAAATTTCGGCGTTAGATATAAGAACAAAATCATTAAAAAAATATTAAAACCAACGATTCTCGTGCAATGATTCTACAGTTTACTGTTGATGAGATAAGAAATCTTTAAAATATTTAATTTAAAATTTAGTTTGATTTTATATCTTAAGAAAAACTAACGGTTAAATGCAACCTTTTATAGTAATACGCAACTATCGTGAGGATGATGAACTTAAATGTCAGGAGTTGGTACGTGACTACATTATGTCTTTTGTCACAAAATCATTTCTATGCTTTTGTTTTCGAGAGGTGAGAATGAAATTTATAAATTTTTTCTTCGTATTTAATGTAACAGTTCTAAAAAGTAACAGGTCAAAAACTTGTTTACAAATAGTTATGCATAAGGCAAGTAATTGAATGTTTTATTCATGGTTTTATTAATGCTGTTCTTGCAGATAACGTTGCAGTTCATTGTGATAACATGGGCCATTATGTTTATATTTTTGGGTGTTCCTTTAATATTTTGTTCTTTAACAATACCTGGTTGCATATTTTTTCTATTTTCTGGAACATATTTTTCTTTTTATGCAAAAGCTGTGGAATTAATGAGGGTAAAGTACTTCATCCATTACAAAATTTCATTTGTGGTTTAATTTCTTAAAAAAATTTTTCAGACCAAACCGAATCAATCTCTAGTCGCTGAATGTTATGAACCTTTTATATTTCGTTTAAAGCCAAAAGAATGTACATATCAAATATTTTTGGATGATGCGCCTTACGAACAATCCTTCAAGAACAAGTTCCGCAAAAAGGTTGTAAATGATTTCATGTAAAAAACAAAAAAAGTAAACAAATTACTAAATTAAAGATGTTCGCAGATTATTGCATGTATTAGTGTTAAAAATCATAAAGATGTTTATAATGCCGCATGGATTTACAGATTTGCCGTTGCTCCTGGTTATCCCTTACAAAAAATAGTCGAGCCTATGATTAATTTGGTAACCAAAAGCTGTGTTCAACAAGGCTACAATACATTGGAATGTACCATGTCAGAATGGCAGGAAGAAGAACGTGATTTTTACGATGGTTTAGGGTATTTTTTTTTTACATTTTTATTAAAAAAAGAAGAATTATAAATAATTATTGTTTTAGGTTTTCAACCCGTCAAATATATCACAAACAAATAATCGGGAGCAGTTTGACAGTAATGAAAACTCAACTTACTTACGATTTAAGGACGGATGATACTTTGCAAAAACGAAATTAAATGTTCAACAGCAAGAATTTTTTTACATTCCATTTTTTTTTAATTTACACTAAGCTTAAAGCTGGATCCTAAGTCCCTGTCCACACTTTGCAACTTTAGAGTTTGTAGGTGAAAAAGGAAAGACAGTGGTACACTGTTCCAAATTTTAAACAATCAAGGCCGAAATCGCAGAAACAAAATTTGAATGTGCAGACACGAATGCAATTTATAAGAGAACTTAAGAAAGAAAATTGCAGAAATAAAAATTGTATGTCTGGACGGGGACTAATTTACTAAAGTATTTAAAATGCTATGATAGATAACAGAACAGAAAATAGACGTTTCCAGTAGTCTTTCCTTTCGAAAATATAGTTTTTAAGGCCAAAATAACAATGAAATAAACAAGTATTTTGTTGTAAAATTAAAAATTGCTGGCAGATCTGAGTCTTTCAGGTATTTTTTTTTTTTTTATTTATTTATATTTTTTATTTTATTATTTTATATATAAAAATAATGTAGATCAAGAAAAATGGAAAGAATAACATTTGAAATGTAGTTGATTAAAATCGATCCTTTAAATTTTGTTTTTTATGCATTTACAACAGTGGGCTAAATTATGTTAAAAATGACACAAACAAAAATATTTTTCGAAGTAAATTTGTAACTTTTATAAGAAATCTTAATATGAATAAAAGCTAATTTATATAATTAACGTAATCATTTAAACTAATAGAAATTAAAAATTAACAAATTTATTAAATTAAAAAAAAACTTAAATTAGTATGTAATCCTTAATAATTATAACAACAAAAATAACTTTAAAAAAAAACTTGGATTTTGTTTAATTTTTTCTAGTACAAAATAAGTCTTTATATATAAAAATCTTACATTTTCTTTAGCGAGGAGCTAAAATATTTAAACAACCGACTAATTCTCGTACATATGAATTTTCGCATCAAACAATCAAAAGCAAAATTTTTAATATCAAATAAATAAATAAAATATTTAAAGATCTTTTCTACCATTTAATTTCGTTCCCACGACAATTGGATATTCGCTCCGGAACGACCTGAGTCAATCTCGACCAAAGAGTGTCAACTCAGCAATAGCTGTACAAACAGAAAGCAGCAAAGCTGTTGCCACAACAACAACAACCATTTACTTTCGTCACAATTTATAACTGTTTTATTTCTTATTCTATTGAAAAAATTTTTGAGGTGAAGAAAAAAGTTAACTAAAAAATATTCAACATTTCTTAAGGTAAAGCTTGGGTTTATTAATATTTTAAAACTATTTATAAATAAAACTAACAAATACATTATTTTTTTCTATTTGTACTAAAATAAGATGTTAACATTTTTGTTTTCTTATAAGAACGTAATTTGTACATTGATACGGTGCATCACATTCATTAAAGAAGTTGATTTTGGATTTTTTGTAACTTACGTTTTTTTAATCAAAGTGCATTCTAAAACATAGGACTGACTCAGTTTTGCCACGTCTCAAAAATATGCCATAGTTTCGTAAGAGATGCTAATGAAATTCAGCAACAGTAGTTCTAAATTGGGTTCTTCTATTTTCCAATGTTGTTTTGTTTTTGTGTTTTATTGCTTTTTACTTTTATTTATTTATTTATTCATTTATTTAACCAAACCCTTCATAGTGCCATATATGGTTAAAAGTATTTTAAAAAAAGGAAAAATGTGCGATATAAATTAATTAATTAATTATTAATAACTGAAACTAAGAAAAAAAGCTTTAGAATAACAACAAATCGGAATTTCACCAAACAATCGAAATTTTTTCAACTATCACAAAAAATAAAATTTGACAAAAACGATAGAAATGAAATCAATAAAATTGAATTTCGTTAAAAAGTAAAAAAAGAAGAAATTCCCTGAAAATTCTAAGTTTCGTCTAAAACTACATTTTTGTCAAAAATTTCATAAAAAAAATTAAAAACAAAATATCTCTCAAACAAGAAGTTTTTATTTTAGCCTATACTCAATCCTAGTTTTGTTGTTGTTTTTTTTTAACTAGGTAACATATGATCCAAAATTTAATTACACTATTTTTACTATTATTATTTTTTAATTATACTTATGAAGTGAAATCCACAAGAGTTAAAGCCAAAGAAGCTTAAGAACGTGAGGCAATATCTTTCATTACCGTGATGAAGGGTATATAAATAAGATTCGAACATAACATTCTAAGATTATCATTCCATTTGTTATTTATACATTAGTTTTTATTTGCGACCCTATAAAGTATATATATTGTGATTTCTTATGCATAGCTAAGTTGATTGAGCGATGTCCGTCTGTCCATCCATGTTCGGGTTGAAATCAACTTTGTCCTGGTGCCTTGATGAGCTAGAAAAAAAATTAATATGCTAATCGATCAGGTTCATGTCCTTCCAGGCAGCGGGAAAAGCATCACACTTTTCTCTAATTTTTCCATATAAATTACAACAAATCTAGTTTAGTGAGTAACTCCAATTAAAATAGGAAATATATCAGGCGATACAGAATTAAAACAATAAGAAAAAAACACCAAGTCTAAAAATTGGCGTTCGCCCATATCTTTCGAGTTATGGGCCTCTGTACTTTTCATAGAAAAGTACGATTGTGAACCATATTTTTTAAGATGTCAATATGGGCGTCATTTAAAAGCTTTTGAAGAGTTCTTTTAGGAAATGCTTAACCCTCTAAGAGACGATGACATTTTTATATAAATTATATAAAGTACTTAATTGTTTTTCTTATTTTTTTCTCAATATTTGTTTTTTTTTATTTTAGTTGCTTCACTTATCTAGATTTGCATATTTGATGAAGGGTATATAAGATTCTGTATAGCCGAATATAGCACTTATGTTTTGTATTCTATACAACGACCTCTGTGATATTTCTTTCTTTTTTGTTGGTTATAAGACTTTATTTATTTTATTATTTGAATTCCAATTTTAAACAAAATAACAAAACCGTTCCACCACTTTCGCTCTCAAGAGAGGATGATGTAGCAGTTAGAAAAATCTTTTAATTAATTTAACAGCTCCACTAGATTAAATATCAAAGTATAAATAATTTTTTTTATTTTCCAGCATTTGAAATTGAAATTTATTTTTATTTATTTTTTTGTTTATTTTAATATATAATTACCATTATTTATAATAAGCTTATATATCATTATAATTTATTTTTTTATAAATAAATAAAATATATTTATGTGTATAGTTTTCATTTCATCAATTATTTGTTTTTGACGATCATTTAGTTTTTTTCTGTTTCTTTGTAACTTGAATTATTAATATTATTACTAAATTTGTTTTGCAACATAATATTATAAAAATACATTACAAAAATAGTTAGCTGTGTTATAATGAAAATAAAAAGTTTAAATAAATTGAAACTGTAGAATAAACAATTTTTGTTTAAAATCAAAATTAAAAAAAAAAAACTACAAACATTGAAGACTTAAAATAGAAGAAAAAAATATAATTTTATAAATTAAAACAATTTTATAATTAAAAAATTTAAAAAAAAAATCAACTGGAAATTTAGTTAATAGAAATATTTATAAAGATAAAGTATTTGTTTTCATTAAAACTTTTAGTTGAAATCATAGAAATAGTAGTAGCAATTTAAAAATCCTATTATAAAATAAACATATATAAAGGAAAAAAGCTTTATAATAATGCCATGCGTTGCTACAAAAGCCAGCGGTTAAAGGCTTGATTTTTTTTTATATTTTTATTGAAAACTTAAAGCGATTTTATTTTTGACAAAAAATTCTGCCAATTATTTTATTAAATAAATAAACATCTAGCTGCATGTGATGATATTAAAGTGTATGTTAGTGTGTGACTGTGTGTGTGTGTGTTTACGTGTGCAAGTCTCAGTTTACATTACTCAAATTTTTCTTACTTCAATACAAATTTAATCTTAAAAAAAGATTATAAAAGAAAAAAGGAATAGACAGAGCGACAAGAATTGTTAGGCCTAAGAAATTTGTTTGTATTATGACTCTAATGAAGCTTGAAGTCCATTTTTCTTTTCAATTAAAATTTTTTTTCTTTTATGTTTATATCGATCTACACCTGGCATAAATTGTCAAGACATGTAAAATAAAATAAATCCCCCAATTGCAGATTTGACTCATGCACGAGGGGTTCAGCGTCATATGTGACCCACCCTTTAATTTTTAGTTTCATGATTTTATAATTTTTAGTGAAAATAAAATCTTTCCTTTTCCCTTTTAGTTTTTTTTTTTTGTTTTTGATACTCAATATATATTTCAAATGTTTGTTGCGGTTTAAGAGAAATGCCATTACACATAAAATTTACGTCTTGTATGGAGAAGCCTTTAAATTTTAATTTTTTATGCTTTAGAAGAACTTTGAATTTTTCTTGTTGACATGTTTTTGTCTGATGTAAAAATATTAGACGACTTTATAAAAAATAAATCAATAAACTACAGTTAATTAATTTTAAAATTTTAAAAAACTTATATTTTAAATAATTATATTTTTAACAAATTAAACAAAAAAAATTTAAGTGAAAGAAAACTTGCGTAATGTAAACTAAAACTGTCTTAATTGGACTTGTTTTTTTTTTTAATTTTAATAATTAAAATATATTAATTTATTATTGATTTTTTTATTATTAATTAGTTTTTTTATTTGTGGTGTATCGTAGTGTTTAAATTTTTCTTTTTTCATTTGTTTTTTTTTTTTTGTTATTATTTTTTGGTTGCAGTTTTTCTTACTAAAGCTGTTTGACATTTAACGTTTTTGTTTATGAGTTTTTTTTTTGTTTTTACTTAAAAGAGTTTTGCAAATGAATAATAAATTTTAGAAAAAATATTTTTATATTTGTTTTGGTATCAATTAACACAGTTTTTCTTTAAAACTGCTTTTAGGCTTGGAAAAAAACTCTTTAAAACTTTAAATTTTATTTTCATTAATTATTAAGTTTATGTGTCTATGTGTTTGTTGTTATTAGTTTAGAATAGTTTAACACGTCGTTTTAATTCATTTCGTCGCCATTGTGGGAATCTGTAAAATTCGGCTCTTGTACATTGCAAAATGTGCTCAAATTCGACATCTGATAAATGGCGCTGGAAGAAAAAGAAAAAAGAAAACGTTTAGTTATTTTTATGTTTTAAACTAATATTCAAAATATTTTTGCTTAATATTAATAAAATTCAATCTAGTATAGTATAAAATATATATAAATTATTTTATTCAAGCTCAAGTTCGTATATTTATTTGAAATTTTTTATTATTTAAATTCCAATTTTTTTAACTTTTAAATATTTTTAATCAATGTTATAGCGAAATGTCGGAAATATAAATAGTTTTTTCTTTAAAAACTTTTACGTATAATTGATCAAAAAAATTACAAGTAAAAGTGCTATATTCGGCAATGCCGAATTTTATATACCCTTCACCAAGTGTGTAAATCAGAACTGTAAATGAATCTTTTATTTTGAAATTAATTCGCGAATCATCCATACACTGAATTAACAATTTTTAAATTATTTTCATACAAAAAATGAATTGCAAATCGTTTTTAATTCAAATAAATTATAAAAGTCAATTAAAAATTCATTTTCAACTCTTTGATTGCAATTTGAATTGATTTTGTAAGTAAATACGCAGTAAGCATCTCCATGTTTTCTTTGATCTTTGATCTCTGAATATTTTAAGTTTAATTGGAGAGTTTTCCATTTTTTATTACCCCTAGATCTGCCCTTGAATTCGATTGATTGTAACTCATTTAAGATTTCATTTCACTCATTTGAATTACAATTCGTTGTCCTAACTCATTTGAATGAGTTCAAAATCAATTCAATTCAAATGAATTATAAATCAATTACAATTCACTTTGGCAAATACATTTGAATTGGAAATGAATTGATTTCTTCTCAATTTGTTTGAATTGATTTAAATTTCATTCAATTTCTTGAAAAGAATTAATAAAAAATTTAGTTAATTCGTAACGAGTTAAAATCAAAAAAGAATGATTCATTTACAGCTCTAATGTAAATCTAGTTTAGTAAAGTAACTCTAATAACAAAACAAATATTGTGGTGACAGAGAATTAAAAAATAAGAAAAAATTTTTTTTATTAAAAATATCATGGGCTCTTAATGAGTTAAGCATTTTTAAAAAATTTTGGAACTTCCTGAAAGATCCTTCCAAAGCTTTTAAATGATATCCATATTGATATCTTTTAAAATATGGTGCACAATCGTACTTTTCTATGAAAAGTACAGAGGCCCATAACTCGGAAAATATAGACGAGCGCCAATTTTTTAATTGATGTTTTTTTCTAATTTTTTTAATTCTTTATGGCTTCATATATTTGTGTTCTTTAATGGAGTTACTTTGCTGATCTAGATTTGTTCCAAATGATATGGAAAAATTAGAGGCAGGCGTGTTGTTTTGCTTTATGCCTCAAGGGACATGGATCGATCTTGCTGATTTTCAATAGCAACAACAGCGTGCATATTTCAATTTTCTCTAGCTCATATAGTGCCTGTGCAAAGTTGATTTTAACCCCAACAAGGACGGTAGAAATTACAAACGTAATAAAAAACTCAGATACACCCTTTTTCCACCAGTAGTGAAGGGTTTAAAAAGTAATTATTTTTAAATTATGTTTAATTTATATAGAGAACAGGAAGAAACACCAACAAAATGCGAACAATTTTTGAATCGAAATTCCCCCTAATATACCATTTTAGGGAAATCTCCCATAAAATGTTAAAACGAACTTGAACCTAACTAAATTTTTGTAAATCTTTTTTTGTGGTTAACATGTTGTAGTTATATTGTGTCAGGTTTAAACAGGAACTTTCAACAAGAAAAAGCAATTATCCTTCGTGATTTTCTCGAGTATTTCAAATGCATTTACGATTTTTTTTTAATTTAAGAAAAAACTTTCATCGCCATTGATTACATTTAAATAAAACTTTTATATCTTAATAAAAAAAATGTTCATTAATACAAATGGAGACTTTCCTAACACAACATGATTTATTAAACTAAGAGTTTTTAAAAAGCTCAATAAGAAAGGGTAATTTTTTATTAGGACCAGTACTTAGGAGATGACCCCCACTTATGCAATGCATTGTGCCAGAATTAGGAAATTAGGTTGTGGGAAGGGGGATAAAGGGAGTAGTACTTGTCGACATTGCATTTGAATCTTTGCACATTGAAATTGACAAGAAGGACCTCTGCAGGGAGTTTATTCCACATACAAACCGTTCGGCTAAACAACGAATTTTCTCTCACAAAGTAATGCGCTCTTGATGCAAAGCGCGTTGCGCGTACGATATTACGGTTTTCAGGAACAAGTTCCCTGATTTCATAAGAGCACATTGCGTTGTAGTAACCAGTGTAGTAAACAGTGAATCACACCACACATTGCGTCGATGCTCCAGTGAATCAATAGAGCTGGATACCTTACTGTCACCAATGAGCTTTTTGGCTCTATCCTACACGCGGTCGAGTATTGGAGCATATGCTTGTTCCATCGAACATCGCATTGAATTTTCAGGCCAAGCACATCGAAAGCTTCTGATATATCACCCACAATTACAAATGACGAAGCATATAAATATTTTAGAGTAAATTCATATTAAGAAAATATCAATAACATCGTGATGGATGCAGGATAGACTTGTGTAGTTCATAAACGAACTAGTTTATTTAAACGATTTCATCGATTGAACTAAGTTAACTAGTTCATACTTTTAAGTATACTTAGTTCATTTTTGAACTATACTTTGTATTTGAACTACCAGACAAGATAAACTAGATTCCATGTATTTTTTTCTTGTTGACTATTTCCGACATGAAATTAGTGCTGCCACGCATTTTATTTAACATTCGTTATGGCAATGCTACAGTATTGTTGCCATCGCATTTTAAAAAGAACATTTGAACTAAAAGAGCTATGAACTAAAGTAAGCGGTTGAACTAGAAGTTGAACTAACAGAGATTTTGAACCAAAAAGAACCTTTGAACTAAATTTTGAACTAGTTCATCTTCAAACTTTGAACTAAAAAGAGCGATCACTAAATTGAACTATATGGCACAAGTCTAATGCAGGACTTACCTCTAAGTTACAGCGATCGACATCTGAAGGCAAACGATAGTTTGTGATAACAAGCAAATGATAAGGATAAATTTTTGCCGGTTCATGTACCAACATCGAATGGGCCATATTTGGTAAGCTGCGGCGTATTAAACCCGCCTGGGGATAGTGATAGGATAAAGCACCCGAATATGTGCTTGATGCAGGTAAATCACCACCCATCAATGCGCGTCTATCACCTTCGGTTATTGAATCAACTGAGGCTAAAATATAAACAATTTAAAAGTATTAAAATAATAATAATAAAATTAAAATTTTTACTTGTAAAAAAACAACAACATTGTAGGAAAGAATGTTTTGTTTTTTTTTTATCACAAACTTACCTTCCGATTTGCCACAACTTAAATCTGTACTGTGCGTTTTATCACCAAGACCTCCATATGAAAAGTCCTTTTTTTTGTTGTTTTTGTGGGAAATAAATTATATTTAAAATTTAATATTTTTGTTATAAAAATTTATTTTTATTTTATTGCTTTTAAACTAATTAATTAAATAAAAAGCAATTTATTATTTAAATTATAAAAAAATAACAACATTAAGTAATTTATATTACATGCTTAAAATGAAAAAGTGCATGCTTTCAAAGCTTTACGAGTAAATTAATGATTTTTAACAAAAATGTAAATGAGTAGTTTTGGTTTTAAACAAGATACGGCCTATATCTCCAAAATAAAAAATAATGAGAAGGAATTGTGTTTATTAATGAGAATTTAAATATTAAGGAAAGAGGAGATTTTACAATTAAATAAAATTTATAAACTGTTATGGAAAAAGTAAAAATTATAATTTGATGAACAATTTTTTTTTCAAAAAGAACATAAAAGTTATTACTTTGCTTTGCTGCTTTGTTTAAATCTCTACTTTTCCTCTTAATATCCGTTTAGTTGGCAGTGTGAAACAGTAAATATCATCTATTTAAGCGCTTGAAAGCTTAAGCAATTTGGAAAAAGCATGCCACTGTCTAAAATAATTCTTTTCTGTCTATTTTGAATAAAACCAACTTATTTTTAAAATAACTTTTCCTTTCTATAAATAAAACTGAAGGCCAGGATTGACTATCATACTCAGTCGTACGACCTGTCAAAAATTGCATGTGGGCTCAAAAAGTATGATAGTGTGGATTAAAAGTGTATATGTGTGAGAGACTTTTTGACAGATCTGTACGATTTTATAATCTTTTGAAATATTTTATAAAATGATTTTTTCTATGCGATAAGAGTTGATTTTTTTGAAGATGAGTAGAAAAAACAACAAAATATTTAGAGCAACTGATTTCGCATCTTTTTTGTATAATAGTGTAGCACCTACGACGCCATTTTGAAACGATTTTTAAAGTAGGACAGAACTCTGTCAGATTTTTGTGTAATTGAATCGTACGATTGTGTATGATAGTGAATCCTGGCCTTAAGATGGCAGCAACACTTTAGGCCGATAGGGTAAAATTGTTTTGTTTGGTTGGCTGACTGTTTCTTTAAAATAAGACTTTTTTGTATTCACCCCTTTTACGGTACTTTCAACCTTCTACTATTCGAATTCCTATTTTTACTTTTACTTATTCCCATTACTTTTATTTTAAATTTGGCAAGATTGTGTCTGGTAGCGTACAGTTAAACGTAATTTTGGAAAATTATCAGCAATTTCTAAGCGGGTGAACCAATTAAAGCAAAATTTTATATAAGAGACCTTTCAGGATAGAGTACTAAAGTAGGTTCCCTTGAAATGTTAATTTTTGTGAGTCTTGCATTTTGTTTTTACTTATAAGACTTACAGATTTCTACAGTTTTGAAGACGTTGGTGAGTACCCAGAGTTCCCTTTGTAGCTTACATTTGTTTGCATTTGAAAATTCCAATCTTTTAATCACAATTTTCTCAAAAATGTTTATCGTCCACTTTTCTAAAATTTAAATTAGTTTTTCCAGGACCTCAACTATATTTTTTTACAAAAGTTAAAGAATTTTCAATTTTGTAATTTATGATTTCGGAACTCGGTTTTCTGTTATCAAATTCATACACATAAAAAAAATCTTTTTAACATCTTTAGAACTAAGAGTTAGAAATTTTAGCAATATTCGAATTGAATTCTAAAAATTAGAAAAAATTTTCACTTAACTATCTTTTTGCGGATCCTGATAAGTCTGCCTTTTCTAATTTCTTATAAATAATATCGCAGTAAGAAATGGGTGAGGAAAATTTATCATAACACATTTGTAATAATTTTATAATGAAACAGCGTTGCTTTTTGTATTAAATTTAAATAAGTTTTGTTTATTAATTATATAAACTCGATTAGCAAAGTTCAAAATGCGTCTTATAAAAGTTTCGTTTTGTTATTAATCAGACAAAAATTTAACTATATATATATTTTTTAAGTTGCGTTGTTTTACGCATTGATAAACATTTCTATCATCAGTGATTGTCATTTGATGGATCAAATGATGGTCACTGTTCTTATAGGGATATTCTTCTTCTTCTTCTTTAGTTTGCAAAAACTGAATTAAAAATTATGGTTGAACCATGGCTAACTAGGGTGTCAGACGATCAAGTTTTCATTCAAGTTTTAAAATTTTTCTCATTTTTTAACCAATACACTCACACTTTAAAAACTTGCTGATAATTTGCTTTCAAGTTTTCGGTTGATTGAGTCTTTCAAATTACATTCAAGAAAACAGCTGATTAAGTTTTTCCCTTCAAATTAGCATTAAAAATTCTATTGTCAGTGTTTTCTTGACATCTTGCTTAAAAACTTGCTTTGAAATTGCGTGCAGCCTACGTCACAGCTTTCAATTTTTGTGAATTTTGACAAGCAGTATGTGTAGATTTCTTGAAAAAGAATTGAAAAAAAAAACTTGACTGTGTGAATGCACTGTTAATCATGTATCAGGTGGTGGCAGTGGCGAATTAATTAATTTTCGCCGCTGCAGGAAATGTCAAACTCCATAAATAAAAAATCAACGCCAATTTTTGTTTATTTTTAACGTTTAGCCAGTGTTGCGAACTGTTTACTTTTTGTTGTTGCCAAGAATATCAAGCTGCATATAAAAACAAAAATTTACACAGTGGAGTTTGGACAATTTAGGAAACGGCGAAAATTAAAGTTCAATATTGATATCACCATTGCTATCATTATTCGTCTTTAATGCAACTAAGCATGATGCAATCAGGTGGTGGAAGTTGCGAATTTATTTACTTTTGCCGCCAATGTGTCAAATATTTTTCATATGAATTTGCAACTGCCATGCAACAGATAGAATAATATTGATTATTTTTACCAAGGCCAATTTGAAATTTAAAAAGGAATGAGTAATTTGAAATTAAAAAAACATTTTTAAAAAGTGTTTTAAACAAAATTTTTTTGCTATAGTTCTTTATCTTTATAATTTAATCAGCATTATTCGACACACATAGTACAGCAAGAAGCGATGAATTCGCCTTGAATATACTTTATTTAATACGCCTTGATTTACAACCATATAAACAATAGGAGTTTTATTAATAAATAATAAACAATTAACTATATTTTTACAATAAAAACTATCAATTAAAAAATTTAAAATTTATATTTATTAAGGAATAAATAAAAAGAAACTGAAATAAAGTTTCAGATTTCAAACAAAAGTTTTGAAATTAAAAACCTTTACAAGCAATTATTTAACTAAACGCTACTGTATTAAAATGAGCTGCTAATTAATGATGATTTAATAAGGCAACAAAAAAGAGGAAAAAAAATGTAAAGCAAAAAATTAAATTGTAGGTATAAATTAAACTAAAAATAAATTAAAAAAAACCACAAACTGAATTGCATGTTCAGAAAAAAAAAACAAGAAGATATAATGTTAAGAATGTGAAAAAAAGCATGTAAAAATGAATGAATTTATATTTAAGACTAAATGAAATTAAAAGCGCTTACGGTGACGCCGTGCATTATGGCGCCGGCCGATGTGGTTGAACTAAAAGTGTGGGAACGTGGAGCTAAGCCGTATCCAGGTTTAGGTACATGACGTAGAGAGCTCACCACTACAATACGTAAGTGATGTATTCATTATTATATCACACAAATGTACACAAACAGAGTATGAGAGTAGAGAGAAAGAGCCATTTATGTTATTAAAACAGCGACATGTACGTATGTATGCATATACAGAGAGCGTGAGAGTGAGTGATATCAATAATACAACATCAAGTAGGCGACACATGCAATAAAATTATTTTTTTTCAATGTGTGATGGTTTTTTATTGTTGTTGTTGTTATTGATGATAATGACGTTGTGATGAAAGTTGTCCATAAATTATGTATGATTTAAACCAAAAGAAAAAAATATTTGTTGTATAATTTGTCGATGATTAAAATGATGATTTAGTTTATTTTTTCGTTTGTTTGAGTGTGTGAAAAATATAAAACGATGTTTGTGATGATGTGTTATTTAATGAGACGATATTGTTAGTGTTTGATTTTGATTTTGTTTTAATACCATCATGTGTAGTTTGTTAATAATGTTTTTAAAGCAATTTTTTTAATAAAAATAGGCAACCAATATCATTTTTTAATTGTGCATTTTCATTACATTAAAGAGTTTGTATTTTATTCACCAAAGCCCCATTTTGTTTGTATTAAAAAAAGTACATAAATAGGCATTGCAATTTAGTAGCAAAAGTTTTAGTTGAGTTTGTTGTTGTAGTATTTTTGTTCCGTTATTATTATTGTTGTTTTATCGATGAAAATGAGGTAGATGATGATAACGATTAGTAATACGGTCAGACAGGCCATTACACGTTGATCCATAAATATTAATATTTATTCAAGTAATTTTTTATGTTAGGCAGCATTGAATTAAAGACAAGAGGAAAAAACAAGTCAGAGTAAAAAAATAGAGATGAAAATAAATAATTCATGTAGATGATGGGAAACAAATGTCATAATAAATACCATATTTTTATCATTATTATTTTTACTATAGTATGTATGTATGTAGTTAAAGGTTCACGCAAAATTTGGTTATTAAAATAAATAGTTCAAAATAAATGCAATCATTTTCCGCTTGTACAATAATCCACAATAGTCCATCAGTCAAATAAAATGTAAAATAAGAATAAACATAAAATTAAAATTAAAAAAAAGAACATTAACAAGAAAAAAAATTTAAACTTCCTAATAAAAGAACCGTACCCTTAGGTCAGATTAGTCAAATGTTTGACCGAAAAGACGTAACCATTAAACTATTGAAAACATTTTTTTGTCTCTCTCAAACACTTATTAAGAAATAGAAGATCCTTCTTAATGTAAAACGTAAGATATCACATTTGCTATATTATAAATCGTCATTCGTAGTGGTACGTGTGAGGAAAAATTAAATAAACATTTGAAAAAATATAGTGGTTGCGATTTTTTGGTCAAATATTTGACTAATCTGACCGTATCTAATTAAACCGAAGAATTAAATTAAACACCATTTCCTATAACATAAGACATTAAGTAAAATAGAGCGACTACATTTTGAATAACATCACCTTAATCTTCCAGATGATACTGTAAATCCTATTATGGAGTTGGTGAATACTATAAGTCTGACCCTGCTGCACTGAAATATCAAATAAGATCCACTTAGATGATCCTCAAAAAATTAGTCAAGTCATTTATGAAGCTTGTTTTAAGAAATTTTCGCCTCGAAGTGTAAAGTTTCGGTCATTCACTTAGAACATTGAAAGTCGTTTCTTCTTAATCGTTCATGCGGCTGCTAAAAAAAATTCCCACTTTAGGGCAGTCTACCCAAATATGAGTGTCCTTAACAGTGACAAGCAGCAAAGCGACTGATACTGAATTAACAACGTCCGAAATATATCCCTGCCAATGGCCATCTTATTGCACTTTTTATCCTCAAAGCTGTCGCCTTGTGCCGGTACCTAAGCCAGGCAAAAGTTTTCTTAATGACCCAGCATCGATAACGCACCCGTAAATTTACTTAGTAGTACAATTGAGAAGGAACTGGTGATTGTAGTAACAAAAGAGTCCCCTGAAATCAAAAACAATTCTCAGCCTAAAAAAAGATTGCCTGCTGGGCGATATGAGGCTCTCTACACTAAGCTCTTCAAATACAAATTTGAGTACCAAATATTGTGATTAAGTTGTTATAATTCAATACAATTTTTTGTAGGCAATTTCAAATGGTAAAAATCTCATGAACCAAATACCAAAGTACGATAAATTCAACAGCAACAAGGGCACTTATTTTTTAAGCTGATTAAATTAAATTTTTTAATCTTCTCTTCTTTAACTCTAAAGTTGCTTGAGATTTTTGCTGAGATGATGTTGTTCAAAAGTAATCCTTTTCCGGTCAGCCGATTTTTTTTTTTTTTCAATAAGGAAACAGAAAGAAGTGTTAAATTAATACAAGTGCCTCAATGATGTAACTGGAGCGAAAAATTGTTCATATGAAGGAAAAAATAACATCCTGAAAAAAATATATCATCTAGTTTAATACAGAATGGTGGACTAGAATTAATTATGATTTTAACAATTTAAAGTAGTAAAAAATTTCATCATAATTTCCAGCTCCGAAGTACAGACATTTATTCTAGAATTTTCGCTGTAATTTTGATTTTTAATATTCTTTCGAAGTTGATTGTCTTATAAAAATCAGTAACCTTAAATCCATTCATGTTGGATCAATATTCATATGTAAATCGTCAAGAAAATTGTTTACAGGGTTGGTGGAAAACTTCTGTCAAGCTACTGAATCAGTCAAATTTTCATTTTATCCTCATTCATCTTGATAATGACTCTTCAAGTCCGATTTTTATGCAAAGTGAAAGTCATCAATTAATGTATAATGACCATGGCTTTTGGAATTCGTTGTTCACTTAAGGCAAAATAATGTGAATTTGAAATTTTAAAGTTTTAAATTTCA
This sequence comes from Cistogaster globosa, assembly GCA_937654795.1. Taxonomy (NCBI): domain Eukaryota; kingdom Metazoa; phylum Arthropoda; class Insecta; order Diptera; family Tachinidae; genus Cistogaster; species Cistogaster globosa. The sequence continues at coordinate 8,034,310 of OW569403.1, forward strand.
AGTCAAATTTGATTAAAAAAAATATTTTTCCAAATTTTGTATGAACCCTTTTTTGTAACAACATTATACATAGCAACAAAATATTGAACACATTTTGCTATCGTTGTTAATCTGCGAAAAAAAAATGTGAAAATGTGTGTTGTGAAAGAAAAAGTAAGTGGATGAATGAATACATGAATTGTTCTGTGTGTGATTATGGTTTAATGAGTTTTAAGTTCGATGATGTAATTTAACCATTAAAAGTTGTTATTCATATTGTTGCATTTATGTTATTTACACGATCTTAACCACAACAGTCTAGAGTAGAACAGTTTTATTAGAATACCAACAACCAAATAAATGTTTTGTTTTATCGTTTAAAATTAACAAAACACAGCATTTACAAAATTAAACATAAAAAAATAAAAATGAAAGCAATAGGATTTTGTTGTTAATTTGCCTTAGCCTCCCAGCACGTTTGAGACAAGCTAAATAGAGTTGAAAGATTTGTTGTTTCATATTTTGAACACTTACTGAACTATAGCCATTGCGTATATACGGCGGCAAGGTTGAAGTTTTAAATCCATATCCAGGTTTTGGTGGTGATCGGTAGGAATGTATAGCTGTGTTTTAATTTTTTTATTTATTTATTATATTTTTTGTTGGTAGTTTAGAGTTGGATATTTGATTTCAGATTTCAAAGTGGAAACAAGTTTGTTTCAAGTATTTATCAGAATAAAACACCCAAATATAATGTTTTTGTGTTTAAATTATAAACCAAAATAAATTGTAAAAGAAAATTAATATAAGAAATAAATAAAACTTAAAGTTGAAAAATTAAAATAGAAGTCTTAACTTATAAAAAAAAGGAATCCCATAACCCTTAGCTTTAAGTTTTAAAAATTGATTAATTTTTAATTTTAAGATTCGGAGAATTTTCTTTATATAATCATCATAGGAAGACTTTGTGAGTATTATGGCATTAGTTTATTAAAAGCTTACCGTTATAACTGGGTGCATTTCCCAATGATTTACCAAGTGACCCTCGGTAACTCGTTGAACGATCGAACATTTCATCTTCGTAGAATGGCTTTTGATGATCCAAATTACGTGATGGAGAGGCACCAATTGGAGACTCGTATCTAAAGTATGAACAAATAAATATGTTTTGGTAAATAAAAAAGATTTTAAACTTTCAACATACAGCTGTTGACAACTTAATAGAAAAATTTTTTTATATGACACAGAAACGATTAAGTTATTTAAAAATGAGCCGTTTATTTGAGAACGGGATTAAGTCACTTAAAAAAATTTAATGTTAAGAGTTGCTATGGTCTTATGTTGACCCAAGTTTTTATTGGAGAAAAAATAAATAACCTTTGAAACACAATCCTTTTAATATGTGCATCAGCTTAAAAGCAAAGTGCCTTATGCCACTTTCAAAATAAACGCATCTTATATTTCTTTCATTTACTTTATTGAATTTTTAAAAACTTATATAAAATATATTAAAAAAAGATGGCTTCCGCTCTCCCACAGATATTTGTCATATAGTTGTCTACATCACCATGAGACTCGCATTGTTATTCAGTAAAATTTATAAACATATTTTTTTAAAAATTTTGATACAACCAAGTGAAACAACTATCGTATCTTAAGTCCAAAAATTATGCTTTACAAATTGCAAAAATATTCGAATTTTTATTAGAATAAATATATTATGAAAAAAAGCGTTAGATACCTCCGGCTTCAATTGGCAAAGCCTAAGTAAGCATAGAATTATTTCATTTTGGTCACATACATCAAACTACATCAACTATTAGAAAACCCTTCAATTTTCAAAACCAAATTTTATACTTGTTGTTAGAGCAGACTTAGCAAAGCAGGTTCTTTGTAAATGTCAACCTTCTGTCTAAAACGGTTCAAAAGTATGGCCTCATACATCAAATTATGTAAACTATAGGAGCACTCTTTTATTAAGAATTTTAAATATTCATACTTCTTTATATACCAGACAAAGTAATGGACATCCTGTCCAATTTTTAAGCGTTTGTCAATAACGGTTCAAAAGATAAGCACATATAACTCAATTTACCTCACCTATGGGGACACCCTTAAATTTTTAGATTTATTTTTGTATTATTTTTTGCTATTCATAGCTATCGTTGTATTCATTTTTTTTTAATTAAAAAAAAAAGTGCGCTTTACGGTTCGTAATACACTTAAAAAACATGTATGTTGTATGGGGACACCCTTTAATTTTATGAGATTATTAACTGTTTTCAAAACCGGACCAATCTGTAAGCGTAATCTATCAAATTACAAAGAATTTTCAAAATCGTTTCAGAAATGACTGAGTTCTGCAGGCACAAACATAAAAAAGCAACATTCAATCGAATTTATAACCTCCTTCTTTTTTTTAAGTCGGTTAAAAAGAGCATTGTCAACGTTTGCTTGGTCGTAATTCGTTGAACTCAAAGCTGTTCTGGTGTGTAGAACCGATTCTCGTTGAAATGATTATCGTCTTACTCCAAAGACAGTCTATCATCTTTGTGAGAGCTCATAATGTCAATGACCTTTGTGCTTTAGCTAACGATTCTCTAAGTGATCTTGCAAAATTCTGTCGAACGAAGAATCTGAAAAGCTCTCTTTGTAATACCTGCACATTAAAAATATTATTTTTAAATCCCCTGTGCACGCCACTGCAATCTGCGAAATAACTTGTGCATGAATAAGGAAACCGTGCTCATTTAGCAATCATAAAGCATCCTAAAAACCTTTGCGTAGAAAAGCGAAGATTACCAGTCCAATCATAAACGAAAATTCCATACGATTTATTCACTTTTCGCTTTTCTTCTGTTATAATGTTTTCCCTTATTTTGTTGACTGCGGAAAGGAAAATTTTTCGTGGGAATTTTAAATTATAAAAACAAATGTCAACAAGAAAAACATCCTGCTCCTTCAAATTGCGATGATGCCACTTTTTTTTCTTTGTGCCCACGGAATTAACATTTGAAGGAATATTTTCTCGGGAAAATATTTTGCGTAGGATTGTATGATGATGTATGATGGTCAAATAACACGGATGTTACCCACAATACCTGTATATAACGGAGTAGAACAAGATTTTCGCAAATATGAGAGAAGCAAATGATAACATCTGGATACAACACATGATGAAAGTTCACACAAGGCAGCTGTGAACAAAGTTCATCAATTGCAGAAGAAAAACGTTATCATTACACACAGTAAAAAAGTTATTTTGGGAAATCAATTTATCACACAGGACCAGAATGGTTTCAGTACAACTGAAAAACCAAAATGTTTTCAAAAGGCACATAATGGAAAACTCAAGCACCAATAAAAAAAGAACATTTCTAATTAGCTGTCAACAATTGTGCACGTCTATTAAGAACTCTGTTAAAATTTTAAAAGATCCTTTTGCAATTTCTTTGCATTCATTACCTTAATTTATATACTGGTTCTTTGGATGCTGATGGGGTTCGTGATGCATTTCTGGGATCTAGGTTTTGTTGTTTCCACTTGCGGTACTTTGCAGTTTCTTTTAAATCTTTAGCAATTGCTGATCCAATGCCGGAATTTAACTTTTCCAATTCTTTAGCCTCGCGTTGAAGGCGTCTATAAATAAAACCCATTAAATACAAATCGTTTTAAAAAGAAAATTAAAAACAAAAATAAAATAAAACTTACGAATCTATTTCACCATTTTTCGTTTCAGTATCCTCTTCATCATCTGAAACGGGAACACCTTTGTATGAATCACTATAACGCCGTCTTCGCTCAGGATCCGTGTACGGATAAGGTGGTGCAGGAAAATCATCGCGTTCAATTTTTGGTTTTTCACCCGGCTGCGGCTTTTTAGCACCCGGATAATGTGACAATTCTATGGGTTCTTCGTTGTTCATGGCAGGACTTTTAGGTCGAGGTGTTTCTGAACGTATAGCGTCCACTAAAACTTTCATGGCACTGCGTGTGCGTGAATTGGGACGTGATGGTGGTCGACTACCAGCCACTGAACCGGCATTGCTAGTTGCATACGATGATGGCCTGTGGAAGTGTGGTGATAGCGCTGTCTTATCATATGGATCTATTGGTTTGCGTAAATAATTGGGAGCATCTGTTAAATAGCTGTAGGTGTAAATACGTGAGATATCCTCTCCACCATGACGGCCGTATTCACGTAATATCAAACCAGGACTAACTGTACGGAAATGCTGTAAAATTTCACAAATAAATTAACTTCCATTTAGACACACACACACACACACACACAGATAAATATTGTAAATTAAAGAATAGATCTTAAGGTAAATTTTTAATTTATTTTTTTTCATTCATTATAGTGATCATTAAATCGATTAAGTTAGTAAAAGTGTGAGAGAGAAAGAGAGAGCAAAAAGTAAAATGCATTAAAAGCCAAAAATAATAATTGAAATGTATAAAAATAAAAATCAAATTTAAAAAACAAACCTTGCGGCTAGAGGAATAAACGGAACCATTAAAGCTCGGCGTACGGGATCGTATGTACTGCAAACAACAAAACAAAAAAAGAAAATCTTGCAAGCTCAGAAAAAAAATGGTGTGAATTAAAATAAAAATAAAAACAAAATCAATAATAATTCAGTGATGAAAATTAGGTGAATGACGGGATAAATTCAATTTAATGGTTGAATGGTTGGTTGGAGTTATCTTTTAGGTAACAGGTGCCTTGGATTAGTAATAACCATAAAATAAAGTTATTTCTTTTTACAGCCAGCTGTGATTGGGTGCATGGGTTACTTGGTGTAGATTAAAAAAAGCAGGAGTCATGAAATAAAACCAACAATTATTTTTCTGTTCTTTTATGTTTTATTTCATGAGCAATTTCGTTTAATTTAAAGCAGTGGAAACTTCTTAAATGTTTTAACAAATCAAAAAACAAAAATCCTTAATACAACGAGATCGGTCATAACATTTAACTTACCATATCACTTAAAGCACTCGAACTCATGCGGTCACACTCAGTATCGGTGAAATTGCCATTCGATACACCAACGCCACTGCCACCATTTAATATCAGACCAGCTTCATTGGGTCCCGGACCACAACGTGGATGCCATATGGCGCTACCTTGCAAATACATTTCTTCGCCATCACCAAATGGGTCACCACATTTAGTGCAACGAGCACATGTTGGATGGAAATGATGATTTTCGCCAGCTTGCAAGACTTTACCGCTAATAAAACGATTGCAGTATGCGCACTTGACGCCAAAGGATTTCTGATAGCATTTTTCACAATACGGAACACTGTCTTTTCCCATATATTCGCCATTCAAAACAGCCGTACACGATTTACAACGGAAGCACCAAACATGCCATTGACGATCTAATGCCACCAATGCTTGACCTTCTTTCAACATCTCACCACAGCCAGCACAATCATTTGGATCGTAGTCCTCTTTTAAATGCGCCTTATCTGATAAAACACCACTCGTCATTTGTTGATGGGCCGTTGCTCTTGTTGGTGACTCAGCAACGGGAGTTGGTGATACTGTACCATCTTTAGTAACTTGTTGTTGCTGTTGTTGTTGGCGTATGGGCGATGTAGCACCGGGTCCAGCAACACAATTTTCACAAAGCACCTCTTTACCCGTGTTAGTTACCTGCAAGGAATATAAACAAGTTGTTTTACTAGCAAAAAATAGCAGTAATAGGATCTTCCAAAAGTAATATATCTTCAAAATCAATAGAAGGATTTAAGATTTGTTAAAGTTTACGTAAAGCTAATGTTGTTTGTTAAAAATATTGGCTTGTGTCTAAGCTAAAAAGGAACACTACTAAAAAAGTTGTTGCTTCCATCACTAAAAAGTGTGGTGTAGTTTAATATAATGAAAGGAAAAAGCAACCCAACACATGTTGAGTAACCGCAGTGGTTTTCTTTTTTGGTAAATAGATGATCATGGATTAACTCCATGACATGATTATTAAGAAAAATAATTCTTGTTAAGTTGTTACGGTGGATGAGTTGCTAAAAAAGGTGAATAAATGAAGAAGCAGCAGTTAAAACCTCTCGTAGCTTTCAAGTTAGAAAAAGGAAAGTAATTGTTGTGTATCCGCGGGGATGGATTGGCAAAGGAGCCCGAGCATTGGAAAGAGAGGCCGATTGGTTGTGGACGCTAGACTAGGAAATCATAGTCCAAACTTGATGGAGCAAAGGTTATATTTACCCTTTTAAATTAAAGCCCACTGAATATGAATAAAATAATTCTTGTATTCTTATTTACAATGTACACAATCTAAGGTAGATAGATGCGAAGAATGCTAATGTAGAATGTAGCGATCCAAAAAATGCAGCTTTACATTCTGCTGGTGTCAATTTTTTTTTTTTTTTTAAATCCTCGCAAATATATTGTAAAAATAAGTTTTCTTTCTAAAAAAAGGTTTTTAGAAATTTAAAAAAATGAACTTAAGTTCAAATCAATTTTGATTTATTTAAGTTAATCCTAGCAAAAAAAAACCGACTTCAAAACAGATTTAGCCATCTGTTTATAACAGTTCAGAAGTCTGGCCACGCAATTGATCCATCCTTCAATTTTCAAATCCAAATTTCAAACTTGCTGTTATAGCGGACTTAGCAATACGAAAGTATGATCACATACATCAAATAATAGTTAATATTTGGACACCCTTTAATTTGCTGCTGTAGCGGACTTAGCGATACAGTTTTTTTTTTTAATTTCAACCATCTGTCTATAACAGCTCAACAAATTTGTCATATATGTATGTAAGTCAAATTAATCAACTATTGTAACACCCTTTAATTTATTATTTTAAATATTTATAATTCTTATTGTACCAAAGTCCGTCTAGTTTTCAAAATTTCATATATAACGGTTCAAGAGGCTGCTGTAGTCACGGTACGTTGACTACAAATCTGGTTGACCAGAGTTGAACCCCTGCGGCAACCAAAAATAAAAAGATAAGTTTTTTTGTTTAATGGTTTATATACATATTCCTTCGACTTTACTTCTACGTAGCACATTCGCCGGCGAAGCAAAATTATGAGTGCACCCTTCAGTTTATAAATTCAAATCCCGTTTACATTTCAACTGTCTGTCTAAAGCTGTTAAATTAACTTTTGGGGCTCTCTTTAATTTATAATTATAAATATTTTTCCTTGCTATTATAACGATCATAGTAATAGACATGCTGTCCAAATTTTAAGCTTTGTTTATAATAGTTCAGAAGATAGCCCAATATAGGTCAATTACGTCATCTGTGGTGGCACCCTTTAATTTTTAGATTTAGTTTTGTATACTTTGTGCTTGCGTTTTTTTATTTTAAACTAGCGCCCTTTGCGTTGCAAAATACACATAAAAAACATGTATGTTGTGTGGGGACACCCTTTAATTGTTAAATTTATGAGCTGTTTTAAAACATGACCAATTAAATCGGTTCAGAAATTTTTTAGTTAGCAGGCACAAACATTTTAAAAAAACAACATTCAGGCGAATTGATAACCTCTTTTATTTTTGAAGTCGGTTAAAAAGTTATACGAGGGCTGCTATATATATTTCTGGCCTGGCAACACTGAGTGCTGTTAAGTGCAATCTGACATTTTCATTGGAAAGTTTGTCATTTTTAAGCATAATCGTACTCAAAACGTTTTGACGTACGACCATTATTTGTGTTGTTTACAGTGACTTGAAAAAATTAATATAGAAAAAAATGGAATTAACTCGTGAACAATTTCGTGCCATCATTTTTCACAACTTTCGACGTGGATTATCACGACAAGAGTGCATTGATGAACTTAAATCTTTGTATGGCGATGAAGCACCATCCTATAGCACTGTGAAAAATTGGTATAATGAATTTAATCGTGGCCGAAGCTCGCTCAAAGACGAATTCCGTGAAGGTCGTCCAAAAACGGCTGTTGTGCCAGAGAACATTGATGCTGTGCGTGAACTCATAATGCAATATCGACATGCGACATACCGAGAGATAGATACAGTCTTGGACATTTCTTTCACCAGCATACATTCGATACTGCATGAACACCTGGCCGTAAAAAAGATTTGTTCTCGTTGGATCCCGCACAATTTGAAAGTCGCTCAAAAAAAGGCTCGTGTCGATTGGTGCAAAGAAATGTTGCAAAAATACGATTGCAGTGCTTCAAAAGACGTTTTTTAAGTCATCACAGGTGACGAATCATGGATCTATGCGTATGAGCCCGAAACGAAACAACAATCGACCGTGTGGGTCTTCAAAGACGAGCAAAATCCAACGAAAGTTGTTCGTGGAAGAAGCACTTCGAAGCAAATGGTCTCCTGTTTCTTCGGCAAAACTGGTCATGTGGCGACTGTTCCGCTTGAGCAACGTAGGACGGTCACTTCTGAGTGGTACACTACAATTTGTTTGCCTGAAGTCATCGGAGAAGTTCGAAAAACCAACAAGAGAAGACGAATCATTGTTCACCATGACAATGCGAGCTCTCACACATCGGCTCAAACCAGAGCGTTTTTAACCGGCCAAAACGTCGAATTAATGGGTCATCCGCCGTACAGCCCTGACTTGGCACCTAAGGACTTCTTCTTGTTTCCGCACATCAAGAAAAAAATGCGTGGTCAACGATTTTCGTCGCCAGAAAAAGCTGTTGAAGTGTTCAAAAACCATGTTTTAGAGGTGTCTCAATCAGAGTGGAAAAAGTGCTTCGACAACTGGTTTGAGCGCATGCAAAAGTGTATAAATCATGCTGGAGAATACTTTGAAAAACAAATAAAAAATGGTCTTTTAAATTTTAAAAGTTTTAAAATTCTTAAAAAACCGTTACAATTCGAACTAATAAAAATATTCAAAGCACGAAGGACTATAAAGAAAAGAGCTCGAAAATGTATTGCATTCCTTTTAGTTTTGTCATTTTTCGTTGTTTGCATTAAAAATTTTAGTTTCGTTGCATAAACTGATATTTTATTATTTTTACACTTCTGTTATCATTTAACAGAGCTCTGTTAAATCAAATGGTGTGTGTTAAGGCCAAGAAAACTTAAAAATTTATCACAAATAAATTAAATTTAATTTTGGCTTTAGTTCATTTAAAATTTATCTTTACACACAAGTCAGTTTATGGTAAAAAAAACAGGTATTAAAAGTATCAGAGATTTAGAAAAATTTTATTTTACAAATAAATAAAAAGTAAAACCGGCATTAAATATTTTTACTTTAGTTTGAGATTTAAATTAAATCTATGAAAACTATTGTTTCTTATCATAAAAAGATTTGGAACAGCAAGCAGTTGAACGAACAACCTTCAAAAAATTTATTTATAACAATTTAGAAGCTTTAAGAAAAATATTGTTTTTAATTATTGTTTATAATAATTAAATTGATAATTTTTAATCAGACTTTAGCTGACTATCAATGTGATAATTTTATGGAAGAAAAATATTATAAAATTAAATTAAATTAATTAATAAAATAAAATTATTACACGCGTTGGCACTGTGATGCTTTTGATATAGTTCGATTTGTCAGTAAACATCATAGCTGATGCTGCTTGAACTCATGTCTCCCATCTTGTTATGAGAGAAAGCATGAATCCCAAATGATGCAACGATTTTATCCACAACACTCTGTGACTCTGGCGAGACTTGCACTGCTGATATTTTTTAAAGCAAACATGCGTTTAACAAATGCATGCTAAAACTATCTAGGGTTTTGGCAAGGTTCGTAATGACTATTTGTCAGGAAACTTGTGCTGTAACCACCACATTAGCGACAAAACAAACTGTTATGTTTTCACTTTTTTTGGACAGGGATTATCTTTTTATCCGTTTTAATGTCGTAACTAACTGATCTCGAAAACGGCTACACAACAAATTGTTTGACGTTTTCTTCTCAAGGTTCAACGATGGGATTTGAACACACGATCTACTATTTTTAGGTAGACGCCTTATAAGCCAACTAAGCCCTCGCGGCTAAGTTTACTAAAACAGACGCCTAAAAAATTTATTCACCGCGGCTGCTGGACAACAATTAATTTTCTTTCCACTCCAGACGGGCATCTTAATCCAGGCATCAAGCATTTATTTCTATTTTGATTACCACACACTTGTTAGTGGTAACTTGGTAACTTACAAAATTGGCTTTTATCTTTGTTGTTACACTTTTATGTATTGCATTTATTTATCATTTGTAAACTGAAAGGTATAAAAGATATGTTTCAGTAAGATTTTACCATCTTTCAAAGTTTATTATTTACTTTTCATCGTTCGTTTTATTTTAAAAAGTAACTTTTTGTATTCTGGCTGTATCTTTTCGTTAGAATTTATCTACAGTACATCGCAATTTCGCATGTCTGTCAACAGTTATAATTTACAGAAGTTAATTGATTTTTTCTTCTAGCTGACATAACACATGAGTGTTTAAAACATTCGTTTTTAGATGTTTATTGAGATCTTAATAAGAAGGTCTTTAATTAACACAATAATGTTTCAAAAGGTTTACACTTTATGTATAAATCAAGCAGTGGGAAGTTTGTAAAATCAAATGTAAAAAAAATACGTCGTGTAAAATGAGCTTGAGATAAATATTTAAAAAATTACGAATAAAATAAATTCGAGCACTTTATATTTATCACACACATATTTGCATATTTCATGGATTTCTTTTTATTTCGTTCTTACTGAACGATGTGTATTTTCTTTCATCTTTAAAAAATTAATCATTTTGAACGAATTGTTTCCTTATTTCCATCTCTGACTATGACGTGATTTAGGTTATTGTTGTACGTCTTAATAGTTCGTTAAAGTTACGTGTCGAAAAAGGTAACTAAGAGTTCATTAACATTAAAAAACAATCATTAAGACTCTTCACTGCAGATATTAATAAATGTATGAAAGTAAAACACAAAAATTAAAAATGTTAAAATGAGTCATAATTTAAACGAAAGCAAAGTAAAATATGTAATCAAAAATGAAAAAAAAAATGAATATGTTGTAGTGTCAATTTAAGTAGAAGAGAGACTTAAATTTTTTAACATAACTGATTTTGCAGTTAACAGACCACTGTTAATCACTTAACAGTCGTTAGAATTTTGACCTTCAGAGATTTTTAGCATAGTGGTTGTCATTACGAAAAAATGAAGGATGTTTTGTATAGCACACCCCTTACGAATGGAGGTCCAGGGGCTAATTTATTGATTCATATTAGTGGAATATTTAAAATAATTTTAGAAACTGAAACAAATTTTTACATAGTAATTTTTTAAAAATTTTTGAGTCGTATTTATTTGTGGTTCTTATCAAACGAGTTCAAGGTAAATTCAGGGTTACCGCAAGGTTCCGTACTTTGCTCTACCCTATTTCTTATTTTTCCTAACGACCAGTTTTGCAACCCTATCTATTATTTCGCAGATGACAGATGCATACGCCATTCATTTTCGTTTCGCAGTGGACCAAACCTTCAGGAAATTGGGACGATACCCTTAATTGCGACCTTTTGGCCTTGCGAACAAGGTTCAATTTAACGCTCGTAAAACCCAGGGCTGTGTGCTTTCGCACAGGCGTGATATATATATTAAGGAATCAAAAGCTCTCGATGTTCTTGGCATGATAATTCAATGCGATGTTCGTTGGAACAAACATATTTTTCATGTCCCAAAAAAAGCATTCAAGCGCCTAGGTTTTCTGAAATGGTGTAAGAAATAATTCACTCCATCTGATCTCCTCAGTATCTATGTCACCTTTATTAGAACGAAAATGGAATACAACTCTGTTTGAGCCGGTGCATCGAAGTCTACTTTTGAGTTACTCGACAGCATGCAGGAGAGAGCAAAGAAGCTCATCGGTAACAGTAGGGTATCCAGCTCTATTGATTCACTGGAGCATTAAAGCAAAGTCGGTGTGTTTCACTGTTTTATCGTTACTACAAATGAATGTGCTCTAATGAAATCAGGGAACTTGTTCCTGAAAATCGTAATATCGTACGCGCAACACGCTTTGCATCAAGAGTGCATTCCTTTGTGAGAGGGAATTCGTTGTTTAGCCGAACAGTTTGTATGTGGAATAAACTCCCTGCAGAGGTCTTTTCTGCCACTTTCAAATCAAATGTCCACAAGCACTACTTCCTCTACTCCTATTCCTACAACCTAATTTCCAAGCTCTGGCACAATGCATTGCATAAGTAGGGGTCATCCCCTGAGTGCTGGTCCTAATAAAAAGAAATATATATAAAAATATTGTGAATTAACAGAAAACATATTTTTTCGAACTCCTGTTCACTCTTTGTTTGCAGGAAAAAAGGAGGAGTATTTTCACACAAGAACACAACGAAGTTCTTTACTATATAAAAGTGATTAAGAGCATCGGTTCAAAAGCTTATAAAAAGTAATTCTGAGAGATCGAACACGTGTAGTCTTTTAGATATTCTTAAGGTAAGCCAGTGAGCAAAAGTTACTTTTATGTAGGCAATTTATTCCGGAGGTCAACCAAAAAGCATTAGAATTAAGTGCTAGCCAGGATCTTAAAATGTTTATAGTCCATAAATCTAGGAGGTTGGCAGAAGATGACTTCATGCAGGCACATTATTTTATAAGCGATCAAAACCAAGCTGAAAAAAAAAACGAGGACAAGGAAATGGTTGCAGAATAACCCATGTAATAATAATAAAATAAATTTATTTAGTCTTTTTAGCGATGTTTGGAGATTCTATCAAATTCAGTTTAGCCGATAACTGCCTGAGTTTGGAAAGAAAAATTGACAGAAATAAAATTACTACAAAGCCCTAGTTAAAAATGAGGTATTCAACCAAATATAAGGTCATGGACACATAATTAAAAATGATCACAATGATCCTGCTTGGTATATTGAAAAATCGGAAATTCTGATAGATCTTTAAATGCCATTAGTTAAGCGCAAAAAGAGAAAGATACGGCAGAAGGATTTCGAACATCAACGTAATGAATTCCAATAATTCTTGCAAAAAAACCGACTTCAAAACGGACAAACTTAAAATCATATTTCTTTAGGGAAGAGAAAGATTGCGTCAGGATTTGTAAATGTTGTAGAACAAAATATAAATGCAGATTAAACAAGGAAATTCAGCAGTTATATGGTCACCCTTTATTTTTGCAGTTTTTATAGCTGATGCAGTAAAACAAAATTTGTTTAAATTCTAAGCATTAGTCTATAACTGTTCAAAATATTGCCCATGTGCATTAAATTACAACCATTAGGGCACCCTTTAATTTCTAATTTTAAATATTTATACTTGTTATTACACCTGACATAAATGGACATTATGTCTAATTTTCAAGAGTTTGTCTGTAACGACTTCAAAGATAGCGCCATATATGTCAAACAACATCAGTTATAGGGACACCCTTTAATTTCTAATTTCAACTTTGCTACTTGTTTATATAGCGGACTTTGCAAATTTCAATCAACTGTCTACAACTGTTCAACAGTTTGGTCATATACATCAAATAACAGAAACTATTGTAACACCCTACAATTTATAAATTTAAATATTTATATTTCTTAAGATTATAGACAAAACAGTGGACGTTCTGTTTAATTTGCAAGTACTTGTATATTACGGTTCATGTGATAGGGCCATATAGGTCAATTTACTTCAAATATGGGAACACTCTTTAATTTCTAAATTCAAATTTTTTACGTATTGTTATAGTGGACTTAGGAACACAGGTTCTTTATAATTTTCAGCTGTCTGTTTATAACGGTTCAAAAGTTTGGCCAATTACCCGAATTATATTAACTATCGGGACACCCTTTAATTTATAAAATTGAATGTTTATACTTGTTATTATAACGGTCATAGTAATCGACATCCTGTTTATTTTCAAGCGTTTGTCTACAACAATTCAAAATATAAGTCAATTACGTCACCCTTTAATTTTAAGATTTATTTTTTATTGCTTTTTGCTATTGGGCGCTATAGTAAAACGCATTTTTTTAATTTTAAAGAAGTGCGCTCTACATTAAAAAATATGTTTGTTGTATGGGGACACCCTTTAATTTTATAAGATTATGAGCTACTTTTAAAACAGGACCAATCTGTAAGCATAGTCTATCAAACTACAAAGAATTTTCAAAATCGGTTCAGAAATGGCTGAATTCTGCAGGCACAAACCTAAAAAAGGAACATTCAGTCGAATCGATAAACTCCTTCTTTTTTTGAAGTCGGTTAAAAAGTACCAAAAAACCATGAAAAAATTTTTGTTTAAAATCTATTGAAGACACAACAAATAATTTGAAAAAAGTTATAAATTAAAATCTAACAATGAGGTTATGGCATAAAGGTTCAGTTACAAAATCGAAATTGCCTTCCGAAGGGACTGAGAAATTTTCAACAAAACACAAATGTTTAAAATTTAAAATTAATTTAGAAAACTGACGGGATGTCAATTTACGAATTTCAAATATGTAAATTTCTTGTACGAGCCCATAAGAGTCAATCAATCCTTTCATAGATGCCAAAATAAAATTTGCTTTTACAATATTTTGCAAAAAAATATAAATCTGAAAAATACTGGAAAGCACGTACGTAATATTTGCAATTAAATTCCATTTATCACACCTGTCATCACAGTATCAGTATCTATTTTCAACTACAAGCAAATAAATACCAATCAAAATCATGGACAAAACAAATAAAATAAACATAAAATTTAAAAAATTTACTTACCTTGCTGCCAGATTTAAATGGATGTTTACATTTGGAACAGGTAAAACATTTTTGGTGATAAGTTTTGCCCATTGTTGAGACTACCTCACCCTCCACATAATTTGAACAGGCAGCACATTTTGTACCATATAAACGCTGATAATCGGGTATACAATAGTAAGCACCATCTTTGGTAAAGAAACCACCTGTGGCTAATGATTTCTTACACTGACAACATTGAAAACAGGCTTTATGAAAATGTTTGTCAGCAACACGTAACACTTCACCGGAACATTTTTTATCGCATTTGGCGCAATAGATTTTTTGTTTACCTGCAATTATATTAAAGCCAAAAAAACAAAAAAAATGTTTAGTTAAAATAATGCAAAATATAAATACTACACATGTCACATAACCAAATACCTATAAATGGCCAGTGAGTAAATTGTTTAAATGAATATAAATTAATAATAATAATAAAACACACACGTACACCCATACAAATAGAAATAACAGTTTTTTGTTTTAATATGCACACCCTGTCATAGACCGAATATTACCTCATCGTCAAAACTACAAAAAAAAAATAAATAAAAAAACACAACCAAATACACCGGCAATCATTCATTTGATTGAAGTAGATACGTTGTTGTATTTTTCATCGTCATCATTCTCGTCTTCCATTTGAAGAGATACAGTGGCGGAAAAAAGTCTACAGATGACTTTTAATTTCCAAAAAAAATATATTTCTTGAATATAAAATTTTATCTCCTTCAAAGATATTAAGCACTTAGGCCAGACCATTTTCTTCGAAGCGCTTGGAAAAATTTTTATTCAGGTTTTAAGACGGTATTAAACGATTCTTTTACTGGCCTTTTTAATATTCCAAGCCGAAAAAAAAGGCTGAGGAATCTCTACGTAAATGTGATTTTTAAGAGAACTTTATCAACACACTTTGCCAGTCTTCTGTGAAGAAGAAACAACAAGAACACTTAATTAAACCTAGAATGGTGTTGTATATTTGAAGTACGCTAATAGTATTGTTCGTCACATCGACAAACACATCGAAACAGAAAACAAATACGATATATAATTTACATAAAAATGTCATCGGCTCTTAATGGGTTAAGCATTTAAAAAAAAAAAATAAAAAAAAAAAGATTTTGTTTCCTGAAAGAAAGATCTCCTCCATATTGACAATCGAACTTTTCCATGCAAATTCCAGAGGCCCATAACTTGGAAAATGTGGGCGAGCGTCAATTTTTCCACTTAATGATTTTTCTTATTTTTTAGTTCTCTATCGCTCGACATATTTGTTTAGTCTGCAGCCTCGAGAGACATTTTTTGCTGATTTTAAACAGTAACTCTTTCGACCTTATGTCTGATTGATTGGCGTGTTTATTGATTTTACACTAACAGAACGGACAGACAGACATACCTTTATCGACTTCGCTATGCATAAGGACTTAGAATAACGAGGGCTGCTATATTTATTTCTAGCCTTAGTTAGTGTCGCCAGATGCAATCATTTCATTTCATTAGAAAGTTTAACATTTTTTTGACGTACGACTCGTGAACATTTTCGTGGGATAATTTTTCACAACTTTCGACGTGGATTATCACGACAAGAGTGCATTGATGAACATAAATCTTTGTATGGCGATGAAGCACCATCCAATAGCACTGTGAAAAATTGGTATAATGAATTCGATCGTGGCCGACGCTCAAAAAAAAATTTGTGAAGGTCGTCCAAAAACGTCCGTTGTGCCGGAGAACATTGATGCCGTGCGTGAACTCATAATGCAAGATTGTTATGTGACACACCGTGAGATAGAGAAATCCTTGGACATTTCTTCTCTGCCAGCATACCTTCGATATTGCATAAACACCTGGCCGTAAAAAAAAGGTTTGTTCTCATTGAATTCCACACAATTTGACAGTCGTTAAAAAAAGGCTCGTGTCGATTGGTGCAAAGATCTATTGCAAAATTACGATCGCGGTGCTTCAAAAAACGTTTATAAGATCATCACAGGTGACGAATCATGGTTCTATACGTATGAGCCTAAAACAAAGCAACAATCGACCGTGTGGGTCTTTGAAGACGAGCAAAATCCAATGAAAATTGTTTGTGAAAGAAGCAAATGATCGCCTGCTTCTTCGGCAAAATTGTTTATGTGGCGACTGTTCCGCTTGAGCAACATAGATCGGACAATTTTGACTAGTACACCACAATTTGTTTGCCTGAAGTCTTCGGAGAAATTAAAAAAACGAACAAGAGAAGACGAATCATTGTTCACCATGACAATGCCAGCTTTCACATATCGGCTTAAACTAGAGCCTTTTTGACCGGCCAAAGCGTCGAATTAAATTAATAAAAATATGGTAAAAACTAAATAAATTTTGCATTTTATATAAAATGTTTAGTTGAAAATACTGTACAAAATTCAACTTTGTGTTCTCAACAAAAAAAAAAACTCTTATGAAACAAACCTCTGTAACGCGTTAGAACAAGTACAGCTGATCGACTACTAGTGTTATGTTGAATATAGCAGCAACAAACGAGGAATAAAAAAAATTGTGTTCGTCGATTTGAAGAAAAAAAAAAAATACCAATCTAGGGTTAAAGTATTTGTTGTTGCTTGAAATAGAATTACCAAGTGCCATTAAAACTCAATATTTTAAATGCACTGCAGCACTTAATTTTTCCGCCATTTTCAGTTTCGAAAACAAAAAGAATAATTTGCGTTTTGGTGCAAACATTGAGTGGGTTATTGCTTTTCAAAGGAAAATAAAAATCATTAAGCTTAATCAGATTCAATTTTTACGACTCTCGAAAGTCAACTCGGTCAGGGATGGAAAGTTCAATACTTTAATGAGTAACAAAACAAGTAATATTTTTTTTTAAATTAAAATGGGCAAAGAAAATTATCATCACCAAACGGCTAATACTTTAAGCAAACTTAAGATCGAAACATAAAGCTGTAAGCAATCAAATTGCAATACTGCGACATATTGTTTCTGATTGAAAATAACAATAAATAAATCGATATTCTTGGCCAATTTGCCTTAACATTTAGAAGTAGATAAAATAAATTTTAATTTTACTCGCACATCCACACAAATCCTGAACTTCGTTCAGATTGTTAAGTTATAGCGGTGTTCTGATAATAAGTGTTAAAGACCAAAAAATTAATGTATGAAAAATCTGTTAGCAACAAAATTGCCTTAAGCAAAGGCCAAAACTGACTATTCTACAAAATCGTATGTTTCATTCACTAAAAATCTGGAACTTTTTCCCACTGAAAAAAATTGCAAAAGAGTGTTTAGGTGCCACACTGTCACATAAGAAAAACGCAATTTAAACACTAATTGTATAATTATTTTATAAACTTTTTCAAAAGGTTATAAAATCTTGCCGTAAAAAAGTCTCTCACATGCACTCACACACGTCTAATGCTCACTGTCATATTATTTGAATACACCTGCGATTTTTGAGTGATTGAACGACTGAGTATCATGGCCTTTACCAACTAATAAACACAGTCGTGTATGAATAATTCTGCACCATATTCGTAGCTTTCTTGTCCCTATGCCAATGAATTTTACTGTCGATTTATTACTGTCTATGAAGCATATTAACACGACTGAAATATAAATGAAAGAACTTAAATTATTTAGTTCAGTTGAACTATTCACTCAAATGAACTTAGTGGTTCACGAACATTACGTTTTAGCTTAACACTAAGCGCTTTAGCAGAATATTGTTCATGTTTAATTTATAAATTCTCGATTTGTTAACTAAAAATAAAATATATTTTATTTGACTTCAAACAAAGCAGGAGGTTTTCAATTCGACTGAATGTTGCTTTTTTATGTTTGTGCCTGCAGAACTCAGTCATTTCTGAACCGATTTTGAAAATTTTGATAGATTATGCTTACAGATTGGTCCCGTTTTAAAAACAGTTCATAATCTTATAAAATTAAAGGGTGTCCCCATACAACATACATGTTTTTTTTAATGTATTATGAACCGTAGAGCGCACTTCTTTAAAATTAAAAAAAATGCGTATTACTATAGCTCCCAATAGCATAAAGTAACACAAAAATAAATATAAAAATTAAAGGGTGTGCCCATAGGTGACGTAAATTAACTTTATGCGCCTATCTTTTAAACCGTTATAGACAAACGCTTCAAAAGTTGACAGTCGATTACTGTGACCTTTACCATAACAATTATAAACATTCAAAATATTAAATTAAAGGGTGTCCCATAGTTAATGTAATTTGATGTATGTTGCCAAACTTTTATCCTGTTATAGCCATATAGTTGAGTTTTACAAAGAACCTTTATTGCTAAGTCTGCTATAACAACAAGTATAAAATTTAAATTTAGAAAGTAAAGAGTGTTCCAATATTTGAAGTAAATTGGCCTATATGGCTCTATGGTTTGAATGATTATATACAAACACTTGAAAATGAAACAAAATGTCCACTACTTTGTGTGGTATATTAAGATGTATAAATATTTGAAATTATAAATAATAGGGTGTTCCAATACTTGCTGTTATTTAATGTATATAACAAAACTGTTGAACAGTTGTAGAAAGTTGATTAAAATTTGCACAGGGTGTCCCTACAACTGATGAAATATGATCTATATGGCCCTATATTTGAAACCGTTACAGACAAACTCTTAAAAATTAGACAAAATGTCTATTACTATATCAATGACTGTTTTGAAGTCGTTTTTTTATGTTTCACATGTATCATAAACTACTGAACCAAAGGAACTACTGATGTGATACTGGCCTCTATCTCTGTAAAAATAAACTGCTCATTGATTACTCACTCATACGAAGTGACAAACACAACTCTGAAAACAACATTTGATTCAGTGCACATTAGTGGGTAATTTGTTGTTAACCATAACTCGTCTATATGGTTAACAAGAAGCGAAAAACTTTGCAACAAGAGTCTTTTCAGATCACCTCCCGAAATCTTTTAAATCTCGTTAACTATACTTTCTTTTAAACATGGCCCATAAGAGAAATTAAAAGTTTTTGGCCTTAAAAATTCCATATTTGTTTGCCCTTTAAAACAAATTTACGATGTTTCTAGAGTTAATTAACACTTTTAAAAGTGCAAAAATTAGTTGGTATTTGTGAGACTTGGTGAGATCATTGATTAATATTTTTAATGCTTAAACATCTTCATCAATTCTTTTAACTCGTTCAAACTTCTTTTCTTTTTACTAAAACATAAAAATAAATTTTAAAACATTTTTATAACTATAAATTTTTTTCACTAAACTCCCAATTTAATTTACATAAATCATTCATACCAAAATAGAAATAGTCATGAGCTATTTTTAAATAAACGACCAGAAAACATTTGTTCCTTATCACTTAATTAAAAGCCCTTGTTGCTTGTAGTTATAAACAGCAATAAAAATCAACAAACTCTAAAAATGTGTATTTTTTTCAAGATCATAATTCTTAAATGGCTTTAAGGCTTTCATAATCTCTACAAAATGGAACATTCTTTGGAAATATAATAAAGAAAATAAATAAAAATAAATTATGGTATAAAAATAGAATTGTTAATTGTTTGGTAGACTTCCCCTTCTGGTTTTATTTGACATACACAGTTAATGCAAAACAAAAAAAGAAAAAAAATATGAAAAAAATCATTCGTCTACTTTGTTTACAAGATCAATTGCTTTTGTATTTATGAATAAATTTAAAGTTAATTTCAGTAACGTGAAAACAAATTTTAAAATTAGAGTACAATACAACAAATAACAAAAACTATCTTAGAAACAGAGAAAGAGAAGATATAAACAGATAGAACTATAATGCAGAGTTGCCAGATTTGACGATTTTTTAAATTTTAACGATATTAAAAATAAAAAAACATTTTGACGATTTAAAAATAAAACACCATTTAATGTTGGAAAAAAATTTCGCTTTATGTTTTTGTTATTTCTATGATGTCCGTATTTTTATATTGTAGTTGCAATGGATTTTTCCAAGACACAGACAACTAACAGGCCGGCGAAGAAGTTTGGAGACAAAAAATAATGAGAGCAATATTTTTAAAATTTTTATGTTTTTGTTTTGATATGTTTCGCTGAATTAATATATAACTATACTGAACATTCAAGCGTGTAACTCTATGAAATAAATAAAAGAATTGAACCTTAACTTTTCCTGAAAGAAAAAAAAATATAGAAAAAAAAAACAATAATTTTTAAATTCAAAAAAGATTTAATTTACAAAAACAAAGAATAAAAATAAAACTTCATCAAACAACAGAACTTTACGACAACCCAAAAATTGTAAGCTTTAAAATATTTTGGTTAAAAAAATTATTTAAGATTCCGAAATGAAACCTAGCCTATCTAAATTTTTTCGTAAATTCATAATAAGTCCAAAATGGGTCTTCTTCACGTCTTGTTCAGAAAAGCCATTAACAAAACTTTCGTTTTTTCTAATATTTGATCATCATATTGGACGTGCGTGATATCTGCGGTTTCCATTTGATTTTTTTTTTTTGTAATAAGTGTTCAGTAATTTCCAATTACAACAATAAAAAAGTAAGATAATTTCTAGTTTTAGTCTAATCTTAGCCAAAAAAAAAAAAAAAAAAGCAAACAAATTCTAATCGGTTCTGAAGAAAAACTATTAATTTTATTGAATAATTTCGTTTAAACTTTTTACGGTTTTTTGTTAAAACTTTCAAAATTTGAAACACTATGTTCCTCCTATCAGTCAGTATCGATCGATAAAATAAATTATTGAATGTAAGAAAATATCTTATCTTCTCTATAACAAAGAAAAAATTATTGTTATCAATAATTTCAATGAACAGGGTATTTGCTAAAACTAGATTTAAGGGCCAGTTTTATTAGTTTATAGTTGAACTAGCATAAGTAAACTATAAAATGCATTTTAATATCATTAATATTCCCAACAATGTTTAGAGATTCAAATAAGAAGACTTGTTACAAACTTTTGACGATTTTCTCTACCGCAGTTTGACGACTTAAGCCCCAATTTTATCTGGCAACTACGTTAAATGCACAAAAAATAGTAAAAATAAAACATCCAATTATGAACAATAAATAGAATGTTTATAAATTGTAAATGTTTTTCCCCATATTTGCTTTTACACACATTTTCAAAACAATTGTGCAACAGTAACAGAGCAACAAAACAACAAAAACTATAAGTAATTAGTTGAACTTTGCTAATTGAGCAAAATAAAAATTTCTATTTACTTACAGTGTTTTTAGTTTTGTTGGTTGGTCACCACTGTCATAGTCCATGTTGTACATTTTATTTAAACTTGTTGTGGTATTTATTGATTTCTCTAATATCAAATTACCTCTTTTAAACTTTTATATAATTTTAAAGCATTTGTTGAAGAAGAGGGTGTGAACTGAGAACTCACAAAAGAAAATTCCGGCATAACTACCTTGATCAAATGAAAAAAACTAATGCGAAAATAAAAGAGAGTATTAAGATGCCCAAAAATTCTTTCGAGTTCTTTTATGAAATTTAAACAATGATTTTTTTAATTATGCAACGTTGATCTCGGGAATCTAGTTCCATGTCCGAAGACATATGTATAGTTATGAACGCACTGCAGCATGTTTAGCATTCAATGAAGAAACAACCATATAATCTCCAGCAGAATCGTACTATTAACGAAAATTTTTGAGAGTTTCCAGTCAGCTTTGTACAATATAGTTTCAACTTCTAGGTCAGTGTCACGTTTCTATAACTTAAGTGAAATTTTTTCACATGAAATTATTATAGTCATTCTGTGTTACACAAAGTGCAAGATATAAATAAATTTCATATAAAGTTATAACAAAATTGGTGATTAACTAAATCTCGTCCTATGTAATATAAACTGAGAATATTTTCATGTGAGAAATTTTTCTCTTAATTAACAGAAACATGATACAAATCATTCCTCGCAGTCAGGCATATGTTTTCTTTACACCAATTAATTTAAACAAGATCGCGTCGACAAGACGCAGGCGAAAAGAGGAACGCCATAAAAGCGATCAGCTTTTGTCCAACAAAGCAATCATCAATAACGGACCTTAAGAATTAATGATTAAACAGATCAAATTTAAATTCTGGATTAAATTGTTATTTATAACACAATTAATATAAATTGTATTATAATATTGATCTGGCTTCTTTGTACGTCTTAAATCTTATTTTATTGTTTTAAAGTAAAAACAACAACAAAATTATAGAACTTATAATTCTAATTTGATTTAATAAATAATTTATAACTCAACAGTGTGCCTTTAGTTATCCCAGCACATTTGCTGATATACCTTTTGCTAGTATTCCCTGCAGAAGGGTGTGAAGATAAATACGTCAGTTAAATACGTCCTACAAAAATGTTAAATACGTTCCACATAATGCTAACTGCGATCATAAAGTTCCAGCAGTGTGTAATCTACGTCTGGATTCAGCCCGATATCGGAATCTACTAGTACTAGGCTACTCCCACTATGCCGGTGACCCGATTCATGTCTTCTCTAAATACCCACTTGGTCCACTTCAAAATATGCTCTTTTTTCATATTATTTTTCTCTAAAAGCAAAATTTTCAAAAATTTATATCTCCGATATCGGGCTGAATCCAGACGTAGATTGCACACGGCTGGAATCTACTAGTCCTAGGCTACTCTTACTATGCCAGTGACCCGATTCATGTCTTCTCTAAATACCCATTTGGTTCACTTCAAAATATGCTCTTTTTTATATGTTTTTTTTCTCTTAAAACGTTAGACGGGTATAATGGAGCCAAGAATGTTTTTTTTTGTTTTTGTAAAATTTTTAATTATTTTTTCCTTTAATAATTTTAATTATTCATAGCTTAAAAGTTTTTTTAATGTACATGTAACTTTATCAGCGCAGTTAGCATTATGTGGAACGTATTTAACATTTTTGTAGAACGTATTTAACTGACGTATTTATCTTCACACCCTTTCCCTGCAGGGTATCAGCAAACGCATTTAAATAAAGATTTAATCAGGGTGCGAAAATAAACAGAACGAAACGTTTGCTTTCATTTCATTTCATTTAATTCCTTTTTTTTTTTTGTAATAAGTAAAACAAATAACAAACAATGACAAGTATTGTGACATTTAGTTTTGCATTGCTTTTGCCCGTGAGCACAAAATTGAAAGAATGCAGCCGGAAGAAATAAAAATGAACACAAAAAAATTGTATGTTTTAGCTCGGTTTTAGAGATATACGTCTATCTTAGCGATTGTATTGTTATATCTAAACAGATTTTAGCTGTCTGTCTTTAATGGTTCAAAAGTTTGGCCATATTCGAGTGTTTGTGTCAAATTACATCAATTATGGGAACACCCTTTAATTTCTTAATTTTAATTGTATACTTGTTCTTATAGCGGACTTAGTCCACTTTTACATTAATCATTTTTTTTTTCGCTGCAATTTTTCCCTTATATTCTTTAAAATTGCATTCGCTTTCACATTGTAAAATTTTTATTGCAGTATTTTTTATATATTAATAAATGTGTTAACTTCATATTTAATAACGAAAGAGGGAAAGACAAAACGAATTGCAAGAGTACACGCTTATGTGTACCCGTCTTAATTCCTCTCTCCCCTCTCACCAACAAAATATGAATTGCAGCGACAAAAGTGGCATAACGTCAAAGTGGGCTTACCAATACAAGTTTCTTGTGAATTTCAGCTGTCTTCGTATGCCGGTTGAAAAGATTGGTCACATACATCATATTTTCATATCCAAATTTTATACTTTTTATAGCGAACTAAGCTCTACAAAAATTACATTAAATGAACTATTGGGGCACCCTTTAATTTATAATTTTGAATATTGAAACTTGTTATTATAACGAACATAGTAATCGACATTCTGTCCAATCTTGAAGCGTTGATCTATAACGGTTTAAAAGATAGGCAAATACTTTCAAAACCGGTTCAGAAATGACAGTGTTCTGCAGGCACAAACAAATCAACACTTAGACGAATTAATAAACTTCTTCTTTTAAAGTCGGGTAAAAATAGTATTTGTTTTTGTTTTGATCATGTACAAAACAATTAAAACTTTTCAAATTGTTGAGAAGATGATAAAACTAGGCATTAGTAATTGCATATTCAAAAATCTTTCTTAAATTGTTAAAAATCAAGAATCTTTTTATTTTTTATAAGGAGCTGTTAAAAAAAACGGCTAGAGTTTGATGTGTTAAAAGTTAAATTTTAAATTTATACCTCTAGCCACATTCTGTTACGATAACTGAGCTCTGTTAACCACTTAACATAAGAAATGTTAATATTAAAAATTTAATATAAGAGTTTCCAGACGATATTTAAATTTAATTTAAAGTGGATAGAAAAAAAACTATTGTAGAACACTTCTAGTAGTGTTTGTATTAAACTCCAATAGTCAAATATTATAATATTTTTGAAAGAAATGATAGAGGTTTTTCCACAAACACCACTTTTGAAATTTAAAAAAGGCGTTAATTAAAAACAAATCTGTAAATTTTGTAAAAGCAAAATATAAATGTGGTTGTACAAATACAAGTTTATATTCTGAACATGTAAATGTTTTCTTGCAAACATCCACACAACTATAAACCAAAAAAAATTTAATCGTTTTTATGTTTGTTTTTGCTTAAACAAGTGACATCATCAGTGTAGCCGAGTTTTGTTGTCGACACCGTGTCGCAATCATAAAACGTACAATCACACAAACAAACATTATTACATACGATTAGACTTTTAAGAACCACTTTTAGATAGAGTTTGCTTAAGAAATACACTGCGCATCGTAAATATTGCTGCATGTTTGGTAAGAATTAAAAGAGTAATATTTTAATGAAAATGATTATGAGTTGCTATTTTTTTAATGATAATTAAAGAATAAGAAAACTAAAACTTACAACTATATTTCTTTCAAAAAAATAGCTAGACCAAAAAATAATTGTGAGTTTTTTTTTCTTTGTTTTTGGAATAAATGCAAAGTGAAGAAAACTCAAACAAAAGTAAAGAAGCTTCCAACACCAAAAGCGTATCAAATACGAAAAACCAAGATTCATCCAAAATAAAATTATTGTTAATTTAAAACATAGAAAACTATTTATTAACATAATGTGCGTTTGTTAGACCGGAAGTAGATTAACTTTATTAAGAGAAGCCGATCTTTGACATAGCGTGAATGGGCCAAAGTCAAGCAAATAAGATACAGATTATTAAGCGAAGGCTGGTGGTTTAGAATAAAGTAAAGAGAAAGCCATTGCGTCAATTCAAATAGCTTGAATAAACGATACCGGATTAAGCCGTACCACAGGACAGAAACAATTGCTACACCCTAAAGACGAGATTAAAAACTCTAAAAAAAAGTTTCAAAAATCCGCAAAAAAATATAAATAATGGAAATTAAACATTTTTGTTGGCGTTTAACTTATTGAAAATTCCAATTCCTCAAATCATTGCAACGTTGCCACATTAAAAACAGGTGTTAGATGTTGAATATCTATTCATTTAAAAAACAGTTTGTATTACATAAATTATCGATCGCTAAACTTTAAGTCCTTTTGTACTTTAGTCGTGCGTATTAAACTATAAAATTTTTTTTACAAAAATCAAAGTTCATACACTTATCTGAGGGAGCGAGACCGACCGGTCCTGTTTTTGTTGTTATTTATTTAAAGGTTTTACAATGTGTCATAAGCTTTATTTTAACAACTTTAGTAGGCAGACACGTTAAATTTGCACACTGTATGCAACTTTAAATTAGAGGGTGTCCCAATAGTGACGTAAATTTGACGTAGGTGGCCATGTTTTTAGATCGCATGTTAGTATATTTATGTCAGCTATAAGAACATATACAAAAAATAAAATCCAAAGCGTGTGTCAATTGTGACGTGATTCTATCTATGTGGCTTTAGTTTATCAGCCGCAGTAGGAACAGAGTATGTAGAAATACGTCTGATAGAAAAATAATTTTGTACAATTAATTTGAAAATTATAGGGTGTTTCCATAGAGTCCGCAGTTTTGACGAAAATAGTCTTATCTTTTACACAGTTACAGACAGAAACTTGAATGTATCACCGATCATGTACCGCTTTGTTCGCTTTAATGCAGAAAAATTAACAATTAAAGGGTGTTCTTATAAAGACGTGACTTTTTTTTTAATTACAATATAAACATAAAAATTAAAGAATGACTCATACGTAGCACGGAGCCCTTTGACTGCACTTCACTTCACACTGGGCGGATTTTTTTTGTTTCAGTTTTTCTTATACTTTAAGCTGTTTTTCTTGTACTTTTAGCTGCTCTCTAATCAGATGAGGAAAATATAAAGTTATTTTTTTTTAAATCTACAATGCCTTGGCTCTTGCCCCCTGTAGTCCGCTAAGCCGCACCTTTTCATTTTTGAACCATTTTTAGGAATTTGAAAAATGTCCATATGGGGAAATGGGTAATTTCACATTTTTCTTAATTCTATTACTAAAAACCTATACAAATTCTGAATATAACCTACACACTTATGAAATCTACAATGCCTTGGCTTTTGACCCCTGTAGTCCGCTAAGCCGCACCTTTTCATTTTTTTTTTTTTTTGGGCATTTGATAAATGTCTGTATTAAGAAAGAAAAAAAAAAAAGCATGAGTTCCTCGACCTAATTTTAGAAATTTTTTTATTTTGACTTTTTATGTTTTGCTATAAATAAATAAAATTAAATTTTTAATAAATTTACACACTTTTTATATAATTTTTTTAATTTTCACAAGGAAATGTTAAAATAATTCAATTCTGTTAACTTAACATTTTTTGAGTGAGAGGTATGTAAACTATAACAGGGTTGACAAAAACAAGGCTAACTGACGGAGCTATCTTCACACCGTTATTTACTTGAAACTATAAAATTTATATAATTTTAAACTTTTTACCTTTCTTATGTTTGCATGTGGTTATTTAAAAATAAATAAGAAACAACATTACAGGTGTAACTTTTAATTTAATGAAGAGTGTAGCAAATCAACATAAGACTAAAAAACAATGAAAAATGGCTAAAAGTTTGACATGACGACTGAGTATGCCTCTGTGGCACTATTTTGAAGTATCTGTGTGTGTATGCGCCTGTAATAAAGTAAAAACTTCAAGTATTTATCAAAAATACACATTTTTTGTTTTAATTTAATAAAACTGAATTTTCAAATTAAATTTGAATGTTTCAATAATAAAAAACTTTGGAATAAAGTTAACTAAACTTTATTTATATCGTTCGTTGATTCCATAATGATTATCGATTTTGTTTTAATTTAAACATAACGTCACGTTACGACTTCATAAAAAATAATTTATTAGTTAAAAATTATAAAAACAAATAAAACTTCAGCTGGCCCAAAAACAACAACAACAATTTCATTCTTTTTAGACTCCTACTCTGTGTTCAGTAACTGAAGATCGTGTTTTGATGGGTGTGTTTGCATGTGTGTGTATGCGTGACTTATATAATCATTTTTTAAGCAACTTTATTTAAAAAAAATATATATAGAACAGCTAACAAAATTATTTATTATTTCATTAATGTGTATATACATTAAAATATTGATACTGTACGAAGGCCATCTTGAAAGTCTTTTAAAAAAGTGAATAAAAACAAGGGCAACTTAAAAGTTCCATGCTTTTAAGCTCTTCCTTTAATTAATTAGAAGTCAACATCGCTTCTATCAGCAATCATTACAAATCTTCCATCTCTTTGGTAAATATTTCAGCAACAAATATAATCATATTTAAATAATATTTCATTCTAATTTTTTTAACGATTTCTAATTTTGGTCTTGGATTCATTTCCTACAAAAATCTTTCTACACACCAATTCTGCTAGGGATTAAATGGTCTAATCTACTGTCATCTTTACATAAATAAGCTTTTGTCCAAAACATGGTCGAATTATTTAGTCGCTACTTATTTACTCAGATTAGGTATCTTATAAACACCAGAGTTTAAGATCCATAAGTAGACGTGATATGTCTTAAAATATTATTAAACCTGTTTCTAGTAAACTAGCCAAGCTCAGCTATTATGTAGTTGCCCAGGAGTTTGTGCCTCGTGACCAATAAAGCAGTTAAGAGGGAAGGCTGAGTTCTTCATTTTCACTTACAACAGAAAATATTCTTCCGATTTCGGTTTATAAATTGTATGCTCTGATTTCTAATAAAAGAAGTTCATGTTAATTTGACAGTGTCAAGATTATACCTGCCTCTTAAAAAATATGTCTAAATATACTGTGAAAACGCTACTGACATAACGAATAAGATATTCAATACACATCCTGTTCTGGCTAACTCGCCCGCCTGATCTGGCTAATTCGCCCGCCTGTTAAATATTTTATTAATAAGTTAAGAACAAAAAATATAACACACGGTATCTTTCTTACATTGACTGACTATATGAGAGTAGACAACCAAAATTCCATCTGACTGTCGACAAAGATTTCTCTTGAAAACTGATGTCATAAAATTTTAGAAACCCAATTGGCCAATAAGAAAATTTATTTTAAGTTTGTTTTAAATTCTCAATATTTCTTAAATGACTTATTGAATTCTCCTCGTACAAATAACGTCACTCATTAATTTACTGCAATTGGGAATGTTTTAAGCGACGAAGAAAAATTGTCACACGCATTTGTAACAAATGAATGCGTGTCACCCGCTTTAACCTTAACTTTTTTTCATTTTATGCTTTCAAAGAAAAAATAGTTTAAATATATTTTTAAATAGAACAAATTATAAAAATTCTCAACACATTTTTTATAACACACATTTATTATATTTAAGTATGTAAAAGCTATGTTACATACATGTATGCTACGTATACACATGCATACTTACAAGGCTGTTAATTATTCCCTGTAGACTGGAGAATTAAAAAAATTTAAGCAGACAATAACTGTAGTACGAAAACATAAGTTGAAATAATGAACGATTATGTATGAATATACATATTATTATTTTTAAACAGGTAAGAGTAAAAATAAAACCTCCGCACGAAATTAACATTTATTTACAAAAACCGCGCCCATGACTTCTTGTGAATAGCGAAGTCGGCTGAGCGATGTCCGTTTGTCCGTTCGTGTTAGATCAGCTAGAGAAAATTTAAATACGCCCATCGATCAGACATAGTGTTGAAAGAGGTCCATGGAAATCAGCTTGATCAGTATATGTCCTTCGAGACAGTGGGCAAAAGACCACGCCCACCTGTAATTTTTTCTCTTCATTTGGAACAATGAAGTAACTTCAGTCAAAAAAAAAAACAAATATATCGGGCTATAGAAAATTAAAAAATAAGAAAAACAACAAATAAAATTTGCGCTCGCCCATATTTTCCGAATAACGGGGCTCATTTTAAAATATCAATATGGGTATCAATTTAAAGCTTTTAAAGAGATCTCTAAGGAAATACTTAAATTTTTTTTAAATGCTTAACACATTGAAAGCCAATCGCATTTTTATGTTAAATTGTATATATTTAGAACTTAAATTTTTTTCTTATTTCTTAACTCTCTGTCAGTGCAATTTTTTTTTTTTTTTTTTTTTTTTTTTTTTTTTTTTTGTTGAAAGGAGTTATTTTACTAAAGTGGATTTACATAGATGGTGAAGGCTATATAAGATATAACACTATTATTGATGTATTTCTTTTAACAAAAAAAAAAATAATTTGTTATTTTTTATTAATGACTCGAAAAAATATGAAAAAATTTCGGTTAAAACAAACAATAATTTTAAAAATTTCAAATTAATTTTTTAATGACGTTGTATAGAAATTCTTTAATATATTAAAAAAAAAATAAAATAAAATAAAAAAATAGTAAACGTTTACACCTTATTTTATTTCTTTTTTCTCTGAGATACGGAATCCGGCTTCGCAACCTTAAGGTTTTATTTCCATTCTCAAATCTAATAGGCCCTTGAACAAAAAAATGTATTTGCTTTTTTTATTATAAACAAAACAATAAAATAATAGACACAGACAGGGCATAGTGTCGTTATCAAATATGAAAAAAAAAATGTAATTTATATGATAAGATACACATTAAACCACATCGCCTATGGATACACCCTTTAATTTCTTATTTTCAATTTTATACTTGTCGCTATGGCGGACATAGAAGCACAAATTTTGCATAATTTTTAAATGTTCAATGACTATAACGGTTTAAAAGATCGGGACATACAAGTATAATTACGTCACCTATGGGAAGACCTTTTAATTTTTGAAATATAGATTTATTGAATGGCAACAATCTTTTAATTTAATTTAAAAAAATCAAATTAAAAAATTAAAATCGGTTCAGAAGAGACTGAGTTCTGCGGGCACAAACATCAAAAATACAAACAAATTCTTTTCTTCTCTTTTTTTAATAAGTAAAAACAGTAAAAAAAAGTATAAAAATATAATTGAAAAATATATTTTGACCGGACAAAAGCATTCATCCGAACATTTATGAGTTTTTTCTAATTTATTACAATTGTTTTTTTTTTTTTGTTGAGTAGATATAACCTTTAAAATATATGTATGTATGTATGTATGTGTGTATGTATTTATATATGTATGTAAATGCTAAAGAATAAGTGCTTGTAACGTTTGTATGTGTTTAATTGTGTTGATGTCATTGCCACTCACGCGTGAAGCAAGAATGGATTTTGAATAACAATATTCCAGTGCCTCAGTACAAAATTTTTGAAACAAGTGTTAATGAATAGAATAAACAAGAAAATCAATGTATAAAAAAAAGAGTTTTATTCATTAAGGTTTAAACGAACTGGCCGTAAGAAGTAGATTGATTGGCTTTGTTAAATTTGGTTCAATGCAATTTAATTTAAAGCAAAAATTTATTTTAAGATTAAAAACTGTTTTTTTAATTATAAAACGACAGGTGTTAATTTACTTTTTTTATTTAATAAACCAATAAACACACATGTGGTGTAAAAGCTATTTTTTTTTTTTTTTTTGGATAAAACAACTAAAGCTTTGTAGCTTTCTTTTCTTCCTTTAAAATTTGAATTAAACGATTTTTAACTCACCAAATTTCATTCCAGGCAACTGATTTTGACATGTGATTTACCTGTTTAATTTTTTTATGACTGATTGGTCAATAGATGTTGATTATCATGTCTGCTTTTTTATTACAAAGAAATAAATGGTTGATGGTGGTCGTTAACTATAGGTTCAATACCCTTTACAAAAAATTACTTTAATCAATTAATTTAAGAAGGTGTACGAGACAATAAGTTTCTGCAAATCATATAACGATCACAAAGATTTAAACAAAAAAATAAAAAATAAAAAAAATAAGAAAAAAACTTTGCCCCGTTTATGTAACTAAAGTGCTAATTTTCTCACTCACAGGTTGAGCTTGAGTTATATGATATTCATAATTTATAAAGTATAACGTAAAATATATTCAAAAGCTTTCACGGTAAATAATATAAAGACGAATGAAGCCCTACATATCACTTAAATCGCCCGATACATTTGATGTTATCCTAATTAAACATTTGCATTATTCGAATTTTTTTTAATTTTTTTGTAGTGTTTAAACCGTTTTACATGATCGCATGAATAAAAAAATATTTTCAATTGACAACTACAAACTATAATTTTATTTTAAAAATTTAATTGTTTTAAATTATATTTCTTATTGTAAAATATACCTTTAGTTTTGAAAATTATAAAAAATATGAATTTAATTTCGTCAACTGTTTATATACTTGTGTTTTAAGAGCATTTTTTATGTAGAAATGTTGCAATTCACTTTTTTGCGGCAAAATCCTTGTCTGTTATTGTTATGCCTCCAGTCCCTGTTTTAATGTTTTTAGCTTAGTGATATTATCTAAGAATTGGCATCTCTTTTAACGATCTTTTTTTTAGCTTAATGACGATTTCTAAGAATTGGCATCTCTTTTAACGATCTGGCCGAATATGTTAAAAAAATCCAAGTTTTAAACCTCTTTGGATATAAAAGTGCACAAATTGCATATTTTAGTATAAAGTCAGTGACTCACTCATTAATATTATACGGCTAGAAACATTTGCAAGACTACTAATTTCACCTACAAGTTCTGTTAATTAATGACCAAGATCAGACGATATGTATTACATATACATTAGTCTTTCTATCTACGCCGATAAACCAGAGACGATTGAACGCGAAGAACACAACATTCTTCGAGTTATTAGTGAAGTATGACCTCCATTTGTATAGGGTGTGTTATACCAGCCATTCTTCATTTTTCCACAGTGGCCACCAATCTCTCCTCATAAAATTTTTATAAGTTCCCATACAATAATTATTTTGAAGATGTAACTTTTATAATCTCACGAAATACACGGGCCCCAAATTCCCGGGTTATATATTTAACTTATAAAGGTCGAAATTCTAACGACTGTTAAGTGATTAACAGTGGTCTGTTAACTGCAAAATTAGCTATGTTAAAAAAATTAAATTTATTAAATTGATCTTCACACAATTTATATTTTACGGTCTGGTCGCTTGGTTACTAAACATTCGCTCTTTCTAAACGCAGCCGTCCACGCTGCACTTCTGTGTTATTCTGGCCTGACAGAAACTATTCGATCGCCTTGTTCAGAAAACTAAACCATGCAAGAACAGTTCTATGCCACTGTTGCTTTAGCAAAGACTTGCAATTCATAACCTCCTTTTTCTCGTTTACATCTAAAAGTCAGTTAGTCAAGTCAGTCCCCTTTATGCACTCTTGTTATGCAGTTACAGCTTCCCATGTGTTTGAAGATAAATACGTCAAGTTAAAAACGTTTTTAAAAAAATTTAGCACGCCATTAATTTACCAGTTGTTTTACAATGTTCGTAGAAAAACAGTTAACCAAGCAGCCCTTTGAATTTTGTTCGGTTCAATTTGATCGAAAAATGTGGCCACAGTTCCATCTTGAATATATAACGCAGGATTTATATGCCTTACAGCGCTATGTTAACCTGTTAACAGAACAGAATTGGTTTATATCTGAGATGTAAATTTCGAAATTTGTCATCACACACATTTAAGTGAGCGGGTGTGATTATGACAAAAAAATAAAGAGTTTGATCATCTCTGCAACAAAGGGCTTTTTGTAGCATTCTCACTCTAAATTGTTAAAGATTTGCTGGATAAAGCATATTTTAAATTATAATAATGAGAAACAAAATTAATTTTGCAGAATTATTGACAAATAGATTGTTTTGTACAAAGATGTTCAAAAATAAAAAATAAAAAAGAAGTGAAATAATAAAATTTTTGAACAAAAGTTTTCTGATGAACTTGCTTAAGCAACGAGTCAGTTTACTATGCATAGATACCAGCTTCTCTAACCAACAAATAAAAAAGTAACAAGAAAACTTATCGGAACTAAAATCTGATTCATTATTGATACTTTTTTTTAATAAAAAAATAAAAGAATAAAAGAATGTTTGTTTGTAAACTAAAAGAATTGAAAAGAAAAAAGTAATAATAATATAATTAACCTAATTATTCAAGAAATGTCGTATTTGAAGAGAAAGGCTTTAGAGAGAATATTCTAGAACAAATTAAAAAAAAAATTCATTGAATAAAAAAACTTTTACTTTTGACACATTTAACTTTTTTTAATGTAATTTTATATTTGTTCATCTACAGCAAAAAAATTATAATAATAATGAAATAAACTACAGTTTATTGTGTACAAATAATATAACACCAACAACAACATTTAAAGTGTAAAATGAAACCATCATTTTCATTGCAAAACTTTCGACAAATTCATCACAACAAAGTTCAATACAAATTTTAATCGTTTTAAATTTTTTTATGTCTGTATAGAATTTCATTGAATTCATTCGATAACTTTTTTATTTTATAAATTATTAAAATTGTATATATCTACACTGTCTCAAGTTTTGCTTATATTGAATATTGTTTTTTTTTTTTTCTTCATGTTTTCTTTTTTTATCATTATCTTATCAACCTAAAGTTTTGTTGATCCAATATCAGCTGAGGAAGAACTAAAAACAAAAAAATAAATAAAAATGTTCTCTGTTACACTTAAGCAACAGTGTTTTTACGGTAAAAAAAAGAGAAAGATGAAAGAAAAATATTTATTATTTTTTGTATATAACGCTTAACTTCAAGTTTGCTGTTAATTTATTTTTGTAAAAATCTTGGTTGTTAGTTTTTATTATTAAAAAAATGCTAATTATATTAAAAATTTAATAATAAATTATTCTACTCTGATAATATCGGGTATTTTTTTGAGCCAATAGAATCTACGGAAGGGGTAACTATTAAACGAAGTGTCATACTGCGCTCACTTTTTAACATTCATGTTCAGTATAAATTGGCAAATCATCACGAATAGATTGACA
This sequence comes from Cistogaster globosa, assembly GCA_937654795.1. NCBI lineage: Eukaryota > Metazoa > Arthropoda > Insecta > Diptera > Tachinidae > Cistogaster > Cistogaster globosa. The sequence continues at coordinate 8,069,425 of OW569403.1, forward strand.
CACATCACACTACACAGATTTACTTTAAAAATCAGTCATCAATTTTATTTATTGGTAATTTTTGGCTTAAAGGTTTTATTAATAAACAAAGTTGCCGCATATGAAGTCAAACCATTCTACAAGAGACTCCGTTCAGTGCTGTTTACACGTTGTAAACCTAATTGGGCCATATGTCTTTAAAAATGAAGCCGGAGCTCGCGCCCTGATAGAGATGTTGCTGCACGATGATTAATGATTTTTTAATTATTTATTTATTTTTTTTTTTTGAAAATATTGGATGACGCTGATTAAGGCAAGATGAGCTTTCAATACAATGGCGCAATGTACCATTTGATTTCGAGAAAAGGATCTGCCAATTGGCCTCCAAAGTCATAGGACATGAGACCTCCCTATTGTTTACTATGGGGCTACGTGACCTTAATAATTTATGAGGATAAATCAGTAGCAATTTACGCCTTAAAGGCAAACAGTGTTCGTGGTTTACGTGACATACGGTCATCAATGCTCGAAAAAGTAGCCCAAAATTGGACATCTAGAATATACTGAAAAAAAAAGTTTTTTTTTAATTTTACTTTTGGTTTTACTTTTTTATAATTTAAAGTTCTAGCGTGTGGAAAAAACACGTTTTATACAGTGCGGATAAATCCGTTGAATTTAATATATTCTCAAAAAATATCGCATGCGATAATAAGTTTCCTTCTAAACTAGCAAATTCAGTCGTAATAAACTTAAAAATGACTTATGGCAGTATTTTCCTTACATTTTCCCATGTTACCGTTTTTAAAAATTTATTGTTTTAAAAAAATCGGAATGAGACCGAATTTTCATCGAAAAATAAAAAATTCGAAAGAAACAAAAAAAAAAAAAAGAAAAACGAAAGTACGATTAAAATTTCATCTATAATTTTTAATTTATTTAAGAATTAAATTTTTATCCATATCTGAAAAACTTAAAAATTAAAAATGTTTCATAAACAAATCTAAACTGAAGCTCCAATAAATTCAAAATTTGAAAGAAATGATAAATCTGAATTTCACTGAATATTATAAATTCATCATAAGTTCGCATAAGTGTTTTTTTATTAAGTCATTTTATTTTATAAGTAAAATTAAAAAATAAACGAATCCTCAATAAAAAAAAAAACGTAAATTGAAGAAAACCACGATTTCACTATCGAAAATTTGCCCAAAAGAGCTAAAACAAGTAAGAGTGCTATATTAGACTATACCGAATCTTATATACCCTTCACCATATATGTAAATCAAAAAGACAGATATTTGGGGTGACAGAGACTTAAAAAATATGAAAAAAATTAAGTACGATATATAATTTTACACAAAAATGCAATCGGCTCTCAATGGGTTAAGCATTTTTAAAATATTTAAATATTTCCTTAGAGATCTCTTTAAAAGCTTAAAAATGATGCCCATATTGATATTTAAAAAAATTTGAAAAGTTCAGAGGGCCGTAACTCTGGAAATATGGGTGATCGCCAATTTTTTCACTTGATATTTTTTTCTTATTTTTTAATTCTGATCCTGTTAACAACTCTTTCAAAACTATATCTGATCGATTGGCGTATTTCAATTTTCTCTAGCTCATCTAGTGACATGGCAAAGTTGATTTCAACACTAACACGGACGGTCAGACGGATATTGCTCAATCGTCTTCGCTATGCATAAGGACTCAGAATCAATATAATTTATGGGGTCGAAAATTAATATTGTAGAAATTACAAACGGAATGGCAAAGTTAGTTATGCCCTTTTTTCACTTTTTATGGTGAAGGATATAAAAACCGAGATTTCAGTTTCAAATGTTCAGTAGAAACTGGAGATTTTTTTTTAAATGAGATTTAAATTAACAATCAAGTTTTTATCGTAATTCTTAAATTCGACTAAAATATTAACTGACAAAATAATAAATTAAAAAAATAGTTTTTATAAAATCAAAATTAAAGAAAAAACCGACATTTCACAAAAAAAAAAATTAAATATAACTAATGAAGGGTATATATGATTCGGCCAAACTGAATATAGTACTGTCATTGTTTTAATTAAAAAAAAACTCTGTTAAGGGCAGTGACTGTAAATTTAAATGTTTTTTTTTTATCGATTTTTTCTATTTCTTTTAGTCTTTATTTTAAATAGTAAAATGCTTTAAAATCCAATTCCTAATGTTTTTATGTTGATTTTTTACTTTTTATTATTTTATTACACGTTTATTTTTAGTTTATGATTTTCCTTTCTCAAAACCATCACTTTACTTACGATTATGAAATTATTAACACTTTCGTTTAAAAGTCTCGAAAAAAACAGGTTTGAAATTGATTTTTTAATGATTATATAGATAAATAAATAAAAAGAAAAAATAGAAAAATGAAAAATGAAAAAAAAAATAGATAGATTCTACAAGAATGCAAAAAGTTTTGTTAATATAAACTTTGCGTCCGTTCCACTTCAATTTTTTTTCTTATCTTTTTATTTCTTCATTTCTATAAAAATTTAATTTCTAAACAACTTTTTTTATATATTTTGATTAAGCAACCAATCATTTTGGTGTAAAATTTAACATTTGCATTATTCTAATTTTTGTGATCTTTTTTTTATTGCACGCGTGATACTTTTTAATTATTTTGTTATTGTGCTTAAACATGACGTACCAGCTTAAACATGTCTCACATGATCGCACGAACAAAAAATATTTTTAATTAACTTAACAATATTAAACAAATTTAAATTAAATTAAAGCAACCCACTATGAAATATAAATTAATATGAATAATTAAATTATTTTAAGTTTTTTTATGTACTTTTTTTTCTTTTTGATAATTTGACAAAAATTTAAATAAAGTTTAAGTCCACTATTTATTATTTTAATTTTATTCTGTAGAAGTGTTAAAAAAACAAGTCATTTCCAATTAACTTTTCACAATAAAATCACTTCGCGCTTGGAAAGTTGATTGTAAGATTGTGAACCCTTCATCACAGGTGCATAGAGGAGTCAATTGAGCGATGTCCGTCTGTCCGTCCGTGTTCGTCTTGAAATCAACTTTGCTCAAGGCACTAGATGAGCAAGAAAATATTTAAGTACGCCTATCGATCAGACATACATAGTTTCAAAAATTTTGCTATTGAAAATAAGCATGTCCCTCGAGGCAGCCAGCAAAACACTACACGTGACTCTAAATTTGTCATATCTTTACCTATACAAATTCTGAATATAACCTATAAACTTCTGAAATCTACAATGCCTTGGCTTTCGCCCCCTGTAGTCCGCTAAGGCGCACCTTTTCATTTTTGACCCATTTTTAGGAATTTAAAAAATGTCCATATGGGGAAATGCGTAATTTCAGATTTTTCGTAATTCTATTACTAAAAACCTATACAAATTCTGAGTATAACAATACACTTCTGAAATCTACAATGCCTTGGCTTTCGCCCCCTGTGGTCCGCTAAGACGCACCTTTTCATTTTTGACCCATTTTTGGGCATTTGACAAATGCCTGTATTAAGAAAGAAAAAAAGCATCAGTTCTCCGAAATTTTTTTATTTTGACTTTTTATGTTTTGCTATAAATAAATAAAATTAAATTTTTAATAAATTTACACACTTTTTATATAATTTTTTTAATTTTCACAAGGAAATGTTTAAATAATTCAATTCTGTTAACTTAACATTTTTTGAGTGAGAGGTATGTAAACTATAACAGGGTTGTCAAAAACGAAGCTAACTGACGGAGCTGTATTCACACCCTTAAAAGGATGTGGGGAGAGGTTCTAGTTTGTGATGAGACTAAAATTATGTTGCACTATTATATTGGCCCCAACAGAGTATGGCGTCAGGTTTTAAGTCATTCGGCAGTATTTGGTAGTTTTAGTTTTAATATTGAATTTAATTGAAGCACAATATCAATGAACTAATGAATGATACGCTATGAATCAAAAAATGGTACGTACAGATTTCTAGCAAATACTTTTAGATGATTTTTTTATAATCTCAACTCTTTTTCGAAAGTTAGGTTTGACAGCTTTGATCAATGCAATTTTTTCTCAATCTTATTTCCTATTTTTTTTTTGTTTTTTATTTATTTTTTTTTCTTACTTTTTTTAATATAACAAAAACATAAATTGTATTTTGCTTTACTCCGTCTGCTTGTATCGTACAGTGTGAGTGTTGCAATTGTTGCTTTTCATTATTAATATTTTTTTGAATTGTATTCAATTGTTAGAAACAGTAATGAGAGCATCATGTCATCGACAAACATTATTTAGTTCATTTTTATTTTGTAAAATTTTATTATGGGTTTTATATATTTTCACATGTTTGTTTTTTCTCGTCTTTAAATGAAAAAATTACAAATTTAATTTATCTTTATGATGTTAAAAAAACATTTTTTAAACAAAATTTTATAAATAGAAAAACAAAAAAGATTTTAAAATATTTTTTAAGAGAATTTTGCAAAATATTAAATAAATAAATAATTATCTTGTGTAGGTACCTAAATTTTTTTTTTTATTTTTATAAAAACATTAATAACAAATCATAAATGTTTTTTAGAGATTTCCAAATAATTTTATTGATGTGTGTTCATTGTGGTAAAAAAATATTATTTTTTTTAATGATTTAAAAAAGATTTTGTTGCTTTCGATAAAAAAGTTTATGAAAGCACATCCGCTAAAAAAAAGGGCGTACGAAATTTTTTAATTAAATAAAAAAATTAAATGAGAAAATAATCATAGTTTTGAGAAAGTTGGCTTTTAAGGTTTTATGACTTTTTGTAAATGATTCAACATTAAGTTTGGCAATCTTTACCAATACAAAAGTAAAATTTTCGTAAAATTGATTTTGAGGTTTTATATAATAGAGATGCTAGGGAATGGTTTTATAGCGCTAAAGGCATTTTTCGTTTAGAGTTGTAGAAGTCAAATATGCAGACATGTTTTATATAAAAATAAACCGGTGGCATAAAGTATCATGTCAAAACTTTATGTAGTTTACTTTCTTGAAAAATTTTAATATGTGTGAAGATAAATTTTAAAATTTTTAGCTTTGTTACAAACATTTTTATTAAACAGAGCTCTATTAAAAATAACATAGCCCTGTTAAGGGAATAAAAATTCGCTGTTAAAACTTCCAAGTATGGAGAACTATACAGGGTTACCTGGCAAACAAATTATATTCATCTTGGTTTTGCCATCTTTTGTTGTTTCCATAAAAATGCCTCATCCCTTAGAGAAACTAAAATTTAAAAAATGTTAAAACGCCGAAGTACCCGTTCCAACTCGCGCTGTTTAAAATTCCAAATATGGAGAACTTTAGAGGAGTACCTCGCAAACAAATCCCATTCATTTTGATTTTGCCATCTTTCGTTGTTTCCATGAAAATTATAGTTTGGGTGCATAAACCGAATTTTTATTCCTTTAACAGGGCTATGTTAACTTTCTAGCAGAGCTCTGTTAAGTAAAAAGGTTAATAGAACAGACATAAAATTTTATTGGTTCAAAGAGCTTGAAAAAATTTTTGAATGATACAGATAATCTTTCAGAAAATTTCAAAATTTACTGCAGTTTGTTTCACTTAAATACGAGGGTATACATGTCAAAAACAAACGTGCCTTTAGCATGTGATCTGATTTTCTTAAATTGCATTGTATTCCAACTATTTTTTACAGGTGATTTACTTTTTTTTAGTTAGGCTTAAGTTCTTAAATTATTATTTATTGAAAAGAGAACAGTCAAATACTCAATTTTCTTCTCTTAAAAAGAAAATTGTAATTGAGAGTCGAAACGAATTTGTTTTGTTTTTTCGAACCCTTGATGAGTTCATTTGCTTAAAAAATATGATTTCACTATAATACAGCAAAAATTTAAAAGCAATGAGTTTTGTCAGCTGAAACTTGTTAAAAAATATATTTTGGGTTTGTGGAGACTTCCATAGAATAAAAAAACAAACAAAAATATTTGGCGTAAAAATCTTCACTTTATAAAATAATTCATTTGTTTTTTCAATAAATCAGTGCAATTCATTAATTCTTGTTGAACTCAGAAAAGTAAGCTGCAGCAAAGAAATTGTAATCAAATTTGTAAAATAGATTGAAAAGACATCGTGTTTCTTTCATTTATTTTTTTAAAACTTAAAACTTAAAAAAAAATTTGACGTGCTTAGACGAATAAAATTAAACTGCTGGGCTAAAAGTCACACCTGTTAAAATTTCGCTCTGACATTTGCGATATGGTCACAAAAGAATCTCTATCTCTCTCGCTTTTTTTTTCTATTAAAATTTTAACATTTCAAATATTTAAAAGTTTACCTTAGAAAGTCACTGATCTCGTAGTTATAACTTCATTTATCTCATTAAAAATAATATTTTTAAATATTAAAAATATAAAAATAAAACTTTTATTTCAGCTGTAGAAAATTACCACAGATTAAGATTTTGTTTTTTTTTTTTTTAATGTAAAACAAGTCTAGAAAGAAATTTGAGTGATTTTAATTTTTTTAAGTCCATTCCAATTAATTTCGTGGGCGTTTCAATTAAGATAATAAAAATAAAAATAAAAAACTAAACATTTCCAAATAATTTTTTAAGTACTTTTTTTTATTCATTTTTCACAAATCTTAGTTTCTACAGGTACATTGAATTTTTTTTTTATTTTTCTAAATTTTCCCCCGACAATCAGCCAGCATTATCAGGTCGTTTTGTATTCTATAATATTTTTTTTATTAAAGAAAAGGCGTGGGTATTTTCAAAGTACACAGCATATTAATTCTTATTAAAACGTTGTATAACTTGGACAACAACAAAAACTTAAATAAATAAATAAATAAAAAAACACAAAAAGAAAAAGTCTTACGTATGTTTAGAAAAAAGTTGAAAAATCGTGATGAATTGCTTTTTTTCATATTTTTGAAATAAATGTTGTTGTTTGATGTTGATTTTGTTTCTTATATAAAATGTTTATTCTCGAAAATAATAAAACAAACAACACGTTAAAAAAAATAATATTTAAAAAATGTATTTATTTATTTATTTTATTTTAAAAATTTATTGGAATTTCAATATTGGCACACACGTTAAAACCGCAGTCACTAAAGTAACAATTTAGACTGAAAGTAAATTTAAACGAAATATGGCAAAAACAAACTATGAAAACATAAAATAAAATAAAATAATTTTCTTAAAAATACATTTTCAGTATTTTTCTCAAATTTATAAGAGTTTAAAAAAATGTAAAAATGTAGATACACAACCACTGCACTATATTGAAATAAAATGGGCGGCGAAAATTTTTATTTCTCAAAAACTCAACAAAATTAAGAGAATTTTTTGGGATATTTTTTATTTATTTTTTTTTTCTATTTTCAAACACAAAACGAATGTACAAATACCAAATTTTCGAGTAAAAATAAATTGAAATAAAGACATAAATAGTAAATGATTTAATACTAAAAATAGATTATCAATTAAGTAGAGAAGCATCAAGTGTATATGACCCATATTACGGGCACCCTTCCATTTTGCTTTTAATGTTGTTTCCCCCCTCCTTAAATAAAAATATCAAAATATGCTAAGGAGTCCATTGAGAAATGGGAATAAGTCAGATAAGTCACTTAAGCACGTTTACATTGTTGAGGCCATATAACAAATTGAAATAAAAAGTTTTCCTATAGGGACAAGTAGATGTTCATTTTTATAAAAATATTTAGCGTAAAGATTTTTTTCTTTTCTTATTGTACATCTTAAGAAAATCTCAAGAAAAGTATAATAATTTTAAGCCTCTACATGATCAAGGCATGTTGTCAAGCCACTCATGAAAAAGTGTTGCGAGTATCTTGTAGCTTCAGATGTTCAGATGCAATATATGTAAAGTTAACTTCTAAATTTATAACCCTAGCAACATTCTGTTACGATAACAGAGCTCTGTTAATCACTTAACAAAACCAATAATCAATAATTTTTTTTCGCCCACTCTCTTTTTCATTTACCAGAAAAGGGACCAAATCCTTTTTCAAATCTCAAATGATATAATTTTGGAAAAAACTCTACAATTTCTTAAAAAACAAAATGTTAATGTTTAATACAAACACTACTAGAAGTGTTCTACAATAGTTTTTTTTCTATCCACTTTAAATTATATTTAAATATCGTCTGGAAACTCTTATATTAAATTTTTAATATTAACACGGTTATGTTAAATGTTTAACAGAGCTCGTTATCGCAGCAGAATGTGGTTAGGGTTATAAATTTTAAAATTAAACTTCACACACATTGAAATGCAGTGGTGCTCTTTAGAAATCATAAATTGTTCACAGCCAGTTTTGATGTCTGCCAATTTTGCTCGACGAGTAATTGGCAGCTTTTTTCTTGCGTTTCATTTACATACGGATATTTGCTGGGTGTAAATTTAATCATCTCCACGAGTCACCATGTCCACTAAATTCTATTAAAAAAAAGTGAAAATTTAAAATATAGGAAAATATAGAAGAGTTAAACTCCAGCCGTCCCTATTGGAAAACCCTTAAAACAATAATAAAAAATGCACTAAAATTAAAATCAAAAGAACTGCAATTATTATGTTTTGAAGTGGTTTGATACATCCAACAACAATTTAACATTATAATCCTAGAGGTGTGAGAAATGGAAAAGGAAAGAATACATTACATTAAGTATCTTAATACTATTTGTTTAGTTTAAGTTCTTTAAAGAACTCTATATTTATTTCGAAATTGAAATTTCAATATGAAATTTATTTTTTTAAATTAATTTTTTAAACGACTTCAAAAAAAGAAGGAGGTTATTAATTCGACTAAATGTTGCTTTTTATGTTTGTGCCCGCAGAACTCAGTCATTTCTGCACCGATTTTAAAAAAGTTTTTAATTGATAATAGACTGGTCCTGTTTTAAAATCAGTTCATAATTTAAAAAAATTAAAGGGTGTCCCCATGCAACATACAAGTTTTTTACGTTTTTTATGAGCCGTAAAATATAAAAAAAAACTTCGCATCACTATAGTTCCCAAAAGCAAAATAAGTAATACAAAAATATATTTTAAATTAAAGGGTCTCCTCATAGGCGACGTAAATTGACATATATGGTTATTTCTGTTGAAAACGCTTGTAAATTGGTCTGAATGTCGATAACTATGACTGTTATAATAACAAGCTAATATATTCAAAGTTATAAATTAAAGGGTGCCCCAATAGTTCTTTAAATTTGATGTGTATTGTCAAATTTTTAAACAGTTTTAGAGAGATAGCTGAAACTTTCAACAGACCTAAGTCCGCTATGACAACAAACATACAATATGATTTAATAAATTAAAGGGTGTTCACAAAATATATGGCCCTAGCTTTTGAGCCGTTTTACACAAAATTTTGAAAACTAGGCGGACTTTGTCGGGTATAATAAGACGTAATTTAATGCATATAGCCAGACTGTTGAACAATTGTGGCAGACGGTTAAAGTTAACAACTAGCTGTAGTGCTAATTCCGCTATAACAAATATAATGTTTAGTGATGGAATAAAGGGGTGTCTCGATAGTTAATTTAATTTGATGCATGTTGGCATACTTACATACAGACAGGCAGATGAATGGATTTTACCCAAAGTTTTTTGGACAAATCAAGATTCTTTACTCTTAAACTAAATTGATTAAATGAGAATTACATTTAAAGACAACAAAATCTAAAATTTTCAACGTTGATGTACAATTTAAAAAGTTTATATAAGTTTGTATTACAAATTCAAAAGTTTATATATTAGGATTTTTATTGCTCGATCAAGTCGAAATGGCTCAACTGATTTTCATAAAATTTTAATCACAGATAGATCTCTATACGGATTAATATCAAAATTTTATTCGTGTGAAGATAAATGTCTAGTTATACGTTTTTTTTAATATCGCAGCTATATATCGAATTAAATACGTTTTTTTGATATAGCATGCAATAATTTTTTAACATCACCTCGATAAAGCCTGTTAAAAGATTGCAGAGCTTACCATGCGGTTTGTACTTTATGTATGCGAAAAAAATTATCGCATGCTATAATGTTTTAAACATTATTTATATAGCAAGCGATAATTTTTTAACAAATACATACCATCACCTCGATAAAGCATTTTAAAAACTCTCAAAATTTACCATGCAGTTTGTACTTAAGGCATGCTATAAAATTTATCGCATGCTATAATTTTTTTAAACTTAACGTGTTTATTTTCTTTGTAATAAAGTCAAAACGCATTCGTTGCTAACCGATGATGGGTCAAAGAAAAAACAAATTTAATATGACAATTTATATTGGCTGACAATGATATTCTATTTGCTTCAATTTATTGCTTAAATAGATGATGTTTACATCGTACTCTACCTAGGGTACACGAACACAAAAAATGCTGATGAATAATGTAGCGAAATAGAGAATGCAGCAATACACTCAGTCTGTGTTTAATCGTTTCTAGTTTCTTTAAAGGAAAAATTTTTCAAAAATCAACGACTAAAAATTTACACAATTTTTAAGGCAAAAGTTTTTAAGCCATTTAGCACAAATAAAATGAGATTTTGATTTCAAATAATTCTCCTTTTTAATTTAATTTTTTATTTAATTAAATTAAATGTTATAGCCTGTTCACACATTACTCAATATTCAGTTTTTCTCAATTAAAGCCAGAAGCAACATTTCCATAAGTTATATTTATTCGGACTTGTGTTATTTTACCTAAGTTTTCCTCAAAAAAAAAAAAATAATAATAATAATAATAATAACGACTGTTAAGTGACTAACCGTACACTGTTAACTTTAAAAACGACAATGTTAAAAAATGATCTTTGTCTCTACTATTTCAAAATGTATTTATCTTTAATTAAGTTTACGCTTATAATTTAATTGCATTTCAAGGTTCAAACTTCACGCTAGACATCATTACGCTTAACCCGTTGATTTAGTTTGGAATGTAAAGAATGTAAAACTTCTCACTGTAAAGAGAGGCCTGGCTTTCTGTTAATTTAAATTTAGCTTGCGTACCTACGCAGAATTCTATTGGCTGGTAATTTTCAATTTTCTCTTTTAGCTTGGACTTCACTTAAATAATATTTGTTGCAGCTATGAATACAGGCAAGAAAAAAGGCGACCTTGTCTGTCGAGACATATAAATTCTTGGAAAATTAATCACTGGTTGACCCTTGATAGCTGTCTGGGTTTAGACTTAATGATTTTCTAGAATGTCTTTCAGCAAGACTGTTGGCCGTAGTCAACTACGATAAAAACTAATCAAACAAATAAAATAAAAAATAGCATTTGTATTGTTAATATTTCAAACCAGTTATTTTTTAATTTAATTAAGTTCGTTGAATTGAGTTTATTTATGATAAAAATTTTCATTTGCAATAAATAAAAATATTCACAATTTTATTACACAACCTACAAATGCTTAATTGAGAGAAAAAATGTCAAACAAATAGAATCCTTTCGCTTTCAGTTGCGTGACAAAAGTTGTATTCAATGAATAAATTACATTCATCCATAAAAAGTTTTATATATATATTTTTTTAATTTTATTTCTTTCTTTTGTAAACTAACAAGAAAAAATAATTTTTTAATAAGTGTATAAATAAAAAAAAAAACATTTGTCAAGATGAGAAAACCCCCAACAAAAAAATCATTCATCAAAAGTAAAGAAAAAGTTTTTTTTTAAATAAAAAATATTTCCAATTGAAAATCTTTTCATTCATGACACGTTTACTTACGGTATAAGCACTTGTTGTTATTGTAATTGCAAGTCAGCTTGAGATTTTAGATATGAATTGGGATGTGCGTTTCAGGGATGGAAAAGTCTATTGAAATAACAATAATAATTATATCCGTGTATTCGGTTCGTGCCAGCAAAATCACTACATCTAATTGAATTCAATTTCAATTAGATGATATTATCAATTAATTTTTGATTTTTTTTCCCAATCAGGATTTGAATCGTGGATATTATAAACGAATTAGAATTTATTTTTTTCGGCTTAGGTTCATTTTTTTAGTTTAATTTTTTAAAAAATTTAAGACTTCGTTTTACCAAATTAATATGGATTTGTTGGTTAAATAGATGATGTTTACAATGTACACAACTTAAGGCAGACAGATGCAAAAAATGCTGATAAAGGATGTAGCGACCCAGAAAATGAAGCGTTACATTCTGCAAGTGTCTTGTTTTTCTTGTTTTCTTTGAAAAACATCCGCATGCATTTAAAATAATTTTTTTTTCTACAAATTTTAAAAACTGAATTAAAAAGTAAATTTTATTTCATTTCCTGTTTTAAATTTTGAAGCCCTATTATCTGCTGACTTATCAACCTCTGGGCTTTTGATCTTAAGTTCTTCGAAAAATCAAAATTTCAACAAGAATTCGAAAATTAAAACAAATTTATAAAAAATTTTGAAATTCTAAAAAAAGGAAAGTGAAGAAAAACGAAAATTTACAAAAGCAGCCGGAATAGTTACTGGTTTGTGAAAAACCATTTAAAGTATGGGTGGGTGGAAAAATTATATAAAGAAAAAGGAAAAATGAATTTATATAATTTTATTTTAAACATGGAACTATATAAAAAAAATACTGCTGTTACTACAGTGACGAAAAAGCAACAAACAATAAAACAAGTGAAAATATTAATGCGAGTGACGGTGGCGATAATGATAATAACGATGACAATAAATGTGGACTGACAGAAAACCAACAAAAAAAAAAAAAAAAAAAAAAAAAAAAACTTAAGACGAACTCAAGCCAAAACAAATGTAAGTATTATTGGGTTTTTCTTATTTTTGTTGTTATAAATATAAAGCAAAAATTATAAATAAAGCATGTATGCAATTTCATTCAATTTAACTTAAGGCAGCCAACAGGCAGCCCCAAAGCATACCAATCAACCATATAAACCGACCGACCTACAGCAAACACACTCAAACATCCATCCATCCATTCATTCAAACAACTGTCCTCTCATAAACAAAAAAAGGAAAAATCATAAATGTGCGTTTGTGTGTGTATGCTAAATTTTAATAGAAATTTTTTTACTCATATGAGGAAAAACAAAAAAAAAAAAATACACACAAATGTTTTACATGAAAGACCGCGCTACAGAAATTTTTTTTATTCAACTGTCATTTTTTTTTGTGACAAAACTAAATTACGAAAACAAAAAAATTTAAAAATAAAAAAGGGGAAGGAAGTACAATACATTTATTCGTTTAATTGAAGAGAGGGCAAGGAAAAGCAGAAACTAACAAAAATTCATTGCTTTTGATGATAAGAACGATATTGTAACCATCAACTCAAACATCACACAGTTCATGGCAACAATACACAGAGTGACGAGAACTTTTATGAATCGTTGTTAAAAGCTTTAAATTTCTAACAAACAACAAATTTTTAGAATTTTAAGATAAATAAATTACTATTATTATCGCTGTAAGATTTGTGGCAAAAACAAACTTATTGTTATTGTTTTACCTTGAATTCGGTTTTCAAAATAAATTTACCAAAATATTCATTAAAAAAAAATACTTTTGATTTTATTATTTTATATAGGGAAATCGTTTAATGAAGCTTTTTAGGAATATAACTGGAATATAAAATAAACCAAGCGGATAGATAGACACGAAGAATGCGGAGGACAGATGTAGCGTTTCAAAAAATTCCTTACAAAATTTTTCGATTTTTTTACAGTTTCTTTTGTGTATTTTCTGTTCTTAAACATGGTAAAATTTTCCGCTTGAGCTTATAATCTTAAACACAAATTAAAGCGAAAAAAAAAAAAAATAAAAGTATCTCAAATAAAAAAAAAAATTAAAAAAAAATTATGGGGTGACAGAGAAATAAAAAATAAGATCAAAATTAAGTACAGTACAAAGTTTACATAAAAATGTAACCGGCTCTTAATGGGTTAAGTACTTTTAAAATATTTTCTGAAAGATCTCTTCGAAACCTCTAAAATGACATCTTAAAAATTGAAAGTTGATTTTTTTTAACTAAAATACTTCGAAACAGTCAAACATTGTAACAGAGTTTTATGTATGTCGGCCGACAGTTTAATAAAATTAAAAATAAGTATGTGTGTTAAGATAAATTTTTTAACTATGCCATCTTTTGTTGTTTCCATAAAAATTATAGTTTGAATGCATAAACCAAATTTTTAGTCCCTTAACAGGGCTATGTTATCTTTTTAACAGAGCTCTGTTAAATAAACAGGTTTGTGGCAAAGCTAAAAAATTTAAAACGGATCTTCACACACATACGTTAAGTTACTAACTGTTGTTCGGTAGTGTGAGTGCAAAATTGTAAACAAAGCCAATTTTTTTATGTAAATTTTTGTTTAATTAAAATAAAAAAAGTTAAAAAGGGATAATGAATTATTTGTTTTAGTACAACTTGCACATATTAATAAAATCACCAATATCTAAATCATTATCTGCTGCGCTGTCGATATTGCCCTTCATTTTTGTTTCTTTTTTACTTATTGATTTTAATGAAAAATAATTTAATTTTATTTGGTTTTCTTTGTTTATCATAAACAGCTGATATGTTGTTAAAGAAGAACTAAATAAAATAATACAAAAGCAGAACAATACAGAACAGAACAACAGAAAGTAAACACTAATGAGGGCTTTCGAAGCCAAAAAACCGTCGTTCGTCCCAATTGTGTTTGTAGAGCATAATAAAATTAACAAAATAATTTTAACTTCTTATTGTTAATGTGTTCATAATTAATCGAGTAGTTTCAAATTTCACAACACTAAGGTCTAATTGATAGCAACAACAGCAAATATAAAACACACATGATGATTTTGTTCAGCTAATAGTAATGTCAACGACGACAATGTTTTTGTTAATTTATTGAGTTAAACGATTTATTTTACTAATGCTTTCCTAAATGACAACCAATAAAACCTCAAAATAAACAAACAGTAAAATACAAATTCTTGATGTTAAAAAAAAACAAAAAATCTAAATAAAAACTAATGCCCGAACTGAAGTACATTGGTTTAAGACTTAACATTCGTTTGGTTGCAGGTCGTACGCTGGTGATATCATACTTTTTCGAATTCGATTCTCTACATTGCAGAATATTCTAATTCGAAACAAACACAAAACATGAAAAAAAAACAAAAATAAAAAACAAGTAATAGAGCGTACAAGGTACATTTATTTTATTAGGTAAAAGCGGTTCTACAACAAAAACAACATTTGTAAAAACAACATGGCATTTTATTGTTGCTTTGTGAGTGGAAATGTCAAAAATAGAAACAGAAAATAAAAGAAAATTGGTCTAAAAACAAACGCTCTCTTTGTTCTACATTTGCTTGTTGTTGGTGTTTTTTGAAATTCGTAAACAAAAGTAGGAAAATATAAACAACTTTTGACATGTCCAACTACAAACCAGCTGGGCGGACGACACTACCTAGTAAAATAAATGTACCTTGAGAGCGTATTAATAAAGTTTCTCTTAACTTGTCTGCATTTTTATTCTCTTGAATTTACTTCTCTTTTTAATACATGACCAAAATAGGGAGTGTACAGATTGACACAAACCGCACTTTTTCACATGTTTTCTAATTTAATTAAAAAGATGAAGGAAAAATAATTAATTAAGAAGGCAACTAGTGCAAATTTATATTAACACCTTCAAATAGCATTCGTTTGCTATTTGCTTCAGTTGAATATTTTCCTTAGCTTTGTTTGTTCTTATTATAATTACAGGCAAATTTCATAAACAACCCCAAAAATTGTTTCACCTTCTTTTCATGACATTTTCATATTTTTTTTACATATTTCCTTTTTATTAAATTGCAAACTCACCCATTACACTGTGCTTCGTTTCCTTTTTTTGTTACTTTTGTTAAATGATTTTCTTTTGTTTTTTCCTTTAACCTTTTTGTATTGCTTTTTCAACTACGTTTTTTGTTTTAATTTGTTTTATTAACTTTATCGTTTTGTTTCTGTGTACTTTAACTTCCATTAACTTTTTTAATCACTTTTATTAATGAAAACTTTGGCCGTTGATTTTTTTTTTAATATTTGTTTGAATTTTTAAAATAAATGCATTTTTTTCTCTTTTAACGATTTCTTCACCAACAAAATTATATGAAAAGAATTTGTACCAGGAAAGTACACTGGCAATTACATATAAAAAATGTTTTAAATGAATGTCACACAATTAGAAACCGCACGAAAATCCCACTCGATTGCCAACCAAGACGACCACTTTGAAACTGAGGTAAAGAAAAACGTTAACTCGCTCGCTGCAAACTCCATGAAAAAATAAAAGTAAGAGAAGTGAAACAATAACAGTGATGTTAATTTCGTTGCGTAAACTAAGGTTTGAGCGATTTTAATTAGAGTACTTAACACAAGCTCATTTTTCTTTAGCAAAGACTACAGCTGTGAGTGACATTTTAAATAGCTTTCTTATTCAAGCAGTTTTGCAATTTAATCTGAAATGATTTAAGTTTCAGTAAAGATCGGAAGATGCAAATTCTTTAACTGAAGCTTAGAGTTTTATTTTTAACGTTGTTAAATTACCAATCGTCTTTCTATAAAATTTTGAACAGAAAGTAAAAAATTGAATTTAATAAATTTTCGAAAAAAAAAAAATGAATTTTGTGTTCTCCTTATAATTAATAGCAATTATGTACAAACTTGAGCCTAATAAATTTGATTTTTTTTAATGTGAGCATAAGTTTCTATATTCTTCTTTCAATTTTGTACCTTCCTCTTAGGCGGAAAAAAGATATATTAAAGTTTGTCATTCCGTTCGTAATGTCTTCAGTATCAATTTCCGGCCCCATAAAGTGTGTATATATGCAAAATTCTTATGCAAAGCGAAGTCAATTGAGCGATGTCCATCTGTCTGTCCGTGTTCGGGTTGAAGTCAACTTTTCCAAGACAACAGATGAGCCAGAGAAAAACTAAATACGTCAATCGATCAGACATAGTTTCGAAAGAGGTGCTGTTGAAAATCAGCAAGATCGGTTCTCTCGAGGCAGTGGGCTTTACACCACGGCTGCTTTTAATTTTTCCATATCAATAGGAATAATGAAGTAATTCCAATGAAAAAGAATGTATGGGGTGAAAGAGAACTAAAATATAAAATTAAAAAAAAAAAAATAAAAAACACCAGGTGAAAAAAATTTCGCTAGCCCACATTTTCCGAGTTATGGGCCTCTGAAATTTATGGGGTAAAAGAGAACTAAAATATAAAATTAAAAAAAAATAAAAAACACAAGGTGAAAAAAATTTCGCTAGCCCACATTTTCCGAGTTATGGGCCTCTGAAATTTACATAAAAAAGTTCGATTGTCAATGTAGTTACCGTAACCGCAATATTTGTTGTTATTGATAGGAGCTACTTTACTAAACTAGATTTGCATACATGGTGAAGGGTATATAAGATCCGGCATATCCAAATGTACCACTCTTTCTTGTTTTTTTTTTATTTTTTAATTCTCTGGCAACGCAATATTTGTTTTTTTTTTTTTTTTTTTTTTTTGATAGGAGCTACTTCACTTACCATTTTTACATACATGGTGAAAGGTATAAAAGATTCGGCATAGCCGAATATAGCACTCTTAATTGTTTATTTTATTTCTTTTTATGGTTAATTTTCACTAAATTTATCGTCTACTTTTTTACTTTTTGATAAATTATATATTAGAACTTTATTTTTCCTTCGCATTAACTGTAATGTTTAAAAGGAAAAAGCCTTTAAGAATGTTGTTTGCTAAAACAAAAGTTAGATACAGGATGTTAAAATTTTATCCCTGGACTTACTTATTTGATTATCTAAGGAAACAGGCTAAACACGTCAATAGAAACAAAATAACTTTAATTGTGTTGAAACTAGGATCTTAAGTGTCAGATATAAAAAGCAAAAAGCTTTTCTAAATCAAAATTATTAAACAAAACCATTCACATTATTTTTTGCTGTTAAGATTTAAAACATTTAATTGCCTTTTTTTAAATATGTAAACTATTGTTCAGCACGTGAGAACTTGACACATCTTATATATAAGCTTTTTCTCGAGATTGTACATTGAATATCAGTATTGTATTAAATATCAATATTTTGATAAAAACAGTGTTTTGACTATAATTTAATCTTCAAGGTTTTTGTTTAATAGACTTTCACAACATCAGAAATACTAAGTTAATGTAGTTATTAAAAATTCAGATTATTATGAGCAAATTGATGATGCAGGAATTAAAAACCTAATATATGTATAAATTAAAATAAAATGTTAACATTTTGTAAAATTCACTTTTCCATGCTTGTGCACTGCATTACCGGTGAACTTCATTACCAATTTCACACAGTTGCTTTATATGTAGCTTAATTAAAGATATAGAGTTACCATATCAATTTATACCTTTTATTTGTTTAAATACTTAAATGTTCAGCTATTTTCAGTTTCACACTTTTATTATTAAGTTTGCATGATGATTAGAATTATTTATTTTTAATTTATTTCAATTAATAACATTACCAACAAAAATATTAAGTTTTATTTTTCATATTATATGCAATTAATTATACATAATTAATAATAATATAATCTGTAAATATCAAAAAAAAAAAAAGAGAAAAAACTGGATTAATAATAAAATATAATAAAACAACTATTCAATATTTTTTTTTTTCTTAAATACCATTTATAATGTAATATTAATATACTAATTTTTTCTTTTATTTGTTAAAAAAAGATTGTATATTAATTTCAATTTATTTCTACTGCCTTTTATAATTAAATTTATTATATTTTTTAAAATTAGATGTTAAAATTACTTTTATTAAAACCACCGGCAGGAGAAGGAGGAAACAATAAAATAAATAAATTTTTAACAAAGATTCTTTCAAATGTTTTATTTTTTATATGTTCATTGTTGCTGTTCTTCTTTGTTAATGAAAGTGAAAGAGGTTATTAAATATTAAAATCCGTAACATTTATAATCCCTTGTAATTCTATGAAAGTTTAATTATACTTTTTATTCAGCTCCAATTTTATATTTCATAATTTAACAAATTCATTTACCCTTTTAAATTTAAATTTTTTATATATAATTATTTTGATTCCAATATTTCTTTTTTTTTTTAATTAAAAATTTTAGCTAATAAAAGTTGTATGTATTTTTCTGAGAGTTTCTTTAAAAGAATTGTTCGTTTTTTAACATTTATGTAACACGGTTTTTATAATTTATTATTTCAGTTTAATTTAATTTTTTTTTTTTTAATTTATAAAGTTGGGTTTAACTATTTCAAAGAAAACATTTTATGAAAATAATTTTACTAGTAAATTTAAAAATTTTAATATATCAAATATATCATTGAAGAGGTTGTTTTTAAGCAAATAAAAAAAATAACATTGTGTTCCAGACTTACTCTTCATCAGAATCGCCATCACTCGAGTAGCCAATTTGTTGATTTGCTCGCCTTACAAATGGTGCTGTGATCACTTGTCTGTTAAGAGAAATTTATTTAAAAAATATGTTTCTTTATCTAAAATAATTTGCAAAGAAAATACTCACGCTATTCTTCGATAATGGTTCAACCATTCCTCTAGCATTTGGGCTACTAGGAGCGGACGTTTACGTAATTTTTGTTGCGCTACCAATAAGCCACCCTCTGTCACACAGACATCAAGCCATTGTCTCATAATGGCCTCTTCGCGGCCCATCTTTAAAGACAATATAAAAATCGAGTTTTTTAAATAAAATTTATGGGAAAATATTTTATTTTTTTTAAGGAATCATTCGCCTTTGAAAATGAATAACATACCTCCGTTTGAGTTAGGAAATGTATTGGCAATAATTTCGATTCACAATCCATTAAAGGCAGATATGTTACATCTTCGGGTTCATCACGACGCAAATCAATGCGTGCATAAGGTTCCATTGGAACAAGAGCACTAAAGTGGCCCCGAGTATAACCTAAAGCTATAGGTGATTTTATGCAAAAATTTTGATCCCAAAAGAAAGGTAGATAAAGTCCTTAAAAGAAAACAAAACATTTTAATTAAATATTTAATAAAAATCAGAATAAGAAAAGTTTCATGAAATACCTTCAAATCGGGCATAACCAATATCTTCTCCACGAAAACTTTTAACATATTTGACGCCATATACCACTATGGGTCTTCTAAGGATGTGGGCTAAAGCAAAAATATGTAATTGTTCAAGAGAAGCGCCCGGTTGGCTGGCTAATGATAGCAGATTGGACCAGTCCTCTTGCCATTGAGCTTCTTCCAAGGTAAAATGAAGCATAGAGGCCTGAACCATTTCATATTCCTTCCAGCGTGAGTAAAAACTTTAAAGAAAATAAATATTAAAATAAAATAATTATTAAATTTTAAACATATTCTTTACATAGGAGCACATTGATGTAAACTGTCGGCCAGGGCTCTTCTTAATATATTGTCACGATCAAAAACTCCCCAGGTGGCCTGCATTGCCGAATCGAGCAAACAGTCACCAGCACTGCGATTCCACAAAACCATTAATCTTGAACCCAGTCGAGCAGTGATTTCCAAAGACCAATTTAAGGCTGGCGGTGGATTTTCCAATTGTTTTTGGGCATCACGGTCTAACAACTCATCATACAGTTGTTCTTGTATGGGCAAAGGTAACTCTTCGATTTCGGCCGGCAGAGAAAATGTCGCATGTTCATGTACGTATGTGCAAGGAAACATTGATTTACGCATGCGCAATATATTGGCGAAATGACGTCGTATATCTGCTGCTAAATCGGGTGCCACATATGATGGCACTCTCTTTATACCTGGCCCAGAGCCGGAAATTTGTGCCAATAACATGGGTAACATTTCCTCTCGATGAAATCGTATGGCCAAATGTATCAGTGTATGGCCAACATCAAAGGCTGAATTTCTATTGAGAGCTGCTATTTCAGTACTGGTTAAAGAACGGGCCGGATTGCCACCACATGACAAGTACGCCTCCACTGCACTAAAGTTATTCTCTACCACACCTTAAAGTAAAATAAATAATTGAAAAAACTCATCATAAATAAAGTTAAAAAATTGTAAAAATGAATCTTTACCTAAACAAGCATTCAACCACTGCCAGTCAACCTGACGTCGTATTTGTCTTATGCGACGCTCCTGTCTCTCTTGCATCGTATCACAGTTATTTATAGTATCTGAACCTGATATAAAAAAGAATTATTATGAGATTTAAAAACAATCTTTGCCAGATGATTTCTTTTGTGAAACAAAATATCTCACCCAGCTGATAAATATTTTGTTGTTTATTAAAAGAATTATTCGATGAGACGGTATCATTCAATTTATCACTGCAGGTTAAATTTGTTTGATTATTACTAATGCCGCTGGCATTATTCTCAACGTTGTGCGAAGCATTAGCCCCTGAGCTATTAGTATCGCGGGGATTGCCGCACATAGAGCATTTGAGACTTTTTGGAAAGTTTTCATAAGTACAAGTCTAATTGAAAGAGATACATAAAAACGAATTGTGACATTTTAAAAATTTCAAACAAAACTTACATTGCAGGCCCATTTTTTAATGTAATTTGATTGTTGTGGGTTGGAGGATGTTGTAGCAGATGTTGCTGAAATGGATTGTGAAGTAATTTGTTGTTGTTGTTGTTGTTGTTGAGTTTGATGAGTACTATTGGCGAGATTATTGAGTTGATTAGTTGAATTTTCCAGAGGACTTAGACGTTGGGCGGCAGCTTCTGTAATGGCAGCATTGGCACTTGCTGCATTATTACTAGCATTCATTTCTGCATCAATTTTTGTTGCTATATGTAATTTACTTAGTCTCTCTTGAATTTGGTATTGAGAATTATTCATGATTTCTTCGGCCAATGTGCCACAATCAATTATTGATTTCGGATCTAAATGATCACTTAAACGTTTATGTTTTTGTATAGTGGATGCCACACTTTGTTCTAATCCACAATGAAGCGTTTGTTGTGGCTGTGTTTGTTGCTGTTGCTGTTTAAAGGAGGCCACAGATATAGCACCGATATCTTGCGAGGGACTGTTATCTAATGTTACACCTTTTTTCGTATAACATTGAACACAACGTAAACTACGTGGCCAATTTAAATAAGTACACATTTTACAAGACCATTTTAAATCATTGGCCGTTGCTGCTTCAGCTGTATTTTGTGTATCTTGAGAGCGTGAGCAAGCATTTAAACTGGATGGTTCAACATCGATAATTTCTGCTACAGCACCACGTGCTTCTCCATCGATATCATGCGTTATTTGAGGCGGACTTAGTCTGCAATAAAAATTATTTTTAATTAAAAACAAATTCTTTTAGTTTAATTTGCAATAAAGTATCACCTAAATATGTCCTCGTTGACCATTGGCTTGACACCTTTACACATCGTACATTTTATAGCGGAGGGAAAATTTTCGTAAGTGCAATAATCGCAAGTCCATTTTTGTTCTTTTGAACTAGAATCGCACATATTCAATTGCTTGCTCCTGTTTAAAGGAAAAACAGTTGCACAGTAATCGCGACAACAGTAACAGCAACTGTGTCCCGATATACTGTTCGTATGGTATTCGATTAATATGAACAAATTAAAGCTGTTTGAGCAGCAGTCCAGAAGATTTTTTTTCTAAGATTTGAAAGGATTTTTTATATTGTCTTTGCTTTTAAGTTGCTTGTAGTGTTTCTGAAATGTGTTCTATCGACTTAATGGAGAAATCTTAAAGCTGAAATTAAGTAAATAAACATTTATTGTAATAGTTTTTTTTTATAAATTTTATTTTAAATTAAAGTAAAATAAAAATTATTCATATTTCCCACCGAAAACGTGAACGGCGATAGCTGGGAAAGAAAAATATTAAAATTAAATTCGTATGTTCGCAGGCATTGAGAACAAAGAAAGGCAGTTCACTTTTATCCAGATTGAGTCTTGTTTCATAACCATATTTGTAGACACACATAATTGGTTTCAAATTTCTAAGATTAATTATTTTATTTCTAGGGACAAATAATGTTCCCTAAAAAAGGAATCAAACAATAACACAATTTATCACTCTTAAAATATCAAGTTATATTTAAATGAAAAAGAAAATCTGTAAACGTCATATACGGCCTTCATCATGAACACATCAAGTACTTGTTAGCCGCCAGCAATTAAAAAAAGATTGTCAATATAAAATCTTCAAATAACTCATCATTTATTAGTGGACTTACTTTTAAAATTTACATATGTATGTATGTATATACAATTTACAGTTAACACACTGACATTTTAAACATATATAAAAAATTGCACGATTTCCTGGTCATTGGCCAATAAGTAAATTATTTAATAAACACAATTTTCCAACAGAGACTTTTGAAGGCAAACAAAAATGCAATTAAATAAGAAACATACACACACTCACAAATACTTTGTTTTACGGTTAAGTTAGACAGAAGCAAATGAAACTAAAAAACACAAACCCATTGATTTGGTGACCATCACCACCCATTAACATTTTTTTATTTGTTCATCTTTTCTGTTGTTTTTAGCTGTATTTATATAAACATTTAGTTATTAACTGCACGGGGAAATTCATTTTTTTTTATTTATTGTTGTGACTTTTTCAATTATTATCTAAACAAATAATAAAAATCAACTTGAGACCACGTAATGATGAAATGTGATAATAAAAAACATCAGCAATTGGCAAATGGTTGGGGTAAAAGAAATAAAACGTCAAGCAAAATTAATTAAAAATCACTTGTGTGTATTAGAGACATTACTTTATTTGTAACAATTTGTCGTATGGTTCTATATACCAACTAATTATTTATTCATCATCAATATCCTCTCATGTCCGCCTCATACTTGTTTTTAATTATTACAGGCTATATATTTATTTGATACACTTAAAATTATTATTTTGACCACAATTTGATTATGCATTTCTAAAAACCCTCGAAAAACTAAGCAACTTTCTCTCTGTTGTTGTTGTTAAGTATTCCACAGTTCGTATGATTGTTTTATTTTCCTGGTGCACTTTTCTTATTTACATTTGACAATATACAATTTTATCTTTCTTATGGACTTTCATTTTCTATTTACCCTTTGAAATTACTTTAATTATTCATGATTTTATTTATTTTGTGATTTAGCTGTTAAATGCTATTTAATTATGTGATTGAATTTGATAACTTTTCCTGCAAATTTACAAAACGAAAATTTTTACACTGATTTTTTCTTTTAACCAAATTCTCGTTCTTTTACTTTTTGTGTTTGAGTTTCTTGCAAAATATCTGTCGTCAGTGCACTGCTTAATCGACCTTAACTGTCAGAAAATTGTTAAAAGGAAAATGTAAACAACAGTGTTTCATGGTGTTACCGTATTATTAAAAAGCTGTTACTATTGAATAAGGATAAATAATATCAATTAATCATTCTAAATTATGCAGTTAACATAATTATATCCAATGTTGCGGGGTATGATAGTCCAGCTGCAAAAGAGAGAAAAAGAGGCAGTTTGAGAAAGGGGTAAGGGAAAATGGTTGAGATTTACTTACCTGGAGACTGGCCACTTGGGGTTGGTTGTGTTGCCGGCGGATGGACAGTGATTATTTTTCACTGTAGATGTTGTTTTGTTGATACTGTTTTTTTGTAAGGATGAGTGAGAACGTTTTTTTTTGTGTTTTGTTTGTTTTAACTTTGTATTTTCTTGTTTTCTGTTTCTTTTGATTTGCTTGATGTTTTCTTTATGTAATATTTTTTGAAAGTATTATGTTGTTTGTTACCTTTTGTTTGTTTGTTTTGTGCTTGTTGAAATTTATTTGTTAATTTTAGTTTATGATTGTTAGTTTTGGTTGTTTAATTAGTTGTCTTGTTTGATTGTTTTGTTTTAAGGAACTTGTTGTGTTGGTGGTTGTTTTACTTTTGGCGGATGGTTAGCGTGGGGCGAGTAGTCTGTGTTAGTCCGTGTGTACAGCTGTTTTGTTGTGTAAAAACGATGGTGGATCATAAATTTAAGTGCAGGGATGTTATATCTAGGAACGAGTAAAAATGTGAGAAAAGAGCTATGAATAGGGGACCCAGAAAACGTTTAGTTGGAGCAGGAGTCCTAGGTCGGGTGGGCCAGTGGGGAACACCATCATCTTGTTCTCCCTCTTAAGTGTTTCCCTGTGTTTGTTTTTTTTAAGTTAGTAGTTTTTTTTTTTTGTAACTTTGTGTTTTATTTATTGGTTATTTGTCTCTGGGCTGCAGCTGTGGGTTGGGACCTGCCCTGGTGGTGCTGACGAGCTAGCTGGCATCACAGCTGTTGTGCCAATTGAGGCACGTAACAATATGGCGCCCAAACTAAATGGAATTTTTTTGAGTACGTTATGGTGTATAGGTCATCTAAATATACCAAATAATAGACTAATAGATTTTCGCAATAGACCAAGTGATGAATGTGTGGATTTGGAAAAGTCATGATATTTTTTAGACTGTAACCTATAGGAATCCAAACCTATAGGCCACAAAACTCAGCATTGCTGTAGGATTTGTTGTCGGTTTTGAAATGGTCATGGCAGATTCAGGACCAGATTTTCATCCACAATTTTTCAAATTATATCTTAAGCTGGTAGCGTGAGAGTTTGTGAGAAACATCTCATTGGAGAAGTTTAGATATTTATGTTTTTTTTTTGGTAGTTTTTGTAGTTTCTGTTGAAGTTTGTTGAGTGAAGCTATGGGATCGAGGTAGCCGCTCTGAATTAAATGCAAGAGGTCTGTAGTATTTCGAATCCATGACTTATCACAGGAAACTTTTTAGGTACTGAATTCTCTGGCGATAACCGCTCTGATCGTAGTATCAGAGGCCTGAAGTGTCGTGGAGAAAATTGGGACAGCTTTGAGTGAAAAGCTGAGATAGTGGTAGCCGCTCTGGCTTATTACACAGAGGTTCTGCTGTACCATTAGCGAAGCGATTACTCGTCAGCAAATACATTTTTTTTTAGAGTAGAATTTGATTTATGGGGAACTTTTTTTTAAGAGGCCGTAAATGGCACTAGTTACGTAATTATTTTAAATTTTTGTTTTTTTTTTCCACACATGTCACCATTATTCTCACATCATGAGAACCGAACCCGTTTTGAAAATAATTTATTTTATAAAAAGTGTCTATTTGTATTTTTATCAATTTTTTTATTATTATTTGTTACTATATTTTTTTTTTTTGGTTTTGATTACTAATCATTGTTGAAATTGAAAGTTTTGTCCTTGAGTGTAGTGCTAGTAAATTATTTTTTTAAAACAAATTTACTGGTAGCTGTAGAAGTTATATATTGTCTTTAATTTATGTTATTATTTTGTTATTTATTTATGTATTTATTATTTATTATTTATTAATTTTTTGTTTTATTTTATTTGTTTTTTTTATTTTATTTATTTATTTATTTATTGATCATTTTTTTTATTTATTGTTCATTTATATTTTTTTTTGCATTATATTTTATTTATTGATTATTGCATGCTTAATTTTTGAGTAGAGTTTATTTAGTTTATGTGTTGTATTAAGTGTTATGAAAGTTTTTTTTAATATATTTATTTTTATTATAGTAATTTTGCTTTTTGTATTATTTTTTTTATTTTAAATTTTGGGGTGATTTATGGCAGAATCACAAAGTGTGTCAGAGAAAGAAGATCGCTTAAAAAAAGATAGTTTGAAAAGGCGTAAAGACAGGAATCTTTCTTTTGATCTTAATCGTTCGTCTCCTCAAGTTAAGGAAAAGTATTCAAGGGATAATCAATCTCTTAGAATGGCGACAAGACCACCGCAAATAGACGATCTGTCAGGGACGATTACCAATCAGGCGGGAAACAAAGGGGCAATACCTAAAGAAAGGGGGCACAGGAATGGTAATAACCGGAATAACCCTAATCATGAAGAAATTTCTCCTGGCGTGAGGGGTATGGTAGCCGAAAGTGTCGAAAATATGAAGTCTAGTTTAGATCACTCAATAAATGCCATTATAAACGAAAAAATGAATAGGGAATTGACAAAAGTTCACGAAAGTATAGGTCAATTAGCTGAGGCCATTAGAAGCTTAACATTGCGTGATAACAACCGAGTTAGTGAACAGCGAAGCAACGCTTCGGCTGATTATAGTGCCAGACAGGTGCATTTCCACCCGGATAATAGGTTTAATTATCCACCACCAGGTTCCAATTTGAATAATGATGGATGGAAGATTAGGGTGGACAAATTCGGGTTAGAATTTAACGGAGGTAAAGGCGGTAGGGATCAGTTGTCGGTAGAAGAGTTCATATTTCGTTTGGAACATATGCAGAGGCAGTACCAAATCCCGTGGCAAGAAATTTTAAGGGATTTCCATCTATTGGTAACTGGTACGGTCAAGCAGTGGTACTGGGCTCTGGTGCAAACGACTGTTATTTCAGACTGGAACACCCTACGCCTAGCCTTATTAAATAGATATAGAACGGTTAGGTCAAACTGGGAACTGATGCAGGAGTTGGTCGAGAGGAAGCAAATGCCGGGAGAATCAACAGATGATTATTTCCATAGTTTGAATCTGTTAAGGGCAAAGCTAGAAATACCGGTAGCCGAGGGCGAGATGATTCGAATCGCAAAAAGGAATCTGAAGGAAAGTATCGCTCGAATCGTCTACCCTATGACGGTATCATCTGTTGATCATCTACGTATGGAGTGCCTTGAGGCTGAACGAACCTTTTCCCGCAAAGACGCTCGAAATGTGCCACCATCATCTGTGAGACCACAACGGTACGTTAGCGAGGCAGTGTTAGATATTAGTGAAGACAAAGATCAAGAAATATGTGAAGTAGCAGCAGTAAACAGCGCACCGATATGCTGGAATTGTCAACAACAAGGACATTTATTTAAAGAATGTCTGTCGCAACAACGGTCTTTGTTCTGCTACAAGTGTGGCAGACCAAATACGATAACTCCAAACTGCCCAATATGCCTAAAAGCTCGGGAAAACTCGAGGAGGAACGTGAGCTTACCGGGGGAGTCGCGTTCAAACGAGGGTGCCCCGAAGAAACTGTAAATAATATTATTTCAAACCCTGATTTTTCAAAATATCGCCACTATTTACCAGTAGAAGTACGCGAACGGAACTATAATATAGTTAAAGAAAGGATTTTTAATGAGTTCGATTGTTCAGAAATAGGTAACTTAAAGTCGCCAGAAAAACAACCCAGTAAAATGTCGTCAGCTTTAGAAACAACAACAGACAAAATGGTGCCGGAGACTGAGAAAAGTCTATTTAGTACAAGTAAGTTTAAGTTAAAAACACGAAAGCGTAAGCACATTGTAAAAATAAGGAATGACTTTATTAGGAGAAAACGACAGCGTAAGCTCATAGCGGAATCAGTAAACCTTTTTTGTTATAGAGCTGATCATAGGCCCTATGCTGAAATTTTGCTTAATGGGAAAAAGTACAAGGGACTTTTGGATTCAGGCGCGTCGGTTAGCCTTTTGGGCAAAAATTGTCGTGAAATTTTAGATGAGTTAGGTGCCGAACTTAGGGGAGCATTTAGTTTTGTAAGTACGGCCACAGGCCAGCGCCACAGGGTGTTAGGGAAAAGCGAGTTGGAGGTAGATTACAAAGGCGAAAAGCATAAAATTTCTTTTTATTTATGTCCTGATTTGGACCAAGAACTGTACCTTGGTATCGATTTTTGGCGGATTTTTAATATTGCACCTGAAATTTTTCCATCGGCAGAAATAAATATCGAAATGATACGTAAAATGCACGAGGAACATAATACTGTTGAAATGAAGATGCACGATTTAGATGAGATACAGCAACAGCAGTTACAAAAAGCGATCGGCAGTTTTCAGTCGTTTGAGGAAAAAGGTTTAGGGTGCACGACACTTGAAAAGCACGAGATAAAACTCGTTGAGGGAACAAATCCAATTAAGGATAAGCATTACCCCATTTCTCCTGCGGTGCAAGAGATAGTTTATGCCGAGTTAGATAAGATGATTGATTTAAATGTGATAGAGGAGAGTGATAGCCCTTGGTCGAATCGGACTACGGTAGTACGTAAGCCGGGGAAAAACCGGTTTTGCTTGGACGCGCGGAAATTGAACGCGGTTACGATTAAAGACGCCTATCCCCTCCAAAACATCGACGGTATTTTGAGCCGCATAGATCAAACGCATTATATAAGCAGCGTCGACCTTAAATACGCCTTTTGGCAAATAGAATTGGAAGAAACCGCTAAGCCATATACAGCTTTCACGGTTCCAGGTCGGCCGCTGTACCAGTTTAGAGTAATGCCGTTTGGTCTATGTAACGCTGCCCAACGTTTGTGCCGTCTGATGGATAAGGTGATACCGGCCAGATTAAAACCGAACGTGTTCGTATATCTAGATGATCTTCTCATCATTTCGGATACGTTTACATCTCATTTGAAAATTCTGGAGCAGGTTGCGGAGTGTCTGAAAAACGCTAATTTGACGATAGGTTTACAGAAGTCTAGGTTTTGTTTCAAGGAGCTTAGGTATTTAGGTTTTATAGTTGGAGGTGGTATGCTCAAAACGGATCCGGAGAAGGTTGCTGCCATTCAGAGGATTGCCTTGCCGAGGAGTCCAAGGGACGTTCGAAGCTTTTTAGGTACCGCGGGATGGTATAGGCGGTTTATAAGGGATTTCGCCACCATCTCGTCGCCTCTTACCGATACGCTGAAAAAGGGGAAAAAGTTTGCAATGACTCCTGAGGCTATCGAGGCTTTTGAAACATTGAAAGTTTTGCTTACTTCTGCCCCTGTACTTCGCCACCCGGATTTTTCGAAACCGTTTTTTATCCAGTGCGATGCTTCAGAATTCGGAATAGGAGCGGTATTGTTTCAGAAGAATGATGTAGGTGGAGAGAACCCGATAGCATTTTACTCCCAAAAACTAACGGCATGTCAGAAAAATTACTCGGTTACCGAGAAAGAATGTCTTGCGGCGGTGTTAGCTGTAAAGCGGTTCAGGCCCTACGTGGAAATGATGAAATTCACAGTCATCACGGATCACGCAAGCCTGAAGTGGCTGATGTCACTGAAGGACTTGAGTGGACGGTTGGCTAGGTGGTCGCTGCAGCTGCAAGCATATGATTTCTCAATAGAACATCGGAAGGGAGCCGAGAATGTTGTAGCTGACATGTTATCGCGATTGCCAATAGAAGTATCGGAGATAAAAGATGAGAATTATTTCGATTTTGAGACAGTAGCTTTTGATTCTGAGGACTATACGCAACTAGCCCAGAATATTCAAGAAAACCAACAAAAATTACCAGATTTGAGAGTAGAGGATGGAAAAATTTATAAAAGAACGTCGTACACGGGCTTAGAAGACGGTAGTGATGTAGGTTGGAGGTTATGGATTCCCCAAGATATTACCCATATTTTAATAGAAAAGGCTCACGACGATGTTACTTCTGCACATGGCGGCATACGGAAGACCTTGGAAAGACTGAAACGTCTCTATTACTGGCCAAAAATGGCCATACAAGTGCAGCAGTATGTTCGAAACTGCCGCACGTGTAAGGAAACAAAGCCATGTAATCAGAATACGATGCCGACCATAGGGGATGAAGTCCAAACAGAAAGGCCATTTCAGAAAATCTATATTGATTTTCTGGGGAAGTACCCCAGATCTAAAAAGGGTAATGCTTACATCTTTATTGTTGTAGATCACTTCTCGAAATTTGTTTTTCTCAAGGCCATGAAAGAGGCCACAGCGAAAAATGTAGTGCAATTTCTTGTTCAGGAGGTATTTCAGAAGTTTGGGGTTCCTGAAACTATACATAGTGACAATGGTCAACAATTTGTTTCAACATTGTTTAGGGAAATGATTGACACATATGGTATTACGCATATGAAGACTGCTTTTTATTCGCCACAGTCAAATGCGGCTGAGCGCGTTAATCAGTCCGTATTAGCAGCCATTAGGGCGTATCTGGAAAAGGATCACCGTGACTGGGATCTATATTTGACCGAGATAGAGTGTGCGCTACGAAATTCGGTTCACGCTGCCACCGGCGTTACACCTTTTTTCGCACTTTTCGGCTATCATCTGTTTTCGAGTGGTACGGACTATAAACTGGCGCGAAAATTACAATCTATGTCTGACCACGAGATAGCGAATTTGGAGCGTGAAGACAGATTGGAGATAATTAGAGAAAAGGTTAGGAGTAATCTCGCGAACGCATACCAACGAAGTGCGCAAAGGTATAACAAAAAGGCAAGGGTAGTCAAGTTTAGTCCAGGTCAGGAGGTGTATAGGAAGAATTTTGTTCTGTCCGATTTTAAAAATAACTTAAATGCTAAATTTTGTCGAAAGTACCTGAAGTGTCGAATAGTAAAACCAATCGGCAATAATATGTATGAGCTGGAGTCCCTTCAGGGGAAGCCCATCGGTATCTACCATGCGAAGGATTTGAAATTCTGAAAATAAGTGCAATATAAAGTCTGTGATATTTTTGGGTTAACGCAATACAAGGCTATAATAATAAAGGGAGTAGAGTGCAATATAGATTTAGATTTGTGTTCGTGCTCGTCCCATTTATTATGACTATTATTTTTATTATACTATCTGTGATTATACAACCATTCTTATTTATTTATATAGTTTTTAATTTTTACTGATTTTATTCATTTATTTAATTATTGTTTTTGTGATTGAAGTTTTTTTTTTGTTTTTAGTCCATCTTGTATAGTTCAATACTAAATCTAATTAACTTAAATTAAAAAAAAGGGTTGTACCATCAACGGATAGGTAAGAAACCAAGATTAACCCAAAATGTTTGCAGGGATAAATTGCATAGAGTTGTCGAATGTTTTTTTTATTAATGGGACAGGATGTTATTAATTAGTTAGTCCCATCTCTGGGGTAACTACAATTTTTTTTTATTAAACCCAGCGAACAGAAAAACGCCAACATGGGGATTATGATGTTTTGTTTTGTTTCGCGTGGGGAATAGTAATCCGACTGGAGGTTTACTGGGTGAATACTTATATATGTATGCGCATACAGTGGTGTACATAGGTAAGGGGACACGACTCGCGCATTTTTTTAAGTGAACTGGTTTTTTTTTTTGCGACGCACTGATTACTTTCTCCACTATTATAAGGGGGTTTAATAGGTAATTATAATGTTGACTTACCTTAGTGCCCGGCTTGAGACTCGACAGGGCGTGGGAGTTCCCCACGTTGGTTTTTGAAGAGTGTCTCACAGGCTTATGTGTTTCTTTTATCCCGCACACCGGTCCTACTGGCGTCGACTTGGTAGCCCCGGTGCGTTGTTGCGGGGTATGATAGTCCAGCTGCAAAAGAGAGAAAAAGAGGCAGTTTGAGAAAGGGGTAAGGGAAAATGGTTGAGATTTACTTACCTGGAGACTGGCCACTTGGGGTTGGTTGTGTTGCCGGCGGATGGACAGTGATTATTTTTCACTGTAGATGTTGTTTTGTTGATACTGTTTTTTTGTAAGGATGAGTGAGAACGTTTTTTTTTGTGTTTTGTTTGTTTTAACTTTGTATTTTCTTGTTTTCTGTTTCTTTTGATTTGCTTGATGTTTTCTTTATGTAATATTTTTTGAAAGTATTATGTTGTTTGTTACCTTTTGTTTGTTTGTTTTGTGCTTGTTGAAATTTATTTGTTAATTTTAGTTTATGATTGTTAGTTTTGGTTGTTTAATTAGTTGTCTTGTTTGATTGTTTTGTTTTAAGGAACTTGTTGTGTTGGTGGTTGTTTTACTTTTGGCGGATGGTTAGCGTGGGGCGAGTAGTCTGTGTTAGTCCGTGTGTACAGCTGTTTTGTTGTGTAAAAACGATGGTGGATCATAAATTTAAGTGCAGGGATGTTATATCTAGGAACGAGTAAAAATGTGAGAAAAGAGCTATGAATAGGGGACCCAGAAAACGTTTAGTTGGAGCAGGAGTCCTAGGTCGGGTGGGCCAGTGGGGAACACCATCATCTTGTTCTCCGTCTTAAGTGTTTCCCTGTGTTTGTTTTTTTTAAGTTAGTAGTTTTTTTTTTTTGTAACTTTGTGTTTTATTTATTGGTTATTTGTCTCTGGGCTGCAGCTGTGGGTTGGGACCTGCCCTGGTGGTGCTGACGAGCTAGCTGGCATCACAGCTGTTGTGCCAATTGAGGCACGTAACACCAATTAGTTTCTTACATCCAGTTTTTTTTCTTCGAAACAGCTATCTAAATAAATCCTTATTAATAAATCCTTACAATCCGCGAAAATAAAATATTTTAGAATGTTGAAGAAATGTGTTTTATTAAGCAAAAGTATACCGCCAATATATAATGCTTGGTCTACTCGTACAAAAACTTACCTATAATGACAAACTTTAGCTTATAAATCATAAAAATGTAAATTGTTTAAAAATTATAATCAATTTAAAAGATATAAGTATATAAAAAAATAATTTATTTATTTATTTACTTAATTTTATTTGATGTAATATAGACTTATAGGCAAAAAAAAAAAATATTACAAAGAGAAAATAATAAATCCATAACATTTCAGAATTACCTAAATAAAATTAAAATTAAAAAAAATTATGTGCAACGTCTCAGGTTTTTAATTAATTTTAATTAGCATACAAAAGATGTTTATATTACAAACACAGCTAAATTGCCACATTAATAAAATATTTCCAATGGGTTGTGTTCAAGAAAGCATGTTATTATTTGCAAATTAAATTTGTTTTGTAACAAAAATTGTTCTTTAGAGTGGTCAGTGGTCCCCTATTATTATTGTTTTTAGTTAAAGAATTTCGTAGGATGTATAAAATTTTGTGGCTTTTATAAATTAAATTTTGGGATACAATTTTTTGTGATGGTAACGCTAATACATATTTATACCTCATGATAAGGCAGTGTCTAAACTTTAGTCAAAAATTAAAAATAAAAAAGGCAAACAAAAGAATTAGTTAATTTTACACAAAATTTATATGAATAAAAGCCAAAAATTGGCGCAGCTTAGCCATAGATAACCGACGCTTAGCAATAAAATCTATGGACACAAATAAAACAAAGTTACCTACAACGAAATTAAACAAAGATCATAACAGGCAAACGAACAATAGCACAAAGAAAACAATGTTAATATAATATAACTTTAATTATTATCAATATAAACGAAGATCGCTCAACGCACAATTAGTAATTACGGAAATCAAGACAATATTTAAAAGTTTTAATACTATAAAGTGAAATATTGAATTTACATTTTAATTGAGAAATAGCCATTAAATAATTTATTAAAAAAGGATGTTGTTTTTAAAAAGAATGTGAAAATTATTAACAATAAAAAATTTCAAGGGAAAATTCCAAAATTTTCTATGGCTTCACGAAGGCTGTGTGAGCGTCAAAAATTAAAATCTTAAAATAAACACGAATAAAACTACTCAGGAATAAAAAAAGGAAGGAATAATATTAAATATTTAATAAGCATTTTTTCGTAATTAGAAACCAAACAAGTTTGTTGTTTAAGTCTTTTTTTATAATATCCAACATTTTGCGTTTTCTTGTTACCCTCGTGTGACCCCGCTATACAAACAAGAAAATACAACAAGTTAATAAAATAAGGTTTATTTTTCTTCGAAAAATAAGTAATAAAAAAAAATTGTGTTTAAAAGTGTTTACAAAATGACATTAAGAACACGGGCTTTGGTATTTTCAACATTTTTTGGCAGTTGCATAGCCATTGGTCTGTTACTGGTCAGCTTGACCACGAATAGTTGGGTGAAGGCAACTCCAAAAAAACATAACTCTACGGTAAGTAAGAAAAAAAAATGAAGAAGAGTGTGAAAGTAAAATACCAGAAATATTTAGCGGCAGGTGGTTGTGTACAATTTTCTGTTGCGGTTTTGGTTTGGAATTCATAGTTGTTTTATTGTTTTAATTTATGACACTAAAATTTATCATAACAACATAACTGGCTGAACAAATTAGTCTTTCTATTCTGTATTTAAATAAACTTTAATGCTAAAAGTAAAATATAATAAACACATTAGCATAGATGTTTGTAAATTTTTCAAAAATGAAACTTGAGTTTTCAATAAAATTATTTTTTGTTTAAGAATATTGTGATAGTTCTAACCTAATTTAAAATAACTACAAAATTTTAATATAAAAAATATATATTTTTTATACGAGGGTAATTTCGCAAATTTATTTTCTTCCTTCTGTTAAAAAAAAAAAATAAATAAAAAAAAATAAAAATTATTTCTTGGCTTGAAAAGTAAAATATCTCAGGCAGTTTATTTTAATTATGATCATCGATGATCTATGATCTATAACGGTTTAAAAACTTGGCAATATGCATCAATTTACATTAACTATAGGCGCACCCTTAAATTTCCAAATCCAAATTTTATAATTGTTGTTGTAGAGAGTTTAGCAATACGATGTTCAATCGTTTGTCTACAACTGTATGGCCATATTTATTAAATTAAATGAAGTATTGGGAAACCCTTTAACTTTTAATTTTGAAAATTTATACTTGATATTATAACGGTCACAATTTACGTAATGTATGGTGACACCCTTTAATTTTTAGATTTATTTTTCTAATATTTTTTTCCATTGGGGGCTATAATGATATTCAGTTTTTTTTTAATTTAAAAGTGGTGCCCTTTAAGGCCAGGATTGACTATCATACTCAGTCGTACGATCTGTCAAAAATTGCATGTGTGTTCGAAAAGTATGATAGTGTGAATTAAAATTTTATGATTGTGACAGAATTTTTGACAGATCTGTACGATTTTATAATCTTTTAAAATAATTCATAAAGTGATTCTTTCTATGCGATCAGGGTTGATTCTTTTTTTGAAGATGAGAAAAAACAACAAAATGTTAAAAAAAAACTGTTATTTGCATGTTTTTTGTATAATAGTGTGACACCTATGACGCCATTTTGAAACAATTTTTAAAGTAGGACAGAATTCTGTCAGATTTTGTGTGATTAAATCGTACGATTGTGTATGATAGTGAATCCTAGCCTTTACGGATTATAATAATTCTTTTAAAAATATGTATGCTGTATGGGGACACCCTGTAATTTTTAAAATTATGAACTGTTTTTAAAACGGAACCAATATGAGAGAAAAAAAAATAAAATGATGAAACAATTTTAAAAATCGGTTCACAAATGGCTGAGTTCTGCAGGCACAAATAAAGAAAAAAAGCAACATTCAGACGAATTGATAACCTCCTTCCTTTTTTGAAAACTGTTAATGATATTTGTATTTTAATCGCCCGGTATAATAAACGTTAATGAATGACATCATAACAGATAGATAACATAAAAAATTTTTTAATGTAAAAAAGATTTAATGCAAATTATTATCTTATTTTTCTGAAAGTATTTTTATTTTATTTTAGGATTCCAGCGGAGAAGTTAATTATGGATTGTTTTATGGTAACAAGAACTTAAATAATGGATTTGGAGTGCGAAATAACCCCGTTGAAGGTTTATAATTTGAATAAATTCAATTTAAAAAAATTTATTAATTAAATAAAAAATTCCTTATTTAATTTAGTTTATACATTTATACAAACGCAACCGGATACTATGAATTTTTGGCTGTGGCTCATAACAGCCTTGGGCACAGGATTTGGTTTGTTAAGCTGTGCCATTTCAGCCGTCGCTGCTGTACTCAAAGCAGCTTCGGCTTCAAAGAAACCTGGCACTATGCTAATACTAATTGCCTCAAATATATCATCAGCTGCCAGCCAAGTTATTGCCTTTATCTGTTGGTTAATACAATTTTTTCAATATTTGCAATACAATGTTTTGGCGGTTGAAGATCATAAGCTTCACTGGTATAGCCATGGTTTGGCCTCGCTGGGTTACAGTTTCTACATGGTCGTAATATCAACTCTAGTCGTTCTAATAAACTTAACCATTCTACTGTACGCCAGACACTGCGAAAATCGCTACCGTCAACGTTTAGAGCCGCCTAGTGAAAAGAAGAATCAAAGTGCTATTATGTTGTATTAACAACAAAACGAACAAAGAATTTTAAGAAATGAAATTTACAACAAAATTAAAATTCTTTTTTATTGTATTTTTAATGAATGAATTATTTGAAACTTCTGTACAATTGAATTATTTCTTTCTGATTAAGAAATGTATCTCGTAAATTAATTGTATTTTACTCGAATTTTTTTCATAAACTTTTTTTACATTTAATCTTTAAGCATATTTGTATTTTTTCGATGAAACATTTAAATTTAAAATTCTTTTTACATATAAATTTTTTATAAATACTTTTCTGCATTTAAAATATCTTACTTAATTTTAAATCTTATAAATCTAATTTTAAATTTATTTTTATTTACACCATTCTATCCTTTTAAACGAGACTGTTGTGTTAAAAAGTTTTCTTTTTTTAAAACGGTATTCAAGTCATTTTAAAATGTTAAGCTTTTAATTAGATATTTTAATAAAGTGAATATTAAAATTAAGTCAGGCTTGTGTTTGTTTTCTTTTGATTGTTTATTTTACAGACACAAGGAAAAACAAATACATTTTCGTTGCCGCTACAACAGCTGTTCGTTCCTCTCTATGGCACATAAAAAATTTTTTTCTAACGCCTGAGAGTATGCTTGCATTTATTTGTTACTCATGCTATATGCGTTTTCATTTCAAAATTATGAACAAATTTATCTTATTTGCTAAATCGTGTGTTAAGTTTGAATGCAGGATTCATGTTTGACGGAGATAGAAGCTTCTTTAGCCTCCAAGAAGTCTATTTTTTTGTAAAAATGAAGGTCTTTGTGTCCCTGCAGTGAGTGAAGAGATGAATAAATACGAGGATTATATGTATCTCACTCTAGTGTTTTCGACAACTGTGTTGATACCATTAATACTGTTGATTCCTTCTATGGCATACCCCTCTCTGCTTGCGGACAGCGTATTGACGCTGCTCTCAACAGTCTGACTCAAATACTCGATCGCTAGAACAATCTGGACCGCTTTAGATCGGGTCAGGGCGGCTGCACTACTGCGGTTACCGAGAGTTCGAAACGCATTCTAAAAGGATGAGTCTCCCATTTAATGACTGCTCTAGAAGTTGTCAGGACAAGAAGGATATGGTCGAAAATCTTCTCTGTCTCTTCCCCGCGCTAGGATGCATACGACAAAGATACCTCGGTCAACGGTATACGGTGGCTTTTCTGATACATCATTATTGGAATCAGAAAGGATCAGTTCCTTTTTAAGGTGCAGTGGGTGATTCCTTTGCTCACACTTAATCAATAGATTGAGAGCATATTTTATCCAGTGGCCCATATCCAGCAGGGTTTCTTCTGCATCTGTCGCGTCCACTCTACTTTTTTTATTTTATTTATCCGTTATCTTTTTCTTCTACCTCCTCATTTTCTTTTCCTGTTCTTTTTTTTCTTCTTATTGCACAGACCACACATTGACTCTAAAAAGGGGAAGTTTGGCTTTAGTATGAATTTGTGGATAAAAAAGTAAAGACTTTTTTGTCGAGCTTCGAAAGCTTAAACTGTAATTTTAATGAAGAATACTTTCAAAGCGAAAATTTTGGATGGGGCTTAATTTTTTCCCGAGTTGCTTAGCCCTTTGTAGAGTTGCTTCCTGGTGACCATTAAGTTTGATTTTTGGGTCGCAAATGAAGCCAATACAATGGTCTCTCGTCGTAGCTGCCCTACAGAAGATAGCGCCATAGACTTCTTACACGAACACTCTTTTTACTAGACTTTATTAGTGTAGTATTCCCGCAGATTTCTCACTAATAATTTTGCGCTGTGAGAGGATTACGGAGAGCGTAATTGAAGAAGAGTTAAGAAGAGGAAAATGGTGGTAGCACTGCTGTTTTCTGTGCTTAATAAAATCCAGAAGACTGTATAAGTGTCTTGTATTCCCGTGATAGACCGCGGGTTTCCCCCTAAAAATTTTGTGCTATGATTGCATTCTAGAGATCGTAGTTGGTAAAGTGTTCCTCTGGTGTTCTGCAGGCTTACTCCACTATTTAAGCACTCTGTGGAAGAGCTGCCTTTGGCTGGTTTGCTTTAAAACTGTGTTTCCGTGGAAACCTGCAGATACGTGGTAGTTATCCGCACTCTGCAAAAGAAAACTGAAATAGGAGCTTTGCGTTAAATCCAGCGTTGCCACAGAGTAGAACGTATGTGTTATAATAATGAAGACTGAATGACCTTGATTTATAATAGACTGAGGTTCAAAAGGGCTGCATAAGACTTGACTATAGAACTTTAAAGCCTGACTTTAATTGTTCATTCTGAGAACATAGTAGGGACTTGCGGCTGTTCTCAATGTTTTTATCATAATGAAGAGAATGAGACGGTATGATTATAGTAAGACATGACTAGAGTGAAGGTTGTTGAAGCTAGATCGGGTCGAAAAGTTGACGCAGAGAGACACTTTCCACTTTTTAATTTTTTGCTATAAAAGAGTTTCTCAAAAAAAACTATTTAAAAAATAAATTTATTTTGTAAAGTAAATTAATAAAATTTTAACGACGAGTACAATTATTACTTCCATGACCTAAATAAGGAGGAGTTATTTTTCAGCCGCCGATACAGCTGAGAGGGGGAATAATGGTTTTATAGTACCATAGAATTGGTTTTTGTATCCCACAAAATGCAATGAGTTACAAAAATATTCTGATGAAGCATTTCCAAAATTTTATTATTTCTCGGACCCATACTTTGAACGTACCAACACGACTTTACACGAACTTTTGTTAAATTTAAGTTAAAAAAATAAGATTCCTTATTCAAGTGGCAGACAGTGTACTCATTCTCATAGTTATGAAGAAGATGATGTGATGTTTCTAAAATATCTATATTTTTTTATCTTTTAACAGACAGATAAGATATTCAATCAATACGCGTATCAATCAAAAATAAAATTATTTCATTTGAGAAAAATTTATTATTAAAATAAAAAGCATTTGATTAAATAAATTTAGCAAATAAAATCAAAAAGTTTTTGATTCTTAAGATGAATCAACAACAATTTATTATATTCATAGCATTGGTATCTTTATTTACCTGCATTTTATATATCGTGACATTAACTACAGAACATTGGGCAAGTGAGAAAATTTTAGAAAGAAATTTGATTATTACATTGTTTAAGTTGTTTAACATTTTTAGTTGGAATCTACAGCCGTATTAACAGATCGTTTGCAGAGTAATGTAAGTTATGGACTTTTTACCGGTTCTGTAGAACGTCATCAATTAGCATCAACTTTAAGGTTTTCATTAACAGGTAAAAATAACTGTTTTAAAAAAGTTTGTTATTATGTAGCCTTTCATTTCTTATAACTCTTTGAATATCCAAATTATTGTGATTTTTTTTAAAATTTAAAGCCTGTTTATGGAACATAATTTAAACGTACTAAATCGTTATTATTATACCCTCCACCACAGGTGGAAAAATCATATCTTTGTCTGACATTCCGTTTATAATTTCTTAAATATCTATTTCCGACCCCATAAAGTTCTAAGTTCTTATGCAAAGCGAAGTCGATTAAGCGATGTCCGTCTGTCTGTCCGTGTTCAGGTTAAAATCAACTATGCCAAGGCACTAGATAAGCTAGAGAAGATTTAAATACGTCAATCGATCAGACATAGTTTTAAAAATTTTCTTATTGAAAATCAGCAAGATCGGTCCATATTCTTCGAGGCAGCGAGCAAAACTTCACGCCTGCCTCTAATTTTTTTTAAATCATTGGGAACAAATCTAGTTTAGTGAAGTTACTCCAATCAAAAATAAATAAATATATGGGGCGATAAAAAATTAAAAAGTAGCAAAAAAACATTGAGTATAAAAATTGGCGCTCGCCTATATTTTTTTACTAGTTATGGACCCAGAAAAGAACGATTGTGCACCATATATTTTAAAGATATCAATATGGGTAATCATTTGAAAGCTTTTCAAGAAATCTTTCAGGAAATACGTACTTTTTTTAAATACTTAACCCATTAAGAGCCAATGACATTTTTATTTAATTTTTTTTATTTTTTAGTTTTCTTTCCCCCAACTAGATTTATATACATGGAGGAGTTTATATAAGATTTAGCATAGCCGAATATAGCACTCTTACTTGTTTAAATTGGGTTTTAAAAAAATGTTTGTCCATGATTTTTTATGTTAAAAAAAATTTTAATTTTTTGAAAAATATTCCACTTTATTTTGAAATTTTTATTTTTATATTTTTTATTATTAATTTTAATATTTTTTATATTTTAATATTTAAATTTTAAATTATTGTTAGAATTTAAGTCTGAAAACAATTTTTTATGGAGTATTTAATTTATTACATTTTTTCTTTAGTCCCTGTCACACACTTTGCAACTTTTTTTGTGCAACTCTTGAATTTGTGGTTGAGAAAAGGGCACACTATTTCAAGTACTTGAAATTCTCTTTTGTTTTGTCATTCGTAGTTTAAACAAAAATAAAATCTTGGCAATCAAGACCGAAATTGCAAAAACAAAATTTGAATGTGTGAACACGAATGCAATTTAAAAAAATAATTTCAGAAAATTGCAGAAATAAAAATTTCATGTGTAGACGAGCACTTAGAAAATAAGAAAATGGAATGGATATTGTTGTTTTATTTAAATAAAAACAATAGTAATTCGCTAGTTTTTCAATAAAAAAATCACGGGCTGCCCATAAAAGACAGAAGAATAGCGAGAAATTGTTCTCTCTCTCTCAGTTGATTCTGATGGACAATTCGACCCAATGTGCGGATATCCGTTTTCTGTCAAGCAATATCTTTTCCACCTATTTAAACTTCTCAGATTGTTGACTGCATAAAAACCATAAGATTATCTGTATGTAGCGGACCTGATGGCATTCCAGCTTGTGTCCTAATCAATTGTATTTTTGCCCTATCCACACCCTTATCAATCACGTTAAGGTCTGTTTAAAATATGGTTACTATCCTCGATTATTTCATTATTTAAATCAGAAAACAAGACAAACGTAATGAATTATAGAGGCATAGCAAAGCCAAAACTTTTTGAAAAGTGTTTCTCCGACTTTCTTAGCTATAAAATATAGTCATTGCTGTCACCGTTTCAGCATGGTTTCAGAAAAAGTTGCTCAATAATCACAAAAACTTTACAACTGACGACTCTAATAAATCGTGGATTTAATAACGTCCAAAAAACATGTTATTTATACAGATTTCAATAAAGCTTTTGATAAAGTTAACCACAATCTTCTTTTACTTTAAGCTGGATTAAATCTTATTTAATTAGCAGAACGCAAAGAGTTGATTTCAATAATTCATTCTCTTAAAAAAATCGTTGTAAACTCTGGTGTCCGCTAAGGATGCCACCTTGTCCCTATTTTATTTTTCCTTCTTTATAAGTGATAAATGTTTATTTAAGTTTTGCAATGTTTTAATGTACGCAAATTATGTGAAGATATTTAAAGTTACAAATCGTCGTCAGATGGATTCTTGTTGCAAGAGGATTTAAAAAGGTTTTATGGTTGGTGTAAAATGAACCTGACGGACTTAAATGTACGAGTATGCACTTCAAGGAATTTAATTTCTTCGCAAAAATATTCACTTGAGGGGTGTTAATGAAATCTTGGATATCATTCTTGATCGTAAGTTAGATTTTCAGATGTATATTACTATAAATGGTAAACAAAGCAATTGGTGTACCTCTATTTATTAAGGGGTGGCCAAAAAAGCTCACTGACACAAATATTACGAAACAACTTTATAATTCTCTTGTAAGACCTATTTTAGAGTGTGGATCTGTTGTATGGGACCCAAACATCAACATTCACATTGACTGTATCGAATCAGTGTAAAAACAATTTATTTTTTCTGTTTAAGATCTTTAAACTGTGCTCACCGTTTTAATCTTCCGTCGTATACAGCAAGGCTGGCTATTATCAATTTGCCTCCTTTAAAAAGTCGAAGAACAATTTAGCGGTTTTAATGATCATGTGGCGTTTTTAATGCAATTAATGAATGGTGATATCGTTTTAGAATTTTTTCTTAACAATATTCCTCCTCGACGATCTAATAGACACTGTAACATCTTCAAGTTTTCCATACAAATTACGCTGATGCTGAGCCGATTAGCAGAATGTGCAGCAGTTTATTGAACTATTTAGTCCGTAAAACGTAGTGTTCTATAACTTTTAAATAAATTTATTATTATTTTCTTTATTGGTCTGTAAGGATTTATATCCATAAACTTTTAATTAAATAAATAAATAAAAAATGAACTATTAAGTCGCAAACAAAAGTTTAATAAACTAAAGTTATGGTCACATTGGTCAAATATTTTACCAAGAAAGCGAATCCACTATTTTTACAAATGTTCATTCAATCTTTCCTAGCATGAGACACTACGATTGACGTTTTTTAGTATTTAAAATGAGATATCTTATCGTTTATAATGCGTAGGATCCTAAATTTTTTAATAAGAATATGAGAAGGATAAAATTTTTTTCATTAGCATTGAATGATAAATAATGCTAATGATTTTTAATGAAGATTTTGTATTTCATAAAAACTATTATTTAAGATTGAACTGTAATTAGTAATTAAACGATTTTCTTTAAATTTCATTACCATTAGTAAAAAAATTAAAACTAAAATAATTTCATTAGCATTAAATGGTAATGAGGTTAATCTCATTATCATTATTTCACATAATGCCAATGAAATTTCAATGATAATGAAAGAATCCTAAGTATGATGAAATTATTAAAATTCTTTTTTTGTATTTTGTTCGTTTCAGTTGTCTGCGACATCAACTTTAATGCCTGCATGTTTAGTTGCCAAAGAGATTCAAGACATAGAAAAAATGAATTAAAGCGTGTCGTACAAGGCCAAGATTTAGATCCATGTGAACAAACAGTAGTCGTTTACAAAAACCAACAAAATGATTTGAAAATTTCAAATTCCACTAACGCTGCAACTCACGCTAATGACATGTCAAGAACCGCAACAAAGCACCCAGCCTATATTTCCGCCTCATTGTACATTTGTAGTGTTATGTTTCTAGGTTTGTCCTTTGCCTTTGCGCTCATGTCATGTGTATGTTCTTTAATTAATTTAAAATGGCATCCTGTCGAACGTATTTTTAACGTTTTTGGTCTCTTTGTATGGAATGGAATTGCAGTTGTTTGTTGTTTTTGGTCATTAGCTTTTTGGAGTGCATTGTTTGGCAGCCAGTTGAGTTACAATATCGCCATAACAGACACTCTACGTCAGCAATTAAAGTTTACATCTGAAGGATATGCCAGCTTAGGTTATTCATACTATTTAGTATTTGTCATCATGATGTTGCACATCATTAATCTTGTTTTGTTATTTGTTCGCAACTGTAGCAGTGCAAAGGAGTCATCAAATCAGGTTTCAAATAATATAACAATGGATGATGCAGATGCTAGATTAGAATTTTATTAATAATAAATAAAAAAAATAGTTTATAGTAAAAAAAAAAATACAATCAACTGTCATATTATTACGATTTTCAAATATTTATAGTAATTATAAATGACGATCTTTATATTAAATATATATATTGTAATTTTGAGATGATTAAAGACAATCACCTCTAAGATAATGAAAAATATTAATCATAATTTTTTATTTTTGTTTTCTGCCTTTTTCACTGTTTACAGTTTGTGTAGAAAATCGAATAAATGCTGGTTCCTCTTTCCATTACTGTGGCTTTTCTGTTGTTTTGTTAATAGTTTTTAGAGAAATAAATTTAGCATCAAACTGTTCTTTATAAAGT
Organism: Cistogaster globosa; assembly: GCA_937654795.1. NCBI lineage: Eukaryota > Metazoa > Arthropoda > Insecta > Diptera > Tachinidae > Cistogaster > Cistogaster globosa. Next base: position 8,114,217 of record OW569403.1, read on the forward strand.
TAAATTACATTTATTGTAGCTGCCTGAAAGTATGCTTTAGTTTTTATACAACCTTAAAGTTAAAAGCTAAGCTCGCTTTTTTTGTTGCTTATTTTGTGTATTCTCATTTGAAAATTAAAATTATGCCAATATATAAGTTGAAATGTATATATTTATAGGTGTATTCGTTAAGTCTTGATTAAGTTTAGCAAACATACAAACTTGCGTATTTTAAATATAAAAAAGTTAGGTTTTGAAATTTGTGTTTTCGCCAACTTTATAATAATTTTTAATTTGCTGCAGCTTAAACTGAGGGAGTGATAGAGATAGAGGAACTACTTTACGAAAGATTTTTTAAATAAAAAAAGTTAAAGTACTTTACGAGAAATTATTTTAAGACAAAGTACTATTATTATACAAGAGATATTTATTCGATCTTTTTGGGGTCATAAGTATGAAAATTTTATTTTCATAAAAAATTGTGTTTATTGTTTTTTTTGTGATTGTGTGTTTGTTTATAAACACTAAATTCATAGCCCTAATGATTTTACTCGATGTTGCAGCGAAATATAGACAAGAAATAAATAATTTTCACACTATAATTTTAACCTCAAGCTCGAATTTTTTTTTTTCATACAAAGTACTTTTCTTATTAGTAATTGTTCAATGATAAAATAGAATGGTGTCCCTCTTAAAAAAAGTACTCCTTAGAAAAAATGTTCATTTAAAAAATATATTTAATTAAGGGCACTTATCTTAAAAAGATTTTTAATGAAGGTTGTTTTAAGAAAAAATATTTTTTAGCATTCGTAGAAAAAGAAAAACTTCTTGTTGGAAAAAGTACTTTTTGAAATGCTTTGTTTGAAAAAAGTACTTTCATAAAAATACTTGTACTACTACGTGCACTACTTACGTGCAAAAATAGTTCTTGGAAATTTTTTTTGCTAAAGGATGTTTTAGAAATGTACTTTTTTAAAAGAAGTATCTAGTTTTAGAGGAAATACGTGTAGGAAAAGATACTTTTTAGGAAACTTATTTTTTAAAAGATATTTTGAAGAAAAAAATCTTTACAAAACTTTATTTGAGAGGGAATATATTAAAAAAATCTTCTTAGTAAAAAAGTATTTCTTTTAAAAAGTACTTTGAAAAAGTACTTTTTTTAAGGAGCACTTTAACCGTTTGAAAAATGTACTGTTTAGAGAAAACAAGCTTAGCAAACATTTTTTGTTAAACCAAGGTTCGAAAAAGGTACTTTTCAAAAGAAGTACAATAATTAAGAAATGGTACTTTTTGGAAATAGTACTTTAAAAAAGAATTTTGGATAGGAAAAAAGGTTTTTGTTTTTTTTTCTTCTGATAGTTGGTACTTTTGATAAAAGGTTCTTTTTGAAAAAGGTATAAAAATTAGAAAAATGTACTGTTTAGAGAAAACAAGTTTAGCAAACATTCTTTATTAAGCCAAGGTTTGAAAAAGGTACTTTTCAAAAGAAGTACAATAATTAAGAAATGGTACTTTTTAGAAATAGTACTTAAAAAAAAGAATTTTGGATAGGAAAAGACGCTATTGTTTTTTTTACTTCTGATAGTTGGTACTTTTGATAAAAGGTACTTTTTGAATAAGGTATAAAAATTAGAAAAAGGTGTTTTAAAATATACTTATATATTTTAAACACAATATTTTTTGTACTTTATTCTTAAAAGCAAGAGCACCCAATATTTCTAGCATGTACATTTTGCTGTTATTGTTTTTAAATTTGAAATAATAAATGTATAGAGGCGCAAGATACTTCTTTATCGTTTTTATTTATTTAGAAAATTTTACCAATTTAAAAAAAAAATCCCCATTAAATGACTCTTTTAAAATAAAATACATCATTTATACATTTTACAAATAGCACATGCTATTTAGAAACCAAAAGTAACCTTAAGTAATTCATCAAAAAATTTCCTAAAATGACAGACAAGATTTCTTAAAAAAATGTCACAACAATTAAAAAGAAAAATATTTAGAAATTAAAAGAAGATCAATACTAAATAACAAAAGTTCTAAGGAATTGCTAATTACAACATTGGAACTCACAAGATGATGTCACAATTAAAAAATATTTAAAGATAAAAAAACCAAAGTCATTTCAAACAAAACACTGAAATCAATGTTTTGCAAACAAATCAATTATCCTGCTTAAAAGAAGAAAAAGAGGAGAAAGAAAATAATAACTAAATAATAATGTTGCCAAAAAAAGAATGAACAAAAAACTCACAAATAGTGTCAACATTTAATTCTTCATCCATCAAATTGATAACTTCCTTTTTCTTTCATTTTTTTTTTACACCAGTAGAGGTGCAACATTTGTTGGCAGTTACTTCCTAATTTAGATTTTTTGTCTTTTTATTTTATTATTATTATTTTTTTTTGTGTGTGTTGAAATCTTAAAGGAATTCTACGTGTCTGGTGGTCCGGGTGGGTAATTGGTGCGAAAGCAAAAATTATGACAATTTTATTTGAGTCTGTTTGTTTGTTTTTGTTTTTTTTTTTGTTTGCATTTGGGTTTGTTGTGAAACAAATTAAATTTGTTGTTGTTGTTAAGGTTCTTTTTTTTCAAAATATTAGGCCTAATTGTTTGGTAACATTTGATGGGAAATTATTTTTGTTGCGTATTAAGGATTTTTATCCATCCATTTACACACTTTTACATATCAAAGTGTATGCATACATTTACAAGAGTTTATTTTTGTTGTTGTGTATATGTTTTACAGTTGCTTTTGTTAACCACAGCAGTAAATCGATCACTTCCGTTTCTGCCCTTAATTGTCTACCACCCACTGTTCTCTTGTTTGTTTCAAATCTATTTGAATTAATAAAATTAATTTCTGTTTTTTTTTTTTTTTGTATTTTCTGTGTAACAATTTCCATGTAGATGCTGATGATGTTTTTACAACCAGCAGTTTGGATGACATTTCAATTTTGTGAAATTGGGTTCTTAAAATTAAATGCAAAAAAAAAAAAAATTGCCAAATTTTTGTACAAAATAATTTATGACGATGAGTTTTTATACATTTGGACTGTTATTTGAAAAACTCGCTTTATAGCTTTGAATCTAATATTTTGATTAGAATATAATAAACACCAGTAGTAGTAAATTAACTAATTTAGTTTAAAAAAATTGCATATGGTAGGAGATGAGATGTATATGAGCTTTCTTGGTGCAACTCAGACATGTACCGGGTGTCCCAACAAAAACGCAATTTTTAAATTTGACGGGATTCAAAGTGTCATTGTTTGACATTTGAACAATTGTTATTGTTTTCTAGTGGAAGGTACGAGGTCAGCAAAAATAGCGCGCTATACGAATGAACAATGCATTCTTATTGTGAAATTGTTTCACCAAAATGGTAAAAGTTTTGCGGCTACAGTTTGCAAATTGCAATCAATTTGGGGTCACAATAATGCTCCAAAAGATTCAACTGTAAAGAGATTAATGGATAAATTTGCCGAAACTGGGTCTGTTAGTGATGTAAAGACAACAACGCGCCTTCGACCAGGACCGTGATGATGTCGCTCAAACTCCATCCACCTCAATTCGACGTCGAGCTCAGCAAATTGTTGTCTCCAAATCCACTATGCAGCGAATTTCGACGAAAGATTTGCATCTTCATGCATACAAAGTTCAATTGACTCAAGAACTGAAGCCAGCTAACCATGGACGGCGAAGGGAGTTCGTTAATTGGGTATTGGAGAGACAACATGAAAATGCTGATTTTGCCGATAAAATCATCTTCAATGACGAGGTCCATTTCCATTTTGATGGCTTCGTCAATAGGCAGAATTGTCGCATTTGGGGTGAGGAAAATCCTCGAGTGATTCACGAGAAGCAAATGCAGCCTGGTGTGGTTTTTGGGCTGGAGGTAATATTGGATCTTTTTCTTACGAAAAAAAGGCAGGTCAAGCGCAAACAGTCATTGGTGTTCGGTATCGTGAAATGATAACCAGTTTTTTCTTGCCTTGTGGAGGGCATGTGGTTTCAACAAGACGTCGCCACATGTCATACAGCCAGAGAAACAATTCAATTGCTGCATTAGTCATTTCCCGGTCGTGTTATTTCGCGTTTGAGACCAGAATTGGCAGCCTAGATCATGCGATTTAACACCCGTGGTTTTTTTTCTTTGGGGTTTTTTGAAATCGATGGTTTGCGCGAATAAGCCGACGACGACTCAAGCTTTTAAAGAGGAAATTGAACGCTGCATTAATGAAATACCGCAGCATTTATGCAAAAAGGTCATTGAGAATTTCATTAAAAGATCGCGTGTGTGCCAGCAAAGCCGCTGCGGCCATCTGCACGATATCTTGTTCCAAACATAACCTCATTCTGTCTGTAAAGTTTCACGATTTTTTTTTTAAATATCTGTATTTTATTTAAAATTTAAAAATTGTATTCTAGTTGGGACACCCGATACTTTTTTGTAGGTTTTTAAACCATACAGTCCGATAGACATTTCTTAATGGCAACAAATATTTTCACTGCAACTCTAGAATATCCATTATTGTTAAGGCAAATCCATAAGCCAGGAGTATTTTCTGAGTTAAAACAGTCTAGAATATAAAGAACCTGCACCGAAAAAAAATTCATGGGTTTGTCTCCTCCAAACAATTTTTTTTTATTTTCGAGAGTTCTTGTAAAATATGAAAGTTTTTGTTTAAATATAATTTGTTTGTTAAATTTTGATTTTTTCTTAAATTTTTACTAAAATAAAATTTTGTGAGTCATAGATTTTTTATTAGTTTAAAAACCAAAATAGTAATTGGCAAACATGTTGACTTCAAGTGATTGCACATTTTATAATAAGCAGTCATTATTTTTTTTTTAAATTTTTTAAAAATCGGATCAATAATTTGGCGAAAAAAATTATTAAAAAAATACAAAAAAAAGATGTTTCAATTTTAAAATCGTTGATACAAAAATAAAACAAAGAACTAAAAATAATTTAAAAATTAAGTGAGAAAAAAGGAAAAAAATATAGATTTTTTAAATGGAACAGTAAAGTGAAGTAACAATTACTTTATTTTCTGTAGCAGCCAGCTAACAATGACAAAACCTTCTTGGACAACATTAAGAAACCCCATAATGTTTTTCATTCATTGGCAATAATGACACCACAATAGATATAAACAAACAGCTGTAGGTGGTCCAAGTGATTTATCTTTGAGTAACAGACAACCAAGAAAAGCGAATTTCCAAATACAAAATAAATTTTCTATAAAAAAGATGCATCATCTTTAAATTCTATTCTTTTCTTCTTATTATACAATTATTTGATTTTGTTTAGTTTTTGCAACCAGACGACATAATTATGTATGAAAATGCCACACACAAACAAACAACTTTTGCTTTCATTAACTGTGACTGTGTCTTTTGAGATCATTATTTGCTGGAATAGATTCGTTAAGCAACACAACTGCACTGCACTTGCGAAAAATTAAAAGAAAAAGAAACAAATTAAACAATTAAAAATCCTGCTGTGAGTGAAATTTTCGTAAAATTATCACCAGACAAGAATTTAAAACGAATATTAAGAAAAACAATTTTTTTGCTTTTTTAAAATCAATTTTAACAATGAATATTGTTTCGAAATGTTGAAATAGTTTTATGTTTTAATTTTAAATTGACATTCACACACACATACATACATACGTCTATACGTATTTCCACTTGTATATTTAATTAAGTGCGTCAAATAGTTGTTGTAAAGAAGAGATACCACTGAGCCACACAACGCTAATTTTGGTTGGTTCTTTTGCAGTTTGTGTTAATCGACTTTTAATAGAAGATTAAGTGCCCCTTTCTTATCTCAAAATCAGGACAAAACTTCAGCCTAGAGGCTGAAAAGAGCCATGCCATCCTCAGCTAATAGATACTTACCTGTGGTGAGCCGTCCTAAACTTCAACAGACAAAAGCAGCTAATTATTTCTCGCTCAGGTCATATTTAAAGTTCTGCCAACTGCCAGAACCAAACTTTGAGTACTTTGTTCGGTTTCAGGCTCTTATAATTGTCAAGCCCATATAAAGGTTTACTTCAGTAGCTGTACTCTGTATAACTTAACACTTTTAACTTTCAAAGCCAAAATTCTTGCAATTTCCATTTATTATTCTGGAATTACCTAGAAGATTAAGCTTTTCCCTTCTTGCAAAGTTTAACAGTTTGACATCTTCATTTTTCCAAGCCGGAATTCTTTTTCTTTTGTGTTTCGACTGTATTAGAGTTTCACAAGTGAGTAAGTTTCTTTTCACTTCTGGACTTGTTTTGTGGCATAAACTTACACTCACAAAGCTTAATTGTCCGCCTCGGTTTCTTCTTTCAAGTCCAACAACGTCCAATAATACCAAGTCAATTTATATTTAAGCCAGAACTAGAAAGAGCTGTAGAATCCGCTAGCTTTTGCTGCCGCTCAATCATCTTTTTAAGGGGACGTCTGACATTTAATTAAGCAATATCAGCTAAAGGCAGTAAATATTTTTAAATTTTTATTTGGAAAGTACCATCCCTGAGAAGGAGAAACGTAACCCTAGTTATCGTTACAATGTCTGTTAAGCCGTTGCAGGCCTTTAGCTTTATATTTTGGAAGATACACTACAAAAACAGTGACCATCATTTGATCTATCATATGACAATCACTGATGATGGAAATATCCATCACTACGTAAAACAAAATTTCTATCACATTCTTATTGAAAAAAATTATATAAACATTTGATTACCTGTGACGTCTGTAGCAAACAGCGTTGCCAGTGACTTTTTTATAAAAGACATAATATAAATTTTGCCTGATCTTTGGAACAGATTTAATTACTTTTTATAAGCTGCATTTTGAACTTTGCTAATCGTTTACGTACAATTTTAAACTTAGATTTAATTAACAAACAAAAATTCATTTAAATTTAATACGAAAAGCCGTACAATGGCAACGCTGTTTCAGTATAAAATTATTACAAATTTGTTAGTAGATAATTGTGTTTGTATAAGTTTTCCTCATTAATTTCTTGCTGGGTATATTTATACGCTACAAAATAATTACAAATTAAAGGGTGTCCCTATAGAGCTTGATTTTCATTTAAATACAAATCGTGGTAAGTAAATACTTTAAATCAAGACAGGTGCCGTTATAAGGAGATGTATAAAAATATAAAATTAAAAATTAAAGGGTGCCCCATGGGAGACGTGACTATTACATGTAAAGGTTTAATTTTCGAACCACAAAAAGCTGACCTTTTAAAATTAAGTCGGGGTGCAAGCTCTCTACAGCCACAAACATAAAAACATTGAATTTCAATTTAAAGGGTGTCTTCTTTAAAGACCTAATATTTACTTATATTGTTGTTTCTTTTGATATTTAATAGCCAGACTCTTTAAATTATTACAACAATAAATAATAAAAGTTTAAAATCCGTTTTTATGTGAGACCAACTTGCTTTTGACTAACTTGAAGTTTACACGATCAAGTTTTGCCTTTCGAGTTTTAATACATTTACACTTTTTTACCCATACACTCATACTTTTAAAAATTGAAATGAACTTGATATCAATTTTTCGTTCAAGCTGAGTGTTTCAATTTACGTTCAAGAAAACAGCTGATCACAATTCTTTTGAACTGTTCTTCGCCATCTTAACAAAAAAAGCTTTCAAGTTGCGTGCAGTCTACGCCACAGCTCTCAATTCAAATGAATTTTAACAAGCAGTATGTGTAAAAAACTTGAAAGGAAAGCTGGAACCTGTGGCTTTAGGGTGACTCATTTAGTTTTTCTGTTGTCAAATCATGGAGTTTCTTATTTAATTTTTTTTTTTTTTGATGGGCAATTTCAAGTTCAATGTCATCAAGTTCTTTTTGTTCGACGGTACAGTTTTGATTGCCAGAAAAAAGGACAAGGTTAAAATATTAATTACATTTGTAGCTTCCGTGCTTCAAGAAACTTTCAATTACAAGTTCAGAGCCTCGTTCTTTCTACTCACAAAGTAGATTTTTCCTAATACGAAGCATTTATTACCACAAACGTTTGCCTAAGCAGAATGTAAAGAATATTTTTTCTGTGCTGCTAAATAAAAATAAGTTTGAAATTAATTTTTATATTTTAAACAACAAATTTAATCCAGCCGAATACAAAAACTTAAAATTAAAAAAAAAATTAAGTAAACAAAATCACCCTATAAATAGACTTTCATTCTCACTCTCTTTTTCTCTCTCTCTCTCTCTCTCTCTTTCTTTATGTCTCACTTACCTTCTTGCTTGCACTACAAAAGCATTTAATTTGTGTTGCATCATAAGCTGCGTGTGTGTGTGTGTGTGTTAGTGGTGTAAAGATGGCCAGTAGCTCACTAGACACTACAAAATTTCAAACAAATGTCAAGTTCTATTTAATTTATTGGGCAAAAAATTTGACAGGAGAGGAGAACAAAAACTCAACTAGTCCTTCTTGTGGATGTTTATGCCATTGTTTTTTTTTGTTGTCATTATTTTTTTTATTCCAATAGAATTTGTATCACTGTATTGACTGCACTGCCAGACATAATGGCAACTTGGTGGCAAAAAAAGGGCAAATTTATAATTTTGTTTTTGTTTTAATGAGAAATGTCTTTCACACTAAATTTATTGGAAATTTCTCTGTGTGTTTAACTATTAAAAAAATTATGAATAGAATTATATCGTTTGTAATGTTTCCTGTTAAATGATAACAAATAAACTAATTCGATTTAAGAAAAAAAAAGAAGTTGTAATAATAAATACTTGTTATTCCATGTAGTAATTCGTAATAATAAGATTACGACAGTATAATTTTAGTAACAAAAGATCATTTTTGGGGTTTTTATTAAAAAAAAATATAAATAAAACATTTAAGAATGAAAACAACTCAACTCGTGTTTTAGTTCTTTGCATTAATGGTTAAGATTAAAAATTTTTATTAAGGCCAACTAACAACTTGTGTGGCATTGTGATCTATTGTTAATTAGAACAAAAGTGTGAATTTCAGGCATTAGGCCTGTTTAGTAACTTTACTAACAAAAACTAGCAACGAAAGAGTAAAACAGAAATTTTCAAAATTATCCTCGCAAATATAAAAAAGTTAATGAACGCTTTACTAAAAAGCTAATTATTGGGGCTTTGGGAATGTTATGTAAGACTTAAAAATTGTACGGTATGACTGACCATTAAATAGTAGTATTTTGAAAATGAATGTTATAGAGTGAAAAACTATAGAAAACAAGAGACTATAAGCCACAAAACTAAGGAAATATTAAAAACTAGCAGTACTGACGACTTTGTCCGCGTATCATTTATAATTTTCTTAAAATTAAAATTTAAAAAAATATGGTTATTTGTTGTAGGGTGCTTTCACATTTGTATCTCTGTTTCTCCACGAAATTATATATTTTTATGAAATAAAAAGCATTCTATATTCAAACCAAAGTCCTAAGGGACCATCTCACAAAATTAAAAACCCTCCAGCAGCTTTTACGTGATGCGAACACAAACAAACAAAAATTTAGAAAATAGGTGTTTTGTATTCCATATCGATACTTTCTACACCAACATCAAAATTTTCGAAAAGTATCTCATGTACAGAAATAACCCCGTTACTATTTGATTAAACTCTAAGCAACCAAATAGCAGGAAATATGTAGGTTGACTTATTTTTTTTTTTGCATTTAGACCTTAAAAAAATTCTTATTGTAGAAGATTCTAAGCCAAATTTCTGTTGTTGTAAATTTTTTGCTAAACTAATAAATAAAAAAGTGCTATAATCGGCTATGCCAAATCTTATACATCCTTCACCATCATCAAAATTAAAATAAAAAAAAAACAATATTTAGGTGACAGAGAATAAAAAAATAAAAAAAAAAAATTAAAAAAATACATAAAAATGTCATCGACTATTAATGGGTTAAGCATTTAAAAAAATATTTTTAGTACTTTCTTAAAGATCTCTTCCAAAGCCTTTAAATATACCCATATTGACCATATTAACAAAACAATCGAATTTTTTTTTTTTAAATTTGGGCCTCTAAACTCGGAAAATATGGGCGAGTGAAAATTTTTTCACTTAAAATTTTTTTTATTATTTGGTAATTCTCTATCGCTCCATATATTTGTTTTTTTTACTGTAGTTACTTAATTGTTCCAAATAATATGGAGGCAGGCGTGGTGTTTAGCACAGTGCCTCGAGGGACATAGACCAATCTTGCTGATATGCAATAGCAACTCTTTTGAAACCATGTGTGATCAAATGGCGTATTTAAATCTTCTCTAGCTCATTTAGTGCCTTGGTAAAATTGATTTCAACACAAACACAGACGGACATCGTTTGATCGACTTCGCCTGAAGTGCGAGCAAAACTGCCAAATACTTGTATTTTCTTCAATGTCTTTTTTCAGACATTTTTAAAACAAATTATTTTGTAAACAAAAGTAAGAAACAGATGTTTGGCCAATTCTTGCTAGTAAAAATTTAACTAACAAAAACTTAAAAAAAAGTTTTTCTCTCCCAGATGTCTACACTTTTTTCACTCTCTCGTTGCAAGTTTTCCAGTACGTGATCTTGTTAAGAAAACTTATAGAAAAACAGTTTTGATTTATATTAACTGGTTTATTAAGGATTTTTTCTTTTTCAAGAAAACTGTCTTAGGTTAGGTTAGGCAGACGGCTGACGAGCAGCCTACTTGAGTCCGAAAACCGATACCATTGTGTTGCCTACAAAAAGCAGACTTGCTCTAGAATAAATAAAGAACGTAGAAATGGTAAAAATAGTCAGGAAAGCGTAAAGAATATAAAGCAATTAGAAGCCTGGGCCATAGTATTTCTAGCTTTCGCGATACTAAAGTCCATGGTTCACAGACAAGAATATAAAGACTATACGAACAAAAACTAGCCAAAACTCCTCTTAAGAATATTGATTCTACGCCAACCTATCATAAATATATCAGTTAGATCCTCCAAGCTACTTTTTCCCAGATGCCAGGCAGAGCAGATGTGTGAGTCTGTTCTTCTTTTTCATATAGACAGCTTCTGCAGAAATCATTGTTGGAGATGGCCATTCCCATTGAATAGATTTTCAGTTTGCACAGCCTAAAGTCCATAGCCATCAAGTCACACGCCCTTGTCTTAGCCATTCCCAATAACTGTGCTGTCTTCCTAAGGTTTATCCAAATTTTGATCAAACATGCAGTCAGGCATGTTGGCCTACTAGACCATCTGGTCTCAGTCAGGTCGTAGAAGAATCTTCGTATGCTTTAAAAATTTTAAAAATTACAAATAAAAAGTTAATATTTTTATAGATCTCAGATTTATTCGTAACATCTCTCAAAAATTAAAATATAATGCAAGAGAAATTTGGCGATTCCGTGAATTTTTGAATAAAAGTTAATTATTTTTCTTTTGCCAAAAACTTGCTTTATTGCTAAGCATAATCTCCTTCATTTAAAACGTGGAACAATTAGTAATAAAATAAAATGTGACAGATTTCTTTTCCGATTTGCAACTTTTTTTTTAAAAACTCCATAACATAAAAGTTTCAATGCAATCAGAATTAAATTTTGGGTTAAAATTTTCTTTGCAACAGTATGACACCCAATAATTCCATTTTTTTTTCTTCTGAAGGAATAGTTCAATTTTATTGGATCGTCAGTTATGGACTTTGAGGTAAATAAATTTATATCCTTCCAGTTCCTTTATTCTCCCCAAATAATAAAATTTGTCGAGATCCCCAAAAAAGAAGTTTGTTTCAATGTCGACTTGTTGTCTGACCCAAAACTTTTAGCAGCATAGATAAGCTCCAAGTTGGAGGCTGCAAACAGAATAATCGCAAGCAGCTGAATCTGGAAAAAATGTTGGATTGAATTTAAGTTTTTGCCATTTTCCTAAAGAAACATAACTTTTCTAATCAATAATATTAATTATTATTTATATTTTCAAGGAAGTTAATGTGAATAACATCACGAGCATCAAAAAAAACTGTTGCCATAAGTTTGTTAGCCGATATACCCAAATTAAGCTTCTTTGATACAAGTTTAACTGCAGAAAGCAATTGTTTTGATTTGTCGCTGGCCTCTGGAATGTTGTGATGGATCCATTTTACATCCACAGTGCAATAGAGCAACAATTCGTTCGGTTCGGATGTGATGACCCTGTTTTATCTGGAAAAAAAATTTTTCGATTTTCTTTTGAAATGTGTTTTTTTTTAATTTTTTGATAAACATTTTTTTTTTGTAAATTTATCTTTAAGGTGGTTGTGATTTTGTTTTAATTACTTTAATGATTTCTGTTATTTTTTATTGTTTAAATGATTTTTCTCGGAAATAAATTTTTGTATTTCCAATTCAATTTATTTTTTAATGTATTTTTTGTACATTCGTTTTTTTTTTTAATATTTAGAAAAATAGATATTTCAAAATGCAGCAATACTTCCGTTACTGTTATTTTCAATGTTAATGTGCTGTTTCTGTATTACAGGCGATCAACTCGTCTGGAAAATTTATATGAAAATAACTCAAAAAATTGAGTGCTTTTCATACAAATTTTTCAGACGAATTGATCGCCTGTTATACAGAAGCAGCACATAAATTTCTAAAAGCATCTCTGGCCTAAAGTATTTACACAAGGGAAATTTATTAACGTACTTTACGAAAGTAAAGAAGCGGTCAGATTGGTTAAATATTTGACCAAATAGACGCAACCACTAAATTATTGGTAAAAAAATTTTGCTGCTCAATATAAAAGTTAATATATTGCATGCATTCGTAATGATACGTTTCTGGAAAGATTAAATAAACATTTGTAAAAATAGTATTTACGTTTTTTTAGTCAAGTATTTGACTAATCTGCTGCAACTTAACTGTTAGGCCGGGGCAAATAGAATCCGTCATACGTTGTACTTTGACAAATGTTAAAAATCAAAGTTTTCTCTCTATTTTTATTCACTTGTTAATTTAATTAAATTTGTATTTTATTGTTTGCCACCAAAATTGTTTTATTAAAATCACAAAACATAATTGAAACACAGCAAAAGTTAAAAGAAAACAGAGAAGAAGAAGCAGTTGATAGTTGTCAAAGTATTCAACATACGTTAAAAGTTGCGTACATTGCGTTGACGGACACGTATTGATTGTGACAACGCTTATAAAAAAAACATGTATTTAACCTGACTTGTCAGTTGCATTTGTCAAAGTTTAACGTATGAAGGCTTCTATGTGCCCCGGCCTTTAGTCGTTGTTGTTGAAAAAAGAGTTAGTTATGTAAAAAAAAAACGTAAAAAATGTCCCTTGTGTAACTATTTTGACCACAGCTGTATGTAAAGAACAGATCGTTTGAGTATATAATTAACAGTTTGCTTAACAAAGCTAAAAATATACTTAATGACCTTTCAGAATCCAACATATTAATACTTTCTAGGGACTTAAAAGGGTATTAATGCAAATTGGTAATAAAAAGGAAATGTTTCGTTACTTAAACATGTTGTGGAAAATTGCAAAGGTCTGACTATTACGGTCTCTTGTGAGGTCACTATTTAATCTTAAATTTATTTTATTATTATTTGTTGTTGTAGCCGCCACAATTTCTGGTAGCTAAATGCTGTTATGGTGTTGCCAATCTCTTTTATTATTGTAAAAAATTTTAGACTGAAACCCTTGACAATGTGGTAACATTGGAAGCGATGTTTAACTGATCTTTTGTAGTCAAACTACAAAGATACGAATTAAAATATTCCTAAAAAGCTGTTTTATAAGAAATTGTTTTATCCTTCTTATACATTTAAGAAACATACCTAAATTTCCATAAGTATTGAAAAATTCCTTTTTTTAAATGTATTTTTATTTAAGAGCAATTTGATAAAATTATTTTTTTATGTTTTTCTTACACACTCGAATTGCTTTAATGCTAAAGATGTCAGCTAAATGAAATGTGTTGAAAAGGTATAAAGAAAGATTAAATTGAATTTGTTTAATGTCCTAATGTGTCCTAAAAACCAACCCATCAACGGATATTTAAACACATGTTAAGAATTATTAAGATAATTTAGCTCTAGAAATACACCCCGAAAAGAAACCAAACAAACAAAATATAATAATAATAAATATATAAATAAAAACAGCAACAAACATTTCATATTTATGCAACAGTTATCTAATTTTACCAACATTTGTATGCGTTTGTGTGTATGTGTGTGTGTACATAAGTGATTGTATGCAGTTGCATTTTATCCTGTCTACAAATTCATATGTGTTGCATTATTTCTTGCCATCAGCTAAGAAAAAGAATTGATATCGGGAAAATTTTGTTGTTTTGGCTGGCGTCAGGATTAATGTACCTCACAGTTAAAGACCTCATTAGTCAAGAAAATACATAAATAGACAGCAGCTATCACAACTTAAGTGAGACAAAATGGAGAAAAGAAAATAATAAATAATTCGAAATTTTTTTATTTTTATTTTATCTCATTCTAAGATTAAGTACAATTACCAACATTCAACGTTTATTTAAAGGATGTTTATAGAGATAATGACATCGCTTAAGGGTTTTCTGGACATACCCATTCTCACTCACTCTTTGTTAAAGTGTGGGCGAAAAATAAAACCGCAAGATTTAAGGCGACAAACGCTGGTATTAAAATACGTTAATCCAAATGGGTAATTACTTTAAATATGGAAAAAACCATTTAAAATAAAAATGTGTGTTACTTTTTATTGTAAAAATTAATTTTCTTTTATACGACTAGTAGCCGTGGCCACTCAGTGAGCGGCAAAGCGACGAGCTAAAAAGCGGTTGAACGTCAAGTAAGAGCACAAGTGGCCTGTTACTAAGCGAAATTTCTGACTGATTAGATTTCAAGACGTTTCTTTAAAGCTTTTGTGTGAAAATCATTTTTATATGACAATAGAAAGTTAATGCGATTTATTAAAACAAGAGGGGTTGCTCTACGGCGCAAATTTGTTGAAGAGTGGCCGAAATTCATTATTTTTCATGTTCATCGATTTGGATAATTTTTTTGTATTTTTTTTGTCAGATATCTGAATATTATGATTCCGTAATATTAGGCTGATATATTTATTATTTGTTTGGACAAACACGCTCGAAGTTCATGTATGTTCACTTGCTTAAAATGGCGTGTAAATTTACTGCATATTCAATGTTTTGGTACAATCACAGTGAACTTATTATTTGACTTTGTTGTATATTTTTGTAAATGGCAATTGTCGTAGATGAGACTCGCATTAAAAAAAGTTGAAAAAGTGCTATTTAAAAAAATTCGTAGAACAAAATATAAACAACATTGAAGTTACAATGTTCATTAACTTCAGTGGACATTTTAGCGCTGTGAAGGGCTTTTTAACGAAAGATGCCAAATTACAGCTGGAAGTCTCAGCTAAAAGTTAAAGAAAATCAGCTGCTTTAAAAAAAAAAAAAAAAAAAAAAAAAAAACTATAAAGTGATAAAGTAACAAAACATGGGGTTTCGTTCCTTCCTGCTGTTGTTGCCATAATTCCTATTACATAATGTAATATATGTACATATTCGTCAATAGCTGAAATTCAGAAAAGATTAAAGTTAACACTAGAATGCAGTGAAGCAAGGTATGGACACAAAATACCTAAAGTCCTGCCGGATGTGCCGGGGAGGGGGATCCCGCAATAACACTTCGTGATTAGGGTGACTGGGCAGGTGACAAGCCACTAGGAATTGCTTGGTCAGTAGTTCGTTATATCGTCTGAGCGAAAGCATCCTAGTCTCTTCGTGGAGGTGATCTATATTCGTCATTTTAACACACCCTGTCGCGATTCTGGGTGCGTTATTTTGTGCAGTTTGTAAAACTCGCCGTTTAGTATCACTAAGGAACAAGGTCCAAATCGGGGCAGCGTAATTAAGGACGGAGCGGCCAATTGCCTTATATGATACCACTATCGTCTCCTTAGTCATTCCCCAGAAGGTGCTAGCGAGTTTTCACTTTGTGGTGATATTGGTGGCGTGCGATGAGAAGTGATGGAGGCTGTCGAAGACTACGCCTAAAATTTTTGGGTTCTGTAACGTAGGGATACGGCGCTGTTCGACCATGATGTCTAATTCCATTCTTACTTCTTTAGTCCACGAAGTGAAAAGAGATACCGATGACTTTGAGGGTGATAGTTGAAGTCTACGTTCCTGAAAGAATTGCGAGATGGCGGCCAAGTATGATTCAGACAGTTATGTCGTCACTTATGTCCAGATAAGTAGATTGTATAGTCATCTGCATACGACACAATCTTTACATCTTGAGGTGGTGCAGGAAGTTTCGTAAGATAAGTGTTAAAGTGTATAGGTTACACTACTCCTTCCTGTGGTACATCCATTCTAATCTTGCGAAATTTTGACTTCTGGCCTCTGAACTCAACAAACGCTTGTCTACCACTTAAATAGTAGTGTTATAAATAGTAGTATTATTAGTAGTGGCCATCTCTAATTATTTTCCCTTAGGACCCTTTCACACAAGAGGACTTTACAATATTCTAGAGGCAAATCCCCCTCGTTCTATAACTAAAACCAAATTGATAATATTGCCAAAAATGTCATGAAATTCTTAAATGAAAGGAATTTAAACCACACGCAGACGCACATGTTGAACTAAATTTGTGGTAAATTTAAGACAAAATATTCTTTATTTATTTTAATCCAGATTTTCTCACACTTTAAGGTACAGAGACATAATGTCTGGTCCAAAGTGTGTACAACACATACACACACGTATTTTAGCAATTATTTCAGAATGTCACAGATGTCATTCACTTAAAGGAAACTTAAAATAAAACAATTGCAACACCTTTTCATAGACAAACAGTTGAATAAAAAAGAACTTGTTTCTCTGCTGAAGAACATAATAAATTGGTCAATTCTGAAAGACAAGACAGGACAAGAGGAGGATAACCTGATTTCTAAAAACAACACACAATTGACTTTAAGGCTGTCTTTTATAATTTTTGCTACAAAATTTCATTTGAACAAATGTTTCTAATTGTAGCAACTAGTTGTTGTTCTAATCTTTTCATTACAATACCAAATACCAAAAACTCTTCTCTGTTCGTCTGATTATGTGTCGGTTTGTCTGTCTATATTTTTCTTTTGTTTAACAAAGGGATTCACTTGGTTGATAGGGGCGTGCAGAAATATCACCTACCTGTTAGTTGTGTTATTGTTGTTGCAAACAAATGTTGCTTGCAACAAAGTGTGAGAATATTCCCAGACATACTGACGTCCTTTTACTCTCATAAACTAAACAAAACAATTATTCCTGCTTTACATTTTTTTTTATTATTTCTACTTTTTAATTGTTCTTTCAAACTTCGATTAGTTCTATTGATTTATCGCAACGGGGGTATCAATTGTCACAGAAAGTTGCTGCAACAAAAAGTTTTTTTTTTTCTTTTTATAAATCTAGACCAAATGTTGTAACCTGATTATTGACTTTATTGTCAAGTAATTATATTATTAATAACCTTTAATCATTTATAGAAATTTGGGCTGGTCTTGATTTATACGTCACTATTTGTCGTTGCTATTACGTTACGAAATTCAAGGAATTGTCACCTGTCAATATCTGTTCAACACTGCTGCAGTTTTAGTTTCATTGGATTTCAAGTGTAACAAATTGTTTTATTGATTTAATATTAAGCAAATGTTTGTTTAGTTCAATAAAATAAATAATTGTTCTATATAAATCATATTGAAATAAAATACGATTTGTTGAAATAAATTTGAAGTTGAGAGAAAAGTTTACTTTGAAGATGAAGATTAATAAGCGTCAGTTTAAATACGTGACTTAGTTTTTTTAAAATTTATTTTCAAGATTAATTCTCTCATTTTTAGTTGTCTGCTGGAGGGTTTATTTTACAAGGTGTCTTGTATGTTTGAATATTTATTTAATTTTTAATGAGTACGGGATTACACAGTTCTGTTTGAGGACTTCAAAATCAAGCTTTACATAACAGAGAAGGAACTCAAAACTAATATGCGTTATAATTCCATAAGTCTTCTCCTGATTTGAAAATCAAATGTTCTGTTATTGTTTAAAATAGAATCATGTTGTAAAAAAATAAGAAAAAAAAATTTTTTACATAAAAATGTCATCGGCTCATAGTGGGTTAAGCATTTTTTTTTAAATTTTTCATATTTCCAAAAAGATCTGTTAAAAAGCTTTTACATGACACCCACTTTAATATCTTAAAAAAATGGGCCCAATCGTACCTTTTCTATGAAAAGTTCAGAGGCCCACAGCTCGGAAAATATGGGTGAATGCCAATTTTTTCACAGGATATTTTTTCTTATTTTTCTATTTTCTATCGCCCCATATATTTCTGTTTTTGATCGGAGTTACTTCATTGTTCCAAATGATACTGAAAAATTAGAGGCAGGCGTGGTGTTTTGCCCGCTGCCTGGAAGGACATAGACCGATCTTTCTGGATTCTAATAACAAAATTTTCAAAATTATGTCTGATCGATTGGCGTATTTTAATTTTCTCCAGCTGATCTAGTGCCACGGCAAAGTTGATTTCAGCCTGAACACGGGCAGACAAACGGACAATCGACCTCGATATAAGAAGTCAGAATATATGTACTTTATGGGATCGGAAATGGACACTATAGAAATTACAAACGGAATGATAAACTTAGATACAACTTTTTTACCTGTAGTGAAGGGTATTAGAAATGAAATTTCGTCAAATAAAAGTTTGTATGTCTAAACTTGGTGTTCAAAGAGAATTCAAGAAAATTTTTCGAAGTCCAAATGTAGTCCAAATTTCAAAAATATAATTTTGACAGCTTTAGTTTTGTAGTGAAGGTGACTGCTTTTTTTTAGTAATGCTTATGTTATTAAAAAGTAATGACAACTTAGCGGTTTGCAAGATAATCTAGAAATTTAATTTCAAGTTTTCATTTTTGTTTAGTGGGTTTTATTAAAAAAGAGAACACAACGTTGAAAGTCTTACTGTAGTATGACGCTTGAAGTTCTGATTTTCTGGTTATAGGTGGGTTATTATGTGCATGAAAACAGAAAGGCTTGAATAATAATTTTTCATATCGTGCATTCTTTAGTGTAGAGGCTTACTTTTTGATTTATGGATTTCCTAACAGGCGAAATTATTGCATTTGACATTATGAAAATCCACAATTGATGACTGAAGAAGATTTAAATTATAGTAAAACGCTTGTACTTTTTTTGAGCGTGACGACACCGTTAATACCATTCGCTACATGAAAACGATGACGGAACTTTAAGAGGATATAATTTAAACACAACAAAAAATCGCTACTTTTTTTAAAAAAATGTGCCGTTTAAACGATGCAAATTGGCCACAAAAATTGTGGAAATATGCAAATGGTTGACTTTCAGAAAATTGAAAATTGAAGATATTTTTTCATTTAACTTTTATTAAGAAAAATTATTTTTCAAATGTACGCGGACGTTTTCCAAAGAAAAATACGAATATTAAAAAAAAATTGGTAACAATTTTTTATGTAATTTTGAGGGAAACTCGACAAGAAGTTTGATTATCGAGTGATTTGCAGAACATCAAACACTCAATTATTTTTTTTTCTTGAAGCAAAAATATTGTTAATTAAAAAAGCGAATAAATGTTTCAAATCCCTAAAAATCTCGAAATACCGATAGTTTTCGAATTTTTGGAATACCAACAAATTTCGGAAAGATTTTTTTTCGAAACGAGGCTTTGAACTTGTAATTGGAAGTTTCTCGGAACACGAAAGCTATGAATGGGTTTAATATTTTAACCTTGGCCTTTTTCGGGCAAGAAAAATTGCACATTTACGTAGAGCAAAAAACATATTTAACTGTTTTGCGTCATCAGCTGTGAAGCTCATGGGTGAAGCCTTATTTCGTAGTCGTGCCTTTCCTGCCAGTTCATATCTTCTGCTATTTTTATTGGTGATGTTTTTGACTGCCCTGACGTTTCGTTGGCAAATGTATGTTCATTAAACGTTCATAGAACTCGAACTTGCCTATCAAAAAAATTTAAGCATAAAAACTTCAGACAACTTCAAACATAAGAAAAACTAAATGAGTAACCTAAGAGCAAGTTGGTCTAACAAAAGAAGGGCTCCATAGCCCTCTTTATTTCTTGATTTAATTTTTGATTTAAAATTTTTAATATTTTGTTAGAAATTTTAAGTGTCTGGCTATAAAAGTAAAATAAATAAATAAATAAAAATAAACACAATATGCGTAAAAATCAGGTTTTTGATAAAGACACCCTTTAAATTGAAATTCAATGTTTTTATGTTTGTGGCTGTAGAGAGCTAACACCCTGTCTTGATTTCACAAGGTCAGCTTGTTGTGGTTCGAAAGTTCAGACCATATGTAATAGTCACGTCGCCTATGGGACACCCTTTAATTTTTAATATAATGTTTTTATACATGTCCTTATAGCGGCAACCATCTTGATTTAAAGTATTAACTTACCTCCACTTGTGTACAAATGAAAATCAAGCTCTATAGGGAGACCCTTTAATTTGTAATTATTTTGTGGCGTAAAAATATACCCAGCAAGAAATGAATGAGTAAAACTTATACAAACACAATTATCTACTAACACATTTGTAAAAATTTTACACTGAAACGGCGTTGCCGTTGTACGGCTTTTCGTATTAAATTTAAATGAATTTTTGTTTGTTAATTAAATCTAAGTTTCAACTTGTACGTAAACGATTAGCAAAGTTCAAAATGCAGCTTATAAAAAGTTTTGTAATTAAATCTGTTCCAAAGATCAGGCAAAATTTACATTATATTTTTTGTAAAAAAAAAAGTCACTGGCAACGCCGTTTGCTACAGACGTCACACGTAATCAAATGTTTATATAACTTTTTTCATTTTTCTATTAAGAATGTGATAGAATCTTTGTTTTACGCAGTAATGGATATTTCCATCATCAGTGCTTGTCATTTGATAGATCAAATGATGGTCACTGTTCTTGTAGGGTACCTTCCAAAATATAAAGATAAAGGCCAACGGCAGCTTAACAGACATTGTAACGATAGCTAGGGTTACTGGTTTTAAGTAGTAAAGTCTGCCCGTCCCAATTGGAGAAGCTCAACAACTCCTTGCCTTTAGCTGATATTGCCTAATTAAATGTCAAACGTCCCCTTAAAAAGATGATTGAGCGGCAGCAAAAGCTAGCAGATGCCAGATCCCTTTCCAGCTCTAGTTTAAATACAAACTAACTTGTTATTATTGAGCTCTGTGCAGTTGAACTTGAAAGAAGAAACCAAGGCGGACATTCAAGTTTTGTGAATGTAAATTTATGCCACAAGACAAGTCCAGAAGTGAAAAGAAACTTACTCACTTGTGAAACTCTAATACAGTCGAAAAACAAAAAGAAAATAGTTCTGGTTTGGAAAGATGAAGATGTTGAAAAGTCTAACTTTGCAAGATGGGAAAAGCTTAATCTTCTAGGTAACTCCAATATAATAAATGGAAATGGAAGGAATTCTGACATAGAAAGTTAAATATGTTAAAAAATTTAGCTCTGTCTTAACACAAAATGAAAGTTATCCTTTCGGTTGGGAAATTAAATGACATTCTGTTGTGGCTTCTTACGCACATGAACCGAGAAACTACGGCCTAAATTATACAGAGCACAGCTACTAAAGTAAACCTTTATATGCGCTTGACAATTATAAGAACCGGAAATCGATCAAAGTACTTGAAGTTTGTAAATTTCTGTAGAACTTAAAATATGACCTCAGCAAGAAATAATTTGCTGCCTTTACCTGTAAAAGATTAAGATGACTCAGCACAATTAAATGTCTATTAAATGAGTATGAACCAGGTATGAGAGAGTAATGCATGAAGCATTGGTTTCATGTAAAAATAGCTTGTTGGGATGCGAACTCGTATATTAGTGATATTCTATTTAAATAAAGTGCAAAAGCGCTATTTTAGTAAAAACAAAATTGTTTACTTTCAAATTAATGTTGTGGTAACGTTTTACAACAAATTTGGCGAACTGTATTTTTGAAGTATAGTTCGTGAATGATAACGAAAATTTTTCTTATATTGTGCTCTATCTTTTGCACAACTTTTTTTTAATTTTATATGAAATTTTAATCAATTTTTCGAATTTCCGTTAATGCTGCCGAAGAAAATTTAAAGAATGTTAGAAAATCTTTAAAAATATGTATTTTAATATTTTAAACGACTTTCTAAACTCAAACTCTGTTTGCTTTTCGTTCAATGAAAATTTAATTTAACCTCTGATTACTTTCAGATGTTTTTCTTAAGGAAAGAAAATCTGCTTGAAAATATTTTTATTTAAATTATTATTTTTCCAAATACCGCCTCTGAAATTTTATTTAGAAACATAAAAATATACAAATGTTTTTGTAGGCGTTGACATTGTTGCAAACTCCTGGCATTTATTAGCATGTTCTGCCTTCATTCGTACATCCTTTTTAAAGTTATTTTTTGCATTTAATAACTCCAGCTGTTTTCTTCCTTCTTTTCCTTTGAATTGTTTAATAAAATTTTCTGGCAATTTGGAATGATTAGTGCAGTTTTTACGGCATAAAATAATTGAAAGTTGCAACCCTTTTGAAAACTGTAAATTATGCCTTCCTTTGATAATTTGCGACTTTCATTCACAAAATTTCATAATAAAGAGTTAAAGTCATCATTAGTTGTTAACAAAACTTTTCATTTAAAACAATCCAATTTTCATTAACAATAACTAAATGATTTTAGCAAACAAAAAAAAAAAAACAAAAAAAAAAAAAAAAAAAAAATTAAAAAAAAATGTGAAAATGAGTTGACGCCTGCTTTCGGCCGCTAGTTTTTGATCGTTTAATTTATATTTTTAAACTGTGTAAGAAAAATAATAAGTAAATAATTTTTTTATTTCAAAATTAATTATGGGTCGATATATTTTGATATTATAGCTAAAGGAATATTTATTAATCTGGTCTATTTTTAATACTTCCTTCACAACAATCAGTGTGATACTGTAACTGTGATGTGATGAAATAATTTTTGCTAAAAAGAAACCCCGATTTGAAAACAGACATATGGGCAAAGGGTTATCGAATATGGAACCAATACACACATTGTTTAAATAACAAATGAAATAAAAATTTAATTGCATCATATGCGGGGACACCCTTTAGTTCTCAATTTTAAATACTTATAGCTGCTGTTATAACGGACGTAGGAGTACACATCCTGTAATTTTTAAGTGTCTTACTATAACGGTTTAAATTTAACAGTCATATAATTTAAATTAAATCATCTTTTGAGACACCCTTTAATATTCAAGTTCATATTTTTAATACTTTCTGTTCTTAGAAATCGGTGCACGTTACAATTCAATAGACATGTAAAAATCATGTGTGATGTGGCAAACACACTTTAAACTTTTTTGAAAATGAGACCAATCTGCAATTAAAAAAAAAGGAATCAAAATTTGGTTCAGCAAAAACTAAGTTAAGCGCGCACAAACATAAAAAAATTCTAGCGAATTGTTTACCTTCCCTTTCTCGTTTTTGGACGCTGTTTAAAATGTATGGAAAATTCTAAAAATAAAATTCCCTTTATTGCTAAGCCGACGGCTAGGAGAAAGCAAAAACAAATTTATGTGACGATAAAAAAAGAGAACAACGAAAAAAAAAGCTTTGGAGTGTCCAAATACACTTCGTCTTAATGTTGATTGACTTAATATCAATTAATTATTCTTCCTATTCTAATTTTTTAAATTTGTTAGTCAAATAAATGATGCTGATGACGGATGTAGCGATACAGGCATTTCTGAATTAATTTCTGCATAACTGTCTACTCTATCTTGTTTTCTTAAAAAATTAAAACAAAAAATTGCAAAAATAATTTTTCATTCTTAATAAATTAAGAAATTTAAGTATAAGTGAACTTAAGCCGGCTTAAAATTTATTCATTTGGAGAATATTTTTTTATCCTTCAGATTTAAGTTCTACGTATATTAATGGCTTTAATATTTTATATAAATCTGCACCTACACAAAGTTGCCACTGAGACGGAGCCTAAGGGCTTAAAGCGGATGTAGCTTTAAATAGCTTTAGCTTTTCCTGTAGGAAAATTTCCATCTTTTGTACCTGCACAAGATCTTTTTATTTAATTCCATTCACAAGAGAGGGAGAGAGATTAAGAACTCTCCTAAGCTGTGCCAAAGGCTTGATCAAAATAATCATTAGCCTTGAGATTTATTGTTAAAGAAGATTTCAGTGGAAATTAATAGACAGTGAGAATTAATAAAACCAAAATTTTTGATTTGCATATCAATGTAATCGTTAGCTTTGTATAAAACTCTTTGCTAAGAAATTTTACTGGATTTGAAGTAAAGTTCAGTGAAGTAAACCGTTTGGTTCTTAGAAAATTTTTTAAAACTGATAACACGAAATTTTTTTTTTTAGCTATTTTCTTTAAAACGTGTTAAATCGGTTTTGAAATACATTAACTACAAATGTCTGTAAGAGAGCCAGGAAATTAGAGTTTAAAATTTCTTTTTAATTTTTTTTTTTAATTTTTTTCTGTGCTCTGGTTAGAAGTTTAATCTCGCGATCTCTTGTTTATTCAATGTGTTCTCTGACAAACTTGAGTATTTTAAGGTACTTTTCTACTCCGGTGACACTTGAACTGCTCGGCTTCTTAGTGTCTTTCGTTAGATTTTTTCGCACTATTTTTTTAACAACTACAACTCGGCTAACGGGACTATATAATTTTGTTTTCCTTATTTGTTGTTTTCAATTTATTTTATTTGCGAATATTTTTCTTTCCACTCAAGGGGCTGTTGGGACTTGAACTTATGAATGGTGTTCATCTGTTAACTAACAAATAAGCAAAGACTTCTACTTCTACTGCTAATAATATGAGCTATGATCATTTTAATTTGTTTTATTTATACGATTGAGCTAGAAATTTAACTGTACTTTCGATATAAAATTTTAACAAAACTTGTAGCTCCTTATAACGGAAAGTAGTAGTAAAAATTAAATTTAAAAATTAAATTAAACAATTTTTGTGTCTGTATTATACGGTAACGAAAAACGATGTAAAACTTTAATAAAGTTTGTGGCTCTTTATAACGAAAAGTAATTAAAAAAAAAACTAAACTTAAAAATTAAAGGGTTTTCCTATACAACAGAAATAATTTTTACGTCTCCATTGAACCGTAACGAAAAAAAAATTAACAAAGCTTGTAGCTCCCTATAACTAACTAAAACTAATAATAAAATAAGTTTAAAAATTAAAGGATGTCTCCATACAACAGACATAATTTTTGCATCTTTATTAAAAAACAATATAAAATCTCAACAAGGCTTGTAGCTCCCTATAAAAGGAAGCAATAAAAATAAATTTAAAATTAAAGAGTGCTCCGATAGTGACTTACTTATATGGCTATGCCTTTATAACCTTTATAGTCAAACACTTAAAAATTACATAGAATTTGTAATTCTGTAAAATAGAAAATTATAAATTTAGAATAGAAAATTGAAGATTAAAGGGCTGCTCATCAAGTAGTGATGGACTTATCTTTTTATTTTAATTGTTATGTCGACTATAACAAGTATAAAATTAAAATATAAAAATAAATGATTATATGTGTCTGTCTCTTCTGTTTTGTTCATTTTAAAGGAATTAAAAAAATATTTTAATAAAAGCAATACATAGGGCGTTGGGAGTTGAGTAACAGATTTTTAATATTCTTTTGAAATTATTAAGATTTAAAATCAAATATCATAATTAGATTTTATTCTTAATAATCTATAGTCTTGATATACATAAGTTCTATATTAAGAATAAATAAAAATTATATTCGTAATTAATAGTCGGCCGCAAGAACCGTTAAAAAAGTTAAGTCGACCTTTACTGTTGTCATTTCTGTTAATTAGAAGATACAACAAAATTATATCAGCACATTAAAACGAAAACTTAAATGCTGGTAGTAAGAATAGAAAATTAGTTATGTTACTTCTGAAAGCGAAAGCTCCTTTGACATTAAAAAAAATAAAAAGACGGTATTTTTTGTAAAAAAGAAAATCAAGGAACCGATGAAACTGATGTTGCTGGCAACAAATTAATCAAGTTTGCTAAAAGGTGCCCTACAAGAACAGTGACCATCATTTGATCCATCAAATGACAACCACTGATGATGGAAATATCCATCACTGCGTAGAGCAAAGTTTCTATCACATTCTTAACGGAAAAATGAAAAACTTGATGTAATCATTTGTATACGTGTGATGTTTGTAGCAAACAGCGTTACTAGTGACTTTTTTTACAAAAAATATAATGAAAATTTTGCTTGATTTTTGAAACTGATTTAATTACAAAACTTTTTATAAACTATATTTTGAACTTTGTTAATCAAGTTTGAGTAAAAACTTAGATTTAATTAACAAACAAAAAATTCATTTAAATTTAATACGAAAATCCTTACAATGGCAACGCTGTTTCGGTATAAAATTATTGTAAATGTGTTAGAAGATACTTGTGTATGTATAAGTTTCCCTCACTCAAATCTTGCTGGGTGTATTCAACTTTAGTAAAAAAATTATTTCAAATAAATAGCGTTTTTTTAGTTCACATTGGCATTTTTTATATTTATTAATTTTTTATTTTTATTCATTATTTTCCTTTATAATGAAAACGTTGATATAAAAACATACGACACGCGCTTGCTAAATTATACGATACCTTTAACATGTGATTTCTAATTTATGCAGCTAATGAAAGAAATATAACAACAATAATTTCGTAAATAGATGCATAGATTTCGAGTGCCTCGATTAAATGTACAATGCGAGATATTCCTGTATTCTTAGATAATAAATTCGATTTCAGTTTTCATAACAGTTTTATTACATCAAAAATTATATTTATTTCAAAAAATCTGTTTTGTTTGCACCAAAAAGAGAGTAGCGCTATCGCTGCATCTTCCTTTGTTTCTGTATGGAATCGTAATATTTTCATGTACGTCTCAACAAAGTTTTACTAAATTACGATTGTGTTTTAACCTTGTTTCTAGATATATTTGTTAACTTGAGTGTATATTTTAGCACATGTTCAATGTTAGGTACCGATTCAACAGGTTTGCTACCGATTTTTTAAATTTTATTAATAAACGGTTGCTTCTCCAGTTCTTTAAGATCATAAAATATTTCAAGCCTCCGTATCTAATGGAAAATTAAAAATCAGTATGTCATCCAGAGCCATTATTGTTATTTGTCCAAGATTTTTAACCTTAAATATAACTAGTTCGTTTGTTCCTAATGAGAGGCGAAAATTTTTTACTTCAGTTGCAGAATTTAAAAATATATCAAAAACATATTTCTTAAATACAAAAGTGCTATCATGTAGCAGAATCCTTTGATACGTGACATTTTTGGTACTTATTAAGCTTTAATGTTTGTACAAAAGTATTGGGCGATTTTTGTTTACATATTATAATTTTAATTTTAAGTTATTTTTAAGCCATACGATATCTAGATTAATTAGGCCTATTGGGTTGTAATCTGTTGAATATTTTTTACATGAAATATTTTTTGAAAATTTTGGTGATAGTAATCGATATGGAATTTGGTGATAGTAATCGATATGGAATGTCTGTTTGTGTGCGAATCACATAAAAACTGCTAGATGGATTCAAATAAATACAATACAAAACACCTATTTTTGAAATTTTTGTCTGTTTGTGTTCGCATCACGTAAAAACTGCTGGATGGACTTTAATAAAATTTTGTGAGGAGGTCCCTTAGAACCTTGGTTCAAATATAGAATTCTTTTTATTTCATAAAAATGTCATTTTGTAGAGAATACAGAGATACAATGTGAAAGCACCAATTTTATCGGTGTAATGGTACTAGAACAGTTGTCAGTACATTTTATTTTTTAAGATGGAAAGTTTTAACACTGTTTTAAGAACTCTACAACAAATATTTAAAAACATAATTTTCTAAATTTTGATTTTAAGAAAATAAAAAAAAAATATTAAATAATATTGTTTCCTGAAGATGCCACCCAACGGTGTGGCGAAATATTGAACAAATAACAAATAAAAAAACAATATTTTTATTTAAGAAACTGACCTAGTTCTTAATAAATTAGAAAAGATAATTAATTGGAAATGTTACGCCTAGGCACTGCTGGTCTTTAATAAAGTTTTATATTGAAATATAAAGTTTGTTTTTATTTAATTCACAATAATATTTTTTATTGACTGCCCTCTTTCGCGAATCATTTTTTAAAATAGTTATGAGTACCATATTTATTTAGTCATTTCAACTGAATTTTAGAATTTTTTACTCACAACCCACAAACTTCGATTGGCAACAAATTCGGTTGTCACAACGAATCTTTTTTCACTGTGTAACAAACATACAGAAAATACATTTAATTTTAGTTATGCGTTTTTTATGTCAATCGAAAATTTACATTTTGTACAACGACAACAACCAGTGAGATTTAAAATCCTTCAAATTTTGTCAGTTTTTTTGGCGCTTTGCAATTTCCAGCACAAGGCCGTCAATTAATCGCCCTATTGACCGGCTACAACAGAGCTGCGAAGTATACTGTTTTCAAGGGTATGTCTCTCAAAGTTTAAAAATACAAAAAACGCCAAAATCGAAGCTGAGTTAAAAATTTATCTTTTTCATTTAACCTTAAACCTTTATATATCGCACTCTAAAAACTAAAGGGTCCCAACTCAAACTTTTCCAAAATTGATTTTTTTCCATAAACGAATTCACATTTCACATCTCTAATTACTGAAAAAAATTCATTCTCATCACTATCTTCTTTGACTTTTTTCATAATGGCGCAATTTTTTTTTTCTTATGTTTACCACCATTTTTGCATAAACAGTGTTTAGATCTCCTGTAAATTTAAGAATTTTGTGTTGTGACCCTTTAGTATTTAGGGTGCGATATATTTAACAAAAATAATTGAAACAACTTTGTATTTAAATTTTTAAAATATTTTTTTTATATTTGTTTATGATTTTTTTTTTCTTAAACTGTTTCTTAAACATAAAAATAAAAAAAAAACTTAAAATATAAAAAATCCTTAAAAATTATATCTGTTTGAATATGAAAAAAACATATGCATCTTAAAAAGAGATACAGATATTTATTTACACATGTGTTTGGAAATGAAGTGCACAGGTTGTATTTACATAAATAAAAATAAAAATAAAAAATAAAAAAACAAAAAGATACAAAAAATTTCAAAAAAACATTTTCAGATGGTTAAAACACGTACATATTTTTTTTTAGAAAATAAAGTAAATAATATTTTAAAAACGTACTATTTACATTTACATATGTAGATACATACCTACATGCAGACAGACATACTACACTTATAAAAAATAAATATTTTTTGTAGAAATAACTACTTGTACTTCGTTAAATGTTTGTGGTTTTTCCTTTTCCTTTTTTTTTTTGTGGATTATTTTAAGAGCAGGTACAAAATATTATTATTATTTTAATATCAATAATTGTTATCGTTATGAGGTAATTAAAATTGGTTGGTGCTGATTTTCCATGTCTTCTCCTTCTTCTGTTTCTTCCGAAGAAATTTTTTTTGTTGAGTTTAGCGTTTTTAGTGCGTGCAAACGCGTTTTTTTGTTTGTTTTTTTGTTTCTGGATACCTTGTAGGAACATTAAGAAATAGAAAGGCCACGCCTATTTTGCTTAGCAATAGGGAGTTTTCAATCTGCTTTACTTAGTAGCCATAAAGATAAGGATACATGGGTACAAAGATGGCCGGTCCCAATTGTCTCTCTTGAGGCATATGTGTCTTCATATGCTTTTTGAGATGATCACGACGACCGAATTTTTTGCCGCAGGCAGTGCAGGGATAGGGTCTGAGGCCAGTATGTATGCGCTTGTGGCGGGTTAGTTCCTCGTTGCGTGTAAAAGTTTTGCCGCACGTTTCTACATCACATTTGAAGGGCCTTTCGCCAGTATGAATGCGAATATGACCCTTGAGTTGACCATTGTTAGAGAAGGCCACATCACAATGGGGACATTTGAATTTCTTTGGTCTTTGCTTACGGGCATTAACAGCTTTTAGGTGGGCATCTTCGGCCATGACACGTGCATATTCCTGTTCCATAAGACTCAAGGCATAGGGATCCAAAGCATAAGCAGCAGCGGCGGCGGCGGCGGCAGCAGCTGAAGAACTAGTTGTAGGCATCGATGGCAAACCATTGGCTGCTGCAGCAGCTGCGGCAGCATAGTAGAATTCACTAGCCGAAGCTGCAGGCATGGAAGACATCAAGTGATGGCTGATATCACTGTTATGAGTGGAATGTTGCTGATGTGCAGCCAAATGATGATTGTGATTTTCCAAGGAGCCATACAAATGAGTGTTTGTATAGGGAACGGGAACAGGATGCACCAGGTTGTTAGTCATGTTGTTTGGTGAGCCTAAAGATGACTCCATTTGCATGCTGTTGTTGAAACTATCCTCGTAGGTGGAAGATTTTGTAGAAGAACTGCTCGAAGAAGTGCATTCACGATCACTTTCATTGCCACTGAAAGAACAATTTTCTGTTTTCACCACAGATGTAGCTGCTGCTGTTGGCCCATCATCATTTGAAGTAACTATTTCGGTCTTCACTAAAGGCTTTTTGATAGCATTTTCCTCAGCAGATTTTGTTTGGCTAATGCTTGATGAACGAGTATTACAATCCCAGGGACGAAAGAGTCTAGAGTAGGTTTGTGGTGGATGCATGTTTAAGGTAGACATGGTTATGCTTCTTTTCAATTTAATTTCACTTTTTTTTTTGTAACAATTTTTCTAAAACACTTGCACTTTTCTATACTTTTTCTAATTTTTTCTTAATTTGTTTCGTGAATTCTCAACAAAATTCGTTTGTAAGTGTTCTCGTTAAGATCCGTAATGGAACTGTTGGACAAACTGTAATGCGCAGAGTATAAAAAGGCCAACTGCGAAGTCATAGGAAGATAGAGAGCAAGAGAGACAAAATGAACAAATATCCCAACATTAAGGACCTTTTTGTTTGTTAAACATTTTGTCTACCTAAATGTAAAACAAATCATACCTTTTAGTTCAAATACAAACACAAACACACACTCGTTAATACATTACAATTTTTAATCGTTGGCATTACTCAATCACTTGGCTTAAAATTATGCCTGTGTTTCGTCTGTATTTGTATTTGTTAGAAATTGAAAATCGCCCTGATTCACGTTTCCTTGGCTTCATTCATAGATTTGTTTTAAGCACCACTAAGAGAGTTGTAGTGGTTATGCTGTGCGTATGCGAGAACATTGAATAATAAATACCCCTTGTTGATTAAGGGTGTCTTTTTTCGAGTAGTTTTTTTTTGTGTTGTATTTGGTTTTGTTAATTTGTGTTTTTTTTCTATAATGGCTTCCCACTTTTAGTAGACACAGCGGCATCTTGTTGTTTGTCGTTGTGGTTTTGCTCAAATTATTTTTCTAATTCAAATATATTTTTAATATTCTTGTTTAAGGATTCTCGATGAAAATATTGATTAGAATTGAAAATAAAAAATATTTATATATTTTCATAAATTGATTTTTGTTTTTGCTATATTTTCATTAAGTATTTTTAGCGGGATTTTTTAAAATATTGAAATAAATAAAATAAAAAAAATTAAAATAAATGAATTATTAATTTTCAGTTATGCTTAAGTTCATAATTATTATTTAAAATTTATTTTAAAGCGACAGTATCGCCACAAAATATCAGAATTTTTTTATTTTTCTTTAAAAAACAGGAATTCAAAATACTATCGCTCAGACTAAGCGATAAAAAAAAAATTCAAAATAATTTTAAAAATTCTTAGAAATTGTTTACATATTTTCATCTGTTAAATTGTAAAAAAAAATCAGATTACTATCAGTTATAATCAGATCAGAATATTAAAATTTATATTTAATTTTATTTTCTAAAAAAGTTAAAATTTTAAATCACGGCAATATTTATTAATTTAATTTTAAATTTTAGAAATTCGTGCTGATTATCCCGACCGTATTATTAAAATCACCGATATTGACTATTGAAGGTCAAAGCACGTTTTGATGGCCATTTCGCTACCGCTTACTTAGCTCTTCAGGAAACTTCTCACAAACATTTTAAATAAACTAAAGATTTTTGTCCAAACAATAAAGTAAAGACAAAAATTAAAGTTTAAGCAAAAACAACAATAATCAACATTGATTTTATTTTTCTTTATCAATTGTATACGGCTAACTTATTTTTGGATCTTTTATAAGATTTTAAAAGTTTCAGTAAAAAATAAAGAATTATAAAAAAGCTTAAGTTAAAGTAGAAAATGTTTTAAGAATAAAACAAACAAATTTTTTAATTAAATTAATAAGCCTTCAGTTAATATGTAATTGCAAACATCTTCCGATTTTATCTTTTGTAGTAATTTAAATTTTGTTTAATTTGCATAAAACATTAACAGATATGAATAATCACGGTTATGTTACACAACTCCGCATTACACATGTTGGGGCAGAAATTTTAGCAAATTTATAACTAATGAAATTATTATCACCTGTCTTTAAATTAAAAAAAAAAATATATAATTTCTTACAGGATCGACTTTAATAAACAGGCAAAAAGTTATTCGCCATTAAATATTTTTAATTAATTTTTTCACTATCGATAAGCATACACTTTCTCTCCTGCAGCATCAATACCAAATTTTGGGCAATCAAAAAAAAAAAAAACAATAAAGATTGCTTTATTCACCCTTCACTATGCATGTAAATTTAGTTTAGTGAAGTAAATCCAAACCAAAAACAAATATTGAGGAGACAGACAATTAAAAATTTAAAAAATAAATTTTTTACATAAAAATGTCATCGGCTCTTAATTGGTTAAGCATTTTAAAAAATTTTTAGTATTTTCTGAAAGATCTCTTCAAAAGCTTTTAAATGACACCCATGTTGATATTTAAAAAATATGGTGCACAATCGTGTTTTTTTAAAGTTCAGAGGCTCATAACTCGGAAAAGATGGGCGAGAGCAATTTTTTTATTGGCTGTTTTTTTATTTTATTTTTCAATTCTCTATCGCCTCATACATTTATTTTTTTTGATAAGAGTTACTTCATTAGTCCAAGTGATATGAAAATATTAGAGACAGGCGTATTGTTTTGCCCGTTGCCTCGAAGGACATGGACCGATCATGCTAATTTTCAATCTAATTGATTGCGAAATTTAAATTTTCTCTAGCTCATCTAGTGTCTTGGCAAAGTTGATTACAGCCTGAACAAAAACGAACAGACCGACAACGCTATCAAGTTCGCCATGCAGAAGAACTCAAGATTTATAGAGCCGGAAATGGATATTGTAGAAATTACAAACGGAATGACATACCCTTTTTCAACTTTATGTAGTGAACGGTAAAATCAATAAATTATGATTTCCTTTTTTGTCTGTTAGAATTTTTTGGATATTATTTAAATTATCAAAATATAAAAAATATTTTAAAAAATACTTATTTTAATTGATTATTCGAAAATATGAAAAATATTCTTATCCGATTTAGTTAAATTCAGAGGCTTCAAGACGAACTTCTTTTCCACTTAAAGTCAGGGATCTTAACTTCTTATTTGTTAATGAAACTAAAAGCAACCGTTTAAAATTAAAAAAAAAAAACACATATTTGCACAAGAATAAGTTTTATTATCTACTTTATTCAGGGTTTAATTGATTTCATAATGAATTTTAATTAAAGTTTTTAATTGATTAAAATAATTTTTTAATTAAAAAAATTTATTTCGTTGTTTAATAATTACTTAATTAATTTATATATTTATTTCAGGGGAAGAACCAGATGCAAATTTTATTGAATTAAGAAATGCACAAACTACCGAGTTTTACCGAAATCTCCCCATAGTTGTCGGGAGCTTACAAAGTAAAGGGTCCGCTAAATAACTTTTTTTTTTTTGAAAACGCTATAAAAAACGCGTTGAATGGTCAGTTGGCTTCCACTCCTGAACCAATTGGACTTTGTATGGCGTCATAATGAGAACTTTATGCAAAATTTGTCTCAATGATGTCTCCGAAATGTTCAAGTTTTGAGAACGAGGGTGACTTGATGTTGATGGCGCTTCACGCATACTTTCTGCTACAGCAGCAATATTCTCGTGTGTACGCACTGCTTTTAGCTTTGCACGCTTTAGGTTATCGATGAGGAAGCCAGTTTTTTTTTCACTTTTTTCACAAAATAACGAACATACGGAGCTGACAGTGCTTCTCTTCTTCCGAAATCCGTACGCAATTTTCGCACACGTTCCACACATTACAGACTAGATTAAAACAGTGGGCATGGTACCTCCCACACAAAGTAAAAAATTATTATCATATACCACCAGAAGAACTAAATATAATAGGCAGAGTGTTTTAATTTTTATCATGGTGAATAATCAATAAAAAAAAGCTGGCTGGATGGGAAGAAAGAATGTGGCACAAATAATCCTACTGGGGTAGCGAAGGGTACCCGGAATAGCTAGAAAGCTAGTAGTACTATAAATAACTAATTTGTATTTATTTATTATACAATTTTTTTTATTGCTCCACTGTACATTTTAAGTTTATTAAAAAAAAATCCCAAAAATTATAAAAAACAAATGAATTTTTTCTTTAATGTTCTGCTCTTTAATTGTATTTTCAGGAAAAATTTCTAAATATAACTTTTGCTTTTTTTCCGTAAAAACAACAACAACTAAAACGCTTTTCTGGTGATACATAAATATGTTGGCCTTTTCATGCCATTTGTACTTCGTATTAAACAAAAGAACAGAAAAAAATTAAAGAGGGAATAAAAACACCAAATTACATTTTGAAAGGAAAAAAAAAATTAAATAAACTTTAGCACAAACTACCCCATATTGAGGATGAGTAAAATGTAGAGATGCTGATGATGAAAAAGAAGGGAGTTATTTATTATGGCCCTCAAAACAATTTTTAGGGCTTTGATTTCTTTCTGTCTTGATTTTAATAAGTGAATACACAGGAGTAGATACAAGAATAAATATATAAATATGTAGGCATATGGGTTGTGAGTATGTGTTAGAGTTTGCTATTTGTTTGTGTGTGTGTGTGTGCATATATTTATATGTATGAGTGCTTGTTTATGTAGTAGAGTGTATAGTAATTGTGAATTTTACGCTTACCTTCCAACAAACCCCCAAATGAAAAGCATTTTTTCGACACAAAAATTTCAAAATACCCAAAATAATAAAACAACAGCGAAATAAGTTGTTACAGAAGGCAACAAGGAAGGCCTTCAATTTTTTTTTTTTTTTGCAATCTGAAACACTATTGTTAAATTTAATCATGGCTGGCTGTTATGGATTTTTTATTTATTGTGAGGGGAATACGCTTTAAAGGAATAAAAATATAAAAACTTTAAAAAATATTAATTTAAATAACTGGTTTTAAAGCCAGGTAGAAGGTATCCTTTTTTCCTTACTTCACCTTAATAATTATAATATAACAATATTAAATACTGTTTTAAATAACTCCTCACTTTAGTGATTATAATTCTGGCTAAACGACTTTAAAACAGACAAATCACACCCTTTAATCTTCAAGTTCAATTTTCTACTTGCTGTTGTAGCGAGCTTAGCAATACAGGTTCCTTGTAAATTTCAGCCATCTGTCAACAACTGTTCAAAAGTAAGGACACATACATCATATTAAATAAACTTTTGGGGCACCCTTTAAGTAAAAATTTTAAATATTTATACTTGTTATAATAATCGGCATTTTGACTAATTTTCAAGCGTTTGTACATAACGGTTTAAAAGAAACTTGCGTATAAGGACACCCGTTATTTTTAGATATATTTTTGTATTACTTTTTGCTATTTCCGATTCATAATATAAGTAATAAATATGTATGTTTTATGAGGACGCCCTTTAATTTTTAAAATTATGAACTGGTTTTAAAATGGAACAAGTCTTGAAATAAACCAAAAAAAAAAAAAAAATTCCAAAATCGGCCCAGAAATGACTGAGTTCTGCGAGCACAAACATGAAACAACAACATTCAGATGAATTGATAACCTTCTTCTTTTATTGGAGGCCGTTAAAAAGTGATCTCATTAATATTTATATTTAATGTTTCTTGACAACCTTAAATGCATTTTAGAAAAGTTGAAAAAAATCCATTATTAATTATTTAAACGGAATAAGAACTATTTTAAAATTATTAAAGTTTTTAACCAATTAGAAATAAACCAGTAAACATTCACAATTGATTGGTTACATGTTAACTGTGAATAAGAAAGTTTAAGAAAATAAAAACAGCACCAACACAATTTGTTATTGCTTTTGCACACAGAGTTACCATGTCTTGCTGCTCGTACATTGATTAGAAGTTATCAAACACTTTGTACCTTGAAATAAGCCGAACACCATCCCATTGTGCAACAACCTAATAATTAGGTTGTAGAAAGGAGAACGGAGGTTTTATATGTTGTCCATAATTTCTCTCCACCGACTCGATAGCTTAAATTGTAGTCTGTTGTATTTTTAATCAAATGAGAATTAAACAGCAGAACAAAATGGCACATTTTCTCCGAAGGGTATAAACAATTTAGCTAAATTTTCTTCTACTTATTGCAATATTTACGTTGAATAGTTGCCTAAATTTATATTGTATGTGACCAGAAAAAAGCTTCATTATAAAAATAATTCTACAACTAAACTCAAAGTCGATAGGTAGCCTAACTTAAGATACTACACTAAACTTCCTTGCACAATCTCACACCCTGGAGTTAGCTATTACACCGTGAATTATAAAGTTACATATTTGAAGGGTTAAACTTCTCTTCTTTCGGCTTATTTAGGCAGCATCTCCGGCACTTTCGATAAATGCCAGCTAACGGCCATTGCTCTGTTACATAACTTACCCGGCGTTTTTGATTTTTTGTTTTGTCTTAATCATGTTTTCTTTTTTAATTTTTTGCTTTAAGGAGGAGATTTATAACACAGTGTTACATATTTTAGGCAGAACAAATATTTAATACCTTAAAAACTCTGAATTTTTATTGAAAGCATAAATATATACTTTAAGTTACTTGTGGCAAGCCGTAGTATATAAATGTTAAAGTATGTTTGAATTTCTGTGTATGTAGTTAAATAGATGATTTAATGTTTGCGTGAGTGTGAGTGTGTGTGTATTTGTGCTTAAAAACGCGCCCTTAATGCTTTGCGGGTTTTTGATGATTTTTTCTTGTACATGAAATTAAAATGTATGTAGGTTTGTTTGTGTGTGTCTGTCTGTCTGTCAAAACCATTGGGGTTTGCTCCATTTTTTTTTTCTTCATCACTTTTGTTTTCAAGTCGCTTTGTCATTTGATTTGGGGGAACAACAATAGCAATAGCAACAGAAAATAGAAATAAGCTTAGAAAAATCATTGTAGAGGTAAATTGTTTTGTTTTTGTATTTATTTTGTTATAATTTTTGTTTTTTTGTTGTAAAACTTTAAGAGGGGTTGCTTGGTTGTTCATTTTGTGGGTTTTTGTTTCATAAATTATTTTAGCCTTTTTGTTGCTATTGTTTTTATGGCTGCTATATGGAGGCTTTTAATGTGATTATCTTAGGCTCGTATCTGTTGTTAAAGTTAAAACAAATGATGACACCACCTTCGTTCGAGATAAGAGCTTAATTCAAAAAGATTAAATTTATTCAATGTTTAAAAGGCAAAGAAGAAGAAAAATAAATTAAAATGAAAATAAGATTCAGGAGATTTTGCAGTTAGTGAACTGAAGCTAATTTTTTTGCGTTTATTTGAAATTAAAAATAAGTTGCGTATAAAGAGTTTTCGAAAATCGAAGGTGTATTAAATCAAAGAAAAATTTATATATTTTTATCACATTTTTGTATATAAAAAAATTAAATTAAAATAAAATAAACACACATAAGCAATTATTGCAAATAATGAACATTTTTCTACACAACAAATCTTACTTGAAGAAAACAAAAGTTAATCAAAATAATTTTCTTGGAAGAAAAATTGAAAAACAAAAAATTCCAAAAAAAATTAATTGATGCCGTGATCTTTAAAATTTTTAAAGTTTTTCTAAAAACAATAAATAGATTTGGAATAACATGTTTCTGCATTTTATTATACTCGAAAATAAATATGATCTCTTCTTTCTACTTGATCGATTTTACTATTCTTGATTTCCTTAGATTTCCTTGGATTCACCTGACACTAAAATCATTTGTGTTATTGGTGCGTGTATGTTTGATAAACGGATATGATGAGAACTTCGTACAAAGGTCTCAGATTATTCACTCACAATTGTCTCAGCACTTAAATGCAAACGACCATCCACTTCAATTCTTTCTACTTTGGGGTTTGGAGTCATTCCAAACGATCCTCAAACTTGAACGAAAATTTTTTTTACTAAAGAAACACTTTTTTATCTCAGGGCTAAGAAAAAGCAAACAATATTTTTGGATTTTTAGCGATGGAGATTTGGCTTTAGCGATTTACAGAATAAGGCTACTGGACTGACAGAACAAGCTACTGCAAAAAACAAAAAAATAAGAAGAAGAACAGTGCGTGTCATTAAGTCGATTTTTTTTAGCTTCACTGTTGTCCTAAATATACATCATTGGGTGGAACAAAGCTTTTAAAAGCTTTTAAAGGTAAATCGAAAAAACGACTAAAATTTTTTATACGTGTGATGTCTGTAGCGTTGCCACTGGCTTCTTTTAATCGAAAAACCACAAAAATTCCTTAATACCCATTACTTTTAAAAAAAAAACAAAAACAAATATTGCGGTGACAGAGAATTAAAAATTAAGAAAAAAAATTTAGTACAATATATAATTTTACACAAAAATGTCATTGGCTCTTTATGGGCTAAGTATTCTAAAATAATTTTAATATTTTCTGAAAGATCTTTTTAAAAGCTTTTAAATGATAACCATATTGACATCTTAAAAAATATGGTTCACAATCGTGCTTTTCTATTAAAAGTTTAAAGGCCCATAACTCGGAAGCTATGGGCGAGCGCCAATTTTTTTACTTGATGTTTTTTCCTATTTTGTAATTTTCTACTGCTCCATTTATTTTTTTTTTTTTTTATTGGAGCTACTTCATTGTTCCAAATAATATGGAAAAATTAGAGGCTGGCTTGGTGTAAAGCCCACTGCCTCAAAGAACATGGACCGAACTTGCTGATTTCCAATAGCAACTCTTTCAAAACTATGTTGGATCGATTAGCATATTTAAATTTTTTCTAGCTCATCTAGTGCTTTTGCAAAGTTGATTTTAACATTAACACAGACGGACAGACGGACTCAAAATATATCTACTTTATGGGGTCGGAAATGGATATTGTAGAAATTACAAACGGAATGACAAACTAATACATATGTACCCTTTTTCCACTTTTTGTGGTGAAGGATAAATTAAATTAAACTGCTGTTTCTGTAATACAAGCGATCAACTCGTCTCAAAAACTTATTGAAAAGCACTGTTTTTTTTAAGTATCATTTTTGGCATTTTCACTTTTTTTTTACATGAGATTTTTTTATATTTTTATTCATTATTTTCCCTTTATAGTTAAAACGTTAAATGAAACGCGCTTACTAATTAAAGAAATTTAACAAGAAATTTAAAAGAAATTTAAAAGAAATATAACAACAATAATTTCGTGAATAGACGCATAGATTTCGACTGCCTTGGATTTCAGTTTTCAAAACAGTTTTATTACATCAAAAATTATATTTATTTCAAAAAAGCTGTTTTGTCTTTTTCCATTTTGCGTCAAAAAGCTATGGCTTTGTCTTCTGTATGGAATTGTAATATTTTCAGGTACGTCTCAACAAAGTTTTACTAAATTACGGATGTAGTTACACCGTGTTACTAGATATATTTGTAATCTTAAGTATGAAGAGCATATTTTAGCACATGTTCAATGTTAGATACCGATTCAATATGTTTGCTACCGATTTTTGAAATTTTATAGCTCTACAGTTGCTTCTCCAGTTCTTTAAGAATATAAAATATTAATTAAAATTTTACTTTTTTAGTTTTGGTTCATTTTTAATTTAACTTTTATTAAGAAAAATTATTTTTCAAATGTACGCAGACGTTTTCCAAAGAAAACAAGAAAAATTAGATGCTGGCAGAATGTAATGCCGCATTTTTAGGACCGCCAAATCCATCATCAGCATTCTTTGCATCCATCAGCTTGACTTGCGTATGTTGTAAATATCATCCATTTAACCAACTAATCAATATTAATTTGGTTGGACGAAATTCACACACAACTCAAAGCATTTCTTAGTTGTCTTCTCTACAACACGTCTTGTACATTTGTTGCAATTTTTTGCTACACCGTCGGTATAGTCACCTGAAGATTACAGGTTCAACGCCTGGCCGGGACTAAAATTAAAAAATAATTTAATATAAAATATTGTAAGCCCTCGTATCTCATGGGAAATTTAGGTTCAGTAAGTCATCCAGTACCATTATTGTTATATTCCCAAAATATTTTACCTTAAAGTGAAGTTTATCGTCTGTTGTTAGAGTAGCAACACATTTCTAATGAGAGGTGAAAATTTTGTACTTCAGTTACTGAGTATAAAAATATGAAAAAAAAAAATATTTATAAAATACAAAAGTGCTTCTACGTAGCAGAATTCTTTGTAATTTGTTGAAATTCTGTACACGAAATATATATTTTTTTTAATTTTGTTATAGTAATTGGTATGGAATACAAAACACCTAGTTTTGAATTATTGTCTGCCTGTCTGTCAGTTTGTGTTTGCATCACATAAAAACTGCTGAATGGATTCAAATAAAAAGTTTTTAAGGAGATCCCTTAGAATCGTGGCTCAAATATAGAATATTTAATTTCGCTAAAATATGTCGTTTCGTAGAAAAAGTAGAGATACAAATAAGAAGTCACCCAATTTAATGGTACTAAAACAGCTGTCAGTACATTTTATTTTTGTAAATAGAAAATTTTTAACGCTGTCTACAGAATTCTGCATTAAATATTTAAAAACACATTTGTTTAAATATGAATTGCAAGAAAATTAAAAATGATACACAGATGAAGTCGTGGGCTCTGCTGGTAAATAAATAAAATAAATAAAAATTTAGCCTGATCGATGCTTAACAAAAAATATTTTTTTAGATGTAAAAATTAAAAAAATTTTAAAATATATTTGAAATATATTTAAGGACAAATTTGTAAAAAAAATTTTATCATAAAACACATTTCAATATTCTCTTATTTTTTTATGAATATGAGAGTTAACTTTTATTTTCAAGTTTTAAATTATTGCAAACAGGAAAAAAACCCAATAATAAATATAAAATTCAACAGAAATGTCTTTAAGCACCATGGCCAAGGAAAAAATATAAATCGTGGATTTTCAAAGAATTTAAAACCTGCCCAGGATAATAAACATGAAAGTTTGAAAAAAAGGATTGAAAAAAAAAATAAGAGCACAAATTTATGAAAGTTTTATTGGCATAAAAAATACTTAAACAGAATTAAGGCAACGGCTGTTAGAAGCAGTGTTCCAATTATGAGTAATAAACCTTTAAAATATAGATCACAATCAGGTAATAAATAATTTAGTATAAATTTTTGAATGAAATTTTGTTTTTCAAAGGCCATAAAATACTGGTGTAAGTGCATATACAAGCTGTTTATGATTAATTATTTTATGGCATTCCTTTCAACAAATTTACAACCGTTGCTTTGTTTTAGGTAGGAAAATTCAATTTTTATGATATTGAGGAAAAAACCCATCATGTACATTGCGCGTCATCATAAAATAAAATACAAATAAAATGAACAGAACAGAACAGAAACAAACATGCATGAGTGGCATCATTAGCAAACAAATATACTTCAAGGATATTTTAGACACATGCAGCCAGACAAAAAAATAAAAATTCCAAGTATTTATCATTAAATAAATACAGTTCACAGACACTGCATTTGGTCTGATATAGAACCAGCCTACAATTGTAGATTTTCCCCTGCTTAAAAATAGCAGAGAATTTTTTAAGTATAAATTTTCTATTAAAAATTTATAGCATTTAAAGGAGTTACACAAAACCACAGCCGCGCTTTTATCTTAATCTTTAGTTGTTAATCCTTAATTTTAGTTGCATTTGCTTGACGTTCTTACTGCAGTTTAAACGCTGTATTACAACTTAAGTAACACATTTTAAGCTAAAGAACGGATTTTTATGAATGAAATCTCTTGATCAATGAGAGACAGAGAGAGAGAAAGAGAGAAATAGAGTTACATACTCGTGTATATACTTAGCAGGTACTAAACTTGTTACTAAGTATTAGTTTATATTAGCATAACTACTACTACTACGACTATTAGCGTCATTAAAACAATCAAC
This sequence comes from Cistogaster globosa, assembly GCA_937654795.1. Taxonomy (NCBI): domain Eukaryota; kingdom Metazoa; phylum Arthropoda; class Insecta; order Diptera; family Tachinidae; genus Cistogaster; species Cistogaster globosa. The sequence goes on from OW569403.1 coordinate 8,156,655, forward strand.
TAAATGTCCTAATCCTTGTGATTTCTTTTTGTTCTAAAGTAGGCCATGCTTAAGGATGTTGAGCATAAAGGTTTTAGTGGTTTAGTTGGCTGTGCATGTGCCGCAAAAGAGTACACTGTTGCATGGTATTGCCGTCAAAATTGAAGGTGTTCCGTTTGTAAATAAATCATTAGGATGACAAAGAAAAGTTGTAGAACTGTACTTCATTGTTTCAATTGTTAACAAGTAACTAATTTAGTTTATGACTTTATTTTTTTTTTTTTTGCCTTTTCCTTTTTCAGACAATGAACTACGATGAAATTGTGATATCAGTAACAAGGTCATAAATTTTTATCGTTTAGCTCTATAACTTTAAAATCTGTGTAAAATTTATGAATTTTGACATTTGGAGCAAAGAGGAGAATGAATTAAATCGCCACTGAAAAAATCTTGCTGAGAATTTTGTAATTCCTCTGTTTTACATTGGGTGACCGTGAGAGTTAATGCCAGGATTCAATATCATACACAATCGTGCGATTTAATCACATAAAAATTTGACAGAATTCTGTCCTACTTTATAAATCGTTTCAAAATGGCGTCATAGGTGCCACACTATTATACAAAACAGATGCAAATAACAATTGCTTTTAATATTTTGTTGTTTTTACTCCTTATGTTAAAAAAAATCAACCCTGATCGCATAGAAAAAATCATTTTATGACTTATTTAAAAAAATTATAAAATCGTACAGATCTGTCAAAAAGTCTGTCACGCACATACACTTTTTATCCACACTATCATACTTTTTGAACACACATGCAATTTTTGACAAATCGTACGACTGATTATGGTAGTCAATCTTGGTTTGCAAAATTACAATACTAGAAGTGCCCACAACTTCGTCAGCGTGTCATATCTAATTTTCTTAAAATTCAAACTTAGAAAACTGAGGTTTTAAATAATAATTGCAAAATTCTGTAAACAGTGTTAAGATTTTCTCTTTACAAAAATAAGAACGGTTTTATACCGATAAAATTGGGTGCTTCTCTATTTTCTCTAGGAAATTATTTATTTCTCTGAAAAAAAATATTCTATATTTGAACTAAGATTCTAAGGGAGCTCCTGACAAAATTTTATTTAAATCCATCCAGCAGGTTTTACGTGATGCGAACGCAAACAAACAGGCAAACAAAAATTCCAAAAATAGGTATTTTGTATTCCATATCGATTAATATTACCAAAATTTTCAAAAAACATTTTATATACAGGAATGAACCCGTTAAAGTGTTATTATATGTATGTATTGCCAGTATTTTTCTCGAGTTTTCTCGCCAAATATCTTGTCGATTTTGCATTTTACTATTTTGCTTAGTTCGCCGACATACATTTTTAGTCAACCGTAAACAAATAAATCAAAGATGCCAAGTTTTTTTTTCTATTTTTTTAATTGCAACTTTATCGTAGAGATAATCATAAAAAATAGCCAAAAATATTGCAAAGTATTTTAAATACCGCCAGATATCTCTATTCTCGCTATTTTAAAATTTTTATCGCCAAAAATGATTTTTTATTGCCACTTTTGGCGAGAAATCGCCAGAACTGGCAACACTACTCCTGATTAGCTTAAGCACAGTATGACTTTAATATTTTCATGTAAGAAATTTCTCATTTTTAGTCTGGAAATGAATCATGAGATTTTTTTCAGTATTAAAATTAAATCTTGATAACTATGAACTCGTTAAATTGGTAAAATTTTCCATATATTTTTTTACACTAAAAATTTTTTTAGCAATTTTTTATTAGTTGGTTGGACATCAGCTGAAAAGGAAATAAAAATATTTACAGGCCTGTTCTTGAAATCACTTTTTGTGAAAATGATTTGAAATCACAAAAAAGGTGTTCTGCGTGCAAAACTTTTTGAACTTTTGTGATTTGAAACCAGTCAGCTAAGTGTATGTCGATTTGAAATCACTTTCTTGATTTTGCACTTGTTTTTATTCCTAAATCAAATAAAATGAATTAAGCAATCAACCTAATATATTTTTTCTTAATTGCAATAATAAAACTCATATAATTGCTCAAAAAACTGATGAAATCATAAAAAAAATCAAAGCACCTTCTATTGCTAGAAATTTTGTTATTTACTTTTGTGATTTGCAAATACTTTTTAGCGATCAGCTGTTTTTGTTCTTCGAAAATACGTTGATACTTGCCAGAGTAGCAAAATATTTCTATTAACAAAAGATGTATTAATTTTTATTAAAAAAAGAACTTTTTTAAAAAAAATTTATTTGTTTTTGTTAAGTTATATTGGAAGTTGCTATTAACTATTAATTGTTTGCCTAAGTTGTAAAAGATAACTCATAAAATAATAAAAAATGGCAACAAAAAATAATAACAACCTGTGGCAACTTCTCATTTGATTGACTTATTTTAAAGTTTTATTGCGCTCCAAGTCAAAAACTTAAAAATTTTAAACATGTAAGTACTTTAATAGAATATTCAACGAAACGATTCATTAAATATTTTGAATAGGAGACAACATAAAAATAACACTCAAGTTGAAATACTTCTTTTTAGCGCGTTCATTTCTTAACTGTTTTCTTTTTAATTCCATAATGGACAATAACACAGCTCCAGGCATTTTATTTTTTATATCTAGTACGTATACTACAGAAAATTTTATTTATTTTCAATAAAAACTTTGTTTAAAAAACACCACATTATTTATCAATGCATAAAAAGTGCCGCCACATCAAAACAAAAGTCAGCTGCTTTCTTGTGTTTTCGAAAAACAAAAAGCACAACGAAAAGTAATAACTATTCTGATTTGCAGACCACCATGAAATCACAATTGTGATTTTGAAAAGTAAAAGTAAAGTAAAAGTTTGTGATTTGCAGAACAGACCTGTTAGTGAAAATTAAAAAAAAAAAAAAAACTCAAGTGCAATAAACCATAAGAAATGGACACTTGGGAAATACAACAAATTAGAATCTTTAAAAATAAAAACAAACAATTGTTGTGTTCGACCCAGCAGAATTTTATATACCCTTCACCATAGATATGTATGTTGAATATTGTTTTACGTTGTTCTATCGCTCAAATTCACTGCAGGATAATTTCGGTTTTACTTTCATGGGTTTCGACTTCACTTGTATAATTTTAATATAAAAAAATTTAGGGTATGAAAAATGCCTTAACTGTCGATTTTTTACTAAATTAAATTTTTTTTAAGCTAAAATTTTACTCAAACAAAAATTTCACAGCTTTGCCGCAACCAGGGATAAAATTAGGAACAAAATAAAAAAATTACTTGTTTAAAGAATAATTTTTTTGTTTATTATTTATTTTTTTAGATAATCTAAAATGGACAAAACTGATTTTCTTTTAAACAAAATTTAAAAATTTTTTAGCCAGTATTTATTTTTTATTTTTATTTTTTTTGTTGTAAATTTTCAGTTTTATGTAAATCTTTTTGTTGAAACTCTAAATTTTGTAAAAATTTTTGGTTTGTAAGGAATTTTAATTAGTAAGTTGTTTAGGAGTGGCAGCCTCTCACGGTGAAGCTCACTTGAGAACAATCGAATGGCCCGTTGTGATACCACAAAGAAGACGGCACGACTCCCCTTACCCAATTGAAAACCATGATGATTCCCGCATGAACTTCGCTATGTCCCCTATAGAGTGAGATGATAGCTCCGTAAGAGTCCCAAAGAAAGGAGAGCACAGAATTCTCAATCTTCTTCGAGCCAGGAATGGGCAATGGCAGTACGGTCTCTTCCTCATTCTACGAGCCACAGCTGCGACAGAAATCATTAGAGGACAGACCCAGTCTTTCAGCTTACCTGCTGATTAGACAGTGAGCAGTAAGTCCGAGCAGCTGCCTGGTCCGCTTGAGGTCCAGTGTAGTCCACAGTTGTCTGGAGGGATTTTAATTACTTTAATTAAATTTTAAATAATTTATTAAAGTTAAGTTTTTTGGTGAAATTTTGATAGTTTATAGAAATTTCAATTTTTTTGATGATCTAGATTTGATTCCTGTTATTTCGATATTCAATAGTGCAAGGAATAAATTAATAATGAACAAAAAACACATCGTTAAACTGTAAGGAAAATAGAACAGCTCGCATTTTGTAACTATAACTTCGCTGTTTACAAATCGATTGAATCGATGCTGATGGGTCTGCGTAAATCCCATTCCAACATGAACACAAGCGTTCATCGCTAAGAGGGGTTTTTTTGCCAATCTAGCCGGATATTAGGCCTCAGCTTGACAGATAGCAAAATTCTGCATCGTAGAGTGAACTTTCAACGTTTTTGCTTGAGATATGTCGTTTTGAGACACTGTTAAAATCGGGAAACTTAAGTAAATCGCATACATTTTTATTGACTTCATACGATTTTTTGAAGTTTGTAAAATATTATTTTGTGACTAAACGAATAAAGAATTTGTTTTATTTTTTTGTAAAAGGCAATATTAACTACTTATATCAATTTTAAAAAATATTTTGTTTTAAAATTTTATGAAAAAAATTTCGTTCGTAATTAAAACGGATTTTTTCTTGTAAAAAAAAAGTGAGTAGGATTTTTTAGAGTGATCTCCATTGCGATCCTAGAGATATTATATACCACTATAAAGTTTACGATCTCTACTTTTATACTGTAAAAAGAAACATTGCCTGCTTTCGCAAAATTTCTTGAGATTTATAAAAAAATTAATTTCCTTTTTTCTTTTTATCTGGCTTAGGCACATACGAGTAAGAAACCTTTTTATATTCATAAATTGTTTTGATTTTTAATAAATAAAAGTAATTGTTTTTTATTAAAATCATGCCCAAGATTTTCATAGATGGGCAACTAATATGAACGATGCATTATTGCCTATTGGGCGTATAAGGCGTATCCATTTCTTTAAATAATAAAATTATTATTTTTTAAATAAAATTTTATTTCACCGCCCTCAAAAGGGGGTGCAGCGTTTTACAATCTCTTGAGTTTAACTTTAAGTTTTAAACATTCATTAACCTTAAAATTTTTAATTGCTAAACAAAATGACGGAAAAATTAAGAAAACTTACATTTTTTAGAGGTAGGATTAGTTCTTCTAAGGGCAACTTTTTTCTCCTTGGTTTGATTTTTTTTTTATTTTATAGCTTTGACAGTCTATGACCATAACAGATTTTTCTGCCAAGTTTTATAATTTAAGGGGCACTCAGTTTACAGATTGGCAGAGCTGAAAAATAAAATGAAAAGCGCTTAGCTACATTTACAAAAATTAATTTGTTTTTAATTAATCGAAGAATTTAAAGAAAATAAAAAACAACAATTGAAGGTAGTAAAGAGGCTTAATTTAAGCTAAACTTTGAAATTCAGGCTTCGATGATGGCTTCTTCAATTAAGAATTTTGTACTTGCAGTACATTTGTTACTGACTCTAGAAAAATAGTTTCTAAAATCTCAAGAGAAAACGAAAAAAAATATTTGAGGACAAATTTTTTCTGGTGGCGACTTAGCGCCAATTAATAGATTTAACCTTAAAAATATTTCTTCAAAAAATACAAACTCATAAATAGATTTCAAGCTTTTTAGCACTTTATAGCAGTTTACCTAAAGGATTCTAATTGTACCGTTCCTTATTTTATATGAAATGTGATTAGAATCAACGTTTAGAATAAATGTCACAAATTCCCTGCAGAGATGTTAATGCTTTCCAAAACTTATTGGTTATTCCCTTGCATAAATGCCTGAAGGTTTATGAGTTACACACACACACTTACATATTTAAATATATTTATCGTAAATAAATTCAATTATAAAAATCAGTATGTTGCGTCGTAAAAAAAAAACTTTCTTCCTCTTAAAAGCCAACAGCCATATTTGTTTAAATTTCCTGAAACATGCGTAGCCAAGAATTTATATACCAAGTGTAAACTTAATAAGGTTTTCTAAGGGCGTTACGAGCATACAAACGTCTTCCTTTACGCAAAAGAATAAAATGCATTAAAAGCATTAAAAGCATGAATTATAATTTCGAAATAAAAAAAACGCTGTTAACAACGTCATAAATCAAATTTTCAAGTGAGTGAACATTAAAAGCAAATTCCAAAAAAAAAATTTCAAATGCCCCTGAATGCTGGAAAGGCTTTTCTTTACTTCCACAAAAAAATTATATAAAATAAATAAATAAAAGGAAATATATAGCGGTTAAATAAAATATTGATTAAAATAAGTGGTCGTGTATACGTGGTGTGTTGGAAAATTAAGGGAAATTTTTAACAATGTCAAAATATGTTGGTTTCAAATGTCAAAATGTGTTGGTGATTTAATTGCTGCATTTGCCAAAGCAATTAATTCCACTTTTTTCTTCTTTAAAAGAGAAGTAGCACTTCAGGCAATAATGTCTATTTATTTATTTTTGTAACCGTGCAACATTCTTTAGGAAGGGGATAGATGAGAAATAAGACAGGTGGTGAAAGGAGAGAGATAAAGCCGTTTTATTAGTTATTTTACTTCGCCGGCGAAAATGCTATGAAGAAGTACCGACGAAGGAAAAAAACATTTTTATTTTTTTGTTGCCGCAGGGGTTGAACCCTGGCCAACCAAGTTTGTAGTCAACGTGCTTACCACCTCGACTACAGCAGCCTTGCAAGTGTTAATATTAAAAATGCATTCTGTGATCTGGAATTTATTATGCAAAATAAATTTCTCATTCATTAATTTATAGCAAATTTTAAAATTGGATCTTATATACCCTTACCCATGTTTGAATAACCAGTTTAGTGAAGTAGCTCCAATCAAAAAAATAAATATTGCGGTGAGAGAGACTTGAGAAAAAAGTAAAAAAATTACATAAAAATGTCACTGGTTCTTAATGGCTTAAGTTTTTAAAGAAATTTCGGAATTTTCTCAAATATCTCTTCAAAAGATTTTCAATGATACCCATACTGACAATCAAACTTTTTTATGAAAATATCAGAGGCCCATAACTCGGAAAATATGGGCAAGCGCAAATTTTTTTACTTGAAGTTTTTTTTCTTATTTTTTAATTCCCTACCGCTTCCTATATTTGTTTGTTTGTTTTTTTTTTTTTGTTGATTAAAGTTACTTCATTTTTCCAAATGAAATGGAAAAATTAGAGGCAGGCGTGGTGCTAAGCCCACTGCCTCGAAGAACATGGACCGATCTTGTTGATTTTTAATAGCAACTCTTTCAAAACTATGTGTGATCAATTGGCGTATTTAAATTTTCCTCAGCTCATTTAGTATCATAAAAAAGGTTAGAAATTTCAACACGGACGGTCAGACGGACATCTCTTAATCGACTTCGCTATGGACTCAGGTTATGTATACTTTATGGGGTCGCAAATACCCTTTTTCCACTTTTTGTGCTGAAGTGTATAAAAATGGTTTAAATTTCTTTTCATTAATTTCAACCAAATTCAAATGGAGTTAATCGATTTGACTAGTGAAGCAACCATTTGTGGAGTCGTAAATTTTTCTATTTACTCACACTTGAGCATTATTTCGACACTTAAACTAAATCAGCACCATTATCTTGTTCTAGAAATTCAGCTGCAGCTTGTGTATTTCCAATTTTTTCTATTTCCTGTTTAAAAAGAACCTTAAAGGAATCAGGTATCTTAAAAACTCGGGAGATAAAAAAAGAATCGCTGAACAACTTCAAATATAATTTCTTTAGTGCTTAGAAAGCGACGAATATTCAGGCGGCTTGCTAAGAATAACTAAAAACTTTAATATGTAACCATCATTTTTAAATACACCTCGTTATTTTTTTTTTACTATGAACTATGGCCATTTAATTTATCTCTTTTTTTGTTTGTTAGATTTTGATTCAGTGACACTATTTTATGGGAAAAGTAAAAGAGAATAAAACAACCCCTCTCTGGTTGTAATCATGTATTAATAAATAAATATGAATAGAATATACAAAAGAAGTCAAGTATCATTTTTATTTCATTTGCCACAAAAGAAAAAAAAACAGACAATAAAATTTGTTAAACAATAACGAAAACTAAAAAAAAAAAATAAAGTAAAGAAACAGAAACAGAAATTTAGGAAAAACCAAATGAAAATCAAAGTGGTTTAGAAAACAATTGAAACCCACGCGCTTTTATAAGGAACAGAAAATACATTTGGCGCGTTAAACACGTGATCTCCAAAATCTAAAGCAGTAGAATAGCAAACGACAAATCGAAGAATAATAATGGCCTACAAAAAATCCTAAGGGCACAATGACACACATACGAAAAATGTTTAAGCGAGTGGCTCGTGATTTAAGCCACTGGTTTGTATTTCTCCCAGTGACAAACAATGGTTACATCTGCATCTACAAACCATAAGTACCGCAGAAAAACAACAAAAATAACAACAACGACTGGTTTAATCATTAATAAATTCTATTAAAAATAATCAGAATTGTAGGAAAAAAAATGGGGATGGAAAAAAAGTCTTGTGCACATCAGAAGCACTCGTTTAGATGTGTGCGAATGGACGCGTGTTAAATTTAAGTGTTTACGTGTGATATGTATGTGTGTGTGTGATTGTGTATGCTTGTGCATGACAGTAAATGCCTGTAAGAATTTAAAAGCAGATGTATTCACAACACTCACCGCTGTGTGCCCTTAAATCGTATACAAAAATTACAAATGGCGATGGCAGTTTAGACTCCGCCTCTAAACAATTGTTTGAAAAAGTTTTTTTTTTAAGTTCATTTGTAATTTTATTTAAAAATATAGAATTATCTTAGGTACTCACCAATTTGCAATTAAATTTTTATATTTCAATGCAGATTTTTTTGTAGTTTCACACTTTAATAAAATAAATAAAATATTCTGGTTGTAAATCTTGGATTTCAATTTATAAACCTTTTTCAAAAACCTAATTGAGGAGTTATCATTCGTATTTTTGCATAACTTTTTAACAAAATCTGGTTGTTTGAAAAATTCTTAATAATGTATTGTTCCATTAAATGGGTTTTAAGTGGTTTTTTATCTCTTCTAATCAGGGATCGCAAATAACGATTATTTAACAAATTTAAACCAAAAAAAAAAAAAAAAAAAAATCATAATGAAAGAGAAATATGAAGAATTTTACACACGTAATCGTTGTTACCCGGACTACATTTGCCTGCGCCAACTTTTATTTATTTTAGTTTTATTAAGAAAATTAATTTTAAAGTTATTTTCCAAGTTCTATTTTTTACTTGAAAAGTAAGAATTGTTGTTCAATTTTAATTTTAAATCACGGAAATATTTATTGATTATCCCGACCGAATTATTAAAATCACCGATATTTACTATTGAATGTCAAAGCACGTTTCGATGGCCATTTCGCTACCGTTTCTTCAGGAAACTTCTCACAAACATTTTAAATAAACTAAAGATTTTTGTCAAAACAATTAAGCTAAGACAAAAATCAAAGTTTAAGTAAAAAATAAAAATAATCAACATTGATTTTATTTTTCTTTTCCACTGTATACGGCTGACTTGATTTCGGCTTTTTTATACAGTTAAAAGATGATGAAAAATAAAATAAAAACAACAACAAAATATTACAAAACACTATGATAATTTATTTTTGTTTTTTGCACGGGCACTTGCAATTTAATAATTAATTTATTATTAATTTAACTTTAAACTTAAAAAAATCGTGCTGATTATCCAGACCGAATTATAAAATTCACCGTTATTTTTCAATTAAAAAATAAAACTCAAAAATTAATGTATACAACTTGTAAAGTTATAATAATTTTCCCAACAGAAAATAAAAATTGTAAAATAATCATTAAAAAGTTTTTTTTTTTTGGGAACCCTGTCTTCAATCGAACTAATTTTTGAAGCTGCAGTACTGCTTATAGACAAAAACAAGTGTTACAGAAATTTACTTAAATTATCTAAGGAATGTTGTTTTTAAATATTAGTTTTACGTAAATGCTAGGCGTCATACCATAGATTTATTTTAAGATTGAGAAAGAGTGAAATATTATTAATTCTTCACTTGTCCTCTGAGCCTCCTTTTACTTGCAATAATAATTTTCCTTGTCCTCCATTGAAAAAAACCCATCTGGATTTCATGCACAACTCAAATCAGAACCTACCCACAATTCAAATATTCCTTATATATTTTTTTTTCTTGTAATTACGCTCCGTTAATCTACGTTAATTGTACTTGATTCCTTAAACTATTAATATTTTCTGAAATTTTTATGAAATATTTATTATTTAAAAAAATAAAAATTTTTTCTCGAGAAATTATTCCTCGAATTATGAATTCCGTGGGGATAAACTAATAAAAAAGTGGCATCACTGTGATTTGAAGGAAGCTGTTTTCTTTCTTATCATTTAATTTCTTTTTCATAACTCATAATACCTACTTTTCTCCAACGAATTTTTTTTCACATTTCGCAGTCAATAAAAAGGGGAACAAATTGTTAATGGGAGAAAAGAAAAAAAAAAAATGAAAAAACACGCACGGAGTATTTATTTATAACTAGGCGGCTGATTATTATAGACAGCTACTGATGATTTGAAATAATTTTATATGCAAAAGAATTTTTTTTTAAATTCTTGCTGTTTCTAAAACTAAAAAAACTAAAAAACAACAAAAGCTTTTGATTCCGCTTCTAGAACTAGACTAAACTGATAAAAAAATAAAAATTTTAATTTAGCTTAACAACATCTCTGGTAAAGGCCATTTGCTTAAATCAAAAAGAAAACTCAAATGTGTAATATTTCCTTTATTAGAAATATAAATTATTTAAAAAATTCATTGATCATGTAGCTCATCAATGGATATTCATGAGAATATCTTTATATATTTATTTTTAAAGGAATCTAGCACAAAAAACATTAAAAAGATTACAAATAGTAAATTTTCAAAAAAGCTTCATCATTAAGGAATATTAAGGGCAATTTTTTTTAGCCAGGTACCTTGAGCGCAATTATAATCGACTATTCCAAATGTCAAAATAAATATACAAAAAATTTTAATTTTATTAGTTGTTATATTTTGTTTTAATTGTATTCTTTCTGTTCGCTCGTTCACGTTCATGGAGAGAGCAAAGAAACTCATCGGTGACAGTGGGGTATCCAGCTCTATTGACTCACTGAAGCATCGACGCAATGTGGGGTGTGTTTCACTGTTTTATCGTTACTACAACGGAATGTGCTCTTATGAAATTAGTGAACTTGTTCCTGAGAACCGTAATTTTGTGCGCGCAACGCGATCTGCATCAAGAGCGCATTCCTTTGTGGTCGATTGGCCAGTGAATCGCACAACACATTGCAGAGAAAATTCGTTTTTTAGCCGAAGAGTTCGTATGTGGAATAAACTCCCTGCAGAGGTCTTTCCTGCCACTTTCAATGTACAAAGATTCAAATCAAATGTTCACAAGCACTACTCCCTCTATCCTCCATCTCACAACCTAATTTCCTGGTTCTGGCACAATGCATTGCATAAGTAGGGGTCATCCCCTGAGTTCTAGTCCTAATTAAACAAAAAAAAAAAAAAAAAAAAAAAAAAAAAAATCTTGACTTTTACCATTTCTTCCCAACTCTGCTATTTCGAATAATATTTTCTCATTTGCATCTTGTTCAGTGTTATCGCTGGCCACTTCGTCTGTTCGCCTTGCTTAAGCTATTTATACTTTAGTTCGCATTCTCTGCAATAATACTTCGAGATACTACGTTTTTTGTAGGAATATGTAGCCTGATTAATTTTCAACATCATTTAACTGTATACGAGGGCTGCTATATATATTTCTAGCCTGGCAACACTGAGTGCTGCCAAGTGCAATCTGGCATTTCCATTGGAAAGTTTGTCATTTTTAAGCATAATCGTACTCAAAACATTTTGACGTACGACCATTATTTGTGTTGTTTACAGTGACTTGAAAAATTAATATAGAAAAAAATGGAATTAACTCGTGAAAATTTTTGAATTAACTCGTGAACATTTTCGTGCCATCATTTTTCACAACTTTCGACGTGGATTATCACGACAAGAGTGCATTGATGAACTTAAATCTTTGTATGGCGATGAAGCACCATCCTATAGCACTGTAAAAAATTGGTATAATGAATTTAATCGTGGTCGTCCAAAAACGGCTGTTGTGCCAGAGAACATTGATGCCGTGCGTGAACTCATAATGAAAGATCGACATGCGACATACCGAGAGATAGAGACATCCTTGGACATTTCTTCCACCAGCATACATTCGATACTGCAGAACACCTGGCCATAAAAAAGGTTTGTTCTCGTTGAATTCCGCACAATTTGAAAGTCGCTCAAAAAAAGGCTCGATTCGATTGGTGCAAAGAAATGTTGCAAAAATGCGATTGCGGTGCTTCAAAAGACGTTTATAAGATCGTCACAGGTGACGAGTCATGGATCTATGCGTATGAGCCCGAAACGAAACAACAATCGACCGTGTGGGTCTTCAAAGACGAGCAAAATCCAACGAAAGTTGTTCGTGGAAGAAGCACTTCGAAGCAAATGGTCGCCTGTTTATTCGGCTAAACTGGTCATGTGGCGACTGTTCCGCTTGAGCAACATAGGACGGTCACTTCTGAGTGGTACACTACAATTTGTTTGCCTGAAGTCATCGGAGAAATTCGAAAAACCAACAAGAGAAGACGAATCATTGTTCACCATGACAATGCGAGCTCTTACACATCGGCTCAAACCAGAGCGTTTTTGACCGGCCAAAACGTCGAATTAATGGGTCATCCGCCGTACAGCCCTGACTTGGCACCTAATGACTTCTTCTTGTTTCCGCACATCAAGAAAAAAATGCGTGGTCAACGATTTTCGACGCCAGAAGAAGCTGTTGAAGTGTTCAAAAACCATGTTTTAGAGGTGTCTCAATCGGAGTGGAAAAAGTGCTTCGACAACTGGTTCGAGCGCATGCAAAAGTGTATAAATCATGCTGGAGAATACTCTGAAAAACAATAAAACCATTTTTGATTATAAATATTCGCACTATTAGGCCAGAAATATATAGAGCAGCCCTCGTAAAAGAGCCGAAAAAAAGTCAGCCGCATACAGTGGATAACGAAAAATAGAATCAATGTTGATTATTGTTGTTTTTGCTTAAATTTTAATTTTTGTCTTTTCTTTATTGTTAGAACAAAAATCTTTAGTTTATTTAAAAATATTTGTGAAAAGCTACCTGAAGAGCTGAGTAGACGTTAGTGAAATGGCCATCGAGACGTGGTTTCACACTCAATAATCAATATTAGTGATTTATTAATTTAATCGGAATAAAAAATAGCACAATATTTAAAAAATTAATTAATTTAATATTTCCGTGGTTTATTTTAGTTTAACTTCAAACATAGATAGAGAATTAAAAATAAGAAAAATAACATCAAGTGAAAAAATTGGCGCTCCCTCACATTTTCCGAGTTATGGACCTCTGAACTTTTCATAGAAAAATACGATTGTGCACCAAATTTTTTGAATATCAATATGGATATCATTGAGGAAATAACGTTTTTTTAATTGCTTAACCCATTAAACGCCGATGTCGTTTTTATAAAATTAATTAATTTTTTTTTCTTATTTTTTAATTCTCTAGAACCCCAATATTTTTTTGTGAAATTACTTCCCCAAAAAGGGTCAAATGGCGACTTTAGTCGCCGAATGGTATCGCTAATGTTGTCCATTTTAAACAGCACTACTTCTACGGTTGATCGTTAAAGTATTGATAAGCAAAGAAAGCTGCTAAAATCCTATCGCCGCTATCTTGAGTTCTCAATTTTTTTTATTAATAACTTCAATTTCAATTATTTTAAAATATTATCATTATTATTTAAATATTGTTCTTTAAAGCCCAAAGTCAATGCTGTTATTGTTGTTTAAATGAAATGATTTTTTTATTATTCGTTTATAAAAGTTTTAATGCCCGTAACCCACACAAAATTAAAACATTCTGAAATTCTTTGTTTTCTAAACTACTGTGTCATTCATTTCATTTTGTTTGTCCATCACTTACAAAACCGTTGAAACAAACCCAAAAAGCAGAAAATCGCAAACAAAAAATTATTTCTTTTTTACATAAAAATATTAATAAATAAAACTTTTTTCATTTTTATAATTTTAATTTCTATGAATAGAATTTGTAATGAATGTGTTTGTGTGCATAAAGAATGTAAGCATTTAATCGTTTATTAATATTTATGCATATTTTTTGATTTTTTTTTACTCTTATTTAACTTGCTCTCCTTTTTCTATTCTATGATCTCTCTATATGAATGTGTTAAACCCTAAATCCCTAAAGGCGATCAGTTCATTATTTTGTATTCTAATTCGTTCTAAACAATGACTGGACGAAACATGTAATCATTGTGTCCGATACCTGATGTCAACTACTGTCATGCAGAGTTATTGTTTTTAAGGTGGACAAAGTAGATTAAATTTGTTTGTTATTGGTGCGATTTGAATTCCAGAAAATAAATATATTTAAAACAATTTCTCTTATGTCCGCTATGTTAATTTAAATGCTGTGCCTTCACAGTGGGCTAAGATTGTGCAAATGTGAGTAAATATATTTTTTTTCAATAAAAATAATATCAGAAGCACAAGCTATTTTAATTTAAGCCAGTTAGAGTGCTACATTTGGAAAACACGAATTTTATATACCCTTCACCAAGCCAGATTTGCTTCAACTGATAAAAAAGTTAGAAGCAGGCATGGTGTTTTGCTGCTGTCTCAAGGACATATACCGATCTTGCTGATTTTTAATAGCAAAATTTTTGAAACCCTGTCTCATCGATTGGGGTATTTAATTTTTCTCTAGCTCATTAGTGTCTTGGTAAAGCTGATTTCAACCTAAACACGGACAGACAGACGGATATCGCTCAACCGACTTCGCTTTACATAAAGAATCCGAATTTATATACTTAATGGGATCGAAAATGGATATTTTAGAATGACAAACTTTTCCCCCTTTTTCTGCCTGTGGTGAAGGGTATAAAAAAACTCTTCAATAGAATTGGGCCTAAAAATGAGACCACATTAAGTTCCAACAAAATCTAAAAACCAAGTTAATTTTTTAGCTGTCCTTTAAAGATGTTAAATCAAATATATATGCGAGTGAGGTAAATAAAACCTAATAAGTTGTTATTTCCACCACTAACAAGTGTGGTGTGTGTGTTTAGCGCAGCGTTGATAGAAATTTCTTCTTGTCTGTTAAGCAAAACATAACGAGTGATGAGTTCAAGACCCAACAGCACCATAAGTATAAAAAACTAATTGTTGTTAAGTCTCCATGCAACTAAAATCGCCTTAAAGCGTAGTACTCTGTTCATCATTTCGTGTGAAATGTTATCAAAAGTCCATATAAAAAATAATTACTGCGGAATAAATGAGAAATAATGTTGCTGAAGTAGTACTCTGTTTATTTGTGAAAAAGTCTCGAAATAATTCTAGCAACATGTTTTTTAAACTTAAAAGTGTTTCTGGCAACATTAATTTTTAGCTACGAAATACCATAAGCATCACTATTTTCATACAGAATTTTTCACAACCATTTTTTCAGACCGTTTGTTTTGATTTAATTTTGTTGTGTTCAAGTAATAAAAAAAAAAAAAATAATAACTGGAAAAAGTGTTAATTTAAAAGGAGAAAAAGACAAAAATTAAGTTAATGATGAAGAGAAGCGTTTGCTCAGTAAATGTTGTCTTCTAAATCGCTGTATTGTTACCACTAGCTAATTGTCAAATTTTTCAAGCGAAATAATGCATGTTGCTCAACATTTTTCGCAAAATCGAACAGAGTACTAGGCTTAAATCTCAATTAGAAAAAACTGTTTATAAAAACAGTAGATGAGATGCTTTCGAGGTTTTGTATAAAAAAAACCCTAAAATTATAGTCAAAATCTCGAGAAGGAATTTTACTTAGAAAAGAAAATTATAACAATGTAACAGCCAGAGCCACGGAAAAGTAGGGTTAGAAGTCAAGAAGTAAAAAACAACATGTTGCTCGAGATTCCGTACAAGTACGGAACATAAATTTATGTTCCTTTTATAACGTAAAATAATTAAGAATCTATACATATAATACAACAGTAATAGCGTCATTTTTGTCATGAAATATTTTGAGAAAATTTTGATGTTGGTGTAGTTGGTAATCGGTATTAAATACAAAACACCTATTTTTGGAATTCTTGTCTGTTTGTGTTCGCATCACGTAAAAACTACTAAAGGAATTTCAAAAAAGTTTTGTGAGAAGGTCCCTTAGAAACTGGGTTCAAATATAGAATACTTTTTTTTGATAAAAATAAATCAATTCCAACGTAGAGGTTCAAAATTGAAAGCACCCAATTTTGCCGTCAGCAAAATTTATTTTTGTAGATGAAAAATTTTTAACACTGTTTACAGAAGTCTACAACAAATGCTATCATTTTAATTTTAAGAAAATTTTAAATGATACGCGGACGAAGTTGTAGGCACTGCTAATTTTTAATACTACGCTTTAAAGCAGTGGTCGTCATTCATATTACCCTGGTAACGAAGTCGGTCGAGTACTTATTTATTCTCTTTGTAAAAATTGCAACTAAGATTGCTGAAGGAAAAGCAAGAAGATTTTTGAAATATGCCAAAACCAACTATATCGCTAATCTCTATTGTACAATGTTTCAATTTAAATATCATTCTGTATTTACTGATATCATTTTTATAAATTCTAAAAAAATATTTTTGCTTTATTTTCTTATTAAAAACTTAAGAATTTGTAATAAATTAACAACTCTACAAATAATTTCATGAAAAAGTCCATATGCCTTGTTTTCATTCCACCAAATGGCAGCCATAATTACAACAAAAATTTCATTCAGTAGCTTGTTAGATTTCAACAGAGTAGGGTTATATTAAATGCTGTTATGTTTTAAAGATTTTGTAGAGAGTTAGGTATTTTTTTTTGCCATCTTTTTGTTTTTCTCTTTGTAACGACCAGTGTTTTCCTTTTACACATATCATTAAATGTCAAATTTCAGAGCCGTAATTCGCTTAGAATTTCAATTTTTTTATAGAATAATAAAGCGATAACGTGAATGATGTGGTTATTAAAATACTAAGAAAGATAATGATAGCTGATGAATAGTGTTTTTTCGGTTAAGCTGACCGTTTTGTATTTAAAGTTTACTGCCTGTCCCACCATGTCAAAAAAATTCGTTCGCTGCCACAATTGCATTAAAATAAGAATTTTTTTAGAACCAGGTTTTGTTTTGTGTGAAAGAACGAATTCGTTTTGTATCGTGAGGTGGGTAGTAAAAATTCCCTTGGAGAATTTTTCAAAAAAAAAATTAAATAAAAAAATAAAAACAGGCAGATAAGAACCAGAGTTCTTAATACTTTTTTTATTTTTTCTGCTTTTTTCCGACATAAAATGTTCCTTTTGACATGTTAAATTATAATTAAAAACATTTTTTTATCAAGTGTCATTTCAACAAAGTAGTTTTTTTGTCATCAATAAAATAATTAATATTTTTATTTCTTTTTATCTTTTTACCCACTGTTCGTTTTAATGTTTCCGTTAAAAATAAATTGAAACGTTTTTTTTCTTAAATTCGTCTAAAATATTAAAGCAATTGATCTTTCAAATGCCTGTCAATGTGTCCTGACTTACAACTATTTAAGAACTGAACTTTATTCAATTTGCCGTGTAAAACGCTTTAAGGATTATGACAGATTTAAATAGGACCTGAATAAATCTGCTTAAAAAAAAATTAACAGTGGCAAACGAATAACACACAAACAAACAGACAGACAGACAGCAAACTGAACTGAACAAACTATTTTTATTTAATTTTTTTTTGGAAGGAGGACAAGAATTTATTTTGTGTGCTGGCATTGTTAAATTTTGAATGAAATTGAGGCAACTGAAGTGGTTCAGTAGCTCTTCAATGAGGTAAAAGAAAAACAATAAACGAATGCCCAGGAAAAGGAAATTGATTGTGTAAATGTTGTAGGAAAGTTAAATGCAAATTTTGAAAGGTTAAATTTTTTTCCTTTGAAACTTTTTACACAACGAAAGGCATGAAATAAAAATAAAAAAATTGAATACATCATTTTGAGCAACCGAGTTGTAACAATTACATTTGGCCAGACAAATCCATGTCACATAACAATGGAACCAAAAGTACTTAACACCCGAAATGACTTCCAACTGTGTAATTATTCGTAAAAGAAGAAGAAGAAGATCTCAAAATGTTGCATATTTCTAAAGGTGCATGTAATAAGCGATAAATTCCTGTTTGACTAAACAATAAAACAACATGTTACATGACCCAAAACAACAAAAACAATATGTAAAAAAGGAAATCCATCACATTCATAAACTTCATCATCTTCGTTAACAGAGACAATTTAATTTATAATTTTCTTAATACAAAATTTTTTTTCAAAAAAAAATTAAATTTCTCAAGAAAATTCTTAAGTAATTTTTGTATGTAAATATACATACATACATAAACACGTACATATGTATATGTAATTTTTAATAATTTAATTTTTACATTAACTGTCACAAATCAAACAAAAAAATCTCAAATATCAAAATAACTTGTGCGAAACTTTTTCCTCCTCCAAATTATTTTATTTGTTTCATTATTTTTTTACAATTTAAAAGGTTTTGACATTTAGTGTTTTGGTTTTTTTTTTTGCAAAAAAATAAAAGCAAACTCCTCTCCACTGTCAATCTACCTTGATTGATGCGTTTTTTATAATAAATCAATTTTATCATGTTTCACCGTTGTTACGTTGCGTATTTAACGCTCGTGTGGCTTCAATTGTAATTACAATGTGTTTTTAAATTCGCTGTTATAAAAATTGCTACAGTTTTTGGGTAATTTAAATATATTTTTACAATAAAAAAAAAGAAGAGAATAATGATAACAAAAATATTTGAAAGAAAATAAAAAAAGGTGGAACAAAGCAAATATTGATGGATGACTTGGAAAATTGCTAAAGATAAAGTGATACTTGAGCACTTATTTTGCACTCGCTTTTTATGAAACCGTCTATAACAGTTGAAGTAGTAATAGATTTAAATATTTTTTAACTAGAAATTATCATGTTAGATTATAGAAAAATTTTTGAAAAATTTATAATTTTTGAAAAATTTAAAATTTTTATTAAAATTTCTTTCAGTAAAATAATTGAAATCTTTTTAAAAATACTAACTGTTTCACGCTTAGTACCTCTCGCTTAAAAGAAAAAATTCGTAACATTTATTAAAGTTTTATTCAAATTTAGTTTAAAAATTAATTAAATTTTTAATTGTTTCAACTTTTCTTTTTAATTAAAAAAAATAGTTTTCTGCTTTTTTAATTAAATATTTTATTGTTTTAATTATTTATTTAATTAGAAAATTATTAATATATTTTTCCTTTATTTATTTTTTATTTAAATTTAAATCAATTAAGAACTTAATAAAATGTTATTTCGAATCCAAAGAAAAACATTAACAGGTGCAAAAACTTTTTTCTGTAAAAGAAGAACATTTTTTTTCGTTTTCGAAGACAATTCTTACATATATTTTCTTCCAATTTCTGTTTTCAAAGTAAGCATATATTTTTTATCCTCTAACTCCTACTAGGACTGTAGTACCACTATGTTAATCTCCCCGGACTAAAACATGTGAGGCTGTTGATCAAATTCCGTTTTAAGCTCTCAACCAAGTAGACAATTTGAGTAACAGCTGGTGCAGATTTTATGAGGCGATAATGGCTACTAATTATTTATAATACATTATGTGAAAAGTTTTAGAATATTAAGAAGAAGAAGAAGAGTAATAGAAAGAAAGATTAACTGCATATTGTTTGTTTTTAGAACCAAAACAACAAAATATTTCCATCTATTAATTATTTTATTTGTATTCAAATTAATGTTTTATTAAATTTTTAATTAATTCAATTATATATTTAATCAAAAATTTTATTTTCTTTTTTTTAATAAATATGTAATTGATTCAATTAAGTATTTAATTTAAGGACTTTGTATTGAATTTCAATTAATTATTTAATTAAATCAATTAAAAATTTTAATAAATTGCATTCTAAACAAATAAGAGTGCTGCATTCGGCTAGGCTGAATCTTATATACCCTACACCTTTTATGTAAATACAGTTTAGTGAAGTAACTGCAATAAAGAAACAAAAATTTGGGTGATAGAGAATTAAAAAAAATTAATGTTTTAAGTATATAGTTTTACAAAATATTACATCGCCTCTTAATGGGTTAAGCTTTTTTGACAATTTAAGTATTTCCTGAAAGATCTTTACAAGAGCTTTTAAATGATGCCCATATTGATAATTTTTTCTACGTCAAACTTCTAACCCTATCAAACTCTTTCGCAGATGGCAGTAGCACATGTCATTCATTTTCCTTTTAATTGGGGCTTTTCGAAAGCGCATGGACGGTACCATTATTTGTGACCTTTTAGTAATCTCAGAATGGGGCCTTGCGAACAGGATTCAATTTAACGCTCATAAAACCCAGTGCTGTGTGCTTTCGCACAGGCGTACAACTGAATATGCTTCCTCATCTGTAATTATGGCTGATAAAGATACTAAATAATCAGAAGCTCTCGATGTTTTTGCCATGAAAATTCAATGCGATGTTCGGTGGAACAAACAATTTTTTCATACCGCAAACGAAGCATTAACGAGCCTGGGTTTTCTGAAACGGTATAAGAAATACTTTACTTCATCTGATCCCCTTGATACCTTTGTCTCCTTTATCGGAACGAAAATGGAATACAACTCTCATGTATGAGCCGGTGCTTCAAAGACTATTTTAAGTTACTCGACCACGTGCAGGAGAGAGCGAAGAAGCTCATAGGTGACAGTAGGGTAGCCAGATCTATTGATTCACTCTAGCATCGGTGCAATGTGGGGTGTTTTTCACTGTTTTATCGTTACTACAACGGAATGTTATCTTATGAAATCAGGGAACTCGTTCCTGGAAACCGTAATTTCATACGCGCAACGCGCTCCGCATCAAGAGCGCATTCCTTTGTGATCGATTGGCCAATGAATCGCACAAAGCATTACAGAGAAAATTCGTTTTTTAGCCGAACAGTTCGTATGTGGAATAAACTCCCTGCAGAGGTCTTTCCTGTTACTTTCAATGAGCAAAAATTTAAATCAAATGTTTACAAGCACTAATTCCTCTTTCCACAACCAAATTTCCTAGTTCTGGCACAATGCATTGCATAATTAGGGGCCATCCCCTGAATGCTGATCCTTATTTAAGAAAAAGTAAGGTGGATGCACAATCGTGCTTTTCTATGAAAAGTTCAAAGTCCCATAATTGTGAAAATATGGGAAATCGCAATTCTTTTTGCTTTATGTTTTTTTTTTCTTATTTTTGAATTCTCTATCAGTCCATATTTTTTTTTGGTTGGAGTTACTTTATTGTTCAAAATAATGCGGAGCAATTAATGTTTTGCCCGCTGCTGACTTTTCAATAGCACAATTTTTGAAACTATGTCTGATCGATTGGCGTATTAAAATTTTCTTTAGCTCATCTTGTGCCTTGTCAAAGTTGATTTCAACACGAAAACGATCGAACATACGGACATCGCTTTGCATAAGAATTCGAAAATGGATACTGTAGAAATTACAAGTGAAACGACAAAATTAAATAAAAAAGAATAAGAATAGAAATCATTTTGATCAATAACTCTATCAAATTAGATTTTTTAGAAGAGCGCAATAATAATTAAAGAAGAAGTAACTTTTAGCGTAGTTCTTCAATAAATCATTTCTATCAAACGTTTTATCTGACATTTCTTAATAACCGACAGACAGGTTTATAAAATATAAAATTTTTTATTATTCCAATAAAACACATGTGTGTTTGACACTAAAAAAAAGAGCATTTTTCTCTTCCCATCGATAAAAGAATTATAAATTACAAGGCAATTTATTTTAAATTTTTCTTTCAAACAACTTGCAAGTTTTATCGAAAAGGAGACAATTGACAATTCTTTGAGTGTAAATAAATTTCAAGGAATTACATTCAATCAAATTTGAAATTATTTGTTTTTCACTTTTTTAACGCCTCAACTTGAGATTCATTGTTATAACAGATATTGTGCCCTAAATTACAATAGGAAATTTCCTTCTGTATCATCAGCACTTTTTCAATTTGAAACCTGTTGGTATGCGAAAAATAAACAACAACAAAAAATTGTTGTGAATTTCTAAAGTGTCGCTTTATAGGAATCTTTATCATTTCAAGAGTTTCTTTTTTAATTAAATGCATTGTTTTTTTCTGTGTGTGTTTTTTTTTTTTGTTATTTCGAAGGTGTCAAAAGGTATTCATCATTGACATAAAATAAAAAACCATAAAACAAATAAAAATAGAGACATTTCTATCTTTTATGCCGCGTTTAGTGAAAGTGATTACTTCGTTTTGGTTATAAAACAGAAGAGAGTTAGTACGTTAGTAAGAGAGAGAGAGAGCGAGAGAGTGTAAATGAACCAGAGTCATTGTAATTGTCGGCATCCATCATAAGATCATGCTGTGTCTCATTCAATTATTTTTCATATAAGAAAACATCAAATGATTGCCATAAATGCCGCATAAATGCTTTAAAAGGATAAAATAGCAAAATCTCTGCAAACACACGTACAGGACGAGAGTGTATAAGTACGGTTACAGAAGTATATAAGTTTGTTTGTGTGCGTGTATGTTTAAGTGATACTTAAAGGACTTGTGATTACTAAATAAACTTGTTATGACCATAATTTTTCGTGATGATGATCTTAAGTCGCCGCCACAAATATTATTGATTATGGGCATTTAGTATATTTTTCGGCTTTATTTCAATTGTTACGAAGGATTAAAGTGTCATTTTTATTGGCTTTAAAAAATAAAAGCATAACAATATCGTAACATATTCGCTAGAATTGGTGAAATGAAAATGATTGAAAAAGTATTTGAATCGCAAGGTAGAGACTTATTAAGACACCAAATGTTTCTGTGTTTAAATTGCCCAAGAAGTAAGTTCTGACCACATTTTCTTGCAAAGCTTTTACATCACTCAAATACAAATTGTTTAAAGAAAACTTGTTAATATTTTGATTTCCGTTAAATTAATCAGCTCTTAAATATTTGCCCACAGCGCTGTTAAATGACACACACTTTAACGCTATATAAGACGTTTTACTTAATACTGCGACTTCTACTAATAGGCGAGTTAAATCGTCAAGATTTTTACTATGTAAGAACCTCTGGTAGCCTTTTCTAGTGGTTCTCTTATATCTGTATTTATGTATCGATGAAACTAATACATGCACAAATTTGCACTACAATTTTATGTTGACCAAAGTTGCCGTTGTACCCTTTTGGTCTTAAATTGAAATGAAGTTTCTTAAATAGACTTAATCTAATTCTTAAATTTGTTTAAAAATATGTGTTGTTTTTAAAGTTCAAAATGCAATTTTTAAAATAATATGCAATTGAAACTGTTTAAAATATTAAAAGTCAGTGGCAACGCTGTTTGTTTTTTCAATGCAATATCCATTTTTTTTCCACCTAACAGTGGTGGTCAAATTTCCTTTTCTGGCACGTAAAAATAAACAAGGAAAAACAAAAATTCCAGTAGCATTGAAAATCTTAGAACGATCTCTGTGCTGTTGTCAACCTCCCTAAACGTTTATTTCTGCATTTTATGGGCTATAAATTCTGATGCAAGTACATATTAAAAAAAAGTGGGCGATAAAGTACGCATTTTAAAATATGTATCCTATTAATCAAACCACAGTCTTGGTTATATTATGTGAAAAATTGAAGAAGCATGAAAAAAGGCTTGGCGATGAAGGGTATAAAAAATCATGTTACCGATTCTCAACATACATACAATTTAATGAAAATCTGTCGAGCCATTTCGGAGGAGTTTAATCACAAACACCGCGACACGAGAATTTTACATATTAGATTTATTATATTTTTTTTAATGTTAGCTCAAGTTCGATATTAACAGAATAAAATGCACATGGACGATACCTCTAATTGCGACTCTTTGGTATTTTCCGCATGGGGCCTAGCGAACAGGGTTTAATTTAACGGTCATAAAACCCAGTACTGTATGCTTTCGCGCAGGCGTACGGCTGAATATGCTTCCTCATCTGTAATTACGGCTGATTAAGATATTAAATAATCAGAAGCTTTCGATGTTCTTGGCATGAAAATTCAATGCGACGTTCGGTGGAACAAGCATTTTTTTCATGTCGCAAAAGAAGCATTCAATTGTCTGGGTTTTCTGAAACGGTGTGAGAAATACTTTCCTTCATCTGATCTCCTTGACATCTTTGTCGCCTTTTTCAGACCGAAAATAGAATACAGCTCTCATATATGGGCAGGTGCTTCAAAGACTATTTTGGTGTAACTCGAGCGCGTGCAGTAGAGAGCGAAGCAGCTCATAGGTGACAGTAGGGTTCCAACTGTATTGAATAACTGCAGCGTCGGTGAATTGTGGGATGTTTTTCACTGTTAACGATACTACAACGGAATGTGCTCCTAAGAAATCAAGGAACTTGTTCCTAAAAACTTTAGTTTCGTACAATTAACTCGCTCTTCATTGAGAGCGCATTCCTTTGTGGTCGATTGGAGAGAAAATTTGTTTTTTATCCGCAGAGATCTCTCCTATCACTTTCGATATTCACGCACATCCCAATTTCTTAGTTCTGGCACAATGCGCTGCATCAGTAGGGTTCATCCTATGAATGCTGGTCCTAATAAAAAAACTTAAACCAAATTTG
Source organism: Cistogaster globosa (assembly GCA_937654795.1). Classification (NCBI taxonomy): domain Eukaryota; kingdom Metazoa; phylum Arthropoda; class Insecta; order Diptera; family Tachinidae; genus Cistogaster; species Cistogaster globosa. The sequence goes on from OW569403.1 coordinate 8,181,422, forward strand.
AAAAAATTATAATAATAAATTTAAAAAAAATAGTTCAAATAAAAAACAGTAAAAAATAAGATGGAATTAAATCATTAATTTTAAAACAATAAAATTCCATTGAAATTTTGATCGATATCGATTACGGTAATTTGCTCCCACATTTTTAAGCAAAAAAAAAATCGAGAAACGAGATTAATAATTAAATCTTTTAGAATAATTTATATACAAACAAAATTAAAAAAAATATTTAAAATAATAATTTCTTAATTTTTATACTCTTAGAAATAAATTTATTGCAAAATTATAAAAATTTATTTTTAATTGCAGAATATTTTTTTAGACTTAAGTCTAAAATTATAAACAAAAAACCTTTTCTAAAATTAAGAAAATTATTCTAAAATTTTAAACATTTTTATATCATGTTTTTACTAAACTTTTGGAAACGAACATTTTGCTGCATAAATTATGAATTTTGATTTAAAATTAAATTATTAAATTATTAAAAAAAATTTTTCTTTACATTTTAGTGCAGTAGTAGTAGAAGTAGCAGAGTTATTTGTTGGGATATCTCATCATCAAAAAATTAAAAGTTTAATAAGGATCGTTTTGATCGTATTTATTTTGTTTTGGTGGTCAGAATTGACCCCAGATATCATTTGATTTAATAATAAGGAATCAGTTTTTCAAGGATATATAAAATTCCTCAATAACCAATACGTGGAGGACGGAGATTCTATACGGTATCAACGAAGTTCTATAACAAATACACGAAATGGTCACGAAAATTTTTTTTGATATTGCCGCAAAAATAATTTTATGGAATATTTCTATTTTATTCTGATTTATGTAATTCTTAGGACAGCCGAAATATTTTACTCGCCAAAGATAGTCAAACAAATGAAGTTTTCGTTTCTGTACATTGTTTATCACAAATAATTTCGAAGGAATTTTAAAAACTTTTTAAGAAAAAAAATATTACTTTCACCTCGCTATTTATTTCTAGTTCAAAAATAAAATAAAGGCTGACTTCCAAAACGTTAGTTGCCTTGTATTCGAAAAACAATATATTGTGATTCATAATGCTGTAGTGCTAAATGTTTACAATAATCCTGCAAGCATTTTCTATCGAAAAAGTCACTACATTGTTACTTTATGGCGTTGAAATGTATCGCATATAATATCAAATTCTGATCTAATTAGTATCCCCAGTCCAGAAGAAACGTACCACTACAGTTATATAGCTAATGGGAAACTATTTAGCATCTCTAAAAAGGATTAAAATTGAGTATTCTGGTAGTGTCGAATATGTATCTGTTAGAAGTGTAAAAACGGTTTCCTTAACAGTATTGAGTTTAAAGGCCTCATTAGTCTTTACTTTCTGTTGCTGTTCTGTGCCGTGCCGTTCTGCTTATTAAATTATTGTAATTAGTTTTTCTGTAACAACAAATCAGCCGTTTATAATAAACAAAGAAAACACAATACACAACACAACAAAAACAACTACAATTACACTGACAAAAATGGTTGTTTACAATTTTGCACTCACACTACCAAACAACTTTCAAGTAACTTAACGTTGAATTCTATTTTCTACTGATTCGAACGGAACAGAACAGAACGTCAAAGTAACAACAAACCACAAATACATATTTTCCATTTAACAGAAATTGATCAGCTGATTCGTCACGGAACGGAAAGTAAAGACTAATTCTGCCTTAAAACTTTTAAAATTAACAGAGTTCTGCTTTATTAAAACAGAAAATGTAAATTTTAACATGATAGAAATTTTTAAATTTAGAAAGCTGGAGATTATGAAATTTCTGACCTTAAAAATATTTTGTGTTTAAAAAAATGACTAATTTGTTCACATAAGTTTACTTACAGCTTCATATAAGTTTTTATTTAATTTAATTTTATTTTTATCAATTAATTTTTTGCATTTTTTCTTAACATTGTTCACACGCATTAAACATAACCAAACACTGCACAAGTCAAACTAAATAACATGAGTGTTTCTGTTTATCTGTTACATTTATTAATTCACTCTCAGTAGAGTCGAAGCTGTGAGCTATAAAATATCAATATTCGATGCCTTTGCAAGTTGTTGTTGTAAATTTTTAAGCAATCAACTTTTTATCATCTGGTTGTTGAGAAAAAGTTACTCTTATTATAACAGATTTAAGGGGAAGTGCATTTGTATTAAAATAGCGGGGTTTTTGTCCAATTAACTTCTGGTAGAGAGGAAGTAGTGATTGTTAGAAGATATTAATTTGACAATAATGTATTTTGCTTTTGTAAAATTGAGTTTTTATCCAAAAAAATAACGAAGAAGTGACTTCTATCTAAAAATACTCTGCCAAATGCTGACAGGGATCATTCCAAAATGTCACAGAAAATTATTGCAACCGAGCAACTAGCGCATCAGTTTCTAAATTGATGTTTTGTTTAGCAACTTTGTATATATACAAGATCTGAATACCGCAGCAAAACTGTATATAAACTTTGTGTTAATACATTTTGAAGGTCAGCTAAAGTTCATTATTCCCATAAATATTAAAATGAATAAAACATTTATGTGTTAAAAAAATGTTAAATTTTTCTAAGATAATCTTTTTCTTAATTCCTTTTCTTTTAAATTCCAATTTTATTTAATTGTTTCAATAAATAAAGTCTAAAATGCATTTGTTCCACCTTGTAATTTAAAGACTTTAATGACTACATTTTAGTTAATTAGACAAATCCATAATTAAATCAATTTAATATGCTTAATTCCAAACATATTTCATTTTATATTTTTGCTTAAAAGACGTCAATAAGTCTACTTCCAAAGAATCAAATAGCAACTCAATATTGCGATTGAGTTTTGTATTTCAGAAAAAAAAAATAAACAAAAGATTGCCATCATCATCATGATCTGATTGAAAAGTATCCATAAATAACATTAAAACAATGCCAATTTGCGGTAAAGAAAATATAACAGCCTGTGCAGAAGCCAACAATAAACCAGAGTCATTGTTAGCAGTTGACTTTCTTTCTTTATTTTTCTTTATTCTTTATTTTCAAACTTTTTTTTTTTTTTATCTTTTGACTTTAAAATTATAAAAGGTGTCAAAAGAATGTTATAAAATGTAACATGCATTTTGTTATCCAATAGCATTTTTAATAGGTATTTTAATTTAGTACAAAAAATACAGTGTAGCTGATAATAATTCCCACAAATTTTAATTTACGTCCAAATTGTTTCTCAATTTTATTTCCAGATGGATATCTGCTTTTCTTCCTCCAATTTGCAAAAACCTGAATTAATCTTGACAGATAAAATATTGTAACCCCAGGCAACAATGCCTATTTAATTAGTGTAACCGTGTAACATTCTTCCGAAAAGGGATAAAGGAGAGAAAAGACGCATGGTTAAAGTATAGCCATTTTGATTCGCCAGAGAATGTGGTATGTAGAAGTACCGATGAAGGAGGCTGCGTGCTGCAGAAAAAAACACACATTTTTATTGTTTGGTTGTCGGTTTGGTTGTCGCAGGGGTGAACCCTGGCTAACCTAATTTGTAGTCAAAGTGCTTACTACCGTGACTACAGCAGCTCACTGCCTGTTCAATTTTCACATCATTGCAAGGGTATAATAGATAATTATAGCGGTGTCATCCAGATGTTCGGAATCTCTTCGAAGGTTTTAAAGCTTGTTAAAAATATTAGCATTCGCATCGCGAAGTAGACTAAAAGGATGTGCATAGCTTGAATGACCCAATGATTTATTTTCTAGACTTTGGAGAGCCCCACTTCAAAAAATAAATTTCTGCGACGGTTTTATGACACAAAGGGACCAACTAATGGACCCAAATGGGCTGTGGCAACACGGCTGCCTGCCTGCCTAACCTAACCTTGATAACATTTATAAAGCATTCGGCGGCACATACACACGAGTTAAATGAACTTCACAGAACGAAACCTGGTTACCGCTTTTTGAATCCAAAAGATAAGCAAACTAGAGAAGGATTTAAAGCTCAATAAATTGTCAAACCATTTATAAATTTAAATCCTTACCTGTGTCAATGTGAGGATGGTATTACAATAGTCTTTGGCAATGTCACAACATCTGATTGTAAGAAATGCTTGAATCATTTTGAATGGCAACTTGTGCAACCCTATAGAAACAAGACTTCAAAAGAATGATGTTCCATATTATTTTACATCAGATAAGGTAGCACAGATCGGGTACTAGGTGAAGGGTAGACAAGAATTGGCATAGCCGAATATAGCATTCTTTCTTATTATTTTTTTAATACTGTCTCTTTACGATTTTACAGTTTGTTAGAAGTTTTTCCCAATATTTTAAGCCTTTCGCAAAGTAAGATTTGGAAATTCTCAGAAAACTCTTTTGTTGTAAAGATGATCTATTCATTAATTGAAATCTTTCTGCGTCAAGGAATTGTTTAAATGAACTAGTTCGTTTGTGAACTACACTAGTCTAGTTGCTGCATACGTTAAATCACCTGTTGGAAAATCGGGTGAGGGGAGAAACGGTTCTCATTGCAAAATCGCTTGAGGTAAATGACCGTGTACGTGAAACTGTTACTGAAGAGACGTGCCTCCGTTAATTTGGGTGCGAATTAAGGGAGAAATGGCAAAAAAAGAGGACCGGACCCACCGCGAATTTTTGTGGATAAGAACCTAGATTTGCTTAGGGGAATAACATAATGCAGGCAAAGAGTCCTTAGTGGGTAAAAACTTAAGAACTAAAGACAAGAGGGTTGCTACCACATGTAGAAGGACTCGAATGATACTCAGAAATACCCTCAGCAAGAGAACCAAAATATGCCGGATTATAATCGGGATATCTTCAGGTGATTGGCTGCACAAGTCAAGATAAAATTCGTAGACGACGATATTTGCAGATTGTTCCTGAAAGATGCTAAAAGGCCAGGGCGCGCATTGCGTTTGATTGTCCAGCAATGGCTTGGCTGCAATGGAAGTGGAAATGGAGAGGTTTGTAATATATTTTTTTGTTACTTAACGAATTTAGATTTTTTCTTTCTGTGAAAGACTAATTAGCAGCAACTTACGAGGGCTGCTATATATATTTCTGGCCTGGCAACACTGAGTGCTGCCAAGTGCAATCTGACATTTCCATTGGAAAGTTTGTCATTTTTAAGCATAATCGTACTCAAAACGTTTTGACCCACGAACATTATTTGTGTTGTTTACAGTGACTTGGAAAAATTAATATAGAAAAAAATGGAATTAACTCGTGAACATTTTCGAATTAACTCGTGAACATTTTGGTGCCATCATTTTTCACAACTTTCGACGTGGATTATCACGACAAGAGTGCATTGATGAACTTAAATCTTTGTATGGCGATGAAGCACCATCCTATAGCACTGTGAAAAACTGGTATAATAAATTTAATCGTGGCCGAAGCTCGCTCAAAAACGAATTCCGTGAAGGTCGTCCAGAAACGGCTGTTGTGCCAGAGAACATTGATGCCGTGCGTGAACTCATAATGCAAGATCGACATGCGACATACCGAGATATAAAGACATCCTTGGACATTTCTTCCACCAGCATACATTCGATACTGCATGAACACCTGGCCGTAAAAAAGGTTTGTTCCCGTTGGATCCCGCACAATTTGAAAGTCGCTCAAAAAAAGGCTCGTGTCGATTGGTGCAAAGAAATGTTGCAAAAATACGATTGCGGTGCTTCAAAAGACGTTTATAAGATCTTCACAGGTGACGAATCATGGATCTATGCGTATGAGCCCGAAACGAAACAACAATCGACCGTGTGGGTCTTCAAAGTCGAGCAAAATCCAACGAAAGTTTATTCGTGGAAGAAGCACTTCGAAGCAAATGGTCGCCTGTTCTTCGGCAAAACTGGTCATGTGGCGACTGTTCCGCTTGAGCAACGTAGGACGGTCACTTCTGAGTGGTATACTATAATTTGTTTGCCTGAAGTCATCGGAGAAATTCGAAAAACCAACAAGAGAAGACGAATCATTGTTCACCATGACAATGTGAGCTCTCACACATCGCCTCAAACCAGAGCGTTTTTGACCGGCCAAAACGTCGAATTAATGGGTCATCCGCCGTACAGCCCTGACTTGGCACCTAATGACTTCTTCTTGTTTCCGCACATCAAGAAAAAAATGCGTGGTCAACGATTTTCGTCGCCAGAAGAAGCTGTTGAAGTGTTCAAAAACCATGTTTTAGAGGTGTCTCAATCGGAGTGGAAAAAGTGCTTCGACAACTGGTTTGAGCGCACGCAAAAGTGCATAAATCATGCTGGAGAATACTTTGAAAAACAATAAAACCATTTTTGATTATAAATATTCGCATTTTCACTATTAGGCCAGAAATATATAGAGCAGACCTCGTATATAATTTTTTGGAAAAATTTTGTTTAAAATTTTGTTGGAAAATTTTTTGTCAAAGAAAAAAAAGTTAAAAGGTTTTAAAAAGTGATCTCAATCGTGATCCTAAAAATGTTATATATCGCAATAAAAAATTTTCGATCTTTACTTCTCTACTGTAGAAAAAAAAACATTGCGCGTTCTTGCGATTGAAAAAAAACAAAAACAAATGTACAAGACGTGTTGTAGAGAAAACAGCAAAGAAATGCTTTGAGTTGTGTGTGAATTTCGTTTCAATCAAATTACTATTAATTAGTTGGTTAAATGACTGAAGTTACACAACTTAAGGTAGATAGATGCGAAGAATGATGCTGAAGGACTTGGCGGTCCGGAAAATGCGGCTTTACATTCTGCCAGCGTAAAATTTTTCTTGTTTTCTTTGGAAAACGTCCGCATACATTTGAAAAATAATTTTTCTTTCTTAAAATTAAATTAAAATATGAACCTAAGCCAGAAAAGTAAATTTTAATTCATTAATAATATTCCATGGTTTAATCCCTGATTGGGGAAAAAAAATTAAAATTAAATATTTTTTTTTGAAAATTTAACCTTTTTCTGTTTTTCTCATCTTGCATAGGTATCTACACACGAGTAAGAAAACTTTTTATATTCATAAAATGCTTTGGTTTTTAATAATTGAAGTAAGAGAGAGAGAAAAAAACTAAAATCCTGAGAAATCAGTTGGATGTTGGTTTATTAATGCATGCTGTACAAAGACAATTACAAACTTTTGGGGAAAAAGATGCCTCAAGTCTGCTTTAAGAAATTGTGTGTTCTCCGAGCTACAAAATTTATAAAAGCATAAAACGTTGTACAAGAGGATAAAGTAAAAAAGATAACATCTCTAAATGCTTTTTCCATATTTGTGGAAGCTAATCTTTGGCGAAAAAAAATGAAATAATCCTAAGTGCCGATAAGAAAGTTTATATTATTTACAGTATTCTGCAGTTAAAAAAAAATTAATGTTGTCGTCTAAAAGAAGAAGATGATATAACGGAAAAATGTGCTCAAATAAATTTTCAAGATTTGTGACTCAAGAATAGAAGGATGTACCTTCTTGGAACTAATAAGCAAATGGGGCTCCGATGGTTCGCAGCTCAATTTAAGCCAAAGATGGAAAATGAAATAAAATACACTAGAGCCCGATTTCGTCGTCCCGATTTGCGTCATTTCGATTTGCGTCGATTTTTAAAAAACTGAAAAAATTCGATTTGCATCCTTTTGCTTTCTGATTTACGTCGTTTTAATTTCGATTTGCGTCGGTGTTTCTGCAGCATTGTAAAATTCCATTTTTCGCATTTCTAGTGCCCGATTTAGGATCTTTTCTGTCTTATAGAATTATAAAGACTTCTAGCAACACTGATCGACACTTGCGTGAAATAATGGGAATTTCCTATGTTTTTTTGTTATTTCTTTATAATAATTACAAAAAACTTTTTAATGTAAATAAAATAAATAAAAATGTATTCCTACCTGCTTTTATTAAAAATAAAAATTTCTTTGCATTTAGATAGAAAAAGGTGATTCGATTTGCGTCGTTTCCATCTACGTCGCGTTTCTCTGGTCCCCATTAACGACGCAAATCGGGGCTCTAGTGTACTATAAAGTAACGTAGGAAAGCTAAAATATGAATATTTTTAGGAAATTGGCAAAAAAAAAAAAAAATAAATAAATAAAAATAAAAAAATTTACAGGATCGTTTTGGGTGTGGGATTGGAGGAATACCTCCCCCCTGCCTAATAAAAATTTATTTCTATGGTGCAGAGGTAAAATTAATTCTTCTAAGGGGAACTCTTTTCTCCTTGTTCTGATTTTTTATTCAAAAGCTTTAACAGTCTATGACCATAACAAATTTTTTTTGCCAAGTTTTATTTATCTAGAGGCACTCAATAGTTTTTTGAGAGCCAATATAATCTAAAAAAAAAGTAATGTCCGGCTGGATTGGCAAAATACCCCGATGTGCGACATGCGCGCAATGAGATTCACATGCCTGAATGTCTCTTTCGGTATTCGCTTAAGACCTCATTTTATTAAAAGTTTTTTACTAAAGAAGACATTTATGTAAATACCGACTGGAGTGATTCTTAAGAAACAACGTTCTTCTCTATCGCCTATAATCTCGGCACTGATTTTGCCGAATGATTTTTCAAATCCAAAAATACTGTGGATTAAACTAAGTAAATTTTTATTGATTGAGAAAGTAATTTTCCTTTAAAAATAAATATTGAAAAAAAATCATTATTTTTTAATTAATAATTATTTTTCCCATTATATTTTTATGGTGCAATTCTTTGAAGAAAATTTTAAATTTTAATGGAAACTTATAAAAAACTTAAAAATTTTATAAATTAAAAAACCTCTGCAAAAATCAGACATCTAGATTTTGAATAATTTTCTATTTATTTTTTTTTCTGTTTGAACTAAACGTAGTCACACTGTTTACAGATGTGACATCGATCGTGGTTTGTAAAAGTCAATTTTTGTTTATCTTTTATTGTTGTTGTTGTTGTTATTATAAATCTTAACTCACTGTTCTTCAATCTCGATTTATATTCTTTGTCGTTTGTAGTCGTGGTATCATCATCATCATCATCATAATAATCGTCACCATAGAACGTGATAAAAGATCGTTGTTATTGTGAACAAATTTCTTCTGCTCGTAGTCCTTATTTGTTCTCTTCGTACTTTAGAATCTTTTGTATGAATATTTGTATTGATGTCAGGCTTCTTTGTTTTTCAAAAATGTACGAGTAAGTGGTGCTCGTCGTAATATTGTGAGCAAAAGAATTGTCTTTTTTTTTTTTTTGTTCTAGAAAATAAATTTGGTGGTTTATTTTATTATTTTTATACGAACAAATGCATTCGGTTTGAAGTTTCCTTTTTAGCCTTAGATTTTTATTGTGTTATTGTTAAACCGCCTGTCTGTCTATCAGAGTATCTGTCGCATTGGTTGTTTGTATGACTTTTAGCAAGAATCACTTTAATTTTTTATACGAAATAAAATAATCTTGTTGATGGTTGCGTCTCGCCCCTTTCGTTATTTTTCATTTGTGGACTCTTCTATGAATTTTGCTATATTTCAACTGCATACATGCGTGTGTGTGTGTGTGTTTGTGTTGTGTGTTTTAAAGAAGTTCCATTTTACGAGATGATGTTGAATTGTGTCCTTCCTACCTCATCACCTTTTTTTCGCTGAGGTTTTAAGGGTTTGTTATGGTGGTTTGAAGTGTAGAGGGGTGGAAATAATTTTAATTTATGATGTCAATTTGATCATTGTGGTTTTACGTTTAGCTGTTACCAGCACTTTTTTCTTTCTTTTAATTATTTTGCGGAATTTCTTAAAAAAGATAAGTCAATTTGCACAAATCTTTATAATAATGGCAATTTAGATTAGTGAGAAAATAATTATAAGAAAACAAAACCGTATGACATAATTAGTTGTATTTAATATGTAGATTTATTTCATAGAATAAAGTGTTTTTATTTAATATTTTTCTGAAATTATCCAATATCCAAATTATATGTCTTTAATAAATCTATTTTTCATCTTGTCATTTTTTCTTTGAAATTAATTTAAACAACCGAAATATTTAAAATCAAAACTCTTTTTTTAATATTTGAAATATTTCCAAAGTATTAAAAAATATTCTAGAAATGCTTTATTTAACAAAAACAAAATATTTGACAAATTCACAAAACTTCTCAAAAAGAAAGATTTTACAAAAAAAGCCGAAACTTTATAAAAAAAACTGAAACGAATTTGTGCTAAAAAGACAGGATTTTCACAAAAAAATCATCGATTGTGAAAAATAATAAAAAATTTTCAACAAAAATTGAGTTTTTTAAAAAACCGATATTTCTAAACAAATCAGAATCTTATCTAGAGGTTTGATAATTTCTGCAAAAATTTAAAATTTAACCAACAAAAAAAAAAAAAAAAAAAAATACAAAAACCATAAAAAAACTTTAAAAAAAAATTCAATAAATAAATAAACCCTAGGGTTTAAAAAAATTTGAGCCAATAATAAATCGAATTTAACAAAAAGCCGAAATTTTACAAAAAAAAAAAAAAAAAAAAAAAAAATCAAAATTTTAACAACAAAAAAAAAATAGAAGTTCCCTACAAAATTGTAATTTAATTGTAATTTAATTATTGGGCAATTGAATTTATTAGAATTTTTATTTTTATCCGAAATGTTTAAAGTAAAGCAAATTGATGAAATTTTCATCCCGTCCAGGTGTGCAATTTTTGTTTCTGCCTTTTTTTTTTAATTCTTTCATAAAATTTCATTCGTTTCCACACATTCAAATTTTGTTTCTGCAATGAAAAAATAAAAGAAAATTGCAAGTACATGAAATAGTGTACCCGTTTCTACTCCTTTTTTTCTCACTCACCTACAAACTTAACTAGGGTGTCAGACGATCAAGTTTTCATTCAAGTTTTAAAATTTTTCTCACTTTTTAACCAATACACTCACACTTTAAAAACTTGCTGAGAATTTGCTTTCAAGTTTTCGTTCAATTGAGTCTTTCAAATTACATTCAAGAAGAAATTTGCATTAAAAATTCTGCTGTCAGTGTTTTTTTGACATATTGCTTAAAAACTTGCTTTAAAATTGCGTGCAGCCTGCGTCACAGCTTTCAAATTTGGTGAATTTTGATAAGCAGTATGTGTAAATTTCTTGAAAGAGAGTTGAACAAAAACTCGACCGTGTGACTGCACTGTAAGAATTGCGCAACAAAAGTTGCAAAGTGTGGACTAGGATTAAGCGGGTTTTGTGATACTAGAAACGCCTAGTAAACAATTATCGGTTTTTTATTACCAATTTAAGCTTTTTGTGAAATATTTTTTTTTTTTATTTTATCAGTGATTTTTAAAAGAATTGTGAAAACCTCATCAACATACAGCAAAAAACAAAAGCCGTAAAAAATTTTCATTAACACGTCGCCTTGTCGCCTAAATACTCCAAAATAAATAAAAATTTAACTTTGTATTTTTATTATGACATTTAACTGGAATGATTGATTTTCAGACAGCAGATATTTTAGAATTTGTATATTTCACAACTAGATTGATAAAATATAATAAACTTGTCTATTTTAAAAAATCCAAAAAAGTTGTTGATTTACAGCTTTAGATGGTGACCGCAAAGAGACTCCTAAAGGAGCCTTCTTTTTCATATATGTTGAGATGTGTTTCTCAAAATTAAAAAAAAAAAATTTGATGTGATTTTTTTAACGTTTAGAAACTGTTTGGTTCCACAACCGACAGTTGTCATTTTTTTTACATTTATTTTATTGTTCGATAAATAATGTTGGCCAGCGGCGGAGTTGTTGTTTTATAAATGAGAATTTCATATAAATTAGGATTGCCCTATTAACGGCTCATATACAAAATCATACTCAGATATCAATGGTATTATCTCTCCATTGAAACCAGTTCAAGTAACATTTAAAATATTTTACTTTGCATTATTTTAATTTTATGATGTGAATATTATTATTATTATTATTATTATTATATTATCTAGTTTAGTGAAGTAACTCTATTGAAAAAAACAACAACAAATGATGAGAGAGTTAAAAAAATTAAAAATGTCTTCGGCTCTTAATGGGTTAAGCATTTAATGAAAATTTTAGCCTGAAAGATCTCTTCAAAAGCTTTAAAATGATACCCATGTTGACATTTATTTTTTTTTTTAAATTTCAGAGGCCCGTAATTTTTTTTATTAAAGTTACTTAATGATGATTTGGAAAAATTAAAAGCAGGCGTGGTGTTTTGCCGACTACTTCGAAGGACATGGACCGATCTTGCTGACACTATGTCTTATCGAATGGCGTATTTAAATTTACTCTAGCTTATCTAGTGTCTTGGCAAAGTTAATTTCAACACCAACACAGAGGAACGGAAAGACGGACATCGCTTAATCGACTTCGCTATGCATAAATTATAAACGGAACGACCAACTCAGATACCCCTTTTTCCACCTGTAGTGAAGGGTATTAAAAACACCCTTTGAAATAAAAATGTACATGTTTTGAAAACTTGGCGATTTTGAATTAAATTTGTTTGATTTAAATTTTTTAAAATTCTGGCAGCACTTATTGCAATCTAATGTACCGTTGAAATAAAAAATGTCCGTTTAAACACACAAGCAGTGCTGCCACGTACATAAAAATTTTACAACCAAAATTGCTTAGATATGTAACTGAACAAAAAAATGAATCAAATCCATTCTAATAAAATTTGAAACAAAGATAGATGTTGGCATTATCTGAAGGCAGGAGTCAGAAGGATAAAAGGAAACGAGCTTTTTTATATGGGTCAACTCATTGTTAATGCGTAATAAATTTTGTCTGATCTGTGTAGACGAAAAAGAGGAAATTTAGTAAAAATATCACATGTTATTTTTTTATTTCAGTGAAAATTTGTGTGTGTGTTGCATTCACCTCTGGACACTGTTTTTGAGATCTTTAAAGTTTTTGGTGTCTTAAGTGGTTTCTGCTATGTATGAAGTGCAGCCACTAACTGATATCGTAATTGCTAAAATGTAAAGAATTCATTTTTAATTGGGAAAATAGTCTCCATTAAAGGAGCTATGAATTTTAAAATATTCCGTAGCCAGTGCGATTTAATTTTGCAAGTGTTGACAATATTGTTTAACACTAACATTACAATGTTTGTCGTATAAAAATTCGATATCAATAAAATTACCAGTTGTAGTAAAAATAATCAAAAGAACAGAGCTGCATACAAATAAACTGTATTTATCATCCCTCATACACAATCTCTCATAATTTCCCCTTCCGTAATATAATGCAATGTACTGTATAAAGAACAGTGTCTAGCTGCTTTAGCAGAGGTGAATTTTAATTTAGTTAGCAAATACACAAACCAAATAACTTCATTCTTTGTAATTGCAAGGTGGTGTACCCGAAAATACACCATTAAACAATACATTTCTTATAAGAAATATGTTAACGGTAAAACACAAAAACTGTAAGCATGTGTTAGTTGGTTGGTGTTGGTGATTTATTTTTTTATTACAGCCTTAAAGCTTATGAATGAATCACAGATATGTCACTGTTATATAGAAAACGTAACACACTGTTATTCGTCATTCTCCTCTGCTCTCCTGTATATTTGCAGTTTTTTCATAGTAACGGTATCGTATTAAAATACTGATAACTGATGTTTGTGTGTGCTTGCGGTTTCTCTTCTGTTAAACTTAAAAAAGGTTTTGTCATTTCATTTTCATTGCTGAAGTCTTATAATAACAGTTTGCTCTGAGAGACTCAAGTGTACGGTGCCGTAAAGTTTATTAAAACGGATTATTTTCACAACACCTTTATTGATAAAAGAACAAAAAATGAAAGAAAAAATTCTTTACTAAGTGTAAAATTTAAGAATTTAAGAACGTTACAGACATTGCGACGACAACGAAAAGTAACGAATAAATTAAACTATTTAATGCATAAGAGCTGGTCTTCCGAAATTTCCAAATAGAAAATAATTTTTTAAAAAGTATTCCGTAATTGAATGAAAATTGAATTGATGCGAAAAAAAATCTATTAAAAAGCATGGCTTATGAAACGGTGTCATAAGCACCAAAAAATTATTATTTCTTTTCGCAAAAATTAAAATAAGTTAACAAAAGCCAATATATGTAAGTGAAAAATAAGGAAAAAATAAAAGAGTGTAACCAATTAAAAGAAAATAGTGAAAAATAAAAAGAGTATAAAGGGACAAAAATCAAATGCTCAAATTATTAATATTAAATGTGTTAATTTTCTAACATAAAATAATTAAGAAAAAAATTTTAAATAAATTTTAATTAAATATCTAATGAGGATTTCTATGATTTCAAACAACAATAACTACAGCTATAATAGCAGCAAAAACAACAACACACCTACGTAACCAACTTCGCTTGTACACACATACATACATATATTTTCGTCTGTATCTATTTTCCAAAAATAAAAGAAAACAGCAACAATACTACACACATCACAAAGAAAATTACCACCACCCACAGTAAAAGCAACGGCCATTCGTGTAAAATTATTTTAAATTTGTGAAAATTGTTAACACGACACTGACTGTTGGCGATAGTGCTTTGCTGCTGGCTCTGCTAACTACTAGTGACAGTGGTGAATTCAGGTTGGGTCTCCCCAAAGAAAATATCAACACTCAACTAACATTTCTACTACTACAACAACAACAACTGCTTTTCATCATTCACTTAACAACTTAAAACTACTACGTACAAAATGGTAAATGTCAATTGCAACAATGTTTTTTTTTAATAAAATTTATTATCATTTTCATGTTTTTTGTCCTCTTCTTAAAAATATGAATCGTATATTACCATCTCTTGAAGCCTTAAGGATATTATTTACATTTCAATTCAATTTAATTGCATTTATAACTATTTCCCTTCAAGATTTTCTTTCCCTCATTTCCTTATCCTTTTTTATTTTTTTTTCTATTTTCTTGGTCTTGTTCTTCTTGAACTAGCGACCTAGAATAAATACATTTTCATTATTATTTTTTACACGTTTTTTTATTCACTTTACAAATGCTCTTGAGGGGCCTAGCGTCGTCTACCTTTTTATAATTTTTTTTTTTATTAATTACAACAACAATATTATTACAACATTATTCAAAACTGAGCACAAAAACAAAAACTAAAGAATGAAAAAAAAAAATAAAAACATTTTAAACGACAATTGCATTTCCTCAATAAAAGCTAAAACAACTAAGAGAGAGAGAAAAAAAAAGAACCTGGTGAAATAAGGCAATTGTTGGGAAATTAAAAGCAACAAAACAAAAGGATTTTAATGATTGCGGTCTAATGGCACAATAGGAAAAGCATAAGCAAAAACAAGAAGAAGAAAAAACAACATTTAACACTATAAATGTTGATTTTTCATTTACAGGAAAAACATTTCTATTCAACTACTCGTACACATGCACTTAAACGTGATGCCACCTGACACAAATTTGGGGTTAAGTTTTTATGCAGAAAGTTAAAAAAATTATAAAAATCTTAGATTATTAATTATTTTTTAAAAGTTTAAGTAAAATAAAAATTAATCTTAAATCTAATGTGGCCATATTATCAAAATTCTTTACTTTTAAAATTTCCCATTATTCTGTTTAAGACTTTTTAAAAACCAAAAAAATAGACAGTTTTAAGTTTGTAACTTCATACAGAGCTGTAATATGTTTTTCGTATGGTCACAAGAATCATATTTTGTTCTCTGTAACAATATACAGCTGCAGTAAAACGTTTGATTATTACTTGGTTACTGCACTTAATAAAATTCAGGTTATATTTAACAATGTTTTTGTTATGTTATACAATATTATGGTTTAAACAACAATATTATTTTTAGGTATAACAATAATATGATCACCTACAAAGATATAACTGAATCATAATGTACTATTATTAGATTATAATTCTTGCAATTATATATTTTTTTTTGTTTTGTGCTTTCAAAAGAATTTTGTTATAATATTACGAGGGCTATCTAATAAGTTTTTAAAGAAATCTAGAAAAAAATCATTTTTAGACTCTGTTGTTTTTAGTTTTTTAGAATCTTTAAGATTTAAAAAGGTATAACAAAATTATTTTATTGCAACAATGGCCACCCCACTTAAATCGACTATTAAATAAGAAAATCGCTAAATTACAAATCTAAAGCAAGCATCATAACCTTTAGCCCGACGGAAGGCCACTCTCACTAATCTTGGGCACTCTGCGTGTACACGGATGGCTCCAAAAGGGGGACGATAGTTGGAAGTGCAGCTTAAATTGAGGAAATTGGGATAAGAATGTGTTTCAGACTCCCAAATGACTGCAGTACTTTACAGGCGGAAATATCTGCTATCAAAAGGGCGGCGTGCTGGTTGAGGTACTAAACGTATCCAATAGGGATATCTTTTTCTGTACCGACAGCAAAGCAGCGATTATGTCCCTCAGAAGTGTGCTTACCACATCTAAACTTGTCTCTGAATGCCGGACATCCCTTAACCGAATGGCGGAGGTTTCAGCAGTCACTCTATACTGAGAGAGAGGACATGGGACCGACTTGGGCAACCATATTGTTGATGAACTAGCAAAGAAGGGGACAGCACTTGAAGAAGTTGCCATTGACACCTTCTGTGGCATATCCCTCTTTGCTTGTGAACAGCGTATCGACGCTGCTCTCTACAATCTGGCCCAGGTCAGATAGTCTAACGAGTCGACATGCTCGATGACTCGAACAATCTAGCCCTCTTTGAAGCGGGGCAGGGCGGCTGCGCTACTACAGTTACCAAGGGGTCGATTGCGCGGCTTGGTGGCTGTGGTTACTGGGCACTGCTTATTTGGAGCCCATGTTAGTAGAATGGGTCTCTTATTTAATGATTTCTGTAGAAGTTATTAGGACGAGGAGAAGGAGGAGACTGTGAAACACCTTCTCTGTATTTGACCCGCGCTGGGATATATACAGCTGAGATATCTCGGTCAGTGGTACTACGGGGGCCTGTCTTGTATGTCATCCTTGAGTCCAGGCAGGATCAGATCCTTTTTGAGGTGCAGTGGGTGGTTTACTGGCCCACTGCCAGACATTGCGTCTCAGTCAATTGTATAAGCGCACTTTTTGGCCATCTGGCTCTACTCCAGCGTGATCCTTCTCTACTATTATCAGGGATCTTATATGGAGCTTTAAAACCCGCGATTTCTTTCTTTTTCTCATTTTCCATTTCTTTCTCTTATGTCCTGCCTTATTCTAGTTTTCTATCTATGTTTTTCTTTTTCTCCTTCCCTTCCGACAGGTAACACAAAGGTACCAATTTATAGACCCAAATAGGCTGGGGCAACACGGCTGCCTGCCTAACTTAACCTAAAATCTTAACCTTTGAGGATAACGAAATGGGAAAAGATTTATTGATTTTTGATCTAAATTGGTAAATAGTATTTGAGGTTTTTTCAAACGCCGGAGTATTATTACCGTTAACTTCTCAAAATTGTGGGTGCTTAGCCGAATTTGCCAATTTCAATATATTTGCCTTTTCCAAAGAAATGGATTTATTTCTTTGGCCGTTTTTTTATGTATAGATGTGACTGTAAATTTAACAACATTCGGTATCGCCAAAAAATAATCAGAATCGCCAAAAATAGAAAAACAAGTAACACATATTGGCAATACCTTTTTTATAAATGATTTTTTTTTTGCAAATTTAAAAGAAATCTAACAGACTTGTAGCTTAAAATAGTTTAAGGAAATTGTAAATGAGTTTCATGATGAAAGTACGACCATCTTGAACTCTCTCGTTCAGCCGATCGTTTAAAGTGCTGACATGGCACAGTTCACAGTGGGGCAGAATCAAAATATTTTGAAAATAACTTAGTCATTTGTATAGGGCTTGGCGGATCGATCCAAAATTTGGCATGAGCATAGCAGAGTTTCAAAGTGATCGAGCAATAAGCATTTCAAAAATAAAATTCTTAATTTTTCGATATCCAGATCCAGCTTTATCAAAATATTTGTTACCATTTTTAGAAAATTTTTTTTGGAAAAAAAATAATTAAAATTTTTTTAGAAAAAATTTAAGATTATATTTTTCTGAACTAAAAATTAAACGATTTTAAAATAAAAATTCCAAAATTAATGCTTTTTTTGTATTTTTTCCTAAAAGGGGAATTAAGGAATATGTACAATTTTTTTTAACCAAATTTTGTATAAAATTGATCAACCTTATAAAAAATGGAGGTCCTCCAATTTGACCTATTTTACATCGAAATTCTTATACTACTCTATTAGCTCTAGGATCCAAAAGCTGGAATCGGAAAAAGAAGATTATTATAAAAAAGCTATATAGACTTCGAATTATTGCTGAAAGTATTTCATGTGACTTTGTGGGCGATAGAGTAAAAAGTTTCAATTTTGGGATTTTTGTGCCTCATTTTGGGAATTGTGGGATTTCCTTTATCTCAATATTGAATATTTTTTGCCATTGAATTTCTACTAGGCCTTTGAGAACATGTACAGTTTTGTAAAATCAGACAAATATTTAAGAAATGCCAAGCATCAGAAAAATTTGTGAGGTACCCAACTTTGAGACCACATAGCGCCATCCCTGGAAAATGGATAGTTATCAACTATAAAACTTAAGCTCAGATGCTCTTCTGCTAAGCTCGTGTCACGTTTCAGATTAATCGGCGTATGCTAAGTTATTTCCAAAATATTTTTATTCTGCCCTACTGTGCATTATAAAGTTAAATCCCATTATATTTGAGACAGTTTCAAACAGAACCTATTTTAGCAATGAAATAAATTTTGCTTTTATTTCTACAAAAATTATCAGATTTTCAAAACATTAAACTATTGAATTACGATAAATGAAAAGCAAAATATTTCTATAATCAATAGCGTGCATTGTTGATTGTTTTCTTTTTTTTTTTTTCTTTTTATAATCATCAGCAATGCAAATGTGAAAGCGAAAAACAATTTATTATTTTAAATATAAATAAAATCTGAAATAATATTGTAAAATTTGTATTAATATTAAATAATTCATTTCTTTATTCTGTAAACCAAACTAAAAATCAATTACTACAATTGATTTAATAATGAGTTTTACTGCAGAGATGGAAAATTTAGTAGAATAAACAATTTTATATTTTTTTTTGCTTTTTGTAAAAGGAAAATGTCACAACGACTAGTTTTATGGTAAATGCTCTTTTTTATTTAAAATTAAGAAAGAGGGAAGTAACCTAATATAAAATTTCGTAGGCGTTTTTATGATTCTAAATTAAACATATATAATCCCTTTAGAACAAGTTTGGGATCTAGGGATGAATGATTCGTGTCTTGATATCGGGATACATAAAACTTACATTTAATGTAGAGACATACATCTGGTACATATAGTTTCAAAAAATTTATTTTACTTTGTTGTTTTGAAAGCAAGGATTTTGAAAAAAAATAAATAAAAATCAATCCAAGTTTTAGCCAAAAATAGAAATAAAAAAAACAAATTTTAAAATAATGCATTTTTTTTAAATAAATGTTTAAAAATAAAAATCTTGCAATATGAAAAAAATCCTTAAATATCTTATAACATTTTGGATGTTCATCATAAAATTTTAAATTCAACAGAAAAATTAAAAATTTCTCCGAATTATAAAATTAACTTGCAACTAAGTTTCTATATTAATAAAAGAAACCTAAATTTCAATTAAATCATAAAAATCGAAATTTTAACAATTAAACCTAAATTTCCTAAAAAAAAAATCGCCAGTAAAATAAAAATCACCAAAAATTTTAATTTTGGAAAGAAAATTAACCGATTTCATTTAAAAAATTTAATTTTTTGCAAAATTCTTATTTTTAGTACAGAGTTGATTTTTTAAACAAAAAATCTGACGGCCGCATTCATAAAAACTTCAAAAAGCCCAGCAGGAAATGAGTTAGTGAAACTTATACATGCAATTATTTGATATTGAAACGGTGTTGCCGTTGCACTGTTTTTGGTATTAAACTGGAATAAAAATGTGTTTTTTTCACTAAATCTAAGTTTTAGCTTGTGTTTATACATACTTGATTAGCAAAGTTCAAAATGTAGCTTGTAAAAGGTTTTGTAATTAAATATGTTCCAAAGATTAGCAAAATTTGCATTATATTTTTTATTTAAAAAATCAAAAAATTTCAAATTTCCATGACTGGATCAATTTAAAAAAAATAAATATTCAGTTTCCATGCCTGGATCAGTTAAAAAAAATAAATTTTTATAACAATAAGTCTGAGATTTACATTAGTATTCAAAAGAACTATTTTATTTGGCAAAAAGTACCATAAAAAATTATAATTTTCCATGCCTGGATTAATTTACAAAAATTTCAGTTTCCTTGCCTGGATCAGTAAAAAAAAATTTATAACAATAAGTCTGAGATTTTAATTTACATTCAAAAGAACTGTTTTATTTGGCTAAAATTTGAAAAAATGTGAAATTTGCATGCCTGGATGAATTAAAAAAAAATCAGTTACCATGCCTGGATCAGTTAAAACAAATAAATTTTCATGTTAATAAGTCTAAGATTTTAATTAGTATTCAAAAGAACTATTTCATTGGGCAAAAAGTACCATCAAAAAATTTCAAATTTCCATGCCTGGATCAATTTAAAAAAGAAAAATAAGTCATCTCATTCTTTGATAACAGTTAACGTTTAATTCATAATATGTTAAATACTAACCAAATCAATTTAAAGTTTTTATTTTCAACACAGAATTAAAAATATAAAAAGTTTTTGAAAAATTTTATTTCAATCATTGAGTGTCAATTGAAATCCCAATTATTTCTTTAAAAGTGTCACATACGCTTTAATTTTTTTACGATTAAAAATCTAAATTTTATAAAAGTTAATTTCTTCTTGTACGTTTAAATGACAATTTTAAACTTTAATGAGGACACTTGTCTTGATGTGTTTAAAAAAGTTTTTGTTTTTGTTCACTTGCCAAAAAAGAAATGAAACATAAAGTAAGAAGAAGTTAAACGTTCTAATTATTTCAAATTTGGGAAACAAAGGTAGAATTGTTATAAAATGTTGTAATTAAAGAGCAAGATTTAAAATGGCCAAACCTAGGAATTTTTTCCATTATCAAGGACGACCATCATCATATTTAATTTATGAGGGTGAAATATTACATTTTTTTATTTTTGAAACGTCAATTTCCATTCACTTTTTTCTCTACTTATTGTAATATGTTTCAGGCTATGGCCAGTTTGTTTCCAACCTTCTCCTGTTTTCTATACTTAATCTCCAGCAAGTTACGACATGCTGTGAATTCGTGAAGACTTGAACTACTGGACGACCTTTTACATCAACTCAGCTACTCCTGCCACTCACTTTTGTTATGTGGTTGCTTTCGTCACTAACTTATGTTCCGTTAAGATTATGATCACGTACCACGAGTTTCTTATTCATTAGCTCATCTACCTTTTTCTTATCTAAACTCGGTGAGGTTTATACTGCTGTTTTGTATTTATTTTTGTTTCAACACGCGGCTTTTAAAAGGAATAAATATTTTTTCTGTATACTTAATCCTCTGTTGGGATCTGAACTCATACTCATGATATTTTCTTTAACAAACACACAAAAATACACCTGGAAGTAACAACCTAAATTTATTATTTAAGGGATTGCAGTAGTTACTACTTTTGGAACAAACTGATTTTAAAGAAATGCTTAAAATATTTTCCGAAAAAAATAAAAACTACCAACTCTTGCAAAATTTATTTATAGTTGAAGAATAGTAAAACCAAGAATACATTTGATTCGGTGTATAAGTTACATTAAGCACATATAAAAGCCAGTGGAAAAAATTGCACGGATTAATTAGCAGTAGTGCACGAAAAAAAAAACATAACCCAAGACATTTAGCTTTTGGGCAATAGTTTACGAATACGAAGATAATGCTGGAAATTATTAATTTTGTGAAATCCCTACTTCTGCGTTCATCTGTTAATTATGCCAATAAATAATGCATTTGAATAAAAAATATTTTTGTGCATGAAGAATACAAAAACAAATTCGCAAAATTCTTCTTAATCGCATTTAAAATGCAAAAAGGTGGAAATTCGCTATTCTATATTGCGAAAAAAAATGTCAAATTCGCAAAATTTATTTGACAACAAAATAGTTTGCAAAGTACAAACATGAAAGTAAAAGATAATATTTGGTTTATTTATTCATCATACAATTTATTATTTAATTGAAAACACCAAATGCACGTCAGTCGGCGAATAATTTGTGACAACAGTTAACTGAAGAACTATATATCAATGAACGGTGTATTAGAGAAGCTGCAGGATGGAAAAAAGTATGAAATATATGAACCAGTTAAAAAATATTTGACTTCAACTTTAATTTAAATATGTTTAGGCCGATTTTAAAGTTAACACGAAACAGAAGCTTAGACAAAATAAAACCGAATTTGGCGGCACTGGCAGTGGCCCATCAAGATATAACCGACTGTGTCCCTTAGAGGAGCAAGTCGTGAAATTGTTAAACATGACGGATTCCATAAATTGATTTCCGGCGCACTTTCCTTCGGGGCAACAACTGCTTCCACTTTTTAAAAGAATGGTGAAGCCAAAGAATGGTTATGACAAAGAAATATTGTGCATGAGTAAGCGTTTATTTTTCGCAAGCATCAAAATAAATTACCTTTTTTCAATCAAGCTTAGAATATCGAATTTGCTTCTTCTCTCTATCCTTTAATTTTGCTCATGCCCTTCTTCGTCGTCAAACCACAGTGCTACAGCATCCATGTTTCTTGTTTTTTTTTTTTTGCTTACAGAATTTCCTAAATAAATTTTATAAACAATTTTCACAGCCAAACACAAACTATTTATTTCTAATTTGACGTTATTGACACTGACGTTTGTTTGAGCAGCGTTGTCACGATTTGAAATAAATTGCGAATGCGATTGCGAAAGTCTAACAGAATGCATCGCATTAATTTTCGCATCGCATTAATTTTCGCATCGCAATTCAGAATAAGCTTCCTACTGTTTTCATACCTTTTCATATCAAAAACAAATTCAGTATGTGACTTTTCTACATGGAGATAAAGAGCGCTAAAATTAAAAATTATTATTTTTTCGATAAAAATATATTTTGAACTTTTTTCCTCATGATATATATTTTTAAAGAAATCTGTTTTTAGGATGTATTGCAAAGTTAGTTGAATACTGAATATAATATTGGTAATAAAGCTGAAAAAAAATTTACCATAGCTTCGCTAATGTTGCCATACAATTTTAAAAATAATTTAAAGTTTTTCAAAATAGGCAGATAAACATACAGACACTTAAGCTGTATTAATAAAAAAAGGTTACAGTTTTCAAAGTTTGATTTCTCACCCTTTGCAACTTAAATGAGATTGAATTAATATTGACAAAAAAATATAAAATTATAAAATGCTTCCCCTGTTTATCCACAAATTTTTTTTACTAGAATTAAAATTCATTTTTTATTTTTCCCAAACAATTCGCAAGTAATAGAAGTTAATAAATTATTATTCCTAATCCTTGCAAAAGACATCAATGACATTTGGCAATATCATTTCTTTGCACATTATTTTGTACTGCCGCCACTATAATGATGTCATCCTCATCTTAAGAGGGTGGGGAAAAGAATTTCTAGTTTTTACAAGTCAAACTGTATATATGTATGTATATTACATTTATATATTTTGGGCTTAAAAAATAATGTACAAGACCATGCATATATATAAAAATAATAATAATAAACATTAAATTTTGTTGTGTTAATTTTATCTTAATTGTTTATATTTTTACGATTTAAGAAAGTCTACTTAGTTAAAATTAAATGTAATTTTTTTAATTGCACCTTAAAGGCCTTCTTGTCTCGTGCTACTCGGGCTCTCACATCACAACTATTCATTGAACCAAATATCAAACCATTCATTTATTCAATCATGCATTCCCACCCATCATTCTGTGTTTATTTTTAAGCTTCTCTTATCTGTTTCTTATAGTCCAACGACAAAATTTTATTACGTTATCGCTTTCAACTTTAAAAGCATGCATGCATACGCAAAAACAACAAAAAAAAAACTTAGTTGAACTTATAAAAATATACATATATAGAAATCCAAACACAAATGTATTTACACACTCAAACACATATTCATGCAGCCAAACAGGCAGTTCCATGCAAACACTTTGTGTATTTTTAGTCATCGTTTTGGTCGGTCGGTGTGTACTAGAGCAAACAAGAAATCGTAAATCGATAATATGAAACATGTTAAATTTAGTTTGTATTCTTAACATACAAACACACACACACACATATTTACTTGAGTTGGAGAAGAACAAAACGAGAAGAGTGGGCTCACAGCAGAGTGTATGTGTCTCATCAACACACCAGATGTCACTTACACCATGACCGAGTGGCCCACTCACATTAATCACACAACAGAAGAAGAGGAAGAACCAGAAGTAGGTTTAAGATTAAAAAGCTGTTTGTTGTTGTGTTTAAAGGAAACAGTGGTTTAAAAGTATAAAAAAACATAGAAAATATTTAAATAAATACAATGTGTCAGGCCAGGGTTGAGTTTAAATATACTTTTTTGGAACGTGAACAACTCATTTTGTTCGAAAACAAAACTCTGTTTTCTGAATTTTATATATAAAAATAAATTTGTAATTGATCTTTTACTAAGGCAAACCACAAATTCTAATTGTTTTGGAATTTTGGACCTAATTTAGATGTCCTTTTCTAATGGGCCTGGGGAATAGGTACCCCAAAACAATGAAATTATTTATTATCCCATATCTAGAGAACTGCAGCAGTGACACATCTTTAAGAGTCAAGTGCATTTTAGAGTAAATTCTTGACGGTGTATAACGGTAGGGACAAGTATTCTCAATGCAAATTAATTTTTAATTATTCTATAACTACAACAGTGTTACTGCTTAAATTTTAAATATGCTTTTCTTAGCCCAATGTGCGTTTTCAAGTAAAATCTAGTTGCTGTACAACGGGCGACACGGCTACTTTCCATACCAAATAATTCTTAGTTATTCTGTATCTAAAGAACTTAATTTGTTTGTTGACGATAAAGAAAGCAAATTTAGGAAATCATATATGAAATAATTTAAAGTAATGAGACGAGCGTTCCACCTCCTTATTTAAAAAAAAAAAAAAATCACTGATTAGACCATTTAAAACTACTAAAAATGAGTTGTTCACAAATAACTTATGAAATGTTAGCCCTTTTTTGTCCCCACTCCTCTTGTATCATATCGTAAATTATTGCAGGTTTCAACTGTTTTTAAATATAAAATTTTTAACCTCTTTTGCTTTTTTAATACCACTTTTTATAAAAATTATTATTTTAAAAATGCAATGAAATGCTAAAATAAATTTAAAAAAATTAAAAGAATAAAATAAAATAAGTTTTGTAAATATAAAAAAATATGAGAAATTGAATTCAATAATTATCAAGTGACCTTAATTCAATTTATATCTGAAATGTATAATTAAAAAAAACAGCTGGGGTAATTTAAAAACAACATTTACCAGCCCTGTTTCAATCATTTACGCACCGTATTTGGTTTTTATTATTATTACTGAACTTATACTACGTAATACTATTCAAGGGAAATAAATTTTAACTTGTGAATACAATATACAATGCAACATACAATGTACGATGGTGCGAAAAATACGACGAGAAAAAGTAACAAGCTTTAAGGTTAGAGTATATTACTCTTTATTCCCCTGACAATGACTCTTCTCAATCTCAACAAAGCATTTTTTTAACCATTCCAGACATAAAACCGAATCATTATTTAAATTCGTCATTAAGAAAGCTTTATCCGATATCTCGTTTATATGAAAAGATAAATATTTGTCTATTATTCGATACTATTTTATATAAAAAACTGTAACTTAATAAGCCTGGCCAGTCTAAAAGAAGAACAGCTAAAACATTAAATAATTCTAGCAAAAAAATTCAAAACATATTTCAGCTGTCTAATGGTCTATAACGATCAAATTATGTTAACTATTGGTGCACCTTTTAATTTCCAAACCAAATTTATTTACTTGTTATAGCGAACTTATCAATACAGCTCCTTGTAAATTTCAACCTTTTGTCTACAACAATATGGTCATAGGCATCAAATTCCATTAACTAAATAGGCACCCTTTAAGTTTCAATTCCGAATTTTATACTTGTTATAGTGGATTTAGCAATACCGTTTCTTTTTAAATGTCAACCGTCTGTCTATAACGGTTCGACAGTTTGGCCATAAATATCAAATTGCTTCAACTATTGTGACACCCTTTAATTTATAAATTTTAATGATTATGCTTCTTATTATACCAGACAAATTAGTGGACATTTTGCCTAATTTCTATGTGTTTGCATATAACAGATTATACGATAGTACGGTATAGGTCAAATTACATCAACTATGGGTCTACCCTTTAATATCTAAATTCAAATTGTATACTTGTTGTTATAGCGGTCTTAGCAATACAGCTTCCTTGTACATTTAGGCTGTCTTTATATAACGGTTCAAAAGTTTGTCCACATACATCAAATTTCATTAACTATTGGGGCACACTTTAATTACCAAATACAAATTTTATGCTTGTAGTTATAGCGGACTAAGCAATAAATGTTCCTTGAAAATTTCAACCGTCTGTATACAACTGTTCAAAAATATGGCCATTAACATCAAATTAAATAAACTGTGGGAGTACCCTTTAATTTATAATTATGAATTTTTATACTTGTTATTATAACGATCATAATAAGCGACATTCTGTCCAATTTTAAAGCGTTTGTCCATAACGATTCAAAAGATAGGCCCATGTAGGTCAGTTGACGTCACATATGGGAACACCCTTTAATTTTTAGATTTATTTTTGTATTACTTTATACAATTAGCAGCTAGAGAGATAAGCAGTTTTGTTCAAATTTTAAAAGGGTGCCTTTTACGGTTCATGTATGTTGCAAGGTTCCCCCTTTACTTTTTTAAACTGTGAACTGTTTTATAAACGGACCAATGTATAAGCATAGCTTTTCAGATGAAGAAAACATTTTCAAAATCAGTTAAGAACTAACTGAGTTTTTCTTAATGCACAAACATTAAAAAAGTAACTTTTAGACGAATCGGTACTTCCCCTTTTCTTGAAGTCGCTTAAGAATAGAAACAAAATAGAAATTTGAGTAACTTTACAAAGTCAAACTCACAAGCAAAGACGACTCATACTCACGTTAAAATTGCAATTCTGTGAGGCCACAACTGGCTTCTGTATTACTCAATGAATTTCAGTAGAAAAATTTCGGGTGATCGTACAATTTATTTACATTCCAACAGCTTTAAATTAAAGGAAATTTAAATATTTAAAGATAAAAATAATTAAATAAAAAAATATATGACGCTTTAATAAATAATAACTAGTTTACATTTGGTAAATCGTCACACTGTATCTCCCTCACTCTCTCTGTCTTTTTATTTTGCCTACTAAGTGAACCCTTAATGTTAACTTAACAGTGTGACATAAGTAAGAAGAACATGTGTTGTTATGTTTGTTTTTGCTAAAAAAAAGAAACTCCCCACTCTCAACACACTCTCTTTTTTATGTGACATTTTTCTTGCAACTGTATTTGCACAGCCCCTCAATGGGAGACAAAGTATTGCTGTTGATTTATTAAAATCGCTGTCAATAAATTTCTTATTATTTTTTTTGTTGTTCTTTCATACAACTATTAAATATAAAAAAGTAGGAGGAGAAGGTTTACATTTTTGTAGACTAAAATACAAAACATAACCGTTAATACTGGTGAATGTACTCATAGAACTAAATAAGTGTACATACATATATGTGTGTGTGTGTTTATGTGCTGTCCTTTTCATTGCATTTTTTTATTTTTTTTTTTTTTTATTTACTTATTTTATTTGTAATGTTTTCTATATCAAGTTTTTTATCCACATCATTATTTTGTCATCTTGATGCTATCACTCGGAAATACTTTATCATTCACTTTTAACGATTTTATTACTCTCGAACAGTGAGTTGTGTATTTGTTTATTTAAATGTTTGTGTCATATGATGTCATCCTTACATAGAGTCATCCTTTTATAAAGTTCTAGCAATTTTTTCTTCATCTTCATATTATTTATTGGTTTCAATTTCAATTTTATTCATTCATGTTAGAGTCATCATTGGAGTACTTATTGTGAGTAGTGCGTTAGTTGGTCTCTTTAGTTTTGCAGATCTCTATTATTTCTTTTCTTTAAAAAAGTAATTGTCAGACGTATGTGTACATGAGTTAAATTTGTTGTTAAGCAAATACATTTACAAGACAAGGTATCAAAATACTTGTTGAGGCACTAAAAATTGTGTGGTTTTTTAATGCTTGAAGTTTATTGACATAGAACGATTTGTTGTAAGTCTTTGGTATCGAATTACATTTAACTGATTAATGATGATGAATTTTTGTATTTTGGTTTCACTGGTTTTTATTGTTTAATTTTCATTTTTATTGGATGTCGTCTATTGATTAAAAATTTAAGTGCAATAGCTACAGCTTGTTTTTTAATTATAAAATAAGGTATTTCGTTTTTGTGTTCGCTTGGGTTTGTGTCTGTCTGTTTGTCCGTGTTAGTGTTGAAATTAAGTTTGCCAAGGCATTAGATCAGATAGAAAAGGTTTAAATACGCCAATCGATCGGATATAGTTTCGACAGAAGTGCTTTTGGAAATCAGCATGATCGGCCCATGTCCCTCGACGCAGCAGGCAAAACACCACGCCCGTTGAAACAATGCAGTAACTTCAATAAAAAAAAACGAAAAACAAATACATGAAGCGATAAAGCATAAAAAATAAGAAAAAGAACTTTAAGTAAAAAATTGGCGAACCCCCATATATACCGAGTTACGGCCCTTTGAAATTATCAAAATTTTTAAAATATCAATATGGATTTTATTTTAAAGCTTTTGAAGAGGTCTTTAAGGAAATACTAAAATTTTTTAAAAAATTCTTAACCTATTAAGAACCGATAACATTTTTATGTAATTTTCTTTTTAATTTTTTTAATTCTCTGTCACCTCTATATTTGTTTTTCTGTTGCTTCATTAAACTAGATTTAGATAAATGATGAAGGCATAGCCGAATATTAACTTCAGTGGGTAATTAAAAAACTCAAGGTTTGATTCGTTTTTGGGATTCTGTATATAAAGAATATTCTTACTTACATCGCACGTGTGTTAGTCAACCTGTTTATCAGAGTTTTTTATCTCTGGGATTGTAAAAGTTTAACCCTTGAATGATCGCTACAATAAAAAATTATAAAAAAAATATAGGAATTAATGGGTGCCCCCATAAAGGAAAAGCTTTTACGTGTACATCCTTATCTTTTTAAAAATTCTAGACAGACATTTAAAAATATAAAGGGTGCCCAATACAAGATGTAACCCTTACGTTATTAGTGTTAATTTCTGAACCGCACAAAGCTTACAAATTTACCAAGAGTGTGTGCCTGCTATAATGACAATTATAAAAATTAATTAATATACTTAAAGGGTGACCCCATAGAAGACCTGATTGCGAAGCATAATTTCTTTTCTTTTGAACTTTAACAAGCAGACACTTTAAATTTGTAACAAAAGTAATAAATTGAAAAAATAAAATTTTCAATTAAAGGGTGACCCATGCAAGGTACAAAACTCTTTCATGTGTGATTCTAACAAAAACTTGACTGATTCTTTTATTTATTCCGCATTTATCTTGAAGATTTTTTTATTGGCTGCACTACTCGTGACAGGTTGTAGTGTACACAACAGCAACAACAATTACAATTTAAAAGAAATAAATTTATTTTTTAATCCATAAAACTGTTGTGGCTGCAAAGTGGTTATGACAGTTTCCAAGCAAAAATTTCCAGCTCAAGTGTTTTTTATTGCCTCTCAATGACATTCGCTTTCCTCTGTTTTAGTTTTTAATTTAATTTTCTTAAGAGATGTAAAAATTATATTTAAGATGATGATGATATCAAAGAGTTATTGATTTTCTTACAGATTAAATTAAAATTGTTTCACTAAACATTTTTGCCATTAGAGTGTACTGTTTGTTTAGAAGATTCTAAAGATAGCAGGATTTGAACTGTGAACATTTTAAATAAATTAAAATTTACTTTTTTTGGCTGAGGTTTATTTATTAATTTAATTCCTAAAAATCTTTACAATAAAAATTATTTACAAGTGTATGCGGATATGAATTTTCCTCATATTCTTATTTACAATCAAATGACCAACATTTTTTCAAAAAATTTTTGTTTCTCAATATTTGAGAAAAAATGGAAGGTTTGACTGAAGTTGAGAAGGTCCAGATTTATGGCCATTGGAAAAAGGGCGGCATGAACTTGCAGTCTCTTAAATATTTTCCCTGTCCTGTATTACGAACAAACAAAACGTTCGGAACTAAAAAAAATTATTGTTCGAAGCGTCTCGAACTTTTTCAAGGCAAAAACAGAACAAGGTCGTTTATAATGATTTTAAGTAAATGAACAGCTATGAGTAGTAGAAAGGGTGTCTAAAATGTTACCAATTTGTAATAAAGAGTGACTTTTTTAAAAGCAATAAGAAAGTTAAAAAAAACCACATAAAATTCAAAAAAATACATGTAATCTTTATTTTAATCGATAGTACGGTCCATATAATTAAATGGTTGAAGATTATTTCATGCAAATGTTGACCTTGACTGCGCCTCAAATGGTCCATGCGCTTAGTCTAATTTTGGCATACTCTTTCCAACATTACGGTCGGTATCTCACGAATAAATGCTTCAATGTTATCTTCCAATGCGTCAATTGAAGCGGGCTTGTCTGTATAGACATGAATTTTAACATAACCTCACAAAAAAATATTCTAAAGGCGTTAAATCGCATGATCTAGGTGGCCAATTGACCGGTCCCAAACGTGAAATAAAATGTTCACCGAACTTGCCTCTCAATAAGTCTATTGTTACGCGCGCTGTGTGGCATGTGGTACCGTTTTATTAAAACCACATGTCATGCAAATCAAGCTTTTACATTTTGGGCAAAAAAAAGTTGGATATTTCCTCACGGTAGCGCTCACCATTCACAGTTACGTTACGATTCGCATCATCTTTAAAGAAGTACGATCCAATGATGCCACCAGCCCATAAACCGCACCAAACTGTTACTCTTTCTGGATGCATTGGTAGCTTTTGCAATGCTTCTGGCTGATATTCACTCCGAAATCGACAATTGCATTATTCCATATAATTATAACATAAGTAATTTTACTTTTCTCATATTTATTTCTATCATTTTAAAATCACGTTTTTTAGTATAAAAATAATACACAACACGCCAATAAGTCAGATTTCTTTGAATATAAGAAATGGCAGTGGTTGTGACGTTAGCTGTTTAGAATTTAAGGTAAAAAAGTATTCAGTTTTTAGGCTAAAAAGGTGAAATTTGGCTTGAATTACAGATTCGAGTGTTAGAAGCATAAATACAATGCAATAACTCAATTTGTTCTTAACTCGACTTTAGCTGTTATTGCTTGTGGGCATAGATATATTCTGCGACCTTATGCATAGCGAAGTCGATTGAGCAAAGTTCATCTGTCCGTCCGTGTTCCGATTGAAATCAATTTTTCCAAGGCACTAGATGAGCTAGAGATAATTTAAATATGCGAATCGATCAGACAGGGTTTCGAAGACTTTGCTATTGAAAATCAGCAAGATCGGTTCATGCCCTTCTAGGCAGCGGGAAATTACCACCCCTGACTCTAATTTTTTATGTCTTTTGGAACAAATTTAGTTTAGTGGAGTAACTTCATAAAAAAATAGATACATGGGGCGATAGAAATTCTAAAATTAAAAAAAAAATGCTTAACCCATTAAAAGCCGATGACATTTTTTTTTTTTTTTTTTTTGTAAAATTATATAAAGTTCTTAATTTTTTATCTAATTTTTTTTAATTCTCTGTCACCCCAATATTTGCCTTTTTAATTGAATAGTACATAAGATTCGGCATAGCCGAATATAGTACTCTTACTCAGGTCTTCTACGATGACATCTTTTAAAAAATATTTTAAAGGTAAGCATGAGTGTGCCGGTACCCATAGTATTTCCAGGTTGGAATGTCTCGCCATCTCATCTAGAGATGTTCGGCTGCACGGACCAGTCTGGATATCCTATGGACACCCGATAGGAATGTAACGTATATCCTGTGGTACCTCATCCAGCCAACCACCCTTCTAATGGCCGAGATTTCAGCTTGAATAACACTACACTGGTCCTCTAGCCTTAACTTAATCCTGATCTGGAATGCAGGAATAAAGACGCCTCCATCGACCCCAGTATCTGACTTTGACCCGTCTGTATAGACATGATATCCCCTCCGTATATCCTGTGGTACCTCATCCAGCCAACCGCCCTTCTAATGGCCGAGATTTCAGCCTGAATAACGCTACATTAGTCCTTTAGCCTAAACGTAATCCTGATCTGGAATGCAGGAATAAAGACGCCTCCACCGACCCCAGTATCTGACTTTGACCCGTCTGTATAGACATCAAGCACATCTCTTCGATGATTCATGTGAGTCATGTTTGACTCGCCCGATATTGATACTTTTAATCTAATGTCAGACATGGCGGTGGGAAAGCGGTAATCGATATTATCGGGAATAGCCGAGACGCATCCCAAGATGGCCGCATGGCCATAATCCCTTGGCCTCCATGCTATAGATGCATCCAACTTAGCTGCTGAGTGCATGGCCAGTTTGGTATTTAGTTAATCGGATTTGTTCCGCCAGTAAATATTATACCGTTGTCATACCTTTCGGTGAAGACTGTTGTCACTGGCTGTTTATTTGTTGATTCACAGACTTAAGACAGTCCCACTTTTTCCAGGCAAATATAACAAAGAATTCGACACAATTTACACTATAGCTAAAATTAAAGGTTACAACTGCACTACTGTCGACAAACTGCTTAGACAATACAACACTAAAAACAAGAAGAAAGAAAACAAGGAGACAATCGACACAATACGACGACACATTTTTACTTACGGAAAGAAGGTTTAAAGACAGCACTAAAAACGAGCAACACTCTACGAAACAATATCAAGACATCAACAGAAATAACCTGACCACATTTTGAATTATTAAACATCAGGTGCACTTTTTCGACAAAACAAACTTTCGAACAGATTCAACATAACTTTCATACTATTTTAAATGACAATCATAGGAAACAGGTGTTAAATAACAAAGTTGATATGTGAAGTAATGTAAAAA
This sequence comes from Cistogaster globosa, assembly GCA_937654795.1. NCBI lineage: Eukaryota > Metazoa > Arthropoda > Insecta > Diptera > Tachinidae > Cistogaster > Cistogaster globosa. Next base: position 8,214,701 of record OW569403.1, read on the forward strand.
TTTGTGTCGGTTTTTTAAGAGACAACATAAGGAAAATAATTACCTTAGTGTTAATATGTTTATATTTTCATAACAGCGTCTTGTAAAATATTAAATTTTCGGTGGCCAAAAAAATACAGAATATTATTTTAAAGCACAAATGTCAAGGACAAATGGCTGACGTAGCAGCTCGTTTAGCAACTTATCTAAATGAAAATGTTTAAATTTTACTTAGCTGACGTTGATAACATTTTTATTAAATTAATAACCGAAAAATGAAAAAACATTTCTTAAATTTCTTAAGAAACACTTTATTTCAAAACAAAAATGACAGCTGGATACAAGCCATATCATATAATGGAGTTGAAAAAATAATGAAATTTCAAATTAATCATAATTTAAAAACATTTAATCTTTGTAGATTGTTACCATTAGAAATTTAAATTAAAGTTAATTCTATAATCAACTTTGACATTAATAATAATATAATTTGATTTTATTTAAAATTCATAAAACAGATAAAAAATTCCTTACAAGAAATAAACAAACAACATTTTACTTATTTACCATTAAGTAATCAATAGATTTAAGATTAAATTCTGAAAAAAAAAACTGCCTGCCTTTATCTGACTTCAATATTTTCTTTTCAATGCCAATGTGTGTGGGATTGTGTTTGTAAAAAGCAGAGGTGGAAAATTTAAAATAAAAGCCATTTATGGCTTCGTATTATGGTAATACGAGGCCATAAATGTTTACCTGATTATAAAAAAGTTCGGGGATTTTTTTTCCGGCTGTTGGCAAATACAGCATACAGATATTCTTAGCAAAGGCAGAAAACCAATTGTGGAGCTGCCTTATTCGGCTATGCCCAATCCTTTACCCGATATGTATGTATAACCCCAAGTGCCATTCTGCAGATTTTCGATTTAATAGTTTAAATAAAATTTGATAAAAATACTTTCCTACCATAAAGTTTTTCTGTTCAAATAAAGATTTTTTCTCGAAAATGTAAAGTTTTGCTTAGGGTGGTTGTCAGAGCTAAGTAAATGAGAAGCTTGCTGTATCTGGTCATAAATTTTTTAACATAAACAATAACCACCTGCAGGAATAACAAGTGAGAGCGCTATAGTCGGCTATGCCAAATCTTATATACCCTTCACCATGTATGTCAATCTAGTTTAGTGATTTAACTCCAATCAACTAAACCAAATATTGAGGTGACAGAGAATTAAAAAAATTAAATAAAGTTTTACATTAAAATGTCATCGGTCCTCAGTGGGTTAAGCATTTAAAAAATAGTATTTTGTGAAAGATCTCTTTAAAAGATTTTAAACGATACCCATATTGATATCTCAAAAAATATGGTGCACAAACGTACTTTTCTGTAAAAAGTTCAGAGGGCCCAAAGCTCGAAAAATATGAATGAGTGCAAATTTCTTCACTCGAAGTTTTTTTCTAGTTTTTTTAATTTTCTATTGCCCCATAAATTTATTTATTTTTTTTTTTTTTTTTTTGGATTGGAGTTAGTTCATTTTTCTAATTGCTATGGAAAATCGAAGGTAGGCGTGGCGTATCGCCTGTTGCTTTGAAGGACATAGACCGATCTTGCTGATTTTCAATAGCAACTCTTTCGAAACTATGTATGATCGATTGGCATGTTAAAATTTTTTCTAGCTCTTTTAGTGCCTTGGCAAAGTTGATTTTAACACTAACACGGACGGACAGACGGACATCGCTCAATCGACTTCACTATACATAAGGACTCAGAATATATATACTTATGGAGTCGGAAATGGATATTGCAGAAATTACAAACGGAATGACAAACTTTAATGTACCTTTTTGAGGTGAAGGGCGTAAAAAATAATGAATTGAAAAAGAGCGCCATTACACAACCCTGGCCTTATGTGACAGTTTGACTAACATTTTTTTTTTTGCAAACTTTCATCTTTGAATTGAGAAAGAAAACATATTTTTAGGTGACTTAAAATGTGTGGGTTTATTTTTGCTTTTTGTTAATCTGTCAAGTCTCATTTCCTTTAATGCCATCAAACATAACACAAACACAAAAGCACACAGACACTTATCCACAATCACAATATAAGATTTTATGCATGGATTTATTTATCTTTAGATATTTTTCACACACCTCAACACATGCATAAATATAAACATACACATGCATATAAACATATAATCAAAAATGTAAACAGCTTTTGGCGCCTGTTTTTTCCTAATATTTTTTAGGAAAATTAAATTAATTAAATTATAATTTAAATAAGATTTAGGGCACTAAGGTGAAAAATTTTAACTCGGATTTAAACCACTTGAATAAAAAACACAACCATTCGATTTCAAGATTACTTTGCAAGTAAAGTATTTATTATGTATACTGATGCTACAATATTTTTCAGCAGAACAGTTACTTTTAACATTTATAAAAAAACTTAAAAGTAAGGTAAGTATTAGGGGTAAGTATTAGTTTTAGTATTATTTATTTTAGTTTTATTAAATTCATTTATTATTATTATTATTATTATTATTATTATTATTATTATTATGGCTCAACATTCCGGCCCCATTGAAGGAGCTGAGGTCTTCAATCATCAGGTAGAGGAGCCAATTTACATATTGGGCGTTTAAATACGCCGTTTCTGGTCTTGACCTCCGCCACCCTGACCTTGCCGTCGTCTCCTTCGTGGACGTTGACGACTCTCCCGGTCAGCCAGTGCTGTGGCGGGCAATTGTCTTCGTGGATTATCACCACTTGACCGACCTTGAGACTGGGCATCTCCTCGCGCCACTTGCCTTTGCCCTGAAGTCCCAGGATATAGTCGCGAGACCAAGCCTGCCAGAATGTCTGCTTGAGACCGCAAAGCAGACGCCATCGCTTCCATAATTTCGCCTCTTTGCCTGTCACGTCTTCTGCGGATTCTGGCGGCAGCGAACGCAGACCCTCGCCTATCAGTAGGTGCGCTGGAGTTAGCGCTTCTCCGTCGTTGGGGTCTGGAGACAGCGGTGCGATTGGCCGACTGTTGAGCACCGCCTCTACTTCTGCTAGCATTGTGCCCATCTCTTCTTGAGTGAGCGATGCGTTGCCCACGGCTCGCAGAAGTAGGAACTTCGCCTGCTTCACGGCTGCTTCCCATAGCCCTCCGAAGTGTGGCGCCCGAGGTGGTATGAAGCTGAACCTCACCCCGGACGACGCTGCGTATGATGCGACGACCTGTTGCAGCCCCTTCAGCACTCGGCTGGCTCCGACGAAGTTCGTCGCGTTGTCGCACCAAACTATTGTTGGCAGTCCTCTCCTGGCAGCGAACCTTTTAAAAGATAAAAGAAAAGAATCAGTAGACAGGTCAGATACTAATTCTAAATGAACCGCCTTAGAAGTGAAACACACGAAAACCGCTATATACATTTTAATTGGTGGTCTACCACGTATTCTCAGTGACACGTTAACGGGACCACAGAAGTCTACGCCGACCGTTAAAAATGGTCGGGTAGCTCTCACTCTACTAGTGGGTAAATTGCCCATTATTTGGGACATTAATTTTGGTTTATAACGGAAGCAATGAACACACCGGCGAACTATTCTGCTGCACTCTTCTTTCGCATTAATAAGCCATATATTCTGCCGCGAAAGAGCTACAAGTGCTTTTGTGCCTGCATGACAATTTTCAAAATGAAGATTTCGCAAATACAGTGTGACAAAGCTATTTCTTTTCGGCAATAAAAGTGGGAACTTGGTATTATACTTCAAGTTTGCATTAAGCAATCTCCCACCTACCCTTAAAAGTGAAAATGTTCGTTTCTCTTCTGTGAAAGTATGAACAAATGGTGTTAATCTTTGAATGTTTGATGGCAAGACAAGAGATTTTTGCAATTTCGATATCTCCTCAGAAAAGTAATTTTTCTGGATTGTCTCTGCAAGCCGAAAGAATGACCATTTTAATTCGATTGCAGTAGGTCTAGATCCTTTGTCTATTTTGCGTTTTCTCAAAACGTCAACAAATCTAAGTACAAAAGACGTTACTCGTAGTAGCTTTTTGTACGACGAATATTTTTCTATAAGATCCAATAGGCAATTATATGGATCCTCTACTGCAATAAGCACATTCATTTTTCTTTTTTCCAATAATTCTTGGTTCTCTGGTAACTCAAAGTGTTCGTTAACAGGCCAGTGGGAACTTTCGCTTAGTAAAAACGAAGGTCCCTCAAACCAAATCGAATTTTTTAATTCTTCAACATCGCATCCTCTTGAAACAATATCAGCTGGATTTTGCTTGGTGGGAACATGGCGCCACGAAACGTGGTCTGACCATTCTTGAATCTCAGCCACTCGATTTGAAACAAAAGTGGATAGAGAGGATGGATGTGTTTTAATCCAATGAAGTGTTATTTCTGAATCAGTCCAGAAATTAACACACTCGATTTCAAAGCTCATCATTAACTTAATTCGATTCCACAACTTAGCTAATAGGTGTGCAGCACATAGCTCAAGTCTCGGAAGAGACTTGGTCTTAAGAGGAGCAACTTTAGATTTCGCCGTAAGTAGTCTCGAAACAATTCTGTTTGATTCGGAGCTTCGAATGTAGATGCAACAACCATATGCTCGAATTGAGGCATCAGCAAATCCGTGAATTTGAATTTTTGCGTTAAAAGTTGTAAAAACGAATCTTGGGATTGTTATTGAATCAATTTCCAGTAAATTAGATTTGAAATTTTCCCATGAAGTATTTAGTCTCATGGGAATTGATTCATCCCAGTCAAGTTTTTGAATCCAAAGTTCTTGTAATAACATTTTGGATTTTGTTACTATAGGGCATAATAGTCCGAGAGGATCAAATAACCGCGAAGAAACTGACAATATGTTTCTTTTAGTAGCTTTTAATTCTTGAAAATTATTTTCCAAACGAAACTTAAATGAATCGTTCTTCGGAATCCAATGTATGCCAAGAGCTTTTGCTGAATCGGAATCGCTATGTAATAGTTTTTCATTCTGTATTGAACTCATAAATTCAGGATGATTTGAAAACCATTTCGTAAGTTTAAAACCAGCTGAACTCAAAATTTCATTAACCTGGTTACGAATTATACGCAGGTCTTGGTAGCTATCAGCACCAGTTAATAAATCATCTACGTAGAAATCACTGCGAACAACTTTTGAACCAATAGGTAAAGTCTCTTTGTACAAATCGCTTAAATGAATCAAACATCTGATCGCTAAAAATGGCGCTGACGCCGTGCCGTATGTAACAGTGTTTAAACGAAACACTTTTAAGGAATCAGATGGACTTTCTCGCCAAAGGACTAATTGAAAATTTCGGTCATTTTCGCCAATTAAAATTTGACGATACATCTTTTCAATATCTGCAGTGATTGCATATTTATGAAATCGAAAACGGATTAATGTAGAATATAATTCTTCTTGAATCGTCGGACCAACCATTAGCAAATCGTTAAGCGATACGTGCGAAGAAGTTCTACATGAAGCATCAAAAACTACTCGAAGTTTTGTAGTTGTACTCTGAGGTCGCAAAACACATTGATGTGGAATAAAGTAGTGAGGAAAATCTGGCATATTATTCAACGGTGACATATGACCTAAATCGAAATACTCTTTCATAAAATCATGATACATCTGCCTCATGATGTCATCTTTGGAAAGTCTTCGTTCCAAAGAGAGAAATCGCCTTTTGGCAGTTTCAAAAGATAAACCAAGCAATTTTGTATCAGATTTGAAAGGCAGTGAGACTTCAAATCGTCCTGACATTAAGCGTCGTACTGAATTTCTAAATTTGTCCTCACATTGTTGCTGTTCCTCAGAATATATTTTTGTTGACTCATTTGGAAGATCTTCTAATTCCCAGAATTTTCTGACTATTGAATCAACGTTGCTCTCGTTTTCTACAACAGTACTTAAATGAAAAACGTTGTTATTGGTCGAGCCCTTTGATTGGTTGTATTTTCCAGTTACAATCCAACCAAGCGACGTCTTTTGAAGAATTGGCAGGCTCGGACCAGACTTTATTTGACCAACACACATCAAATCAAAGAAAATTTCAGCGCCAATCAATAAATCAATTTTTTGTGGCTTATGAAAGCAAGGATCAGCTAATTCTATATTCTTAGGAATATTTAAGCTAGTTTTATTTATTCTAAGATCAGGTTGCAAATTAGTTATATGACTCAATACCCAAAACTTTGAAGTAAAGTTAGTAGAGTTAACCCTCGACGTGACAGTTAAATTCACACAAGATTTAGAAACCGAATTTGTTTCACTTATGCCATTTAGACTTAATCTGCCTCCTTCTTTTTTCAGTCTTAGTAGTTGCGCAAGTTCCTCAGTTATCAAGTTTGGTTGAGAACCGGAATCTAAAAGTGCTCTGGCCAGTATATATTTGCCAGAATTACTTCTCACTTTCACAACAGCTGTGGCAAGAATAATTCTTTCATCCGATGATGAATAATTAACAGACGCGTGTGAAGTAGATGGCTGTTCAGCATAATTATTCGAATTATTAGAACTACTAGAACTTGCATTAAATTTGTGCAATAGTGAATTGTGAGAACCACTACATATTCTGCACTTAGAAGATTGACATCTTGCTACTGTATGACCTTTTCTCAAACAATTAATACATGCTGGCACAGATTTTATGAAATCAAATCTTTTGGTTACGGGCTCAGCAGTAAAAGAAGGGCAATTATTTATTATATGCTGATTTGATCTGCAAAACAAGCACTTATCAGCAGATGGTTTTGATTTTGTACAATTTAATGATGTTTTGTAATTTTTTCTTTTAGAATTTTCAGTTTTATTAGTATTATTATTACTATTAAACCTCGGTCTTGAACTAGAAGATTCGTCAGCAGAAATATGCTGGTACCGTTTGTTCAAGGCGGCTTCGCAGTCTGACCACAAAGGGAGCTTTTCGAAATCAAGCTGTTCTTCCCACTTTGATCTGGTCACTGGATCTACTTTTGACATCACTAAATGTATTAATATGGCATTCGTTATTTTCTTATCGTCACCTATTGACAACAGCGAATCGTAAATAGCAGAAACGGTATCAATCATGCTTCGCAAAGCAGAAGCCGAAGGTTTTGTAATCTCTGGCAAATCAAAAAGTTTTGCAATATTATCAAAAAATATTAGGCATTCATTGTCGTAAACCTTCTTTAAGCTGGCTAATGCTTTGGGATAATTTTCTTCTGAAATCTGAAAAGCTTTCACTGTACCTAAAGCTGAATCGGACAAGCATGATATTAAATGATTAAACTTTTCAATATCTGTCAACGTCGGATCATTGTGGACTAAGTTCTCAAATAAGCTCATAAAATTCTTATAATCAGAATATTTTCCATTAAATTTGGGGAGCTTCATATTTGGGAGTCTTGACTGATGTGTCTGTGCACTGAAAGAAATTTCAGGCAAGTTTGGCTGCCTATTTTTAGCCAGTAGACTCAAAAACATTGATTTTGTTGTCACACAAATGTCCTCAAGCTCAGCTCTATCGTCATTATCGGGATCTAAATTATCAACCTCTGACTGAAGCTTCATTGCTTGGTCAATATAAGTTTTTAAAATGTCCAAGCGACATTCTAATTCTATAGGGTTAAAAGATATCGTCTTTTCCCTTATAGATTGCTTAATTCTAACTATATTTTGTACAACCTTTGCTTTCTTTGCCATTAATTTCTCCAAAGTTTCCGATCTGGAAGGAGAATCTTGATGTTTTCTACTAGGCATTGTATAACTTCTACTTTACCTTATTCCTCAAAACAAATTTTAAATTTACCAAATTAATTTATTGGCCGAATTTTATTTAAAACAAAAAAATTTTAATTGTTTTGGACTACAAGAAATATAAAATATTATTCTCTCGTCGGTAACACGGTATTCGGATTCTTTATAGTTTTCAGATCTATTTTTATTTTGCAAAAAATAGTAAATTTTGATCAGTATATTTAAAAATTAAAAGTAATTTATTTAATTTTTGCCTAAAACCACTTTAAACAGCCTTTGGTATACTAAAAATATTTATTTAACCAAGTAAAATCGTTTTAAAATTAATTTTCCAAATATTAAAAAATATAATATGCTAGTGTGAACACGCTAAGCAATTTTGTCTTATAAAAATATAAAATAAAAATTTTCGATGCTGGTGTGAACACACAAACAACTTACGATTTTAAAACTGTATGAAAATTAACTTTTCGATGCTAGTGTGAACGCACCACACTGTTATTAGCTGAGAGTAAATAATATTACAAGTGGTATAGGAACATTCGGAATGAAACACTGATCTTAATAATTTAATAACAACGAATTTGAAAATTAAAGAAAATGCAAATATAGTATTAATTAATTTATTTAAAATAAATAAAATTAACACTCGCGAATATTTTTGTGTATTTTTTAAAGCAATAAAAATTATTTCGACAATATTGCAATACCGACGGTAATTAAAGAATATTAATTTATCTCTCAATAATAAAGAGAATAAATTATATATGTATGTTTGTATATTGACAAAATGATTAACACTCGCGTTAAGTTTCACTCTTAAGGGTGGGTTTTGTTTAAATATAACAAATAAATAAATTGTTTCACAATTATTTAAGTGTAAAAAATATATTTTGTGTTCGACTTGCAAAGCGAAATTAATTTTTGAATAATTTACAAAAATCTCTTAAATTTGATTAATTTACAAATTTAAGGTAATTACACAAATATTTTTTACACTTTTTACCTCTGGTTCTGTTTCGGAGTTACTCCCCTGATTACGCTCTGCTCTACAGATGATACAGCGGCAACGGGGCATCTGAATAAACTTCTGGGTAGGATGATTCCAAGATGAAATGGTTGTTTTTGTTTTTGTTTTATATTTGTTTTGTTCAAAACAATTTAGTTTGTGTTTGTTTAAAACTTTTGCAATGTTTAATGTATGTAATTCTTTTGTTTTAACACTTGTTTGTTTGTATAAAAACTTCTGTATTTTTGTGTTTAATCACTGTTTTCTTTATATGTTTTGTTTGTGTTTTATGTGTTGTTTTTTAAAACAGTTTAGTCTGTGTTTTGTGTTTTGTTTTATTATTTATTTAAAACTTGTACCAGTGTTTGTAGTTTAATCTATATATGTAATTGTTTTATATGTAGGAATGTTTACACTTTTCACTGTTTTAAAAAATTGTTTATTGTTTTTTTTTTTTTGAAATTTAAGTTTTAATTAAATTATAAAACTTAATTGGTTTTAAAGTGAAGTAATTTATCACTATTAATTTTTTTTTTTTTTTTTTCACTTGTCCCTGCTCGGGCGCCAAAATGTTTTTTCCTAATATTTTTTAGGAAAATTAAATTAATTAAATTATAATTTAAATAAGATTTAGGGCACTAAGGTGAAAAATTTTAACTCGGATTTAAACCACTTGAATAAAAAACACAACCATTCGATTTCAAGATTACTTTGCAAGTAAAGTATTTATTATGTATACTGATGCTACAATATTTTTCAGCAGAACAGTTACTTTTAACATTTATAAAAAAACTTAAAAGTAAGGTAAGTATTAGGGGTAAGTATTAGTTTTAGTATTATTTATTTTAGTTTTATTAAATTCATTTATTATTATTATTATTATTATTATTATTATTATTATTATTATTATTATTATTATTATGGCTCAACAGCGCCAATCAGACTAACAGAAGAGAATCATAATGATACTCAGCTGAGACAAAACCATTGACGTAAACGTCTCCATTGTTATTTTCTTACAAAAATTGTAACCATGATTTTATGCTTTTCATACAATTGTAGATTATTTCTTTATTTATTTTTACTAAATCCTTATCAAAAAAAAAAAAAAATATATATATATATATATAAATTTAATTCCCAACACAAGTGGAAGAAAAAAAATCAACAGCAAAACACAATTGTTTTTTCATTTCAAATGTATTCTATTTCGCTTAAAAAAAGACGACTTAATAACGGAATAAAATTTTATTTGCAACAATACGTGAATAAACTGTACGAGCGCTGGGGTATTTGCATTTGGCTAAAGACAGATAAATTCATTGAAAAACAATAGATAGATGAGCTGCAGTCACGAATTTAGTGGGAAAATTTTTCTAGTTTAATTCTTTAAAGGGTTTAAGACACATTAAAAATACTTAATTTTAAATAAAACTTGAGCTACGATACACTTGCACTTGAACTGTAGAAATTTTTATATTTAAATGATAAATAAAATAAATTTTATTAAATAATTCCAATACATAGAACTTATTTCCTATTGCGGGTGTATTTAGAAGATTTGATGTTGTAGAAGCAGAAGTTTAATGAAGTTCGCTCCCTACTTCGAGTGAAGTAAAATCAAAATAGAAACAAATGAAACAGCACTTGCAGTTTTGCCATAAATAAATATATAGACGTTTTTTATATGAAAACGTATCATGTTAACGCTACGATTGCACATTTCTTCATTATCTTTTAATTAATGTTGGTATTCATAAAAATTTGAAACAGGTTTATAAACCTAAAATAAGCAAATGTTTATAAAATAATTATTCAAAAACAAGATTAATCGTCTCAAAAGCCTTTAATAAACAATTTTTAAAATAAAAAAATTTATTGTTGAATTTAGCATTTTTATACCCTTCACCAAAGGTCGAAAAGCAAAGCAGCAATATCGGTCCATGTCTTTCGAGACAACGGTCAAAACACCATGCCTGCCTCTAAATTTTCTAAATCATTTGTAACAAAAAAGTAACTCCAATCAAAAAACAAATATATGGGGCCAAAGATAATTAAATAATAAGAAAAAACATTAAGTAAAAAAATTGTCGATCGCTTATATTTTCCGAGTTCTTGGTCTCAGAACTTTTCATGGAAAATTACGATTATTCACCATACTTTTGAAGCTATAAATATGGGTATCATTTAAAAGCTTTGAAAGAGATCTTTCAGATAATATTTACATTTTTTTTAAATACTTAACCCATTGAGAACCGATGACATTTTTATGTAAAATTGTCCATCACTCCAAAATTTGTTTTTGTTTTTATTTTTTTGTTCTGATTTAAGTTACTTCACTAAACTTAATTTACATATATGGTGAAGGGTATGTAAGATTCGGCATAGCCGAATATAGCACTCTGACTTGTTTAAACCAAAAATATAATGAATTTTGTTTATGAAATAACAAATTGCTCTGGGGTAGAAAAAGTAATTTTAAAGAGAAAATATTAAATGAAAATACCGTCAACAACCCACATTTTTTTTAATTTACGGGACCCCTACAAATTTTATTAATATATTGTGATATCTCAAACACTTTGTAGCCGAATGGGTCAATTTAAGTATCATAGAACTTATTAAAATTCCTACTAAGCGCGTTACATAAAACAAACAAGTTGTTAACCCTTTATGAGCCACTAGACTTCTTAAAAAATACATACCAAAAAGTTGCCATTAAGTCTAGTTTAAGCAAGTAACCCGGAAAAACGTATTTCCTTCCATATGGCAAAATGTTGTTATAACAAAAAGAAGCAAATTTTGTTTGACAAAGTAAAAATATTTAAAAATTAAATAAATAAGGTCCGGTTCCTAATGGACTAAAATTTATTCTACATATTTTTGTAACGATCCTAATATGTTTTTTAATTTATTAATTAAACGCTTTCCTATGGAACCCATATTTGCTCATTCTGCCAAAGAATATTTAGAGTGTTGCTTAATTTATATAAAAATTTAAGAGGTCCGTAACTCTGAAAATAAAAGGTTTCGCAGGAATGTTTGCATTTTTCCATAAAATAAATTTTTGTGAACTCCAGACAATTTTTTTATTGCATGTGAAACTACCAGGATAAACTAGATTTATTCCATTAAATAAAAATAAACTAAAATTCAATTGAATAGTGAAGTATATAAAATGTAAAAAACTCATTAAAGAACTCGTTATTCGAACATTTTTTATTTTGATTTGTGACAAAAAAAAAAAAACGTATTTAATTATAAATTTGTTATTATGTTTCTTGTTCGTGTCTTTTGCAAAAACCAGAAAATATATTTTTACTACGAGGGCTGCTATATATATTTCTGGCCTGGCAACACTGAGTGCTGCCTGCCAAGTGCAATCTGACATTTCCATTGGAAAGTTTGTCATTTTTAAGCATAATCGTACTCAAAACGTTTTTACGTACGACCATTATTTGTGTTGTTTACAGTGACTTGAAAAAATTAATATAGAAAAAAATTGAATTAAATCGTGAACATTTTCGAATTAACTCGTGAACATTTTGGTGCCATCATTTTTCACAACTTTCGACGTGGATTATCACGACAAGAGTGCATTGATGAACTTAGATCTTTGTATGGCGATGCAGCATCATCCTATAGTACTGTGAAAATTGGTATAATGAATTTATTCGTGGCCGAAGCTCGCTCAAAGACGAATTCCCTGAAGGTCGTCGAAAAACGGCTGTTGTGCCAGAAAACATTGATGCCGTGCGTGAACTCATAATGCAAGATCGACATGCGACATACCGAGAGATAGAGACATCCTTGGACTTTTCTTCCACCAGCATACATTCGATACTGCATGAACACCTGACCGTAAAAAAGGTTTGTTCTCGTTGGATCCCGCACAATTTGAAAGTCGCTCAAAAAATGGCTCGTGTCGATTGGTGCAAAAAAATATTGCAAAAATACGATTGCGGTGCTTCAAAAGACGTTTATAAGATCGTCACAGGTGAAGAATCATGGATCTATGCGTATGAGCCCGAAACTAAACAACAATCGAACGTGGGGGTCTTCAAAGACGAGCAAAATCCAACGAAAGTTGTTCGTGGAAGAAGCACCTGGAAGCAAATGGTCGCCTGTTTCTTCGGCAAAACTGGTCATGTGGCGACTGTTCCGCTTGAGCAACATAGGACGGTCACTTCTCAGTGGTACATTACAATTTGTTTGCCTGAAGTCATTGGAGAAATTCGAAAAACCAACAAGAGAAGACGAATCATTGTTCACCATGACAATGCGAGCTCTCACACATCGGCTCAAACTAGAGCGTTTTTGACCGGCCAAAACGTCGAATTAATGGGTCATCCGCCGTACAGCCCTGACTTGGCACCTAATGGCTTCTTCTTGTTTCCGCACATCAAGAAAAGAATGCGTGGTCAACGATTTTCGTCGCAAGAAGAAGCTGTTGAAGTGTTCAAAAACCATGTTTTAGAGGTGTCTCAATTGGAGTGGAAAAAGTGCTTCGACAACTGGTTCGAGCGCATGCAAAAGTGTATAAATCATGATGGAGAATACTTTGAAGAACAATACAACCATTTTTGATTATAAATATTCGCATTTTCACTATTAGGCCAGAAATATATAGAGCAGCCCTCGTAATAAAAATATAAAGAAAAAAGCGCTATGTTAATAATGATAATAAGTGTTGCCAGGTGAAAATGTTAAATTTCTTTAAGTGTAGACTAGCTATTTAATTGCTATTTTGTGATTTTGAATACAGAATTTTAAAAATTAAGTGAATTAAAATGTATGTCATAAAAATTAAAAGGTTTTACAATCAAATTGTGTTTAATATCTTTTTTAAACTTCAAGCCCAAAATATGAACTTTTTAATGAATTAGACTGTCGCAATTCTTCACTTTAAAGTTGCACAGAAAAATAGGTTTCTTTTGAAGTTTAAATTAGTGTTATAACAAGGCAAATTGAATACTTGGTAACCGCATCAGGATAAAAACAAAAAAAGCGTGTATTTTATTTGTTTAAATTTTCGTGTACGTGTCAGTTAGCAGTGATGAATGATATGAAAAAAACAACAGAGAAGAAAATTAAATTTACTAAAGAAACTACTTTATTTTATTTTTCCTCTGGTGTCTTTCGGCATATTGAACAAAGTTCCACTCAAGGCACTTGCCTTGGTTCCACTACCGCACTTCTTATTTTGCAAACCACTCAATTATTTCTTCAAACACACACATATTTTGATTAAAAAAATAAACAATTTTATTAAAATGTTTCTAAAAGAAACGTTTTTTTTTTTTTCAATAAATGATGTTTTTTTTTCTTTTAATTTATATTTTAACTGGACACACATTCTTTTTACTTATCACACAACGGTTTTTTTACGCATTTACTATTTTATAAAAAAAAATGGTTTAAAAATTTTTATTCGATTTTAAAACTGAAAATTCGTTTTGTGTTTTTAAAAGGCCCGTCAGCAAAATGTAAACAATTTTTGACGTTGGCTATCAACTTTACCTAGTATTTAATTTGCCATGGTGTTATAAAAACAATAAAAAATTCTCGTTTTTTAAATAGTTTAAAAGCGTGAGGGAGAGAGGGAGAGAGAGAGAGAGAGAGCTATTAAAAATGAAAATACTTCACAAATATAATATTTCTTTATTCAATTTTATTAAACGAAAATGCATTTTTTTCTCATTTTTTTTAAAGATAAACAGCCGAAGAACAAGAAGATCACGATTCTGGAATATGGGCATACTGTTCCTGATATACTACTGCGTTACAGTTTATTCGGCCAAGAGTGATGATAAAACAGAGAAACCATTTGAGGTAGGAAATTTAGAAAGTGATAAAAATGATGAGAAATTTGACAGATCGATTGAAACTGAAACAGAAGTCAATGATGTAACAGAGGTAATTTTTTTTTTGCTGAAAAGAAACTAAAATATTTTTATAAAATCGTTTAAATTTTGTATACAATTTTAGATAAATATTGAAACCACCCAGGCTACACGTCCTTTGAATCATTATGCAGTTCCTACTTGGCGTCCAAGACGTGAAAATTGTACTCCACCAGCCATAGAACAATTTCCACGACCTTTAATGAGCAAATGGTTGAGACAACATGGTGGCCTCATTATTCACGTTTTAGTGGCCATTTTCACCTTTTTCGGTTTGGCCATTGTATGTGATGAGTATTTTGTGGCCAGCATGGATAGATTGTGTGAAGGTTTGTTGTTTTTGTTGTTGTTGATTAAACCAGATTTTATATCTTAAATAAATATTTTTCTGTTTGTAGAACTTAAACTATCTCCTGATGTGGCTGGTGCAACGTTTATGGCTGCTGGTAGTTCAGCTCCTGAATTGGCCACAGTTGTGATTGGTGTATTCTTTGCCAAAGATGATATTGGCATTAGTGGTGTCATTGGTTCGGCCGTGTTCAATATAATGTTTGTCATATCTGTTTGTGCTTTATGTTCTGGAACTGTTTGCCAGCTGAACTGGTTTCCTTTAGTGCGAGATTGTTTCTTTTATTGCATTTCGATATTGGTCATGCTGATCATTATATTCAATGATGTCATTTCTTGTGTAAGTGAAATTTTATTTATTAAATTAAATCTTTTACTTTAATACTGATCCTCTCTCTCTCTTTCTTATATCACTCTCTCGTTTCAGTTTGAATCTGTTGTAATGCTGCTGTTTTATGTTCTCTACTGCGTTGCTTTGTACTTTAATAGTCATATCGAACGTTGGGCTTTGTCTTTGAATCTGCCTTTTAAACTTCCAACGAAGGAGGAACAATCATCGCTCGTTACTTACAAAAATGTTCAAGATAACAATTATACGCAAGGCACTCAACAGCAGACTAATTTGTCACAAGAGCCTAACGCCTCAACCTCGTCAGGAAACCAGCAGCAACAAGACTATCAAAATTATACAGACACAAACGCCAGTTGGGATCCAAATGCTGCCTGGGGTGAAACTTCAGATCCTGTAGGTGTCAGTGCTAGATCCTCCGTTCAACCGGCAGCTGTAGATGATTGGGGCATGAGCCAGTATAATGCCGGCCAAGGACAAGAAAACATTGGCTATAATCCCGATCAACCCGATTCAGTGGTAACACAATCAGCCGCAGGTGATAACACAGGAAAGCCTGTTGTGGGTAAACCACAACCAACCGAAGCTGACTATTACAAGTCTAGTGAAAGGTCTAAGGAGGCCCGACCCAATCCTCTAGATCGGCCGACAACGGGTGGCTTGCCAGCACTGATCTCCTGGTATATTGTCTATCCCATACATTATCTCTGTCAGAAAACAATGCCAGACTGCCGCTTGGAGCAATATCGCAATTGGTATCCATTCACATTTTTCGTATCCATGCTATGGATTTCATTCTATTCGTACTTTATGGTTTGGATGATCACTGTTATTGGCTCGACTTTGGCCATACCGGATACGGTAATGGGCTTGACTTTTGTTGCTGCTGGTGTTTCCGTTCCCGATGCCCTAAGCTCAATAGCCGTTATCAAAGAGGGCTTTGGCGATATGGCCGTTTCAAATGCAATCGGCTCGAATGTCTTTGATATACTAGTGTGCTTAGGTCTTCCGTGGTTCATACAAACTGCTATTATTAAGCCAGGCTCTCATGTCAATGTCATTTCAAAAGGTAAGTTTAAATACCCCAAATTAAAAAAAAAAAAAAACAGTTTCTTATGGAAGACTTAAGGACATCTAAGGATAAATAAATGATCTGAGTTTTAACTCATTTATGGAAGTTAAACTTCTGTTAAAAAATATTTTTTTCTAGATTAAAAAACTGTATCGTCCGAGGTAACAAGGCTTGTTATGTTGTTCAAGACAAATTTCTTTTTATCTCTTAGTTGCACAGTTGCTAATTGAAATACACTCCAGTCCAATTGATTACAACCACATTTTTTATTTTATTTATATGGGCACCAAAACAAAAACACTAGTGGAATTTAATTGAACTTAAAATTATATCAAAAATTTTTAGAACGTAAGATCAAACGTATTTTTAGCATATTTTTTTGTAATAACAAGCGCTGATGATTTAATAAATTTTAAAAATAACAGATGGCAAACAAATAAATGCATAAATTGCAAAGGAGTTGTAACTGCTTTAACTGTAATAGAAACAGAAAACCTTCGTAGAATTCTATCAATTTCAATCCTTTCGGTATGAAAAAATTATTTCAGAAGCAATTATTTCAATGGCACTTAGAGCCATCATAAGCTGTGAATAAGTGCAGTTACGAAAATGAAAGAAAGAGCCTCCGTTAAATGAGATGCGCAAACAAAATCGATTGCAATTTACGATGAAACATAAAATGTGGATTATACTACGCAGGAGTCACATTAATAATTGAAGAGTTGTGGATTTTTCTGATGAAAAGAACTTCCACCTGAACCGACGAGATACGTATAATTGTTATTTCCATGACTTAAGAAAGGAAGAGTTGTTTCGGAACCGCCACCACAACAGAGAGGGCAGAGTTATGATTTAGGGCGCTGTAACTTGCTATGAAACAATAGAAATGTAATTTTCAAACTACAGGATGACTGGGGGAAACTTATAGAACTGAGGTTAATTTGGATCTTACAGAACTTAACGGAATTTTTGGGCTGATACCATAAAATCTACAAAAGCGTAATACTCCTATACATAACGCCAGGATTGTAAAATTATTTATATCAGATGAAAATAATCCTCTTCTTCGGTGGTTGTCTTATTCTCCTCATCTAAATATAATTGAAAATTTTTGGATTGTCTTACCCAGAAAGTATATGAAGGAACAAGAAATGTCAGCAATCAATTGCTAAAGTCATTAAAAAATATTGAAAAAATTACATTGGAGTATTTAAAATAACTTTATGTCTTACTAAAAAATAGTACGTTTATAGTTATTGCAAACTGTGGAAGAAAATTATTTACAAATGTATGAGGAAGTTTTCCAAAGAAAATAAAAAATTAAGACATTAGCAGAATGAAATGCAGCGTCCTTCATAAGCATTCTTCGCATGTATCTACCTTAGGTTGTGTTTATTGAACACAACATCTATTTAACCAACTTATCAGTTTTAATTTGATGAGACAAAGTCCACACACAACAGAAAGCATTTCTTTTTTGTTATTTCTGTAACTTGTCTTGTACATTTGTTTTTGCTTCGTACCAACTTTCGGGATGGCTACGAAATGCAATTTTTGTTTTTTTTTTTTTTTAATCATTTATTAGACTTGTGCCATATAGTTCAATTTAGTGATCGCTCCTTTTAGTTCAAAGTTTGAAAACGAACTAGTTCAAAATTTATTTCAAAGGCTCTCTTTAGTTCAAAATCTCTCTTAGTTCAACTTTCAACTTCTAGTTCAAACGCTTTCTTTAGTTCAAAGCTCTTTTAGTTCAAATGTTCTTTTTAATATATGATGGCAACAATACTTTAGCATTGCTATAACGAATGTTAAATTAAATGCGTGGCAGCACTAATTTCATGTCGGAAATAGTCAGCAAGAAAAAAAAGACATGGATTCTAGTTTATCTTGTCTGGTAGTTCAAGTACAAAGTATATTTCAAAAATGAACTAGGTGTATTTAAAAGTATGAACTAGTTTACTTAGTTCAATCGATGGAATCGTTTAAATAAACTAGTTCGTTTATGAACTACACAAGTCTATCATTTATACTTGAAACACAGTTTAAATCCTGATTGGAAATAATATAAAAAATAAGTAAATAAAATTATCTAAAATATTTTTGCTAAAAAATGCATAAGTAAAATATAAGCTAAAATAAATTTAGTGGCTGTAAGCAAATAAACAAAAAAAATGCTAAAGTTCTATTCACACTTTACGTTCAAACTATTTTTAATATTATTTCGAGCTCAATTAAGACGCTATTCGCTGGTAATAAAGCTTTTGTTCTGCCCTTCATATATCAAAATGTATGACCTGTTAAGTTATAACAAATAATCAATTAAACAGGAATGTATAATATTCACGTTGAGCACGCAATTTGCTGTTACATACACTCTCCCATATGCACACACAGAAATCGCCACAACAGCATGTGGCTAACATTTAGGTTAATTTAACAGTAATAAACTGCTGTTATGTAACATCGTTGTCCTTATTTTTATTAAGTTTTAAAAAAAATTCTATTGGAAATTTATTTAAATAAAAAATATAAAAAAAAAATATTTAACACAACTTAAAATTAAAAAAGAAAAAAACTTAAAATTAATTTGTAACATTATTTTTAAAGTTTTTCTATTCATGTCGAAAAATTTATAAAAAAAATCTTAAAAATTGTATAAATTAAAAAAACTTTAATTAGTACCAGCGCTGTCGAAAATTATTTTTAACTTAATACTTTTCTACAGTAGAATTTTAATATTCCAGTTATTTAAATCTAATGTTTTATTAAATCATTTTATTTTGCTTATTTCATAGTAGTTCAAATATCACTTTTCATATAAAAATCGGCAGAATCTTATTTTTTTTTTTAAGTTTAATAAAGTTTTACTTATTTTACAAATTTTAAATTAAAAACAAAAATATATTAGGAAGAAAGGGTTTTTGCTTTTTATGTTAGCTTATAAAATATTTGGATATAAATAATTATTAACTGAAATAATAATGATTTTTAATTTCATATTTATTTTTAAAGGAAAATTTCTCTTTTAATCAGTACAAATGTACTCAGTTTAATCCACAGTATTTTTGGGTCTGAAAAATCTATCGGCAAAATGGGTGCCGAAAGTGCAGCCATAGAGAATGAACGTTGGGTCACTTCAGTCGGAATTTTCATAAATTTCTTCTTTAGAACAAAACTTTTAATAAAATGAGATCTTACGCGAATATTAAAAGAGAGCACCAGGCCTTTGGATCCCATTGCGCCCACGTTGTTCCTCAATTACTTGTGAAACCCACTTTGTATTATACGACTACCTTAATTTTTAATCGTCTCGTGGAGACGCATTCCATTACTCTTGTCTGTATAATCACACCATTGAATCTGTCTTAATTGACAACTTAGAATCCCCAATACATCCACATTTAACATGTATCTATCCAGCCATTGCTGGACAATCATACGCAATGCGCGCGCTGCCGTTTTAGCATCTCTCAGGCACAGTCTGCAAATATCGTCTTCTACGATTTTTATCTTGAATTGTCAAGTTAATCACTCGAAGTTATCCCGATTAATTCCAGCATCGTTCTGGTTCTCTTGCCGAGGGTATCTCTGAGTATCATTTGAATCTTTCTTAAGCTTCCACTCTCTATGGACCATTTGCCTGCTCTATGCTATTCCCCAGAGCATCTCTAGGTGCTTCTCCACAAAAATGCATGGTGGGTCCTCTTTTTGCCGTGTCTCCCTTAATTCACAGCAAAATTTGCGGAGATGCTTCTGTTCAGTTTTAGAACATATTCAGGTAACAGTTTTATGTACACGGTCATTTACCTAATGATTTCTCCCAATGAGAACCTCTACCCTCAAGCCATCTGCTTCTGGAATTTTCTTAAGAAGCGCAAGTTTGTGTGGGTTTAATCCAAATAAAACCTTAATTTTACTTTCGGACTTCTGCCGTTCACAGCCTTCTCTTCTTGTTACAAAATTTAAAAAAAAGACTTGACGAAAAAAGATTCCAGTCTTAAGAGAAAATCATCGCATCAAAAGGGTTTTTTGAGGTTTCTCCAAAATCTTACGTCCCAAAAGGCTTAAAATATTTAGAGAACTTTGGGACTAACTGTAAAATCGTAACTTATAAATTAAAGGGTGTTAAAATAGTTTTTTTTTTTTTGGATTAGGACCAGTACTCAGGGGATGACCCCTAATTATGCGATGCATTGTGCCAGAACTAGGAAGGGGGAGTACTGCATGAAATTTGATTTAAATCTTTGCACATTGAAAGTGACAGGAAAGACCTCATCAGGGAGTTTATTCCACATACGAACTGTTCGGCTAAAAAGCGAATTTTCTCTGGCCAATCGACCACAAAGGAATGCGATCTTGATGCAAATCGCGTTGCGCGTATGAAATTACGGTTGCCAGGAGCGAGTATCCTGATTTCACAAGAATACATTCCGTTGTATTAACGATAAAACAATGAAACACACCCCACATTGCGTTAATGCTCCAGTGAATCAATAGAGCTGGATACCCTACTGTCACCTATGAGCTTTTTCGCTCTCTCCTGCACGGGGTCGAGTAAATCCGAAATGGTCTTTGGAGCACCGGCCCATACATGAGCGTTGTATTCCATTTTTGGTCCGATAAAGAAGACGAAGATATCAAGGAGATCAGATGGAGTAAAGTATTTCTTACACCGTTTCAGAAAACCCAGGCACTTGAATGCTTCTTTTGCGATATGAAAAAAATGCTTGCTCCATTCAACTTCGCATTGAATTTTCATGCCAAGAACATCGAAAGCTTCTGATTATTTAATATCTTTATCAGCCATAATTAGAGATGAGGTAGCATATTCAACCGTACGCCTGTGCGAAAGCACACAGCACTGGATTTTATGAGTGTTTTCAAGGTTCCATTTTGAGATAACTAGAGGGTCGCGTTTAAGGGTTGTAAGATTAAATTGATGTAACTTAATTTATATGGTCAAACTGTTATAAAAAAAGTTATAAAAATGCAAATATTTTTGTAAGCAATTTTACGTATAAATATTTTATAATTTTATTTTATATGAAAGTTATATTTATGATTTAAGCCTTTAATAAATAAATAAATTCTCTGTGAAAAGCAGGTGAAAACATTAACTCAAAAATTAAAAATCATAATTCTCATTTGGTCTACTTTAATAATTCTTTCATAAATAATAATTTTTTTCTATATCTCATAAATTGTTAAAAGTTATTTAATGCATAAAAAAAGTTCTTAAGTGTTTGTTTTTTTAGTTAGTTTTACTTTTAAATTAAAAATATAATTTAGTTACTTAAATTAACACAGGAATATTTAATAAAATGCTAAATTTTCTTTTGAAGGACTGGCCTACTCAACACTGTCCTTATTCTCAACGGTTATATTTTTAATATTATCAACCCATTTAAATGGCTGGAAATTGGACAAACGCCTGGGAATCATACTGATGTTGTGGTATTTGTTTTTCATAACTTTAGCTTCTCTATATGAACTGAATGTGTTTGGTTACATGAATCCACCAGAATGTCCAAGTAAGTAGAAAAAAAATTAATGAAATTTTAAATAAAAACATAAACGAGAGAGTAAGAGATGAAGCTTAAATTTAAAAGGAAGATTAATCGAATGGTTTTGTTTCTAAACAGCCAGTCAATATATTTAACACTGTCAGTTGGTATGAGTTTTTGGAATTTTTTTTTTTGTAGGCGTGAACATACTTTAAGTGTATCGGGGAAGGATACCGGAGTATACCACTAATATTATAGGTCTCTATTCGATCCTTTTCATTGCTTATTTGTTTCTGCTATCCAAGTATTTATTAACGAGAATCTTTCTTTCACTGAGTTTTGTGATTTCATTGGTCTTTTAGAATGTCGATCTTCTTTCTCATCACAGAGTCCCTTGTTATCGCAGCATTCTCATTTAATTAGTGTCTGCTTGACAGAGTTAGACAATTGCATACAACGTGTGCCACCGTCTCTGCCTCTTCCGTAACCTGCAAGGGGCTAAATGATACTTTAAATTTGCAGGACCTCCCACTTATGGTCACTTATGCAGTCACCCAGCTTAACGTAGCATAATTTTAAATATAAACTCGTTGACTTCTTGCAACGTATTCTTATATTTTGGGTTCCATATTATTGCAATTAAAGTCGGACTTTCCACCTTTTGCGAGGTATCCTTGTCCAGGCCTGTAGGATTGATAACCCAGCAAACAAAATTTAAATAGGTCTTCATCGCTAGCAGTTGTAGTTGAACTTCTGGCTGCAGACTCAGTTGTTTGTAAATATTTTTCTATTTTGCATTAAAATTTTGTAACCTCCGAATATTTTTGTAAATTTTTATATTTATTTATTTTTTTATGTGTTTCTTCTTTTCCTTTTACATTTTACTAACAATTTTTGGATAAATTTTTACTTACAAAATTTTCTCTTACAGGTAGTTACTAAATTGGAGATATTTGCAAGAGCAACAACAACAGCAACAATAATAATAAAATGTTTGTATACCAGAGCATCCCACAAGTATTTAAATTATAAAAAGAATTATTTATTTATTTATGTGAAAAAGAAAAACAAAAAAAAAAAACAATTCGAAATGAAACAGTAATTAGTAGGAACAATTCGGAAGCTGTGTTTAAAATTGCTTTAAAGAAAATATTTAATTATTTTTGAAATTTATAATATTATTTAAAGCAAATATATAAAACAAAAATAAGTAATTAATTGAAATGACATTTTGAAAACTGTCACTAACTGCCATCCCTAAATTACGACGTAAAGCGCAAGATATCTGTCAAAATTTCTCATGTACATACAAAATGTATGAAGCATCCCTAAATAGCACGGCGTCAACGCTTAGCAATTGGAAAATCCAATTTTGACAGCGCGTAAGATAATGCAGTTGCCTGAAAGCTACTGTTGTTTACATATTTTGTTGTAGTATTTAGAGAACGTTACAAAACAGTAATGACATTTTTGCTTTTTTCGGGCTTACATAGCGTTT
Source organism: Cistogaster globosa (assembly GCA_937654795.1). Classification (NCBI taxonomy): domain Eukaryota; kingdom Metazoa; phylum Arthropoda; class Insecta; order Diptera; family Tachinidae; genus Cistogaster; species Cistogaster globosa. The sequence continues at coordinate 8,238,113 of OW569403.1, forward strand.
TTATCACTGTTTTGCATTTAATTTTATAGGGTTTTATTAAAAGTGATAGGTTAACATTACTGTTCACAACAAAACGTTGCGCTTTTATTTAGGTATGCACCTTCAGCGTAAAAGCCATGCGTTATTTTGCGTCGCGTCTTACGCTCTAATTTAGGGATGGCAGTAACATACATAGCAAAAGGCACTAAATAATTTTTTTTATTAAATTTAAGTTTAA